>CAVNZK010000003.1:0-5000000 GCA_963693345.1 Pieris melete
ATCCAACTCTGTGAGCCGATTTTAAAAATAAAAGTACTCACATAGTCACTTCAATCCAACATATAGAATTACTTCTAAAAAAAACTTATATGTCGTCACGACAAAAACAACACATACACACCGGGTCAATTTCCCACTCACTTTTGCCTTGTAGTTATTAATGTTTATAATTTACAAGGCTCACACACACATCAAAATGATCAGAATAAAATCCTGAATCTTATGAAAGCATTCACGAAATTATCAGACACAAAAAATCCCACATCGGATTTTTATAGCCGCGGAGCGAACGAAAACGCAGTTGTCGCTACGACAGCTCGACGCGTACTTAAAAAGGAATGTCCAATTACTTAACCACTTGTAATTGCCACCCTCGGCCTAGAGCGTATTGCTACGTTCTAAACCTACACAGTCTCCTTTCTTAGGTAGCATACTCACTGCTTGCCTTAGAAATTCAACCATGCCCTCCATGTACGGTTTAAGCACTCGCCCGGTACCGGCTAGCACAACCCTCCGAAATTAAGCACTCGCCCGGTACCCCACAACCCTCCCACAGGCCGAGAATAAATATAAACTTACCCTCGAACCGGGAATCGAACCCGGTACCCCTCACCTAGCTGCCACTTAATAAGACCGCTAGGCTATGAGGCCCCTTAAAAGGAATGTCCAATTACTTAACCACTTGTAATTGCCACCCTCGGCCTAGAGCGTATTGCTACGTTCTAAGCCTACACAGGAGTCTCAATATAGTTGGGTGCCCACTGCACACTATAGAAACTCAACCGTGCCCGCCATGTATGGTTTAAGCACTCGCCCGGTACCGTACAACCCTACCAAAGGCCGAGAATAAATATAAATTTACCCTCGAACCGGGAATCGAACCCGGAACCTCACACCCACCACGGTCACATACAAAGCCGTTTGGCTATGAGGCCCTTAAAGAGATGTTGAATTACTGACCACTTGTAATTGCCATCCTCGGCCTAGAGCGTATTGCTACGTTCTAAACCTACACAGTCTCCTTTCTTAGGTAGCATACTCACTGCTTGCCTTAGAAATTCAACCGTGCCCTCCATGTACGGTTTAAGCACTCGCCCGGTACCGTACAACCCTCCCAAAGGCCGAGAACAAATTTAAATTAAATTAAAAACTTGCCCTTGAACCGGGAATCGAACCCGATACCCCTCACCTAGCTGCCACATAAAAGACCGCTAGGCTATGAGGCCCTTAAAAGAGATGTTGAATTACTGGACCACTTGTAATTGCCATCCTCGGCCTAGAGCGTATTGCTGTACGTTCTAAACCTACACAGTCTCCCTTTCTTAGGTAGTACTCACTGCTTGCCTTAGAAATTCAACCGTGCCCTCCATGTACGGTTTAAGCACCTGCCTGGTACCGTACAACTCCTCCCAAAGGCCGAGAACAAATTTAAATTAAATATAAATTTACCCTCGAACCGGGAATCGAACCCGGAACCTCACACCCACCACGGTCACATACAAAGCCGTTCCAAGAAAAAGATGTTGAATTACTGACCACTTGTAATTGCCATCCTCGGCCTAGAGCGTATTGCTACGTTCTAAACCTACACAGTCTCCTTTCTTGGGTAGCATACTCACCGCTTGCCTTAGAAATTCAACCATTGCCCTCCATGTACGGTTTAAGCACTCGCCAGTACCGCACAACCCTCCCAAAGGCCGAGAACAAATTTAAATTAAATTAAAACTTGCCCTCGAACCGGGAATCGAACCCGGTACCCCTCACCTAGCTGCCACTTAATAAGACCGCTAGGCTATGAGGCCCTTAAAGGAATGTTGAATTACTGACCACTTGTAATTGCCATCCTCGGCCTAGAGCGTATTGCTACGTTCTAAACCTACACAGTCTCCTTTCTTGGGTAGCATACTCACTGCTTGCCTTAGAAATTCAACCGTGCCCTCCATGTACGGTTTAAGCACTCGCCCGGTACCGCACAACCCTCCCAAAGGCCGAGAACAAATTTAAATTAAACTAAAACTTGCCCTCGAACCGGGAATCGAACCCGGTACCCCTCACCTAGCTGCCACTTAATAAGACCGCTAGGCTATGAGGCCCTTTTAAAAAAGATGTTGAATTACTGACCACTTGTAATTGCCATCCTCGGCCTAGAGCGTATTGCTACGTTCTAAACCTACACTGTCTCCTTTCTTAGGTAGCATACTCACTGCTTGCCTTAGAAATTCAACCGTGCCCTCCATGTACGGTTTAAGCACTCGCCCGGTACCGTACAACCCTCCCAAAGGCCGAGAACAAATTTAAATTAAATTAAAACTTGCACTCGAACCGGGAATCGAACCCGGTACCCCTCACCTAGCTGCCACTTAATAAGACCGCTAGGCTATGAGGCCCTTGAAAAAGAATGTTGAATTACTTAACCACTTGTAATTGCCATCCTCGGCCTAGAGCGTATTGCTACGTTCTAAACCTACACTGTCTCCTTTCTTAGGTAGCATACTCACTGCCCTTAGGGGAATTCAACGTGCCCTCCATGTACGGTTTTAAGCACTCGCCAGTACCAATACAACCCTCCCAAAGGCCGAGCAAATTTAAATTAAATTAAACTTGCACTCAGACAGGGAATCAGACAGTACCCCTCACCTAACTGCCACTTAATAAGACCGCTAGGCTATGAGGGCCCTTAAAGGAATGTTGAATTACTAACCACTTGTAATTGCCATCCTCGGCCTAGAGCGTATTGCTACGTTCTAAACCTACACAGTCTCCTTTCTTAGGTAGCATTCTCACTGCTTGCCTTAGAAATTCAACCGTGCCCTCCATGTACGGTTTAAGCACTCGCCCGGTACCGCACAACCCTCCCAAAGGCCGAGAATAAATATAAATTTACCCTCGAACCGGGAATCGAACCCGGTACCCCTCACCTAGCTGCCACTTAATAAGACCGCTAGGCTATGAGGCCCTTTAAAAGAGATGTTGAATTACTGAACCACTTGTAATTGCCATCCTCGGCCTAGAGCGTATTGCTACGTTCTAAACCTACACAGTCTCCTTTCTTAGGTAGCATACTCACTGCTTGCCTAGAAATTCAACCGTGCCCTCCATGTACGGTTTAAGCACTCGCCCGGTACCGCACAACCCTCCCAAAGGCCGAGAACAAATTTAAATTAAATTAAAACTTGCCCTCGAACCGGGAATCGAACCCGGTACCCCTCACCTAGCTGCCACTTAATAAGACCGCTAGGCTATGAGGCCCTTAAAGAATGTTGAATTACTTAACCACTTGTAATTGCCATCCTCGGCCTAGAGCGTATTGCTACGTTCTAAACCTACAGTCTCCTTTCTTAGGTAGCATACTCACTGCTTGCCTTAGAAATTCAACCGTGCCCTCCATGTACGGTTTAAGCACTCGCCCGGTACCGCACAACCCTCCCAAAGGCCAAGAACAAATTTAAATTAAATTAAAACTTGCCCTCGAACCGGGAATCGAACCCGGTACCCCTCACCTAGCTGCCACTTAATAAGACCGCTGAGCTGAGGCCCTTAAAAAGGAATGTCCAATTACTTAACCACTTGTAATTACCACCCTCGGCCTAGAGCGTATTGCTGCGTTCTAATTCTAAGCCTACACAGTCTCCTTTCTTAGGTAGCATACTCACTGCTTGCCTTAGAAATTCAACCGTGCCCTCCATGTACGGTTTTAAGCACTCGCCCGGTACCGCACAACCCTCCCAAAGGCCGAGAATAAATATAAATTTACCCTCGGACCGGGAATCGAACCCGGAACCTCACACCCACCACGGTCACATACAAAGCCGTTTGGCTATGAGGCCCTTAAAGAGATGTTGAATTACTGACCACTTGTAATTGCCATCCTCGGCCTAGAGCGTATTGCTACGTTCTAAACCTACACAGTCTCCTTTCTTAGGTAGCATACTCACTCCTCCATGTACGGTTTAGGCACTCGCCCGGTACCGCACAACCCTCCTAAAGGCCGAGAACAAATTTAAATTAAATTAAAACTTGCCCCTCGAACCGGGAATCGAACCCGGTACCCCTCACCTAGCTGCCACTTAATAAGACCGCTAGGCTATAAGGCCCTTAAAAAGAATGTTGAATTACTTAACCACTTGTAATTGCCATCCTCGGCCTAGAGCGTATTGCTACGTTCTAAACCTACACAGTCTCCTTTCTTAGGTAGCATACTCACTGCTTGCCTTAGAAATTCAACCGTGCCCTCCATGTACGGTTTAAGCACTCGCCCGGTACCGTACAACCCTCCCAAAGGCCGAGAACAAATTTAAATTAAATTAAAACTTGCCCTCGAACCGGGAATCGAACCCGGTACCCCTCACCTAGCTGCCACTTAATAAGACCGCTAGGCTATGAGGCCCTTTACAAAGAGATGTTGAATTACTGACCACTTGTAATTGCCATCCTCGGCCTAGAGCGTATTGCTACGTTCTAAACCTACACAGTCTCCTTTCTTGGGTAGCATACTCACTGCTTGCCTTAGAAATTCAACCGTGCCCTCCATGTACGGTTTAAGCACTCGCCCGGTACCGCACAACCCTCCCAAAGGCCGAGAACAAATTTAAATTAAATTAAAACTTGCCCTCGAACCGGGAATCGAACCCGGTACCCCTCACCTAGCTGCCACTTAATAAGACCGCTAGGCTATAAGGCCCTTAACCTAACCTAACCTAACCTAACCTAACCTAACCTAACCTAACCTAACCAGGGCCAGAATATAAGACTCCACTGGGTGAAAGCGCACGTCGGCACGGAGGGGAACGAGAGGGCGGACGAACTTGCGAGAGCCGCTGCGGAGACCTCGAAAGTCAAAGCAGCTCACGTAGAGTACCCGCTCTCATACATCAGGAAAGAAGTGAGAAGAAAAACTATAGAAGAATGGGATCGAAGATATAAGGAAGGGATAACAGGGGGAATAACCAAATTGTTCCTAAAGAACGTCGCTGTTGCCCAGAAGCAAATAAGAGAGAGAAGATTCAGTCCTGAGATGGCACAGGTCCTCACAGGCCATGGGCCTTTTGCCGAGTACCTGTGCCGTTTCAGGCTGAAGGAAAGTGGAAAATGTGAATGCGAGAGTGGGGTGGAACAATCCATCCCACACCTTTTGATAGAGTGCCCCATTTTTGCCTCCTCCAGGTGCGACCTGGAACAGATGACAGGCATGTCGCTTAGTCTTCAGGGACTAACTGACATGCTAGCCTGTAACAGATCGCATCTGGAGGATTTCTGCCTTAAAATAACTAAACGCACCGCAAAGTTCAATGGGAGTAAAGCCAGGGCGGGGACCGCGAGGCGGCCGGCGCCCACTTGCCAATGAGTATTATGAGAATACTCACGGAGAAGTCAAAGCCGCCCGCCTCGCGGGCCACGTCTCTGGATGGGAATGTGTAAATAAAATAAAGGAAACAATGTTAAGTAGGCTAATAAGTAAAAAAGACTGTAATATTACCCGTGTAAAACCTAATAAAAATTAAAGTTGTTGTCTATTATTATGAGGAAGGATGATAGAAATGATGGAAGTGTAGCTTAGACAACGACCCTGTGCGATAAAGTAGCCGGGGAAGGTAGGCCTATTAGGTGCATAAAAAAAAAGAAAAAAAAAAAAAAAAAAAAAACCTAACCTAACCTAACCTAACCTAACCTCGTCGAAGACGTAATATACAAGCTTAGACTTCTTATGTTGTGTTTGCCATTTAACGTCATCGCGTTTTACTTAACATCTAGCGCCATCTAGTATACGTGATGAAAACTGAACCTACATACTGCAGGACCGCTCTCACTTATAAATCTAGGAATCAATTAAATTTGGTGATTATTTTTATTGTTGTTTTGATCTTTTGATTTCGTCATTCAACATTTAATTAGATACGAAAGACACGGAGATGTACAATATTATTATTATTATTTATTTATTTTTTTCGAATATATAGATTAGGTTATAATAGAACACGGTGTTATTTGTTTGATTACAAAAGCAACACCATGTAATGGCAACACCACGCAATATCGTAGATATCTTACAGGTTGTGAAGTGTCAATGTGTCAATTGTCGAAGTCTATTTGTCAGTAGAGCGTAGAATCGGTCGTGAAGTGCTTGGCTTGCTTTTGAAGAGCAATTTTAATTATATTTTATTTAAATAGTGATCATCTGCTGACACGGTTCATTTGTGTTCCAAATCTTAACAGCTGAGGTTGCGCGATACACCAACAGCTCACTAGAAAAATATCATGTATGTGTGAATAGGTGTAATTAGTATTTATGATATTGTTTTATAACAATAAATCAGATTTGAATATTGCTCTCTCTTGTTCATTTCTCGCTTCCTCTCAAAGTGGCGAAGACTACTTCAAGCCCTTAATTATCGTTGTGAGCCTACCCGGTAGCTTTGAGATAATCTATCCACCTTGAACCTTTGATCCTACCCGTAGGGTTCAGTCTGTTGCCTTAGGTCTCTTGGTGCAGACATCCCGTTCTTATTTATATATTTATATGTTCACTATTTATGTGTTAGGGTACGTTTGTAGGGCTTAGGGATCCGTAGGGTTGTTAGGTTCTTACGTCTCACCCTCTCATATAAATGTGTGATTTAACACCACTGGATTATTTTTTGTGGGGCTATGTTAAAGACAGAGTCTATACGGAGCCAATCGAATCGATTGCAGCCTTAAAACTCAAAATCCGTGATGTCATTAACGAAATAGACCCTCCATTTTGCCAAAAAGTGATTAAAAATTTTGATGAAAGAATCAACATCTGTCAGCGTGGTCGTGGTGGACATTTGCCAGATATCATTTTTCATTCATAATTGCCAAACTTTTCTCTTTGTAATACAATAAAAATTTTATTCATTTTCCTCTAAATTCTTTGTTTTATTTTGTTTTAGAAAACAAAGTTCTTGTTGAAAAACCCTTTATTTAGTTATCTAGTGCAGCTTGCCCAAACATACATTACATATACTATTCAGATACTCCTGATATTGAATACAATATATAAATTTTAAACACACATTTCACAGTCTACAACTATTCTACATATTTCACTAACTGTACAATAATACATTTCATATTTATTTTTATGACAAAATTAAACGTTCTACACACTATTTGTATCACAAAGATCGGTTCGGTGGCCATTGTGCACTATTTTATCCCTACTAATATTATAAATGCGAAAGTAACTCTGTCTGTCTGTTACCTTTTCACGCCTAAACCGCTGAACCGATTTTGATGAATTTTGGTATAGAGATAGATGGAACCTTGGGAAAGGACATAGGATACTTTTTATCCAGATCCCGATCCCGATCCCGGAATTATACGGGTGAAAACGCGGGGTGCAGTTATGTATCGCATAATTCAAATACTCCTAGCCAGCTTTTAGAATACTTTCTGCCTGACATGTCCATCAGGCCCATCGGCCTATACACTATGAATGTGTGAGTGTGACGATGCATGGTGTGGTGTGGCGGGGCTGGCGGGCGCGGGCGCGCTACGCGGCGCGGCGGCAAAGACGTGCGGGGGACGCGGATGGCTCGGTGGGAGGAGTGTAGATCACAAAGTATGCTTACCCGAACGGGCAGACACGTGAGGGCAGACGTCGTTGGCGGACGCATGCGATATCTACAATTTTGAGCTGCAACGTATTCGCTTTCTTTACGTTTTCATTGGTGTTTAGGGTTTCTTGGATAAGCATTTTGTGTTATTTACTTAGTTGTTTTGGTTGTTATTATTAGTTTAGCATAAGTTTGTAGTAGGTAAAATTATAGTTAATAGGTAAAATAAATACTTTAATTCATTTTTTAGGATAGGTATAAAATTGTAGTAGATTAGTAGGCAGGTTTTTTTAAGTTTTTTCACATTTAGTAAGTAGTTACGGTACCTAAGAAGGTCAGCATAGTTTTTATTGAGTATTAATAGGTAAGTAATGTTGTTTTGTGAATAAAATAGTTCCAGTAGTTTCGCATATAATTTTATCGATTCATTTTGTTTTTATTCCATGTAGATAGTATATTTTTTTTAACATTTAGTTTTAGTTTTGTTTTTGTTTTATTTCATGTGTATAAGTACCTACCTTAAGTATAGTTTCGTACTCAGTACCTTTAACTAAATTATTTGTCAGCTAAAGAATTTTTTTTTGCATAAGTACTTACCTGTTTTTATTACTTTAGGTAGGTTAAGTAATATGCCTCGCAAGCGTAAATCTAATTTAGCGCGTAGCTCTAAAAGAGCTCGAACTGCGCAAGTAGCTAGATCCCAAGAATCTGAGGAGCAGACTCAGGCCCGGCAGATTTTAGATGCTGAGCGACACGCAACGCAAAGAGCTGCCGAGACCTATGAACAAACTCAGGCCCGGCAGATTTTAGATGCTGAGCGACACGCAACGCAAAGAGCTGCCGAGACCTATGAACAAACTCAGGCCCGGCAGATTTTAGATGCTGAGCGACACGCAACGCAAAGAGCTGCCGAGACCTATGAACAAACTCAGGCCCGGCAGATTTTAGATGCTGAGCGACACGCAACGCAAAGAGCTGCCGAGACCTATGAACAGACTCAGGCCCGGCAGATTTTAGATGCTGAGCGACACGCAACGCAAAGAGCTGCCGAAACCTATGAACAGACTCAGGCCCGGCAGATTATAGATGCTGAGCGACACGCAACGCAAAGAGCTGCCGAAACCTATGAACAGACTCAGGCCCGGCAGATTTTAGATGCTGAGCGACACGCAACGCAAAGAGCTGCCGAGACCTATTAACAGACTCAGGCCCGGCAGATTTTAGATGCTGAGCGACACGCATCATTGATAGCTGCAGAGATGCCAGAAGAATCCCAAAGACGACGTGTGTTAAATGCTGAACGGCAGTCAGAAAGGAGAAATGCGTTTACAATGTATACATGGGGAGCATTCCACAATGCTGCTTTTGATTATGACCCAGCGATTGAGTATAATAACCATCGATTACTTCTCATAGGTGGAATGGATAAAAAATGTATACATTGTGAAGCACTCAAGTGGAAAGAAGAAACTCCGGGTATGTGTTGTTCTGGTGGCAAGGTTTCAATTCCAATACTTGGAGAACCAGAGGAATCATTGAAGTCTTTACTTTTAGGTGATAACAACGAATCGCGGCGTTTTTAATCAAAATAAGGAAATATAATTCATGCTTTCAAATGACGTCATTTGGTGTAGAAAATGAGGTGGTTATGCCTGGGTTTTCATCTACTTTTACAATCCAAGGTCAAATCTATCATAGGATTGGTTCTTTGCTTCCTACAAATAATGAGCAACCAAAATTTTTACAGATTTATTTTATGGGAAATGAAAACGACGAGGTTGACCGCAGGTGTCAAAACATTCAATTAGTAGAAAAGGATATTGTCTTAAAGATTCAGAGAATGTTGCATGAACATAACCGCCTAATAAACACTTTCACAACAGCCTTAGAAAGAATGCCGGGAGATGATTATAAGTTGGTGATTCACCCAGATCGTACACCAAGTGGGGAACACGAAAGACGATATAATGCACCTTTAATAAATGAAGTCGCAGCCATGGTTTGTGGTGAACAGTTTGCTTCCCGTGATATAGTTTTACATGCCCGTGATAACACACTAACTAGGGTGCCGGATACACATAAATTTTACGATGCGTTACAATATCCGCTAAAATTTAGCAAAGGGCAAGAAGGGTATCACTTTCAAATTCCACAAGTCGATCCTGTAACTGGCCTGCCCTTGCCTAACAAAAAGGTATCATGTATGGACTTTTATGCCTTTCATATCATGATTAGAGAAAATGATTTTAATATTATATCACGATGCAGGCAACTGGCCAATCAGTTTTATGTTGATATGTACGTTAAGGTAGAAAGTGAACGATTACGATACATAACATTAAATCAAACTAAATTAAGAGCAGAAAATTATATCCACCTTCAAGACGCAGTAGCGAATGACGCTAATCTAAATCCAAATGATATTGGTAGAATGATAATTTTACCGTCATCATTTGTAAATAGTCCGAGGTACTTACACGAATATACTCAGGATGCGTTTGCTTATGTACGTACATATGGTCGCCCTGACTTATTCGTTACGTTTACTTGCAACCCAGCATGGCCGGAAATAGTAAATGAATTAATGCCGGGTCAAAGCGCGATTGATAGGCATGATGTAGTCGCAAGAGTTTTTAGGTTGAAAGTTAAAAAACTTATGTCTGTTATTTCCAAAGGCAGAATATTTGGAGAAGTGATCTGCTTTATGTATTCCATAGAGTGGCAGAAGCGTGGCCTACCACATGTCCACATATTATTGTGGTTAAAAGACAAGTTGAGACCCGATCAAATTGATAATATTATCAGCGCAGAAATACCCGATCCAAGCACTGACAAGACACTTCATGATATTATAGTTAAAAACATGATTCATGGTCCATGTGGACCTGAAAATCCTCAGTGCCCTTGCATGAAAGATGGAAAATGCACAAAGAAATTTCCTCGCAAATTACACAAAGACACTGTCCACAGTGAAAACGGATACCCACTATATCGTAGAAGAGCACCAGCAGACGGAGGTCGAACGGCATCTGTGAAACTACGAAATGGGAGTTACGTCACTATTGATAATAGTTGGGTGGTCCCTTATTCCGCTATTCTATTAAAAATATTTAACGCCCATATAAATGTTGAGGCTTGCAGTTCAGTGCGCGCTATCAAATATATCTGCAAATATATTAACAAAGGCAGTGACCAAGCTATTTTCAATTTTAGGAGCACAGAGCTTGCAAATCGCGTAAATGAAGTACATACATATCAATCTGGTCGTTATGTTAGCAGCAACGAAGCCGTGTGGCGGTTATTAGGGTTCCCGTTGCACGAAAGGCACCCCACCGTTACACATCTAAGTGTACACTTAGAGAACGGTGAACGAGTTTATTTTACAGAAGATAATTTCCACGAGCGACTATCTACTCGACCAAAAACCACCCTTACAGGTTTTTTTGAACTTTGCATAAGAGATGAGTTTGCAAGAACTAGAATAATCCCTACCGATTTGCCATTCCAATTCAAAAGAGTACAATTTCCCCTGAAAGCAGCATTCGCTATGACGATAAACAAAGCTCAAGGACAGACACTCAAAGTAGCTGGTGTTCATTTAGAAAAAAAACTGTTTCTCCCATGGGCAACTGTATGTGGCGTGCTCACGAGTATCGAGTCCACAAAACCTACATGTTTTGACCAAAGAAGGAAAAACAAAAAATTTCGTATACAAAAACGTATTAAACTAAGTTAAGTCAGGGATCAGGGTCAGGAAAAGTCTACCTATGTTAATCTCAATAATTCAATGTGCCGGCTTCATTAGAATCGTTTCAATATAGTTTCAGAGCCTATTCAGTCCAAACAAATTTACACGAAGTAGTAGTTCTACGCAGACGAAGTCGCGGGTAACAGCTAGTCTTAAATAAATAAGCCCTGAGTACATATTTCGTTTCGATATATTCATAACATGAAGAAAGGTACACATTTGTCAGTTGTAAGAATATGGAGGAAATTAGTATGTTAGACTGATATTATTTATATTACCTACTAATACTTTGTTTTTAGAATAGTTCAGAATATTCACATTTGTGTATTTACACACTAAAAAATTTTAAAATTGAGGGTGTAACTAATAATTGGCAAAAACTGAGTGATGTACTAAGTGAAGACACCTCCAGGTGAACAGATTTTGTAACGTGGCAGACCATAACACAGAGGTAATCTTTTACCAGCGGTAATCCGATCGCGAGGAAAATCTCCCGAACACTTAACATTTCACCTGCTAAAGAGTCATCCCATCTGAATCATAACCATTACGAACATATATCTTAACTACAGTCGAAAGTACTACACGTCTGGTCCAGCAAAGGTCAATATTATATAATCTGACGGCTGATACTGAGTGCCTAATACTGCAAGTCTGCAGCCGAGGAAGTGAGAGACCACACCGCGCGCCGTGCCTATACAGCCTGAAAACCAGTTCACAAACAATTGTTGCCAATAAATTCTGCCACGTCAGTTTTGTTAGTTAAAATACAAGCTCTGGTTTTTTCATTTCACATTCTCGCTCCTAGAAATTACAAATATGTCAACCATATTGTATTATATTTCTTTAAAGTCATAATTTTAGTACCTATAACCTTTTCTCTGCCTTCTACCAAATAAAATGAATGAATATCTTGGATTACATCTTACCTTTTTTAAGATTAACTTTTTTCGCATATTTTTAGCGATTTTAAGTTAATTTAAAAAAAAAATCATAAATGTAGTATAGTGTAGTAATGTAGTATGCATACATGCCGAACTGATTCTGTGGGATGGAAAGATAGTTTTGCAGGGTTCAAACATATTATGTAATATTTTTATCAAGAATATTAATTTTCAACTGTGTGAGACTCTCGTTTCCCAAGATAAGAAATAGGTAGTTATTTTGCTTATTTTTACGATAGGAAATTTAATCAAAATCCTGTGTATTTTCAGATCGATGATAAATTATTTCAAAGAAAAGAGCCCACATCTGAAAAAGTAAGAAAAGCTTATATTTTATGCAGCGTTGGTAGAACATAACTCACCATTTCGGGCTATGGATCATCTCAGCGATGTATTCAGCAAAATGTTTTATGCCGCACCAAATGTGCTCAGTTGAATACTGACTATTTGTAGTGTGTGTTTGTTTATAACTTATTGTAAATATTTATTAATATTTTAATATGTCTGTATAATGAAGGTGTGTAATTGGTAAAATGAAAAAGTAACTGACAATAAGTGTTTTAATAAAAACATTTCCTCTTAAAAAAAAATGGTCTGAATAGAGTTAGCAACCTCATTAATGTATAAATAATGTGGTAAACAATAATAATTGGTTGAAAACTTTTTACGCTTAATTTATGATTTTAATTTATTCAAATGTTAATGAAATAATCAAATTATTTCATTAACATTTTTTTTTTACTGAAATAAGAGAAAACCTTTAAAGAATATAAGATTTTAACAAGCTAAATTAACAGTAAAATATTTAGTTTCATGTAAGAAGTTTACATCATTTACGTTTTGAGTAATTTTTTTTAATGATTTCTAAAAAAATTATATACTTTTTTCAAAACCATTGCAATGTTTACAAAAGTATAATCCTGTAAAATAAATTTGTTTACAGATCCGAATTTTAAAATAAAATTGTATTCATATTTTAAATGTGGAATATAAAAAAAGTAACTATTTATAGGTACCTTCATCCATACTAATATTTATTTTTTTTAGCAGTTTGAAATAACTTTAATTATTTTCAAAATCTACGACGAAACGAAAGCCTTACAAATTTTTCAACAATAAATAATATTTACTAACGAAAATTTCGATAAATGCCAAATATATTAAATATAAATTTAAAGAAAAATACTGGTCAATTTTCTGTCACTGTGTTGGTATTTTTTGCGAGAAGCACGCGAAAGCATTCGTTTTGAGAGTGCTCAATTGTGCGAAGCGTTGCTGTAGTTGGAACACTCAACGTTGAGCATTATGCCGCAAAATGCGCTCTACTGCTGCCTTGCGTGCTGCCGACACCTTGTAGTTTTAGTAGATCCCTATTTTTTAAAACGGACACACTGTTTATAACCTGTTGATCCTATCCTTTATTCGATGTAATTTTCGTTCGATGTAAAATTATTTTACCTTACCATTCCGTTTTCCTTACCTTTGTCTGTGGCAATACGCCCTGCGTGAAGCTATTTAAAAAAAAAAACGATATACAGTTGTATTATGATTTATGATGTATGTACTTATGAAATATGTAGTATTGTGTTAAAAATAAATTACCAACTAAATTTTTGTTTTGTAGAAGTAGTTTATAATATCAAGTAAATAATATCAATGCCTAAAATTGTTTTTAATCCAAGGATGAGTATATTTTTGCATTCATAGTTTCAAGCTATGTTTTCGTATTTATTAAAGTTGTTTACAATTTTTGCTACTTATAAATTTAACGTACCAGTAAGATTAACATATTATGTTAAAAAAATAGGTCGAGAACCGAATTGTAAATTTTGATACAATAATAACTTTTGGCTAAACGTAATTTTCTGTAATATTCAAGTTTTACTGACTCAAGTTTACTGACAAATTATATAAAATTTTTATTTATAGTACAGTGGAATAGTATTGCGAAGAGAGAGTAAAATAATACTCGAATGCCATTGTGTGAGCCTAGAAAAATAACTACAAGCGGACATGCAGGTAATGATAATATTTAGCTTCTATTTAGAAATTATGCAATTACATAATTTTTATCATAATGAAAAGAAAAAACAATACATTTGTTTCTTTAATAATAAGTAAAAACTTCAATGTTGTATGCATGCTGGTGTAGTACTAAACTTTTGCATAGAGTTGAGTGATTTGTTAGTAGTTAAATTTTTGACATTTTGCTGATTAGTCTCTCTGAAAGAGTTAGCGATGGACTTCTAGAAGTGCATAGGGTAGTATTAAGAAACAACATAGTGCTAAGTCTGACTGCCAGACATAAAAAATGTATTGGATTGTGATATATTGACACAAGTAAAAATTTGGTTAAGTGTTGTTTCTGAATCGTTACCATTAATGTGGCTCCCAGTATCTGAGTTCAATCAATGAAGGTTTTAGCAAACTTGGTTTAAAAATACCCAACTAGTTCATCTTTGACTTACTCTTAAAATCTAAAAGCTAGTAGTTTAGTTGTCATTTTGTAAAATATAACTTAACCAAAGACTTAGGTTTGATCAAAGAAAGATATAAGATCTTTCAAGAAATAAAAGAATGTCGTGTCTCCTCAGTTTGATAGTATCTCACATAGCATCAGTATATTTGAGATTGGCATATTAAAAGAAGTGAAATTTTGCAGTCATCTAGAAGAAGTCACCTGAAAAGCTTAGTGTATCGGGTAGAGCAGTATAGATGTACGTGCCAAAGCTGTATGATTGCTCACTCAGGCATTCTTAGTTTTATAAGCGTGGTGATTAACTAAATCATGGGAGTTACATCCCAAAAATCTAGCCAGACGTAGGCTTCTCTTCAACTGTTACATTGCATTCATTTGTTACATAGCAATTAACATTTCATTATTCTCTTATTCGCTTTCTATTGTTGTACTCGAGTAGTTAATATAGAGTAAAACTAAAATCCTCTATTATTTAAAGCAGGCCCTGATGACCCATAAACCGTACAATAAAAGTACTACTCAATGTCAAAATAACTATATTCACATTGGTAAACAAGTACACTTATGAACGTCAGAAAATAAGTTAAATTAATTTCAAATTTACATTTACTACCAGTTCGCAAGCCACGGGCGTAGAGCGGGCAAGAAACTTTCCACTTTTCCGCAACATTCTTTTTAATAGCTAAATTTTCAGTCATACAAATTGTTAGAACTCTAGCAAATCAATGTCAAGGATTAGGATCATTTAAAATTTAATTTATATAAAGCTTTATTGATTAATTTATGTTTAATGAGAGCTTTGAATTTATTGCTTAGAGCTTTAAGAGTGGTTTATCTGGAACCTGGTTGGTCGTACACGAAAAACGTCGACGTCATTTCTTAATAACGTTTTGTCCGAGTCGTCCTTTTAAATGTATATAATCCTTTCTAGGAAAGCGCAAGGCTAGAGAGCGGTCAGCGCCCGCTCAGTCCGTCGACGCTACACGAGCGGCTGGTCGGGCACGCGCTCGCCGTCACCGACGATCTGGTGCGTACCGGACCCGCTTCTCTGTTCGGCGAGGATACCGCGCGGATCCGGTTCCGAACTCCGATTCTCACTCTCCCAGTTTCACTGTTCTCTCGCAGGAAGGGAGATCGGGCGTTTGGGGCGAGCACTCTTACGCACGCGAGCGCGGCGCTGCGCCCCACTCTCGCGTGCGCACGCTGCTGCTGCCCCGCGCTCCTCTCGCCGCGCAGTCTGCACCCCTCGCCCTCGTCGACGCGCACTCGCCGCCGGCCGCGCGGCCCGCGCCGCCCCTCGACCGCCCCGACGACTCGGATTCGAACGACGACGACGCGAAAGACGCCGCCGATTGGGAGCGGATCGTCCTCGACGCGGCGACCACCGAGGCGCGACGTCGACTCGCCGGAGCGGTCGTCCGGCTGCTCGCCGAGATGCGCCTCCGCCGCTTGGCTGTAGACCGGTAAGAACTCGTCGTTACGGCTTCGTCGCGCGGAATTCGCTCTCGATAGCTCCGATCGCACACTCTGAAACCGTTCTAATCTTCCGGTAGGAGTAGATGGCGGCGCGCAGAATCCGTCAGAGGAGCGGCGACGCGGCTCCGCGGCGCGCTCGCCACCGCGACGGCCGGCGACAGCGCGTGGCTGCACGGCGTCATGCTCGCTCATCTGCCGCGTTCGCAGAGGACGCCGTACGAGCGCGTGACGGCTGAACTGCGACGCGTCGCGCCCCGCCTCGCCGCTCGCTTCGCGCCCGACGCTCCGCCGCCGCCGGCCGAGCCGTTGGACGCGGCACCGCCGCCGCTCGACGCCGAGACGCCGGGTCCCTGGCTCGGATGGGTGAGCGCGGGACTCGAGCGGCGGGACGAGCGATGGCGAAGGCGGCTGGGAGCGCTGATACACGTGCGGCCTCTAGGCGGCGGAAGCGCCGGAGCCGGGACGCCCCCGGAACGCTGGTGCGCGACGCGGGCCCACGCCGTCCGCTCGGCTCTCGTCCGTCTCCTGCAGGAAGCCGGGTGCGCGATTATCTCCTCGCGTCCGAGAAGATCGGGCGTCCGCATCGCTTTCTAATCGTTCCTCTCTCGAAGCAGGTCCCGCCCGGTGGTGTTGGGCGGATTCGGCGCGGGCGCGGCTCTGGCGGCGCGGTTGGCGAGCGCTCGCGGAGTGCGCGGGGCGGTGCTGCTGGCGCCGCCGCTGCTGACCGCGGAGGGGCCCGACGAGCCGCCGGGCGAGGCGCCGTCGGCGGCCTTGCTCGTGGCGGGCGGCGCGGCGGCGACCACCGGGCGCGGCGCCGCGGCGCAGATGGCGTCCGGCGGCGGCTCTCGGCGTCTGCTGCTAGTCGCCGGCGCCGACGACGCGCTTCGTCTGCCGCGCCGTCACCGCCTGCGTCTCGGCCTGCCGCAGCAGGCGCTGGACGCCGCGATCGCGGTAGGCGTCTGTAACGAATTCGTTTCGTACGCGAGTCCCTTTCGAACGGTGAATAAATCGTGTCTTTTGCAGGAGGAGTGCGCTCGCTGGATAGGCGAGGTGTGCGCCGAGGAGGAGGACGAACGGACCGAAGGTACGAAAGATACGCGTCCCGAATATTCATTTTTTATGTTTAATGGAGTGTTTATAATAAAGTTTGTCTCTGACCGCAGAGTGCGCCGGAGTCGCCGTCGCCGCTGACGTGTCGCCGTAAGTATCGATCTATAGTTTTTGAGCTGACCTTCGCATATTTCTCGTTTTAAACCCTCTTTCGCTCGTTCGGTTTATTTTTGTTGTCGATCGATCCGTTCGTCTCTCTCGATAGGGGAGCCGGGGCGGCGGAGGGCCGCGTGGTGTCTCGCGTGTCCGGCGGAACCCCGCTGGCGCTACGGCCCCCGGGCGGGCGCCGCGCCGACTTCCACGCCGCCGATATCATGCGCCTGCCCATCGTGTTCGCCGACGACTTGCCCGACGCCGCCGAGCCGAAAGAGGAACGCCTGCGGGTCGTGGCCGGGGCCACGCGAACTACGCGCGTCATCGTGACGAAGCGCTCCGCTCTCGAGGCCGCTCCTTCGGTCCGCCGACCGCGCGCCGCGGACCCGCAGCGCCGACGGCCTTGACCCGGCAAAAGAAATTAAACGTTACGACGCTATCGAATTGTTTTGAATCACCGACCGGACTCGGTGTAACTGTAAATAAATAATTTTCATTCGTTACCTTATTCATGATGCACCGTGTCCCTGTATACCCTTTTTTTTTGGGATTTCCCCTTCGAGAAATTTGTAGGGAAAAGGTACGGAAAGAAGTTATACCTTTATTTGACTATAGGTTCTGAGTCACTTATTCTATCTAGAACTATACTGACGCAGCTGGTTTCGATCTTACTGATGACGCATAATATATCACCCTAATCTCCTATGCTATAGTCGCAGAGTATTTTAGTTGGAGAGGCACTAAAGGTCATCACTTCGCATTTGTCATAGTTAAAGTGGAGCTTATTTAATTCACTCCAATGGAGCAGTTTATCTCAATCTAGTTGCATACACAGAGTGGCATTGTTTGACTTAAATACTTCGACGTCATATAATCGTCCGAACTTTGGAACATTTAATAACGCTCGGGAAGTCGTTATTCATAATCAAAATAGCAACGGGCCTAGATTTGAATACCATAACTCGTTGGATATGACTGCGAGATCTTAGGTCCTTACATATGAAATTGGCGTTAGTATATATTACGTAACGAATTTGTTCCTTTTGTAAACGTTACGATGCGGGGCGGGGAATGAAATACGCTTTATTGTTAATATTATTTTCGACTTTACACCACATAAGGGAATAATTTAGGTATATAGAGTCACTGGGTGGTCACAAAACGTTTTACTATTGGATAAAGAAAAGCGTTACGGCGCGATACATGGGGGGTCAATAATCTCCAAAAAAATAAAAATGTGTGCGTGTACTAGGTGTACACACGTAAGACGTGAAACTTCTTTATGACCTTATTTTTCGAAAAATGATCTACTATATGTAACTTAACGAAATTGGTTAAATAAAGTTTAACAAAAGGCTTTTATTATCATGAATGAATACAAATACAATTATTTCATTTTACCTTATTACTACTAAGATTATTACAGAATTTCATTAATTGTAATAGAATTATTACTATCAGTGTTATCGTTATTATATATTATAATTAATAGTTATATAAAATATAATTTAGTTAGATAACTTTTTCATTAAACACAGTAAATTTTGATACACTGCCTAGCATACAATTTACAAATTAATTGCTGCAAATTGCGAATAGCAAATTTCAAGTCGAAAATGTAATCCGTTGTCAAACTTCAAAGTCAAAAACATACTATATGTCATATTTTAACGCCGATAAAGAAGTTTGACTTCAAAAAGCAACATGGCGCGTAACGGAAAAATGTGACGCGTAACGCAAAAATGTTACACTAAATTTTTTTCCAACCCCGATAAAGAAGTTTCACTTCAAAAAATTGCGTGACGTAATACTTGAACGCTCCCTTATGTGAGGAACACAAGTTGTTTTTTTTAAATAGAATATAATATTTAATTAATCAAAGCACCATTGCTATTTATGCTTTTTTTAAAAAAATGGTAATTCCAATTGAAGCTCCTCTAGAGTCTGGCTAATGAAAGAAGATAACAAAAAGCGCGGCTAATTCAATAAAAAATAGTATGGTATCTCTAAAAGTTTGATATATTTTGTGAATTACTTAGGTACTTGATTTTATTTTATTATTTTTTACATTGATAGTAACTGTATTTCTATGGAATTAAATACTATACGTATTTATTATTTTACTATTGATACTTAAAATGACTAGCATTGCATGGGAAACTAAAACTATATTTATTATAAAACACAACTTTTTTCGGAATAATCAATAAAATAAAGTTTAGGCTATTATACCTGTTAACTATTCAGTTAATATACACTGTATATAACAACTATATAGTTTGCGATGGATCGGCTACCACTCGAAAACGTTGGAACCGATAACGCACTGTCGCCTCGCGTGTATGAAGGCGAGGCGACATAATCATCATAAACTTTCGAGCCGTTTCTGCGGCACTGGTGCCACGATGGAGCTCGTAAATAACGCGATGTTTCATGTTTTCTAATTTATAACTAGTGTCGCAAAGATAAAGAATTAAAACGGGAAAATGAAATGAATCATGGTTTTCGAAAAACAAATGCACCAGTAAATTACCACCAGCTGTACAAAATTGAATTTGGAATTCCTGACCAAAAAGAAGAAATATATATGAGGTCAAAGTGGCCAGTACGACAAATCGTCAATTTCGTATGTCCTACATACATGTCGTGTTACATACCTAATGTAACTTTATCCTTATTTAACATATTGGTTACGTAACGTACTAAGTATTTAATAGGTAACTGGAAAAGAACTTAGCAGAACCACATCCATTTGCGGTTAACTTTTGGACTAGGAAGTCTTTACCCACTCGATCAAACGCTTTGCGAAAATCCAAATATGCTACATCTACCTGACAGCGCTTATCAATTTATCGTGACACTATGTCAGCCAAAGACAAGAGATTTGTATTAACGTTTGAACGAAAACCGCGTGCCATCCTCGGCCATAGACATGCGCAACGGAGGCTAAATTGGTAATCGGTGAACTGTCCCGCCGGAGTGACAGCGAGGTAGGGGACGCATGCGTGCGGCATTCCACGGCGCGCGGCAGTGCGGCCTCGCGTGCGGAGCGTGACGCGCCGCGGCTTGCGAGTCACGAGCCGCTCTGTCCTGACGCACGTCCCGCGCTCCGCGAACGGCGGTCCGCTCGTCACACGGCCCGACCCCGTCGATCGCTAGCTGTCTTTCACCTAACCGTGCGCGTCCGCTCGCCTCCGGCCTCTCCAGGACTCAGGACTCGTCTCGACTCACTCTATCGATTCGAGAACGAACCGAGCGGAGTGGTGAGCTGCGGTCGCTCGGCTTTCCTAATTGAGTTACATAAGCGAGCCCGTTCGCGCTTGTCGCTCTCGATCCTAAACAATAATAAATCCGTCGAGTGCCTTCGTCGACCAACTCTCTTCGGTTCCCTGGCGCAGGGACTAGTGGACTCGTCGACGCCGAGCGACAGTTTGCTGCTCCGTCACCGTTATAGGTAGCCGCTTAGCTCTGCAGTGGACGAAAAGCATCCCAGGCTGAGCCGTCACACATATTCGCGATAATTATTCAAATTAAGACAATGTCGTAAGTAAAGTCCTCGAACGTGTGATCGATGTAAGGTAACCTAGATGAAAACATGGCTATAGACAAAAGACAAAAAAACTATCAGCTATATATGAAGTTAAGTCATATTTCCGGGAAAAATAATTAAATAGGTGGATAGCTATCTTGTTGTTCACAAATATGTATTGTGCCTAAACCTTCAATGGATGTCTCGTTATAGGTCCTAAGCGGATAAAGACAGTGATGATCCAGTTCTGATGATTGAAGCGCATTGACCTCTAGTGCAGTGCTCCACATCTTAGGTAGAGTATTAGTAGGTAAGCTATCGGTGCATCATCATCGCCATTTGATGACGATGGAGTAATAGCTCAACGAATCTCGCTTTCTGAGGGTCAACTAAACTTTAGTGTACTTACTTATTTTTATTTATCTTTCCACATTTTGTCAATTCTGTGGATTCAATATTTTGTTGGTTTGTATAGTCGAACCTCGATACCCCCAGCATACATAAGGAAGATACTTTCCGTGTCTGTTTTATTAATTACTTTTCTCACTGGACATGTTTCCTATTGATCAACCTTCTGTATCTTCAACACCGAAGTGCGTTAGCCGTGAAGAAAGTGTATGCAATTTGAATTTCCATTAAAGGGAAACATTACAACAGGACGAATAGCAAATAACTTCAACATTAAAAGTAAAAAACAAACTAGGTTTAAAAAAAAAATACAAACATGCAATTTACAAATATATATAAAAAAAAACCCCAATAATTTTCAACTTTGCAATTATCACTATTGGTCACGGATCAGCAGTGGCTGCAGCATCTTACGCCTGAAGACATGGAGACTGTCACTAAATGGGTCTGCTTGGCATGTACTCAGAGCGTCGTTTAATGTCGATAGAGATCTGTGTAGAGGAGCATTACAACCGACGATCATATAAAATCAGTAAACGCAAATGACAGTAGATCGTAGTATCTTTATATATATAATTCTTCTGTGAGTGTGTATGTCACTGAACTCCTCTTAAACGGCTGGACCGAATTGAATGATTTTTTTTGTATACGTTTGGGTGGAACCGTGGATGGTTTAGATTCACAAAACAGCCCGGCAGATAGCACTGCAGTCTGTACTTTCATGCTTTGTTTAATATCGCTTGAAATATCATGCAGGACAACGTCTGTTGGGTCCACTAGTACTATATATATTTAGATAAGGGTTTTCGCAAAGAGACATTTGTTTATTATTTATAGTCAAAAATATTGTTTTCGTCATGTATATATTTTAATTAACTATATAAGTAAGTAGTTTAGTTGTAAATTTCGTGATGAAGTTAACAGTTAATTTAAGTTGTAAATCTTTTGTACCGTAATCTCTAAAATAAATTTCATTTAATTTTTTGGAAGGGAAAGCAGCGGGCAAGATGTGGCGCTGTTGAGAGGCGACAGAGGCGCAGCGCAAAGTGATGCCGGGGGGGCGGCGGGGGCTCGTAGCCCCGCAGAACACCTTCCTCGAGAACATCATTCGCCGCTCCTCATCGCAGCGTCAGTATTCAACCTTTTTTAAATAACGTTGAAGAATAATCGAAGCCAAAGGGTTATGTAAAGACTTCGACTCGTGTGTTACAGCAGACAGCAGTTTTCTGCTGGCCAACGCGCAAATCGTAGATTACCCCATCGTATACTGCAACGAGACCTTCTGCAAGATGAGTGGCTACAACCGCGCGGAGGTGATGCAAAAATCTTGCCGCTGCGGCTGGATGCATGGCGAGCTGACGGAGAAAGAGGCGCTCGAACGCGTCGATCGCGCACTCGACCACCACCTCGCCGATCAGTTCGAGATCCTACTCTACAAGAAGAACCGTGAGTGCCTGCGTGTTTTCAGGCCTCGCTCCGCCACCGCACTCCCAGCCTCACACGTCTCTGTCTGTGCAGGTACGCCGCTGTGGCTACTGGTGCACGTGGCGCCGATTCGCAACGAGCGCGAGCTCGTCGTGCTTTTTCTGCTCACCTTCCGCGATATCACCGCACTCAAGCAGCCTATCGACGCAGACGACCCCAAAGGAGGTAAGTCGGTGCCGCATCACGTCAGATTCCACTGTGACCGTATCTAATTCGATGACGTGTCTCGTGCAGGTCTGTCCAAGTTTGCAAAGCTGGCGCGATCGGTGACGCGGTCGCGGTCGGTGCTGGTGTCGGCGCTGCCTGCGCTGAAGGAGCCGGCGCGGCAGAGCCACCTCGCGCATGTCAGTACACCCGCAGCGCATGTAAACACGCACCCTTTTCCTGGCTTGCAATTACCGCACTTCGCTCGACTGTCTCGGCCTGCGTCATGCTAGTTTAAGATGTTTTATTGTTTTTACCTTCCGTATTCCGGTATCTTCGTGTACGGTTCCCAATATAAATAATAAAACTATTACAAAACGCTATCTTTGTCATCGCTAGACCTCGACGATAAGAGTCCCGGCGGATGTAATGCGGTTGGCGTTCGCAGGTGATGTCGCTATCTGGAGAGGTGCTTCCGCAGTACAGGCAAGAGGCGCCCAAGACGCCCCCGCACATTCTGCTTCACTACTGCGCCTTCAAGGCCATCTGGGACTGGATTATCCTGTGCCTCACCTTCTACACAGCTATCATGGTTCCCTATAACGTGGCCTTTAAGAATAAAACTAGCGAAGACGTGTCGCTGCTCGTGATCGACTCGATCGTGGACGTTGTGTTCTTCATCGACATAGTGCTTAACTTTCACACGACGTTCGTGGGGCCGGGTGGTGAAGTGGTCAGTGACCCAAAGGTCATCAGAAAGAACTACTTCAAATCATGGTTTCTCATCGATTTGCTCTCTTGCCTACCTTACGACGTGTTTAACGCGTTCGACCACGACGAGGACGTAAGTATGGGTGGGGGGGTGTAATGGATGGTGGAAGTGGGGGGTGGTAGTGACCGGTGCACTTTGCAGGGTATCGGCAGCCTGTTCAGCGCCCTCAAGGTTGTGCGGCTGCTGCGTTTGGGTCGCGTGGTGCGTAAGCTGGACCGCTACTTGGAGTACGGCGCCGCCATGCTCATCCTGTTGCTGTGCTTCTACATGCTCGTAGCACACTGGCTGGCCTGCGTGTGGTACAGCATTGGACGATCGGACGCCGACTCGGGCCTACAGTATTCGTGGTTGTGGAAGCTGGCTAACGTAACGCAGAGTCCGTACTCTTACGTGTGGTCCAATGAATCAGACGGGCCCGAGCTCGTCAATGGGCCCTCGCGCAAGACCATGTACGTGACCGCCCTCTACTTCACCATGACGTGCATGACCTCCGTGGGCTTCGGCAACGTGGCCGCCGAGACCGATAACGAGAAGATCTTCACCATCTGCATGATGATCGTGGCAGGTGCCGGAACTCTTCTCTTATTAGCCGGAGCACGCCCTGTCCTCGCGACCCCCGCGCAGTCCTCTGCGCCGGGGGCCGCCCCTGTCCTTTTATTCCCACTTTCTATCCTAAATTTCATACTGATAAGTATATGAATACCTATAAACTCAAATATTAAAATATATCATTTACAAAAAGGTCCTCATTTGGTGCAGGGTAAATCGTTTACATTCACGGATCCATTTAAAGGTGACTCCACAATCTAGCATTGTTGCGAAAAGCCGTATTCACTGAATCAATTTCGTTAACAAATTACAACATAAAGTAAACGAATCAATTGTTCTTCAACAAATTAATTTTTATGTAATAAATAGTTCCTAGTGCACTGCACGTTTAGGACATTCTACGATGAGATTGTTCAAGTATGTTTCTATGCTAAAAGTCATCATCATCCCCATCATTGCATTCCCGACGTTCACCC
The DNA here is from genome assembly GCA_963693345.1 of Pieris melete. Lineage (NCBI taxonomy): Eukaryota > Metazoa > Arthropoda > Insecta > Lepidoptera > Pieridae > Pieris > Pieris melete. The sequence goes on from CAVNZK010000003.1 coordinate 24,791, forward strand.
GTCCCGTTCCCCGTGCAGGCCCACGAAGCGTCACACAGTCGAACGCCGCAACCCTGGCCCGCGCCGCCGCCTAGTTTCGCTTAACACAACACGCGCCAGAAGGCTCGCGATTGTGTATTGCGAAATTCCAGCCGGGCCGGGGCCGGGGTCGCGGTGCGAGGGGGAGGGGGGATAGATAAAGCTCGAGTGTTTACTGCCGGCAGCGCTACTGTACGCGACAATATTCGGGCATGTGACTACCATCATTCAGCAGATGACGTCGGCGACGGCAAAGTACCACGACATGTTGAACAACGTTAGAGAATTTATGAAACTACACGAAGTGCCCAAGGCACTTAGCGAACGAGTCATGGACTACGTCGTCTCTACCTGGGCTATGACAAAGGGGCTCGACACCGATAAGGTGAGACGATGAGACAATTCAGCGTAGTGAGTTTCGGCCGGCGTGACCGTAACGTGCGTGCTTGCAGGTGCTGAATTACTGCCCCAAAGACATGAAGGCAGACATTTGCGTGCATCTCAATCGCAAGGTCTTCAACGAGCATCCGGCTTTTCGGCTGGCGTCGGACGGCTGTCTGCGCGCACTCGCCATGCATTTCCATATGTCGCACTCTGCACCAGGCGATCTGCTCTACCACACGGGCGAATCTATCGATTCTCTTTGCTTTATCGTGACCGGCAGCCTAGAGGTGATCCAGGACGACGAAGTCGTAGCAATTCTTGGTAAAGGCGACGTGTTCGGCGACTCTTTTTGGAAGGACAGTGCCGTCGGTCAGTCGGCGGCCAACGTACGCGCGCTTACTTATTGCGACCTGCACACCATCAAGCGCGATCGCCTACTCGAAGTGCTCGATTTCTACCAAGCCTTCGCCAACAGCTTCGCGCGCAACCTCACGCTCACCTACAATCTGCGGCACCGCCTCATCTTCCGCAAGGTGGCCGACGTGCGACGCGAGCGCGAGCTTATGGAGCGCCGCAAGCGCGAGCCGCACCTCGAACAGGCGCAAGACCACCTCGTGCGCAAGATTTTCTCGCGATTCCGCCGCGAGCGAAGCGTAGCCGCCGCGCCAGCTCGTCCTGCTGCGCCCTCGATTGCCCCGGCAGACAGCGATTCGGAACCCGCGCCGGCCGTGTGAGTAAACATCGCCGACGTGACGCTTTCCGGTCGCGATATCCTTGAATAAAATATATATTTCATTTTAGAAGTGGAGCAGGTGCTACTTCGTTGGCAGAAGGCAGTGGCGTTACCTCGGGGGCGACCGGAGAGGCGGTGGGTATCGTCGCGGGGTCGGTGGCAAACACGGGAAGCACAGGCGCAGGTACGGCGGCGGCCCGCGGCAAGTGGGGACGACTGCTGGCGGGCGGTGCCCACTCTCTTGAAGGGGGCGACCCACCACGGGCATCTTTTACGCGTTCCCTAAGCGCGCGGGATAACGCCAGCCCTGCTACTGCCACGTCCGCTACGACATCTCTCACCACCGTGACGCTCAAGGTTCACAAATTTTGAAATAACTTCAAAAAGACGTATGTATAGGTATGAGGTATTGTCCTATCAATAACAACAAACTCCACTTGCTAAGGTCCTCACATAACTCTTTCGCTTCTGCATCCACTTTAATTACATTCACCATGCATGGTCGTCGGTTATGCGAACCTACTTTTAACTTGCCCTTCTCTATTACCTCCTCGATTTGGTTTAGGTATTTACTACAAGGCCTACCCACGGTTGGCTTGTTAATCGCTTCTCATTCATCCGTTCCACATTTCACTTTTACTGCATCTATTGAAATATCCAATACAGTCCTATTGCCACCTTTTTTAAATACCATAGATTTTGTTTTCCTATGTTCACTTTCATCCTCTTAACACTCAAAGCGTTTTTCCTGGTTGTTACCAGCTCCTGCAATGCCTCCGCCGTAGACGCAACTATCACTTAGTGGTCAGCGTGTAGGAGACAATCACTAGTAGCTGGCCCATTTTTAATAAAGCCTCAGCTCTCCTTAAAGCCTCAGCTAGCATCGGAATACTGGGCGTTGACATATCGAATAACGTTCAGTTTCGCGGTCATCTGGAAGGAAAGGCTAAATTAGCCTCCAAAAAGCTTGGTGTGCTCAGCAAGGCGAGACGGTACTTCACTCCGGGCCACCGCTTGCAACTATATAAAGCGCAAATTCGGCCCCACATGGAGTACTGCTCTCACCTCTGGGCGGGAGCTCCCCAGTACCAGCTCCTTCCACTTGACCGCATTCAACGAAGAGCGGTTCGAATCGTCGACGACCAGTCACTTTCAGTGCGGCTTGATCCATTGGCGTTGCGTAGAGATGTGGGATCTCTCTGCATCTTCTACCGCATTTACCATGGAGAGTGTTCAGAGGAGTTGTTCGGTCTAATACCTGCAGCTGAGTTTCATCATCGGACGTCAAGGCAAAATACAAAATACCATCCGTATCACCTCGACGTCCGTCGTTCCACAACAGAGCGTTTTCTAAGGCAGTTTTTGCCGCGCACCACCACTATGTGGAACCAGCTGCCCATAGAAGTATTTCCGAACCAATTCGACTTAGGGTCCTTCAAGAAAAGAGCGTACCAATTCCTGAAAGGCCGGCAACGCACTTGCGAGACTTCTGGCATTGTGAGTGTCCATGGGCGGCGGTGTCACTTAACATCAGGTGGGCCTCCTGCCCGTTTGCCTCCTATTACATAAAAAAAAAAATAATACCTGTTTTTACTGTCATTCATATCTTTCAGACAATTGTCCATGAATAGGTTGAACAGTCACGGGAAAGCAAGACAACCCTGTCTCACACCTTTTACGATAGGAAACCATCCCGTGCGCATTCATTCCCTTTAAAGCTTCCACAACCTTGTTCAAGCTAATCTTGCGTGTATCTCTCTTACCCTGGTTATACGGTAGAATTCAGTTAAAAGCGACAGGATCTTTGTCTAATTAATTTCCAAAATACTCCTTCCATCCATAATTCTTCCGCCTTGGTGACGAATTCTGACAATTTCGGATGTTTTTTCTATAGAACACTTAACAATATATTTATGCTAATAATTGTGTTAAAATTACATAGATACCTTAAAATATTTGTTATTTAACACATCTCCACGAAAGAACTCATTATAAACAATGCATAACAAAACTTTAGAAATATCATCCATCCCCATTACCCTTGTACCAGATTTAATTAATTATCGGAATAAACTGCTGCATTTCTGTTTCCTTCTATTTACGTCGAAGCCATCTCTCAAGATAAGTAAAGGCATATAACGATGACATCCGAATAAATAGTCCCCGCAAATAGTATTTACATGTTTGACAGAGTGCGTTCGGACGAGGGCGCGCAAGTAGCGTGTTGACTGGAACCACCCGTCGTGACCCTATCGACGAGGAGGCGCCGGTTCCGGCCGCCGCCGTCGGCACTGCATCAGCGACAGCGGCCACGACCACTGTTGCGACAACGACCACTGTTGCGACAACGACCACTGTTGCGACAACGACCACTGTTGCGACAACGACCACTGTTGCGACAACGACAACGGTGACGGCGAGCGCGGCGGCGATGAGTCACGAAGCGGCATTAGCGGAGCTGCGACGAGACGTTCGCAACGAAGTACAACGGTTACAGCACAAGGTACTCGTCCTCGCGACTATGGGACGGTAAATACGCGGTAGTTCGTTTATCACTCTCGTTTCTCGCCGTCGCCGGCAGCTGGCGCGCGTGGAGGAGTTGCTGACTCTGCTCGCCTCTCGTCTCGGTGCCGACCCCCACGAGGTGCCATCCGGCCCCTCCGACGGACCCGATCGCCCCGACTCCGCGGCCGTCGCCAGGAAGCGACGCTCCAAGGTCACGCTACGTATACGTCATCGCCGTCAGAGTCGAGCCCCTTATTAAATCTTATATTTTATATTAAAACGCTCCGAAAATACAGGCACGCAGCAAAGGAGCGGCACCGCAAGCGCCCTCGTCGAGCACCCCGACGACACCCACGGAGGGCCCCGGGCACTCGGGGGAGAACCCGGGCTCGGCCACTCTTCGCCGGCGCGAGTTCGTGTAGCGCGGCGCGGCGGGCGGTCGCCCCCGCTAGCCGCTCGCTCCCCGTGAACTTCGACACTGTACAGTAGAACATAGACTCGCGTGTAGGGCCCGGTGATCTTCTCCCAGGCCGAGGCCGGAAGTGCGCGACACGCAATATTGTAACATAGTATTTCGCGAGAAAGTGTATAAAATAATGTGTAAGCCGCTTAACTTTGTGAGAAGTTTTAAATGTAGTTTTGAGAAGCAATATAATTATTATATACCTAAATGAAACGTTCTTTGTACACTAGAGACTTACAACCGACCAAGTATTTTCTTATCGGCCAGAGGTTATTTTAATGTTTCTCTTTGTAAATATTGTACGGCAGCAGCCGTCTGTTAAGCTATTTAATATTTTCTACTGCACTCGCCACACGCTAATGTCGAATTTCTGATACTTTATACATATATCGAGACGTCCGCGTCGTCGTAACTCGTAAGTTCACCTGTGATGTAAGTCGTGCTTTCGTTCTACCGCTGGGGTATTCCGCGTACATTTATACCTTTATCTATTTAGTTACTTGAACTTTAAAATATTCCAATAACACATATCTCGAGCGATATTTGAGTATATTGTAAACGGGGTCGTCTAGTCTAGGACCGGCCGGGCCCGTTTCTGCTGCCTTTCGAAAACGGTGATATGCTTTGTCAATTATTTAAGATTATAACGACGCCAACTCAATGGGTTTTTTTTATTGTGAGCTTTCTCTTTCCTCCTCCTGTTCTCGAACGTGTAAGAGCGGCGATTCAACTTATAACTATGTCTAGACGGACGACGCTCTCGCTACAATTCAACTTTCCTCTCACGCGACCACTGAACTCGATCGAGCCCGGCGCTCACATCTAGACATACTTATAAGGACGGGTCCGCGCGCAACGTCGTCTCCCGAAATGTATTATGAAATAATGATCGTTTATGAAGAATCGAGTGGTTTCATTTGTCGAATATCCCCAGGGCGTAAATGAGACGACACGTCGCTTAACTTTATTTTAATATATACAAAAGAACAGAAGCGGACGGCTAGGGGCGGGCGGCCTGCGGCGGCGAGCGGCGCGGCACCGCCAGCGCCGAGTGCTGCGACAGCGCCGAGTGCGCGGACGAGCACAGGTCCTGGTAGGAGAACTGCGGGAACTCCAGGGGCCGCGCCGCCTCGCCCTCGGGCGGCGTCAGCTCCACGGACTCGCCCGTGAACTCCGAGTCGAAGTAACGCGTGTCCGTGTCCGAGTCCACTTGCGGCTTGAAGGGCGGCGGCAGCTTTTTGGCGAGCAGGTCGGCCCAGTTGATGGCGGCGAAGAAGGGGTGCTGCATGATGTCCAACGCGTCGCCGGGCCCGGCGCCGAGGCGTCTGGCGGGCTCCTTGGTGAGCAGCGCGGCTAGAAGCGCCCGGCAAGCGGGCGACAGCGCGCGAGGAAAGCGCACCTCCTCCTCGAGGATGAGCGAGAACAGCACCTCGTGGTCGCGATTGTAGAAGGGCAGGCGGCCGCAGGCCATCTCGTACAGCACGACGCCGGTGCCCCACCAGTCCACGGCGGGCCCGTAGTCGGTGTCCTCGAGCACCTCGGGCGCCAGGTACTCGGGAGTGCCGCAAAAGGTCTTCGTGGTGCGGCCGTGCGTGATGTTCACCTTGCAGAGCCCGAAGTCGGCGATCTTGATGTGGCCGTCCTTGTCGAGCAGCAGGTTCTCGAGCTTCAGATCCCGGTAGATGATGCCCTCCGAGTGCAGGTAGCCCAGCGCCGACACGATCTCGGCGCCGTAGAAGCGCGTGCGCTCCTCGCTGAAGCAGCGCTCGTGCGAGAGGTGGAAGAAGAGCTCGCCGCCGTTGGCGTACTCCATCACGAAGCAAACGCGGTCCGCCGTCTGGAACGAGTAGCGCAGCGCCGTCAGGAACGGGTGCTTCGTCTTCTTCAGCACGTGGTTCTCTGTGATGGTGTGCGCCAGCTGTGAACAGGGCGGGCGTGAGCGAAGGCTCGAGCGGACGCCGCGCCGTCCGACGGCGACTCACCTCGTCTTTCTGCAGGATGAGGTGCTTCTTGAGGATCTTCATGGCGTACAGCTTGCCGGTGCCCTTCTCGCGACTCAGCACCACCTTGCCGAAGGTGCCCTTTCCGAGCACCTTGACGAACTCGAACTTCTCGAGGGTGATGCGGCGCGGGTCTCGGAAGCTGGTACCGAGCTGGGCTATGTCGCGGTCGTCGGCGTCGGAGCCCGCCGGCTGCTCGCCCGAAGCACCGCTCGCGCCGCTCAGCCTGGACGACACGTAGCGGATGGCGGCCACCCACTCTTCGCTGCGTATCTCAAACAAATGTGCCGCGTTCTTTATCGAATATATTTATTGCAATATACTAATGACTTGTTTTATTGGTAATTGAAAAAGAGAGGAATTCTTTACAAAATTGCAATAATATTGTCATCGACCATGCCAGCAAAATCAAGGCAGCAAACTCTCACTCCTCGGAGTAATAAAAGAAAACAATAAATGTCTGTGGTGGAAATGTTCCTCTTGAATGCTACTTCTCTTAGGCGTCGTCCTAATTGGGAGCGATCGTACGATGGCGCGATGCGTTCTCGTCGTGCGATGAGTTCAAACATAAAGATTTCATCAGTGTCCTATTTGCCTCGCAAGTAATCGTGCGAGCACATGAAATGCTTTAATAACGATCGTACGATGCGTTTGATCGTGCGATCATGTAATCAAAGCAACAGATCTCTTTTGAGTGTCCTAATTGGTTACTACGCGATGCGTCGACGCGCGAGGGGCGCGGACGATGGACATCACGCGATCTATTCGGACACCTGTTAGGTCATCGCACGACCACTTTGATCGTGCGATGAAAAACGCATCGCGCCATCGTACGATCGCTCCCAATTAGGACCACGCCTCAGAATGTATGTTATATCTGTCCCATCTTAAAAAATATATCACATTTGTGCCCATTTAAGTTTATATTGAATTATTGAAAAGTAAGTTATATGGAGAACTCGGTATGAAGTTTTTTGAAATTATACTTTAGGCGCGTTATAAAAAATTGATGAGAGTGAAATTTTACGATGCGCGCGCACCGTGACACAAAATTAACAGAATGAAGTTGCCCACTAATTGAAGTTATACTTCTTTAGGCACGTTATGAAAAATTGATGAGAGTGAAATTTTACGATGCCCGTGACACAAAATTAACAGAATGAAGTTGCCCACTAAATCGCTCATTTATGTTGAGGAAAAAATGCTACCAACAAAACAGAAATGGAACCTCTGTTAGCACGCACTTTGCCTCTGTTTGCTGTGTATTTGATGTGATTGAAATGATCTGTGTATTTTATATTTGTAATATTTATCCACACGCTTTGAGCTTCTACATTTAAAACACGTGTTTTCATGTTGTTTTCGTTATACAAGTGCGAATTTTATATGTGCGTCTGAATTATAATCAGAAGTGATTTAAATTGAATAATAAATCAAAACTAATTAATATTAGAAAATATTTGTGAAAAAACTGTGCTCATCAACCTTCCTAAGTGCTTCAATACAATTGAGGTTAACTATCCGTATGTATTATTAATAATGCCAAAGAAGTAGGTATAACTTCTTACGCGCCTACATAAGTACACGCACCGTTTTTTTGCTTGGAAACGGTAATAGCCCAATATGGATTGTGCTGTGTCAGGTTGTTGAATAAAGAGGTAAACTATACGGCTTAAGTTGTGAAATGTTTAGCCTTGTTTATTTGCAAAGAACTAGGTACGCTACGAGACTTATTGAACAATTTAATGAACAAGCACAGGATATATTTATTTATACTTCATTACCATAATACACATAATTATACATATAGAAAAAAAAAAAGTAAGTAGGTTACATGAGTTATTAGGCAACGGGCGGCCTTATCGCTATAACAAGCGATTTCTTCCATGCGACCCTAAAATGGAACAATAGAAAAAATGAAACACCTACAGAGGGTAAAGTACAAGAGATGCATAATTAATTAACAAAAAGATACTAAAAATAACATGCAACTCAGCCTAAGGTTAATTGACTCACAATTAATATATAAAAGATAAAAGTAGTAGCTAATCACGAGGCAGAAAAAAGATGATCAATAAGGAGATTTTTAAATAAATTTAATGACTGAGCTTGTCTGATATGAATAGATAAAGAATTCCATAGCAGGATACTTTGCTTTGAAGTAGGAGTGATAGAACTCAGTTTTATGAGTGGGAGTTTCAAGAATTAGGTTATCTAAGGAACGCAAATAAGAACTACCACCAGAGGAACATAAAATTTTTCTTTAAGTAACTAGGGGTTTAAGGATTAAAAAGAACATTATAGAGAAGAAGAATACGTTCAAGAACCTTAGAAAGAAAAGGTAGGATGGAAATAGGGCGATAAATGATAATCAGAATAAGCAGACGTTGAAAATGTGCGCTAGTACCGGAATTAATATGTCAACAATAGGAAGGATCATATCCCGACCAATGCAATCATAACCAATGGCTTTGGACGAGACAGACATGATACTCCTCCCTATTTCGTCTTCTGTAATTGACTGGAACATAAAAGAAGGAATATTCGTAGAAGGACAAAAGTTAGAGATGCAATGGTTTCAGATTTAATGCTTTGATCAAAAATGGGATGACGGGAACAATGCTGATTCTTAGGAAATTAAGCTATTAAGTACAAGTATGTATGAGTACTATAAATATGGACACACACACATACTTGTATACATACAACTACTGTTTAAAATGTATAGTTGTGTCTCTTAGATATAATTATTTACTTTTGACTTTAAATGGCACAAGATTTCGCTAGCATTCAACTATTAATAAGCATAACTTAAGGCGAGGGGATTATACATCTATTTTTACTTAATCAAATGATTTAGTACTTAAGTCATATAAATTTAGAAGTAGGCAGCCTTGTCTGCAGAAGACAAAAATATATTGAATCACTTAAGTACTGTTATATAAAACAAGTATTGTTAAATAAAATACACTAATAATAACAACGAATACATCGACGTGACCTTAGCGGTAATCATATTTTGTTTATATGAAAATTCATACCATGACCTCGAAACGGAACTACGCGGATTTAAAAAAGGTAGTTTTTGTTATATGTATTACTTTAAAACATAAAAAATATATTATATTGTTTTATTTAAAACAAATACTACGTCTAATATGGCAAAACCAGCATTATGGTTGAATGTCAGATGTTTAAGGTGTTGAGTTTGGACTGATTTAAGTAAGACGACAGACCCCCTTGTAGATTTTAGTGTACACATAATAAATTGCTCAGCAAACTATTCAACACTTAATCAACGAAGTACCGGAGTCTTTCGGGTAAAGTTCAAAATAAGTTTTTGAAACACGGGAACACTAAGTTTCGTTTCTGAATATAACTCAAAAACATGCATCGATTGCATGAATATATTAGACATAAACATATTGCATATTATAGTAATATATGTCGTTTTTATATTACTTAATAGAAGTTAAATCTAGAAGATTTAGATATCAGACTGTTTATTATAATATTCAATTTATTGATGAGGTACAAAGTATTTTTTTTTTTTTAACAAGCTTCCAACAATTTAAAATATTTCTTTATTATGTTCATGAAGTATATTTTGGTTCATTGTGTTATGCAATTAAAATAGTTATTTTTCATATTCATAATATGATAATTATATCCACGTAAAATTATTACTAATAACATTTTTTATTCATTACAGGTTGACAGTATCGAGATAGATATGGATGTGTCAACAGACAATGTTCAATTGGGGCTCTTCTTTGCAAACTTGTTTGGCAAGTGGGGAAGTCAAGTTGGACCTGAAAACAAGTGAATATTGGTTATATTAATTATTTTATAAATAAAATAGATTTATCTTATTTTTATACTAAAGATACTTATGATTTATGAGTTGTTTTGTTATCAATATAGATAATCTAGATACCTGCTTTCAAATCTATTGTCTGCACACACCCAAATAAGGGTTTAGACGTCCCCACATCCACATCTTCCATAAAAACCCTCAAGTTTGGGTTTTCCTTCTATTTAAAAATCTTCATGTTATCATGTTCAATTCTAGGCACATTACAATGGAAGGGTTTTCTGTAAAATAAAATAATTTCTTAATAATTTAATAAGTTATAACAATAACATATTAACAACTTGATGGATTGAATAACATATTAACAATGATTAACAACTATATATCCAGACACTGCTATTTATTTTAAAGAAAAAATTATGAATGAATTATACTTACCCCATTCTTTTAAACTTGAATTATTAGTAAAACTAAAATCAATGTTTGTATACATCAAAGTTTTTATAAGCATGTTTTTTTATAATATAAGTTCTTAAAACACAATGGTAACTGATGAATTATTTACCATAATTTTAAGATTTAATTATCAAAGGATTTATTATAATAGATTTAATTTATTATTCACTGTCGCAGCAAGTAGGCTATTAAATTTATATATTTTAATTATTTGTATAATATAAATTGAACAAAACTTAAACCGAGATCACACATGAAATTATTGTTCCTTTGTTTGGTGTTGCAATTCCAATGTCTTTCAGTTTTTCAGAGGTCATGGTATAAAAACGTGAATAAATTTAGAAACCAGAGAATTTAGTAAGATGCTGGAGAACTGATTTTAACAAAGCTCATTGTAAGCTTCCAGAAAATAAATAATATCAGAAGTATCAATAGATTACAATTTATCTATTATTATTATTTGTTAAGAAATATTGTGACAGCCAATTGGGTACTTGGAAACATATGTCAGCTAATACTTGTTCAAAAGCTTTAATAAATTAATTTATGTATTTATTTACAGCGAACACATGGCCAAATTTCCACAAAACATATTACAAAACTATTATATTAATAATAGCCATTAAAGCAATTGTGTACATCAGGCATACTAAACTGGGCATAAGTGGTAAAGCTCATGCAATACTTTCTCTTTATTAGATTTATACTAATAATATTGATTGATAAGATACATTGTTATATATGTACATATAAACCTTGTTATATTTGTCAATATATATAAAGTACCAAGTCCATATGATTCAGTGTGGAAATATTATATTATATGGGTATATTTAAGACCATTATTCTATTAGGTGAACAGTCTGTATAATGCTCTAACTATTGAATTACGCACTATGCACCACATTCTTGAAGACATAAAAGAGGAACAATCTCACATTATCTTTTAATGAATGTTCTTAATCAGTTTCTCTTATATTCACACAATAGCAATTTTAATGATTTTTAATTGTTGCGTCAACATAAATATACATCATTTTCAGTTCACTAGTTTTTGACTTAATTCATCAGACACAAATATAAGCCCATTAATAGTACTTTGTCTAATTCCATCCCAATATTGGGTTGCTCAAAATAATATTGTTATATTTAAAGACAGTGTAGTCATAATTCAAAAGCAGTATGGGTCAGCTGAATAGCAATAACTTTGCACTCTCAATTGTAAACAAACAAATGTCGAACTTTGGACTGAGCGTGTGACTCACCGCTCCTTCTCGGAGTCGACAGCAAAGTTCCGCTCTATGACAGTCGTCCACTGCAGGCCGCGAACGGTGAAGACGTTGGGGCGCGGTTTGTCCACGGCCATGATCTGACAGTCCCGCACCGTGAACTTATTCAGCGGGTCGCGGTAGTTGTTGCGCTCAGGTTGCGCCTTAAAGCCCATTAGGTCGCCGTTGTCGAACAGTATGAAGTAGCGATCACGCCAGTTGCGAATATGTTCACCACGCTTCAGCAGCCAGCCCTCCTTCACGATGCTCCCGGGCGCTGCCTCCGCCATCGCTCAAAACTACTCTCACCACCACGTTTATTTTCTTTTGCACTGCCCACGTGTTTCACCTTTGCTGGATAACACTAAAGATGCGCATAAGAAACATTTTCGACATAAAACAGTAGTTACACCGATTCTATTGCTTTTTCATTTAAACGATGAAGTTTCACGGTCATATGGTGGTACGTTGGGTATTTATTGTTATAATTAATTTACAGAGAATGATTAAAAATATACAATATTTACTGTGTGCAAATCAGATTCGAGAAAAACAGAAACGCAATAATTCAAGGAGTGTAAAATATCTATGTGTAAAAAAGAGACAAAACACCACTGTTTAGTCACAACAAATGAAAAATATGTTAGGATCTTTGATTCTGGTAGAATATTATCTATAATTGTCTTTGGTCATTACTCTATGCAGAGTGTTTTTTTTTTTGGAGTTTATGGCGTGGTATCTAGACCTTTAGGCCAATGCGGAGTGCTTTTTTTTTTTTTAATTTTATGGTAGTGCTCCATTCCGTGGACTATAGATGAAATATACACCGAGACATTTTATACAATACATATATTTATTATATTATATTTGTGATGTGTTTAATTAATATTAATACAATAATTTGTAACTGTTTCCAACATCAAATATGCTGCGAAAATTTGCAATAAAAATCACGTAATTAGAATCATATAGCCCATCATTGTCGAATCCTAATTGAAATAATAAAATACAACAAAAAAACTACAAAACACATATTTCATTTCATGGGTAATGCGTGTTAGTTTTCATAATTATCAGGTCTTGTTCTGTGTTGCCAATATAATAGAATATTGTTGGATTATTCTAATATTCGTCAATTTTTACTTTTAATTAGATCTATGATGATATTATGCACTTGAACTGATTACAAAATATGTGACATAAAATGATTTTAATATGTTCGAAAAAATTATATTCGCGTATATCCTTCAAATTTTTTTTTATTGGTTTCATTCGGATTTTGTTTATTTCTGACAGAGTAAAGCAAAAGAGACACAAATATGTCTCCCATTTACCATAAAAAATAACAGCGTTAATTGAGAATTAGAATATTATTACAGCATTATTCCTGATTGCCATAGTTATAGAGTTTTCCTGAAAACTCCAGTGTAATAAAAATATCGATCAATAAATTTGAGATGGTTTAAGGTAAAACTATGTCGTAGGTATCTTCATTCGCAAAAGCCAATAAATATGTTTTTATTCAGTTATAGATCGAGCTGGAAAGACATGAAGGAAAGCGGGTGGCGCAGGACGGGCGAGGAGTTACGTAAGCGAGACATGCGCAGTGGTGGCGGCGCGGGTCGATAGGGGCGACACTGCGCGATGTCAGTCGCGAGCCAGACGCCTCGAGCGCCCTACTAGCCTTCGCCTGTTTCCGTGTCTCTCTATTGCGATGAAGGTACGGCCGCCATAGCGGTCTAGGTCCGAGTAGCTTATGGGCAAGAGCTTCACGGGCCCGGTACGTGTAGTTACTCGTACCTGATCTGAGAGACGACTCTTCGGCCTTCGCCAAGATTTCATTACTTTCGACCTTGCTTTGTCGCGTTTCCTCGTCCGTGTCACATACTTCACAGCCTTTAGACTCTTTTAACATCTCTATTACATCATAATAAACATCGTTCAATAAATTTAGTGAAGTATGTGACTTAACTCATCTATTGTTGGTGAAAGACAAATAAACCAATCAACTCCCTATGATATAAAAAAGTGATGTGCAGACGAACTTATGACATTTACATTTAACGAGTATTTTTTTTGTGGGATGATAAAAATAATCTATTTAAATTATTTGCATTTTTTTTCGCAAGATTGTAAAGACTTTTAACTTACAATATATTGTTTTCTTTTCCAGCAAATAAGGGAGTATTCCTTAATAACATATAATGCTAAAGCTACCCAAAGGCCTTAAAAAGAAGAAAAAAGGAAAAAAGTCTAAGCGTAAAGGTGAAGAAGAACTCTTTACTGAAGAGGAATTAGAGAAGTATAAAAAAGAACATCAGCAAAAAGCTGAAAACGCTGGCACTACAAAGGAAAATGAAGAATGGTCTAAATTTAAAGATTTAACCACTGGTGTAGATTCTGTATTAAAAAAAACTCAGGGTGATCTTGATCGAATAAAGTCAACATCTTTCTTTCAACGAGTGACTATTAAAAATGAAATAAAGCCAGCAGAAAAGGAAAAGCCGGTCAGACCAGTAGTTGAGGTTACTGAAGCTGACTTTCCCCATCTTGCGCAGGCTAGCACCGCAGAAAACGACGAGGATAAAAGTGATTACGGTGTTACCGACGATGAGTCTGAAGAGGAAGATGAGGATTATGACATTTTCGACACGTCTTATATAGACGCGGTTCAGCGAGGAGAAGTGAAACTAGCCTATGTGCCAGATTCTCCAGAAGAAAACCAAGACGACGACATATTTGATACATCTTATGTTAATGCAATAATAAAAGGTCAAGAAGTAAAGTCTTCAAAGGGTAAAAAAGAATTGGATATCGGAGTTGCTGTAGAGGTTCTCACTGGACGTATTGATAATGTTAAAGTTACAACAAAGAGAGCTAAGAGGACTATACCAGGTGATTTGTTATTAGAAAGTGACGATAAGACCGCTTCAGCTGTATCGAGTTATGTAATTGATGATCCTGTGGAAAAAAGTATTTTAGATCTTGATGCTGATATACCCCTTACCACACCAATAGATTTAAGTACATCTTTAGTCGAACACATCAAAAAAGAAGTACCAAAAGATATTCAAACCGAAGATAACGCTACCGTTAATAATTGTGAAGAAGAAGTTGATGAATTTACATTGTTAGCTGCAGAATCTCTTGAATGCAAAGTAGAAGTATCGAAACTAGACGAAAGCGATATTAATATCGAACCAGTAATACAAGAAGCGTGGTCTGCTTTTGAAGCGAATTCAAAGGAATCAGTTTTTGCGGAAGGAATAGTTGAAGACCAACTTGATGTTTTAGATCCATATGTCGATCAGGATGACCCCTTTGATACCAGTTTCGCTGATGCTATTGTTCCGCAGGCACAGTTTAACAACACTCAAGAAGTTATTTTAGAGGATGATGACGACTTTGATCCCCGCGCAGAAGAAGTGAAAGTAAATCTAAATAACAGGAGAAAATCTTCTGTACGTATTCATTTGACGGACCCTTCTGGGATTAGAGAGTCTATCACTTCTGATGATATTATTGATAATAATTTGAATAAACCTGGACGTGACTTGTTAGGAGGAAGCACTACAGACCTTACACAGCTAGCTGATTCTCCTCTGAACCCAATTGAAGTCAATGAAATAGATCCGTTTGATACAACAATAGTCGATAAAATAGTTGCACCTGGAAAGATTGAGTTAAAATTACTCGAAAAAGAATTAATAGATTCTACTCCTGCTGCAATTTATAAAGTTCCTAGTGATCCAGACTTTGATCCTCGCGCAGACGAAATAGAAGAAAGAAACTCAGTTAGACGATCGTCTCGTCCAGAAAATTTAACAGTCAGCAAAAGCGTTATATTTAACGTAGACGGGACTGAAGAAAATTCTTGCTTTGATAAACAGTCTAAGCCAAGTAAGCCTTTAACACCATATTACACGCGAGAGCTATCTATCTCAGAGGACTTATCTGAAGATTACGAAGCTAAAGACAAATTCTCTAACGTTTTACAGCGGACACGTTCTGATGACGATTTGTCCTCTCATAATATAGCAGTAAATACTAAAAGACGCCATTCTGAATTTCCCCAGACAAGCACAAAAGACTTTCCCACTGATCTTCTTCAAAGCGAGGGTCTTGATATTAAAGTAAAAGTTTTAACCCCAGCTGGTGCTCCGAGTGACGAACAAACATTCAGTACTGAATCAGAAGATCCGTTTGATACATCATTCGCCAGTGACATCAAACCAAGTAAAACAGAATTAAGACTATTAGCTAAGGAGTTTTCTTGCGAAGATTCTACTGATTCAGAGACGAAGGAAAATAAAACGTTACTAGAAACAGAAGACGATCTTTTCCAGATAAAAGCACTCACACCTGAACCTTTAGATAATCTAGAAGCAGGTGGTCAAGATTTTGATCCATTTGATACATCTTTTGCCAGTAACCTGGCTCCGGGAAAAACTGAAGTTAAACTTCTCGAATCAGAATTTTTGAACTAGTTTATTTTTGTTGAAAAAAAAAACAAAATGGCATACAACCCTTTTTTGAGTATCAATGAACCAGCAACTCCCATTACTTCTGAAGTTCTTAATCCTTTTATGGTGACAGCCAATAATGACCATGAAGACATGGCTGGAGGCGATAATCCATTTGCCGCAAGCAATCCTTTTTCTGATTTTGAAAATAGTTACGAACCACCCGTGGGTGATACAGTTCCCATAGACATATTTGGCAACTCTGAGCCTGTTAACATGGGTGCTAAGCAATTCGATGATAACAGCTCCACAAATATTTTCCATCAAATTATCGAAGAACCTTTACCAAACGAAATAGTTGTCAAACCAACAGAATTAGATCTGGTTTCTAATAGAGAAAACGATAGTTTCACACCAATTATTACAACCAACAATCTAGATCTTGTGAGACCAGTTCCACAAGAAACTCAAAATTTGATTCTTAGTGTCACAGGTCAAATGGAGTTTACTAGTTCACATTTGCTTAATCGTATACCACCTACAAGAACGCCGAGTCCAGTTTCGGTTCGTGACATTCATTCGCCAAGTCCGACGCCTGATTTAGACATGTTAGAAGATTCACAAGTGGCAGATTCCAATATTGATCTGAGCTTGACTCAATCCAGACCGGCGAGACCACCTCCGGTTCGCCCCCCTCGACCGGCTCCTCCACCTAGGCCACAGCTGCCACCACCAGCCCAAGCTACCACGCTAGTCGATGACATTAATCTTTTCGAAGCTTCTGTGCCAGTAGTAGTAAAACCAACTAAAGAAGCAATACTGAGCTTATATGCAGCCCCTAAGAAGGAAGAAAAACCTATTGATTTTTTGAGTGATGATATAATAGATTTAACGTCCAATCCGGAACAATCTTTAAATATAGTACCAACCTCAACTGAAACTCCAAATGAAACAGAACATTTATTATTTAGTAATTCTTCAACAATGGATAAAGCATCTAGTCAATATACACAGTCGACTGAATCTGATATGACCGTACACGCTATGGATCATCATAATACTAGCGCCGATATGGACACGTCAGAACCCACAGTTGAAACTATTGAAAATATTTCTCAACCATCACCCTTTATATTAACAGAGACCAGCATGGAAGTGAATCAACCTTATTCTGAGATTGATAAGAACCCTTTTGATATAACTGAAGAAGATATTACAACAAATGTGGCATCCGATATTTTTGGAGTTAGAGAAGTAAACGCATCGGTTTCTCCAGTCAGCGATACATTCCAAAATTTACCATCAGAAGCCCGATCTCTTCAAGATACTCCTATCGGTGAAGATATGGACGTGGGCGGTGGAACCATCTACTCCACGGAAAATGTTTTCGATAGCGGACCAATTAAATCGACTCCTAAACAAGATGTCGATAATTCAGCTGACTTTGGATGGGGTCAGGCGGAAGAAATGATTCAAGAGACTTATACCGAATCTCAAGATGCTTTTGATGCGTTTGCTGCCAAATTTGATTCCGTGGCCGGAAACCATTTGACCGCAGGTACGTTGAGGTCCCGAGGCAAAAATATAATAAATAATTTCATATTAGTATTCTGATAATATTTTTGTTTTTATATTAGACGCTTGGGGCGACGATGGCAGCTCTGACGCGGCGCCGGAGGGATTCGAGTCGGAGGCGTTTGATCCTTTCCTGCACATGCAGGCTCCACCGGCGCCCGCTGCCACGCCACGCCTTGACCACCAAGGGTCCGCTGATTCCGCGGATGACACGTTTTCCGTGTTTATAAGGTGCGTATCCGGTGCATACGTTTATTTATAAATGTCGAACATGATCTTTTCAAATAAAATATGTTTCCATAGACCCAAAGACAGTGAAGTAGTAGTCGACGGCAGCGCAGTGCCGGCGTTAGCTCCTCCTCCGAGGCCCCAGATAGCACCGGACTCGCCCAGGGCCAACCCCTTCGATAAGAGTGCAATAGACACTATACAGCAGCAGTTCCAAGCGGAGCGACGTAAGCGTGAATTTTTTTGACAACCGGCAAAATATTGCTTAGCATAACATTCATTCGATTATTTGTTGTATGCGAGTGCTGTATAAAAATATAATAGTGAACATTACATTTTTATTCAATTGGGTTGCAGCGGAGTCCGGTCGCGGCCGCTCGGGGAGCGGCGGCGAGACGCCTCCCACGCCTCTGTTCGACGACGACGTGTCGGTCCCGCTCGAAGACTTTCCGCGCACCACCTACGCCGGCCCGGGCTGGGAGATGCATCTCAGACAACCCAACAAAAAGAAAATCACCGGACAAAGGTTTTTCGGACGCTCTGCACTAAATTTGTATTAATAAATTTGTCAATGTAAATCCTATCGTGTGGCGACAGGTTCTGGAAGAAGGTGTGGGTGCGCGTGGTGGGCGCAGGCGCCGGCGAGAGCCCGGCGGTACAGGTGTTGGCGGCGGCCGGAGACCGGGAGCCTCTGCACGAGTTGCCGCTGCAGGCTTGCTACTCCGTCTCCGATATCGCCGCGCAGCAGTTTGACCAATTCGGCAAGATCTTCACTGTCAAGTTACAGTACGTCTTCTACAAGGAGAGACCGGGAGTGCGGTAGGAGACTGTCTACATTATACCTATAGACCCGAAAAAAATGTGTTTATTCTTATCAACACAAGTTGAAATTATAATTGGCTCCTCATTATGCAAACTTATACTTAAGTGTCTTATACTTAGTATCACGAAGAATTAAGATCAAACACCGTCACGGCAAAGTAGACTTGGTGTGACATTCTGACGGCCGCCTAAAGTTCACCTAAGGTTGTAAAGTAAGCAAATTGACTGCGTAGACCGGGCCAAGTGACGAAGGCGGAGCGCATCACCAACAAGTTGTCTCAATTCGCGGCGTACGCGATTCAAGGCGACTACCAGGGAGTCAAGGAATTCGGCAGCGACCTGCGGAAGCTGGGCCTGCCCGTCGAGCACGCACCGCAAGTATGTACGGGGCGAACGACGCGTCTCTCGATTTTCCTTCATATAAATTTATTTATACGTAATAGAAACACAGAATGTAAGTAGGTTACACAAGTTATTAGGCAACGGGCGGCCTTATCGCTAACAAGCGATTTCTTCCAGGCAACCCTAAAATTGAACAATATAAGTTTTAACAAATATAACTCTCCACTGATGGCCGGATGTGCGTTATAGGTGTCGCAGTTGTTCAAATTGGGTTCGCTCAACTACGAGCACGTCAAAGAGTTCTCTTGCTGCGTAGAAGAAGCGCTGTTCCGCATCGCCGCTCATCGGGACCGCGCTCTCACTTACAAGATGGAGGAGGTTTGTCACTACACACACTCACATCCTCTACTCGCATCGATCGTCTGTGAGCAAAGGTGACTACTAACCGCTAACGACGGTTCGGTATCTTTATACGTTTCTGTTCAGGTGCAAGTGACGGCCGTGGACGAGCTGTACGTCGAGCAGGAGGCGGACGGCGCGGTCGTGAAGCAGATCGCGCGAGTCAGACTGTTCTTCCTTGGCTTCCTGAGTGGTAAGACTTCGTCGGATTCTGGCATCGATCTCACGCTATCGGGTACATTGTGACGTACCGTCTGTCCGCAGGTATGCCGGACATAGAGTTAGGCGTGAACGACATGCGGCGACAAGGAAAGGAAGTGGTGGGGCGCCACGACATCATCCCGGTCGTCACGGAGGAGTGGATCCGCGTCGAAGACCCCGAATTTCACGCCTGCGTGCAGCCCGACGAGTTCGACAAGTGTCAGATCATCAAGTGAGGGGTTCCGCCTGAGCTACGTGACCCACTAAAATAATATTAACGCCACGTTTTAACGTCGGACGCGTGTCGCGCAGGTTCAAGCCACCCGACGCGTGCTACATCGAGCTCATGCGCTTTCGCGTGCGTCCTCCCAAGAACCGCGAGCAGCTGCCCCTGCAGTTGAAGGCCGTGTGGTGCGTGACCGGCAACAAGGTGCGTGCGGCGGCGGTGAGTTCTAGTGTCCTTCGTCGAAGGGCGTCACGAACCGTACCGTATGCGCAGGTGGAGCTCCGCGCGGACGTTTTGGTGCCCGGGTTCGCGTCGCGCAAGTTGGGGCAGGTGCCGTGCGAGGACGTGGCGGTGCGCTTCCCCATCCCCGAGTGCTGGATTTACCTGTTTCGAGTCGAGAAACATTTCCGCTATGGCTCCGTCAAGTCGGCTCACAGGTAGGTACTTCTACCCTCTAGCGTCCTCTAATTTTTTTCCGAAATCGATGCACCCGGTTTAATACGAACCACTTCTACCCAGACGTACCGGCAAGATTAAGGGCATAGAACGATTTTTGGGTGCCGTGGATACGCTGCAGGAGTCGCTGATCGAGGTGACGTCGGGTCAGGCCAAGTACGAGCACCAACATCGCGCCATCGTGTGGCGCATGCCGCGACTGCCCAAGGAAGGCCAGGGTAAACGGATAAAGTTTTCGGAACGAATAATAGGCTATAATTATAATAATTTACGACGTTACGGGCCCTTTCTAGAACATCAATCAAACTTAAATCGAGTTTCAAAATCTGTCAACTCATTTTTTCTGTATGAAGTTTATATTTGACGGCGCTAAGACGAGTTTGCGACCGGAGATATCAATTTGAATATGACACGTCGTTTTTGAAAGAGCAGCAGCATTCTAGCAGCTTCATTGCCTAGAGTGTCGTAATGAGGTATCAAATTGTATTATAAAAATTAATTATATTGAAGTTAA
The DNA here is from genome assembly GCA_963693345.1 of Pieris melete. Lineage (NCBI taxonomy): Eukaryota > Metazoa > Arthropoda > Insecta > Lepidoptera > Pieridae > Pieris > Pieris melete. The sequence continues at coordinate 45,658 of CAVNZK010000003.1, forward strand.
ATTTATAAGAACTTTCATTCATAGCAAGAAAAAATTGAAATGTTATTCTTATATCTTCGACATGTGTTTCGAATTAAATAATATCTATTCAGCGCTTCGTGCGTTCAAAGCGATGACTTGATCCTAGGCTCACGACCACACCTCGTATGCCGCATGGCTCTGACGTCGTACGACCAGATCCCGGAGCAGCTAGCGCAGTGGGCCTACGTGGAGTTCACGATGCCGGCCACGCAAGTGTCCCACATGACGGTGCGGTCCGTCTCGCTGCAGAATCACGACAACGACCCGCCCGAAAAGTACGTGCGGTACCTCGCGCGCCACGAGTATCGGTCAGTATACGACGAGACGACCGGATGAGACTTTAGAGCTGTTCGTGACCGTCAATGAACCCGTGTGCTCGCTTTCAGCGTGGGCATCGAGCGCACGAGCGGCACTCCGGCTGCTGCTTACTCTTTAGCCGCGGCGGCGCCCGACCCCAAGCCGGAGCCCGCCCCCGCCGCTGCGCCACTCGCGCCCGCCGCGCCATCGTCCGACTCCGACTCGGACTAGGCCCTCAAAGGACACCGATCCTTCATTAGTAGGTTTCGATTTTATAAGAAATATAGAACAATAACCACTTTAGTAATCGTAATGTATCGAGTGGGAAGTCGAATAACTTAGGTTTTCAGATGTCGCCTATATCTATTATGAAAGCGATTATCTTATAAATAAATAATCAATATTGTGTATAGACATATAACAGATATTTTTCGAATTGAGCGTGAAATTAGTGGATTTGGACGTTTCCACCGCCCCCAGCACTCTGTAGATAGATTCGATGAGTACCTTTAAACGTTTCGATGTGGGAGACCGAGGTTAGTAAAATGTGAACTCGGGACGCTCCACTACATTATCTAATCGCTAGATATTTTTGGAAATACCTAGATGGATCCAAGTATAACATAAGCACAATTATAAAAGTAACTAAAATAAGTCGTATAATCTTACAATTACATTAAAATACAAAAAATGGCAGAGGACAACAATTTTGAGAGAATTTAAGGGCATCGAAATGTCAAAATTAGTATAAACTAAAACAGTTAAAATGAAATAAACGTATATTGTATGTATTGTGTAGTTTACGGTCCTGATGTGTTTGTAGGTCAAGTAGAACAATTATAAACTTTGTGAGCAATAGGTATTGAATAAGCAATGGTCGCGAAAGTCACGTCTTCACGTGAGCTAGTTTCGCTAACTAGCTTTTAACTAATTTTATAAAATAAAGACAATTTCCTGTAAATACTTTTAGTTGAGCCTACGTTGAGTTTGTTTGTCTTTCGTTACCGTTACCATTTAAAATTGTTTGTGGGTGTTTGAATATTTTCTCTAGTAATATCGGTGTAATAATTGTAAAAATTTACATAGGTCAGAGTTTGGCTCCATCTGTTACTTGTGACTCAATACTGATAGCTTACCGAGCTTGATGATTTTATATAATAGACATAATACTAACTGTGTGAATGTCTAATTTAAATGCATGTGAATAAATATTATCTACCTACAGTATAGAGCACAAACTTCCTAGTGTGCGTTTATCTCCGCTCGGACAAATATTAAGATAATTATCTTCTTAAATATAACATGTTATATTATTAGAGTTTAATGAGAGTAATAATTATAATATCAAAGTACCTATATTCTGCTGTTGTACTTGAGTATGGGCTTATATTGATATAATCAGTAGATTGCGCTGTTATACCTCGTTCATAATTAAAAATATCTAACATCAACCGTATTTATTTATTTACACCCGAAAGCTAATATTTCTACTTATGATCAACCTTAATATTTGTGATGTGTATATGGTGTTTATTATTATTGTACTGAATCATAACTAAATAAAAAAATTTAACACATTTCACATCCTGTCACAAAAATCCTGGTGCGGATTTGAGGAAGTTACGAGAGGAAAAAACTGCGTCTGTTAGGATCATCCAACTTGGAGTGCTGCTTTCCAGATCCTGATGACAAACATAAACATTGGACATAACAATTATTACTATCAAAACACACACACATAAACAGACAAAATAACAATAATCAAAGAAAACAATATAAAAAAATATATAATATATATAGACTTTACATACCCCCACAAATAAAAGTCCAAATGTGTGATACACGATCTTGGAGGCCAATCCACCGGTTCGAGACGAGAGATAAATTGCTCACCGAAACGACATCGCAGTAAATCCATTGTTTCACGGGCTGTCTGACATATGGCGCCGTCTTGTTGGAACCAAATGTCGTGGAGATCATCGGCTTCAATTTCTGGCTTCAAAAAGTCGCTTATCATGGCGCGATAGCGTTACCCATTCACTGTTACATTTGCGCCAGCCTCGTCTTTGAAGAAATATGGGCCAATGATTCCTCCAGCCGATAAGACGCACCAAACGATTGTTTTCAATGGATGTAATGGCAGTTCTTGAATAGCTTCGGGTTGCTCTTAACCTCAAATATGGAAATTTTGCTTATTTACGTAGCTGTTAAGCCAAAAAGGCCCTCATCGCTGGACACAATTTGGGTCCCAAAATGCGGATCTTCGGCGAGTTTTCCAAGAGACCTACGACTGAAATTATGAGGCTTTGGAAGATCACCCGGCTTCAATTCTTGGACTGACTCTATTTTATACGCCTTCAAACCTCTTTTCTCTTTATCTTTGCGTAAAATCGCCCAAGTAGTGTAGTAGATAGGCCTGCAAGTTGTTGAGATCGGCGCCGAATCGATTCTTCCGGGTCATCGGCAAAACTCTCATCTACAGCCACAATATGTTAAATTATTCTCGTGTTTGCCGATGGTATGCCGAATAGTGCGTTCGGTAGGACGATTATGTACACCATAAATTGGCCTGAGCGCATGATTAACACTTTTCACAGAGCGTCCGTTTTCGTAATATAATTGTACGATTTGTAAAGTTTCTTGAAGCGTAAGTCTTTCCATAATGAAATGTCAATGAAAACTGATTAATATTATGTATTTAGTTCGACAGTAGTCACGCGTGACATGTCAATAAAATCTTATTGGAAAAAGTACCTCCAATTTGATCACGCCATACAAGTATAGCAATGTGGCTACAAGAGGGCACCGTCTTCGGCCACGGCTCGGCTCTTCATCATCTAGACGGAATTATGACAGGCTAATCTCTGAGCTCTACAGTTCTAGGTTTAACAGATAGGGACGGAATGTCTGCAGAGCGGCAGGATCGGAGGTTCAGGGTGTAGGCATTTTCTTAAGATATCGGGCAGGTGCGCCACGATATTAAAACAAGTTCCTTTTTGTAAATGTAAAGGACGAGGAGAATTGTACTCTGGAAAAAAATTTACGTATTAAGATGTATTACGAATTACAAGCTTTTGCTTTTCCTGACATATACAAATCAAATTGTTGACCATCCGAATATGCAACTGCGAGCCTGAACCATGCTGATATGCTCTGTAAAATGAGCTCCTACATCGTAGAATAAGCGGCAACACAGAGACAGCAAAGCGCGTGCGCGAATTGGGCGCTTGCGTGCAGGATCCGGCAATGGCCCCTCTGCGCGGGCGGAGTGCGGGCGACGGGCCCCACGCTGAGGTCGCGAAGCACTAACTGCACTCGCCCTATTAGTGTGGACTTGCTGCTCCTTCCTCCGTGCGGGGCCCTCGTGCATGCGGGGCGAACGCCTCCACTGCAGCTGACAGGTCAGTCGGTACCCGCTCAACTTCATGTCAGTGAACTCCCCGACTCTAACCTATTAACCTACTCCGTTGAACTATTAACGTTTAATCCTGTTGCACGGTTACACTCGTCACGATAAACTTAAATGTCACTTATTCTCTCTTAAATGTCAACTCTCAACAAGAATATACTCGCATAGAGCGTTATTAAACAAATCAATATAATATGCAATCTCGAACAAGATAGAATTAATTATAAAAAGCAGACACAACGAAATAACAATTGAAAGTTCTTTCAGGACTTCGCAAATTACTATACCTACCACTCGACTGACTGTAAACCTATACCTCAATTATATTTCAACAGAAAATCGGAGCATTTCATGTCTATTAGTTGTAAAGTGTACCAAAAGAGTGAATAAGAAAATACATAATGTAGAGAGCTTTTAAATTTTAAGAGTACACTGGGATATTAAACCGTTAAAGTTAACCGTTAGCATAATGTAACATTTTGATCTGCCCATTACCTGCCTGCTATATTGCATATAAAGCTATTAAAATGGATTTTCAGCTGTAATGTCGAGTACCGTCGCAGTATAAGCGAGTAAAGGGTGTCCGTACGGCGGATGGCAGCCAGTGGCGGCAGTGAGCGGCGCCCTAGACGAGGGCCCGCACCCATCGCTTCGTTTGATCACGACGTCTCTGACGAGGTATTGACACAGATATTTACTCCCTCTTACCAAAGACTGACATTGCACGTCAACACAATCTTTATTTATTTACCTTTAGCAATTTTTGAACCATCTTTTACTGTATCGGAGAGTAAGTAGAACTTATGTCTGTCTTGATTTACTTCCAGTCGAGTCCAGAAACAAAACAAACATTCCGGCTCCCTGAGATCCGCGAGGATGCCGGAGGCGGCCTCGCTCCGCCCGAGCAGCGTGCGCGCTCGCACTCGTCACCGGCCGTGGGACTGCAGGCGCCTGCCGCGCCGCGAATTGACATCTCTCGCGCCTCCAGCTCTAGTCACCACGACTCCCGCGACAGCTCACCCGAATTGGCACTCTTCGTCGGTGCTGGCTCCGGCGAGGAGAGTCGTGCGAAGTTGGAGCTCGGTTTCCGGGAAGACGGAGCCCTCGATTTGCGCTCTTCTACTGAGGAACTCGCTTTTCTAGAGAACATACCCGTTAATGGAGAAACTCGAGCACCACTCACCGCCCCTTCGTCGCGGAGACATTCTCGAAAAGATAGTCAAGGTTCGGAGACTGCGCTGTTGGCGGTCTCAGGACGAACGAGCCGACTCTCTAGTGTTGGCTCTCAGTGCTCCGCCCATTCGGCTGTGTCGGGATTCAGTCATACAAGTCGGGTTTCAAGACTATCGGTTGTGTCTGGCATGTCGCGTTCGCCGTCACCTCACAAGATGTTACTAGAGACTTCGTTCTGTGGGCCAAAGCCGATAGAAACGGATCCTGAAATTTGTGCAGCCGTAGTCGAAGAAAGACTGCTAGAAATAGCTAAGTTATCAAGCGAAGCGACATCGTCGGCGCCTCCTGTAGATGCGCGCGACCGAAGAGAAATTCGGACAGAAGTTACACTGGAGAGCTCCAGCTTTCGAGCTACGACGTTGACTAAAGCAGTTTCTCATGTCCCGTCGGCATCAGAACAAACCCAAAAATCTGTAACAGTGCCTGTACCGTCATTGGCTTCTACTACGGAGACGACGACAGAAACAATATCTGCAGCAATACATCCCCTTATCACGGTACCAGCTGATGAAGAAAAGAGGTTAAAAGAGACGCGGAACCGTGCTCGCGTAGAAGAGCGTAAAGCGAGATCCAAGGAAAGCCGACATCAAGCAGAGCCAGAGGTCTATAAAACTTCTAATAGATCAAAAGATATTATTCGTATCAGACTCAAACCAGATGACGAATATGACGAAGTTGACGAGGAAAGTGACCGTACGTTAATAGGCATAGAGCCGGTTCGAAAACCGGCTACTTTGGAATTAAACGATAATAGCGCGCTAATATCTCAACCAGCAAGTGGGTCGGACTTACTGGTCATCACCCCACAGACGACGCCCAGGCGCCGAGACAGCCGCACGCCTTCTCCTAGCGGTGTGGCCGTATCACGCAAATCTTCGTTTTGTTCTTTATTCAAATCAAAAGAGACCATAGCTTCCCCAGATTCACCAGATGCACTTAAACGAAAGAAAAGTTTAAACGAAGGCCGTTCTCGCAGTAAGAGCAGAGATCGCTCCGTCACACCTACGTCGACGGGGAAAATAAAAGGTTCCGTATTATCGCTATTTAAAACACCGCGAAAGAGCGCGACGTCACCGTCGGCGAGTTCAAGAGATGCCTCGCCGGTGGTGCAATCGCAGCGACAATTTCCTCAAGGGCCATCTGATCACCAACGGGGGGAAAAACTTAAATATTATGAGGAATCTAAGGAAGGTATTATTCACATTCCTTTGCACACACCACCCGACCAGTTGGACAGCGTGAGCGACAAAACGGAACTCAAGACGCACGAGGTTCCTCGCCCTTCCTCAGCCCCGCAAATCAGGTCGACATCGGTAACTCCCGTATCTTCCGCCTCTTCAACTAAACCTGCACAGCGAACGGTATTACCCGACGGTAGCATTATTATTCCGTTACATTCTCCCACAGAGAAAACGTCAAATGCATCGATCCCATCTGAATTATCGAAAACAGTTCATAATAGTATAATAAAAGAGGACCAAATCTTACGCGAAACAAAAGTTCTAAACGATAGATAATTCATCGATCAATAAGAATCAACATTTCCCCGACGACGCGGCATCCATCCCGGTGGACCCGCTCAAGGCGAAACGTAGAGATCGCCTAACGTTCACGACGCACGTCGGAAGCCGGGAACAAGTATTCAGCACTCAGTTCAGTATAACAAAAACACCAAGCATCACGAGCGAAATATCGGGCTCCATCCCGAGTTTTCCTGAGAGCGAGGACGTCAGGATTGCACAAACGGAGCAGGAGCCGGATGCGCCGGTCATCGAAAACAACATAAACTTAGGTCGCGCTTCGGCCGACCGCAGAGTTGACGAGTCGCTCGGCGAAGTGGAGAGTCTCGAATACCCGACAGAGAGCCTCGAAGGATCGGGACCGGGAACTCCGCAAGATCCCGGACGCGATTCATCGGAATCGGAGGCCGGATCGGACGCTGTCACACGCGGCGGAAGCGATGCGGAGCGGCGTGGGCTCGTCGTTCAGGAGTCATTTGAGGAGTTGCCGTACGTGCCGACCACTCTGCCGCAAGAGCGCTCTTTGGCCGTGCCCATCGTGCCGGTGCGCGAACGCGGAGGAGTAAGCGTGGCGGGCGTGCGGCGACCGCGTGCCTCGAGGGCGACCAACGCTTCCCCCTCCGCTCCGCTGCCGACCAACGCTCCACCACCGACATCGCTGGAACCCGCTCCGCCCTCCGCCCCACCCGTCGTCCCGCGCCTTCACATCCGTCTGCCTCGACGCCCGAGGGCCGCCTCGACTTCGGCAGCACCGCCCCGCCTCGAGAGACCGCGAACTCGCAGCGGGAGTGAGGGTGAGTACACGTCGCGACATTCAGATGCGGCCGTGTCGTCTCATCCGATGTAGGACCGCATTAGTTACTACGATTTACCTTTGCAGTGGGATCGTCACGCAAAGGAGAGTGGATTGATTTCTCGGAGGTGCCGGAGAGACGGAAGCAGCCCAAACGCATCCAGACACTGCCGGCGGAAGGTCGCGAAGCGCTGAGCTACGCGCCGCCTGAACGATGCCGCTGCGAGTGCCACGCCAACCCTTCGCCGCTACCCGCCGACGCACAACTCTTCACACTCGAGTAAAGATGTTTATTGTCTACTTCCCTTTATGACTTTTATTGCCATTTCAAATCAAATCAGGCGCACAGCGGTCTCTCTCACCATCGATTTTTTATCTCATACAAAGATAGTTGCAACAGTGTTGCATTATGGTTACACTAAATGTCATTAATTATAAAAAATCCAACTAAGTTAAGACTAGACACGAAAAATAAGCCAAACAAATAGTGAAGTGGAGAAACACGAAAGTTATTAAAGAATAATATGACAAACTAATCAAGTACCTATAAGAAAATCTACTTTAAACAAAATGGTCGCGGGTCGCGTAGTTCGTGTTGTATGTACTCAGAATGGTTTGGAAAAACAGGACTGTGTCTGTTTCTTTCAAGTTTGGGAAATGTCTGTTTTGCAACCAACAAGCAAGCAGATTAAACTAGCACAGTAATAAAACTCCCCTCACCCCAAGTACGGGTAACAGTGTTGAATACCACCGCACTTTTTTGACGATACTAATTATTTAGGAGTCTCGGGGGACCTTCATTGGAACACCTCCAAGTGAGTTTTGCTACGGAAACGCGTCTAAATATTTAAAACATTCGAATAATGATATAATTTATTTTACACTTAATGTAAGAGAATAATAATAAATATTTATTTATTTAATTTTTCAAATGTAAACTGAACTTTATTGATTATAATGACTCCTTTTCCAGTCTTTGATTATTTAATTGTAATTAATTATTTGCACGCAATCAAACCTATTTTTAATAATGCCAAAGAAGTATAACTTCTTACGCGCGTACATAAAGGGCCTGATCGACGGACGAGTAAGACCGCGGTTTTATGGCTCGTCGGTAAAGCTCGCCGGTGTATCATTGCAAAACCACGGTTTTAAATACCGCCGAGCCTGGCTCGCGGCTCGTCGTCGTGCTATATTTTTTACTCGGCTCGCCATGCAAAACCGCGTGTCGGAAAGAGAACAAGACACGTTTGCGACTGTTTTGCTTGCTAATCGATCAGCAAGCACCAACGAGCCGCGAGCCAGGTTCGTCGGTATTTAAAACCACGGTCTTACTCGCCCGTCGATCATAGGCTTAAGTACACGCACCCTTTTTTTTCAACGCACAGGCATTTCATTCAAGCCTCCGCAACCTCGGTTTTTTGGTCCAGCTTCAGCCGCTACACACGCTTTCATAATGCCTGTGCTTTATTACAGCGGGTGGGGGCTGCTCTTCCTCCGCGCCTCCGATTATTTATATACACTCTAGGGGTAAGACAGATCTTATCTGTGGATCCACGTGGATAGTGGGGTGCTCTGATTCGGTTTTAGGTACTTTTTGGACATTAAAGTAAACACTTTATTCTAGTAAAAATTAAATAATATAAAAAGTTGCAAACAATGAAATACAGACGAGTAGGTATCGATAATTTCAAAAATTTTCGGAACCCTATAATCTATCAACACGAAATCAGGTTTATTTTAATGTTGATTATTCTATAACTTTAAATTTCAAAAATGAGGAAATAATCGATAAATTAAAAACACGATATTTTAAAGTGAACGTCACATCTCTTATAACCAATAGAAAAGTAGAAAATGGCGGATTGTTTACAAATTTCAATACATTACACAAAACTTTAAATTTTTTTGTAAACGCGTTTCCGTAGCAAAACTCGCTTGGAGGTGTTCCAATGAAGGTGCTCCGAGACTCTTAAATAATTAGTATCGTCAAAAAAGTGCGGTGGTATTCAACACCCAACCCCAAGGACGCTCCTTAGCGTAGTGATACCAAGCTTTTGAAGTGTCTGGAAATTGGAATACGACCGCGCGACTGCTCCTATTTCCTTCAACCATATTTGATTGAATGTGATAATTAACACGAAAAAATATGTGAAATGGCGCAAAATCGAAAGAAGTTTTTAAAATATACGTGTTCCTAATTAAAAACAATTAAAAAGTTGAAAAAAAAGAAAACTTTTGATGTAACAGCATTTATGGCTAAACTGGTTTAGGTTTTTCTACCCGGTAATATAGACCTTTACAAAGTCATAACTTATTTGGAAAATGTTCAGTACTTTGGAGATTAGTCTAGATGTATACCTGAACCATTGATTCGTTACAAAAAACGGTTGCGAAGCGTTGTCACGACCAAATTTCCATGACAATAATTAAAATACTTCTAGTGCTCTATGCTTCAGTACTTGGTATGTGCCGATTCATTATTCTCCTTCTATAAAAACACCAAGGTTTAGTTTACAACGTTGTGTTTGCAATATACAATCACATTTTTGTCAAAATCCCAACTTGTTTCCGACATTAAAAATCTTTCGGTTCTTATACAGTTAAATAGCTAATTTATCCGAAGCCTTCACAATAGGCAATTATATAGTATAAAAAAATAAATAATGAATTCGTATATCTAATCCTATTACTGCTGTACCGGTCTTTGTGTTTAATTTCGTAATTTAGAATATTTGTTTACGAGTTCACGGGAACGGTTCAGGGACCGGGGTGATCCCATCTCGCCTAAGAATTTCGACGGGTTCTTGAATTATTTTGTTCAACGAGAACTTTTTTTTTTAAATTTGTAGAAATAACCATAAATAATAATCATACAATTTCAATTATTACAATGTAAAATCGTTTCCGACTCTAGGTCGGCCGAGGAAGAGCGGCAGAGAGGAGCCGCGCCCTTCACCGCCGACTTGGACCTCCACAACCGCGACAATAGCGCGAGTCTCCCGACGACCGAGAGATAAAGAGAAATAAGCGAAGACCTGCCGACGAACGAGGTCGGCCGCCCCGACCGCTCCAATCTTTTTGTCGTATTCTCTATCACCTAGAACCGAGTGGTTATCGTTTCGAAAGTGTAAATTTACCCTCTAGATATTATATTTATAGATTCCTTTGTAATTCCTATTCGCTACCGTTGACCTTCGATTTTGAATGTTTATAACTGTCAGTCTTTCGATTCGACGAATCGTATCGCGGGCGCGACGGAGTTCATTTTGAGATTTTATTGAATCTCTCGACATCGAATCGATCGACGCCAGACTAAGAACGAATCGACCCTAAAGAGATATCACAAATATATTAATTTTTTGCTTTCCGTTTTGTTTCATTTGATTCGTTCGATGGGGTGACGGGTGGTCGAATGCAAAACGACGGGCGTAAATAGAAAACAATTTAATTTCTTACAGCTTCATACAAATGAGAATATTACTTTCGGTAATAAATGCAAAATATCATTTACAAAATGCCGCCGGGCGACGACGGGTCGGGTGATTTCTCAATAAATACGAATCCTCACTTGAAGATCTTGCCCTGGTTGAAGGCGCGGCCCTCGGAGTCTTTTCCGCTCCACGAGAAGTAGTCGCGCACGAGGCGCTCGGTCTCGGGCGCCTTCGGGTCCAGCTTGGTCCAGGAGTAGGATTCGTAGTCGATCTGCCAGTCGGGAGACAGCGGGAAGGCCAGATCTTGGCCGCGCCACACCCACACGCCGGAGATGCTCGAGTCGTTATCGGAGCCGAAGAGGCACACCGAGGCGAAGGCCTGCTTGCGCATCTTGTCCAGGCGCTGGAACATGCCCGTGATGAGGTTGCAGCTCATGAACACCTTGGCCAGCTCCTCGGGGTACTTGTACTCGGCGAACCAGATGGAGTAATGCTCGGGGTCGAACTTCTCCCAGAAGTACGGAATAGACTTGGCTTCGTCCTCGTTCGAGTAGCACCTCTTGAAGTCGTCCATGTTGAAAGTTCTGAAAGGGAACGAGCCGACCGTTGACCGTCGTGATCTGATTTCGATAGAATATTACGAGCTCGAGACTCACCCTTTGGGCATCGTGTCGAATGGATCTTTGGACTCCTTGGGCTTTTCATCCGACTCGTCCGGGAGCTCGGGTTCCTTTACTTCCTTCTCTTTCTTGGGCTGTTCTTTTTTCTCCTTCTTCTCTTTCTTTCCGCCCTCTTGCTGTAATTTACGTGTCACCATGTTATGTAGGAGAAGACCGAATACAGAATTGTCAAGTTTAGTATAATTTAAGGCCAATTTCAATAAATAATAAATAATGCGAACATTGAAGGATAAGGTTACGAGTTTGATAAACTATAGACATCATAATATAAAATGGTTCTACGTCATAATCACACCTTCTTGTCCTTGGTGAGTTCCTGGTACTTCTTGGGATCGTAGACGGGGGCCGCGGCGCACAGGCCGAGGGGACCACCACGGCTAGCACCTGGGGCTGCTGCGACAGCGTCGCGAACCAGCGCTGCACGTTCACCAAGGGCTCTCGCAAGCTGGGCTCGAGCACGTGCTGGAACGGAGCACGATTCGACATTACAGGTCGTGTTGCCGTTTGATAGATAGCTCATTGAGACGAAATATACCTGGAAGGAGTGAATGAGGGTACAGAACACTATGATGTCTGCCAACGAAACTCGCTCGGTGACGAGGAAGGTGCGAGTGAGGAGGTGGTCGTCCAACACTTTGAGAGCCGCCAGGAGGTCACTCTTCGCACGCTCTACGTTCTGTAAAGAATGAACTATTGAACGACTAAGCTAGGATATTATGCTAATCCATATTTATTAAAAATTTGAGAATGTATTTTATATAAGAGGATAGAGATTTCAATTTTTTTTCTATGCTTAAAGTTATGTCACACCTAAGTATAGATCCCTGAAGAAAAAATTATATAACCTCAGTTATTAAAATTCAGCGAGAAAAGTGGTTCTCTCAGCTCCGGTCTGTATTATTATTCACTATATCTATATATTATATATTATCACTTCTAGATAGCATTAATTTTTAACCTGTTTGTTGAACTGCATGATGCCCAGGTAGGGGAAGACCCAGGCACAAGAAGCAGGCAGGAGTTCACTGTCCGCCCACGATGCCCACTGGTATACTGCGGCCTGACTTTTGAGGTCAGAGCCTCGGAGGGCCGCATTTGAAACTGAAATAAATTAATAGTTCTATTAAATTTTATTTTTAATTTTAGCTTTACTGAAGACTAGTAAAAATAAACCTAACACTGGTATTTAAAAAAAAAATCATAAGTCTGACACAGTGTAATAACAAATTGACAGAAAGTACTGTAAATGAGTGCAATTAAACTAGTTTTAATGAATTAGGGGTTTAACAAGTTTTTGACTTATTACTTTGACACTATATCATTTAAAATAGATGTGACAAGAAAGATCGTAACTCAATTCTGCACATTTAATGTGTCTAAAATTAAGAATATTACATTTCTTTTTGTAGAATAAATTCACTAACAGGTAAATAACTACCTATATCATATCAAAATATATCAGAAAGAGTAATAATATCTTAGTGAGGCAGACATCAACTTTATAAATAAATGTATAATATTCCATATCACACCACCAGCGATTTTGAGGCTGATTTTTTATAATGACTTTGTCATGAATTCTCAGCACCATAACTAGTGGTGTTATGATGCCGCATGACCTTTTTTTTGCAAAAAATAATAATAATAAATTTATTGACTATGCATTGAAATTTGGTAAAGGTCAAAATTAAAAAGGTAAACAGGATATTCCTAAAAAGTTAGTGCAATCCGATCGCGCGATCCCTCATTATGAATTCTAATGAAGCACTAGGAAAAAAAATTTAACAGATTCATAAAGTTAACAAGTAAATTAAATTTTTCGTGGGCATGTTTCTAGTATAATAATTGAGATAAGGAAATACTACCAATAGTATTGCTTACTGCCTTGACGTTCATAATGTAATTTGAATAGATTATGACAAGGCCTTATCTAACCGAACCTCAAAACATAATCTAAAACGACGACACAATTAACAATAAGTTGGTCTAAATTAATTTTAGACCAACAAAAGTAACCTAAATAAGGTTATGATTGGTGTACTGAGGTTATGCTATACAACACATAAGGATATGTAAAATATAACGTATTTGAATAATTACCGTAGTAAGCGATGGCATTACTTTCAGTCAGAAGTACCTTTCCATCGGCACTTTCATACGCAGGAACCTAAAACATTACACGTCACCGTCAAAAATATTTTAGCACCAAACACTGACACTCCACTGGGACACTAAAAGGGTTTAAACACTCACTTTGCCGGCCGGGAACTTTTTCAGAAATTCCTGGGACTTATTTGTTTCTCCAAATACAAAGTTCGGTGATACTTTAACATCAGCTGCGGAGTACTGTGCGGCGATCAACGCCTTATAAGCACGGAAGTTTTCCGGATAAGTGTAAAGTACCTACAACAAATAGATGTACAATGAACTGCCGACATTCAAAATCATGATTTCTTATTCATAACTTCGTATAGAACGCGTTGATCAGTAAGATTTTTAATGATATATTTCCACCTACCCCGGCCGCCATGGTTGACTTTTATGGAAAGAGACTCTTGAAGGGGGTGAGCGCTGAGTTGTCAACTGTGTGAAATTGTCACATTTTGACATTTTACTTGTAAATTTTTTAAGGGTTTGTACCTACTACATTCTTAAAACTAATCAAAATAATAAAGTCAATCGAAAGGAGCGTGTCCGTCAATGATTCGAGCCGTCCTGCGTTGGATGCGATCATAGGGAAGGAGTAGGCGTGGGTACTGGGGAGCGACCGCCCAAAGGTTAGAGCATTATTTCATGTGGGGCTGAATTTGCGTTTTATACAGGTGCAAGAAGGGGAATGAATGAAGTACCGTTTCACCTTACTGCTCCCACCAAGATCTTTGGAAGCTAGTTTATTCTTATCTTCCAAATAAACACAGAATTGACCGTCACTTGAACGGCGGGAATTCTAATACTGATTTTAAGGTGTCATCAAATAATGCCGATACGACGGAGGTATCTTCTAAGCGATGAACTTTTATCGACTAAATTAAGTCGACACCAGTTCACCAGGCACCGTGTAACAAGAGTCGATTTCAGAAAGCAAGGGACAAGAACACACATATACCCAAAGCTAGGCGAGCAAGTCTACTAATTTTACCAATATGCTCGGACTTTGCCCTGGCAATGAATGTTTCGAAGGTTGTAGAGGCCGAGTTGTAGTCTTTTTTGAGTTTGCTCTTGTTTGGGTTATTCACCAGGCTTGTTGTTGTTGTGCTTTCGACGTGATGCCGTTTTGCAAGAGAACCAGGATTGGGACTTGCCACTAATGGGCGCTGCAGAGAAAGAAATAAAAGTTCAATTCCCTGAAAAACTACATCAGTGACAGAGTCAGCAACAGCATCAGGATCAACTGCCAAAAAGCATATCAACTCCATGAATAGTAAGACACAAAGAACGCATTCCGACCCAATTGCTGAAGTATATCGTCAAACGTGGGGACTACCTACAAAACGAGGGCCGAGGCCGACTAAGGCGGGCACGTCAGCACAATGCATCAAACTAGGCAAAAAACTTATAATTCACCACAAACACGTGTTATTTATCCGCATCAGAAGTTATCGTTAGGTCCAACAGTAAAGGTTTATAACTGTCAAAATCTGGGGCCTGACACAAAATCACTTTACAACGGCGTGACCCACGGCCAAAGGAACTTATTTACCTGAGCATGATAATAGCTTACGCTGTCACCATTTCCATACAAATGTTTGGCGTTATTCAAACCCATATTTTAAGACTTTATCCTTATAAGAGGTGTAATTAAAGTTTCAGTCATTGTGAATTGTTGCATAAGTGGCTGTAAAAGCTATAGTGAACGTAAAGAACGAAACATAACTTTTCAACGGTAAGTAGCTTATTTTGTCACGACTCAGTAAATTTGTATGTAAGTCTTATTCATTTGAATGTGTATTTTGGTCAATAATAAGCAATCTTCAATGAATTAAAACTGTAAATACGACATGTGTCGATAATTCGCTATCCCACACGCTGTACGCTGATGCCTGTGATCTGTCTACTATTTAAACGTTCTATTTGATAACTTGACATTTAATGTTTTATACTCCGATTGTCAATGTACATGTGTCATTATCAAATTTTTCAAATCGATGCAAATTCAACAAATTGCAGTCTTGAAAAAAATTACCATAGTCCATAACTATTAAATTTAAGGCATAAGTTCTAGTTGAACGTGAAACGTGACATCATACAATCAAATCCTTTATTCTCGTTAAGCTAAAAAGGTGTAAATTTATAAATTCTTAAAAATGGTAAGTACGCATATCTGAGCAAGACCTTTTGCAGGATTTTTTGACAGTCTAGGACAAAAAGACATAGTAATTTACAGATGGATCTGAAGTATTACCTATTTTATACATGTTTTTGTTTAAATCTTCAATTATCATTTTCTTTTTTAATATCTAGTTACGAATAAGTTGCACCTATTTCTTTTGTTAGTACCTCTCAAAAATGCAAATTTGTTATCACTGAAGAATGATAATATCTTAATATTTACCATTTTACAGGGAAACGAAAACTCAATCCCTATGGAACTATGTTCAAATTGTAAGTAATAATTTATTTTGCTATATAAAGTAAAAAAAATCAGATCAAAAAAGAATTTGTGAGAGTAGTACTAATATTTGTAAAGTAATTAAAATTCATCCATGCTAAAAAGACTAGTTGGCAAGTATGGAAAACTATCGGCATGTACTATTTGCATATCCTGGGTGTTCATGGTTTGTTGTTGATGGTCCGGTAATTTGGGGTGTTGTTTCAGCTCGTGTTAACTGCATTGATTTTAAGGTGGAAAACTGTGAGTGTTGCTCACTGATGGTCATTACATTATCACGCCACAGTGCACATTACACTCAGTGTATAGTTTCATTACCCAAAGGGCAGGTGACAACCTAGTCCCTACATATTGTAGAAAGATTTATTGACTATGAGATCTTATAGAGCATGATGTACATTACAAAACAAAGCTTTACACAATAGTTATAGGATTGTCTTAAGATACATAGGTACAATTTCTCAAAGTTTATATAGTATGTACTATATATAACAAATTCAACCAATGTACAACTAAATGTTGTAGACGTTTAATATTTACATAATTTTCTTGAATAATTTATTATTCAAAGTACATACTTAAAAACACTACAAATTCAATGTTACTAATTGCCAAAATTATTATATTGATAACCTAGCCTTTCTTTTTTTGTGGGTTAAAAAAAAAAACCACTATCTACTAATTAATTGCAAACACAACTACATAAAATTCTTATTTAGCATTAGACAGCTAGATAAACAAAATCATACATATTGTGATCGTAAAATGTTTACTGTTTGATACACCTAAATCAAATTGAGAATAACCATCAGTGAATTTAAGTATCTGTTTGTCTTCTAGAGAATTAGAATGATGATGGTGAATTAACACCTGCTTGAATGAGACATTTTTACTTAGATTTTGTCCAGACACGATTTTAGGTACACATTGTGATAATCATGTCATGTAAATGTGTGGTGTGCTTTGAATGAAAAAGTGGCATAATTTCATGCATATAAACATTCCATCATCATCTTATAGAGTGTGACATAGTTTAAATATATAGCTCGCTTTGTGCACGGGAGCATAGTATCGCTTATGTATGTTAATAATAGAATGGATGACGGACGAAAGCGCGCCGTGTTATCACGCTTCATAGATAGAACCAATTACATAGTGTATTGTTTTATCGAGGTCAAGCCGTGATACTCTAAATTTTTTCAGAAAAAGTAGGTACTAAAACGTTATGCCTGAATGACAAACGAATTGTTTTATATTGTGGGTTTAATTTTAAATATTAAAAGGGTAACGAAATTTCTATCTCTCTGAACTTTAACGTAACCAAGTGAATTAGCAGGATAGAATTTTCGGGGGTATATATGTATTTCAATGTTAATATTTTCTTTTATTTACGCGAGTATCACACATTTGAAGGAAAGTACACTTATCCAATTAAACTCGTGAGACCTACGAGTAAAGCGTGTGAAGCGACAGTTTGTTATCTTATCTGGAAGGTGTATTTTCTTTTAAATGTTACGGTTACTGTTGTCTTCCTAACACTAACTGCCGGTGTGCGCAGTCGATGCGGACGAGATCCGGCGTCTGGGCAAGCGGTTTCGTAAGCTGGATTTGGACAACTCGGGCGCCTTGTCCATCGACGAGTTCATGTCGCTGCCTGAGCTGCAGCAGAACCCCTTGGTACAGCGCGTTATCGCTATTTTCGACGCCGACGGTAACGGAGAGGTGGACTTCAAAGAGTTCATCCAAGGAGTATCGCAGTTCAGCGTCAAGGGAGACAAGCTCTCGAAGTTGCGCTTCGCTTTTCGTATCTACGACATGGACAACGACGGCTTCATCTCCAACGGCGAGCTCTTTCAGGTACTTACGTCACGCTGCGGACTAACTTTTATTACTGTAGCATCGTGCTGCCTTTGTGGTACCAATGTGGAATCTTTGCGTGAAGTTCCAATTTTGTTGATTTTTTTTTTACCTTTATGAATGAATTATATTTTGATTTTATTGATTTGAGCACGATGATCTTCTTGGACTACCGGTTTCCAAAATGTCACAAGTGCGTGTATCGTCTACAAATTTCTCGGAACCTATCCTATACGTCAACGAAAAAACTACTGCTTCCATTTAGATTAAAGTGGGACCGTTTCCTAAATTGGAATATACCTGATTTATATTGAAAAGGTCAAAGTGATAATCGATGTCCATTTTTTCAATTCGTTTGTACATAAAATAACATATTCGTATTCCGGGAGCAGGTGCTGAAGATGATGGTGGGCAACAATCTGAAGGACACGCAGCTGCAGCAGATCGTGGACAAGACAATTCTCTTCGCGGACAAGGACGAAGACGGCAAGATCTCGTTCGAGGAGTTCTGCTCCGTGGTCGGCAACACTGACATTCACAAAAAGATGGTGGTCGACGTCTAGACGCCTCTCGCCGCGCCTTAGCTTCATATATTTGTTCTCTTTCATTTCAAATACTCTCACTCTGCAGTGTATTTATTGGCAATAAGGCTATCGCGGAGAAAAGAAGTACCAGATCCAAAGTAGATTCATTAGTATGTGGCCTGGGACGTCTCTAGAGGCGCGACGTCGTCTCATTACATAGAGATGTAGATTAAGTACATATTTATCTCGTCCTCAAATCTCTATCGCTCTAGTTAGACACTTCTTCGATCGCGGTCCTCGCGCGCATCGCGTTATTTATTCGGGCGAGTCAAATTATGATCTGAAACGCTGAAAAGATTGCACCGAAGCAATGCATTTAAGTACAAAGCGGCGAGCGAGGACCCGCACGCAAACTATCACTAAATATAAGACAGACATACATACATATTTACTTTACACTAGTTACTGTAGTCAAATCATTATCATGATATGTTTATATTTTGTTGTGGTAATTATATTGTTATTTAGTGTTTTATATTCATTTAGGTGTCGGTCGAATTAGGTAACGGCTAGCCGTAGCTCGAGTCGTCGCTTCGGCCGGATACTGCGTATACCCTCACGTCTCAGTTTATCGATTCGCTTTATATGTTCCAGATCCTGAATTGTATCAAATGAACACGTCTCCTATCAGTCCCGAGTTTCCTCAAGCAAGGATGCGGCCTTTGGGAATCTGCCCCAAGGCTGCACTCGGCTTAGTGAGGTGTCACTAGAGCTTCATCACAAAACTGCTAATTTATAGATTACCTGCGGGTAATAACTATTACTACCGAAATATAGAAAGAACTGAATATAAAAGAATATGAATCCCATCCGAGACCTTAAACCTGACATTTATCGAAGCTCTAACGACACATCACCACCCTTTTATACTGTGTAATGTTAATTAAAATTTTTGTATTTTCTCTGAACGATTTGTATAATATATAATGAGTTTTAAAGTACTTAATTATAACAATAAGTTAAGCCACTCGCTGGACAGTGGACACGTTGTAAAGCTTATTGTTTGATTTCAATACTAGTATTTTATTAACACGTCTCAATGAAGATGTATTCAATCGGCACAATTTGGTAAACTGCACTACATTTTAAAATACACACGTAATCTCTAGTCATTTAACAGCAACGATTTCTTCATTCTGTATATACATTAATTACAGCTGTTGCTTGGCATTTATAACTTCGATCAATATGATAAATAGCTTTCAGAAAATTCAAAAATCTAAAGAAAGATACCAAATTGGATTGACAACAAATAAATGTTGTAATATAATGTATAAAAATATGCAATGTGCCTTTATATTGGTGTGCTGTTACACTAAGCAATATTAACATGGCATTGAATAAGATCTGCACTCGCTGCCTCATCCTTCTTTATACTTCTATCTAATGTGTATTGTGTCCGTGTGTGTGAAAGTATATCTTGTAAATAAGGCATTGTCTCGGTACTTACTTGATGTGAGTAACAGCTTAGCATAAAACAGTGTTTGATTATTATAGAGGGGTTTCCATATTATAACATTAACAAAAAAATTTAATGAAGTCCCAGTCTTACTTTCAAGTTATCAGAGACAATGCACATATAATTAATTGAGTAATTAGTACAAATAATAATTTGTCTTCTCATGTTAGATAGCGTGTCCTAAGTCTGTTCTTAACTGGAACTGATTATAAGTTTTATTAAATTTTCAAATTTCATGTTTTGTTTAATTTCTTAGTATCTAATTTTGGATATAAAAAAAAGTGAAAGAAAATCTCTAACTTTTATATTAATCCTAATTAAGTAACATTTACACTAAACAAAACGTGTGGCTATTCCTAGAAGTTTGGTGTAGTCTGCTCCTTTGGCATGAGTTCTTTCCTTTAGAATTGTCCGCAATATTGTTGGGATAGGAACATGAATGCGAGTGCCTAGGGGAGTCCCATTATCATCAATTAAAACAACATTGTTGCTGTCAAACTTTGGAACTTTAGTCTTCTGTGTTTGTTTCAGTCCCACAAGAATACCTTTTTTCTTTTGTCCCTTAATAGCTACTAGTACTCTATCTCCAATTAAACCAACACCTGTTAGGAGCAATAAGAGTTGAGTTATAATTATTATGTATGGCATTGTAATAATATATTGAAGCAAGAACTTACGCCGTTTATTATACACACAGATAATTTTAGGAGGTTTACCCTCAGCCATTGCTCGTTTTCCGATATCCGAGTTGTCCACTACCCTTAGCCTTGAGAGTAATCTTACTTCATTTAAACATTGTGAGGTGTGGAAGCTTCGCGATATATTATTACTAAAATTACATAAAAATGTTTTCAACATTTTAAAATAAAATATTCAAATATAAATGTATCCCTGTGCACAGAGGTTAACATAACCAAAATCTGATTCAGAACTCAGAAGATGATGAGATTTACATAGATACAGATAGTCATTTAGTAGAGGTAAAACGTATAAGTCAGAACACAGATCAAGCAGAAGCCAGAAGAGAAGATTTCACAAATGACAATTAACAATTGACAGTCCACAGAGAAAGCGTATATTAAAACTTATTTATGTGCGTTTTCCAATTACAGAGCATTTTGCGACTCAATGCTGAAGCTTAATTGGAAGGTGAACTAGTTTTCAAATGCATCAGCAGAGTGCGCTAAGTCAGTGTTGTAAAAAAAATGTTGAATTTGTATGAATTGAGTTAGCAACCTCATTAATGTATAAATAATGTGGTAAACAATAATAATTGGTTGAAAACTTTTTACGCTTATTTTAATCATCAAATTATTTCATTAATATTTTTTTTATTGAAATAATAGAAAACCTTTAAAGAATATAAGGTTTTATACAAGCTAAATTAACAGTAAAATATTTAGTTTCATGTAAGAAGTTTACATCATTTACGTTTTGAGTAATATTTTTTAATGATTTCTAAAAAAATTATATACTTTTTAAAACCATTGCAATTTTTTCTAAAGTATAATCCTGTAAAGTAAATTTGTTTACAGATCCGAATTTTAAAATAAAATTGTATTCATATTTTAAATGTGGAATATAAAAAAATAACTATTTATACCTTCATCCATACTAATATTTATTTTTTAGCAGTTTGAAATAACTTTAATTATTTTCAAAATCTACGACGAAACGAAAGCCTTACAAATTTTTCAACAATAAATAATATTTACTAACGAAAATTTCGATAAATGCCAACTTAAAGAAAAATACTGGTCAATTTTCTGTCACTGTGTTGGTATTGTTTGCGAGAAGCTCGCGAGAGCATTCGTTTTGAGAGTGCTCAATTGTGCGAAGCGTTGCTGTAGTTGGAACACTCGACGTTGAGCATTATGCCGCAAAATGCGCTCTAGTGCTGTAATTGGAAAACGCACTATGTATAGAGACCATTATTTGTGCTTATGACAAGTCACTTTGTCACGTGACCAAGCGTGAGCTACTGACATTCTCATAAACTTTTTAAATCAAACCATCAAATTAAGTGTGTCGTTAGTATATGTCACCGTAAAATTGTAAACACCGTTAGATTGTAATCTATCTCGCGAGATTATGAACTGTCGAAAGATTGTGAACCTGTGAATTTTCTTTCATTTCATTTCCAACACTAACTTAGTTATCTTTCAAGCTGAACTTCTTTGGTCAATCACAGATTAATTTTTCTTCTAAAAAACTACTAAGTTACTGGAAAAATAAATTAAATTTATTCATACGGTTGACGGATGAATAGACGCAGCCTTTATTGAAGACAGTAAATTTAATCGACTATCGATTTCGCAATGCCCAAGCTGAACGCCAGACCCTTCCTATTATCCTATTGCCCCAGCCCACCTGTGGCGGTGTGTGTTAGGTATACTAAAAGATTATTTTAGAGAAGAAAAAGGTCATGGCAATAGGCCGATAGTTGGGTCAGAACAGTCACCGTTTTAGGGATTGGGTGTTTAATACACCTGATGGCGCTGAAGATATTTCTCGAGCAGTCCTGGAACAAACTTTTGTCTGAAGTCGAGTCTCGGACTGGAGTCAAGTAAATCTATGTCAATTTAATTACAAGATGACACTAGTTTGCGCATTTACCGCTAAAAAAAGACCCTTTGTCGCTACTACTCTTTTCGAAGACACTCTTCTTAAAGCCACAGCTAGAATCGGAATACTTGGCATTGACATCGAACCACGTACAGTTTCCGGTCATATGAACGCATTTTTAGGGAACGGCTAAATTATCCTCCAAGAAGCTTGGTGTGCTCAGCAAGGTGAGACTGTGCTTCACTCCGGGCCACCGTTTGCAACTCTATAAGCATAAATTCGGCGCATTTGGAGTACTTTTCTCACCTTTCAGCGGGAGCTCCCCAGTACCAACCTTGCACTTGACCGTATTCAACGAAGAACGGTTCGAATCGTCGACGACCAATCTGGAACCAATGCCACCACAATGTGGAACCAACTGCCCGCTGAAGTATATACGAACCAATTCGACTTAGGATCCCTCGAGAAATGAGCGTACCAATTCTAATACCCTTGGTATTAGGCACTCACTTTTCGAACTCACACAGCGGTTTTCGCATCGGCGGTCGCTCTCAAATCAGTCGTGAAGCAGTCATTTTATGATTTGGCATTCTGAAAAGGTGGGAACTTGTAGTTTATTGTTTATTAGAATGCCAAATCATAAAATGACTGCTTCACGACTGATTTGAGATCGACCGCCGATGCGAAAACCGCTGTGTGAGTTCGAAAAGTGAGTTACAGAATCGCAGGGCAGGATCGAAGAAGTTGATGAACGTGAGACCGATTCATTTAGATCGAATCGGAGGCCTTCTCGAAATGAAAACAACTGAGTACCTATTATTAATTTCTCTGCTTTTCGACCGACACCTGTCCGGCCGATACTCTAGTACCCGCCATACTCAGTAGACATTGCTTTAACTCATTTGAATTAAATTGTTATGAGTTCGTAAAAACGCTTCCATTAGAATGCCTAAGGTCTATTTAAATAATTCGGAAAAATTTCCATTGATAAATTATATTTTAAGGTAAATGATACAAATAAGGCCTGTAGTGCGGAAATGGCAATAAAAAAAATATTTACATAAAAAATACTTCACACAAGCATAGACGACTGGGCCACGACTCGGAAAAGAGTGCGCGAGAAGCCCGCTCACGCTCACAGCGACCCTCCCGGCCAATCGTTTATGACATAAGGGCGTTTTCATTGCGCGTTAACTTATATCGAATTTTAATACGCTATTCTATGAAGTTTTCGTTTTAAGTAAAGTATACGGATCGCGATATATCTCACCAAAAAGGTAACTATGACTTTTTGTAATTTTTTGAATATGCGAATTAAATACAGCTTACAACATTTATGAAGTATGTACAATGCATTAAATAAAGCCTAGGCATTAATAAGAACTTTGTTGAATTTTAACTTAATAATGTTAACATACAGATTAATTATCTCAGTAGGTATGTCTCTTTTAAGACGAAAGCGTGCTATATGGTCCGAGGAAACTTGAGAGCGGCAATAAATGAAGTACGTTGTGGTCGATTGTATACTGCCTTGGCGCAATATGGTGATCCAAGAAGAACTATTAGAAATCTAATCCTAATCAGGGGTATTCTACATAAGAGGTTAGGGAGAAACGGATTTCCGAAAGAGCAAGAAAAAGATTTTGTCAGTCGTATAATAAAATTTGCTAAAGTAGGAATCCCTCTTACTTTAATAACCATTAATTTCAAGAAAGAAACAAGACTTGCAGGAGAATGGTGGCTGAGATTATTTTTACGACGAAGTCCAAACTTAGCAAAACGAAATGTACAATTCCTCATCATTTCAATGAAGTTTGTAACCTGCAAATTATGTTCCTAGGCCTTATTTAGTTACCTTGTTTAGTTAAGGTCTAGTATTGTCTTTGATTATACCATAGACATAACCTTTACACATTTAAAGAAAAAACATTTTAACCGGATTAAAGTTATGTATTATTATAAATTTACAATTATTTAACATAATTTTAAATTTATCCGACGTTTCGCGTGCTTTACAGCGTGCGTGGTCACGGTGTCTAGTTAAGGCCTGTCAAAATAATGTAATTTTTCAATATTTAATAATATTTTTGAGAAGGTATGTTAATTTTCTATTTTTTATTTGTTTGGATACGTTTTTTTTATATTATTCTTTATTTCTTGTTAATATGCGACTTCAAGTCTGACTAGCAATTTAAGCATGATATTTAGTTATATATATATATATATATATATATATATAACTTGTTGAAAAATTAAAAAGATCTCATGGAAACACTTGATAGAAGGCTCAAAAGTATATATTTTATATAATTAATACTCTAATAACAATATTCCTATACTTTAAGGATTATAGGATTTGTTTAATCGCTGTGTTTTAAAAAGGCCTAAAGCTGGGGTTCCAGAAGAGAGATTTTTCATAAAAGATTACAGTATGTTTTCAAAATTACTTAAAGTACCTATATAAACTAAAGAATAATGCTTTACTTTAATTTATGACCTTTTTCAAATAATTTATCGAGATATGACTGTTTCAGATTAGGTAGGCCTTGTGGCATATTTCTCTTTTAACAAAATATAAAGAATTGAAACGAAAAGGTTTTAGGCATAATCACAAGTGTAGCTAAATGTTATTAAACGAATGTAAGAAGCGCCAAGAGTGCTAAGATTAGGGCCGCGGCGAACTCGTTAGCGCCAATTTCCTCTTAGCGTCAATCCAATTTTTTGTCAGAAGGGTATTGATTACAAGCGATTGAGCGTTCGTTAGGGGTCGATTTCGTCAATGATTAAAGGTAACTCAATAAGGAGATTACGAGACAAAGGAGTGTTGTGTTCGCGTCATTAGAGGCCGGGCGAGTGGCGACGCCTCAAAGAACTGGCATCCGGCATATTGTGCATCGAGGCGCTTTGTGTCACTCCTTGTCCAAACATTGAGCTTCCGGATCCATTACTATCTGACGCCGCTCTCGCCTCTCGTGGGTCGATCGAAGGGAGTGAGAGAGCAGGTTGATTATAACATAACAAATAAAACTTACTAAAACAGATTAGAACGCCTTCTAATAAACAAGTGTTATTCACACCAAAAGTAAGTGTGTTGCACGTTACCTACCTAACCCTGTCTATTACCTACCTAATGCCTAACAGCAATTAACAATACAAAAAATAGTTTTGCTTCATACAACTAGAAAGGTACACAGTACCAAAACATAAAAAAAATAGTAGTGAAAATCAATAAGTTATATTTTGAATTCTGTCGGAGTTGACACCAGTGATCGTGGTAACTGAGAGCAGAGCCGGCTGCCGTATAAATCCGTGTCAAATAAATCTGGCGCCATTTTGAAAAAGGTGGAATCAAATAATGAAGAAATAATTTAATTAAAAGCCCATTGCGTTAGTTCGCTTCTAAATCGTGGGTTTAAAGTGTGTTTTGGCTTACGTGTGCCCGAAGGGGGCGAAAAAAGTGTGGCCGTGTGTGCAGCCGCAACGCCCTCCCCGCCTGACCCACCTCGCAACTTAATATGAAATTGCATAATTCCTGGGCCAGTATTATTGCTTAATGATGTACGTTTAGTTTTCATAACATTAGGTATTTTGTATGTACTGAAACGGTCTTTCAGTAAAAGTATGTTTATACATTTTATAATTTTTAATGTCTTCCTGCTGGGAATAATATGGAAATTCAACAAAATTAGAGCTCAAATGTATATAATATTTATATATATTTCAATTTAATTCAATTCAAAGCCTTTTTAATCGCCAAGTTTTTTGTTTTACACAACTTTGTAAGGAGCTGCAACCATTACACCATTTTCCACATGACATCTTAAGTAATGCCGAAACTAGGCATGATACGCATTTAACGGCATAAAGTATCCTGCTAAAGTTACTAATGTGATATTTGAGAGCTTACTTCTTAAGATTACTTTTTTATTATTACTTACTACGAGGGCGCAGCGACCCAAAGTGTTGGTTTTTTGTGGCTTGATGTCTCAATTGAGGTGGTTAAAGTTCCAGACTAATTACAAATTGGCGAGGTAAAAATGTTGATAAGCGTGCCTTATAATATAGCGATAGCAATCTAGCGATAGCATCCTAATAAACAGGTTGTCTTTGATCATTGAAAGCGAAAGCTAGGTTGTCTAGATGCTTGATCTTGGCAAGGACAATGTCCAAACCAAACACAAAATGTCGAAGAGGTGAACTCATACGGTGCGACTAAGGATTGCTAAACCTAGAAGATAAGGCTTTGCACATTTCCGTTTTATAGACCAATTATTGTCTTAGTTATAATTGTCTTTAAAGACAATCAAATTGTGAGGGGCAAATTATACGAAACTTGCTCTGTGATGTCTTTCCAAATTCCTTCTTATCCACGCTAAACTGTGTTAGCGCAATCTCTTCTAATTCCTATTCTCGATTACGCGGACTCATGAACCTCTGATATGAGGAGCTGCTTGATAAGATCAAACGCCTGCGGAATTTCTCCACTCGCTTTGTATTTGGTTTTAGGAGATATATCTTTTGAAACAGGTAGAAATTAAATAAATTAACGAAAGTCTACACCTGTTGTACACTCAGTCGTGACGCTCATCTCCTTCATCTTTTATATTCAATTATACTCTCTAACCTCTTATAAAATATTCTACACAAGCGCTTCTTAACCATATCTTGCTCAATCATGACTTTGGTAATTCATATGTTTTTTTATTCTTTTGTATTGCATTGTAATTCATGAACCGCAAGATTAGCTTTTAGGTTTTAGTCTATTTTTTATTTTATTTGATATTAAGTTTAGTAATTGTATAATTTTTAAGAGTGACTTGTAATTTATTTTTTTTTAGATTTGGTGCACTTCTTGCACTTTACCCTTAGGATTTCATTTTTATAGTTTTTTTATCTTACTTGGTTTGCCTGAAAGAGTTTGCTTGTTAGCGATAAGGCCGCCCGTTGCATCTCTAATAGTTTACTTTACTTATATTTGTTTGTAATGTAACGAAGTTTTAATAAATTATAAACAAAATAAGCTTCTTTGCCTCTCGTAAGAACTGCTTCAAAAAGAGCGTTAACAATGTTATCTTTAATTTACCTTACCTCCTCATAGTTTAACTTTTAGTACCATCAATAATTGTATTTTATGAAAACCCGTTCTCCGCACTAATGAAAAGTAACGTACAATATTTCTTCAAATGCAAATTTATAAGGTGTTATAGGGCCAATTCTTGGAAGAAAGTGCCAAAAAGGGTGCCAAGTGCTAAAAAACACACTGAAGTTGATCTATGCACGGACACACAAAAGAATACGCGTCGAATAATAAATCTTCTCCTTCAAGTCTCTTTAAAAAGTGTCAGTAGAGGTAATAAATGCTAATTCTTACAAAATGTACCAAAGAGATTAATAATAACGAGGCTCGGTCCCATTTTGACAATAATAACAAATGTATAGATTTGCGATGCAGTTACTTGCATTTTCGTTACAAAACTATACTTTAGAAATACTTCTTAATATTTTTTTTCATTGCAATAGCTATTGAGGGGAAGATATTTTTTAAATCTGTTTATAATTTAATCCAAACTAAGCACACACTTAATATACAAGGATTTAGCTCAACACTAACGATGATGTTCATTAAATTAAATAGTTTCTTAATACCAGATTACGTACATACAAGAGTAAAACCTTACAAATCTCTTTCCTACTTTTTGGCAGGCACGATCTGTGCTTTGTTAAGATCTACTGTAGACCGTAACGGTCTACTGTCTTCAATGTTTGTTGCTCCAGCCTCCAGGTCGTGCCTGGACGGTGCCAATATAGGGCAATGTTTAAGCACATGTTCTACGGTTTGTTCGCTATTATTGCAGGTACATGTTGGTCTTGTCTTAATTTTAAACCTATACAGGTAATGTGCAAAGGCTCCGTGCCTTGTAAGAGTTTGCGCTATCTGGTGTGTGAAACGCTCCTGATTTATTAAGATATATGCAGTTCTAACATATTTAACGTTGAATATTTTTGTACTTCCAGCAGTTTCACTCCCAGGTAGCGCTCATTCCCTTCCATTCAACTTTTGCCTTACCTACTGGCGTTTAAATATGACGGGGGTATGCGGCATATTCAGGTACTGTACTGTCCGCCCTCTCGTTCCCCGTCGTACCAACGTGCGCCTTTTCCCAGAAGATGCTTACGTGGGTTTCGCTTTTGCGGCACTCTTCTAAGCTCCGGCAATAGATGATGCTTAAAGTTTGGATAAGACTATTTAATTTTAACATGTTCTTAAATATGTATTTAACCATATACATTATACAGAGTCACGTTAAATTCAGTCAGTCCGGAAGAAATTTAGTTTGATCTCAAAAGTCGACATTGAATCGAGCCTTTGTATTTCGATCATGAACAAAAGTTTATAAGTAAACTAAAATATAAATGACTCCGAACTAAAATATTATTTGAATACATATATTAATAGGAGACAACAGGTAGACTAATAAAGTCTAATTTAATGTTGTTTGTTAAACAGTATAAACTAGTATTTCTAAGCACGAGGCCCCGCGGCTATTGAATTACTAGACAAACACAGAATAATACCCATATTAAGACCGAGAAAAGAAATAATAATATAATGGTCTATGTGCAAATATACAAGCTGGACAAAAACACATCAAGAAGTGCTGCAATTGTAAATTAATCAATTTAAATCAACATTTATTTATTTATATTGGTAATTGTGCATATCTATTTATGAATGTCAATATTTGAAAGTCTTAAATCAAGGGCGTAGATCTCATTTTGATCGCCAATTTTTTTGGTTCAAGGATTGTAAGGAACTACAACCAATACGCCTTGATTCACTTAATGTAATGTGTTAACGAATACACGTCACACGATCACCTATTTGTTTTGAAGCTATTATGGTGATTGAAAATAAGTTCAAGTTCAGTAGATTTAGTAAATAGCTGCCGGGTAATAAATAGGTAATGTCGCTCTAACCGAAGTTGCCAGAGCCGTACAGCGGTTAGATATTAATAACTTCTCTATTAAATTCGTACCTGACAGTGCTTTTGTGCTGATGATGCTAGAAAACCAAAAGACAAACGAAAAACTGATACTGGAGTGTCACAATGCACCGGAGGCAATAACCCTGTCAAACAAAGTTACTCTACAGTCGATTAAAGGACACAGTGGATCTCTCGGCAATGATGCTGCTGATGAGTTTGCGAGGAGAGTTTCCGGAATCAGGTTGAATTGGCCGATGTGAATGGCCATGGCTGTGCTCCATTCCACATCATTAAATGCCATAGAGGCAGTGACAATGATAGAGACAATTACGGGCCACTGCCTCCTTTATAAACATCTCTTTGTCCTATGCGCGTATCAGTGCCTTTTACAGAGGCTATTTCAGCGCAGAGGAATCAGTCACGTAGTCCTAGAATGCGTGGCTGTGGCTTCCCAACGAACAGAAACCTTGGAGCAGTGAGGTCGCTCTGTGCACTAAACCAAACAATACAATAGCTGCCGGATAATCTAAAGGCGACACTTACCGAAAAACTGGTCGTTTAATGCGACCAATTTATCTAAACAAATGTTGACATATTTACAGCAAATATATGTATTATCAACACACCATACACAATGCTACATCTACCGTAATGTAATGTTACAAGCTACCTTTTCTAAAATATATGAGCTTTATAGTAAACATAAATGTTACAAAAAATTAAAACACAATGAAAATGTAGGTTAGGCTTAGGTTTCAGATAGGCACTTAACAAAGCCCTTTTTTAATTGATCAGCCCACTACCGAATATGTAAGCTTTGGATATGTAGTGTTTATTTTGTTATATTCGCGAAGAATTTGAATGAGATGGGCTTGAACTCATTTACAGCAAATATATGTATTATCAACACACCATACACAATGCTACATCTACCGTAATGTAATGTTACAAGCTACCTTTTCTAAAATATATGAGCTTTATAGTAAACATAAATGTTACAAAAAATGAAAATGAAACACAATGAAAATGTAGGTTAGGCTTAGGTTTCAGATAGGCACTTAACAAAGCCCTTTTTTAATTGATCAGCCCACTACCGAATATGTAAGCTTTGGATATGTAGTGTTTATTTTGTTATATTCGCGAAGAATTTGAATGAGATGGGCTTGAACTCCTAGGTTGATTTTTTCAAACGGAATTTGGAAAATTCTGCTGATTTTGAACGTTGGGAATTAATAAGGGATGACATTGTAATGTTCTGTAAGAGGTTACTGTTCTGTATTTGACCATTTAACAATTTGAACGTGACACCGGTTAGAGATCTCTGATCGTACAGTCAATGAAAATCCTTTATTAATAAATGCAAGGAATGAATATGAATGACAATAATAAAAAAAAAATTTTCTTTATTTTATTTTACTTGAAAGGTGAAAGTCTTTTGCAGATTACTAAATATCTGTCAAGTAGGCTATTATTGGGAGAGCGTAATGTAATGACAATTAAAACAGATGTTTAAATATCTGTTATCATTTACTTAATTACTCGCAATATAATATATTCAGTGATGATTCATTAATTGTTCTATGAAACATATAATCTTTGGTAAAGATATATATAGGAGTATATAAGCTACGGGATATTGGCGATTGGTTAAACAGGTTTATAAAATGTGTCGGTTTCACTCACCATTTTTTCGAAGTACGTCATTGTAATAACAATGTTTCGTTGGTTCCATACTTTTTCAGTAAAAAAATTAACTATGTACGAGAATAGCTATTGCAAGTGATTATTATGTTGTTTTAAGTAATGCGATACCTGATTGTATAATTTTTAGTTTAATCAGACGATTCTTTCTATTGAAAAAAATATTATTTATTTTAGAATTGAAAATGTTAGGAACGCTTTTTTAAATCAGCGTTTAAGGCTGATATTGAGAAAGTGTTAGTTACTATACAGCATTTGCCATCAGATTTTTTATTTTAATACCAAAGCATAGGAAGAGCATCATTAAAAGTATGCTGTGGCATCCGCGACGTGCGGCTTAAAGCTAAGCGTGCATAGACAAACGGAAAATTACGTATCTGAGATCGAGCGAGTGTATGTACCCATTGTGGTGGCTTCAGGATCACAGAGCTTCACAATTCGTTTTAGCCGCATATTTCCCCAATGATTAAAGCCGCACTCCATTATGCGACTGTAATCATAAAACTATCCACTCTCACGAACCGCTCCTTCACACCCCACGCTATAATGACGGTGTTGCCGTCCACCGGCTTTCATTTCACTCACCAAAAACAAAAATATTTATTTTGTCTGCATCGAAGGATCAATAAGTTCTTAACTTAGTAACTTCATTTCTTAAAATATTATTAAAGTTGACAGACTTTTTATTACGAAAGGGCTATAAATCATTACCACAGTATACAGAAATATTAGTTGTTTCGAGTGGTAGCAGTTTCCCTTCCCTAAAAATGGGAAAATATAAAAGCAAGGTAACCGGAGCGGGGAGATTTCCTTCGCGCGCCGTAGTCGCGAGCCCACATAATTATTTAAGTTAATGATATACTACACCTCCATAAATGATTTTTTGCATCGCGCAAAAGAAGGACACCCAAATAGGATCGCCCCCGGTGCGATAGGGACGGGCGGCGGGGTGGGGCCTCCCTCGCCTCGAAGCCCCGGATCGTAATATCAAGAGAGGCCTCTCTTTGCGGTAGGCTGTTTTTAATATCACTTATGTATTACCTAAGGTTTTTATCGAATATATTTATGTACAATCTGTTCATTACGGCAGCGGAAATGCGGACTTTCCTTGAAAACGATCCGTCTGACCGTCAAAGGCATTAAAACCACAATTAAGTCTCGCTTTTACAGCTTTCACGGAAATATTTCATTTTGTTAGTTGATACAGTTTATTGCATTCGTTATTATTCAGCCTGTACTTGTGTTTTTATAATGAGGCGGCATTCTTAGTTTACTCTGTCTAATTGTTAGCTATTTTAAAGGTTATATCAATTAAATACAGGATCTACGATAAGACTAACAAAAAAATTAAGTAAGGATGTAACAAATTATAATTTACAAAAGACTTTATAAAATAAATCTTATCCAAATCATTTGGTACATACCATCAGAGATTTTGGACAAAGGTGTGGTACCAAAACTTACATCTTCGAGGTTTAAACTGAAAATAGTGATAAATTGTAAACGCGTAAAATATTGGACCCTTAAAGTTACTTTAAAGTTGGCATCTATTTAGGCCGGTAACCTCTCTTCCATGGTAAATGTATATGCTATATGGAATTTTCTCTGTTACTTATAGTCGATATAATTTCTTTAAATTGTAATAGATTGCAATTCAATTTCCAAAAAAGCAGTATTTTTGTAAGTCGTGGGCTGGTCTTACACTCACGAGGTCAGTCGCTCGTAACAAGAATGAACGCAAATAAAATGCAAATTTAAAGCACCGCGAAATATTTATGGGCTGTTTAATAATATTCCCTTGATAAGCAAAAAACGTTATATACCTGGCCCTAGGTTAAAAAATTCTCGCGAGCCGAGTGTTGTGTGTCATCTGTTGTTGATTTGAAAAAGATATATTATATAACGCAAGTCTAACATGAAATCGTTTAATGTGGCAATGGCGTCGGTGAAGTTTATACGTAAACAAAATAGCAAGTTCTTTGGCGTCCTTATCAAGAAAACTATTGGCAAAATCACTACTTTCCTAATCTGTAAAACAATCTAAGCTTCGTCAGTCATATCTCGTTATTATTTTAATCAACATGACATTTAGTAGATTTATCTACCAAAAGCTATAAAAAGTAAATTTACTCAAGCAATTTAGAGTTTATTAACATCTCTTAGGATTACTACAGGTTTTTTTTTTATATAACAGGGGGCAAACGGGCAGGAGGCTCATCTGATGTTAAGTCATACCGCCGCTAATGGACACTCATATTGCCAGAAGGCTCGCAAGTGCGTTGCCGGCCTTTTAAGAATTGGCACGTTCTTTTCTCGAAGAACCTAAGTCAAATTGGTACGAAAATACTCCAGTGGCCAGCTAGTCCACATAGTGGTGGATCGACGGATGTTGATTTTTTCACTTTATAGCGTTGCAAACGGTGGCGCGGAGTGAGGTACCGTCTCTCGCCTCACTGAGCTCATCAAGCTTCTTAGAGGCTAACTTAGCCTTTCCCTCCGAATGACCACGAAACTGAACGTTATTCGATATGTGCCCAGTACTCCGATGCTAGCTGACTTTTTAAGAAGAGTGTCTTCGAAGAATAGTGAGAGAGTAGTGACAAAGCGTGATTTTTAGCGTACCTATAGATAAGTGCCGAATGCACACTTCTTAATTTTTTTTAGTCTAAATGTTATTAGATTATTAGGTACCTACTGTACCAGTGTGTGTGTATTAGGTATTTAAAAAAATAAAATCATAAATTTTATAAAAAAATTGTGGATAACTTTAACTTGTCTTCAAGAACGTTTGACCTTTCACCTTTGTGATACAATTTGTAAAATCATACCAAGCTAAAATATTTAATTATAACAAAATGATTCTATGATATTATATGATATGATGATAAGCTTCTAATTATTGGTTTGACTTATATTATCTTAAAGGAAAGGAAATGACACTAATTATAAGTGTAGGTATGTTTGATCTTTATTACATTTACAAAGAACTTATTATTATCGTAGCCTGTGTCAGATAGTATTGAAGCTAACCGTGATCGAATAATAATTCAGTGCCATGACCAGATGCTTCATGGATTTTTGGATCTTTCCCTCAGATTTCTACATTTTCCTTCTCTTTTCCTGTCTCCTTTACCCTACTAAAAAAAGTCCAAAGGCCATAGGCAATCAAACGCGCCACTACAGGCTTGAGCACTGCTTATTTATTAATTTGGCAAACTATTGTTTGTACATTTTACCTACAGGAAAATGTTAAGTCGACATTAGATTTATCATTGGTTGATATCTAATTAAATGAAAATAACAATTATTCAGTTTACTAACCACATAACTTTTCAGTGCTTTCAATCCGACAGAACGAATGTTACGTTAATTCTTAGTTAATATTTTTCTACCATAAAGTTACAATAATAATACTATTTTAATCCTTTCAAGGTAGAAGTTCCAAAAGCTTCATTTCTGTATTTCTACAAATATTTGACAAGTAATATGGGAGGTGTGAGCGTAATTATCCCTTAAGTAATTTAATTATAAAGCTTAATGTTACAAGAGATAAATATAAAAACGAGTCTTCATCAAAAGCGAGGCAGAATATCTTCATAATATTGAAATTAAAAGCTGGAGTAAATACCTGCGCTATGTACGACATCGTTGAGGTGTGATCGTAGCTAAGTTATATACTCGCTTGGACTAAAGGGGGTAAATAAGAGAGGGGGCCGGGCAGCCTTAATGAGAACCGCCTATCATCACTCGGTATATAAGGTATTCATTAAAAATATCACAAAACACCCGCTACCACAACGAGGGTTCCGTCTCACTGTTGGGAAATCTCTGTCAGACGGAACGAGAACTTAACATGAAAGAATCCTCATTTGTCAATCAACACACAAAATTCTAGAACAAAAAATCAATACTGATATTCCAATCAAATGAGTAGGTAATAGGTATATATCACATAAATATAATTGCGTGTTGTTCCCACTAGAATGTAAGTGCGTGCTCCTATTTCACCATGCCTCCTGTTGATAGAGGACAAATCTTTGTTTTTAATTTATAATGTTATTATTTATTACTCAAGATGTCATGTGGAACATGGTGTAATGGTTGCAGCTCCTTACAAACGTTGTGTAAAACAAAAAACTGGCGGAGAGTTTATTGCCAGTTCTTCTCTTCCGTTCTATGCCCTTAATTTGAGAACTGGCAGTAAATGTAAAATTAGAAGCATTTAATGTATAGATTTCTTTTTTGACGTTCATAAGTGTACATTGTCTTACCTATATGAATAAATGATTTTTGACTTTGACTTTGAATATCTTAAGAATGATGAGCAAAAAGTGGTTTATCTATTTTCTTTTTTTATATTTAATCTTTTACTTTTATTTGCATTACTTAAATGATTGTTTCATGAAACGATGCAGCTCGGAACCCTAAAAACATAACTATAGAAAAGATGAGATCTCGGAAAATGAAATGAGCCCGGCTCTTCACTGACTTGGAGTTGCCGTTGACTTTGGCCCGTCGATATTATAATCAGTGCTTCATAATCGTTATAAATATAATTTCGAACGAATACGAAAAATATGGCGCTTATAAAGTCGCTTATATTTAGTCATACCTATACACGAGACTATATACTAAGTATAGGCACTGTAGATATTATTAAATGATTGACACAAGACATTAATTAATGTTATTCTAGTTTAAGGGAATAAATAAATGAAACTTCTTAAAGTAAAAATGTTTGTTATGCTGACGGTATCTATGGACCAACGTGAGGGGTTATGTAATGTACGCGGAGTGGGCTTTGAATACAAGCCGTAGGTTTCCTCTATTTACTAAACCAATTCACTCCGTCAACGCAAAATCATTATTGTTCATTATATATAGTTATTTTTTAAGATGTATGAGTAATTAATAAATTTAAGGATAGGGTGACACGGAGTATAGTTATGTAAATTCTAAAATGGAAATCATAAAATACTGTTTTAAAATAAAGCACCATATATGTATAAATACACATGCATACAAATACACAAGGCTATAACGTAAGGGGTTGTTTATTAATCAATACTTATTTTTTATTCCTTTCTTTTGAACGTAGTACTTAAGGTGAAATATATTTTTCGCTTTTTACTAATTTAAAAAAAAAAACATGAAATACTAAATATAGTTAAGAAAGAACGGACTTCCTTGGCAGACGAGATACAGAGCCACACTGACTGCCCTCTAAATAATTATATCTGAAATAAATACATAATTATATTATTTATTAATTCGTGGGAAATTTCATGCCTTTAGAAAATAGTTTAAAGGTTATTGATAGGATGGACATATTATATACAAAGGTATTATAAACTGTAGGTATTTCAATTTATTAAACTTTACGCAAATCATTTAAAAAAAACTCATATTTAATTCAACAAAGTACTACGACTTTATTATGTATTTATATTTATTTACTTACTACTTCAATTTGTCGACGGTATGACTTTATATACAAGCCCAATTAATCGATCTAAGTGTACTGCAATCTTAGCAAAAAAACGATTTATTCATTTAAAAGAATTTGGGGGTATTAGAGTTTTAAAATTTATCCTAGGAGAAGCATAAGGAAGTTTGCCGCTAATTGCAGGATGCCTCCGCTGATAGATACTGGTAATATATACGACGTCATAGTATTTTTTTCCAATTAGCTAAATAAATAAATACTCAGTTGCAGGATCTATCCTTCTGCAATTACTAGACTACGTTTACGCTCTTCTGACTTAAACGAGGAATTGGTTAATCATATAGATCCAAAATTGTATATTTACGAAGTTTAACGCATCTTGCGTTCAGGTTATTTAGTTTAATTTTTTCTTACTGTAGTGACCTGAAAGAGTTCGCTCGAAAGTGAAAAGGCCGTTGCCCACCTTATTAGTTGCGTTAATTATTTTAACTCAAATTTATTCCTTGCATGTAAATCGAGATCACTGCAAGGAGATTAATACCTGAGTTTCATCATCGGACGTCGAGGCAGAATACGAAATTCCACCCGTATCACCTCGACGTCCGCCGTTCCACAACTGAGCGTTGTTCAAGGCAGTTTTGGCCGTGCACCTCCACTTTGTGGAACCAGCTGCCCACTGAAGTATTTCCGAACCAATTCGACTTAGGGTCCTCAACGCCTCAAAGGCTCTGGCATTTAGAGTGTCCATGGGCGACGGTATCACTTAACATCAGGTGAACCTCCTGCCCGTTTGCCCCCTGTTCTATAAAAAAAAGGAATGCATTTAAGTAATTTTCTTGAGAATATTTAACTAATTTTTAGATTTAATTATGCAAAAAGCTATCTCTCGCTATCTCGTTTTGCAAAGGGTTCTTCAGGTATTGTGTGTTGTGTGTGTACCTGGTTGAAGATTATAAAACGAGTTAATATTATAAAGAAGTTCAGGCCTAGATTGAAAAGCAAAGAAGACAGTCGATTTACGATGACAACTTGACCGGCTCTAGTTAATCGTATTAGACGATCCTTAATACGATTAACTAGATATTATATCTAGTATTAGCAATGGAGTAAAAGTAAAAAGTATTTTGTGAAAAGACAAAATGTGTTGAATAACTTCGTTAGGAGACTATTATTAGTTAATAGAACACAGGGGTTGTGTCAGAGCGCGTATTATCCAATCAGTGTAGGACGAACTGTTCCATTATTAAGCTCGGAGGGGACCAGCTTTATTTACCTCTAATATTATTAACTCCCTTATATCATCATATTTCAAGCAATTTCCTTTTCTTTTAGTTATGTGCTGTATCAATAAAAGCAAAAGCAAAAAAGTCTGGAAGCTAGTAAATTGTTTCATTAATTATTGAAAGTTGCGACCATTTTAATGAGGTTTTTAAAAACTACATATTTTTATTACGATCTTAAATTAATAAATAAAAAAAATCTGTTCTAGTATAAATCGGTAACAAGTTTCCAAGCTCTTGTCGTGGCGAATTGGAAATAGATTTATAAAGCAAACTGAGCGGAATGAAGGGAAAAATATATTCATACTCTATTTGTATGTTGGAATTTATGCAATTTACATAAGAAATGCAGTGGGTTTTATACAATTTGCTCGGTGCCGAGGTCGTCCGCCCGCCCAACTCGTCTGAATCGCATATAATTTCTTTCATTTCCTCCAATTTTCCTTTAAATTTGTTCAAACAACTTTTTTACGAGCACAATGTTCTATTAGAAGTTTGGTAGCTTCTAGATACTGAATTATATTCAGAGGAAAAAGTTAAATGTTTTTAACACTCCAATGTACCTTATGGGTTTACAGCAAGCGCTTGGGAGTTAGAGTTGAAATTTATAGTCGATAGATGAAATCGCTTAATAATGTTCCAAAGAGAGAGAGGACATGAAAACCATAAGATCGAGTCTATCTTGAGAGATGGGAGAAAAATGCTAAACCGTCAATCGGCCCTATCATCGGCATATATCATCATAAAAACGCCATAAAAGTTAACACTTCACGATTTCAAACCAAGATTCTTCAAGACGCGTCAGCGAAGTAAACAAGTTAATTGAATGAATCTGTAGTATTTGTATGTAGCGCTTTGTTCCGCGTGTACACAGGAAGTGAGTGTATGTACCTATCATACATACATAAGTACATAGAAGGAGCGTCATTACGCCGTTACTCTGCGCTGAGTGTATTATTCCCCGGAGTGTGAGCCTCACGCCTCGACATGATTACGACGCTCGTTATAAGACGTGCGGGGAGATACACGCGAAGCAGCGGAAATTGAAAAATCGTCACTTCCAAGCTATGGAACTACAAAAATAGGTATTAATAAAAATACAGTATCTATACCATCCATGTCAACACACATGTCATCATATATAATACGCGCAAAGCACTGAGTCGTGAACTACTCATTATACTGTTTTATATACTGTTGTTATCTGTGACGTTGTTATACGTATGTACGTAATCTTTACATTCGTCGCTCCGCTCGTGAACGCGACCGAAGGTTTCTCCGCATTACTTGATAGTGCATTTGATATATTTTTACATTTGCGCACAAAACGCTCATTACGGAATGCATTTGCTAACGAACGAGAATTCCGAGACGTACATAACATAGACTAAGAGATTTTCCTTTGCTCAAACATTTCGGTGTTTTTAGATTCAATGTAATTGTAAAAGTATTTGAGGATCAATGTCAAGTTATTAACTTAATGATACCTAATTAAGGGATATTGGAACAATATTGGTAACAACCTAAACATACCAAAATTGAAAGTGGGGTCTTTGCATAAGGCCACAATAAAGTGAAAGCCTAAATCAAATAATTTATTTCAATAAGACCTATTAAAAAGCCTTAAATTACATGTTAATACTAAAATACTGACTATACTAAAATAAAATAGGCGCATGGTGTTATAAAAATCAATGCAGCAGATAACTATATTATTATGTAGTTTCATGGTGCTCACATTGTTACAAATATTGTAACTATACATTTTACGTTATTCTTTATAACAATGGAAATAATGAACATACAGTCAAATTGTGTGTGAGCTACGTCAAAGTTGATTATTTACAACAAAAAAAAGCAAATAATCGCTAAATCGTATCTAGAATAGTTAAAGTGGGAGCTCTCGCACTACAACTCAAAAATGGCCGGGCACATAACTGAGTCTTTGTCTAGAGCTAACGACTGAGATCCGCCCAGTAACGAAGCCTCCGTAATGACGCCGCCCGCCCGCGCCGCGCCGCCCGCCCAAACAATGACTTGATGCGAATAGTTTTGTTAAGGGCTGCAGTAATCACAGAGAGTGCTAGTGCTACCCCCGCACCCACCCCCTCCATTGTCCATTCTGTTAATGATCTGCTTTGATTCGTTGATGGAAGTTGCTATGTACCGACGGCACAATGGCTTGTCTATGTGTTCCGAAGGCAGAATGCCTACCGACTGTTTTCAAATCAATACCATTAGTCAGCCTCTAAGTAGAATACTGTTAATGGGAAATTAGTTTCGGGTTTTCATAAAATACTATTGACTTGTCGATCGCTATTTACAATATTTGACAACTCCTTCAATTCCAATTAAAACAGCAATGTACTACTTTGACCATACTACAACATAGAACATAATTTTTAATTATTTGGATTGTTTAAACAGATTTTTATTATATTATTATTATTTAATTAATACCCTCTGTTAGACATTATATATGGTAATATAAACATAAAGTAATACATTGTAATAACATACATTACTATGTGAAAGCTATGAATATTATAATAGAACTATTCATGAGGTAAATCAGACTATAAATTGTTTATAATATATCCCTATGAGAGAAAGAGAGAGAGTGCAATGAGAAATCTCACTATTTTTACGAACATAATTATAACAATGTTTTTTAAAATGAAACTCACCTAACGTTGACATTTGCTTAGACGTACAAAAGATTTCAACGCTTCGATGCTAAAATTTTCCTCCTGATAATGAATTTACTTGGAAAATATATAAACTAAAAGAGGCAGCAGTAAATAAGTACACAGTGGATGAAATAAATATCAAAGGCCACAATTACTGAGGTACATAAATAATTCCGTCGCGATGACGTCCAATTTCAAAGGTTTTCTTTCAAAGAAGGTCTCGTTAGTGAGCAGAGAGGGCTCAAACAAAATAATATGGAAATACGGACGACAGCGTTCGTCTCCTCGACCACTCTCTAATGATAATCATGGCATTCTAAATATCGGAAAATATTTATTACACTCGCCCTTTGATAATACTGCGCTCGACAAACGGAAAGTTGTGGCTTTTATATTTCTGCACATCTTTATTAATATTCCTCCGAGAAGACAATTGACAGTTTCTGTGTAGATTCACTGCTGTTTATTGTAATTTACGAGCGTATTTTCTGGAGTACTTTAGTTTTCTCAGAATACTTTATTTGGCTACCACACTTCTAACTAAAATAAAACCCAAAAATGTGTATGTTACACAGACTGTTATACATTGCAAATTAAAGAAATAATAATTTGCCGCTTC
The DNA here is from genome assembly GCA_963693345.1 of Pieris melete. Taxonomy (NCBI): domain Eukaryota; kingdom Metazoa; phylum Arthropoda; class Insecta; order Lepidoptera; family Pieridae; genus Pieris; species Pieris melete. The sequence continues at coordinate 86,841 of CAVNZK010000003.1, forward strand.
AAAACGCAACAGCTAAAAAACACGGTACAAGAGTCCTTCGAATGTTGCCGGAGGCAGCTTTTGTCCCGAAAACAGCTAGCAATATATACTTCAGCTATATGATCATCTGTTTTTCTTCCGACATCAAACGAATTTCATAAAAAATAACATCTTTTGTTAAAAAAGTAAATACATAACCCACTTTTAATTACAAACCTAGGTACCTACTACCACCGACAACATTCTTCTCAGAACGTTTTGACATAACACAATATCATTAAATAAGTAACAGAAACTTATCCAGTAATTCAGTGGAATAAAATAAATATCTCCATTTGAACGTAATATTAATATTACACACAAATATTAGGGGATGTTTTCAATCGTCCCTCGACAGTATTAGATTTCCAGATGAAATAAAATCATAATAGGTATTGTGGCAATCGCGATCCAATTTCTTAATGTAACCGGACAGCGGTGGCTCCGGCTTAAGATCTCATCTTAAGTGGATTAGGATACCGTTTGTAAGCCGGACCTACTCCACAAACAAAGCGCTCGGCTTACAACAACACTCACAGGTTCACAACAGACTGTCAATATGTCATGTCTCGACAAAGCCTTTTGCGACCGAAACTCTCTACACGGGATATATTGTAAGGTTTTGTTACAATTGATACGAATTGTGACTTTAAAAACTTAAGAAATTTTACAATTACATATTTGGAACGATTCAAAAGACACATTTGTCACAAATTCCGTTAATATTTACATGAAATGTATCTTGCAGACGTATTAAATTTTATGCTAATTTCCTTTTGGCTTTTATTTTAAATTAGTTAAGGCTTTTCATGCTTTTTAAAAATACAAATGCATATAATAATGTGCTTAGAGAATGTCAGAGTGCTACAATTTTACACAATCATTGTAGTTACCACTCCCGACGAGTTTTAACAATTACAATTCACTTTCAATTCGTCTATCTTTAGAATGGAAGTCTGTCGAGTGTCCCGAGCACGCGTTATGTTATTATACAAATGACTGCAGAGAACACGAACAATGACAAAATTTTCTCCGAGCTAAATTATTACATTGTGCTCACAGTTTTAGAGCATGTGAACCATCAGCGTGACTTGATGTTCAATTATGCTACTTAACCTACACTAGAGATAAGTGTAAATAAATCAAAACGGTCGTAGGTGTGTTAATAACGATATATCGTTTAATAAAACGTCGCCAGTTCTTGTGGCCGCTGTAGCTATTGTGCCACACCTAATGGTCTGTCTCCCCCACCCCTTCCTGGGCTCAGAGCTACGAAACCAATTTCACTTCAAACAGATATCTGCCTAATAAAGTGAATATAATAAATATACAGTTTACCAGAGTACGACTCTAATAGAATCTCTAGTAACAACTAGTTTTTCTCCTTTCTAGATTTTCTAGATTTCAACTTAATATTCATAAATATAAGCTTAACTATAATTGTCCAATGAAAAAGGCTTCGAAGGCAGGTGTGTAGACGTAACGGCTACATACGTAGCGCTTCTGTAGCAACACAGCAGGTAATAAGTTAACGCTTTAGGGCATACCCCTAAAGCGTTAACGTTAAGATATCTTTGTCAATGAATAATTGTTTTAAAATAGATTTTTTTATTGCTGAAGGTGGCGAAACTTCGTAGCTCTGCGTTGGAGCGCGTCGCACTCACATCCGACGATTTACGATTTCCTAAAGAGTGCTCTGTCGAGGGTCCTCCACGTAACGTCCTCCCCCGCCCCGCAGCTGTCAGCGCCGCTTACTTCACCCCCGCCAGCACCCGCCTCGAGAGCCTCAAGTCTCCAATCGTTTGCGACGCGAGCCATTGAAGGAATTCTTTCTAATAGTTCAACTCTATTTCCAGTTAAGGGCATCGGTATTCTTTCACTCGCTTAGCAGTAATAGAAGTTATTTCATTGAGTAGGGTTTAAATGGATTTATTTAAAATATAGGCATATCATTAGTAGTTCAACGATAGTGAATAAATATGTACTATAATGTGGTAGTGACATTACCGGAACTAGTTCAACATTTCTTTAAGGCGTAATTTAATTTTACCTTTTTCTAAATCTACGCAGTTAAGTTTTGGGACAATGTATTCGTATGTATATACAAAAAGTGCAGAAATACATAACACGGTTACCATAATGTGTGAGATTATACGCGAGCTCACCGCAATGAGGCGTGGAGCACCCTCAACTTGAATATCAAATGATATCGTTACGCTGACTCGCTGCTTACAAATACACTCTTATTTCTTCCACATACTCGATATTGACATTTTGCTGAAATATGTCGGGCACCTTCCTTCTGAATCGACATGGTTAACTATTTGCCTGTGAGGGTGCAAGTACGTATCAGTCGCTTGTACAGTTTATTTTACCGGTTAAGTATTGTTTATAGTTTAGGGAATTTCAGTCGAAGTAAATAGGGCATTTAAGGCTTACAAGAAATGTATTAGAGCAATTTGTGGAGTAAACTGTCTTGATAGTTGCGTACCTTTATTTAAGATGCTCAAATTTTATCTCTAAATATCCTTATTCGTGCACAGAAACATACATATTTTTAAGTCGAATGTAGAAGTCGATGTTAGAAGTCGACATGGGGAGAATTGGCTGTGCCAAAAATCAATCTGGAACTGTTTAGGAAAAACACCTTTTGTATGGCAATTAAGGTTTACAATAATTTTAACCAACCAAAAGAATTAAAAGATCTTCTGACTAGAGTCTTGAAAAAGTGATTTGGTGTATTACTTTTGGAAAAATGTACTATTCAATAAATGATTATTTGCGTGAGACACTGTAGATGACATAAATTTAATAAAGTATGATAAGATATGCACGATACAAATAATATAAGAATTGACTTATTCATTTGGCTAATAATGTAAAATGTAACATTCCTTTAAAGACAAATTTGCGTGCCTCTGTGTGTGGCAGAATATGCGAACTCACGATTGGTACCACCTTACATATTTTTGTACCATATTCTTGCAATAAATAAATAATTATTATTAGACATAGACATAACATTTATGTTGATGTTTATGACGATTTTATGTTGGGAGTATGCTTTATCAATATCTAAATTACTTGTGGATTACAAAGCGAACAGCCATACTTTCAAGGCGTGTCGTTATCGCAGAGAAATTGTCCAATTTAGTAATAATCGAAGGGCACCAAGAGACGCGGAGAGGCCGGGGTTTAACTCAATCATCCCATTGATTGGCAATTTGTTCCCTCACTCATCACTCTCACCAGATGTCGCTGACTTTTTATTTTGCGCGTAGAAATTTAGCGTTTATCGTGTTATTGACGCGTGGGAGGATCATGATTCCTTCTATTATATACTGGGGTGACATATATTTTCTATTTATCGCTGCGTCGGCAAATTTTTTCACTCTCCCAATAATTTCAGACAGTAAAGAAAAATATATCCGTTGTATAAAACAAGGTAAAGTACGGGACGTCTTCTATGATATTATGTATAATGTATAATCATTTATTAAAATTGTTCGAGCCAAGGCTGGGCTTTTTGCTGACTTGAGTTTTCTTAATTTTATAACCTTGGCCATCAAAGCAGGCAAAGTTCCGCCCCGAGAGTATAACCAGACGTAGGCACCCTCTTCAGTATTATAACCACAGCATAGCATTTCGTTTCATTTTTCATGAAGTATTTATTCTTTTGTTGTACGCGAGTGGTAAATATAAAGCGAAATAGTGTCCTCTATTATTTAAAGTATTTCGTTGACCCAGGAACCGTACAAATATAGTATTCATGTTGATAGTAAAACGAATTATTCGATTTTAGATGCCAATTTCCACCTGCCCCAAAGAGTTTTCAGATCCAAATACCATTTTCTATATTTTCATATTACATTTATAACACGTCGTATTCGTTTCTATACAAATTTTTGTATTATTAAAGAGCTTTACATAGAGATTAGAAACGTCCCCTATTATAAAAAAAACATAACAAGCGCCATTAATAAAATTAATAACGACATAAATAAACAGCTGCAGGGTTAAATGGCGTGCGTACAATAGCGTGTAGCCGTCAGTTACGACGTTATCAGCTTATCAGAGCTTTATGTACCTATAGTGGGAGCCAGGCGGAGGTTTTGTGTGCTCCCTCGGGGGACAAAACGGCAGATTGTTGCGATAATGTCCCAACAAATAATTATATTTAAATAAGTTGATGTCATGCATTAGATGTTAAATTTTGTGTTTGTTAATAAGTGAGTGGGCATTTTTTATGTCCCAAGTCCTAGGAGCACGTTGATTAGGTTTCAGTTTTTTGGTTCATACGTTATTTAATAAAGGGCCAATTTTGGTTTTAATGTAAACTATTTTCCATTTAGGGTTCACATTTCTTTATAGATTTTCTAGAAACCGACTTTGTGTATAATGTGTGAATAGAAAATATTATTATTGTAAAATGTCTTCCTACAATTCGAGGGTCGGAAGTTACATAGGAAAATAATACTTAGTATGCAATATGCATCTGCTATTCACGACACAAAGGTTTATTAATTCAACAATAGATGACATGACGTTTCAACACCCTTTTAACATAATTGTATTATCACAAAAGATTTTGACAGATTTTACATATACTTGGCATATTTATAGGTAGCTTTTAAATAGGTACTTGGAAGTACGTCGACATAAATTGATGTTTTTGATATAATTGCACGACTAACTAAATCTGTAACAGTAGTTCTTCAGAGTTCAATTGAACATTGACCAACTTCTGACACGGCTCACGTGGCTGTTGGAAATTTTAATAGCTGAAGATGGGTGAAAGCCGACAGCTCACAAGAGTAATGTATATGTGAATCACCCATTAGTCTATTAGTAGTCTTATTAATTTCTTGCTTCCTCTCAAAGTAGTGAAACCTCCTTCAAGCTCTTTAAGGCAACTAACTTAGTCAGCAAATCAAATCACATCAAAAATCATTTATTCATAAGTTTACAAATAAAAAATGCTTCTAATTTTACATTTATGCCAGTTCTCAAATCAAAGGCGTAGAACCGAGAGAGAACTGGCAATAAACTCTCTGCCACTCTTTTTAATCGCCAAGTTTTTGTTTTACATAACGTTTGAAAAGAGCTGCATCTATTACACCATGTTCCACGTGACAGCCTTCCCGATAGCTTTGAAGAAATCCTACCTTGAACGTCTAATCCTACCCATAGTGCTCCGTGAGTAATCTTAGGTTTCTTGGTGCAGACATCCCGTACTTATTAATATATTCACTATATATGTGTTATAGTACATCTGTAAGCATTAGGGATCCGTAGGGTTGTTAGGTTCTAAGGTCTCATTCTCTTATATATTTAGTTATCTAGTGCAGCTTAACTAATACATATACTATACTTCTAACATTTATTACATATAAATTTAAATACCCATCAGCTAGCAAGTAGTTACAAAGGCCGCTGTCGTTGATTATTTTAAAACATTATATTTAGGCTGCTACGAGCTTGCTACGGGATATCTACGCTTGGTGACGTGCGCTCTGTGTCATATTGAATGCAATACTGAAACTATATGCAAAATTATGTTTCATGCATCAGAACATTTACTCCTGGAAATATGTAATATTTGTGATTATACGCAAATATTTTATAAATATGTTTTACACATTAATAACTCTAGAAATGATTTTGAAAGGAAAAGACTGTCATTTCAAAATAAAAAAAAGCCAAATTAAAAGCTGAGTATTTTGTTCCGCTAACGGCCAAAGTAAAATTAAGAAAAAAGACAATTGTACGTTTTTGTTTGAAGAAATAAGATATGGAGAGATCGATAAAGGATTGATCGGGTATCGGGCGAGGGAAGCACAAAGCGCGGGAAGTATCCTGACATGTCAACACAACACGTTTTTACATCTCCATCGAGTTTTTGTTTGCTCCTATTTCGCAAATATCTTATCGGATTTCCATTGATTGGTTGTCAATAAGGACAATGAGTAGTATTGTTTGCTAATTATATGGTTAATAATATGACTCACGGTGTTAAAGTAATGTATTTATTACAATTTAATGTTACTGAAACCGAAAAACTTGAATTTCATTCTCATATATTTTCGAATATCAACGAAAATCTCAGGAGCACTGGAAATACTAGAAAGAATTGGTAAATAGTGTAATACATTTTCTGACTTATTAAGACACATAAGTTATAACATTCCAGTGTACTTTATACTAACGTATACTATATTATGCCTTAGTGTTCGAATAAATCCTATTGAGTAGGTCTAAAACTACTTAGATTTTGTATTTATAATCTATTCTAATTTTATTATATTATAAAATTCTAAGTATTTATTTTTCTTTGTAAAAAGAAAAACTGTCAGAATTCGTAGCAAAAGGCTATTCGATCGGAGGTCGGAAATAAACTGTTATTGAAGGTCATCTGTATATAATATATCTAAATAAAAAGCGTTATGGAGTAAAATAACTAGTAGGTATATCATTAGGAGCTTAATTTCGACGGAGTGTTGTTGATGAGTGAATATTTACATATACATTATTTCCCTCAATTATATTCTCTTAACCGGTTAAAGCTGTAAGTAAAATTTATCACGGGATAGCTAAATGATGATGCACTTTCACATTACTCATCAAGTTAGGTTATCCTGTTAAAGGTTTTTTGACAAGATTCCTTGGATACCATTGAACAGTCGACACTGCGATGCAAATCAGGGGGTTTACCATGAGCTGTTATTTATGTTCCCACGTGACCTTAGCGGTAATCACATTTCGTTCATTCAATTTGTATGAAAATTCGTACCATGATCTCGCGACAACCAAAATTTGACTGTTTCGCCTTCAAACTAAGACAGAATTAGCGATTCTAAAAAATTACCCTTTTTTCAACTTTTTTGTATCGAAATGTCCAAATAAAGCGAATATGTATTGCAATACAGCGAGGAAATGCTGCCAGCATAAAAGGTACATTGGTCCCTGGGACCAATCTTTTTAAATTTGCTATAATTTTCTTTTTATTAATTTTTAATTACTTTTAATATTACTTTGTAGGCTAAGAAAATTGTAAATAGGTACCTACTTGAATGTCCAAATAATAGTTAAGAACATATAAAATTAAATATTTTAATTAAAACCAGTTCATAAAGTAAAAATAATAAGATGTAGGTAGGTACTGTGTCTTATATATAGGAAAATTAGAATTTTTATGTTTCGGATGTTTTGGGGTATTTTTAGTTTAGATTGTGTCATAAATAAATTATTAAAATATCGACGGAGACGAGAAACTAGACGACAAATCCCTTCTGGTAGTCCCTTCTACGGACTTCAAAGATGTCAATTATTAATTAACGAGAACATACATATGATTTAACCGCTGAAATTTCGACTTACAGAGGCGCAATGTCGAAGTGTATTTTACGATTTCCAGAGTCGCATTTGAATATAATTTCAACTTAAGTTATGTAGTATATATTTTTTTATGAACGTATTCTTTCATTGCACGTGTACAAGACAAAAATAATTTATTAGAAGCCCTGAACCCAAACATTTAGGATTTTATTGCTATTACTAGTTTTTCGGGGAATTCCAAGTAAGACGTCATTATACATTATACGAGTAGGTACTGTAACTACGTCTTACGGAGTCTCCGTTTTGAAATTCGAGTTATAGAGTATCAATATGTATTTATTAATACTTATGGCAATGTTCGAGTTATCGAGATTTCACTGTATATCATTTATAATTTTAAACCAACTACCGTGTGCGTTCATTTAGTGTATTTGAAAATCTCTAGCGACTTCTGAACTACTATTCCGTGTATTAAAATATAGCATACCTACTTAATTACCTAGACACCTAAACCGTCTTTAGGAATTAGTAAAGTATAGGTAAAAACTGCAAAAATAGCCGCCTGGGTCTTCATTTTGCAACAAATAATAATGCTATATCACTAGAATTTATTATAATTAAACTTTTCCTTTTTATGTTCATAAATTGTATTATTCTCCTCTGCTGTGTTGTCTCTTTAAATAAACATAGGTATTTTTCAAATTTATGATTTGTTAAAAATAAGCCATTTAAAAATATTCTAATACATAACAGTATTTAATTGGGAAACGCCATCAAACATAAAATATATCTTCAGGCAATGTTCAATAGATTATATATGTATAAAATATATGAAAATAATAGTTTTATATTAAATAAAAATATATATTAAGACATAATAGATTATTGTGATTGATGAATTATTTAAAGTAATTTTATATTTTATTTATTTTCCTTTATCTATCGAAGCAGGTTTGACAGTTAAATTTCAAAATTTACATAGAAACCTCCAACGAAATTATACGTTTTAGTTTCGCTCATCGTACGAACAAATGCTATTGAATTTAGGAAACTCATCAGCATCTTCACTGGATCTTTTAAAGGAGCAACCTCCCGAACCATTCATGTTAATAGTTTTTCGGGGATTTGGCTCGTTCTTGAAAATATCAATGTTTTATTTGTATTATATCTTGTCAATATAATAAATAAATAAACCTATAAAAGGATATTGTGCAGTAATAGTCTCAAGAAGCAGGTGCGTTCGGGCAAAGGTAGTTGCCGAATCACCGGTCATTGTTGACAGTTCTTTGTGCCTACAATGGCCCATTGTGCCGAGTGTCCGCCACAATGCGGCGTAAGGCGGAGGTGTCGTGTCAATTTGATGGGATTACTGTCTTCATAGAGCACATTCTGTTTTGACATCTCGATAAAGGTTTAATAAGTTTTTCTATTTATTCGGCGACTATTCACCCAACCACATGAATCAATCACATCTTAGTGTTACTTTTGTTATAAAGCTTCAAATGCTATAAAAATGGAGTCCTTTTATAGTTTTTTTCTACCACAATAACACTGTGAACATCCTGTTTGTCAGTTGTGTCAAATGTGTTGACCGATATAGCTGTTATATACAATCTCCGGGAGGTTATAGATCTCGTGAGCAAAAATCAGTACTAAAATCTCTAATCCCTTTAACAAGCTTTCGCATTTCAACCCCTGATTTGATTACCCGCCCCCGCCATTTGTAAAATCACCCTTCTGACTTTCCTTCTATCGCGTTATATTAAAGAACCAGAAATGAAATGTACTTCAGCATAATTTCGAAATTTTGACGCGTCGCGATTGGCGGACGTCACGTTGACGGAGCGCGCCGATTGGTCGACGGGAAAAAACGCGCGCTTTTGTGCACCGCGATTTATTCACCACTATTAGTTATGGTCGAGTGAGTTGACTGGTGATGTTCTTTGTCGATGGTTTCTTTCCTTTATTCGAACGATTCGTTTATTTTTAACGTTTGGTTTCAGTATTAATGTACCAAAAATTTAAATTAGTACAGCAATGCAAAATATGTTGTTTAACAATACGTTACGTGATCTAATAGTATAACTAAATATTTAACATGAAATTAAATAATAATAGTATTAAAAAATCTGTTATTATTAAAGCTTAAAACTTGTATTTATCTTCTAGGGGAAAACATTATTTTGTCATTCATTAAAAAGTCGGACTTATAGAGACATACTGAAAATATAAAAAACTACTATGTGCGTGACGCAACACAGTCATACTATTTGAGTAATACGATGTTTGTTTTAGCTGTTAATTTATTAGTGTTATAAATTAAAACGGGCTGTTTTAATTTAGGGTAAACCTAAAATAAATGAAATAACAGTTAAATAAATGTTGTAAAATTAATGTGAAGAAACATTGGTTATATATCGATATCATTAATAAACATCACTAAAGTTGTTTACTATTCGCGAGGCATAATGGGACCAGTGGCAGTTGGCAGTTACGTCTCAATCATCCCACCTTTTACTTACGCGAGAGGGGGACAGCGATATGCTCGCCCTTACTATAGAGCGAGGTAGAAAACACATTCACGATCATTGTGCTTTCCCATATCTGCAACTCGATTCTAGATTTTCGACCTTACCGCTATGAAGTTAGAGCTGAATTTTACGCATCGTGGGTTTCTTGTTTCGCTAACAATTTAGCATGTATGTTTTCTTTAGATATGAATGCAAATAGTAATGGCGCATTTTTATTCAGAATGTTTATGTAGAGGAGTGCTCGGGGCGATATGAAAACTGGTAAATACGGGCGCCATTTTGTGGCGGGCCCGGTACCGACAGCAGAAGGGTTCATCCCGGAGAGATTTGAGAAAATTGTAGTGGATGCTGCGAGGGTGACTTCGACACACTCCCTCGAGGCTCACGAATCATACTAAATGTAATTCTTTACAAGTATAAACTTTTATAATTATTATAATTGCTCAAGTACGAATATATTTTTATTATAGTAGGTACCTACCTACAATGGTTTTATTCTTTATACAATAATGTGCCACGTCTAACACAAAGCGTGAAAGGGATATGGCCGACCGAAGTGTCCGGCCACCCGAATAAATAAATATTTTGTACATATAAGTTAAACAGTATTAAATAACCTTATTAGAATGGTATCCAAGAGTACCCAAGGGAACGAACGAAGAGATGGAACAGGCCTACGTCAGAAGGCAACCTAGCCATAAAACTGTTTGCTAAAAAAAATTTTTTTTTTCTTACAAATTATTTGTAATTGTATTTGTTACTAACAGTCAGAGAATAAAGGCCTGATTTATTATTTATTAATTTGCCTTTTAACTATTTATAGAAATATCTCAAATAGCTAGCATGCATCTTAAAACAAAATATATACGAAATGAACTCAATAAGAAGAAAACAATAAGAAAAGTGAATCCATATAATATATTCTTAGCATATGTATACATATAATTCGGCTTTTTGGGTAAGTTCTATTTCCTGTCTGTTCGGTAATATTTTGTATTTTGTCGTAAGTATTTAAATATTTATTATATTATATGTATTTAAATAAATTAATTTTTATGTATTATTTATAAATATGTGATAAAATACCAAGTGGTCGTAATGTGTCTTAACACTCGTAAAAAGTCGAATAAAGCATTTAGATAGATAATCTCGTTTTTAGATGAAAATTTTTCCCGATTTGTCGTGAAAACTCCTAAACCACTTGAATAAACTTAATGTAATTGTAATTCCCTTGAGTGAGCTCCATAAGGTTTCCATAAACGTCATAGATTTCGCAATTTGTCTGATAACTAGCTATTTCTCGTGTCCATACCAAGGTATCAACGAAGTCGATCAATACTTCCGATTTAACGAGAGCTGCGACGGCAGTGTCACCAGCGGCGAGAGCGGATCGTAACAGGGCGTCTGTCTGCAACAAATGAGTCTAATAAGGGCGCTAATGCTCATTTCGCTCTGCGGTCCTCTGCGAATCCTGCCAATACACGTACAGGATGTTATACCTAATACAATTTCAAAGTCACTACAGTTGCCAACTGTTGCCAACTGTCACGTTGACAAACAAGATTCTAATAATTGTATACCTAGGTAAAGATTCTCTGAACTAGTTTTTAATTCTAGAAGTTGACGTAGTTTCGACATAAAACATATCATACTATGATATCCTTAACGTCCGTAGAAAACGTAGAAGATTTCTTATATTTTCAATAATCAAATTCAATTAAACTACAGATTTAAATATTTTATTTCCCTATCAAATATGATTAAAACTACATATATTCAAAATGTGTTTTGAAAACTAAACCATATACAAACTTCTTGTACCTAAAAGGTGGACACTGGACTAGCATTTATTGTTAAAATAGTTACGATGTTAAACCATGGAAATCTTGGAGACAAACACGTCTGTCCACGTTTTACAATAATACTAAGACATTCTCAACGACGGTTTTTAGTATTTTTTGATATCCACCATAGTATAAAGTTTATTCTATGACACTTTTCCTGTAACTCACTGCGTAGAATTATCGAATATTTTGGGTAATTTCGACCGAATAACGTTTAGTACTTGAATGGCAGGTCTACATACATGTAGTATCCTTTTAAAAGGCGTTGCCCCCTTTAGTACAATTTGTTATGTATTCGCAAGATACTATTATTGGATAAATAAACTAAAAAAGAAATAAATATTGGTTCAAAATTATTAGGTTTTTGGCAAAGAGTGCAACGTCCAATAGTGATAGGAAAGTTGTGTGTAACGAACATTACTACGCAATAGCTATAACTCATGACATGACAGTTGTCAAAATAACTTATCTAACTATGTTTGTCTGTTTTAGTCGATTACAGCTCGATACGACTTCTTTCTTGTACCTTGGGTCCTTTACGAACATGGAGCTTAGGGAAATGTAGCAACCCTCGGAGTACTTCTCACACCTGCCTGTAGATGCCAATGGTGATAGATTGATCGTCAATACATTATGATATAGAATAATTTGTTCGTTGCGTGCCCTGGGGGGTGGTCGCGAAGGGGTGGGGCGGTCGCGGTCGAAAGTCACGATCTCACGTACCACCGCCCCGGGCGCTGGCCCCAGGGCTGCCTCGTTACTTTGTAATTCTCGTCATTACTGCAGCACCCCTTATTAAAAACAATTTATAACTAAAGAATTAATTTCTATTGAAATACCTAGCTATCATAAATTTGTAGCTAATTCCCATGTTATTAAACTAGGTATCACATAAGATTAGGATCACATTTGATACAAACCGCACTCATTTATAAAATAAGAAATAGCTAACTATATTTAATTATATTTTATTTCATGAGCGTCTTCCTAAAGATATGGCTCTGAGTGAAAATTATAAACAAAATAAAAATCTGTTTATTCACTTAAGTAGATACATATGCATAACAATGTGTAAGATTTGGGAAACCTTTTAAGTAAAAAAATACCTGTGTCAGGGTTCCTAGCTCTTCCATAATAAAGTTAAGTAGGTACAAATTCCTTAAAATATATTTAAATATAATTTAAGTACTTATATTATATTTTTGTTTTTGATTTTTCAACTGTTACCAACACGCCTGAGTGCATGAGTGAGTGTGTGGGTGCAAATGTGTGAGTGAGTGAGTGAGTTAGTGAGTAAATTACTAAATAAATGCTTCTTAGACCTAGTATATAGTTGTATAACTACATACTGTCTCAGAAGCATGTCTAACACTGCGTAAGGTGTGCTCAAAAGCTAGTCCTTTAGTCGTATAATTAGATTGCAGATATAAAATTAATGTGAAAACAGTAAACTTGTTTAATTGTGTGAACCCTGTGTTGGTAGTAGTGTCGATTTATAACGAGTTTGGACAACTCGCTAATGAGTGACAGTAGATGTCACGCGGCCTCACCCGCACCCACAGCCTGTCTCTTGGCAGTGGCTCAACTAGACTGATACAGTGTCATTTGTTATATAACAATAGTCTGTGTACAGGCATGTACGAATTCATTTAAATGCTGAATGGAGTCTAGACGAGGTGAACTAGACAATATAATATACCTATACGTAGACGATACGGCCTTTATTATTTAGCAATTTCTATAGACATATACACTTACTAAGATTATCATTTTATTTTTAAATTAATTTTAAAACATTATTATTATTTTTAATTTTTTGAAAAGAATTGGGAATATAAAATAATATGAAGTAAGCATAATATGATAAAATTTACAATATGATATTATTTTATTCGTATGAATTTCTGGAATATTGTAGAAGCTCCATAACAAATAAAAGCTAATAATGCTGCATTCTGATTGGCCAGTGCCCTCTCGCCGCCCGTGCAACGACCTAATTATTGGTTGACGTAAAACAATGCACGCGTACAAATCAACATGGCGGCACAATCGGTGAAACTAATAATTAAAACTATTGTTATCCTCTAACGAGCCAGTTGATATCGGATTTTTGCAACTGATTGCCGTTTCTTCTTTATTTCTGCGTTGAGATTATTGTGTCGTGTATCTGTTAGGCAAACAAAACCAAAAGCTTTTGGGAAATGTTCATTGTTCTGTGAAAAGACTTAAGCTTAAGTGTAAATTCTGGTATAATTACAATTCATAGATTTTTTGGTATTAATATGTTCGTAGAATATTTTAATGTGGCCTCGTCGGAAACTTTGTTGTGATGGTATTTACTCTTTTTAGCGACGACGTGGTTTAGAGCTGTCTTCTGCAATGTAAGTACCCATACAAATTATAATCTCTATAATGTTACTTCAACATAATGCATTTACATAAGGAACTTAAAATAGTCTCTTATAAAATGTATGTATAAGTATTATAGTAGGTACATTAGTCACATGATATGTATTTATGCTATTGGATAGCAACATTTAGGTAATTGGTTATATTAATATATCTATCTTTTAGCTTCGTTGTATGTTGAATACTCTTGCAAGCATGAGAAGGTAATTGAAAATGTATTTATACAAGATCTACCTACCTACGTGGTTACGGAACATTTTACTTGAAAGAAGTCAATACCATGTTCTTGTGAAACTCGGCATGACACGCCAAGAGGTGTTAGATACAGCTACAACGCATTTTCTCAATTGATTCAGTCTTAGTACGAAGATACAGTTTTAATAAAAACCTTATATCAAGCAAGAGTGAATCAAGTCTACATCATCATCATCATATAACTAAAGATGCTGGTGCTGGTAGGTGGTAAAACCCTAAACGATTACGTACAAACCTTACACCAAAAAACCTACTTTAATCTTGTCTAGAGTTACACTGTGAGTAGACAATAATCCACCTTTTACAAATCTTTGTAAACGAATGAAACTTTTGCTATTATGTTGAAATTCTATATTATACAATTTCCCTTTATTTTTAACGTAAAGTAGGAACTTGCGTAAAACAAACCAGGATTTTGGATCCAACTCTTTCTTTGTATACAAAAGAATAACAAGAATATACTTATTATGTATTCCTCAATACATACATCTTATTTGCATATATTGTTCTGGTACGTCTAAATTGAACGTGAATTAGCAACAAACGACACATGCACATACAAATATGCATGTTTTTGGTTAACCTTCTTTTATTGTAAGAAATCTTTAGACATAGGTACATAATCGTTATTATATTCGCCACGCCAAGCAATTTTATTTATTAAAAGTCGATTAACAGTTGAAATGTTTCTAAATTTCCCACTCAGTTTTTACCTTAAGTAATACGGGCCTCTTCACATTACCCACATCGATTTATCACAATTACTGAACAACTTATGCAGCTCTCCTTAAATAACAATAAAAGCTTAGAAATAAGACTTATAAAATTTCTTAATTCGCATTAAACATGTAAACATATTTTGCAAGGTTTAAACAACGTTTGACAATTGTTGGGCGAAATAATTTTCACTGTGTCTTCATTCGTGTCCTCGTTAACTTTTGGTATGAAAATATGTCAGTAGAGGTACTAAGTCGTACTAATCGTTCAAAGACACGAGTGGCTTGTAGGAGCAGAGTGCAGCTACGAGAGCTCTCAAAACAATGACGTGTCTGCACTTTGCTTCACCGTCTCTTCGGTGCAACAAGTTTGAACAAAGTTCACTATTTCTTCATATTGGTAATACCTTATGTTAGTTTATATACCTATTTAAATGCTTAGAAACAAGCCAATTACTTTTTTGCATAAATTAATCACCTTATATAAAGAAATAATCTAAAATAATTGTGAAATCTGTAAGTTAACGAGCCCGTGAGAAAACTGTTTATTTTAATTAAATTAAAATATCACTTTTAATTTAAAGAGCCATTATTTATGGAAAGTGTTAAAGGCAGGAAAGAAATAGTTTGAAAATGCAATTTAATGAACTGGAGGTAGAAATGAAGCAAATACTCATATTTTGTTTAAGGTGTTTCGCTATAAATATATTAATTAATAGGTATAATTTTTAATGAGTGGAACCGGTGAGGGGTGTGAGTGCAGCGTGGAGCCACGCCTCCGCCCTCGCTAAGGTTTTTAATCAAGCCTCCTGTCATTAGTATGCGGTATAATGGAGGTGCATACAAGCCTCGCGCCCGGCGCCGCCCGCCCTCCGCGCATTATACACTTTGCATTCTCTCCATTGTGCATTATTACGTGAATACGTGGAATGTGGCGCCGAGACTTCTTGCAAGAACTATTATACTTCATATTCACTTAGTTTTTAATTACACTAGAGCTCTACGCGACTTCATTCCGAGAGCCCACTCAAGAGCACGGCTGAATTGCTCGCGGCTCCAGACCCCACATTACGCCCAAATTATTCCTCTATGTACCTACCTACCTATTTATATTACTCGGGTCAATTATTCTTACAACCAGCAACACTTTTTTGTCCGTCGAAGTTCGAATAAACGTCTACCGCTATGAGAACGATTCGTTTTTTTATTAGGAGAGATTTCTTTCTTATTATATGTTCGTATTATTATCGTGAAAATGATAAGCAACCAAAAAGACAGCAATATGATACTATATCATCTCTATGTGTATTTCTAAATATAAACTTTTACAGTCTTTATATAAATAAAATTGTAATTAACCCATACAAATTTAATTGAGTGGTAGAGAAGTGAATTTCCCTATTACCTAGTCTGGTGACATAGGAGAATAATTTCATTTCTTTTCAAAGCCGAAACCAATTTTGACCGTATTAACATATTTATAAATAATCGTATTGCATGACGGAAGATCTACAGAGATAGCTAGAGATAGCCTTAAAATATAGCAAAATAATAAAACTAATTAATACCTACTACAAATTGAAATTGATCCAACTCTTCCGAGCTACAGAAACCACTAATTCATTATTTACAATGACAAAAGATAAAATTAAATAAAAACTACTTTTAAACAATACCAAACTCTACAAACCATCTGTTGAAAATATAATATACTGAATACTTTGATACAACCCAGGACTTGACTTAGGCACGAAATTCCACCTAATGGTGGAACTTCTTATTGTAATCAAACTGTACTTCCACTAATATTTTTTAACAATTAAAATCATTATATGCTTAATTATATACACAGCAAACTTGGATTGAGTAACACGTTGAAACTATTATAAAATTAAATTAAAAAACGGATGATTTAAAGAGATAGTTTGAACTCGATAGCAATGCTACAATTATCTATATCTATAATAAACAATAATTAAACTTAACAATGCGACTTTCACAACTGAGGGTATTTGTAATCGAATATTTGTTTGTTCAATAACATTTCTTAACAGACACGATATTTTATAAGCTGGCAAAATGTGATCTATGCCCTCTAAACAGAATTGTTATTTGTACATTTCCTTAATTTATTAATGCTTAGATATTTTACATTGCAAAGCGTAAAATTTCTTGTATTCATATTTAGATTTATGTATCTTTTACCGAGCCTATTTCTGTCTGTATGAAAAATAATAATAAAACTAGAAAACAAAAGGCTAGGTTCCTAAAGTTTAATGTTGAGATATTTCATCGAAGAAACTAACATGTCAGTCAGGCTATAGGCAGGTCAACAGCTGTATTATGCTCGTATTATGCAATAATAGTAATTATTCGGTTTCATTGTTTTAACTTTCATAGTATATACTCATCACTCTCCTACGAACGTCCTCTCGAAGCCACATCTGATTAGACCCATACTTACTTGTATGATAAATATCGTTTCTAATGTTTTATCAATATAAATCACTATCAAACATTAAACAATTAAAAATATGATTCTACTAGAAATTAAGAAATATTTGGCCACTCGATGAATCAAATCAAAGAATGTTCCGCTAACTACTCCAGTTTTATAAAAATTCACCCGAGGAAATAGTACCATGATTTGTCATACAAATATTTGATGCAGTCGTATTTAATGTTCCAGGTTTGTGAGTTGTCAAATTGCGTTAGATATTTCAGGTCGATTACGGGTCTTTTTGTTAAGTGTAATTCATATATTGAGTGTGACCCCCTAGACCCCAATACATTAAATAAATAAATCAATCAGTGGCGCTACAACCTCTTTTAGGTTTTGGGCTTAGATTTCAGAATCTGTTCCATGATATTTTTTTAAATCTAATAGGCAAGTAGGTGATCAGCCCCCTGTGCCTGACTTTTTGGGTCTTAGACATGTCGGTTTCCTCACGATGTTTTCCTTTACCGTTCGAGAAAATGTTAAATGCGCACCTAGAAAGAAAGTCCATTGGTGCACTGCCGGGGATCGAACCTACGACCTCAGGAATGAGAGTCGCACGCTGAAGCCACTAGGCCAACTCTGCTCCACCCTCCCAACCAAAAAAAAAAAAAAACCCAACACCCTCAACTGTTTGAGCAGACAAATATCCTTAAACCTATACCTACTATACCGAATTCCATGCAGTTTGTTATACAAATATATAAATCTAGATATGGTTATAGTATTTCAATGCAATCGTTGTCACAGGCAGAAGCTATTTATATATATATATAGATACGAATAGGTAATATGTAAGACTACTATTGAAAAAGTATACAAATTATTATTATTTTTATACAAAGATTTAAACAGATTTTTTTATTTATCTACAAAAAACGTGGTTGCACTGTTATTGTGAAACAGGAAGAAATATAACGAATGTGAAGACATACTAAAGTGCATAGGCTAGTTATTAAACCTACTTTAAAAAGCTATAACCATACTTTGAGAAAAACCTGTATTTTGTTGACGAATCATTTCAAATGTTCTGCAATGGCTTTATTAAATCTGCCATTTCGACTGTAATGCCAAAATTTATTATTTTACGTTATAAAAAAACAAATGTATCGTTATCTATTCTGAATGCAACTCTGCGGTATCAAAATGTCATAAACATTCATAGATTAGAATAGATAGATTCTAAACTAGTATAAAGTGTTTAAAAATTAATGTATAAAGATTTTTTTACTTGATTCCACTCTCGAATTCTGCCCTTCTCTAGTGAATATCAAATTAATAATATTCCTCTTTTATTTAGACTTATTGCATAAAATAGTAAAAGAACAAATAAAGAGAATCTTAGCAACCACATCTTACCACAAAATGCCCATAACTCAGTTTGCGCTGGTCGCAACGAGGTGCACGCCGCAATTATGCACCCCTGTGTCCCCGGTGGGGCGGTGGGGCAGTCCCCCCGGGGGCGGCGGGGGCGAGAAGGGGCGGCGACACTTAATAAAAATGTGTGCGTACCCCCTCGCTGCGTGTGAAGCCGTAATTGAAATTATGAAACAGTCTTTGATTTCTAAGGCTGCAGTCACATTAGGCTTTTATACTTAGCCTTGTTGCTGGCTGAAGCGACCGTTACTACTCCTTGGTATCGTCTTTAAAGAGATATTAATGTATAATAAATTTTTATTTTTAATTCATCTAATTATACTACAATTTTGTAACTATCGATAAATTGTTTATTCGTCGGTCGTTACATGAAACGATTTGTAGTATCTATTATTTTCCTTCTGCCTACTCATATTTAGATTAACGATGTCTTAATGTACATGGTGTATGATAGAATACCATTGAATGCCCCCTATTTCTTCAAAAATTCAACTTAAATGTACCCGATTATAAAACTCTTACTCATAGGACGTCATACTTAGTTTCATATCCCAATGTTGGTATTGTAAATCTATATAATAACGAGAACGCGAGCGTCTCCATATTATCTCTAAACGCGACTTTTAGAAAAAAAAATAAGCAAATCGAATGGATTTTTATGATCACCTAAAAACGCACACCCCCACAGATTGCACATTACACAAACCTCAACTAGCAAATTATTAGTAAACTAGCTGGTGCACACGACTTCGTCTGTGCAGGATTAAAATAATATTTGTCCAAAAGACATATTTTATCTACCTTAAATACCAGAAGCGATAAAAGTATCTCGTTCTCATTTAGGAATAAATTTATTACTACCAAATGCGCATTTGAAATAAATTATCAATTTTTACCGTAGTTATGGTTTACTATTTTGGCTAAAATAAATAATAATAATTAATAAATTTAAAATCACATTTCCATCATACATTACATATTATGTGTATCTAACTCTAGCTGTTTAGCTCTAGCGCACGCCAGAATAGCTCGCAGATGGTAGATTTTTTCCTACTTAGTTACTTGATAGTTTAGACAATTCACACAATATCTCTATAAATTGTAGCCTATGTGTTATTCTGATGTATTATTATGTAAAAATTAATTAATTATTGTAAAGTTTAATTAAAATCCATGTAGTAGTTTTTACGTGAAAGAACACACAAACATCCATATTTACAAACTTTCACGTTTATATTTTTGTAGAATAGTCTTTGTCAGTACATAATGTTGATCGTAAATATGGTGTTTTGGCAAAATTGTAAATGATCATCTCTTTTTTAAGCTTCAGATTATCAATAAATAAATACCTACATAATATTAATAATTTCTTTCCAGATTTACGAAACAATTTATTTGTTTAATGTTAAATTACACTTCCAGAGTGTTTCATGTATCCTGTTGAATTGTTGAACTTTAAGTTTTGCTTCACTTCTGTACGATACGAAAACTTGTTTGATCTCAACATTTTAACCTTTGTCATCTAAACTAATAGGTATTATTAAGGGCTGTGTGCTTAAACGAAGTAATCTGTGAAACTTATGGGTTGATTTTGACAATTCACTCTATTAGCTTTAGTAAAATACCTAATTACGATTATAATTAGTATTTGAAATCATCTTTTCCCGTGCCTGTGAAAACTATATTGAGACAGCTAATGAGCTAGCCAATCTATAGCCAAAGCTTTCTAGTTTATCATTAAATTAAGTATTTATTTCTTTTACCAAACGTAAAAGTATTACAACACAAATCTCTGAAGTCAGAATGTCAAGCGATGCATTTGTTAGAATAATGTTAACTGCTTATTTTATTATTACATTATTTATCATAAAGTAAATAAATAAAGGTTTCGATTAAAACACAAAAAATATTGAATAGTCTTAAAAGTTTTATTTGAATGATCATTAAAATATTAAACCCTGCACACGAGACATCATTGTACTTAATTAAATATAACAAATTGACATTTGATGTTTAATTCAATGGAATAAATAAGGAAATCATTCAACAATTTGTTCAATGGCGGTTTGGTAGGTGACCATGCAGGCTACAATGTATGTGGGACACTTATAAATGAAGAATGAAGAATAAGTGTTCAATTATTACAATTAATCAATTCACCGATGAAGCGTAGAGGTAAGTGCTGCAAATGTTGAAAAAGAATGAAGGAGGTACAAGTCCTAGTACTGAAAAATGATTGTTTTGCTGATACTAAACTAATTTCCAAGGATTTTGTTAAAGTTTTTGTGTAAAAATGTATATAAATAAATAAAAATAAAAAAAATCATCGTTGCACCTAGCAATTATTTGCCTGAACCATTTTGAATCAATATAGTCTTATTTTGGCGTCCACTTGAAATTAGCACACGTATAACGCTAATAATTTAGCAAAGCTGATCAGTCTATAACATGTCTATTTGTACCGTTTCTTAAGATTTCATAATTCTATGTAATTCTTTAACTTATAACACCTATCAGCGAAACTAAGAACGTAAAAGTTTAAGGCTTTCAAACCACAGGTTTTGTGGTTTAATGACTGAATGATTGAATTTATTATTTAGTTATTAAGCTTACGACATCACACACAGTACTAAATCTACTAATTATTTTACAAAAATCTTACATCTAAAATGTGTGACAATTAAAGTAAACATAAGTTTTAAAAAAATTGCAATTTTTTGACAACTGAAATGAATGACAAGTTTATCTTACATTATTCCCATATACAACTTCTCGACCCTAATCAGCGGTTCTACTACCCTATGACCTTCCCTTTAAGTTGGAGGAGGAGTACACCATCCTCCGCCACAAGTCACTATACTCGATTAAAATCTAATACTATAGTAGTTTCAGTGCAACACAAGTACACACACTTATTCGAACCACTTATACGAAATAGGCTCAATGGTTTTGTATTTATGTTATACAGACAAGATTAAGATTTATGTAAAATTAAAACAACAATACCCTTTTAGTTATATTTTACAAAGTATTCATTCATCAACCTTTTATTAAAAGAGTTTAAGCCGTCAGGCAACAATAAATGGAATTATTTAGGTTGGATGATTTGGGAAATTTGGGAAAATATGCTTTTAATTGATATTTTACCTCTTTTTAGCCATTGGTGGTGAAACTTGGTTGCTAAGGCGATCGAAGACAGTAAATGACACTACGTTGTATTATTTTACTTTGCATTATCTGCATTATGATATATCCAAAGTAATATTAATAAATAATAGTAATACTTAATAATTGAGTACATATAATAATTATTTTTTACATTTTCGTTTAGTTGATTAAAAAATCAAAAGACTAGTTGGTATTTTGGATTTTATGGTTTCGTAGATTATATATCATCGGACTTAAACATTTAGTCATGAAGTAGCACCCAAATAAGAAGAAAATGCATCTAATGGTCTCCGTCGCTAAGTTAGTCATCCGGATTGTTCAACCCGAAGGTCCTGCAGCCACCAGGAACCAAAGATGGCTGCTTATTTCATTATTAGTATTCCTACAACTAGTACTATATATATACTAAAACATGTTTTTGTCTATTTCTTTATATTAATATGATGTGTCACTCGTGTAAGAGAGAAGAGTTCGTTATGCCATTGAGACCCTAATAGAATGCGGTCGAGCAGAAAGCACCAAGTGAGGTGGTGTTGCCTGTGCGGTTTCTAAGCATCAGAAAGCCTAGAGTGACTGGAGCCCTACATACCCATGTTCATCGGAGCGAAGGATGCTCAAATACTTTCCAACTCGGATATAAAAAAATATATGTAACACGTAAGATTTAGTTCAAAAAGTGATAGATTTAGAATTAATATTTTATAAATATAATATTTTTGATGATATTTGAATGAATAATTTATATTATATTACATTCAGACATCGTACTATTTATACTAATGGTTTAGTTTCATACGAATTTATGTTTAATGAAATAATTTAATTTTAATACGCCCGAAGGTGAGTGAGGCTGGAAGTAATAACGGGAACGGGTAGTTTTGATTGATCATATAAAATAATATAATATCATTGGGACGAAATGATATGTTGTTTTAGGCCATAAATCTTTTCTACCTGATCTTACAAAACCCACGATGACAATCAGATTACAGATGGATACACTTATGCTAGAAACGAGCTGAACATGATCTAAATTTATGTTATTATTACATTACAGAAGATGATTGCAATTGTTGTTGTTGTTTTAGCTATGTTCCATAATAAAGGAAAATAATGAAAATAATTTAAAAAAACAATCAGCAATTGACAGCTGAGGGCTACGAGTTTTGATAATTTGTAAGTAAACGGGAATAAATACGGTGAATGTTTTGATTAATGCCAAGTTAAATTATAAATAAATTACATCGGTTTATAATAAAAATTATTAAGAAATACCTAGTACATCATCCGAAAAAAGTAGTTGGAACATCCCCTTTAGAAACGCGTGAATAACCAACTCTAAAAAACTAGGGAATTGAAGAAACTCGGCACTCCATAAGTCGGAACATAATTAATTCAAATAAAAGTAAAAACTTTTTCTTTATAAAATGTTCTGAGTCGATTCATATATTTAGTGGCGCAACTAACTAACTTTAAGCACATTCAAACAGATTATACTGATATCTTCCTTTTTTTGAAGTCGATTAAAGTGGGAGAAGTTTTATGAATGTCATTTGAAGAAGTGTTGTCAAAGACATGAGTCTTAGTTTTGACCTTATCTTGTTGGGTCTTCGATGTCAGCAAACGTAGTAAACTCTCCATCATCATCATAATAGACAATTGTTGTTGTTTTTATTTGCTTCGCCTTCGAGAGCTGCGTCAGTCTACTTGTAAAGCAAGTATTTTCTCAACCCAGAGATCGTGAGTTCGAAGCGATTAAAATCATTTGTGAAGATTATATTCTCTTTCTTGTTCGTTCATCGAATAAACTTAAAAATCAGTGTGTGGGATCTAGAAGGTTGATTTGAATTCTCTTTAAATATATATATACGTATACGTATACTTACGTATGTAAGTTTAAGGCAACGAAGTGTCAATAAATAAAATAACAAAAATAAATTTCTCATTTTTAATAACTATATATATATAACTATATTCGGTAGATACGTGCAGGACCTAACTACCGAATAAGTTGAGGCTACAGCATTGATGAAAATAGAGGAATTGTTTTATGCACTTGAGAAGTATGAGGATGTGAATTCTTTCAAGTTTGATCCTTATCCAGAAAATAAATAAATAGTTTGCAGAAAAGTAATTTGAGAAAAACTAATGTAAAAGCTCAAAATACACTCGCTCAATACACTCTTTATCCAAAATTCAATATAGAAGTCATTACAAACATTATTTACAATGCTATAATATACAATAATGAATATTGTTTATATTATATACATAATACAATTATGAAGTAGAACAAATCTTTTGTAAGATCTCTAGATTTAACTTCTATCAATTCTGTTGTATAAATACACCTTAAAATTTACAAAAGATAGTTGTTAGTTGTTGGGATAGAAGTTTTTTTTTAAATTTGTAATGTAGACTTTGAAGTAATTTTTATTAAAATAATGTTAATTGCCAGTTCTTCTCCTCCGTTCTACGCCCTTGATTTTCAAAACTGTACTACATGTATATTTCTTCTTTGACATTCATACTTGTACGTTGTGTTACTTTATGAATAAATGATTTTTACCTTTGACTGTTAATAAACCCAAAAATAGTAACATTTGAATTCATAATTTAGTCAGCTCAAGACAAAAAATAATTCCTAATATAACAGCAGGGAACTACATAATAATTCAAAAGCCGGACGATCAATACGAGCAGGTACATAAAGGCGAGGCAAAGAAAATAATTAGAAAAGATCGTGCGAACCGATTCAGACAATGCGAGCCGAGCGTAACGTGACACGAGCTCTTACACCACTACAATATTTTGATCGCCCCACAAACATCGCTATTCTCTCTTCTTCTTTTGGCCATTTCGTTATTCTTATTAATATACCATCACTCACTTGCGTTGTTGAATAATATAAATCCATATCTGGTTTAATTAGAGTTAGTAACAATCAAGTAAACGGTCGTCGTTTCTATGTTAGTATTGTTTAGTAAACACATACCTTTCGTGTGTTTAACGATTTGTGTGTTCTTTGTGATCAACACTTTCGGGATACCATTGGTTCTATGCCCAACACGATGCATCAAGAACGCCACTCTATTGCGAATGTATAAATAAAACCGTCAGTTCGGGTCTTATAAATTGGTTAAATGTATCTGAGAGCAGTGGCTAAATCTGGAGTCCAGTACAGTTAAAGATTTAATTGCAATCCAATAAAATCCAGATAACGTGAAAGTCAATTACCTACTACGATTTACAGTCTCAACTCTTCATACTCAAACCCGACGTGGTTTAGGGACTATTTCTACAACATAATACATATATCGGTTTCAAAGTAATGATTTTGCGTGTTTAAAGAAGAAATGGAAACAAACGAATAATACGTAAAGATATATTATTAGGTAGGTAATGTATTAATTACAAAACTGAGCTACTTTAATTTACTTAATGAAAATTTATCAAAACATTTGAAACCTTGTAAAATTACGTGTCGATATCTATAATATATATATACATATATGTTTATATATATCCTTCAGTATATTAACGATATGAAAAAGGCAAAATACTTCTGCCTTCATTAATCACTTGATTTTCTTAATTAGATAATACGATTCAAAATATTCAAAATTTCTTTATTCAATAACAAATTACATTGTTTTAGCAGATGTTGGAGCCCCTGAACTAAGTCTAGGGAGTAGGGTAGGTACATCAGGATTATAGTATGGGTAGATGATTGAAATCTAATACAATGTACATTTTTCAGTTCCTTACATTAAAATGTATTAACAAGATCTATCTTTGACTTATGACTACTTATTAAAGACTTATTCTTATGTAAGTAAAATAAAACAAAACCGACATGTGTACCAACTGCTATAAGTACCTATTAGAACGGTTGAAACATTATTGTCTATGGCTAGAAATGTAATAAATCAAACCTCCTTCTCCCAAATATATACCTATCTTTGGTCCAAGTCCTCAAGTCTATCAGTCAGCAAAATTAATAATATTGTATTCGATATTTTAATTAACATTCAAGTTAAACGAAACACTACTTCAGAGTAACTTAAGAGAGTGGGCTGCGACCTAAATCTACTTTGAGTGAAGAGATGTTTGTTGCACCACAAAATACTCCAAACAGACATTGAAATTTTCCAATCTTTCCAACAAAGTAGGTACCAATTAATATATAAATTTACTAATTAAAAAAAAGTAAAATATGTTTTTGTAGCTGTTGAAGTGCGATTGAAATTTAATCAAATGTTACTCACCACATTTAATTAATTTTCAATAGTAACTAGATGAACCTATTTTTATGATAGGTACTTGTGCCCTAAATCCCGTACTCTTTCCTTTTATTATCTGTTTCCGTATTATCAATATTTGTGCTTTATCTAAAAGGAACTTTAACGTCTAAAGTAATTCGTCAAATCAAAAGGAAAAAAATATTTTTTAAGAAATGACAATTTCGTGGAGTGGTGGACTCGATCTCAATGCAAAGTTTAGGCAAAACTAAAATGAACAAAACAGTCTTCAGAAAGCATTGAATGATATGTGGGCGTAAAAAGAGGTTTCTTTGTTTTAACGCAGTTTTACCCCGAACCGTGCGGCAGGTAATGATCTATAATGGGATATTATACACTCGTGTGAATTCGCGGACGTAAATTAATACCCCCTCTAGCATTATAGGCCTCCGCCTCGCGGGAACCTTCTCCGGCCACCTGCCGCCGTCGTCGCCGCCGTCGCACCGCAGCGCCGAGAGACGGCTCACTCTTACGATTAATCAAAATTAAATCGACTCGACCGATTCCCACACTTTAAGCTTTAACTCGAAGTGTTGTAGTATCAATTCGTTCGGCACGAGTTCGAGTGGGCGTGTTCGCCGTGAAGAAATCCGGCCAATAGAGTGCGGTAACAAAATATCCGTATTGGCTATTAGTAGGCCCCGCCCCCCCGGCCCGGCCGGCGAGGCGCCCGACGCGAAACGTCTGAAGCGCAGCGCGGCCGCGCCGCTTTTGGGACCTTTTAGTTTCGGTGCTACGGTTGCGCGTCTCAGTTCCGAAAGGTCGGGTGGCGCACGGGAAGGGTGGTGAATTAAGATTTTTCAATAGCGAAACCGCGAACGGAGCGCCGAGGGGGGTTCGGTCGTTTTTACACGTCGACGGGCGGCGCCGCGAGCAGACACGCTCGGCACGTCGCGGAGAGCGGTCGCCGTGCGGTCACATATCGCTCTCGCTAGGTTTCACTTCGCAACTTTAGAAAAAAATCTCAAAAAGTGATCGAACGTTCCAGTGCAAGTGTTAGTAGAATTATGTCTAGTTGAGGACCAGAGTGAAGATGCAAGCCATGAGCGCCAACACGAGCGCGCCGCGTGCACCTCAGCGGTCGCCGTTCGCGATACAAGAGCTGCTGGGACTATCGGACGGACGAGATGCTCGCGACCGGTACCTCGAGAGCCGCGATGATCGCGTTCTGAACCTTTCCGAGGGCCGCGATGCCCGCGGTTACCCACCCCAGTTCCCTCTGCCGGCGGCGATGGCCAGCCGCGTAGCATACGCCGCCGCCTTCAACGCACAGGCCGCCGTAGCGGCCGCTTTCCTCCCTGGACCTCCGCTGCTGCATCCGCCGCCCGGTGAGTTCAAGATATTAAAAATCTGACCGAGCTCAATCTCTCTATTATCTTCTTCTTTGGGTCACCCGCCTTTTTATAAGTGACGTAGTTAATAGAATTCCTACTTTCAAATAGGTAATTCCACATTTATACTAAACAATGTTTTAGTGTGTTAAAAGAATAAAGGTTTCGTCAACCAAAATAATACAAGAAAAATATAGCCAGGGAATAGGCAGGTACAGCTATTTTCTTTGTACAAGTAACCAAATAGGTATTGAGATTCGAGAATGTCTGCTAAATTTAGTTGATCTCGAAGTAAAGATTAATTGTATTCTCATTCAAATTACTTTTATCGAAGGAAAGTACCATTGCATCCAGAATTCATTTAGCAACTCGATATTTTAAATTAAAGTTCAAACATTGATATGTATCTAGTAGTAATATTTTCACGGAAGAAAAGTTGCTTATTCTGTATCTTATAAGAATGATTTAATATCTTATATGAATAATACAATAAAACTCAATAAGTTGCCTACTTATAAACCGCCACCTCAATGAAGGAACTTAGGTGAGAATAAATCAAACGCGGAGTGGATTGAAGCTTTTGCGTAGTGACGCGAACGCTTTGTGCGATTAATTAGCGTTTATTTTGTTTTATAATTAGCGTCTTTATAAAGTCTGTGAGCTTTGTGCGAGCTGTCAGACGGGATCGGGTTTCTTTGTGTCGCGAGTGTGAGCCGCCTGGCTGCTGCTTCACAGCCTTAAAACTCCTTATGCGTCTCGGTCAAAACCTCACTTGCCCTTTAATATTGGTCTTAAATCACCTTTTCTCTGTAAGATCTTTGTCTAATCTTAAAATCGCCGGTAATCTAAAATAATCCATTCAATAAAACAATATTTATGTTTAATAAAATAATAGAAAACGAATTATAATTGTTTTATAAAAACGGTTATTCTTCTTTATTTGATAATCAATAAATTCGATAAATTCGATAAGATGTTATTAACATCGACCCGCTATAGGTTTTTAAGAAATATAGAAATCTCTATATACCTATGTTTAGAAAACAACTAAACGTGTCTACAGAATTTACCCATTATAACGAGAAATTATTATATTTGAGATTTATTTTCAATATTATATTAACCTAACTATTGTCTTTACGCACGTTAATTCCCGGCCTTTCCGTTTCCGTCGGCCGCCGTAACTATGTGCATTATTAAATGTAACCATGAAATAAAATACTTTAAGTAATTTTACATTTTTTAGTTTAATCTAATAAGAAAACTGCTGCATTATTATGTTAAATGAGTCTGTGTTTTTATAAATTTTACCGGTTTTTAATTCAGAGTCAGCATTTCATGTGTCGTTTGATAAAAGTTATTTTTTAAGTTAATTGTAGAGTATTGTATTGATTATTAAGTTGCTGAATAATGAAGAGTTAAAAATTAAAGTTTGTTTTTCCTAAAATTCATATGTTCATACTTTTAGGACGATTTACCAAAGTAAATAAGAAATAAACCAGTTCTAAAATTGAACCCACATTGGACGAAATGGCTATAGGTAGGTTCTTTATCATTTTTATATTACCTACTGGTATTTGTGATACTTAATAAATGAGTATGTTTTATTTGCTATAATAATTAATATCTACACTTGACTTTTTATATATCTGTAGAAGACACAGTACATTACCTAATGGTCACTTATCAACTAGTTAATAATTTATGTTTTTTATCTTTTTTTAAATAACTTTTAACAGAATTAATTTCCCGAATTCCGTATTCCCTTACCGAAACACCTAAAAAGTTGTGTAGCTGTCAGCTCCGATAAATTGTGTAAAGCCCGTTACTACTGTTAAATACATAATTTAATTTTTTAGACTCACTTAAAATCGTACATTTCTAAAATATTTTAGTATTTATACAATTACTTAAGTAAGGATAACGAGGTAATAACACATGAACATTGTACTATTATATATACAATATATATATATATATATTACCTAGTCTGTTGACTGTGGTATAACAAGAGACTATTATTTCTATTTGTTCCATCGTTAGGACATTTTGACTGAAATAGATGAATGAATAGGTACAAACAGTTATTAGATAGGTATGTGTCATCATTTTAACATTTAACTAATATCATCTCAAGTGAGATGAATAAAGTGTGGTTTTACAGATATAATAGGTTTGTTTTTGTTTTGCAATTATTGACTCATGAACCTTATGCAAATATTTTTTTAGACATTAAATCTAATGTGTGTGGGTGGGTGCTCTAACCGAAACTATACTTCTTGTGCAAATAGTAAAATTATATATAGTAAGTGTATAATTTATTACTTAAAGTACCTTACTGATATGTATGTCAAATAACTAACGCACTTTCTTATTAGACTGTACATCTGTTTAATGTGAAAAAGGTTTTGTTTCCTCCTTAAAAATCGTTAAACGATGGAAGTTACGCCTACAATATGCCAAGGCCCAATCAAAGACCTTACAAATAATAACTAACTCGTTTGGTAATCGTTAATTTAGCAGGCAATCAATACAGTAGGTATGTGGAGCATGGTATGTGGCCAGCCGCCTGCGCCCTCGACAAAGGGGCCCCTTCAGAGGTGAGCACAAAGGCCGCGTGCTTAGCCAAACGGCGAAATAATAATTATCACCGATTTTGCCAATGCCCTCCACATTTTAGTTCCGCCCGTATCACCTCGATGTCCGTCTGTTCGCTACCGAGCATTTCTCAGACATTTTTTGTCATGCAATTCTGCCTTACCACGACTTAGGTTGATTCCTGTTTTCTTAAGACAAATCCAATCAAAAGACAAGAAGGTATAGACGTACAAAGAAAAAAAACATCATCACCAAATGGCAATGATAAGGCGCCAATTCTCATCAAAAAATATAAGAAAAAGTTGAACTATTCTGAGCTCAATTTACTAACGCTCTGTTCTAGAAATAAACAATTGTTTGTTTTAGTTGACACAGCTTGGCCTCGGTTACCCGGTGATGATTCACGAGAGCAATTTAGACAAAAGTTGACAAAAAGCGAAGCAAGGTAATGCTAGTCTACGACACCTCCGAATGTAGACAAAACGCTTTTGAAAACCAGTCGCGAAGAAAAGATAAGTGAGGGCTCACACCTCAGCGGGCCTTTGTGCCAACTCGGCCACACAATGCTGTCCTCACAACGTGGACAAAGCCGCTTGATAATGCGTTAGCTGATCTCATTCAACAAATTAGTGCTCCTGACAGTTGAGCTTACAGCTTTGTCCCACTTTTGTGCCTTTGTCTATTGATTATTGATTAAACTCGACTCGTTTTGGTTATTACAAATCGTTTGAGCTTGCCATACCTTACCGTACCATTTCGTAAAATTATACTAACAAATTAGATTTATATTTTAGAAGTTAAAGTAACTTAGTAGTAGCTGGCTCTGATATTACAATTGTTATTAAATCGTATTTAAAAATAGTTTTTTTTGCATATATAATTACGGCCTATTTCAATAAATTAATATCTGCAATATTTTGTTCTGAATTGTATATTCTAGCAGGTACGTATGTGCAAATACTATAGCACAAACATGTAGTAGTTCACAATGATTGCTAATTATATAATGCTGTAAGTATTAATAGCAATTCAATACCAAATGCAAGACAGCACAATCAGCTGCTGTTGAGGGCTGAAGCTGCTACAGCTTGTGTGGCAGAGAGAGTAATGGAAACGTACAATTTTAATAATATCAAACGATCGAGGGTTTCGGTGTTGTTTCGTTTTTGCAACACAAGTGCCGATTGGTGATCGATTTCAAAGAAATTCGGCTGAACACCC
This sequence comes from Pieris melete, assembly GCA_963693345.1. Taxonomy (NCBI): domain Eukaryota; kingdom Metazoa; phylum Arthropoda; class Insecta; order Lepidoptera; family Pieridae; genus Pieris; species Pieris melete. The sequence continues at coordinate 118,442 of CAVNZK010000003.1, forward strand.
TCCGCCCAACGGAAGAGTGGAATGGGGCCGAGTGGGGAAGAAAACATCTATAAATCGTGTATAATTATAACTTTTTCCATACATTAAACAACAGCGTTCTTTTTGTTTTTCAAACAACGAGACAAAGAGTTTTTTCATACTTGTACATATACTGACATATATATAAAAGACAAATATAGTGAAGGTGATCAGCCTTCTGCGCCTACAAATACGAAAAGATTATTATTTCTCCGGGAATCGAAGCCGGGATCTCCAAGCCACGTAGGTAAACTTCACGCAACGTCACCAGCTCTCAGATTCAAAGTCGTGACTTGGCTCAAAAACGTATTGCGAATGTAATACGGGAGTCATAGGTACTCAGCGCTCAGTTTCACTCAATCTCTTTCATTGGAAAAGATATGAAACGAAGAGTTTTAAGAGAACGAAACATTCATACTTTAGAATATAGATAACCTTAATATTTTTATAATTCAATTAAATTGGCAGAAACATTTAATCATTTCTTTATTATAATGCTGTTTTAACCTCGGGTCCAGTTCAGTCGTCGGTAGGCAAAGGGCGGCAACACATCGATCGCAGCGGAATGTGGCGGAACAAATTAGACAAACGCATTAGCAACGTTATTAGCGGCTTTAAGGCAGACATACAACTATTGCTAAGCGATACTAATAATTGTTCCATCTGTATTTGTATTCATTTTTTTAAAGTCAAGGTCTACAATTGAAGTTAAAGTAGTAAATTAAATTGTTTGGCCTTCATCAATAAATGGACTCCAATACAAATATTTAATTCCGAAACAAAAGAGCTTTCAACATTAAAATAAACAACGTTACCGACAGTACATAGAAGTTAGGAACTAATAGTCTTTTGCTCAATCTTTCAATATTTAATAAATGTCTCTTCTTAGGCCATAGCTTACTGCAGCTTGCAGTGTAGACGCGGCGGTACCCGTAAGGGTAGTCGGTTCTCGGTGCGCGGCGCTCGTACGAACACGCACGCACACTGACGCGAATGCGAGCGCACACTAATGCATGTGTTCGCGAACGCTTAACCCTTCCTTCTCAAACCAGTTTTGGCATTCGGTCGCCGGCAATGGCTAGTAGCGGCTAGAGCTTCACTTATTTCAACCAAATTATTTCTCTACTTTTTATTATATAATTAACAAAGCTATTTGGTTATTGGTTTGGACTCAGTTTCCGCACTTAGACTCTCAATAGTTCCGTTGTGCGTGAAGTCCTGGCTAACTAAGCCAGCCTAACTCCTTCCTGGGCACTTCGCAGGCTTAAAGGAGCGACCTCACTGTTCGGAGGATTTCTGTACGTTGTTTAGCCACAGCCTCGCATTCCTGGACTACGTGGGTGACTGATCCCTCTGCGCTGAAACCCTCTGCACATGGGGCTGTCTGTCGCGCCTAGGACAAAAAGGTGTTTATTAAGGAGACAATGGCCCGTAATTGTCAAAAAATTTTAGATATTTAGTTGGACAAAAGATGCATTCGCAACGTATAAATATATTTATTGGCCAAGTAGGTAACGTTAATTAAAATAGTTTCAGTCATTCAAAATTTTTGAATTAAAAACTGTTTATTCATTGCCTTACCTATGTGAAAGATTAAAAGTTTACTTAAAATTAAAAATAGAATATTATAATCGCTGCCGCTCGTGAATTGGACCGTAATTCAAAGCGAGATCCGTGAAGGTGTGAAGTAAGAGCGCTCGGGCCGATATTAGCCGCGCGTTATTCGACACACAAACATTGCACACATATTGCTGTCGTGACACACAACGCGACTGCGATTATACTCTGCGACCGTGACGCGACTGGAAACACTATTATACCAAAAGGATTTGAAGGAAATTTGATTTCAAATAAATGTAAAAGGGGAAAATAGTACATATAGTAGGTATATCCTTTTCTTTTAATTAAGGTAGAAAAAGTTTCTCGATTCACTTATTGTGAAGCATAACAAAATATCGAGTCGAGGTACACATCAACAATATGAAAGTGGTCATGATGATGGGCGGATGCCAGCAACGGTTCCTATGAGCCGTGAGTATCGGGTGGCGAGAGAGCTTACGCAGGCAGTGTCTTTGTGCCTGCAGTTTTACATATTGTTGTGTGGAATCGATTGATAATCAGATATGCAGATTACTGTCTCGGCCTCCTCTCCAACTCTGAACAGTGCAAGCCACCTGCTGGTTTGTCATTTTTTTAACGTCTCTTCTCACCGGTCACAACATAGTATATTCATACATCATATATGTATTTGAATATAGTATATACCAGATACCTACTCGTTACCCTAGTAGTGATCTAGTACCACTAGGGTACCTACTAGATTACTACTAATTTTAATTTCATTTACAATATTCTTAGAGGACATATTTTCTGTTCTGTATCTAACTCAGTCACCCAATTGTAATGCAACTACGTACAATTCAAATTTGCATTAATAATATTCATTCACGGTTTCCACTTTCCAAAAGATAACTTCAGTATGATCCTGTGATTAAAACATACTTATTCCTATATATTATCGCCAATAACCTGTCGTTATTTCTTAAAATAATTAACAATGTCATATTAATTGAGCGATCGTCGAGCCAACGGTGCAGTGTATAAGCTTTGTTGTGTGTGTGTGGGTGCGTTCGGCGGTGTGGGTGTGCGCAATAATGGCGGGAAGAGTTCGCGGCCCGACACCTCCGCACAAAGACGCCGGGCTTAATAGCTACTTTCACAGCACTAGCGGCGCTCCCGGCGACGCCTCACTCTTTTAATTGACAATTAACTCTGGAGATTTTAACTAATGAGCGAATGCATATACCAACAATAACGTATGGTTAATTTACTTAACTAAATTACAAATTGTTATATGTATTATTATCATACGTAAATAACTTAAAACATACAGAGCTTGAGAATAACAAGTGAGCCCAGTCGGCAAGTGACTCAACCGACATGAAGCAGTTTGCTTACGATACAAGAAATATTTAACACTATAGGTGACAAACAAACGGAGCGATAGTATTTATTTATAAGCTTAAAAACAAACACTAGAAGCACAGAGAAACGTGGAGCGGCCGCCCGCCCTGCGCCGCCCAAACACCCTACGCTTCTAATTAGCCTGAAAACGAAACTATCACGGCTACACTCCACTCTCGGCCCTGCTGCACTCCACCTAAAGACTAATCTTCGACGCCGACGATAATAATAGAGAACACTCGACCTCGTGGTGTGAATTTTTTTAGTATGTTTGTTATTGAGACAGGTGCGAAGGATTGTAAACTAAAGCCTGAGGACTCTTCGGCTGGATGTTGAATTGACTAATAAGTGAGAACAATGCCCGACTCCATTACCTTTGTGCCAGATCAAGAGATTATTTAGCGAGGCTACGTGACGCGGTATAAAGCATCTGCAACTTTATATTTTAGACATTCGAAAACCCTAAATCATGCATATTCAAGAAGAACTTCGCTGCGATGTGCTGGAGATAAATTAAATGTTTTTTGAAAACACATTGTTGCCTCATTCTCTATTAGTGTTAAATGCTAATAATAAAAAGGTCATTTAATCATAAAATTAATGACATAAAAAATTAATTAAGTGGAACATAGAATTCTTGGATATAAAGTCACTACTTAAAATTGGCAAACAACTGTGCGTTACTGTACGATTTTGTGTTTTATTTCTTAAGGGTAAGGGTTCTTTTTCCAAATCAGTGTTTTAAGAATTTTCCAAACTGGAATACAACCTCATTATAAGAACTCCAATAAATTTTTAGCGTCGTCAGAAGTTTTCAGATCGCCCGTCCCGCTCTGGCCGTCGTCAGTAGGCAATACTCTGTCTCGCTCGCCAGCCGATTATGATAATATCCCTGGGGCTGAATATAAATTGGGCGCTTATTTACAATGAGTTATTTAATGCGCGCGTATCATCGTTATGCTAATTTTATTAAATAATATTATGCTGTACAGCCCTGATATTCTCCTACTCTATAGTCTATGACTCATAATTTGTGTATTAACCCATTTTATTTATTAAACATGCGACCGACTTACGACTTTTAAGTAAATTACATACTACATATTTGATATAAGACAAAGAGGAAAAGGAGCGTTATATATGCTTTTAGGCCCATATGCTACGAGCTGGGGCTACGAGACTGCTACGACGGTAATAGCATTGTTTTTCCCTGTGTCCGTGTAACATATAGTAAAACATATAACCTATCGATTTTCGTTTCAACTCTAAATTCATTTATATAAACCAAATACTTTAATTAAGGCAACCCACCAAAATTAAGAAAAAGTAAACGACTCAACAGCGAGTTCCCCGAAAAACGCGGCCATAAATAAACTCACCCCTGCATTTTTGGACTTTTTAAGGCAAGATGGCTTAATTTCGTCTTCTTGAAGCCTCCATTAGCGAGCGACCCCCGGGATTAGCATTAGGACAATGTATACCCTCACTCGGTCTGTTTGTGTGTTGCTTAATTACGATGGGAGGTTTATTTTCTTTATTTGTGATTGACAAAGTTACGAGAAAAGTCTTTTTACATTAAAATAAAACAAAGACCGACATCCAAACTCTCCTTTTTCAATGTTTTCAAAGATTACAGACCCATTATTGCCTTTTTATTTTCATCACTTTGAAACTTGTAATTACCTGCTTTTGATATTACAGTCGGAACTAATTAGTTTTAAAGTTTTGTTACGAAAATAAATCTCTTTGCCCATATCTGCAAACTGTATTTTAATTAATAATTCTATTCCAGACATATCTAAATAAGTCCAATTTTAATTGCTGCATTTACTTTGTTAAACCTAAAACACACAACACACATAATATATGTGTTTAAACTTATCATCGGCATATATATATATACTATATGTATATATCCTATTTCACCATGCCTCTTGCTGATAGAGGAAGTCTTTGTTTTTAATTTATTTTATTATTACTAATTACTTAAGTTGTCATGAGGAACATGGTGTAATGGCTGCAGCTCCTTAAAAACGGTGTGTAAAAAAACATGGCGATTAAAAAGAATGGCGGAGAGTTTATTGCCAGTTCTTCTCTTCCATTCTACGCCCTCGATATGAGAACTGGCACTTAATGTAAAGTTAGAGCATTTCAAATACATTTATTTTTTTGACGTTCATAAGTGTACATTGTGTTACCTTTATGATTACATGATTTTTGACTTTGTACCTATTTATTGTAGTCACAACTGAGGAGCTCGGTTTTAACCTCGGATCTTTAGTAAGAGTCGATGTCACTTTTTTCTCCACAAATAGGTCAGCCTTGTATGTTTATTGGGTTCAGCTGGACTCATGGGCGGGTGAGGGGTGTGCTGTTACGTTAGGTTGGAGGGAGAGGAAACGGTGCCGACTTCATTGTTAATTCACTTTCGAACTGAACCCCGCTTTGACAATCGGGATGAGGTTCGGAGCATAATGAGTTCAAACTACCAGCAGCTACAAGTCTACAATGAGGAAGTTAAAATGACATATATTCTATAACGTCTGATCTATACGTTTCTAAAAATCTATACGTTTTTTAAATGAAATTAATTAATTTCATATTTTTTTCAAAATAATACTTCGGTAGGTCATTACAAATAGAAAGACAGAAAAACCAATGAATATATTTTAACTTATAACTACAACTTAACTAACTATGAGTTCTCATTTTATTTAGGCGAAGCGATTAAAGCCTTAAAATAAGACGCCATTGGATTAGGCAAATCAAGGCGCAAACAAAAATAAGATATACCTACCTGCTTTAGACTTTGTTACACCTGATTTACACCTGGCAAGTGCGGACTCGGACTTTCTTATCAATCATCATCGTCATCAATCATATTAAAAATCATAAAAAAGTATAGGAAGCTCACCGGTATAACTGAGAGAAGAAGGATGAAGAAAGAAGAAGAATTAATGGATTACTTATTTAGCCATGCTTATGGCTCCTAAGAATTGTATACTTATAAGAGACTTTAATGCCAAAATTAGACTACCTATGAGGAATGGAATGAAATGGAATTGAATTCCCAGCAATGGAATTAAATGGGTATGAAATAGAAACAAAAAGGGACAAAACCTAATCGACTTCACAGTCGAAAATAAACTTGCAATTATAAATACTTATTTCAAGAAGAATAGAACAAATAAGAAATGGACCTGGCATTCTCCTGGCGGAAAGTACAATAAACCAGATATGTTCCAGAACATAACTATTACGACAGGCATAACACAAAGCCTAGCAGTTGATCCCACAGAAGATGCCAGCAAAGAACATAAAATTTGAACAAGTCGTACAATACCAGTAATAAAACAAAGGAGAACTACAGAAAACTAAGAATAAACCTCGATCCATGAAAAATTTACTCTCAACTCTATAAATAACCAAGGATCTTTTTTCCCTATAGAAAGAGGAGTGAGGAAGGGAGACCCGCTTGCTTTCAACAAAACTATTTATCGCCGTTCTGTAAACAGTAATAAACAAACTAAAATAGTTAATAATAATACAGAAGGAATATATATGAGACATTTGCGGATGACCTAGACCTTTTGTCAGAATCATGCGACCAACAACAAAGAATGGTTTAGGCTTTAAATGATGGCAGCATCGAATTTGGTCTCATTTCTACATATGCCTAAACAAAACAACTTCAAGAGAAATTTGGAATTATTACTGGAGCCTGCAGGAAATATTCAAAAGTAGGTAACATGTCACTGTCGTTCTCTGTCAAACTTGGAAATATTCAAACAGAAAACGTAAAGAAAGTTATTAGTATAAGATCCCGCTATACAACGACCTTCGCCGAGATGCTTATTTAATGAAACTTATTTTATATATAATTTAATATGTCAATAAATATAATCCATATGGGTTGCCTAGCAAATTTCAGTCCAGACTATGTTTAATTAATATTAAAAAAAAATTTTTTTTTTATAATTTGCATGTAGTCAATTTTTTGAACTTTTTTCAATCAATATTTTTAATCAGGGTAGTATTATATATGTATCACTATGACCTTCTTTTATACTAAAGATGTATATATACTTTAGTGTCACATAAAAAATATACACATAAATAATTAATTAATTAAAAACAACCTAACGTTTGCATATTCTATGGGCTTCATACTTTCGATTGGTATAGAATTCATGTAATAATCATACCGGTGAAATGTTTAAAAAAAATTTTTTTTTTTCAATTAATTAAACATACTCTGGACTGAAATTTGCTAGGCAACCCATATGGATTATATTTAGTGACATATTAAATTATATATAAAATAAATTTCATTAAATAAGCATCTCGGTGAAGGTCGTTGTATAGCGGGATCTTAGACCATATAGTTTGTGAGAGCGACGACAGCCTTGAGCGCAGTATTCGGGGCGTAAAACGAATTAAAAACATACGAAAGTTGAAAAAAGCCACAGATACAGTCAAATACGCTAAAAAATTAAAATGGAAGTGGGCGGGACACCTGGCTAGGCTTCAAGATGGAAGAAAGACAAAACGAGTCTCAGCATGGAAAGGAAACGGTGCAAATGACAACCCCAAATGGTACAGGCCAGCAATTTAGGAAAGGACTACTTTTCAAAACTTCTCTCCTCCAACTCTCTTTCTTACTGGCTCCAGGTGGCTTATGTAAGGAAAACTAAACGGGAAGCCTATACCTGTGAACTAGAACTAGTGCGGGTACTAGAATTGTAACATATAATTTAATTCATATATGTATATATTATATGTAAATAAGTAACAAAATGTTCGTATTTATTTTTTTATGATCAATTAACAAATAAATACTAAACTAAAACTTAGTTTATTTTTTATATTAGTAATTTTAGTAGGAAATGAAAGAATTGAATATTTTATAATATTTCGTTTACATTTCAGCACACTTAGATATCGTTATTTATAAATGGCATAAAATTACTCTAAAAAATGTAGTCCTTTTGTGTTCTCAACCTAACCGAAATCGCTTAATTCCGTCACCGTATGAATTTGCTATTTTCTTAATAAACGTGAGCGCAATCCAGCGTTTAATGAGTATTTCCCGAGGGCGAAGTCGCCGTCGCCTCCACCTCTGCACAGTGCTCACGATCGCTACGGTATACAATAACTATATTTTGGAAAACATGCACCTCGATGTTAATACAAGAACTAGCTTGTATTTCTGTATTAGTGTTTGCGTTGGCGACATTCAAAAATAACTTGATCTATTTTAAGAAATCAAGTACTGGCAGTTATACTAACAAAAACTTTTTATTTGTACTAAAATGTGCCAGTGAATTATCATTAATACGAAAAACGTGGATAACACGGTTTACGTTTAATTGCTAGTTTGTACTCGCAGCGTGAACACTCCTCTCGCTTAAGTAGTTGTGAAAACTGTCACATTGTATTCATATTTCTGCAGAACCATTTCGAAACAACAGCACGCCACATTTCATTCTTCTGCAAAAACGTCTTCAGAATTCACTATGTCCGTGAAAAATAATTGCCCCGCTGCCGACTCCGGGCGACATTGAGCCTTATGCTTTTCGAATAGGGTGCATTTTAACATTTTCAACTCAATAATGCTAACCAAATATAAGACATTCTAGTTAGTCGTTTGTTGACAAGCGAAGTGCCAATTGGTTGTTTTTTGTCTTTTTGCCTCGTTATCACCCTCGGCCCCCTCACCCCCTCGGCCTAGGCGACAGCGGGGTGCGAGGTGTGTGAGCGAGAGTTGTCATTAGTTTTTAGAGAGACAATAGCAGGTGTTAGGATGTAAAAGAGGCCTGAAACAAACGACTGTTTGTGTTGCGAACAACGCCTCGAGGAGCTCAGAAAAGAAAGCTTATTACGAGCTGCCTCTCTTACGTTACGGAGCTCTCGTTTATTAGTACGATGGAGTAATTAGCTGCTTTATCATTACATCGTTTTGTTTTACCGAAGTAAGTCTTTACTTTCCGAAAACATGTGTCCAATAACACTTTATATCTGCACTCTGTACTCATGTGCTTTTCAGGTTGTATCAGAAGTTCACTGACTCGAAATGTTTTTAATTTAAGGTCCTCTTACAAATTGTGATATCGTTTTATGTTCGTTGTATGTCTATCTATCTTATTATCATGGTTTCATTTAGGGCCAAGCATTCGACGTAGCTACTTCTTCAATAGACATAATATCTGATAAATAAGCATAATAATAAGCTAACACTTCTGAAACAAGCCACCTCGATGCGCTGAACCGGGTAGGTGACGAGAATACTTGAAAATGGTGCGAAGCGATCGCAATAGGCCAGCATGGCGCACGGTAACATTGAGAGGAACAGGATTAGACTAGCGTCCCCTCCCGGAATCGCCCGCGGCGCGCGGCGTCACCTTGAACACCTATGCAATAACTGTACCGTACGCCCGACGACAATTCGCAATATAAACAAAATTGTGTGTAAACGAATTTCACCTCTATCTTGCCGTGCTTTAGACTAAATTCGAGTGAAGTAATAACGGTAATCGTGTAAATGCATTGCAGGAAACGTGGTAGCTCGTAATAAACACGTTTTATACTCCAACCGTCCAGCTCGGCCTGAGCCCCGACGGCAAGAGCGGCCGAGCGTTTGACGGGTCAGCCGAGGGCGGCCGGCTGTGGGCCCGTGTGCCCTAGTGCTCACTTCACACGTAGGACAAAGAGCCCTAACTGCCTGCTATTAACCCCGCCCCGTCCCACCGCGCCCCACCCCGCCGAGCGAACGTTGCCCTAGTGATGTTTGCACTCATTTTGCTAATTTTATATTATCATTCTTATCAAATTAATTAAATAAATTAAACAATTATCTAATAATTTGGTATCGATGTTTTTATAATTCACTCAAACTTAATATTTCATTACGATAACAATGTAAAGAATAATCTAAAGCGATATTATATTCATTTGTTTAGAATTTGTAAAATTATAATGTCAATCATCTCGAAGGCAAGTTCCCTTTGTCTTTGCTTGTTACCATTCAAATAGTTTTAATATAATTCAAAATTAACTTTAAGAGACTGCTTTTTTTTACGACAGCTGTAACTTTTGACTAAGCAATATTGTTACGCACGTTACGTGGGAACATAGGACCAAACTAATTCGCTTTAGCATATGAAGTATTAGGTAGGTTTGTTATTATTCAGGATATATACATGACATATAAACACGTCTTTGTAGCTGTGATAAATCTTTGAACGGTTGCATGAACATTAATTCTTTGTAATAATTTAATTAAAATGCAATAAAACATGCAAATCCGATTGCGTTTATCCCATCTCTAGCTCAAACGCACGGGCTCTCTTAGTAAACTTCCAGCCCGACTTGAAACCTTACTACTATAATAATAAAATTCCAATTGCTTTATTTACCGCACACAATATGAGAACCGCGCCTCCCTGTCGAGCTATTCTCGACACACGTACGACGTGTTAAGGTTTGATTTCGTGTGATTCGCAACATAATGATTTGGAGAAGTCGCCGAGGGCGGTAGACGAAGATCCATCTAGATTGTTTTCAAAATATTTATTCTAGTTTTGAAAAGAATATGACGAACGCTCTACGAGTTACATCCTAGATAGCTGCCACTTGTGAATACAGACGCGACGAGGAACCGTATCTGACGCTGCTCTCAATTAAAACCACTTTATGAATAACTTTTAAAAGATCTATTTATCGCAACGTTTTCATTATTCTATCACCAAGTCCGTTACGCACCAAGAATGCTTTTTTAAAATTGGGGACCGGGCTCTCTTGCCTTTTATCTCCCACCATGAAGGCATTATTTTACACTCGATTACGTGCTTTGATAACATTGAAACTGTTATTATGAAATTGTTTTTAAGTAGTACTAGTATTAATAAATAAGCTTTTATTGACTACTAGGGAAGTTGTCATCACGACCTGAATGTCACGAGGCGATCGGTTTCCAAATACGCATATGGTGACAATAGACCACGTAAGATGATCAGCACAATGCTGCCATCCGAGAGGAAGTGGTGATCCCTCGTAAGCCGGGAGGTGTGGCGCCTGTCACAATATTGTGCGCTTTATTGTCACTTCTTTGTTGGCAACATTCCCGCCTGCAACAATTCTATTATGCTTCATAATAATGTAAGGGTTATCGGGACTATTATTGTTAAAATTATGGATGTATAATTTACATTTATGGTGAACTATAATCAACAACGAAAATGAATCGAAATTCAAGAGTTGAGTATTATTATTTCGTCAATTTGTTGTTTTTGCGGGACAAGTGGCAGGTTTTTGCCTGTTCAGGGAAACGTATGTTTATGTAGCGAAGTGCGGTAGCTTTGCCACTATCTCAATAATGTATACCATTTTTTACAAATAGGTGTAAAAGTGTGGTTTTAGGACGCTATTGTTCATTAAAGTGACTCGCAAATGGCTGGAGTTAAGTTTTATCGTTATGTTATTTTAATACAAAAAGTCAAAATGGGGTAGATGACAACCCGAGAACAGAAGTGATAATCAAAACAATATTTTAACGATGAATACCTATTAGCTTTTTAAAGTCGAAAAAAAGTTTTTTTACCTCGTAATCTCGAAGCAATTTTAAAAAATCGTTAAAATTCATGTATAAAAAGATATTTCTTTAGTATATAGTTTCTCTCTCTTATCAATTAGTTGTGTGGTGAAACAAATGAAAACTAGATATTAATAAAACCAGAACTCGAACACGCTTTGAAGCATATGAGCTTCATGAGATAATAAATGAATATCCGATATAATGTAGGGGATAGTTAATTGAAAGCGTTCTGTCACTAGGACTTGTAATCCGCCAAGAATGCGACGATACAACCCCACCAGCGCAGCCTGACCCTCCGTCCCGCGCTCGCCGGTCGAGGCCGGAGCTCAGGACTCACTGGCGGGTGATAATACCGTCTAATACACATAGCTATTTCAATTACTAGCCCTCTGCATGCCGGCAGCTAATCCGCCAACAAAAGACCGCTTATATTTGAAGTCATTTCTGTTTAATTGAAATTTTATTGCGGACCGAAATACGAAGTGGTGGCTTAGCCGCGGTTTACCTTCCGACCTACTTCAGCGTAACAGACAATTTAGACGCCCTTTTAAAAGTGGCCTTGCTTAGCTCACTTCGATTTAGCGATTGTTGCAACTGCCTGCATTCTCAACCTATTGAATTATCGTAAAACGTTATTATGTTTTTTTTACTTATTTTAAAAAGACACACTAACGAAAAACATACAGACACTTACAGAGAAGACACAACCTACAAAACACAATACACGCATGTGCATCAATGACAAGTGTGCACAACAACAACAAAAAGAGAAAAGTAATAATATAATAAAAACAAACTAATAGGTACATTTTAAAAATTCATAAGCAGCATCTTACGCCTGAAGACTTGGAGACTGTCATAAAATGGATCAGCATCACATGTACTCAAAGCGTCGTTTACTGTAGAAAGAGATGTGTTTAGAGCAGCATTACAACTGGCGTTAGTCCTCACTGCCCAAACGTAAAAAAGGACTGATGTCTCTTGTGTTTCTCTTCAAGAGAAAATTCACTTGATTTAAAAGATTTGGTTAATCTACCAAGTTATTTAGAATTTTGTCAATAAAGATAATAATTAAACGTCAATATGTTTATATCAGAAGTCCTTTGGGAAGTATACGTCAATAACATTGTCAATACTTAGCTATTATCTTAAAATAAAATTTTAGCTCAATTAGTTATGTATAACTGTTATATTGTATAAATATCTACAATAAAAAACGTAATTATTACAAAATAACATACCTATTAGTTTTACTTTACATCATACCCTATATTAATATAAACAAGCAATTTGTTTTGGCCTCATATGTAGTAAATATATATATTTTTAATATAATTTCTAGGTAATTCTCCGACTATGTTGTCGTCGGAGGTATTAAATAACTTACATATTTATTTTTTTATTAAGGAAACTAAACAGATACATCTATATAGAGTAATTACAACAAAGTAAAACATAAAATAAACACATTGGACATATCCACAAAAAGTTTTACTGATAAAAAATACAATTTAAAGTAAAACAAGACAAAACATGTCAGCACAAAATTTATAAATTAGGAGAACGACAAACAAACTATCAGCTATATAAAAAAAACCAAGGAAGACATTAAGTGTTTTAACTTATTCTTAAACATACATATTTTATATATGTACATTGTACCACTTAAGTAAATCGTATTGGTAGGCCGGATTATTAAACACAACTACCTATTTCTTTTATTGGACAGTCGGTCAGGACATGTAACACCATCTCTTCAGTTGTATTACTATAACCCTGAACTTGTAAGATACGACAAGAATCCACCGTGACCTGTCAACATCTGGGTGATCAAACTCGTTGGTTTAATTAACTTTAATTAAAATAACTTAGTTATTTAATGAATACATTCTAAATCATATAGGTATAATCCTATACTTTAGTAATATCATAAAATAAAAATTAATAAATCTGTGGCGCCACAACCTTTTTAGGTCTAGGCCTCAGATTTCTATAACATTTGTTAAACTAATAGGCAAGTAGGTGGTCAACCTCCTGTGCCTGACGCACACCGTAGACTTTTTGGGTGTAAGGAAAGACGGTTTCCTTAATCGTTCCAGCGAATGGTAAATACGCAAATAGAAAGAAAGTCCACTGGTGCACATATTGGGGATCCAACCTACGACGACGAAGTCACTAGGCCAACACTGCTCGATATCATACCAGGTTTATTTTTTCTACAGCATAGTTGTGTTTCATCAAAACTGGCGCAACATTCATTAATATTCATCTTTTTACTGTCAACAAAATTAGGTATTTCATAAAAGGATTTGAGCTAACGCAAAACTCAGTGTAAAACCAAACGATGTTAGGATCGGTTAGCATAATAATGTCAATCGGTCACCGAGATATAATTATAAACTTCATCCAAGTTAAAAACTCGTTAAACCCGCGAATTTGTTATAAAACGGTAACAACTTTGTAACCGACCCTCTTGAACTTAATCTAAGCTCAACTATACTCATTATTCGCTTTGTAACTTTTCATCGGCCGCAACAGGCATTCTTGCTTACAGTGGGGAAAACGCCCAAATCCCACTACGGCTGCACAGGCATTAGACTGATCTTTCAAACCAGCTAGCATGTGAAATGTCAAGTTCAGGTTTACAAATGATTGCAGTCAGTTCCCACCTTGATACCCGTCTTCTCTAGGTGAGTCTCCAATTAACTGGTTTTTGTACGACCAACCAGGCTCCAAAAGATAAACCACTCCTTATATGGAAATTGTATTCGTTTTTACAACAAACTTCCAAGCGAAATTAGAGTATTATCACTAAATAAATTCAAAGTTCCTCGTTAAACGAAAATTAATCAATAAAGCGTTTTATAAATTTGAGGAATACTTAAATGATCCTAATCCTTGGGATTGATTTGCTCCAGTTCAAACAATTTGTATGACAATACTTAGCGATTAAAAAGAGTGGCGGAAAGTTTCTTGCCAGATCTTCTTACCCGCTCTACGCCCTAGACTTGCGAAGTGGTAGTAAATGTAAATTTACAATTAATTTAACTTGACAATTCAAAAGTGTACTTGGTTACCCACTTGAATAAAGATATTTTGAGTTTGAGTTTGAACTTCTACCAAGGAGCTGCCAAATGCTATCTCTTAATTATCTAAAATGCCTTAGTTAAAATATTAGTTAGGGTTAGATTGATGAGTCTTGATGATTCAGTCAAGAAATGCCTTAAGAAATATTAGGTCAAATCACACAAAATCCTAGACTGACATAAGTTTGTGTCAAAAAAAAAAATTCAAAAGTCATTTATTCATCTAGGTACAATTCTTACACTTATGCAGGTCAATTTACGCCATCTCACTATCATATAGCGGCATTAGTGCTCACACATTGTTATCGTCTATGTATTCTCGAACTAGGTAATGTCCTTTTTTATAAGGGTTTTCTTTATGTAAATTTAAACTTAAGTAGCGGAAAAACTTTTATTCTTGTTAATGCGCCTGCGCCTGCGTAGCATAGCAAATCGCTGTTGTTTAATACGCTGTTACGCTGTAAACGCTAATGATAAGGTTGCATATCTAAGGGCGGTGCGTGCACTGTGACATCATTAGCGGGCTATCAGCGGGTCGTTAGCCGCCCATCTTGTCGAATTGTCATTCTCGTCACGTCCGGGTGCCGGCCCGCGGCGCTTCATTTTAATATTATAACACCATATCACATAAGTAATTAATCTTGAGGCTCTTTAACTTTCTAAACGTTTATTTTTAAAGTCATAAATTCAACAAGTTAAAACAAATTACAAATTTAAGTGAAAAGTAATTTTTTTAAAAATGATAACTCTAAGTTATAAATTATGTATATTTATAGTTTATACACATACATTGAGTTAAGCAAGTTTTGTTCGCTCACGTTAGGAAAGAAAACTTTAATGTGGGAATAAAATGTGGTATTCCTTTACTTAAATATAATATAGAATATTGCGCCTTGTAAATACCCTTATAAGTGAGGTCGATAATCATCAAGACAATACCTCTCATTAAAAGCAAAAAACATGCGCATGAGTGTTCTCGATAAGTCAATGGGCTGATTATAGCGCATCTGCGGCAAAGTGACACCGTGCCGATGACAGAAAATTATTAACGCTCTCTATAGTTTTTTTACTAAAACAATATGCCTGTACATTATATGCCCTATAATATTACTAAACAAGCGTTCTATTACTATACTATATAGCTTTGTCCACTCAGTCATAATGATTCTTTATCAAATAATTGAATGAAATAAAATAGCCTGTGCGTGCTAGACCAAACACCCCCTCGTACATCCGAACTGGATAAGCAAAACGTGAGATTAAGAAAATTTTTCTTTTGTAACTACATTTGATATACAATAAATATATATGATATTATTTTTATTTGTCTTCTTTTATCAAATCTGTGTTCATTGAGCGAGACATCTGTTCCGGTATAAGGTTCTTCTATTGCTAAATTTGTACTTCTGAATTAGTGTCTGAACTAATCAAGTATTAAGTATTCACATCTACACTGTTTTTGGGTCAATCTATTTATATGGTGAAGTATTAAATTGCTCCATTCTCCTTGTCAGACAATGCGCAAGAGTGTTTTCACATAATTGAGGAAGTGTTTAGCAGCCATTGTGCGCTAACTCGTGAAATTGCGCAAAAAAGCTCGTCTTAGCTTTCCATTGTCCCGCTAAAGTGAGCTAAACCGTCTAAATTCGATTCTTTGTTCGTTTCTTTTTATCTGTGCTGAAATCGGACACCGCGACATGTGCCCGCGTCACTGTCTCTGTGTTCTATTTGCTCGATTTACTTTTTTTCAATTAAAAAAGTTAGTTCTAAGTTTATAGACCAATTTGGTATAATTTATCAAATAATGAATTCTCGATTAAAGTTGTAACCTCGTTGTTATGTTTTCTCTAACTATCATTACATGTTCGCTATAAGGCTTTACGAAGTGTTAGAAATAAGCGCTATATAGTTTCAAGATTATTATATAACATGTTATATTGTGTGTTATTGCCATTTATGCATTCGTCTAATACTTTTATATATGTACTAGATAATTAAAGTCTATGTACACTGATCATTTTAATAGGTATAAATACGATGTGATACACTTAAAATGCAATGAAATTTGTACTTTGTTTATTGTGCACCTTGGACATAGATAATTATTATTTACGTCTAATCAATTAAGAAATTCCTAGTACTTTTGTAAAACCAACGAGGTATTCCGTAAGCAAAATTAGATAATTATAGAGAAAGGCAAAATAAAGCAATTTGCCAGTGCCGGGCGTCCCCAGATCCCAGCAAATTGAGATTCCTGTTGGAAGTGTTAATTGTTATTGAATGAATGCAATTCTTGCAGGCTTTCCGCAAATGAAGTCGCCCTACAGTCCCTCCGCGCAGCACCACCTCACAGGTCAGTAATTTATCTTAATTTTCTTATTATTTATTTACAGTTTATACATTTAATTGATGTAAGTAGAACTTCTTGTAGTTAGTTTTTATGAAGACTTAGAAAGAAACAATTTAACGACAGTCAATATTTGTTTAATTTTTTTTTAAATCACTGACATTCAATTTGACAAAAGGGAGTTGGTACTATATTTCCGGTTTTGATGGCGATTTGTCTTAAAATATTTTTATTTGGATTCACATAAAAAGTCAAAGACAAAAATCACTTATTCATATAGGTAACACAATGTACACTTATGAACGTCAAAAAAGAAATATACATAGATAAAATGCTTCTAATTTTCAAAAAAAGTTACAGCTTTTAATTTATTAGTAATATTCTTCAACATCCAATTAGATACAATCAACATAAGCATGAGTAGGTTGTTTCACATAGAATACTTATATGTACAAAATACATATACCTACTTAAAAAAATATTAATACATTAGAGTAAAATAGAATGATGATTCTATTTTGAGCTGTAGGGATAATTTCAAAAAAGTTTCCGCACACAGCGCTCCCATGCGATTCCAGCAACACCTACCATACCGAGTGGATTCCTAGGTCAGAACTAATATCGAACAATACACGCCACTGATTTAGGAAAGTGGCTGCGGGATGGTCTGGCAGGGGGGGCAGGAGGGGGGAGGCCCCCGTGTGTACCCGCAGCACACCCCTCGCCTTTGTCTCTCAGTAATGAATCCGCCAAACACCAAACGTCACCGCGCAGGCTCCCCGCTCCGGGCCAATACCATAAATCATAAAACTTATTCAACATCCTATTCTGAGCCCTGATTTACTCTCTACAGAGTTGGCTTTCCCGCGCACCGGATGTGTTTATTACAATATTTCTGGAGGGTGAAGAATTTGCTTAGGTAGGACGCGAGGAAATATCCTGCACGATGCAAATTAGAGGAAATAGTTCCGGTGCTCGAATTACGTCATTAGGTCTCGATGTGCGGCGTGCACAATGCCGGCTCCTGTTTGACTTTGCAATTTCTTTCAGCCAACGAATCTTATTTTAATATATATTAAATATCAACTAAAATAGGATATCACAACACTCACACTTATGTCGAAAGTAATAATAAAAAAATCTATGAAAGTTATGAAAGTTACTACATAAGATTTGTTCGAGAAATGACTTGCATCAGTAGAAGTCCTATATTGATTTGAAAACGTTGAGGAACGTATGTGGCCATTTAACGTGTGTTTTCGCAACCCCAGCGTGGTTTATGAAAAGCAACCTGCCTGGTGAGGGCTCGGCAGCCATTTGTAAAAAATTGCCGCCATTTCTACGCGGGAATTTCATATTTGGAACGCCGCGGGGTGGAATTCAGAATTGACATTTCCAACAACATGGCCGCGCTTTTTTATTGTTCCTAAAACAATGAAACCCGATGCTCGTTTCGGCAGCTATTGTTTAGAAAGACGCCATTTTTAATTTGAAAATTAGGGTCACTTAGATATATCTATTTATATTTATACATATAAAGCATATAAGAGCCTAATAAAAAGCAGTAAAAATACAACACCAATGACATTTCTAAAAATACCAAATGAAATACTAAACATAACAAAATGGTATGACTAAATCACCCACAACAGCCGCTCCAATGCTTTTATAAGCATTATGCATTAAATCTGGATTCAAAAAAATGTATGTAAATGTATGTAATTAATAAAAATAATTATAATGTATAATCTTTATGAGCGTAGTAGCCTACGCTCGTATCTACGTAGACTCGTAGCGCCTCTACGCTTGTTCCAACTTATAATAAACAGTACGACTGATACACTCTCATAAAAATAAAATAAAAAGATAAAATATTGGAAATCGAATTGATTTTGTATTGCTGCTTATTAACAGTGCATCTTCTTAGATATTTTGATGTTCTCGTTAATGGTGTATCTCGATTTAGCTCATGACTTAAAAAATAAGTTGCATTCCCATCTTAGAAAAAACAAGACGGAAAAACCGTCGTAAACAAACGTCGTGACAAAATGTGATGACACTAAAAAATTGTTCCGTTCGAAGTGTCAAAATGACGGTTTCCACACTAACAGTTAATTCAGTCATTATTAACCGACACAACGTTATCTATTACTCCTACATTTGTTACATTTGGCTTACACAAAATTGAGCGTTAAGCTAAAGGAATATGGTACATTTCGGTATACACGGCTAAGCATGGTGTTGGGTTTCGAAAGCGCCGATGTTTTCTCAGCTAAGTGGAGCTGTAACAATAACAAGTATCGGGACGTATCGAGTTCTGTTCGGCGTCCTTTCATTTTACAGCTCTTAATTTTTGGCTTTGCTTATTAGTGCGGCGCTTGTTAATTGTTCAATCTATTTCTTGACTCAAAATATTTAAATGTTTTGACAAATAGACCAAATAAATAACGATCAGATTCAAATAAATGGTTTAACCACGCCGAGGTTACTATAAGTATTCAAATCACTAAATTTCAAAGAATCTAAACTATTTTAGGTAGTAAATAATGTACTTAGAAAAGCCTTGCTGGTGATGGCCTCAATTAATTCTCACACCAATCTTACTGCTACAAACTGAGACAGTTTGTGGATTATTGGTTATAATTTTTAGAAAACATGATGATGCAACTTTTAATAAATGAAAATTAGACTGAAATTAAAATTACAAAATATAACTTATTAAATAATTGAAAGGTCCTACGTATTAACCGCAGTAGCTACACGTTCTACGCGCGTAGCACTCTCCTCACAAAAAATATTTGGATTTGTTTGACATCAACACACTAATTAAACAATTTACTATTTGCTAAGCTATAAAGAAATCTAAAACCTAGCAAGTTTTCTAATTGATTGACTTAAATAACTAATATTTGTCGAAACAGCGCGACACGAGTCACATAGAACTCTTGTAGGGAATTGAGTCTCAAACTATGCGTTTCTAAAAAGGAATTGATAAGCAAAATTGTGTGCAAACAATCTCCCCTAGCTGTGCAAGTGATGCACTAAGCAAACCGAGAAACAAGTGCCTAGTAAATATACTAAATTGCCAACTAAACGTGTACAATTTCTTCGACATCTGCGCATTCGCACGCTACCAGGAATGTTTATTAATTCATTATTTAGACGTAATAAATGGTTGTTTTTAATATAAATACATGAACATATTATTAAGGATAAAATTTTGCAAAAGATGGCTGTCCAAAAGTAAAAAAGAAAGCGTATATATGTGCAGTATCTTTGCACAAACTGCGCTAAAGAACTATGTGATGGAAGTGTTCTAAACAACAGAGAAATATTGTTTTCGAAGCCATTAACACATTGTACAACCTGATTACACATTACTAAATGTGTGAATATTAAATACTAATTGTCTATACTAATATTTTTTTATTAACAAATAAAACGATGATTACACTATCGCAGCAAATTGAGTTTCATTAAAATGAAACTTGAGATGGGGCTAAAATCCCTTTGCTACGATAAATATTATGTTTGTATCATCCTTTACTTTGGATATGCAAATGTTAAAAATGCTATAGCAATAGCTCGGGATCTAGAGGCTTGATAGAATCCTACAAAAAATATTATTACCTTCTAGGCATTTGGTAGATTGTATTGCCCATAAAGAATAACCAGTCTTTAGAAGATAATATAGTAAGCCTATTATAAAATACGAATTTGACGTAAATATAGCTAGTTGAAGTTATCCACTAATTTTCTAATAACTGAAGATTTAAAAGTGCGGTTTTATATTTATTTTACAAACCATTAATCTTATGGTGATAAGTGGCGTGATCATCACTATAAAGTACATAATATAATATACTTAAAATACATTTTAATAACTACGTAGCCTTTACGTTGGAACAGTACAAGATTTACTATAAGGTGGGTTTTCTCAAATATCAACTTGCTCCAAAATACTTACAATACTGATAAGTATATCAATAAAAAACTTGAAGTCTTGGTTAAATATTTGTTGTGTATCATCGTTAAAAAATCTTGAAACTTTCTTATTTATAGTTATATTTACACTTGGAGGTGTTTTTATATAGAAAAACAAGATCATGCACTTATTGATATAGTTTTCTAGTTAGTAATTTTACTAGGAATGACAATTACGATACAGATATTTTTACATTACAGTGAATTAGCAAGAAGCTCAAAGAAAAACAACAAAGAAATTAATTCAGCGATGCTAACAATAATATTTTATGATTAGAATCATCCCCCCTCTTTCACCCAACCTCGATCGAATTATGATTGAAGTGCCTGTTTTGGTTAGTGAATAATCGATCTTATTACCTGTGTCGTAAGGGCGGTTGAACCGCACTAGGACTGGAAGGCTTTTGGCAATATTAAAGGCCCATTAGCAATTATAATGGAGGCGTGAGTGCCTCATTACGGTGTCAGAAACGAAACTGCGCTGTGACACCTTACATGGATCGATTTAGTTATTGTCGAAGGAATATTGTTAATTCGTTAAGCTTCGTACTATTCTTTCTTCTTCGTTCTATTCTTATTTCGTAGCTATTTTCTGAAGGTTCAATTTATGAGACCTAAAGGTTTGTATTTGTTGGTTCATTGATTTCGGTAAATGTAAACCTGTGAGAGATTTAATAACTAAACATTTGATACAAATATTATTAAGAATCTTAAATTCGTGATGTAAGAATCGAGAGCAGGAAAGGTATATACTCTTAATTTGATTGATATTCACTACATTTGAAGTATTAAATTTTATAAAGTAGATTTATTTTAATTTTAAATTATTATGTATAATGTAAATGCGTATGTTTATTTAGTTCGAAACCCGTTATTGTAGATTCAAGTTTTCGATGCGATGCATTTGGCATGAGGAACATATTCAAAATTCAAAATTTCTTTATTATTCAATAACAAGTTACATTGTTGTAGCAGGTATTGGAAACCTTGAATTCTAGGGAGACATGTACATTAGGTATAAGGCCACGTCTTTATTCGCTCTCTTATACATTAACATATTCATAAATTTGTCGTCGAAAGCGTTGTTTCAAGTCCTGTAATGAAGTCGGTACAATATCTATGAAAAAGATTCTTCGAGTGAGGTTAACGTTATTAGATGTAGATAAACGCATACAAAGGATGCGTGACGCGTCAGACAGACATGTGTTATGAATAATGTACGCACTAGAGACCTGTATGTTAAACGACGCTACCGGAGGGCGAAGCGCCCTCTAACGTCGACCTCTTAAGATACAAATTTCAATCTACACAGACTACATGCTATGTTTATTATACCGTTCGATTAATTAATTAAGACATTACTTTATTTTTGCTCTCAAACATTTTACAAGGAGGACAATCAGATACGTATGAATTAAAGAAAGGATAGATGAGTGAAAATGACATGAGAACTTAAAAATGCATAGCGCTAACCAGATCCATGCATCTTCCTCACAATCGAGTAGCCCGCGAGAGGACTCTTTGTATTGAATAAGTCACATGGTCTGCCTCGGTTCATCGGTCACATTATTATGACGATAATAGTCATCTTAGATTCTTATAAAAGACGATGAGAGCATTCGTCAAATTTTTCACCCATAACAGTTATACGTGTTGTTGTCAAGGTCGATGCAGAGTCTTAGACCTAATGACAAACAATAATATTTAATCTATTCAATAGGAAGAATTCTATCCTTCTAGTACTTTCGCAATAAGAAACCTTTATGAGTTCAATTTGTGGTATGTTGTAACACAGCACAATCGAAACATAAATATGGATTATTGGAGAGGGCAGCGTGGGCGAAGGTTCAATGTAGAATTTTAATTGGCACTCGTGAGCTGGGCGGGCGGCGCGCCAGCACAAAGCTCTTTGCGATCGCCCGCGCCGCCCTAATTAGTTGCTGCCGCCTGCTGTAACACCACGCGATTACATTATAACAACTGATTACTTACAGCTTTTAAACACACTACATCTTAGTTAGATTTATTAGTAATTCATGTATGTATGTGAATCTGTATAATACGTATATATTGGAACACTTAAGACACAGACTGAAACGATCTGTTTTGTACATTTCATTATTGAAAACTTTATTAGTTTAAAGAAATGCAGTGATTCTCAAATAAAGTATATATGTTTTGTGTATAATTTACACACACATACAGATACATCTAGTGGAGCTAAAATAGTATTGGATAATTCGAACTTCAAAGTTGTTCCAGATGTCAGTGGAATTAAAAGTATTTTTAACCGCTTGAATGAATGTTATTCTGCATATCGTTAACTTGGACTTTATTGACATGTATTATTAGAATTGTAATATAGATTGCTATATTACAAGAACAAGCATAATATGTACCTATGATATTCATTGTTTATGGTATAGACGGACCTATACCCACCCTACTAGAAGAATACAGTAACGATAACGAAATAAAATCGCTTATGCCGATATAATTTCTCTCTATATTTTTGACGATCTGTTTTCGCCAGTGAAAGAAGTGGAAATAATCGATGCTTCAAAGCTTATATTTTTTATAAAAAGCTAACAAGCATTTAAAAATTTTGCACGAAAAAAACAAATTGTAACAAAATCTAATTTAGAAAAGTGTACAATAAACAAGGGAGGGAAATGGAGCGCACGCAGTCGGCTGTGAAAATATAATGGCCTGGTAATAACATTATAGCTTTCTTGGGGAGGGGGAAGCTGGGGGGGGGAGAGGAGGAAGTTTCATTCTTCGCCCATTTCAAACCTGAAATATAGATAGCTAGATTAGGATTTTGTGAACTCTAAATCATATTTGCCTGCTTACAATTAAACTTACCGGATAATATGCACCTACTTTAGAAAATTGGTTTTCAAATATTCTGCAACTGTTAGGGTTTTTAACCGTCCGCGCCGAGGTCCCGAGAGGCCCATACACTTAGTGATGAGGTTCGGCCGAGTTCAGGGGGCTATTTGATAACACGACTATTTATTTTTGAAATGGTCTGACTTTAGCTAACCGAAAAACTAAATAATTAAATATTAATAAAATTATGTACTAAATAAAATATAAATAATAATTATAATAAAAAAGGTTATCGTCAGATAAATCATCTGATAGATAATTAATCGTTTATTAATAACAAAACAAATTAAATTTCTAAAACTAATAATAAAATAATATACATTGAAATAAATAACTAAACTTAACATAAACTAAAATATATCATTAAAAGGAGTCCCTTTAGGCAAGGTTCCGAAGATACTGGCAGCGTTCCCCTTTGAATTGCTAGACTAATTCTTTGTCCGAGGTAGCTGCCAGATCTTCGGTCTCCTGTGATGTCGACTAACCTTTTTGAAATTTCTTTAAAAAGCCTTAAAGCGCTAGGACCCCACGGACCAAGGGTCTCGACACCGAATGGGACAAAATCATATTCTGAGCCCAGACCCCTGTATTTGCATGCTTTATTTTTTTCAATATAAATTAAATATTAATAAAGTTTGTTTAACATGAACCGACTGACAGAAACGCATGTTGTCAGACAATAGAAGTAATTACATCGCATGGCTACAATGTTGACAAATTAATTGAGCCATTGTTCGTTTCTTCATAAAACTATTAAGTTTAATTAATTGACAATTTTGTTAATACATTGCGTAGTTAACATATTAGTGAATAACTTGATTGGCATTCAATTATTTTAGTCCCTTTACTTTACTGGGAAACATTGTTTAGTTACCTATTGTTAGGCAATTAAATATATTCACATATGTGAACAGAACTAAGATTTAGTCATCAATACATCTATTGTCTCCTAAAATACAAGTCTTCAAAAAATTCTTCATAATCAGAAATATAATACCATTTAGTAAATTTGTGTTTAATTAAAATATTTAGTTTTTTTATATACCTCCGTTCTTTTGCAAATCTCAAGAACTTAACAAAACCACTCGATGTTAATCATGTGAAATTGGCAAATCATGTTTTTCTTATAGTGTTCTTTTGTGGAAAAAAGGTGTTGACATGATTAAAATACTCATAAAGGAATCGGTAAATATACAAGGTTTTTCAACAAAATCTAATGCGAGTTCGATTAAAACTAAAGATACTCACGGAGGCCCATTAAAATTTAAAGTATTACTAAATATATATAAAAACATGGTCACACAAAACCCCGGAGTCTTGGCTTTTCACATACTACCCATTATCGGCTTTGAATAGATATAGGAAGATATATATAAACAATTTATTTAGGGACGATCACAAACTATCCTATTGCGTATAGTAATTTAATCAGATTTTTTCGTAATGAAATGAATTTAATGTGAAATCATTTAATGAATATAAACTTACTTTAATGCTAATTAAAGTACCTAGAATCTTAACCTACATAATAAGTAATAATAAATATATAAATAGAAAACTAAAATTAAATTAATAAGTTCCTGTGGCAGTGTACATTTATGGCTAATTAGTTTTTATTACAATAATATAACCAACAAATTATGTGTTATACTGATAAAAAAGAATATACTTAATTAAAAGTTACTTTTCATTGTTATATTTTAAATTCTATTTGAGTGGAAGATTGAAATGATGTGCT
Source organism: Pieris melete (assembly GCA_963693345.1). Lineage (NCBI taxonomy): Eukaryota > Metazoa > Arthropoda > Insecta > Lepidoptera > Pieridae > Pieris > Pieris melete. The sequence goes on from CAVNZK010000003.1 coordinate 144,064, forward strand.
CATAAACATTTGTCGACAAATATTATTTATAATTCGAGTTATTCGCATACAATCGCGTCGACCTCCAATATTATAAACGTAATGAGTGAATTCATAGCGGGTTGTAAATTCGGGGTAATTTGTAAGCTCTGTCCGAGTCGAAGCGAGGCGAGGGCACAAAAGGCGCAGATCACAATATCAGACAAAACCGGGGGCCATACAAGTGTTTTTGCTCCATTTTCTTAACGCCCGGCGTGTGAACGAAACACGATACGTCTCAAAAGGTTTTCATATCGCGGAGTACGCTTCTATTTACTTGAGTACTTTGATTTTGTGAAATTTCGCCTCGGGCCCGCTCCGTCTTGCCTTTACCGGGGACTGGTGAGACCTTCACCCGACATCGACTCCGTTGCGTAATATGTATGCATGTATGTGTTTCGCGGTGTGTAGTTTGGTGTTTTAAAATTTTTCTTACCTACAATTTAATGAAAAGAAATAAGATTTAACAGCATCTCGTATTGCATTTTTGTTAAAATGCTTGCTTTAATTGTGTTATTTTGATTTGTTTCATGTATGTAGCCGTCCGACAACTTTACTCAGGTAACTTGCTTTTTTATTATTCCAATAGTTTTAGAGGGATGCACTAATTTTATAGACTTTTAGTTGCTGTCGTACCTATGATTTGGAAAGCTGAAGACCTAATTACTTAGGTCTATGTACTGCACTACCATATTTAACATGTGTTTATAATTTCCGTTAAGAAATATTTGTATTACAATTTTATACATTGAAACATAACTCTCCTTAGCTAGGTCGTGTAAAGCATTTCGTATTTGGTGTTGTGGCAAATCAAATATTGTCGGTGTGGGCGCCAAATTGGCTCGCTGCGTGGAAATTGGCAATTTCTTCCTCTCGCGCCGCTAATTGTATGCGCTCTTCACGCGACGAATTGAAATTTAATGTCATTTTTATGTCTCAGAGATTCGCCGAAATAGACAAGCGCTTTTCTCGTCCAATTAATTAAGTTTTATTTCGGAAACATTTACCGTTTACTTCACAAAATATTCAACTCTCTCTTTCTATGACAATACCCAAGATTTTAAGAGACGAAGGAGACATTAATTCGGTTCTGTAATTGTTGTTTCATTAATAAAAAGGGCCAGAGTTCACGGATTTGAATTAAACATTGTTTGACATAAATAACTATTAACAAGACAGCGTACATCCGCTTTTCTTTTATTTTGGGATTAAACTAATTAGGGGATTCATCTCATCGAGAGCGGCGTGGAGATGACACGAGCAAAAGATCTGAACGAGGCGGCGTGGTCTTCCCGAAGACTTATTTAGTCATTAACGAATACTTAAAACACTCGTTCATTAACTTCAATGCACTCGAAATACTTTAAAACCCCGAAATTATCCCCTTTCCTTTCACGGCTCCTTTCAATCGTTCGCCGAGTCGAGTGTCTTCGCTGTCATTACGCCGAGGTGTCTAGCATTCAATACACGAGTACCGATTTCGCACCTCAAATCAATTAGGTCTCGTCTCTCATCTCTTTGTGCGTCTTACAAAATACTAAACTGCCAACTGTTTTAGATCTTTTTTAATTTTCCTCCAAATAATAACAATATTTTTACTTAACCTAAGCCGTCGGTCGACTAGAAACTTAAAACTATTCAATTTACTTTATTACTTATTGTACAGCGAATATATACTATATACGTTTATGTACTGGTGCCGTATATTTTTTAAAGTTTATAGTCTATGAAATCTCTCGATAAAAATTACTAAAACATAAATAATAAAACGAAGTAAAAGAAAATCGTTACACAGAAATGTAAGCAACACACAAATCGTGGGATGTGATCTGCCGTAAACGGTGGAGTTCAGGTAACAACGTCTCGCTTCACAAATAAATCTAATAACATCACCGAAGATTGCCGAGAATTGGCGACGATTGCCGACGATTGGTCCAATATGACACACTCCAGCTTTGAGATACTTTTATCAAATTTGCTGATATCGCTGTCTGCTGTCACTTTGCTTCATAAGGTATATCTAAATTAGGATTATTCAATGATTTGTGCATCCATCTTCTATCCAATGAAGCCTACTAAGTTCGACATCAATTAACTTATAACCATTTAAGAGTCGATTAAATAAATAGCATTTTTTTTGCTGAAGGTATGCTTATATTGTTTCAACTCTTGTTGTGCTCAAGATTATAGAAATATGAAGTATAGTGAACCAGGCTAGAGGCACCTGCTTCACATTGGCAAAGGGGTGTGACCGCCACCAAAAACTGGCGAAAATAAAAATAAATCCGTCGATTATCAAGAAGGAGCAATTACCAAATAATTACGCGGCTCGAATAAAAGGTCGGTTGTTTGTTATTATGTGCAACAATGTAAAGTGGCAGGCGCTCTCGAGCCGAGTGGCCGACCCCTCCCTTCCCTCCCTGCCGTGCCCTTCTAGCCTCTATCACCGCGGCGTAAGGCCTAGAGTGGGGTGCGGTTCGCGTGCGTGGTGACGCATACATTGAGTAGAGGCTTGCGTAATGATCTTACGGTAACCGACTTATGATCCGTTCTGTTTAGCTCGTCCGTTATGTCTTCGGTTTGTTGCTATTGATTTCCGATATGGAGCTGGCTGCTCGCCAGGAGCCGCCGCTCCGCTTTGACGTCATACCCGGTCTCTTACAGGATACCGGACGTCTACTGTAGAGTACGAATTTTAAATAATATCAACATTTTCCTAGTTGACGAGTAAAGTAATTATTGCTTATTATTTTAAACCAATTATTCAATTATTGGTTAAAAATATTAATCCTCCATCTACCTGAAGTGGTCAATCATCCTGTTATTATGAAGCCGGACCAACAATTTAAAGTACGAGGTTCGCGGTCCTTAAAGTAGTTTTTTTTGTATTCAGAAGATTCAACATTATTTTCTTTAGTGAACCGGATTTATTACGCCTCTGGTTTCGCTTTTCGGAATAATGACGATTATTTAACATTCATAATTAAATAGGTAAGTACTGACTTGTCTATTTACTTAGATATTATGCACGGTAAAAAAGTAATGATGAGACAGACACAGTTATGAGTCTGCTAGAGGTAAAGCCTCTTGGGGTTTTACGCGACTTCTTTGATAATCTGGATCATGATGTTGATATATCAATAGTTTGCCAGATCATGAATGCTCTGATAAAATAACAAACAACTAACCTTTAACTTTTTGTTTTGATTATATTGTACAACAGTTATTGCCGTAAATTATGATTTATATTTGTCAAGTTAAATCGTGTAAGTACAATTTAAAATAAACAGAACGAATTAACATTGCACTATCCCTAGCACGTGGCTTGACCTCACAACATGTTACGATGTTACCCTTTACAAATAAACCATTGCAATTCGTCACACGCACCAAATACGTCACCCGCGCTGTCCCTACGCAATACATTGCCGGCTCCAGCCCGCGTTCTCATCTCGCGTGTTGGTAACGGGCAGTGTATAATCGACAACACGATAACGCTCGGTGTAGTAAATTTAATAATTCATTGTAGTATTCATTGGTGCAAATTCAATTACGTGTGTTCCCCCGGGTATACCCGGTCGTGCCCAGGGGAAGCAATTCTATTACCGGCGCTCGGCTGTTTACTAATTCATTTGGCAATCACATTCGGTAATTATGTGACAAGTTAGCGCGTAACTTGTCTTTTGGGATCTCGTAAGTTGAGCCGAAAATTGGGGTTCGATAACGTCGCGGTTGATTGAAAGTTCAGTCACTAACATTTTTATAACGCTTTGACTACCGGAAGAAAGCAATATTTTAGTTAGCTTTTACAGTCACGAGATTTTTCATAGGCACTGTAAAGCTTTTAAATAGTAGGTTGAACATAATGGCCTATTTATAAATCTCTTATTGTTTAGGTGTGTCGTCTTTAGAAGCAGCGAAAGACTTCACGGTCGACGGTTTGACCGGCTACAACGGGAAGAAGAAAAAGAAAAAAAGGAGACATAGGTAACTAAGAAATGCTCTAATAATTTAATTATGCGTACACAGCTTTGTAAATCTCTTGCATTGATCAATGTGAAGTTAATTAGACCACAGCCAATTAAATTTGTGTTTCCTGGATTTTTTTGTTGGAAATACCTACCTATAAGTAAAAAAAGTATTCGGTTTTACAAGTTGTTAACAAAAAAAATACGTTACGAGTAGGTACCTAATTTTTAACTTTTGCGCTTAAACCATTGCATAAAAATAAATATACACTGAACTTAAATACTAATTTAATTTACTTAAGTTTTGTATTTACTAACAAATGTGTTTATTTTCTATATATATGTCAGTTAGTATCCCTGTAACGGATAAAAACTTCATTCTTAGACGTTCAATTCTGCTTGGTAAAATATCTTATTAATAAAGTATGTTATTTACGATGAAGTTTTACATAGTCAATGTTATATTAGTACCAACCTAACTTTATAATTTTCTGAGAACTAAAACGCAGAAACGAAAAGCGCTTTCGCTTACCAGAAACTTATATTGTAGCCGGACCATTTTCACCTCGTATCAGCTGGATGAGCTGGAGAAGGCGTTCAAAGACGCCCACTACCCCGACGTATACGCGCGAGAGATGCTCTCCCTCAAGACAGACCTGCCCGAAGACAGGATACAGGTGAGTGCTAGATCTTCTACGAACAATGACTGTTGTTAGGAGCTCCAGTGTAGTAAGCAGTTATTTAAATTGTTATGAAAAGTGATTATTCACTTTCCTAATATCATTAATTTACTCTTAAAACGAATACTTTTGTAGCACTACTCATTGATGAGTTATTTAATCCGTTTTTAGAAACGGTGCCCCTTAGTAGATTATATGTACCTATAGGTTAAGATCAGTGTGGGCTTCAGCGTGCGACTCTCATCGCTGAGGTCGTAGGTTCCATCCCTGGCTGTGCACCAATGGACTTTCTGTCTATGTGCGCATTTAACATTCGCTTGAGCGGTGTAGGAAAACATCGTGAGGAAACCAACCTTGCCTTAGACCCAAAAAGTCGAAGGCGTGTGTCAGGCACTGGAGGCTGATCACCTACTTGCCTATTAGATTTAAAAATAATCATGAAACAGATTCATAAATCTGAGGTCCAGACCTAAAGAGGTTGTAGCTTCACAGATTTTTTTTATTCCTTGGTAGGTATGCCTCAATTATCATTTTACCCTTATTTAACCTCACTAAACAATATATGAAAGTATTTGATTTTAAATGAAATATCTTTGGTCTGTTCAATCAGCATAAATTTACACAAGACCTGAAAACCTAAGCTTGACAGAACCTAACTTCGGCGTCCACTCGAGAGCCTGCAGCGCCAGAAGCATGACTTAAAATTATGAAAGAAAATTGATTAATAATAATAATTGATGTCTATGTTTATTAGGTAGACATGTCTTACGTTGAAATAGAGAGCTGAACTGGTACCTACTACCCGTGTTGAATTGAAATATATCCCTGAAAATGTTCATTTTAGGACAAATTCATTTCTCCGCGACTTTTGTTTGTTCATTGGTATTATTTATCAGGATTTACGTTAATTTCACAATAGAAATATGAAGCAACCGAATTTTTTATTAATAATAAACTAAATAACGCCTTGGTTAACGACTGTTAGGAAGCAGTCCTATTTGACCTTTTGATTTAACTTTCCAATAGAACTTATTAACCGCTAAATATTAGCAGTGAGTGACTCTGGTGCGTGGTTTTTTTGGCTGCGATATAATAATCGCATTAGGATTATGTCCTCAATTGGCGTCGCTTGTAATGCGACACTGTGTTTTGTGTTGCGTAAACGTACGGCCCACAGATCTACCTTGAGTAGGGTGCCCATTGCTTTCTTACGATTTTATATACTAGTTTACTTCGTTTGTGATAAGGCCCAAGATAATTTTATTAGTTTTATAATATTTTATACACCGCTGGCTTTGCGACCCAATAAGTAAATCTTCGAAATGAAAATAATAGTTTATAATTCACATAAACCGACGGCTCGTTTTGCGATATAGAAAGATAGTGTACCTACCAAAATGCCTTTTAAGAAACATATATCAAGAAAACAGAATCCAAAGCCAAGAAGGTTGTGGCGCCACTGGTTTTCTTATCATTCCGCTATATTTGAGTCCGTAAAATTGGTGTAAGTTTTAAGATATCCACAATGAATCCAAGAATAAAAAATCTCTCTTCGATAGGCTCGAAAACCATGAACTGCGTGGTCAACCTTCTCTCAAGGGTCTGTTGATCCGAATTCGACACCCGGTGGTAGCAATACGATACTTTAAATCGGCAAAAGATTTCGCGGAAGCAATTTCTATGCGATTTCTTTCTATTGTTGTCAGATTGACGTCTCTATTGACGTTAATTATGTGAGGAGCTCCGTCAGCGGTAGTAATTAATAAGGATTAATTGACGAGGGTCCCCTCTTTATCGATTGTTAAGCGAATTAGACAACTTTTTATTAAATAACTGATTTTTAATTTACAAAACGTGGCGCATATCGAAGGCATAATATATCCCTGGTCAACGATTGATTTTATTATTCGTTGTAAGGAAGTTTTTAGCAGCACAAGACACAGAGACCGAATAGTGAAGGCCTCTGAATGTACCTATTAAACTAAATACCGAAAAATCCGTGTTGGTGGGCAACATTGTCGCTGTATTCGTAATGTACATACGTTATAATTACTAACCACTAGAGTTGTGATTATTATTAATAATTTTTCCGTTTGCCGGCTTCACACAACGGCCTCAAGTGTCGCTTTCCCTCGGAAACTGCGGGGAAAATACAACCTCCTCCCGGGCCCCGCGCCTTTCCGCAGAGGCCCTCGCTCCTTGCGACTCCTCACCCCATTCGAAGAAACCCCCCGCCAGAAAATAAACTTTAAGCTAACCGCATAGAGTGTATTACCACTTAATTTGAATGAAGAGGAAAATTCACTGAAAACATTGAAAAATGGCTCGTATGTCGGGAGTTATGAAGCTTAACATGGCAGCACGGAGCACCGAATTCGGAATAATAGCTTCGGAGAGATTAGGTTTCCCCGATACGGGAGAGAAGTTGCAATAAATGAATTATTGTGCAACACAATCTCTATGTGGAGTATGAATCGTATCCGCTATTAATTAAAATCGCTCCTAACGATCTGCTCTTTCTAAAACACTCATCCAGTTAGACGAACACTTTACAGTGGGTACTTACAATACTGAGTAGGCATAATATATCTATATATATTGATTCGTCTCTGTCCTCTTTTATATTAATTTTGTCTAAAACCCGTTTTATTGCATTAGGTAGGTAGGTACCTACTTATTTACGTTTTAGGCGAACCTACAAAGTTTATCATTTCTTATGATATCGTATTGTTTTCCCTTTGACCAATGTTCATGTTCTTGGGAGCAATAGGTAGTATAAAAATTACGTAAAAATATCTATATTTCCATAACGAATTTTATATTATACTAAAAGATTTAGGACTCTAAGTGAGAGATGACTTGATCTATAATATAATCTAGGTTAAATTAATATTTTTAAGAAAACAAATAATATAGTTTTTATAAAAAAATCAAAAGTATTCTTTGCTTATAATTATCAGTGAAAGTATAATATGATAATATGTTTAGCCAACGCCATCTATGAAGTAAATGAGAAATTACGAAGGTATGGCGACCGCGCGCTGATTGGCCACTTTTGTACCCTATGTGCATGTTAAAAGAAACTAACCGCCACCGTACGGCACTTAAAACGACGACTTGCTTAGTTGGGATAAAGCACATTTTTACTTAAGTTGTTATGCTAAGCGAGGATGCTTGTGCTACGTGCAGTAATATGATTAGCTCCGCCTTTCAGAGTGGCATGGCGGCCGTTTTGTCTTGAGAGTTGTCTTTTTAGATCGTTTCTGCGAATATGTGAGCCTATTTTGTTTGTGAATTATATCGCCCAGAGCAGGATTCATTGCTACGATTACTTAATTGGAAAATAAAAAGTTTTCTTGGTTATGATTCTGTGTTGTGGTTGTGATCTGGTATAATAAAACTTGCAAGGCAGCGTTTTTAAAACATGCGTTGTGCATATATGGAGATCAGAGATATTATAAATAGCAACAAATTTTGTAGTTAGGAAAAGATTGCAAGGTTCGTGGATATCATTTATTTGTAGTATAAAAATAAATAAAAGTACCTAGGTATTAATATGTTGGTTTGTACTTGGCATACACGGAAAATAACTTCATAAAATGTGTACAATATATCGCATTAGCAGGCATTTTATAATACAAGAGGGTATCTACCTATTTAGTAAGATAAGGTTAGGTTCATGTAGAGAAAGCTTTATATGAAAATGTAAGCCTTTTCCCGCAAGGAATAAACCAATTGCAGGTGACATGGAGAAATTATAGGTAAACAATGTGATTAGGCGATAGCGGAACTCTCAATATCCTCGAAGCAGCTCTTACTGGAAACCTAATCAATTCCATCCGGTTTCAGTCGCGGAAATTCTGCTTTAGAGTACAGTGAGAATTTATTGTTTCTAATAATAATAGTCATCATCAATACATATTTTTTTCTAATACCACGTAATAAGGGAGACGCCATTAATGATTATGTCCATAGGATAGATTAATGGGTCCTTCAAGAAAGGAGCGTACAGCGATTATTAAAAGGCCAGCAACGCACTCGCGAGCCCTCTGGCATATAGTGTCTGTGGGCGGTGGTATCACTTACCATCACGTGAGCCTCGTTTGCCTCCTGTTCTATAAAAAGAACTGCCCAAGGCAGTATCTGTATACTTCCTTCCTGAATTTCAACGAACGATACAAATCATAATAGGTTGTAATAAGTAAATGGTTAGTAAACGTTCCGTTAAATGTTTAGAATTATTTCCCAACGTTAAATTGAAATGAGAACACAGCGTTAAAGCTACTTCTATACTCTTGTAAACGGTCCCAAATCCATATTAGCTTTATTATCCGTTGGTATAATACCCAGTAAAGAGCTGTGCGCCTAATGATCGGAAAATCGGATTGTCCGCACAGATGCACCGTAGGCCATTCTGACCACCTCATTATTTGAATTAAGGTCTGTTTAACGATTAAACTTAGGTCTTAAGTACAAATGAGACTTCTTTGACAATATTGCTTAACTACTTACTTCATCAGCCTTTATGTTATCGAAACAGAGCTGAAACCAAGAGGTACCCTATGCAGACCTAAGAATTTGTTGAATTTTGTAATACTGTCGTGCCATATTATTTTGTTAATTGATTTAATATAAAAAATATACTAATATAAACCCATTTTGTGTCTTTTTCTTAAAAAAGTATCGTGTTAGTAACTCAGACAGTAGAAAACAGCTAAGAAGCACCTCGGGAGACGTCGATATTTACAACTGAATAAATCCAAAGCGCCACCAGCTCCGAAGATGTACTAATTATCTAGATGTCAGAGTACAATTTCATTAGCAGGGACAATGAACGCGTCCAGACGGGGCTGAGGCTTAGGGGGGTTAGAGGAGTGGGGGTGAGGCGGTGGAGGCCGGGCGGCGGTCCGGGCGAATTTAGCAATTAGCGTGCGTGCGGCTTCCTCCACTAATAGCCACCTAGCTACCCTCGCTCGACCAGAATTGACGGATCCGTAGCTCGCCATACCTACTGGCTTCTACCTAGTTACGATACTACATACTCAGCTCATACCTACGTAGTCAGTACCATTCCAATTAGAGACCTGATGTTAGCTCCTACATGATAACGTAGGTTTATTGGTGTATTATATATAGCGCTACAATTTACTAGTGGTCTCTGTGGCCGAGTGGTCTAAGTGGTACTCTTATTTCTGCTTTAAGACTAAGAAACAGAAAAAAGAGAATTTTCCTCCTGTATCCTCCTCCCCACCCCTCCTCCTAAAATAATAATACTACATTTTGAACTTTGAACTTCAAACCCTTCAATGGCCTTTTCTCAACTATTTGAAAGGTTTCCGAGAGCCATAAGTCCAGTCTTCTAGATCAAAGTCTTTGAGTAAACAGTAAAACACCAATTGCCTTTGTGAATAGAATATTATTTTTTACACTTTGGTGATAAATACCTATGTTTGTTTGTGAAGATCCCTTACACGGAGGGTTCGCTAATCCCAAAATCGGTCCTTCAAGTGCTTGCCTTATTAAAATGCCAAATGTTGCTCGAAACAGATTAATTTGTCGCCTTTTAAAACAGTGTATTGACTTTAAATTTATACTGGATATATTATTAATATTTTTAGTCAGTAGTGCAGTTAACGTAAAGTTTAGTACATCTTCCTACTGGTGTAGTATAGGTTAGTAAACATTTTTTGATTCATAAAAAATTCAATCGGAACAACAGTACCTATTCGTCTCTATGTTAAAAAAATTTGATAACATATCTATTAATAGTTATAAAGAACAGCATAGCTCGGACACATTAAATGCTCCATTAGTTAATGAATAGTTTAATAGAGCATAGTACTGTTAAAGTGTTTTGCCTGATTTCTGATTGGATCTATTTTAAACTTATTTAAGTCATGCCTACATTAACTATCAACTCTATAAGACAGGCTCTAAAAATAAGCTTGTGTTTTGTTCCCATTATAATATAAGTGCATGATTATATTTTGCCTGCTGAAGTTAAGGATTTCTCACTTTTTTATTATGACGTCTTGTTTCAATATATGTCAATTATTAAGCATAGCTAAAGAATTTCCTTGTACACAAAAAGAGCGTTGGTGAGTCTTTCTTGCTAACTCTTCTCGTCCACTCTTCGCTCTTGATTGGGAATTGGTAGTAAAAATTTTTTTTTAATATTGCCTTCCATAAATAGTTACCAATTAAATAAATAATTAAATTTTGATTTGATTTGATATGTTCTGTTTGCCCCACAAATCACTACAGCAAGTATATCGTTAAACGTCAAATTAAAGAAGATAAATGCGCAGAATGCCAGAGAGTATAAAGAAGTAATAGAATAAACCGCAGAGTCGTCCGCCCCTCATTCGATTAGCGGTGATTAACTGCCGAGCTGATCCGTTTACACGATCAACTATACATTAACATTACACAAGTTCAAAACTCAATGGGGCCTGCTTTTCATTAGACAATTTAGTTTTATTAATTCTGTCGTTAAGCTTAATGCGTCTTGAAAGATGTAGATTAAATTAATATACCTATGTTGAACACAAGTTTTAGCTTGTATTATCGCGTCGATCCAAAATAATATGGATTTAAGGTGTTTATTTTACTTGTTAATTTGTGTATATTTTAACCGACTCCATTGATGCACAGTGGTAACAAGTATCAGCCACTTTATGATATTTTAAAACGCGGGGTCTTTTAAACTGAAAGTATCTTAAATCAATTTGTATCCAAACAACGGTTGTAACGATTTACGGACCTGTCAGAGCAGGACGCATGTAGCCCCGTTTCGCTCGCTCGCAGAGGCTAGGGGAAGGGGAGGGAGGGCCCTCCGAATAATTTGGTATCATTTATTATAACATCCACAATAACTTATAATGTTATTAAGCTCCAGAGGGATGCTCTTTATTAATTCATGTGTGAATTACGCACTTGCTTATTAATGGTTATTTTTATTTGAAATAAGTGACCTCCGTAGTCGTGTTCGTAAAATTAAATCACTTTTATTAAAATAAATGACAGTGCGTATTATTTACGTTATAACGTGTAGAAAATGCGCTTTTTACATTGAGATATATTGACATCTCAACTTTGTAATTATAAATATCTGTTGACCAAATTAGCGGTGCAAAAAGATGATTTAGACCTCAGAATATTATGGTGTTTTAGCCGTTGCCACCCACTATTTGGTGCAATAAATATATACACTACTTGGAGGTGGGCCTCTCACCTTTATTCATATACCTACCTAACTAAATTTATTTTATCTTTATTAGATCTGACTACCTATACTAAAGTAAATTTTGAATAACATGTCCCCACACTCCGTTGAGACTACATCACAAAACATGACTCCCCTGCACTTGTCGCTTACTGGTACATCACCACCATTAATATTCATTATAGCCTCGCACGCGACAATCACAAACGTGCCAGTTACGCAATTATCATTCTTAAACACATCATTTTAAGGTTCGAAATGGGATAAAGTTACACGAGACGTAATGGTCCAAAACAAATTCTACTTTAAATGCTTTTAAAAACAAAATATTCATAAAAGTGAATTATTCAAAATTTATTAGATTACATTGGCAGAATCGTTTGTAATGTTTAAATCGAATTACTTCTTTTAAACGGATTTAAACTTTCCCAAATCAGTTTGGTTTAAAAAAGACATATTTTTACACTCAACTTGATAATACAAATTGTACGTTTAAAAAATCCTATGATAGCTATACTTAAAATGAATTTTGAACTTCTTTTGAAGTACTCCAAAACATCTTTTGTTGTTCAGTCTTCATCTGTGCCTTTGTTTGTAAAGTAATCCCTAAAAATCATTAATTAAATAGCAAATAATCTTAACTTAAAAGTAATATTCGGTTCGTAATAGTGGCATAAAAGATTTTTTAAACAGTGGCTATTGAATAGGAAGAGGGTCGTTTAGGTCGTCGTCAGATTAACGAGAAAAACACTGTTCTGGTCGCACTCAACAATTTCATTACGAAGATACGGTCATTTGTTAAAAAGTGATAAATCTAAACAAATGACAAGCATATTTTTGAGAACTAACTAACAACTTTACGGCAAAAATGGTAAAGAAATAAATATAAATTTAATAAAATAACAACCACCGACTTAAGTGTTCAATGCTCAAAGGTATCATCATCTAAACGAATGAAATGTAACTACTCTAATGAACGATATGAGTGTAATTAGGGTGTTAGCGGCGATAAGCTCGTATAATCAGCCGCGCGTTCGCACGCAGGGTGCGCCGGCGGCGGTCGACCATCTTAAAAAAATGAGTTGGTCTGTAATGACGTCACGTGCCCTTAACGAGACATTTTCCCGCCCCCCGCGGAGCGAGGGAGACTATTATTTTGTTAAACCATTATCTGTTTGTTATATTTAATAGCCATTGTCTGTTATTGTGTTGGATCACCTCGTGTGAATATAATTTTTTTTTTTTAAATGAAGGTAAACGGGCTCAAAGTCAAAGTCAAATCGTTTATTTCAATTAGACCATCTAAAATGGCACTGGCATTGAACGTCAAAAAAAAAAATATATATAAAGATGATTCTAGTTGCCCCTTCCAAAAGGTAGTTTCGTGTGGAGAAGAATGGGCAAGAAACTCCACACTTACTCTTTTAAACTAGGTTTACAATATTTTGTTACATTTGTTAAATAATTATATGTGAAGACAATGTACTCTTAGAATAAACTACTATACTAAAAAAGTTAGTATACATGTTCCTCACATATTTACAAATATCGAAACCGTAGAATATTAACATTAAAGAGTAATAAAAATATTAAAAAAAACACAACAAAACAGTGTGTGAGATACAAAAAAAAAAAAATAATTACATTTGTAGCATTATATAGAATAAATAATTAAAAAATAATAATAATAAGCAAAAAATCAGCAACCAATTTGATTTTGTCCAGGCTATAGAGCCAATCATAGGATTGTCCTATGGAGCAGGACCAGCATGTTTCCAAGCATTCTTATCTTGAATATAATCATCTAATTTGTAATATGCTTGTTTACAAAGTGTACTTTTAATAAAACATTTAAATTTTCGTTCATTTAGTTTTAAAATGTCACAAGGTATTTTATTGTAACATTTCACACAGTACCCCATAAATGAATTTTGAACTTTGGCTAATCTGAAAGATGGTTGAGCTATTTTATCTTTATTTCTAGTACTAAAATTATGTCTTTCATTTATTTTACTAAAAAGATGTAGATTTTTTCTTACATACATAATATTTTCATAAATGAATTGGCAAGGTACTGTCATAATATTAATCTTTTTAAATAGTTCCCTGAGAGATTCGCAACGACGTAGATTATAAATGGCTCTGACCGCTCTCTTTTGCAAAATATGTAGTGATACCGCCGCTAATGGACACTGGACATTACCAGAAGGCTCACGAGAGTGTTGCCGGCCTTTTTTAGAATTGGTATACTCTTTTCTTAGTCGCCCTTAGTCGAATTGGTTCGGAAATACCTCAGCGAGCAGCTAGTTCCACATGGGCAAAAACGCTAAGAAATTCAGATTCAGTTTTGGAACGACGAGGTTGATACGGATGGTATTTTGTATTCTGCCTTGACGTCGGATGATGAAACTCAGCTGCCGGTTGGTAAAACTCTCCATGTTATATGCGGTAGAAGATGCATAGAGCATATTCCGCTCGGAAATTGACTGGTCGTCGACGATTTGAATCGCTCTTCGTTTAATAGGTATTACTGCAACGCAAACTTATGTTATATTATTTTAAATGCAACTTTTACGTAAATCAGAAAGAGTAGGCTACTCTGCAAGACGTAAATAAAGCATAACATTCGTTAGGCCATACCTATAGGCAACATCTTATCAGATATTAAAGACTCAAATTACGTTATCGACTGACTTAATATAGACATAGGCCGTCGGTAATAAGAACGAAAGTGTTAGTCCACTAATATTTTTAGTAAAGTAACTATTTCTCAAACAAAAGCGCAGCAAAAGTTATCTAAACATGGCCCACTCTACGATTATCCAGCGGTCAAGTTAAGTATCTGAAAATTTCCCGTAATGTGATAAAGTGGGTTTGGTTCCCGACGATGTAATTTATTGGTTCGTTGATACGATCCCCAGTAATGGACAGTTGCTATCACTTACCGTAATGAGATTGCTTCGACTTGTACCAAGCGTCGACCCCTGGACCCCGAAGAAATATAGCTATACAACTATTTATGTATCGCATTGTATTCTTGAAGGATGTGGAGAGTACGATGTCCTAAAAACCTTTCTTTGTGATATCTTTAATTTAAAAATGTCTCAGTTTTATTCAATTTGAGATGAGATTTGAACTGTAAGATAAGAGCTACTGTGAAGCTGTTTTTATACCAATACAACATTTTATAATAATATATACATTGCTAATAAATTTACTTTAAAGGTCATTTCAACGATTGATTACCTAAGATACTAAAATAGATTACTTTATACGGAATAGAAAGATAGAGATAAGTATTTATTACATTCTTTTTTTTTCTTTTTTTGCGACTGAGGCGCAAACTAGCTGCTGTGGTCTTTGGCAGAATGACCAGCGCTGTGGAACAGTCTGCTCCTTAGCATAATGCTGAGCCAGGGCCAATTACAGCCACAACACACGCACATTACACACTTGAAACGAACCGAATGGGAAAGGGGTTTTTTTTTAAATTGTTTTTCATATCTCTCATTTTATTTTTTTCTTTAATTATTGTTATTTTGTGTGTCTATGTGTGTGTGTTTTTTTATAATAAATGATATGTCTATATCTAGGTAATACAATACAGCACTCACATTTTTGATTCCGTGACCCTAAAAGCGCGGGTCAGACATTTCTGTGTCCGTCCCATTTCATAGAAACCTTTTTTACTCAAGTAGCCTTTTGTGATTTTGCGGCTCAAAGTAAATATTTGTTTGCGAACCCAATAGGAGAACTAGTAAAATGCCTTTAAGCCCAAATTTAAAAAAAAAAACTCAAACACGAATGACTGTAACACTTACAGAGTAATGTTTCCAGTGAGCGTGAACCTGCGGCTTGTCAAACCCACGTCCCGGCAGCCGACTCGCGAACAAAGACAATTCATTTTGTAATGGACCCATTGTATTGATAATATAATTATATTTCCCTTTTCGTGACTCGTTTATTACAATGTGCCATCATTTATGACAAATTGTTTACATTTCTTTATTATCTTTTATTGTCGTGGGTTTAATCGTGATCTAGCAATTACAGTTTAAACATTCAATTAAACCGAAAGTTAATGTTGTAAGTAAAGTGACGAGAGACAAAAAAGACGAGTTTATATTTGTAAAAAAGCCACATTTCATCGTAACTTAATAAAGAGCATTGCAAAGCGGGCCATTAATCGGAAAGACCCCTTGGCGACACAACTCGCGTGTCCAATACGATTCGACGCAGTGTCGTGTTGGACCTACTGTAGTTAATGTAATGTAAACATTTAATTTTATTATATTTGTGATGTCGACTTAATTTTTCTTGTTTATAAAAATATATTTGATTGTAATCTTAAAAAATCGAATAACCTCGAAGTTCTTTGTTTTACGTCATACATAACGGCTTAAAACAGTAGCCGTTCGTAGCCATGTCGTAGCGTTTCGTAGCGCAGACCTAAAAATAATGAATATATTTCATACACTAAATTAAAAAAACTAACCAAAGATTAAAGAAAGGACGCCTAGCGTTGAAAATCTTTGTAAATATTAATTCTAATGTTAGTATAAACCGAACAGCGACGGAGTATTTATACAAATATTGGGACGTAATAATTCGTCGACACCTGTGCTGACTGCGCTCCCACCTGTGCTAACAAGATATTAATTATTATTTAATAACACACATTGTTCTCACAAAACCTACATTATTACGCGTTACACCTAATTAATTATAAATTTTAATCGAATTAACGTTTGCAAATTCACGGTAATATTGTGTGCGTCGTGACTTAATTTACTTGCATAATTATAACTTCTCTCGTATCATAATCTATGAAATATATATCCTGGCTAACGTTTAAAATCAATAAAGAATATATGAAATTAAAATAAAATTATTTTAAATGCCAAATACTTATTAATTGTTTCATTTGAATTAATTTATAAAAATAATGTAAGATACGTAAAATGTTTGAAGCAAACTAAGTTTCACAATTTTTTAATTGTATAAAGTAATTTAATATGTCTCCATGTACTTACTTATTTTGTTTGAAATACTGTCTTCTTCGATAGCAGCGTAAATACCATTTGACAATTAGTATACAATATGTGTCATATTACTAAGGACTAAGAATAAAGAATACGGTTGTAGTTTGTACGAGAAAGGCGAATATATTCGTGAAACTTGAGTATTAGTTCAACATTAAAAAGGTGTATCACCTGTTACAAAATAACGAATGAAAAAAGAAAGATATTATAGTAAAGTTTCTCAAAAATATTGTAACGGTACAAAAACGTACTGAAGCTTAAAGTAATCATAGAATGTTGCGGAAATAATTTAATATACCGTAATATCCGAAATGGGGAAGTATACAACACCACGTTAGTAAATAACAATCTGATAACCGCCCACAGAGAGATTTACGGGATATGCGCTCGGCCTTTTCACGGCATCTTACACATTGTCAACTTAAACATAAGAATGAAAGTTGTGTGAGTGGGTTCCGGCTAAGTGATATAAAAATGTTGGCAAGTGGATGCAATAAAAGGTTGCATACGAATGTATGATAAACAAGCTTGAGATGCTGACTCAGAACTTTTATATTGATCTGGTGTTTGAAGGCGTTTGGAGACATTGTAACACAGCGATAACTGTTTTTATAGTGTTAAACAAAACAATAACTTTAATGTAAAATCAGAATAATAAATTTGTCCATAGTTTATTTAACTGTATTTTTTTAGATAGATTTTTTTTCAAAAACAGTTTGAACAAGTACATTGAACAAGTACTTTTTATGTATGTTATAAGCGTGTTTATCACATATTTCAAACATTTTAAAAAGCTACGAAAATCCGTGTACGACATATTTCCTAAAGAAACAAGCCACTGGTGAAAATATTTACGCAATCTTGAAATAAATCGTTGGTGCGACCTCGACGTGAAGATGTTTGCATACAACGAAAAGGTTCAATTCTCCGCTAGTGCCTCGGAAACTAATACCTCTCAATTGATTCTTTCTCAATAATACATTTGAAATGCTGTTTTTATATAAAGAAGTAAGTTATCTTAAGAGTTTTCGAATCCAAACAGAGCATAATTATTTTTAAGTAAAGTCATTAACCTTAAATAAATTTAATAACTGGTGGGTCAGGTCAGGTAGCTTAATCTGGAAATAGTAAAAACTATTCCTACTTATATTTTATAATATAAATTTGAAGATTTTTCTTAACATTGTTTTAAAAAACCTATTTTTTTTATCGAAAAATAGCTTTCCCACACTATACACACTGATACATTGTTTAAAGAACCTTAATATACAATTTTAATGTGATAAGCACTTGTAGGCAAACATGACATTCAAGATAATAAAATATTAAACAAAACAATTAAAATTTGTAAACTAAACGAAAATCGACATTTAAAATTTCTTCCCAATTTTATCAATATTATTATTGAAAAATTAATAGAAATGTTCCTTTTCCATTCCAAGAGGTTTCAAACCTGTTTGTCCTCAGAGCTGTTATACTGTTTGTGTTCAGAAAATTGAATTGTTAACATTTAATGTCTTTAGAAAAACTGGTGCAATCTGTTTCTTTGATCATAATTTTTAAACAAGAAAGTGCTCAATCTTCTATGCCTTTTACAGCTCGTTGATATTTGGGCTTAAGACTTGTCGGCTCCTGGAAGCCCATTAGGCCATGCTGCTTCTAAAACGTTAATCTTCTTTTCACTTAAACATTCCACTGGCACTTTTCCGCTGTTACCAAAGAGAAGAATTATTGTTTTGTGTGACTCTCAACTCTGTGTTAACAAACATCCCTGTTTGTATAATTGGGTATTCTCACACAATACCTTAAAGTTATTTTGTTAAAGTTTGTAGTTTGTGAGCAAGCTGTCCAATTTGACGGACAAATTGGAGGTTTGAGTGTCGTGGAGTGACATCGACTCAAGCACTGCGTGCTCGCGCCATTATATTCTCTATTTTATTTTATAAAAACATTTCTCTTCGATCTAGGTCTTACAATGAAACAATTCTAAAAGTTTAATTCATCCTTTGCAACAGATATTTGAGTTAAAACGGATTTTTTAATACCGATGTCTTTCTCCGAACTCCTTAGCCATCTATAAGAATGAGACCCAGGCACTCGACTACGTGACACGGCAGAATAGTTTTCCAGTAATATAAACACGATAACCGTCTAATCCGTGTTCTCGTCCGCGCCTGAACAAACACCTTCAACGGCCAATTACCACCAATGCAGAGTGTTTGCTTAGTCGATACTAGCACTTCTCTCAATAGATAACATCGGTGCAGGTAATCACAACAAAAAACAACTTAAATGCTTGAAATTCACGATTTTATGCAAATACTATTTATAAAATCGTCGGTTTACCGGTTTTTCTCAAAATATTAGTTGATAGTCGCGATTATATAAGATAAAAGCACATCGCTCCTCATCTACAATATATAACAGTTAACAAATTTAAGCAAGTTCCAAGCGAAGGGACATAATAAAAAACGTTTCTGAAAGGGTCTATTCTAAACATTGAAAACACAAAGAGCCTTATTATCGCTTTATTATTTTAATATTGTTGCAACACTAACAATCGCCGAGCCCATATTATTTATTATAAGACACTAATGAGCGTGTAGGCACCTCTTACAACAACCAATTTTATCTGCGTTTAATCGATGCCGCCCGAAAGTGGACCTTATCGACCGGCAATAAGGTGTTACGGGTTGTAACGGACGGTTATTATTTATTTGGCGGAGATACAATAGTGACACGGGATGCATCGGGCTGAAGTGGGGTTTTGAGTGAAAATAAATGCGTAATGATTGTGGCGGAGCGAGCGAGAGGTCCGACCGAGAGGTGTCTTGTAGACGTTGATTGACAGCCTATTTGCTGAGCAGCCTCATTCAATGATTCGATGAGAATTGGTTTTATTTATTCCAACAATAAATTAATATAAACTATCACTCAAAGTAAATATCTTTTGTTGTTTGTTAGCGAGATACATACGAGGTTATTTAGGTTTCAATTGCCGAACGATCAATCTTCTGTAAAAAGTACATAGTAATTAAACTATCTATATTTAAAGGCTTTCTACATAACATGAGTTCAATTTCTTAGGGGCATAACACAATTGTTGCTTTTGCCGGCTAAAGGCAGAAATTAAAATATAAATGAATGGGCAGTAATTTGAAAATGGAAATGCATATAATGCATCGTTTCCGTTGCATACAATAATGACAGATGACAGCAAGATGGCGGCTGCTATCACACGCCGCGAACAATGACAGCTCTTGGAATAACAACGATTCGCTCTTTGAACACTAATTATGCTGACTGTACATTTGTTAATATATTATAATGGAAATGTGACGTACAGGGACGGGTGCAAAGAAATAACTCATTTGAGTGGGCAAGTAATGATTACCCACAAATAATCTGGGTTGATCTCTATAATATATACTTAGAATAAAGATTGTTTTAGATGTCTTTGTTAGTATAATATAGTTTAAGTCGTTGTTAAAGAAACAAAGAAGCAATTATGGCAAGGCGATACTCTCATTAAGGCGCATTGTCTGCCGATAGGCTGCCACTTTGCCTATAAGAGAAACAAAAAACAACTCTTACCAGTGTCTGTCATATTTCTGTTTGTATTTACAATTTAAATACATAGTGTTTAATCGTTTCTTTCCCTTTCATCATTTAAACAACACACTACAACTATTCGTACCAAATGTCTTACAAAAGATGTCACTATAAAACCGTTAATATTTTTACAATTTAGAAGTTACAGTATTACAGATAAAATTGATCTAATAAAGAATAATAAAGCTGATTATGTATGCTCAAGTGTAGAATTGTGTTTGTCCGACACATTCCGCTCTGACACCGCACTTCCCCTGATGTTTGCCTATCGTTATATTTGGTAATTGTTTGCCCATCATTACGCTCATTCTCCTCGACATTATTGGTCACCCACACCTTGAAAGAGTCCATGAAATATGGTCCCATTTCGTAGGTAAATCTGCCACTCGACAGTTCGTTTGACGGGATTACGTATCGCAATATGGATAAGAGAAATAGCAATTATTAAATATCCTAAATAGAATACGCGAACGAATTAAAAATTCGCCAAATATTGAAATATTCGCACACAAAGAGAGCCATCGGAGTAATCTGTATTAATTCCGACATTAAACCGATACACGGTTATGGCAACTATTGAAATCAATTCGCAATAACGCAAATCTCCATATCATAATCGGATATGAGGCGATTGCAATTAAAAAATATATCAAAGACGTCTTTTGAGCGGTAAGGAGATTACGCGGCAGCCGCTTTCAGCCGCCGATAAATTTGGTACTTTCAACATATTTAGATTACCTATCTCACATTTTCACCGCATCTCACTACTTGTGCATAATTGGGACGGTCCGAAGCAAATCACTTCTTGTTACACACACAAACGTAGTGAACACTTGTTTTATTCGCCTTATTTTGAACGTGGTCTCGTTTAAACTGTCATCCGTTGATTAGACGTCAATTGGCGCTCTGTCAAGATATTATAGCAATTATTTCGATTGGGCAAACCGAGCAATTGCCCGAAATCGCTTATTCACGGCCGCTAGTTGCTCCGTTGGAGCAGCTGTTGACAACTGGACTAAGTCTCGAGTGATAGCGATTTGGAATAGGTTTACGTTGTGTACATTTTGAAGTCTCTTACTAAAGAATTATATAAAACTAACCTTTCTGTCTTAATTATAATCCGTGTGTTATTATATGTAAAACTTGTATAATTAATGTAAGACATAGCTTAAAACATAACTAATTTCTACCATAAAGGAAAATTTGGAATAATTTACGATAAAATAGTCTATAGTATTAATCGTACCAATAAATAACCTTTTAAATTATTGCAGATGCTAATCTCGCACGAGCTCTTCGCTTGCGACCCGCTCAATGTAAACTATAATAATTTCCCGCGACACGGCTCGCCTTGTTTGTCTAACGTGCTGTCGGAAGTCTCCGCCAGTCGTTATTATCATATTTTTATAACTACCCTCCATCGGGCGCAACCTGACTTGCACTTAATAAATTACAGTTATTTTAGGTTTCCGTTTCCTACTACATAATATAATATATAATAATAAACTGTGACTGTCAATTATTCTTTGGAATTAATATTCTCATATAAATTGAATATTGTGGCGGTGACAATTTGTAAAGCAAAGCGAGCACTTAACTCATCACTCGCAAACCGCATATTAACTTATAGATTAATCCAAATGTGTCCAACGCACCCCAATTGAATAATAACTTGTTAAGGCGACGCGGCGCCGAGGCGACCGACGGCATTGTGTCGCAAATTGCTGCCAAATTGGGAACAGAATCGCAACTCCATTTAACCGAGGCTGCACCTGATTGGTTGCCACGCCCCCGCGCGCACCAAGAAATGAAATTATGCATCTCGCAAATAAGAATGCCTCCTGAAACCTATTTCAGCTGTCAGCGACCTAATGTCATTGCTGACTGTCCGGTTCCTTGCTGCTGTCATTTGCCCTGACGCCTTTCGCCCGATCGACGTGATCCCATTGTGTAGAAATTATCAACCTGATGACTCTCATCAATTGATTAAATAATGTTGAAAGGTGCTGAAGAAACTTCATTCATTTAAAAGAATAAAGAGAGGGCTACGTCTAACTCTGGGTCAACAAAATCAATTTCCTACACTTACAACAATTATGGCGAGTGATCGTGTTAGTAGATTATAGTATTTATACAATAAAGGCGAGACCCGAGGGACCCCGTCCCCCGGGAGCGTACTTAGCACCTTGATTGTGATCCTGTCGGCTGAGCTTCATCCCTTTTGTGTGATAGATTAGATACTGTGAGGAGGGAAGTGGCTCGCCCGCGCCCTTTCAATAAATGTTCACAACTTTATAGCAACCCATAAAGGGCTCTTACGGAAGATTTACTTTTACAATCTAATTAAATCATAAGCACGAAATATTTATACTGTTTAAGAAATATTGATCTTGTTGCGTGAGTTCTTCTGATTTGTAAACGTTGATTTATTCGCTCTCACATCTCTTAATGGCAGATACTGCTAGTTTATTTGTACCACTAGCTCGAAAGTTAGCTTTCAAATCTACCAGCTACTCGTAACAAATTGTTTTACAGACGTTACAAATTCAACCCTAAACTAATGCGTCCAGCGAACGAGGAGCTCTCGAGTCGGCCACAATAGCGCATCCAGGAGGTCATGTGAAAGTGGATTGTCACACATGGATAATAAATTGTCGGGCGGGTGTAATTCGCAGTACACGCGTCATTAACGTGCCCGAATGTGCTGCCAAATTAACAATTACACCAACCTTGTGCCTTTATGTTAATTAGGAAATTTGGAGATTCCGTGCATTGCCTGTCTCTGCCTCTACCTACGGCTACGCGCTATGCCAATTACACGATATTGAGCAGATAACTCGAGCGGAATTACTTTTAGAGCCGACGATGTGTTTGCATTCTCCTTACTTGTGTTTAAGCGGTGAAACACTGCCGTAGTTTCTTAGTACTATTAATTAATATCAAATTCATTTCTTATTATGCTTCTTCTTCTGATTTCACCGCACAAGTCTGATCCACTCTTAACCGCCAGAAAGAATGAACACGACAATGTTGAGCCAACAAAACAATTGAATTTTCCAATAATCATTGGGCCGCGGGGCTCGACCGCAAACAATTAGAGTAGCCGGGTGTAATCCGGCCAGGCCGGGTAATCCCGGGCCACACAATTAGTCTGTCACCAGGTCGTAGTGTCCAATCAATAACGCCCGTCCGTCCCTTCCGGATAAGCTGACTTAAACGCCGCTAAGTGATCATTACGCTCACAAACATGCTTTCTTTCAAGGGTTAACTTTGTCGGAGCTACGGACAATAATGTCACTTGTAATCAAATCATCATTTATATACCTAACTAGCAAAGAAAAGCGTCTTATTTTACTGAACTCGTCGGGCATTTTGTGTACGTTTAAAACTACTGTGCACTGGATTTTCTATCAATTTTCGGGAGGAATACTCGGTCGTAATCCAGATGCACTCCTAAAATTTACGATTAAATTCACAGAAGAATCATCTATATCCTATAAATAAAAATGAAGTCATTTTAGGTTATTCCAACCACAAATACTCTGCAAAATCAGGAAGTTACGTTCCGACACTTACAAAGTCTATACGTACGTATACTATATAGAGGAAGACAAATCGTAGTAATTTATTTAATAATATCGCTTTTGTGCTTGACCAGTAATTCCTTTAAAGACTTATTTCTCAAAAATATTAATCCTGGTAGGCACCTTCTTGAATGTCACGGGTTTCTGAATATCATTAATAATATAATAATACATTGGTTAATACACGTTGCGCTCACAAAGCAAGTAGGCGGATTTGAGAAGAGGGGGTTACGGAGAGGAGGCGGAATATAATACTACCGGAGTATTAATTTGCGCGGAGAGCGCGGATCGAGTTTAATTAACAAATTTAATTAGAAATTAACTGTTTCGCAGGCGCTCTGCACTGAGATTGTAGGGCTGCCAGTCTCCGAACTCAAAGTATATGCAACATTATTAAGTTCAATAATTATCTTTGTCATGTTGTATCATTGGTAAGAAGACAATTTTGCAGTTAGGTACTCTAACTCTGTTCTACTGAGGCTTTTCTTAAATGACAAAAATCATTAAATTATATCGTGATAAGGTTAATGGATTAAACCATAATTCTGTTTCGTTATCGTCTGATAATGACTGAATAATGAAAACTCATATAAAAGCTAATACCGGTACGTCGCAGCCCTGCCGGTTAGGTAGAGAGCTACACTCGAGTTTGAAAATTTAATCTAGTCGCGTTTGTTCCCACTAATTGGTTTGTTTTACTCGCTTAGTTAATAACGCGGCGTCGCATACTTCAAATCCCTCGCCGGCTGGACGCTGTCCATGTAATCGATTTATGTTCTAAATTGGAAAGGTGCCTTTAGGTAACCTATTCGCAATGAGTTTGTAGTTATTAGAAAATAAGGGCATATTACGAATCAATGTAACGTACGTCAGAATTTATCATTAAGAAGAATTATTAAGAATTTCATTCAGAGAACCCCACTCTCTCAGTAATATCACAAATTTTACTGATACAAATGTTTTATTGCATAGAACATACATTACTTTCTAGTTTATTTATAAACAATTCTTGGTTTGTAGGCTCTGTATCATATAATATTTCTAGGTGTGGTTCCAAAACCGACGTGCAAAGTGGCGCAAAACGGAGAAATGCTGGGGCCGGTCCACCATCATGGCGGAGTACGGCCTCTACGGCGCCATGGTGCGTCACTCGCTGCCGCTGCCCGAGACCATCCTCAAGAGTGCTAAAGACAACGACAATGTCGCCCCGTGGCTGCTCGGTAAGAAAATCTCCAATATCTGTAGGAATAAGTTGTTTACCCAAAAGAATTATATCAAAAATACTGCATGTACAAAATTTGTTTTAAATGTCACATATATTATGAAATTACAATAAACCCCACAACCTGATTGTCTACACGGTGATTGAGCTTTTATCTTCGCAACTGTTAGCATAACGTTAGCTAAATTAAATATATGTATATACTAGGTATAATTAGTGCAGGTAAGTGATAGTAGTAGCTCTAGTAGTTATATGATAAGAAAAATACTATTATTACCCACTACTAAAAGTATTTTAGTTGATTGGTTATGACTCTAATTGAAAATACCTAATTTGAACACGTAACTTTAACCATCTCTCAAGTAGGCGGATATACTTGTTGTGTCAAATGTATGATGTGATGATTTTGTTGAAGAGTCGAGCGGCGCGGCCGGCCGACCGTAGCGCGCCCTGCGCCTCCGACCACCCGCCGGTGAGTCACTTTTTTCTTTCCCGATCGCAGATAAAATTAACAATACAATAATTAGCCACAACAAAATCATCACATATTTATAACTAATCAATATAATTGGACACTAATTGGCTATCCTTCGTATTACAGAATTTTCAGAAATCAAGTGTTCTTGATATAAAACTTATTTGAACGTATATAGAAATATACATAAGTTTTTTAAACAACTGAAGTCAATATTGAGGAATTGATTCAACAGTGTATTTGAGGAATTTCGCTTAATTTATTTATTTTTGACTTTCATCTAGACAACAACGCATACTTAAATAAAAGCTAGTTTATTAAAAAAGAAAAAGATGTAAGCGAGCGCTAGTTTGTAATAAACCACCTAAAGCTATCTAAAAATGATGCTAAATGAAACAAAGCCCGAATTTTTTAATCATGCTCCCAAGAACTGCTCATTTTTCACACTTGTCTCAAAGCTGGAACGTCGCGTCGAGCCTTCATGTGTCTACTCGCGGCCGTCTTTGTTACACTCTACAAGGCTGTAATATTTCCTACTCCTGTCATGCAACTCATTTGACTCAACATTTAGCCCTAAAAACATTTTTTCTGTCCATTTTCATTCCTCAAACTAAAAACATTTGTTTGCCCAACAACCGTATAATTTGCAATCATTACAAAAAATAATAGACAGCATAGATTTTATACTTGTTTTATATTTGATTTTTTTATTGATATCTTCTATGTATCCTAAGTATATCTTCCCTCAGTACCGTCTCTCTGAATCCCTTCACGCGTAAAGGCTTCCCTACAGGTTTTTCCAACTGTCTCAGTTCAATTATTATAATGTTTTAATTATATATACATATTAAATATTTTGTGATCTGATATTGAAGGTCAATAAACTAGCTTGATAATTTAGCGTTTATGACCTTACATAAATTAATAAAGTAAAATTTTGCTTCATAATCAGATATCGGAGACATATTGATTGGTCAGGTTGAGGTAGAAAAAGCTCGCGATGTTCAAAGGCTACGGGCCTACGCAGCGTAGCCGCTACGCGCTACGAGGCACCGTTACCCGTTCCCTATGAAATCACACACAAATCATTAAAAGAATGCAGCAATATGCACAGAGCTCAGGCTGCGCACGGCGCGGGGATCGGGCCGAGGGCGGAGGGGAAAGCCGGGCGGGGGGAAACAAGATGGCCGCCCTTGTCTAAGGCTTGATTAACGCAGATTTAAAGGGCTACCGCTTTACATATTAATTATATACTTACTCACCTGCCCATGTAGTGGTAGAGGGGTCGCGTTTGTTTTTGCTTTTTATAATTTTGCATTTTCAAAATGGCTGCCCTCGTCAATACATAAACGTAAGGTTCTGATTAGGTATAACAGCTGAGAATTGAAATACTCTTCGGCTGCCTTCAGATTATGATAATGTTTGTCTAAGTGCAAGTTTATTTTCTAAACATTTATATATGTATTTTAAAATATAATACATTAATATTATTCAATTGCAAGAGCTATGTAATGAAGTAGGCAATATTTAAGTAAATGCAATATAAATGCACAGTGGGAGCTAAATTAACAAATAAAAATTATTAATTGTTATTTGCCATATCTATTCTTAAAACTTTAAAGTCCAATAAATAAATGATATGAATATACTTCATTAAAGGCTAAGCCTTATGAACTAAGGTACTTCTATTTTATTTTAATGTTTTTTTTAAATAATAGAAGTCATATGTCATTGATATTATCCTAATACGACTTTTCTTTGCCGCTAATCTTAAAGTAGTTGAAATTAAATTATACTTATTAATTTAATTACAGAATATACAATATGTACAATTATTTTTGTATGTTTTCATTGCCTTTCGGTAGATCACAGCAAACGGATATTGGCATCTAGCACAAGGCTCATCTGAAGGACATCGTCCGCCTGCCCTACTACTCCATAAAGTTTAGCACAATTTTAAAAGTTGAATGCGCTCGACGAGCCACTCAATAAATCTTGAAATGCATAAAAAACTTGAAAATCCTTGGCAACGCCAATTAAATGTCAATCAGTGATAAACAAAAGCCTCGCATCAAGGCATTATCCAATCCACTAGACGGCCGTGTGCGCCACTCCGGCAGATCAAAGGAAATGCAAATGGATGAAACAGGCATCTTTCTAAATTATCAACCTATTACACACTTGCTTTGTGCATAACGCTTTTATCTAGGAAAATGACACCAACACTTAGGCGCAGTCTACACTACGCGCATTACGCTCTCAGCGCAACATTATCAACTAACAGATCTCACACGACAACTGCCGAAAGTGCCTCACTTAATTTGGACAAAATAATGTAAATCAAAGGAATGAATAACATGTACCAACCTCTACCTTAACTGACACAAAGAACTGTTTATACAAGATTTATTAAGCAAAGAACGATTTAAAAAATAATTACGTTGTGATAGAAAATTTATTGGTTATACCAAAAACCAGATTAACATCGATATATAGATGGACATAAAAAAGTACTGTTCCAGAAATTGTTTCTCTCTCGTGTAATCCAAACCTAACGTTCGTGATATGAAAATTTGTTATGAGCTTAAAACGCTAGGTGGTATAGGACGTGTCCTTTGTGTCGCCGGAGCCACTTCACTAAATGGCTAAAAATTATCACACAACGCATTAGCAAAGGCTTTGATGTCTTATTTGTTTGAAAATTGACTCTACATTAGAACAAAGTGCTAACAGACCCAGGAACGGCTCAAAACATTGTTATGTCTATAGAAATCAAAAAAAATTGAGTGTATTTCATTGTACTTCAATTGAGGCTCTTACTTTATAAACCTAATTTTTTTAAGGTAACTTAAAGTATATCCAAAGTGACAACGACTATTGAAGGAGTTTTTAATGGTAGGGTTAGGGATTTTGGAAAGTTGCAAGTTGAAAGTTTGAAATTAATAAGTATTTAAAAGGATTTTTACCTTACCCCAGTCTTGGGTCATATAACTAGATTAAGTTAGTTAGTTAATCCTCAATTTAGTTAAATAAGAATATGCACAACCTAATCACTGAAAATGTTTAAATATTAATGTTGCATTCATAATTGTGAATAGCATTCGTTAAATGCAGAAATTTGCATTTCTTAATTATCATAAATGGAAGTCAATAAAATACTGACAAATACCATTTGCTAGACACAAGACAAATGTTGGCGCGGAGACCGCAGTTACGTTTGAATAAACTGGATGTAGTTGGGCTGTAATAAGGAACTTTGCGAGTTAGTACGGTACAATTTGTGACGGTCAGAAAGGTGCTTGTATTTTGGCTGCTCGTTTAGCTTTATTAAGATTATGAGAAGAAGGAAACTTACTTGAGTTAAACTTAGTTTAAGAGTGACGATCACAACCGATCATATGAATGCCATGAAGTGGAAATAAATGAACTTTGATTTCGTAATAATTTTAATTGATATTTCAAATTAATAATTGTAATTAATATTTCATTATTCAAAAGCTGTCCCATTCGGATCTTATCAACATACATTATCTAATATACATTCAAATGAACAGTATTGGCGCCACACGATGTCGTAAAGGAGAGCCACGTCTACTGATTAGGTATTCAGTATTCACATCAGCTTCTACGCGGATATAAAAACCTCGTAAAATCCTGCTTCGATATTATATTTTATTATATTATCTTCATAGTTCTTTATTATGAAAATAGATTAGAAAATAGTTATGTCTTTGATTTGTTATTTCAAATGTTAAACAAATATATAAAAATCGGTTCTCTATCTATTTCTAAACCTAACATCTTAATATTACGAGTAAAATGATGTAGTAAGTATCTTACATGTATAGGTGTGATCTTTTTATTTGTGGTCGCAGGTTATTTTATATATTAATATTTAAACCGTCTTGATTACCAACATAAATACACGAATGTTATTATATCAGTGTTAATTAACAAATAACTCAACGGGATTTACCACAATAACAAAGTGTCGATAGGTATAAATAAATAATCAAAATAAACCAGCACGGGCATTAATTAAAGCATCATATTTTTAAGGATTTTTACAAGTTTTAATAAAGCCCAAAACCACGAACCAAGACCCAGAGCTCACATTGAACAACTTAATTAGTCAAATTCCTGAATTAATGTGTGAAGTAATGGTAAAAAGTGAGATCAAAGACGGTTTAATGACGTGAGCGGATACGTGTCGCTCTATTGGCGAGATCCACACTTCGTTATCATTCCCACAGGCACGAATTCTCTTAACTTTATATTCTTAAGTGATAATTCGAATCTAAACCTTGCCCTGATTTCTAGAAAGTGTTAAAATATATAAGTTATTGCGTATATTTTACGAAAAATTAAAGGTAAAACACAGGTTGCAATGATAATTAAAAAAATATAAAAATGCCTCAATTAAATGTTTAGCTTTCCTAAAAAATGATATAAACCATTTATAAATAAAACAATTTGTATGTCTCCTGTTTCGCATATAGTACAAATCATTACCTATTACCATTCAAACAGCCTGACCACTTTTGTTTTTCTTTTCAAATTGGAAAGATATCAAAGCAGGTACATTAGTACTAGACTCTGGCTAATGAAAGAAAATAATTGAAATACCTATCTGAAAACACAGAATGTCATTGAATTTCTTAGGTTAGTATGATTTATTGTCTTGATACAGATTATTGTTGATAGGTAAAATAGCCTTTGTTTTATTGATTTTTTGGATTCTGGTTTTGATTATTCCGAATAAAGTTGTGTTTAATAAATATAGTTTTATTTTTTCATGCAATGCTAGTCGTTTTAAGTATCAATAGTAAAAGACTAAAAACGTATAGGATTTAATTTCATAGAAATACAGTTATTATCAATGTAAAAAATTATAAAATAAAATCAAGCAAGTTTAATCCACAAAATATATCAAACTTTTAGGGATACTTTACTATTTTTTTTTTTAATTTCATTAGCCCGGCTCTATAACTATATAATTGGTGCACTGTTTAACAATGAACAGTGATTATACCTACTTACATTGAGCGTAATAAGTCTGAATCCGTCCCCGTACTTCGAGTTATCGGTATTGAAGTATCGTGCATAGATGCATCTAAATGAAGGCGCCTCGTAACCAGCTCATTTGGTTATCCGGGTTAATATCGAGTGCTGTGTTCGTCACGGCTTTGATAACGCCATAAGTGATTGGAAACAATCACTTATGGCGTTATTCATTACGACAGACTTTGGTCCGCTTTTGTTATTCCTTTAGACAACAATTTATACGTTTACATAATTAAATTAGTACTTAGACGCTACAACTTATTTTGAATAGGGAAAATGAATTTTTGCTTAAGCAACTCTTGATGTTAGCCAATGCAAATTAGACGCTTCTTCTAATACCTAGGTAATACTGATAGGTAATTTTTATATTTAATTTTTATCTTCTTCTATCATGCGTCGCTTAGCACTGATTTCATCCTTGTACCAATTGTAAATAGTGGCACGAGATGGGGCTTCATTAAGAAATGCTAATCGGAGTCTATTATAGGTTTTTTGTTGAGCCCACAACGAAAGTCATAATAAATCATACACCTAAAATTTTCTCACGTTAGGTTCATTTTCACGTGTAACAAGAGTTTTAGATTTGCCGCCAATTCACAAAAACCAATGACAAATTAATGCAATATACATACTACATTAGGTTACCAAAGTGTTCTAAAATTGAAATTCAAAAAAGTTTTTGTAAGCAATGTTTCTAACTGGCCAATTCTAAACATTTTCAGTGTTACCCGCGTATATTGAATTTAGGAATTGACGATGAATCTAACTTCAGTGGTAGTGTTGTACATTCCTTGATAGAGGTTCAATCTTGCAGGTATGCACCGCAAATCTCTTGAAGCGGCGCAACACCTAAAGGAGTCAGGGTCGGAGCGCGAAGGCTCGGAGGCCGAAGGAGAGCGGGCACCTTCAGCCTCCCCCCACTCCCCTCACTCGCATCGCCACGACCCGCACGACGCTCAGGTAATCAGATACTGTTCTGAAGATCTGTTCATTTTCTATTAATAGGAGATGTACGAATGGTCAGTTTAACCTAGGACTGTGTGGTAGTAGGCTCGGTCCCGGTTTACATTTCAGATATCAATGGGAATTGCTTATAAAACTTACGTCTAGATATATTTCTTTATCACGACATATTAGCCATTAGTCAGTATTTTACATTAAGAAAGTAAAAAGCAAAAAGTTTCAAAGCCTTTCGTTTTCAAACAAAATCTGTTTTAAAAATAAATCACTAATTTGGGATGGGCTTTCTGCAGGCACAAAGTTCTCCGGGCAGTAGCACAACAGCGTCATCTGGGGCGAAGGGTCGGACTTCGCCCGACGGTCGCGATGTTTACGAAGACCCGGAAGCCTTCCGCAACAACAGCATCGCTTGTCTTCGAGCAAAGGCGCAGGAGCATCATGCGCGTCTGCTCTCCAGCAACCTCCTTCTACAGGTACAAACCATGTCACTTATATTATAAACTTTTCGAGGATGCTTGTTTGACGTCTTATTCGTGCAAACTTATCAATTCCAAGAAAAAGACTTTACTTAACATTATTGAAACATAGCTAAGAGCTTCAAGTAAAGAGAGTCCGACGTTGCCTTTGCAGCTGTATGAGCGGCGGGACTGTCCACAGGTGCGCGGGCTGCGGGCCAGCGCAGAGGAGGACGGGGACCGGCAGGACATCGACGTGGGCACCGAGCAGCCTCTCTACTGACCCCCGGCTCCTCTGGCCCCGCTGTAATTATGTACATTCTAGCCTATTTAACGTTTCCCACTTTTCGTGCAATACCTTTAGTTAAGTATTTATCTGTTTAGCGTTGTGTTAGCGTTGTATAAAGTTGCGGCGACTCGCCATTTAGCACTAAATGTACTTATTAGGCTTAAGGCTCCGGATTATCGACGGTTCAACGAATTTTCTTTCGTAGCGTATACAAAGTTATCATATTTTTATAGTTTGGGAGATCGGACATTCCATGTTTTGCGAGACGAGGTGTTCCACTGTATATTCATAAATTGTAACGAAAATGTAAATTTATTGTGGAAAGACTAACAAATAAGATAATTAAGACATTACCAAAAACGACAAATTAACGCATTCATCGGCCTGTCAGTATTTTTACTAAAAAAAACACTTATTTTATTGTAATATCTACTGTTAATAGATAGGTTCGTTTATTGCGCAATAATTATATATTATATTGAGATCAGCTAGAAAAATATTTATCTCGAGGAGGCGAGTTAAATGCGCTATTAACGACATCTATCGCATCTTTTGTTCTATTATCATTGGTTGTGAATTGTGATGGCCGCAGATGATAGACTTGTCAGCTGTCAACATGATATTTCTACTTACCTTAGTTGATAGTTCAAAACGGCACAAAGCTTTAAAAGAGCCTAACTTAAATCAACATAACTTTGTCGGCGATATTTTTATTATCTTGTAACGTAATTGACTTATCTTAATTTAGCCTAATTAAGAAGTTAAAAAAATTATATTAAGACAAGTGCGCACTCACAGTACTTATTATTGACGAATAGAAGTTTGGCCTAAAGAAGTAACTGAATGTACGCATTACTAAAGCCCTGTTAACGACTGGCGACCGCGTCCAGCAAAACATTTAAAACGACGGTAAACCTTCGCTCAATATCGAAGAGAAATTTTCTATAAAACCAATAAAACTTGATTTGTCGAAACTTTTAATGTAAACACGTGCCGCGTCTGTAGCACTCTAACGCCAAGTAAAATAAAATGGCAGCACCAGATGACCAATTATTGTAATGCTTGCACACCTGTATTCTAAGCAATATTTGTTTATATTTGTTGAGGAGCTCTTCAGTTCAATTGACAGGGCTTTCGAAACAATTGTATAGACTCAAAATATTCTGATATTCGGCGTTGTGATAAATTGTTGTTTAGTCTTTAACCGCCGTAATCTGTACTTATAATATTAGAATAAAATTGTAATATATTTATTGAATTACCACTCGGAGGGAACTCAATGTGACTCATCGTAAAATAAGACTATTCCGATGAATAAATAATTAATTGCATAAACTGATTTTGATTTATGAGCCCACCCGTCGCCCTCTCGGGGGAAATAAATAACAAACGTTCGAAGAGCACATTTATTACCTATTTGAGTATAATCTTACAATGTAACTGAACAATTAGATTTCTGCGTCGTATTTTTTTTTAATTTGTTTACATGAAATACACAACTATTTACCTTCGGGGCTTAATTATTTCAAATAACATCAATATTATATTTTAAAACATAGTAATGAAGCCGTATCTAATACTTTTTTTACATATAGTTTTAAAAGTTACATGTAGAATTTAAAATACCAAACGGTTAATGTAAAAATATAATATATCTGAATTTCAGTATAATCGAATAAACGTCAAAAAATAAATCGCAGGAAGAGCGAACATCATACACGTGGCGACATCTCGAAAGCTGAACTTATCTCTGTTAGATGTTTGAAACCGCTCCTAGATGGCGCCGCACAGCGAAATACAAAATAAACAAATGTAAAATATATGTATTAAACTTTACAAAGTAATAAAGACATGGCTAATTTATAAGTACGTAGGCCATTCCCAGCTTCACCCATAAGCGGTGAGGGCGTATTTGTGGTCTCGTAACGTAATTGACTTATCTTAATTTAGCCTAATTAAGAAGTTAAAAAAATTATATTAAGACAAGTGCGCACTCACAGTACTTATTATTGACGAATAGAAGTTTGGCCTAAAGAAGTAACTGAATGTACGCATTACTAAAGCCCTGTTAACGACTGGCGACCGCGTCCAGCAAAACATTTAAAACGACGGTAAACCTTCGCTCAATATCGAAGAGAAATTTTCTATAAAACCAATAAAACTTGATTTTGAAATTTTAATGTAAACACGTGCCGCGTCTGTAGCACTCTAACGCCAAGTCTTAATCAGAAACAACAAATAACATTTACTTATACGGCTAAGTTCTACATATTCTTAATACTTAAAATCTAATTAAATTTAAGCATTGAAGCAGTTGAAACCTATTTAAAAAGTGGCGCAAATTTGTTTACATGAAATACACAACTATTTACCTTCGGGGCTTAATTATTTCAAATAACATCAATATTATATTTTAAAACATAGTAATGAAGCCGTATCTAATACTTTTTTTACATATAGTTTTAAAAGTTACATGTAGAATTTAAAATACCAAACGGTTAATGTAAAAATATAATATATCTGAATTTCAGTATAATCGAATAAACGTCAAAAAATAAATCGCAGGAAGAGCGAACATCATACACGTGGCGACATCTCGAAAGCTGAACTTATCTCTGTTAGATGTTTGAAACCGCTCCTAGATGGCGCCGCACAGCGAAATACAAAATAAACAAATGTAAAATATATGTATTAAACTTTACAAAGTAATAAAGACATGGCTAATTTATAAGTACGTAGGCCATTCCCAGCTTCACCCATAAGCGGTGAGGGCGTATTTGTGGTCTCGGATGGCGATTCCATATTTATAGTTCGATCACGGTGACAAACGAATG
Organism: Pieris melete; assembly: GCA_963693345.1. Classification (NCBI taxonomy): domain Eukaryota; kingdom Metazoa; phylum Arthropoda; class Insecta; order Lepidoptera; family Pieridae; genus Pieris; species Pieris melete. The sequence continues at coordinate 179,492 of CAVNZK010000003.1, forward strand.
TACTTGAAAATTACAGTTAAGTCTTAATCAGAAACAACAATAACATTTACTTATACGCTAAGTTCTACATATTCTTAATATTAATCAAGTTTTAAGCATTAAGCAGTTGAAACCTATTTAAAAAGTGGCGCAAAAGGACCCGTTTCATTAAATCAATAACAACTTAAATTCATTAAAACAACATAATATATTGAAAAAGTATAAAATCACATTTATATCACCAGACAAACTACGCGACTCACGTATGGCACCGAACATTGGGTAGACATTAAGAAATTAAGTTTAAATGCAAGTCTGTAAAGTATACTTCATTTTACTTTTATTTGTAAATTAAGCAAAACGAGCACTGCCTTAAGATATATAATATATAATTTCATATAAATATACTCGTTTATTAAAACGAACGAGTCAAAAGGTGAAAGGTCATTCCCGGGTCACCCCGTTCGGACTTCTTTGCTCAATCTGACGGATCGAAGCGTCCATAAAAAGAATTTATTGTTTATTTTTAGTAAAGAGTGGTCCGTAGATTAGAGTCGGAAAAATCGTCAAAAACGAATAGTTTAATATTATAAATACAGTTCACATATACAATTCGTAAAATTCATTTTTGTCGTAATTACGACATTCGATCTCTTTTAAAAATGGCTTTTCGTTAAACTCTATAATACTTAATTTTCAATATAAAATAGAGATTCTTTGGCATCAGAATGTTCCGTATACTACTGCCGGCGTTCGGCTTTAATTAAAATGCAAAGCAGTTTTCCCTCATAGAGATATATAATAATCACATAGAAGACATCTAAATTGAGTACATCATTCATACTTCCGTACAAAAACAAGTTTCGGCCGATGCGGGCCTGGCGGGAAATATATGGTTAAATAGATGTCTAATGAAATTGTTTTGAAACTTTTAAGTGATAGGAGCGACATTTAACCTCAAGAAGCCTCTTAATAGTCGGCCTTGCAGGGTCCCCGCATATCTTCGGTGCTCTTCAGCATCAGGTAAAAGCTGTTCACGCAGAGGATGCAGTACAACATCGACCCTGGAATTTTTATAAAGTTCAGCTATCGATGTAAGGACTCCGATCGAATCTGCGATTAAATATAATAGATGAACCGTATCTCACCATAAAAGAAAACGCCCTCCACCACGGCCAAGTAGATCTCGGAGCCCGAGGAGGAGAAGCCCCAGGGCATGGACCCCAAGATGTACAGCAGCGAGGACAGAGACAGCGCGCACATCACGAACACCCATCCGCGAAGCACTCGGCAGGACCGCTTTTCATTTAAATTCTCATTTTAGAGGTCGGCTTCGGCTCTCGTCTCCGAAAGAGGCATTAACGGTCGCAATCGACACCCACGCGTGTCGGGCACGGAAGGCTGATCGCTTTCCTGTCTATTAGCAAAAGCAATCGCAGCACGGAGAGATATAAAACTCCATATGTCCACGAGTTTTTTAAGCCATTTTGCAATGTTCGATTAATATCTCACTTATATAGTGACTGATGTTTATGAATATTTAATCATATAATATAAATCACTGTCGGGGTCGGTCGACCGTATTTTTGATACTCGTGTTATTTTGTGTATTTGTAACTGTTTGTGTGTTTCTCTAATAAACGAATTAGTTATATCGCGTATAGCAGAAGATATTACGGAAGGTTAAATATTTACATCTCACAGTACGTTAATTACATACGAGAAACCCACCTTGTAAGCCCCGTACAGCAGGGAGCTGGCCAGAAGAACGTGAACCGCGCTCAGCACCGCCACTGAAGTGGTGATGGCGTACCAGGTGCTGTACACGTGGTCGCCCGCGTCTTCGGCTGTGCCCGCGAAGGCGCGGAAAGCCTCCGCGTATATCGAACAAACAACCATCAGACTGAACGATGTCAGCTGAAAAAGTTATACTAGTTATTATAGTTAATTTTCGGAAACCGAAAGCTACAGCTTACATTATATCATTTGGAGCCCTAGTTTCACATCTGGGCATTGTTCCCGGGGCCTCCCGGGTTTTAAGCGATGTGTAATAAACGGCATGGTTTTTTGCATTATAGCAAATGTTTTAATATACAGTATTTTTTTGAAGTGAAATTTCCTGAGGGTAAAATTGTTACGTTAAGCGTCGAACCTCGATATTGAGTGAGAAGGGCGAACCTCCAAATCTCAAAATAATTTATTGAAAAAATGTTTTGTTCTTAAATATCTTATTATCGAAGAAACAAATTCCCACTTAAAACACTTTACAAAACCTCCATTACTTTCACTTCTGAAATTTCTTGATATTGCCATATAAAGTCTCCAAATGTTGAATCGAGTCTCCAATAAACAAAATCAGTTATATGTGGAACCGACTGATAATCCCTCCAAGCCATTTTGGATAAATTAATTAGTAATTTTATTTCATAGAATTTTTTCACTCTATTTTTAAGATTTAAAGTTAAATTTGACAAATGAACTCTGTATTAACTCGAACATAGGATGTGACAAGTTTTATATTTAGTGTTCAACCTTTACAACTTGATCATTTGGAATTTATTATCTCTAAAACTACATAAGTTATAATTATTTAGAACAAAACAAAGCCATAAGTTACCGACTTTAAGAACTTGCGAACCTCGATAAGTCAATCCAAATCTGAGTACACTATTGTTTCTTAGAAAACATTTTAGGAGTATACAATAATAAATTTATTTTAGAGTATACTCATGGAAACACGTGTTTGCTTGCTTTGTGTCAGGTGTTCAATTTTGATTCCCTTTGAAATTTAGCTAAGCCAGTAATTTGTTTTCGGCTTAAAAACCTCAAACTCTTTATGTCGAATCAAAATCCGCCTAAGTTGAAATCCTCCATAAGTTGAAAACTCTATAACTCGAATTTTTTGGTGTCTCCCTTGATGTTTGACTAATAGAGGTTCTACTGTATAATATTTGACAGTTTTAATGTAAACTGTGTTCAGATAATTTAATATGTCCCGTAGACTTAACCATGTTATTTCTAGCTTGTAAGTTTCACCACACTTGAGTTGAACTTGATAAATGTCAATGTCTCGTCTACCTAGTCCTGCTTCTTTTCTAGGGCTCCTTTTATTCTGTCTAAATTAAATTGTTAAAGATGATTCAGGCCTGGACCGACTGCAAACATCTTAATACCACACAGCACAAGATATCTTATATCAGTCTGTGACATATCTGCATTTGATTTAATTTTTTTGACCACAAGTACTTCAACAAGAAAATAAGTTAATTCTTATATTATAATTTCTTTAAAAATAAAGCTTTTATATTTTATAAGCTTTATATAAGTTTATGAGGTCAAAAATAACTAACAGCATAAAATCTATCTTAATAAGCACATGCCTATTGAGTGAATTCTGTAAAGTTCACCCAATTCTGAGAAAACATGGGCACTACAAACATCTGATATCCACATCTAGAATCTACAATACAAGCTTTGTTTATGCTTAATTCTGTTAGCAGGATATCAATAAATTCAAATTTTTAATTTACCTTTACACTGCTACAATAATTTGTCTTATGGTACATAAGAGTTTAAATTTTCATTACAATGGTTCATTTTAATAACCAAAAAATGAGTAACCCGTAATGGTTTTTTACTGATTATGCGAGTGTAGAAGAGAAATCAGGAGACAAAAATATTATAAAACTAGTTATCTTTAGTCCGTAGTTTATAAAACCACACATACCTTCAGAAAATATTTCACTCCTTGATGAGAACAACGTTCTCGAAACAACTACTTTAAAATTGATCTTTAATTAATCTGTTGAAATCTACCTTATCACCGCTAGTGCATACACACAAAATTTGGATAAAGAATAGAGACAACACCAGTATTTAATGATGGAAGTTAATCGATATTTTCAGAAATAGTGTTTTAATAAATAAATTTAACAATTCACACTATGTAATTAAGATTTAATTTTTTATTGGTTTTCCTTATTCGTTTTTACGTTTGAGGCCTTATTTTCGTATAAGAGCAATTAATTACAATAGGTACTTACAATAGACTGGGAAATTGGGATTTGGGAATACCGAATAGGCGAATAGTCAATACTCAATAGGTATTGGGTTGGGTGGAGTCTAGATAATACCCAGATTTTTTTTTGTTTGTACTACTAGACACGAAGAATATGTGTCAGTTGTCACAGTCTGCAGACTATAAAGTATGACAGGAATGCGGGGACTAGATTTTGAGAGCCTAGTTACTATACAGTAGTATAAAGACTATACAACACATAAAATAATATTAAAACCTGTTTATTTCCAATCAATTGTTGACAACATACTATTTAGAATGAATTTTTTCTTATTACTCGTTATCGTAACTTTCTTCGGTACCATTGTGCGGAACACCTTCACGGGTAAAGGCCTTCAGCCTTTTGCAAACCTCTCTATCCATTTCTTTCTTCATTCGTTTCCTGCTATCCTTTTGATATTATTTATCCACCTTTTTTTAGAATACCTTCTACTCTTTCCTTCCATTGGTTCTTTCCATTTTCTTAGTTGTTTTTAAAGTCCATCTTTTGTCTATACGTCTTGCTATACACTCCGCCCAGTGCCATTACTTTTTTAGAGTACATACGAGTACGTTTGTAACTTTTGTTTCCGTCTTTCATACCTACTTTCATACATACTTTTGTTTTCGTCCATTAACACCTGTGTGTTCAAGTCATTTGTTTTTAGGTAAAGGGGAAATTCCCCTTGTAAGGTGTTCATCAAGGACCAAAACTTTTTCTACTTCATATTTATACTCCGCTCTACCTCTAACTCTTCATTTTTGTTTTCTTTGGTTCCTTCAAGAAAAGAGCGTACAAATCCTTAAAAGACTGGCACTTCACTCGCATTGTGAGTGTCAAAAGGCCCGTTTATTTCTTGTTATATAACAAAAAGACTAGTTTACATCTAACAAACAAAACAGGCATCTATTCAGTGGCGTAACTATACCATCTGGGGCAGTGGCAAATCCTTTTGATGGGGCCCTATCAGTAAAAATCGTCACGTTGTACTCAGTTTAATTTTAATAAACTTCCGAGACTTTCAGCGTACTCAATTACTCGGTATATGTCCGACTAATGGCCTCCTCTATTAGGCGGGAGGGAATGGTCTGTAGTCCCCACGCTAGCCCAATGCGTATTGGAGACTTCACATTCATCCATAGAACATAATATCTCTTGGGTCCGGAGCCCGTGGCATTTTACCAGCCCTGCCACCCTATTGTTACGCCACTGCATCTATTATAGGTAAATATAAAACAATAGTTCTTTCAATCGCACATAAATTAAAGATAAATATTAAGAAATGTCAAAACCAAACTGTTTTAAATTAATTTATTAAGCTTAAACAATTTACGTTTCACAAAATTGTGGTGCAATCCTCTGTGGAAAGGGAAAATAGTCGATCAGAACGGAACACTAACTGGTTTGCCTGAAGATATTAGGTAACATCCTTTACTTGCAACATTTGACACAGCATCAAATGCACATTTCACAGTTGTGGGATATGGGAAAGTTTCTGTTTGATAAATCGATCTGTTATAAGACTTGCTTCGTGATAGAAGGAGAAATATTGCAGGTGCACTTTTCGAAGCTTTTGATATTCTTTAATCTATTCGTCACAAAAAGCAGTGCATATTAAAAGATATTATAAGGGATGGTCAGAGGTTTTAACAGGATAGTACATCCTTGCTGAGCCTTGAAACCGTGCTTCATCTTCGTCGTACATTATCTCTTTGTGACGGCTGTGAACCACTATGATACTGTATACTGAAACGCCTGTAATAAAACAATAGCAATGTTGAATATTGAGTTAATGCTCCTATTTAACTGTAAGATGATATTAATATCATAAATATAATTATGGTTTGGTTAGGTTACTATTAAAAAAATTAAAACGCAATTGCTTTTTATGTAAGCGAATATAAACACTCACAAGCTCGCGCAAGGTGCACAGCGATAACCACGATTTCTATTTCAAGGGTCTCCCCGGAGTCCTGAAGAATCAGACTGATGCCTGTGAGACACATAACGAAGAACAACGCTGTCAGAATACCCGTCACTATGGTCCATGGTAGAGTTAGGGACGCCAATTTCTGATGAAAACAAAATAATGAATTAAACAAAAATATAGATTTATATAGCTGAAATTGCATAAGTTGTTTCGTTAATAAGAAGGTAGTATTTTGATTTAATATTGCTGCGTATACCTAAATGCCCAAGTCCTGAGATTTTTATCTCCATCATTATAATTTTTTTGTTGAATTGTGTATTAATTTCAAATTGATAGAAATCATTGTAAGGAAACTGACCTTATAAGCTGCTACAATGAGAAGAAGGGAGCATAATAAATGTATGCCGCTAACAGTAGCTGCTGTGATATACAAGACGGACCGATGAGCAGACACAGTACCTTCTCGGGCGATAGGAGCAAGCGTCACAAGCAAACTGTACCCAGTCAGCTCCAGTAATGCCCATACCTGGAAAAAATTAAAATCTCTCAGCAGTCAGAGTCCATTAATAAATTATCATTTAATTCTAAAATTTTACCGGAACTTACCTATCACAAAACAGTCAACATAAGTCAATTATATTTTCTACATAACTTTCTTGTTATTAATTGCTATAAATAAAGCACGTAAGCCTCGGCCAGTTTTATTGGTTATCATAGATACAAGACCTATTATGAAGAACTGGGATACACATTTCACTGACATCTATGTAATTTGTATAGGGGGTTGGGTTTCCCCCATTTGTAAAAAGATTTATCATATTAGGTATCCAAACGATGTCGGCTATTGTTTAACCGGCACGACCAGTCAACCGTGCTAAGAGCACAGTAAAAGTCAAGAGGATCATTTTCTACTTAAAAGAAAATGGAGTAGAAGTAGACTTGATCGTAATAATGTTGTACTTGTGTAATATTTTGTTTGACACACAAAAACATAGGTACATAAGTGAAATCGTCCTCGTCCTACCGATGTCGAGTGCTATACTTAGTTGTTAGGTAGGTACGTTCTACTATTTATAACTGCGCGCAAGGTAATGTTAGCAATGACGTATCAAACAAATATAATTCGAGATAAACGTGATAATAAAGTCGGTAAGAAAGAATCATAAAAAGAAAAAAACTGCGAAGTACTACTAAGATTTCGAACGATAGATACAACGTAGGAATTCAGTATAAATGTATGGTGTTTAAATGAAAGATAAGCTATCAATATCACCTGTTAAGATCATACCGTGTACAGATAGGCTATAATCAAGGTCCCAGTGTGCAGATTGGCGCAGCAGCAACAACGCTTAACCATGGGCACTCCCATATTTCTCCGTCTCTCTTATCATCACTACACGTCTCTATACAATGACTAATAAACTATTACTGATAATGCAAACGATATCTACAATAATATGTACATAATCTAAAATCTCCAAGGTAAAATTATTATTATGAAAAACATCAATAGATTCATATTTTTTACGTGAAACGGATTATCTAACCGGACTGTCGCTACATTACTAATATATACATATTGCCAATATGATAATTCTAAATTATAGTCTTTTTTTTCTATTTAAGATATGAAAATTTTGATAGAATTATATAAGTATAATACAGAACATCATACGTAAACAGCTGCTGGGACAGTGCTCTTCTTTATATCAGGCACCAGTGGCTTAGCAATAGGGTGGCAGGGCTGGCAACATGCCAAGAGGGCCCCTGTCCAAGAGATATTATGTTCTATGGATTAATGTGAAGTCTCTAATACGCATTGGGCTAGCGTAGGGACTACAGACCATTCCCTCTCGCCAAAGAGAGGAGGCCTATGGCCATTAGTGAGACATACACAACGTGTAATTGAGAAGTTTGAAAATCTCGAAATTTATTAAAAACTAGCAAACTCGGCGAACTCCGTTTGCCACCAGATGGCTTCGTTTTATGTAACATTTCGTTTGGTAATCCCGCTTTTCTGTTTAAATTTTTCCTGAATTTTCTTTGCTATAAACCTCACAGAGCCCGCGACCTTTCCAACGAATGCAAAACCGTGGAAATCGGTTCGTGCGTTCTGGAGTTATAGCGTCAGGAAGGTAAACCCGACTTATTTTTATATAGTAGATAAACTTAAATAATTAATAACTTTCTACACTAATTTTATAAAAACGAAAGTTTTTTTAAAGTTACTTTTAGTAAAATCTTTTAAATCGTACTTGAAAGTATTTTTCACAGTTAGTAATATAAAATTACGAGAATTAGATAGAAGAATATATAAATAAATTGAAATAGGTTGATTTATCCAGTTGCTGAAAAATAGAATTACTTTGTATCGGCGCCTGTCTAACGGGAGGTGTGATACCGTTTATCAGTATAACTCAGATAATAAGATTATCACACTGATTGCTTCCAGTTATTTGTCAATTACTTATTGGTATTTATTTTATTCGTGTAGCCGGTTAGTGATTGAAGTTAACAGAAAATTGTACTTATAAGTACCAAAAAATCAATCTCGGTGATATTCACCGATTTATTAGATTATTTATTGAGTCGTAATCATTTTAGATTTAAAATGTGTCTTCCTATGTCAAACTGTTGTTGTTGTATAAGTTTGAGTGTTGGCGCCAAAATAGTTGCAATTTTGAGTTTAGTAAGTATTATTTCAGACTCATAGATAAAAACTTCTGGAATCATAACTGTTATTCAATTAAGATATTTTATAAAGGAAAGTCTTTTACGTTATTAATTATTATCGCATTATTTAAATATAAAAATACTTAGGTACACTACAAAGTATTTTTAACTTAGATTGGCAATGTAAGTATAGTTTTGTAAGATTGCATTTAACAACATTGGCATGGTATACAAGAGTCTTCCAAGGGTTTGACCCACATATTTGGTGTGGTCTTAGATAGAACGTAAACCTACAAACTGTTTACTTATTAACTCAGTGAAATAAACCTGGTATGACATAAAGACGCAAAATATTTATTTGTATTTAATTAAATTAAATTTATTTTACTCGTAGTAAGTTTAATTTGTTTTACTCGTTAATAAGTTTGCGTATCTGACATTAATCCGGTCAAATTAGACTAAAAAATAGGGGTAAGGTTACAATAATTCGCACTTGGCTGAATATTGGTAGGATTGCTCAATACACTATTATAAAGGAAATGTGAAAAGTCCTCATCGATCCGGCACGTGCAAAAAAATTTACTCCGGGTCAAAGATCACAAAAATGGGTTTTTCGCGATTTTCAGCAAAATGGTAAGTTTTATCATAAAATTAGTTTAAACGAAAAATGTAGATCAGATAATTATCTATAAAAAATGTCCAAAATACTTTTTTCCTAAGAGCCACCGTTTTTGAGATATCACGATTCAAAAAGTTGAAAGAGTTGTAATCGTCATGATATGTGTAAGTACACCACGTATATACATCACTGAAGTCGTAATACAAGCAAAAAATATCGTTCTATCGGTCAGTGTGACTTAATTCAACTTTACAAGAAGTTATCACCAACGGAATTCGCTTTCTTCTCACTATGTATGAAGCTCCTAAAAAAATTACGTGCTTAGATAAATTCAGATATGCATGTTTCGTTAAAAATACTCGAAATAAAAAACAGCATGTCTTCCTCCAACCTCAGCGGCTGCTCATCAACATCTTTTTCGGGTATATTACCAAGTTCAAGTGTGGCTTGGTAATCAGTTGGACCCAAAAGACTGGGGTTGGAAGTTGGTCGACAATTCATTAGAGCCAGTTCAGACTTTACTTCCACCTGCACCAGAAAAACTACTAAACACCATTTTTTGCAACTGTAAAAAGGGATGTAGTGCTAAATGTGGTTGCAAAAAAGTTGGACTGTTTTGTTCTGTAGCATGTACTAACTGTCAAGGCCGGTCATGCTCCAATGTTGAATTGCCAACAATTGAAGATTCATTTGATGTTGACGAAGAGACATGCGATGTGTCATTATTGGGACAATTTATTAACACCCAGAATGAAGAAGATAAAGAAGAAGAAGGACAAGAAGGAGAAGGAAGAGAAGAAGAACAAGAGAAAGCAGAAGTTAATGATGATTTAGATTCAGACGGATAAATTTTCTTATTTTTTGTAATTTACACCCCTTTCATCATTTTCAACCCTTGCCCTTTCAATCTACAGTTATTCAATAGTTTCAAATTAAACAGAATCATAAAAGATCAGTGGAATAGGCCTACCGGGGAAACCACATTAAAAAAAAGCGCTAAGTACACTACCTCAAAGGTGGCGTGGAAACGTGGGCATATTATGACGATTACAACTCTTTCAACTTTTTGAATCGTTATATCTCAAAAACGGTGGCTCTTAGGAATACAGTATTTCGACATTTTTTATAGATAATTATCAGAGTTACTCATCAAGTTTAATCTGCATGTGTAGAGTTCTTCGTCTTTTTTAAAGAGAAAAATGAAACTTTTAAAGAAGTTAAGAAGATGTCTTCATAGAAATATTATGAATAAGTAATTCTGATAAATAATTACTGTCTTATTGTAAGTTGCAATTTGAAACACTCACTCTTCAGACTATTGTTTCAACGCTATATTTTTCTAATAAATAAAACTTTTTTATATTTTTTTTGATTTTAATCAGAAGATGACTAAGAAGTAAGAACCATTTAACAATAGGTTTAATCTGATTTAAATACATTTAAAACAATATTTAAACGACTTGACTAAAAAAAAATCTGGCAACGCTGTATATACTACACGTTACTATTTTCATGTATTTTAAAATATTTTTATACTTTTGCATTATTCCCCAGAAAACAGTGACCCACTGTTTTACCATAAAAAGCTGGAATATAGATAATATTAAACTAATAAACCTATTATAGATGACGTCAACTTGCACGGTTCTGGTGTACGGAACAGCGGCTTTACTCCCTCGACCAGACACCGAGATACGAAGAATAAGTTACGTAGTCGTGGCCGCTGCAGCCGTTATCAAATTCATCATGGCCTGTCTCATGGCATATGGCGCTTTCCAGGTATGAAATAGGACACAAGACGACTCTCAAAAGGTCTATTGAAGTAAATCATAAACTTGGCTCTAAGCCTAGCTTAGTGACTGAATTTTATCAATAATTCGATAAAAATGCGTCTGCTCTGTAACCATATAGGATTGAACTTCTAATTATAATGAGTATGAAGTTACAATGTAATGTCAATGACTACGATTATTTATGAGACGTTCTCATATATAATATCTTCATTCACATATATATACGTGCTTAAATGAACAGTATATTTTATGTTTCACAGAAAAAACCAAAGTTCCTTCTTCCGTGGCTACTTACTGCTTGGATATATGCAGTAATATTATTAATTGCATCGCTCTTCGGGAGTATTCTTATCGCACTCAAAGTCGCCAAAAATATGGAAACGACATCTGAAGTCAGCACAATGGTGTCTGCATATTTTATTTATGCAAGTAAGTGTTGAGGTACTCCCGTACCTACCACCTATCCGAGTTTTATAAATATTAGCATCCTGCAGGAGTTAACAATATAAAGGATGCTCTTTTACCGGGGTCAAACACAACAAACATTTATTTATCACAATTTATTTTTAATTTTTAAACTGCGCCGACAACTTGAATACTGTCATAATCTACAATTTTACAATAATAATATCACAAAATTAACGTACTATACTAATTATTTAAATTGAAGAACGCAATGATGTAATATCCCCGAAACTATTAACTTAGAACATCGTTTCTCAAGCGGGGGCTCGAGTTTGTTTTAAAAGGGGGTCGCAGTCTGTTGAAAAATAATAAATACAATCTACATATAGGTACAAAATATTCTATTATTAAAGGAATGAATAATTATAGTGTAGTGTTATAAAACGAAATTATAATAATATTCAGTGACGGGGTCGCAAGACTGTTTGACTTAACTTTTTGGCTTTTTCGTGGGTCGCGATATAAAAATGGTTCAGAAAAGATTATTTAGACACTTCGAAGTGTGTAATACATATACGATTAAAATTAAACGTTTAAATGTTTTCAGTAATTCTTTACTACTTCGCATCTGTCGTCAACAGTAGAAGAGAAGAAATGCTGCGAGATAGACAAATAAAATTCACTTACATTTCACATCGTCTGATGGGCCAAAAAGTACTTTCAAAGATGTATACGCCATGAAACTATTTACGACAGAGTTGGAATAAAACACTCTAAGTGAAGAAGAGAGTTAAGAGGGAAATTATATTAGCTTGTACTTAATTATAATTTTAAATTATTATTGTAATTCATTATAGCCCGAACATTGAAACTCCTCATATTCTGTTATTTAATTTTTATTATTACCTATATATACATATTTATGCATATATTTTACTGTATATGTACTCCATTTATGATCCATTTACAGTTTTAACTGAATATGATGATGACTATAAAACACAAATTATTGAGTTATTTAGCTTATTCAAATGCTACGTAGTACGTGCCCTGCTGACTATCCAAAACAAAAATTGATGACAGTGAAATTTTACGATGCGCGCGCACCGTGACACAAAATTAACAGAATGAAGTTGCCCACGAAACATGCATTACGGCATTGGACATAATTTAAAAACAACATTCGAATAATAATAGAATTTATGTTACACTAAATGTAAGAGAATAATAATAAATATTTATTTATTTAATTTTTCAAATGTAAACTGAACTTTATTGACTATAATGACTCCTTTTCAAGTCTTTGATTATTTAATTGTAATTAATTATTTGCATGAAATCAAAAACTATTTATAATAATGCCAAAGAAGTATAACTACTTACGCGCGTACATAAGTACACGCACCCTTTTTATTTTATTTCGAACGAGTAGTACCTAAGATTAGCACGGTTAACTGAACAAACAAACAAAAAAATGTTTCACTAATATAAAACCACATCAATAGAGAGTACCTTACGTTATAGTATATAACGTCAAGATCAAGAATAGCAATCGGTATGTCAATATTTGACATAATTAATGATTGTCATTTATTTTACGTCCATTTAATCTGTGTTTATCCAACCATTTACCACTTATTTATTTTTATTAGTGAGGTAAACCGTAAACTGGCTTAAAGGTCTCGTTACCAGGCCATAAAATTAAAAAAAAAAAAAAAAAACCGTAAACATCGATGTGAATTGTGAATTGTGATGTCAGCCAGGTGTTACAGTTATTAGGGTTTTGATTTTGGATTTAAGGAATTGTAAATTTTGTAATTCAATAAAAGCAGATAGAATAGATAGAAGAATTCGTAGCTATAATCAAACTATAATTATAAATAACATTATCTGATTTCTTTATCAGATAGTTGTCATAAATAATACTAAATACACTATAATTTATATCGATAGTATGTAAACTGTAATGATAATTGATAGTTGTCGTGCAATAGCGCTGTGAAGTGGCTGTCTTTTGTAAACAGTATTTGGAAATTAAAGAACAATGAAGTTTTTAATTCAGTTACTATTAGTTATAAATGTAACAACAAGCCTAATTAAGGCAAATCCCGGTTATGATTGTCAATATTGCCAGCCTGAACAAGTACACATAGCTTTCGGGAGTAAGTATATTTTTTATATAGTGTTTTGGTCTTTGTTCGTTAAATGGCATTCCCTAATTTTACCACCTCAATTCTTTTTATAAATATGGATTTATAATCTTTATATATATAATTCTTCTGTGAGTGTGTATGTCACTGAACTTCTCTCAAACGACTGGACCGATTTTGATGAAATTTTTGTGTGTGTTCAAGGGGATCTGGGAATGGTTTAGATTCACAAGTCAGCTCGATAGATGGCGCTGTAGTCGGTACTTTCATACTTTTATATCCTAAACGCTTGAAATATCAAGCAGGACAATGTCTGTCGGATCCGCTAGTTATTATATAAAATATTAATTCATTATATGTATTTTAATGTAGATAAAACTAGTCCAAAATATGTTTATTTTTACTTTTACTAAGTTTAATTTTCAATCAATAATATAAATTAAAAGTAATAATAATGTCTGAACAAAAACAGATTATAATAAAATATATTATTGATGTTTTTTAAAACAATGGTACTAGTTTATATATTTTAAAAAACCCCTTTTGACCTGTAATACTAACAACTCAGTGGTGCTACAACTCTTAACGGGTTTGGCCTTGGATTTCATCTGTTTCTGATATTTATTTTTGTTTACTAATTGACTATTAATTAGTAGATTTTGTGACTGACACGAGTCAATGAATACATTGGTAATTTCACAGCTTGGGAATGAACACACAACCTCAAGGTTCTAAGTCTGGAAATTTTCCAGACTGAGCCTGAGCCAGAATGGAAAAGAGGAAAATTTCCAGTGGAAATTAATATTACAATTCATATCTGGCAAAACCACTTCATAAAATAGATTATTTTATTTAGTTAAAAGTGTATGTGTTTTGTGATAACATAATCAGTGTATTGAGGACAATAATACAAAAACATGTTTTGAACTTGGTATTAAAACAGAAACAGATTAAAAGGGGTCAGTAAAAACAAGTTAATGAACTTGATAAATAAAATCAAACTTCTACTATTTAAATTAACTATATTACTTATGATTCCTATGAATGCTTTAATAATATTAGTTCAGTTTTCAATAATATTAAATAATCAAATTGTAATATTATATTAAACAGTTGATAACTTATTACTTTCTAGTTTTATTTGTTTATGAAAAGTCCTGCTTGGTGTAATTTTTATTAAAACATAATTTAAATTAATATTTTATTTATTGTTGTTATAATTTTTTTTTATTGGTTGGATGGAGAATTGGCTCTGTGGGCTAAATTACAGTTATATACTAATGACATTTTATTTGGATTTTAGCAAAACCGAATGACATAATAGTCACATGGACAACATTTAATAACACCCATGAGTCTCGAGTGCAATATGGTTTGGGGGAGATGAATTTGGAGGCTGTGGGTACTCGACACCGGTTCACAGATGGTGGTCAGCTGCACCGACATATGTGGATACATCGAGTTACTCTGCAAGATCTCAAGTTTGATACTAAATATGGTATGTTTGTGGATTTATTATATTACTAATTTAACTCCATTTAACAATTTTATGTAGTACTAACAAACATATTTTATAATTACTATTTTTGTGTTAGGGTAATTATTATTTTTTTTTGTTTAAGAATAACTTTATTTCTCATAAGAATTGCATACAAAATTCACTTACTGAGAAACACATATTTAAAACAAAGATTAAAATTTAGAAATTAGAGCGCACAGATGTAGGTACATATATATAATAACAAAACAGCACAGCACCAAAAATGTGGGTAGACATAATAAACTTGATCAGTCAACCAAGCAAAACACGGATGTTCGAATTTGATTTTTTACATTGATGGCATAGTCTGATGTAACAAGTTTATATTGATTATTTTATTATTTTTCATAACACTATTTTATTTTTAGTTTATTCCTATATTTATATATTTAGGGTATGTACAAGGTTTATAAAACATTTTTACAAACTAAAATCACTTATAGGCAGATTTTGGTCAATATCAAAAAGCATTCCGTAATCTGTACGTCATCTGATCCATAATTATTCAGTCAAGACACACGTCCCATACCCAACCGAAATATGGGGCACAGCATGCAAAAAAAAAAAATTCTAAGGTACTTTATTGCTTTAATTAATTTATTTATTTTGTAGTGTTCTACAAAATAAATTAATAAAGCACCACTTAGATACAATTCTTTAACACCGTGAGTGGTGTAAGTTTAAAGTTCTTAAACATTAAACATTTCAAGTGTTATCGCATTCTTGTCAATTTATATATATATATATATATACATATTATATTTTGATCACTTATTTGTATGTAATTAATGTGTAAGTTTTTAGAAGCTTTTTAAATCAGGCATAATTTTGTTCTGCTTTTATAACTGATGGTAACTTATTATAAATTGTACCACCCTCATACTCCAAACTTCTTTTTCCATAGTTAGTTCTAGGAGGGCGGGTCACCAAGTAACTAGCACGTCTTAAGTTAATGTTTCGTGTTTGTTGTTTGGTTAAAAATTTTATATTAGAATTAATTTCCCTATTTTATATTTTGCGTATTAGAATACAAGTGTAATATATGTACGTTTGTTTAATATTCATTAATTTCCTCGTATATCCTTTCAGTAGGCGTCCGAAATTTATAGTTAAATAAGTTTTTAATCAATCAATTCAGAGTTCTTTGGATAGGATCCAAATTACTCTTCGCTGCAATACCCCAGACCTCAATGAGGCAGTCGACATGAGGCTTAGCCAGAGAATTATAGATCAGATACCGCATTTATTATTATTTATTAAGTTGAGACTCATTCTGCACATCACAAATGACTGCATAGTGTTTTCTTGCGGAGCCTATTTATACACTATGTTATCTCTAAAAACATTAAAATTAAATTGTAGCCAGCAATGTTATTAATAATTAAATATTTGTGATGAATTACGTACTACATGAAACTATCATATTTAAAAACACTTATTGGTAATTATGAATTACTTTAGAATCAATTAGATTACTATAGTAGTTATTACAATATTAGTTCACCGAGTTAACGATGAGTTAAAGTTAGATGTATGCTGTCGCACTTTTTTGGAGAATTTTTAATAGAACATCCAGCATAAATTTTTCGTAGTAAACGCAACGGAAGATCTAAAAAAGGAATAATAAAGTGCTGAAGATTAGCACGTCCAACCAAAACAATAAAAAAAAACCCTTTAACAAATCCACTTAATATTCGTACCGGAATTGTGCTTCAGAATACCATGCGGGGTCTGTATATGGCTGGTCGGAGTTGTTCTCCTTCAAGACGCCGCCAGAGGGGGACAAGTGGGTTTTACGGGCTGCCATCTACGGAGATATGGGGAATAAGAATGCACATTCATTGTCGTACCTGCAAGACGAGGCGCAGCGCGGCCACTTCGACGTGATCCTCCACGTGGGAGACTTTGCCTATGACATGGACACGGACAACGCCCTCGTAGGGGACGAGTTCATGAGGCAGATCCAGCCCTTGGCGGCCTCCGTGCCTTACATGACCTGTCCTGGAAACCACGAGGCCGCTTAGTGAGTACTTCCTCTTCTAAATTTTACTTTCTCTAATATTGAAGTTCAAGTTCATACCTTCAAAGTATGGCTACCGTGGTGCTACATTTTTATTATAACATGCAATATATATAATGCGTAGGAAACTGCATTATACGTTTTCAACTCTGCTGGGCGCTGTTTATATTTTTTATATGTTGAACCAGTCTTTATTGTACAAAATAATAGTTCAAGAACGCTCTATATGCCATTAACGCTGACTGGGGAATAAAAGTAATTAAGAAACCTTAAACCGTGTCCAAAAGAGTACTGAACCGATTGGCATAGATCATGTCCGATATTTCAGTAACTTCAGCAACTACCGAAACCGTTTCTCGATGCCGAACCACGAGCGATGGGAGAGCATGTTCTATTCGTTCGATCTGGGTCCCGTCCACTTCGTCTCCATCTCCACCGAGTACTACTACTTCCTCGAGTTCGGTCTCAAGATGCTCTCGGAGCAGTTCGAGTGGCTGCAGAGGGATCTCAGCGAAGCCAACAAGCCGGAGAACAGGTATCGAGACACGGCCGGCGATGGGACACCCGTGACCTTTTATTTGCTTATATACCTAAGTATAAGTTTCGTCATCACTGAGGTCATAGGTTCGAACGCCGCCAATGTACTTTCTTGCTCTGTCCACAACACCTCACCACACCCTCGTACGGTGAGGAAAATAATCGTCAGGAAACCATGCATGCCTTAAATCCATCGACGGCGTGTGTCAGGCACAGAAGTCAGATTCCCCTATGTCTATTAGGAGAATCAAATGATCGCAGAAATTGTTAAAAAAGACACCGGCGCCACTAGATTTTTTATTTTGTTTTTAAATGTCATACTTATTTATTTGTCACTAAACATTCGATGAAATGATAAATAACGCACTAAACAAATTGATTGTTTGAAATAAATGCTGTGACGTCGTGTTGAAAGGGCAATACTATTCCCAATTCATTATATTCTACTCCTGTTTACTAATTGATCTGTGTTCTTCTCTTTGTGCAAGAGTTTAAAAATAGTCCTAAAAGTGTGAGCGTCACTTGACATCCGGTTAGCCTCGAGCCCGTCGCCCCCCCTTTAACAAAGAAATATCTTTGCCTTGAGGCACACAGTTGACTATCCTGTTGTCAGATCGTTACGCCCGTGGGTGATAGCGATGGGTCATCGGCCCATGTACTGCAGCAGCCCCAGGCCGGCCTGTGACAACTCTGTGCCCCAACGCAAAGGGATACCCTTCTTCGGGTTCGGTGAGTCTTTCGACTCGGCCGAGACTTTATTCAACTATACGTATCTCTATTGACGCTTTCTCGAATCGACTCGTTCTTACTCTAAATTGTCGTGTCGTTTAATAGATGAGGAGACACAATTTTAAAGTACCTACCTACAGTCTAAATCGCGCTTTCAAAGTAAATTTCGCTAAGGCTATATATATCTCGACTCGGAAGAATGTTCCAGAATCCTTTCTTTAGGTCGGGGAAAGGCAGTTGCCTTCCTTTTTTAGTGATATTTATTATGTATTAGAAAATACAATAATTGTTAAAAAAGACACCTGGGAAATAAGAATGCCTGACAATACAATAATGCGTTTTTTGGTAGGACTAGAGATGGCGGTAACCAATTAAAGGTTTCCTAAATGACGATTGCCCCTCCCTCTCCCTTTCCGGTTTATCCGATGTGCTCAGTACTTCTCTTGTTTGTGCTAACTTCTAACAATTATTCATTTGGACGAGACTTCTCCCATTGACTAAAAACGGCGACCGGTTTACAGGGGCGTACGACCCTGGATCATACTATACGGCCACAGGCCCATGGTTTGCAGCAATATTGCGGACGATTGCTGGAACAACTTCCTGCCCAATCGCGTCGGCTTGCCGGCTTTAGGCTTCGGTGAGTGAGTCTGTTTCGTTTGAGAGATTTATGTTCCCTCTAAATTATATTTATAATAAAATAAAATTCGGTTCGGAGCCTATATTTGTCGTATTATCGGAATTACAACCGGGGTTTTGGGTAATTTAACGCCCGAGATACGTATGGTCGGATATCGGATCGATCGGGAGGTCTTCCCCTCGGAGTGAGTGGGCCGACGTGGCTTGCAGGGCGAAGCGGCCTTGGCTCGTTCTGTTCGGCCACAGACCGATGTACTGCAGCAATTCGGACGACATCGACTGCAGCGTCGAGTACACGAGGAAGGGGCTGCCGCTCTTCGGGGCCTTTCGTGAGTGTTTTCTTCGTGTCGCTGCTAATCTTAGAATATATTATATTTGAGCCTTTTCTCATTATTCGATCCGGTACCGTGTTACGATGACATATATTTATCGGACGATTTTAAAAGAGATTCAAGAGAGCGAGGGAGAGAAAGAGTTCTCGAATTAGACAATAAACGATTGTGTTTCCTCAGGTCTCGAACCGCTGTTGCGTGACTTCGGGGTGGACGTGGTGATCTGGGCCCACGAGCACTCGTACGAGCGCACTTGGCCCCTCTACGATCTCAAGGTGTACAACGGCTCGTCGGAGCGACCGTACGTTAACCCGCGGTGAGTTACTTTTGGCTAAAAATCTTATTACACCGAACGACGGAATGGACAGCCAAAAACATATATATTTTTTTTATATATTAGGGGGGCAAAAGAGCTTGCGGGGCGACCAAAAAGAGCAGTCTTCGCAGCCCATAGACACCCATTTATAGTGGGTGCGTTGCCGGCCTTTTTACGTCCCGACATACTAAAAATGCGATGAATTATTCATTTCTTCCGTAGTTGCCGAAAATTGTGTCGCCGATGAAATAATGACACGTACACAGATTTTGCATATAGGATATTAAATACAGGCTTCGGGCGATTTCCCGTAAATTCATATTTATTAATTCTTTCTTACAAACTCATTTAATAATGGTTCTCATTTGAAATTTAAAAAAAATCGTCGCGTAAACCGGTATGGAGGATGAATGTGCATCGACGTGGTAAATAAATGATATTCTATAAAGTTGCCGATTTACAGCTTTTCGCATGGATTCTTTTGCCTTTATTTTGTCGGTTAATTTAAAATCATCGTGCAATGTTTTCGATAATTAATATTTCCTGTTGCAGGGCACCGGTACACATAATAACCGGTTCGGCGGGTTGTCAGGAAGACACGGACGGCTTTAAGCGTAAGAAATCTGGTCTATAGTAATATAATATATATATTATGTATGGTTTTATCTTTTTTACAAAATATTATTTATTCCAGAATCGAAGATTCTCCTTCGATTTGATAATTAATATATGTATTGATCGTTTTCGGTCCTTCGGGCCGGAAATGTACGTGTACACGAATGACATTACAGCTCGTCCCCCGGCGTGGTCCGCCTTCCGCTCCAGTGACTACGGATATACGCGCTTCAAGGCCTACAATCACACGCATGTTTATTTCGAACAGGTATCGCTCACTTATTACCCATCGTTCATCGATCACTTATAAGTTTTAACTCGAAACAATTCGGTTTCGTCCACGGGCCCCGGCTCGGTTAATAAAAAGTACTTTTTTTCAGGTTGACGTCGACGAAGACGGTCGCGTCATAGACTCCGTGTGGATAGTGAAGGACAAACATGAAACTTATCACTTCGATTCATAGCTTACACGAGTGCTTCTAGCGAAACCGACCAAAGTTACATTTTTGCAAAGAATTTGTGATACTGACTGTAAAACTATTTAATAAAAGATTTTTTATAGAATTGCCTGTTATTTCTTTGGGAAAACTGAAGTGCCCGATCTAGTATTGAGCGCTTTTAAAATCTCATAATTTAGTTCCGGCAGAATTTGACTTTTAAATTGTCTTATAAAGTACAAAAAATAAAATAATCGTTAACTTTGCGTAGAGCGCCAGTGCACTTGGTGACGGGCTCGGCGGGATGTCAGGAAGGAAGGGACCATTTTCAGCGTAAGTTGAATTTGACGCATTTTATTCTTATAGTGCCTCTCCACTACATTTAATATTACACTATAATTAAATTAAATGAAAGGGCTGTTTAGATTTATTTCAATACGGAACCACACGCACGCTTAAGGCATTTCTCTTTGTACAAATATATTTAATATAAAGTATCCGTTGAAGACTCAATGATTCACTGTTCGTGACAGACGCCCCGAAGGAATGGTCCGCTTTTCGTTCTCAAGACTACGGCTACACCAAACTCAAGGCTTTCAACAACACTCATATCTACTTTGAGCAGGTGAGTCTGTCCATATTGAGCAGCATTTTAAACCCCTTTTACAAATTATTTAGCAAATGGTTATTCCCATAGTTACACAGTATACAGGCTGTATACTCGAATAGCTTTTCTTTATCTCTATTTTCACTTTTGATTTTCATAATCTGGGGATCATAGGACATACGATTAGGAACAGGATGGTTAATAGCTACTTCATTTTATTAAAATTTAATTTTATATTACAGGTATCCGTTGACATTGAGGGAAAAGTAATTGATCAATTTTGGTTAGTCAAACAAAGTTCTACAAAATGAGATTAAAAGTATGTGCTTGTTTTAATTTGACTAAATCCTAATACGTGCTTGGTAACAAAACCAATGTAGAAAACATTTATTTCAAACACTTGCTCAAACGGTTTGTCAGCATCCTGTACCATCAATACAAATTGATAAAGATGACCCCGATTATTTAATTAATATTACATCAATAAACCGTAAAGTTTATCTCTGATTTCTATTATGTTTAAATTGTTGCTTGAATTGTCTACCCTTTTGTTTCAACTGGCCACGGTTCCACTGGTGCTTGTGGTTCTTCTGAATGCTGCCCTTTTTAGCTACAAAGTTCCTGAACGTGGGCCTAAATGCAGTTTGCGGTTTTTCATCAGTGCAGAGTAGTTTTTTTAAAAATATTGCTTCAGTTTCCGATTCATAAATCTTAACTGCATTACTAAAAAGATGAATAATTCTAAGAGCCAACTTGGGATGAACAGAAACACCGCAATTGCGGCTATGGTTGAATGGGTCTTGAATACACATCATTGTATCAATCCTCAATGGTTGACAAATATTTCTGGTAACATTTATTTTATATAATTCAAACTCTTCTGGTAGATTTTCCAAACTCTTAAATTTCTCTCTATCAATTAAAGTCCCGGTATACAGAGATATAACATACTTTTTAAAATTAAAATTCTCATAGTATTTCAGAAATCCACCAAACAATGTATACAAGCTATCGTTGTTACTGGATTTACTTACAGAGAGTGAAAATGCTGTGTTCCAGTTATCTTCAATATCTTCTGTAACATTTTGCTGCAAAATTCTTATTGAGGGTAAAATATTCTTTTGTTGTAAGTAAAATAAGAAAAGTAAAGTAAGGCTGTAACTTGACATTAAGTTCATGCCCGTAAAGCATTGAATCTTTGACCAATACTTGACAAGAACCATAAGGGTAAGTATACGTTCATCACTGAATATCAAATATTCCAGAAGTTTGGAATTCTTGACTGCAGCACGTGTGGAAAAACTCACATCACAGTGAGTATTTGTTGGAACATAAGTAAATTGCACTATAGGAACCTTAGCTTTTGTTATTGCAAATACGTTTTGAAATTTACGATTTCTTTGTAATATCTTCCGAGCTTCTATTACAAAGTCTGCCCTTGGCATATCCAACCATGGTGGAAGATTAACTAAACAATCAACATCACTGCTTCGAAGTGCCAGACCTGTTACAATTGATCCGAACACTTCTAACTTGGAACCTATAATAAAGAATAACAAAGTTAAGTAATGAAGTGTTAATTTAATATTGGCATTGTTTCATTACATACATTTTAAAAGCAAATAGAACAATTAGGTTTATTAAATTGGTATTCTACTGTCGGGTACTGCTGCAGAGGTTCAATCCATATTTGTGCTTGCAGCTGCGGGCTGTTTGGGGTATTTGTTGTGTTTCCCCAAGGAAGTCGGTACGGAATAAGTTTAAGGAATTAAATATTATGACACTATCTGGTCAATATATTCTTGAAGCTTGTTGTATGTACAAAAAAATATAAACAAATTTTAAAACAAATTGTGACGTTACAACAAACTCCCAAGCAAAATTAGAGAATTATCACTAAATTCAAAGCCCTATTTAAATGATCCTAATCCTTGGGATAGATTTGCTCCAGTTCAAACAATTTGTATGACTCAAAACTTAGCAATTAAAAAGAGTGGCGGAAAGTTTGTTGCCAGTTCTTTTTGCCCACTCTACGCCCTTGACTTGCAAACTGGTAGAAAATGTAAATTTACAATTAATTTAACTCCTTTTCTGATGTTCATAAGTGTACTTGTTTACCTATATGAATAAAGTTAGTTTGAGTTTAAGTTTGATAAGTTAGAAGATTGGCTTAATTTTATAGATATCATAATATCATAATCTGTAACTACTACAGATCAGGTAAAAAAAAGTAATTTAGTACCAGTAAGTAATCAAATGTACCTTTCCAAGTATTTCCAAATATGTCTTGTAAATCATTAAATAACAATTGTAATCTTTCCACTTCATCTCGACTCATTCGAATGTAATCCATTAAATTTTTTATTTGTGTATAAAAATCTCCATCAAAACTTACATTTGTGGTATCTAAGATATCTAAAAAAAGGACAATAAAAAATAAGCTGTACAAGAATGTTGCTAAATTGACTCCTTGAACAATTTGCTATGAAGTATGGATTCGCAACTTTCTTCTTACAGAACTAACAATGGTGTTCCGAACTTGACTGCACTCTTACCTATATAATAACTCATTGTTTTATTAGTCTCAATAACTGTACTAGTTCTCAAGTTTCAAACGATTCACATGAACACAAGTTTTCTATTAAACTTGCTCAAATAATTTTTATTACTACGTGAAATAAGCTGGATTTCAAAATATGAAGTTAAAATTATAATAATCTCACAAAAATATTGATGATTGGTCTGTTACTAATATTAATATATTTTGTGGTTTGTATTTGGTAAGTCCTTAATTAGCCTGGAGGGAGTAGTCAAAGTCATGTTTCGACAGGCGTAACAACTAACCAGCCAACGCTAAACAAATTTGTATGAGAATGAGATTAGCTCACGCTTTGTCACGTGACCATTTTCATATAATATGTAAATTCGTTTGGCGCTTGTCTAACGAGATTTGACTTAAGCCCCTGGATGCAAGATTCGAGTGATAGGGAAAATACCTACTCTACATTTTAGTTTTTTTTATGAAACTCTACCACGGAATACAGATATACAATAATTATACCTATAGATATAGAATACTTCTGGCGTTCACTATATATCACCTAATAAAGAGTAGGGACTTCACAGACTGACCTTTAATCTGCTATAGACTAAGGAATATTAATCCAATATAAATCTCTTTAGACAGACTAAATAACTTGGGCATTCGTGGGTTTATTTTTCTTAGAATAGGGGCGAGCGAGCAAAAACCTCACCGTCTAGCCGGATCGCTACCTAAAAGTATTCATTATAAGTTTTCTAGATAATATATTAGTTTGATTTGCATATTTAAATTAATAATAGTTTGTTTCATGTTTTCTCAGAAATTTACAGTAATTAAATCCTTTGAACCTGCATAATCGTGATATACAATTATTAGTAGTACCTAAAAATATCAATATCCTATAAAATATAAATATGTATCATCTCACTCAACTAATCTGCAAAATTAAAAAGCAAGTTAGTTTTTGTTTTTAATTAAACAATTTTGTACGGAATGAATGCGAGGATAACTTAATAGACGCATATAAATATGGAAATATCAAGTATATAAGGAGGCTGCTGGCTGAGTCAAGACGCCTTAACATAGACGGTATTGCTTTTTCTATAGCTAAAACTATAATTATTTATTTAAATGGCTACATTTCTACAAAAAAAATAATATAAGACAAACAAAAAATTATAAAATAATAAGAAGCGGTTATGTTGTACTCTATTATCAATAAGTGATTGTCTATGGACGGGTATGTCCAATTTCATAAGTCTTCAAAATGTTTTTAATGATCTCATAAGCTTGCTTGCTTTTTTGTTTTACCTATATTTATGGGAGAAAAATATATATTATGTTTGTTAGCAAAATATGTAAAATTTTTTCCGCCTTTGTTAAACCGATATCGTTGTTAAGGGTACTTTTTAATTTATTTTATAATTTCTAGAAAAAACTGTATTTTCGTATTTGATCCTTACAATTCATATTAAGCTTAGAACGCAAGCAACAAACTAAACCAAATATAAACTACAAGTGTGGCTATGACTGTGATATCAAAAAGTTATAATACTTACTTCAAGATTGAAATTGAATACTACTTGAATATATTTCTCTTGCATATTTGAAATTACTTTTCTAACCGAGTGTAACAAAAGCTTTATGTTTATCGATATTTAAGGGTATTTGAAGTTGGTCCTAAGGGGAAGAATCTGTAGGAGTTGGCATCACTGGTTGACATATTATTATTATTATTAGAATCTTCTGACTTCTACTATTCGTCGATATTCGTGATACGAAGTTACGAACTACGTAGTTGAGTTTTAACTTTTAATTCATATAAAATAGAAATAAATGGGTGAGTAATTATTTTACCATTTAGATTATTACGATTTACTTGGGAATGTCTAATATCTGCTAAGGTCCACTATTAGAATATATTGTTTCATTTTTTGTAGAATAGATATTCTTCAGATAGATATTTAGGTCCTAGATATAAACAAATTCTAATACTATTAAGACTAGGGGTCTTTAAATAGTTTTACACTTAAGGAATATTTGAGTTTCAGAGCTCATCAACCCTTCTTGTCTCAGCTTTGCTGGTGATTTTAATACACAGATGAAAGAAGTAATAAATTATATAAAGATATCCGATGAAGAATGCAAAAACCGGAAAAAAGTCATGTACGACTTGAATTCTGTACTTGCAAGCATATGTGAAGGTAAATATGTAGTTACATAAATACTGCTACATTTACCAATGAACTAGCTTTAAGTCACAAGACATTTATAGAAGTTGTAGAAATCATTTTAACAATACCTAAAGTAGACAAAGTAATCTTGTGATAGTTTCGAACTGAACTGAACTTTTATTAATCTAGAATCCCAATTCATGAAATCTACATCATACTCTAATATAATATGTAGCGTAGTTATGGTAGGGGAGCCCACGATGCTAAATGGGGATTTACTCGAGCGTCGTAGAGACCTATTGGGATGCAAAGCTTAGATGATAAGAAGAAAAAATGTTATATGATATATACCTTTTCATCGGTGGGGGAAGCGGCTATAGATTGTTAAATATGTAAAAAAAAAACTGTTGCATGGACATCCTCGAGCGCGTCAGATATTGATAGCATCAATGCCCTACGTATTTTTAATAATGTACGTATGTTAATCTGATAGTTTGCATGATGCGGGTGGTTGTATTTAAAGGTTGAAAATGAAAAAAAAAAAAAAATATCGAACGCGTCAGATTTTCTAAGGGAGTGTTAAGTGCACCAAAAAAAAGCTCTCATTCACTAATCTGACGATTTCGATGGGACGCAAACCCACGGCCATTTTCATAATTAACAAAAAAAAAATGGCAATTTTGAAATACTCAAGCGCGTCAGATTAAGATATATGTGGTTCATCTTTATGTTCTAAACGTACTGTCTCCTAATCTGACGATTATCTAGAGGGATTCCCCTGATCTGACAAAAAAAATTTAGAAAAACGGTTCACCTAAAGGGCCATCCCTGCAACTTCCCGCTAATTCCATTCCTGGGCGCTTAAAATTGATATTTTGAGCTCGCTGATTTCAAAAAAGTAATATTTCTATGCATTTGAGCTCTCCCAGCTCGAAAGTCTGATAGAAATTTCATAGAACACTATTTTTGGAATTTTCAAACCGCAATAACTTTTGAATGGATCAAGCAATTTTCACGCGGTTGGCGGCTTTCGACGCAGTTTTGTTATCCTCATAAGTAATTTTGCAATTTTAATTGATCGAACCACAAATTTCGGATTAATCCCGAAAAAACACATTTTCGGGTTTCTTTCGTTCACGATATCTCTCAAACGAATCATCCGCTTTTGACCAGCTTGGTAGCGATCGACGTGGTTTTTCAAGGTCAAAGGCGGATTAGTTTTTGAAGTTGATCGACAAAGAAACCACTTTAAAAAAAAAAAATCTTATTTTTTTTAAGATTTTTCAAAATTTCTCAAAATCTATCGGTCCGAATCGGTTCAAATTCACAGAAAATGTAATCTTGAGGGAAAAATTTAGAACGCCGTTTAGTAGATTCTGATCGGTTTAAGGAAATGTAGGCATCACGCAGCTGCACGCATTTAACTTTATCGACGATTTTTTGTTATTTCGGCTTGCGGAAATCGTCAGATTATATATTTTTCATTATTCTTGAATTATTTCCTTCAAAATAAAAAAGAATTAGCTACGCTCGAGAATGTCGAGATGACGTTTTTTTTACAACTTTGTTGCCCTCCCCTTTTTTTACGTCACTCTCAAATTGTCAGACTAGTGGAATATACATTTTTTAGAATGTAATTAACTCACCCTACCTTAATCTGACGCGCTCGGGAATTTCTGATGGTCAATTTTTTTTACTAATCTGATCCTGTCTCCTTCACGGGCGGCCTTATATATGGGCCTCATGTTTTGTGGAGGTACTTAACGGGTACAAGGTATCCCCCTATATATTAATCTGCCGCGCTTTAGTAAATCCCGAAATCCCCTCTTGGGCTCCCCTACCATAATCCCATTGCCATGATAGGTAATTATTTTAGGGCTCAAAATTTGAATCAAATCTGTTAAGCTTTGGTCACAATGTTTAATTGTTTTTACAAAAGATTGTATGCACCCTGTAAAAATATAATGGATAGTTCCCATTGACTTTTTTTACTACAGATGATGCCGTTATGTGCGAATAGAGCGAAAGAAGGGAAATATCGTTATAGTAGGCAAAAGAACCCGTGCAGGCTCTGCCCTACAGTTTACCTTTTGACCTTTCAGTCGATTCGTCGCTAGTGTACGAAATTGTTTAATTTGTCCACGCGCAGATTCCGATCCCTAATACGCGCGCGTTATATATGTCAACGTAAAATTGTAAAAACCGTTAGATTGTAATCGCGAGATTATAAACTGTCGAAAGATTGTGAACCTCAGCTTACTGCTTACAATTTAACGTATTATTATTCGGTAGATTGTACTACACTAACTTTGTTATCATTCAAACTTCTTTGGTCAATTACAGATTAATTTAACTTCCCAACAATTTCATATAACTACCGAATAATAATACGTTAAATTGTAAGCAGTTCGTTGAGGTTCACAATCTTTCGACAGTTTATAATCTCGCGATATAGATTACAATCTAACGGTGTTTACAATTTTACGGTGACATATATAATCTTAAGTCTTAGGAATAAATAAATAGTGATTCGTAAAAACCTAATAGGTATGAATTAATAATTAAAGTCACAATAGTGGTAGCAACTCCTTTTTGCGGCACTTCACTTAAACTTTTCCAAAAACCAACAAACACTAATTCACATTTATCTGTACCTGTAGTTTATTGTTGTTTATACTCCTAGGTACTAAAGGTGCTACCACTTAATCACATAAATTATTAATTCATATTTTTAATTAGAGATTTCAAAATTTCACTCTGATTTTTCTAGATGTCTATCTAAAGTTAACATTTAATCCTTCCGATAACAGGATCTCAGATGGAGGAATTTGGATCGAGTTTAACCGGTCTAGCCCTGAAAAACAGCGACATAGACTGCTTCGTGAATATACCGCAGGATGTCAGCGAGCATGCCGTTCAACTCGTATTACGTACTCAAAAAGCTCTTCTTAAAAATGAAAAATTTGTTAACATAAATGTATTCACTAAAACAAAGATTCCTAAAGTCAATTTTCAGCACAGGAAAACCAAAATATGCTGCGATGTTACTTTCTCTGGTCGAGGGGCATTGAAAAATTCACTTTTACTCCAATACTTGATATCCAGTGATGAGCGTATCCGACCTCTGATGTTTATAGTCAAATATTGGGCTAAAATCAAGAAAATCACGGGTAGACGTCTAATGTCTAATTACTGTCTTATATTGCTGGTAGTATTCTTTTTACAAAGAGAACGTATATTACCAACAATAGAGTGTCTGCAACTAAATGTCGCGATGGAAGAAACAGACTATTGGAATACGGAATTTGCTCGTGTCGTCAATCTGAACGATAATCAGAAAAGTGTATACAATTTATTAGGTGATTTTTTTCGTTTCTATTCGACTTTAGATTTTGAAAATAATATAATTTCGTTATATACGGGCGATTTAATAAGGAGAGAATGTTTCGCCAACGTCCAGGATATTTCATCGGTCTACGAGATTTATTGGGTAAATGTTAGGGAACATAATCTACCGGGTCTTGTTTTAGATTCTTCTTTCTGTATTCAGGACCCTTTTAATCACGCGCGAAACGCGGGTGTTACTGTGAAACGTACAACGGCTGAGTTCATCGTTCAGCTTATGAAGAATGCCGCGTCAATTTATGAACATGAATCTGACGATTACTTTCTTCCGAAACTCTTGAATCCATATGGAAATAAATCTAGTGGGGAAGCAAGACAACGGAAACATACGGGCTACAAAAACGATCTTTAATTTCCAAGATACAAAAAATTATAATTAGAGAAAATAATTATGTCTGAATTATTAGACAATGGCAATAGGGTTTCGCCTTTTCTTAAGGCAAGTGTATTCGCAGGTATCTTTGTCTAAATGTATACTAGTTAGTTCTAATGCGGTTTTATGTTCATATGCTTTTAAGATTTTTATGGTTTTAAGTTTTTTTATGTTATGTAATTTAGAAATTATAAGCTATAACATTATAAATTGGAATTAAATATTATTTAGAGTTATATTTTTATTAATATAAACTATAACAATCGCCAGAAAAATCCGTCGTTCCACAAGTGAGCGTTTGGAAAAACTTTATTATTAAAAAAATCTTCCTAACGTACACGATCCAAAACAAATGAACAAAGTAACATTAACTATTTACACACTCGTCTGCTCTTACGTGTCTGCCCGTTCGGATAGGCTACGCCCCCCGGCATGGAGCGCATAATTTGGCATGTTTTTCACATGCCCTTATTTCAGTTTCACCTTTGGAGATAACTCCGTTATTCTCTATGTTTTCTTTTATATTTTTAATTTCTGTCTCGAAAGCATATACTGTCTGACCTGGTTGGCACCAGATCAGTTAAGTGTAGCGCACGGTTATGTCCCGGTTTACATACAATACGTGAAATGGCTATCATAGCCATAGCACTCGATGAAGGCGAAATAGAAAATAGCAAAAATCGAAGAAAAAGATATTGGGTACACAATATGAATAAAGCAAGGAGTGTCGCGGGAGGGGACAGGGGCAAGGGTGGACGACCGACGAAGAGACGTGAGGTCGGGTACGGAGAGAGGTAAGTGCGGGAACTGAAGTTGACCACGCACCGCATTGCGGTTCGGAGCCTGTTCCGAGGCGAGGCGATTACTTTACGATTCCGATTAGTGTGCGTTGCAGTATGGAGTTTCATACAAACATTACTGAACGGCTCGAGGTAATACGGTGGCGATCCCTTTCCGAATCGATCCCTTTAGTCTGCTCAAGCTTTGTAAAATGACATATTTTCCATACAAACGTGTATTTCAGCCCTTTTTCGCATTAAAAAGTACCATAATATGTAAAGGACATTGCCACGGCACTCACTCGGGTTCTAGATTATCTTTGTACAATATTTCATATTTTCAATCGGTTTAAGAGTGATTGCGTAACACAATATTGTTTGCTAGTGGATATCATTTTAGGGCTGTATAGCAAAGTTTCTAAAAAAAATACCGGACTTTGTGTTACAGGATAGCATCAAAATTATTAAAAACGTAAAGTTTTAACAAGGACCTTTACGTGAAAACCAAATAAGGTGAAAAAAATATCATGTGAATGTTGAGGCGACCCACCTTCGTGATATAGAACTACTCCCGCCTGTTAAAATAATTTTTTGATATAGTCACATATATATACACATACAGTGTAAATTCTTTATAACGAAAACACTCTAAAACGAAGAAAAATGCTCGGTCCATTGAAATTCGTTATAAAGTTACCGCTGTATTTGGCTAAATTGAATAATTTCTATTAATCTGTAAGCACTCACCTAGCATATAGGTTTTAAGAAGACCGGTCCTTTAATAAAAGATTATTATTAAAAAAAATATTTTAATATTTACGATAAACCATTAACATACATTAAGAATAAATTTTCCCATGAATAAAAACTCCTAGGTCAAACGTCTAGTAAAGACTAAAATGTACTTACGAGATCGCACGACTGGTCGCCACAGCTATCTTTCTATTTTACAATTTTTATATCTTCTAATTCAAGCTTATTCTAAAAATTCCAGTATCCGGTATGTGAAAAGCTTAGTGATGATAATTTAAACATTGAAATACATAGACAATTTCTAATTCTGACGAAGAACTCTAAGCTTCGTCATAAAACTACACATTACAACAATTTGTTTTTAATTAACTCTTCAAAACCTTTAAATTTTGAATCAATTTAAAGATTGTCGTCAAAGAACTATAATATACTCTCTACTCTAGTATGATCATGTCAAATGTTCAATTTTAATTAAGACATGTATTATTATTTATTACTTATGTAGAAAGTCGATTTATTTGTATGAAAATGACAGTTCGTGTCGACAAGTTTTCATACAAATTAAGTTTTCGACTTTCTACATACAGTACCGTAAAGAGATCTCTACTGAACCCTAAGTCTTTGATCTTCAAGTTCACGGGCCTCACAGCTTAAAGTTTTTCAAAATAATTACAATGGAATACTTAGGTCAGTAGACATCTCTAGCGCCGACACAACAAAATTCAACAATCAGGAGACTTTAATAAGAGTGGGCTTTACAAACAATTAAAAAATTAAAAATAATTCAATTTTCAAATTAACTTCACACATCATTTAGTCATTTAGAAGCATCACTCACTGAACAGTTATCTCGTAATCTATCCGATAAATCGTCAGATTCGATCGAGTCACTCCTGTCGATACCGTTTCCCACACCTTCTCTTTGCGTTCTGGGACGCTTGTTCTCGGGGGCGGGCGGCAGAAAAGGTTTCACCAACTCGAAGAACCAACCCTTGATCATGAGCCGGAACATCTTTCCGAACTGTTGGAAATCGGCCTTGTCGCCGTCGACGTACTCGATGTACACCGACGTGGCTCGGGAAATTCGAGGGAAGCTGAGGACCAGGCGTATCTTCAAGTGCACGCCGCACTCCTCGCGGGTGTCCATTATCTCTTGCGAAATGTTCATCTGTTTCTCTAGGAAAGTGCCCCCCGCGTGTTTGTACAGTTTGGTCAATCTCTTCCTGTCCCAGACGGGTTTCGTCAGAGTGACGGCGTAGCGCTCTATCTGTCTCGTCGTCCCTGGTCTCTCCTCCGTCTCCAGGACGACGAGCGTCGAGCGGCAGATGTCTTCGAAGAGGATACGTATCACGTTTTTGATGATAGCTTTCCACTCGTCGCCCACCACCCGGTCCAAGTCCTTGGAGTGCACGACGGTTCCGATCTTGTTCTTGTCGGGCACCGCGATCTTCGGTTTCTTCAACAGAATCGTCTCGAGAAATTCGGCTCTGGACTCCCGAAAGGTCGTCGCCGCGAACTTGATATACTGCGGCAGCTCGTCGGCCAGCTTCCCGCCGATGGAGCCGCCCACGTTGTGACACAGCTGGAAGGGGTCCTGTATGCAAACGGGGGTCGAAAGCTTGATCGGGCGGGCAGCTCCGCTCTCGACGTTCCGCTTGTACCGGTCGAAGGCGTCGGGCAGGGAGGCGAGATTCGCGAAGGCGGGCTTCTCGATCTCTCGCCCGAGGAACGGGCAGACGACGGACTTGTTGAAGTCGAAGGCGGCGTAGAACTTGAAGAACCCTCCGAGGAGGTCCTCGACGGAGGCCGGCATGGGCGAGGGCGTCGGCGGGTCGGTCGAGAAAGCCGTGTTCCAGCCGTCCACCAGATCCTCGCGACCCCGCTGCAGGCTCTCGACGGAGGGCAGGATTCCCAGCAGCTGCAGGAAGAAGACGAGGAGCATCGTCAGCGCGTAGTTGGTCACCTTGCCGGTGCCCGACAGCTCGTGCACCTTGGCCCAGTACTTGATGACGACGGCGAGCGGCAGCAGACGAGCGTCCGAATGCAGCAGGAAGGCCACCAGGCGGCTGTTCTGCGAGCCCAGCGGGGTCTTGAAGGACACGTCGCAGGTGGTCTCCGTGGGCACGTGGAAGAACTTCACGATGGGCGTGTGCGCGTTGGGGATGGCGAAGACCTCGGCGAACACGTCGGGGTAGAGCTGGAGCAGCCGCTTGGTGCGCATGACGTGGGCGGCGTCGTCGCCTCGCAGCCGCGCCGGCAGCCGCACGAAGCAGTCCGCGTCGCTGCTCTTGATGCCCAGCCCCGTCGTGATGGACCCGAACGGGACGGCGCAGCAGTCTGCGCGATAGGACTCCGTTACTTCCCACTCTTCGTGCTCATCGCGTAGCTCACGAACGAGAGATTTGTCTCACCTGGCCAAACAGTGCGCAGGGCGTTCTCCAGGTCCACGTACAGCGCAGAGATGTTGACGACCTCGTCTCGCGTGAGTCTGACGGCGTCCAACACCTGCTCCAACTGATGCTCGAAGTCCCCCTTCAGCCCGATCTTCCCGGGCTCTATTATTACACCTGGAAGAGTACGACACGTTCGATATATTCACTCATTTTATGACATCTAAGAATTTATTTATTTTCGTTCACCGTATTGAATGGTTGAGAATGTAGTGTCTTTACATTGTAGTGTAATAACTTTGATAGTTTTTATTTATTTCGTAATTTAAATAAAACCAACCTACTTATTGAGGCATTAAGCTTCCTACTAAGTAGTAAAATGCACAACAGCAAAGGCCGCAACGTGTCCGGTAAAACAATAATCAATAAGTAAAATAAATAAGTTAGCGACAATTAATTAAGATCTTCGAACAATCACTATGCATACTCACTCTTTTCCTTACTTCGCACAAATCTGTCTAATTTTTTGGATGGGGTGGGTTCCCCCTTGTCAAGCTTTATTGTCAGAAACGAGCCATACACGGAAATCTTCTTTGAGTGTGCAATTGCATCGAGAACGCTATCTTCATCGGGCAAAGTGAGAATGGCATACTTCTTAAATAGTTTAACCTTGACGTGACCATAAGTAGCAAATACATATTTCAAGTCTTCCACTCTTGTGTAAGGAGGAAACCCTGAAAGTTAAAAAACTTGGAATGACAATTACACCCTTTTACTGTTTATGTTCTACAATGAATATACTATAATGATCCTGACAAATACTTAAATGATCCTAATCCTTGGGATTGATTTGCTCCAAAAAGAATGGCGGAAAGTTTCTTGCCAGTTCTTCTTGCCCGGTCTACGCCCGTAAATGTAAATTTACAATTAGTTTAACTTTTTTTTTAATGTAAGAAGTGTACTTGTTTACCTATATGAATAAAGGTTTTTTGAGTTTGAGTATACTATGGGCTTTGATTAGCTCCAAAATTGATACTACAGATTGCTTGAATATTTGTAGATGAAAGCAAATAAGGCTACCGAAACTTAACAACTAGTAATTACTTAATATTTTTGCAACATTATTGTATATTTCATTGTTAATAAAAATATGTTAAACTTGTAAATAAAGAGTCAAGACACTTTGAATTTAAAAAATTAAACTTTATTTTTCTGTACTAGACAAATACAAAATATGTCAAACTTAATCTTAAATACATACCAGAAACATGTACTTTTAGATGACCTTTAGGACTACCCTTTGCTGACTGTTCCTGCTTATTAGGTGCACGACGTCTCGGTGAAGATCCTTGGGGCTGTTCCGCTGACATTTTTTATGGCAACAGTTGAGCACCTGTTTAAATAACAAATTAGTTGCTGTATATTGTTACAACATAACTGAAGAACTGGGAATTGACCAAATATAAATGATGAAATAGTTTTGACACATTTGAAATAAGCTGAGCATAAATAGATATTTGGCTGCCACATGAGCGCACTTCGAGAAGACTAATGAGCCATGTCCTTTATTTTATTGAGAGATAATTAAACTTTTTTTTTTATAAGCCTATATCTTGTAATCAGTCAGCTAGACTATGAGCAGATGTGTTGAGAGCTGTTAGGCGTTCAGAGCAAAATCTCCATCGAGACTGCTCCTCTCTTTGAACCGTGTCTATCAAGACTTAGGATTTCTCGCCTTTCAAGCCTATTCATTAGGTCCGGTGTGGTTAGTTGCGTCGCAAGCTTATAAGGATGCATTTCTAGCCTTTTTCTGTATTTTATACTCCATGTCTTGATCTCCTCGTTAACAGTCCTGATTTGAGGTGCTCACGAATCTCCGATGTTATTATAAACCACGGACAGTTGGATATTTGTTTCAAGATGTAATTTTGAACCCTCTGTATCAATGATACTTATGTAAGAGTCACACGCCGAACACCATAGTTGAATCCAAATTGGTTTCAAGAGCATTTCGTAGATGAGTAGCTTATTATCTACCGAAAGCTTGGAATTTCTGCCAAGCAGCCAGTAGAGTCCTCGGTATTTCAGGTTGATTTCTTCTCTCTTCTTCTGTATGTGTTGTTTCCATACGAGTCTCCTATCAAGGTGTATTCCCAAGTACACAGTTTTCTTGCGGGGGTTGTTGATTGCACAGAGTTACTGGCGGACAGTCTCCTCTACGGAAAGCGAAGGTTACATGAACAGATTTTGTCACACTTACTTAGCTTTTATTCTCCACTTTGAAAGCCACGCTTCAATTTCTTGCCAGTCAACGGTATCGTCTGCGAATGTTGCTAATATAACGTGTTCGCTTTGTGGTAAATCACATGTGTAAATGGTATATAAGACTGGGCCCAGGACAGACCCCTGCGGTACACCAGCTTTGATTGAATGAAATTGCGTTATACACTCTCCTTCTCTTATTTGAAATATTCTTTATGTTAGATAAGATTTTATGATAGGGGGAAGAATGTACAGGGTAGAAGTAGTTTTTACTGTATACATGAGACCTTTATGCCATACTCTATCAAACGCCTGCTGCACGTCTAGGAATGCAGAGGAGCAGTACTCCTTTCTCTCTAGTGCCTTCCTTATTACAGAGCAGATTCTATGGACTTGTTCCACAGTGCCATACTGCTGGCGAAACTGGTGGTCCGGGATTATGGCTCTTTTATGAATCTCCTCCAATATTCTGTGCAGTAGGACTGACTCAAAAAGTTTTGACGTTACGGTTAGTAGACTAATCGGCCTGTAGCTAAGTTCGTTCACTGGCTTCCCTACTTTAGGTATCATAATTACTTGTGAAACTCTCCACAGCGATGGAAAGTGTCCAGTTCTTATTATGCCATTAAATAAGATCTTTAGAAAAACTATGGCTTTTTTGGGAAGTCCCTTCAAGACTTTTTTTGTCTATTAAATCAAACCCGGGAGTCTTTTTGTCCTCCAATTTTGAGATTGTAGCCACGCCTTCTTTCGGAGTTGTACGCCTTATCGGAAAATCGAGCTGGAAGAGGACTTAGGACCGAATCTATGAAGGAATCATCAGTGTCTGGGTCAGCTTCATTAGGCGTGACAACTTTTGCTAATTGAACAGCACAGCATCATCTTTTTTTTTTTCTTGTCCTTGCCCAAGTGTTATTCTGCAACCTTAACGGCGGTTTGGGATCTATCGGCCTATTATAGTTCCTACAATCTCGCCATAGAAAGTAGTTAGTAGCATTTGTTGCAGTTAAAGAATGATGATAACATTCCATAGTTTTGTCCCTTGCATTTTTTATGACAAGTTTAAGATCCTTGACTGCTTTGTTAAGAGCTCTTTTATCTACTGAAAGCCTGCTAGTGTGCCATACTGTTTGCAGTCTTCTTTTGTTCAGAATTAGTTCTTTTATTTCAAATGATATCTTATTTTGCCGTGGCCTGGGGTTCAAGTGCTCTGGAGAGGTTTTCCAGCAGGCAGCTTGAACTGTGCTTTGTGGCTTCTTCGATATCCTCTTCTGTTTTAAGTGCTATTTTTAGGCTTAGCTCTGTATTAACTATTTCCCTGAAGCTATCCCAGTCTGTGTATTTGTTGTACAATGATTGCCGAACTTCTTTCTTAAGAATAGTGATGCTCACTGTCAATGTTACAGGAACATGGTAAGATGAGCTATCGAGGCATGACTCAAGATTGAAGAAAAGTCGAGATAATCCTGTTGTGTTGAAGAAGTCTAGAATGTCTGGCAGTCTGTTCTGAAATTGAGACATAATTAATCTATTTTTTGTGAAGAGCTTAATTGACTGGTAATGGTGGATCACAAACAAGATATGTATGTTCCAGTCAAGCATCACAGAGTGTGCCAAATCTTTTAATTCGCAATAAGGTGTTGCTGTGTGTAGGATAGGTAAGGTATCCATTATATGCTTTTTACAACAGAACAGAATATATGCCAATTTAATAATTTGATACTTAACTATCTAAAATTAGAATAAAAGGGATGTTACAATGATTAAGGTTTCAATGTGATATCTTTATTTACTACAAAAAAGGTTATCTAACTCTTAATGTTTACCAATAATTAGATGAAAGTTTATTAACTATCTGTTGTCACTAATGACTTCATTTAGATACAAACAACGGTTTTTTTATGGAGCCACATCATATATGAGTTTGGTCTGTGATTTTTCTTTAAGCAGCATTTAGTGATATAT
This sequence comes from Pieris melete, assembly GCA_963693345.1. NCBI lineage: Eukaryota > Metazoa > Arthropoda > Insecta > Lepidoptera > Pieridae > Pieris > Pieris melete. The sequence goes on from CAVNZK010000003.1 coordinate 217,514, forward strand.
TACAAAGGACTCACCTATTAGACCATTTGTTACTTTAACAACTTTCAAAAAGTATTTCGGATTTAGAAATCCTTGAACATCCCCCTCTGTCAAAATTACACCATTCTCTGACTCGTAAAACTTAAGATCTTTGAGTGCCTTTTCTAAATCAATGTAAATCAACACCTGAACATCTTTTCGCATTCCACTCTTGACACTGGGATCTCCTAATGTACCCTTTGCAAAATGAATATGCTTTCTTTTCATACGGCTTAAGCCAAGGGCTTTTATGGACTCCCAATTAAGTAAATATGTACCATGGACGACTATTGAGTATTTAGGCTGAAAATTATTTATGTTTAACAGGACCCAAGAGGTTTAAGATTACTTAACATATATCAATTATACAACACCAGTAAATTTAAGATGAAAATATGTCTAACACTTTAATAATAAAATTATCCTACCTCTAATATTGGAGTCAAACCAGCATTCGAAACAATATCAAGGGAATGGCCTTGATTAGCTTTTATCTCCACAAGTTTAGTAGATGGATTCAGCCTTAGGGTAAACCTTTGTTTTTCATTATTGGTTACAACTCTCTCTATATCCACCAACTTATATTTTTGAAAATATTTATGATGCAAAATTGATATTACTGATATATAGCCTTCATCGCTATAAAATAATTACCACTATAAAATATATTAACATTAATTTTAATGTAAATAAATGCGATCATAAAACAACCATGCAATATCAGTAATAAATCCGTAAATGATCAGAAATTTAAATTTAACATATTTCCTTTACAAAAGCAAAACATAATGTCTAAGAGGTTTATATACTTAGTAACTACTTTCAAGCATTTTATTCGTAAATTATATTGTATCGTATCCAGTCTCCAATGAAGGTCCTGTTGATAAGTAAAAATGCCACATGCATATTGCAGTTATCATTGTTTACCAACCTTATAACAAGCCCCTCTTTTACGGCTCCGTGGCGAAGAACCCAGGATAGCGACCTACTTAGTTGCCGGTCTGCGCCAAATTTATTCCTGCATTATAATATAATATAATGTTACGATCATATTTTATTAAGATACCTAATTTACAATATACTTGGGTGATATATATTTTAAACCTACATGAAGTATATTTTATACCAATATATTTGATAGTTGTTTCATAGTAAAACTTTTAATAAGACAAATTGTATTTAGAAATCACAAAAATAGAAATAAACAAGATAATTAACAATGATGGCAAGTAGATGGTAAAAAAGAAATAATAATAAACTATTAACTAACCAAAGACTAGAACTATCACCACAGATTCGTGTGGGCCATTAAAAAAAAGAAAAAAAAATAACCACAGATCTGGGCTGCCAGATGAAAAAAACGCATAATCATAACCCGACTACAAAAAAATCGTAATCGTATCTAAGGAAATTTTGAAATGAAAAGATCGTACAACATAAAAGCGGAAAGTTTTTGTCTAAAATTAGTGGTTGCCAAATGAAGGCTCTGGACTTTTGGTTATAGATACGTTAGGTTGTTGGGGTATTCCCCGAACATAATTCTTGCCAGTGGAGTATAATATATTCGTTTATTTAATTTATTTATTTAAAAAAAATAAAAACGAATATATTGTATTTGTTTCATTACGATCTTAGTTGTAGATATTAGTTGTATTTAAATTATGCAAGAGCATTAGTCCATTGAAATGTAACAATTTGAGAGCCAAACTGAACATTTGCTAGAAACTAAATTAAAGGAACATCTTCAGAAAGAGATCTTCTACAATATTGTTCCGAAATATTTTCTTGATAAAATCACTGAAAAAAAGTTATTAAGCAAAATAGGATTTTTTTTTTTACTTTATTTATTTGTAACTTTTTGAATTTTGGATTTATGATAAAAAGACACATAGACATAATTGTAGGCAAAGCGATTTGCTACAAAATATGTCTTACAAATTTTTTGTACGATGGATAGTTTAGGAGATAGCTTGCAAGCTTGTATTGACCCCAAACCCTACATGTCCCATAAATAAAATTGCGTCCTCTATTAAATGTTCAGCCCATGTAACATTTCAATGGACTACATCATTGTATTCATGAAACAATTATTATCAGACATCTGTCATTTAAAGTTTTTTGTTTGTTTCAGAAGTATCTGAAAAAACTGTAAGCACGATTACCAAAGAAAGTAAAGTGCTGCTTCGGAAAAAAACTCCAAGCCAAGAAAAAAGTCAACAAGAAAAAAAAATGCGAAAATAAGTTTTTTTTAAACTAATAAATCGTAAATTACTTTATGGAATAATTATTTATCATTACGATCACACAAATAACTTAAAACCTAACTAGAATTAGAAGACGATTCCAAGAACTCCACTTGCATTTCTTGTCCTTCATCAGATGATGAAGATAAAGAGATGTTCGTTTAAAATCGCTCTTTCTTGCATTTTAATTATTATATCTTGCTTGATGAAGTCATTTTCCATTTTCTTTGCATGTTCACAAAATTTGCACTTGCCAATCCTTTGCACTGATTTGTGAGAAAGCTTCTTCTATTAATTATATTTATGTCACTTGAAAGTTGCAGGTCTATTGATATGTTTATCAGAATTTATTTGCTACACTATACCCCGTAAACCATTTCTATGGGATTTAACGTGCAATGATAAGGTGGGAGTCACGACCGTGCGATTTTAATGCTTCATCTATCTCATATAATAGCAGACATGTGTTGTCTCACTCAGTTCAAGCAGTTGAAATTTACGCCAAACATCTTCATAATGTAAATAATTTGCACGAAGCCGTGCATATCAGCAATATGATTGGCTTCCGTGGGCGGTTTGTTCCTACGTACGGAATGATAACTAGATTTTATCCTTAACAATGAATCTCTTGAAATCTTGTTAGATTTGGAATTAGCTTCTCTGTCGCCCATTTAGTAAAATTATCTTGGTGATCAGATCACTTATTGACGTGTACACCAGACAACAATTTGGTACAAAACCATTTTCTCCACCAGCGTCTACAATGATCCACCTCGCTCCAAGCTCGCTTTATATAGTAGGTAGTTTATTGTTTAGAGTTACAGAATCGCAAGGCAGGCCTCCTCTTAGGAGTGAGAGCGAGAGGCACTATTACTTAATATTTTTCTAACCTCAGAGATTCTGTAGAGAATCCGTCTTCCGTTAAAATCAATATCTTGTCGAAAATTTTGTAACAGTTTCGTTACTTTTGGATTTTCCTTCCGAACTGTATAGAATTTCTTTACTTTATTCCCAATCAATTGTAATGGTTAATGGTTTGTGGACTCAGTTTCCGCACTTAGACGCTCAATAGATCCATTGTACGTAAAGTCCTGGCTAACTAAGCATCTAAGCATCCTTCCAAAAGCACAGAAGCCTGCTGGGCACTACGCAGGCTTCACGGAGCGAACTCACTGTTCCGAGGGTTTCTGCACGTTATTCAGCCACAGCCTCGCATTCCAAGACGTGGGTGACTGATTCCTCTGCGCTGAAACAGCCTCTGCGCATGGGGCTGTCTGTCACGCCTAGGACAAAAAGATGTTTATTAAGGCGACAATGACCCGTAATTGTCCCTATCATTGTTTTAAGATTAGTTCTGTTTAAGTTTAGAAGTTGCTTTGTCAGTTTCGGGTAAACTGCTGGCAGAGCAATTTTGGATTGCCTGCAGTCCGCATTTCGTGACCAATGTTGATGTTGGAGTTCCTCAGATTTATGGCGAATCCAGGTTCGCACTTGCGAGAAGGGCAAGGGTAGGAGCGGATATTTCCGAGCCTCTCCTTGCAAGTTCAACGGCAGCATCATTGCCGAGAGATCCACTGTGTCCCTTAATCCACTGTAGGGTAACTCTATTTGTCAGGGTTATTGCCTTCAGTGCATTGTCGTTTTGCTTACTAACGCCATCAGCACAGACGTAACAACGCGTCATCGTACCGCGTATCATCCAAATATGTAGAATATGTTTAATGCTTGTGGTACCTACCTTATATGATGGAGTATCCCAATAATAACTGAAAAATAGATTTTTCTTTATTACCTTATATATTATGGATTTAATCTGTAATTCAAAAAAATGTTCTGAAAAGTGGGTTGCAAGTAAAAAAAATCTGAAAATAAAACAAGTTATTCCTTCAATTTAAGTTTGATTGTTATTTTTGTAATAATAATGTTCCATATCAAAATAAAATAAAAATTCTTAGATTTTAGTCGCATTAAAAGTTACATAAAATTTAAAATCAATAAATTCTACTTCACCATAGCCAATATGTCATAGACTCTGGGTCAGCTGACACAACTTTTATCATTGGTCTTGTGATAAGTTGTGATCCTCCGCCATTCTCGGGTCGTCTTTTCCATCTTTCTTGTCCTGTGAGTCGAATTTTATATTATTTCAATTTGTAATTGAATTTATTTATTTAATTTAATTGGGCTTGTAATATAGGCTGTGGTACTTTGTTTTAATTTGGTATTTGGTAAGCTTTAGCATAGTTTTTCATCGATGAATTAGACAACACCTTATTGCCTACCTTGTTAATTCATTTAAAATTATTTCTAAATCTTTCATAAACCATGTTAGGCCCTAATTTTACCACACGTTATATTATTTTCAATTTCATGCCTAATCAATGTATTTCATATTGTTAATTAATCATGTGATTTATCACATTAATCATTTTTATTATAGTGTGTACCTATTTCTTTTATTATTTATCATACTTGATTCTGATCTAGCAGTATTATTAATTCAGATAAATACTATAATTAAACTAATGTGGCATTCAAATAAGAACATATAGTAATATGTGTTTATGGTATTAGTAAATTCCACTAAGGACCTAATAAAATGGTTCTTATGGAAAGAGGCAAAACTTTCTTTCTGAAAAGTATTAAATGTATGCACCTATATTCATAAGATACATCCAGTTTAAATATAAACTTGTACCATGCCTGTAATAAAATTTTATAATTAAAAAAGTTATGAAATATAAATTTGGTAGAATCTTTTATATATCATTGCATATTTGACATTGATGGATTGATTAGTATTCTCTGATAAAAATATGATCAGCTGATACTCAGCCTCGCAAGTCCTAGATTTATACTGCATTGAGGAAGGAATGAGGTTATATTGTAATAAATTGTGTATTTTACAAGATCAGTTAAATTGAATAAGAATATCATTTTTACATTATTATGTAAAGATTTCTCTGGCTTTGTTCTTGTAGTAAACAGGAATCAAATTCATTATAAAAATACATTGAACCCTGTTTTAAATTGATACTATTATTTCTAGATTAATATAGACTCAAATATCCAAAATGTCTAAGGTCTAAGGACAATTTGAAGACAATTGCGGATGAGGAGAATGAAGAGAGGTTTGGATATGTGTTTGCTGTTTCTGGACCCGGTAAGTTAGTTATAATTCTGTGAACTAAATCAGAATATTGATAAAATAGATCTCTGTAGCCTCAGTATGGCAGCACATAATATGACATATTACTTTATTATAATGTGCACATATGATATGCATATGTTATATTATTTTATTATAGTGTGTGTGTGTGTGTGTGGTTTGGATATGTGAATAGACTTGTAAATAAAATGCTGGTTTTTATAGTCGTAACGGCGGAGAAAATGTCCGGATCAGCTATGTACGAGTTGGTGCGTGTGGGTTACAATGAACTGGTCGGTGAAATTATTAGGCTAGAGGGTGACATGGCCACCATACAGGTATTATGTAGTTGCACACATAGTTTTTCATCTAACCTTCAATCTTAATACAATATATAACAATGAAAACACCTTTATAACAAATTGCACAATCTTTTAATGGGGCATGGATCCATCCATCAGACAGGACAGGCAATTATTATTCAATTTCTATGGATATAGATGTGCGAGACTAATCAAATCATAGGCAGCAGTCAGATAGTCAATAAATATCATGATCCTTGAGATCTCGTCAACATTCATTGATGTGTAAACATAGCAGAAATCTTTAACAATGTCCTTATAGCAAAATATTGTAAAGTGACTGATAATTTTTCTCTCACGGTTATGGAATTTCTCATGCGAGTATCTTCCTTGGTTATATGTGGCGAAATCATATATTTCCAATAGAATACCATTCATACGAAAGATATTCTTGTAATCTTCAGTGTCCAAAATCTTGACTTCATTCAATTAATTCAAATGTAAGTTGACCACGTATGTTTATCGCGCTTTCTCCATGTTTTTACAAAAACGACGTTTTTTCTTCGATTGACTCACATTTCACGTTAATATTATGTCAATACAGGCCGTACTTTTATCGTCCATTACTAAGCAACACGTCTCCTCGGAAGAATGATCTTTTAACTATTGCACCTATTGTAAGCGTAGGACGACCAGTTGATTCTGTATATATTGAGACAGATATCGTGATATTGGATCGCGATGTTTATTGAACGTCCGACCCCGGCACGATGAAAAGAATTTCAAAGATTGTTTTAGTGAGCTAATGAGAAACTTACACAGGTATACGAAGAGACATCGGGTGTGACCGTGGGCGATCCGGTGCTCCGCACGGGCAAGCCTCTGTCCGTGGAGCTGGGCCCCGGAATCCTCAGTTCTATCTTTGATGGCATCCAGCGTCCGCTCAAAGAAATCAACGATCTGACTCAGTCCATCTACATCCCCAAAGGAGTCAACGTGCCGGCTCTGTCTCGTGTGTCCGAATGGGAATTCAACCCTCTCAACGTCAAGGTTAGAGCTGGGCCTTCTTCGTGGTATCGCCGGATATCGTTTACTTTCATAAACAACAATCGCATTAGACAAATTTCGTTTGAGTAATTTATAACTCTAAATAAATATTTAACGATATGTGACCATAAGAGAGAGAGAGAGAGATAGAGGTAGAGTGTGTAATGAGAATAGTCGCCATTGAGGAAACTCAAATGAAACGACGTTCACAGGCGGGATCCCACATCACCGGTGGAGACTTGTACGGTATCGTCCACGAGAACACCCTGGTGAAGCACAAGATGCTGGTGCCTCCCCGCGCCAAGGGAACCGTCACTTACATCGCTCCCCCCGGGAACTACAAAGTCACCGTGAGTACATTCGAGCCCGACTCGTGTCCGAAACTAACAAAAGAATCCCTCGAATCTTCCAGTTTACCGCTTCGTTTTCTCCTACAGGACGTCGTGCTGGAGACGGAGTTCGACGGGGAAAAGGCCCAATACACCATGCTGCAAGTGTGGCCCGTGCGGCAGCCGAGGCCCGTGACGGAGAAGCTGCCGGCCAACCATCCCCTGCTCACCGGCCAGAGGGTGCTCGACTCTCTCTTCCCGTGAGGCCGTCGATTGTTTCCTCGTGGCTTTCGAATGTGGATCGCGAGACGATCGGCTGAAACTGAATACGTTTCAGGTGCGTGCAAGGAGGGACCACGGCCATCCCCGGAGCCTTCGGCTGCGGCAAAACCGTCATCTCCCAAGCTCTGTCCAAGTACTCCAACTCCGACGTCATCATCTACGTCGGGTGCGGCGAGCGAGGTGGGCGACGCCGGCTCCGCGGTCTCGCGGTTCGATTCCGTCGCGAAGACAATTTTTGACGGAGGCCCATCATTTCAGGTAACGAGATGTCCGAAGTGTTGCGGGACTTCCCCGAGCTGTCCGTGGAGATCGACGGAGTGACCGAGTCCATCATGAAGAGGACGGCCCTCGTCGCCAACACCTCCAACATGCCCGTGGCCGCCCGCGAGGCCTCCATCTACACCGGTACGACTGCGACAGATCGAGCTCGACGATTCGACGAATTCGGTCTTCCCCCTTTTGACGTCGGTTAAAACCTTCAGGTATCACCCTGTCGGAGTACTTCCGCGACATGGGCTACAACGTCTCCATGATGGCGGACTCCACGTCCCGTTGGGCCGAAGCCCTCCGCGAGATCTCCGGGCGTCTGGCCGAGATGCCCGCCGACTCCGGGTACCCCGCGTACTTGGGGGCCCGCCTGGCCTCCTTCTACGAGAGGGCCGGACGAGTCAAGTGCCTCGGGAACCCCGACCGGGAGGGTGAGTTCGACGGGCCTCCGCGGACCTTTCGTGCCCGGGATCCTCTCCGATAAAGTTGACGATTCCAGGTTCCGTGTCCATCGTGGGAGCCGTGTCTCCCCCCGGAGGAGACTTCTCCGACCCCGTGACGGCCGCCACGCTCAGCATCGTGCAGGTCTTCTGGGGATTGGACAAGAAGTTGGCCCAGAGGAAGCACTTCCCCTCCATCAACTGGCTCATCTCGTACAGGTGCCCTCTCTTCCCTCGGCCGATAAACGTTAGATCTCAGTTTTGGAGTAGAAGCTGACGTTAAATAATAATAATAATGTAATTGCAGCAAGTACATGCGCGCTCTCGACGAGTTCTACGAAAAGAACTACCCCGAGTTCGTCCCCCTCAGAACTAAGGTGAGAGAAATATAATATATGTATATTATATCGAATGTGGCTTCCTCGATGAAGGCCTCCGTATTAATTGAATAATGAAACGTCCAGGTCAAGGAGATCATGCAGGAAGAAGAAGACTTGTCTGAAATCGTCCAACTGGTAGGAAAGGCCTCGCTGGCCGAGACCGACAAGATCACCCTGGAAGTCGCCAAGCTGCTGAAGGACGACTTCTTGCAGCAGAACAGGTAAGAGGAGGCCGAGCCGCGACGGCCTCGGAACCGACCGGTTCGGCTCTCACCTCCCGTCGTCTCTTCCGCAGCTACTCGGCCTACGACCGCTTCTGCCCCTTCTACAAGACCGTGGGCATGCTGAAGAACATCATCGCCTTCTACGACATGTCGCGCCACGCCGTCGAGTCCACCGCGCAGTCCGACAACAAGGTCACGTGGAACGTCATCAGGGACGCCATGGGCAACGTGCTCTACCAGCTGTCCTCCATGAAGTTCAAGGTATCGCTGTCGCGTCGGGAGCGGGACTTCCGCGGAAGGGGGCGGCCTCTAATTTGCTTTTCGTTTCCAGGATCCCGTGAAAGACGGCGAGGCGAAGATCAAGGCCGACTTCGACCAGCTGCTGGAGGACATGTCGTCCGCTTTCCGAAACCTGGAAGATTAGGATTAGGATAAATAGGTCCCTCTAGCCGTAGACCCGATTCAACGCCCCGATTCCATATATCGTTGAATTTTCAAATTCTAGCAATATCGTGTTCGTGCGCGCTCTGTAAATATTCCCGAGGTCGACTCGCGCGTTAGTTGTTATTTACATTATATTCTATTATAATATATTATATTTATACGAAACAGATTTATTTTGCCCGATTTTTGTGTGATTTTATTATTCGTGCATTCCACGTTTTATCGCTTCGACCAGTATTCAGTATTATCGAGCGGACATTATTGTATAAATTATTTTTCTTGCTGTTTGATGTTACGTGTTGATTAGGAGACGAGTTATTATAATAAAATATTAACTATTTAAACTGATGTTTCGTCTTATCTCACGTTAGTCTCCCCCTCCTTCCCCTTTCCTCTTTCCCCTTCCCCTTTCCTCCTATAATTAATCGCTGCAATTGCACCATTTTGATCACCTGTAACAGCGTACACACAATTTGACAAAAACAGACGAAGATATTATAGTCGGAAGAAATATAGTTGTGATTTAGACCAGATTAGAACATGGTGCATATTCTAAACAATTTTTTAAAGAGATGTAGTCTTAGTTCATATTATGAAACAAAGTATACATGAATGAATGAGTATCAAATGTTTAGAATTGGCCAGTTAGAAACATTAATAATGAAAACTTTTTTGAATTTTAATTTTAGAACTCTTTGGTAACGGTACGGTAAACGGTCGTTCATACATCTCTACAAGGCGAATATGTATTAACAAACATTTATAAAGCTCCGAGTGCAAATTTATTTAAAATATGGTCTATTAGGAAGCGATCGGCGGCTTTAAAGTTGTCGCGACGAAGTTGGATCTTAAACTGCATAAGCTCCAGTAAATACAGGAATTAAAGAAGACCGACTTCCGAGCAAAGCAAAAGCAAAAAAAAAATGCTGTTAGGTGAAAAAAGTGTGAATATAAAAGTTTTAGATCTTTTTATTATCTACAACTTTGCCATTTCGTTTTTTCCATTGGACTTTTAGTTTTTCCGGAAATCGAGATAAACCGTTTTTATTACCCCCTTAAAACTCACCCCCTTTCCCTTCCTGTCCGTAAATTATTTTTCCTTTAATTTTTATAATATTCTCCTTTTTTCCAATGGTTTTCATCCTACTATTATTTTTTTGGTTTCAAAAATTGGAACCTCAGTCATGCCAAAATATGTAGTAATCCGTAGAATCGAATCCAATTCGGCTAGCAAACCTACATTTTATGCATTTTGTGAGGTTATAATATCTGGATTGTTTGACTGTCTCAGCATTCATACATTGGGAGATTTTATTAGAAAGGATTAAGGTAAGAAATAAGTTATTTACTTTTTAGAAATCAGTTTAGTTTACATTATGATATACCTTTTCCCTTTGTCGTGTCTGGATGAACGACCTTATTTGTATTGTTTTATTAACCTACAAATGATTAAGAGTTGTTCGGGCTGGTCGGGTCACATCCGCACGTGAGATCTCCGGGACTTGCAGACGAACAGTGGTTAGTGCCACTTAACCCTAGCTGTTGTTAAACCTTCACACTGAAACGCTAAAACTCTTTTTCATTGAATGACATTTGAAAAGCTGACAGAATTTGACTATAATATTTGTAGTTTTTTTACAAGAGACAGAAGTCTAATATATTGTTCTGACTAAAATAAAAAAATGTCGAAAAGACGAGGTTTAGACGAGCCTAATATGAGCGACACCGGGTTGCTGGTGACGGTTGAAGATCTCATAAATCAGGCTATGGGACCACCCAGTGTGAGCGATAGCTTCTTAATTCTCCTTCTTTGTAGGTATTAATTTATTTAATTTAATAAATGTTTGATATCAACGTTTTAGGTGAATATGATAAATTTTAAAGTCATGCAAGCCGTATTACACATTTTGGCCCGCCAACAACGTTTATTAGAGCAAAGAGTAGAGATCAAAATAGCTGAAGTATCTCCACCACGACACAAGCTAAAGAAACATAGTGAAGTTATTGAGGATTCTTCTGAAAGTTCATCATCCCCAAGTCCAAAACGTAGTGGTTTTAAGGAAGAACGTGAGCCTCGAAAGCGAGAACGTGGTCAAAGAGAAATGGAAAGGGCGGAAAAGTTGGCCCAAAGAGCGCGAGAAAAGGAAGAAAGAGCTGCATCTAGGGAAAGGGATAAGGCTCAAAGAGCCACTTCGAAAGAAAGAGAGAAGGCAGAAAAAGCCGCTTTGAAAGAAAGAGAAAAGGCAGAAAAAACCGCGTACAAAGAAAGAGAAAGGGAAGAAAAGGCTTCATCGAAAGAAAGAGAAAGGGCAGCAAAAGCCCAGTTAAAGGCAGAAAGGGAGGCCTCCAAAGAAAAAGACAAGGAAGAACGAGCCGCTTCAAAAGAGCGAGAAAAGGCAGAAAAGGCCATGTCAAAGGCAGAAAGAGCTGCCTCTAAAGAACGAGAAAAAGAAGTAAGAACTGCTTCAAAGGAAAGGGAAAGGGCAGAAAAGGCACAGTCAAAAGCAGAAAGAGCTGCCTCTAAAGAACGAGAAAAGGAAGAAAGAACTGCTTCAAAGGAAAGAGAAAGGGCTGAAAAGGCACAGTCAAAAGCAGAAAGAGCTGCCTCAAAAGAACGAGAAAAAGAAGAAAGAACCGCGTCTAAAGAAAGAGAAAAAGCGGAAAAAGAACAATCAAAAGCAGAGCGAGCTGCTTCTAAAGAAAGAGAAAAAGAAGAAAGAGCAGCTTCGAAGGAGAGAGAAAAGGAAGAAAGAACCGCCTCCAAAGAGAGAGAAAAGGCAATTAAAGAGCAATCAAAGGCAGAAAGAGCTGCTTCTAAAGAAAGAGAGAAGGAAGAAAAACTTGCTTTAAAGGAAAAAGAAAAAGCTGATAAAGAACAGTCCAAATCAGAAAGACAAGCGCAGAGAGATCTAGAAAAGAATGAGAAACAGGCTCTAAAAGAGCAAGATAAAGCAGAAAGGGAACAAAAAAAAGCTGAAAAGTTATCACGTAAGGAACAGGAAAAGGCTGAAAGAGCAGCACAAAAAGAAAAAGAAAGAATGGAAAACGAAGAAAATAAGTCTGCCAAAAAGGTATGTTCGCTACAAATGTTCAGTTTGTTTACCTAATATTTTTGTGAAACTAACTAATTCAATTCACAGGGTAGAAAGCCTTCCGATTCTGGCATCTCTATTAAAGGTACTTTTTAATGATTCATTTGTTTTAAAATGTATCGTATTGCATTTATGTATATCTATTTCTTGTGTTTTAGAAGTCAAACGCGGAAAGGACAGTGTTCTAGTCGGTAAGATTAAATGTATACTATTATTTTTAACTTGAGGATTTTTAATGTTGTAATTACATTTTATTACAGTTGAAAAAGGCCCTACGACTTGGTCTGGTGAGTTTCGTTACTTTTTAAATATATTTTTAGTTTAGCTTAATATTAACAACAAAGAAATTTGCTTTAACAATATTTATAAATATGCAGTTAGAATAAATATATGTAAAACAAAAAATATAAGTAGTTTTTGTATAGCGACTCAACGAATTCCAACATTCCATTTGGAGGCTGCGATGCCGGCCTTGATCTTACCGAGACTCAGATATCCTTCCCGGCTGATCCGGGGTACAAATTGGAAATCATTTGGGCGGGAGTTTGCGTGTACATCAGACGGGATGTCTGTTCTTATCGCCACGGGACGTGTGAAGGGGCGGACGTATCTATTCTCTGGCTGCGTGTAGATTGTGGCCACGATTCCTCTCGTGCCTTTATAGGACCCACAGCGGAAATGCCGAAACTGAAGGACTCCTCGAGTATATCCAAACCTACAGATTCCCTGTTCGAAAAAGTTCCGATCGCTGAAATCGTCTTACTTTTCGATTTTAACACGAATCATGCCGAATGGCTTAGCTCTGAAACCACCGTTTATTCGGGGTGATTTCACGATTTTAATTTGGCATTCGACGATTTTACTTGACACATGGTCATGAACCTCCTTTGTAACCTTCGGCTGACCTTGCATCCCGAGAACTACCAAGTTGCCGTCGACCCGCCTTTTGGTTCGTCAGATCATTGCGTAGTCCGGAGCACTTTGGCCGACCACGCGCCTGTCACGCGCCTTTGCGGGCTGTCGCCGAATGTGGCACTACAGGTTAACAGGTTGGGTTAGGATGCTGTATTTCTTTTCATCCTACCCTTATTTGCCTATTTTCTTTTCGTCGGGTGCTCAAGATGTCTTTGCCGACTCTGTACCTGATATGATCCTGCAGGGTATGTAACAGTTCATTCGATACCCTGCTGTGCCGATCGGTAGCAAGTACCAGCTCTGTTTTAAATACTCTTGCAAGAAGGCCCCCCGTCGAAATGTTTCTGAACCAATTCGACTTTGAGTCCTCCAAGATAAGATCGTATCAATTCCTAAAAGACCGGCAACGCACTTGCGAGCCTCCTGGTTGTTTGTGAGTGTCCAGGGGCGCGGTATCGCGTAACATAAGGTGAACCTCCTGGCCGTTATAATGAGATGGTGGGGAAACATTCTGGTATGAAAGGCCAATCGTGGTATGTAAAAATTTCTTTATTACTTTTATGTATATAGATGCTCAGGGTCGTGGCAGTATTGAAGTGGTGACTCAGTCACAATTTGCCCTACTGGAGGCGGCAGTGAGAGATTTGAGAGACATGGCAGCACCCCAGCCGTTGGCCATGCCGGACAATGAGAAGCTTAGAAGTGATCTGGCGAAGGGACAGGCAACTTTACCTGATACAATGCAGGCGATGCAGGTTGGTCTTATTGACGTAAACAAGTATTTTCTTAAACAACGAAAAAATAAAAGGAACATTTTGAAATGACGTTTAGTTTCCAAGTTTGTGGGCAAACAAACATAACATATTAGCACTAATGGAATTTATTATGAATGGATTATCTATCTATCTATAATATCTTAAATATAATTCAATTGGGACAACATCGTATACAGGATAATTTTCTTAAAGTCGGCTTATAAAGGTGTGGTAAATGAGATAAAGTTTTTAGATCGATGCCCGTGTCAAGGCAGCGGAGAGTGCTATTGCTCGTATGACCGGTCTGCTTACACAATTGGCTGCTGCTGGAGAACTGCCGGAAGACCTGGGGCAGCAAATGGAGGAGATACAGATGGAGCGAGCAGCTGCTGATATGCGGGCTGAGGTATCACGAAACAATATACATATATAGTGAATTACCACAATTGATAAGCTTTATATACTTCTTTCAGGATCTGAAAGCACGTCCATCACTGGCCCGTAAGTCGGTCATAATAGCTCCCTCGGCGAAGATATCAGAGGGCAGCACGCGGGGTGCCATGCTCCCCCGCCCCAGTACTGCGCCTGCGCCACGTCCTTCCGTTTCCATCATGAAGCAGCCCTCATCAAGAATATCCACTACCACTTTAGACCAAGGAGTAAGTCGGGATGAAATGGAGTGAGTTCATAATTGTCATATTAATAATGTTTCCCAAGTTTCGAGAAAATCATAGTTTGTAATCAACTTCTCAAAGGTTTGATACTATAGATGACCACGATCGAGGCCATAAGTTTTGACAACAATGATTAATAACTTCGTTATTATGACATTATGATAATGTTCTTATTACATGAAATTGGCATGCCTATTTTTATATGGCTGTTTTTGCGGTTTTAAAATGAATCATCCTGAATGTACCTACCACTTTCTTTGCAAATAAACGGTTTAATATTATTATTCTTTGTGGCGCAATTTAGTGACTATTACAAGAATAGTATTTATAGAATTCAGCTTGCTAAAATAGCTTTGTAATGTAACGTAAATAATTTTCAGTGACGCTGTGAATCGTTTGCGCGAAGACCTCATAAAAGCAATGAACTTGATGACATCCCGCGCTGGTGCAACTGCTGACAACGCTTTACACACGGCTAAATCTGCTTGTAGGCCAATATATATGTCATCGTAACATTGTAAACACCGTTAGATTGTAATCTATCTCGCGAGATTGTAATAATCCGTTTCACAATTTGACGGTTTCACTTCGATAGATTACAATCTACCGAATAATAATACGTTAAATTGTAAGTAGTGCGTTGAGGTTCACAATCTTTCGACAGTTTACAATCTCGCGAGATAGATTACAATCTAACTGTGTTTACAATTTTACGGTGACATATACAACTCTTTAATATAATCTGTAATTTACCATTAAGAACTGTTTTAGGGGTAATATAAACGAACAATGAGCAGTGTTATCCTATTTTAACTAGCTGCTTCCGCGAACTTCGTTTCTCCTTAATGTAATTTTACTTAGCCTACCTTTTTAGTACCAACCAACATGGAACATTTTGCTATGCTACCCTAGAGACTGTTCGGTTTTCTGGAATGAAAACTTTTAGATTTTTCTGTGATTTTTTCTCTATATAAACCTCAGATTTCAATTAACAAATAAGAAATAGGGGGTGAAAATTAAGGGACGTATGTATTTTTGGATATGCCACCATAAAAAGATAAAAACAAAAAAATAATATCTAAAAAATAAAAATTTAGGGGTTTGAAAGATGATAGTAGCTGATTCTCAGACTTTATGATATGCATAAAAAATTTCATAAGAATTGGTCGAGACCATGTCGAGACGTTTCGGAGGAGTAGGTATGGGAACGAATTTTGTGACTCGAGAATTTTATATATTATATAATATATGATATAAATTGTCTCTGCACCATTTAACATTACAATCTTGCCCAAATTTATACAAACAAGTAATTTAAAACTAACCTACTTGACTAAAAAGGATATTTAACAAAAGAATTTATTAGTAGGTAGTTAATATTATTTTGGTCTATTATTACTTAAATAAACTACAGACTGAACGTTTTACAGCCGATAAGGTGGACGTGGCGACGACTCTGGACGCCCGTATCTCGACTTTGCACTCGCTGGCCGTCGACTACGCAGACCAGCTCAATGGCTTCGACGCAGGCCTCTCCACTCAGGTAAATGAGTACTCAAACTTAGTATTGCAGCAAATTGTGATTATCAAGAACCATGTTCACTTATATTGAATATATTTGCAATGTACACGATACCAATTCGATTTGACGCCTATTATAATGATACTTGCAGTGAAACGTTAGTGCTCCTCGATAATTTGCTTTAAACGTTTGATTAGGCGCAAATAATTGCTGTATATACCCACCTAGTACAATATTGTATATACATTATAAGTTATGTTGTTTTTATATCCGTGGTTTCGGCTGCTATTTAGAAATAAAAGTTGGAGTTGTTTTAGATGCAAAGTTTCCGTGAGCAAATGGTACAGATGCGAGGCGACTTGCAAGGAGGTCTGACACTGTTGGAGACGGTCAATAATAATGCAGAAACTGCAGGTTAATTTACATATTCAGTTTATTTGATCGTGTGTCGGAGAAACAAAGAGAACATTACGCGTCAGGGCGTCTACCATCGCTCCTTTCACATTGGAAAATGTCTGTTTTTAGTTATAATGTTCTTGTTTATTCTATGTAATGTTTGCCTATGAATGCCTAGCACATTAGATCTAGTATATATTATGTTATCTAGACACTCAGTGTATTAGCGAGCCTTTAATAACGTATATATTACAGCGCAGTGATGGCAACACGTAAAACTAAAATATTTTATTATAATATACGTTTTTATTATACGCATTATTTTTTTTAAAAGAGCTGTAAATGTGCCGAGAGTAGAGAACGCTATACTAGATAGCAAGGTAAAAATTGGGTTTGGTATTTGGGATCGTACCAAATTTGTTTATTTTTTGAAGCGGTTGTGGAGCTTACGAGCCGGTATCAAGAGCTGGTTACCGAGCTGGAGTCAACATTACACTCTCATCGGGCACTCACGAAGTTGCAGACGCAGCTGGCTGATGAACTCAGGGTTTGCAACTTACCTAATTATAGAAGTAGGTAATTTGGTTGAGATTTTATAGATACTACTTGGATCAAGCGTGTTGAAGTTACCAGTTATGTTACATTTTTACATTCTGTTTTTTATCGAGAATATCTTATTAAGATCATAACATTCTGAAGTATTACTAAAACCAAATCACAATCCATGTCATATTTTTAATTATTTTTTTGTTTTGCAGTATCGATATAATTAAATAATTGAAGGCCCTCTACTACTTCGCCATTTATTCATGACAAAATCACTATCTTAGTTTTACATATATTTAAACCAAGTATTAAAAAGTTGCCATTGATGCGAAAAAGAAATGGCGAAAAGTTGTTGCATGATTTTATGGCGACGGAATTTGTACGAGAATAGTTTTTTTCGTTTCAAACAAACTGATATTCCTTCATTATTACAGAGCCTAGTCGAGTGTGTTGAGTTACTGCGTGATCAGAAAGCTGACAAAGATGAAGTTGCCGATGGGCTAAGAGATAAAGTGGGTCTATTTAGATTACTTTAAGACTGTTATTCACATCAAAGTAGGAACGCAAAGTTTTCTTTTTTAGGCTGACACATCTCGTCTCGCCGGTCTTCTTACCGAGACAGAGTTCGCTTTGGCTCGCGCCGACTTAGAACGAAGGCTGGCCGTATGCCATGACAAGTTCCAGAGGCAGGATAATGTCTGGATGGTACGTTATTTTTATATTAACATTAAAGGACTATTAAAGCAAGAAAGTTTTCTTATTGTTAAAGTCTAATGTAGATAGACTATTATTAGGTTCTATCGATACAATGTAAATGGTTAAAAATTAAATATTTATCTAATTTTTAAGAATTATTATTTTTCTTAACTTTTTTTTTTTTTATTTACTGCACACCACATAACACAAGACTTCATTATAGCAACTGAGGCGCAAACCAGCTACTGTGGTCTCTGGCAGAACGACCAGCGTTGTGGTCTGCTCCTCAGCATAATGCTCAGCCAGGGTCAATTACAGCCACAGTACACACGCATTACATAATAATTGAAACGAACCGAATGGGAGACTGAAACGAAGCGAAAAATATACTTTTTATTAAATTTTTTCTTTGACTTATGTGCGTGTGTTTTTGTTAGTAATAAATGATATGTCTGGTTAAATTCTTGTAACAATAACTCATAATCGTATTATTTCAGACCGCAGTGAAAGACTTAAATAAGATCTTGGATGGCAAATCGGAGATCCTCGACCTACTGTCGTGTCGTGATGAAGTACAAAAGCAATTGCAGCTGCTGCATGAGCGTATGCAGGTTTTGGCCGCTGTACTTGGAGAACCAAAGGTATTTGTACTACTGATGTGACCCTATGTTATCTGTATCTTTCTATTGAAAGGCGTTTTATCGATTTTAACTGATAATCTTTTTCTTCCGGTTAGTTAAGGACGATAAATCTGTATCGTTCAGGAGAATGTTAATAGATGTTTAGAGTCTGATTCCAGGCAGCTGCAGTGAAGCGTCAGTTGGCAGTGGGGGCTTCCTGCGCGGCGTGTGGGACAGCGGCGCTCATGTCTCCTCGAGATGCCACCCGTGGTGCTCCGCCCCGCTTGCCCGCTCTACGACCGCCGCCTGCTGAAGCGCCCTCTAAGGAGCCTTGCTTAAAGGACTGGATGCCCCCTGACCTGCCCGATGATAGGTGAGCGCCTTTGTTATCCAGACAAAAGTTATTATAATTGTCAAAGTTAGTGTTATGTAAGAAACAATTTAATCACGACTACAGTTACTAAAATAAAACCATCAAAAGAATACAAATGAAAGAGTAACAAGAAATTTCGAACCTTTGTTAAAAACAAATAAATGAAATAAATAATATAATTAAAACGTATTAGCTGCTTATCATGCATATGTTTCATCTATACTTAGATATGGAATTATAATTTGGGGAAATTCAGTCGAAGTAAATAGGGTATTTAAGGCTCAAACGAAATGTATTAGAGCAATTTGTGGAGCGAACTGTCTTGATAGTTGCGTACCTTTATTTAAGAAGCTCAAAATTTTATCTCTTCCCTGTATTTATATATTAGAAATGACCTTATTCGCGCACAGAAACACATATTTTTAAGTCAAATGTAGAAGTCGAAGTATGAAGTAGACATGGGGAGAAAATGGCTGTGCCAAAAATCAATCTATTACATTTAGGCTTAGATTTTTACTTTTGGAAAAAATGTAATATACAATTAATGATTATTTGCGTAACGTATGATATGTACGATGCAAATAATATTAGAACTGCCCAATTTATATGACTAATAATGTAAAAATTCCTTTAAAAAACAAATTTGCGCGACAGTGTTTGTGGCAGAATATGCGAACTTGCGATTGTACCACCTTACACATTTTTGTACCACATTCTTGCAATAAATTATTATTATCATGATTATGATAGGCATGTTTGCCGGCGATGGTGTGGTGGATCCCACACTATGGTGACGGACAGTACGCGGCGCGAACAGGCCACTGCTGTGGTGACAGAGGGCGCGCCTACTAAACGATACATTGGCTACGGAGCCGATGGACGGGTCAGTCATTTTATTAGACTATGTGTAATTGTCTCGTCCAACTGCTGCTTAATTGGTTGTCGAAACTGTTAATCTAAACCAAAAATTGTGGGTGTATCCCAAAACTAAATAAATAGCAAAACTAGTGTTTCAACTAATTATATAGTTGTTTTAAAACATCGTTATTTTTAAAATAAATATACTTTATTAGAATGTCTTATGTCATTGATTTACTTAATATAATTTAGATAAAAGATACTACTGAATAAGTCTGTAAATAATAACCCCTTTGAACGAGTCTTTGGTAATTATGATTTCATTAACAGATTCCTTAAACCATTTTCAAAAGATTGCATGCTTGCTTATTTTATCTTTTGTTTTGATGGATAGCTTTATAAGATGGAGGAAGACCTGCAGCCGTGTGTGGAGTGCAACCAGATAGCGGAAGAGAAAACCGAGGTCCCGCCGCTTGACATTGGCGCCGGGGATCAAAGTACGTATTTTTCATTTAGTTGACACGAAATTATACTTTTCCTTGTAATATAATAATTACTCTCAATTAAATTTATAGATCCCCAACAAGAAATGGTGGTAAATATTCATCTAACTGAATGGAATAAATGAATGAATATAATTTGACAATTTATTATGACTTGTAGTTGAGAAATTAAACATTTTAAAGGATATTTTGTCTTTATTTTAGAAATAAATAGATAACTTACATTTGAAAGCGTATTTACATCTTAGTTGCCTCTAGAATAATTTAAATAAATATCTATGCGTTCTACATAAGTCAAATTATAATAAAGCATTAATTATATACAACTTTGGATAAATAGAAGAAAATGTCAGTTTATTCGTAAAAATATAAATACAAACCTAACGAGTTGTTCTATATGTTTTTTTAGAATTATTTTTAGGTAGTAAAGAAAATTTTTTACACTTGTTGAGGACTATACCTCAATAGAAAAAGTTTTATGATTTACTGGGTTGTGTAGGAATAATATATGGAAGAATGTTTGAATAATAGATTTGTCAAAGGTTAGATCAGTAATAAAAGCGATCGCATTTTTAAGTTAGTCATTCTTCTGCACCATACTTGGTGGAGAGTTTCTAGTAGAATATATCGCCTATATTGAATCGTTTTATATAAGGTAATGATATTGATTGACATTACCACAATTTTGATTTATTCCCTAAAAAGGCATGGCAATACTGTTTTGTTAAATATTTTATATCTACCACTTATTATAAAATAAATTAAAATCACTCGCAAAAACTAACAATACAATCACATTACAATTAAAT
Organism: Pieris melete; assembly: GCA_963693345.1. NCBI lineage: Eukaryota > Metazoa > Arthropoda > Insecta > Lepidoptera > Pieridae > Pieris > Pieris melete. Next base: position 238,397 of record CAVNZK010000003.1, read on the forward strand.
TACTAGTAATAAATAATTTTCTTAATTAATTTATCAAAATTCACACCGTGATATTCTGATATATTGGATTGATGTCATATCCAATTACATCGAAGAACCGATTCTTACCACGTGTAAAACATAATTTCATATTAAGAATGCGATATGGTATTAAATTGATGGTGAGCTACTGGCCCTCGCACTGGAACCTTGAGCAATTGTGGTCTCTACTTGCTGCCATCACGTCTCCAAGTTGATGTGCGACCGCAGCTGCACTGGCAACGTTCCCTCTCGATATCCTGAAATTTACGCATTTATTTTAATCAATCAAATTTAAGCAATCATATTTTTATAATGTAGTGAAGATTCGATCCAAAAATGTTAACCACAACTTATTAGAAATTTTACTAAAATATTCTGAATTGATTTGTATGACGTGGTTTCGTTTTTATTCAATAGGAGTATCAAAATACCTGAAACAGTCAACATACTCGTAAACTAAAAAGCTTTCAATAGTTATGGAAGCATTCACGAAGTTAATCTCGCATAAGTTTTCCTCATACTTTTCCTTTACGTCAGCTGTCGGGTACTTGACCGAGTTTTTTGTTGTTATTTCTCCGGACTCCTAATACGGAACTCAGGAGATGCGGCTTAACTTTGAATGAGAAGGGCTCAACAGCGTTGCGCTTTCACGAGAAACGAGTTTTTTTACGGGAAATAAACATTGTTTTAATTGAAATACTACCTTTGTTACTATTCTGTTGATTACCTATACTAGACTAAAACGGGAGAGTTTGTTGGGTTAGATTATCGCGATAATCTCACCATACATAATTTATAGAGGAAAGATCTTTAATTTAATTACACGCAAGAAATAAACTAATAAGACACAAAACATTGCCACTAATTAACTCACTTAACGATTTGTATACCTCACCATTAACGTTCAATATTCAGCTATATAGTGGATTTGATTAGTAATCGGATTTTTGTAGTGAGTCATAAATTATTTCCGCAATAATTATTAAATTGAAAAATTCCTAGCAACTTGGAATGCCGAACACTTTCCCTTTCTGAATTTATGTAACCGAATACTGAGTGTTGGCGGCGAGCTGTCTGATGCCGCTTATTAATTATGTAATACCAATTGACCTCTATATATAATAAATATAATTGTTAAACTGTGTTCTATTGTCGTGTATATATACGTACTTAAAGTTTTAGTTAAAATATTTTAATACATTTAAATCTGATATTTTTGCCTAAAAATATATTGTAAATAAATAATCAATGATTGCGTATGCATCGCCTTTGCGTGGCGATTCGAATAATTCGTGAAGAAATTACAAATAAAGCATTTCACTTTTCTCCATATATTTTCTTCATTATGCTTTCGACGGGTTTACTGAATTCCAAGCAATTTTGCATATCATTTGACATACTTGTTCAATGAATTGTAGTAGACGTAATACGTCTATATATTGATATATCCAACGATGCAGGGATAAATTGTATTATTAAAGTAATTATGGCTTGATGATATTACGTATATAAAAGAGTTCAACGCGCGCGATCGTTTTATTTTGCAGCAGATTTATATCGATTGCCACGACGTATAAGGCTATGTTCAGATGGCAAAAACTTGACGCGCGTTTTCAAATCGCGCGACTAGATATTGTGGTATTTTCATACAACTGTTCACATGAGCGCGCGTTAAGGTCAACGCGGCGCTCAGAGAAAAAGTCTCTAGACGCTTCAGATGAGCGCGCGCTTTCATCGCGATCGCATGTAATTTTCTTAATTTTCGTAATTATATTTGTTCTCGCATTTAAAATGAGTGAAATTGAAGATATTGACATCGACTTACTAATCGATGAAGTAGAAAAAAGGTCAGCAAGTTGGAATATAGCAAATTTGTATAAAAATATAATATAATTTGTATTTTTTTTCAAAATTGGATGAACCCAATGTGTATGTTTTCTTTTTCTATATTTTTCTTTATAATATAACCACAAAATAATAGCCTCTTCCACGTCCATTTTCTACGTTCTACCGAACTAGACTGACGAGCACTCTCGCAACGCGCGTTAGCGCTCATCATCTGAACGCTCTTCAAATTTGATCGCGCGTTGACGCGCGTTAACGCGCGTTACATGTGAACATAGCCTAATCATTTCTATAAAATAATAATTGATTTATGAATACTTATTTTTAGAGGTTAATCTTTATTTGTGTTTCCATTTTTGCTTTAAGGTTTTATTGCTGTCATAACTACTTTCATGTCTTATTATGTAAAAAGTATTATTATTATTATTGAATGAGATTGATTGTTTTGATTTTCTAAATTTAATCTTTTGGTGTTACGATGGTGTTCGGTTTTACAAGTGGCGCGATTGAATTATGAGGATAACTCTATAAGTAATAAAATAAAGTAATTTTTATGATTCAACCATTTTTTTAATTCAATTATAATTACACAAATAATACCAAGTCTGCCACTAGAAGGATAGCCTTCAGGCACCAAGGTGTTGTTTAGTGGTTTTTAGTGTTTTTGTACTCTTAGTTTATTTATAATGTTTATGAATATGATTGCTTGAGCATGATTTTAGAAAATTTAAGTTGAAAACTATTTTAAAACTTATTTTTACGTTAAAATCAGTATTGTTTACGATGTTTTAGATACAGTATTGAAGAAAGATAGAGTAAAATATAATATATAAGACTCTTTTTGACATTACATAACGATAATAGTAAACCAAAATGTATGTAATAAATTATTGTTTTTACGATCGCTCTCTGAATAAAAATATGTAGGTTAATTGAAAGCGCGATATGTTCTTATTAAAATTTAAATGATATAATGATTTTTTTATGAAATGGTTTGGGTTTGTTTTGTAACCACTTTCACAGAAATTGGGTTCGATTTTTATATTACAAAATGTGTTACTTTATTTCTCCAAAAGTAAAACGGTTTTTTCATTTTTTAGTAATTTGTTACCATGCTGGCCATTGTGGTCTTTGATTTGTAAAAATATGCAACTAAGTAGACGAAGCATGCGCCGTACTTGAAGTGTTTATTGACCTTTAGAAAGTGTAAATTACGTGAGACATAGGTTTACTCGTTTTAAACTTGTCTTTTATTTATCGCACGTCACTTAAATACTCGGGTGTGACAAGATTTCTCAAACATAAAGTTATGTGCTTTGCGACTGTGACTTGAATCTTAAATAAAAATAAATCAGTAGCGCTACAAACTTTTTAGCCCTAAGCCTCAGATTTCTGTATCTGTTTCTATCTAATAGGCAAGTAGGTGATCAGCCTGACACACGCATGCCGGTTTTCTCACGACGTTTCCGTCTTCACCGTTGGAGCGAATTTTAAATGCGCACATAGAAAGAAAATCCATTGGTGCACAGCCGGGATCGATCTTACGGCAAATAAACAAATGTACTTACATTTTTAACAGTGACTCCATTTTCTTTTCCATGGCGAACATGGAGTCTGAAGGCTGCGATGTGAGGACTTTACAGAATGTGAATTTAGCGCACTGCGAGTCTCTCCAGTCTGTCTGTTTCACCAGCTCCATGGCTGCTGCCGTGAGAGAAGATTGCGCAGGCGTCGTTTCTATGTGTTGTAGGTCGTCGGCCATGTCGTCTCCTAAAGCCCTCTTTACACTCCGCCGCTGTCTCACATTATTAACAACCTCAAAAGGTTCGTAGAAGCTGAGAGAGTTACGTTTTGATCTATCATTACCGTCAGGGGACATTACGACGTATACATTTTCACTCGGCATCTTGTAGTTATCGTCGTAGAACTTTTGCCTACTGATAATTTTTCTGTCATAGTCATAGACGGCGTCTCCGAATGACCTTTTGTGTTCTTTATCTTCTTCATCAGCACTGTTGTCGGCGCTACGCATTAGGTTGACGTCCAGAAGTCTTCCCATGGCGACCGCTCCAAGCCCTAAAGCCGCTCCACTCGCCATTAAACCGAGAGCTGGTAACATTCCTGGGGCTCCGGCGGCAGCTGCGACCCCAATTTTATCTTGAGCATATCGTTGACTTTGAATGGAATTGCTAGGGTATAATCCTAGGTTGTGGGATATTTTTTGCGTGGCTTCAACAAGTGGATCGAATACGGGCTGAGTGACTTTGGCGATGGGATCCATCAAAGGCTTTGTAAATTGTTGAACGGTTTGACTTGCAGTGTTGATGGTGTCTTTCATGGAGTCAGTGAATCTTTTCCACAGTGATGGTTCTGGAATACGCTTGACATAGCCATATCCATATGGGTGTTTAGCTGGGCTGTGGTCATAGTAGGAAAATTTATTATATTCGTCTTCGTAGTACCTGTTGGCGGAGGGCACGTTTTGACTGCGCTGCTGATTGTATCCGTTTATCGGTTCCATCGGATACGGATGAGCGCTCTTTGGCACTACACTTGTGTAGTAGTTGATTTTTCGTTTGTTTTCGTAATGTTCCATATTATCCCGAGTGGCCTTTGCCGGTTGAACGCCAAGGTCAGGGTGGGCATACTGAAGAACTGGGTTTCGTACACTTTCATCAAAACTGGGCTTAGCATTTTTGGGAGTGTACAGAATTGAGTTAGGGAAGTTGGAATCTCCCGGATGCTGTAACATACGTCTTTGGATGTGGCTTTCGGCATAATCTAGATCTCCGGTGTGAGCTCTAGAGCTTCGCCCGCTAAAATAGTCGCGTTTAGATTCTTGTTCATTAATTTGCTTTATATATTCAATTAATTTTGAATTTGCAACTTTAGAATTATCTGCTTTCGTAAATGGGCCATAACCGGGTTTAATATATTGCGTTTCCTTTTTTGATTTGTATGGAAATGATGGGACAAACTCGTCAGTATCAAATTTGATATTGTCAAATTTAGTAAACGGCCCATCTTTTGGTTCAAAGTTGTCTTCTTTAGTAAATGGACCCAAGTTTTGAGCGGGGTCGGCGGCTGCTAAATCGGGATAAACGTCAGCCTCCGGGATAGCCTTAGGTGGGGTGTACCCTTCAGGATAAGGAATAAGTTCTCCATTTACTACGCGAGCATTTCTCCATACTTTTTTATCTGATTCATCATCTGGCATCCTAACCCCTTGTATTTCCGGTATACCATCGTCACCCAGGGTTAGTATTGATCTTCCACGTTTATTAAATTTCTCAATAGCCTTCTTAATGTACATAGGTTCTGAGCTAACCATAACTGGGTCGGGAACCTTATATGATTTGTTTTCACCGTCAGAAACTTTAGTGCTAACGACTTCTATGTAAACTGGATTCCTATCGTTTTTAATAACTGGATTGTGTGGGTCAAATCTGTAACTTTTGATGGGTCCACCGTAGTCCATAAAACTGGTTGATGTTATGTAGACCTTTTTATTTTCCACTTTCTCGTGATTATCGTATGTGGGATAATAGCTTGAAGTTTCTGGGTCTGTATCGGGTTTGCCGCCATTTTCTTGGATATGTGACTCTGGGTAAACTGAAACTGGAGACCAGTTTCCATATTCCGCTTTAATGTCACTCAGTTCCTCATGCTTATTACGGTTTATGTAATAGTCGAAACCGGCTAGATCACTGTTAACAGCGCCGAAATTTAATTTTCTTTGATCTCTTGCCTCAGTTTTGTTCTTTGTATCATCAGTTACATTGTACTTGACGTTCGGTAATGTAGTAGTCTTAATGGGAAGCGTTGTTGGAGCGATAGTTGTGCTGCTGGCTTGTGTGGAAGATTTTACATCCTTTTTCTTAACTATTAATTGCGTAAGATGTCCTTGTTTCGTTCTTACGTTGACGGTCTGTGTATCGTGTGGGTTTAAACTTCTGGATACTTTGAGCTCGGTTCGAGTGGTCCTTGATGGTAAAATAGTGGTTCTAATGGTTTTTGTTGTAGTTGTATTATCGCTGACATCAGCGTTTACGGCGCAGAACAGCCAAAGTATGGCGCATATCCGTATTTTATCTACGGGAGCCATCTGAAATGAGAAAAAATTGTTTTAATGACAATGCAATAAACTAATCGCCGTGTAATTACAATAAAAATATATTATTAATTCAAGAGGTTATGTATTAGATAATACCTTTTCATTGAGTTGTGTGATTGACAAATATTTTCCGTCAATAAAGTATTGATAACTCTACGAATGATTGTGACAAATGTATTGAGGTGCGCGTGAGTGGACAGAAACATAAAGTTACACAACACATGGTAATAGAGTCGTTACTTTCAACTTTCGCATGTGTGCCGTTATTTCATTGAATTTCGTGTTTCCGATGTTTGAGCTTTGGGTTAGTTTTTGTAATAATCCTAATTCCCACATATGCTTAATTTGTATCTTTTATTTGTGAACACAAAATAAAGCGATTAAACACGCTATCTATGTGGAGCTAAGAGTAAAAGTATCAGTTGGGGGTTAATAATGTGAGAAAATTAATTTGATATATGTATTAACAAAACGTAGAAATATATTATTGCGTCAGCACTATAAATATTTAAATAAATGTTTGCGAATGTCATTAAAGAAAGCTCTAACGACAGGTTATTAACATAATAAAGTTAAACTATTTAATTAAAAATATATGAACAGTGAAGTGGAAACGAATCCATTAATTTCCACTTTCACTGTCGGTAGAAAAGTTGAGATGCGTCGGCATTCAAATGTTGAGCTGGGACTCTACATATCGAGTACTCACAGGAATCAATATTTCGTTATGTTTATATCGTAGTCAACAAATTCACCTTTACGTATAAGTGTATTGTTTTAAAATACAAAGATTGGTTTGCAGAAACCAATCCTGATCCGTACGTTTATATTTTTGCATATCCATAATTTTATCTAAAACGCGAAGTAACTAAACAAAAATATGCCAATAAATTAAGACGCGTTTAATTTAGATTTAGTTTTAAAACTTTGCAACCATTGTTGCTGTTTGAAATATATACTTAAGACGAGATTGTGATATTATGAACTAGAATATGGTTTATATTCCTTTTATATACATTATGTAAATAGATGAATTGGGTGTTAGACAGTCCCTGATTGGGTTTTACCGCGACAGCGATAATTCGCGTGTGTCGATGAAGTATTACGACGAATAAAACCAGAATGTGCAATGCCACAAAGTGTATTAAGTGTAGTATACATATGCCCGGCATATATACTTGTTTTTTTTAAATAATAACAACGATATATCGATATTTAAACAATTCAATGTATTGTAATATTTATAATAGGTATACATAAACATTTATTTATCCTTTGTCATAGCTAAAAACAAAATACATTTTGTATGGTAAAAATTCACATTCTCACACAACAATACTATTCGTTCACATAATAATCATATCTTTTAGAAACGTGATTACATAAGAGAACTTTTTAATATACATGCTTGGACACATTGTATATTAAAAACATTTTATGGCGAAAGTTTTTAATAATATTCAACTTTTAAAACCCAAAAGCTTGACATCGACATATTTCTTTTTTGTCGGCATTTAAACGAAATAGTCAAATAGAAACAATTTAGTATTTCAATTCGGCTATACTTTTTTAAAAGAATATATCATGTCGTAACAAGTGTGATTGACAAATTATTTGCGCACAAACTTCACATAGGTACGCATGATGTGTGGTTCAAATTAAATTTCCTTTATTTTGCTTTTTATTCTAATTGATTGATTCCATCAATTTTTTTTAATTTGGAGGCAAATAGATACAACACTAATTAAATTTTTCTTTGCGATTAAATGCCTTTATCGATTGCCTTACCAGCGATAATTGAACTATTCACAAACAAAACAAATCTACAACTACATTTTAACATATTTAATTCACTGTAGAAATATCAAAGCACATTTGAGTTCCATCATTTAGTAAAAGCCATGAATTAGTGCCGCTCTAGTAATTGCAGTTGGAAATGCTACACTTGGACAAATTAACCTCATTCCGATGTTTGTATTGTTAATTAGCGATAAGTTTCAATTTATTGTGGAGGGCCACCGAGAAAAGTGAAAACATTGCTCTATTTATAGTGTCATGCGATTTAGATTAAATTAAATAAAACTGCAGACTTTTTAAATATAATCTTACTTTCCAACTACAATCTTAATTATATTGTATTTGTATCATCTTGCAATAATTTATTTATTGCAAGATGATACAAAAATGTTAAGGTGGTACAAATTCGCATATTCTGCCACACACAATGGCGCGCAAATTTGTCTTAAGGGATTTTAAATTTTAAATTATTAGTCAAAGTAAATTTTTATAGTATATGTATCGTACATATCATACTTATTCTAATTACAATTGGTAGTTCCTAAGATTTGCACGTTCAATCAAACAAATGCGCCTTTCTGTGTATTTTTATTGAATTAAATTTTTATTAAAAACATTTTTTTTGTATAGATGAATATAAAAAAAATTATATAATAATAATGCTCGTAATAAACTTTTTCTTCGTAGCGAAAACAAGACTGAAAGTTCAATATCAAATATCACGCGTTGGTAACATATATATTCTAAAGTAATACATTTTGCAAGTGTTTAATGAGTAAGCATTACCGGCAAGTGGTCTCGGATTACCGCCGAGATTTCACTCTCCATGCTACTCGGATATCGAGGCCATTCACCTTACCAAGTGCCAGCTCAATCGCACATATTATACAATATACATGTCACCCAGCACAATAGTAACTCAAACTAACTTTATTCATATAGGTAACCAAATACACCTATGAACGTAAACAGAAAAGATGTTAAATTGATTGTAAATTTACATTTACTACCAGTTCGCAAGGGCGTAGAGCTGGCAAGAAACTCTCCGCCACTCTCCTTGATCGCCAAGTTATTTAGTTAGAATTGTTTGAACTGAAGCAAATCAAATTTTTAAAAAGCTTTATAGATTAATTATCGTTTAATAACGAGAGTTTTGAATTTATTCAGTAATAATTCTCTAATTTCGCTTGGGAGTTTGTTGTAAAAACAAATACAATTTTCATATGCAGTGGTTTATCTTCGTACGCTTAGATTTGTTCTGTTTCAATTATTATACTGGTGAAAAGCACCATTTGTTTTAAAATCGTTTATATATTTTTTTGTACATACATCAAGGCTTCAAGAATATATTTAAAGCATTAGAATGCTTGAACATGCATGAACATTGAACATAGAATACGTAATAATAATAATAACAATCGAAATAATCAAAATCGTAAGGAACAGAATATTTTAGAAGTAGAAATAGGGAAAACCAGGATTTGTCCAGTATTATCGTTTACAAAAGCCTTATTCAAGCAACGCAAGTTAAAGTAGAACACTTTGTTCGGCTGTTTCAGCAGTTCGCAGGTCATTAGAGTCAGGTGGATTTATTGTGTTCCAATCGCTGACGCAAAGCTTCCTTCTATACAGTAGATGTAGCAATCGAGTTGCAACATTTGATTGTTTGAGGTCCATAACCCGTACACTGCATTGCTTTGTTTGTGTCATATTTTGTTTTCATGTATTAATCTTCCAAATAGTATTTACATCGGTAAATATAGAAACAATTATTTCTATGAAGACAATATATATCGTTAAAATATCATAAAAAAAGATAATTGAGATAAGATTTCTTAAATTCTAATTCTAAAAAAATCTATCCTCAATAAGGAAAATTATGAATATACTTTGTACAAAGGTCCAATTTTTTATTTAACATTTTCTCCTTCCGTCAACGTTACATCATACAGCCGTATTTGGAGGAAGCCAAGTGCTCAAATACGGCTGACGGCTCACCTTGACCTAATGTCATCACAAGGATTTTACATCTTATTATTTTGCTTCTAACTTGCTATTAATTTTACCTTTTTCATATATTTTTACTTATCAATTTTTATATAAGAAATGGTTGCATTAATGTTGCATTACATTTCCATTTTATAAAGATATTATTTATAAGGAGAAGGAAGTGTGTATTTCTATATAGACGTATTATTATAGAATCGGAATTGATCGCGTTCGTCGACGAGTGAAAGCGTTGCGTCACGTGCGTCCGTACGACGTACCCACACATTATATTGTTAGCTATATTGCACAGCCGATAATTACGAGAGTGTTTATAATATATAGTTTAATAACTATGTAGAAATATCTATCTATAGAAAAACTCAACTAGAGTACGTGAATTTTACTGAGAAAGTTGAAGTGTGAAGTTGTACAATTTAGATTTGTGAGATAGATAATAAATAAGGAAATTTATCATAAGTTAATCTTTTAAGAATGTTTAAGAAGAGAATAAAGAAGAATTAAGAAGAGAAGAATGTGAATCTGTCATTTAATGTATGGTGTGATTTGTGGTCAGACTGTTCATTCTTAAGTTTCATCTTGAAACTTTTCGTACATTTTCATACAAAGTTTGCGAGTAACTCAACTGAGCGCATGAAAATACAAAATAAATGCAGTTCTTATCAATGATAATGACGATAACATGAGTTTTAAGAACCGTTCTCACAGTCTCTAATTTGTAATTATGAGTGCTATGCATAATCTTCGTCTCATTAGCACCTGTCTTATTAGCTATTAGATATTATTATTGTGAGAAATTTTTTAACCTTTTCACATTATGCATACAATATTTATAAAGATTTTAATTTCCTCAGAGTAATATTTTTTTATATTATATACTTCGTAAGTAAAAAGAGATATGAATATCAATTAGTGACTCTATAAAAGACAGTATAAGAATAAAGAATTTTACAGTACTAAACTTTATAAATTAAATCGTGTATGCGTTTTAAACCTGTGTATTGTATTTACATTTGCAAACTATATGTTTACGAAGACTCATGACCGTATCAATCAAGCTTTATCTCCGTGACAATGCAGCTATGCTGTTTATCCTCACGGATAAATGTCAAAGCAATTATTTTAAGAATTATTTTTAATCCAGTGACAACCTTGAATTAAAAGCACCTGCAGATAAAACTAGGCGAGCTTTTAAATCTAATGTAAATAAAACAGTGTCTTTAGTTGAGATTATTTGTCATTATTATTTTAACTTTTGTAGAAGTACCTTTAGGTACAATCATTTCGACCATAAAAAAACATTGTATAGTGTTTTTATGTTTTAAAATATACAGATTTAAAAGCCAAAAATGTACAATTTGATTAAAAGCAATAGTATTAGCAAAGTTTTTTTTTTCATTTTCATATATTGAAGAAGTATTAAAACATTTTGTATCTTAGTTATTTTTGTTAATACATACGACTTTCTTTTGTATTAATAAAACTGGTGTTGCGTAAAATAAAAACCTGCAGTTAATTATACCGGCACTTGTAGAAATGTCAAAATGATTTATGTACTGATAAAAGTCATAACAAGTAACGCCCGCTTGTTCCAAATAACTTTGACAATGTTGATAGTTAAGATGATATCATTAAAGGTACTCTTTGTACTTTTAATAGTAAATAAAAAATATGAATAATTTTGTGACCTAACCAAGATAACTAAATATTGAATTGTCCAAATTGAGTCAACCATTTGATAAAATGAAAAATGAGTGCTTTAAAGAAAGAATTATACATAATAAACAGGATATTTAGTTATAAAGAAAGTGCACTAGCCCCCCCACTAGGTTTCCCTGTGTCACTGAGAAGAAAAGCTGCCATTCCTTTTGACATGTTAACAGTACTTGACACAATAATTTTTACATAACAATTAATTTTACAATTGACTATTGTTGCTCAATAAGAATATTTTCCATTTCAACACAGGACAGGATGAGATATTGTTTAAGATTGTTAGTGAATGTATAAAGTTTTGAATTATACTTGTTAAGTCCTATTTAGGACTAAGTCTCGACTCTGAATTTCCCTTTCGCAGTTAAGTCTTCCATGCAAATATATACTTAATCACAACTCATTTCTATAAGACACGACAGAACAAAAAGCAATGAATGGGAAAACGTTTGGTAATATTTGTTCCAGTTCGCACGAACACTTACTCGCGACTCTTGCACAATCGATGTAACAGATTTTTAATATTTATTGAGTAGCTTGTGAACAACTGTATGTTTACCTACCTTTATCAAAAAAATAAAAATAATGAGTTTTAGTGTTGCCTAAATCATACGTATGGTTATGATGTAGTTTAATGTGTTTACGCCTATCTAAATTTATCTAATTGAATTATTTAATGTATATAACGCATTGCTAGCGAAAGTATAATTTATTCAAAGACTACTGACTAATTATTATACAGAGGTATGGATTGTCAGGTGAACTTCAGTCTGCAAATATCAGTAAAGCTTACTAATTTCATTAAAATGTATAAAACATAAATTAATTGTTTTATGTAATATGGAACTTTTCCATTTCTTGTTTTTTCCATTCTATGTTATGTACGTTATAGTTTTCCATTTTAATCAATATTGAGGAGATATGTTGTCAGCCTATTTGTATTTTTAACGGCCATACGACATTGGTCCTAGAAGAATTTTGAATATTTATCAAAGAGAATTGAGAGTATTTGTCAGGAGGATCTTTGCAAATTGCATCTATATTCATCTGAAAAGAAATATATAGAGCGAAATGTGTTTTCGCGACTTTAATTTATGTGAAATGTGGCCCGCATGCGCAGTGCGTGTGATTTGTATTCAATGAGACTGCGCTTGCGACGTCCTTGCACCATCCTAAATATTAATGGCGATTGGGTAACACCACTCACTGGAATGCACTTAGGTATATGGTTTCTCCTTTTGTCTTTTCAAAAAATGTTTCCATTTTTAATAGATCTTTGTATAGTAGAAATTGTAACAAGTTAGGCTTGTTAGGAATATGTTAAGAACGTTATCATAAATATGAATAATAAATTTAAATGAAACGACAACATATAATAACACTTAATAGATTTCACCTACAAGTGGAACGTTTCTTTCGGAAGTGTACGTAATTTACGGAAGAAATGTTTAATTATAAATACTGAGTCATTGGTTTTAATTCAATATTTTATAGAATGTAAGCCTATTTGAACGTAATGTATGAAAATACTGAATTTAAAATACTATGTGCTTACTTTGTAGAATTAGGTTAGTTTTTGTAAGGATTTTACTAGATCTTATACTTAATACTAAAATTAGTTTGAATTTTAGCAATTTTAATGCAATTAGCATAATGAGTGCTGTGCTGACTAATCAATATCAAAGCTTTTAATAATCCAAATTTTAACAAAAGTGATTTTATCAAATGTGTTAAATATATATTATTAACTACATGCATCGATGCAAAGTCGGTACATTTCGCTCACAATTAATATTGAAAAGTCCAGTCAGAAAGGAAGAAAGCGTGGACTGTCAGCTCTGTTACACAACCTTACCGCTTGCAGTGTCCCGTCGTAGAAAGTGAAACTATCAGCGCGAGCGCATGCTCCAACTATGAAACACTCACAATCCCGGAGCGAAATAGCACTTCGGAAAACTGGATTCAAACACGTTAACACTGTACAATGGTTAGTGCGGCGTTCTGCTTAACGCGTCTAGTGCGACTGTGGCGAGGAGAGAGCACAGCGCGCCTCCACTGTTGTGTAAGCGATGGCGATCGCAAAGAAGGGAGCTGTTGCATAACGCGATAATTGAGGTTTAGAATTAACGAATTAATGAACGGTGTAAAGATCTAAAATTTTGAGAAATTAAGAGAATGTGTTGATTTTGAACGGTTTTGGTCGAGTCAGTTTTTAGGAGAGCATTGGCGGTAAACGGCATTTTATTTGTTTATTAAAACTTCACACGTACGTACTTAACACAAATATTTTTTTATCGAAACGCTAAATAAAAATAGTAAACAATAATATATACAGAGAGAATGCGTGCTCACACCCTTTATGGGTGTGTGTGTAACGGAAGCCTGTGTCTTAAAATTTCGTGACATCAAATGTCTGGTAGTGTTTGAAGGATATCTTTTTTGAAGAGTAGCAAGGGGAATTGAATATGTCTAGTGTTAAAAATAAGTCACAGTATAGTGCAGGTAGCCGATTAAATAATTAATGTTGAGTATAGTTATGAAATGCGAGCAGTGAGGTATTTTAGTCCTTGTCGCGGAGGAGGATTAAAAGTTATACACCGCAGCAATTGAGGACAATCGAATTTATAAACATGTCGTACAGGATAATGTCGAAAAGTTGACGCCTTTTCCCTAAGGTTGGCCGATATTGAAGAAGGAAGACGATTCCCGGCAATATCGTTTTGCTCTGAAATTAATAAAGATTATTTATTTTTTCTAATTTTTCCAAAGGCTTTTTAAAGTCAGGCATATTCAAGGCTAGCTCCTTGCGTAACAACAGTACCTTTTAGGCACTGTGAGTCTTTAAAGGTTGGGCTGTGCGTAAAATTAAACCAAGAGATTCGAATGCTTTGATGGTTATATCTTCAATATGAGCCTCATCTTCACCTTGTCACCTTCGTCTTGTTGTATGAATTAATTAGTTCACCATTTATGTCATAAATGAATAATCTGTTATTTCGTGAAAATCTTATTAATTCACATTTTTTAAATATTTATTAAATTTGTTTTTTTTATAATATTGACCTAAACGATGAAGATCAGACTGTAAATAGCGGCATTGACTATTTTATGGAATACTTTCTTGTTATCCGTTTATAGGAGGCAATTAGCGTAATGTCAAACGAGTAAACATATATTGAACAGCAAGGGAGATGTGAGATCCTTGTGGGACACCGGAAGTGAGGTTAACAAAGTTCGAACGAAAACTAACATGGACTACAGCCTGCTGGAGATTTTTATATAAGAATCCATACATCTGAATAAATTTCCTTTTCCTTCCTACAGATTTTAACTTTATGTCAAGGATGGTATGATCATCCCTGTCGAATGCCTTTCCGAAATCAGTATATATCTGTCAATCTGTGCACCATGACTTATATTAGACAATATCTAGTGAGTCAGTTCTGAAAGGTTAGTGTTTACTGAGTGAAATTTTAAAAACGTGTAAGGGAACGTATTCTTTGCATGAGTTATTAATAATGCTTTCCAAAATATTCCCAAAAATGATTACAATTGATATTTCTCTGTAGTTACTTATGTACGAATAACTAATGTTTGTAATACAAATTTACAAAAAAGCTTCAAGTGTCTTAAGATATATTTAAATGCGTGAGAAAAAAAATCGATCACGATATTTCTTTAGGTCATGTCAAGAATTTATGTTTTCCCATTCAATATGAAGTATATGAAGAAATCAGAAATAACGGAGTCTGTACTTAGATACACAAGTTGAATAACCATTTTCTAAAAGACGCAATTGACAATTTATAAATGTATGAATGTTTATTGAGGTGGTACAACTTAACTATTTCAATTAATTTGGGTCCAAGTAAAATAAGTCGGAACTATTCTTATATGCATTCTTATTGCATATGCATCGAATTGAAAAAAAAGGGTAAATGAACTCATCTGCTAAAATGATAAGAGAAAGAAACATATATCTGTAATTTTTCGGATTATTTATATTACTTCAATAAAGCGTATTACATAAAGTATATTACAAAACAATATAAATAATAATAAACGAGTCTATTATTTAAAATAAATCTTGATTTCTATACAAAACGGCAGGAACGACTTCCATACTTTATAAGCTGTGGTGTTTCCCAAGCTTATAGTTTCGGCTTGTGTCAAATGCAGTGCAGAACAAAGATGGCGATAATGTTCTGTGGCTGTCGACCATATTTTCATTCTAAAGGTGTAAGAATATGTTTTTATAATATAAATGTTTGTAGTAGTAATAAAACGTACCTACATCATCTATGCCCAACTAGGATTTTCTTTCTGTGACCAAAGTTACCTTTATAGTAAGAGAAGAATAAGAATAAACAATCTTTTTAGTTTTAATTTCACTGACCATTACTATTGACAAAACTCTATGGCACGCTACACAATCTACTTTTATTTTTTACACCTGACAATGTTGTAACGTGGCTGTCAAAACGTGAATTCAAAATAGAAAAGTCTGTGTAATGTATTCCATCTCATTCTTTTACACGTTCAATCCTACAGATATATATGTTTGTCTCTTTCTACATAACCCCTCAACTTTTCGTGTTGTAACACATAACGCCTCAACTTTTCGTGTTACACTTGATTTTACTCCTCATAAAATTTCCGTACCGGGCCTTATAACTCAAATTGTTTCTTAAGGAGTAAACTCCAATAAAAGCTTTTTAACTTACCGAACGAAAATTAAAACAACAGCCTAATCACTTAAAACAAAGAATAACCTCAAAACTCGAATTAAACTTGCTAATGGAATTTAACATTTTAATTGGTCAATTATCGCAGCCATTTACATTATTCTGTTCTTGTGAGGTATTTTAAACACATTGATTTGACAAGTACCTAATATTGAAAAGCAGCGTTATGTAAGTGTACTTTTTCAGGTCATTAAACACACCATAACTAACCATTGAAGTGGTCAACCCGTAATAACATACGGATGTATCGTCACAAGGCCATGTACTTTCACCCAATGGCATGTTTGATGTATTACACAACTCATCGGCTGGCTGATAACATTTATATAAGAGATGTCGTCAGTTTGTCTGCTTACTGATGATGTTTTGTGAATGGTTAAACGATTCACAAATTCCGCTTTTCCTATAAGTATTATTATCATAAAGGCTTTGTAGCTTTGATTGCAATGTGTTATATTTCCGCATCTCTTATTATTCAGGTACTTCTGATATGAGCTGGTTTAAATGAAAACACGCAATTATATTTTTTGCAGTATTTTTGCGGTTATTAAATATTATACGAAAAGGGTTTCAAAATATCAAAAACTAAACCCACATAAGTAAACCGTTAGTTATATAAAAATATTTGTTTTAGAGTTTTAGTGATGCGTGCTTTATTGTAGTATTTTTTAGATAACAACACCCAGTATGGTTACCAACCAATGTTGCATTTTGTAGTTCAGTAACGATTCTGCCTTATTTGAAATTTTCAATTCAACTTTTCAACATTCGTGTATTGTATACAAAATGATATAACTATTACATTTTATGTACCTCTACTTATCTGTGTCTTTTCGTAAATTATATAGATTTTTCCAAAGTTTTACCTCTACTAAAAATTATTGCATTTTTTATATATTGACCGCGCGTTGTGACGGAGAGCGACTTGTTGAATACTATGTAGATGTTATTATACATATAAACTTTGTTAAAAAAGATTTCTTAGGAAATAAAATCACGTTAAGAGAATTTATTACACTTTTGAAAGATTTATATTATAGCTTAAACATTGATACCCTAAAAGTTATTGAATTAATCCTCATACGAGTTCACATCTTCCATGTGAAACCTATAAGTACTATCTTAACATATCTCTCTTAGGCTATTAAGTACCTACACTCAAAAACATTATATGTATTATAAGGCGCGTAATTTATGCAATAATTAGCATTTAGTTAGAACAGAAGAATCCACTTCCGTGGACCAACCCAGAATTTTTGGCCTACGACCGTGCTTCCGTGCAAACTCGTTTAGATGACCTGTTACATGAAAAGAGATATTGGTGTTATGACTTATGATTCACGGAGCAGGTTTGATCCACGCGCCGACATCAAGCGGCTTGTGCGCCGGATGCGCTTAACATCCGCCGCTGTCACTACAGGTTGCTATTGGCAAATATTACGACAAATATCTTGAATGTTCTCAACATAAAGTTTTCAGTTATAACAATAATAGGCCAGAATCAATTCAAATGTCCTCCCATGGTTTTTCCTTACTATTAGCACTCTGTTTATCCTTTAATCCTTTTTTAACTAGTGGAAAACGGGCAGGAGGCACCAGGAAATGAATGCTCAGTTACAACACAAATGTTTAATAACACGGAATGAAAATTCGTATTCTGTATTCCTATAAGCTGACTCGAAAAACATTTGTTTTGCAATGTATATTGTTTCTAGGAAACATTTTTTAGTTTAATAAAAATAACTATCTATAATAATAAAAAATAGGGGTTGATCGTAGAGAAGTGAAAATAAAGGGTTGTATGTATTTTTGTATGCTATATTATAAAAAAATTAAAACAAAAAAAATTGTATAATTTCTTTTTTAGGGTAGACACTTATTATTACTTAGGGGTTCGAAAGACAGATAGTAGCCGATTCTCAGACTAACTGAATATGCATAAAAAATCATAAGAATCGGTCGAGATGTTTCGGAGGAGTATGGGAACGAACATTTTGACGCAAGAATTTTATATATACTATATAGATATATTCACCCGAATAGTTTGAGAACAAGTTGATTTGATTAAATAAAAGACACTGTATTGAGGAAGTTAAAGACATTAAATCATTAGTTCGTCTCTTTTATGTAAGAAATTATTTCTAGAGAAGAATTATAGAGAAAAGCAATGCGAGATCGGTAAACACAGAAACCTTTTCCGGCCGTTTCGAGGTCAAAGTATGAAAATCTCGTTTCTCATTATGGAAATTTTATTCAAAAATAGGGATTGTAGTAATGTTTAAAACAATTTTCCAACGGTAGTTCTGAAAAATTTAGATTCATTAAAAAAAAATTCCACCCCCAGAGTGCGTTGATGTCTATTGCATACAATACGATGCGACTCCATAGACTGAAATAACAATAATAATAACAATATTTTAATACGAAGAACATCTTCCAGCCTTCTTGGCTTCGTGGTATACTCACAAATACTAGAACGGAGGCTTTAGGTTCGATTTCCGACAAAACAATCACTGTTTCAGGTTGTATAGAAGTCTAATTACATATTTTTTATTAAAAAACGGGAACGTGGGGACGCATTTCCATACATTTACCTTACAGGCTTTTAAATAATCAATAAATACTAATTGTGTAAGCGATGGATTTTAAACTATATAGATAGGTAATCTCTGTCATGCTAAGCAGTATTTAATAAGTTTTGTATGTTTTTGGCATTAGTAAATTAAAAAACGTATTCTTTATAATGATTTATTAGGGTTTATGAGTATTGCGATTATAAGCTAGCAACCATGCTAATAGCTTGTTCATGGCGTCTGGGTCCTCACACTGTAGCTTATAGCACTGCTTTTGTCGCCCTCCGGCTTGGTGGCTGTTACCAAAAATTAAACATCATAAAATATTATTACAGCTATTTAGTATTTGTCGATTTTTGTTTGCGGTTATCAATTGAATAAACTTTACAAAAGTTGAGACGGTAACAGTATTTTGCTCATTAAAGTTTTATTTAAATTTGTAGTGCAATTTCCCAAGTATTGTTTTAGCATGCGGTTCGGGAGCTGAATTTGTTTTATTTATTTATTCACGCCTTTCTTCCGAAGGGATAGACAGATACCACTAATCTCTACTTGTTACAATTCTGACATACCTCTCTCGCTTCATCCAATTTCATGACATTCATAAATAAAATAAAATAAAATAAAATAAAATAAAATAAAATAAAATAAAATAAAATAAAATAAAATATGTTTATTATGGAACATAAGATACATGTATCACTTATTCCACGTCATTAAATTTCAATTTGTAGGCATCCCTACTCATCGGCATAGAAGACAGAGGGTGTAGGCCGAGAGAAAGAGCCGGCATAAAAAAACTCTCGGTACTCTTTTAAAATAGCAAATCATAGTGAATGTCATGGCATGTTCGTGTGTCATGTGTTTCTCTAGTACTGTATATATGACCTGTACTAACCGATAATAGTGTTTTTCTGAATGAATCTCACAAAGCAACCGTCGTTTGCATCGCTCACTTATGTCGGGCAATCTTTTATCCGCACGTCGTGAAAAATGGTTTCCATAACTGAAACAGAAAATATTTGACAATGTCTCAAACGCGTAGTCAATTTCTGGCAGAAATAAAATAGACGAAGTAACAATCCTTTTGTTATCTTTATAAAAGCATAAGAATCAAGGAAACGGTAAGAAAATTACCACACCCAGGCAAGATTGTCTTTTAATTTGCGTTCCATAAAGGAATATAGACGCAATTAAAAGAAATAGTTATTCTGAGAGAGTTGTCTGACGAACACGTAGTCAAGTAATTTTTATGATACCACACGTCAGAGAAAGATAAAGTTTTTAGGTCGATTATGAAATGGGCCCGTCAACCTAACGTATATCAAGATCTCTGCATATATTAAATAATTTTGCATGTTTGTCGTAATGTTTTGAATATGTAGCATGTTACTCGATGTTACGTCCGAAGCCAGCGCTAGGTGAAAACGGTTTATGTAAGAAATTCTGCGTGTGCAGTTTGCGTGCGGATGCAAGCCACATCCGCGTAAGCTCGCTAGATCGTTAGGATTTCATGGATTTATATAATTCTCTTATTTTCCTTTTAGCTTTCCCTTCAGGAGTGACTCATTTGTGACACATTTACCTATTACAATAATATAGTCTATATTACAACTCGACTCAAAGCTTTCGCTCAATGTATGTAATTGTAAAAAAATAACACATCTACTTAATTTACGTTTTACAATGTTTCAGGAACATAGACTGTATCAATTGCTTAGTAATGAAACCCGTTTGAGAAAAACTTACTTATAATTATTATTATCAGTGGATTCTAACGTGACGATGCTTGGAGTAAGAGCCGACACGATGATGCCGATCGGCAACAATGCCGTTACCAAGTTGAGAAGTCCCTGCCACGGATTTTTCCTGAAATATTTAATATATTGGTTAAACTCAAATTGTATTACATCATCTACGTAACTCAACAAAGAAATTATTAATCCGGGATTGGAACCTCTAAACACGATTTAGCCGGCACAGAACATATATTAATACACTCACATTACATACATTCACTAAAAATCTTAAACAACATTTTCTCAACCTGAACTATACTGAAACAGAAGATTTTATTGTGTAGAAATTATTGTCGAGTTAACAGTACATGTTAAAAGGAAGATTCTGGCTGCCCACGACACAGGGAATCCTAGTGTGGGGGGCTAGTGCACTTTCTTTTTAACTAAATATCCTTTTTATTAAGTTTAATAAAGTTTCTTCTTTCTTTCCACATATATGACAATAAAGTTTTAAGTTTAATTAATGGATATTGCTATCATATAAAGAGAAATAAACATAGTCAAAATTGCTTAATCGCAATCGGATATTAAGTGAACAAGATAAAGTTATCAAAGTTTTGGCGGAAGCTATAAAAGTAGTTTCTATCACTTTTAAAATGGCGTAGAAAATTAAATTTACAAGCAACCTTCCGCGGCTTTAATTACATAAAATTAACTCATAAATGTAGGTATACCTACGTGACTCAGTCTGCATATATTTACAATAAAATAAACGCTGAACTTCAATTTCATTCTAGAGTTCTGTATGAATGTAAAGAAGCTATAACTGATTGGCTAAAAACTTTAACTTATGAGGAAACTGAGCACATTTTAGTACGAGTTCGCTAGTTTGGGACATACATACATAATTATATACTTAACAACAAGTATACACTCACTCACACACACACACATGCGCACATACACACTCAACCACGCATGCATAAAATAAGTTCATAGAATCGTCAGAGAAACTATGAGAATTACATTTCATTTTATTTAATTTTTTACCGGCTTTGCTTCTTAGCTGGGTTATTGTTTTGTTTTGTATTCTTTTCTATTGTCTCAATATTGTGTAAATAAGGGAGGTAGCGAGTCAACCCCAACACAAGTGTCTCTGACTACTTACGGGGGCTGTCTCAACTCATGAATGTA
Source organism: Pieris melete (assembly GCA_963693345.1). NCBI lineage: Eukaryota > Metazoa > Arthropoda > Insecta > Lepidoptera > Pieridae > Pieris > Pieris melete. Next base: position 260,145 of record CAVNZK010000003.1, read on the forward strand.
ATGTAAAATTTGAGATACTAATAAACATTTTCATTTCTACGCAGCAACCATCTCTCGCTTTGCTCATACAAACTGCTGCTAATTAAAGTAAATATAAGAGGAGAAAAGTACTTTGGTTGATCATTTTCCGGTCGTTTTTCCAGGATACGTTTCAGAAATATCTACACAAGGGCTCAACGAGGAGGCAATAAAGCTGAATGCTACGTTCAATTAGTTTCATACAGTAGTGCAGTGTAGTGTGGAGCCAATTACCGCACTTAGACACTCATTTAGTCCGTTGTGCGTGAAGTCCTGGCCACCTACGCCAGCCTAAATTCCTATACCTATTCCTTCCAGATGAATTCATACGGTAAATATTTTGCTTAGTCAAATTTGAATTACAACAAACAAACCTATAAAACATTACTTTAAATATATAAAGCCAATTACTGCGCAAGGGCACTTAGACTTTCATCGCTTCGATGATTAATTCGTCGGATCAGTGAAAGGATACATTTGGTTAAAATCTGAGCTCTTTGAGGAATTGCCGTGTTTAGTGATGTACGATAAACTGTTAAATTAATAAAAAAAAAATTATTGAGATATAGGACTTCAAGAAAAAAGCGTAACAATTCTTATTAGGCCGAAAATGCACTCGCGAGCTCTGGGATTCGGAGTGGCCATGGGCGGCAGGATCACTAAACATCAGCTGTTTGTTATTTAAAAAAAAAAAACACATGCATAATGGTTTCTAGCCAAGAATCAGAGCTTAACTGAGTGTAATGCAATGTAATGCTATATGCAAATCAAATCATTTTACATATAACAAATTATTAATGATTACAATTGTAGGATATTCGACAAAACTTTGCTATAAAGCAGTTAATTGCTTTGATGTAATATATGTTAACAGTTTTTTAACTACTAATAAATTAATATACATAGGTAATGAAATATATCGATAATTTTGCACATCACCAGCCCAATCTAGTGTAAAACTTGCTCATCAGTGAGCTTTCATTCACATCCGTAACTGATTTTTTAACGCGCCATTACATTAATTCATTAATTAAAACGACTCCAATTACACTTAACAAATAACTATTTTATTTATATTATAGTTTGCGTTAAGATAATAAACAATTTATAGATATTTTGATTTAAATAAGCGTAGCATAGTTCAGTTCATAAAATGTAGCCACCGAATTCCATACCAGAAATTAATTTTCTATATTATAGACTTCCACAGGAAATATCATACATAAAGAAGCCCAAATCAGAAAGTAGAATACCGCTTACAAAAACTGTTTAAATTTCGCGTAGGTGATGGTTCAATATTAATAAATACAGTTTTTACTTGGAGTAGTTTATGTTGCGTAACTGCTTCGAAAAACCTTAGTCCAGTATATTATTCAAAATTAATGAATTATATTATTTTAAAATATTTTCAATCCCATTATATCTTTACACTCTTAGTAAAATATACTTACTGCATGTACAAACCTGATAGTTGGAAACTAAATCTCGTCATCAGGTCCATGTTGATCACACGTCACGGTTAGTTGGTGATCATTTCCACAATCTGGCAACGACATATGTGTTTAGGTGAAACATAGTTTAAATACCTTTTCTTAACTTCCTTTTCTTTTCCATCGTTGAATTCTAAGCTAAAGTCGTCTTGTCCGTCAGATGCCGGTTTGTCTCTGAAAGGGTCCGGAGACTTGTATAGACTTCCAGCTGGAATCTTAACAGGAACTTCTGCGGTTGGTTTCGAGTCATATTCGTATGCTTTAATTGGTTTAAAGTCGTTTTCAAATTTATATGGTTTGTTAGAGTTGTCCTTTGGGTGATTGTAGTCTAACTTAAAAAAGTTGTTGGAACTGGAAAAGTATTTTTAACTTTTAGTTTTTTTAATAGGAAATAGGTTCAAACTACTCTGCCTTATCCCATATAATAGTTAATATTTAAATAAATCTTTAACGGACAACACTACGAATTCATCATTTACACATAGCTTCGAGTACTTACAACCAGTCGTGGTCCGTCAGAACTCTCTGTCTCGCACTCGAAGCGTCAAATTATGTAAAAAATTTAGTTTTATTTAAATATGTTGTATTTGCGTAAACTTAGAACAATATTATCGTAATCATTAGGACACGATTGTTAGATGTAAGACATCGGTTCCCTCACGACGTTGTTCCTTAGCCGGATCACCAGAAATTTACATAATTGATAAATCTCACTGGATTTGTCTTATGTCAAGGTTAAGACGGGTATAAATCTGACTCTATTTAAAAAATAAAAACTTGAAAAAAATCATCATCAAGAGTCTATACGAACCTTATAAAAGATGAGGAGCCTTTGACTGGAGTAAAAGATCCTAGACTCTTCCCGGTCGGAACAACAACCGCGCCTTCATCATAGAAACTTTCCAATTGTTGACTTGGTTTAAATTCCTTATCTTTTTCCTTTGATTTTGAAACAATTTCCTTAACTTCCTCTTTTGGTACTGTTAAAACAGCGTCAACTTTCCAAGTTGTAGTTTCAGTTTTTGCGCTTTTTAGATTGTCAGTAGGCTTTTCTTTATTTTCTTGAGATTTTTCTATTTCATTAGAATTGTGTGCATATTTATCAGTGATTTTTATTACTTCCTCACTTTCTTTAGGAATTTTTGTACTATTAACCGGAAATAAAGCAGTAATATTGAAGCTCTCTTGGACGCTTTGAACTTTGTAGACGGCAATAAGGAGAAACACTGCCACAGATATCTGAAAAAGGGATTATCTCTACATTATGTAATAGGCTATATAAAAATCTATCAATTCAATTCAATTCAATCAATTTAATTGGAATCGCCTTAATTCGAAGACGTAATACGTAATTGTGATATTAATTTATTAAAAAATCTGATTTTCAATAATGTAGTTTTGTTATTTACATAATCGCAGCTCCCATTGACCCATAAAAGTTAGCAAAAAACGGAAAGACGTAATAAGTTGGTCGATGGGTTACATCACAGCCACGCTTCACACTTTCACCGAAACCAAACAGTATGTCACTGACCGCTACCACGTCAGTCGGCACACGCTTGGCTTGCGGTTTTTTACTCTATAGCAATTATTAAATTTGATAAAATTGGGAGTGAATGCTTTAAAAGAATATGAATGAATTCATTTATGTGTTCTTCGTAATATAAAGTACATATTACATAGCACGGCACACACGGACAGAAGCACATTTGCTTGGATTGATCAAAATACGGTTTTTATGAAAGTACAGTCGACTCTCGATAATTTGACACTCGTTAACTTGAATCTCTCGATAATTTGAAAAAAAAATCCGGTCCCTTGAAAAATACTCGATAAATTGAATAAAATAAATGATAATTGGTCCCTTCGGTAATTTGAAGTTGAAAAAGTATTATCTTACTCGCCAACATGCGATAATTTGAAATCCGGTCTTCCCTACTCTCTATGTTTGAAGCGTTTATTATGCACATACCTGTCGTTTGTTTACATATATGCACAGACTTGTCAATTGTTTACATAAATGAGTCACTCACTCAAAAAAAAAAGATTACAGACTTCTTTTCGAAATAAAAATTAGTGAATAATTATTGTTATAATAATTGTTAATACATAATAAGAATATAGAAATAATAAGTAACAAATTTTGATCAAACTCTTATTTCCTGCAGTCGCCCCTCCCCCTCGTGGTTATTCAAACACTTGTTATTTTGAACTCTTGATTATTTGAAATTTATCTCTGGTCCCTTGAGTTTCAAATTATCGAGAGTCGACTGTATTTAATACAATAATTTAAACTAACCCAATTCCCATCCCACCATTATTACATTCATGAGATAAATAAAATTCAAAACCGCAAAAGTATTTCAGTTAGGTATATTTGTACAATAGCTTACACTTATTTATTGTCTTTAATTAATACCATATACACTCTTTTAATTAATAAAATAATGGTTTCAACCTAGTAAGCATTATAAAATACCTTGTAATTTATTTATTTGGTTATAACTTGATTATTCATGATTTTATAAACTTATTATGTTCAAGATAAGTTTCCCATTTTGGATGCGTGATTGTGGGTTCGTTTATAAAGATAATCCAATAAAGGAGACTATATCACAGACGAGCTAAGGGTAACCCTTGACCCTTAACCATTTCTCTAACTTTCTCAACGACTCTCGACTCCATTCCCTGCTAAGATTACTGATGATTGCTGAATAAATTGCCGCAAAAACAATACAAATGTATTCCTAGTATTCATTGTACACATTGAATATTGTGAGTGAGAATCAGGGAGGCAATTCATTGAATAAGCAGAAATCTAGATGAAGATTAAAATAAAGGTAAAATATGTATTTGTGTGTTAATGTATCATAAACCTGATACCACGTTCAAATACTGTTCCATTATCAAGACTAAAAAGTTATTATTTTTTTTACCTAAGATAATATCGTTATTAAGTATTATTATACGATGTCAATTGCCAAACTTGACAATGAATAATACGTTTCTTAAGACAGAAAGTGTCTCAAGAAACGTTTATTACATTATGAAAACGTAATACGATTAGTATGTGTATGTCTTGATATGTCTTCATGAAATGATCAAATTATTAAAAAAATATAATTATTTTCTCTACTGAGATACATATATTATGTTTTTTTATAGAATAAGAGGTAAAACTGACATAGTATAAAATCGGTGAAGAAATTTGCCACCTTTTCAGCCATTAACATATCCCAAAAACGAAAGTGCCAAGTAGCACCTTCTAATGACAGTTTTTGTGGTTTGCAAACCGTAATTATTATACAACATCTGGCAATTTCAATCTCGCCTCGAAACAAAAAAGGAAAATGTAATCCGAATAAGTGAGTGATAATCATATGTTGCTATTATTTTTTCACTTTCACCGAGAGTATCAAATTAGCTCTATTATTTACAAAATAAACTCACAATATTTAATATAAGTATTTGTTTATACATCACAAATAACATGAGAAAGTAGCTGTACTTAACGAAGGGTAAAGAATCCCTAACTCGGGATTCAGAGTCGAGTCTATGACTACCGTTGACGTAAAATTCAAAAATCATATATTTAGGTAACACAATATACACTTATAAACGTCAAAAAAGAAATATACATTAAATGCTTCTAATTTTACATTTACTGCCAGTTCTCAAATCCAGGGCGTAGAACGGCAGAGAAGAACTGGCAATAATCTCTCCGCCACTCTTTTTAATCGCCAAGTTTTTTGTTTTACACAATGTTTGTAAGGAGCTGCAACCACATGACATCTTAAGAAATAAATAATAATAATATAAATTAAAACAAAGATTTCTCCTCTATCAGAAGTAGGCATGGTGAAATAGGAGCATGCACATATATTCTTGTGGGAACAATATGCAGATACATACGGGACATTCCCAATATATTTTTGATATGCAGGAGTCATATTTAGCGATAATACTTGACCATGACCTAAGATCCTCAGATTACTGTTAGAAGATAATGAATTCAAATCATATCTGCTAGAGAGTTTAACTAAGGTGTCTAAGAATACAGCAAAATGGTAGGCGGCAAAAAGCGCTGGCGTATAAGCTAAATAACAAGGGTTGTGTACGGTAAATCCTTAAAAAAGCTAGCGCACGTAGATAGCGTGCAATATTTATATATATATGTATTATTATATATTATAGCGTATCAATATCTAGCGATGTGATATCTCCGCATTTTATAAGACGCATCAATTGAACCTTCCCTTCGAAATGGAACCTTTTAGCAGCACCTAATATTTAATGTAAAATATATCCATGTTGGGGAATCGGTATACAATGCTTTGGTTTTTTGTATACATATAAGTTATACTCGGTCGAAGCTAAAGGTCTAGAAAGAGTTTCAAAATATGTTAACTGTAAATATCTAATATTTAATAATTATACACTATTAAGAAAATATTTAAAATCGATTCATCACAAACGTTTCTCCGTCTTTTTTATCACTTTAAATGCCAATAAATAACTTTCTGTGCCAAGCCCAAACAAAACAATTTTTCTATTTCGTAGATTTTTTTCCCATGAGAAACAGGCATATGTTTCTGTTCTCTCCTCAGTCTCTGTTCGTGTATTCATTTTCAATCGAAACGGTTCCGGGAAAGAAAAGGTTTTGGTAATGATGTCACATAAGGCGTACTGCAAAGTCTGTCCTGTTTTCCCGTTTTGTGGGATTCTACAAACACTGAGTATATAACCGAAGAGGCCGCAGTTAAAGTACTTCATAGTTAATATACTTAAGCTGGTAGAAAATACAATAGAATGGTGTAATTAGGCACAGATAAGGCAAGGAATTTGTCGGACAGGTGCAGTGAAAGCGAGCTGTGGGAACCGCCTCGACCATTTGTCGCTGTCTCACTGCCTTATGTAACCGATGCTATTATTCAGTAATCCAAGCTATTGTATTTATAATCGACGTTTCGTTTACCACCTTCCGTTCATTAATATCGGATGTATTATAATTATAATTCTGGTAGGATGTAATTTAATTTATTTATTTAAACTTCGTTACATTACAAATAAAAACAAATAACATAAATTATTAAGGATGCAACGGGCAGCCCTATAACTTTATCTAACAAGCGATCTCATCCAACTGAAGAAATCAACAAAAATAAAATTACAAGTAACATTGAAAATTATGCAATCACCAAACTTAATCTCCAATAAAATAAAAAAATAGACTAACGACTAAAAGCTAATCTTGCGGTTTATGAATTCCAATGCAATACAAAAGAATAAGAAAATACATGAATTACTGATTGAGCAGGATTAGGATATGGTTAAGAAGTGTTTATGTAGAATACTTTAAAAGAGGTTGGACAGGTGGTCAATCGTAAGGAGTCGGGGAGCGAATTCCACAACTAATGGCGGATGTTCCAACACGTAGTTGAATGTATTTCACGTAAGTGATGCAGCGGCATTTAATTTTAATGACCTTACGAACTTCAAATCAGATTAAATGTCAGAAGCTCTTTGTTTTACTTATCTACATTTTCGAAAAATACATAAAAAATATAATGTATATTCAGTTAATTTTATTTCTATGTTTTAAACCAAGAGTCGAGCTTAATTCGCAATCCGATGAAATGATAAATTAGTACTTACAAAGATTTATCGATAAATAAATATCGAAATAATATCTTAGTTCGTTAAACAATGCCGTCACGTTTTAGGTACTTCTTTAATAAGGTTGATTGTGATTTAGCTATATTATGTTTTTATTTAAGTAACCGTATGTTTTAATAGTAATACATATATACTCACCATGATATCATGCTGTTGTCACACAAACTAGGAAGCATATGGGCAAGGTTTCATATTTATAATATTTTATTCAACCGCTACCATTGTTTCGTGAAAATGTCTTCATAGAGATGTCGGTACTTTCATCGATACTTTGCACACAAAGCGAATCAAATTATGTAAATGTCTGAATACTTTATCGAACAGCAGTAATTTTCTTCTCTATGTACTATTGTTAGGCATCTATATAGTGTTTTATATCATTTCATTATAGGATGTTCAAACTATAGATAAAAGTAAAAAAGTCAGTGTTCGAAAAAACGACCGATACAAAACGAGGCCATAGAGTATGGAAGCACAGGAGTTGATATGTGAAAAACATACAAAGAAAAACATGTCTTTGATGAAGATTGACAATTGACATGCCCTGGATTATAGCTGCATCACCTTGTCTGTCGACAAAGCGTATAGCCCATCACCAATCGTGCTTAATTTTCCGCCACGTGAGCTTTGCATCGCATTGTTTCGCGGCACTAGTGTAATAATTATAACCACTACCTACATCGTAAGATAATCATTATAACTTTCCTAACCACTGCACGAGGAAGTCTTTGACATAATTACACTTTTCTTCATCATGTGTGCCGTTATTGTCATTTTCAAATACAAATATTGGTGCTTATTAATTTAAGTAAAGATAGTAGATTTTAGTTTAAGTATGCTTATTGGAGAATATATATGTATTTGGTATAGTAATTAACTCAGTCCGACTTCTGGAAATTTTGTTATAACATCATATTAATTAGTATTATTTTTATTGGTGTAAATTAAGTTTGACCATAAGCAAGTAAATCTCCGAAGTCACTTGCAATAACGTTGTTTTAGATAAATTAGGAAACACTATTAATGAATACAAAATAAAAATATTAACTTTCCACGTTTCGAGTATATTATTTAATATTATATTAATTGCTCATTAATAATTTTGGATTTACTTTCATACATATTATCATATTTCAACATCATATTCCTTTTCGATAAATATTCCTAAATTCTATTCAAATCTGTTACATACATTGTAGGTTTATGCAGACAGTTAAAATGTATTAGGCAGAACTCTTTCAACTTTATTTCAGTGATTCAATTCATAAACATTAGAATTAGAACTGGTATCTCCTCTTCCACTAGCCCAGTGATGGGCATGAATTTTGATGAAGATGAATGGGTATTATGGTGCCTTGGTTTCATTAGTAAATAAAAAGCGAATGGTGAGATTTAGACATAATATAGGTAAACACCTACCTTTATTACCGGTAGGTACTACCGTTGATATACAATACAACAATCTAAGTGATTGTATTAATAAAGAGTTCAACACCATCTTTACCCCAAAGAAAGTCTCTCATTCGCAGTGTAAATCGTTTAGTGATTGGGCGACAGCGGGAATTTATAAAAGTAGACAACGGTTGTATGACCTTTACGCTGAAGAGTCATACAATCATAATGAAAAATTTATTCTTTATGTTCGAAATTGCCTATTCGAAATTATTTAAGAAAGTTTGTTACGCGGCCAAGTCCTTAAATATCAAAAACAAGATTAAAAATAGTACCAATAAAACTAAAATGACTTGGAAGATAATTGATAGTGAAACTGGAAGAGTCAGGGATCGCAATCAAGACATCGAACTATGTGTCGATAACACTATAATCAAATCTAACGAAGAGATAGCGATTGTTTTTGATAAGTACTTTTCTGACATTCCAATTTCGACTACTAAGTCTCTTCAAGCATCTCCCGCCCTCGCTGAATCGCTGCTCAAAGGTAATGTAAACGAGTGCAAGGTCAGTTTTACGTTCTGACCCATTGGTGCCGACGATATAGTGAGGATATTTAGAACCATAGATATTAAGAACACTACCGATCTTTGGGGTATTTCTGTAAAAATAATTAGTAGCATAATTGATGTAATTGCTCCCCATCTAGCTATAATTTTCAACAATTGTATAAAAAGTGGCGAGTTTCCCAATCTAATGAAACATAGTAAAGTTATTCCATTATTTAAAGCTTAAAATTAAATACTACCTGTATGTCCGACCCCAGTAACTTTAGACCTATTTCCGTACTACCTACTTGTAGTAAAATATTTTAACGTAAACATTATTACATAATAATCGGTTCGGTTTTACCAAGGGTCGCTCGACAGCCGATGCCGGTGTTGAGTTATATAGATATATAGTTAAGGCTTGGGAGGAGTCGCATGACGCTTTAGGTGTTTTCTGCGACTTATCCAAAGCATTTGATTGTGTCCAACACGAGACCTTAATCAGGAAACTCCGCCACTATGGCATCAAGAATACCGCACTGAATCTTCTGACTCCCTATTTACACGGAAGAACTCAGAAGGTTGAAGTGAATGGTAAGAGGTCCTCTGGGTCGGCAGTAGATATGGGGGTACCACAGGGCTCAATTCTTGGCCCTTTCCTCTTTGTTGTTTATATAAATGATCTACCTTTCATGGTAGAGAGAAAACATCAGATAGTTTTGTTTGCTGATGACACGTCCTTGATTTTTAAAATCAAACGACAAATAACAATTTTGACGATGTGAACAATGCTCTGTCTTCGATTGTCCATTGGTTTAGTATGAATAACCTTCTACTTAATGCAAAAAAGACAAAATGCATTAAATTTTGTGCAAAAAATGCAAGGGTTATGGATACTAGACCAATTATAAACGGTGAGGAATTGAATCTGGATGATACAACTGTATTTCTCGGAATCACCATGGATTCAAAACTTCAGTGGTATAAACTCATATTAACGGATTGGCGAAGAGACTTAGTTCTGCAGCCTACGCGGTTAAAAAAATTCGCTCACTAACTGATGTCGATACAGCTAGACTTGTTTATTTTAGTTACTTTCACAGCTTAATGACTTATGGCTTATTATTATGGGGTCATGCTGCTGATGTCGAAACTATTTTCATCCTGCAGAAGAGGGCTATTCGTGCAATCTATAATTTAAAATGTAGGGAATCTCTTAGAGATAAATTCAAGGAAATTAATATACTTACCTTTCCCTCGCAATATATTTATGAAAATATTATGTATGTATACAAAAAAGTGATAAGTTTACTAGAATAGAACATACGCACAATGTTAATACACGGAACAAACGCAGGCTGCAATTTCCCCGTACCTACTAGACTATCTAAAGTTAGTATTCTTTTTTGGGGAAAGGGATACTCTTCTTTAATAAAATCCCAGAGGCCTCTTAATAAATTTAAGAAATGTATTAAAGAAAAGCTGTGTAAAAAGGCTTACTATAAAGTCCACGATTATCTAGTTGATAAAAGGGCCTGGGACTAGTGCTAGACAGGCTATTTCTAATTAATTTGCGATTTTTGTTTTAAATAAGTGTTGTTTGATGATTTGCTGTTTTAAAAGAGTACCGAGAGTTTTTTACGCTGGCTTTTTCTCTCGGCCTACACCCTCTGTCTTCTTTGCCGATGAGTAGGGATGCCTTCAAATTTAATGACGTGGAATAAGTGATACATGTATCTTATGTTCCATAATAAACATATTTTATTTTATATTTTTATTTTAGTAAAAAGAAAAAAATTGCAATTGGCAGTTAGACATAGATCACACGTCTATCCCGTTTGGTCCAGATAGAGCATATTACAATTAATTAGAACACATCAATGAATGAATTAACTTAATATCTAAGTACCAACTTGTAACTAGTGCGTTATAAGGCACAAGACTCCAATTTATTTCTCTAACGAGAGCAATACTCCTTTTATTAAACAAAAAGCCTAGCCTAGTCTAGTCAGTTATAAAATAATACTATCTAATATCTTTACTACTTTTACCTTTTTGGAAACTATAAAAGTATTAGTAAATTCTAACGCCTTTTCGCGATCGAATAGCAATTATAGCTGCATACTTCAACAGGCGTTATTATTAATCGATTTAAAAAAATCTATGGAGATTATCAATTGAGAAATCTTGTAACAAGGCAAATTAAACATTATGTACCGTGTTCGAATGCAAGTTTTTAAAAACAATTGTTTCTACTAACAAAATATTCTTTGCACAAGTATAGGTATATAGGTGATGCAGTATTAGAATACTAGGCTGTACGGGTGGTATTAACAGTATTAATAGACTTTATTGGCCAAACTATACAATCAGCTATATATATTGAGTTAAGTATACATTTTAATATTTTTGGTACAACTAATAATTAATTAATATTTTAAAAGAATCATTTATATTTATAAGAAAAGGGTTATGACAGAATTTATATATAGCTAGTCCCCACACTAGGGAGGCCCTGTGTGTGTAAGGTCTCTGTAGATTCGAAATCCAATTTGGCTAGTATAATTTCTATGTGATGTGTGAGTTTGTATCTGGATAGTTTGACGATCTCAGAATCCATATATTTGGAAATTTTATTATAAAGGAAGCGGGGAGGGGCAAACATAGTTCTTTGTTTTGGCGTTGGGAATACAAAATGTCTGTTCTTAGTGTCTGATCAAAAAAATAATTATTGACAAGAGATAATATTTATTTTATTACAAATAATAAGGTACTTACAAATATACAGGAAGCTTTACTTATGGAATAATATTACTTAATAATAACTTATTTGTACTTGTGGTGACAGCAAAAATTAAAGTATGTATTATTAAAAAAGTTTCACGATTTAAAACAATCAATTAAGGCACTAATATTTTAGAAGCATAGCCTTGATTACTTCACAAAATAATCATGTATAAATTAAAAAAAAACTTTTCTAAAGGCTATCTATTGACCTATGTCGAATGATATTCTTTTAAATTGGTAGGTTTTTAGTCACCTCAACTGTCCTAGACTGATTTCTCCCTCACTTTTACTATATTTGTTGGATTTTGTCTGACAGACGCTCACTTCACCTTCACTTCGAATGGGAACAACAAAACTATGCTCTGAACATTTTGAAGTTGAAGAACTAAATTCAGATACAGATGTATCTTTATGTCTCCTGGAGCGTCTTTGAAACCGCCTCATCTCACCAAAACTTATGTCGGATGATGTATAGTCTTCTACGGAGCTGGAGCTACTCGAAGGAAATTTAGATCTTAATTTTTTGCTATCTGTTTGGTTACTTTTAGCAATAGAAGCCGATTTAGGCAACTGCAATTGAAACCTAGGTGATGATAAATTGATTGTTAAATCAAACTCGTCTAAATGAACAGAGTTGTCCGACCCAACTGTTGCGGGTAAGTTGTTTTCGGTTGACAGGGCTATTAAGGGGCTTGTTTTCTTATCTACAGTTACAGACAAAGCTAACGGCGACGTTGTTCTTGTTTTGGTTCTAGTGGGTGACGTCATTACGCTTTTAACACGCGCTGGGGAAGTCTGAGTGTTTTTTTGTACTGATGAAATATTTTTATTGTCGATATAAATTCTGGAGTCATTTGAAGTAGACGGTTTATTTATATTAATTATTAAATCACTATATTCATCTACAATAAGTTTCTTTATAAAATCTTTTTCTAATTTGAACATGTTTTCGACTTCGTGTTTAGGATCTATAGATTGATCGTTATGAAATGGAGTATCACTTCGAGGCGATGTTTGTGTCTCTTTTAGTGACATTTTATGAACTACGTTGCTTTGTGTTGCATTCTCCTGAGTATCAATACTATGAATAAATTCAAATGTCTCTATTTTATGTTTTAAGGATAAGTTTGATACCTTCACAGAAGTTCTGTTATGAATGTGTTCTCTTTTGCTAGGTTTATCATGGTCACCATCAATTCTTATGGAATCATTTAAATGTGGCTTTTTATTTGAAGATTCAGACTTCTCCGTTATCCCAATTGAATTGTCAGCCTCAAAATCATCAGCATACGTATTATCTGAACTGTTAGTTGATTCTCTATTGTTACTTGAAGTTTGATTGCTATCAATGCATTGGTTTAAGTTTTTGGATAAGGTGATGCTTACTTTTTCTTCAATATCTAAAACTTCCTGAAGTAAGTTCTCATCAGACGTAGTCAAAACCTTTAAATTACTTTTTTTTTCTTTCTTTTGAGAAATCTCATTACTAAATGAATTCTGACGACTTAGTATTTTGTCTAAGATTGGGCTGAGCGGTAAATCTTTTCTATTTGATACGTGCGATATTTCTTCCTCGATGTCTTTCACATGAACACCGCCTAATGTTAATTTTGCATAAGGAATGTACTCTGTTGCATTATTTAGCGTTGTTTTGAGTTCAGAATGTTTTTTGTCGTTATTTTGGGTATTTGATAATTTTGGTGTTGTTTTTTTTGGCTTACTCTCTTTAGAGGATTGACCATACACTGAACTTAATTTTCTTTTCCAATCAATCAAATTTGTCTGAGCCTTTTTAGAATCAAATTTCAATGGCTTCTTTGTGTCTGGAATAAGTTTTTGTTTTATATTTTTTCTCTTACCTACCATATTTGGCGATGACTCACTGCTTTCATAAGATAACATCTTAGATATTTTTCGTACAGGAGTAGTCTCGAAGTTTACTTCAATTCTTTGAAGCTCCTTACTGGAGGATACTGTAGGCAAATCGTGATTGACGGAAATTACGCAAACATTATTTTTGCCTGTTGAGACCTCCTTAACGGTATTGGAATCTGGTGTTATATCTAATTGTGCTACTTGTTGTATTTTAAATTCACTTCTAATATTTATGCTTGGCATTTCTTGAATTTGAAATAGTTTTTGACTACTATTTTCTTCATCTTTCTTAATTTCTTGATACACAATTTCATTATATTGGACGGCTCTCTCTTTACTAGGTATATTTTTACTTCTTAATTCTAAAGGCTTACTATCTAACAAATTATTGGCACTTTCAGGTATATGAACAAGTTTAGTTCCAGAAATTTTTAAGTTTTTCGTTTTTTTTATTTCATTACCAGATTCACAGCGGACTTGTTTTTTTCTTAATTCATTGGCAATCAAATCTTGTACTGGAGTAGGACTCTTTTGTGAAGTGGATCGCGAAGCATTAATAATTTTATTACCATGAAATTTTGCATTGACAACTTCTTCAACGTGAACCCTTTCATTAAAATCTTCATCCAACGGTGTCGGCAACGTTTTAACTTGTACCCCGGATTCGTGATATTTCGATAACTCTCCAGATAGCACTTTCAGGTCATCTGCAGTCGATTGCAGCATGTCATGCAACTTTCTCAATAAATATTCATCTTCAGGCCTTAGTGCCGGTTCAGGCTTCCATAAATCTTCATCCATTATTTCAATAATATCCATCCTTTTGCTGCTCTCAACCTGTAATGTTGCATATGCGAAATTATACATTTAAATTTGAAAATGAAATACATAATTCGATTGCTGATAAAAGTACAAAATATTTACCAAATATCGATCGACTGGGTAACGAGAGGCTGGCCTCATCTGTTGGTCAAACAAAGGGGCTCCGGCATTCTCTCCGGCGGTCCTTGCCGTTCTGGAAACAGAGACAAACTCACCATATTAGCACTAATACGAAAAATATTTTTTAAATAGTTTTTTTTGTAATATAAATTTTTAATTTTATTCAGTTGAAGTAAAGAAAGGGATGTTTAAATAAAAAGGCATTGTTACAAAATCACATCAATTGTATTTCACCAACATTTACATTAACGTCTTAATCGAAGCATTTCAATTGCTTGCAGTAAGAAAGGTAAGTCTTGTGACTCCTTTAAGAGTCTACCAGTTCAGGCGGACAAAAAATTTGTTTAAGAAAAACAAAGTTTGCTAGTACAAGAAACAAATAGAATTATAAGTAACAGCAATGAGATTAAAATACATATACATACATAACATTTTTGTTAGTCGAAGTAAAGATTTGATAGGTTAATCTATAAGTCGCATAACGCAACGTTATGAACTTTATAAATAAAATCCCACTAAGAGCAAATAAATAAATTCGACACTTGTAACGTTGTTTCTATAGTTTTGAAATCTAAATGGTACATTTCATTTTTATAGAACACCATCAAATGTATTATTCCTTTCAATAAAAAGTGAAATTTTTGTATTTATACATCAATTTCGAATCCATAAAAAAATTAAAACACATTAACATTAAAAGACAGTGTTACAATAAATAAATCCCGCATTGGATATAAATCGTAGACAGTTGGAATACCTAGAATAAAGAAAATCTTTCGCATATTACATGTGATTTCCATAAATAACTACTACAAGACTCACAGTACTAAGTAATACTGACTGGATAGCCTTGAATAATCTAGCGGCTAGAACCCATTAAATCATTATGTACAAGTTAATAATATATACAAAGTAACCGTAGATATATGTACAAGAATATCTAAAATAAATAATGGACATGTCAATTTAATTGAACGCATCGAACAGTAAGAGATAAGGTCATGTCGCGTCTGACGGAAATGACATTTGATAACCGCGGAGATTAGAGGCATTTGTCGTACTTGCGTCCGCCCCACGTTCCACTACCACCGCCTCGACGCCTGTCGTCAAATATATCCAGCCAATTTTAAGAGTGGATACGTGTCTATCTGTCAAACAGATAATAGAAGAGACTATTCCGAGCCAAAGCGAAAACGAAAAACGGCCGCCATCTGATAGCCTTCGAAATTGACACACTAACTGTAATAACATTATGACATACAATGATAATAATATAATGATAATTACTTCACTTTATACAAATATAGCAGCGAGTTTTAAGAGTTCCTATAACGGCCGCGCAATCGCGGATCAGATTGACATTTCACAAAATGACTAGGTGCGCCCCGACGCGTGCGCAGGTCTCGCTAATACTGCAGCCGAACCTCACTTAACCTTACAAAATAATCAACCAAACGTTTAGTGCTCAACGGAGCGAAGAGTACTTTAATCCAATTCCGATTTACTTAAAAAGAAACAACGATACCTTCTACGTAAACGAACAAAACTTGAATCATGTCCAGGCCAAACATCGACAAACGTAACGGAACTCGAGCCACTCAAGAATAGCTTCAAGGAAATTAAATGATTATCAAATATGCGCAGTAGGCAATTAATATATTTTAAGTATATGTGCTATCTGTACATAGAGCGATACGCGTTAAATATTTCAAACTACATTTTACAGTCAGTAATGCACTACACAAAATGTCATGATCATTATTATATTTTATACATAGTAATTATGAAAAACTTGTACAGTATATAAAGAATCACATAAATAAATGCCAAGTTCACTATGGTTCGGGACCTAAAGGTAACTAAGAAAATGGCATCTGAAAAGTTCTCGAACAAAAAATCGATTAAACCAATTCGTCGCACGAGAAACGCTTCAGATCAATAACTATTTTAACGACATTAAAATTTCTGCGACAATGATCATAAAATCACG
The DNA here is from genome assembly GCA_963693345.1 of Pieris melete. Classification (NCBI taxonomy): domain Eukaryota; kingdom Metazoa; phylum Arthropoda; class Insecta; order Lepidoptera; family Pieridae; genus Pieris; species Pieris melete. Next base: position 276,863 of record CAVNZK010000003.1, read on the forward strand.
AAATGGGATATGTACCATATTCAGAATATTGTATAGCTCAGATAAAAACTTAAAAAGCTTCCGAGATCTTAGTTTTATTCCTGCAACCTCATTACGCTGAATACAATCCATAAAACCTTCGCCCCTCGGCAGGGGAAAGCCCGATCCGAATCACCGATCAGTATACTATTAATATAAGACTATTTACAATTGTATGTACAAGTGTTCCGATCGCGGTGGGCCCCGGGCCTCGAGCCGCTCCCGTGTGTGCGCTGAGCGCTTGTCGGCGGCGGGCTGCCGCACGACACTCCTCCCCTGGTCAATCACAGTGAGAGGGACAAGAGATAAAGTCTACGCGGCGGCATGTCGTCCTAGGTTTCCCTTTCTTTCTTAGGTTTGAATTCCTCTCCTAAGATTGTTGCGATCTCGCCCTGCATGAAAGCCCAGGGGACGGTTGAATTCGCCAACGGGCACTTTTCGCCACTTGGACAGTAAACCTGCAATAGAAATTCGATTTTATAACCCGATCCAGTTTATTGTTTCATATAGCACATATTTTAAGTATTTACGTTTAATTTAAAATAATAGGTATTTTAACTAACCTCGGATCCTTGCTGTCTCTTGATTGAATCCCGGGAGCAAGGGAAACAGAACTTGTGATGTTGTTGACTCGGACATTGAACGAAATGCGTATCCTCGAGGCGTTCTTGGCAGAGCGTACACTTAAGCAACGGCGCTGGAGCGGGAGCTGCCGCATCTGTTCCCTCACTGGCCTCCGTGGACGACACGGACGTCGTAGAAGACACGTGTCGCGAGCCCGACGACCGCCGCCCGCCGTTCGACCCTGTCGGACCGGATAAATCAGATTAGCTACTGTCTGCATAACACAAATACTATTTATACAACCAACTACAATCAATCAAGATTTGCAGACCGTAGCTGTTGAGTATGGGCATAAGCGGTCGTCGGGCGCCGCGCCCGATTGCGAATCGCGGCGATCGGACGCCCGCCCGAGTCCGACCCAATATACGACTGCGAGAGTCCGCGAAAAATTCAAATTTAAAATTGTCTAAATCCTCTGGGAAGCAACCGATCAATAATTTATTTCAACTATTTATTGCTCACCTGATGAATTGGGCGAATGTTGACTCGAGCGGCTAGCGGATCTTTGGGGTGGTGGCTGTGGCGGTGATCCTCCAGTAGAACGAGGGGATCCAGGAGGTAAAGTATCCGTCACTGACATAAGTGCAGCCATCGGCGAAGGACCGGCTCCAGCACCAGTCACCGGAGGGGAACCAGCTGTACGGCCCAATGGGGACCCAGCTGAACCATTTGTTAGAGGGGCACTACCTCCATAACCTACAATGTAAGAATTTAGTATAAAAACGCTGATTAATGAAACATCATGATAAAATAAAGTTATGGCACTAGAAATATTGTGTTGAAATTAAAATCTATATTTATCAATCAACAATTTTCCCTAAACATAATATGTCAACTGGTAATAAACGAAACATGTGTGACAAATAACAGTCGAACAATAAAAAGACATCGTTTTGAGTCGTCCCAACAAGCACACGCTCAATATTGCATGACACATCGTTTGCGGTCGACCAGCAATAGTAAACATTCACACAAGCAAATAATATCACAATATGTATAAATAACACAGTGTATGTATAGGCTTACGTAGCGTCTGTGTGTAGCGCATGTGTCACCGCCTCTATTTTAATAGTAAGTACGTTCCCGCCAAATGTCGATTTTTCATTTTAATAGTAGGATGTACAATTCTTTACACATTTATCAAATATCGAAGTTTTGTATCCAACTGCTTGTTGTTATTTTATGTTGTAGATTTCGCATGTCTATCTAGTTGTTATTTATAAGTATTTTTTAAAAATATTCAACTTATTTAATTCTAGTAGATACGCAGATCATTTTGCGGTTAATAGTACGATATACTATTATTGTTTTTGAAGAGGCTCAGACGATTATAGGTAAACGCGAGTTGAGGCGCGGTCCATATGGCGTTCGTGACGTCACGCACAGTGACCTTTTTGGCCGTCGGCTTGTGGCGCGCCGCGATCCCTACTCAGTACACACACGCCAACGGAATGTGGTCGAACAACTCTGCCAAGCGTAGGCAGGCGCTATATTTTTTCGCTGGCCTACCTACATACGTACGCGAGCGAAAATGTCGTCACGCGATGTTGCCGCACCGCACGATCGTGCTTGCATTCACGGCGCGAGCGCGTTTACATTACGTGGGTGTTTGTACGTATACTCTTTGCTAGTGTGCAAGAGGCCACGACTGCTTGCTTTCGAGAACGCTCAACCAGTCGAACCAGTTTTGTATTTATGGAGTGAGTTAATGCACCTACCTAGATAATATGAATCCCTGTACCCTGAGCGAACATTTGCGAGAGATATGTTTTAACACATACACTTATTTTTTGCTGCTATTTTGTCTTGACTATTTACAGTATCTTAATATTTGGTAGTTTAATTCAGAATTTAAGTAATGACGTAAGTAAACGTCAATTTATTGTTATGTTATGTATTGACTGAGGTATGAAAATAAAATGTAAATTGCATTATTAAGGAACAATTGTATATGTATGCCAGATTTATGATAATTATTTAATATTTTATACGTCTTAATATTGGTAAACCTATAAAATGCCACGAAATCTTTGTTGGGAAATAATTTCTTTGTGAAATGTTCAAATGCTAAATTATTTGTTAATGTCATGATTAGAGTTGTAAAAGGCTCAATAAATAACGATTCACGAAATAAAACTAGATATACACGAAACACGTATATCTAGTTTTATATAACACGAAATATCTATTAGAATAGATCGATGAAAATATTGTGACGGACCAAATATTTCTGATGCCATTTATGAAATTAAAAAGTTACTGAATCAACTTACCGTTACTTTTAAAAGCTGCGTCAAATGACGGAGTACGTAGTGGATGTTTTTCTTGTTTGAAAACACGGTCAGGTGCAAATGGGGCCGCCAGAGAAACTGCAGGCAGTGATTCCCCGCGAGTTAGAGGAGGGCGAGAGTGTTCCTCTAAAAGCCTTTTAGCTGGCTCGTGATGATTTTGATGATCATCATCATCTAACGGTCTTTTTAAAGTTAATCCAGGAGCAAGTCGAGCTCCACCATGAGATGGTAAATGAGCTAGAGGTAGATGTGCAAGCCTTCTGCCCTCATGTTCTTCTCTTCGACCGCCGTACTCTGCTAGTAAACCAGCGTTAGTAGTTGGCCGCGAATGATGCAATGCAAATCCAGCAGTTGGTGCATGATGTGCAGGAGGAGCTGGTTGACCTCTTGTACCGGATTCTCCACCATTTTGATGAGCCTCTAATGGCGCGCGGTGGCCACCTTTGGCATGTGAGGGCCCACGGCCTTCTTGAAAACCATGTGCACGTTTGAGTTGTCGTGCTGTATCAAGCACTACTTCTATTCTATCAGCACCTTCGTAGTTTACACATCCACGACATACTGGTTCCGAAAACTCATGCAGCATCGCCCAAGGCATGCGAGGTAAATCGCATAAATAGCAATGCTGCCGCTTTTGCATCACCGACATTTTGATGTCTGGTGTTGATTGTGGTCGGCGATATTCGCTTTTTGAAAAAATTGTCACTTATTTATTTGTTGAATTAAGAAACACTGTCACCATGGTACACGGGAGCACTATTATCACATGTAACGCAGTTGCGCGGAAACGTTCAAAAGCACTCGCTTCGTTCGATGGCTGACGAGAGACTGAGCTGGGTCGGCCGCGAAGGTGTGCGGGGTCGGGGCGGTAGCGGCCATTATCGAGCGGTGACGTCAGCGCGCGCACCGCGACGCGCCGAGGACGAGCCGTTAGCCCGACGCGGATGCACCCCCCGCGCCCCAACCCTCATATTGCCTTCAACGCTATCGCACGATAATGAACACGGTACTTCCAGCGTACTCTGCTAACTAAACTTCTAATACATGGTGTATCAAATCGGAGTTTTTACGGACAAATATATCTACGATAAATAGTACATTGTTGTGGCCAACAATTAGGCAAAGCGATTCATCAAACTGATGATATTGTAAAAGAATCCAACGATTGGAGAATATTCTAGCTAGCTGATACGAAATAAACATATACATATATTTCTGTACCTAAACAATAAGTAGGTAAATTTTCTAAAAGAGAAACCTTTCATGTTAGTGTAGGTCAATCCGAAATAAAAAAAAAAATGTAGCCCTAAAGCCTCTTAGGCCCAGGCCCAAACGAATGATCACAATACAGACTCTGTATTGTGATCATTCGACGAAGCAGCTCGCCGTCGACTTTTTTTTGGTCTTTATAAGGCATGCAGGATTCTTCACGATGTTTTCCTTCTCCGTATGAGCGAGTGTTAAATGCCGCCGTGGATAGAACCTACGGCCTCAGCGATGAGAGTCGCATGCTGAAGGCACTAGGTCAACACTGCTCTTACTTGCACCTGCAATGTAGCGTAAGTATCTTTTCATCTTATATATTCAGAAAGAAAATTTTAGGTAGATAGTACTGAGCAGAACGCAACAAATCACGAGTTTAAAGCCCATTGCCGTCAACTCGTTGCAAATAGCTATAGATTCCTAACAGAACTCATATTATTCAACGAAAGTAAACAGCTGCCGCTCTAGAATAACAATTAACGCTAACACGTATAACCGACGTGCTCGATGCATTAAATTTCAATCTATTCTCACTCGGTTTCCTTTCGGACGGCTGCATTCTAAATTATTATTATTATAATGGAGTAACGCGGTCGGATCCGGCTGAAGGACGGGAGTGGGGTAACACAACCGGTACAGCGGCCATCTTGAGACGTGACGTCACGTGACGAGTCAGCCAGTGCGGTGCGGCAACGTCTCTCGCGCCGCTTACCATGTTTCCTCTTTATTTTTGTTGTACTTTTAATAATAATTCGGTCTCTTTGTTTTTTTGCGTATTCTGGTCGTAGAACAGTTATGCGGGCAGGTAATGGGCGGATTATTGTCAGAAGTTACAGAGAATTCTTACGAGATTTTTAGTTGGTATGATTTCGGCAATCAGTATTAAATAATAATTGTTTACGATAAACTTATTTATAATGTATTTAATACATTATTTTTATTGCTTTGAATACTTTTGTAGATTATCAACTAATTTTATTTGTCTAATAATTAAATGATTAAATTATACCTAAAGGTTAAAGTAATATATAGTGTTAGGACACTTTTTAAATTTAAATACAGATGCATAAAACGAATTTAGTTAAACGAAAGATAGGCAGGTAAAAACACATTCGATCAAAGATTGCAGCATAACTGTTAATTTAGTACTGAAACGATAAAAATAACGTTATCAGGTAGATTCAATCTCATTCAAATTGGGAGTCCAGTCAAATCCGATTACACCTTTGTTCGTGATGATGTAAAGGGAAGATTCAATTACCTGATTGCAATTTTACACCAGACAGATTTATAGAAATTAACATAGATTTATATCGTTTTCGCAGTGAGACCGCGCCGTGTTGTTCCACAGTCGAAATGAGTGAGCTCACTGACCTATGATAAGTGCACCCCTAAACACAGTGTTAGCCGGACGTGTTGTAAAGGACGTTTGCGAGCAGTTTAGTGTCACAAAATGCCATCGTGTGCCTTTCTAAAGTGCAACAACAATTCTAGAAACACAAATAAAGCCAGAGGTGTTACATTTCACTCGTAAGTATTGCGATTTGATGTAAAAACTTTTATTTTTCCTTCCGCACTGTCTAAAATAACAAATTTAAATGGCGAGTGCACGAAAGAGAAAGCAACTAATGTAGGAGAAAAAGAGATGACACTATTGTCTCAGTACACACAAAACAACTGAATACATGGATTTATATCGTTAGATATGCCCTTACCGCAGTGAGACCGCGCCGTGTTGTCGCACAGTCGAAGTGAGTCAGCTCGCTAACCTACGATCAGTGCACCCCTAAACACAGTGTTAGCCGGACGTGTTGTAAAGGACGTTTGCGAGCAGTTTAGTGTCACAAAATGCCATCGTGTTCCTTTCTAAAGTGCCACAACAATTCTAAAAACACAAATAAAGCCAGAGGTGTAACATTTCACTCGTAAGTATTGCGATTTGATTTAAAAACTTTTATTTTTCCTTCCGCACTGTCTAAAATAACAAATTTAAATGGCGAGTGCACGAAAGAGAAAGTAGTGTTTGCAACTAATGTAGGAGAAAAAGAGATGACACTATTTCGGTACAGTTATTCAGTTTTAATACAATATATGTATTAAAACTGAATCACTTTTGAAACTTCACAAAAAACTAAATGGCAATCATTATATACGTAATGAAAATGAGTATAAAGTTTTTCAAACTTAAATGTTGAAATTGTTTATTGAATCGAATGTTTTTAATAATTTAAATGACCATTCTCTGGAGCAACCGGCAACTTGGAACCATAAAGTTCTATTGATAAAATCTGTTATCAAATACTACGCAGGTGTACGCCTTCATTATCTTCATAAAAATGTTAATAAAATAACAAAAAGGCAAAAGTATAATAAATTGATTTTGTTTCAAGGAGAATAAATAGCCATTATTAGTAAATTATAGGTAATGTTTTTTACTTGATCACGCCTCTACATTTAAATATACAGTCTACCTACTATGTAATAAAAATATACATATATAATAAAAAAGATTAATGTGTTTGCGGACCGTACTTTCTACGCAAATTGCACTGTTTTTGGACGCCATGTTGACGCACACATTCAAACGTTTTCGATTTCAACCTATTACAAGGGCAGAAACACGATTTTTAAACTACTCGTTAGTGTGCGTGTGTCGGCATTTTGTTAACGTACACATTCAAAAACAATGCCACAGTTTTTGGTATCGGGGCCTATCTAACGATATAAATCCTTGACTGAATATTAATTATTTACATATTTTAAACTACATGTTGTTTTTAATTATCATTTCTTTTTTATTTAAAGCTCGCATGAATTTGTTTGTTTTTAAAGGTTTTTGTTAAGCAATATACCTGAAATGACATCAGCGGAGAGCTTATTTCGTAATTTAGTTTTGAACAAATTTATTTGAAAAAACAATCTCTCCACCTATGCACTAGAGTGCGGTAAAACCAGATTAAAAACAAATGCTGTTAAATCAGGAAACATTTTGTTCTCATCTCCGCAGCCCATGTCAGTGATGATTTTCCAAAACGATTCAACTGATTCGTTTCGGTCCGCATTCAGAGGTGTGTTTCGGAGTAAGCACCGCGACACCGCATAAACTTTTTGAAAATCATTGGGAGGCACAATGTTATGAAATCGTCCCATTTATTTTTCGATCCAGTAGCTCTTTAGGGTCGATGAATTTCATTTTTTCCAGCATCGCTATATTTCTTTCGAAAGGGCATCGCTGCAGCAATTGTTTCACCCATTCAATATAAATTTCCATACATTGCAACTTGAATTTCTTTACACTTTCAGGATCAATCGTATTGTTGAAGTTGAAAGATCTTTATTTGTAAAAAATAAGGTATTATTATCTATTACGTAATATTTAAATTCTCAATGGCGGAAAGGCACAAGTTGGTTTTTTCGTACCATTTCACGAAATTACTTTATTTACAAAAAAAACAGGAGATTCATGTAGAAAAACAAAAGAACAGGAGACATTTGAGAAAAACAGGAAATCTTCTGTTAAATCAAACAGTGCAATACAAATAAGAGATCTGGCAACACTGAGATTGCACACGTTTTAGACAGTTCGGTAGCGTCAGCAGATTCAACAGCCATGTTGTTGATTATGGATGCTGGACCATTTCATTTTTGAATTTTATTGTCTTCTTAATATTTTAGTAGGTAGGCGTTTTGAATACAGGGTGCCACGAAACATGTTTACATTTGTTATAAAATTGTTTCAAATAAATTTTGCGACAAATTTTATTTGAAAATTTTTAATGCGCTCAACAGTTTTTGAGATAGAGTGCGTTTAACTTAATGATAAAATACTTTATTATGGTATTACTCATAAAGCTATAAGTAAAAATGGGTACATAAATTGTAGTTTTTTTTTTAGATTTCCCCAAGACCAACGGTGTAAGGCAAAATGGATAAAAATTTTACAAGTGGACAAAAGAGATGAAGAGTGGCTACCTACAAGATTCAGCAAAGTTTGCTCAGCACATTTCGAGACAAATCATTTCTATCTGACGCCACTGGGTCTTCGTAAATTGAAACCTGATGCCATACCAGCTTTTCGGTATGTATGTACCTATGTAATCTGATTAATGAGTTTGCGGACCGTACCTTCTACACAAATTGCACTGTTTTGGACGCCATGTTGACGCACACATTCAAACGTTTTCTATTTAAACCTGAAAAAAGTATTTTCAGGGCATCTAAGGGCAAACTTTTTTCAGAAAAGTGTGTGCAATACAATTGCCCACGAAATGGTATTAACAACAGATAAGTACAGTGGCAGAAACACGATTTTTTAACTACTCGTTAGTGTGCGTGTGTCGGCATTTTGTTAACGCACACATTCTAAAACAATGCCACAGTTTTTGGTGTCGGGCCTATCTAACGATATAAATCTATGGAAATTAACACTAAAAGTATTTACTTGATTAAAAAATAGAGTAAAACTGCGCATTTTAGCATTTTAAGCTAAATTTATGTTAGTTTAGTTAAAGTGATCAAGATAACAAATTACCGTATATTTTGTTTGACAATGTGTGTAATGCGACGCCAGGTTAACCCTCTTTGGGAAGAAATAATATATTTCGATGATACAATTACATATAATTGTATAGATATCAGCAAAAAATTAAAGTTATAATCATTGTATGTCTGTAAGTCCGCGGTATCAAAGTAGAAAAATGATGGAGGATGAGAACTATTAGAATAATAGGAATGCCTTCACTACGTCAGAGGTTGGTTACTAATGCTAAACATGAACTTAATCTTGATTATGTAGTACTCCAATAAAGGCTACTCTTATTTTTTATAAGTTGCACGTATTAGCTTACAAATGTAAAAATCACCTAATTTCTATTGTGTAGAAATTAGAACAACCCTCGTTTTGACATTAGACTTTGTCGTTGAGCGCTGTGATATACGCATATGTCAAAAACATTGGATATTAACACTGGAGATATATTTTGCGCCAAGTTGTAATCGGTCCAAAACAAAAGTGCAAATGGTTAATTAAAAAATCCATGTCTACTCGGTAACAGCGCATGCGTGTTGCTGTGCCGTTGTTCTAAACTCCAGCACGTGTCTGATTTGTTTATTTACATCTTTGATGACGGCAGAGTTAGAGACTGTAATTTTAAATTCGAAAACCTTTAAACTCGTTTATCTGTTATGACATTCCTGGCTAATGGATGGTTAGAAGAAATATAATTTACGTGTTTACACGCTTTATATTAGCTTCACCTGTATGTATGTATGTAACCGACTCCTTCGGACTCGATTTTGACCCACTTTAAACGGACAGATTTAATTCAAATTTTGCGCACCTGTCAAAGATCGATGACAATGCAATAAACCGAAGAAAAATAAAATAAAAAAAATCTAACTAAAAAATAAATGATAGTTTAAAAAAAACTAAAAAACATGCTTTTAAAGCACATCAAACTAAAAAGTCAAAAATAATTCCTAATTTAGGCTGAAAATGGTAATGAACAAAAAATACTGGTATTATTGTGAAAAAGTGTGGGTTGCTCGATAGACGAAAAATATGGCACAGAGCGCCCAGTATTTTTTTGTTAATTATATTAATAAGCGTTTGGGTCACTTTATGCTATAAAAGTTTGTAGGAGTTCCGATCAATATCATAATGATTGTGGATGGCATATCTGTGCGATAAAACGTGGGGCGGCTAAGTTCATGGCGCAGCGGACTTGTATTGATTTTCACGAGCCGGACAGTTATTGGAATTTAGCTGGACTTATCGACCGTGAACTTATATTTTATTAATATTCAGGACAATATTTAAACTATTATAAAGCTACCTCCATTAAATTAATATATTTTCATATTAAAAATATTATTTATTTTCAAACAATCTCCATAGTGCATTTCGAATTGTCTAATTGTCTTTTCCAGAATGCTTGATGAAGTTGAGCTTACAATATTAAATGAATTTTTGTAGTCATTAAGTACTATTATTTTTAATGTACAATAACGGAAGACGCATTGATGGGGACAAAGCAACCCTGGAGTGATTACTAACTAGATTTACTTAAGATCTGGACTTATAGATCTATAAATCCTGGACTTACTTAAAAATAAGTGTAAAATTAATTTGGACATTTCGTAATTGATATTTCCGTAATTTTGTTAAGAAACCAACATTGTATCCCATCTTGTGATCCCCACAATAAACCATTCACTAGACATGATTAAATTAAAAGAATTCGTTTATATGTTCCATTATAAGACCCATCTGGTATCTATATACAGATATTATAATTCAAAGAATTGATACCTACATTTCAGTAACACCTTTACAGATGTATAGCAGAAAGCTCACGTATAATGTGTCGGGAAATCGATAGTCGGCCGGTCAATGCGCATGCGCCCACTCCCATACCACGTGTCACTGTTTATTTACGTTCCCCACTCTGACAAGTTTTCAACCGTCAAAGTGCAGGATATTTTAGGAAAAAATTGCAAAACCTTCTTGACGGAAATAATTAAATTGTGTTAAAGCCATATTTGTTCTATATTTAGGCAACAGACTAAAAGCTATTTAGTAATTATGTGATTCAGAAACTTTGTAATCGAAATCTTGTTAGATAAAAATAAAATGACAATAGATATTTGGATAAAAGTCAAAAATCATTTATTCATGGTAACACAATGTTCGCTTATAAACGTCAAAAAATAAATATATATACATACATCAAATGCTTCTAATTTTACATTTACTACCAGTTCTCAAATCAAGGGCGTAGAACGGAAGAGAAGAACTGGCAATAAACTCTCCGCCACTCTTTTTAATCGCCAAGTTTTTTTTTACACAACGTTTTAAAGAAAAGAACTGTTGCTAATATAACGTCCTCTATAGTTTTAAATCAAACTGCTAGATTCCAGTTATCAGCGAGGGCCGTACCCTTGAAATAGAGTATAAAAGTGGATTAAATCGCCAAAACATGTTGAATCACAGGCGCGGGACTGTATTGATCGCTGACGTCACGCCCAACCATTAGAGGTGGCTTCTTAACGTCTATTTTGTATACATTTATCGTTTTTTGACCTATTTGTATTACATAAGCGTCTGTGTGGAGCGCTAAGACAAAGAACTCATTTTTATGTTTTTAGGACGAATCGGTCTTTGCGAAATTGAGAGTTTTAAACTGTTAAACTAACTTTACTAAATTTATGAATCTAACTACGGATCAATACTCTAGGCAGTCAAGTTGATTGTTTAAAGGAAATAAAAACATCGATTCTTAGACCTGCTAGACTAGTCTGACGGCTCGATCACACAATACCTGGACGAATAATAACAAGTACTCAACATCCGGTCAATTACTAATAAATATAAAACAAATGCTTTTTAATAATCTAATATATAAAATTCTCGTCTCACAATGTTCGTTCCCATACTCCTCCGAAACGGCTCGACCGATTCTTATAAATTTTATGCATAATCAGTATGTCTGAGAAACAGCGAAATTTTTTTGTTTTTATTTTTGTATGATAGAGCATACAAAAATACATACAACCCTTAATTTTATCCCCACTACAATCAACCTCTATTTTTTAGTTATTGTTATTGAACTAATAAATTGTTTCCAAGAAATAATATTCATGGCAAGACAAACGTTTGCCGGGTCAGCTAGTAATACCTATATATGTATATTTAAGTTTTAACATGTTTGTTAAAAGCGAACAGCGGATCAAAATTAGTTCTGTAAAAGCTTCTTAGGAGGTCAAATTTTTAGTCGAGTTAATTCAAAGCTCCAATTTTCGTTAATCGTTTCGGATATTTGATAACTTTTAGTATGATCATCATTTTCTATGATGGGAACGGGCTAGGTACTAAGTTGAGTCAGCTTATAATATTCAAGTCATACGTATATATTTAATAAATTAAAAAGTCGTTTTTTTGCTCATCTAATGATATGTGACACCGCCTCCCATAGACACTTATATTGCCAGAGGGCTCACATGTGAATATATAAACGCTTCGATTTGTATCTGATTGTATGGACACCAAGGTTTTTCTTACTTTTATCAAGACACTATATCGTTACCCTGACATATTTATTAATAAATGATAATATTCTCTTCTCAATCAATACCCTGATCTCTGAAGCAAGCCTTGTCAAAAACTCTATCATTCTATAATAAATTCGAACTCCGTACGCCAACAAGTTTCAAAATTCATATCCTATAGCCAAACGGCCCAAAAAACTACGCAGTGGGGAATGCAAATTACAGCAGCCTAACACGTAGTACATGTAAGCAATTTGGCAGTCAAAAGCCAGTCTGCGCAACCCAATCGATACCGCGCATGCGTAGTGCCACTAGCCCCGAATCAATAGTTGGGTTGGCCCACGTCACCCCCTATTGCATCTTTTGGTACGTTTCACCGTAACGTTACGATAGGTCGTTGCTTTTCTGACATTCTTTATAGAGTTAATACCCATTTCTTGGTCATAGAAATACCACGCAGTAGTGAATGTGGGTTGGAAAAAGAGTGAGCTGTTTGGTAAAGAAAAATTGAGGGTAGCTAGAGTCTGAGCAGTAAGACCGGCCTGGGATTTCAGGTCGTAGCAGTGGTAAATTCTCTAATATTGATACTGTCGATTTAAAAAATAATAATAATTAAAAATAAATATTTTTTTGGGAATAATTCAAATATGTATTAGTTCCCATAACCGCCACGCAGCTTCTCTTCCCGCACAGACTTTGTCAAAATATCACTAGTAGGAGATGTGAGTAATATTTTGTTAAGGAAGCGAAGTGGTAAGCTTTATTTCCAATGATCCACTCTGCTACTACCCCGTAGGGCGTAATTAGAACATGCATTATAGTTAGAACCAGATTTGGATCACGTTCTAGCGCTTCAAAGGTTTTCATCGTAGAAAACCGACGAGTTTTTAGATTTTAATGAATATTTTTTAGTATCAGAATCAATATAGATTATCATATCATGTTATCACAAATTTTTGAAAAGTGGTACGATCGGTTGAACGAACTGATAAAACAATTTTATCAAACAAAAGAAATTATATCGGCACGTTACGAAATCAAATAAAAAATATACCAATACATTAATTGATAAATTATTTAAATAAAACGAAACACTAATTTGAAACACATGTATCCAAAAGGGTAGTTCATGAAGTGAAGTACGCCCAACGACATTGAACGTTACGTAAGCTGTACCCAAAGAGAATTATTACAATTTGAAAGCTTATCGAGCTACGAACACAAGGTCACGAATAGATAAACATTGAATGAAACGTTATAATGTTGGATTTCGAGCAGCTGCCAATAAATAAAGGGGTATTATTTGATTATACGCTACTTCGCTTTGATTCTTGCCCTAAAATTTAAAACACCTGTTCGACATGTGCTAAAGGGATACTTTTCTCACGGTAGCTTCGGCATAAGCGTCTTTTAAATATATCTTATAGATATAAGGCCGATTAAGAGATTCGCCGAAGAATCATCGTGAGGCAACCGGCAGGTCTTCGATCAAAAAATCGATGGTACAGAAAATTTATTACCTGTTTTCCTATTAAGTATAATATAATATAAAACAAATGAAGATCTGAAGTGTATGCAGGATTGCATAGTGAAATGGAATCTAAAAGATGAAACTTTTAATTAATATAATTTACAGACCACAATTTTATTTGTTAATAAAATTGCACACCAGCTTTATAAGCTCACTCAACGAATAGTCATAAGGAATATATGAAAAACATAACTTCAAATATTTGTCATGTAATTTTAACTCCATCTCGAAAAAGGAATGTTCCTTTGTCGACAAGGAGCATATGAGATCAATATCAGCTGCAGAATCCTTGGCCCAAATCCCAACGTGACCTGATCTATACTTACAGTCACGATATCTTTTATGATTTGCAGAGCCAGAATCCAAGATCTGATAATTACAAGGATTTCTTTCACCGGTGAAAAAATGGGGATTGAAGTAACTGGTAGAAAAAAATGTATGTAGAGACATAAACAATAAACATGCATAATTCTAATTATTTAAAAAAAAATAAGTTACTATTTAAAACCGGGAAATAGGTAGGTACATAAAGTGTGATACATTAGCGGATGAATGTGTCTGCATACAATTTACTGAACAAAAATTATAATCAATCAAGAGAAAATAAACATTGATCATAGTACGTCAATTCTCATCGTATAAGTACAATAATTAGATTTTTTAACACGTATTGAAGTACTAAACAGTATATTAGTCGCATCATTTATTGTATGTTGCTGTTAACGCTTTCTCAAAGTAAGATTTTAAAGCTCTCACATATATAAAAGTTAAAAATATATATATTTAGTCCTAACAACCATCACATAACATTTGAAAATGTTCATTCCTTAACGTAAGCAGAGCAATTATGTATTCAGAAGGTTTATTAGATACGAGGCCAGCATCACCAGAGAGATCGATACCCCGGCGTAACCCGGGCACATCCTTGGCCCGGTTAACTTGCCCGGGTGAGGCTGAGGAAACATCGTGCCAATACTGTAGCCTTGTAAAGTATTAGGGTGCTTAATGCTTCAGCATGAATTCTATTGTACGTTATTTACACGTTTCGTGAAATTATTATTAACTACCGATTTCAAAAATCTTTTAGCATAGTATCAAGGACATCTAGCAGTATCTATGGACTGCATTAAAGTCATATTGACTTAAACCGCATTCGTTGCTTACTGGACAACGCACATAGCGTCACAATTATTTACACACATGCTGACTAATCATCAATAATTGGTCAGTTGTGATCAACATAAAATAAAATATGAGAATTAAGGCTCCCAATAATTAAGGTTTTAATTGAATTCTGTTTGCAAATATGAAAAATAGAGTATACGCAGAGGAAGTTTCACCCGTCATGTATATTTTAAGGAACAGATGGTCGCCAAATTCCAAAAAACTACATTTTTTCTTTCCATTTTTCTTCATCATTTCTTGAAGAAGCGAGAATGGAAAAAATATATGGTGGAGTTGAGTAGTTTATGTATCCATTTCGAAAGATCGATACACGATTTAAATAATTTTGCTCGATAGAAAAAAAAACCAAACATAGCCGATTTTTGACACTTTGAATTTATTTTCTGACGAAATTTTATATAGAACATGATTTTAAAACTTACACGATATATTTTATCGCAAGCCAAGTAATCCATTTCAGAAAAAAAATTGTTAAAATTACATTAATTTAATGTTTTACATAACTAATTGTATCTAATCACGGGCCAGCGCACCTCAGTGCTTCAGCTCCCCACTGCGCCCCGCAGTCCACCCCGAGACACTGTCAAGTCCGCTTGCCGAATTTAGCGCAAGTTCTGCGGTACCTACCGTTTACGAGTCAGTGTATCAAACAGAAAAAATGGGCAACAAGGATAATAAAAAACGGAAGTTGTCATCATTGGCTCGTAAGAGACATTATGAGAACTTATCTGCAAAGAGAAAAAGGTAAATAAATACTAAATAGATATTTACTTGCGGCTTCGCCAGTTTTATGATTGTTTTTGAGGGTACGAGTTGAAATAGGTTCGCGAGCGAATTTTCGATACAGTAGTTAGTCTGTCTTCCTCAGGTTTGTTGTTGTCCAATGTGTTTTAGAGTTTTGAGGGTCATAGAAATGAAGAAAGACGAAAATTTTTGGTGAAAACGATGGCACGAAAGTTGCATGCCATGGCATATGCCCCTAAGAAGTAGTGATAAATAAAAAGAGTGAAAAAATTCAAAATAGAACCATGCAGATGTTGTATTGTAACCTTTTTTTTTATGGTTTGTAACACAAACAGTGACTGTTAAATTATTCTGTAATATAAGTAAAGAACAAAACAAAAGAGGCTGTCTATTTATTATCGACTTAACATCTATATTACAAAACAATAAACATAATAAATATCCCCAAAATATTGAGTGCCTAACCTACAACGCAAAAGGTCACAGAAAATAAGATGCAATACCTAGCATTTTGGTTGGACGTAAATTAGTAACAATAAAACATCCAGTGTCCTTAAATACAGACTTAGCAGTAGTAACGCGTTCCTCTGCTTCACCCCCTAAAATACCTACAATTCGTGCAGGGACAGGGCCTTAAATTTTTGACCTCGTGATTTTAACTGGGTTAGGGGAGTGTTTACCTGGAGTGACCCAGGAAAATCCTTGGCCTGATTTGCGAACGCTACAAGAATACTATATAATGTAATATTATTTCTTCTCCTTAAATACAAAATAAAAATGACATAATATGAACCTAGAAAAACGAGCACAAAAAGGTACATCTAATATAATTTAAATAAACTTAAAAAAAACCCAGTGATTTCTGTATCTGTTTCATGATCATTTGTCAATCTAATAGGCAAGTAGGTGATCAGACTCCTGTGCCTGACAACCAACCAGGCCACCTAGCCCAAACACAGGTCTAAATAAAATTAAACTAACAACAGTTCTATAATTATTCAACCAGTTTTTCAAGTTACCAAATAATCTGTGTGTTTTTATGATTGATTTAGTATGACGGCGTGTGTGTGGTCACGTAAGAGTAACGGCTAGATAGTAATATTTGATCAAATTAAATATAATAATTCCTAAAGATTAATTGAATTTGAAATACTTGATTTAGCAGTCACAAAACGTTGCAAGGCAATATTTGATTTGGAAATTTCAATTACAACAAATTAAAAACTTCACTTCTGCTATTGCAAATATTTTTAATTACAACACATGCTTTGATTATTGCGCCGCGGTTAAGGAAAAACTAATATAGGCAACATTTTCCTCACTTATCTACGCTGCAAATAATTCAAATACAATCAACCTGGCCAGGCTTTCCTCGACTGCTTCTACATATGCAAAGCCGTGCAAGTTGTTATTTACTCGTTTATAGTATAAGCATCGTTACATAGGCTACATAAGCCATTTGGTGAAGATGTAAATACATAAGGGACGCTAATAACGCGACGACATGCAAAGACAGAGGCTTTCTCAAAACAGTCAGGTAAATCTAGTTCGTTGAGTGAACTAACAAAAGTTTTGGTTTATCTTTTAGTGCCTCTCCATTACTGGAGATTCGCCTGTCGGTCTTCTCCTGTGCGAGATGCAGCAACTCTTCCGCAGTCGCAATACCCGTCCACTCCCTAACTTTGAGCCAAGATTTTTTTTCCTTTTACACGTCGTTATGACAATACCTGGCGATTAAAGAGTGGCGGAAAGTTTCTTGCCAGTTCTTCTTACCCGCTCTACGCCCTTGACTTGCGAACTGGTAGTAAATGTAAATTTACGATTAATTTAACTTGACGATTCAAAAGTGTACTTGGTTACCCACTTGAATAAAGATATTTTGAGTTTGAGTTTGAGTTTACCCTGGATTTTACCCATTATAATTAATTGAAGGAGGTGGTAGCGGTTGTGGTAAAATGTGGCCCAAGTACGCAACTTTCCGTTGTTTAATGTCAGGTTCTATAGCGGTAGAAATAGACATATTTTGTAAATATATAATGTGTTACTGGTAAATTACTTATTTTTTTTATGTGTATGTAAATGTATATAATGTAAATAGTTACCGTCTTGGTAATTTATTTTGTTAAGTAAATAAATAAAAATCTAAATTAACTCGGGTATAAATTTTTCAACCAAGTTTTTTAGATAGTACCTTCCATTTTGTAGTGTTGTTTGACTGAGTTTTATTTAGTCAGTATTTATGGGTAATATAAACTTATTTATAGTCAACCTGTACTAACGTTTTATTTATGTATTAAGATTACATTTTAAATAATATATTGACTTGTATTTTTCCTGTGTTACCTAAACATTTGTGGTTTACCTGTTTTTCATTTAATATATTCGGTTGTTTTTCAACAAGTTTTTATTTGAAGTATTACAAGGTACCATTAAATTTAATGTCCATACATACTGATAAGGGCAATATTAGCCTCACATAGAGAACAGAACGCCACAAGAATGGAAATCTTTAATGGGACTTTAATTCTTGAGAATTTCTATAAATTGTAACATTTAGATGTAATGTTCGTCAATATTTTTCTACGATTATAAGAAAACATTTCAATATTCGCACGATAATTAAAAAACTAGTTTGGTAAGACTCATGCCGATCGTATTATTTGACTCTGATAACACGAATAAACATTCCGACATGGCGTTACCCGAAGGTCAGACAAATACAGACCCCTTTATTCTACAGACAGCAAGGCTTTGTATATGACTCACGTACATATGTGGATATCACTATAAAAAGCGTTTAGTAGATTGTTTTAATCAGTAAATTAACAAAAAACGTGTTGGGATCTTAGAGACTAAAACGTCTTCTTTTTTATAGTAATTCATCAATGCGCACAACGTGTTTTAACGAAATTATGTATTTTTTTTGTATGACTTAAATCGCCAAGTTTTAAGTCATTATACAAATTTTTTGAACTGGAGCAAATAAATCAATGTATAAAAAGCTTTATTGATTATTTTACTTTTAACGAGAGCTTTGAATTTATTCAGTGATAATTATATAATTTCGTTGGAAATAGCAAAAGGCCGCTAAATATTCGACAGGCTCCTACAAAAACTTCCTCAGATCCAAATAGCTATGCAATACTTAATTGGCATGCGTTGAACCTTGCCAAGGAAAAGCGTGATGACCTCAGGGAAACAGTACAGATTGGCTCATGAATTATTGAAGAGCCACCGTAACGTTCAGTAATTTCAATTTAAAGGCCTGGAGCTCCCAGAGGTAGCGTTGGCTTTGGGCTAGGCATACTAAGTATTCAAGCCTAAATTGCATATAGATATAATTGTTCATATTCTTTAGATAATATAAATAGAATGTTACTAATTTCTGTGTAAAGATTTTCTTGAACTAAGTGTTCGACTGTCTGAATTTTCGTAAATAATTTAAATAACAATATCGTTTGTGACATATCAATGTGATTGATACATCGAGGTTCCATTGACCCAATTTCCGATATCTCCAAAGCCTGACCAAACAATCAAACATTCATACACAAAATACACGTGCAAAGTGCCCTTGGAACAACAAATATAGAAACATGAGAATTAGATAACGAGTGATGTAATGTAGTTTGTTGAATATTAAATTATGTTAATGTCTGTAATGAGGAGGAAACTGCTATCGTTGCATACATTTGCGGCGATTAGAGGGTTTTTTAAGATATATATCGTCGTAGGGCTACGCTATGTCTTAATTGGGGACCATATTGGTATTTACCGACCGTTACCATAAGTTCAAAGTCATTCTTCTCTATAAAGATTTGACAGTTTTCTAGGAAACAAGCATAAGCAATTTGGATTTGAAATTGAAATTCATTTTCGACAATTCGGGTATGTTGCTGTAGCTTGCGACAAAAATAAAAAAATAATCAGTGGCGCTACAACCTTTTTAGGTCTGGGCCTCAGATTTCTGTATGTTTCATTATCATTTGTCAATGTAATAGGAAAGTAGGTGATCAGCCTCCTGTGCCTGACACAAGCTGTCGACTTTTTGGGTCTGAGGCAAGCCGGTTTCGTCACAATGTTTTCCTTCACCGTTCGAGCGAAGGTTAAATGCGCACATAGACAGAAAGTCCATCGGTGCACAACCGGCGATCGAACCTACGACTTCATGGATCAGAGTCGCATGCTGAAGCCACTAGGCCAACACAGCTTCGAAGCTTGTGACGTTTATTCTAATATTCAAAGGCACCAACGGCTTACTTCTAGTTTCTTGCAAGTTCTTCTCTTTCGTTCTTATTAGGGTTTTATTGTGTACATTAATTACGTTACCCACTTCTATTGAGATTTATTAGAACTAAATAACTCCTAAAACGAGCTCAAAATAATCGATCAATCGAATCTTCTAGTTTTGACATTCTGATTTGGATAAAAGTTTCGTCACTATCAATTCAATATCATGACCGTTGCATATTTGCGTGATTTATCAGTGCAATGCAAACATCCGGCTGAGACTTGGGGCAATAAACAGCCGGGTTCGGCTGATACGCGAATGGAAAGTTTCTTGGGCGATAGCTTATCAAGCACGCAGGTCGACCGTGGTGGCGCGACGCCACTGTCGCTATATGACTTGACAGACGTAATAAAATACATATTGTTTACCTACTAGCTACAAAGCAACGGTGTCAATAAATATTTAATGAATTAATTAGGTAGTTATCGATGGCTCGTAATGTTTTTTGAGTCCTTGCCAAACCCGTGATTTGTACAAACTATTAGGAATATCGCTACCTAGAGAAGACTTTAGTCATTGATACAAGTATAAACTGTATGCAAAATAGCATATCATTGTCACTAGTTAATATCCCACATCTGCATTAGTAAATCAATTGATAAGTGATAACAGCAGATAACAATTATCACATGAGGACTGTGACGGCTTTACATATATTTAAGCGCATTACGCAATCGCATAGTAAAATACCAAGTAGTCTTCTTGAAGCTCCGTCTGGCTATCGCGTGTCAAAAGGTTAAGTCAAATATCGTCGCTTACGTGGCAACTACATTAATGTAAAACAAAACGCTGCAACAGAATTACAATCAACACATGATACACTAATTGGATCATTCAATACTAATATATAATGAGTTGTATATACAAGAACTTTAAGCGCATAATCGCCAGGCTACTAATAAAATGATAACCGTTTTATTATTAGTAGGTAATCACGTTTATTTACAGTTAATAGTACGCAATAGTACTTATCGTTGAATTTATTACGTTTTAAATTAATTCTTTGTCAAATAGGACCAATAATGAATCCTTCAATAATGTCTTGGATTTTGTTAATTCAATTCTTTAAAAAAATATGTTGGTAATAATTGGACGAAGAAAATCATGCGAAGCTAAAAGTGATAAGTTTCGGATAATGGTCTAAGCTACCATAACAGATTACTCCAATGCGAAAACTTATATCCCATACAAAACAAAAACAACAGAACAGTAAACAGTAATAGATTAATATATTTACAAAGAATATTTCTTTCAGTATAGGAACTGACATAAAGCAGTAGACAGTTCACTCAACGGATAATAAAAATCGTCTGCAGCAGTTTATTAATCATTTCCATACATTGTTTCATGTGTGCTCTTTTAGAGAGGTATATCTAGGCTTGATAAGCAGTGCTTTAAAACGCCGAATCACAATTAGAATCTAGATGACATGTGTATCAACTAAAAATATCTATCGCGATAAGATAATCCCTAAATGCGTCAATCGTACGAGTTATCTGATTGTCTTGACGGCACAGGGGGCCTACCATGAACTCTTATTGCGAGCCTATTGACAACCTACAACTGAGATGCATCGCTAATTCGTACCATGACATCGAAAAAACGAGACAGTTTATGTTCCCACGTGACCTTAGCGATTATCAGATTTCGTTCGTTCAATTTGTATGAAAATCCGTACCATGACCGCTCGGCTGAACCGAAATTTGACAGTTGCGCCTTCCAACTATGACAGAATAAGCGATTCTAAAAAAGTTACTTTTTGTTCACCTTTTTTGTATCGAAATGTCCAAATAATAGTTTAGAACCTATAAAATTCAATATTTGCATTAAAACTTGTAAATAAAGTTAAAATAATAAGATTTATCTACTATGGCTAATATAGGAAAAAAATAAATATATTTTTATATTTCCGATATTTTGGGGTATTTTGAGTTTAGAGTGTGATTATAAATAAATTATTAAAATATAGACGGAGATGAGAAACAAGACGGCAATGCCCTTCCGACTTCGTAGATATTGAGTTTATAATTTACTATAGATTATTGACTTTGATTCAGTGAAGATTTCAGTGTACCTACAAATAATTGCACATTATTCAATAATATTCAATTAATTATTTATGCATATCTAACAAAAACATAAACCCCCAATATAATATCATATTTTACAATAAATAAGAATGCCATATTACTAGGTAGTAGATATTTATTATAATAAAATTTTTCCTCACTATGTTCATGAATTGTATTATTCTCCTCCGCTCTTTGTTGTTTAAAAAAACATAGTTATTTTTAAATTTATAATGTCTAAAATATAATAAGCCATTTAAAAATATTATAATAATAGTATTTATTATGTTAGGATGACTCCATCAAGATAGAAAAAGATGTCTTCAGGCAATGTTCAATTGGTTATAAACATTTATTCATATAGTCTCAATTTAGCAATTTTGTCAGGTTAAGCTGTAAAGAAAATTATTATTATTATTATAGCCTCTTTATTTCCATAATGAATAACATATTAAACAAGTATATCATATGATTAATTATTACATTATATGCATGCAGCATTAAAAAATACAATATTATTATTTATAATCTTTAAATTATATTCCAATCATAATTAATAATTTCAATGTATTTAAGTTTGAAATGATAAATAAATTAATAAGAATCAAAAACAAAATTAATTTTTATAATTCATTATAAAGTATCATTAAATTGTTACGGACCCCTCTACGGGTAAAGGCCTCCTCCATTTTGCTCCACATCTGTCTGTCTTTTGCGTTGGTGGTCCAGTTTTCACCAGCTTTACTTTTTATTTCAACAATCCAGTTTTACTTTGGTCTACCTCTTAATCTTTTTGTTGGTTCTCACCAGGTTACCCTTTGTGTCCATTTTTCCTTGTCCATGCGAGCAGTAAGACCCGATCGATTACATTTTTGTCTAAAGCTATTTTTGTTGTTTTCCTTATTTCTGTATTTCTCATCCGATGTTGTCTTTGTATGTTTAGTAGACTCCTTTCCATCGTTCTCTGGCACACTTGTATTTTGTTTTTGGTGTAGTTATTGTAAATCCATGTCTGGACGCCATATGTCAGACAAGGTATTAAATATGAGTCCATTATTTTTTCTTAAGTTTTAAAATTCTGATTTATCCTGATCCTGGAGCAATAAAGAAACCCTTTCTTTATTGCTCCAGGATTTATTCCAGGTTATGTTAACTCGTCTTTTAACCTAATCGTCGTGTCTTGTCTTTGAGGAAGATACTTGTTGACCCAGGTAAACATAGTTTTAAACATTGTAATGTACTGTTATTAACCTTTATTGGAATAGTTTGGTGGTTCGTAATAATAATAATCTTTCATTTGATAGAAAACATTTTGCATTGTGTATACATCGAAGTTTTGTAGTGGAGATGGAAGGTTGTAGTCACTACCACTACTTACTTTCCTGTAAAGAAAGTATATTTATTTATATTATATGAATTAGTTAACGTATAAATTGAGTTTGTAGAATTTGAAGGAATTAATTTTTATTATAGTTACTTATGATTTTAGAGTAAAAAGTTGATTTGTAATATCTTTTGCAAAGCGTTTTATATCAGTAATTCACTTCGTTATAGGGATTTATTTTTAATAAACAAATTTGTGAACAATACTTACCCCATACCATTATTTTATAAGTTAAACAATTTGTAAATATATGATATTTCTAAAACCGAAATTTTGTAAACACCAAAATATTGAAAGCTCCTATTAAAATTTGAAAGTAACGTTTAAAAATAATAAGTGTCAACTGTCATAGCACCAGAGAACTTTTCGTTTAAAATATGTCAAAAGAATAGTTTTATATAAAATAAATATATATATTAAGACATAATAGCATATTGTGATCGTTGATATATTTAAAATAATTTTATATTTTATATATTTTCATAGAAACATCTGTCGAAGTAAGTTTGAAAGTTAAATTTCTAAACGTACTCAGAAACCATAAACAAAATTATCGTTCTTTCATTCGGTCTTGCGATGCTAATACGTTTCAGCTTATAGGCGGTCATGGTACGAAAAAATGCTATTGACTTTAGGTACCTAAACTCCGCTGCATCTCAAAAGGATTGTTTTAAGAAAGTTCATGGTAGGCCCCCAGAACTTAATTTAGAACGTTCGTTATCATTATCATGACTCCGTACAATGGATGAGCGATTTTATTATTATTTTCGATAATGCATTTAAATATAGTTTCTAACGTGATTGAGAGATGCTTGACAATTGATCACGAGTAGCTCAATACGTAGAGATAGGGTGTTTCTTCATCTTCTACCTCATTTTCCATAGTGGTATTAATACCTACATCTGAATCCATATCTTGTATACATTTGGATACTTTTACTCTTCATTTATCTCTTGTAATACCTGTCACTGCCGTAATACCTTGCGCGCACCTTTTCAAGGTTGGCTATTTTTCTATTTGTGCCACGATATATCAGATCCGGTATCTATTGCTGAATTCCTATGTTATGAACAAATTTTATTGTTTGTCGTGTCATGACAATATACAGATTACATTTGAATTATGTCTCATATAAAACTCCACATAAAAATATTATTTGGTCAGAATTTCAGAAAACAACTTTCTGCCGAAAACATGTATCACAAATTAGTCGATGTTGAATTTAAATGTAAGAAAATACTACATAATTTCAGAAAAAAAGTTTAAGCTTTTAGACAATAGCAAAAACCGTTTTGCGAATTCATACAGAAACACTTACACTTTTTGCGGTCACCTAATCTAAAAAAAAATCTTACAGTGGTTGCCTGGAAGAGATCGCAGGGAAGGCACCAGTTGCCCTCCTTTGTATTTAATTATTTTATTTATAGTGTATTTCTGTACAGCAACGAAGTGTAAATAAAAATATAATAAATAAATAACAGTATCTTAGTTACATTTCCTCGTTAATTACGTCAAGCGACGGCGGTTATATTTAGCGCGCTGTTGAATGAAGAGAGGAGATTCGCATTGATTGTAGCGTCCCAAATAAAACTCGAGTTACACACGGCATGCATCAGATCAAGATGGCGGCCGTGACGTCACTGTGCGTTTCCTTTCGCCGCCTTCACCTTGACATTTAGATTTGATTGTACGTGTCGCGGCTTCATCAACAAACCACGATGCATGATTACAACTCGACTTACGAAAAGCTTTAGGATTGGTATACCATAAAATACTCTCTGTTAACAAGGCACTACATATTGGGGAATTTCTTTATGTTTCAAGAATTTTTATTTATAAGTTATTTATTTATTTAAACTTCGTTAATTTAAAATTATATATTTATTATGGATGCAACGGGCCCTTATCGCTTACAAGCAATCTCATCCAACCCTAGTAAGGAAAAAACTTAAAATTGTGTCAAACTCAAACTCAAAATATCTTTATTCGTGTAGGTAAACAAGTACACTTACGAATTGTAAAGTTAAATTAATTGTAAATTTACATTTACTGACAGTTCGCAAGTCATGGGCGTAGAGCGGGTAAGAAGAACTGGCAAGAAACTTTCCGCCACTCTTTTTAATAGCCAAGCATTGTCTTTGTGCAGACAATTAAACATAAAAAATACTTTACGGAAGCAGTTCAATATCTAAGTAAGATATTAAATTACTTTTTGAGTGTTTTTTGTCTATTTTAAAAGTGTACTAAAACTAAATCGCTAAACATGCTATTCTTGATACAGTTTCTCACGTATTGCGTGAGGTGATTGTTTCAAATGTTCCCGGGGCCATTGTGCGCAGCCGCCGAACCGGAAAACGTTGCCAATTAACGACCGAAACGAAACTAATGATTTTCTTAGACAAAAGAATTACATGCTATCAGAGAAGTAAGTCAAGCTCACCTTAAATATCAAAGTATATTAATTCTGTTTCACAGTAAAAAGCTATAGATTTGTGTAAAAAGGTATTTAATATCTTGGCTGATGCCTAATTTGAAAACCATCATTAAGTCTAGGCTTCGTTTTGCGGCGAATAATAGATTGATTTGGATGGCAGAATCTGATAGCTGATCACATGTAAATACTTTAGTAAATATTATGACGAAAATAAGTTTGAACCTATAAAAAGATTCCTCCCCTTTCCAGTAACTTCTTATCGCATAAAATATGGTTTAATAACATAACGTTTTATAACTTATTAGATTGGCTAACATCTGCCCCGTAAGCCCAATAATGGAACTTACGATATTTTGCCACGATGTCTGCAAAAAGCGGTATTGTTTCTGTCCGTGTGAACGTTCTCACACACTTTACACATCACTTTCTCAACGTTTTTGTGAAGCAAGCGGCCGAGGAGCTTGACTTAATTCAATTACTTTATACATTATCATAATACCTGCGAATGTATTGCAATTTTTTCAGCGCTTCCTCGGAATGTACATTTCAACGTTTCTCTAATTTATGCTTCTTAAAAAAAGGAAGAATTGACTTTTTTAAAGCTAAACAGATATCACTAGCGCTACCCGTAGTTTGACTTCCGCATGGAAAACTGATACACGCCCTACATACTTTCACGCTGTTCACTTCCCTGTTTACTTCTCAGGGCTAGAACAGAAACTGACGGATAGAAGTAAAGAAAAACTAGCTAACATCACTTATAATTTTAATATTAGCTGCAATAGACTTTAGACGATTTTGTCTATATAACTAAGTTCATATTTGTATTATTTAATTTGAATTATTTAATTCAAATTTATTTAGTTAAAAATGGTTGTTAAGATATTTGTAATCTTTTCAAGTTGTGAGCCAAATAAGTATAATTATGAATAGTTTATTTTGTTATATATTTATTTTAGAAATTCTGTACACTTACAACTTAAGACAAAAATGCTATACGTTTTTCATTTATTTAGTAAAAATCTATAAGATATAAAAATCATTTACGAAAGACTGAGCCTCGTGTTATTGCAAATTTAAAACTCCGAAAATAATCGCCACGTGACCGCGGTTAAGCCATACAAAAACAACAATACAGAACAAGGCGACCTTCAAGCTACCAGATACGGCCAGTCGTTTGGCAACGCGAAATTTCAACCTGACGTCACAAACAAACATTGAAATGCGCTTAATTAGCCATTGTTTTACTAAAATTAGATTTCCACCCATCCAATCGTAATTGCGACGAGATGTAGCTATATGGTTTTTGTTAAAGAGTTAAATTTTATTTATTTATTACAGAAATACCAACATTATCCTTACAGACTATGCCAATACGATACTGTCGAGAAACATTAAATAAATATAATAAAATACATATTAAAAATAAATTTTATAAACACATAGTATACACAATATCGCTACTGTGAGTTCACTCTGCGAATATATAAATATGTCGATAGTGTCGGAGACCGCATTCAGTAGGCGCAACGCCTTTGATAGCGGGGATCTGTGCAACAGACTGGTTCTTGCCCTTGGTATCGCAAATAACCTAGGCCTTCGCCGTCGCACATATCCCATAGGAACTAAGAAACCCAGTTCTTGGAGTACACTTGGGTTGCACACTACACCCCTCAAGACTTTCTGTACGTTTTTTGGAAGTTTAGGGTTTTTTCCTAGAACTTCTTTAAATGTGGATGTTTTTCATAATAACCATTAGTTAGAAAAACCTGTTGAATTATTAATTAGAAAAATACAAGTTTTAATAAAACAAGAAACGTATCCCGATAAACATGGGTCAAAGTCTTATCTTTATCGAATAATTAATATTAATGTCGAAATAATATATATTCCATGTGAACTAATCAAAATAAAAAGTAGTCGCGCTCATAACATCTTTAACATATTTAAATATATAAACACAATAAGGATTTTGGAAAACCCAAGTTGTGTTTAATTTGATGTTTTTATCCTTAAATGACTTCCTGTGCATGTATTACTATAATACACAAACACTAATATATAATAAAGTATTAGTTAATTTAAAATACCCGTTAAACAGTCAGTCAATCAGTCTAATAACACGGCTAACTCTATCCAAGGATGGACATACAAGGATGATCTTAACAATTCGACGTGATTTTGTTTAATAACGTCATTGTCAAAAGTATATTAAAAAATGCTATAAATTACGGTAGAATACTAATTAATAGAAGCAATATTAGATCCATAAGAAGATGATGCCAATGCTACTCTAGGAGTGTATTGAAGTGTATGTAACGCCGTCACGATAGTCAGAGTTGGTGGATGGTGAGGCTGTTTTACAGCTTGCCAGCTTGGCACTGTGATATGTGTATTTAAATGTAAATGTAATAAATGTCAGGAGTATGGTATATGAAGTGTATGTATAGGAAGCTGCACCAGATAACTAAATATGAGATGGTGAGACCTAAGAACCTAATAACTACGGATCACTAAGGAGTGGAAAATACTTGAATAAAAAAAAATTCTGGCGACAATCCTATTAGTCCGGCTGATAGTTACAAAATCAACACGAACAGCGAAGTAGATCGCGTGTAGAGTGAGGTAGCGTGCGACACGATACTAGATTATTAGCATCTGAGAATTAACATCACAAAGAAATGCTACCATTGCACGTTGGGCGATGCGTCATGCGATGATGAAAATAGTTCAACTATTAGATATCAAAATTTTGATCTTTAGAAACACAGCTGATGCCAAGTTTAACCCACAACGAGACCTGTTTGTATTGGCTATCTGATGCCTTCGGCTTTGCAAGGAAATGGAACCAAAATGATAACCCATGCCCATATTATAATATTAGTTACAATACAAAATTTTCATTCATTTGATGCCCCAATAGTATTTGTATTCTTCTCAATATTTTATCAAGGGTCACTGCTGTTAAAAGAACCGGAATTGTAGAACATACAGATTAACCGGTCGTACCAGGATAGCAACACTGTAGCAGGTAATGACAGAGCAACTGGTAGCACTTGTAGTTACATGTGACGGGTGTCGTGCGCAGGCAATGAATTGGCAGAAGTCAGGCGATCAACTCACGCGACTCTTAGAAAGCGTAGACAAATCTGTCGAGACTAATCTACGTTTTATCACGGAAATAGTGACATACATATGGAGACTGTGAACCAATGTTTAAATTATATATCTTCCTTTCCCAAGACAGTGCATATAAATAGTATAAACTGGAGTAACCTATTTTTTTGCCGTCTCGGCGGGTCACTGTCTCTTTGGCATATTCACATGTGTTTACGATAAAAGCTAGATTAAACTTTCAGGATTTCTTTTATCTAGACTTATTTTATCATAAACTTTATCCATTCCTATTTAGTATTTGAAATGATAACGAGCTAACGTTATAACTTCAAGTAACGAAAGTTAAAAACTTAAATATGGGCCAAATAAATAAATAAATACGTTTCTAAATACTTTGTCTTCAACAAGTACAGTATAATATAGGTTAAAAGAAATTATGTAATTCTCATGTCACTTGAGAGAAATGAAATATTCAAAACATTGAAAGTAAAATATATCACGCCACGTACACTGTTATTGCATTAGAAATCTACAAAAACACTTCAAATAAACAAAAACCTACTCATCGGCAAAGAAGACAGAGGGTGTAGGCCGAGAGACAAAGCCGACGTAAAAAACTCTCGGTAGGTACTCTTTTAAAATAGCAAATCATCAAACAACACTTCGTACCTTCGTAACTTCGTAGACGTCTTGGAAACCGGTCCACCGCTACCATTTCCCGTAGCTCAGGAGGCAAAGCTGTTGTATATTTTGGCGGCCATATTTGTATATAACATACCTACAACTACACTTAATTAAAAATAACCGTTGATTGCATGTAAAACTGACATCAACCATGACATTTCGTGTTTCATTGTTGTTCCGTGACAAGGAGTTCTTAGCCGTCACGAATTGCCCTTTGTTGAACTTAGGCCTTTCACGTACCTTAAGATAATACAGCCTTATCTAGGATTAATATTACACCGAGTATCGTCTATGAGGCTTTGTATACAGTACAGATAAGCCGTTTATTGGTTTTAAACAATAGTGCATTAGAGCCAATTACATAAAGAATTTTCGCTGATACATTGTAAATGGTCTGTTTAATTATCGTTTACATTTCTGGAATTCCTATGTTTACTACAAAGAATTTATTTATAAGGGATACAGTTATTGCGGAATCTAAATGACTTTACATATGCCTAGGTAAACAAATTATATATGTATTTATTTATAAGTTATCTTAAAGCTATACATATTACGAAAGAAAACACTTATACAATATCATCAGTGGCGCTACAACCTCGTTTAGGTCTGGGCTGATTTCTGAATCTGTTTTCATGATCATTTTTCAATCTAATATGCAAGTAGATGAGCAGCCTCCAGTGCCGGACACACGTCAGCTTTATGAATCTATGACATGTCGGTTTCCTCACGATCTTTTCCTTCACCGTTCGAGCGAATGTTAAATGCGCACAGAGAAAGAAAGTCCATGGGTGCACAGCCGAGGATCGAACCTACGACTTCAGGGATAAGTGTCGCACTCTGAAGCCACTAGGCCAACACTGCACTTAAAAACCCAACAGTGTTTTGAGTATGTTCGTCCGTACATGCTTAAAAAGATATTGAAATAATATATCTTTAATAACATTTCATACTCGGTTAAGAAATAACTATAAAAGCATGTCATGATTACTGCAATGATGAGCAGTGGTAGTCACATAAATTGCATTGTAAATGTCAAGTGAATCGAGTTATGTCAAGTGTCTAAATAAGCCTTGACATAAGATTGCAATTAAGACTGATTATTTCTTGAATAAATAAATATTATGTGAAAAAAATATTGAAGTTATACTTCTTTAGGCGCGTTATGAAAAATTGATCAGAGTGAAATTTTACGATGCACGCGCACCGTGACACAAAATTAACAGA
Organism: Pieris melete; assembly: GCA_963693345.1. Classification (NCBI taxonomy): domain Eukaryota; kingdom Metazoa; phylum Arthropoda; class Insecta; order Lepidoptera; family Pieridae; genus Pieris; species Pieris melete. The sequence continues at coordinate 307,772 of CAVNZK010000003.1, forward strand.
ATGAAGTTGCCCACTAAATAGCTAATTAAATTAAGGAAAAAATGCTCCCAACAAAACAGAAATGGAACCTCTGTTAGTGGCGCATGTTGGCACGCACGCCGCCTCTGTTCACTGTGTATTTATATTTATAACTAGCTTAAACGGCGCCGTTTAGTTGAACGGCTAATTAAGCTAACTTGGCTGCGAGATATATATTTAAGACACCTTAAAATTCGTTCGAAACGCGCGTCACTAGTATAATCAACAAAATAAGATTACAGGCTACTGGGAGATTATTTTCTTTCCTTATTGGCATAAGCGTTCTTTAATTAAGTCAAAGACCCGCTTAAAACATTTCAATAATTAGGCAAATTATTCCAATTAACCCCATCTGTAATCTGTGGTCAAGGATTAGCCTGATTCATTCACTAATCAGCTTTATTGATGCTAACAACGAATGAGGCAACCCTATAATGAAATTAACTGTATTCCGTTAACTCAATCTGCTATTAAGAGGGTGCAGCCGTGAGAAGGCGAGATTTCGATATTTTAGTGACTTTTGACATGCTACTTTTCACATAATCGAAGCTTATTAAATAAAGAAATGTACAATTATGTAAACATAAAGTCTTATAGAAGTGTACTGCAAAGGAAAATTTTGGTATTTAATAGTACATCTTTGTTTAATTTGTCATTTCTTAAAAGCAAAATTTCAAAAGCGCTCGTCAGAGCTCACTTTGAGATATGAAATTACCATTAAGCTATGTAAATACATTTTTTTAAATATTTTCGTAGGACAGAATATATAGTCTATTGGTGAACCACAGCGGAAAATATTAAAAATTATATATTTTAATAATTACGCACCCATTTTTATAAATGACTATACGATTTTGGAAACAGCTTTTTATGAGAAAAGCCCGATTTTATTCGTTAAAACTATTTTGTATCGCTGAGGATGAATAAATAATAAAAGTAAATTTACATAATTATTATACGACGATAGTTATTACAAACTATTATTGAAAATGGCCTATATAATTACGCGCACGGGCGAATGTGATTTAGTACGCGCCGGGTCATCCCAGAGTCTAAAAGTTGATTGACCTTACGTACGACCGAGGTTCAAAAGGAGTATAGTGCGTCATTGGATTTGATACTTTAGTAAGTAAAATTTCTAGTTAATGTTTCTTTCGAGTTGTCATATCGCAATTTTGCTAAAAAATAATATTATTACAGGCATGGGTAACAAACGCAAAAAATATAGTTGCAGTAGAAATGCGAAGTCTGCAGCGAACGCCAGGCAATCAAAAAGGTAAATCAATTTCGCCATATTTTTCTGTCATTTACAGGTAATTTGGTATGTAAGTAAAATCTGTTCATCGTTACTGTTTAGTAAACAATTGTGTCTTTTTGCTGTGTGGACTGGTCAACAATTTCCACTTAAAGTGGAAGTAATATCAAGGGACGAGGGTTTTTGGTGCCAAAAAATGAAACCGAAATTAATCAATTTCTACGAAAAGTGCCTCTTACCTGAATATATCGACCCCAGGAAAAGCCGGTCGATGCCAATCAGGAGCACTTGTTTTGGAAAAAGAATTACCGCTTCAATGATTAGACAAATTTGTAAAATAAAGCCTACAACTCCTTGCACATCAATAATCAAAACAATGCTTTATTCGACATTTACTGCAAATGATTCCACCAGATATGGAAAGTCAAATGAAATAACAGCCCTCAAAGAAATTGCAAACAAGTTAAACATGGCCCTCACTCCTTGTGGGTTATTTGTTGATGAAGACCATTGCTTCCTTGGTGCAAGTCCAGATGGTTTAATTGGGGACGACGGAATTGTTGAAATAAAATGTCCATCTTCGGCTTCTGCGTTGACGCCTCTAGAAGCAATAAAAAGTAAAAAAGGGTGCGTGTACTTATGTACGCGCGTAAGAAATTATACTTCTATGGCATTATTAAAAATAGTTTTTGATTGCATGCAAATCATTAATTATAATTAAATAATCAAAGACTGAAAAAGGAGTCATTATAATCAATAAAGTTCAGTTTACATTTGAAAAATTAAATAAATAAATATTTATTATAATTCTCTTACATTAAGTGTAACATAAATTCTATTATTATTCGAATGTTGCAACTTCATTCTGTTAATTTTGTGTCACGGTTCGCGCGCATCGTAAAATTTCACTCTCATAAATTTTTCATAACGCGCCTAAAGAAGTATAACTTCAAAAAGTTGTCTTCTGTAAAACAGATAGAGGTGGTATAAAATTGAAAAGAAATTATACTTTTACCAAAAGATTATCAAAGAACCAACCTTTTGGTCCGATAAAATGTTAAAACTAACGTAGTTTTATTTCAAATGCGTTCTGCCAGAAATTATTGACCCACGTTTCCCATGCAAACTGCAAAGGGAAAAATTTCCAACGGTGAAATATTTTTGAAAATTTGTGTTTATTCGTATCAAACATACAAAAATATAACTCCTTTCTCTTTGTAATATTAGTGGGATAATATATTTTTACTAAACTTTTAAACACTGTTGAAAAACGGGCTTTTTAGGAAATCGGAATCTTCTCGACAACCGATATGTTTTATGTATTTTTTATAAAGTGTAACAAAGTCGTTTAGAATAAAAATATATACCCAACTATATTATTTGATCAACGTATCAACGTAATAAATGTAGGTTTTTATGAACCTGCATTATTTTAGAGAAATGTACAAAACTATAGTTAGTAACTGTGCGCGCGAAAAGATATTATTTTTATGAATGTCTCGCTACCGCCCGAGCGCCCACGAGATCTCAGGCGCTTTCTCTCTCTTTTCGCTTTGTCTCTTGTTCTGACATTGCGAAGGATGAAACAAATGGAACATTTTCTATGTTACCCCGGAGACTGTTCGATTTTCAGGAATGAAAACTGTTTAAGTTTTTCTGTGAATTTTTCTCTATATAAACCTCAGAGTTCAAGTCATTCGTTTTTAAATAACAAATTTAAAATAGGAGTTGATCGTATATGTATTTTTCTATGCTAATGCTAAAAATACTAAAAAATATAAACAAACATTTTGCAAAAAATTACCCTTAACATTTAGGGGGATGAAAAATAGATGTTGTCCGATTCATTCGTCTGATAATGCATAAAAAAACCGTGGGTCAAACCTTATCGGAGGAGTACGGAAACGAACATTGTGGCACGAGAATTTTATATATTAGATATTAAAATAATGAAATTTATTTAGAGCTTTTGAATGGTTCTTGTTGAACCATTCAAAAGCTCGAGACCATTTTTATGTCTTAAGATTAGATAAAATAAAGGACTCCAGTTGAGGAACTGTCATCGTCTCATCATAAAAATAACCCGTATTTCTTCTTTCCACTCTTTATTTCTTCTTCAATGCCAGTAATATTCGACGTATTAATGTTTGATATTCGGTCTTATCATAACATTAGATCATCACATTATCACGTCACAGCTTGCCACAATGAGTACATTATCTATCAAGTGAAGTGCATGACACATGACCTCAGAGCTATTCGTGTTACCACATACAACGTCACGTGACCACAGAACTGTCATACGCTGCCCACTCAGCGATAAGGGCTTAGGAACTCGAGAATTTTCCAATACTTATATGAATTGACTAAGGGTAAGCCATATGGCGTTATCAATAGTATGAATAACTCTTTAATACAAATTGTCTTACGGGTATACTGTCTCCCGTCAAAACATCTTGTCAGTTGTCCTAGGCGCGACAAACAGTGCAGAGGCTGTTTCAGATCAGAAGAATCAGTCACCCACGTAAGAATGCGTGGCTGTGACTTCCCTACGAACAGAAATCTTCGGTGCAGTAAGCCGCTAAAGCTTGCAAAATGCTCAGGAAACTTCTGGAACTAGCTAGGCTGGCTTAATTAGCCTGGACTTCACGCACAACGGACCAAATGGGCGTCTTAGTGCGGAAACTGAGTACACACTACATACATACATTAACACAAATTGTCAGTATCCACCCTATGTATTTCGGGAGGCGTGTACAACTTGATATAATGAACATAGGGTACTGTCAAATACACTTGCACCATTAAGGTAATATCAAATTTGGAATAATCTTTTACAAAATACACTTACAGGTTGTTTTCATCTCGCTATGTAGTTATTTGAAAGTATTACACCAATTAAAACATTAATTAATTTGACTTCGTTGCAATCTGTACATGTGACATCTTCTTGTATAAATTGTATTGATTAAATAAAAAAAAACTAGAAATATACACAAATATGCGCGCGCGATGACGGTCCATTATGAAATTAGATTTGGCAATTAGATATGTATAATGTAACTGCTAAAATAATAAAACATTAATTGCATAAACACTCTTTGTTTTCACAATCTGCGTCAATTAACGGTATTTTAACCGGTTCCTTAATTTCATTAGTTAAAGAGTTTACAATAGCTGTAGTTTTATTTTAAATTCTACATTACAAACAGAAAATCTTTATTTATATTTTTTTTTAATATGGGCCAGCGACTACTTTGTATTTGAAATATTAAAAATTACTTGTAATAAAGGATTTTTGAAGTGAAACTACTTTAGGCGCATGAGGGTAAATTTTTACGTCACGAAGATGTGCAGCGTTTTTGTCGAAGAAAAGGGAGAGAGCGAATGAGACCGCTTGAGAGAAAGTGAGAAGGGCAGAAAAGAAAGAAATTCTATTTTTAAAATTAAAATCTTGTAAAGAGAATATATGAAATAATAGTATTTTATATTTTATGAAATCTAAATTAATTTATTGTAATCTCAAATATGACGAATTGTAAATTAAAATGCCACGTGTTTTTATGCCCATAGACACTGTCAATGCCAGAGAGCACGAGAGTGCGTTGCCGGCATTTTAAGAATTGGTACGCTCTTTTCTTGAAGAAATAAATCCTAAATCGAATTGGTTCGGAAATTCTTCAGCGGGAAGATGTAGAAGAAGAGAAGATAAGAAGAATAGAAGTTCAGTTGTTTCGCATTCTGCCTGAATATCCGATGATGAAACTCAGCTGCAGGTATTAATCCGAAAAACTACTCTGAACACTCTGCTGGGTAAATGCGCTAGAAGATGCAGTGAGGCCCGCAACTCTACACAACGCCAAGAGATCTAGCCGTTCGGAAAGTGACTGGTCGTGGACGATTTGAATTCAAAATTGTAATTATATAAAATTGGACCTAATTACGTCAATTTATGAAGAAAATATTATAATCAGTTACAAAACGATACCACGATATACCAGACTATTCCGGTGCTCACTCCACATCTACTTACTATTCATGGCGATAAAACCTGGCGCCCGTTGCGTGGTTTATCCCTATGCAAAATTATCTCTGCTAGAGTTTCGCGAGATCTCTAGTGGCGCGAGTTTATCCATTCCTACATACGCTGTTGCACAAAGTTTAACGAGTAGTTAATGTTAAAGACGATAATAACATTAATTATCCACTTATGTAACGCTTAAGATAAACACAGTCACGTTTTCTCAAAGTGCATACGTGATTTATATCCGACAACAGTTCCGACCTCAGTTGGAAAGAGAGCGAACGCAAAGCGATACAAATAATGATACATGCTGATCTAGTAATAAGGACGTGTAGTTGTCGACAAGTATGTCGGGAGAAGGACAACAGTCGTTATTAAGACTTTTTAAAACTTAAAATAAAAACAGCCTATATTCGAGTAGGTACTAAGGATTAGATTAAGTTAATGTTATTGTATCTTTCCAATCTTTCCCCGCTATCTCTTTATTTCATCTTCCCAGGTTTCTGGCGGGCATCCTCTCTTTTTTAAAACTATTTATTATATATTTTCACAGTTGAAATAGCTGAATCCGCGTCATTATACTGTAAAAGACTGGTTCTTTACGATCTATTATTCTAACTGGTAGCAAATTTACTTGTCGATCTTGTATATCCATCTCCGTACAGCCTCGAGACGAAACTTAATTGCATATTTTCAAATAAAAAAAACCAATGGCACTAAAACCTTTTAGGTCTGGGGCTCAGATTACTGTATCAGTTTCGTGATTTTTTTAATAATATTCAAGTAGATAATCAGCCTCCTATGCCTGACTGCCGTTTTGTGTCTAAGTCATGATTTACCGTTCAAGCGATTGATAAATGTACATAGTGAATGCGTCGATTAGTGCACAGCCTGGTAGCGAACCTCAGGAATGAGAGTCACATGCTGAGGCCACTAGCCAAAACACTGCCACGTAACACAAAATTGAAAAAAAAACTGTTGCAATAGTTAAGTTCTAAGTAATATGCTACGAGCATTAGAGATTTCATGTATGCGTAAAAAAATCATATTTTCTAAGTATAGCGCGAAGTCGCAAAGTGTCTGCTACATGCATAATAACTATCGTTAGTGCATTTACTTCGCTGTTTATTGGTATAGGTTTTAACGACCAAGACGAGTCAGCCAATTGCGCAGCATTTTTATTGCGTCAAACTTTATTTTAGTAAATTTATTTAAAAGCACGTCGGCAAGGGAACTAGTTCTCTGGATTTTAATTTATGATATAATTTTCCTATTAAACTGTATCGTATTGTACTAAGACAACATTGTGTCGTGGTTGAGATGAGAACATGGAGAAACGGATCGTGGTTAGTAAAAGAGAAGATCTGAAAGATCAAGTGAAAGACTCATCCTCAAAACTGTAAAAAGAGAGGCGCAAGACAGAAACCGGTAGAAATAGGTTTTCCGATAGAGATGTTTGCTTGCTGACCACGACGCTCAGACATGAGCTCCGACTGAAGAGAGAGAGAGATATTTTTAGCATTTACATTATACATTTCGATGACGCGACAGTGTAATTTATGGCTCTGAAGTCACCCCTAGTCGTTCTAACTCATGTTACAAACCCTTTCTATATTTATTAAAGCCGTCTTAACGGCTAAGCCAGCTCCACATGCAGGACTTAACTTTGACCTTGCAAAAATCTGTTGAGCACGTGCCTACCTAACGTTTATATAATAACGGTAGTATCTATTGATGAAACAGTGGATGCTGCCTGCTAACTACGGCAGATCTTCCACGACTACGTGGGAAGGGAATTGGCTAGTCACTGCCAAGTCTATCAGGCTTTACTGTACGTTCATAGCACTAGAGTTGGTGACTAAGGGACGGGAGAATCAAACACCTATATTTCGTGCCTCCAAGTCGTCTTGAAGGCAGTGGCTGGTTTTTCCAGACAGGAACTGGTGGTTCAAGGTAGGAAAGAGATAGAAGAAGTACGAGAGACAGGGAAGGATATCCAGTATAACTGGAGTTTTAGATTAGATTTGAATTTTACACAGGTATTTAACGTTTTAATTAAAAGAAATAAATATGTACTTAATTACTTAATAAAAACTTAATTATTATTTCAAGGGTGTACTCTGATGGAAACCAGAATATAATATAAATTCGTTGTTTAAAAAAACACACAAAGTCCACAATTTTTTTTATCTAAATTGGATTTTATTCAATTATGGCACGTAGTATTGAGCTAAAACGTAATTATTTTAAAAACATTAATTTGTCGTGGAGCTGTTACTAGCGTTTTTATTAAATACTAGCAAACTCGGCGAACTCCGTTTTGCCACCAGATGGCTTCGTTTTATGTAACATTTCGTTTGGTGATCCCGCTTTTCTGTTGAAATTTTTCCCTAATTTTCCCCTAAACCTCACGGAGCCCGAGACCTTTCCAACGAATGCAAAACCGTGGAAATCGGTTCGTGCGTTCTGGAGTTATAGCGTCAGGAAGGAAAACCCGACTTATTTTCATATAGTAGATTTTATATTTTACGTGTTCTTAAATAAAAAGCATAAGATGCTTGCATCATTTTGCAATCATCTCATGCGAACTTAGGCATTCGTTTTCATCAGTTTTTGTTTCATCAGTCTGTCGCTCCATTGAGACGGGAACACTACGCTTCTTTGTACAGCGCTCACAATATTATAATTATCACGATTCAATAGGTACTATTTAGTTCATAAACATTAGTTTTAGTGTCGTGAAGAGATGGCAAACAAAAAAAACTTACTAAATAAATATACAAATCGACAGATGAGCAAGTTAAAAACTGAAATGTATGCGGGCGATCATTGCGTCTCGGTCATGGCATCTGTCACTAAATACTGCTCCTCAGAGATAGCGTCGAGCACCAAGCACTTCATCCCTGACCCCTAATTGTCCTACAAAAGTATTACGACTACACATTCCATCTATTTTCACAGTAAGAAAAGCCTTAACGTCCAGCGAGACGGCGTATCAAAACTATAGTACGGTGTGAAGTTCAGATTAGGAGCTAAAGGGACTTATGACGATTTAACAGACTTTTATTAAAGTTCCAAGCTACTCCATAAATAAAATACTAAAACCGTTTCAATGGTTTAGGCGTGAGGACAAAATTTATACTAAGTATAAAGCATTCAACCGAAAAAATAATCCCACCAATACGAGTAGCTTATGCCTTTGACACGCTTATATTTAAGACAAAATAATTGTCATATTCGCCATTACTATATTAATTGACAATGTATATAATAAGAGTTTAATTTGAGTTAAGTGTTTTATATTAATGTAATGTACCTACAGAAATATGTAGGTACATCAATTTTAATTTAGTGATGTGGTTCATTTCTGACAGTCTGTTGTGGGCTCTGTGTTTATTAAAACGTCTCGAAATAGATAGTAGAATTCTTTAAATAATTATGAAGCGAAAATTTGTAATTGAAAAACTACCTTTAAAGAACACCGTTTATTTAAAATCAAATGATATTACGATACGACTACTTCTTAGTTTGAGATTTTTGTAATTTTATCGATAAAATTTAAAAATTTTGATTAAAAACGTGAAAACTTCTCAAGAGCTCTTAGAATTTGGACGTATATTTGTTCCCGCATAATAAATACTGCGGTTGAGTGCAACTAGTTAATATTTAGTTATTCTACATATTCGCTCTTTCATTTTTATGATTTATAATACATTTTACTTTACGTATAATGATTGCAGCCAATGGGTCCCCGTATCAAGTCAGAAAATGCATATATTATCTATATAATGGTGTTCCTTTTACTCGATTAGGTACAATACTTTTTAAATCATTGAAATCGGTAAATTGGTTGCGAAGATATTACACATTTTGTACAAGCCAACCGCGGGGCGGCCGAAATGCTCATGTGACGTCACGAGATCCCTACCGCCCGCGCGCTCGCTCTCCGCCATTCAATTTATTAAAGTTCACTCGATTTGCGCGGGTCGTGTAACGTGTTGTGGTTTTGTGGTTTTTATGTGAAAATATGCCGCATTATAAGTACTGTATAGTACCGAAATGTACTAATACTTCAAGTAGTACACCTGAAAAACTGTTTTTTAATGTGCCAAGGGACCTGAAAGTGCGCAAAAAATGGTGTACTGTCATGAAGAGGGATGACAAAGTTCCGCTTTCGTACCACACTGTAAGATATTGTTGCGAGGATCATTTTGATGTAAGTAGCTCCATATACTACTATTTAACTATTAAACTATTATCATCATTACTCATGTGGTAAACAGTAACTTAGTAAAACTTGTTTATTTAACGAATATTAAAGAAAAATACAGGGTCGTACTAGGTATATTTCAATGAGTACATAAATTATAAAAAGTGTAAGTAGTGAAGTTTCTAATAACCCTTCCTCAGTAGTCGGGTAAAAACTAGGGTCGTACTCAGGCTCAACTAAATGAAATGTGCCGTTCCCGGGAATATTCCCGAAGTTCCCCGGAACATAGGGGATCATTCCGGGAACAAAGGGGAACATTCCCGCCTTGGGGAATATGTATCTGTAGGTAATAAAACTGTAGCCAAAGTGAATTCTATACATTGAATATTTTTTTTAAATAATCAAGTTATGAGAGCTCCATACACGCAATAGAAACCAAAAATATTGTTTTTGAATTTCTTGTCTGTCTGTCTGTTGTACGCTTTTCACGCGAAAACAGCTAGACGTATTTTACGCCTTTTTTTTAAAACTCTTTGCGAATATTTTTACAACACGCCCCTTTAATACTTTATTTTTCTGCTTTTGTTATCTAAAATTATGATATTCCTTCAATAAACATAAATTTATTATATTTTTAGTTGGAAGCTGATATGGAGAACTACGTCAAGTATAAGCTTGTGGGAGGACAGCTTAGATTGAAGAAGGCAGTATTGCCTCATAAGTTTGATTGCCAAAAACCACAAAAAAATATAGCTGAGAGACCCGGGTTTAAGAAAAGGCAAGATATAGAATATTTGAAACGAGTCTTTGATGAAAATTTGATGCCGAACCCGGTTGAATTTATTGAGATTGAAGATGATTCAAAAAATAATCCACTTTCTATAGCAGAAAGTGTAAATGAGTTGCCAGAATCTCATCAAACTGGCCAGAAAACCAAAGGTGTACAGGTTAATATCAGAAAAGAAATGCTACACCGTGCTTACACCCTCCCGGTTGAGCAGCACAATCATGACACTCAATGTTTAGTATTATTTCGTGTTTCATCAAAAGTAAATGTGCCCTTTATTTTATGTTCTGGTGTAAATTTTGCTTTGACTGTGCATATATCTCCTGTTCTCTGCACTTGAACAAATCCCACAGCTTCATCACCATATGATTCACTCCCTGAGATGAAAAAAAATATCGTAAGCGTTTAGAATACGTATACATTAGCGATCTCATTAGGATGGCTTGTTCAAACAATCTAAGGTAAACGAATAAAGTATACCTACCGATTACTTTGTTTCTTATATTCATTTGCACTGACAAAACTAGACGACACCAATACGCATGTCAATGAGATTGAAATGAAATTAATCATTTCGGGCACTTTTCTTACTTACGTACCAGCAATGTGCCGGCCGTTACCTACTAACAATACTAGGAACTAACTCCCAATAAGATTTCCGACTGGAAATGCACCCAGAAACATTGAGAAGAATATTTCCGGTAACATGTTCATATCCATAAACCTTACGGGGAATATTCCCGGGCCTGAATACGACTCTGTATTCCTGACCTATTTATTATCCTGCTGTGCACGGGGCGCGCTGTGGTTCGGCGGCAAGCGTTGAGATCTTGTGACGTCATCGCTTGCATTCGCGCGGTCAGTAAACCTTGTTCGGTATTTTGCCCATAACTTTGTCAGATTTGGTCGTAGAACAAATTTTTTTGCACTTTATGTTTTAGTTTCTTAAGGACTATAAAACTGCATTTATAGCGTAAAACTATTACGGGTCCCCATTAAGATCGTATTAGAGAATGTAGGGTAAAAGCCGGACGGATACATGCCCCGGTGTATAAAAAACTATGTTAAGATTATAAGTTGTGTTGGCGCTTTACTACAATAAGTAGTGAGCGCCCCTCAGGCCTCAATGCCGCGAAAGCCATCGGAATAGGCGCACGTGTTTTGACCGTGTGAGCAAAAATCTTCCGCGGCGAAACTTTGACGGGCGTTAAAATTACATTGGTAAGTAATTTCTATTGAATATTTTTATTACTGATCGTGGTTTCAGTCAACTTTTTGTTTCTTTGATTTTGACATTGTTTATTATGTTTTATTGTTAAATAAAAGGGTCAGTATCCGCATCAAAAAGGATAGTCGCCCTACTTATTGTAGCGGATAGTTGCCCCTAGAGTGACTAAAAATTTCTTAACAAGTAAAGACGGATTTTATTTTTTTGTTGTGTTTTTGATGTTTTTTCGAATTTACTTTGTCTCTAACTTGCTGTAAATTAAATAAATATCTACTTCACAGTTTTATATATTTTTCTAGATAAGCAAAATGCCTCGCAAATATAAGCGAAAACCAGGCGTGGTGCCACGTAACATCCACTGGACAGACGATAGCTTAGCACTTGCCTTCGAAGAATTGAAACAAAAACAAAAAGGTATAAATGAAATTTCTCGAACATACGGAATATCAGCTCGAACCTTAAGAAGACGCTATGAAAAGAGTAACAATCAACTGCTAACTCAAGGTATATTTTTGATTTAAAGGTGTATACTTAGTATAAATACAAAATTCTATCTACATACCTATCTTCTTATCTGACATTATTGGATTTATTGCGTTTTCTAGGAAAATATCCTGTTCTTGGCGTTGAGAATGAAAGAAGACTGGTAGCTTATTTATTAAAGCTCGGAGACGCCGGTTTTCCTCCTGACAGAATTGTGATTCGCCAATTAGCTTATCAGTTTGCCGAAAAGTTGAGATTAAAGCACAACTTTAATAATGAGAGTAAAATGGCTGGACCGCAATGGCTAAAAAGCTTTCTTGAAAGAAATCCTGAAATAGCTTTGAGACAAGCTGAGGGTTTATCAATTGAAAAATCATACCGAGGTTACTATCCCCGCACGAGGCAAGTATCCCCCGAAGCATTTTCTACGCTAGGCTACTATGCGCCATAGAAGGCAACTATCCCTCTTCTGAGAGATGAAATAAAACAGTATTTATTCAAAACCATTGTTAATTATGTATACAAAAATAGGCTTTTATAGAAGATAAAAGACCTATGTTGTGAGATACATGGTATACATTTTCAGCAAGTTTATATTTAAAAAAATAAAGCTTTTTCGAAAAGTGGGGCAACTATCCGGCTTTTACCCTATGTGCATGATTAGTTCTTAAATATAAATAAACAGTTTTCATAGTGTATGTCTTTTCTTCTGCACACGTATCCTGATTTTTTTAAATATTAATTGGTTCATTCTACGCATTCTATGAAATGGGTTCGTCAACCCTGAATCAATTTCGGTTCTTTAAATAATGTTACACAAATTGGCAAAGGTAGTTTTTTTAAAGTAGTCGCGTTGGGACCTTTTGATAGCTGTTAAAATGGCATTTCCTACAATTTGTATTCACCCACGCATGGCTTAGCGCCAAACAAAAAAGTTTTCACGTGTAAACATACGGTGATTGATTGATCTATCCCGTGACGTCACTTGGCAATCGCTCTTTCCATTGCACTAGCGAAATTAACGCGTTTCAATTTATATTATGTACTTTTTCCACGTTCGCAAAAACAAAAATGTTTTTATTTAACATTAAACAATATACCGTTACTGTGAAACAATTCATGTACATTTTATATGAAAAAAATGATAAAGAATATTGATTTCGAAGCCAAAATATTTGTTAATTATATTATGATTTTTAGAGCGAAACGTAAAGAAAAGTCCATAGAAGACCGGATGACAGCAACAGAATCCAATGAGCCGAGTGAGATGGATTGCCAACCAACAGCATTGCTTCAGGTGGGTTCAACTCATTTTTTATTCGACAAGTATTTACCTAAAAAACTATTCGAGTGCAGGGGGCCTACCATGAACTCTTATTGCAAGCCTATTGACAACCTACAACTGAGATGCTTCGCTAATTCGTACCATGACATCGAAAAAACGAGACAGTTTATGTTCCCACGTGACCTTAGCGATTATCAGATTTCGTTCGTTCAATTTGTATGAAAATCCGTACCATGACCGCTCGACTGAACCGAAATTTGACAGTTGCGCCTTCCAACTATGACAGAATAAGCGATTCTAAAAAAGTTATTTTTTGTTCAACTTTTTTGTATCGAAATGTCCAAATAATAGTTAAGAACCTATAAAATTCAATATTTGTATTAAAACTTGTTAATGAAGTTAAAATAATAAGATTTATCTACTATGGCTTATATAGGAATAAAAATATAATTTTTATATTTCGGATATTTTGAGTTTAGAATGTGATTATAAATAAATTATAAAAATATCTACGGAGCTGAGAAACAAGACGCCAATAGTAGTAGAAGGGCTTCTACCGACGTCGTTGATATTGAGTTTATAATTTACTATAGATTAACGACTTTGATTCGTCTTAAGCCTCCGCAACCTCGGCATTTTGGTCGCCTGCGGCGACCAGCCTCACCGGCTACAGCTTTCTTAATGCCTGTGCATTGGTATTTGGTATGCAAGGGTGGAGGGGCTGCATTTGCCTTAGCGCCGGAGCTGTCCAAAAAACCAATTATTGTTTAGATCGGTTAGGTTAGGTTAGTATATGAATATTTGGTCCGCGCCTCCGATTATTTATATATATACTCTAGGGGTAGGACAGACAAGACCACTTGGATAGTGGGGTGCGCTGATTCGGTTTTGGGTACTTTTTGTATATAAAACTTTAGAAATAACATAAGAAAACACTTTATTGTACTAAGAATTTGCTAATACAGAAAGTTACAAACAATGAAATACAAATACAAAAGCAATTTAGACAACAGTAAAACGTGCATAATTTTACGAATTAGTTGGGCGAGTACTACTCATGGAGATGAAAAATGTTGATAAACCATTTAGATGCATATGAAGAGCTGATACGTGCAATTAAATATGTATATAAAATAGGACAAAGCTTACTCTATTTTAGTTCCACCTTTGTACTTGTAATTCATTGTTTGCAACTTGTTTGTATGTCCTAATTAGTACAATTATTAGTATTTCTTATGAAATACAAGTACTAAGGTGGAACTAAAATAGAGTCAGCTTTATTCTATTTTATATACACTTATCAGCTCTTCAAATGCATCTAAATGGTTTGTAAAAAAATTTCGTCTCCATGAGAACTCGCACAACCAATCAGTAAAATTATGCTTGTTTTGCTGTTGTCTAAATCTTTGTTTCAGTCCTCTCCACTGGCTCTCGATACGCTGCGTGTGTGTCCCGTCTGCTGCCACAAATTTGTCAATTGGATCGCTATGGTTAACTTTTTTATGAATATAACCATGCTCAGGAAGGCTCAGATAATATGCTCTCCAACAATCTGTGTGAATGATGGAGCCTTCCTGAATATGTTTTTTTATGAGTGGCACCAATATGTCCGCAGACCTTTCATTATCGGGACACACCTCAAGCCGCAGATCATCATTACCATCCTCTAACATGCCAATCACCCAATAATTAATGACCTAAAAACAAATGATGAACGAACACTATTAAAGAAAATAAAAAAAAATTAGTAATCTGCAAAAAGTATCTATATTTTCAAATTTTTCAAAACCTACACTATATGAAACGTGAATTGACGTTTAACATCAATTATTTGTCAAATTTATTGTGTTATGGCGGGATATTTTCTTATTTGTATGGAAAGTAAAAATAAATATATCTCATGAACTGTAAGTTTCCGCAACTTAAAACTTTGCAAAACGCTTTCTTTTAGTGACTACTATCTACAAAAAAAATATGGGCATTCAAATCGACGTTCCATATTGGAAAGTTTAGCCCAATACTTACCCCATTCTATTATTTTATAAGTTAAACAATATATAAAACTAAAATTTTGTAAACACCAAAATATTGAAAGCTCCTATCAAAATTTGACGGAAACGTTTAGAAATAATAAGTGTCACTATCATAGCACTAGAAAACTTTACCTTTAAAATATATCAAAAGAATAGTTTTATATTCAATAAATATATATATTAAGACATAATAGCTTATAGGAATTGGTGAATTATTTAAAATAATTTTATATTTTATTAATTTTTATAGAAACATCTGTCGAAGCAAACTTGCCAGTTAAATTTCTAAACTGATAAAGAAACCACCAACAAAAATATCGTTCTTTCATTCGGTCTTGCGATGCTCATACGTTTCAGCTTATAGGCGGTCATGGTACGAAAAAATGCTATTGACTTTAGGTACCTAAACTCCGCTGCATCTCAACTGGATTGTTTTAAGAAAAGTTCCAAGTTCATGGTAGGCCCCCAGAAATTGGATCAACGGCGTAGAAATTCCATAAGGTAAAACCAAATCAAAATCTTCTTTCGGTACCTCTCCATTACTGGAGGTTGGCCAAAGTCTCGTGAAGTGTGTCTCCTTTAAAATTGCGCTAGAAGTGGCCCAGGTACGTTAGGGACAAAAAAATATTATCACAAAAAAATGGAACAAATTATCTGGGGGTCTAGCCATATTGGTGTCGAAAAGTATTCTACATACACTACCGCTTTTGCGTAATTGTACTGTCGAAAACGCTTCGTTCGTAGCCAAGAGGCATGTCGATACATTACCGCAAAGTCGACAGCGTAGATGCGAGCTGCTGTTCGTAGCACCTTATTCCGTCATATTGTCTCTGGATTAAATGTATTCCTAATGTCACTTTTATAAACAAATAAAAGTTAAAACTACAATATTATTGTAAATTTGCAATAATTTCAAATTCCATTTATTGGAAGCTGCAAAAAAAGGGACATTAGAATGTCAGCAAGATCGGAACAATTTTCGATTTAAGTGGAATTTACGGAAGGTGCAAAGTGAATATATGAATTTTAATTGCATGTTTAAATTAATTATGGTTTGTTTCATGTTTTCTCAGAAATTTAAGGCTACAAATAAATACAATATTTTGAAATTGCATATTCGTAATCGCATAATATATAATAATAAGAAGTAATCATACTTTGAAATTTTTAGGATTTGACCTCACAACTAATCTGCAAAATGAAGAAGCAACATATTTTGTTACCGCTTAGAAGAAACAATAGAAATAGTACTGTGGATTGATAAATAAAGAGTGAAAATAAGGTTGACTAGAAGTTGATAAGGAATAGAAGGATAGTCCAAGGAATTGCAAAACAATAGAAAAAAACATAGACTAGTGTGAACACTGAAATTAGACTTTGATTTAAGCTTTAATTAGGTTTGGTGTTTGTGCTTGAACATTTTTAATGTCAATTTGTAAGCAGATTTATATAAAAGTGTAGATTTTATTAGTGATTTGCTACTAGTTGGAATTATCTCTGTTTATGTCCAACAAACAATTTCAGTTTAAGTTAGAGTCAAAGGTTAATTGTTTATAATAAATTTATACTTTTAGAAAGTGAGAATTGAAAAGCAGCAAGTACTCAATGAAATGAAAAGAGGGATTAATAAAAATTATAAAATAGAAACTTAATCTGGTATGAAATTATAACCCTCACTCAACCTTTGATTCCATATTGATGCTCCAACATCTTAGATATAAATTTAAGTTTGATGCTGATTTTAAGTTAATATTTATGTCTATTAACTTTTGGTTATATCAGTGATTTGCTACTACATCATTAATATGTAAATGCAAAATCTGTTTAAGTAAGAAATGAATAAACATTGTATGTTATGTATTTGTCAGTTTTATTTTTGGTAATTTACCTATGTCTTCTTTAGTAGGAAAAGCCATTAAACTGGTTAACAATATTAGTTTATTTTACAAGAATATATGCATTATATTTAGGAATATTAAACAAATAGGTAGCAAAATAAAAATGTTTCAGTTATGGTTATTTTTTATTAAAATAAGGCACCAAATATCTTCCTTAACATAATGCAGTCTACATAGAAAAATAAGCATATGTAACAACTTATTAAACAATACAGACATTACTACTGAACACACACAGGTGCACCAAATTCAATGCATTACTACCTAATGTAGATGTATTCAATTATTCATATTTATATATGTAGATAATTTAACTAATAAATGTAAGTGTTAATTTGCAGCAATGTCAATATCTTGTTTGTGTGCTGTTATATACCAAAAATTGTTCAATTCATAAAACCTAACGTTAGATGTTGTGATGATTTCATATAATTACTATGATACCTACATTTATTATGAATACATCCTGGGCGATTAAAAAAACAGTGATTGTTTCCTTAACATAACAATTGTAAATAATAATAGTTATTTTAAAGAAATTTTTCCCAAAATCTACAAATTTAGTTTGTTTATTATAAAATATCTCATTAACATTCAAACTGCTGAACTTATTAAGATTAAATGTGGAAGAACATAGTTTCAGATACTGTTTCCTGTTGATGAGGTAATGTTACTTAACCAACCATTATTTCATACGCCACTTGTCTTATTTTTTACATTATTCATAAAATGCTTCATTCCCCATTTTAAGGTACATAATATAACACTTTAATTAATTAAAAGATAAGACTTTAATAAAACTTGTCCATTTGTGTTTTTTTTTAATATTTTTAGTTGTCTTATTAGCTTCTCTTTTTCTGAAAAGAAAATATTTTAGTAAGTACTTTGATCAAATAGAAAACTGACAAACTAAACTAAGATTGGTCCAAGGTTTGGTTCAATAGGTAACTTTAATATTAAAACTCTTTACTTAATTCTAAACTTAAAAATATACTTAATTTGTCACTTTGCTGCTTATTGTCAATTCAAGTTTTTAATAACCAAACAATGTCAGTACAAACTTCTCATTCATTAACAATATTATAATAACTTCTCTAGTATATTGACTTAGTAAATAATTAAAGAAAATATCTGCTTACCATTACTTAGTATTGCTCACTAGATATTATATTTCTAAAGTTCATAAAGTATAAATCCACTTTTTTTGATTAATTTAAATCAATATTATATCATTATCAGCTTCTATTATAATTACAATAAAATATATTTAGAACTTCTAATTATGTTCATTAGTGACTGCTTTCTCATCTGAAATATACAAATAAAATGTACAATCATTTTACTTTGTGATTACATAATATATGCAATATTAAATGGTATATGTATTTTTCAAATTAAAGAAAAATTTCATGAACTTACATGCAATTCAAATATAAATAAAAGATATCCAATATAACTAGGATTTACCTCTACTAATTCGCTGATTTTCTTGATATTTTCATATTTATCTGTGTCTATTATGTTATCCTCGCATTGATTCATAGAAAAACTAAAACTATTTACTTAAAAATATTAACTCTAGTTTTAATTATTACAATTACACGAGAACGTTAAAAAAAGACAGATAACAAATTAAAACCATTTCGTTAAAACGTCCAAAATATTATGACATGTTTTTAAAACGGTAGTCATTAAAGATGGCAATAGTTGTACGGAATTTGCAAACAGCAGCTTTTGAGATCACGCTAAAACATGGCGGAGAAACGCCGTTTTTTCTACACTGCCGAAACATTAATTGGCCGTTGGCTACCGAATAGCGTAAGCGTTAATAATGTGTGTCTTTTCGTAGCACTGTCATGGCGTCGCTTATTGTATCCCGACTCACGCCTTTAGGCCCTAGGCTACCGACTGTCGACACGAGCTGTCATTTTCATACAAATTTAGTTTTCGACTTTCTACATACACTACTGTTAAGCCATCTTGGCTAGACCCCCTGGATTGTTTCATATTTTATAAAAAATATAAAAAGTTCAAGAAAAATAAAATAACATATGCCTATATTCACGAATAGTTGCTACTATAAAGGTATATAGGAAAGTAAAAGCTTTAATGTTGTAATCAAAACGTTAGCCAAAAATACAATTGTAGTACTCTTTTCAAAGTAGATTTTATATCAATAGTATAGGACCTAATTTATTTCTGTAATAGTATATGGGTCATAGGCAAGTTTCACGCAGGTAACCTAGTCCCTCAACTGTGATTATTTTTTTATTATTAATAATTATATAAACTCTTTCAAAATTTATACAAAATACTTCGCATTAACAAACATTAAATACAAAAATAAAAACTGCAGTAGAACAATCAGCTACTTTCACTGGCGACAACAATTTTCTGTCTGATATTAGCAATCAAAAGCTAGCTAGCTTGTCAAAAGCGACCAAAAGGATTCTACAACATTGTCTACAGCTGAGATTCCAATGTGATGCTCCTCTAATATCATTGAAAGAAAAACCTTATAGCACTTATTTGTCAGAACAACCCAGCACATCAAAACAAAATGACGATGCTTTGATCGAGAAGGTGTTTGAGTATATCTGGGTAAAACCTTATCAGAAGTAGAAGATTAAGAAGTGAAGTTAAAATTATGATTTTTAAGTCAATCGATCATACTGCTATTGTTCTTTATTATACTTGCTATTGTTCCAGAACCTAAAAAAGTCTATAAAGGTTAAAGAATATACTACCATTTTGAAAGAAATATTTGAAAAATGAGTAAATTTCATTTTCCAGTTTCAAGAATATTTGATTATTTTTGTATAAAGGTCACTACATACACACAATTACTATTAAAGCTTATATTTACGTTATAAACAAACTCAACTGCAATTTAGTCAAGTAAGATCATTGATATACAAAAAACCCAAGATGCACACTCAACGTCTAAAAAACGTCCGCAGAAAATGAGTGCAACATTCTGAATTGTGCACGCATTTCAAATAGTCTCGCGTCGCTCGCGTCTGGGAGCAGTTGTTAAAAATGCCAAAGTGTTGTGTGAGAAATTGTAAAAATATTACGTCAAGAAGGCTGAAAAAGGATGGGATATCGTATTTTCAGTAAGTAAAAAACGTTATTGATAAGTTTTTGTTGTTTTTATGACTGATTATAACAAGCAATGTGTGATTTTTACTATTTTTTTCTAAAAAACTTCATTCAACGCGCTTACTTCTATACGGCCAACTTCAATGGCTGCTTGTTCAATGTTAGAACAACGCATTACAGTTTTCTTTTTATTTTAGTCGCATTATAAAAATGACTCTGTTCTAATAAGTGGAGTCGACTTTTTTAATTTGTGTTTTTTTGAAGTGAAACTTCTTTATCGGGGTTGGAAAAAAATTTAGTGCAGTTATTTATTATTTATTATTTATTATTTATTATTTATTATTTATTATTTATTATTTATTATTTATTATTTATTATTTATTATTTATTATTTATTATTTATTATTTATTATTTATTATTTATTATTTATTATTTATTATTTATTATTTATTATTTATTATTTAACCAATTTCTTAAAAGTTGCAAGGTCATAAAGAAGTTTCACTTATTACGTGTACACCTAGTACACGCACACTTTTTTATAAATAAATTTATGTACATTTGAACTTTTTTGTGTGTAGTTTTTGACAAATATATTACGCTATATAAGTGTAGTACAGGAGGTAGCCAAATCAACATTTTTTTAAATGTTCGTAAATATTATGATGTTTAACGATTCATCTATGGGCCAACTTATGAGTTCGCGACATGCGGCATGCTAAGTATAGAAGTGTCGCGTAGTCTGTAGTCTGTAAATGTCACATTATAAACTTCATGGAAACTTCTTATTTTTATATTTTAGTTTTCCTCGTAACCCAACACGACGTGAAGAATGGACATCAATCATCAGTCAACAAAGGCGAGAAGATTTTTTTCAGCCGAATAATTCAAGCGTCGTTTGTACCGAGCATTTTTTGGAGGAAGATGTGTATGTCACTTCAAAAGGCATAAAACGTATTTGTAAAACGGCTGTTCCTAATATAGTGGTAGGTAACTCGTAAGCAAGCTAAATGAATTTGTCAAATAACGTAGTACCTTCGTTCAATTCATTATTTTTTTGTAATTGTATTTATTTTTTACAGGATATGACTCCACAGGACCTCAAGATTGTAAGTTACTACGATGAAGAACGCACGGAACACAAATGCACAAATAAAAATATATGTGTTTATGTGTTTAAAACACAATTTAACACTCTTAAAATACTAAATAGTAATGTATAATGAAAAAAAAAGTCATGTTTGACTCCACTCAATACCTTGTCCTACCGACCACGGTCGGTCGTAAAATTTTATTGATTTAATTACACTGCGTTGTAATAAAAACTTTAAACAATTCGCGTAAGGTTGATTTTGCAATAATATGTGTTTCAGGACACTTTCGAGCGTTACTTTTATTCGAGACTGTGCATCTTGGGTTTTTTGTATATCAATGAGTAAGATACAAAAAAGAACAACCACGTTACTGTGTTAAAACTCTGTTACGTTTCTGTCCCTAGGATATAAAGACCATTCATCAGATTTTTATGAAAAGCTAATTTATATAATATGATAATTTAACAAAAATTTGTTGTTTGTTACCTATTTATACAGTCATATGGTACTGTCCATTGTGTAAATAAAAATCAAGACTTGATACATGTCTTCTGAAGGTAGTGCTAAGAATTCAAGAAACATGCTTAGTGGAGTTTTTGTTAATAACAAGCTTATAGTGAGTGTAACAGTAATATGAACATTTATAATTCTTATTAAAAATTTACTTGTATTTCAGGGTACTTCAAAAAACAATGAGAATAGCGTTGACAATGAAGGTAGTTTACAAAGTCCATCTGATGAAAAATTCAATAATGAAGAAATAAAAAATTTGTTGTTTGTTACCTATTTATACAGTCATATGGTACTGTCCATGGTGTAAATAAAAATCAAGACTTGATACATGTCTTCTGAAGGTAGTGCTAAGAATTCAAGAAACATGCTTAGTGGAGTTTTTGTTAATAACAAGCTTATAGTGAGTGTAACAGTAATATGAACATTTATAATTCTTATTAAAAATTTACTTGTATTTCAGGGTACTTCAAAAAACAATGAGAATAGCGTTGACAATGAAGGTAGTTTACAAAGTCCATCTGATGAAAAATTCAATAATGAAGAAATAAAATGCGAAATTGTCCGTAGAACTTTTGTTAATAAAAAGTTTAGTGTCAAACGCATATGAACATTTATAATACGTTTATATTTCAGGAGACTTTCAAAAGCGACGAGAACAGCGTTGACAGTGACGGTAGTTTACAAAGTCCTTCTGATGAAATATTCAATAATGAAGAAATGGAATGCGTAAGTGTCCGTAGAACTTTTGTTAATAAAAAGTTTAGTGTCAAACCCATATGAACATTTATAATACGTTTATATTTCAGGAGACTTTCAAAAACGACGAGAATAGCGTTGACAATGACGGTAGTTTACAAAGTTCTACTGATGAAATATTCAATAATGAAGAAATAAAATGCGAAATTGTCTGTAAACTTTTGTTAGTAAAAAGTTTAGTGTCAAACCCATATGAACATTTATAATAAGTTTATATTTCAGGAGACTTTCAAAAACGACGAGAATAGCGTTGACAATGACGGTTGTTTACAAAGTCCTTCTGATGAAATATTCAATAATGAAGAAATGGAATGCGTAAGTGTCCGTAGAACTTTTGTTAGTAAAAAGTTTAGTGTCAAACCCATATGAACATTTATAATACGTATTAAAATTTACTCATATTTTAGGAAATTTCAAAAAACAACGAGAATAGCGTTGACAATGACGGTAGTTTACAAGAACCATCTGATGAAATATTCAATATTCAAATAAAAAAAGAATGCGTAACGGTTAGTGAAACATTTATTAAACTTAATTGTCTTACACCTTGTAAATCAAAAGACCTAGATATGCAGTCAAAATCTGTTATACCGACATCGACACTCATATTTGGTCGTAAAAACCGATAGTCTTAACAGTCGATGACGTTGTTATTAAGTACCTACAATTCAATAGAATTCAGCCGGGATTTTTGATTTTGGTCAATTTAACCGGTATGTTGTTCTAAACAATGTCGTCATAAACGGTTTTAACTGTAAATCCGAAATATAAATTTAATATGACATGTATATTGTATACATATATGTTTTTGCATATTTTTTTTGAGAAATTTGAGATTGAAGATTTTATTTCCTTCAGGTGCCGCAGCAGGAGGAAACTACAATAGACTTTGAAAGTGATAAATCTTTAGACATACCTAAGACACAAAAAAATTCACGACTGCGAGAGAAAAATAAAATAATAAGTCAGCAAAAAAAACTAGCGGTTCAAAATAAAACGATAGCAACCCAAAAAAGATTAATAGCAAAACAAGTAAAGGTAATCAACAGTCTAAAGGCCAATATAGAGGATTTAGAATTAAAAAATAAAAAGCTGACAAAGCGGAATGAGTTTTTAAGAGGATCATTACAGAGACTAAGAGAAAAAGTACTTAATGAGAACGAATAATTTTTTATGATATTTTATTAAAAAACAACGTGCGTGTGGAAAAAAGAAGAGCTATCCAGGAAAACTACCATACCAACACTAAAGAATGCCATAACTCCATATTCCACATTTTGATTTTTACAACAGCTGTTAATTAAATAATGTAAAATTAAGAAAATAAATATATCATAGTGGTGGCGGTCCATTACCACCCGCAAAATCATCCCCATGTTTTGTTAGTTACTCCAGAACAGAACACAATATATAACAATAACACTTACAAAAATATTATTAAAGCAAATCACTTCACTCAGAAACGTGTGACGTCATGTACCTATTCACATTTCGCTCAGTGCCAAGGTTACATCGATTCCATTCGCCTCGATAACAATTAATACCCACAACAATAACGCGATTGTGTACGCTCCATGGATATTTCTTTTCAGCCGACCAGTCATGTACTATTTTTTTGGCCAGACATTCTCATTATACTATTTATATAGTAATCCTTCGCCGCCTCCGGGGTTCTACTACTACTACTTATTTCGGTATGAAAGAAACAGCCACACGCTGTTCGTTTGTTATTTTTTACTTAAATCCAAAGCAGAAACTAAATTGCGTTTAACTCATGGAATTTTTAGATGAGCTATGTGGCAATATATTACAAATATCGCGCATTCCCAAAAGATTTCCCAGTCCGTAATACTAACTGGTCCGTTTGGACTGGTCCTAAATACTGCCTGTAAGTTAAGTTCCTAAGTAATCGTTCCCTTGCTATAGCTATAATTAAATAGTGCTGGATGTAAACATTGTACAGACTGAATTGATTCATTTATAACGGGCGACGTTGGGATATTACGCCAATATTCGTGTGCCGTGCCACCTGCATTAGTATTTAATCTGATAAAATAATGAACGAGAACGAACTAGACGTTACTTCACAAGCATCGGACTTACTTTAATCAACTGATGTATTTAGGTTGTCTAAATAATTAAGAAGGAATCATCAGCAATGAAACTCCGCACATTGTGAGTAGTTTTATTGTGTTTCTAAAAAGATTTCAAAGAAACCGACAAGAATACGCAGAGTTACCCTAGTGTTATATTTAAAAAGTGCCGTATAGCAGGACAAAGCATTTATTGTCCTCACAGAAAAAGCTAACAATTCCAAAACGGTTCTTCTTAGAAACTTTCGCTTAATGAAAGTACACAAAAAATCCGTTATTCTGGGATGTAAGGAAGAATGTTTATTGCGTGTTGTACAGACCGTTGTTCAAGTGTAAGTGAAATTAGATGAAAAAATAAGAGTTTGTACTAATAAAGGTTTGTACGCCCGGTCATCGAAATTGGCCTATTACCGAAAATTATCCTACTAATATTAAAAACGCGAAAGTTTGTAAGAATGGATGGATGTTTGTTACTGTTTCATGTAAAAATACTGAATAGATTGTAATGAAATAACACATAGGCTACAATTTATAAAGATATTGTGTGAATTGTCCAAAATAGCAAGTAGGAAAAAATCTAACATCTGCGAGCTATTCTGGCGTGCGCTGCCAAAACCGTTTAGAGTTACACATAATATGTAATATATGATGTGGAATGGAAATTTTTATCTTAAATAGTAAATATCTATAGAAGTTTTTTTCTACGACATACTGATAAGCTATTCGAAATACTAATCCTACGCAGATCAAGTTGCGGGCACCAGCTAGTAAATAATATTGCGTAATTAGTAAATTACCGTATAAGTATCTGAAGTTACGTAGCCTAGTGTAGTATGACACAGACAAATTGCCATATCCTTTTCATGTATTATTTTTCTTTAGACAAGAAGGTGACCAGCCCTTTATGCCAGGCACACCACCGCATGCCACGAACGAGTGCCACACATAGAAAAAACCGGCGTTTTGGTAGATTTTCAGTTTCAGAAAAATATTTTTATAGTGGATTTAAGATAATAAACGTGGAATAGTTAAAATTTATACCTTCAAAGACCTCATCTACAAAACATTGGTTGATCATAAAAAATGCTTTGTTATTTATTAAAAATTAAACAATAACAGTGAGTTTGTTTAGTTTATATGAGGTCAGTATAGAGGCACGTAAAAATATCATACCACATTTTTTATAGGCTCCAGCTAGGTACATCATAAATCTTCTTGACAGGCTAGACTATTACAAACATTGAACAAAGGCGGTGGTTTCTAAAATACTACAAGAAAGGAACTTCATTCAGAAAATTTGAATGCATTGAACAAAAGACTATACAAATGCTAAGAAAGCGAAGTTTGAACGAAATCTCATCTCCTTTATTATGAGACAATTAAATTTATGTGGGTTCATATATCAAAACAGAAATGCATTTATTAAGTCGACACCTCGACTGTTACATTAGCGCAAGTCTGCGGTACTCGTAATTTTTCATTTAGCATTCTGTTAACACGTATAACGGATTGAAAGCCATCGGTTTTATCATACAGGTACAGATACCGGCAAAAATCTTGAACAAATGTCCTTGCTTGCGCAGAAGCGAATTTTAGGTATCACTTCGGTGGGAGAGTGACGTGTCGATCGTGTGATTGGTAAATCAGTTGAAATTTGTGTCCCAAATCACCACCAAATTGTAAACCAAATTATCAGTTGTAGGTACCCATACCGTTTAAAGAAGATGACGTTTTATAAGAGGTTTCTTGACCAACACAACAAAGGTAGAAAATAGTATTCGATCCTATTGAATTGAGGACGTCAAGAGAACAGCTGTTACTATACAATTATATTGGTACGAGTGAATCACCAAGAACAATAAAATACCTTATACAGGCATTCACCACCATCTTGCATAAATTACACCTGAAATAACACATTATATAAGCAAATTTTGCTTTTGAATGTAGCCATTGAGTTGATATACACTATACAGCCCATGCTATAACTGATATCGTGCATGGGAAGATAACGCTATATTAACAGACAAAGAAAATGTTCTGCAATATTTTAATGATGTGGGTACATGATGGGATACAAAAAAAATATATCGGCTAAAATGTCTTGAACAAACTGTATCATGTCACCGTAAACATTCGCTAAAAATCACATAAGTGTGAAGCCCCAACGCCCTAACCTCCAATTGGGCATAGGGCAGACACATGACTAAGAAGACTATGTCAGTGTTTCCCAACCTTTTTTGTGTTGCGCTCCAACTTACAAAATTCCATGTAACATACATAATTTAAACAATTTAATTGTTCCCTTTTTTAACAAAAATTATAGAATATAATAATAATAGAATAGGTTTAGGAAGAAATTACTAAGAAATTGTTAACGAAACACAGTCACTAAATTTTCGAAATATGTAATAAAAACTCACAACTTAACAATTAAAGAAATAAAAATTACTTTTCCGTTTATTAGGCATGTATGTTAATAACGAATTGTAAAATGTATATATGTATTATGTATAATACAAAAAAATATGTTTATTATGGAACATAAGATACAGGTATCACTTATTCCACGTCATTAAATTTGAATTTGTAGGCATCCCTACTCATCGGCAAAGAAGACAGAGGGTGTAGGCCGAGAGAAAAAGCCGGCGTAAAAAACTAAAATAAAACATGATTACAGTATATTTCTTATTTATCTAAGACTAATATCTCTGTTCTGTGTAATTTGACACATATTTTTAAGCGTCGTTTTCTGTTATAAGACGTAATCATAAACTAAACGGTTATAAAAATTAAAGCGTCGCCATTTGAGTAAAATGACACCCAAAGATAGAATACTTAAAGATTTGATTTTATATTAAAATGAGTCCGATTCCTATTTAATAATTTCCTATAGAATCCTAATAGGCAAGACAATTTTAATATAAATACCTAGCATTGTATATAATAAAATTATTGCAATAAAAACATGTGTCAATATAATAAAAGTAGTGTCACCTCACCGTTTTTATAACAAAAGATGACGGTAAAATTCCTATGATACGACAAAAAATTCCGTGACGTATCAAAATAAAAAAAAGTGCGTGCGTACAAGGTACACATGTCAGAAGTGAAACTTCTTTGGCAAACTAATTTTTGTGTCTTGTTCATCACAAATCTAAAACTTTAGATTTCCGAAACTTAGAGAGAGGGAAAAAAGAAGATATGTTAGGAATTTAATGAATTTAATTGTCATTAAAATATTAAAAGTGTCGAAAATTAATACAAATAATAAACTTAATTTTTTCAATTTATTTCTTCGTTAATAAAAACACGTGGTATTTTAATTTACAATTCGTCATTTGAGATTTCAATAAATTATTTTGCATAAAATATAAAATACTAATATTTCATTAATCTTCTTAAATACTTATATTAAATACAAATCTTTAGGAAACCTTAAGTTTTAAAATAGAATTTCTATAAGGTAATTCGCACTTCTCAATCTCTCTCAATCGCTATCACCCTTTTCTTCGACAAAAACGCTGCACATCTTCGTGACGCTAATATTATTATTATTGCGTTTCATCCGTGAAAATTTTACCCTAATGCGCCTAAAGAAGTTTCACTTCAAAAAGCGAACTGAAAATTAAAAATATTAGATTATTTAACACTAGTACTACTTAGTAAATTTTGTTATTTATTCATTCATCTATAATATATAACTTTTATAAAGAATACGCATAAAAAAGCTCTTTACAAATTGCTCATCTCTATACAACCTGCACACTGCACAGGTAAATCATGTTTTCCGGAGGTATTGTTAACAAGCAAAGAAGATAACGAGTTCGTAATCATTGCATAACGATGACCAAGTTTCCTGATCTTACTGACTCATGTGTTATGACATAACAGACTAGTTGTCTATTACATCCGCTATTTTGTTTACTTACAAAAATGAGGTTCGTCTTCGTAAAGGCCAAATCCAACATTTAAGCATTTTTGTTCCAGAATAAATAAACAGAGCCAATTACGAACCAATACGTGACCTATAGTTATCGTAATCGATTGCTCTCATCATACTCATACTCGTGAACGGGTGCTACTTGTGGTGACCGGTCGTACTTGAATTCGTGTATGCGGTGATTTTAGTTATTTCGACTATGTATTTGCGTGTTGTTACCACGAGAATGTAAGTGCGTGCTCCTATTACACCATGCCTCCTGCTGATAGAGGGCAAATCTTTGTTTTTAATTTATTTTATTATTATTTATTACTTAAGATGGCATTTGGAACATGGTGTAATGGTTGCAGCTCCTTACAAACGTTGTATAACAAAAAACTTGGGATTTAAAGAGTGGCGGAGAGTTTATTGCCAGTTCTTCTCTTCCATTCTACGTCCTTGATTTGAGAACTGGCAGTAAATGTAAATTGGAAGCATTTAATTTATTTTTTTGACGTTCATTAGTGTACATTGTGTGATCTATATGAATAAATGATTACTGACAAATGCGTGCACTGACTTGACAGGTCCAC
The DNA here is from genome assembly GCA_963693345.1 of Pieris melete. NCBI lineage: Eukaryota > Metazoa > Arthropoda > Insecta > Lepidoptera > Pieridae > Pieris > Pieris melete. Next base: position 337,067 of record CAVNZK010000003.1, read on the forward strand.
TCAATATGTGTGGTTCTTTCCTCAAAAGACCATTTCAGACAATCTACATGGTCTTCACATAATCTTGTTATGTCTAGACTTTAAGAGACTGTGACCTCTGAGTTTGTTTCGGCGTTTCTTCTCAGAGTAGTCAGATAGGAAACGTCGAACTCATCTAGTTTAAAAAAAATATGGTTGACGTGTAAAAGTAAGTATGAATCATTTATAATTTATCATTATGATTTTTGACTTTGACTCTTAAAATAATCTATAAAAATTTATGAAAACACATTACAACACTTAGCAAGCATTGTTATTTATTAGTCTTATGTAAGCTCAGCGTATACCGTTACTAAAATGAAGCTTTTGAAGCGTTAAATATTGGAAACAAAATATAAATATTTATATTATGTATAATATTGACGTTGGTGTGACGTCCGTTGCGCACATCTGCCGAGGCAGCTGCCTTCAAGGTCACGTGGTCAGCCCTCGACCAATTTGGAATTGTACTGATAACGTCTTCCTGGAAGCTAAACAAAGAATACGTTAACGAATGTATTTAATTGTCTTGATTACTTTCAAGATATCTTTTAAGTGAGTGAAGGGTACGACCCTACGACATATGTAAACTTATATATATTACCAAAGACAAAGAGAATGCGTACAGTGGATAGAATATTATATAAAGTAACGCCGACTTAAAGGACCAAGGCCTTAGAAATATATAAAACTACATGAACTTCGTATCACCTTCATGTACCTATTTGTGCCAAAACATAATACAATATTTTTAAAACAGATTTACTATGAAATACAAACATCTGGAGACATTTATACATAAATGTCAACCGAGGGTCAATATTTATTTCTAAAAACACATCAAATATTTTCCAGCCATGAAGAGTCTTATTGGAAAATTGTTTCCAGCAATTTTCTTTATGTCTTATGTATGTTTCTCGTTAAACCTTCTCTGACCCATTCTTGAGTTTTAGCGATACATACGCAACAACAATTATTTTAAATTTGTATAATGTAAATAAGAACGTAATTTGTTTTTTCAATCAATATTTTGCCACATGCAAAACCACTGAAACGTGGCCGTAGGAATTAGTATATTTTAATGGCAATTCAGATTAGTTCATTGATAGTGAGGTGACCTATTTTTTTACTTGTTCTTTTATATAGAATACTATTTAATATAGAATAAATGTAACTCTCTGCCTCGTTAAATTCCCACATGTACAAGTACACACGTTACTTGCGAAACCGTACAATCTCGCTAAATATAAACAATTGTACAGTAAACAGATAGCCGATATCAGCCAAGTGTAAACATCACTGACGCCACGATCACGTTGCTGCGGCATGGTACCGCGCTGTCTCAAACTGTTATCAATACGTCTTTATTGATAAGCGCCCGCGCCGATGTCAACAGGATCTTAAAATTTCAACAACGTTTTTACACCTCGAGATACGAAGCTATAATGAAATATAATTTGTGTTTTATTATGTTAAACGTATGTTGGAGTTTTTGCTTTTAGCTACTATGTGAACTGAATTGATATGCTAAGTGATACTTGTCATGTAAGATTTAAATTTATTTATATATATATATATATATAGTAATATATTCGAGTATAAAATTTATGGTATAGGAGCAGATAGATTACTTATGTTCAAGCTCAATTTTTTTTCCATTTGGAATGGGAATTGATAAACAAGTTCTTTAGTTTGAAAAGATAAAATTAATAGAATGATACTCGTACAACGCCACCGATATAAAGATTTTTTATCTGGGATGAGCTTAATCCTTGATAGCTTGGTTATCTCCAACTATGACTACATCCACAACTCTGTGTGTTAGTAAAAATTTAGTAAAAATTTACAGTCTACACGTTATCACGTTATAACAATCCTACAAATGACTAGCGTAATGCCATATCACACATGATATGTTTTTATCAATACTTTATTTATAGCCAAATTGTTGAAATTTCGTGTGATATGTGTTCAAGGTCTGTTTAATTAGGTTATATAATAACTTTTTTTCGCCTTTAACCATCTGCAATCAGACTTGGCTTTTATGAGATTTTAAGACTTCGATTAGATGATTTTGTGGCAATTAGGGAATGCAAATCTAATGTTTTGTTACCCCACCGTAACTCCCAAACTATGAAACTGCGGCTTCTGAAGTCTTATTTTCTATTGTTCGGTTACCTTTAAATGTCTTTCTCCACAGTGATGATTACCAAATATTTATGGAGTTAAGCTTTTAGTATCAACCAATGCGCATCGCTCACATTTCGCAGTGTTTTGTTTTGTAGCCGCTTTAGGATTACGATATGAGAGCTTGGTTGGCTTGGTGACCCTCAGAGTTGTATCCCATAGGACCATATTGGTTTTATGACACTTGTATAAATGAGAAGTTAATTTTCCAGACATAATAATTAAAAAATTTCACGCAACCTTTGGAGATTATTGACCCCCCCACCCCATGTAACGCGCTGTAATGTTTTTCTGTACCCAAGTATAGTAAAACGTTTCGTGACCACCTAGTGACTCCTTATACCTAAAAGTTACCATTATGTGATGTAAAGTACTGGAAAGTCAAAAATAATATTAACAATAAAGCGTAATTCAATCCCCGCCCCGCATCATAACGTTTTAAAAAAAGACCCCCCACCCCAAAATTCGTTACGTAATACTTGAATGCTCCCTTATTTCTAAGCTGAAAAAAGGAAAAGAATTCTGGCATCATAATCATCCACTCGTGCGTAAACGTGCGATCACTTGCGAACATTAACAGAGCTCCATAAATAGATTTAACTATCCTATATAGGTTCAAATGTGCCCATAGCGCAAATTGAGGCCTCAATTGGTTCAATTCGCAGCGTAAAATGTCCACGAGACACTCGTGACTCCACAAAACGTGTATGTTTAAATATTAACTAGTAAGTACACGTATAGTTAATATCACACACATCTATACTGATGTCCGCGAACTCCGCATACGGACTCGTCTGTCTACCATATATCGACAGCGAATTGTATCTTATATCGGCCATACAATGTGTAGAGGCGAGAACTTGGAGAATAAGAATCGTGGTTTGTAAAACCGACCGAGTGAAAGTGAAAGACTCATCGTCCTCAAAACTTAACACTGTCATAAGAGAGGCGCTGGACAGAAACCGGTGGAAACAGATATTCCGCTCCAGATGCTTCCTTGCTAACCACGACGATCAAATATGAGCTGTCGATGGAAGAGAGAGAGACACAACCGGATTCCGGATAGACAATAATATATAATAATAATAATAAAAACTTTATTTATGACAGAAGGGTTTGTGTGAAATAGTAGCAAAAGTAGAAGCAGTAGAAGCTCCAATGTGGTTTTGGTATAAATATCCTCTGCATAAAATCTCCGTCTACCAAAGTATGTAGGTATGAGTAGCTGTACTCTCAGGTCTTCAACCTATATTTACTCAGGACAAACGATTGAACACAAGCAAATATTATCCTTCCTACTTTTTAATTGCAATCATAATATACATTAATTGTTTTTCCCTTAAGTTGCAAGTTACCTTTGCACACGGCTATTCGTGCCGATAATGTGAAGGAAACGTTCGCGTGAGAACCATGAGAAAACCTGTGTAAAATAGAGCAAGAGTAAATCGATTTTTTTTTCTACAAACGCTGATATATAGCCATTAATTTGAACACTTCAGAATATCTAATATAATATGGCGTATAATAATAAAGTTGTAAAATGTAGGTAATAGGCAGGTAGCCTTTTCACAATATTGCATTTTACAGGTTTACACGCTGCAGGTATTGGCCATCTTTGTGAGAGGCTGGTGCCTATAATTGGACTACAGAAGTCCTGTGATAACAGGTAACCAGCCTTATGCATATCTGTGTTTTAATTGTAGAGTTCTTTATTGGTACCTACTCGTACTTTTTTATTACTCGGTCTGTAGCTATTGATTTTTTTATTTTTTTTTACATTGGAATTTCATGATTAACTAGATAAATAAATTCAAAAAAAATAAAGTTAGCACAGAAAAGAGTGAAGTAAAAGATCGGTCGATTGCCCTGCACCAAGTGAAAGATTTGTCAATACTGTACTAATGAACAACAGCACAGACAGTTGACCACGACATCGACATGCTTTATCGACCTAGGAGAGAGAAATTTGATTCAAATTTCATAATCATGCGATCATAATTATCTTTAACCTCGACGCAAAAAGGCGTCGTAAATTCGATTTGAATTTGTCTGTGGCATCGTAGATACAAAACGAAATCTTTGTTAGAATGCTGACGTGATTGCGACTGGTCTTACCTACAATTAACAAAGATTTGTTAATCCGCTAGTTTTGTAGTATAAAAATCTTACACGCATTTTAAATTTTATATTGCTTCTTATTAAATTCGCGTACTAGGCCTGTACGAGCCGATACTTTCCTCACTTCGGTTTTCTTAGTTTTATGGGTATTACCTTAATAATTATCTTCGACGTTCACCGAGAGTATAACCAGACGTAGGCACTCTCTTCAGGATTATAATCACTCAAATCAATTAGTATTTAATTTTTTGCATGTTTTCTATCAGTGAGTGGTTAATATATAGTAAAAATAATATCTTTTAAAGCACCCCAATGACCCGGGAAGTGTACAAAGCCCATAAAGTAACATTTTCACTTTCATTTTTAACATTTACAAGCTGACTCATTTATTATGGCACAACATCGAAAAGCCTAAAAAACCCCACTGAATAGAAAGTAAAGCTATATATTCAAATCGTTTGTAAAAAGCGCATTGTAATAAATCCTGGCGCATTAGACGGTCGTTGTGTACGCGTGGCACGTCCCTCCAAGGCCCGTGTACGTTGGTATTCCATGCTCGTCGCAAATCCGTATACTGAGCGCGTACTCGCTTTACGTCATGATTGTACCAAGGTGTAAGCGAACAGGGATGTATTGATTAACAAAGATAAAAAGCGAAATTATTTATACAAATTAAATATGACTGAGCACTTTTGAACAATAACCGATTTTTTATTAGCGTTGTAGAGAAAAAGTTAGCCAGGACTTGCAAAAGTTCCAAGTTATTCTCGAGAACTGTCTTAGGGCCAAGATTTAACAATACAATGTTGACATGTAAAAATAATCAGAGTACCTTGAATCCGGATAAAAATCGTGATAACGCAATACACGTGGCTATCGCAAATGTAAAGCAAATATCGTGAGAAGTTAGGCCGTTTGGCGTAATACCGCTAACCACTGTACACACACACATTGACGCAACTTCGCATTTCGCAAATCAATATCGGTTCGTTTGTTTACTATATTTACAATGTTAGTCAATCATCATCGACAACAACATCGATAGCCTCCTTGCAAGGCTCCTGCAGCAGCGACCACCACTGAAGATTCACAAGCATTGTATCTCTGTGAAGTGTTTTGAATAATAATAACAAACGATGATACATACCGACATAGTAGCAACCTACGAATACGAATGCTAGACATCATAGTCACTAATAGTGGGATGAACCATGCTAGTTATCTAGAAATCTGATCAGATTCGATTCTTCGTATTTTACATCATAAGTAGATATTAGACTGATGGCAGATGGGTCAAAAAGATCCTTACTTGGAATGGCCCAGTGGGAAGAAAGAGACGAGGTCGCCCACCAGAAACCTGAGGAAAGATTGGAAAATAATAGCATAGATGAGACAAATTAAAGAATTTGGAGGAATTCTTCACTCCATCGAAGGTAGTGTACTTATATTAAATAATAACATAAACTAAATGTTTTTCTATAGAACACGGCGCAAACGGCCTGGGGCTCAACACCAGAGGGCTCGCGAGTGCGCTCGCTAGCCTTTTAAGAATGATGAGAATGGGAATAAGAATGAATTTTAAGAAAGTACCCTCGAATTGGTTCGGAAATACTTTAGTGGGCAGCTGGTTCCACATAGAGGTGGTGCGCGGAAAAAACTGCCTTAGAAAACGCTCAGTTGTGCAACGACAGACAGCAAAGTGATACGGGAAAAAATTATAGTACTCATATATAGGCTATTATTATTTATTAATTATCCTATCGTACATACCGTTGTCTGGTTTCCAACTACACGTAAACGTAAGCCATAGAAAAAGACCTATTAGCGCCATCTAGTTACGAAATCATGCTTGAACTCTTACAGGCAATTAAATTATAAAATATCCTCAAGCTCAAGGTGACACAAAAATAGATGTTATTAACAGAACAACAGCGTAATCTGCGTCGATTTTATTTTTGCGTGAATTTGCTTATAAATTCACGAGGAAATTGTGGCGTTGTAAGCTTTTTATGTTACATAAGTCAATTAATAAAATATTTTCGCGTTGGAAGAAGTCCAAAATCACCTGCGAATTATACCATCAACTCAAAAATTCAATTCATTTTCAAACAAATTGCGCTTTACGAAAAATCTTTATTTATTCGATTTGTTTTGTTGCTTTCATTATCATTTACACTATGGTCCAATGAGTCCCTTGATTTTTTCATTTCACAGAATTTTAAGAGCTTTTAATAGTTTTTTGTAAGTAAACATTTTAGTTTAAAATTTTAACTTTAAATCTAACCTACTAATAATTGGGCCGTGGGGTTCACGTGCACAGGCGCTAATTAAAGATTTAAGTTGGTGCCTAGTAGATAGTACTGGTGACCCCAGAGCTAGTGCTTTACTCGCTCAACGAATAAGTATCGCAATACAGCGTGGAAATGCTGCCAGCGTTAAAGGTCCAGTGCCACAGGGAACAAACTTTTTAAATTTGTTTTATTTTCTTTTTAATAATTTTTATTGTTACTTTGTAGGTTAAGAAAATTGAAAATTCTGTATACTTGATTGTAAATATGACCTACTAATATAAGCCCAGCCAGAAGCCCAGATATGAACCCCATTGAGCACATGTGGGACGAGCTAAAAAGACGTGTTAGGGCTCGTCAGCCAGTTGCCCAGACGATGCAGGAATTGAAAACTGCCATAGAAGAGGAATGGGAGATGATCCCTCAAAATTTCATAGAGCGGTTGATAAACTCTATGCCTAATCGTATGAGAGCTGTCGTAGATGCCCATGGAGGCAACACGCGTTATTAAATTAAACCTTTATTTGATAAAACACGTTTTTTATTCAAAAATCAACTGACTTCATCAAGGCGCCTACCCGACTTGTTAGACGTATCTCCATGTGGTGTGGTATTCTAAATTCAAATTTAAAACAATACGATCGAAAAAGATGGTAAAATGTATCAGGTTCAAAACTGCATAGAAAATTTTTACTCGACCTAATATAAATTTTTAGTTAGGACCAAAACAAACTGAAAATGCAAGGTGGGCCAATAGATGTGTCCATAAGTGTATTAAAGACAATTTTGTAAATATGGACTTATAATTATCTGTTTGAATAAATAAATTGTTATTATTATTATTACAAAATATAAATACTCCAAAATGGTTTTTTATAAATGAGTAATTTAATACACGCATTTCTGTATATGAAAAATATACAGTAGATTGGCTACTACGACCGCTGGAGTACGACGCAGACTTTATATAAATAGTAATTGACATCGACATCAACCTACTTAGATCCGTCCCTGGGATATTCGCGTCGCGTACGAAGGCCAGAGGCAGATGGAAGCGAACTGTGCTCTGCCGTTTTCCCTCCTCCACGCCACGTGACTGTACTCTCAAGCTGTACGAACGGTGTTCTGCATCGTAAGTTCATTTGTGACCTAAGATATCGAAAAACCTGAATCGATAAACGCCATAAGTACGATTGGCTACTCTACTCTTACAATATAGAGCCCTAGGGATCTTAGCGACCTCTGATGTTGTCAAGGTGACCCGGAACTTTTGTTTCAGTCTCCTTAGATCAACGTAAAATGTTACTATCGTATCCATAGGTCGACTGGTTTTATTGTATTTCATTTCGTTAATAACTTTAAAGAGCTATAAAGATTTTCGTCAAAGACAATAAATACATCAAAGTTTTTGCCATGTGCTAACACGATCATGATATTAAATGTACTCCGATGATCTCATTGTTTGAAACTTTATTTAGTAACAGAGTCATATGAAACGTTGATCATACTACGTATTTAAGCATTGAAATTCTTGAATTCAAGTCAAGAAATTATAACACAATTGTTAAGGGGCGGTCGCTACAATTAGAGAACAATAAAATTGCAAATGATTATAAAGGCAGCATCACACCGGCAGAGCAGTCACGCTCACTCGACTCTCGGTCAGTGGCGTGGCGTCGCTACGCTCGACGAGTCAAGCGGGAACGACGCGCTTTCTAACGATGCCTGGTCGCACCGGTCTGCTACATGTCCTTCATTAATTACTAGGTAATTACAACTGAACACGTACATCGCTTTGCAGATAAAACAATTTTCCGTTCTTTCACTGCTTCACAGATTTATTACGAATAATATTCTCATGCAATTTGTCGACCGCAAATAAGTAAATGAAAAAAACTTAAAGACTACTTATCCTAAAAATCTTTCATTTCTTAAAATTGCAGTTAGACATTAAACATGTTACTGTAATTATTAAAAGATATTAATTTAATTATTTTATGATAACGTTGATGTCGTCGATTGTAATCCGAGCTCCAGTTCAAAGGCTATATATATAAAGAAAATCAAAATGTAATAAATATTAACGATTCGAACGATTCGAATGCGAGTCACGGTGAACGGAACGGTCACGCGTTGTCGGAGCGGCGCGCCGGCGTCACGGGATGTGACGCTCGTCACGCGCCGCCGCCGCACTACGGTGTGAATGCGCCTTTCAATTTGCATTTCTGCTCCTAGCACTTACTTTGCTTACAGAGCAATAAATTTGTCATTTAATAAATAGAGAGGGAAAAGTTTCTCATTCAAATAGTTACAGAAAAATAACGAATTGTTGGCCTAGTGGCTCGTGGATGCGATCCTCATCCTTGAGGTTCGAACCCAGTCTGTGTACCGACTTGCTTTTACTATGAAGGAAAACATCGCATTAAAACCGGCATGTCTTGAACCCAAAAAAAAGGATTATGTATGGCAGCCACAGATGTCGAATTAGATACAGATATCTATGGTCAAAATCAAAGAGTCTTTCGTACCAATGGTAACATTTAAACCATCTACTTCAGACTCCTGAATACACTGAATATACTGTACTTGGATTTTAGGTACCCGTAGGTAAAAATCTATTTTAGTTTCATGTATTAACAATATAATATTAGTCTATAACTTATTTGCTCGTAATATTCAGTATTATAACATTTCCAACGTTTACCGCATATATCACTATGTTATAAATAACATCTGGCAAAGTGTATAAGGAGATATAAAAACATATCACATTCCAAACGACCAGTTTTAGTCCTTGTAACATATTAGAGGCGGAGAATTACTAGTGGAATGGATTTAGCGAACTTGTTTCTGAACCATACATATAATATTCGTAAATTGTGTTTATTTAATTTAAAGTTTTCAAATCAAATCGATATAAATCTTGTGTCATATTGTTTGTGGTCCTCAGAAACGGCGTAAATGGTCATGGATTTCTAGGTATGAGGTAAGGGTTATTAGGGTGTCCCTAATTAGAAATTTTTACTAAATTAAAACAAATTAGCTACACTATGTGTAGAAACGGCGTAAATGGTCATGGATTTCTAGGTATGAGGTAAGGGTTATTAGGGTGTCCCTAATTAGATTTTTACTAATTAAAACAAATTAGCTACACTATGTGTACATGTGTGTATATGTGCGCTATGTCTCGACTCTGAATTTGAGGGCCGGTGATATTCTTTTACCGCCCCCCATGGACACTCTCAATCCCAGAGGGCTCGCGAGTGCGTTGCCGGCCTTTAAGAATTGGTACTCTCTTTTTTTGAAGGACCCTAAGTCGAATTGGTTCGGAAATACTTCAGTAGGCAGCTGGTTCCACATAGTGGTGGTGCGCGGCAAAAACTGCTTTGAAAACGCTAAGTTGTGGAACGGCGGACGCCGAGGTGATTCAGGAATATATATGGATAAAAAGGCAGGTGTATGTACCCCCTAATCCTCAAACATTACATTCTTCAACACATTCCATCAACTTTATATTGTAAATCTTAAAACAATATTATCAGTCTTATCATGTCACGCATAGAATGTATATAATCACGTCATCGTGCAGTAATTTGAGGAGCGATGCGCCGGAATGTTCTACTCAAATATTACATGCCGGCCGATAAGATAGACAGATACCATGCAATAACAACTTGTGTTACGTAACGCCCTCGAAGATTCTTTTGTTTTATATTTGGGTATTAGCGTGAAAAATCAAAATCCGAAGTGACCACATCAGGGCGAAGACTAAGATCACAGACGCGCTAACCCACGCCTTACAGCTGAACTGGAAATGGGCCATATTGCTAGGTGTACAGACAAAAGATGGACTGCCGAAGCCACCTGCTGGAGAGTACCTGTAGGAAAAAGAAAAGTGGGAAAACCACAAAAGCGATGGGATGACGACATCATAAAGGTATCTGGGGAGAAATGGATGGTGAAAGCAAAGAACAGATCCAAATAGAATGTTTAGGAAGAGGCCTTTAGCCAAAAGGTGTCCATACTACAGAACACTATTATTATTACCTTGACATTTACTTGAAAGAATTTTTGATATCGGTTCTGCATTTTGAGAGATTGTTTCAAACATGAAATGTTAAAGATCAATCACACAATCTTTATAACATTACAATGACATCTTAGTTTTAATATATTTTTCTGTTTTTCTTTTAAAGATTTTGGATTAAAACGATTTTATTTATCATATTACAACGCATATGGGACACATTAAAATTCTAAAAATACACATTTCAATCTTGGAACGATATTTTTAATCCGAAATATTTAAAAAAGAAAACTTATAATAGTAGTAATATTATTTAGAATATACTGCAAACAGATTTCATAACAAACACAGACAATAATGTTAGAATGCAACAACCGCGCGAAGTCATAGACAGGAACGAGTGCCTTAATACCGTTATCATCACGCGACACAAAATTGCCTCTTCTATAATTAAAATAGAGCCATTTATCATATTTGTAATTAACGTACATCACTTAGTACAATGCACTCGAGTTTTACCGAAATGGGAGCGGTTGATGGCTATTTTCAGTAATAGTCGGTCAATAAAGATAAAGTTCACGGCATGCGCTCCTTACAAGTGGCATTTAATTTATTTAGATTGCATGCATTAAGATATTAATAGAGAAGATGAGTTCATCAGGGCCAGTGTAGATTGAATACATTCGATTGAATACATGCAAACGAGCATGAGGCTGATCTGATGTTAAGTGATACCGCCGCCCATGGACAGTCTCAATGCCAGAGGGCTCACGGGTGCGTTGCCGGTTTTTTAAGCGTACCAAACGCTCTTTTCTTGAAGGACCCTAAGTCGAATTGGTTCGGAAATACTTCATTGGGCAGCTGGTTCCACATAGTGGTGGTGCGCGGTAAAAACTGCCTTGAAAAACGCTCAGATATGGAACGGCAGACGTCCGATGATGATACTCAGCTGCAGGTATTAATCCGAACAACTCCTCTGAATACTCTCCGTGGTAAATGCGGGTATTATAAAGGAAAGTTTCATTAATATAAGTATCCGTTTATATTGAAGGCTTGTCTTATTGCAATATTTAATCTTTAGCTGCAAACGTTTCTTCATCGCTAAAATATAAAGCAACTTGTTAATTAGCATTACTATCAGGTGTATGAAGTATGACATCATTGTTGCGAATATAAATGTTGGATTTCGCCGAGTCAGTAATTTTTAAAGCAAACGAATCTTCGCGTAAATATTGACTCAATCACTTATGGAAAATAGTTAAAAGTTAAGAGTAAGCTAGAGTAAAACTAAAAATGATGACTAAGCTTTTTTGAGTTTTAAATAAATAAATCGTTTATTTGCAAAGCTATACATTAATTATAAAATAACCATATAAATATTGTCATAATAAAATTAAGTTTTTTATAATTATTGTCATAAGTTATGGTCTAAATACACTCCCTTGAGCACCTTGCCTTTAAAATTTAATCACCTTTATTATGAACATAATTAAATATGTCTGAATATATTTCTATCTGGTGGTAAAATAAAAACCATTTAAAACGATAATTTCTTGGTACCGAGCTGTATAAAAAAAAGTTCCTTCTACTAACTACGTAATATAGTATCGTGGTCGAGTAGAGTTTTTGTAGCGGGATCTAAATACGTTATGAACATTAATCAGCTGCATAGTGCGCTTTCAATCTCATAGAATTCGCAATTAAAACTTGCTACGTGCATCCACGTATAGCAATGTTATAACATTTTTCAATTTCGTTTTTATCCCGAGTCACGTCTGAGTCGCTCGGTCTCTGAGCGGTCGTGCATGTGGGTCGATGAACGGTACACGGACTTTCTTTTTTATTTCAACCGCCTCTCGTTTACCATGCCTGCTCGTGACGGGTGACGTGACCGCACGCTTTATTCGGCGCTGAAGGGATTCGAAGTCACGCCAACATAAACACGCATTCCATGATTTTCCTCATTTAAACTGCTCTCGTACGTGGGAAACAGTATATTTTTTTAAACGCACTTCCTTGTTAAAAATATTTATCGATCTATCATCGGCTTACGAGGATCGCAGGTTGCCGACACGTCTGGCTGTTTGCCAACAACGATTTACGAGTGAGGCATTCTCCCAGGGACTACATATGCGGCGAATCGAGTCTGTTCCTCACCTGAATATCAAAATATTGCGATGGCATCATCTATACTGTTTATATATAGAGATTGTATAGATATATAGATATCGATAACCGTACCGGTATATTACCTATTTGGTTTTTAGTCTTGTCTATTATTATTAGCATTGCTAACAAATTCGTTTTGATTTAGATTGCATAGCAACAATTTTCATATCTCAAAATACAATCGATTAAATTGTGACTTGGTATATATACGTACATATTAAATTCCAATAAGATATTTAATCCACAATAGACTCAAATTTTATGCCACAATCGCTCCATCGTGAAGGCGGCACGAACGACCTCCGCCAGAATGCTGACGTCGCGTTTTAGAAAGTTGCCCACACCGCGTCACGACCGGTTCAACGAACCCCGTGTCCTCGTTGGACAAACCTACGTCAAGTGTTATATAAAATTTTTACTTATGTAAGACTGGAAAATTACCCAATTCCGAAATGCAAACTATTTTAAGTGTTTTGCTTTTCGAAATTGCATTATGTCATACGCAACTTAGACAATCATAAATAAACAATGTTTGACAGTGACAGTTTACAACTTAGAAACAGGCAACGTGAATGTCTGAGTAAGTCTGACTGACTGTATAAGTCAAACCTGGATAAGTGAGAGCTCAAGGGACCGTGATCTCATTTTCTCTAATAGAGGTTTCTCACTAACCCGAGTTTCTAGCTTACATGGTTACTGTCTCACATATAGAGGTCTATAAAACTTTAGAAAACATTAACAGATGCACATTTGGTTTGAATTAAAAAAAAGAGTCCCTCTAAATTTAAGAAAGAGTCATAAATAGCTAAACTAGGGGTATAGACAAGTATGAATCTCACTTAAAGAAGTTGTCACTTATACAGGTTTCCTCATACTCACTTATAGGGGTTTTAGGAGAGCAAAATAACGGGAATTATATGATACTCTCATTTAAAGAGTTTTCTCGCTTACCCAGTTGTAACTTACTCAGGTTTGACCGTATATTGATATAGCACTAACTATCGGACCATCATCTGTTTAATCTAACACTGGCTGCCTATTCACTTGCTTGCTTTATATTCTCACCAGCTAAGCAATTAATAGCTGAGTATCTAAGTGCCATGCCCAAGAGCTTCCTTGTTCAAAATATCTCAACCAGTTTAAAGCGAACTACGTCACGCCCCAACGTTAAAATCGTAAGAGCTTTATATTGTAATGTTAGGATTTCCATATAAATATTTAAATTGTATATTTCCTCTATGGAAAGTCAAATTAGCTGTGAAGATTAAAATGTTACAGTCGCATTTCGAGTCCACTAAATTATGTCTAAAGGAGCAAAGGCAGTTTTAGCGAAGAGGAACCAGTCATCCTGGAATGCGAGGCTTCCCAACAAACAGAAATCCTCGGAGCAGTGAGCTCGCTCCGTGCGTGCGAAATGCCCAGGCAGCTTCTGTGCTTCTGGAGGGACTTTACTTTTGTACACAACATCCCAAATGGGTGGACGCCCACACGGAACCTGAATCCTACATACATATTACATACATACATGTGTCTAAAGCAGAATATTTCATGTATTATATTTATGCCATTATGGTACAAAATTAACAGATTTAAGAAATATAATATGATAGACATATCTTTAGTTTTATTTAAGAACCTATGCTTAACTATTGAATGATTACTACCTAAAGTAACCATTAACTCGTATTTGACACCTAATAACTGGTTTTCAAAATATATAATTCCAAACGACACGTCAATACACACCAGTTTCCTTTTTGACAGTCACGTTATGGCTATTATAATCGATTAAGCGTCGACGACTAAATTATGAACGTTTTTGGAAAGTCCACAGCGCACAAATTGGACAGTCACCGCAACAGTGGGACAGGTCTGGGTTGAACGGCCGGCCTTAGCCTAGATGAGTGACGGGACCGCGCACACGTTCCCCTCCGAATGCTCGAGCGATCACTTGCTACAATAAGGTCGTGCGCGTTTTATGCTAATACTAAATCTAATAATACTATGAAGTGAAGTGATTGCATGGCTATTACGTCGCAATGGAACATACAATAAACGGATGTGTCGCAATAAGTTCTGTTGCGTTTTACTGATCGCAACAAAACCTATAGATTTTTTCCTTACACCTTACACGAAATGATTCGAAACTGACTGGCTTTTTGTTTTACACCAAAGTATATGTGGTCTCCACATATACTTTGGTGTAAACCAAGTGTCTTGGTTTATTTCCACAGGTGTGGTCTGAGACGAAATATTTTACAGACTTAAATGAACAAAATTTTCTGTTAATTGCTAAGTAACACGAACCACTAACAAAAGGAATAGACGCACTTTCGAATATTCACTTTTTGCATTATTAAAAGTGAAATGTTTTGTCAACCGGACGGAAAAGTACTATACTATATCCCATAGCTTTTTTGTTATTAAAAAAGTTACCTTGAAGTAAAAACTAATATTACAACGTAAATATTTTAGAAGTCATGTGCAGAGACGTCATATTTTAGAAGTCATGAGTATAATACACAAATATAAAGAAGCTATTAATTAAAGCTATCGAATTATTATATTAATAGAATATAAGGAATAATGTATGTTATGTTAAATAATATGTATAAATAATATACGCAAAGCGTTCTTAGTACAAAAAATCCCACGATCATCCACTTTTAAATTTTGTAACGAAGGAGATTTATAACGAGTAAAAAGTAAAAATTTAGTTTAGTATTAAATATACTAAACTAAATTTTTACCTAACCCTCCAAATAAAGGTATTTATGTAAATAATATGTTTTTTGTAATGTTATAAATAAATTTAATCTATTGTTTATTGATATTAACGATCTTAAGCAGATCTCCTACATATTATATAAATAAAAGTATGTATTTTAGAAAAATATATACATCCATTCCCACAGAAAGGCGTGGATACCAATATCTCAAAAACTACTAAACCAATGAAAATTGAACCTTTGGAATATACCTCGATAAAGATTATTTCGATAGACTTTTAGATTTCATCAAATTTGTTGAACATCATACTAAAATATGGATAGTTTCAACTACATCAGAACAACAGGTCAAACTGGTCCCTCCCTTTTGGAAGTCATGCAAAATTATTAATATAAGTTAAGATTTGATATTAAGATCGTAACTATAGAAAAAATAAACAGATTAAACAAAGTCACTCCGACCAAAAGTCAAAACAGTCTAGTTTTAAAACCACATATAAGGCACATTCTCGAACATGAAAAATCTGTCTGGGAATGTTGCTATGTTGGGAGACTTCGCGAACACTTCTAATTCTCTCAATTTTAAAAATCTTTAATAGGTTTTACAACATTAAAAATTACTCGACTAAAGGCCAGCATTTTGAAACCCCTATATAATGTGCATTGGAAGGTACAGTTGAACTTAGTTTAGTATGACTAAGAGTAAAACTCAAAAAGAAAACTTACTTATGGGTAAGATTTCGATAAGTATGACGACTGTAATAAAGTTTTTGATTTAAGGAATCATACCTAAGACCTCGGTCTGTACTTGTCTGTTCAAAAGATCACGCTACTCGGTAGTCCCAAGCATGGATGATGAAGTCACCTCTGCCTTACCGCACGTGCAATACTACGTTTAACCTTGACTAGAAACTTTCCATTTAATTATATAATAGGTATTGCATCCGTAGAGTTGTGCAAGTCAATCGCGTTATGTACTATGAGCTCATTCGGATGTGCCGTTAAAATTTATGTTGCTTTTACGACCGTCTAGAAATATCTGAAGAAATTATCATTTTGTTACACATGATTTTCATAAACTCCTTCTGTATAAAAGAACGCGAGGCAATTAAAGGTCTGCGAAAGTAAGATAATTTCACTTTTAAACAAACATCAATAGAACATCAATAAATGTATAAAACTAACTTGTAACAAAGCTGAGTCATCTGACCTTGGCAAAGACAAAGAACGCACTATTGTAATGGCGATAAAAGTGTACCTAAATAAGGAACCGGTTACGTATCATGAATGCGAATTAGTTAAGACAATGAAAACGCTGGCGAATTAATAAAGGAACTCGTTATTCATAGTGACGATGAAATTGAATATTTATGATGCTTTAATGAAGGTGAAGCGATAGCTTAAGGAAAATCAGATAAGTAAATACATCAGGCACAAAATAGAAGCTATTTATAAGCAATTTTTTGAAGTGAAACTTCTTTAGAGGGTAATTTTTTTACGTCACGAACGTCACGAAGATGTGCAGCGTTATTGTCGAAGTAAAGGGAGAGGGCGACTGAGACCGATTGAGAGAGTGAGTGAGAAGGGCGAATTACCTTCTAAAAATTCTATTTTAAAATTAAAATTTCGTAAAGAGAATTTATGAAAAATTAGTATTCATATTTTATGCAAAATGATTTATTGAAATCTCAAATGACGAATTGTAAATTAAAATGTCACGTGTTTTTATTAACGAAGAAATAAATTTAAAAAAATTAAGTATAAATTTGTATTAATTTTCGACACGTAATATTTTAATGACAATTAAATTCATTAAATTCCTAACATATCTTACTTTTTCCCTCCCTCTAAGTAAGTATATATTTTAAAATGTGATATACATGAAATTGTTTTTAACCACAATGACATTATTATTATTTTATCACTAGAACATTGACAAGTTCGAATAATGAATCACTACGATTTAACAAACATATAATATGTAAATGCACGATTGTATGAATAAATTCACTTGTGTGACTATGTAATTTGTATAATTGAAATTGTTTAGATTAACGCTATTATTGATTATTTACTGGTTTCGCCTGTCTACCATATGTTGACAACGAATTATACAAAACTTAAACAATAAACAAAAGCGTCTAACTGTACATAATCTGAATTCTCGAATCTACATACACTCATTAAAATCGGTCCTCCCATTTATTGCATTACGCCCTTGTCGAAAATGATTCGATCGTGTTGGTCGTAGCAAAACCAATTCTACTTCTAATTGTCAAATTTTCTTAAACATAACATTACGTTTAGCTGTCAGTTGCGTTTTGTTATACAATTTTTGACAAATGAATGGCTAGACTGATATTTTGACTGATACATTTTTAGTTTTTATGTTATACAACGTTTTATGTCACGGAAACAGGACAAAAAGCTGCCTAAATGTTTCCTTGCTGACAACGACGCTTAGACATGAGCTACCGACTGAAGAAAGAGACTGTTTATGGAAGAACATTCTCGAACACTACGAATTATATTTATTTATGTATTTATTTTATTTTAACAAAATAATCTACCATTACAGATTTAACTCCAATGCGGCAACTATTTACTTTTATATCACATACAAAACAAAAACAACAGAACATTAAACAGTAATAGGTTAAAATATTTACATAAAAGATAAACTATTTCTTAGAGTATAGGAACTGACGTGCAGCAGACATTTTGTCAGTTCACTCAACGGACAATTAAAAACGCAGTTCATTAATCATTTCCACTGTGTCGTGTGTGCTCTTTTCGAGAATTTAGTTTTATAACTATGCACATTGTGTTACTGTGCTGGGATACATCAAATTTTGTTTCTATTAAAATGATGTATCTGTTTGTTTCTTCTTACACTACTTACATTACAATATAATGCATGTATTTATATGAGAATAGCAAAAAATTACAAGTAAATAAGTATAATATAGAGAAACGTCGTATTGCTCCAATCAGAAACAAAGTTATTTCGGTTATGACTAGGTACGCTAAATTATTTCTATTGGCAAACAGCCTTCCGTATTTTTAATATCCACAAGTTTTTTTGATTACTCGAGTAGCACTACCAACTTGGAGGAACTCTGATCTACGCAGACGATAAAGCCACACCAAATTCTACATAAAACAATCTTCAACGTTTAATTGGAGATTTTTTGTAGACAGTAATTGGAATACATGCATCTTAATGTTGAGATGAAGTTGACTCTTCATTCAAATCTATACGGAATAATATTTGATTAATAACGACTCATTGGTCTAGTGGTTAGTACCCCGGACTGCGAATCCATGGGTCCCGGGTTCGATCCCCGGCCGAGACGAACACCGATGTGATGAGCATTTGGTGTTCTGCTTAGGTCTTGGGTGTTTAAATATGTATTTATATATCTATGTATGTATATCCGTTGCCTAGTACCCATAACACAAGCTTCACCAGCTTAGCATGGGACTGGGTCAATTGGTGTGAATTGTCTTTAAAAAAAAAAAATTGTTTATAACAGTTAGTACTAGAAATCAAAGCAGACAGTATGGAAGTATGTCCTTTGAAACACTATAGTCTTAAAGTAAGTGAGACGAGAGGAACATATATAACATATGTTCTTGCTCCATAAAATATTCGCGTAATACAGCAAATTATATATAAGCTAAATCACGAGGCGAAGAATGAAATCTACCACAGAGTATCTAAGTGTTTACATACGAAACGCAAATACATCATGACACCCGTACCTAAATAATGATTCGTGTGTGCAGTAGGAAAATCAGGCGTTCAATATTTAATTAGCTAACGCAATCGCAAATTATATATTGAGACAGACAAGACATTGGGGACTGACATTCGTGAGATTCGGGTAAGTAAGGCCAATAGACCTTTTGAATCTGAAGTGGAAATGCATATATGCCCCTGATGTAGCATAGTTATGAGGGATTTCACCAATACCAGAATATCTGCTTTTGTGAAACTGGGTGGGCAACACCTTCCACCGTAAGGACGCGTTAGAAGATTCGGGATCGCTCTCGCATTCTACCGGGACCTCACTACCTCAGCAGTTAATTATAAAAAAAAATCAGTGGCGCTACAACCTCTTTAGGTCTGGGTCTCAGATGTGTGAATCTGTATCATGATCATTTTTCAATCTAATAGGCAAGTAGGTGATCAGCCTCCAGTGCCTGACACACGCCGCGCCGTGGACTTTTTGGGTCTAACACATGTCGGTTTCCTCACGATGTTTTCCTGAAGGAAAGTTCTTTCGGTTCACCGTTCGAGCGAAAGAAAGTCCACAGCCGGGGATCGAACCTACGACCTCAGGGATGAGAGTCGCACGCTGAAGCCACTAGGCCAACACTGCTCTAATTACGCAGTTAACACCGTCAGGCACATGAAATATAAAAATCTACTACAAGTTACAAGATGTAGGATCGTGTTAGGTTTTGTTCCTTTGAATACTACTACATCTTATATACGGAGTAATTACACAACTAGATATAAGTATATAATTGATTCATCAGATATAGGTATAAATAAAAAAGACATAACGTCTGACTATACACATTGTCAAGCTATAAACAAAGAACCAGTCGGTTGAGCAATAAATGCATACAACCTGAAGGTCTACCGACTACATTGAAAAAGCACGTTTTCAAAGTGTTCGCGTCATATCGTTTCTCAAGTTATCAGAAACAAAGGCACGGTCACGCTCGATAGGAACGTAGCACACCTTTCGCAATGTCATTGCCAAGGCCGCGATAAGCAGTTCGTCACGGCGGCACATTTAATTGCATTCCATCACTATCGGCGCAGCCAGTTGCATCACCGCAACGTGATCATTGATTTGAATAGCGCAATTTATTTCAATTCACGTTTTTTCTTGAAAACTTATGTAAATTCACCATATGGATAAAATCCTTCATCATAAAATTGTAGACCAATATTTAAGCCTTGACTTGTTTAAGCTACCGCGCAATATGGTTAAATCACCTGCATCATAATTCATAAGCATACCTTACATACCCTCACTTTTACACCAAAAATAAAATAAAATATAAAATAAAATTTTTATATTTTATTTTAAATAAAAATTTTTCGTAAATATTATATATTCCTTTGGCTATATTTTTAGTGTATTTTTTTGTTTATGTATATAATTTTTGTTAGCCGTAGAATTACGAAATAAATAAAAAACATACATGAGAAAATGTAATAATATTAAAAACATAAAAGATAACATATATCATAACGTACGTTTCGCAGGCCTATTCAAAACGGGACCACTGTTTTTTTTAAATTTAAAATGCATGTTGTTATTCATTTATTTAGTGTCAATGTATAGTTTCATATCGGAAGTAAGAGTAGGACAAAGAAAGGAGATTTTAATTAATTAATTTTTTGGTACCTCACCTCGGCTGCTATCTATCTTTCAACCCCCTAAATGATAAGGGGTGTTCCACCAAAAAGTTTTGTTTTTAGACAATTTTCTTTGTTTTTATTTTTTTATGATACAGCGTACAAAAATACATCCAACTCTCAATTTTCATCTACTCTCTATAATCAACCCCTATTTTCTAGGCTTTAAGGAGAAATGAAGTTCGCGGGGGCAGCTAGTATAATATAATTGTCCGGTACAAATTTCATTTATTAATAGCAAACTATAACGTTTCCATAAGCAAGTTGTACATTGTCACAATCACGTATGTGATTGATTAATCAATCAAGACTTCATCATTGTAAATCAATCAATTACATACGTTTTACTACAAACTATAATTTCGCTAACACATTGCAATTTGCGAATTGCGAGGTACTAAAATTATACGGTTATAAATAAATTCAACTACTATTTTGTGAAAATCTCCGAAGCTCAATATTCGCAATCCATGAGATGTGCTAATTTTTACACACAATAAGTGTTTACATCACTTTTTATATTTATAGGAACTTTTTTAATATTTAAACTAAAGAAGTTCTTGCATATGCAACACAGAAATTAATCATTCAAGAAATAAGAAAAACGTTATAAGTAATAAGTATTAAAATCTAAATTTTACCGTCGTGCTTTATAACTTAAAGATTTAATAATATTCGGTAATATGCATTTTAAAGTACTGGCAGAGCCCTCTGGAATTGAGTATGCCCATGGGCGGCGGTATCACTTAACATCAGGTGTTACCGTTTACCGCCTGTTCTATAAAAATATTACTCTTAGCCAAGCTTATAGTACCTACACTAATATTAACATTTCATTCTCACTTCACACACACACATCTTAGTTATTGAAAATCGATAGACAATCTAGAGTTTGGGCGTGAAGAGCTTAGAGACAACTTCATTACCCGCAGGAAGTGGCTCGAACTGATCGGAAGTGGTCCTTACGCAACTATGAATTTCAACATGTTTATTTACATATTGTTTACAATTGCAGCTCTGTAGCGGGGTATGGTTAATTGACATTAGCTAGTCAATATGAGGAAATCACTTGTTTTATTGGGGAACGGTACTTCACCTTAACTTGTTATAAACTGGAAGATACTGTAATTGATGTAATTAATAGGCTTCACTATAGAGCTCCACATAGACCTTCACACTTTGAAAGAAAGGGAAGGAAAAAATATTTAATGTTGCTAATAAGTAAGTAAAAAATACCCTATTTAAGGTAAACTAAGGCCAAAGACCGACAAATGATTAAAGGAAAATGTTATTGTATTGAAACAAAAACCAGACAATAGCTTTCCTTCCCTCACGAGTTTTCCTTTCGTGATGTATGTAATTATGGGTTCATTATATTATATTAGTGGAAGCTCACGAGATATTTCAAAGGTCAAAGGACACAACAACACCTACGATTCTAGTTATTTTGTTCATAAGGTAGGAAATTAATCTATAATATACTATATATATATAATACTTTTGGGCTCGATCCACGCCAGCTATGGTCACTATATTTCGAACTAAGGTGAGTGTTTAAAACCTGGTGTATTTCCCGCAGTGAATTATACTGTGACAAATTTAAAGATTGTATACTAACACCGGACAATAGTCACCCAACTGCTGCGTATCCAATATACTATAACAGTGTTTTATTTTATATAAAATGTATTTAATATACAATTTATATTCAAAAAAATAACCTAAAAACGTTAAGCAACATACGGCAAAAGGCAGTTTGCAGTAGAACCCTAGGATTTAGCAGCACCAATTATCAGCCAGTCCTTGTTAGGCTGCAGGTGTCAATCGGCGTCCCCCAAGGCTCGGTTCTCGGGCCTCTCTTATTTCTGATTTACATAAACGGCCTCCCATTCTTTGTCAACGGAGTTCATGAGATGGTATTGTTTGCTGATGACACTTCACTTCTATTTAAAGTGAATAGGAAAATCGTAATATTAGACGATGTAAATCAATCCATTTTATGCATTAATTGAATAATTACTATGCACCTAGCAGCTACTCCTACCGCCTCTCGTAACACCATGCCGTCAGCGAACGTGAGCGCATTAACACAATGATTGATATTCATCGCCGTAATACCCACCGATTATTCCCTTACTTAGTATTCTAGTTGCAAACATAGGATTGCTTTGGTGCCATTATTGATTCACTATTCTGGAGCTCAAAGATGTGGAGGCTGGAGCCCGACAATGTGTTCCTTAGTAAAACTGTTTATACTAAGAATTAACATATTGAATTATTAGATGTAATTATAGATGTATGTAAGCGAAATATAGTATAACCTCTCTTAAATATAAAGAACACTGTGACCCAAATGGGACATGGAACAGATACATTTGCCTGCTTAATTCATAATGCCTAGACGGCAAGTAGGAACGTAGTATTATGTGCCTTACCTACATATACCTAGCAAATTTTTAGGTCTAAGACATGCCGCTTTTCATGCTATGTTTTTTATTGTGTTGCAGAAGAAACCGTAAAGGTTCAAACATAACAGTGCTTTAGTTTCTAATGAATTTTCATATATTTTAGTTTTGCTCTCAAACATCACACAAGTTAAAATTAGATCAACCGGATACTTATGAAAATATGTTATTAAATGGAAATACACGCTTGAAGATGGCTTAAGAGCTTAAGAAGGCGAATCGCTAACCAGATCCATGCAACTTCCACACAATAGAGTAGCCCGCAATATCGCAGCCAGATCGCAGAAGTCACGAGGGGACTCTTTGTATTGAAGAAGTCGCATGGGTCCGCCAAGCATCCGGGAATATACAATGATAATTAATTAAAAATAATAAACATAGCAAGGTTGCTAAAACGACTCGGCGAATGGTCTCTATGGAGTTGCTGAAAATGTCCATCAAGTAATTTTTTCATCACAGTTTTATTGTAAATTTAGTCTCCTACGCCGCTCAAACAATCTACTAAAATCATACACTATACATAATCTTTATCCACATACAGTATTCTATGAGACTGCATTCAAATATAAATGATTTACAGAATGCCACACACGATAACATTATGTTGTACATCAAGCTATATATATTATATTTATATTTTGCAAGTCACGCTTAACCTGAAATATAACAAATAAATAAAAAAATACTTTATAACAGGAAAACCTGATTAGCTTGCATGGATCGTGACATGAACGATCACGTACTCCCCCTAGGAACATTTACGTGATCGCGGTCGGCTAAACTCCGAAGGATAACCGCAAGGGAAGTTTACTTCTAATTGGGTTCTTGACCATATAAAAATTTACAACATTACATTTAGTATGAAACATATTCTACCTATCATAGCATAACTCAAATTACAATTATAATTAAGTTAACATTTCTATTACTCTTAATAAAAAACGGGAATAAGAAGCGCCAAAAAAGGTGGATATAGGAAATAGAAGCGTTGTCAGGCAGCGAATGGGGAAAGAAAGCTATGGACAGAGATATTTGGAAAAAGATAGAGAAGGCATATACCTTCGTAGGGGTTCCAATCAATTGGTATTGAAAGAAAACAAGAGAAAAAAAAATATAATGTATATAACAAATATAAGCTACTTTTGTAATGATTGGAAATTAAACGGGCTTTTATAATTATTATTACTCTTTATCCACATAGTATTATATTCACAATAGAGTATTTTATAAAATAATTGTAACAGAAACAGCTGGTGGCCATCGCTAGAACGTCCCATACAAACGAACCCTAAAACGTACAAGCTCTCGACATTCAAGTGCCGAAGTACGTGACCACGCAATCGTAAATACTATTGGGATTCTGCATTCAATCTGAACGCTGAACGTTCTGGAAAATTGAGAAACCATTACAAATCCACGTCACTTCAATGGATATTAAAAAACTCTAAAACGTTGTTTTGTTTCATCCCATGATGTATTTTATTTTTGCTCTAAATTATGTTATAGAGAAGATATACACGTGTGAAAATGACATGAAAACTTAAGAAGGCGTGACACTAACCATATTTATGCAACTTCCTCACAATCGAGTAACCCACAATATCGCAGCACACAACACAACTCACGAGGGGACTCTTTGTGTTGAAGAATTTGCATGGGTCCGCCAAGCATGAGCGAATATACAAGGTAAATACAATTAAATATAAAATAATTATATTAACACAAGGTTGCTAAAACGATTCGGCAAATGGTCTGTATGTAGTGGCTGAAAATGTCCTTCGTGTAATTTTTCATTAGAATTCTATCGTAAATCTTATGTAACAAATATATTCAGCGATAACAGTTATACTCGTAGTATGGGTTTGAGTAAACAATGCTTTATAAAACTCAGCCCTAGTCATGTGATTGTGAATATCACTAAGATATAGTCTGTTATACCTAAAATTCTTGCTATCCCTACAATTTAATACAAAATGATGCTGCGTCTGCGCATGCACTCGGGTCAATAACCGCACGACCTCATCTGCCGTCTATTGTTGTGCTCTTGACCTATTAGAGTCTCACGTGAAAGCTTGAAGCTCGAATGATTCTTTGAAAGCGGTTTAAGTATTTTAAGACGCAAGTTGGAACAAACTTATTTTAGTTTTGAATTACAGGAAAACATCGAAATGTTTATGTTACGAATTCAGAGAACCGACAAATGTAAAATTATATTGAATTCTTATGAATAACTGCCGTGTGGTTTTGTTTTAGTCCGTTTTAAAATATACATAGGTCAACACATACATGCTTTGTATACCGTTTCTATACTACTGGAGATTTTTAGGATGAGATTAAATAACTTACGACAAATTGTTGTTTAATTTTTCTACCGGAATTATCGGAGATAGACATTCAAATAACGCTATAAGGCTCGGTAATTTACAGTATTAGAGGCACTAAACCTGTTTCATGCTAGAGTACACCCAGCCCCTGAGATAAATGTCATGGCTTGCACGCAGACCAGTCACGTACGTACCAAGTAAATCACGTTGTAGAAGCCATGTAGCAATTTACTTAGGGCTTATCCGTTCTCTCTTGCATCCATATTCGCAGAGGGTCTAATGCCTACAGTGTGTCTCTGCCAAAGGGCGGCTGCATTGTAACACAAAGTAGTTTAGTCTTATTTGACTATTAAATTATCTGTGGCTGTACATTTAAAAGAAGTTGATTAGTTAATTAATAGTGCTAGTGGACGCTTGAGGTGTTTGAACTGATTTTTAACGTGTATGGGGAACTGGATGAACAAAACCGTGTACCCATGATAATTAAACATAGTATATGTTAACTAGCAGGGAATGGAGAAAGAAAGCCATATTTGGAAAAGCTGGAGAAGCCCTTTGTGAACCCGTGAAGGGGTTCCAATCAACGGTACTGAAGGAATTTAGGATATTTATAAAGATAAATAATTTTTATAACAAATCTAAACTGTACATTTGTAATGATTGGAAATAAAGGTTTTATTATTATTATATTGACAAATAAATGATTGCAGGTAATGTACTCAAAATAAAAGTTCATATGTGTTCAACATAATTATTAAACTAAAAATTAATTTTTGTTGTGTAAAAAGTTATAAGCTTAAATTAATCGATTCTAAAAACGTTTAGAATAAAAAACCTACAATGTTTTCTGTTCATTAACCGTCTTCATTAGATATCTGGATACCTCTTTTTAGATATTCAAAGATCATTCAAAGGTCAGTAGACCGACAAGTAACGACAGATTTGGAATATGAGAAAACCCTAAAATGACTTCTGTGCACCTAAAGACACTGGCCAACTTATATTATGGATTTCTTCGTTCGGAGGTATTTTTTTTTTTTTAAATTAATACGTAATCTGATATTCGGTCACAGCAACAGTTCTGCCATTTACCGTCTCGACCGCTCTAAACAGTACAGGACTGTATGGTTAAAGTTTGTGGTAGTATGTAACTCCGAACGTTCAAGTATAACGCAATGAGATGCAATCATTACATGAATCATGCGCACTACCCAAAAATCCCTTGTTTACAAGCCGAGAGCAGCCGATAACGATTTACGTCAAAACACTTTTGGCTTCGTATCAAGTGCATCATTGATTCACTATGCTAAATATAAAAACACCCTTCTCGTTTCTATGCTAGGGGAACAATAAGGACGTAATATAATCTCGTTAAAAGGTTTGATGACGTCTGTTCATTCAATTTCAGGGAGTGCGTTGCCCTTATAAGGGCCGTGGCTGCTATTTTAAGAATACGCCATATCGAATAATCAGGCAATTTAAAAGATTATTTTTAAATTTAAGAAGTCAAGTCTAAACCGGTCTTACTTGTTTCTTACAAAGGAAAACTAAAGTAAAAACAAAATCTTTAATAACTATTACTAACTAACAAGCTAAGTGTCTGATTGTAACAGTTAGCCAGATATCAGTTGAACAAAATTGTATGTAATAGAGATAGTCAAGTATACCTAAGGAAAATTGTCTAAGTTACACATCCGAGGTATAGCATAGTTAGGGCTTAGGACGGTTCTACGAAAGAGAGTAGAAGAAGGTTTAATTGGAAAACTAGGGAGAAATCGAAATCATGAAATAAATCCTTAAGTTTTTAAATGGCTGGCATTAGTCCTTAATACGGCGGTAAAAGTATATTTAAAAGCGATACATTTTATTTATATAATAGTATAGGTTATGACAATTATAACTTTAAATTTAAAATTAATAGTTGCAGTCCCTTTACGAATGTATGAGTAGCATACAAAAAAGTCCTAGTTAATATTCAAGAAACTATAAAATAAAGGAAATGTTTAGGAAACGGTCTAATTCCCTGCCGTACATCATGCCGATATCAGAAATAGCCTGAACCTGGAGCCCAGCCAGCGGAAAGCGGATATGACGTATCGATGCTTTGTAAATAACGACGTAAAATACATCGTATGGGTTTTTTGGTTAACGCGTCAATATGGACAAAAATAAACCGCAATGTTATATGCGCTTATCGTTATAATTGAATGGGAATGTCCACTAGTCTTCCGTAAATTATTCTCAAATGCGATTATGGTCTTTAAAGTTCGAGAGATACGCAACTCGCACCCAAAATCAACTAGCTTATATAGTCCTTAATTCATAAGTTAGTAGTGACTTAGTTATACCACTAATTCGTTAATTCTTACAGCGCGTCTGTGCCTGAACCAGGAGATCCGGGCTTTACATCCCGGAAAAACCAATATTTCAGGTGTGTACCAATTTGCCACTTGAAAAAACACTGAAACAGGCACAAAAATCTATCTCTATCGGCATACGAGAGTTCAAAAACAGCCTGTTAAAATAATGCGATTACAATCTAAACCAAACATTTAACTTTAAAATACCTTTTCTTTTTATAGTTTGTTTTTTTTTATTGTTGTTTCACTGTACCTACTTTATTTCACTGTCCGCATATTGACGGCAGCGCTTTTTATTGTATAGGTACGTCAATTTGTTTGTCCTAATTTGGTGGTCCAAATAAAAAAAAATCTAATCAGATAATGCTAGTTGAGGTAAACAAAAGCGAATGTAAACATACATTTTTTACATGCCTTACTTGACTTAATTGTATGACAAAGAGATAAGGCTGAACAGGATATGTCAGATAACTGTAAATATGTAACGGTACTCAATGGTACAAACTCGTGTAGTATATTGAGGAAGAATGCATCTTCTATTAATTGTCAGTCTCTCAAAATCAGTCGGGATAATGTATCCTTATTTGTTTGATATTAAATCAACATTTGAAATAACTAATAAAACCGTAACATTTAAAGGAGAGAGGTTGCCTCGAGATTGACCCAAAAAAAAGGTAAATAAATGCCTCCTCAGCTCTGCGATAGAAATTAACAAAGGCAACTTGCCTATGCATTCAATTTATTAGTTAATAAAACGTTAAAATTTAGAACTGTCAAATTTCATAAATTAGATTTGTTCTATAACTATAAGGTATATAATTAGGAAGCCCAATCATACGACAAGTTCTTAAACTAAAATAAAAATACGTTGCCTCCTGTGAGGATTGAACTCACGACCCCTGGTTTACGAGACCAGTGCTCTACCACTGAGCTAAAGAGGCTATATGTAGCCTTCGCCAAATAGGCCAACAAGTTACATGGAAAATATTCATATGAAATAAAAAATAGTAAAATTAAAATAATTGATACTTGTAAACGATTGGTTATAAGAAAAAGTAATTAATGTTTAATCGCCAACCCTAATCAACGGGCAACTAGTTAATATTAATCAATTAAATTTGAACACTTAGAACGTACCTTTGCGATGGTGAGGATTCATCTGAAAAAGAGTTTTCTTTTGATAAATATCTTCAGGCTAGAACTGAACTCCTCCGTACTAACAAAATCTTAAAAATTATTCTTATGTCAAATATTTAACAAAACAAAAGAACTGCCGAAACCAGGGATCGAACCAGGGACCTTTAGATCTTCAGTCTAACGCTCTCCCAACTGAGCTATTTCGGCTGATACTAATGTTTTAAAATTTATGATCATTTTCTTTCAGTTTGCCTACGAAATCATTAAGTAATATAATTTTAAAAATTCGGTATAGCACCAACTAAATAAAGTAGGAGGTATTGTACTAACGGCAAATATTAATTAAATTATTTATAAATAGTAGAAATAGCGACATCTAGTTCAATAATGAAGTATTATTCTAAAAGCTACATAACCACACCAAGTAGATACTATCTTACACAATAGATGGCGGTATGTAGTAACGACCGAAATACTTTAACTTATATCAGATGAATGCTAGGTTTAAAAAAATATGTATAAGTATAGTTTTGACTTATTCCTGTGATAGTTTACTATGATTATAATTGATTATGATATAATATATGTTTATCAAATATTATGTCTAGAAACATTGGTAATATGAAGATAACTATATGAATTAATATGATAAACTAAATGATTGCAAGGTAAAAAATATACCTATTTTCTCAGCCTGAACGGCCTTGTCAGCTGCTACTTTTCCTTCTTCATTTAGCAATACTCCGCATGATTGGTATAGCCGACCACAGAGGTTTTTAGTCTTTTGTATATTCCCATATTCTTTTATTTCCTCCTGAAAGTGATTTTATATATTTGTGAGAAGATATTTCAAACATGATTTATTGTATTTGTGTTCTTTTAGTTATGTTACTTTACAAGAACAAATGTATGGCAAATCAATGCCATAATTATAAAGTTCTTATAGATGATTGGCCACTTTACCTTCAATTCTTTTAATCTGGTGTGGGACCGACTTGAATAACACTGTCTGACATGACTTAGACTTGATGATAAGTCTACTTCATCCAAATTCAGAATCGCTGGCGCCGAAGATTGAGCGTGAAGATTTTTAGCACTTTTCACATTTTTTATTTGAAGAGAAGACTTTTTCAAATCTAAAGACTGCACAGTTCTTTTGGGTTTCGTACTGTGTATGATTTTTTTAGACTTAACATTTTCAGGAATGTAGTCACGCAATACTGTTGGAAGTTCACTTATTACACCGGAACTCAAGTTTGAAATACTTGCTTTGCCGCCGAGACGTACGGAAGAAGTGTCGTGGCGGGTAATGTTTGGATTTGATTTTAAACTTGAACGAGATATACTGTTAACACGCGGCATAACCCTATCATAATAGTTTTTAGTTTTATGCTGATTTCTTTCCATTTTAATGGTAGTATAAGTAACGAAATTAAATAGAATATAGTTCAGTTGGAATAGTCAGTGAAGCAAAACAATAAACATTCTACGATATCGCCAGATGCCAGCAGACAGACTGACTATAACGTCAATTGTCACTAATCAGTAATCACTATCGGCATTTATATATAGTGTAAAAACATTTGGGCCTGTGGTACATTACATCTTTTACATAATATTTACCTACCTAACAAAATAAGGATGAGGTTAAATTTTTGACGTGTATTCAGTATTTATTTACAGGCACCAGCTTTGGCAACTGCCAAAAATATAATACACAACTTCAAAATTAGCAAAGGTTTACTTACACTAACCATATGTTGCTAAAATCAGTTACATTTGAAAGTAAGAATGTAAATTGCTCTTATTATTTATATATTGCAATAGCTCAAAGAATATCATTCAAATCCCATTAGTTACAAAATAATAGTGGTGTATGTTGTTTTAATGATAAAAAATAAGGTGATTTTTTATCTATTTATTGACTACAAGAGTAACTTTACAATTAATGCTTTTAATTTCCTAGAAGTTCTTTATTTTTTATTTCATATATGTTTTTTGCATCTGTTTGATATTGTTCACATAAAGCAGTTATTTGTTTTACAATATTATAAACGAAATCTTCTGAAACACCTGTCTGTTTTTTACTCTTCTTAATGAATTCATTTTGAATGTCCTTCATAGCATCTCGACAATTAATATACAAAGCTTTCGCATTCCTCGCCAGGGCCTCCCTATGCTCTTTTGTCACTTTAGGTACAGGCACATACAACCTAGTTCCATCTTGTTGTGGATTTAAGTTTAATCCTGAGCTATGAATTGCTTTTAAAACATCTGGTATGACTTGAGGAAATGATGAAAAGTCTATAACAAGGGTTTTTGGATTTTTTCTTATGATCTGAGCGAGCTCCTGTAACTCATAATCTTTGCCTTCATATTTGATTGGTAAGGATTCTATTGAGCCTGTTGTAGATCTTAGTGATAGATTCTTTGCAAAATCCTCTCGCATTTTTTCAATTGAGGTTTGGCATCTACTTTTTAGCTTATTCACATCAACTAATTCTGCCATCATTGTTGGATTAATATCCACTTTCGTTGTTTTGCCTTTCTTTTCTTTACCTCTATCTTTACTTTTAGCATAATTTCTGATTATAATTGTATTTGTATTTAAAGAATTTATACCTTCATAGCTTTGTAAGAGGTTAGGTTTTAGATTCCTTAAACATTTTGAAAACACTAAACGCTGCATAAAACGACTAGCCATTTTGTATTAAAGCTTGCTATTGTCGCAACCAGATCAAAATAAATAACTTCTGGCGAATATATACATTTTAATTGTTATTTACTCTCAAGCGCAGGCGGCAGGCTATAGTCTTTCGACCATACCGCGTAGTCTTTCGTAGAATATTGACTATTGAGTATGCAGATTGCAGATAGCAGAAAACAGAACCTAGATTATAGATAGTATAAACAAGTTTAAATATAGTTCAAATTTCCTTAGTTTGACATCTATAACAATTTTGACGTTCAGAATTCAGATATTATGGCTTAATTATGTAGCCTAATGTTATTTGAGATAGCAATCGCAATTGCAAATTTAAATAAATCATAGGCTAACTAGGTAGATGTAGTATCACAGAGCACGTCATCATACATTTTTCATAATGACACCAATAATAAAAGTTGATAATAAAATCAGACTGCTCACTGCAGATAATGAGTATTAAGTTTTGACAGCAGTCGTCAACAAAAATATTTTCTATTTGATCTGTAATAATAATGATAGTCTTCTAGTTTGTTTATATCTGTGAATTGTGATTATTTCAGGAACAATATTATCATTTTGGGATTGCTTAGATTTAATTTAATTTCATAGTATTTTTAAAATGTCTGTGTTATTACAGACAATTAAATTGTGTCTTAATAGAAAACCTTATAATACCTCTTATTGTAAATGCTTCTCCTTTAGAAATAAATCAGGTATTATCTAATATTATCAATACATTATAATAACTTTGTTACAAATAGGTTATATTTTGTTTTAAATTTTCAGATAATTCTAAAAGATTTATTACATTTGACGAAGTTGTGGCACAAAGAAGAGCCGAAGCACAAAAAAGTCTCGTAGTTCAAGTAAATTCAGAGTCCTCATTTAATGAACTATATGGATATTGTTCAAAATATGCAACTGTAAATGATGTTCACCATTATAAAAACTCAAATGACGAGGTAAAATACCATGATAAATAGCTTATTTAGCGAAGAGTATTAAAGAAGGTTTACCATATACATATCTTTCATAATTATAAAACTTACAACCGAATACCAGCACTTATTAACTTGTTTCTTGCAGCATTATATGCTAATTGAATTTAGCTCTGAAGATAACATGAAGGATGTTTTACAAGCATGTAGTGCTCATCAAAAAGATGTTGATATTATGTCTGTACAGTCACCATTTCTTTGGTTTCGTGCCGCTTCGGGAGCAAAAGAAAAATTTCCTGCTAGTAATAAATTATTAGCAGTGAAACATGGTAGTTGTAAAATCGATGAAGATGTATTGTTTGATGAACTACAAAACTGTGAAACAGTCTCACATCAATTGCAACTACTCTATGATCAAACAAAGTTGAATGATATGGATGTAAGGTTGCGGTATATGGTAGCTAGGCAGGTTGGTTATCAAAATAAATTTCAATGAAGTTATTCTTAAATTGTGTTTAGAGAAAAATAAATTCAAAGTACATTTATTTTTAGCTTGAAGTGATATGTAGCAGTCTTTATGCAAACATAGCAATCAAGCCATTTGGTTCATCAGTGAATGGGTTTGGTAAAATGGGCTGTGACTTGGACCTTGTTTTAACAAACATTGTAGCCCCTGAAATGGTAAATGTTATTTCAACTTATTAAATTGCCCTGAGTTTTGTAATTTTACACTGTCTTATCTTTTAAATGTTAAATGAATGGTCTTTAAGTAATTTTTTTTAAACAATAACTATAGCATATTATATAATATATTAAAAACCACTGTATTTTATAATGTTACAGTGTTCTCATCAAAACAGTTTTCTTTTGCCTTTGTTGTTACACTAGTTCACAATATTGTACTGTCATGAAGTTACAGATGGACTCCAAAAGGCGTTTAGTATATCAAGAAAAAAAATGTGAAGGTGGAAGAAGCCCTTGGCAGCGCCATATGGAATTAGTGGCAACATTACTTGAGCTGCGTGCCCCGGGTGCAGCCAGAGTGACCAGGATATTAAATGCTAGGGTGCCCATAGTTAAATATTCACATGAGATGGCTGATCTAGAATGTGACTTGTGCTATAATAACACGTTAGTACAAATTTTTCAATAAATAAATTATATCATTTGTAATTTCCACAATGTCAAAAGAGTGTCAATATTCATTCAAAACATATTAAAGTAAATCCTGGAGACTCCAAACTTCATATCAACTGATTTTTGCAGTTCTGGAGTATACATGTCTGAGTTGCTATGGTTACTTGGGTCACTAGATTCTCGAGTCAGGCCTCTAACATTTGCTGTGCGGCGCTGGGCGCGTGCCTGTTCTCTCACGAGTCCACATCCTGGAAGGTGGATAACTAACTTCCCTCTGACACTGATGGTCCTTTTTTTTCTTCAGCAGAAAAGAAATGATGGTATTGTACTGCCAAGCTTGAAGTACTTGGTAAAAATGTCTAGTAAGTATCACTTCTACTGTTTAACTTTTTATTAAGTGTTGCGTAAGACGTTCTAACACAGATTTTTTTAGTTAAAACTGAATATGTTGCAGTGTTTTTAGTAAAAATGTTATTCTGCTTAAGTCTTTTTTCTCATTTTGTTCGGAAGTTGATGCCTTTTTGCCTAGGGAGTGTATGTCGCTGTCAGTTATGATTTTGCATACCCAGTTTTTCCAAGAAATTTCAAAAGAATTTTTATTTGAAAATCCATTGGAATACTTATTAAATCTGTGTGTGTTTCCTGTTTGTTTAGTATGTTTATTTACTGCAGGTAAAGAAGACGTCCGCATAGCTGAAGAGAATCTCAACTGTACATTCCTACGTGACCTAAACAAATTACCAGAAGACAGCTATAGTCAAAGCAAAGACGACTTACAAACTCTTCTATTTCACTTCTTTGAATTTTACGCGCAATTCGATTTTCAAGACAGAGCCATTTCTATTAACGAAGGTGTTCCAATCCGAAAACCGAATGCGTTACCGCTTTATATTGTCAATCCTCTAGAACCATCGCTAAACGTGAGCAGAAATGTCAGTTTCGAAGAGTGTGAGAGACTTAAAATGGAAGTGAGAAATGCAGCATGGCACTTGGAGAGTGTATTAGATGGCAAGAAAACAGACGATTGGGGCCTATTAGGGCTCATAGAAAAAAAGACCACGAGAAGTCTTAAAAAATTACTACGAGTCGGAAACACACATAGATTAGTTTCCGTAAAAGACTTATTTGTCGAAGACGGCGAAGCTTCGGAAATAAAAAAATTAAAGACTGATGAAGATATAGAAGATAGTGTGAAAGACATTAAAAATAAATTGGACTCTAAAGACCAAAAAGAGCGAAGATTAAAATTTAAGAACACACAAGTTGCTAACGAAGTGTACAGGATAAAACGGAATAAATTATGATTGTTTTTAAATTCCTAGCGAGTGGGGTGTATGAGTATGATTTATAGGAGAATAAAAAAGGAATGGTGATCATAAAAGAATTTTTAAACCTGTGTTTCATCATAAACATAACAGTCTTACAAAGACAAATGATTTTGATGAAATAATGTAAAATATGTAACTAGAAAACGCCTTCTACACTGTATGTATGTGATATTGGATGATATTTTAGTATGACGATTACTTTGTATGTGAGCTAAAGTTTGTAAGTTGTCCTCGAAATCAGAAACTAAAAGTTCATTCCCAATCACTTCAGTAATTTGAGTAAATTAATATTCATAGTCGTAGAATAGTGACGGATCTGACAAAAAGTAAACTTTCAAGTCAATTCATAATAATATAATCATGTTAGTTTTTGTCATAACTATTTTAATTCGTATTCTGTTATTATGAAATATTGGCATACAAGAAAACAAAAGGGTTTGTTTTGAAACAAAATAAAAATAATAACATTAAATTACACATTTTGCTGGAAAAATCACATGTTTCTATCAAATCTATCACTTTACCGACTGATTAATTTGAAATTTAAAACACATGGAATTTTTTTTTAATGTAGCCGATTTATAATTTAGTCAATGTAGTATCCAAATATGATAAAAAGTAGATTTGACGAAAAGACATGACGAAATGTATGTTATTAGAACATATTTAAAAAAACTTAATTTATACATAGGCCTTTTGTTATACCAAACGGAAAGATAATTATAAAAAACTGTAAATAAAAAACGTTACTTATTAAAATATGTTTTTATTCATAACAATTTTAAACATGAAGTTTTATTGCAACGGCTCAACCGTTTGTCATACAATAGCACAGAGATACATTGGCTTTTATTTATAACTTAAAACAAAGAATAATTACTCAATATTAAGAGAATAATTAAATCACATTTCTGTCCTGGTATTTGAGATATGATACAATAATGCTACCTTTGCATTCGTAGTATTATTTTTATGAAATTCACTTAAGTTTTGGCCACACAAAGACTCAAATGTTTGTCTATACCTATTTATACTATAATGCACATATAGCAGAAGATCTGACTTTTCCCACTTTTGTAGTGCGCGTGCGCATGTTGTCGTAAAAACTGTTTCTTCGGAGAAAATGTTGTACCGTTCATTTGTGTCGAAGACACGACACTGGAATTTAGTGAATTAATTTAATTTTAAGAAATAATAACAATATACATATATTTTAATGTCATAAGAAAAAGTTTCTTTAGGACTCTTGCTGGCTTGATTCGGTTAATAGAAATCCAGTATCGTGGATTACACTTGTTCACTTTAAACATTAATGAAAAAGACATTTTTGCATATGTATCTGAGAAAGCTAGAAAAATATTTTGTGACAACTCGAAACTCGAACTCATGATCTCTTACAGTTAGTTACATTATATAGTTACCTCATCATTAACTTCATCGTTCATGCAAACTTCACTCTTAAAGTCCAACAAAGAAAGAATGCATAATATCTCCTTCCCATTTTTGCAACTACCCACAATTTCCATCAAGAACTCTACAGCTCTACTGGGTATCACGTGACTCTCGTGGGAATGATTTCTATTATACAAATCGGTTATTATACAAGCGATCCTCTGTCTGTATGTCTGTTCGTCATCTTCTAATAATATGGCTATGGTGCAAAACAGAGTCGCTTTGTATTCAACTAAAAAAGTAATTATTGTATTGTGAAATTGTTTCTTGCAATTTTTTTTTCTCACAATTAAGTACACAAAACTCGCGAGAACTACAATCTAGCCGATACAATTATGGCTAATAACAATACAATAACAATTTGGAAGATTGAAGAACAAATAAAATAAAAGATACATTTCAATTTTAATACAAAATGTTCATGGGTTTCGTAACTGTTGTCAAATATTTATGCGTGCGTTCAGACATTGATTTCGAGTAAACTAAGGAAAATATATGAAACTACTTAAATATACAACAATTTTTATGTTATTGTCTTAATCAAGTAGTGAACTCAATATTTATGTTGTATTCATTGTAGTAATAAAATCATGACTGTTAGCCGGTACGAAGTTAGCCGGGTCAGCTAGTAGATAAATAAATCTTATAATTACTACAAATTTTATACTCACACAATTCACTTTCATCCAAATCGATATCCATAGCCAATAACCTCTCGAAGGCTTCCTCTAAAAACTCAACAACGACCTCTCTAGTATCATCCGCGTTATGAGAAAACGCACACGCGAAAACCACCCTTATTGCTTCCAAAACACTTTTGCCGGACAAACTCGATCCTATGATCTTTTTACTTAAAAAACCCGTTAAACTCTTCAAGTAAATATGGGTTAAATTCTCATGTTCGGAATCGAGTAAAAATATCAACGATTCTAGTAAAATTGTATCGTTAAGATGGTTTTTCTTTAACTTTGCGTTTATTATGTGCTGTTGTGTATTTCCTTCTAGAACCAACAATTGCAGAGCTTTTTGCGTACATTCAAGGTATTTGCTATCCAATACATTGCATAAAAGCTGTATATAATTGCCCTTTCTCAACAATCGCATGGAACTGGATATACTCTGTATTTTACTTTGAGTTGCCAGAGAGTTTAATGCAACTAAAACTATTTCATACGTGTCGTGTTTTAAGCATTTTTGTATAAAAACACTCGTTTCTTCTATATCGTTGTGAATATTTAAAATGCTAAAGAGAAGTTTGACAACGCTCGCTAAACAGACGAATTTTCCCGAATTAATAATAGATTTCGATCCATTAAATAAAATATCATTTAAGAGCGGTTTTATATTGTTAATTAATTTTGCGTAAATTTCTTCTGGAAATCTGAAATAAGTATTCAACAAATAGTATGAAAGCAAAATCAAAATTACGAAATTGTATGTCCTGTTTGGCGCAATAGCGATGTTTTAACAGACTTAAAAAAAATGAATTATGTGATATTGTCGAAATTTAATAATATTTGAAAATGATAATTCATTTAGGCTCCCAAGCGAGTATCCTTTATTTAGTATGTATGACAATTTCTCAGTAATTAAATTATGTATAAATTTAAAAGTTTCATTTAAATCAGCTCAGCAGTTTTGGAGAAACCTACTCAATCATGTTGACTTGTTATAGAAGTGGGTTTGATGTTTTAAAATGACTTTTTCTTTACCGTACAAGCAGGCGAACCACTGTCCCTAAACCAACAAACATTTAATATTGAAATACAAATATATCTTTAAAAAAAATTACCTTTGTATAATTAAATCGACCATTTTGACATAATCATCGGTGAGTAGATAACAAGGCATGCGCGTGAGTGTCTGCTCCACGATCCATTTCGTGTTTAAAAGGACTTCTTCTAGATCATTTAATTTATCATCGAAACATAGATCATCCGGTTGGGCTTCTAATAGTTTTATTAACTAAAAAAAATTCTGGTGAAACTAAACATTTACGAGTTAATGTACGAGAGAGTTAAATAAATCTAGGTTAATCCTGTACCTGTAATATGACCCCATGGCAGTAATTTTTCTTAATCAGACGATCGTTCATCAACTTCAACATTGCCTCGACATGCGATATATACCTGCAATTTCATTATTATATTTTTTAATAAGTATTATTATTATATAGGCTGGAAATGATCTGGTCGAGTCAATTGATCGTTGATTTTTATTGTTGTTTATTAATCATTGCGATTTCTCCAATTTCGTTTTAAGAATTATAATTTTATTATATTTTTGTTATGATTTAATTGTTTCATAGTTTGGAATCATTACCTAACGAATTACTTTCTTTTAGGCGATTAAAAAGAGTGGAGAAGAGTTTATTTCCACTTCTCTTCCGTTCTACGCCCTTGATTTGAGAACTGTCAGTAAATGTAAAATTAGAAGCATTTAATGTATATTTCTTTTTTGACGATCATAAGTGTACATTGTGTTACCTATAATGATTAAATGATTTTGAATTTAAAAAAAAGTACGAATTTTGTTACGACCAATCATGGTCTAAGATCCCGCTATACAACGACCTTCACCGAGATGCTTATTTAATGAAACTTATTTTATATATAATTTAATATGTCAATAAATATAATCCATATGGGTTGCCTAGCAAATTTCAGTCCAGAGTATGTTTAATTAATTTAAAAAAAAATATTTTTTTTAACATTTCACCGGTATGATTATTAGATAAATTCTATACCAATCGAAAGTATGAAGCCCATAGAAAATGCAAACGTTAGGTTGTTTTTAATCAATTAATTATTTATGTGTATATTTTTTATGTGACACTAAAGTATATATACATCTTTAGTATAAAAGAAGGTTATAGTGATACATATATAATACTACCCTGATTAAAATATTGATTGAAAAAAGTTCAAAAAATTTACTACATGCAAATTATAATTATTTTTTTTTTTAAATATTAATTAAACATACTCTGGACTGAAATTTGCTAGGCAACCCATATGGATTATATTTATTGACATATTAAATTAAATATAAAGTAAGTTTCATTAAATAAGCATCTCGGTGAAGGTCGTTGTATAGTGGGATCTTATACTATCAGAGCAGAGCATATGCCTCGAGTGGGGTTGAGGCGCCATCTCGATTCTTAACAGTGCATATAGGGATTTTTAAATTATTATTTATTAAATATTAAAGTGAATTATACTTCGTTAAAGATCAGTATAGACTTCTCTACAATGGGAGATTAATTGTTTGAAGTGAAAACATCTTAAGCATCGTTGTACACTTTTTTTGGAATGGGTAAAAAATGTTAAACTCGCGTCAGGACACGTGACCTGATCGAAAATTCGTAAGACGGGTGGAGAGTAGACAGCTGGCGCGGCGTATTTAATGTAATATAAATTGTCATGTTTGTGTACGATAGCGCAATAAATAAATATTGTATTCTACCACATAAATGATAGTATTAATAATTATTATTCCCTAACTATTCCAAAATATTAAAAATGCACAGCGTTAATATTCAAGTTTTCACTTCTACCGGCACTCCCGGAGTGTAGCCCGTCGTTTTTTTTAAAATAAAACTTGAATAACACTCACATATGCGGCGATATGAGCGGAACCATCGCTCTAGCGGCCAATTGCCGAGTCTTAAGCACGGGGCTACCCGCGCACGACAAAACCAGTGGGATGAATGACACGAGCTGAAGATTAATCAAATTTTTATGAGATGCAGCCTTTTTTAGAAGCAAAAACAGTTTTAAGTGCCATATTACCTTTATATTAGAGACGGTTCCTTCCAAGGCCGACGGGTAGAGCCTGGCAAGGAGAAGCAGGACAGGATACACGGACGGACGAAGCAGCTTGTCCGAATCGTTTGCTTCCGCTAATTTATTCTGGAATATGTTGGACATTAAATAAAACAAAAAATAAAAAAAATTCTCTCTCACAAAAACCTACCCCCATGTAATCCGCTAGCGCCGGGTATCGTAAAAAGAATATGCGTCCGGTCATCCGGTTGCGAGTGCAAAGATTATCCGGGTCCTTGCCCCGGGTCACCCCGAATATCCGGACCATCAGGGCACTGAATAGCAGCGTCGATGAATTTCTCTCCTAGAAATATACTTTATTTCGAAATAATCATCTTTTTACACAAATAAATGGAAATTTCTTTATGAAATAAAAAAAAGTGTTATTCAAGTGAACTAAATTCCTATTTTAGAAAATCTAAATGTTACATTTTATTAGATTGCTTATTTAAAATACAATTAAGATAACATGATCTTTTTAAGAGCGGCTTATGAAAACTCACCTGCCAAGTGCTCCCTTCGAAGCCTTCCAACGCGAGTAGCAATCCCTCCCCCACATAGGCCGCCACCGCGTCGTCGAGGTTCGTATTTCTGTACAACGCGCGTAGAACGTTCGTACAGTGCGTCCGCGCCTCCACCGACGGGCTTCGTCTGCCGACGTGCAACAACGTGCGCATGCATTGCGAGAAGCATTTGGGGTTGCCCGTCACTTGGAGCTCCGTTATCACCAGGGCCTGTTTATTTTCAAATATCTTATGAGTTTAGGCACATTTTTTAAGCTATTGCATAGATTTTATCGCGGGATTTGAGCGCGGCGACCGAATCAAGAAATTCCGTAACGAAAATAAAAACCTAGCATACGATGACGTAATGTAGGTGCGGCCAATACTCGTTAGAGCGGGACAGAACGCATACAGCGTATTCACATCTCCTTGACGAGATCAGTGACGTAAGAGCGGCCGGTGCAGCCGGTACTCTTTAGAGTGAGACGGACTATATAGGCGTGTTAGTCTGAGTCTGGTAGATACAATTAAGATAAAAAAAAAAAAAACTGCATAAATAAAAAAATAATTATAACGGCATATGATGAAAAATGCTATGCTAGCTTTACCGCGACTGTCCCGAAAGCCACACGTTTTTTTTGTTTAAATAAGACTAAATTATTTACTCTGGTAACTTTGATAGTATTATTTTATCATGGTTTTTGACATTCTTTTATAATAATTGTTTTAGATCAATGTCTAAATGCCTCGCCTGTATCATAAAAGGCAGGCCGGCACTCCTCCTGGTCGCACACAACTTGTGGTGATCCCCGCTTTCTATGACCGCCAACAACTCTCGCAGCCAACGCTTCGGGAGCTCGTGTAGTTTAGGGCTCTGACAGCGCCACAGCCTTTAAGAAAATATCAGAATGAAGGGTAATTTGAGCCTGCCCAACGCGCCATTCTTAAGATATCCTAGAGGAAACCGTTTCGCTACTAAACTTCAAAATTCTTAACGATTAGATAGCTATACTTAAATAGCAATATGCAGACTTTTTCGGAACAAACAAAGACGCACTTTTCTCGATCACACTTTCTTAAAAACAAAATTTTCAATAAAAATCTTAAACAACATTTTTCAACCTGTCCTATGTTTCTATATTCTTCTTGTACAACAGTAATTTAATTATAAAATTGTAAGTGTTATATAGAAATTATTAAGTCAAATGGAGAACACTGCCCATCACACAAGGAATCCGAGAGCACATTCTTTTATCTAAACCGCCTTTCTTTCATTTTTAACAAAAACTTCAGAGCATGTTTTATTGCATATTCTATTCAAGCTAAAAATATAGATAAGTTTTTGGTAATTTAAATTATTATGCCTTAAATAGAAAATCAAATCATCAAGAAACATAGATATATGAATAAAGAGTTTCAACCTCACCTGGTCAACAACTTGGTGAAGCCGACGTAGGCCTGCTCGAAGGCGCCACGATGCTTCGTCTCTGCTAGCAGAGCGGTGAAATGCTCTCCCATCTCGCAAACCGACTGAGCACTGACACTCCCGCCTGACCCGCATTCCCCTTCTATCGACAGCTTCGAAGATATCACACCCAGAAGAAGGGATACCTGGAATACCATGTTTAATATAAATGAAAGTTTGTGCCAATAGAGGGCGTTGTCAAACCAAGTTGTAAATATAATACGAA
Organism: Pieris melete; assembly: GCA_963693345.1. Classification (NCBI taxonomy): domain Eukaryota; kingdom Metazoa; phylum Arthropoda; class Insecta; order Lepidoptera; family Pieridae; genus Pieris; species Pieris melete. The sequence goes on from CAVNZK010000003.1 coordinate 379,909, forward strand.
ATATTTCCAGAATTTTTTAGAAAATGAGCTGCGATACCTCTTTGACCGATCTCCAAGCGCAAAGCAACACCATCTGCGCAGTGACAGGTCGTCCGTCTTGCAGGCAAACGTTACTGAAATATAAGAGGTATTTCATTTTATATTTTATTATGAAAAGGAGAGATTTTTGTATGTTTGAAAATCTACTCAAAATAACTATCGATAATTCTTTCACATTAGTATGCCACACTATTCACGATATATTTCCAAAATTAAGACGAGATGCATCGCTAGTAGTTATACTGATTTATAATTCCGTAGAATTCTGACAGCTATCATATTTTGACATGTCAGTGATGGCAAAGCTCTTTGGCCGGACACGATTTTTAATTTCAATACGACTCTGAACATTCGGATGCTAGATTCGGGTCTATACATACATTTTATTAAGTGCGGTGCTCCACATTAAAAGTGGTTAAGCGGCGAGTGATAATTAAGTCCCTTTCCATCACAAACAGTGAAAAACGCACATGTAAAGATTACATTTTTTTTAAACCTGGAGTTAGCAGGCAGTGATGCCAGCTAAAGAATAAAATTAAGTAATTAAAGTTAATTCGATATATTGTTCGTGATATTTAAATATTTGATATTTTTGTATTAGCTCACTTGAGTAAGTAAATATTTAGATTTACCTTTTTGTAGGTTAAACATAAGAAATACGTAGCATTTTTATTGCCCTCAAATAAGTCACTTTTGTTCCTTAATCGGTAGAGAACTTTTTTAATAGCACCACTTATGAAATGTCAGAATTTTACGAAATGAAAAATCAGAGTATGTCTGTATACAACTTAAGAATCCGTTTTTGTATATAACTATAAGAATAACAATGAAGACTTGATATGAACACGGTTTTACCTGGAGTCGTTTTCTTCTATGGCAACCCCATTCATGTCCATGGGCAGATGACCCTCGGGCGAAGAGTTATTGACCACGCAAGCCACGGCGTGATTTACACGCAGACACAAGCTTATCATGCGGGTTATTAACTGTGTCCATTCTGGGTCACTCGATATCTCACTGAAATTAAGTATTGAGAACACGCTTAGCTAAAGCTAAACTACTATTGATAAATTGCCCGCCGTGTGGGCGTGGATATCCGGAAGCTGTATCCTACATAACAATCTAAGAATATGAAAAAAAAGATAAATGGACTATAAATTAATCAATAGTTCTTGAGATTTAAAATCTACCAAAGTGAGGGTAATCTCAAAGGAAAACGTTTTGCTAAATGTTCAATTGTTGTTCTGCTCTTATTGAGCATAGTATCATGATTTATATTAAAATTAATTAATTTCATTCTTACATAAATATCTTTTATTTATTCATTTATTATTAATTATTTCTTTTTTCTTCGTAAATAAAGGATATTGTTAACACTTTTTATACACTACTATTAACTACATAAATTGTAAATTAATTAAAACGCTTACCCGTTTCAATAACGTATTGCTTTACGTGCCGCTTAATAAAATAAAAGTAATATCGATCTGTTTATATTAAGAATACAAAATACCCAGCATCCACGGTCTCCAACAGATATCTGGCGCAGTGCACGAGCCCGTACATGGGTGCGTCCTTGGCCGCGTGCAGCACGCTGCTCTCGCACACCGCCACCTCCGCCTCCACCCGAGACAAGAGGCGGGACACGAGGTCGAAGCATTCTCTCTCTGGTCTATCTGTGTCTCTGGAAAGACCGTTTCACCATACTTGACGTTCAGCGAATTCATTTATTTTTAATTTAAAAATATTAAATTAATTTAATAAATTAAACTGGAGGTTTTGAAAAACAATTGTCTTATTTATAGAATATAATTTTTTTATTCCGTAGAATTCTGCATTTCATAAGTGTTGCCATTAAAAAAGTTCTACACCGAAAAAGGGACAAATTTGACTTATTTTTTATATTTTACCTCCAGAAAGGTAAATCTAAATATTTACTTTCTCAAGTGGCCTTATGCAAAAATAATAATATATTTCAATATCACGAATAATATATCGAATTAACTTTAGGTACTTTATTTTATTCTTCAGCTGGCATCACTGCCTACTAATTCCAGGTTTAGTAAACCTTTTTAAAATTAAAATGTTATCTTTACTTGTGCGTTTTTTACTGTTAGTGATGAAAAGTAACGTAATTACCACTCGCCGTTAAACCCCTTTTAATGTGGAGGACCGCACTTAATAAAATGGGTACATTGACTAACGATAAAATATATGTACAGATTTCGATATTCAGACACGTTAAAAATTTGCCCGGCCAAAGAGCTTTGCCATCTCTGACATGTACAGAATTAAAAATCAAAGTGTAGTTGATTTTGATACCTCTCACCCAAGCCCCGTACGTATGATCCACACCGATTCCTCAATAGTAACAGCTTGTACGCGGCACACGAGCAGTCAGTGGGTTTGACGGACGACGCTTGTGATAAAACATCTTCCAGCTTCAAACTCGTTGAGAAAGTTTTCTAAAAAACCAAAGACAAATATTATAGGTTAAATGATATCTATAACTTGATGAGAAAACATTAAACGTTCTTCAATACCTCAAACGTTTCTTTGGGACAAAGAGTCAGTATCCTCAGCGCCAATATTTTGTTGTTCTCATAACTGTCTTCGAGATGCGACAAGAGTCTGTCCACGTGCTCATGTCTCCAAACCCTGAAACAATTTAATAGTAAACATCGTTATGGTGGTATTTCCTGCAATTATTATTTACGATTTGCCCATGACGCTCAAATTGCCTATTTTGCTTCCTTCAAATAGAGATTTTGGCGTGAATACGTCTTTGAATTTGCTACCATAAGGGCAATACAAAGAACAATGATAACAAAATCGGTAAGAATTAAAATATACCACTACCAACGCTAAGAGCACGATGTAACGGCGGTATCGCCTTACATAATACCTTTTAATGTCCTCTGTTAAACCCTTGATTAAAGTCATGGCGATAAATGCAAATTAGGAGGATTTTTATTTTTATTTGGACGACCACAAGCGTACGAAATATTTTGCCATAATTCTTAATTATGTTAAGATAGATTCACTTAGGTTAAAGCTACTTGCAAAAAATTCCCAACATTGTTAATAATAAATATTTAATATTTCCAAAGAAAGCGGTTCATTCAGAAGATTTATAATAAAAAAACCGTACAATCAGCCATATAAAATGCAAATGTCATAAGAACAGTTATTTATAATTGTTGTCAAAACCTGTGGTCTAAATACTCTCCCACTAAAGGCACCTTGGTTTTAAAAATCAAATCATTTTCCCTTTGAAAACATTAAAGGGCAATGATCTATAACTTCTGGGAAGGTGATGAAATAATTTGATAGCCATGGCGTAAAAAATATCAAGTACAGCATGCAGGTACCCACAGTCCTGTTGGATCGCTCGGTATATAGAGGCAAATTAAAAAAAAATATACCTTTTTTACAGTCTGCTTCTAGGATATATTTATTTAATAAAACTGAATCACCAAATCATTTTAACATTCCCATAAAATAAAGTTGTAATCGCCCTCACCTCTGATATCCTTCCAAGGAAACATGTTCAATCCAATCCAACACTTGCAAAGCCACTAATCGCCGGCTGTAATTTGCCCCCACGAGTAGACCCGAGTAACACTGTTCACGGAGATCTTCCACGAACTGGAGATAATGATCTGATTGCTCTCTCTTTCTCTTCAACACTTTGTAACTGTCCTCGAGGCGTTTCACGAACTGGAATGTTAAGCGTAAAATAGTCCATAACTTTATCTGCCTATTTATTTATTTATATTTATTTAACCTAATTTAATAAAAAGGATATTTTACATAAGAAAGTGTCACACTATACACTACTTCCATTCTCTATTAAGAGGAAGACACTTTGTGCGTATATTCTATTTTTTCACTTACCATTGTTTAACACTTAAGAATAACGTGCACCCACACTTATTCACTTATTCAAATGGTTTTGTCCTTTTCAATCTTCTCACTAAGCTGGTGATGTCAAGAAGTTTAAAGTGACTAAATCTCTCCCAAGATCCTTTGGTCTGCATCTTCAGTAATTTTAAACTTAACATAATGGGTACCTATTCGTATGAAAGAACTTACCTTTTTCATCATAGACAGCATAAGTTGTCTAAAATGCGGCGCCTGCGCATTGCAATTATATTTAAGGAAATACAGGATAAATTTTAGGTCTTCGGGCGAAAACATCTCCGTTGACTTTGGAGATTCCACTACCAGAGATAAAGATAGGATCCTCGTCTGAAATATTATTTACAAAAGCTTTAAAAAATCCTTTCAAAATTATTATCTTATATTATTGGGGTCCAATCGAGTCCAATGGAATTCCAGGATATCAATATCTTAAAAACTACTAAACCAATCTTGATAAGATTTGAATTTTCTCCTAAGTTTATCTATTAATTATATTACCTATTAATTAATATCCAATTGGATATAAATAAAATGACGATTTCGGACGGACAAACATACATACAAGCGTCCTACGAGATACGTACTAGGAAGTCTAAATCATATTCAAAAGTTATCCAATTCCAACATCGTCTCATACAGTTCACTTCCTTTTTTTAAATCGGTTAAAAAGACTAAAAAACGCTTGATTGATTTGATCCATTTCCATTTTTTATCCTCCCATAGTCAACTTTCTATCTTTCTCTTAGTTTAATAGAAAAATCGATAAGTTGTATTTTTTTTGCGTAATCACAAAAATAATAGATCCCTGAAAAATAAGCATCGTCATATAAATAGTAGGTCTTGTAAACTGGTCTACCTCATCAACCGTATCAACAGCCGCAACCTCGAGCAGTTCGTATCCAATGACGTCACTCGTTCGTCGCGAACGACGGATAACGCTCAGTAACATTAGCACGCACTTCAGATTATTCGTAGCATCCGTCACATATGGCAACCTGGAAAGGTTTGAATAACATACAAAAAAGGCGATGACGTACTGAGCCAGATTCTCCACCGACAAAGATACAAATGCTACGTATTTTTTATGTTTTACCAACAAAAAGGTATATCTTAATATTTCCTTACTCAAGTGACCTAATAGAAAAATAACAAATACATATTTAAATATCACAAACAATATATAGAATCAACTTTAATTTCTTAATTTTATTCTTTAGCTGGCATCACTGCCTACTAATTCCAGGTTTAGTAAACCTTTTTAAAAAATAAAATTGTATCTTTACTTGTGCGTTTTTTACTATTTGTGATGAAAAGGGATGTAATTATCGTTCGCCGTTAAACCACTTTTAATATGGAGCACTGCAATAAAATAGATACATTCACTAACAAATAAAATGTATGTATAGAATTAGATGTTCAGACTCGAATTGAACCAAAAATATTTGTAATCTCCGACATGTGAAAAAATGATAGCTGTCAGAATTCTACGGAATTAAAAATCAGAGTATAATATACTAAAATGTACAAAACAATATAAAAACTCACATATACTCCAAAATATTTTCATCCATCTTCACAGCGAGGGCCAGTATATCTTCTAGAATATTCATAACGGCAGAGTCCAGGGAATGGGTGGAGACATGATTCACTATGCACATCACCCAGCCCTCGTAAGCCTCTTTACCGGGACATTCTTTCATGTGCTTTTGAAGAAGAACTTCTAGAAATGTCGTGGCCTGAAATGGAAATTATTAGTTTAATAATAATTACCCTAATTATTATTTAAAAAAAAAACAGATCCAATATATATATATATGGTTAAATGGTTTCACATAATGTTAGTATAATTTCACAGCAAAGTAATGTTAGTATAGCAATCTAACTCTCTTTGCTTAGAAATGGTAACTTGGTATAATAAAAATATATATGTTAAATTGTAGTAATACATTTCAGTGACACTACAACCTTTTTAGGTCATCTGTTTCATGATCATTTGTCAATCTAATAGGCAAGTAGGTGATCAACCTTCAGTGCCTGACACACGCCGTCGACTTTTGGGTCTAAGGCAAGCCGGTATCCTCACGATGTTTTCCTTCACCGTTCGAGCGAATGTTAAATGCGCACATTGAAAGAAAGTCCATTGGTGCAAAGACGGGTATCGAACCTACGACCTCGTGGATGAGAGTCGCACGCTGAAGCCACTAGGCCAACACTGCTCAGAATAATGCATTTGGATTTGTAAACATATTATATACAAGTTTATTTAAATAAATGAAATCAGTTTTATTGATAAAAAAACTAAGTAAAATAACATTCATTTATTTTCACATTAAAATTCGCATACTAACACTGGCTTGTACGTTTAAGACACATATAACCTCATTAATAATATTTGGGAACACCTCCAACACATATTGTGCCCCCAGCTCATTGGTCAGAGACGTTAAGGTCAAGTAGAAACTCTTGCGGTTCCTGTCAAAGCTCCTTAACGCTTTTATTATACTGGTAACTCCTGTTTTATCGCCTGAAAATCGTTATTTAAAATAAATTAGGTAAGACACTTGTTTAATTATAATATGAGACTTAGACTCCAAAATCGAGTAAAGGATCTGACAAGTACAGGGTCTGAAGATTCGCAAAAAAAATTAACTGCCTAAACGGCGCCATCTTGCATTTGATCAAGAACTGGCAATTCAATGGAGTGAAAGTTTTAGACCAAAAAGCCCAAAACTTTGATCAGCTACTCGGGGCGGGCGGGCGGCGGCGGTAGTGTGCAAATCCATCTTTGAATTCTTTTAAAGACAATTTGAATTTGGCCAAACATAAACGGAATTGCTTAAAGTAATCGGTGCTATACTGAAAAATTATGAGTATGGTGTTGGACTTTCATCCGGTTGGGGATTTAGAAAAAAAAATGAAATCTGGACTTTCCATCTGCTTCCCTGAAGCTGCCAACTGCCTGCATAAACCTCATGAGAACGAATTAAGGCGCTTAATTAAAGTTGTAGAAAATCTTGAGTAAAATACAACACAATTGCAATTTCGGTGTTTTTCGCGCGTACGAGATGAAAACAAGCTCTAGTTGGTTGTGAATACGCAATATGCGTTCTGTCCCACTCTAACGCACCTGCGCTACGTCACCGATCACGCCAGACCGATATGAGACGTAGTATGCGTTCCGTCCCGCTCTAACGCGTATTGGCCGCACCTATATTACGTCATCGTGTGTAAGGTTTTTATTTTCGTTACGGAATTTCTTGACTCGGTCGCCGCGCTCAAAGCTAGCGATAAAATCTATGCAATACATATAACAATTAAACGAATACAAGATTTTTTGTATTTGCATAAAACCGTTTGTAATAGATATTCAAAGTTTATCCTTTCAAAAAATCCAACCACATACAATATTTACCTTGTCTCTCAAGTCCTGAAGAATACTTCACAATATTACTTAACATCTGCGACGTCAGGTGTCTCACACTGTCCATATAATGCTCTAGATGCGCCCAAACGAATACTAGAAGGCGATCCGTCACTTTCACCCCCATTGATGACTTATCTAGCGATTTACTAATGTGTACCAGGCTACGGGTTACACCTAGGGTAAAAGTTGAGTCTGAACTCATCCTGAAATTATTACATTAGTTTATTAATATTGCATACCACCAATTTAACCTACCTATTTTTTATTACATGCATAATTGTCCTACATCTGTATGCAGATAATCTAATTCTTGTTTAGAGTTAAAAATAATTGTTTGTGCCCAAGGGCATGAAAAGTTTGAATCACAAACACAATGTGGGGACAAAATCAGAGGGAAGCTATATCAAAATGATCATTATATTACTTTATATAGCTAGTGAAATTAAAACTTAATGCAAAAGCACTATATTAACCGAAATGATCCTTGAGCTTTACCTCTCGCCTATAGCTAATATATGATCTATAAGGACTATTACAGCTACTTCAGTGCCCACACATGTCAAATGCAATAGTTGTACTGGCACCACTGTAGCTATTGCTGAATACAGACTAAGCTTTGCAGCGTCATTTGAAAGCAGCTCTTCAAGACTTGATTTATCGGTAGCCAAGGATAACAGCTGAAAAGGGTTAATTTAATAATAAATTATAGGCAACCTACAAGCATATCAAGTAATATTGTAAATAATGTACCTAGTGCTGTATTTTTATATTTACATTAAATATAATATAAGTATTAGTTATTATCAATGATCAAATCTTATAGAAGACTTACATCAATCCAAGAAATATCCCCATTCTCCAAAATATACATTGCCACAAGCAACAATCCACACACTGACTTTGTGTCCATTGGAGCATCTTCATCGAATAAAATGTGTTTCACCGATCTTGTGATCTCTTCAAATGTACACACAATTTTATCTTTGTCACCCACCTTCTGAACTATGTAAAGTAATAACCGCAATGTTAAATGTGCTAAGTTAAATAACTCTGTTTTCTCTGTTGGTGATAATGTATTGGAACTGAAAAAGGAGATACAAGCTTATAATTATTTTTATATAGAACTGAAACAAATGCTAAAATTCAATGCTCCTCAATGGGTTCTCATCTGACAGAAATAAACCTTAATGACTTATATTTTAAAAGTACTTAAAATTATAATGTTTTTCTTTATCATTTAAGGCATTACCAATTAATTCATGAGTAGTATTTTTTTTTCTTTAAATATTAGATATTTTAAGATAAATGTTCTTAAAAATATGCTATTATTAATTACCTCAATGTAGAAACAGCACAATTTAGGCAATCTCTAAAATAATCAGCTAATGAGACTTCCAAGTTCTTAAACGAGACAGCCCCTGGGGGAAAATTTTCTATACAAGCAGCTAGTTTTGTCACAACATCCTTGTAATCTCTATAGGTTGCAAACTGGCTTTGCATCATACAAGTTATTTCCTTTGAAAGCACTACAGAAAATGCCTCCTGAATATCAATATTTTTAGCTATACATCTGTAAAAATAAAAAACCCTTTTAATTTAGTGTAGTTCTTTTGTATTAATTTACTTATACCTCTTCCCTGACATGGAAGAGACTTTATTAAAGGGTAGAGTAGTTTTAATTATAACAAGTTTAAAATTATACTTTTATTAATCAATTTTAAGACTTGACAAACTTGGGCAAACATTAAAATATTACAATTGGGTGGTGAACATAATATGTAACTTATTCAAAAATAAATACCGTGTTAGGAAACTTTTGACGGGATGTTTTTGTTCAGCTTGTAAAAATACAACAACTAGAAACCTTAAATTTTCATTATTACAAGGTTCTGAAGAAAATATGTCCTTTAAGGATGAAAGTTGTTGATCAACACTAGTAGCTTTTAGAAAGTTATTATGATGCTCATTTCTATCTGAAAAATAGAAATATTACAACTTTTTCAAATGTAGATAACAAGTTCAATGTAGTGTTCCCTCAAATTTTAAAATTATTTTTAAAGCCAAATATTAAATGTGTGTCCATTTTTAACAAAGTAGAACTAAATGAAGAAATTCAATTAACTTACATAAGTTATTAATGTAATCTTCTGGAATTAATATGGGTTCGACTCCTATGGGGTTTTTAATTTTACATCCTCCACCGCTTATTCTTAAAGACAACCCATTCATTTTGGCGTAGGAACGCGGTTTTATATACTTGAAATAGTTTCACAAGATATTATTTTTATTTACACGTTTCTTGTTTTGTATGTATGTTTATACTTTATTGTTTACAAAATCCTTAAAAATCATCGTGGCGGAAAACTTGAAAAATAACCTACAAAAAGTCAATTGTCATTTTTGAATATTAGGTTGAAGGCTAGGTACCACTAGGGTACTGCGATTTGTTTAATGTCTTGTTCTCCTCTTGGTAGTAGGTTCATAAAAAAAATATTTATGAATTTAAATGATTTTTGTCCATATTGTCATTGTCAAATTAACTCTAATCTGCCATTTATTTGGGGAAAAAAATTAAAACAGTTTTAATTTTCAGTTTTATTAGGTATCTATAAAACACATTGTATATACTTATAATAACTAAATCACTATTTTCTACTTTCTACTCAGTCTTGGCGGGCTCTGGCGCGATCTCTTCAGAGATCTTTTCCTCATTTTTCTCAATTTTCTCTGGTTCTTCTTTTATCCTACTGCCGTTTGGATTATCGCCTGTAATCAATAACAGAGTTAAAAAACTTGTATTAGATAAGAATGCTTGGGATTAGATAATGCAATACAAAAACTTCAGTTAGTAACTGACTTTGATTATCATTATTTCAACTCTAAGTCTGAATGTTTTCAAACATTTAAAAGATTTTGTATAATTTTTTCGTAAGGCTTACATAAAAGGGCGCACATTAACTAGTTTTAAAGTAGTTGTACCACTTCAAAAGTTTATATTTTTGTTACAGTGTTCGGTTAGTATAAACATCTATTACATATATACATACATACAATTTTAATACATATGTTAGTAAATTACATACTCACCTAATTAATGTAAGTAAAAACTAAAAACCTTAAATGTGTATATGAGAAATTAATGTATATTGTAATAAAATACAAAACAGATAAAACTATAGTTATTTTACGTTATTAATATATACGTTATATACAACACATATACATTCGAGTGATTATACCTGAATATTAGTGCCTAATGTATTTATAGCACCGTTGATAGCATTCGAGACAGATAATGTGGAACCATTAATAGTGGCACCAATAGTACCTATAAGACCGTTCACGAAATTTCCCCACGCTGTCACTATAGAAGATAAAAAGGATATTGGTAAAGCATGCAAAAATAATTATATGAATAATCAAAATAAGAAGTGTTGTGTGCAAAGTAAAAATAGTTATGATACTATAAATTTTATGGCCATAACGAACTTTTGCAGTGTATTTATAAAAACAATGTGAAGAATATATATTGATAAAGTGAAATGAAGCATATAGAAAATTAATTATTCAATTGTAATTATTGTATTACATTGTGTATTAAACCTTACCTGCGTTACCTGCACCGCCTCCATGTCCCTTGCTATCTTCGTTCTTGTTTATAGATTCTCTAGGTCTGTCTGGCTGTGTGATTCGCGCAGCTACCGTCTGCAGGCCTTTGATAATAGGGTTGTTTTGGACTAATTGCCGAATGGGGCCTGGTTGCGCTGCCGCGGTTTGGACTGGTTGCGCAGCTTGCGGTTGTGCTATCGGTACTGCTGGCTTGGGTTCTTGGGGCACTGGATCAACTGGAACTACGTTGACCCCCTGTGGGACATCAGCAGAGGGCTTTTCAGCAGATCCCGCGCTGATAGCAGTAGCTTGATTCGAAGATTGTGGAGTGGATTGCTGATTTTGGTTACCGTTTGGTCTTGAAAAAATACTGACGATACCCTGAATTGCCTGCCCAATAGGGTTTTGGCTAGGCTGCTGCTGTGCTTGCTGAGTGTTTTGACCGCCATTAACAAGGTTGTTCCATTGATTCTGAACTTGTTGAATAATGTTTGGCGGTCTCCAACCTGTCTGCGCTGGCTCATCTGCTGAGGTTGCTGGAGGCTTTTGTTGGGCCTGTGCCGCTTGAGCATTCTGTTGTCCTTGTTGTCCAAATGGTAATTGTATTCCTTGAAACAAACCACCCACGAAGTTTCCACCCTGTTGAGAAGATGACGGTGGGGGCTGGCCTTGATTCGCATTAGGATTAAATACGCCTTGTACGGCATTGTTCAAGTTGGCAATAGAGTTTGCCATTCCTTGTTGGAAGTTATAAAGAAACTGCATCACTGGATTATTATTTTGAGCAACTGGTGCTTGAGTTGCGCTGGGAGGTTGAGGACTTCCAGCAGCATCGGCTTCGGCCTTGGCAGCTTCGTCCTCTTCTTTCATGATAGCAAGGAGTTCAACTCCTTCAGATAATGTGTGTACTCCCGATTCAAAATTACTTTCCAACACTCTCAGGCGCGTTTCGACAACTTTTACTTCTGAATCAGCCTCTTCAACTTTGTCTGGGTTTATATAAGATTTAATTGTATTATTTAATTTTAGAACTTGCTCATTGAAAGCGCTTTTCAAGTTAACAATGTTTTGTTGAATAGTTGATAGCTTCTCATTGTTTGCGAATAAATTTTTAAAGTTTTCAGAGATGCCCTTTAAACCGAGTGTAAACACTTCTTGCGTATCTTCGATGGTTTGTTTGATTGCAAATACTGCTTTTTGGGCATCCGAATAACTTTCAGGGTTTTGAGTTTCATGCTCTTGCCGCTGAGGTAATCCTGGGTGTTCGAGATCGATTGGTGCACGTTTAAGGTCAAAGCTGTCACCCTCAGGAATGTAATCATTGGAGTTTTCATCTATTTTCTTGACATCCTGGATCACTTTCACAGGGATAGCGTTGCGGAGGCTGTTATCGATGTCCTTGACTGTGTTGGCTTGATCGACAAGCTCTGGTTCACTTACGAGGTTATCTAAGTCGACATTATCGAGATCATCAATCTTCCTGTCGGGTAGGGAGATGGTTGCGGCGCGTGCGTACACGCAGAGAGCGAGTAGCGCGTACAGCCTCATGTCGGCGCGGTGTGAGCGGCGAGAGGGCCGCATGTGTGCATATATAGCGCGCCTAACGGTGCCCTCGTGCAGGCGCCCGCGCCGCATAACGCTAAATGTTTTTGTCACTATTTGTGTTATAAACTAGCACTAGTGAGTATCGCTTTTCCTTTTAAAACTGCATCGCTAGTAAAAGTTTGTGCGTAAGTGAAATGATTTGATTACGCAATTTTTTTAGTACATTTCTAACTAAAGTTATATCATTAATTTGCCATCAAAATAAGTACGTATGAATAGACGATTGCGTATGTATTTCACTTACATTGCTACGATTACAATTAGTACATGGTTTTAAGTACGTGGACCCAAAATAGACATACAAAAATATTTACAAACTAAATTAAAAAGTAAAATCAGAAAGATTTATTCCACCAGATCTAAGTAACGGCGTGTTTTTTCGTAATTGATAGTCGAATTCTTTATCTTACCGTTAGACAAATTCTAGTTTTTATTTTAATTAAAGTAACATCGAGACGTTGATAGAAAAGGACTTTTTATAGCTCTATTATTTATTACCCTAGATTAATAAAGAGATACTTCAAGTGTGCCATAGCATCAAATAGTTTCGTTATTAATACATATTATTATTAAGCTTTAATTGCTGATAAACATTGTTTTAGTTACATAACCTAACTTAATCTAATACGTCAACTGTACCGATTTTGGTGATCAGAGTTTCGTTAAAGATAAATATAAATTATATTTACCTAATTAATAAAAATAAAAGCTATGTTTGCAGCAAGATGTCTATAGCATGTCTGCTGTTCATTACACACACATACACATTTCATATAAAGAAAACTGAACAAAAATACTAATACAACTGTGAACTAGTAGACATTTCGAATAACGACCTTAAGTAATTGAAGAGCACTACAAGTGGAGAAGCACCACTGAACATGATTCATCAACTATGGACGATATAAAATTAGACAATGGAAACATATTCCATAACCATCAATAAACATAGGCATACAAGATGAATTATACTTACCCTCTTCTTTCTTCCTCTTCAGTTTTGTGGACTTTTAAATAAAGTATTCTTTCGTCTTTTTGGTCAAATCATGTCTATGCAAAGATGAAAAGAAACAGATGACTATTTTAGTTAAAAGCTTTTAAAAGAGTGTTTAGTTCTTATGTACGAGGGTGTGATTTAATTCTAAATTCAATCTTACAATGTTCATTCAGTAATTTTCCTGTTAAATTAAGCTCCAAGTATTAAAACCTTTTCACCGTTTGATACGGTATGTAATAAATATACTGGTGCAATTAAAGTACCTACTTAAAAGTCATGTCAGGAAGAGATCTCAGGTATCCACTAGGTTATCTGAACGTCTGGGTCGTGGGGTCGCTACCTCGACGAATAATAATACGTCGCTATGAATTTAGAGCAGGGTATGTTTAAACTCTAATAGTAACAATGTATCGATAAAGTATTTATTTAGCTGGCTTAATCGAGTCTTACACAGTTCGCTGAATTTACCTTATTCCATACCATACCATTCCAAACAAGTAACATAATTCTAGAACTAATTATCTGTTATAAATATTATAAACAACAAAGAGTCCATTCTCATTCTTTTGTATCCTTATTTTTGTGTTAGCATATCTAAGAAGCGGACTCGCACTCATTCCTCCACCATAAAAAACTATTTATTTATATATACTATACGTTTTTTGTCTAAACGTATCAAACAGTTAACCAAATACATACAAACATCATCGTTAAGGTGATTCTATCGACAGTGAATAAACTTGCTGCTTATTCAAAAGCTTCCAGCTGATGAGCTCTTCGATGCAACTGGATCGCAGCATCAAGGTCGTCATTGACTGAGCATGTACCGAATTAACGCGTGAATACTGGAGTCCCACAAGAGGCTATCCTATAAGGCTTACTATATTACACTGGCCGTGCAGATATTTCTCGGGCAGTTTTCGATCAATACTGGAACTGGAGTGTGGACTAAATCTAGTCCAATTTAACCCCAAGAAGACTCAAGTTTGCGCCCCAAGACTTCTCTCTATAAGACACTCCTTAATGCTACCGCCAGCATCGGAATACAGGGCGTCGATATAAAAGGCTAAATCAGCCTCCAAAAAGCTTGGTGTGCTTAACGCGGCGATACTGTAGCTCAGTCCGAGCTATGTTTTGAATTGTTCGGATTGATACCTCCAGCTCAGTTTGTTTGTCTAGCGTTGCAACCCCACTACACCTAATTTTATGTTAGTTACTAGCTGATCCGGCAAACATTGTTTTGCCATGTATATTATTTATAGGAAACTTTTTTTTAATTCAATAAAAATAACTATCTACTATAATAAAAAATAGGGGTTGATCGTAGAGGATTGAAAAATAAGGGTTGAATGTATTTTTATATGCTTTATCATAAGAATATAAAAACAAAAAAATTTTGTCTAAAAAATAATAAATAAAATTTAGAGATGGACCATCTTTAACATTTAGGGGGATGAAAATAGATGTTGTCCGATTATCAGACTTACTGAATATGCATAAAAAATTTCATAAGGATCGGTCGAGCCGTTTCAGAGGAAAATGGGAACGAACATTGTCTCACGAGAATTTTATATATGTATTATATAAGCCAGTTGACACGGTCTAGCTTTAAACAGTTTCATTTAACACATTATTCTAACAACCCTACAAAAACCGCCACCGAACTTAAATCGAGTCGTGGCAAGATTTTTAATATACCGTAGTATAATTGCGTTGTATGTGCTAACAAAAATATTTACCTTCTCAACTTCACCTGTTTTGAAGTGGTCTTACCAGTTTTTCCTGGTTTTGAATGCAACTTTTTTATGTCATAATGATATGTAACAAGGTGCATTGTACTCATAATGCATTTAAGCGTTGCAGTCGTTATTTGCTTTTAATTGTTGTCTTTAATTTATATTAAAAAGATAATATATCTTTAGATCTCTCTCTAATATTGATATCTCTAAATTGAATATCAACATATATCAGACATTTGATGAAGGAACTTGAATCCTAAATAATTGGTCCGGAGAATAATTTAGGTAAAGCTTTATAATTATAAGCGTTTCCTCGCTTTGCAGTTGCGACGCTAATACTGCAAGAATTAATAAAAATAAAAATCACTTTTTAAAATGGGAATTAAGTTTATTATTTTCTACAGAATAAGTTAAGAAATTCATACTAGGAAAGGGTTTGCTTCACTGGCGCCTTCGATACTAAATTTTTTAATGACCGAGATAAAACAAGTTGTGATAAATAAATATTTGAGGTAAACGTTGGCAAAGTATTATCAAAATACACCGGTCATCGAACCAGGCCAGGTAGGCGTCTCTACCGTTATACTTATTTAATTAAACTTTTTCGAGAGCTTTTTATAAGCTTTTTTAGGAAACATCTAATAACGAGGGTTCGTTCATATTAGTGTAATTTAAGGCAGAAATTAAGGAATCTGATATTGAGGATATCTTGTTAGGACTATTCTTTACTCGTTTAAAACAAGTTCTTTGTCAGTTTTTGTAACTTTCATAGATAAAATATGATTTAACATATATGCACTGGGTGGTAACGCCTGTCCAATAACTAACAAATAGCTGCTTTCAGGCGATTTATGCTTTGATGTTTGAAGTTCGATAAAATCTAGGTAGGTATAATATATCTGAAGTCATCGACGCATATATACGTGTGATATGTACCTATTGTAATAAATATTAATAATTATGAATAAATAAATAACTAACCTTAAAATATAATAACTATAATATATTATTAAAAGAAGTCCCTTTAGGCACGGTTCCGAAGATACTGGCAGTGTTCTGCCTTTAAATAGCTAGACTAATTCTTTGCCCGAGGTAACTGCTAGATCTAAATATTAAAAATACTGATTAATCTAGTAATTGATTTTGAAAGAAAACACTAAATCCAGACAACCCACAGAAGAAGTTTGAACCTTGGCATCAAGCAAAAGGCCTGCAACGCACTCGCGAGCCTTCTGGCATTGAGAGTGTCCATGGGCGGTACTTAACATCAGGAGGTGAGCCTCCTGCCCCTGTTCTGTGAAAAAAGGACAAATTAAGAAATTCAGATATCCGAAAAGAACAAAGATGACTGATGAACTAACTTTCTCCCTTCAAAGAAAATGGAAATGGGTTGAACGTGGCCAAGTACAACGACGACATGGACACGTAAACTAGTAAAATGGGCCACAAGATCTAGAAGCCGGACTTCGACCAGGACAGACAAAGTTGCGAGGATAGCTAAAAATAGAAATTTGTGAAATGCCTTGGACGAGGCTTTTATCCGTGAGGGATCCATATACAATATTTTAATGTTTATTACTTTCTGGTCTTGAGTCGTGTGTCTGTATTTTTATGGAGTACATATTGTAAAGCTTTTAATAAGGTGCGATTATGAATCTTTTACGCAGTAGTTTTTTCTAATTACAATTGTAAGTTGTTTTTCTATGCGTTTTTATACAAGGGGTATATAGGGGTTTTTTGGTAAGTAGGCGATCTTTATTAGTTATTACAATATTTTCGTAGAATTAATTTGAATAATATTGTTTTTAATATTCCATGTTTTTATTATTATGTTTGGTAACTGTTTAATTTAGCTAAGGATTGAATTAATTATGCATAATCACAAAATATTAATCAATCCTGGTACACTGATACACACGGGCCAAAGCCAAGTGAAAACAGTTTTATGGGTTGGTTACTATCTTGCGGGTTATTCTTGCCGTATTTAGAATAACTGCTTTTTGAGGGATGATATAAATGGATTTCATGAGGTCTTACAACTAGATAGGTTCGTTTGTTTTCAACTGTTTTTTGTTTCGGGATTATTCCGGTGGTGGGCAAAAAAGCTGGGGCGGCCGCAGAGCAGGAAAAGAATAAGTGGCAAATATAAGACTCTTTCCTCCAACTTCGATTTGTTCCCTTTCGAAGTTTTTTGGTTCAAGTGCACAGGCGCTAATTAATGTTAGGTTGAGTACATTTACCTTTTTGTAGGTAATCATAAAAAATACTTATAAATTTAGAAAAACACTTTTTTAACGGATTTGAAGTTATGGTTTATTATAAATTTATTTTCTTTCTTCAAATCCGTTTAAAAAGTGTTTTTCTATGTCTAAAAGTTATGTCAATAAAAGACAATACTATAATTATAAATTCTACTCACGGGCCCTGTTCGCAGAATAACGGACATTTGCAAATATCGTAATAACATTAAACTACAAACATTGTTCCACATAGACCCGCTAAACTCAATACATAATTTAACTTAACATATGGAAAGGTTTTACTATGTTCAAGCACCAGTTCCATACGCTTGTTCCTTTTTAAAAAACAATGCGATAACTCAAACGCGTATGAAAAATTTAATTCTCCCAAATACTAAGATGCATCTCATTATAGAATGTATTTGGAACCTCCAGATGGGACCTGGAGCATCAAATCTATATAACGGTAGCTGCCGACCAGTTACCCGAAATTTTAAGAAGATTCAGATCGCAACCTGAAGATTTCTGCAAAAAAAATAGTGAAATAAACACTATTATTGCCAGTTCTTCTCTTCCGTTCTACGTCCTTGATTTGAGAACTGGCAGTTAATGTCAAATTAGAAGCCTTTAATGTATATTTCTTTTTTGACATTCATAAGTGTACATGAATAATAAATGATTTTTGACTGTTGACATTTTTCTCACTGCAACAAAAGGAAGGGGACCTGCTCGCGAGACGGGGGTCCCACTCGTCTATGAATATATAAGAATAGGAACAGAAATATATATTAGGAAATTTCTTAACAAAATATATGTATTAAGTAAGGTCCCGCACCACAAGAGTCGGGTCAGTTAAGAAATGTAAAATAAAAAAGTGGTAAGATTTATACAACAAATTGTTAGTATGTGTTGTTGCACATTGCGAACAAAATGTACATAGGTTTTATCACCATTATCTAAGTTTGGTAATACTTATCTTTCTTTTTTTACTGAATGGAACCTGAAAGTTAGGCAGCATTGATAATTTCAGATGTTTGTTTTCGTTAGATTCAATAATAAGTAAATACACACTTATATTTATTACATTTTTAAAAATATACTGCAAACAACTTTAACGCAACTTTGTTTCGATATTACTAAGAAATTTAAATGCTTCCTTAAACGCCAGTAAGAAAGAAAAACTAGACATCGGAGTGCTAATTACATACTTAAATGTTTAAGACTACCGAAAAAACTGCTTTCTACTTTCTCCCATACGACTAATGTTTCCAAAATAAATAAAAACAATACATATTGTAAGCAAATAGTAAACAAAATATATATTATCAAATCATCATATACCATTATCTAAAACACAAGAGGAGAACTCAGATAAATGTTTACTAAAGGTTTACGTTTGAAAGATATTTTTTAATATTAAGCGATTCTTATAGAACTTATTAAAATCACTGTATATTCTACAATCTATAACGATAAAAATTAAGATAAATATTTAAACTTTTAATCGTTTTTTTATTTGTTAGAAAATACACAACTTAAAAATATGTATTAATATAAATAAACACATACTTTTATACAAATGTATTCTTCCTTGTTTTAATTGTCTTTCATTTACCAATACAAATACATTGTATTCGAAAGTAATTCGTAGTTGGGTTATTATTAACATCATAAAATTTAAGGTGGAAAGTTCATTTTTCTGATTATGTATACAATAAAATAAATTAAATAATTCAAAAATAAAAAAGTCTATTTATATCTATACTAGGTATAACTAACAAACATATTGCAAGGCAAGGGCTGTCCTTTGAATTTTGCGTCATATTTCAGATATAGTCATAATATAATACTGGCATGGATACTTGTATACCTATAGGAGATACAGTATAAAAGTTTAGTGACCTTAACCGATGGTGTGTATAACGGCACACTGACCGGTTCCTATCGTATTTATGCAGGTTGTTGTAATAAAGCCTTTTAAAACATGCGTCTTAAATGGAACTCGATTATAATTTATTTTATTTAGGCTTTTTAAGGAAATAGAAAAAAAGGTAAGTCGACAACACAGGAGACCAAATAGCTGACAGCTACCTCGGAAAAAGAAGTAGTCCAGCCATTCAAAGAGCTGCCAGTATCTTCGGAACTTTTGAAGGGACTCCTTTTAAAAATATATTTTAGTTATTATATTTTAAGGCTAGATATTGTTTTTTATTTACTTATTCACAAAAAGTACAGACACTATCCTTACTAAACACTTTATGTTGAAAAAAATGTAATTTAATAAAATGTATAATATTAAGTTCATATGATACTCATAGTATAAAACCCTATCAAATCAATCTTACCCTTAATGATAAAAAGTGATTTAAGAGAAAACTGTATGAACTTTATATGTATTGTATGATTTGTCAACGGTTCAGCTTAATCATTTTATGTATAGAACCTCGCAAGCAAACATACCGGCTTTTTAACAATTGGTACGCTCTTTTTTTCGAAGGTCAGGTAAATGTTTTTGTAGTAAAGACTCACCTAAAAATTATATCTAACGATAAATAGATAAAAATATCGTGATACTATTTATTAAAAATAATAGAAAACTCTATATAAATAAGATTAAAAAGGATTCCCTCAAACTGTTTATCAATCAAATGTAATTTTATAGGTAGCAAACAAATATATACAAAAAAATTATATTTCGTATCCATCGTGTCGATGAAGCTCGTGTGTAGCAGTCTTTATATGAAGTTCTGGTTTTTAAGTTAATATTGAGATCTGTGGATACCATAAGCTTCAAAGCAGGAAAACAGTACATTGTATCTTTTGTAAAATGTACCTTTACCAGGAATAAAGATACAATTACGATGGCAATTTAAATTAATACTAGACCCGTACAGCTAAGGTCATGGTAGACCCCATGAACTTAAGTATGAAGTTGGCTTCTTTTGTTGTGTTATAAGAGATTTTTCAAACGGCTTGTCGTCTCTTTCCACCAATGTTACATGCAAGCATTACCGCAAACAACATCGCCACAAACTGTAAAAAAGAATAAGACTGAACTTAATATATTAACTTAGACTGAGGCTTGCTTATACCAAGTATAATTTGAAAAACAACTTAAATTCATTTAAAATTGAGACAGAAGTGGGCCCCATGTTGGGAAACACTTCTCTAAAGACAATTAATACGTCTAGTAGAAATAGAAATAAACCCTTTTGGGGTCGCTTACCTCAATAGCCAATATTGATGCTAAAACACCGCCAAAGACATCACTGTATTTCGACAAGAAGTCGGTGACAATGTTGATACAGCCTCCGTAGGCATTACTACTTTCACACTGGGATACATTGTCTGGACAGCATGAAGGCGGTAATGCTGGTAGTACACCGATGTATGAGTAAGGGCCGGTTGTACCACAACATTCGAACTGAAAGATTATAATTGTTAAGATTGTTGATAGAAACTGCCAAAGATTTACATAAATCGAAAATAATCTGAGAAGTTGTTAAAAAATTGCACGGTTTATGCCATGTATTTTACGCGATGTGATCAAGTAACAAGTAGATAGAATTCAAAGATGTTCAAAGGTTAAACGTATAAACTTAATATAAGGTAAAGTTTTTGAAGTGAAACACAAGAAGATGTGCAGCGTTTTTGTCGAAGAAAAGGGAGAAAGCGATTGAGAGAGACTGAGAAAGGGCGAACGTAGCATGAAGCAAATGGCCATGCAGTGAGAGTAGGGAGCAAGCAAGAGAGAAAGATCGAGAGAGAGAGTGAGATATAGCGAACGTCGCATCACGCACAGTGTCATGGAGCGAGAGAGATCGAGAAAAAATATACGCTATTGATTGATGTATTCACTATTCGTTTAGTAGTTACATGTTTTTTTTTATATAGAACAGGGGGCAAACGGAGGCTCACCTCTGATGTTAAGTGATACCGCCGCCCATGGACACTCTCAATTCCCGAGGAATCGCGAGTGCGTTGCCGGCCTTTAACTTTATGTTAGAACTTTATATGGAAATTCTGTCGCATATCGTCTTGTGCAGTAAACGCAGATTTTTATTTATTTATATTATCATTAGCACAGTGTGTAAACATTGTGAATATAGATATACAAATACATGGAGTAATAATATACTGGTACATGATCAATGATCATCTATTGGGGCTTTTCCCTTAGTAATAGTTAATTTACAAAGAAGTATCACTTCTGACATGTGTACTTTGTACGCACGCAATTTTTTTATGTGTAAAGATCGAGTGCGTAAAACGTACCGTGTTTTCAATAGCGTGGAAGGTATCTCTCAGTTCATTATTTCTGAATGCTTTCGTCATCCAATCTTCGACTAGTTCACCGAGGCTATCCGCAGTGTTGAACATCATCACTGTTAAAAATATTTTCGCACCGGCCAACAGCAACAGACATAAGGCATACTGAAACACAAAGATTCAATTTGGTGGTGATGAAGCTTCCCTCGCCCTTTATTTAGGTGATCATTCTTTAACCAAGGGTTTATATATAATAAACTAGAGGCCACACACGGCTGGACACTTATTTAAAAAAAAAAATAGCCTAAATTACTCAGGCATTCTAATTGTGAAACAATTTTTGGAGTTGGGTCAGTAGTTATTCCGTTACAAATATACAAATCTTTCCTCTTTAGTAACAGGGACTTTGTTCTAAATGAATCAATATAGCGCTTATCTATAATTGTATCTACATTATCTACTGATCAATGATTAACAAAAAGCCTTTTATAATGGAAAATTTCATAATATGATTGCGAAAAGCAATTAATCAAGTCCAATAAAAGTCAAATAAATTTAACAACTTGTAATATTAAATTTATTATCCTGATGGTCAAATAGGTTTTTATTACTATAAAGTATATTTCAAGGCATGTTTTACAAAAATATCAAATTTTGGATTGTGCGCATTCAATGCATATCTATAGGCAAAACTGAAAAAACATTGTTACTCGTATATGAAAAACATCTGATGATCTGACCAATAATGGATTTTTATCACAGCCGCAATCAGATCTAGATTAAGTTATTAAAATTATTTTCTTTTATAAATAGTGAAACTCACAATTAAGAGGAGGCATCTATTTTCTTTCATAGACCCACAGCATCCGAAGAACGCTATCAAAAATACGACAACTCCCAAGACGATGATCGATATAGCAATCGCATTTAGAGGTGTTGTAGCGACCCCGGATAAATCTGATGTGTTTACTAGAGCAGCTATACCTAGCCCTAAGAGGGTTAAGCCTGCTAGCTGTAAAAAAATATTTTTGATAATATTAATAAAAAAAATCTGCGTTGTTACCTTAGCTGGTAACACATGTAGTACATAACTATAACCATTTTGAATGAACACGAATTAGTCTTTATAAAATGATCTTTGAAACAGACACAGAAGTCACTATTTTTCATTTATTTGTAATATCTATTATATTATATTTATAATGTAATATTTTAGTCTTTTTTATATTGGTTAGCACACAAAGAAGATACTCCTTACTGGACTTTAAACGCGTTCAGTCGTATAAAGAATGGGGCAGACCTTAAAGTATTATTATTAATATATTTTGATCCGAACTTACTGTAAATATAAAATTGGCGATTAAAAGTACGTATTTTACAATGAAACACATGTTTTTCGTTTTTATTGTTTCTCACTGAACTGAATTTTTTGTACAAAAATAGATATATACTGTTACTTATCGATTTGCTATCAGAAAAACTGATATCAGCCTTGATAAGATTATGTTCGTAGTATGGGTACTGGCAGGAAATGTCGTGGAAAACAAAATGTATTCGGAAAATTGTAAAAATCGTATAGCACTAAATTATCTTGTCTTATCTATTTATTTAATTTAATAAATAGATACTATTAATACGATATAATAAATAGACTTCTAAGAATCTTGCGATATGATTTAAGAAAAATAATATTAAATTTAAATTAAAAATTCACTATATAAACAAACCAAACTTAATTTTACACACATATTTATTTTAATGTGTGTGTGTAAAAGAGTCTTTTATTTCTTTCACACAAGTATTATACATAAAAGTAAATAATATTGTTCCCCTACACAGACATCCTGTATTCGAATAAGATTTGTCGTCAAAAACAGGTTCCTTGCATCGGTTACCAAATACCATCCGTATCACCTCGACGTCCGTCGTTCCACAGCTGAGCGTTTTTAATGCAGTTTTTGCCACGCACCACCACTATGTGGAAACAGTTGCCCATTGAAGTATTTCTGAACTAATCCGACTAAGGGTCCTTCAAGAAAAGAGCGTACCAGTTGTTAAAAGGCCGGCAACACACTTGCGAGCCTTCTGGCAATGTGAGGGTCCACGGGCGGCGGCATCACTTAACATCAGGTGAGCCAGCCCGTTTGCCTGTTAAAAAAAAAAACTATTATTCATTGATGTTTCGATATATTAGCCATAATGTACCGTGTGTACTAAGACACGTAATATAATAATAATAATGTATCTTTGATTAGTATATATGTTTTAAAAAATTGTTCGACGTCTGAAAAGTTGTGGTGGACAGTAAAGATGTCTAGTTTATTTCCACCTCACTAATGTAAAAGTCTTTTTTCAAAATTATCCATTCAATATTAAAATAAATAAATCTTACCAAAATGTTTACGCGCTTATGATTGGTTAACATTGAAAAGTATTTTTGTTCCCATAGTAAATTTTTCAAAGAAGGCTTAGGCTACAAAACTAACGACCGTACTTAACTCGGGAGGAAGGACACAACGAGTATATAAGAGAGTTATACACTTGTATCAAATTTACTTTATTTATTTTACTAAATAATTGAATTCAATAAAAATGTGACATTTTGAATAAATATGTTGTAAAAACCTCCAGGTATATTTTTAGATAGCTGGTTGTCAAGGTAAAAGGCTGCGGGGCAGATGGCCAACCCGCTGGTGTGACCAAGTCACGATTCTCACGGGTCTCCCCTTAACTGCTGCGCAAAGGGAAACTACAGACCGTACAAAGTGGAAAGATATCACTAGCACGGCAGCAGGTACCTTTCAGTGACACGATATGATATGATCACGAAAATGTATCTAATGAAGAATACATTTTCGTCACCTAGTTCCTCTTTGTAAAAAAATATTGAAAGAGAAAAGAAAAGAAAAAAAATATATATATAAGAAAAGAATATTGTATGTACACATTTTGAATTGTGCCTACTATAAGTACTCGACAGATGACGCATCGTTATCACAAACAATTCTATTATGACAAATATGATTAATTCCGAACCAGTGACATCACCTATAATTATTGTAATTAAAGTTATTTCATTATACATCAAAAATTCTAGTAATTTTTTTTTTTTATAAAATAGGGGGGCAAACGAGCTGCGGGACGACCAAAAAGGGCAGTCTACGCAGCCCATAGACACCCATTTTTAGTGGGTGCGTTGCCGGCCTTTGAGGGAGGAGTAGGCTCTCTTTTTAAACATTTGGAGGTCGTATCTCTGAGGGAAGACCCCCCCGGGAGCCGATTCCACAGTTCGCTAGTTCGCAAAAGAAAATGCCTTTGTTCGTAATGAGGGATTATTGTTATTTTTTTTGATTTCCCTTTTTATTGGGGAAAACTAACAGCAGCCCTGCGATTCTGTAACAAGTGAATTACAGAATCGCAGGGCAGAGCTGTGAAAAGTAGCTCTTTCACAGCTTCAATTGTCATGAGAAGAAGACTTCTGACAATACGGGCTCAGACAATATACTGCCTTTAATCCACTATAAATGTAGTTAGTTCGTTCCAATAACTTGGATACTCTGTCACTACAGGCAGACATTAAGGCCAGCCCTGCGATTCTGTAACTCACTTCACGAACTCACACAGCGGTTTTCGCATCGGCGGTCGCTCTCAAATCAGTCGTTAGAAAACATATTTTAAGAGATAGTACACACAGATAATTTTTTTATTAAAACCATATTTATGTTTACAATAATTGCTTAAAATTATGTTCGCTGTTAACCAGTCTTTGGAGCAATGCAGCAGGAAAGCGATAATGCCAAGACAATTGCAAGTAACTGAAAATAAAGAGAATAGTTAATTATTATTTAAGTGTATTTATTGCGATTTATATATGTATCAGTTTTATTCATATTCTTACTACTAGTACTTTCGTTTTGTAGTAGTACTTTCCAAGATTATTGTTGTCGCTGAAATTAAACCTAGTAGGTACATAAATTTAATTTATAGAAAATCAAAGTATAAGTCGGTATCACCACGGCAGCTTTAAGATATTATGGTTTTAATGAACTGAAAATGTCAAAGTCATAGTTATATATTGTAAATTCAGGCGCATTTCTATTTTATCAAAAAATTCAACATTTATTTTTAAAGTACCTACTATTATTTAGCTTATAGGTGGTTCGAATTGGTATTAATTAGTTCTAAGAATTCAACTATTGTGTAAAATACTTGCATACTATACTAATTGTGTAGTCCCAGTAGAAGTGTATATGCGTGTGTAGCCAGAAAACTTAGTTATTTCTACTTATTTTTGTGAATTAGTACTATAATAATAAAAATAATCTTTTATTTCAGGTACTTCTACACTTATCACATTAATATTTTGAATATCTCATTATTTTTAGCTTTCTGTCTGCCCTTTTTTGGCAAAAGCCTAGCTAATTCTGTTCCTCATCTTCGAAATCCATCTGATATATAAAATTCTTGAGTCACAATTTTCGTTCCCATACTTCTCCGAAACGGCACGACCGATTCTTATGAAATTTTTTATGCATATTCAGTAAGTTTAATCTTCCAAACCCCTAAGTGACAAGGGGTGTCCACGCCAACATTTTTTTATATTTTTTTATTATGTGGCATTCAAAAATTCATACAACCCGTAATTTTCACCCCTGTACGATCAACCTCTATTTTTTATAATAGTAGATAGTTATTTTAATTGAAGTAAAAAATGTTTCCTACATTCGCCTGGTCAGTTAGTATTTGATAATAATTAAGGAAAATATATATAAAATGACAAACCTCAACAGCAATAACAACGATGAATCCCAACCCCAGATAATGTACGACCATTTTCAAGAATTCCATCAAAACGGTACTACATCCGAGGTGTGCGTCATCAATCGAGCACGACAGTGCCTTAGAGCCGATCTGGTCCACTATCACGGGTTTGTCCAGATCTGGCAAGATGGTGGCATTGACACAGCATGACGGTGGTAGTTGGTCATACACTCCGATGTATGAATCAGGGCCAGTTGGTCCACAGCATTTAAACTAGAGTTAAAGAACGCTTTCATTGTAATGTAGAAATAGGATTTAATAAAGGTTGATAATTCAAAATCATTTATTCATATAGGTACCACAATGTACACTTATGAACGTCAAAAAAGAAATATACATATATTAAATGCTTCTAATTTTTCATTTACTGCCACTTCTCAAATCAAGGACGTAGAACGGAAGAGAAGAACTGGCAATAAACTCTCCGCCACTCCTTTTAATCGCCTAGTTTTTTGTTTTAAACAATGTTTGTATGGAGCAGCAACCATTACACCATGTTCCACATGACATCTTAAGTAATTAATAATAATAAAATAAATTAAAAACAAAGATTTTTCTAAGCTTTGTCACAGTCAGTAAATACAACTTTTTAACATTAATTATTATGAATTATATTTTTGTTTATATTAACTTTAAACTATGTTAAATAAAAGATTATGTAAACCACCATTTGTTTACGCAACCCAACAAAGATGCATTTACATGAACACCCCTCTACCGTTGTCGTTGTATTTATTAACTTTATACCACCTTTCTTTTGAATAACTCATATAAAGTAAAAGATGATTAATGATCTGGCGACTTGGGATGTAAAAGTTATTTTATAATGGTTGAGGATAAAATAAAATGACAGTAGCAAGCATTGATTTAACAGCCCTGCCAAGTCGGTGTATGTTTTAGCGCTGAACGTAAAAAACGCAGCTGCAATTTTGATTGCAATTATAATTATATTTCTAAGTTACTAATAAAACTGCGTGTATAATACATCACATACTAGGTAATACATTACAAGGTATTTGACTGTGTTTCAGCGTACTTTGTTGAGATTGTGTGTGGTTATTGTGGTGACGAACTAAATTCCTTTGAAAAGCTAAATTGTTGCGTTTGTTCATTGAATAGACATACTCTTAAGGAAAAACTCGTATTAAAATTTTAAAGATATTCAAACCTGTGACGTTTATACAAGACAATTGTTTTGAATAGTTGTCGGAATTCAAACTACATAATGATCACTTACAGTCGACTCCAAAATGTGAAATGTTTCTCGCTGACTGGTGTCGTTAAAGGTTTTTTCCAGCGAATTAATAATCTTATCCTCAGAGATAACATCTGCACTTCGCAGTTTTACCACTGCATACACCTGTAGAGCTGCAAGTACCACCACAATACCGGAATACTGAAAATAGGTTTACAGATATCGTTTTAAAAGAGACTTTTTATTAGTTGTTTCATTATCTCGCTTAAGAAACTATCTTCGCTTTCAACTCCAAAAAAATAGTTACAATTATTTTTAAAACATATCACAGATATAATTACTGACATACTATTCTTTAATTATTTATGCAAGAGACACGTTGACCACGATTATAAAGATAGTGTTAGTTTAGATTGTAATTCTACCAATTAATAATTAAAGCGACCGACAACTTAAAACAAATAAATAGTGGTCATAATATATCCCTGCTTCACCAAAGTCATAATATTTCCGGAAAAAGAGATAATAAAATGTAGGTACCGTCGTAATATGCGGATACTGTGTCGTCCATAATTATGTTTAAATAGTAAAACGTAAAATACTTAATCGTAAAACGCTTTTGCTCTTTAGTCTACTTAATTAAATTACTGTAATGTACATTTAGTTATGTATTTATTGTAAATAGTTAAAATATAACAACGTTTAAATCGTCAAATACGGAAAAATCGCTTTCATTTGATATAATAGTTTATGTAGTGTACATAGTATCGTAGTAATGATATCATTACCTTCATTTATTTTTACTAAAAATATAAATTCTGCTTTTACGACATTGTTCCCCGGGGCAAGCGATATTACTTACTATATAAAGTAGCACTTTCTTCTCGGCACAGGCTCCGCACCAGCCCATGGCACTGATGAATGCAATAACACATCCTAAAACGATGACAAGTATAATTTCTAGATCATAGTCTTGTACATCCAGAGGTGAATTGGTCCTCAACTGGTATAGGAGGATGCCTCCAGCGATTGCGATGGCTGCACCTATAAACTGTATACAATTGATTATTTATTAATTAATATACACAACTATCTTTACATACTTAGGATTAAATACAATAATTATTTTACTATATTTTGGTTCTCAGGCATGGTGATTTCCTCGTCATGTTTCATACAATTTCTTCTTCGTCAAATTCTCTGTGAAGTTATATTTCTTAACCTTTTTTTTAGACGGGTTTCAGCAGGTGCATCGTAGTTATTCATTATTAATTATAAACATATATTCCGATTTGAATCTTGCTATTTTAGAGACTATAGGGTATTATGAGTATTAGGTTTGATAATGAAGGTATACTTAAGATAACATAATCATTTTAGTATGTAAGAACGTAGATTTAAACACACATAAAAATAGTTAATTCTTTGTTATGTACATCTGTGCTACAAATTTTAAATAAAAAATATTTGTATGTTTAAATTACTTAAATAAATACTTGAAGAATTTATCATAAAGGGTTTACGTTACAAATTTAACACGCAAAATTACTGAACACACTCACTTTTTTTAAACGCCTTATGAATTTATGTGTGTTTAATATTATTATTTTAAAAAAAAATTATTCACTATAGGATTCTACTGTAAATCCAAATGTGAGAAAAACACTTTTCTATGTCCTTTTCATTTGTCAAAGCCAAATCTGGGTCATGGGTATTTGTGCTTGCGTATCCGAAACATTTATCTTTTAGCATATAAATTATTGAATCTGAAGGCATACGCCTTGCTGAACTAAGCGTTATGGAAATTTTAAAATTATTTTTGATTTTGCTTAGACTAGTGGTAGCCGAGAAGCGAGAAAATTCTGTGGTATCTTCGAATCACACCAACGAATTTTTCTATGTGCACAATAAAGGCTTGATTATAGGAATACAAAGTGACGAATTTGAGTCTTTAAAAAATAATTAATAAGCATTAATGTGCATCCAACGCCCTTAATGATGACGATGCTTCAAAAATTACATAATGTATATTTATTAACATTTATACTAACGAAAAGGAAACTTGGAAATACCACAAAAACGATGGGCTGATGAAATCATAAAGGTTTTTGGGGAGAAATAGATGGAGGAAGAAAATAACAGATACACGAAGTAATGGAAAAAAGAATAACTAACGTAGACTAAATATAATGACAAAACTAAAATCAATTTAATTTGTAATTTCTATAGTATGGAATTAAAGTTGCTTTATTATTATACCAACGCAAACTAACAAATAAGAAGAATCATCAAAACTTACAAAAAATATCAAATTTATGCTGACTAAAAAGTACCGGACGACACATTTTCCCAAACATAGACACATTTTAATCGATTAAACTGTAATGACACACTAACAAGATTAAGTAGTGTAAATTCCCGTTTACATCGAGATTCTTATCAGCAGGGGTAAGTACCACTTGAAATGTAAATTACAGCAATCCTCTCTTTACAAGCGATCAATAAGATAATGAATCAGCCAGTGACGTCGTCATTGTAGTCACTGTTTAAAGATACACATCCTTTCTAAATTTAGAACGGCAAGTTTACCTTAAGTGTGTCTAGTCTTAAGTGCTTAACAGTGGAAAAATAACACTCAAAGTATTGGAAACTTTTTGTTAAATATCCTTTAAAGTAATCCTTTAAAGTAAATTAGGTTAGTTTTAAATTATTAGTCTTAAGTTAGGCACCTAAAACAACTGCTGTTATTTGTTCCACACTATTCCAAGTTAACGACATCATCAATACGTAATTATATCAATTTGGGCACAAAATATTTTTCTTCTAGGATTTTTTTTTTATAAAGTATAATGTAAAATCTATATTTGCAATATTCGTAAATATGTGAGCACCGTGTATCTACATAATAATAATATAGTTATCTGCTGCATTGTTTTTTTTGTTTTAGGTACATGGTCTTCACATATTCTATTATTTTTGCACGATATACTTACTGGGCGGATAGATGGCTGCGGCGCGGCGGAGGCGGCCTATTTGCTCTCGTTAATTTCTTTAAGAATCCCTCCACCGCATGCGACAAGATCAACAAGCGTTCCATGTGCCTCGTACGAACTCGAATTACCTGCATAATTCGCAAATGTTCCGGATTTTATCGAACTATGACACTAATTTTAGAGCAGTGTTGGCCTAGTGTTTTCAGCGAGCGACTCTCATACCTGAGGACTGTGCACCAATGGACTTTCTTTCTATGTGCGCATTTAACATATGCTCGAAAGGTAAAGAAAAACATCGTGAGGAAACCAACATGTCTTAGACCCAAAAAGTCGACGGCGTGTGTCAGGCACTGGAGGCTGATCACCTTGACGATTAGATTAGATTTAAAAATGATCATGAAACAGATTCAGAAATCTGAGGCCAAGACCTAAAGAGGTTGTAGCGCCACTGATTTATTTTATTTTTTTATGACACTAATTATGAGAATATTGATGACTTTGATTTTGTTTAGCAGTAACAATCTAGTTTTTTCTTTGAAATATTAAGTTTTAATTGTCGTTAATTTAATGTTAAATTTTTCTTTCATTTCAATTTAAAATATTTTTGTCTATGTTATCTGTTTTGGCTTTGTATATTGTCTAAGTGTTTTGTTTTATACATAATATGTATATTACTCGTAGCAGTAAGATAACTAATAAATGAACTAAAAAAACTATTTTAAAAGAGTAGGCATTATTGACCATTCTATATATAATATGAAACTACATTAACTACGGCAACTAGTCATTTATTTTAAATATTTTTAACTTGAATTTTGACTTTCAGAAGTTCCTTTTAATATGCCTATTTGAAATAAATGATTTTACTTGACTTGAAAACTCAATATCGAAGTCGAGATCACCACCGCTTTTAGAAGTTCCAGGGTACTGAGGCAGCCCTCGACACATGAATGAATCAGTTTCAAAAGCTCGAACAGTCGAAAAAGTCGAACAGTTTCAAAATTTGCACGGATGTCAATCAAGTCTCGTGTTAATTATTTGCTATTATTATTATTTTCATTATTCCTACATAATTATAGTGTATATACTTAATTATTTTTGCGGACCCATACGACTTATTCAATACCAAGAGTCCCGTCGTGAGTTGTGCTGCGATTTCGTGGGCTACTCGATTGTGAGGAAGTTCCATGGATCTGGTTAGCGCTGCGCCTTTTTAAGTTCTCATGTTATTTTCACACATGTATATGATTTTTATAACATATTTTCATAAGTATCTGGTTGATCTCATTTTAACATGTGTGATGTTTGAGAGCAAAAATAAAATGAAAATATTTATTTATTTATTTTTCTCACAAAAACTTAAACTTAGAACATAGGCGAGTGACAATTATATTCTTACTTCTGTTATTGGAAAAAGCAAGTCTGTGTCAGACTGATGCCTGATAAAGGTAAGAGTACCTGTGTTACAGGTCATCAGGCCTCCACTACTTCGGATTGACAGAAGATACAATACAATACAATACATTACAATATATAGTATATAGAGGAAACCAGATGGGGTATGTGTGTATGTGTAAATTATGTGTATGTGTGTGGGTGTGTGTCTGTGTATGTTTTATATTTTATTACTTAAGTGTTAGTCTATTAAAGCTAAAACTATTATACTAAAAATCAACTCTAAACTCAACTATTTAATTATTGTCAGCATTTTTTCTGTTTCCTCATGGTTGAGGTCCAGTAGCCACAGTGCAACCGTCTTCTTGCACTCATGTTTAGTTAGGGGATATGTGGAAACGGATGAGTTGACCTTATTATACAAGTAATCCCCCAAAAAACAGAAGAATTTCTGGGCAAAACTTGTGCGAAAGGGCTTTGAAGTGCACACTATGCCTTTTCTACGCTTGTTATCTTTAAGGTGTTGGTCATAATTGATAAGTGAGTGCTTGCGTAAAATTGTGGCAAGAATGAACATTTGACGCACAGAGAGTACCTTCAAATTCTGTATACCTCTGTTGTGGGACAAATGAAGGAAAGGGAGGCACTAAACTTGAGTATTGCCCTCTGACCTCTCTCTATTTTCAGAAGGTGGGTTTTTGCTGAGCCACCCCAAGTAGAGATGCAATAGCTCAGAATGGATTGACCTAGCGACAGGTAGACAGTTTTTATAATTGTGTTATTAGCAATGTGCCTCAAAATGTTGAATACATAAATCAGTTTTCTAATCCTACCTGCCAGTAGGTCAATATGAGCTTGGAAATTTAGTAGGTATCTAGCATGACTCCCAAGTACTTCACTGTGCCTGCGGAGTTGAGCTTTGGACACCCGCAGTGCTCCCCGGTCAGACATGAACCAGCATGTGACAGTGCCAGACCAGAAGGAATGTCGCGCTTCGACATTGCGAAGGTCATGAATTTGGTCTTTTCTGTGTTAAGGGCCAGAAAACTGCGATGTAGCCAATCCGATACCAATTTCAGACCCCGCTGAGCATGTCGAAAGGCCTCAAACCAATCTTGACCATGGAACACTAAGGCTGCGTCATCAGCAAAGGCCACAATTTTAAATAAAAATTTAAATAAAACATTTGCCAGGTGTCTTGTACGTAGCTTTTCATCTACACCAAAAAGAATTTCGTGATATGATATGAAAATACCACTATAGAAGAAAGAGTTTTGGGATAAATATATTCAAAAGTAATTGCAATACATAATATAATTTTACTGTACATTTATTGGCTAACTTATTTAATAGTCTAAAAATATAAAAACACACTAACAATGTTCAAAAAAAGGATATATTGGGCAATTTTTCTTCTTATAGAAATTGTTCAGTTTTTATCATGAGGCGCTGTTATTTATACGGAAAATTCTTGGGACTCTCTTTTCTTGTATTCTCTATACATCACAATTGCAAGATTAGATAATATATCAAGAAACATTCTAATTCCATGCATAATCATAAATTAATTTTATTGTTCAAAATATGTTTTTTCATACGATAGTTACTATTTCATTTGAGATTTGATTTTAAAATCCATCCAATGCATCTCCTAAAACTTGACACTTCTATAACATAGAAATTGTAAAATATTATATTTATTAACAAAATTACAAATGTAGATGTGTTATTGTCACGGCTGCAATCTTATGAAAATATTTTTTTTTTTTTTTAATCTACTCATAGTATCATTTAATAGAAGTAAACATTATAATCCTACATTAATTATAACAGTGTAGTTTTAGTGTATAGCGTGGAACGATTACATGCGGAATTAAACCCTAAACACAAATCAAACTAAAAAATAGATACGATTTTTGTGACATATAATCAAATAAATTCAATAAAATTCTTTAATTCCTTTTTAATATTTAATTACTAGCTTATCATGTAAAAAATCCCTATTCCAACAGATATAATATAATTGCACCCTTTGCTTGGTACTTAATACAATTTACAGAGTGCTTGCCGAAAAATTTAAGATATTGCTTCCACAACATACAATTATTGTATGTTTAGACTAAGTTATAATCAATAACTTAGTAGTGGGCCCTCCTGCTTTGGTTGCGGGCGTGGTTAGCTAAGCACAAACCAAAAACAATTGCCACCAACTGAAACAAAAAGAATTTGATTTCTGTAGTTTCTATCTACATAGTTTTATGTGGATTAGTCGTTTGTTTCCAACAGACCTGAATCAGTTATCGTTTTACCGAGAACCGATTTTATTCTTATGAAGTTATACTTCTTTTGGCGCGTTAGGGAAAAATGATAAAAGTAAATTAATGTACAATCCATTAATAATTAATAGGAATTAAGAAATATTTTTTTGTGATATTTAAATAATCTTTATTTAACTAGATAATGCCTTATAATAAAATTTTCAATGTATTAAATACCTTTTTTCTACAAACGTAGAAAAAGGCGAAAGATTAAAATTTTAAAAACATTTTTATCTTGTTACGCCAAAGAAGTGTAACTTCTAGCGCGTGTACATAAGTACACACACACACTTTTTTATGCTCGTATGTTATAAATTAAAATATGGATTTTGATAAATATGCGCAATAAATAGTGAAATAATTAATATATGAATGTTATTGAATAAAAACTTATTTATAATAAGCCCCCTTACCTCAATTGCGACAACGGCAATGGCCAAAGCGCCAATAGCTACACCAAATGTCTGGAAGAAGTCCTCGACAAGAGTGGCGCAGCCGGTATAAGAGTTGAATGGGGTGCAGGGGGTTGACGCGCAGCAGGTCTCAGGAAGCACCAGGTTGCCATAGGACAGAGGACCAGTAGGACCACAGCATTTGAACTGTAAAAAGAAAGTATAGTTGAAAGTATAGTTTCTATATAACTAATTGTACAGTGTGTAGTGTTGTTCCCAAGAGAATGTAAGTGCATGCTTCTATTTCACCATTCCTCCTGCTGATAGGGGACAAATCTTTGTTTTTAATTTATTTCTTCATTACATATTTATTACTTAAGCTGTCATGTGGAACATGACAATGGATGCAGCTCCTTCCAAATGTTGTGTAAAACAAAAAAAACTTGGCGATTAAAAAGAGTGGCGGAGAGTTTATTACCAGTTATTCTCCAGTTATTCTACGCCCTTGAATTGAGAACTGGCAGTAAATGTAAAATTAGAAGCATTTAATGTATATTTCTTTTTTGACGTTGATAAGTGTACATTGTGTTACCTATATGATTTTCACTTTTGACTTTTGAATAGATCTATTTTTAAAGTAAGTCAGACTTCGTAAATTTAAAACGTGTATATCGTATTCCTTTATTTGATTCCCGGCAAGTAATTTTTTGGGTTAGAAGATTGATCTTAAACTAATTTCAAACGAGTATAATTTTTACATGCAAACAGAGAACGTTCCATTGAAAATTATTGACTCGTATATGGAGCACGTACCGTTTTCTCAATTTGGTGAAAAGCAGTTTGGTCCCTGGAGAAAGCCTCGTTGAGCCAACGCGGTATTTCCTTAACGTAGCTGTCCAAGTTAACGAAGATCAGAACAGCCAGCGTCACTTTCAGCAGCATCAAAATCAGCATGAATATAGAGTACTGGAAATAAGTTAAGAATGCACTTGATTCAAATTTCTGGCCAGCCCTGCGATTCTGTAACTCACTTTTCGAACTCACACAGCGGTTTTCGCATCGGCGGTCGATCTCAAATCAGTCGTGAAGCAGTCATTTTATGATTTGGCATTCTGATAAACAATAAACTACAAGCTCCCACCTTATCTATATAATTTTAGACTTTTATTTTAAGATCTATGTAAAATTACTTAAAGTGTTATACTTACAGTGATTAGCATGCAGTTGTTCTCTCTAACCGCACCGCAGCATCCAAAGAAAGCAATTAAAAATACTACGCTACCGACTACGATCGCCGCAATTGGTGCGATGTGGAAATTGCTGGCTTCCACCGCATTGGTTATTTCTTTTATTTGAAGTTCAACGGCCACACCCAAGCCGATCAAGGCCAGACCGGCCAGCTGAAAACATCATTTTGCTATTAAATTCCACACTTCGACGAATTTTTATTTATCACAATATGCTTGCTCGCTTCGAGTTTTACCATGAGTATAAAATAAGTGTATGTATTGTATTGTAAAATTTTCATGTGGCAATACTGACGCCATTCTCAATACGAGTAATAATAAAGAAGATTTGCTTATACAGCTGGAGCGAGAATGTAAAGGAAAAGAAGAAGTCGTGCCATGAACAGAATAGGAAATTTAACTATGTATGTTTATAGTTAAAATCTAAAAGTAGTTAGATTCCGCAATCCATACGTCATTTAATTTATAATTGTTTAGTCAAGCCACATTTCATATATCTAATTGAAATATGGGGGGCATGCAAAAACAAAATTTATATCATATAAATACTACAAAATAAATTTATAAAAGAACTATTTACATACAAATTTTTAACACAGACTAATAAAATCTACCAAGAAACCTTAAAACTCCAAAAAAACTTTTTAAACAACTCTATCCATAGTAGCTTATCGTTTAAAAAAATCAAACATACCACTACACGCAATACTCGTCGAGCAAGTTTGCTTATATTGCCGAAACCGCGTACAAATTATTTGAAGAAGTCTATTAAGTCTATATCTCTAAAATTCGTAATATTAGCGCGTTTAACCAATTCATAAGGGCATTAAATTTACATATCAGAATGAACCTAGTAGACTAAAATTGGGACGACTGGTGGCGACGTGTATCTCGTTCTAAGTTTAATATTAAGTTTCTCATGTAAATAAAATACATGTTTTTTTGTAATCTTTATATTATATTAAAAAGAAGTTAATGTGCAATATGAATTAATAATGATAATATAATAATAAAAGCCTTTATTCGCTGAACTTTTCAACTTACATGCTATTCTTATAAAACAGTAGTATCTTAAATCTAATAAATTTATTAGCAACCACTTTGTGCAGGTTGTCTGTGGACATAGACCTCCCCCAATTGTTTCCACGTCTTTCTATCCTTGGCAGACCTTCTCCATCCTTTTGTAAGATCGTCTTCCCTTATTTTGATTTGACCTCCTCGTTTTCTTTTCTTTGGATACCACTCTATTACATCCTAAGTCCATTTTTCTTTGCTAGTCCTCATTATAATATGTCCATTCCATTTCTATTTAAGTTCTCTTTTTTTGTAACAGGTCACTGACGTTTGTTTTTTTTTCATATTATTGAAGCGGTCCATCGATCCCTTATATTAAGGATGCTTCTTCATGCAATATGAATTATCCATATTTTAATTTTATTTTTAATACTTTTATCTATTTAGGGTAAATATGAATATTTGGTATTATTTACAATTTGATTGGTCACTATATATGTATATGAACATAATCAACGCCCTAAAAGCCATATCTGATAACTTATCTGTTATCAATTTCTCAGAAACTAAGGACTTGAGTACGTATTTCAGAATTCATAATAGTATGTATTTTTTAATGTATTTTTATTCGTTTATTAATTATGGATTATTCTTTTCGACACATAAATAATAGAATAACACTTGGTACTTCCTGCTTATACGAGATACTCATGAAATATTAATGTGTTGCATTAATTAAAAAACTTTTGTTGCATTTAACAATAAAGATTAATAATTTAATATTCTTATTAAATGATTGTTTATTGTTTATCCTCTTATTGTGACAGTGTATTTATATAACTTTATATATAATATGATAAAGAAAGAGTTGTATTCTTGTAAGTTTGTAATGAATTATGAATACCTCAAAAATGACTGGACCGATTCAAAATGTTAATTTATTATCAAACAAATACCTTAGACAACCTATATTCTAACTTGTATACATTTAGTAAATAGTAGGCATATGTAATTTGTAACAGCTTTTCTAATCGTACGTCGATACAATTTGTTTTCCATGTGTACGGTTCCTGTGTCATCGAGGTGCTCTAAATAATAGAGGATTTTAGTTTTACTCTATATTAACCACTCGCGTACAACAACATAATATAAGTAAAATAATGAAATGTTAATTGCTATGTAACGAATGAATGCAAAGTAACAGTTGATGAGAGTGCTTACGTCTGACTATACTCTCGGGGCGTAACTGACGATTTAGGAAATCGCCACGCTTATAAAACTAAAAAATCCTGAGTAAGAAAAATGTACAGCCATGCCTCGTACACCATGTATGTTAAACTAATGTATTAGAGAAAACATAATTCCATTTCTTGATATTATGCGCTCGTGCTTATATAAATAACAGCACACAATATATCCAACTTCCTGTTGTATAGTTACAACCTATTAACATACTCTATAGTAATATAATAACTATACACTCAGTGTTTGCCAACAAACATTTACCGCTTATTACTAAAACCTAAATAGTCTATTTACATCATATTCGTGATTAAACAACGCTATTTCCTCCCAGATGAAGCAAGAACACAATTTGACTAAATTTGTTGAAATAATGAATTCTCTCAAAATATGTTTGATAAAAAACAACTTTAAAACATTGTAATAAATAATTGAGATTCAAGATTATCTGTATGTACATAGCATTACCACAGTACTGTTAGCAGGCTCTCTTGGCGTTGCGCCTGCACACCTCATACTGATAAGATTCGTTATCTTAACCTATATTAAAAAAATAACTTACCGCAAAAAATAGATTTGCAAAAAACAAAATATATTTAACGAGGAATTCACCGCAACCCATTTTTGTTTCTTGTTATTCAAATTTATTTAAATACGACTCTTCACGTCGAAGTATGAATATTGACTGAATAAAAAATAATGGCGGTGATATGATTTTATCAGTAGATAAACGGTTTGTACTTAGAGTCATTGGTTTATGCGTCACACCACTGACTAATATTTTGTCGAATTTTGTTTCTCGGTTTCGTGAAAATACACTCATTTAATTTTAATAGGCACAGTGATTGCTGCAATGGTAACATAATGCGGTTGACACTCTTCTTGTCAAATCTTTGATTTGGCAGAATAAAAACTCCTTATCTTAGACAAGGCGTAAACATATAATCAGGCTTTTCAAGTTGTTGTTGTATGCAGTCCCAAAACTAAACTGGGCATGACAGACACATTGCATAGCTATTTTATAGATATTTTTTTCTATAGCCTTCTATGTGATGTCTTTAATGCCTTAACACATCGTTGATGATTGCATCTGACACTCGTCAGATTCTCCACAATATCTTTATTTGACACAGCCGGAGTTCTGTCAGGCTATATTATACCAAAGAGGTTTATTAGAGGTACGATTACTGTTAGTTGAAAACTTAATGTACAATGTTTTGTTAACCAAAACTACGCTTTAAGGCGCTTTTAGAGCCTTAAAAATATAAAAACACCTGCGCAACTAAGACTTGTTTGAGGTTGGTCTTCATTTATATACTGAAAAGCCTCAAATAGATATTTATTGTTATGACATTGACAATTTGCAAAGTTACGAGAGTGATAAATATAAAATCTTATATTTATACGCTATTGTTACTTAATTAAAGGGTTATGAAACATACCTAGTTATTAAATAAAACTAATAATAAAATAATATACATTGAAATAAATAACTAAACTTAACATAAACTAAAATATATCATTAAAAGGAGTCCCTTTAGGCAAGGTTCCGAAGATACTGGCAGCGTTCCCCTTTTGAATTGCTAGACTAATTCTTTGTCCGAGGTAGCTGCCAGATCTTCGGTCTCCTGTGATGTCGACTAACCTTTTTGAAATTTCTTTAAAAAGCCTTAAAGCGCTAGGACCCAACGGACCAAGGGTCTCGACACCGAATGGGACAAAATCATATTCTGAGCCCAGACCCCTATATTTGCATGCTTAATTTTTTTCAGCCGCTTCACAAGCCGCACCAGCTCTGTAGTTGGTTCCATG
Organism: Pieris melete; assembly: GCA_963693345.1. Classification (NCBI taxonomy): domain Eukaryota; kingdom Metazoa; phylum Arthropoda; class Insecta; order Lepidoptera; family Pieridae; genus Pieris; species Pieris melete. The sequence goes on from CAVNZK010000003.1 coordinate 420,184, forward strand.
TAGATGGGAAGGGGCCAGCGTGTCTGAACAGGTTGCATCCCATACCAGTACCCGACCCATCTTCCATGGAATCAAACTCATACCGTCCGGTCTCTTGCCATCGTCTCTTGCAATACCACTCGGCTCAAGTAGACTTGGCACGTTGACGGTGGCAAGGGATCGGCGTATGATATCGTTAAGTGCGGCATGTCTCGAGAAGCGGCCTGCACTTTTTTGGCATGACAGGCCGTGATGTCCTAACTTGTCGACATCACTGCCACATGGACATATATGAGGAGCGCAGACCGGAACCCCAAGCCGTAGACAGGTTGCGATTCGAAGCGTGTCAGGCTCAAGAAAAGTTCCTGTATTTGACGATGGGTAAGCGTGAAGCCAGTAGCCGGCCTCATGCGTACCCACGGCCAAAAGTCTAGCACGCGCCGAACCTGTACTACAACTCAAAAGATCGTCAAAAGTCAGTTTGCAGTGTATGTCATCCCAGCTCCTCTGTGAATTTAGAGATAATGGAAAATTTTGACCTGGGCATGCAATCAAGAAAGCGTTTCTAGCTTCTTCCAAGCCAGCAATCTCAAAGTTTGAAGGGGAAGCCCTTAAAATTTTACTTATGAGATTTGCTGAACTATGGACAGAAGATAGAAAAGCTGGCAAAGCAACACTGGAAATTTTGCGAATCCCTAAACCACCATAACGGATGGGTAGGGAAGCTTGGGTCCAAGATTGCTCGTTCAGCTGCATATTAAGAAGTGATTCTAAGCTAATTTTGATTAAGTCGTCTAATGGTGTTAAAAGATCTGGGTGATTCCAAAAAGAGCAGCAACGGAGCACATATGTAAATTTTGGGAGGAAAAGACAGAATTTTAAGATGCAAAGTGCATAATGTGGACTAATTTCAAAGAGACGGTCAGCAGAATTTTGAAATTTAGTAATTGAAGAATGAATATAATCAGAAATAGATTCATTAAAAATTGGAGAACCTAAAAGGTAAAGGGAATTCCTGTTAACTATTTTAATATTTGGAGCCAAAATTTAAAATTTTTTTTTTACATCATTTAAATTTAAGTCGCAGTTATTTATGAAAAGTTCGCATTTGTTAAAATTAAGCTCCAAACCAATGGCTTCAAATTTATTTTTGATTAAAAGAAGGTCCGAAAACACAGTATCCACATCACCTCCTAGGGTTCCGTCGTCCAAATACCAAACATTAAAATTAGAATTTAAATTTTTGATTATCGGATTTATAGCCAAACTAAAAATTGCAGGCCCAAGGGGATCACCCTGTTGACAACCTACTTCCGAGGAAAGTTCATTAGAACGATATAACAATTTAGTTGGATCAGCGTAACTGAGAAGAAGATAATTGTATATTTCTGGTATATGTTGTTTGATTTCAGTCAGCAGGGTATCTCTATTTACCGAATTAAATGCATTTTTCACATCAATTTTGAGCAACACGTCTGGCTGTCCGTGACTTAGGAAAGAGCGTAGGGCATGGACGGCTGCCTCACACCCTCCTTTCACACCGAAGCCTAACTGTACAGGTTCAAATTCTGAATTTAATTTTGGTAAAATATGTCGAACAGCAATTTTGGAAGCCAGACGTCTTAGTGTTGATCCAACAGCAATTGGTCTCACCCCTCCGTCCTTTTTAGTGAGGGCAATGAGGTTCGCGCCGAAAAGAATGGGAACAATTTCTGTATTGACATCCCCGGAATACATAAAATTTATTAATTTTGTGATCGAGATAATATGTTGCTCGCCTGCATCACCCACAGAATGCGATGTTAAATCTTTCAAATGTTGGGGTGAGATTCCATTCAATCCTGCAGCCGAACCTGGTTTAAAAGATAAAATTGCATCAGTTACATCTTTGTTTCGAATTTTAAGGCATGCTTGCCCTGCTGTTGGTGGGTCGAGAAAATATGGGTTTACTGGAGCTGGGGGATGTTTTGTCCGTAATGCCTCAAGGGTGTCAGGGGTATCTGGCGATAGCACGTCATTGGAGAACAAAAGGCGAGCGGCACCTTTAAGATCTCCGTCACAAATTTTGTTCTCGATGAGTTTTTTGCGATTAAAAGGGGCATCATGTTTGATTAGAGGTGCGGGTGAAGGTGAGGAACTTACAGCACAGTTATTTTTTATCTTTTGTGTCAGGGATAAATTCGGTTCATCAGTTTTTATTATGTGTATAATAAAAATATATATTATATATATTACGTATATATAATACATACGTATTATATATATTATTATTATTATATTCATTTACATACGCTATTTGCTTTGATATATTCCTGAAATTATTCGACTGCGATTTGTAAAGCTATGTTATTAGCAATAACGTATGCGCGTGACATATTTTAATGTCAGGCGCGAGAAATGTCTCTTGGTCAAAGTGATCTTTATGGTATAAAATATTGGTGCTTATTAAATGGTATGGTCCTCAATATAAACAAGTTTTTTAATATTAAATACACCTTAAATAACCTCTTGTTACTGTGTTCAGCTTGACGGCGTACCATTGAAGGAGGTCCAGGAGATTCATGACTTGGGTAGGTATTATTATTAATTGAAAATCAACGTTTATATCTCAATTTAATGAAGAAGTCACCACATCCGCACGAATACTCGGATTTCTTAAACGGATTACAATCTGTATTTTTTTTTGTTTTGGCTGTAAAAATAAAACAATTTTGTATAACGCTCTATTTATTTATTTATTAAGGAAACTAAACAGATACATCTCTAAACAGTAAATAAAATAAAGTAAAACATAAAATAAACACATTGGACATATCCACAATAAGTTTCACTGGTAAAAACTAGTGCGCAGTCATATTGAATACGGTAGCATTATATGAAATCGCTTATATACGATCCATTCGCAACGCATGGAAAGTATTCAGAGATCATTCTCTCGACACCTTGCATTCATTGTAAAAGATTCTCTCATAGGCACCCGTACCATCAGCAACTCAGGAAATTTTATACACTGATGTCACGATCTCTAGCCGGTGTTACGTCCTTATATAAATTGTTAAATGGTCCCCAAGTGGTTGATGGTTCCCCAAGGTGCAAAATCAAGAGAATCTTCGAAATTCCGTCAGTAAAAAACTAACCTATGAGTTCTGGCACCTCTCATTCGAATTCTTAGCGAATACAATAGAATGAGAGCTACTTATTTAAAGCAGATATATTATGTAGAGCGCTGATCAATTTTAAAATATGATCAGCGCTGTTGTGAAGCGCCTATCAGGTACCTAATCCGCATTGTTAAGCGAGTATTTTTAAATAAGGAATTAATGTTTAAAAAACTTTATTTCTCATTACAAAAAGTGTATTTTTATTTACTTAATATGTATATACGAACGAGATACACGTCAGCATCAGCCGTCCCATTTTTAGTCTACTAGGCTCATTCTGATATCTATAATGCCCTTTTGAATTGGTTAAACGCGCTAATACTACGAATTTTAGACGTTATGTTATGTTTTCCGTAATTGTCATGTATTTTAGAATAAATAGATTATAACGTATACTATAAAAAATGATTTGAACTAATTTGACTTTGATGGCAGCTGACACCAGCGCCATGCTCCGACATATACATAAAATATCTTGGATAAAACGCGATACATTGGTACATCCATTAGTTTGAGAAAAAACAATAGTACTTATTAAAAAAAATAAAGAGCATTTAACTTCCAGTGAAGTTGCAACTTGTAGTATAATAAGCACTATCAGTCACGCAAACACGTTTTCCCTTATTTTAAATTGCATTCCCTGAAAATGAAAATTTAGTTGAAAATGCTAAATAACCCTCTTAACACAATTATGAGTACTTTATACATATCTTGTGGACCAATAATGTGCCCCTTTCTATTCTCTCTTACATTTCTAATTTAATTTTGAACTTAACTTATTTTCTAATTAAATTCGCACCATTGGGAATAAAAGAAAACTTTTTGTTATATAATTGTCATTTATTCCATGTATTGTAGAGCAGGGTGTAATGGTTGCAGCTACAATCCAGTAAAACCTGTAATCCAAAATACTTGGCGTTTAAAAGGCGTGGCTGAGAGTTCACTGCCAGTTTATGTCGTCCGTTCTACGTCCTTGATTTGAAATTTGTCTCTACATGTAAATTTAGAGATATTTAATTTTTTTTACCTTTACAAATGTTTCCTACATGAATAATTGATTATCAATTATGATTGAAATACATAATTTTAGTTTAATAAATTTTGATTTTCCGATTCTTAACCGTTCTTTGTGGTACATAATCTTTTGGTAGCAGAGCATGGTTTCGATCCACAGACTTCCAGGTTATGAGCCCAGCACGCTTCCACTGCGCTATCTTATCTATTTGAGCTTGATTTTTAGTAATGTGCTATAATTATAATGCTACAACCGTGAGTATGCGTAATATATAACTTTTTAACATTTATTTTCTAACGTTCCTGTTCAATTTTCCTAAACTTAGGTGGTGATTGAAAAACTGATATTACAGGACGAAGAAATTAACCTCTAAAAAGCTTGTGTAGAGATGTGGGGTCTCTCTACATCTTATACTTATACATTTACCATGCAGCTGAGTTTCATCATCGGATGTCGAGGCAGTATACGAAATCATCATCAAACATCTCGACGTCCTCCGTCGCTCCACAACTGAGCGCTTTTTGAGGCACTTTTTGCCGCCCACCACCACCACAGCTGCCCATTGAAGTCTTTCGAACCAATTCGACTAAGTACTTCAAGATAAGACAATACCAACTCCTAAAAGGCAACGCACTTTCGAGCCCTCTGCCATTAAGTGTCCGTGGGCGGTATCACTTAACATCAGATAAGCCTTGCCCCCTATACTATAAAAAGAAATAGACAAAAAAGACTTGCTGTATAGTGCGTACATGCGTAGACACACTTTTATGAACCAAATCTTGTAACAGACGTCACATATTATGACGTTGTGAGGACTGCTTCCTACTCAGTTCACACCAGTTTTGCGTCGGTTTTTCCTTTAGCGCCCATAACTTGTTTTCTTAATGTTCATAATTTTGCTTGAACTGACGCAATGCATTTTTGCATACATTATTAGAAATAATGTGTATATAGTTGTTTCCTGGCTTTAAACCCCTAAGGCATAACGGACCTAGTGAGCCTTAGGAAGCGTTTAAATATTACGCGACGAATTTGAAATGGGGAAGGGGGGGGGTTCCTTTTGAAAAACGTTACGATGCGGGCGGGGATTGAATTACACGTTTATTCTTAATTTTAATTTCGAGTTTAGGTGGTCACGAAACGTTTTATGCTATACTTGGGTTCAGAAAAACGTTACGGCGCGTTATATGTGGGGGGGGGGGTCAATGGTCAAAAATTACGTGACGTAATACTTGAATGCTTCCTAAGTGCAGTAACAGGGTCCACCAACTGAGATATATAAAATGTACATGTGTTATTATTGTATATCTAGAGAAAATTACTTTAACTACAATCTACATATAACAATATCTTTTTGTATGTTAATGTAATAATAGATAACTTTTTTAAATATTGTCTTATAGTTCTATACATTTTCATCAATCTTTTTCGCATCTTTTGCTACCTACAATATGTATGTGTGTTTTTATTGAGGCAATATTATGGGTGAACCCAACGCGGAGCACCAAAAGTGCCTGAAATGCGTGAGACTAAACGACCAGGACATAGTCATCCATACAAATACGATTTTCATCGAAGATCAGTAAGGGTTCAAGAACGCATTTTCTAAGAAAACGTAATAGGAAAATCCATTTTTCGGGGTGTACCGACTACGGCGACAGTCGTTTCCAAGTGTACGTAGCACATTTACACAGATACCGGTATTTTTAGAGATCACTCATTAACTGGTGCGATGACTTTAGCTTTATTATTTAGTTATATTCAACGCCCGCGACGAGGCAGACGTGTTTTTGTGCATAATTCTTTAATAAATTAAAGAATTAGGTAGTGTCGAGTCGTGGTATAGTGATTAAAATGGAGAATAACAATCAAAAAGACGCGCCGAAATCAAAAGTTGATTTGAACGATGTGGAGATGGTTTTCGGTACACCAACGTCTCCCAAATCTCCTCGGCCTGATATTATAATTGAAAATGAAAAGAGCCCCAATAAAAATACAGTAAGTTTACAAATAGCTAGCTGTTAACTGCGACTCTGAAGATTTTTGAGGCAAAGTTCATTGAACAATCTTCTTATATATAAAATTCTCGTGTCACAATGTTAGTCTGCATACTCCTCCGAAACGGCTTGACCGATTCCTCTGAAATTTGGTAAGCATATTGGGTAGGTCTGAGAATCGGCTAACATCTATTTTTCACACCCCTAAATAATAAGGGTGGTCCACCCCTCAATTTATTTTTTTATTTTTTAGACAAAATTTTTAATTTCTATTTTTTTATGATACAGCATTAAAAAATACATACAACCCCTAACTTTCACATCTCTACGATCAACCCCTATTTTTTTATTATAAATGATATATCTTCTTATATATAAAATTCTCGTGTCACAATGTTAGTCTGCATACTCCTCCGAAACGGCTTGACCGATTCCTCTGAAATTTGGTAAGCATATTGGGTAAGTCTGAGAATCGGCTAACATCTATTTTTCACACCCCTAAATAATAAGGGTGGGTCCACCCCTCAATTTATTTTTTTATTTTTTAGACAAAATTTTTAATTTCTATTTTTTTATGATACAGCATTAAAAAATACATACAACCCCTAACTTTCACATCTCTACGATCAACCCCTATTTTTTTATTATAAATGATATACATGGCGAAACGACGTTTGCCGGATCAGCTAGTATATATATATAACCAAATAAGTTGACATAACAATAATGTATTACTTATAAATAAATGTATGTCAAATGGAACAGATCTTTTTCTGTTTATGATTTTAAAAAAAGTGGATTTTTCCGTTATAATTGCACGTATATATCTAAAATATAATAGATAAACTTCAAACACAAGCTAAAGGTTTAAGTATTACCATTATGCTGCTCTCATTTGAAAGAAATTTAAATAAAATATGAATAACCTTATTAATGCCGATTAATAATTACATACAAACAAACGCCGATCATATTGTTACCACTGCTTCACAGCGATATCAGTAGCATAGCAACTACTACACGAGATAATTTTATAAGTTGAAAAATTAAATGGATAATAATTCATGATTGAAGGACATTAACTTTGCAATTATGTTTAATGTCAAAAGGATGTGGAAGTTGTTTACAATATAATTAATAGTTATCCTGCAAAATTCAAGATTTTTATAAAGATTGTTGAAATTCTTGTTACCCTTATATTTTTTTTTATTTTTTAGTAGATAATTATTGCTCTGACTAACACTTTATAATAGTAATACTTTCAATATTTCTACGTTAATATGATAATTATTAACCAGTACGGCACTCCCAGCGGTTTCGTAGTTAGCAGTGTCGATTGCAGATCGTCAGGTCTTGGGTGCCAATCCAGGGCGAAACCCATGTTATAAAGTATCACTACTACTATCACATGAAAGATCTTTCATTATTTTACATTAGATATTGCAACTGTCACCAAAACTGTTCTCAGCTGTTCTGGAGGAAATATTCAGAAAGCTAAGTTGGGATAAATACGGCGAAAGATTGAACCACTTTAAGGTTTGCAGACGATCTGATTTTATTTGCCTCAACACGCGATGGACTGGAGAAGATGGTCACAGACCTTGACTCGGAAAGCAGGATCGGTCTTAGAATGAATGCAGAGAAAAGTAATTACCACTTCCAGAAAGGAAATAAGACTATTAATACGGAGCTGAATACTCGTTCCCCGGTCAGACAATATCTATGACCGATGCAACAATAAAAAAAATCGACACAAGAATAGCAAAATCATGGAATAGCTTTTGGGCGCTTAAAGAAGTCATGAAAAATAAGAAAACAAGCATAGTAATAATTAAAAGAAAGCTCTTCAATACTTGTATACAGGTGTGTTAAAGATCGATGGAACGATGTATGATAGGGAAGAACAGCATGGACAAAATAAAGAATACAGCTTTAAGAAAAATAACAAAGGTAAGGATGTTACAATAAAAATAATTAAACTAAAGTGAAAATGGGCTGGGCACATGGCAAGAGGATAAGAAAAGTGGAGCAAAAAATTACTAACCTGGTGCCCAAGGTATAGCAAACGAAAAAGAGGGAGACAACTTAGATGTAGATAGACCAAATGAAAGAAACAGCACGTGATACATGGCAGAGAGTGGCACATTGCAGAGAGAAATGGCGGGATTTGTAGGAGGCCTTTGCAAAAAAAGGGCAGACAGATACACTAGAAGAGGATTTAAATGGCAATTTGTTTGAATTTAAATGTATCTGAATAAACACTATTATTATTACTGAAATTGTAACTATAAGTTAAGAAGATTGCGTGCTTACGAATTAATTCGTGATTATTTGTGTCCAAAAAATCTCGCAAAAAAATGAATACAGTGTATCTCAATCTAGGCTTAGCACTATAACATAGCCGTGTAGATAATGTTCACAGTTTTCATACAAATGAACAAGGTTATTAGGGAAGGTGGAGAGAAAAATATAATGGTAACATTGTCACTTTGGACCAATTGCAGACATTGCCTTAATAATTTATTACATTAAAGTAATTAACTATGATTTGCTATGATCTATAAATCAATAATTAATGAAAGCACATAAAACTACAATATCGATGCGAACACGAAAACAATTCAATTGCTAATAAGTAGAAAGAAAGTTGAATAACTCACGAGAAATCAAAGAGAAAAACTGAATTAATGAACACCTTGTTCATTGAATGGAATTAATAGTGCACTTTTCGTTTCAACGTGAAAAATATTAAAGCATTGTTTGCCTGCGTTAAGGCTCAATCTAAAACCATTTATTTTATCAAGATAGGTTAATAAATCGTGGAATTAGTTACAGTGGCGTAACTCTACCATCTGGGGCCCGTAGCAAATCTTCTTTCGTGGCAATTCTTTTGATGGGGGGTGATGAGTAAAGATCGCGAAGTTTATTAGAATTAAACTGAGAATAGTTTAATTTTAATAAACTTCGAAATTTTCAGCTACTTAATTACACGTATATGTCCCACTAATGGCCACTGGCCTCCTCTCTTAGGCGAGAGGGAATGGTCTGTAGTCCCCACGCTAGCCCAATGCGTATTGGAGACTTTACATTTATCCATAGAACATAATATCTCTTGGGCAGAGAAGCCCTCTTGGGCCGTGGGCCCGTGGAATTTTGCCAGCCCTGCCATCCTACCGGTTAGTTATTAATTAAGTCGTGGTGACGCGAGTTCCAGAGATCATGAGACATTTTAGTTCATATAAATAAATATTACTCGATGTTCTAAGTGCTTTCTGCAATAGCAGTCAGCGATGTGGTGTTACTCGCGAGGCATAATAATATTGTTTTTTCAAACTTTCTATGGGATCCATTTGACACCTTAATGCTTAAAAGAAATTACATAAAAATACCGTTTGGCTACTATAAATGCTGTTGAATATAATATATCCTTAAATGCGATATTTATAGAGAAGTCCATAGTATAATAAAAAACTAATATAGACTTACATAGATTTCAACAGTTAGTCAAATAAATTTAAAGTTAAACTGAATTGCTTTAATTTTTATGACTTCGTTTGTATGAAGATATACGTATATCGTGCGAAAAAAATAGGTTACTGATAAAAAACGTTAAAAGTACAGCTAATAATTGCGTTTTATATTTAATATTCTATGTTATGACCACTTAAAACGTGAATATTAAAATTTAAGTAGCGACATGTGTACAACAAGTAAAAATATCTATAGCTGTGGTAAAATTTTGAATGTATATAACAGTAAGACACATAATAACAGAATTTGTACATATGATTGTACGTATAGGAGAGGAAAAGACGACTCAAAACAATATATGGCAGGGTCATTGCTCTTCTCAATAAATTACTAATGTCTTTTACTAGAACTGCTGATTGTTATTTTCATTTTCTTTATAAGTATATTTGCCGAAATATAGTTCGATTATCCATTAGAAGATTGAAAAACAAATTTATTTAAGCTTTTTATCTTCTACTTATGAACAGGCGTACTGTATACTCCATATGAAGCTCATTTATGTCCTTTTTTAGTTAGATTGACTTTAACATAAACAAAAGTTTTCCCGATGTATTTCCACGTAACGAAAACCAGTAAAACTACTCGCCACAAACAAATCTTCTGGTTTACATTAAACAGTCACTGGGCATTCGCAATTCATTATTCTGAGGTACTTTTAGCTGTTTAATTAACCCAGGATGGGGTTTTATAATAATAATTCGATGAATATATATCTAAAAGCGTGAAACTGACGCATAAAATCCTGCTGGATGGACTGGAGATTACGGGACTTCACTTTTGATACCATTAAATATTATATAACGTACCACTATCCTGTTAAGATGACGTAATCAAAAATACTTTTTAGATATGATTCATTTAATCAAAGGATGTTATTTTTTGTGCTTTTGCGAACAATCATTGTCCTTCGCCTACACTTTTTAATTTTTTCTCGCGTTTTTAATGTTCTCAAGACCTCTCAGTGTTTAATATCTTCGATACATATTCACAGTTTTGTTGGTAGGTGATTTGAATGTCTTTATTGTGTTATATAAATAGACAAATACACTACGTCACATATACTCGAATTGACGCGACGCCAACCTTAATACATTTTTTACATCTAATATATAAAATTCTCGTGTTACAATGTTCGTTTCCATACTCCTCCAAAACGGCTCGACCGATTCTTATGAATTTTTTATGCATATTCAGTAAGTCTGAAATCAGCGACTGTCTATATTTTAAACCCCTCAGTGATAAGGCGTGTCCATCGCAAAAAAAAATATTTTTATTTTTTATGTTTTTATTATGTGGCATTCAAAAATACATACAACCTTAAATTTTCATCCCTCTTCGATCAACCCCTATTTTTTATTATTGTAGACGAAGAGAGACGTTTACCTAAAAGTAAATAATTTAAACCAAGATAAATAAAAAAGAAGATCAGTATCTTATAAATTCACAAAAAGCTGGTGCTTTTAGTGAATTCAACACCACATTTGGATTGTTTTTCCGATATTCCCAGGAGACGCCAAGCCCACCAGACCTACTTTAGGTATAGAGTCCTTTTTTAGGAAAGGGGAGATTTGACACTCCTGCTTAGCTTAGCTTAGCTCTCGGTCACAATTCTGCCTGATCGCGTGGATGGGCTACGTATAAAAAAATAGCTAAATATTTCAAAGATACTATACTGCATACCTGCATACCTACTGCAATGATACATCGCATTTTTTATTAGACTAGCCTGGCCACTTATGAGCTATAATGGACCCAAATTCGGACTTTTAATTGCATAATTATTTTCGCAATTACTTACTTAGAACCACACGAAATAAGTTCACTGACCCCTCTGAGTCAATCAACGTGACATTGCAAATGGCCTTCGAATTGTTTACCTTGAAAACCTCCAGTGAGCTATGATTTTAGGAGCCTTCAAATCGATCTATTATCACATATGTGAATAGCTTCCTAATACACTTCATTGATACATGAATATTTACATTATATCACCAATCACTTGTATAAACTATTCAATAAATTATTTACTAGTTTTGTCTAAGCAATATTATGTTTAAAGAAAAATAATTATACAGATTAGTATTACTAGTATTTATCCGAACAAACACAATTGGTTATGAGGCACAGGCTCATGAAAAGTGGGTAAAACTCTTAAGAGGCCGGCAATGCACTCGCGAACACGCTGGCATTGAGAGTATCCATCCATATCACTTAACATCAAATGTTTTTAACCGTAAACGTTTAACCGCTCTTCTATAAAAAAAGGCAGCGAGAATTCTGTCTGTTTCGTTATCATACATATCAGTGTGTGCTTTCTCTTTTATTCAATATAGATATCCATAAATAGACCTCAGCCTTGCGATTCTGTAACTCACTTTTCAAACTTACACAGCGGTTTTCGCAGCGGCCGTCGCGCTCAAATCAGTCGTGAAGCAGTCATTTTATGATTAGGCATTCTGATAAGGACCCTCCTTGTAGTTTATTGTTTATCAGAATGCCAATGCTGCGAAAACCGCTGTGTGAGTTCGAAAAGTGAGTTACAGAATCGCAGGGCTGGACTACCAAAGTCAAGAAAATTAATTTCCTATCCGAACGGTTTCTTTAGTAAACGGATCATTGAACTACCTAAAACATGGTAAAAGTGCATAGATAACAATGGTACAATAATATAATGATTATATAAATATTGTATTTAAAAAAAACGTCTTTTTGTTCCTCCCATACTAAACGTCAATTTCATATGTACCTAATATATTGTTTTATATTCCTTATCCGTGTCCTCTTAGATAATATGCGTAGTTTCCGTGTCCTATTTAAATGCATTGCTCGACAATTCAATATTTAATTTTCGCGTGCCAGATATATTTTGGATGCCTTAATAGGTGACACTAATTACTTTGCCTTGGCCTTGATTCTCAGTCATAGTAACTCACAAACGAGTCAGTCGCAGATAGTCATTCATAAGGGACGGAATAATTGTGTTTTTGCGATGGCTCGACGGACGGATTATCGACTAATTGAAATGTTTGTAAGTTTTTATAAATTTGTTTAAATATAAACTAGTAAGCGACTGTTCCGAAAATAACAAAGTGAAGATTCAGTTGCCCAAGTATATTTGATCTGTGATGGTTCTGTATGTAACTCCATTTAAGGCGTCTCTGTGTTACTTATACTAAACATAACGTAAAACTAAGAAATTTTTGAGCATTCAAATAATTGGGTTTAGTCGTTGAATTTCAACAGTTTTGATCGCAGATAACTTCATTGTCTTATGCTTATATATTGTAGTACATAATCAAATCCCTTTCTATAACATATTTCCGCAAAAGCAGCCAATCAAAAGCTACATTCCATAGTAGTTACCATTGAACTCGTGTTGCCTATAAATAGGAAATAACATTAAAATGATTGTATCTTTAAGATCACTGACGTTATTCATACCAATATAGTAAACTTGGGAGTCATACTCTGTCGTCATACATTTGTTAACTGTGCTATAATTGAAAGAATATTTATTTGGTCATGACATAAAAAACTTAAATAATGCTAAAATATATAATACTCTACCATAGTTATGCCAAAAAAGAAAGGCAGTTTTTTTTGCTGATTTATATTATGTCGCGTCTTGCATGTGGCGCGAAATTGTTTTGATGTCTGGATGCTCAAATTTCTATCAGTTTGATTGATATTTTTATACAGATGCTCAGCCATCTGAGACACGTTATTCTCTCGTCCGATTTTGTAGTTGTTCATAAAAATCGGAAGGATATCCCATTGGTGCACAGCTACCGTTCAAACGCACGACTCCAGACGTAATGTCAGGTAGTAGGTTAACACAGACCATTATTTTATAATCACAATGTTGCAAGTACTAAGGAAATTGTTCTAAGTGATTATAACAACACGCAGAGAAATAAAAATTACCACAATATTATTTAGCGGTTGTAATAAATATCAATTAGAGGAAAAACGCAACATAAACTTTTTATGGCATACCTACTTGCGGTTTTTCCGAAGTTTTCTTTAAACTATATTTAACATTACACAAGAAATGGAATCGCTGAACTTGAAAATCATAATATAGTTGTTTTTTATAAGTCATGTACGGTTCCCGGGTCATCAGGGAGCTTCAAATAATTAAATGTTAGTTGATATGTAACGAATGTATGCAAAGTAACAGTTGAAGTTATCCTGCGTCTAGCTATACTCTCGGGGCGTGACTACGACGATTTAGGAAATCGCTACGTTTATAAAACTAAGAAACCTGAGGGAGCTAAATGTACATCCTTGGCTCGTACAAGTCCTTAATTTATTATATTGTCTCTACTTATAATTATTACAAGTATCCTATACTCAAACCAATCATAAGTCTAGTATTATAAAATTAAAATAAAAGACGCCTTCTCTTGTACGGTGGCCGCATCTTAGAATAATAAATAGAATTGTATATATTTAACTTTTTGTATATTATATAAATAATGTACTAATGATGAGCTTATTATTAAAGTGTCAAAAAGCTGCCAAAATACGATTAAATTTCTTCAGTGAACTTGTGTATGTTTATTAATTCCTAACCAACTAGCACTGAACATAATACAGTTTCGAAGAGGTTCTGTAACTCACTTTTCGAACTTACACAGCGGCGGTCGCGCTCAAATCAGTCGTGAAGCAGTCATTTTATGATTTGGCATTCTGATAAACAATAAACTACAAGCTCTCTCCTTATCATAAAATGACTGCTTCACGACTGATTTGAGCGCGACCGCCGCTGTGAAAATCGCTGTGTGAGTTCGAAAAGTGAGTTACAGAATCGCAAGGCAGGCCCCTCTCAATGGAATTCTTCGCTAATATGAAACACTTATCCAGATCTTGACATATCCGGTAGTGGGCTGATCAATTTATAAAATATACTAGTACAAATTCAAAATCTAAAGTGTTATATTTTCATTGGATTTTTATTGTTGGTATCATATTTTATGTTTACCATAACTGACATATATTTTAGAAAAGTTAGCTTTGACATATATAGTGTAGATTATGTTTGATGTGGTGAACTTGAATAAATATCTATGATCTATCTAACCGACAAATATATTATTCTGAAATTCATATTAATTAATATCTCAATAGATTACACGTTAAATTCGCAATACAATAACAATTGCGGTAAATTGTTTTGCTCAAGTAATAACTTAATAACAGTTTACGAACAATAACCCAGAGTAATGAATCATTGGAAGTGATCGGGTAAATCCTGTGAATGTGTCATAATAAAAATTAAACCAAGGCCTAATAACTAACCTATGACAACAGGGGTTTCTGACCGCAGCTAGGTGATGGTTTAGAAACGCCTTTGCTTATTTATGCTTCGTTTTACATAAGTAAATTTTAGTTTCTCTATTAGCGGACTTGGGATTCAAGTTGGAACTTCTAGAATATTAAAAGAACTTCATTTTTCATTACAAAAAATATATTTACATGAGAATCTTAATATGTATATAGGAACGAGATATACGTCGCCATCAGCTGTCCCAATTTTACTCTACTTGGCTCATTCTTTAATGCCCTTTTGAACTGGTTAAATGCGCTAATATTTCGAATCTTATAGGGTAATTGATTCAATAATTGCACACCCTCATACTTAATAGTCTTCTTCAAATAATTTCTACTCGTAATAATTTCGACTTTGGCAAGATAAGCAAATATGCTCGACGAATAACCTAGTTGTTTTCTAATATTTATTACTTTAGGTCTATGTTATTGGGTTTTGCTTGTTTAACAGGCAAACAAGTATGATAATGACACCTGTTGTTAAATGATACCGCCGCTCATGAACACTCAACGTCAGAGGGCTGCGAGTGCGATACTGGCCCTTTAACATTATAAGTAAAACTCTAGTTTAAAATACACACATAATATTAAGTAACTATGATTTTATATTCTAATCTGGAAATCTGCACCAAATCACGACTTCTCTTTCTTTGATTATTTATAAATGTAATGTTACATAACATACAACATAATTGTATTACCATTTCTTTCAACAGGACAAGAATCATGGAACCGAAAATGAAACGGAAGGTTCTCATCAAACACAGCCTCTGCTCGAATCAGACAAACAACCACAGTCACCACCACTTACAGGTAGCTTTTTAAAATATTTCAATAGATATATTTTAAGTTCCAGAAACAACATTCCAATAATTCTAGACGGAGAACAGCAGAGACGTAGAAGGGCCTAAGCGTGCGACTTTCAACTCTGGTGTCGTGCGTACGAATTACAGCCGTGCAGCACTATATATGTATAAAGTCAAAATCATTTATTCATATAGGTATCACAATGTACACTTATGAACATATGAAATGCTTCTAACTTCCCATGTACTGCTAGGTCTCAAATAAAAGGCGTAGAACGGAAGAGAGGAACTGGCAACTCTCCTCCACTCTTTTTAATCGCCAAGTTTTTTTTACACAACGTTTGTAAGGAGCTGCAACCATTACACCATGTTCCACAAGACATGTTAAGTAATAAATAATAATTAAATAAATTAAAAACAAAGATTTGTCCTCTATCACCAGGAGGCTATGATATATGTATATATATATATGTTCCCAATAAATTTTTGCTCGTATGGTGAAGGTAAATAAACATCGTGAGGACACGGGCATGTTTTAGACTCAAAAATAATGAAATTAATCTGACACAGAAGGAACTTGTTTGTATAAATTATCAAAGAAACGGATTCAATTCATGGGCTAAAAAAGTTGTATCGACACTGGGTTGTTTATACACGGAAAAAAACTTTAATAAGAGAACAGAGGGAAATACGATGTAAAGTAAAAACTTATTTATTGCATCAAGAAAACGGTAAGATTAATATTCCTCCTCCCATTTCTCCCTTTCAAGTCTCTCCCGAATCACCTGGTCTACTATCGGGGTGAGGTACAATACGTCTTCCTCAAACTTGGTCCATTGATCTTTCGGCAGCAACCTCTTCATTCCCGAATATTGTGCTGCTCTCAGCATCCTAAAGGTCCGTTCATCCAGGACTTCGGGTGGGAGGCGTCGCATGGCTTCGATGACGTCATCGTTTTCATACAAACAATCGTCTCGCATTAAACCATACCTGTTAAACCCAGCCAAGTTGTAACACCACTTTCTCAAGGCCAGGTTGTCACTATATAGAACTTTGGTCAGTCTGAACGCCATCCGTTCATAAAAAACCGCAGAATGCGAAAAAACAATATGATTTCGGACACGCGAATGTCAAGTTGAAAAACGACAGAAATTTTCCTTCATAGACAAATGTCTTTAATGAAGACCAAATAAAAACTTTTCTGTCGTTTTAATATTGTGTTAAATTAAATAATACTAGCTGGTGCCCTCGACTTCATCTGCGACATAATATTTATCCAAATGATGTAGCAAGAAAGACATATATTATATTATCTACCGTAAATACCAGAAGCGATAAAAGTATCTATTTTCATTTAAGAATCAATTTATTACTACCAAATGTGCATTTGAAACAAATTATCAATTTTTATTGTAGTAATGGTTCACTATTTTGGCTATAATGGATTACACATAAGTCAAAGATATATACTGTGGCTTTTTTGTAGGGCTATTTAAGATAACATTTCCATCATACATTACATATGTGTAACTCTAGCGGTTTTGGCAGCGCACGCCAGTATAGCTCGCAGATGGTAGATTTTTTCCTACTTACTTGATATTTTTGACAATTCACACAATATCTTTATAAATTGTAGGCTATGTGTTATTCTGATGTATAAGCTATATTATTGTACAGTTTCATTACAATCCATTCAGTAGTTTTTACGTGAAAGAGTAACAAACACCCATTCATAATTACAAACTTTCGCGTTTATAATATTGGTAGGATACATGTATTATTGATAGGAAAAGTTGTAAGAGAAATCTGGGCAACAGGAAAAAGCATTTAAATACCTAAAATGTATCCGTCATACGAGACGAGATGATTTATCTTATTATATTTAGATCGAGTACCAAACACTCACTGCTTGATAAGTGTGACCGACATTTGGCACTCGTAATGAGGAACGCCAAGAGGAAAACGTAATTTTTACCAAAAAAAAACCGGAAGCGTTATAACTTCTTAGGTCTCAGTGGGCCGGATTTCTGTATCTGTTTCGAGATTATGTGTTTTTCTAATAGGCAACTAGATGATCAGCTTTCTGTGCCTGATACTTGACTTTTTGGTTCTTCTGCGCGGCGATGTTGTCCTTCACCGTACGAGCTAGTGTAAAATACACACATAGACCAATAAGCAAATAGGTTGCCGTCAGGGTTCTAACTCTGTGTTAAGTTCACGCCGAAGCCACTACCAACATCTGTGAAGGTTACATTTTCCTCCACCTAATCTTTGGCACTTGTGATCCATCTAGATTATCTTAATTAAAGCTAAAAAGTCAGTGTAGACTGACGAGTAGTTTTGATGTTAGAGTCCGAAATATTAATGTTTGCATTTAAAGTATGAGCAATAAATATTTTAAATATATATAATAAATAATAATAAAATCTTTATTTATGTCAAATGGGTTGTGACAAAATGCATATACTCCCTGTTTTGGGAAAACAATTATTCCGTGGTACATGGGACATGTTTAAATCAGTAAAAAAAAAGTAATTTTAGCGTTACAACTATGTCTTTTTGACATTATTATGTATGAGTGAATATGTGAGTGTGTGAATGGATGTGTATGCGCATGTATTTGCGCTTCTCATATACATATATCTATATGAGAAGTTTTATTAAAACATCTTTACGTCGGGTTTTGTGATGTATTAGCGTTAAGAGCCGATAAAGGAGTATTATTTAAATATGCAGTACATACTAGTAAACTAGCCAGTATCATAATAATGTTATGGCCTCGGCTGAATGTTATTTATTTGACTTTAAGGTCCAGAGATAGACGATTTGGATATTCCCCACGCAGACGCTACTCCATACCCGGGCATTGATGATGGACTTTTGGAACCTGGAGACAAACTGGAACCGCACGACAAACGTAAATTTCTTTTTATTTTCATTAGACTCGTTAAACATTAAAATGAAATTGATGAAGTCCATTGTGAATTAAAATCGGGTTTGCTAGAATAGGTTTTAAAAAGATCAGAAATAATTATTAAGCAAATTTTATTATTCCCTTAATTTAAAATGTATTGTTTGAGCTTAATCTCACATAATAAAAAAAAAAGTTAACAGACAACCCTTTAACGTAAGTACATAATGTAACTGATGAATGTTCTCAATTTGATGCATTTGTTGAAAAATATATAAAAATAAATAAAATGATATATCCTATTTATAATTTAGTTATCAGCAAAAACAGGATGTGGCATATAACCTATTTATGCGTTCTTGACCGCAAATTCTGATACTTTGGTTTGTTTAGGAGTAAATTATTAATTGTTTAAGTAATTTAATAATTATGGTATGTATTTGTACTATATCTATCTCATACTACTTATAGTCTTTGATAATCTTTATATTATGTCAAAGCAAATAGTTTTGGAATCATGATATTTTTATGCATACATTCGTATTATATAAGAAATAGATGTCGAATTACAGTCAAACCTGGATAAGCGAGAGTTCAAGGGAGCACAATCTCATTCTCGCTTATGGAGGTTTCTCACTAACCCGAGTTTCTCGCTAATGCAGGTACATGGGTAGCGTTTCTCTCTTATAGAGGTTAGGAGGAGCAAGTACGAATGTAGTAAATATGTAATATGATAAAGGTATGTACATAATGTGCACAACATATTATGTAGATATGTATTTTATTTTATTTAGAACTAATGAACACTTAAAAAAAAACCGTCAATTTCGTTTGGGTTTCTGTTTTTGTATTTTGAATGTTTTTCTCTAACTCATAAATTTTGTCGAATATTGTTTGATCAACAACCGCCGCGCCGCGTATTTAAAGTACTGATAGACCGTCTCCAACGCATTTAAAGTACATAATATAAATAAATAAAGCCCGACTGTCGCTTATAGAGGTAAAGATAAGTAGCAGTCTCACTTACGGAGGTGCATGAGGGAAAAACGACTCTCTCTTACAGAGGTTTCTGTTTCTCGCTAATAGAGGTTTTGGGAGCTTAAAATGACGGGTCCCGGCTATTACTCTCACTTATAGAGTTTTCTCACTTATCCAGTTCTCCTTTAACCAGGTTTGACTGTATATAGTAAATAGATAAGAATACTGTTATTAAAACCAACATAATTCATGTTCTAAAAATTACAGACGACAGCGAAAAGCCTGAGCACGAAGGATCCGACCACTCGACGCGCGAAGACGGCGTCGGTACAGTCGACGGTAAATGGCCTTATCCAGACACCGACGAGCCTGATTATCCTTACGGTGATTGGCATGCACTCACACTAAACACATCTAGAGGCAGAAGTCTACTTAAAGACTTCAAAATATTTAAAAATTCATTAATTCATGATTTAAGCTCAAGTAATTCAATGAGATTAGAGCAGTTTTCAAAAATTCTTACAAATTAAATATACAAGGTGTAGTTCAATTGTTCTTAACAATTATTTATTTTACAAATTAAATATTTGATGCTTATTTTTAACAATGGACACTGCAATAATGAATATTTGATTTCTCACGATACGAAAATGTTTTTGTAAAAACCGAAAGTCATCTGAAAGGCAAATGGTTCACGGATAGTTGGGCAAAGTATATCTATGCTTTATATATTAAGGGTTTTATTATAAAACGTCGACTAACAATGTAATGAAAATGGTTTAGTTAACGTTTTATAAAAAGGCGGTAAGTATGTGCATGTTAAGCGATATCATTCCTATCGATTGAGGAACCTTATCATATCTCCTTTTCACCTACGCACGATTTTTGGTTTCGGTTAGCTCTGAAATATTTATTATTAAAGTATATTGTGTATACATCGTAACTTACTATGCATGATAATCACTATTATTATTTTTTATTATTCACAAGAAACATCTTGTTATCTGCATGTTATTATTATAATTTGTCTTAATCAGTTTATTTATTAAGGATAATTTTATATGCAATTTATAATATGACTTTGAGCTATTTTTAATACGGTTTGTCTTAGTCAATCATTTTCCTACTAGCGTTTTTAGTAGCTTACTATGTCGTTAATATTTATGTCACTAAAGCAAAAACATGATTAATTAATTTATTAGAGCAAGCAATTGGCAAGCGTTTGAATTTCTATATAATATGTTTTATAACGCGACTAATCTTTTACAAAGGGTCTGATTCATCGTATTGAATTGATAATCATCAAATAGGTGCATTTTAATGAGGAAGTGTGCATAAGTAATCGATTACTTGGTTCTGTTCAATGTATGCATATCCCATTGTTATTATTTTCATTCAATTGATTCAAAAATAATTAAAACTTTGGCAAGTTGAAAATGTTACTGTATATTAAAATAATTTATGTCCTCTGAGACTTTGCGTATCAAGGGGTAATAAATGCGGCAGACGTAAAACAGCGACCTGAATCATAATTATATCAATTGGGAATTTATAACATTATTACTGTAAGTCTGATAATATATGACACTATATACCCGACAGACGTTGTCTAGCAATAGTTGTACGTTATAAACCATTATCGAATTCACTTGAACACACACAAAAAAATTCGTCGAAATCGGTCCAGCTATCTTGGAGGAGTGAAATTACAAGCTCACACACAGGTTTATATGAGTAAAGATTAAAGAAGCACAAAAGCTCAAATCGCTGTCTAATTGCGACTAAAATACACACGGAAAAAGAAGAGTTTTCGACTTTCTACATGCACTACTGTTAAGGCGTTGACTAAGTCCTCTGTACGATACTCTCTAGGTAACTTATAGCGCGATCCCAAAGCGACATTGGCGCTACGAATATTGAAAGAACTACATCAGAATTGCTTACAAAAATTTCGAGATAGTTAACGGCTAATATAGTTTTATTTAAACACTGTTATAATCAAAAGTACTTGTAAAAACATAAACGAATAAATTACATTCGTACTAAGAGATAAAAGATTCGGTAAACAAGTCAAAAGAGGTATAACTGTTTCAGAACATAAAAGAAACACCTGAATTATATCTTTTATAAATAATAAAATTCTTTAATAATGGACAGATGGCGCCAACGGTTTCGGCTACAGGTTCAACGTTGATGATCGGCCCGGCTCCCCGATACCTGGCGTAAGTTAAAAATGCCTTTAAAGTTTATTTTCTCATATATTATATCTATGTAAACTTCTTTTATTATATTTAATTATTATAATCTTATATTTAGTTTTTAGCTTATACGATGTAAACTATTAGGCCTTCTTACTTGAATCATTATTGTTTCACCGGGATTGACCCAGGACTTCCAGCTCCTCAACGCAAGCGTTGTAAATTGGTAATTCAATGAGCCATTCATCTCAGTGTGAGATCCCAGAATTAAAAGAGAAAATACCTACTAACGTATTGTTTTAACGAAAATCGAAATGCCCTGCGATTCT
Source organism: Pieris melete (assembly GCA_963693345.1). Taxonomy (NCBI): domain Eukaryota; kingdom Metazoa; phylum Arthropoda; class Insecta; order Lepidoptera; family Pieridae; genus Pieris; species Pieris melete. The sequence goes on from CAVNZK010000003.1 coordinate 442,420, forward strand.
GTAACTCACTTTTCGAACTCACACAGCGGTTTTCGCATCGGCGGTCGCTCTCAAATCAGCGCGAGCGACCGCCGATGGGAAAACCGCTTTGTGAGTTCGAAAAGTGAGTTAAATATCGCAGGTCTAGACCGTTGGCTGTGGTTTACAATATGCTTCAATAACAAAACACTGTTGGAACGAAGTTCCTTATCGCGCGTTGCGAAAGGGGGCTAGACGGTAAAAATTCTTACGAAAAGTTGTCACGACACTTTTTTGCTATTGTAATACACCGGTTCTCGTTCGATCATCGAAGTTAAGCAACGTAGGGCGAGGTCAGTACTTGGATGGGTGACCGCCTGGGAACACCTCGTGATGTTGGCTTTCTTTTTTCGTCGTAAGATTGGTGTCAAGCAAATCTATCATACTGTTATGATACCAATTAACATATAAATTAATCGAAAGGAATTTCGTTCCTTCCGGGTGTCCCTTGCCACCTCTAAAGTTTTTTTTTTTTGTTTATCTCAACCTTCGTCTTTTGTCACAGTCTATCCCCGACGTAAACACTTACCAGCAGAAGAAAAACTTGGCTCAAGGTATGATGGACCTGGCACTACTTTCAGCCAACGCGAACCAACTTCGATATGTGCTGGAATCTGCATCTTCGCATCCTTACTACTACCCTAGTCTAACTTTTATTGCTATGAGCATTGTTTTACAGGTTAGTACATATTTTATACGAAATAAGAATAACCCTTAAAAAAAGATGGACGATAAAGAAATACTAAACAAATTCTATATAAACGATAATATTCTTTTTATGACCTAACCAAGCTTCGTAGCTGGCATTTGTTTCACTGATAAATTTATCGTCTTTAAACTGAGCGATTAACTGTCTGTGGCTTATAAAAATAAACAATTTGTTTTCGTTTTAATTTATAATCTCATATTTATTAACTTTTTAGATCGCTGTCGGTGTGGGTCTAATAATGAATAGTAGATACAACGTAAAAGATGACAAGGACATTTGCAAGGCGGACAAAATTAATAACTTTACGGTACTCGGCGTGTTTCTGATAACAATAGTGAATGTGTTCATAACTTCGTTTAGTGTGGCCACTCCGAACGTTCCAGGGACTTCTGTGGTGGTAGCTTCAACCGGTAGTGGATAATTAGCTAATTATTTTAATCTTGGTTTCCAATTTGTAATGGGATAGTTACCTTTAGCTTAAACTTTTCGTTTTGGTTGTATCCAATATCTCAAACGAATACGTACCTAGTACATATCTTAACTTTAGTAGGCAAACGAACACGGAGCTTGTATCTTACGAATATTATTCAAATGTACTTTTTAAGTTAATTAAGCAATGGAGTGTTGCTCAAGTTTTTGATATTGATTTTTTTACTATTTGACTATACGTAAGTTTAAGGTGCTATTATCATAGTTTAAAGGGACTAGAAATCACTAGTCTAGACGATATAACCTAATGATCTAGAATCTTATGCTTTTTTCAGTGGATTAATGTCAAACCCATTAAGTCATTTCCGTATACTCTGAATGTGTAGTTTTTAAATTTTAAATAACTTTTTAAAGTCACAAAGATACAGAGAATATATTGTTGTTACTACAATGTCTAGTGTTGCCCTATTGATATAACTAAGCTTAAAAATGTCGCTCAAATATCCCAATATTATACACACGACTGTTTTATATGCATTTACTATACGAATAAGTTATAATAAGAATCTCATGTAAATTTTGATCTTATACCAGAAATCTGAAAACCGAATGTTACTTAATTATAAGATATTTTTATTGAAGTATATTTATTTGTATATATTGGTAAACTTGTTTTAATTCCAATAAGCTATTCTGTTATTTTATATATATTTTAATTAAACATTATATCCTCACTTCAAATCAATGTTGATAAATTTCTATTCAAAAACTTTCTATTAAGCAAGTATTTCATCGTAATATCTCAAAATCACTAATTCCATAACACTAAAAAATAAAACAACAGTATTCGACTTCAAATGTATTGAATAAAAACAAATCTAATAAAGGTGGCAATTTTAAAATAATCTAGGAATATTTCGATACCAAGTGAACGCTCGCACGGCTCGGGCGAGTACAGATCGCGACGGACGGCTCGGGGTAATCTACTCTAGTGTCCTGGTTTTACAGGTGTTCTAATTCTTTCGCGTTACCTTCCTAGTACTGCGACATTTACATAACACCCTGTATATTCATTTGCCGAGAATATATTTCTTGAGCCCGCAACCGCCTCGGCAGTTTGTAAACTCGCCCAAAATCTAATATAATATATATAATATAAATCGACGACCTCGTTAAATGCTCGTAAATAGTCCGCCGACGTCACCGATTCACAATTCAATACTAAAACGTAAAAACTCATACAAATCAAATAGTACATTCGGTACTTTGTGACGTTTAGGTTTATCACATTTGTAAATACCCTCAAATAAAAACGGCGATAGCGTCAAATCGATTGAAACGTCAAAAACCAATTAGAAAAATCAACTTTTACACAATTCACGCAAAAAGAATATATTCATATATTTAATATCTTCTCTACGTCACTAAAGTAGTTTTTATCGATAGACATCGAACTCGTGTACGCGAGCGTGAGCGTCCACGGAGATACAATTTACGTCTAATTCCTAACAAGCGCTAGATTAAATATTTGTTTACATTAAGATTTAATGACTTGTAAAAATTCTAATGACTTAACGTACACGGGGTCCGGCCGAGGGCGTCGACCGTGCTTCGAGAGGTTTCGAGAAGATTAGAATGTTATAAGCCGATGTGCGGAAGTGAAGTTCAGCCGGTAGAAGGAGGGAGAAGAGAAAAAGCACGGTCGACGTGAGGTTAGCGCTGTCTATATGGCATCGATGTCGACGTCGATGTCTCCGTCCTCGTCTTTCTGCGCCGGTTTGGGAGGAGCCGCACTGACCGCCTTTATGGGAGTCGCCTTTGCGCGGTCGTCGTATTCAATCTGGAATATGCAATTACGATGTCACTCAATTTAGCTAAAATATAACCCTTTCGTTTATAACTAGTACGTTAGAGTACATTGGCCTTTTATTACCGAGAAACCGGGAATCGAACTCTGATCTAACGGTAAGTTTTAAACCCTTAAACGCTTGTAATACACATGCCCGAGCACTTGGATAAAAATATGAACAAGATATAATTAACGATTTGGTCCTTCGAGCCGGAATATTAATAATACCTCGATGTCCTCTTCGTCTTCGCTGGAGTCTTCCTCGTCGGCCTGCTGCAGCCAGTCGATGAAAGGTTGTGCGCGACGAGCGATATCCGCCACGACCTCCTTGGAGGCATATTTGCGGGAAGGCTTCGCGCCCCACTCGATGATGGTCTTTTCTTCTACTATGTCCAGATCGTACAAGAGCTGGGGAAACGTTATGGCTAACATTTAATTTTCATCAATTTTGATCTTAAGTTGTAATAAAATTATATCAAAATGGTGTTACGAAGACGGGTTGACTGTAATATTTTTCGGTTTTTCCAAGAGGCGGTCGATTTCAATCCAGAAACATTTTTTGCAGTTTGTTTCAGAGCAAGTGTAGTCGAGCGATACATGTTTACATTCATTATTCATAAATTCAAGAGTGAGACGAATGATACGCGAAAGAGAGGGAAGTTCGGAAACTTCTCGAAGCCGGACTGAACATTCTAGAACGCCGTACGAAAAGGACAAAGCGATGGGCGAAAGAGATAAAGAGTACGTACGTTCTAAAATTGTGTAATCGCTACTCAGTAGCAATCCTGCCTAGAGAGTTTCCGAACGTCGTTCAAGAATATTCCCAGGGATATATAAATGGGCCGAAACGCGACCCGAAATTTCATTTTTAATACAGTTGCTCAAAAAGTGGCGTATTGCAGGGACGTATAGCGTTCGGGATGTGGGCTATTACACACTCGTGCTTTTTCTTTACCTTTTCCGAACTAGTGCGTTTTCTTTCCCAACTGTCAAATTAATGTCTATTAAAAAGAAAAAACAAACCACGAAGTTTTTACTAAAAAAATCATAGAAGTTTTTATGACTCATGCAAATATTTCAAAAAAGAAGCTAATAATTTGTTTCAATATCAGATTTAATGATTTGATTCAATGAGTTAGGTTAGGTTTCATTTCATTTCATCTTATTAAATTTCATATCAATAAAAAAATCTACTGAAGACTTGGCTGTATGGGCAGCCCCTTTTCCCTTTGCCTACCCAGAACGGGTGAAGAAAAAAAATCTCTGCTTATATTATTTTACAGTTGGCGCCATTTTCCAAAAATGTTCTTTGCGAGTTTAGTTGTTTGTTATATTATATATTAAATATACATGAACAATCATACGAAATTAATAATAGTTTGTCTCAAACAGTAAATATGCAACCTAAAACTTTCCCAGTTCGTAAAAAAACTGTACCAATTTAAATGTATATGTGAATTATAACTTTTTTAAGAAATAAATGATTAGTTAGTTGAGTTTATTGTGTTTTTAATATTTAATTAAATTGTTAAATTTTTTCGGAACTGTATTAAAAATAGTCGTTCAGTACACGTGCGGAACCGTCATTGCAACTTGTTCCGACTGTCAACCCTCACCTTCGGCTGCGCCTCGGCTCGGGTAGACATTTGTCGGAACTCTTTGCAATGACAGGCTTTCCGCACTCGTAATGAAATATACTATTTCGAGTGCGATTCAAAGAGATATGACAGTATTTTGTGTGTAGTAATTAGTGTATTTCTGCGCGTAATTTGTCTCTTTAGTGTAATTGAAGTCCTCGTTGATTTATTTAGTAATACATTCTTGAAGAGGTCTACGACGTTTTCTATCCAATCCCCTAGCTCGTAACAATAAATTATTAAAATCATTAGACATTTAATTTCTACGTGAATGACAAAATAAAACACTCACATATTGTTACTATAAATTTCATAAGATATTCAGTTTGGATCGCTAGATGCGTTTTCCGTACCTTGAGGATGGCGGGCACGCGCGGGAGGAGCGTGGGGTTGTGGTGCACGAGGGCCGTGAGCGCGTGCAGCGCGGCGCGTGGGGCCCGGGGGTCGAGGGCCCCGAGGCGCAGTAGCAGCGTGCGGTGCTTGCGCACGTCCCCCGACAGGCTATTGGCCCGCACCAGGATCTCGAACGCCACCAGCGGGGCCTTGGACCTGATTGTTCCGACACGTTATTATTATCATGTGTCGAAACATTGGAATTGGAGCCTCGCCCTAAAGCAAAAAAGAACCTTTGATCGATTACCTGACGTCGAGCCTCTCGGCTTCGTGAATGATCTCATTGATGGCCTTGCTTTGCAGATCTCCGGCGTCCGCCTTCTGCTTGAGGAAAGAGTAGAACAAGTCCATACGCTGCTTTTCGTTCTTTTCGCTGTCTTCGGACACGGTCATACACTTTGCGCCCTCCGTCAGATCTGGAATTCAATTTAACTACATTTATACTAAACTAGCAATGCCCCGCGGTTTCACTCGCGTAGATACCGATCTAGTGGAAAGTCTACTAAAATAAATAAAAAAAATAAAATAAAATATGTTTATTTTGGAACATAAGATACATGTATCATTTATTCCACGTCATTAAATTTGAAGGCATCCCTACTCATCGGCAAAAAAGACAGAGGGTGTAGGCCGAGAGAAAAAGCCGGCGTAAAAAACTCTCGGTACTCTTTTAAAACAGCAAATCATCAAACAACACTTATTTAAAACAAATATCGCAAATTAATTAGAAGTAGCCTGTCTAGCACTAGTCCCAGGCCATTTTATCAACTAGATAATCGTTGACTTTATAGTAAGCCTTTTTACACAACTTTTCTTTAACACATTTCTTAAATTTATTGAAAGGCAGTGATAAAAGAGCCTCTGGGATTTTATTAAAGAGTATCCCTTTCCCCAAAAAAGAATGACTAACTTTAGATAGTCTAGTACGGGGAAATTGCATCATGCGTTTGTTCCGTGTATTAACATTGAGCGTATGTTCTATTCTAGTAAACTTATCACTATTTTTGTATACATACATAATATTTTCATAAATATATTGCGAGGGAAAGGTAAGTATATTAATTTCCTTGAATTTATCTCTAAGAGATTCCCTACATTTTAAATTATAAGTCGGTCTATAAATGTATTTTTGTTATCTTAAAAGTTTTTAACTTTTACTTAGTTGTCTTAATTTTTATACTTGTTTAGTGAAAATGATACAACCCCACCTTGCATCCTAGCCCTAACGGCAGCCTCGCTCACGTCGACGGTCCAGTTGCAATCGTCGTCGTCGTCATCCTTTTTCTTCTCCTTCTTCTCTTTCCTGGGGTTGGGCGCGGTCGGGGTTATGGGCGCGTCACTTTCCTGAAATGACGAAACACTCATGTTACACACGTTTCCTGGTAAATCTAGTCCAAAATGTATTATTATAAAAGTTATGCAATAAAAAGAAAAGTATTTATTACATTAAAATTGTACGCAACCAACAGAGGTGCCTGTTACTTCGGTGATGAACTTATTTATGTAAGTTTGCTTTTCCCTAATACTTGTTTTGTTATAGCATTTAACTTTAAATAATTCAATATTTAATAATTACTTCAGTAAAAATATATTATACATATTCTTAGCAACTAATATTTTTATTTTAAATGGCTTATTATTAAATAGTTTCAAAACGATGTACATCACTAACCTCTTACATTTTTCACTAAGTGAATATAATTCGTTGAGAAATAAATTTTACACAGATAATGTAAAAAAACAAAGACAGATTAACATAACTAATTCCACTTGTAATTTATATTGTGTATTTAAAAATATAGTTATATCGAAGAACACTAACGTTCTTAGCGTCTGCTTCTCCATCGTGGTTTCCATTAGCGGCTGGTCCGCTTCGCTTGGATCTCTTTCCGCGGTTGCCTTCCGTTAGAGATGAGCCCTGCATTTATGAAAGAGCCGTGAACATCTTCATTCTATGAAATGCAATGAAACGAGAAGAATGGCCAGGGCGGTCACCTGCATGGCCGGGTCTGCCGCCGGAGGGTTCTTGAGGATGAAGGTGTTGAGCTTGTGGTTGAAGTCCAGCTGGCCGTGGTACCCACAAGCCTTGCAACCCTGCGATATCGTGTTGCGCTTCGTCGACACTATCAGCTCCGTCTCTGGGTTGTCGCATTCCGGACACAGCACGAATTTGCGGATGAAGCTGGAAACATATAAACATATAATATGCTAAATTAAATTTGTAATATTTGCTTCCATTTTAACTTTGCTTGGTACCACTGATAACAATTGACAATACCATACTTAAATTGCTAACGCGATATCAAATATTGTTTAAATTAATTCTCCTATAAATACTAAGCCCTACAGACCTTGACAGACTTAAGTCAAGTTAAAAATCATTTAATCGTTATAGGTAACACAATGTACACTTATGAACTTCAAAAAAGAAATATAATATATGAAATGCTTCTAACTTTACATTTAGTGCCAGTTCTCAAATCAAGGGCGTAGAATAGAAGAGAAGAACTGACAATAAACTCTCCGCTATTCTTTTTAATCGCCATGTTTTTTTTACACAACGTTTGTACGGAGCTGCAACCATTACACCATGTACCTCATGACATCTTAAGTAATTAATAATAATAATAAAATAAATTAAAAACAAAGACTTGTCCTCTATCAGCAGGAGGCATGGTGAAATCTATCCATCTATTACGTTTTTCAATTACAAAAATATGATATATTTATTTATTTATTTACAGCCCATACATGGCCAAATTTCAACAAAAATACATAATTAAGTTATCTTTATAAAATCGTATAGTAAATATTGGTTAAGTGTACTGTCATAAATACAATACACATACAACATAAAGTCAGAATTTGTTTTTCCTAAACTTACCCATCGAGTAGATCTTGCAGTTTGGAAGAGTCATGGCTTCCGTTGACAATGAAACGCTCATTCTTGAAATCAAACTGCGTCTGAGCACCCAACTCACAACCGAAGTACTTGGTCGGATCTGGAAAATAGTGTGTTAATTAACGAAATGTTAACCAAATAATTGAATTGTCTTTAATTGACAAAAAAATTACTTAACAATATGTATTTGCATAAATACTTGAATTGGGTCAAACTTTGTTTGTGCAAAGTTCATAGGGTTTGAACTCAAACTCAAAATAACTTCATTCATATAGGTAAACAAGTACACATATGACCATCAAAAATAAGTTTAATTAATTGTAAATATACATTTACTATCACTTCGCAAGTCAAGGGCGTAGAGCGGGCAAGAAGAACTGGCAAGAAACTTTCCGCCACTCTTTTTAATCGCTAAGTATTGAGTCATACAAATTGTTTCAACTGGAGAAACTTAATCCCAAGCATTAGGAAGGATCATTTAAGATAGAGAATTCTTTTATAATAGAATAGTTTTTTTTATAGAACAGTGATACCGCCGCCCATAGACACTCTCAATGGGCTCGCGAGTGCGGTGCCGGCCTAAAAGCCTTCGTAATACTTACACGTGGCAGGTCGTCCCAACGCTTTGGCCACCTCAATCATGTTGACGATGACAGTCTTGATGCCATTCCCCTTCCCCTCGACCTTGGCGCAGATGCGCGGCATCTTGTAGCGGTAGAACGCGTCCGCCACATTTCGGTTCACGTTTAAGGACCCCATTATACTATCTCTTATTCTAACTAATTATTCCAGAGGCGGTTTCTTTTTGACACTGGATCTGGAAAATTCAATTATTATTAATATCATTATTTCAATTTACGATCAAATTACGAAGTATTGTGACTAGCGCGTCCCGGGTATGGTGCATTTTAAGCAATGGCCTCGTTTAGTTTTGACGACTGTCTACAGCTAAGGGAGCGGTCAAGTATTACATCACGTAATTTTATTTTGAGATTATTGACAAAAACCCCCCCCCCCCCATGTAACGCGCCGTAACGTTTTTCTGTACCCAAGTATAATAAAACGTTTCGTGACTCTTTATACCTAAAAGTTACCATTATGTGGTGTAAAGAACCAACAGGAAAGCCGAAAATAATATTAACAATAACGCGTAATTCAATACCCGCCTTGCATAGTAACGATTTTCAAAAGGAGAAAAGCATACTGGTCTTATCATTCTTGGGCATATGTTTACTCACCGCGCTCGGTGGCGTCTAAAAGGGCATGCGGGCAGGGAGCACCCGCGGGGCGCGCCAGTCACGTTTGCCGCAGCGGCAGCAGCTTCCGATGTCTGTTACTGCAAAACTTTGATCTTCTGCAACATATAGCGTCGCGACTACTGACGCAACCAAACCGGTCGCTATCATTCTTTCAAATCTAACTTTTAACTAACTTATTTAACTTCGCCGTATTAAAAATTAATAGTTTATTAACATGGGTTTCAAAATATTTGCTAGTGACAATGACTTGCCAACAAAACCCGAAATGATCTATTTTTATAATTTCGCAAATCAACGTATTACTGCGCTTGAGACCTTTTCCTATTAAATAAGAACAAAGTGCAAAACAGTGTGTAAATGTGTGTATGCTTACGTATCTAACCTGCGGGCAGTATTGCTAGTTATGTGAAGCGTCATGCACGCTCGTCGACAGCCGGCTTTACTTGCGACCACACTCCGACCACTCTCCTCACTCAGTACTGTAGTCTCTGCAACAATTGCAAATTATCTATAAGTTTTGTTAATTATTGAGGAAATCCAAATTTCGTCATTCATTATTTAAGTTGCGATACTATTTTTAGCGTAATCAATTACGTAATATAAAGTGAATAAACTACATATTTAATACAAAAGGCGAGTTAATTAACTTTTAAGGTTGTATCGCTTCAATGACTGTACTATCAAATTTATTGTAACTGCTTATTGTAATTGAATTCTATTAAAACATGTCAATAGGCAAAAAACGCAAGTGCTGTGTTTTGTTTATCAGTTTATTCTGACGTAAACGACGTAATACGGGCAAATATAAGTTATCGCTATTTTTTATAACACTAAGCTGGTAAGTCGAATAAACATTTGCGTAGCATGTGAAGTGAGTACACTAGACAACCAATTTTCATAGCAGTTTTCTTTTATAATGATTAAATAAAGTAATTATACGAGAAAAGGTTTTTTGATATCTTAAATACATTACATATATGGTGTTAACTTTATATGCTTTACAACCGCTAATGCATGACATACCCATTTAACGTTAATATAATAATTATTATTTTACCAATAATTTCAGTTTTAGCCACATCCGGTAGCTGTGGCGGTGGCACTGTCTTAGATATACCAATCGATGTCCAATTTTATATTTAAACTACTAACTCCCTGTACAAACATTCGCTGCATCTCTGAATATTCAAAAGCTGACGAATAAAACAGTAACAATCGCGTGCGTATCAAATGTCAGGGCTACTCGTTCGTGCCAAAATAATAAAAACTTACAAAATCCAACGCGACTCTTAACTCTCACGCATGTCGTAAGTGGTCGGCAGACTGGCCGCGAGTCGAACCACGTGTAACGCAGACGATAACAAAATTTAATACCTAACATGAAAACTGTTAAATCGAAATTGGCGTGAACAATTTCGCGAAGCGCGGCTCGTATGTACTTGCCAATGTCCTTGAAATGTTGAATGTGGTTGGTCGACAGAGTACAAATAAAATGATTTTTTTTCTAGTCCTAAGTTTGTAAACAATTATTACGAAGACGTGTAAATCAATCATCAACAGTAAGACTAAAATGACCAGGTAAATTCATAATAGATCAGTGGCACTACAACCTTTTTAGGTATCTGTATCTGTTTCATGATAATTTGTCAAACTAAAAGACAAGTAGGTGGATCAGCTTAGTGTGCCTGACACACGCCGTCGACTTTTTGGGTTTCTTTACGATGTATTCCTTCACCGTTCGAGCGAATGCGAATGCAAGCGCACTAACCCAGCCAACATTGCTAATTGATATGCAAAACTTAATCACAATTTGTTCCAAGTTTGGCTAGCGATACAATAATTATTCTCTTTTATTTGTTGTTTAAACGTATTTAAATCAGCTGACGTACGCGTAAATAATGAAATGTAACGAAATATTGACGTCAGAGGACATAGTGTTTTTATATAGGTGGTAACCTATGACGTAAAAAGCTTTTAGGAGAGAACGTTACCGAGAACTTTAACACTTATTTCTTTAAACAACATCAGTTCTATTAATCTTTTTAAAATACGCGTACGTACAGTTCTTTCAAATTGACACTGAAATGACACTAGACAGACTATACAAACTTAGAAACACTTTTTTATTATCAAGTACCCTTCTATTCGATTCCAACTAGTATTCGTTACAAGAAAATTACTTTAACACTAAGGGTAGAAAAGAGCGTGTTCTCTTGCAAGGTTTAAGGTCGATGTGGGTTAAGGGTTCGGAATAAGAAGAGCACTCATGTTGAAGTGGCATGATGACCTCGAGTCTAGTGCTTGGCGCATTGCAGCGCTATTCTGTGACGTATGTAGACCGTAGAGCCGTCGGTACGAAGTATAAAATCCTGGCCAACACGTGTTCCCTATATTCAGGAAATTGCTCTAACACTGATTGCTGACTTTGTTATTTACAGCTAATATTCTTATATTATGTAGTATCAAGACCGCATTGCGGAGGCTTCCCGGATGTACTCGTATACTCACCACATTTGACAAAACATCCGTTCATGACCGCCTTACGTTGCCTGTTGTTAACAAAGTCTATTCAACTTACGAAACCTAGGTAAACCAACATTAATATTACCTAATAGTTTTTCATAGGAGACAATCTATCAGGGGACTTAAATAAAAGCGTCACTCAGATAAGCTGGAAGGTTTAAATGGCGTCAAATATAGTGAATAGACATAGACATTATATGTAATAGGATTAACTGTCATTATCACTAGACTAACACTTCCAATAGATTTAACCTTGACTCGTGTGACGTTTCAGCTGACAGTGTTAATTTAACCTGAGTCCATCAATCACGACGCTTCTTATCTTTACGATTGCCTGATGCCTGACGATTATGTAGCACAAATGATACAGTACACTTTATACTTTTATTGTAATTGCCTCCTCCATTCTTAGTAGGATTTTTTCCAGCTCAAACTAAGACGCTGATATCCGAATTTAATAGATTGAGAATAGTTTAATCAATATTTTACTTGGCCACAACGTTTCTTATGACAAATTGTTCCAAAGTAGGGTAGGGCGGGGCTAGTTGAGCAATTTTTTACTTGCTTGGATATAGCTCCTTAATGATAAGTCTCATTGAGTTGGTATGTGTCCTGATGGATTAGTAATTTATCCCTTAACAAAAGTGCCCATAGTATTTTTTTGTAACAAGTCCAATATAATAGCTACAGATGTTTAAATGCAGAAAGTCAAGTATGCTCAATGTACCCCATAGGTGGGGTAAGTTGAGCAAGGGTATGGGGCAAGTTGAGCACTAAGAATGTCTAGGCCAAACCATGGGTTCTATGTTAACTTGAGATGAAGTAAAATATGTGTTAGACAGTCACCTTTTTATTTATAGTCTTTTATTGACAGAACAACAAAACTTAAAGAAATTTTCTTTGTATAATTACCCAAAACTAGAATCAACAAAACGTGTGCATCCATATATATCCGTTACTTCCGATAATTTCTAAAATAGATTACCAAGGCTGGTGGGTTCTGGTTTCTGTATGGATAGCTACGATTTTTTTGTTTTAAAAACATCATCAACCATTCTTTTCCGGCATCATCATCTTATTTGCAATTCAGCTGGGTGGAATTTCAATGCCAAATTTAGAAGCACACTCTTAGGCAAGGCGACGGAAGTCTTTTGGAGTAAAATGCCATTTGTAGCAAGTATTTTTTTCAAAGAGTCCTCCTGTGAGGGAGGATATACTTCCCTGGGTGTTGTATAACCCATAAATGAATCATCACCTTCATTTAATTTATTTAAAAGTCAACCAATACCGAATTATTTACCGGCGGTATTCACACTTATTCCCTCATCGTGGACAGTCTTTGCAGCATTATTTAAGTATTCAGTAGTGTAAGAACATCTTGTAGTCTTCCTCTTGTAAGTCCGCATCCAAACAAAAAATAAAAGATTCATTACTCATCAGTTGTTTAAGTCCCTATAGTTGCTCAACTTACCCCAACCCGGAATTTTAAAAGAAAAGTGGGATTGTAAAAAAATGCTTAGAATTAGACCCAAAACCTATTTACAAATCAAAAATACAATAATCTTCTGGAAGATTAACACTGTCCTGATTGAAAACAGAGAACATTTGACAAAGACAGACAAAAACTTGCGATAAACAATGTTTTTACTTTTTGGTCACAAAATAAACAAAACGCCGTGACACTGCACACACTCGTCGAGCTGACACTTGCTATCGTGCGATGATTACCCCTCCTACGACTCCTTCTTTTCGCTATTTGATACTCCCGCGTAAGGTGAATAGTTTCCGAGATATTTCGATTGCCTAACTTGCCCCTATGCTCAACTAGCCCCGCTCTACCCTACTATGGGTTTCAAAGAAATAAAGCGTTATAAGGAAATTGTTAACAAGTAGTATTGACCATATCCTGACGATGCATTGTGACGACCCACGACACATTACGAGCATTGTCTATGAAATGAAAACCAGAAGTAACTATGTCTGGATGTGGCGTTACTCTAAGCTACATTTGTAACAAAACAAGTTATACAAGATTAGCTATTAAAAATTTGGAACCAACAGATAAATGTATTTATATAGCACGCCTTAGGCTATTATTAATTCTAAACGGGAACGTGAGGACACATTTTTCCTAATAAAACAAAAGATATTATAATAACATAAGAAAACAGTTTGACAGTCGCAACACGTATAAAAATCCCGAGTGAGCAGAAATGTATAGACTGGCTCTGATGGAAAACTTCAGTGACATGTGTACACAATAATTATATAAATACCACACATCTATCTGTGCTTTTAATGATACCATGCTATTTTTAGGACAAGTTGCTATCGTTGTGTTGATAATGGTGGTGGTGGTGGTAAAACGTCTTATTATGTATTTCAGAGACTACGTACGTACATGTAGAATAACTTCCCCCTCATTCATAAAACCTAAATTAGGCTTATTGTATTAACTAAAGTACTTTTTCGTCTCTTTCTCTCAAATTGAGGTTACGCCGCTATGAAAAGAGACAAACGAGTACCTTACTTAAGTTTAATCAGTCTCAGCATTTTATCAATCTACAGCTGTTTGCTAAAAATGGCTTAATAGATGTCTAATGTTAAGTTTTTATTATAATCAATATAAATATTTCTAGTACTTTTGACATGAATCTAGATTAATTAGCCTAGTGCTAGGGTATACGATATAACGCATGCATTCAAACTCCAGGTATGGATTTTTCTTTATGCGCTATTTTCACTCGAAGAAAAATATCGAAAGCATACCGAGATGTATCAGAGACATAAGGCTAATAACTTGCGTAAAAGAAAAAGTAATCAATGAACGAAAACAGTAAATGGTATTTTTGTTTCAACTAGCGAAGTTTAATTTGTGTAATGAATATCAAAATTAAAACGTAATTTATACTTCCTTTAAAGCGAGCAACTTGATACATTGTTGGCTGTTGTTTTTTTTTTATTTGAATCCGTTCTACAATGACACAGTGATTTCCTGCGAGTGTTATTGTTATGAGACACGTGATGTATGTAATGCTGTGATACAATTGTAAGCAAATGTTTTGTTTGAGCGGGTAACGCGATCTGTTTTGCGGAACAAACTACTACTATCCACATGTAGTAGTTGTAAAAAAAATCTCTATCAACAAATAAGTCCTACTTTCATTTGTGTTCAAGTAAGGCAAAGGGCAAATTAAGCGTCATAATAAAAATAAGAATAAATAAATCAATGTTACGTATATATAATTGATGATAGTGAAAAGACAATTTTATTTGTGTAATATTGGTCTTCGTTTTTGAGTTGAACTTACTGACCAGATTGGATAATCTAATGTGAATACATGGTTATTTGTAGTTTCTAATAAAATTATCTTAAATATAAAAATATAGATGATTAAGGAACTTTTAACGTCTTTGTAGAAAAAAGGTATATTTCCACATTTTTATATCGATTACATTTTTTTCTATAAATAGGTAAACCTTGGATAATAAAAATGCTTCATCATTCTCTTGTTCTACTACGTCATCGTTGTTAAAAAGGTAAAAATACAATTTCGTAGTGTGGGGTCGCCTTCACTATATACATATAAGGTAAATAAGTATCAAGAAAATAAACCAACCAACCTATGTCGGTTCCCTAATAATTTTAATGAATTTGAATTTTGCAGTAACAATAAAATCTAATCTATTCAATAACTAAAGTCAGTATATGGGAATTCTTTGACAGCTATGGGATGCTTTTGTGTGTGCGTAATACGTGAAGTGTAGAGAATTCCAGAACTTTGCCAATAAGGCATACCAGATTATTCAGGATGGCCTCAGGGAAGTGGAAAGGGGTTGGAGTGTAGTGGCAGGACGCATGCGCTCTTTCTATCGATTGCGACTACAGCCTGCCGTACTAACGTTTCAAATTATAAAGCACTCTATAAAAATATTGTAAAGATATTTAATACTGTTGCCTACCCCAGCTTCGCAAGTCTAGAAATAAATTGAAATACTTTTACAAGGGGGTAATAATATTAAAAATCGGTCCAGAAGGTAGTTGGTTTTGATTTTATTATTAATCCCTTCAACTTTCTGTTATATTATTCGTAGAGAATAGCGACTGTTATAAAAGTGCCAATAATTGAACGACGTATTTAAAGCGGTAGAAATTTAAAAAAATACTGTATTATAACTTTAATGTTGCCTCAGATAAATATATACCTCAAATATCACTTCAAATTAAAATCTATTATGCGCAATTACATTTTAACTTCCAATTCAGTCAAGTTGTATACACCTTGTGTTAAGGATTAACAAGTTCGAAATGTTAAATTTTCACGTAGGAAATAAATCGTTCAAAGAAAATCACCATTTTTGTATTCGTAGCAGGTTTACCAAGTAAACAGTTTCAATCCCTCGCATCGTTGGACCTTAGGCCATCGTTTGCTTAGGTCTTACTATAAATTGTTCTATATAGTCAAGTCAACTGTAGGTTTTGATTGGACTAAAAATCATTATTTAATCTATTAAGTTATTTCGCTCTGTAATATACAGCTTATAAGCTATAATAGATCTTATTAATATGTAAATAGTTTTACAAATTTTTCCCGAAAATTTTAATTTCAAGTCATATCACCCGTATTATCAGTAAGTAGTATCACCAGTGTATTTTCAAATAGAACTAGGAATGTTGAAATGCGTTTCGTACCTTGCATTGGCCTTGAGCTTTTCCCGAGTGAATCAGAAAGAGATTCCATGCGTCATCTAGATCAGGGAGATATTGCGCATTACATATGCAAGGAACGCGCTACACCGTGGAAATATGTAGATATCTATGTATCAATCATAGAAGAAAGACAAAAATTAAATTGAAATATTATAGTTCTATTCTGTTGACCACACTAAGTCACATTCTAAAAAAAAAAATATATAAAACCTACTCCAAGAATCGGTATCGGTATACTTAGTATTTGATGCGTTTTACAGCTAAACGCAATAAGAGAAATCTAATTGTGTAGTACTTAATTTATTATTCTGTTTTCCATTGTAATAATTGAAAGCCAGGTCATTGAACCGTCTCAAATCGCGATGTTGGGGACGGTGGGGTCAAGTGGGTCGTACCGAATTCCGCTCTACTGGACTCAATGCGCTAACTTTACCCATATTTCATCTAAATATAGAACCTGCTGATCGAATATGGTAACGAGTACTTTATCATTATATATTCGAGAATTCAAAATGTACATTCCCTACTTATACTGAAGGCTAACATTTTTAATAATTCGCTAACTCTATTTCTACTAAAAGGTTAATCAAAACTAACTTGCTCTCTTGACAAATAAGTAAATATAGATAACAGCATTCTACTATTTATTTCAAAACGATAAGACTTATCGGATTGTACAATATACGATATGCAGTAATATCATTTATTTATAGAAATTAACATTCGTTTTAAACAAGCAAGTGAAAGGAACTTCTGACTATAAAAATATTTGTTAATTAAATATGAATAGCGACATTGTAAATTCAAATTTTGCTCCCATTTGTATAAATTTCGGTGTTAAAAATCTAAGAATGAGGTGGCTAGAGACTGTACATACACAGCCTTAATTTCTTTGAATCATTCATTCATCTTTGAATCTCTTTAATAAGTGGAAAAAGGGACGTAGTGGCACTTAAAGACTTGAAAGTGAAACTAAGATTACAATTGAGTAGGCAAACGTCAATAGTAAAGGTACCAAGTGCAATAAGTAAGCAAACACATTGTTTAAAAAAAAAATTGATTGACGAGAGAATGCTGTAACTTCGCTAGGCATGTAATTATTGGGTTTCGGTTTAAATAATTTATGTATTGAAGGTAGAAGTTATGTATTAAGCCGTTTACGTCCCCAATCTGCACTAATCTGTACAGGTTGTGACGGGCAAAAATAAAAAGTTGAAAAATGACCAAGTTGCCATCAATCATTGGAGCACGGTGGGGATGGGGAATGAGGTTTGTATGCTAGACGAGACAGGCGAGAGCGTCGACCTCTGTGACATAACGTTTCGGCGAAGCATAGCCTAAACAGCGATACTGTATCTAGTACTAAAATGGCTAATAAAATACGAAATATTTAACCGATCCAAGGGTAACTAAATTCAAGCCTAGACACAAGTTATAGGTGAAAGCCCCTTGACTCGTACCCTACACGTTTAGTAGTCACTGCTCTAAACTGTTGACGATCTGAATAATATAGTCAGTGTTAGATTTTTTTTTTCATGTTTATAAGTTTAAATCACATAATACATCTTTATAATAGAGGCTTATAATCAAGGCATCACTAGAAAGGTTCGGAAAAAATAAAACTAACGTAATAAAGATAAAAAGTTAAAATTTATCTTTAACCTCCGACAATTCTTAGCGCAGTTCTAGATATAAATGAACCAACGCAAAGTGACAAGCGACACGAAACAAAATCTTTTCTCTATACGTAAAATGAATATTGATGAAAGTATTGTCTTATCATAAAGAAATAATAATAAATTAAGAAATCGACATTTTAATTGAGATGTATGAGAGTATGTTTGTCACGAAATGGCTCAAAAAGTAATGGATCGATTTTAAAAATCCTTTCACCATTTGAACGCTACATTATCACTGATCGATATAGGCTATTTCAATTGAATGAAAAAAATAAGGATCCTTACTAAAATTACTATAAAATATCTTTCATCGCATGCGCTGCGAAAACTATTGATGATAGAAAAAAAATGTTCCACACTATTAAAGAACATATCAATATCTACAAAAAATATTTAAAATATAAATGTCCACCCGTGCGAAGCCAGGACGGGCCGCTAGTCGATATGTAAATATTCCAGTCGTAGCGAAAATATAAAATCTGCATAATTTTAGATTTAAGCAATTCTATTTAAAACCGTTTATCCATGAATAATATTTCCCTTACGATTCAACCTTGGAAGATGAACAGCAATCAAATCGATTACTCCTTCAAGCGTTTGAATCCTTTTCTTACGAAATTCCCTATCGCTTTTCCACAAGAATGCCTAAATTGTGATCGGAAAGCTTTGAAATCAATTAATTTTTGTATGCTTGTGGTGTGGGCGTATATCGTTTATTACACATATAGGTGTCAAGTTAAGCTGTGTACTACGTAATAGTCTAGATGTAACAGTGTGAAGTAACTATCGATCCAACCACGCTTGGAGGCTGTAATCTACGCAGGACAGATAGGTCTGGCATCGATAACGCTAAAACAGTAGTTATGTATAAATGAAACGATACGACAGACCTAAATTATTATGATACATGGAATAATACGCGTCTATAAAGCATTTTTTTTTTTTCAAATATTATACAGAATGTATAATATCGGAAAAAGAGAGTCTAGAATATATATATAGGTCATTTATTTCTTTTATTTTCTTTTAATTTTTGTACATTTATATGTTCTTTAATATTGTGGAACATTTTTGTTCTATCATCAATAGTTTTCGCAGCGCATGCATTGAAAGATATTTTATAGGCATTTTTTTACACCTTGTGTAACATCAATTATGTTACACAAGGTGTAATCAGTGATAATGTAGCACTCAAATGGTAAAAGAATTTTTAAAATCGGTATGGTACTTCTTGAGCCAATTGATTACAAAAATACTTACATACTGTATAATATTAGTATATATTAGTAAAACTATTTATCAGAAAAACATATTACACATGTATATTTTTTTATATTATTATTTTTATTAAGTGTTGGGCTATATATAGGGTTAAACAGTAAATTGGAAAATTATATTACAGTTAATATATGCAATATAGTCAAATGAATGAATAAATGTCTAGTCTTAAAAAGATTAAGATTAGCCTGGGAAGATACTTATTTCTGTCAGCTTGCTTTAACTGAATATTTATGTGTGTGTTCTTTCAGAATTCATTTTTTAAATTTATAGCATGAAATATAAAATTCATATCAAGTCAATAATATATTTGTAAGAATTATAATTTGAGTGCAGCAACACAAGTTAATCTAATATATAAAATTCTCGTGTACAAACACCGCGTTTGTAGTTAAACTCCTCCGAAACGGCTTGTCCGATTCTCAAGAAATTTTGTGTGCTTATTTGGTATGTCTGAGAATCGGACATCTATTTTTCATCCCCCTAAATGATAAGGAGAGTCCACCCCTAAAATATTATTTTTTAATTTTTAGATAAATTACTTATTTTTTTATGATACAGCATTAAAAAATACATACAACCCCTAATTTTCACCCCTCTATAATCAACCCCTATTTTTTATTATAAATGATATACATGGCAAAATGACGTTTGCTAGATCAGCTAGTATAATATAAAATTTTAAAAATACCTACAAAAACAGACCTACAGACTTAAAGATGGCAGACTTAAATATAATTTCCATATATTTGACAAATGGTAAAATATATATTTCTGTACACCTGTATATTACTTATATGATTGCAGTTTTGTGTAAAACATTTATTTTATTTAGGTATTAATGTTGTTAATAAATGCAAGATTTTACAAAGAATCTAATAAATTACCAAACTATTTATATTAAATGTTTTTTTACATTGTCTATCATCACAATGAAATTATAAAAAAAACTTTATAATTCAAACTAAAAATATGATTTAAATTTAGTCTTGTAATCTAGAACTTTAGTTAAAGGAGTATTTAGACACAAACATAGCTTTTACATATATGATATATGTAAAAGCTATGTTTAGGCTATATATAGGGTAAAAATTATAGCTACTAAACCTAAGCCAGGTTTTATAAATAATTTATACAAAAGAGATGATACCTAATCTTATTGCATGCACCACTAAAATTTTAAGAGCATAAGTATAAAATAATTTGGTGCTACCTGTGTTTTAAACATATATATAATAGTATTACAAAAGAAAATTAACTGAAGATACATACTGACACTGCTCACTTTCCTTATCATATACTAAAATATAATGCAGTCTTATCAGTTACATCAGTATTTTAGTATTGTTACTTCATGTATACAGTATTTTAGTATTTTTTTAACTATGATGTAGAAGGATATAAATAACTCGGTATTTAAAGAATACGAAATAACCCCTGCAGATTAAAGAAAGGTAACCTGAAAAAATGCAATATTCACCAAAAACATTCCTGCTTACCTGTAAATCTTGCTAAAGTCATATAAAACGGTAGCGCCCCACTGGACGAGAGCTCACTGATGGGATTAATTGTTGAACCTTCGGTGAAACTTGCACCAGGAAAACGCGAGTCGGCCACACCAACCTGCCACAATACAATATTTAATCCACCATCCACTTACACAAACACAGAATTATTCGGTACAACACAAAATAATTATTGAGCCGAAACGTACGCACCAGCTGGCGAAAACGTGGTATCTGCTACCTATCACATAGATATAAGTAAATATGGAGTGAACTGTGAAGAGTAGAGACTAAAGACATTTGATATTATGTAGAGATAATAATATATACCTTCCACTACGACGATGCGTCTGCCAAGTCTGAATCCCAACTCCGTGAAAATCACGAAACGCGTTCACGGTTTGGAATCGAACAAGAAACGACATAAAACAAAATATTTAATGTATCAAACGCGCACGCGAATCCGTGGCTAAATATGACGACAGAAAATAAATGAAAATGTACACTTTCATATGTTTCTGGAACTAAGTTCACACCGGATGTAAAACTTTTTAAAATTTGAAGTGAATATCATCCCACGCTGATTTACTGGATAATTTTGCCAGAATCTATATAACATTGCTGATTTTAGAAAATAAATTTATTAGTAGCTAAAATTTATAATTCATATGTTTACTTTCATAAATAAATACCAAATTAATTAATTTCTTACCGGATGTTGCAATATGTCAATGTTGGTTTAGGCTCTATGATTGCTCTACCTACCTGTGTAATGAGGTTTATTAAAAATACAAGTATGAGACCACAGAGTAATAGTTAATAGGAATAGTATATAAGATTTAAGACAGTAAAATCAATTAGACGGGTCATTTACTGTATTATGAGATAGAAGAATACTTTAACGAACTTGGATAAGTTTTTGATGAATAAACAAATAAATGTAGTCTGTCAGTGCCAAAACAATTTTTATAATTTACTATGATCTGTGATATTGCCATATATAAAAAAAATATATTAAGAAAATGACACCTTAAAAATTTTGATTTCGAGGAATGGTATACGGATAAATATCTTCAATGTCCTTTTTTACTTCATCTATTTGAGTCTAAAAGTGATAAAAGTTTAGTTAAGGACAGTATTTATTGAATTTAACTCACGAGAATAACAAAAACATGGTAATAGTGTTGCATCAGTTATGAGGTTATGTGTAAAGTTCGATAACATCTAAAATTAAAATACGTTTTGTTTTACAGCATTCGTGTCGACAAATATTATATAGTCCGGCCCGCTGGAAAACGGTAGTGCCTGTAAATCTAAAATCGTCCGTATTTCCTTTAAAATCAGACCAGGTATGAGAGCAGCAGTACTTAAGGCCCTTAAACTTGTCGCTCCTTGAAATTGTCTGACTTGGGCAGTTATTAAGTTATATGTTTAATATTTTTGGGATTTCCTTCACCAAGTACTTATTGGTACACAGCCTGAATTTGAAAACAAGACTTCTAGGTTAAGAGTCGCGTAAGCCACCAAAACTGCTTTAATTAGATATAATCACTATAATATAATATCATTTAATATATTTTTAGTATACAATAGAATGTCGCCACTATTCTGCTCGCAAAGGTTTCTTCTCATCAATCATAGAAAATATTAAAGAGGACATTGCTAAAAATAAAGAAATGAAAGAAAGTATAAAAAAATTTAGAGAAGAAGCACAAAAATTAGAAAATTCTGAAGCTTTACAAGCAGCAAGGAAAAAGTTTCATGTAGTTGAATCAGAGGCTTCTAAAAGTTCAGAGGTATTTAAAGAAACACTGGAAGGAATTAAAGGAAAAGTAGAACATGTTTTAGAAGAAGCAAGTAAAACTGATATTGCCAAAAAGGCAGGTAAGCAAATTGTATTCTTATATTATAAATTTCGAAAAATGAAGCTGCACTAAATTCCAAAAAATAGCCTAATATGATCTTCCCCATATATAACCAATTACTTATTTTTTATATATTTTAATATCCTGATTATTACCAATACCGATACAATAGCAATTAATATAAATAAAAAAAATACTTATTTAATTTTGTGGTATTTGAAGTAATTTTTTGTTAAA
Source organism: Pieris melete (assembly GCA_963693345.1). Classification (NCBI taxonomy): domain Eukaryota; kingdom Metazoa; phylum Arthropoda; class Insecta; order Lepidoptera; family Pieridae; genus Pieris; species Pieris melete. The sequence continues at coordinate 465,414 of CAVNZK010000003.1, forward strand.
GGAATTTATTTTAAACTATTGAGTGGTCCCTAAATATGAGCAATCAATACATATATTATATAATATAATCTGTATGTTTATATCAAAACTAAAGAGACTTATAAAATACTGTGACTTGGTATCAATGACTTAAATTATTTAAAGGAAAAACTTTTTAACCAGATTAAAGTTATGTATTATTATAAATTTACAATTATTTAACATAATTTTAAATTTATCCGACGTTTCGCATGCTTTACGTGCGTGGTCATGGTGACCAGGCACGCTGTAAAGCAGGCTAATTGTAAATTTATAATAATACATAACTTTAATCCGGTTAAAAAGTTTTTTCTTTAAATGTGTGAAGGTTATGTTAATCAAAGACAATACTATGACTTAAGTCATTTATAGCAATGTTAAGATTGAATGCAATCTGATATCATTCATGAACATAAATATTTATTTATAAGGTAAGCACCCAATTAAATAGGATAAGTATTATAAATTTTGTTAATCTCAATTGAAAGAGTTTGAGAATGAATGTTATATTACAACAAAATTTGAACCCTGAATTTGAATATTGTTTAAATATACACAAAATCAAAAATACATATTTAATTAAAAACCTCCTTCTATTTTTAGGTCAGTTACAAATTAGTGGTGTTCTTTATCTGTATTTGTCTTAGACTTCTGAATCTGGTTTTATTGATTTTTCTTAGTGTGTGCTTAGTTCTTACCTGATGTCAGTCTGATCTAAGACATACTTATCATAGGCATGTTTTATTTATGTAGATATAAAAAAAAAGAATTAGTACACATATATGCTTTAACTTATGTTCTATTAGGTGAATGTTGTCAATGTTTCTGAAATAATTTACACACAAAATATTTAATTTCAGGAAGGATAACAGAAGATCTTTCAAAGTCAGCAAAAGGTGCAGCAGAAAGCCTTGCTGATAGAAGTCAAAAATTAGGACAGTCCACAGCTTTCAAAACTATTTCACAGGTACATTGTCAGTAGTAAACTACTTTTTAAAGATCATGGGTATTATGTGGTGATTAAATTGTGATTACCATTTAAATAAAGTTCAAATTATACATCCAGTGGATACTGGAAAAAGCTAAAGTAATATTATAAATTGCTATATATATATATATCTCTCTAATTAATATAGAAATTTTTTATTTATGCGAAAGTAACATGTAAATAAGCAACATTATTATAGTGAATTTGATAATTACTTATTAAAAGCTAGATTTAAATAATGTTCTGTCTGCTTTACTTTCAGGCTACAGAAGTAGTGCGGAATGAGATGTCCCCTAGAGGGCTCGAAGGTCGTGTGTACACCTCACCTATCATGCTTCGGAAACGAGTTGAGGTAAATTTCATAAGAATAGAACCTAAAATATAGTTTCTTTTGAAGATACTTATAAAAAATTGTCTTCATATTATGAATGCATAAAACATACACCAATATTTTTACCCTTAAATGAAAATATAAAATTCAAATAATGTTATATGTTTTTATTTATTTGCCTCTAGGTGGCCGAAGAGGAAAGAACATTTGCACCAGATACAGAAACACTTGGAGTAGAACTACACAAGGACTCAAAGTTTTACCAGCAATGGGAGAATTTTAAAAACAACAACCAGTATGTCAATAAGGTTTGTATATTGTTGTTTAACAAAAGAGCAGTTTCTTTTCTCAAATCTTTCCCTACTGTTAGGGATGGATGGATGACTGAAAGAAAATTGTATTTTCAATCAAACCATTCATTCATAGAAATTTGCACACATTCCTATAACAGATTGAGGAAGTTAATGATTGTATATTGGTTTTTGTCATTTGTGCTTTTTTAGGTTTTAGACTGGAAAATACGCTATGAAGAGTCAGATAACGCGATGGTTCGAGGCGCTCGTTTCGTCTCTGAAAAAGTTGGAAACTTATTTGGTAACATGTTTGAGAAGACCGAACTTTCTAAAACACTAACGGAGATATGCAAGATTGATCCCAATTTTACGTCTCAAAAATTCCTCGAAGACTGTGGAAACGATATCATACCGAATATACTAGAAGCTATGGTGAGAGGCGATTTGGAGATTTTGAAAGATTGGTGTTACGAAGGAGTCTTCAATATTTTGGGAACACCGATCAAGCAGTGCAGACAACTCGGTTACCGGTTGGATTCCAAAATACTCGATATTGAGAATATTGAGTTGGTGATGGGGAAAATGATGGATCAAGGACCGGTGTTAGTGATAACATTCCAGTCTCAGCAAATTATGTGTGTAAGAGACTCTAAAGACAATGTGATAGAGGGAGATCCCGATAAAGTTATGAGGGTGAATTATGTTTGGGTACTTTGTAGGGATCCACAGGAACTTAACCCTAAAGCGGCTTGGAGATTGCTCGAATTATCAGCCAATAGTGTAGAACAGTTGATATAGTTTGTCGTAGAGTACCTGTGCCGTTCAAAGTAGATGTGTTACTGAAATTGTACCTTGACAATGCTCTTCTTTAGGTGTCTAAAGAAATTAGCTTTCAACTCAGTGATTTAAAGTAAATTTTACATATTTTATTATTAATTTGCTGAAGTGCAGCCCTTTAAGTGCATAAATCACTTGTTTCACTTTAGTGTCAAATATAAACGGGATTTATTTAACAGGGAGGCTAATAGTTGTCGATGTTGTCATGGTATGCTTCAAGTAAACTATGTTAACTTATAAGAAACTGAATCAAAACTAAATGTTGATTGACACGCAAGGTTTTATTTTCCCATTAACAAGATTCATTTTAATACATGTTCTTACATGGCTCTAAATTCTGTAATACTATTGTGAATAGTACAAAATGCAATCAACCAACACACCCGATACGGTATTTATTTTTGTATACTATTGTGGGTTTTGTATGTATTTTCTGTTAATAAATTGTTTCGTTTATAATCTCGTTTTTTTTAATAGGGTTTCATGAAAAATACGATTCAGTAAACATTTTTATTAGGCACATTCAAAAGACGGACAGAGCCATCATATATAATTGTATATACAGGAAATATCTAAATATTAATGCTTACAATACGTGATGACAACACAATTAAAATGAAACGAATCAACCGTGACTAGGTTACAAACAAATGCTACTTAAGAAAACCTAATACAAACAAAATTGATCGATGGAAATCTTAAAAATAATTTTATTATTAAACTTAAAAAATATCAAATGATCCACTTTTCCCTAAATCATAAATATTCTCGTCGAACGTATACAATACTGAATACAGTAATAGCGAAGTGCGGACGCCTAACATTTGAAAAGCTAAAATCACAATTGACAATATTCTCAGTGTTGCAAGTGTATAAATATAATAGTGTTGCATAAATATCTTTGTGTAGGAAAATGATTCGACGGATCGGTCACCCTTTGCGAATTGAACACATCACAACCACGAAACCTAAACATTTTGTACTATATAATAAAAAATATTGTAAAATGTACTTTTACGCAAAATAATTGACGGTTTCGCAACACCGTCGCAAATAAGAAAGAATAATAAGCTAATTGCGCTCTATTCATCACTAAACCTAACAATTACTCCGTTAGTTAAATTGGAGAGCAAAAGCAGATAATACTCAGGCGGTTACATTTCGAGATAATTTGAATATCAATATTTAATAGTGTTCTAGTATTGGGTAAATTCACTTCATTAAAACCTATGCATTTAGATATTTTTGTACTAAATACTTTTGCATAAATTTGGTTAAATCTTTAAACTTCCATAATTGCGTATGTGCTTTGTCGTGTACATATTTATCTCTATTAAAAAAAGGCCCATTTTAAATAAAAAAAGGTGTTTGGTGTTGCAATATTATAAGCTCACTATTGAATTAGCTTATTCAAAAATAAATAATCTAAGAGCTATTAAAATTTATAAAACAATTCTTAAGTTGAAATTTAATTAATATTTTTTAAATATTTATGGACCCTAAATCTACATTTTCAATGGGCACTTTTGAGTGCTAGAAAAAATGTCCAATCACGTTAAAGTTGTCATTTATGACAGTTGCCACATTGAAAAAAATTAAGCAGCGCCATCTATTGTTTATTCAACGACCCACTGCATAAGACTGGTATCCAGTCCTCCGGCGGTAACCAGCCTCGAGTCGTCGAGAAGGAAACGGACACACGTCACGTGGGATGAATGGCCGCCGTATTGGTGACACAAGGACTGAAATAAAAAACCGTCTGTAAAGTCGGTTTACTGACGATAGTTGAACGTGACAACGTCATAAGAAAATAGTGATGGTTGTTTTTGCGTCAAGAGAAAAATTTAATTTAATTTATTTGATAGATATTTTGTATGGATCAATCACAATTAAATTGATCAAGTTACATTTATTTATACGCATAAATACAATTATGACCGAACGCGGAGACCGATTGTGCCTCTTTGTCGCTCGTTCTGCGCTCTCGCTTGCACTTCAAGCTTTAAATAGAACGCCTGTGAGCGAGGTAACGCGTCATGTTTTTTCGTGCCTGCAGCCGGCTCCATCGAATTATAAGACGTTGTCACGTCAAAATAAAAAGTATGGGCAAATGGTGCTATTTTGATTATGAATATAAATGTCTAATAAAACCCTTTTTTCATTATTATTAACTGTACAGATCAGCTATTGTATAATATTGTTCCTCCGGGAATCAAACTCAATAAGTTTTTGCTGTAAATCCTCAGTAGATAATTTGGTACTATTCAAATTCAATGCCTACCTTCGGTTGTGTGACGGGGTAAGCAAATAGTTTCACTTTGCCAAAATCATCTCCTGTCGCGGCTAATCGGTTATCGTGGGACCTGAAAACAAATTCAATTATTCTTTACAATGATGAATTTTAAGTGGTATTAGAAGATAAAAAGTTTAAAGAATTAATAAAAAAAAATTTGAGCCGTCACGGGACGCCTGGTAGATGTGAAACATCGACATAATGTAAAAGTAATATGCAGAAAAGAACAAATTGTGATAGGAACTAAATATGTCATAATGATAAAATAAAATATTACGATTTTTTTTCAGATAACGAAGACTATTTATTGAATAAACATTTATTTTCATTAAATACAAAAAAATACGAATTTATTTCAAATCGTGACTACTTAATTCGTTTAATCAGTGACTTCGAAATACACACACCGTACACACTACTGCATATAGACTGTATATATATACCATCATATAGCGTGGCGACGTCACCACACCAGAAATCGGTTTTACATCAAAAAACTTTAATTTAACTTTTGGCCAGGGATTAAACATTAAGAAATTATTTATATTTAATATGCTTTCGTAAAAGTTTTTGGCATTTAGATATTGTTTAAATCTGGATCAATACTGACACTTCAGTGAAAAATCATACATTTTTAGCAATGTATTTTAATATATAATATGTTGAGTCGAGTAAATGCAGCCCTCACCTGGTGCAGGTGTTGATGTCGGTGCCGTCGGCGTTCTCCGGCCACACCCCGATGGTTTGGAAGGTGATGGGGCAGTTGTTGGAGGCCCACACCACGTCTCGCATCGATGTGGTCGAAGTGATTTGACGGCAGGTTGTCGCGTTCCCTGGAATCGTTTAAAACTCGTTATTCCTCATACTTTATATAAAATCAAGTCTCCCGGATTGCGTCTGTATGGACGCGATACGCTCTAAGACTACTTAATGTATTTTAGTTTTAGATTATTGTCGGAAAGGTCAAATGTATTTGTATAATTACTTTTGTGGCTTAGTGATGCAAGCATAATCTTCTTGTGTATGAATAAGTAAACACACACAAATGCAACTACCACAAGCTCCAATATGAGGTTAGCACCGCTGTCACCATGTAGTGAAACACACGCTAGTTGGTTTAACACTGATTTATTTTAAACTACCTTCAATAAGTAAATAATAACACCACACAAACTTTACTCTTTCTTCACTTTTAAATTTTCTGAATCAAAACTTTTGAAAGTTAAAGCAGATGATTGCCCTGCTCAATCCAGAATACAATAATAGTTATAGTGAGTGAAATGAAGTTATTTTATGAATAAAAATCAAATTGACTTACAATATAATAATTCATAATCGCCAGAGTTACTCCGTATGTACTGGCTATCCTCGGACCAATCCAAGTGGGTTATGAAGCTAGAGTGGCCCTGAAATTATTAATTTATTTATTATTATAGCGTAAAAAACATATATTATTACCTGAACCACTTATATCTACAAATACATTCTTCTACAAGCATTCCTAATACATGCAAACAATATAGATTATGTATGTATAAAAACTGTATTTAAACCGACATTAAAGACTGTTGTCAGTGTAAACTTTTTATTCTTCATTTATTGAAATTAGCGATAAACAAGCACGTGCGTTCTTTTTCGTTAGTGAGTATATGTTTGTCCACAAATTTCTCAAAAACTACAAGTCATTTAGACATATTAGTTCAAATGATTTTGATCTGTTGTAGATATATGAGGGGACACCTCCAGAAATGCGTATTAAATTGGTGCCTAAGTTTGACACCTATGCAAACAGTTTAATTTAAAAAAAAATAATTGAAACACTTTTCGTTAGGGCCGAAACACATAACGCAAACTGCTTATTTTTGCGGCGCCGCAACGCCAAAATCGGCAGATGCGTTGCCGCGTTGCGGCGTCGCGAAACAGGGCATTATGGTAGGGCAACCATTTTCTCGTGATTTTTGAGTGTGGATAGACGTCTCTCTGCGATGGATCGTAATAAACTTATTGCTTATTTGTTATTAAGAAGACATTATTCTATCTTAAAAATACGGCAAAGAAGATACTGGATACATCCATTAAGTAAGGATATGAATCCAAATGGCGAGTTCTTTTCTAAAAAATACGAAGCATTAAAGATAGACGAAAAAAAATTTGTTGCCTACTTTAGAATGAGTATATCATCATTTGAAGAGCTATTAAGCGAGTTATCAAAATATATACAGAAGAAAAAAAATAAAGGAAGAAAACCAGTTACTGCTTTGGAAATGCTGGGCTTAACTTTAAGGTAAAACAAATAGGTTTCTTATTTTTTTTTATTGATGTTTATGGCACTCGGAATCAAATGTTTAGTTTTATTTGTACCCCTGGCTTTATACACCTGTGGTACTAGCGGGGTGTCGATAAAAATTTTGCATCACTAGTGTTCATGGTTTGGGGGTACCTAGTGGTACAAAGCCAGGTTCAAATGAAACAAGACAGAATCAAATTAAGCTTTTTGCATTATACAATTTTCTTACTTTAAGAATACTTTAATAGGCCTTAAAAAATGTAATGATCAATTTAAGAAAAATCAAACTCCTCATCTTGTGAAACATAGGAAGTAGCTGACGTTTCGTCCAGTAAAAATGGTGAATTTATTGGACGTTGTTGGTTTGATGATGAGGTAGTCCTCTGTTCAGTAATCGAACTTCCAGGAGTAGAAGTGTGGTAGCCACTCTGAACCGTATTATCGTATCTCATAGTTGAATATCCTTGATTGTAACCCTGATGCTGATATTCTTGATTATAGCCGTGATGTGTATTTTGATGAATTGAAGGTTGAAGAATGTCGGTTAATATTTGAAGCACCCGACTTTGAAATATCAATGTTTGATTCTCATTTAACGATTGTAGAGATGGTAAAAAAAAAAAAAAAAAATGCAAATGTCTATTCTCCGGTGTTTTTAATATTGCCAATAAATCTTCTTCAATATCATCCTTATCATCTGCCTTTCGTTTTCGTGGTTGACTTTTATAACGAGGCAATGCCGTTATTTCATTCTCAATATCTCCTTCCGCTACGCATAAACTGGAATCAGTTGCATTTTGTGAAACCTTTTTCAAAAACTGTAATTGTTTATTCAAGTGATATTCTTTAATTTTTGCAGCTCCAGCTCCTGATCGATTGGCATCTTTTAGTTTTTTTTGATATTTAGCAAAATTATCTTTTATGGCCTTCCACTTCTTGACTAAATCATTACCTGCAACAAAAAACTTCACAAGTGAAAAATAGTAATAAAGACTAAAATTCCCTAGATTCCATTTATACTACATATAAAATTTGATATAACTTTCATAAGTACTTTCGGTCCATCCAATTTCATATAAATGGCTGGCCGCCGAAAAAGAATAATTTTCTGCTTTTTCTTGACTTAGGCAAGTTAAAAACTGATTGACTTTGCCTAGAACAACCATAATGTAAAATATTTATTGAGTACTTCTTTGAAAAACTACCTGTCTATCTTTGAAAATCTATTCCTTTAGCAACACTATTACCTGCGCGGTTTGAGTTTGATTATACCTACATTTGTATTATTTTATTATTTGCCTATTGATGTGCCTCCGGAAAACATACAGCATTGTATAATGAAGAAGCAATGTATACTTAGCCATGAAGTGCGATACATACCGAGTGAAATAGTTCCGCTTAGATAGAATAGATGGCGCTGTAATCGCCTCAACTTCATACTTATCTTAACCAGCTAGGACGTTGTCATTTCCGCAGGCATAGCGTTGTGTACTTTCGCCGCGTGCGGTCGAAACCGAAACGACTCAATAACGACTTAAAGCCTTATAGTCTTTCTTAGTGTTAATTATTAGCAAAACGTATTATTTATACATTACAAGTGCGTAATAGACTCACGATGCCGATAAGGCCGGCGCCGGGGCCGATCAGGCAGGTAGTTTAAAAAAGTGTCGAGCAAGGTCACAAACAAGACAAAGAGGACTCCACGTGCACCAGCAGCGCGTCTGATAGCGACTCGGAGCGCGAGGGACCGCCACAAAAGAAAGGGAAACGAGTAGCACAGGTAACGGTCGATCCCACGATCGACGCGTTATATAATCAGGTGAGTTTCCTCACAAATTTTATAGTGCATCAACAATATGTACCAAATGTCAACGCCAGTGCGTCCAATGACGAGGGTAACCACCGCCCGACCAACTACTATAGCGATTTTTTATTAATCCGTCGACCGGGAAAACGATTACAAAATAAATATATAAAAATTATAAAAATATAATAATATATTGAGCTTATAAAACTCGAACATTTTAATACTCCCACGTGGTAACACATTAGATCCAAAAAAGCCCTGATAGACATACTGACGTCTCCAGGCTTTTGTAACCCTAAAATTAAAGACGAAATACGTTGTCTTATGTCAAAGTGAATTACTACAATCTGGGTTACAAAAAAATCGTAAACTGGACTCGTAATAACCCAACGAAATTAAAACCCGCAAATCTTTTCACAAAAATATCCTATATTTTTGGTAATAAATCACCTTCTCACAAATTGCTTGAACAAACCCTGCAAATTGTATGCGGAAAACGAGCGGAATCTATAGAAACTACGCGTAAAAAATTAATAAGTGAGATTTCGGACAAAAGTATTCAAATTGCGCTTAGTAATATACCTCCTATAGCGAGGAATTTTTATTTGACAAAAATAAGCTCGCGTCCCTCATACGATCCCTTGGTGGGCCGCAATTCTGGTTATCTCCGCCGCAACCTTCAAGAGTAAGAGAGCTTTTTAAACCTAAATACAAAGAATCGTCAGCCAGTCCAGGCACAAAATGGAAAAAAATATTTTTGTAATACCTACATAAAACTAGAAACGATGCGAACGTTTAACACGAAAATCAAACTACCCGTTGTCTAACAATGACGGAAAAAAATTACTATCTAACACAATCCAAGGATTACGCATACCTCTGTACAAGGAACCGCCTTTGTTAATGCCAACAAATCGAATAGTAAGTGAATACGCAACCGAACTGTCACCTGCGATATCGCAGATAATCAAAGAACTCCTGAATCAGGCAAGGTATCCTACAAACAGTTCTCAACAAAACCCTCAGTTTCATATCCATAATGGTTCTTCGCAGGAAAAGCGACGGCGCGATGCGTCCTATTGTAGATTTGCGAGAACTAAACCGATTAGTGAAGACAAAACATTTTCGGTTGATCTCCCACGGCTTAGTCCCAGACTTTCTTTAACCAGGGGACTGGATGATAAATAACTTTATCACAAGCCTATTTTCTAGTACCGGCAGCGAGATTACACCGACCTTTCTTAAGGCTCAGCTAAAAAGGGCAGTTATACGAAAATATGACTTGCCTTCCTTTTGGGCAAGCGTCAGTACCACACCTTTCCTCTGCAGTATCATGTTGGGTCGCGGAGACCTTACGTGCGAAGGGATGTCGAGTGCTAGTATTCCTAGACGACTACCTTCTGGTCAACCAAGACCACTCCAAGTTAAATCTCAGGCCGCGGAGGCCGTGAGACACTTGGAACACCCTCCAAGTTAAATTATCAGGCCGCGGTGGCCGGGAGACACTTGGAACACCTTCCAAGTTAGATTCTCAGGCCGCGGAGGCCGTGAGACACTGGGAACACCTAGGATGGAAAATCAATTACTTACCAAAAAATCCGTATTGGTACCAACCCAAAATTTAGAATACCTTGGAATTCGCTGGAATACTATGGTCAATGTGATGTCGCTACCCAAGGTACAAATACAGAGCAAAAACCATAGTTATGCGTTGTATTCGCGAGTTACAAAGAATTTGGTAGGGCAAGTAAACTTTGCAAACTTTTTCGTGCCCCGTCGGCTTCACGGTGGTCAGGTACAAATCTTTCTGCGACAATTCAACAAGATCCGACCCCGTCAAGGTCAACTGCTGCCTCCGATTGTAGGACAGGAACTGATGTGGTGGCTTGGAGCTGCTCATCAGACGACGCCTATACACAAAGAACCTGCAACCCACTTGCTAGCGACGGACGCCTTGGATTGGGGTTGGGTGGGCCACATCTCCTTGACGAGAACCTTGTCAGGAAAATGGTCATACCAACAGAAAACGTGGCACTGCAACAAAAAGGACTTATATGCAGTGATAGCCGCAATAAAAATAAATGTAAAAATATTACAAAACACACACGTGTTAATACAATCGGACAAATGAAACTCTGATTGCATACATTCAAACAGAAGGTGGAACGAAATCGATAGGGTTACTTACACTAACCTTCAAACTATTGCACCTGACGGACAAATTCAACATAACTCTGTCGGTACATTACCTACCAGGGTGATCATAGCAGACAGATTATAAAGGGGAAAAAAGGCTGCGTCGTGGCAACTTCTTCCTCTAGCATGGGTGTTTCCCCCTCCAAGTCTGTTACCCTGAGTTTTAGCACACCTAAACCGGGCGACGGGAACCTATCTGATAGTTGCTTCAGATTGGCCGCGAGGTTTCTGGCTGTAGGACCTGAAATCCAGGTCTCTAAATCACCCCCACGAAATTCAACACCTATCGCAGACACTCCTTGATACGACAATTGCACTGTCTCCTCCACAAATACAAGCATTGACCCTAAAAGTTTGGGAAATTGGGGGTGGGGTGCCCAAATAAAAGACTGGTCCACACTGGAAAAAGATCTACTTTTGAAGAGCCAACTCTCTTCAAAAGTAATCACTCCACCTGTCCACTTATTTACCCGCAATCAAAAGAGGGCTGTCATGGTGTGACAACTCTCAAGTGAACCCAAAATCCCCTCAAACAGCCGATATTGCAAAAAAAATAATATCACTTTTTCTAAAAGAAAATTTATTTATTTCTTTATTTATAAGTAATTTTACAGCTAACATACATAATATTACAAAACAAACACTTAGTCAGTACAGAAAGCCAAAACAGAAATTTATCCTATCAGTATCAACCATCCTTGTTCGCAAATCGGCAATTTTAACTTTTTGCGGTCCCCATGTAGAAAAACAAACATTTTCAACTAAACTTTTTTTACTAACTAACAATTTTATTACTAAACACACCCTCAGGGTATTAGGAGTAGCTAAACCAAAAGTCGTGAAATCATCCGTCACGTGGGAGCCGCGAATAGTACTAGACTGGCTTTCTTCCAACCCTCCTAGGGACACTTTATTCGATACGGCTCGCAGAACAGCCACAGTATTGCATTTAGCATTAGGCCGCAGGGTTCACTTTATTAGAAATTACTGACGAGCAATTCGTGGATGATGGTGGTAACATTTATTTAACACCGGTATTCGAATCTAAGACAGACACTCAAGACGCCAGTCAACATGGAAACTTTCTGAACACCACGATAAAACATGTGCCCTATCGCTTTAATGAGACTTCAGTTAGTCCTGACGACTCATTGGTCTAGTGGTTAGTACCCCTGACTGCGAATCCATGGGTCCCAGATTCGATTCCCGGCTGGGACGAACATTGATGTGATGAGCATTTGGTGTTGTGCTTGGGTCTTGGGTGTTTAAATATGTAATTATTTGTCTATCTTTCTATAATATGTATGTATATCTGTTGCCTAGTACCCATAACACAAGCTTCACCAGCTTAGCATGGGACTAGGTCAATTAGTGTCAACTGTCTTTAAAATAAAAAATAGCTTTGAGTAATAGGTACAAGAAGATCTCAAGTAAAAAATTTAAACAATATTTTTATATCCATCAACAGCAAAATAATTGGGTCAAAATTCAACCACTAGATGAAATTTTTTATTACACGGGGTAATTGGAAATCTTCAAATACGAGTACATACATTCTTTAATCATTACTGCCGCGAGATAGACTCTCGTAGAGAAAACTCATCACTCTTTCTATAATACATTTGCACCATCGTAATTATATAAATACCTTGTTGTGATGATAGGAAGTTTTTGTTATTATGTTAATTGTACATCTCAATGAACATAGTTATATTTATACCGTAACTAAGAATAATAATTATTGCTAAATACTTATGCTTTGATTAAGAATATTGGCAAGTGAATAAAATAGTTATATAAACAATAACGGCTTTAGCTAAAGCCTTTAATTCTTCATAATCATCATAGCGTTGTGTTTTATACTGTACTTTATACATCCACCAGCAGATATCAAACACGTCTTCATTATACAATGCTGTATGTTTTCCGGAGGCACATCAATATGACAGTTTTACATAACAATAAAACCGATATTATGTGCCGAGAAGGAAAACATACAGCATTGTAGGAAGCTCTTCCTGGTGAAGACTCTATGACTGTGGAAATGACAACGTCCTAGCTGGTTAAGATAAGTATGAAGTTGAGGCGATTAGAGCGCCATCTATTCTATCTAAGCGGAACTATTTCACTCGGTATGTATCGCACTTCATGGCTAAGTATACATTGCTTCTTCATTATACAATGCTGTATGTTTTCCTTCTCGGCACATAATATCGGTTTTATTGTTATGTAAAACCGTCATACTAATTATTATTTCATTTTAGATTTCTAGCAACCGGCAGTGACTTTAAAACCATGCATACGAATTACTTCCGAGGAGCAAGTACAATAGCAAAAATTGTAAGGACAGTTTGTCGCGCCATATGGAAACATCTATCAAGTCAAAATATACCTCCTATAACAAAACAGGTTCTAGAAGATGTCGCTATTGAGTTTGACAAGAAAGCAAATTTTCCTAACTGCATAGGAGCTCTTGATGGTAAACATGTCCGTATTACATGTCCTGCGCACAGTGGATCACTGTTTTACAATTATAAGGGCTATAATTCAATAGTTTTATTAGCTCTTGTAGATTCTAGATATAGATTCATTTTTGTCGATATAGGAGCGTATGGCAAGGAAAGTGACTCCACCGTTTTCCAGAACTCTAAACTTTATGATTTGATTATGACACGCAAATTACCTATTCCTGTACCAAAGCCTTTACCAGGTTCTCAAAATGAAACTCCATTTGTTTTTGTAGGAGATGAAGCATTCTCAATTTCGAATAACGTCATGCGCCCTTACTCAGGAAAACATTTGGTACAACAAAGAGTTTACAATTATCGACTGAGTCGTGCCCGAAGATATGTCGAGTGCGCTTTTGGCATCCTAGCCAATAAATGGCGCATATTTCATCGATCTATGAATGTGCAATACGAATTTGCGACAGACATTATCAAGGCATGTTGTGTAATGCACAACTTTGTTTTGAATCGAGATGGAGTACAAGCGACCGATGACATTATCTTTGATGATTCTGATCTGCAAATGTTGCATTTGCCCACAGCAAATGAAAATAATTTAAGCCCACATCTAATACGGAATGATTTTTGTAATTACTTTTCCAGTGATGTTGGCGCCCTAAGTTGGCAATTAAACAAAATATGAATATAGTTTTGAATCAAGTGTCCACTCTACGACTATAAATGTTACTCTATGCACAAGAAACGTTTGAAGTGCAACCATTAAAATTATAGCTATCTCTTTCAATTGCGTTTTATTTCATATCTTTTGGTTTGCTTATCAGTAAAACTTGCAAATGTGTGCAGTTTTGGATTGCTGGGAGGTAATGATTTAAACACAGGAACAGATTTAAAACGTAAATTACTATGAACATAACTTATCTTTAGTTTAAAATATCATTGCCTAAGACTATATGTTACTACTTACCCAGTTTTGATTTTTCGGTTGAGTTTTTTTCCTTGTAATCAACATAAACGATCTCACAAATGCTTTTCCATGCTTCTTGTTTTATAAATTTGTCTTTATAGGTTTCGTCACTAGTATCCCACAAACAACGGTGTTCCTGAACCGAAGATATAAACAGATCGACGTCAACGTCAGACATTTTAATTTTAAAACTGCTTCTCGGTTGACACGTGTTGTTTGCAAGAGTGTTAGAAACAAACTGCATCATTGTCAACAAGTATGACGTCATAACGCTGGAATTCACGTCGTGCGTTGCGGCGCCGCACCGCTATAGCGCACTGCCGATTTCAGCGGCGCGGCGCCGCAACGCGCTTATGTGTTTCGGCCCTTAGAGTTCAAACAATCACATTATTATAGCGAGGAAGTAAAGAAAACACTGAACCAAGAATGACTAACTTCATCGATATACATATATATATAAGTGAAGTTAGCTGAACTAACACCATATTACAAACATCCATGCTTATAAAACTAAAACTATGCAGGTACTGGCAGACTGCTCAAGCATTGCTAGTTCTTCTCTTCCATTCTACACCCTTGATTTGAGAACTGGCAGTAAATGTAAAATTAAAAGCATTTAATATAGGTTTATTTTTGGCGTTCATAAGTGTACATTGTGTTATTTAAATTAATAAATGATTTTGAATTGTTTTTCAAACTATATCGTTGCACTACCAGGCACCTAAACCACAAGCGTATCAGTCAAGCGGGTCTACTATCGGATATATATTTATAATAAGCTAAGCGATTAGCAGGTCTTCGGATATTATAATATTGCTTGGGTCCCATATTCAAATCACCGTAGAAATCTGTCAAATTTCTGCGGAAAGATGGCGTAACAATAACGGCTGGTTTGAATATAGAAACCGGACAGATCTGCTTTCTATCTACGTATTATGTTAGTTGGTTTACCCTTCTACGTTTTCTTTCCGTGCACTAGAGGGGCATTGAAAAATCATTAATTGCCATTATCTATCATGTTTTTTCTAAGTATTAAAAATGCTTTAAAGTCATACCAAGAAAAAATGCCAAGTAAAAAAGATACATGAATGTATGTTTAAAAATTAGATTTTTTCTTAATGGTCAAGCTTTATTTTATGGGATTTCTATTGAAAATCATACAAACTAATGATCCAGATTTTTAAAATTATTTTTACTGATCACTTCATACCCAATATTTAATTAGTAAATGCTTAAAGAAAAATATATCGGAAGCTTTGGTATTCTGTAACTTCTACTATCGCGTGGTACAATAACCAAATATTAAAAATGGTATCGCCATCACTATCCCTATTGGAAGACTACTTAAATTCTATAGAAAAGTTTGAATAACTCACAAGACACTTCCCGAGTCTGGAATATCGGGAACAATTGTCATCCACTTGGTAGATGTAAATGAAGTTGTCCCGAGATCCGATCGCCACATACTTGTTGTCTGGAGAGTATTGGATGGTCTGGATTGGTTCCACGCTGGAAGGCAAGAGGTACACTTAAAATGCGTTCTTTTTTATATAGAACTGGACACACGTTTGGCCACAATTTCACTTTATGTGTCTAGGGAAGATGAGGGCCAGGTGTTCCACGCCAATGCTGTTTTTACAAGAGTGCCGCATGCACTTGGGGATGTCAACAATACAGGTGAAACTCAAACATCCTTCTAGGCGAGCGTTCTTTGAAATTATTGTTAGCAAACAGCTAAGGCAAACCAATATTTTAGGGCAAGTATTTTTGAATTCAGAGAGAAACGATTGAAAGTACTTCAACCGAGTTTAAAATAGACCTTCATGATAAATTAAGTGCTGCTAAAATGGTAGAAATACGTTTATTTATGTACTTTTCTTGTAACAATTATAAAGTAATAAACAAAGAAAAGAAAGAAAATCGCGCCTTTTTACTTTTTATTAATTTGAAAAGATTGCCATGTTCGATTCATAAAATCTGATATTATGCCAAGAGGCTGATTGCAGATGATTAATTAAAAAAAAGATCTATCTCTTTGGTGATAGAAAAAAACATTCCAAATTCAAATATGTTTCGTCCCAAGAGAAAACCATATAGATCACTGTCAGACAAAACATAATTCCTCACCCATCGACATGGTGAGCCACCATTTCCCTGGAGACGGGGTCGAAGACCAGCCACTTGCCTGACACGCAGCCCACCGCTATCACGCTGCCGTCCGATGACCAGGCGCAGCTTTGAGCGCGCTCCTACATAAAACATCTTCTGTTATTAACGTAGTTTGATACAAATAAAAAGTCTGTTGGCTTTAACGAAATTAAATAAATAAATAGATTTAAACAAATAAATTAAAAAAAAATCAGTGGCGCTACTACCTCTTTAGGTCTTGGCCTCAGATTTTTGAATCTGTTTTATGATAATTTTTCAATCTAATAGGTGATCAGCCTCCAGTGCCTGACACACGCTGTCGACTTTTTGGGTCTATGACATGTCGGTTCCCTCGCAATGTTTTCCTTCATTGGAGCGAATGCTAAATGGGCACATAGAAAGAAAGTCCAAAAAAGAAATTATAAAACTATTGATCGCGAACAAACACCACTTGAGACGCGCTTTGTACGCCATATTGGAAATTTGACGGCAACATGTTGGTAATGTGAATTAAACAGTTTTGAGGCTGATTAAATTGAATGTTTTTTAAATTCTTTGACAATTTGTTACTACATCGACACTTAGTCTCAACAAAAAGCTTTGGAACGTGAAAACAACGTTTATTTCCTTGTCATCTATTCTCACAGTAACTTCTATTCTAACACCAGTGGCGTAACGATATGGTGGCAGCGGTGGCAAAATGCCACGGGCCCCCGACCCAAGAGGGCCCCTGCCCTAGAGATATTATGTTCTATGGACGAATGTGAAATCTCCAATAAGCATTGGGCTAGTGTGGGGACTACAGACCATTCACTCTCGCCTAAGAGTGGAGGCTTATGGCCATTAGTAGGACATATACAACGTGTAGTGTACATATTCAACTGAGTAGGGACAATGTTTACTGATAGGACCCCATCAAAAGAATTGCCTCGAAAGAAGATTTGCCATGGGCCCCAGATGGTATAGTTAGGCTACTGTCTAACACTAATACAATAGACACCTTATTAATATTAAAATTAAACTAAAAGCATAATCTATATATATAAAAGAAAGTCGTGTTTGTTACAACACTTATAACTCGAGAACGGCTGGACCGATTGCCATGGTTTTTGATTTGTTGGTATTATTTCCGTCCCGAATAGCAGAATAAGCAATAAAATATCGGACAAGTTATCGAATAACAATTAATTAATTAATTAATTTTACGAATGCAAAACCATATGGTGCCATCTGTTGACAAAACTACGCATCATTTTACGTCGAATTCGTGTCAGTTCAAGAAATTCCGATCTTGAGGTGAATGAGCAGATACATAACCATGCTTTGATCCTGATCAAAAGATGTTGGATATCAGAAAGTGCTTAACATGCAGTATCGCCATATTGACGCTAGAGAGAAGATGCCTAATGTGTAAACTTGCCATTCTTCTTTCGCAATGGCAAGCAATAAAACATTTCTGTATTTGCAAAAAAGTTGTATTAATGTAATACTTAACATTAATGAAATCCTAAAATAAGTTAAATTAAAGTAACAACGATATTATAAAGTTGTAGGGCGGAACGAAGTTAGCCAGGTCAGCTAGTATTATTATAAATAATGCAATTCTTGTGAATTCATCCAGTGTGCAACTAAGTATCACACATAATATTCAGGATGCGCAAGAGTCAAGACACGCGTAAATGGGTAAATTTGTACCCGCTTGCGGCACCACCAGGAATTGCGACCGCTTACCACGCCGAGTGTGATTATTTGGTACCCGCAGCACCAGACTCACCAACATTTCCGCATTATGTATTCTACCTCTAAGGACCTTAAAAAATAAAATATGTGATAGTAAGGTCCCTCCTTACCTATAACTTGTTGTATCCTGTAGTAGGGATACCTTCTCTAGAACTGTTATTTTTCAAAATAATGGTATTTTCAGCAGATTCAAGTCAGAATCAATCTTAGTGTAGCATTTATGATATAAGGAGAGATTATTTTACAGATTTAATTAAAATATTGCATTCATAACTTTAAATAAGTCTGAGATTCATCATCGGAGATCGAGGCAGAATACCTACGAAATTCCACCAGTAACACCTTGATGTCTGTCGTTCCACAACTGATCGTTTTTACCGCGCACCATCACTATCTGGAACCAGCTGCTAAGTATATTTCTGATTAAATTTACTCGAGGGCCTTAAAAAAGAGTGCCCACTCTTAAAAGGCCGGCAACGCACTCTCGAGCCCTCTGGCATTGGGTGTCTATAGGCGGTATCACTTAACATAAGGTGAGCCTCCGGCCTGATTGCTGTTTTAAAAATGTACTTAATGGAGTGTCAATTGTGTTCATAAAAACAAATTTATTTGTGTTTTGAAAGATCCGATATAACTTTGATTGTTTGAAAGTCAAAGTGCTCCCAACTTCTCACGGCTTGTAACACCTGATGCGCTTGAGTGGAAATCGCGAATTCCCATCAAATTACGCCGACCGTCACTCTGCTCACTTCCCATAAATCTAGAATGATCATTTCACCGTGCAATATCAAAGTCTTGTAATGAGCGAAAGGGCGGGACAGCCAGCGTGGCGCCGACGCTCACGCTGCGATCGCGTGGTCACGAATGGCGTCCCACAGCGTGCGCCCAGCACGCTGTCCATAGACGATAGACTCTTAGGTGTTCCAAATTCAAATTCCTATTGACAGATGACTTCTTAGGGGAGTTTTGATTTCTTTGCAATAAACGTTCAAGTGGCGCTGACTGGACGCTGCCAAGTGTGAATGAGCAATTTGATGAGAAAGTGCTTGACTTGTGGGAAAGGGGACGTATTGGGTGATCGCGTCAATCTTAATTTAGCTTCAAGGTATGTTGACTATCGCCATTAATTAACATATATTTTTAGCTATGTTAATTTTCTTGTCAGCTAAGTCCAGAAACTATTATCATAGATGATTCTTGTTATAAAAATAGATTGTAATTAGCAGTAAAATAAAATATTTTTTAATATGATTTGGTACGTCAATAATAGCATAGCTATATCTATCTATATATCGGTCGGTGTATATCTATAGCTTTATCAATATTTTAAGGAAGTGTGAATAATTTTAGTACCTACCTCATACCTATTGTAAATTAATTGAATTTTGCAGTTATAGTTTGCACCCTTAGTATGGCTGCCAAAGTTCGCGTGGATGGATGTAACGAAGAAAGACAAAGCCGTCTTTCCGTCCTTCTCAAACTTGTATATACCTTCGAGTGCGCAAAAGCATCCTGCGCATTACTTCAGAGAATATAATCACATATTTAATTTTCATAGTATTATTATTTTGTACTGACATTACCACGACAGAAAAGATAGAACACTTTAAGAGTATCACTAAAACAAAGATAATGTACAAAGTTGTTAATGAGTATCTATTTAATAGATAACTTCTCTATCGCAAAGCTTTCAGTCTAACAAAAAGCTTAAACTCCACAACTGGATTTATTGCCTCCCAACTGACCATCCAAACTATCGTGAAACTCGTAAATCAACAAAACAAACTTACTTTCACAGATAACTGCTGAATTAGCGCGTAAAAAACTAAATTGTTCTATATCCCGCCCAAATTTGGCATTCACGTCACGAAGCGACCAGCGTCCCTGTCATTGGTAGCCATTGCTTCACTCTGATTGGCTGCCAGTTTGACAGTAATGGCGTTAACACAATGTTTATCAATTTGAATCGTTATAAGTCACACGGATTGCTAAAAAAAATTGAGTCTTATGTCAGTGGCATACAGTTGATAATGTTTGAAAGGGGGAAAAGATAGACCGTTTTAAGCGTCATTTCCTCCCCTTCGGCCAGATGTTGCCACACTTGGTAACAATTTCACCCATGGCGTTTCGGAACCTATTGTGCAACTTTAGTTTTTTGTATTATTTTGACTAATTCTTTTGTCGTGCGGTTGGTTAGATTTTATCAGTGAGGGTGAGCTGATTCATTGAAACGTTCACCGCTACCGGTTTTTAAATGGTTTTTATATGATCTTCTATCGGGATCATTAAGTAGCTAACAAATTTGTTTTTATAACTATTTGTAAATCAAATAAATAAAGTTGTCTAGTTAAAAAAATAGATATTTTAAACCAGTACTTACAACTGAAACAACGGAAACACTGATTCGATTATAACATTTGTGTGTTAAATATGTTATTTATCAAATAACCTACCTATATATTTATTTTAAATCTATTTTCTTATTGAAATGCTTAATTGTACAATGCTTCATAAACATGAATGTTACATTAACATAGACAACAAAATATCTCTATGAATTTTGGTAAAATTTATCTTATCTTTTATGGGAAATTGCAGAAATAACTTAAACAGAAAGTAATTAACAAAACCGAAATCCTTTAAAGTGTTAAAAGTGTAAAAGAAAAAAATGAAGGTCACACTACCCTACTAGTTCATACATTTTCAAAAGCAGATCATATTTAATTTATCGAGTGAAAGTAGCCGTGACTAAGCCATGTAATATTCACGCTAGGCCGCCTCGTTGAGTGTAATATTTTATTTTATTTTTTACTCTTAATTCGCGCGGCCGTTTCGAGCACTCGAGCGGACCCAAAAATCTCGAAAATTCAGCCGTGTGTCGCAATTACAGACGCAAATCTATGAGGGTTCCGCGATCGATGTTGATATGAGGACTTATATTTTATACATTTCTGATATTTTCATTTTTTTTACAAATTAGAAACAAGTACATATCTTAGTAAATTGAAAAAACAAAGTAGGTACTGTCGTACTGTTATACCCTTAGTAAACTATATCGCTATTATCGATATCGATAATCTTAACCTATCTAATTCGCTTGAGTGTAATGGAAATGATAGCTAATAGGTAAGTAGGTACACTAAAAGCGAGAAGAGGCAGTTGATTCAGAGAAAACACCACTGTTTTCTTAATTTCTATATAAAAATCATTTGTTTTAAGAGATTTTTCTCCTATAATACGACAGTTCCAATGTTATTTATTATTTGATTGGAAACTATGGTTTGTGTCTATAAGAGTGATACTGCGACAGTACACACCTGTATGTTCGCCAAAACCAAGCATTGATATTTTTGTTATCCCTTTTCAAGTAAAGTTCTCAAGAAGACAGTTGGAGTGTTACTCCTTCATTCTTAACATCCCCAGGTGCCACTGCACGTATTTGGTCGTTTCTTGTAAAAGCAAGAGTGGAACTCCTTGCCACCTTCCATCTTCCTTAGACAGTTATATGGGTTCATTTAAACAGTGGCTAAACAAGCATCTCCTGGACATGCGTGCCCCAATCGCATCTAACTTACCATCAGGTGGGATAGGGGCCAAACTTCTGTCCAGTTCTCTATAAAAAAAATACTTATATTTGGTATTTTCTTTTGTATATATATTTTTTATATTACGGACCTCTAATCCAAACCGCCATCTGACGCAAAATTATGTATTTTGGAAAATCTATTGTTTTCTAATCTCCCCAGGTCCTTGAGTGAATGACCCATTGAACGCTATTTTCTATACGTTCATTGTAAAATCTATTATATAGCTTTTTTATTCCGTCCACGTTAATGTGAGGCCAAACCACCCTTGACACGATGTATTTGCATGCACTTAAAAATTTATAATACGTGTTATTTATTCAATTGGAACGGTTACAGGAAAGCGAAAATCAATAACAACTAAAGCTGATATACTTATATTAAACATAGATAATAATTTTAAGGTATAATAAAGTTAGCACTTCACAAAGGAATCGTTTTATTTATTCACAGGGTTGCCGTAGACCTACTAAGACCTTCCTTAAGTTTTGAGCAGGGTAACTAATAGTAGAAAGTCAAATTATATTTATAGGTACAAAATGATTTTCACTGAACTGCAATTGGCCATCTTATAAGTTAAGTATTTTTTTTCAAATATAGGGCACGCACAGGAAAAATAATTCGAAAGTCACGTGACCAACTAATTTGAACTGTTAGCTGTTATAAAAAGATAGCAAAATATTCTCTTTAATATCGATGAGAGATAAGAGACTGAATGTTTCACACGACAACTTTACATTTTAAAACCTCACTTTTATTTGAAATAAGCAAAAGAATATTGAACCATTTGTTTCATCTGCATACTAATAAACTTAGTACTAACTAAATGTTTCTAGATAATATAAACAAGTGAATAAGACAAAAAGTACATAAACAATACTTAACAGTATTCTAAAGAATTTACATGTATAATAAAAGTGTAATAAAATGAAGGAAACAATGGCTCGAGAGGTCAGATGTAAGTCCATTTACCTTCAAAGGCTTTCAACAATTGTATAACATGAAGGAATTCGTAAATCACAGTAACAATTCACATCAAACGATACGCTTTGTGTCTCGAGTACATTTCTCCATTGTTTTGTGAAATGTGCCATTAGCGGGCAACACAAAGCGCGCTAAACGCGATGTCAGATCGCGCGCCATTTTGTATGAGCACCGGAAGTTACTTTTTCTAAATTATAGATATATGAAAAAAGCTTCTAGCACTCTCAACGCAGATACAAAATATTAGCCAAATATGTAAGTTTTGGTAATTTGATAGACATTAATATATTAATAACCATACAGCCTTCTCTGCTGTGCTAAGCAAAATTGGTCTAATAACCCATACATTAATATACTCTTTATAACGCAACACCCAATATCTATTACTAAAAGTATTTTCATATTTAGACAGCAACAACATACTTAAGCGTAATTGTTTTTATAATCAGTTAACAGAACTAACCTATTGAGGTGCCAAAATTTCTAAAATGGCAACCGAGGTCATAAACAGCCTTCTCACCTAAATGTTATTGTTTATTGCATTTGCCACGAGTGCCATTATTTTTAGATTACATTGCCTGTAGGAAATTTTGGACTCAGTTACTTAACACACCATTGTAACCTATCTATTATATATATATATATAAATTATTGTAAATGGTTCAATTTGGTGTTCTTTTTCTCTTCTCTTCCTATAACGAAAAACGACTATAACGAAGAAAAACTCCCGGAGCCTTGAAATTCGTAATAAAGAGTATTACACTGTATTTATGAAACAGTCGCAGAAATACGTCTGCCCCATGCCTCTTTAACATGGAAAATTATGAAAAACAAAATAATATGTTACATTTACATATGTGTAAAGGATTGAACCAAAGGATAAATAAAATTAAATATCTGTAGCTTAATTTCATTCACAGATCCTCAGTTCGATTCCCCGCGCAACAATAATCTTCACCTAAGAAAATGTATCACTTAAATAAATGCAGAAATGAATTGTTCCTATGCCCTACTGGAGAAAATTAAAATTGTAATTTGTTTCTCACAAAGACCAAATACCACATTATAGTCGTCAAAGGCTGGTTTAATAGGGCCACCTGTCATGGCGTCTAGCCCTGTCAAAATATTAAACACTGAATAAGAATGGATTAAAATAAAGGATATTTATTGAAGTGCTGTAATCTTACGAGTCATGCGATGTTAGGGTCCCGACACAAAAACCGGGTTTAAGAAAACTCAATTTCTGCATGTTTTTATTTATATCCTCTAAATCAATTTCAGTCTAACATACACAAGTATTTAATATTTATTATTAGTAGATTTTGGTTATTTTATAAAATAGGAAAATTCAATGAAATAAGATAGCACCGGTACTCGGTTACATATAAAGTATGTAATATAGTACATCTACTTACTCAACAAAAATCCCACATAATCTAATTCTTAATCCGTCCAAAAATATTTATTTATCTTTTAGTTATACTTAGTAGTTTTAGTAACAACAATAATTCTTATTTTTTTATATACTTTTTTATAAACTACAGCTTGAAGTGAGTGTGTAGAGTTAATATAATAAATTATACAGAACCTTCAATTTTTGTAAAAGCGTCGGTGGTCGTTGGGTAGAGGTTTGACGTTGACAGCTCGTCGAGCTGGTAATGAGACGTCAGGTAGAGCTGCGAGCCACCGTGACTCGTCATTTATAACATTGCGAACAATTAATTTGTCACTAAAACTCGTATATAAAACAAAAGTTCAATGACTAAATCGACAAAGATAGAATATAATACCTTTTTTCATCGCAATAACAAAAGCTATGAGAAAAACATAAAAGAAGACAAAAAGTGCAAATTGGCAGTCTTACTGCTTAACGCAGTTAGATACTTCAAGACGACGCAGAAGTTAAAATTACATTTATAAAATATTCACAATATAATACTTAAGCTTAGAAACTTAGTTCTACTTAAGTATAAAATATATCTTTAATCTTTATGGACTCCACTCATAATAAAATGTTTGCTATATTCCAATGTTACATAAATTGTTGGCTTCGTATAGGTACTGTTGTTGAATCTGTGGTAGATATATAGATCTACCTTCGTAATTAATTTTAGATAACTAGTGTTCCGTTAAAGTGTTAGGAGAATTCCTCAACCTTAATTATAATAGATTGTGAATTCTATAACATTATTCTGTGTAATAAAGATGTTACAAAGAGATAACATTCGATTGAGAATGATTCACCACGTAGGTAAACCAGCGGGATATTGGTAGTTTCTTAATAAATTCATTACAACGCACGCCCGTGCTCTATCGATTGTGGCCTCTTTGCCCGAACGTGCCAGAGACAATCGACGCGATGGCGCTTCTGTACGCAGTCATTGACTGAACAATAAAACCTTATGTCCACACGCTTTCAAGCAAATAACCATCTTACTCCTTACAAATAAAACCCAATTCAGCATAAACGATATTAAAAAATACAACATTTCATACTAAAACCTTCAAAAATAAATTTTCAAGCCAATGCCTGCGGTGTGCAGGAAAATCGATCTAAAGCTGATGCTTTTATGTGCGAATTACGCTTCCCGCCCGAGCTGCGTTATAAAACCTTTTTGACAGACGAGTTGACGCTCTTTGTCTCTGCCTCACTGTCAAGCGTACTTGTGTTTTCCCGCGTTTTTTGTTCTAATTAGTCAGCCCGAGCCCCTCGACATTACAGACCTTGTGCGCGGTTGCTACTCCGCTATATGCAATATTGTCGCGTCTTTGACAATGGCTAGGTATATTTTATACCTGGTATTGTCATAATGAGAGGCCAATTTAACTCGCTAGTTAGCTCTTACCCGACTTGTGTAATTGCCTATTGTTTCAACGTGATGACCTCATTATTAAGCTCTTGAAAAACAAATGAGAAAACTTCAGCTATTCAGCGAACAAAACATTTCCTAAAGGAAAACAAGACGAACATAAAGGTTACTATTTTGGCTTTTTCTCTAGGGTCATAGACAAAGCTGAAACGTATAGAGAATAGAGGCTTAAAAAAAGCTGGATAAAAATGATTAGCGCAATTATATTTTAAACGTATACGTATACAGCATTGCATAGCTTACTATGTTTAAGTATATTCAATCATAAGATTATAAAGAGCACATGTATCGCATGTAAGGGCAATCCAGCCTTCCCGCCTTTTCCGCCAGCATACCATTCGTGCTCCTCCGCGCCTTACCAGAGATGTATCTCTGGTAAGCGTTGGCGTTAAACGTGGTAACGCTTATGGCATTTTCTTACAAAATTCTTAGTATGTAATATACATATGAAATGCTTCTAATTTTACATTTACTGCCAGTTCTCAAATCAAGGGCGTAGAACGGAAGAGAACTGGCAATAAACTCTCCACCACTCAAACTAAAGTTTAGTTTAGTAGTTTTTGTGTTGTGCAATTAAGTATGAAAAAATTAATATTAAAACTCCTTTGAACCACTTCAAATATATATTAAGAAGGAAAAGCAATTATCTGTTATAAATATACATACACAACACGCAATATTTCCCAACGAAACGTAGTTGGGGGCTATATCTCATAGGAAGTCATAAATAAATCGGTTTCCTTAAGGGGTGAAGCTGTAAACAAATTTGTGAGCATTGTTCGGGGTTGCCATGAATACAGGGGTGAGCTAAGATTTACCATTCATGGGGCTGCAGTCTTAGAACCGCGCAAATTGTAATTGCCGTAAAAGCATTTCTCCAAAATCTTGGCTAATGGGGTTGGCTGTTTCTTATAGTACGAAGATGGGTAAACGTATATAGTGTAGGATTACATGATAAGGTCAGAATTATTCTTTGTATAAGTAGCTTAGATATCCTTATTTCACTATGTAGCAATGAACGAGAGACTAGAAAAGCGAAATTTTGATACGAAAATCTAATATCTCAACCATTACCGTAGCTAATTACGTAGATCGTAGCACCTCGTAGCACCTGTCATTCAGTTTCTGCAGTTCCTTCATTATACATCATGAAGTTAATTGCGTAGGTACATAGATTATTGGTGGTTGTGTCTTTAAGGCAGAATATCTCTAGCAACGACAAGCTAACACACGCCTTACAGCTGAAATGGAAATGAGTAAGCCATACTGCAAGATATAGATAAAAGATAGACCACCGACGCTGGAGGGAACCTCTAGTTACCAAATTCTTAGTAAAATTATATAATAACATACTAGAAGTATCTATATTAAATCCTCACTCCTCAAAGGCCGGCAACGCACTTGCGAGTCTTATAGCAATGTGTGTGTCCGTGGGCGGTGGTATCACTTAACATCAGGTGAGCCTCCTGCCCGTTTACCTTCAATTACTTTTAAAAAAACTATTTATTTTTAATTATATTTTTTGCAATCATAGGCCGGTTACCAACCGAAATTTCCAACAATTTACCCATATTATTATGGTTTAGTGTAATAAAAAGCAGCTCTTATTATTTTACTTTTATACTTTATCAGAATGCTTGAATTTGCTAACAATGTATGACAGCCAATTGAAAAGCCTGGTAAGAAGGTGTAAGATACACCTTCTTACCAGGAAAAAGAAACGTGGGAAGACCACGTAAGCAATGGCCTGACGAAATAGTTATTCTTTCTGAGGATAAATAGATGGAGGAAGCAAAGAACAGATCCAAATGGAAAGTTCAGGAGGTTTACACAAAAGAGGTCCATACAGAACACGAACGGAAAAACACAACTAACGTAGACTAGTATACACTATACGCAGACACCTGATCTGATATGGAATTTAAGTGGCTTTATTATTATTATTATGTTTGGCAATATGACACAAATGATAAAAAATACTATTAAGTATGAATATAAAAATCGATGGTAAACTAAATTTCAATCTGTTATCACATGCTGTCATGAAATCGCAATTAAAAAGGCGACTCGTAGCGGTTCGTAGCGCTAATTACACAAAGCCTGCGCGAATCGATATGTACGACCATGCTATACTGGCAGAATGTTAGCAGTTTATTTGGAATATTCGTATAAAAAGTCTTAGTTTAGTGGTTTGTAACTCTCAAGCCTCAACCCTGAGGCCGTCCTGAGGGCCACTTTTACTTTGGCGTTCAATTTTGTGCGGTGATGGAGAACACTGGTATGATTTAGACAAGAATTAACATGTGTCTGATAGAAGGGTCTTACTCGTCTATAAAAAATAATAATAGGAGGTCAATGTCCGAATAAACGTAGTTTTTTCTAACTTAATAAAGTTCGTGATATGTTTATAGGTACCTCTTATTCATAAAACTAAATCAAAACAAACAACAATACTCTTTTGTCTTTTCCTGTCAAGTTGATGAAGAGACATATGAGAAGGTATTTAAGTTCGAATGTTTTGTTCAGAAAATGAAAATCTAAGACATGAAAAAGTATGAATTAATTTATTCAAAACAGAAAAGATATTAATGAAATTTTTATCTTAGGTAGGAGAGGATGATTCTAAATGCCCAGTAAAGTTACACTGTAAGTACCAGTGCCAGTGGTGTGTGTATCCAACCTAGAGGCTAGAACCAAAATTGGGCAAAAAATGTCTACCGTCCTAATTAATTACTGCTTCGTCCCTGATATTTTCAGGTTTTTTCAGGTACAAAGGTTTACAGACAATTAAATCTTAATACCTAATATCAATATCTCTTTATAGCAATAAGACTGTAGTAACTATACGCTGTTTGAATATTAAGAACAAAACGTAACTTGAATTACTTTGTTCAAATGATACACATTGTAAGTTGTAACAAGACCGGGAGACAATGGATACGCCAATATATCCCAATTTCACCGCCCTCACCTGGCCCTCTCAGTTAATCCACCATTTTATTAGCCTGCCCTCTCTAATACGACGCACGTGCACAATTCCCTACCTTTGTTCTATCAAAATTACAAAACAGAAATCTTCAATACTAAATACAAAAACTACAACCTGCATTTTAGACTCTATTGTTACAGAGTAGCGTTTATAATCGATGGATAGCTGATAGAAGATGTCACATTTTACCGCGCAGTCCGCCATGTTATTATTTCGTTTTGGCGGGCCGTGACTGACGTGTAGTGTAACAAAGGCGATGTTGCCATGCGGAATAAACTGTTATACGTTATGAGAGATTATAGGGTAATCTGGGAATATTGAAGACAATAAAATGAGCTTACAAGGTTGAGAGGGGCTTGCACAAAGGTAAACGTTTTGCGATGAATTACTTCCCTTCAAACAAAAGGGAATCGATCAGTTTTTATTGCGAATGGAGGCGTTTTTGTATTAAAGAGCTCTAGAATAAAAACACAATTAAAACTCGTAAATTTTTATTAATTTTATAAATCGAAATTCATTACACCTTTTGCTGTTAATTACAAATTCCTTTTTATTAATAATACTATTTATAATTATTGTACCTAATCGTTATAACGTTTCTATGTCCTAACTAAAATAATTATAACTGTTTAGTCGTGGAAAATATAAATAAAGATACAAGCGTTATTTTTAACTTAATAAAGTTAATCTTATTGCTATCATTTTCATTTTTAGACGGGTTCCAACTACGGTGACCAATTGAGAATTAAAAATGTTCTACTTTATTTACAACGTGAGAAAAATTAAGTACCTATTTTGTGTACACAGTACGAATATTGCTTTAAGTTTTAAAGTTGTTTTACAATTTTCTCATCAGTTTGTATCTAAGAATTTTTGAAATTTTAAGTTTGAAGATTAAGAAAAATAATATACTTAAAATAAAATAAAGCTATTTTCAACAGAGTATAAACCTTTATCTACACGATTTATTGCTCATTACAAAATCTTATTTAACTATAACAAAATCAATACTTCAAATTGGTTCGTTGTTCACTTTAATGTAAGGTAAATTTGTGATTAATTAAATGCAATAATTGGACGCGTTTAAAACAAACAAATAAATCGATTAAAAATTATGTATTTTTAGGCAAAAGTTATAAGAAAAGTTGAAAGACAAACATTCGTATTTCGTGTAATATTTCGTTATTTGTTTTTCAACTTTCCTGCAAAAGTAAATACTTGCATTAAAGATTGTGTGATCGAAGTTATGTAGTTCTTAAATATGATTTAAAATATTCATCTATAATGTCTACTTATTTACACGTAACTATCTACACACGCACAAAACACTGATCGTAAATAAATTATACTATTCACACAACAATTACCTACTTTTATATACATTCAAAATCGGTTTCTGATGCAAGCGGTAATAGCTACTTTTTTTAGTTTGATAGACGAACGATCTATAGAAAAGATATGGCAACATAGTCTTGTCATGTCAAATCCTTATTAGTGCTTAACAATAACTATTTACAATACCCTATTCCGGATACGATAGCAATACGTTTTCACTTTTGAAAGTCCACAATGTCACTAATGTTCTATCACTTCACACTGGGCTGCATCCCAACGCTTTACCAGCGACAATGTTCCTACAGGAGACTATACACGAAACTTGAACCAAGACGAATTACTCAAACATATTTCACACTGATTATAGGTTGTTTCCTAAATAGCGGGAGTTACATGGCAACAAATCAGTCTTAAACAAAACCACAGGTTAACAGTTTAATCAAAGTACATCTCCTCCTTGAACATTGTCTCGTGGTAAAGCTGTGGGAACTTCTACCAGGCCCTGCCTTGCAGTGGAAGGTAGCCCGAGCACTGCTGCTGGTACGCCGTAGGCTGCCGGTAGGAGGATACAAGGGGATTGCTGCAGGCAGCTTGCGAGGATTGGGGGGCGGAGTACCCCGACGTGGGGGTCGCACAGTGACTGTGCGCGGGGGACGATGACTCACCGGACCCGCATGGTTTCCCGTCCTTCACTAGAACGGGAACAGCCACTCGCCGCGGTGATGACGATGACTGTTGAGGAAAAAAGGTTTAGCAACGACTAACAGGAATATTGGAAAAACTATATAAAATAACAGTTTCATCAAATCGGTTGACTACAATGTAAAATAAACAGTCTTTTGTCAGTTACAACTCAATACAAAATCAGAAAGATATCTTTTTATCACAAAATTCGTCCGTAATTATATAAATATAAAATTAATTCACTCAAGCCGAGGAAGGCTTAAAATGAAGGGCTGTCATCATTAAAATTATACAACAAATTGTCGAGGGCCGCCCACCGGTGCTAACAATCAAAAAGTCGATCGCAGTCCCTCGCTCGCACAAATTGAGGCAATCGTCGGAGTCTGGCAACACCGCCACGTGCCAGGGGTGGGAAACGCGCTTTTGATTGCAAATATAATTATTTAGGATCGGTTTTTAGTAATACTGTGGATAAAGCTCTCATTCTATTTGTTAATCAATGAAAAAAAATATCGTTTTTCTGTTATTTTTATTAATATAAATTTTCTTTATAGAAACATAAAACGATTAAGGACAGATAGTATTATATAATGATTCTGTCATCGTTTACGTTGATTTAATTGCATTATAATATTCTAGTGAATTCTAAAACGTTGCGATTAAAACTGTTCAAAACTACTATATTATGAATTTCCTTTGAATATTTATTCAAATACAAGTTATTTATATTTTACGGGGATTTGATGGATATTAACACCAGACAATCATTCATGTTTTGTTTGCACAAAATTAATAGTGCAGCATATATGACATTGTGATACTCTGTATGGTGAAACTCGGCAAAAAATTAATTAGCCACAAATTATATTCTATGCATAATTTATCTGTAATCGCCCCAATGCTGCCAACACAGGTGCGGGCCCCGTATTCCGACGGGAGATCGCAATCAAGAGGGCAACACTGGGGCCGCTGACTGCGCGATTTTATCGTGACTTTAAATATTCATTATTCAATACCTGAACAGAGGGTGCTTTGTGTACAGATTGATATGCGTTAGAATGGAAAATGATCTAAGACCCGTATCTTGCAAGATTCTTGTTTAACGTGAGATTTCATTCCTTTCAATTATTCATCTCTGGGACGCATTAAAATTCTGTTTAATAGACAAATGTTACTTGTGGAGTAAATGAGGCCCTGAATTAAAAAGTATATGTGATCACTTTAACTTATAAGTGTGTCTATGGCATCTAAAAGATTTTTTTTATTAATCTATGTCATTTCTGTCTTAACACACGGGTCAAGTTTAGGACATTACTTAATATCTAAATAGCCTCTAACCTGATTGTGTTGGTTTTGTTCTGCCATAGCTTTCTCCTTCGCCTGCCGTTTACACTTATAGCGATGATTTTGAAACCATATTTTGACCTGAAACAAAGATATAAATATAATATTACTAAGAACTTTAACAAGAAAATCGAGAGACAAATGGTGTTTGAATATGTACCTATATAATAAAATATTTACGTAGCCTAATCTACTAATATTGAAAAAAGGCTAATAAAGATTTTAGAAGTCACCGGTGATGTCAAAAGAAGCTCTTTAATTATTGTGGAAACGCGCTCTCAAGCTCAGCGGTGCCAACACTCAACTCAGCCAAACATAAAAGAAAATGGCGCGCGTCGCAAACACATTGCTTCGTGAATACTGTCCGAAAAGGTTTTCATTTAAACAGTTTTATATAGACATTTTAAATAGAAACTATAAATAGAGTGTTAATGAAGAAGTTCTGCTACTAATTTTTATGTTATGTTAGTTCTTTATTAAAAACGAGGCACATTTTAAGCACCTCAGCTTCGTTAAAAAATATTATTAGAAATATTTTTAAAAGGGAGACTTTGGCGTTAAATTCTGTCCCATTTTAGAAGATAGGTTTCGTTTAAGCGACTCTATGGTATTCCTTTACTAACCTAAAGGTCGAAATATCATAATGCGATAGGAGAAATTGTTTCTAGATGTGATTTAAAATGTAAGAGACGCGTTAACTCCATCTCCATTTGGCGAATGTCAACACGAGTGAGCCTCTGGCCGCGTCTGACCTCTGAAATTAGCGCTAGTGCAGCGGAGTGCATGCTACAGCACTGTCAACACTCCATCTTAATGACGAAAGAATAAACACCCCGTGTTTGTCCCAAGCGGGCAGCCTTTGTCTACGCGCACTCGAAACGCAGCAAAATATACTTTATTTATTATTTATACAATCCTGTGTTTGCCCTTCGAAATGGATGTGTGTACGCTTTCGTTCCGTTACAAATCCGCCATTTTGTCTGATACAACCGTTATCACAATAAATAGGTGTGTTATTTTATATCATCTGTTTACATTGGCTATGGGAAATGGTTGCCTGCGATGACATGCGCTTTTTGTCTACGGCGTTCTCTAGATATCTATGGCTAGGCGAGAGTTAATGAACGGGTCCCGGCGGCGCGTCGCTTATTGCACTCCGGCGAGGCTCGGACGCTCTCTCGTCGAGTAGTTTCTTTTCAATCTTCTTGTGCATAATGCTCCGTGTTTCTTTCTACGCACTCTTCACCCGAGCACCATTCAATTATTTGTTTTAGTTCTAAATGACTGTTGTTTAGTTTATCTACTGAGATCTGTATCGACATCCACTTAACTATTAGCCGTATGTTTTATATGGTTTCACTTAGAAACTACCGAAACTACTCATAGTTTCTGAAGTGGACTCGAACATGACTGCTATTTTTAATTCTTTTTTAGTGTAACATAACTGTTTTGTAGTCTCTATTATTTTTTTATTTATTCATTTATTTATTTATAAGTCCTAAAACTACCGTGCATGTTGTACCTATGTATGTACACACACATATACATCAATTATATTAAAACATAAACATTTCAAACTAACAAGGAAATTATGTTCCCTGATCAATAGGAGAGTTTGATCTAATTTGACAGACTTAAAGGGTAAGAAATATATCTAAGGGATTGTTATTTACATTAAACCAATTCATTATTTTACAAAATGCCCTCTCCAAGATAATTTCATTAATAATCTATACGTTTGCTTTCACGGACATATAAATGAAATTTTCTAATTCAAAACAAAAACTAAAACTTCAAGATGGCGGCCACCCAACCAGCTACATATAACTTGACAGGATATGTCAAATTTGGCGCCGTTATTGAAACACCACGAATGATTAGTAAACATTGTTCGTATTTCTTCTCACACTAATACGTGATTTATATCATATACGGAAAGTTTAAAGTGTCTTGTATTTGAGTGAAACGCGTAGGTGTTCCGTTCCTGCGAATGATGACTTGCAATAATGGAGCCACAATTATTTTAATAAAGATGCTCTCATATTTGTTTAGCTCTTCATTTGTTGCAGGGATTTTGAGTTTGTTTTTTGTAACGTGACTCTGTTGACAGATGACGTCAAACAATTACGTTATCATTAAGGAAAAATAACCAGATTTACGTATTTTAAAGGAATTAGCTGCGAATAAGTAGAAACGACATTTAAAAAAAATCCTATGTAGATTTTAAATCTTGGTTTAAAAGTCCAATAATAATAATCGTTTATTTGTATAGAGTGTACATTCAGATTGATTAATTATAAACGAAACCGCACAATCAGCCATATAAAAATGTCATGGAGATGTCATATTAATTATCATATTTCCGTAATAATCTGAAAATTTAATTAGGTATTTTAATTATCAGTAAATAATTGTTGTTATGGTCTAAATACTCTATTTAAAGGCACCATGGCTTTAAAATCTAATATATAAAATTCTCGTGTCACATGTTAGTTACCATACTCCTCCGAAACGGCTCGACCGATTCTTATGAATTTTTTTATGGATATTCAGTAAGTCCGAGAATCGGAAAACACCTATTTTTATCACCTTCCTAACTTTCACCTAAGCTAGAGTAGAATTTCATACCATATTAAGACACTTATGCAGTATATTAATAATATAGGAATTATTCATTTCTTTAATAATCATGAAATTATTATCTATTAACAAACATAGATGATTTAGCGAATCTATAATACTCTGACAGCTGATTTGTGAGTTGTCAGTTCACAGTGACGTTATTAAAAGATGCATTGTGTTTGGCGCTAAATAAACAGACTGTCAAACGATCAAAACCTTCATTGGAACTTTATCTAAATAAATATTTGCTTTACGATTTAAAGCCATAATGAATTCTGGTAGGACCTAGGAGATATGATGTGACAATATATATTAAATTTTGTTTTTGCAGTTGTATAAATTGTGGTACAGACTATGGTCAGAAATCACAATGTGACGGCATTATGCTCTCTGGTCGCTTATTGCTCTTTCGGAAGGCATTATGTCAATTGTAGTAAGTATAATAATCAATAGTACAACCAGCTCTGACAGCTGAAAAAGCCCGGGCACAATATTATTTAATTATATACTTAGGTATCTGGCAGACCTCCAGGAAAAAGAAACGTGGGAATACCACAAAAGCGATGGGTTGACGACATAGTTTAGGTGTTTGGGGATAAAAGGATAGAGGAAGCTAAGAACAGACCGAAATGGAAAGTTCAGGAGGAAGCCAAAATGGACCATACTGCAGAACGCGAATGGAAATACCATCGTAGACTAAGAATATAATAAAAAAACTAACACTCAATTGAAATGCAATTTTTAACAGTATGGAATTAAGTAGCTTTATTATTATATTATTATTATAATAAGGTATCAACATAATACATTCCTAAGTAGGTATATAGTACTATAAGTATAGTAGGCCGAGTTCACAAAGTATCCAAAAACCCGCCCACATCCTCCCCTGAGCGTCAACCGTGAACACCCGACATTTACATAGCCATTCACGATATTAATATTTAACTAAACAAACTGATTAAACCGATATAAACACGACGTAATAACCTTTTTATTAAACTAATATTTGTTTTGCTTAAGGGAGATTAATTTCGATGATAAATTTTATTATTCTGTTTTCCCTTTGAGATTGGCGGGTGTTCACAACCCGTAAAATAGACACGTTTTTGAGTTTGTTTCTTCTGTAGCTAAGTGTAATCAATCATTAAAAACTATTTAATTAAAAAGTTATTTTGTAAACATTTTCAGTTTATAACGTAAAACACAGATTCACGGAATACAAGCAAGTATTGTTAGATAATATTTAATTTAAAATGTGTTTCTTTAACTAAATTGGAAAGATTTGTTCAAAATGTCTGACTGATGCCGACAGTTTAGCGTGCTGCCAGATTAATCAATCATACTCCATAGATTTTGTGTAACATAACCTATACGATTAAATCTCCGGAGACAAAGCAGCACAACCTTGCGATTCTGTAACTCACTTTTCGAACTATCTACGAGCCAATTACGACGCCAAAGATAGCAACGGAATAGATTTTAACCTTATTAGGGCTGAATTTGTTCATTCTATCCAGCCTTGCGATTCTGTAATTCACTTTTCTTTAACTCTCACAGCGGTTTTCGCAGCGGCGGTCGCCCTCATATCAGTCGTGAAGCAGTCATTTTACGATTTGGCATTCTTATAAGGAGGGAGCTTGTAGTTTATTGTTTATCATAATGCCAAATCCTGAAAACCGCAGTTACATAATTTTCGAACTAGTATAAAGATTAATACTATATCCAGGTTAAAGCTACCACAGTAACGGTGATTATTGCCTGTTATCCAAATATAGTAAATCCTATCTTTGCGCAGTTGGCCTAGCGCTTTCTATGTGCGATTCTCATGCCTGCTCGTAGCTTTGGACTCACCAATGGGCTTTTTATGTGCGCATTTAACGCTGGCTTGTAACTGAAGGAAAACATCGTGAGGAAACCGGCACCCCTTGGACCCAAAACAGTGTGTGTTAGAAGGTTGATCATCTACCCGCATATAAGAAATTATTACGGAACAGATGCAGATATCTGAGGGCCAGAACTAAAAGCTTGTAGCCATATATAACATATCTTTAAATTATATGGCAAAAATACTTATTTTAAAACACGGGAAAGCTTTCAAGCCCCTTAAGAATGTTTGTATTATTTTTTAAATGAATCAAATGAATCCCATATACATAGTTTATATATGAATATACATATACATAAATGTATAATGTATATATTAAATTCTATCATTAATTTCACAGGAATACGTAACCATAAAATTAAAATAAACGTTGTTAATAGAGATTTTTTACATGTAAGCAGTACCAATATTTAATTGTCTGTAAAATTGCCTAAAACGCAATAAGAATATCTAATACTTATTCAATACCATAACTCAACCACAGATTATTAATACATTGTGTCTATGCCCGAATTTTTTCCTTTACCATCACAGAGGTTGTATACGACTATTATTATAAAAATACAATAGGCTCAGGTGCATTATCCTTTAATTTGGCACTATCCTATTGGTATTGCGCTATTGTAATGGTTTCGGTTGCAGACTGCAGTTATTACTCAATCTTTTATGTTATAAAATTAAAATATTAACTAAAATGGATTTTTATAACTGAATATATATGAGATTTATTTAAATAGAAACATTTGGTGAGGTGATACGGGTGGAATTTCGTATTATATCGCCTCGACGTCCGATGATGAAACTCAGCTGCAGGTATACGAACAACTCGTCTGCACACTATCGGTGGTTAATGCGGTAGAAGATGTAGAGTGACACCACATCGGAACGCTAAGGGATCAAGGCGTAAAGGGATTGGTCATCGACAATTCGATCGAGTGGAAGGAGCTGGTACTATTAGGTGAAAACAGTACACCATGTGGGGCCGAATTTATATTCATACAGTTGCAACGTCTACGTTTACATCTGATGCTATTTATGTGTTAAATAAAACCCTAAAATATCTATTAAATTTAAAAACCAACGTTTGAAGATTTATTGATTGCATGAGTGAATGCGTTCCAATTTTAAAAGCATGATACCATAAACAATTTTGCTTTTTATAAAAGCAGATGATTTTGCGGCCAGCCTTTGACAGGAAGTGTATTGAAATCCCACGCGGATTAAAAAAAATCAAGTGGAATTATTGGAAAATTATA
Organism: Pieris melete; assembly: GCA_963693345.1. Lineage (NCBI taxonomy): Eukaryota > Metazoa > Arthropoda > Insecta > Lepidoptera > Pieridae > Pieris > Pieris melete. The sequence continues at coordinate 503,337 of CAVNZK010000003.1, forward strand.
GGGCTATTATGGGATGATCCGTAAGGCTTTGTTGAATGGACTTACGGGTAATTATTACGCGAGGCGAACTGTCAATATTTGTTTGTGAGTACCTGTAATGGTTTGAAATGCCGCCGCTGTGAATAACACAGTGCGTAATATTGATTATTTTTATATTGGTTAATATATTATTCGTATTATTAGAGGCTATTTGAAGAAGATTCTTCTGGTGCCACTTTATTGCTAAAGATTGGCTGTTACAACTTGAATTGCCGTGCCTTTCCCTAGTCTAAGAAGTTCCTCGGCGAATGTGATGCCGGTCCACTCCCGTACCTACTTACGGAAGTAACCACGACTTCTTCCTTCTACCAGCCCGTCTCTTGCCTTGAATTTTATCCATCATTATAAGTAAGTATTGTATTTCGGATAGCTACATCTAAATCTTATAAATAGTTTCCACAATATAATTTCAATCCTAAATTTCAAATATAGCAACAACATTAAGCTATATAAAATAGCAACACAATTCGCAATAAGCGCGGACCGCATCGTATTTGACGTGCAAACACGGGGCAGCGCTCTGTTATTTAACTTAAGTAAATTTCGATGTACCAGCACCTCCCCCCACTCCCCCAATGCCCCCTTACCGGTTGTTGACTCCCGGGAGTTCTATTTCGCGTTTTGATTTGTTCCTTTTAAGATAATTGTTGGGTTCGGAATTGAATTTGTTTTAGACGAATATTAGGTTTAATTTTTTACTAGTGTACTTTAGAATTTATCTCTCTATTTAGTTTAGAGCTGGTACTTGTTATTATCTATCTATAAATACATCTATCTTTTAATCAACCTAATGCTTTTACTAAAAACACCAATTATGGGATTAACAAAATCAATCCTTTAGAAATACAAACTGTATAAGCGTTTTGTGCTTAAATTTATAATGTTACGTCATTACCTACTTATTGCAAATTTACTGCTAAGCGCTAGTCTGATCGCTATACCTAAGTAGTATATGTTTATGTTAAGTTTCACACCATTTAAGTTAAAGCATAATCGATATTCGATATTGTTATCTAATATTTTATAACAATGATGAAAAAAAATTTAGATAAAGACCTCCGTCGTGGATTCCTCCCATTGTCTATGGTCACGAATATACGCTGTGCCGGATGCGACGCATGCGGGCTTAATGGCGGGAATGAAATAATGGTAGCAAGTTAAAACAATGAACTGTATCAGCAGTTGTTCATTCATTTATGCAAGGGAGACATACCAATATTAATCGTGTGCCATTTTAAGTTTATATTACTAATGGTTTTATATAAAAAAGTTTATTGCTTAATTGTTTCTTTATCAAGGTTGCTGAAAGAGTTTTGAAACATTCTTTACATTTCTTAAAGTATTATGAACACGTGTAGTATTTTTTTTCTGTTCCATTAGTTTTAAGTAACTGATATGTCTAATGTATGCATATTGTATATCTATTTAATATGTCTTATGAAGTTTTGCACTTCTTGCGCTCACCTTATCTATTATATTTTATGACGTTGATTGCCATCCTTTCATTCACTTATTTTAATATTATTTTATTGTACTGTATTTCTGTACTACTCCAAGAAAGTGTTAATACTATCTTGTTTGAACAAAAACTCTGAAGCAAGCTAACAATGGCCAGTATTTTTTGAATCAATTGTTCAGCCAATCTTGGTTAATAAAATGCGCGGACACTGACATCAAGTGTTCTTATTTTTTGTTTCCGTTTCAAGATCGCTCTTCATTACTTAATGGATGGTTAGGGTTCTTATAAATATGGGATAAAATTTATATATAGAAGTTTATCTTCTATAGGGCAAATGAGCCCACGGGTCGGCAAAAAGGGCAGTCAAATCAGCCCATGGACACCCATTTTAGTAGCATTGCCAGGCCTTTGAGGGAGAAGTATACCCTTTTTTTTAAACTTGATGGTCGTATCTCCCAGGCTAGTCCCCCACAGTCGATTCAACAGTTCGCTAGTCAGCAAAAGAAAATTTCTCTGAAGTGGATCATGGAATACTTCTAGCCATCAAGGTGTGCTTTATTTCTCGGACCTGACTTACGTTACTCTTTGGCTTGGAGTACTAGTTTCCCTTGTACTACAACGAGCGAGAATTCATTGCCCGCATGAAAGGAAAATCTATTGAAGTGCCAACTTCAGATACGGAAGTTGCTTAGGTAGTATAACTTGCTCACATGTAAGATTATTTTAATATATATAGCTTTTGTATTAAAATAACGACAAATTCGCCAAAAAAATCAATACAAAAGCTTTAGCCACAAAGCACCGAAATTTTTGTTAGTTAAGAAATTCGTATTATATACTATTGGGTATAATTATATTAATATTGGGTATAAGGGTTTGATATCAACGTTTGTGCAGAGAATAGGTACGGTCATTGAATGTTAGTGACAGCTTCGAGGGTCAGATGACCAGTTAAGCAGTGGTGATACTAATATATGCTAATCACCCCCAAATTATGCAATAGGGTCATCAATTATATAAATATGCGAACTGGAGTTAAAAACTTGCATTTTCATTTATTTTCATTCAACATTTGAAACTGAAAGTATTCTTCTTGTGCAACAGCGTCGTGGTGAGCAGAGTAAGGAAACATCTATTGTACAGTGTGTACAGTTTTGAGGACGATGAGTATTTCGCTTGATCGGTCCATCTGGTTTGTAAACGACCTGGGTTACCAACCACGATCAGTTTCTCCAAGTTCTCATCGCCTCTGCGCATTGTATGGCCGAAATATGATATAATTCGCTGTACGTAGTCATAGTACATAGGTATACAGGAAAGTCCATATGCGGAGTTGGGTCAGGATCGATGTATTGGTGCGCTTCGTATATCTTGAAGTAGAATTTATTACGACAAGTAACTACATTAATATGTCGTCAAATAGAAGAGACTAGCTGCTCTCGAAACAGGATAACTAGTGGGCACTAGTGCACTTTCTCTTTTAACTATACATCCTTTTTATTATGTCTAATAAAGTTTCTTTTCTTTCTTATTCATTTCAAGCAATGATGTGTGTAAACATTATAAATCTATGTATTAATTCAATGAAAAAAATTCATATAATGTTCTCTATATGAGGTAAACTTAATTGAATGTATTCTTTATTAATTAGATGATCAAGTTATTAATTATCCGTTACATTGACCTAATTAATTGCAATCACAAGAGCTAAGTAACTACCTAATTAATATGACAAAGCGATAATCGTAATTATCTGTGGAATTAACGCACCCCACGCGCCCATTGTCATCGTCATTTGACGTTTGTTTTGGCGCGAATTCGTATCGTAAATGGTGTTGACATCCTCAAAATGGAGATTATTCATGGATGTTTGCGGCCTTTGTTGGGGTTAGGCGGCGTTTATGAAATTTATATTGACACGGCAGAGATTATTGAGTCTTTGTTATGAAGGATTTGAATTTTGGTCGTGCGATGTGGGAGCGCGGGGCGCGTGGCTGTGACAGATATTAATAAATGGTAGCGAGACTGGTAAGGATTAAGTGTTAGTTGTTTTTCACATATTATATTTGTATCGGAAAATTATTTAATATTTGTAGCGTAAATAATCTTTAAATTTATCAGCGTAAGTTTAACTCTAACGTAAGTTTAAAAATGTGTGAAATATATATAAGATTATCGATAACATGTGTTAAAACGAAAGAACAGTTTTTCAATTATTTTTGACACGTTTCGGGTAGGTACTCAATTAATAACTGAAAGTAATATAATACAAATAACTTCATTACTTTGAATTGAAATTGAAATATGAAAATATTAACGAAAATTATAAAATCTTTAGAAAAGAGGTTACATATGTCTTTATTTAATATTAACTTACCATAACAAAAAACATTTGTATCTCAAAGTTTAAAATATCAAAGGGATTGATGTATGACTGAATATTATATACACGATATGTATTACAAGTTTCAAAGGATCGGCTTCACTAATTTGAAGACACCACTTCAGACAAGGAAAAACAAATCAAAGAGACCCCCGATTTCGTGTCAGAGGTGAAGCGGAAACAAGATGCCAACTTTAACGAGCCAACCTGAACGCATCTTGCCAACATTCAAAACACAAATCTCAAGTAGGTACCTAAACATAGGGATTATGATCAAAATGTTTTAATAATAGAAAACAGAGCGGGTATAAGACAGAATGAAAAAAGGCTAGTCAAAATAAATAATTTTACTGTCAGAGAAATTCTCGTGTCCTCTCTTCTTTTTAGGAAAAAGAGGACGCCAACGAGGAAGCTGAAAAGTAAAAGAGATAGCGGGCAAAGATTGGAAAAAAAGAGCAAAGATGAGATTTGATAGTCAAAATTGCAAGTTCAAATATTAAAAAAGAATGACTAGTTGCCCCTTTCTAACGGTATTTTCTTATGGGGCAAGAAACTCCATACTTATTCTTTTAAAATAGTTTTTACAATATTTTGTATACATTGATTTGATAACTATATGCGATTGAAATTATGATAAAATGCGAATCACTCGTTCTACAACTCTTCTTATAATAGTTGCTGGAGATATTATTAACTTGGATAAAATATACAGAAACAGTTCATGTTTCATTATAAAAACAATTATTATTTTTAATATTAAATTTAAAAAATAAATCAGTGGCGCTACAACCCTTTTTAGGTTTGGGCCTCAGATTTATGTATCTATTTAATGATCATTTGTCAATCTAATAGGCAAGTAGGTGATCAGTCTGTACCTGACACACGTCATCGACTGGTTTCCTTCGCCGTTCGAGCTATTGTTTAATGCGCACATAGATAGTGAGCTATTGTTTAGTGCACAGCCGGGGATCGAACCTACAACCTCAGGGATGAGAGTCGCATGCTGAAGCCACTAGGCCAACACTGCTCTTTATAATCTAAGTAATGTTTATTCTAACATAGTATAGCTATGAGCCATGAAAACAAGCTACTATCACCTAAGGCTCACACCTATACATACCCTCCCCTTGTTCGGAACAACATGCCCGGGGCGTATCGCACCCCATCACCGTAATAACCGCACGACGATACCAACATTGAAATAACAGCCCCGAGGCACCATAGACATGTTTTATCGGTGTTTTGTGTCTGTAATTGGATCGGGGCCCGGGGGCAATGTCAAACCGTTTGTAATTTGATTTATCTTGTGTCGCCTACACATCCGTGACAACTTGTGATGTTATGGGTAATTAAGCGTTTAAGTGCTTCAAGTTTCGAATAGTTTTGATTGAATTTTTAGAGCTATATTTTATTTAATGTAGCAACAGTGTTGTAATAGTGACTTCAGCGTGCGACTGTCATCCCTGGGATCGTAGGTTCAATCCCAGACTGTGTACCAATGGACTTTCTTCCGTGCACTTTCGCTCGAACGGTGAACGAAAACTTCGTGAGAAAAACGACATAAAGTCGACGGGTCATGCACAGGAGGCCGATCACCCACTTGCCTATTATATTGACAAATGATCAAGAAACAGACACAGAAATCTGACTCGTAAAAGCGTAGCGCCACAGATTTATTTTTTATTCTTATATTTTCATTGTAGCACTTGTCAATTTCGAATTGAAAATCTTTATTATTGAAATTCAGTAACCAATTTTTATTATTAGCCTTCTAGTATAAGTAGTTTGATGTAAAATGAAGCGCTTATAGTCTTCGTCGTTATACTTTATAATAATAAAGAAATCCTGAGCGTAATCTAACCGTAGGTGACATTTTTGTAAGGGATTACGAGAAATAGTCAAAAGTACTTGTCGGGTAAGAGAAATTATTATTGTATGAGACAGAGATTGTCTTTGTATTATCGGATTTAGTATTTGTATATATGATGTATGTTTGTTTTATGTATGTTTAGTATATGATGATCTTTATTATTAATGAGTAATTCAGTTTGCCACTAGGCTTGAGCATACACCTCAGAACCCAAAATTCGTCCCTTCAAATCAAGCTATTCTCCAATGGAGTTTTCAATGTGCGTATAACACTCGCTCGTACACTGAAAACATCGTAAGGAACCTGGCATGCCTTAACCCAAAAATAAAAGCCGTCCTAAGGCCAATTAAGAAAATTATCATACTATAGTATAGTAGTGTAGAGCGCGTGACAGTTGATTAATTTTTCTTTCAATTTGATTTTATTTCTAGAACATTCTGGCTGGGTTAAATTTATGTTACTACAGTTATTAATGATTTAGTATATTGCGAATGTGGTAAAGCTGAAATACTTAGTCATAATTTGTAAATCTTTCAAGAGTGAAACGTAAAATTGTCATCCGCACCATGCGACAACGCACATACTATGAATACAAATATAGGTTTGATATTGATGGATTTCACGCATTTTCCCTAATTAAACTTGTGTACTCACCTGTGTGGGTGTGAGGTGTATAAGTGAGGCTAGATGTTCCCTCTCGGGGGCTGACAGGTACTTCTGCTGCTTAAACCGCCTCTCCAATTCATACACCTAAACAATACAAATGTTCATTGTTCCGCGAGATACTTTTATAAATACTCCGCTTTCAATATTATAGTATCTACCTATTACACAAAAATAAATATTTCTCAACAAGATAAATATCTTGTATACAAAAGTAAGTAGTAAGTTTAATAACTTGAATACAAAATAACTAATTTACGACGTAATAACGCTTTTTTTCTTCTTCATACTAATCTAGTTATTTTCAGATAAACTTGATCTAAATCTTTTTAACCTTTATATTTAACCACGAATGTATTATTTATTTATGTCGACGAAGTTCAGCTATGCTGCATTTTATATACATTATTAATATCGGACCCGACAGACGTTGTTCTGCAATGCAAACGAAAAATAATTCGGACGGCTCAAACTGTGAATCGAACCCACGTCTGTTTAGTTGCAGTATAGATAAATAACCTAGATACCGACTGCAGCGCTTACAAAAAATATTCATTCAAATCGGTCCAGCTGTTCAAGTGGAGTTCAGTAACATACACTTACTTGTGACTCTTGCTATTATTACTAGTAGGTATACAAATTGGTATTCAAAATGACATCATTACTTATTAGATAATCAGAAATCATTGTTAATTATTTTACCTAGTACGCGTAGACATTTAATTAAATTTTATTCATCATTAATGATGAGAACAATAAAATGTAAACTAAATATATTAAGCTGCACTTCTGACAAGTAATACATATTCGTTTAAATTACAAAATTAAAAGGTAGGAGTGTCTAATAAAGATAATCTCCCTACCTAAATAGATATTTTGTAGGTGGCAACGTCCCCCAGTGCGGGAACATTCAGGAAAGAGAATTAATTACACCAAATACTCTATACCATAGTATATCTAGTGGGGCGGGCTGAGGGGTGGGAAAATTAAACCAAACCGGATAGCAACACTGATTATTAAATTGGATATTATCTGTAGATTACATTATAGTTATGTATGCTCGGTATTTATCTGTTAATCAGCCAGAAATTTGGCCTTAATCGCTGTAAAATTTGTTTCACATATTTTTACATCCGTTTGATTGGATTATAATAATCCAAGGCAGTTTATGTACTGATTCGAAACAATTTTTTTTTTATCAGAAATCCTTGCGAGATTACACGCTACTAACGGTAAAAGAAGAAATATAATTATTGATCCCAATTACATTTGATTAGATTTTTTATTTTCCTTTATCTTGAATAGTGAATAGTGAAAGTAGTGATATTATTTTAGTGCATGAACTATAAACAAATGACAGTTTACTACCAATCATTATTTTCCCTCAGTAACAGACTCTAGTCTATAAAAGTTAATATGCCTACCATAGGGGTGGTGCTTGACGCATCTCACCCCCAAAAGCCATTAACTGCATGATTATGACCGAAACAAATTATTTGTTACGACTTTTGTAGCTATTATGGGTAATTTACGAATATTGAGTGTACTAAAGTAAAAAGATTTTATTTAAATTCTCACATAATTCTTATATTTTAATTTAATAGTTCTTGCCAATATTCGTTAGATTTACTAGTACAAAAAGTGACAAATTTAAATATTCAAAAATAGTTTAAAAGTATTTCACAACGTTATTTTCCACATGTAATTTTCCCTATATCTATTATTATTATACAATTAAAAGCTTGACCAATTTATTAAAAATATGTATGTCTATGTTGTTTATCATATTATCTTAATTAGTATTTAGTTCGTTACTATTCCATATAAATAAAAATTAATCGCAAATATGTTGCTGAGCGCAAAACTGGAAGACGATTTTTTTATTCCTTGAACTCTGAAGAAGGTTTTTATGGAGAGGAAAAAAGGCTAAGTAAAAAAATAATATTAAGGCGAAACGAAGTTCGTGGAGACAGCTTGTGATTAATACACGTGAACGAAGATGTAATTTGTCAAAAAACCAAGCATCTTTGGTAATATTAATAATCTATATCAGAGCAAAGTAGTGCATTGCTTGTTATTCAAAGACCAGCCCTGTGATTCTGTAACTCACTTTTCGAACTCACACAGCGGTTTTCGCATCGGCGGTCGCTCTCAAATCAGTCGATAAACAATAAACTACAAACTCCCACCTTTTCAGAAAGCCAAATCATAAAATGACTGCTTCACGACTGATTTGAGAGCGACCGCCGATGCGAAAACCGCTGTGTGAGTTTGAAAAAGTGAGTTACAGAATCGCAGGGCTGAGCCTCTGATCATAATAACTATGTTATTGGCTTTCATACAAGAAAAACGCTTGACAATTTCACTACTTCCATTAATTTAGTATTTTCTTAAATACACCTCTCTTGACTACTCTTTCCCCAAAAATTCAAGAAGCTTCAAAACTCACCTGTGCTTGTGTAAAGAGCACCCTTCTTTTCCTCCTCTGGGCAAGAGGAAACTGCATTGGCTTAGCATCGGGTCCCGCGCAGGCAGCAAGCCCGCCCATATTGTTCACATGTCCCATGCCTCCCCCAGTCGACGTCATCAGCCTGGAAACTAAAGCAGCCGCTCAGGTATGCTTACATTTACCTTACCTCCGACTCGGTAAAAGGCATTATATCGGTATTACGGTTTTTTTGTGAGAAAAACACTTAGTACTCACAAGCTTTGACAGATTTTTTAATTTTCATAATGAAGAGAGCGATATTGAAAGATTTTTTATGTCGTTCTTCTTCTACATACAAAATGTTATGAAGAACATTTTTTTTTCTAATTCTAATAATCATAGTATTGTCTTTGATTAACATAACCTTTACACATTTAAAGAAAAAACTTTTTACCGAATAAAAGTTATGTATTATTATAAATTTACAATTATTTAACATAATTTTAAATTTATCCGACGTTTCGCGTGCTTTACAGCGTACGTGGTCTCGGTAATATAACTTAAGTATAACAACTTTAATCCGGTAAAAAGTTTTTTCTTCTAATAATCATTCTCTATGGAGAGGCGTCTTTGTAAGAAAATGAAAAACTACTGTAGATGTAGCCAAAATACGAATCGTAATTGGCCGTTTGAGAACAATTAGCGTTCTGTTCCGACGGAAGCCAAACGACTAGGTCCCCCTAAACAAATACATTATATATAATTAAGGTGTATATTATTAAATGTAACTAAACAAAACTTGATAAGTTGCTAACAATTAAGTCAGTAATGAAAATAAATCAGTGGCGCTAGGTTTTTTACACAACATTTTTAGCTCTGGGCTTCAGATTTTTCATGATTATTTAAATCTAATAGGGAAGTAGGTGATCAGCCTTCTATGCCTGACACACGCTGCCGACTTTTTGGGTCTAAGGCAAGCAGGTTTTCCTCACAATATTTTCCTTCACCGTTCGAAAGAATGTTAAATGCGCACATAGAAAGTCCGGGCGAACCTACGGCCTCATGAATGAGAGTCCCTGCTGAAGCCACTAGGCCAAAACTGCTCATAGTCGCTCAACCAAGTCAGTAAATAAGTACATATTCCCGCTGAAACGACGCAAAAAGAATTTTATTTAATTACGCTCAGAATTTTATACCTTTAGAAAAAAAATACAGCATAATTAAATGCTATCCTAGTCATTGGAAAATTAAAAAAATAATTAACATCTCCTTACTCTGGCAACATTTAAATGCAGCGGTACGTACCATTTTTTATAATGACACTACACTGTTTCCGCTATTTCCGTGATTCTTAATGAAATTTGTACGTGCACGTATTATTTCAATGTTCACGTACAAAAACTGGAACATTTGAATAATATTATGGGAACGCTGTTAATAATTAATTTATACAGAATACGAGGCGATTTTGACTATAAAATCTCGAAAAATACTTTTACTAGGTATACTTCGAACTTCTCACTTTAGTCAAAAGATTAAGTTGGTAAACTCTTTCGTACATTACATTTTCTATTATAAACTTATAGGAGTTAATAACAAAATTATTGCGTAAAAACGTGGGTTATTGCGTCGGCTTATGGCTCGCAAGTGCGTTGCCAGCCTTTTAAGATTTTCTGAGTCTGACTCAAGCCGTCGATATATGTGTCTCGACATGACATGTTTTCACCGTAACAACAAGTGTTAATAACGCACACAGAAAGAAAGGTCAATTGGTTACAGACGGGGTTTGAACGTATGACCAGAGGTCGAGAATCGTTTAAAAATAGGTATCTTTTGCTATTAGTATATAATGGTTTTATTTTAAGCTCTGATTTAAAAGAGTTTTAGAATGACCCGATTATTTCTCAAGCAACACAAAAACTGAAATTCCAAATAAGCATGTGCATATTTGCCATACGGATCTAATATTATTTTATTGTAACGTCGAAACCCGCACGGCAGCAATATTCCACACATTATGCTCCGTCGGATCCAGCGTTCATTCTATTTACACAACACTCAACCATCGAAAAGGGTCTTTTCAATAAAATATAACTCCATTCTTCCTTACGTCATTGTCCGACTGTTTTGCTTCTATAGAATGTTATCTACATCAGTTTTTAGTCTGTGGAACTAAACGTCAATGAAACGGCGGACATTTTGTTATCGTGAAATCTTTTTTAATAGCCATTTAATTGAATGAGCGGGGGCTTGCGTCTAATGATACGTGAACAGATGTTTACAAATATTTTAATTGGACATACTGCGTTTTGCCTGTATTACATATAATTAGGTAGGTTAGAAAATAGTAATCTCATCAAATATTTGATGAAAATATGTGTAAACTTTGAAATAATGTTGCCATATTTGGTATAATTGTCGTATTAATCAAAGAGACATCATTACTGAATTATATTACAAAATTAATAAAATTGTGTCATGATTGTGGCAAAACTATATTTTCTATTAAATTTCCATATACTGATAGACCTGTCACGGATTATTTAAGTTCCACGAAGCTTTGAATATTGTTCAGAATCAAACAAGTTTAAAAATCTCCTTAGGTAAATGATTTCGTAATGTGAATTATTTTATCTTTAGCAAAACGTATACGCGTGGCCACTTTAGAAAAACACTTTTATAGAAAGATTACATATGCTTTTATAAATATACGCGCATCTTACTAAAGTGTGTTACTTTCTTAGTACTATTTACTTTATAAACTAAAAATACGTCTTTTAATATTAATGTTTTCTTACATTTATTGAATTAATTAAAGCCTTCGTATATACCTATAGAAAACTATATAACTATATACTACAAACCCAAGAAATAAAGATTATAGATAACCAAAAGTACAAATTTATGGAATCTTCGATGTTAAAGGGAAAAATTGTATTATTATAAGGTAATTCGATGGTGTGGCGAGGACAGTTGGGTCCGATCTTGTTTTCATAACAAATAGATCTGTAATTGAAATAGGGACGGACACTGACACCCCAAAATTCATTCGGGCTTTCAAAATACTTCCGAGAATTTAGTGAACTGATATATCTTCATCTAAAGCTGTAAGTAAAATATTGATTTTTGAATGCGATAGAAAAAACAATTCATCAATATGTCACATTCAGCTTTCGTCACAATTATATAATTAATGACATCGAAGCTTATCAGCTAAGAATTAATAACATTTCTGCTATGTTTGCATTATTAATGTAGTTTTTAATGGGACTGCCTTAGGGGTTGTGACAATCGTGTTAGCAATATTTCTCTTTTAACGAAAAGCTGGAATTTTGCCTCAAAATAAACATTTCTTATTCTAATTTTTTAAAGAGTCTTTGCCAAGTGGCTTCAGCGTGTCTCTCTCATCCCTGAGGTGGCAGATTCGATTCTCGGCTGTGGTAAGACGTCGGCGTGCGTCAGGCACAGGAGTCTGATCACCTACTCGCCTATTAGATTGACAAATGATCATAAAACAGATACAGAAATCTGAGGACCAAACCTAAACGGTTGAAGTGCCATTTGTTCCTTTTGAAATCTAATTTTAAACATTAGATATTATATTATTTAAGGTTTTTGTAAAGTTGTTGTAAATTATAAGTTGTATCTCTAATACGTTATAGAACAACATATTGTGTTATTTTCCATATAACGACATCATACATAAACTATGTAATACGAGATATATTATTTCGTTATCAAATTAATATTAATTATAATGTTTCACGCAAATAATCATTTACATAATATTTTGCGATCATGGTATGAAGCTGTCAAGCGTGGTCTGAAAAAATATTGCTTACAAACATACCGTTTTGCCGACTACTTATGTACCTTCATTATGCAGACAAAATCGCGGGTGGATCTGGTAGCTAATAATAGGGTATTAAATCTCGCACTGCAACTCATCAAACGCAGACCAGGGTGTGACGAAGTCACCCCTCCGGGTTGATTTGATAATCTTTGTTTAGCTTTACTGATTCTTAACGTATAGAAGCTAAGTTCAAGAGAAAGATATTCTTAACTGTTTAGAAGTTCACTTTAAAACACTCTGCAGCATTATAATTCTAACACAAACTCAAAATAAATTAATTCATATAGGTAACCAAGTACACTTATGAACGTCAACAAAAAATATGTTAAATTGATTGTAAATTTACTTTTACTACCAGTTCGCAAGTCAAGGGCGTAGAGCGGGCAAGAAGAACTGGCAAGACACTCTCCGCCACTCTTTTCAATCGCCAAGTTTTAAGTCATAGATATTATTTGTAAGGCAAAAGGACATAAATATTTGAACTGAGGCAAAACCATCCCAAGGATTACGATTATTTTAATAATTGTAAAATTTATAAAAAGCTTTATTGATTAATTTACGTTTAAGGAGAGTTTTGAAATTATTCAGTGATAATTCTCAAATCGCTTGGAAATTTGTTGTAAAAACGAATACAATTTTCATATAAGGAATGGTTTATCTTCTGGATTCAATAGATTATATACATTTTATGTACTTTATTAAGTATTCGAAATATTTTTCTACCGTTTAAAAAAATCCTTCCGTATTGAATCCTTTTCAGTGTAAACTCCCTATTATTTTAAAAATGATTTCTTATTCTCAGGTCCTAAATATGTTATGCTCCTCTAATATATGCTTTTTGGAAATTCCATCTCACAGCTCATCCATCGAACTCGTTTAGGGTCTCCGCCATTAAGTTGTGGAATACGCTACCCGACTCTATACGATTGGGTACCTCTTTTAAAACTCTTCTACATAAACATTTCTTAACCATATCCTATCCTGTTCAATCGTGACTTGTAATTCTTGAATTTCATATTTTGTATTACATTGTAATTCATGAATCCGTGAGTTTAGCTTTTAGTTTATTTCGTTAATTTTTCAGTGTTACTTGTTTTTTTTTGTTGATTTGGTTTGGTCTTGCACTTTACCCTTAATATTTCTTTCTTTTTCATTTTTTACTTTACTAGGGTTGCCTGGAAGAAATCGCTTGTTAGCGATACGGCCGCCCGATGCATCCCTTATAATTATTATGTTATTTGTTTTTCTTTTAATGTAGCGAAGTATAAATGATTAAATAATAAATACGACGAATATTTAGATAAATAAGACGAATATTTAGAATTTTTATCACTTGTAAAATAACCCCGCGTATCAGAAATAAGTCTATAAAAAGTAAAAAAAGATTCGTTGAGTGGCGGTCTACGGAAAATCTTAAACTAGTTTCCTGAAAAAGACATCAACGAAATTAAATCCATTAAACGTAACTTTCTTAGACTTATTTTGTCTTATTTAAATGGTTACATTACAAATTATATTTTCTCGTCTTTTGCATTTACTTTCCTGATTTTTTTACAAAACAGGGGACAAACGGACAGGAGTTTCACCTAATGTTAACTGATAAGCTCATGGACACTCCATGTGCCGTTGCCGGCTTTTTAAGAATCGGTACGACATACATCTGAGACAAGACCCGACCCTAATTATTATACATATTATTAATACAAATATATTTTTCTATTCTATGATAAAGACTTTATGACAACCTCCATTTTATAAACAAACTAGCAAACTCGGCGAACTCCGTTTCGCCACCAGATGGCTTCGTTTTATGTAACATTTCGTTTGGTGATCCCGCTTTTCTGTTGAAATTTTTCCTGAATTTTCATGCTCACGGAGCCCGAGACCTTTCCAACGAATGCAAAACCGTGGAAATCGGTTTGTGCGTTCTGGAGTTATAGCGTCAGGAAGGAAAACCCGACTTATTGAAGTTATACTTCTTTAGGCGCGTTATGAAAAATTTATTAGAGTGAAATTTTACGATGCGCGCGCACCGTGAGTCGTGACACAAAATTCAGTATGGGCGCCGAGCGTGCGCTAGCGAGATGGGAATAAGACAATCTACTTGTAGTACCTTTTAAACAAATAAAGCAGTTTTAATTATTTTGTCAAAGAAATTTAGCAATGCTTTTTCACAAAGACCTATTTATACTTAGTTAAAAGGTTATGAAACATACCTAGTTATTAAATTGAATGAATAATATAATATAATAATAATTATTATTAATATTAATTAATAATTGAATAATATACTAAATATTAAATATTGTTAAATTATTAACGCTTAATATTGATTATTAATTATTTAATATTTAAAAAAAATAAAGAAAGCCAAAGAAGTATAACTTCTTACGCGCGTACATAAGTACACGCACCATTTTTTTTTTTATATAGTAGATAAATACACTTTAAACATATTCCTTTTTGTGTTAGAAATAAGCAAAATATTTTAGTAAGAAATACAAGAACAAGTAATATATCGCGTGATTTCCCCAATATTAGTATAAAGATCCCTAATATAGCCACTTGAACGTGACAAGTTTGACTCCCGGCGTCACGCGTGTATTGACCTATTGCTAATGGCTGTCGGAAATACGTCAGCTGTTTCAAATATCCTTTGCTCCAATATTCTTAGTACGGGCGGAAAGTGATAGGGATATAAGCTTCAAATTTCAAATCAAAATATAATTATGTACACTTTTGAAAGTTAAGACAACTAAAAAATAAAATAAATCAGTGGCGCTACAATCTTTATAGGTCTGGGCCTCAGATTTCTGTATCTGTTTCATGATCATTTGTCAATCTAACAGGCAAGTATCAGCCTCCTGTGTCTGACACACTGTCACACTTTTTGGGTCAAAGACAAGCCGGTTTCCTTACGATGTTTTACTTCACCGTTCAAGCGAATGTTATATAGAAAGAAGGTCCATTGGTGCACAGCCGGAGATCGGAATAAAGTCCGGGAGTATCCAGGTACGAACTAGAGCAGAAAACTAGGCTCTGATAAAAGCTTCATTGCCCCACTTGTGACACCCCAAACACAGAGTGTAGCTTCAAGTAAGAAATAAAAAAGAAACAGTTTTGCAGCCTGCGACACCAGGTGATTCGGCATCCCATGGAATATAGTCCCAGAAAATTAAAGCACATACGTGTTTATAAGAAAGTCTCCTCCTTGTTAGACAAGATGTCTAATTGATTTAAAAGAACTTGTCCGCCTCAATCAACTTGGAACGCACTGGAACCTAATTTATTTTTAATAAGCAAATAAAACCACCCATTCTATGGTGGTTAAGTAACAAAAACCCATTCGAACTTTCGTATTTTTTTTCTATTCTATTTGAGTAGTTCTGACATAACTACAGAAAACTGTTAGGTTGAAACTAAACAAACAAATTGACAATTCGAAATTGAAATTGTTTTTTGCTTTTTAAAAGATTTTTTATCAAGCAGAGAGAATACTGCATATAAATACATATTGCTAGACAGTTTCCTGAGTGGATGCCGTGTAACGGTGCAAATTTATTACTAGGTAATCGGTATGGTAGGTAAGCAGATTGTCATGTGAGCCCATAAAAACGTTCTTTAAAAACAGTACTATTTATTGAATGAGCTCTAATTTGAAATAAATTACTTTAATGTCCTTTATAACGTATTATTACTACAATTCACTACTTTAATTTAATTCATAGGATTCAATTTTGTTTTTTCTTTCAATAATAAATAAATCACGTTTTCATTTTCAATCAACAATTTTCTTCAATAATAAACACCTTGAATTTTTTAATTTCATGGACTCAATACTTTATAATTCTTCACTGTCATTTGAGAGCTAGCCTATAAAAATAACCAAATTCGCCCCCATAAAATGCATGTACCCGCTGGGGGAGTGAAACACAATACAGCTATTATTTCCCAATGTTTGTGCACGCACAATTTGCCAGACACGTACGAAATGGCAACATTATGCACATCGTGGGGTTTATAATACGATTAGGAATGCTCATGCCGTATTTTACTAAATAAACACGCGTTATGATGACATATATTTGGACAATTGTCATTAAAATCAACTGTTGATTTGATTCCGTTTTTATTTACTTTAATAGTATTCAAATACTACTTTTATTATTCTCTAACACAGATGTGGCAATGGGCCATCTCAAGATACACCGGTAAAAAGTGGACTTCAAATACCTACCACTATATGAAAATCGAGAAGAAGATATAGAAGAAATAAGAACGAAGAAAGAAATAGGAGCGTTAGCAGAAAGCGAAAGGAGAAAGAAAGCAAAGCGATATTTGGAAAATATCTGGAGGAGGCCATTCCAGTGAAGGGATTCCGATCAACGCTACTGAAGGATGCTAGGATATTAGGATAATAGAAAATAATGTATAAACATAAAACAAATCTAAGCTGTATATACTACATTTGTAATGTTTGGATATTAAACGGACTATTATTATTATAGTAATTCGAGACCAAGCGACTCTGAAACAACCACTATCAAAATAGGTATCTTTATAATTCTACATAACTAAGCAACATTCTTGATTCCTAAATATACTTTGAAATGGGATGGTAAACATCGTCCCTAAAGATAAACTGCCCTCTGCGTGTGACGTGTCCACTCCACGCGCCTAACAACCTAACTATGCCACATTTATTCCCTCTAGCAATTTTAATTCGAGCCGGTGTGTATGGCGGTTTGGTCACAGGTAGCTGCATTTTAACTTTATTTATTTTTATTGAACCACCAGTTGGTTGGTCTTTAAATATTCGTATTATGCGTTTATTTTAGATGACTGGTGAAATGTGGCGATATTACGTTATATCTGGTGGGTTTTACGGTTACCTAATGACAAATTTCGAAAGAACAAGGTTTAACAAATAGAATTCAGTTAATGTCACGGAGTTAAAATAATAATGTTCCGTTAAATTTATTGCTACTTTATATCAAGAATTATGTCATAAAAATACACTCCTTAACGCGTTTACGTAATTACAGCAATTCAGATTTCGATGTTGACATCCGATACAAGGATCGTTGGAGATATCGAGTGGAGAGCGTTGTATTTGTCTAACTATATTTCACATGCATCGCATTACATCTACCGGAGCCTTCGACTGCATCGACCTATGGTTATTTGCGGACGTGAGGCCTCTTGTTTACTCAGCCAAGACTCTAGTGGTGGACAAACATAGGACGGATCGTTCGGAATTGCTTATTTTGTCTCTGCCTACACGACTCCCATAAACAGGTACTGAGCGTTCCGGCGTGCCACAGGGTAGCGCTCTCGGCCCTTAAACATTTAGTAGTGATAATTTTGTGTACGGTAAGAGCTTGTTTTTTTGTTAGCTCGAGCTAACCGTTTTAATCTTGGATGAGTGGCCAGTTGCGTGTTTGCTTTTTATCACCTTATTGTTCGTTCGAATGATACGAAGTGGGTGTTAATTTGTTGACTGACAATTTGCATACACGCTGCTGATAAACGATTTAAAATAAAATTGCGTGTTTATTCAGAGACCTTTATTTTATAATCAGAGAGAGTTTTTTTCTTAAGAAAATAAATGACGAGCAATCACTTATTATCTCAACGTTAAACCGCTAAAGGTACGTACTAAGGTATATACTAAAAGAGCAGTGAGCAGTGTTGGCCTAGTGGCGACTCTCATACCTGAGGTCTTAGATTCGATCCCTGGCTGTGCACCAATGGACATTCTTTCTATGTGCGCATTTAACATTTGGTCGAACGGTGAAGGAAAACATCGTGAGGAAACCGACATGTCTTAGACCCAAAAAGTCGACGGCGTGTGTCAGGCACTGGAAGCTGATCAGATTACCTTCTTGCCCGTTAGATTTAAAAATGATCATGAAATAGACTCAGAAATCTGAGGTCTAAACAGGTTGTAGCGCCACTGATTATTATGAATATAAACAGGAGGTTTGAAATTTTAGACAGGTACCAATATCACAAAGAAATATAGAGATTTTTTTGGTTTTGAATGATTTTTAAATGCACGCTAGACTTTTACGATACTCCCTCCATTTGTTACAAGAAGAACATTGGCTACATTTAGGTAAATATAAGTTGCAATCGAAGTACTTAAAGAATACTTATATTACGTTTCACAAGGCAAGAACAAATATGCCTAATGACCCAACGAAAAGTTATGTCATCGTGCAAATAAGAATGTTTGCATTGCTGACGGTATTTTGATTAAACGCAAACAAATATTAAAATCACATTTAGTATTATTGAAATTAATTATTATAACAAATTCAATAATGTGACATTTGTTAATAATTTTATGAGATACCTACTAGCTGACCTGGCAAACGTCGTTTTGCCATGTATTTCTATCATTTATAATAAAAAATAGGGGTTGATCGTAGAGGGTTGAAAATTAGGGGTTGTATGTATTTTTTAATTCTGTATCATAAAACAAAAACCACAACAAAAAAAACCTTTTATCTAAAAATATAATAATTTAGGGGTGGACTACCTAACATTTAGGGGGATGAAAAATAGATGTTGTCCGATTCTCAGACATACACAATATGCAAACAAAATTTCCTGAGAATCGGTCAAGCAGTTTCGGAGGAGTTTAACTACAAACACCGCGACACGAGTTATATATTAGATATACAAAATAATTTGATTTGGCTGTCTGTAAGCGGTGATTAAAAAACTAATACATGTATAGTGTAGAAGGAAGCGTTTAAGAAAGGCGCATAAAGAAAGTTTAGTGACAAACAAAAGCTAGTTTTTAGGAAATGCCTTACTTCTGCAATGAAGACCTTTAGATGGACAGATGATCTGTTGAGAGTGGAAGGAAGGCACGCAGAGCGAACTGGTAGTATTGGAAATTTATTTTACCTTCAAAACCAGAAAAAAATTTAAAAATAATTTGTCTAATACATATGCCTCACGATCGAATGGTCACTTTATTAGAGAGGTGTCGTGAGCTAACATCATTTTTGATTATCCATTTAAATTAAACTAAAATTTGCTTTAATATTGAAATATAGTTGGGTAGAACTATTTGCATAATAATTGTCCAAGTTCCGATATTTGCTTTGCATTGTCTAAATAAATTGATCGCCATCTTGAATCAAGTGGTTACGACTAGTTGATTAGTTATTTAATGTGTACTTCAAGGGTATTAGTTTGGCTCTGTATACAATAAATGTAATAATTTAAAAAGGTTTAATTTGGCGCCTGGTAGATAGTACCGGTGACCCCAGAACTGGTGCTTTCCTTGCTCAACGAGCAATGCAATCAAAACTTCAGAGGCTGTCAAAATGATCATAAGCGCATCTAATTGGTACGTTTATCATTTGTTTATATTTCTTCAATATACACGATATTATTTGTAAATTATTGGAATGATGTAGAACATGTACATTTATAAAAATAAATCAATCGAATTGCACTGTTATTACAAAGGTTCTTTTCGAAAAAATTAGGAGGAAATGTATGATGATTTTTGCTATAGCAAGAGTAGACAATTACATTTTTTACATCACCTATATGAATACTATACATGAACAAAACTTCTTAATATAAAGATTTTATTATTATAATAAAGTTTATAAATTAAAGACTTATAAAATTGCAAGCGTAGATATTAAGCGCTTCGATTTATGTAACAAAATGTTTGACTTCGACTCTATGATTAATGGTAATAAATATACTAAACTAAACGGCTCAAATATAAGAGTCTTTCTCCTGTATATTTGATTGTTATGTTTAGTTACAAGAATAAGTTAAGAATTATATAATTACTATATATAAAACACATGATAATTGATTAAGTCATCAGTATTACATTAAATGAACTTCAGTTCTTTGGAGTTCTTTTCCCTACCCAATTTCAAAAGTGGTTTATTTATTTCAAACTAAAATTGTAGGTTTAGTTTACCATTCAATAATAAGATCCAATCTCTGAATTTTCTCAACATAGAACTATATGCGTATTAATGATTCATGTTATCAAATTTCGGCTTTGCCTAGAAATATGAATGATAGATATGACGGAGTTATTCTGCTTCAGAGTTACACAAGTTACCGTGTCTGTTGGATAATCTAAGGTTACTAAGACACCGCACTGGTAGCCGAGCACGTACTCATTATTTTTTAATACTTAATGGTGTTTGCTTGGCGACGGGAAGCCGCAATTTGAGACATTTATGTTTTTAAAGTGCGTCATTGCTGTTCAAACAGTTAGATTTTACTCGCCTAAGTATTAAGTTAAAATAAACCTGTGCGCCAACCTGTGCTACAACCTTTTTTGATCTGCGCCTCAGATTTCTGTATTCTGTTTCATGATCATATGTCAATCTAACAGGCAAGTATCAGCCTCCTGTGCCAGATACACGTCGACTTTTTGGGTCTAAGGGTGCGTACAGACTATGTAACATATTATATAACTTGTGTTTTATAACACGTCCACATTATGTAACCTTGTTATTCAACATTATAACATAAAACAATACTGTACACATTTGAATAACAATGCAATATAACAATGTTATATAACCATTATAAATAACAAAAGAAAAACAAAAAAACGTGGATGCTGGGTTCGTCCTAGCATACATATCAATAACATGTTATTATAACATGTTTTATAACATTCAGTGTCCACATTATCTGAAACATGTTGTATAGCAATGTTGTATAACATGTTATGTTATATAGTATGTACCTACGCACCTTAAGACAAGCCGGTTTCCTTACGATGTTTTACTTTACCGTTCAAGCGAATGTTATATAAAAATAAAGTCGCAGAGAGAGTCGCACCTTAAAGCCACTAAGCCAAGACTGCTGCATTTCATGATGAAGGAAAATATCATCAATCCTAGATCCAAGTATTGACGACATGCGCGAGGAACAAAAAACTAATCATCTAACTTATCTAAAAAGAAAACTTATTAGATAAGGAAACAACATTGTAGCGCCTCTGAAAATAATTCAGAACGAACCAAATAATATTCGTTCCTTAAATTATATCTATTTTTAAACGTACTATACCTATGATTTTATGTTCCACATTAATTAATTAAATTAATATGCTTGCTTATTTAAGTTTGTGCCGCTTTTATCATAAGTACCTAATCAATTTCAATGTATATACTTTCTTTGCAAATAAACGATTTATTATTATTATTTCTAATTGAATTGATGAGACTAGAACTTTGGAGACTTTTATCGTAATTTATTCCAGAATATACACATCATAATAATAATTAATGTTGCTTTTGTATACCTACTTGAGATATCCGCGAAAGTGATTATGTTATTTCTTTTAACTTGTTATTCTTGAAAAATAAATGTTTTGCCAAAAACTGTTTATTGTAGTTCAAAGGTGTCTCATTAGGTTAGCGTGGCGCCGGTTACGTGTGAGGGGTACCGTAGGCCGCAGCCGTGCGCGCGCATTTATTGACGCGCCGCCATCTTAGTGGACAAGCGGGGTGGCGAGCGAAAATTAATCAAATTAATTTTCATTGTTGCGTTATGTAATTAAATTATGATGAATTTAAATTGCTCTCTATTGCTGGCGAAATGAGAATTTTATGTTGCATTATGTACCTATCTAAGAACACGATCATATTAGCAGCGCTAACTCCGTTAGAATTTGTTATACCTAGTATATAATTCGAATTCTTCGCGAATATACACATTCGGTAGTGGGCTGATTAATACAAAAAACATTTTTTAGAGCCTATCTGATAGGCTCCGCTGTTTGCTAGTGATTATTTGTAACATTCCTTTATATTAACCATAATTGTCATGTATTTTAGAAAAGATAGCTTGTAACATATACCTACTGTAGATAAAGAATTGTACCTATATGATGTGGTGAACTTTATAGATTAGACAGATTAACCATATCCGCCAAGCAAATGTATACTGTCATCCAATCCATCTTTCAGATCCTGTCAATTAAGTACATAAATCTAAGAAACAAAATACCGACTCACTGGCAAACCTGGGGTCATTCGAGGCGGGGTACCAACTGGCTCCACGCATATCTCCATAATGAGGCAGGTCAGCTGGGGCACATCCGTAACCCTGGACAGGGGCACCGCCGTATAAAGGCACACCGTAGGGATTGGCCGCCATCCCACAAGAGGCCCCCGGCCCGAGAGGAGAGTTTATACTGCTCCCCGACGAATTGGACCTGAAATAGGAGGCATGGTTAAATTTTGACCTTTAGATACTATATCACATTTAGGTGTAAGGATTTTGTGAATAAATAATTCATTATAATGTCCTTAGCCCATGGGCTTAGCTGTGGTACCCAATACCAGAATAAATATAACTTTATATCTAGAAAAACCATCAGTTAACCTGTAGAACTAAGGTTTTGAAAGGTTGTCAAAAAATTCGTTTTCAACAAATTTATAAAAACACATCTTGACAAAGGTGTCAGATTACAATAAATTAACTATTATCTATTAATTTGTGCAGGTATGGTGAATATATAGGTATTAAATATCACGCGGACGTACCTAATCCAATTTGAAGTTTCAAATGAAACATGCACAAAACTAATGTTCATTCATTTAAAATAGCCGTTAACTTTCCGATTTAACACAAAATGCCACCCGAAGTCACGGCGCCAACACGTCACGGAACAAAACCCCGGATTATCTGCCTAATCTCTATTTACACAATTTAATCTCCCGTTAGAAGCTACCCCAACCCAACCCATCAATTCAAACAACTCTAAACTCTATCTATTAAAACCTCCATGGTTATATGGGGTGTCAAATTGACAAATTAGATTTTGACAAGGTAAATTAAGCGGGAAACGGGAAAATTGTTTAGGTAACGGCGTGTTACAATGTTATGTTTTGTTTTTACCAATGGATACTTAGTTATGTAGCAAGAACAGTATAGTGTTATTTAAATTGTGGATGATGTAAAAATTTAAACTTAAAAACGTTGGTTTTTATCGTCACTTCAACGTTATTTTACATTTAAAAGGTTTATGCTATCAAAAACATACTAAAAGACCCAAATCTCGAAACGCAGTTCTTCTACCGTAAAAAGTGAGATGCATGTAATACCAAGTCGGTTATTTTATTCAGTCCCTATTTAAGGGACCTTCTGTCTTAAGTAATTACGTAATTAGCTATACTAACAACATCTTATACTGATTAGGTACCTATATCGATATTACAAATATTTTGTTCTAAGTTATAGGGGTCTGAACTGCTTCGAGAAAAGGATTTCAACCGTACGGCCGCTTTTTTACCAGAATGCTTAAAGAAACTATAAATAAAACATTAAAAATCCATAAATGTTATTAATTTTACGAAGATTCTAAGTCTCTGGTGTTAATTTGGTACGAGTCTTTAAGTGTTTTTAAACAAATTATGTACAGCTATGATGAAAATATACAAATTTAATTTTTTTCTCTATTTGCCAAGATGTAAATAGTCATTTGCCAAATAGTCAGGCGTGAGTCTGTCACTTAGTTTGTTTGCCCACTCGTGCGCACTTCACGACATTTAAAATGCAAAATACAGTACACGAATGGTCACAAGAATAATAAAGTAGGCAATGTTTGACGCTGGTCGCTTGGCTTGGTACGTTTTAAGAATATGTAATCGAAATAAGAACTAGATTTGACCTGGACATAAAAACAATCACAAAAACTAACTCAACTTTAGTGGTTTGGTTATTATCTTTATTTCTAAATTAAATACGATTTAAAAGATATTATTTTACAAAAATAAATAAATCAGTGGCGCTACAACCTTTCAAGGTTTGTATTTGTCAATCTAATAGGCAAGTAGGTGATCAGCCTCCTGTGCCCGACACACACCAACTTTTTGGGTCCAAGGCAAGCCGGTTTCCTCACGATGTTTTCCTTCACCGTGATCGTTAAATGCGCACATAGAAAGAAAGTCCGTTGGTGCACAGGATCGAACCAATGACTTAATTGTTTTACATACTTAGCTAATTATCTAAATATTCGTTTACTTAGGTCCCAAAAAGTTATTGTCAATAATCTAGACAGCGAATGTCAAAAACTAAATAATTCATAGGAACGGCAAAGATTATATTATTTTTATGTTCTCGAACTTCATTTCAATTCTATACAGTTGTTACGTGTTAAAACCTACCAAACATACAATGAGATTTATAATATAAGATAGAAGATATATCAGAATATTAGTAGGATGTTGTGAATGTTAGAGATTGGATGAAGCAAGAAAGACATTGTAGGAATGTAAACAAATATTTCTTTGTACATACATATGTAAAAAGTCTAAATTATGTTTTATGTTTTTAAATACACGCAACATTACTTGATTACTTTGGGCACTTCTACTACATGTAAGCAAGCTTTAATAAATATGTGTCTATTCATAGCCTGCTAATGAGTGATATATTAACATATTTACTGTATTTACTAACATAATATATACTACAATTTATATTAAAGATTGCTAAAACTTTTTATAGAAAGTAATAAATTGAGCGCGGAGTTTTAAAAATACGTACCTAAATCAAAGCGTATTAAATAAAATTTACAAGTTGTTTTCCTAAACAAATAATAATAAATTACCTATTTCGGTTTGAAATTAATATTGTAATAAAACATTAATCGAGAAAACAGAGTCGTATTGAATAGAATTTCGATTAATAAATGCACTAGCACCCAATTTATTAAATTAGTTTCATATAATTAGGTTTAGGAAGATAAACGTAAAAATTATATTGTTAAAGTAAATTAAATGTCCCCGCTTACAATCTCTTTCCTACAATAAAACTACACTTGAATTAACGATGCATATTTAATTAAATAAATAAACAAAACTCTCATCTAATTAAGCCGTTCATAAAGAAATAATAATAAAATTGGTAATACACTGCAGTAATGTTCATCATTTGTCAACATTAAAATACTAGCCCAATTTTAAATTGCTAGAGCAACGCGCGAATTTAACCCGAAGCTCTCTAAATAAATAAAAAAATCCGCTACGCCAGACGTAGTAAAGCGAAGAATAAAATTGGAAAAACTATTTATGATTTGCACTGCAACCGTTAGCAATTGATAATTTCGTAGATACGTACATAAAACTCATTTGTTAGCATTTAGGTGGCGCAGTTCCCTAAGGGGCAGGATCGGTCCTCCGCTACTGCATCTACACCGCTAATATTGTTTACATCCTCGAGTGGCATTCGTCGAGAAACGCGAGCCCATATAGGTACCGACACATCGTTGACCTCACACGATCACGTCACTTGACCGATCACAACATACCTGCACAAACAAACGTCACCGAACTATATCCTTCGACTAGGCGCGCTCGAGTGCCCTCGAGACCTTCGGCCACTCGAAAAATCGGGAGGGTCCCCCGCCAGATCGATGCACGCACCTGTACGGCGACGGCGGGTTGTTGGCCAGCTCCAGTTTGCGGTACTCTTCGATGGGCGACAGGATGTCCGTCACCGAGAAAGGGGTCGAATGCTGCAGCTGCAACTGCGACAGGTTCTGCTGCAGCAGCGCCGACTTGGGCGATAGGCTCATCGCCAGCTCGGCGGCGCTCAGCTCCGGCAGCGCCTCCGCCGGACACGGCGAATAGCCGCCGCCCTCCGCGGACATCCGATCGACACTCGACGCCACTCGACGGCTCAGCCTCTAGTGGCTCTCGGGGCGAGAGTGGCGTCGGAGCCCGCCGCGCCCGCCGAGCCCGTCCCACCCCGCGCCGGCCCCGCCCTGCGCTCCGCCCGACGCGCTCATTGGTCGGCCCCGCCCGCCGCCCGCTGCCGAGACGCCAGTCGGTCCGCGGCCGCGCGTCTAGCGCCCGCGACGCCCCGCGCGCTCATTACCGCCGTTTGCTAACTTTAACTTTGACCATTATGGATATTATGGCTTATGTAGCCAATTAACCCATCTAGGCCGCCACCGTTGTGATAGCAGGATGTTAGGCCGTGATTCTATTGTAAAAACACAGTGTACTTATCGTTATCTATAAGTTTAGTGTCTTTTTCCACCATATCTATGTGTGATACAAGATGTTTATTGAATAATTACGTATGTTGTAACCTAACCTAACAAATTTATTGTCACTGTAGCTTAGTAATACCTACTATAGGTAGATACCTATCTCCTGATGTCTCTTGAAAGCTCTGACCTCTGAAAATGTTTAAATGTGTTACTATTTTATAAATTGTACACCTCCAGTAACGGGAAAGCACGAAAAGAAGAAGAAGAAATGTCGTCACTCTACATTTAGTGTGTTAGTCAGTGATAAAGAGACATTCAGATCTAGATAACACTGTCTCTGATTTCCGTGACTACTTATAAAACTGCTTGCACGAATTTAAACGCGAATTCATTACATACCTAGGCCTAGAAGGCGCCTATTCATTGGTACCTGAAGAAGTTAATAGTTTTTCGTCCATTATATATTATTACTCTACTTATATATACTCTTCTAGATATACTGTGGAGTTCTATATCATTTAGAAAGTGGAGAACAACTCCGTCCCATTTCTCGTTCTTATTTGTTGGCAAATAACCGATTAGCCAAGTAGCTGTTGTACTTATGTGCTTTTTGGTTTCTTCTAAGAAACAAGATTCCTACAATTCTTCGACTACGATTCAGGTTCAACTCAGAAGTCTCCTACGAAACCTAATAGGTACATGGTAAGATTCTTTACGCCATTCATAAATTAATATTATTCATAAAACTCAAATATCTAGCTATATATATTACTATTTTTAACTTACTATTATTTAACTTAGCCATACTGCGTGTGCCAAGGCTGTACATTTTGCTCATTCAGGCTTTCTTATAAGCGTGGCGATTTCCTATATCGTCGTTACGCCCCGAGAGTATAGTCGCAGGCGCTCTCTTTAGCATTTACAATAATTTCACATTTAATTAATTATAATTACTCCTTAGTTATACCTGAGTAGTTAGTAGTGAAAATGATATAGATACTCTATTATTTAAAGCACACCGGAACCAGGAACCGTACACTTAACGTGGGTTACAATTATTTAACTTAATTGATAAAATTTACACACATATTGTATTTCAACTAATTCGTTTTGATTGATTTATTATTAAGATACGATTGTACCTAAGACATATTCTTGTGTTACAAAATTAGAATACAAATGAAATAACAATTCTAATCATGAGTTTATTCTAGAGTGTATAGTTACAGATCATAATTATGAAGCATTTTTCAGGTTTCTAATAGATTAACAAATATATGCGGAATTTAGACTTGATGTCAGGAGTAGGTATTTAACACAAATATCGTGTGTAACAGATAAAACGTATAAAAATATCGATGAAAATACGCCGTCATATATCCCATCGGGGATGAGGGGGGGATAATAATAATGCTGTTTTTTTGAAGATCCAGGCCTATGTTAAGTACGGCGTCGGCAAAAGAGAGGCGGATAGTTTATTGCAAGTTGTTCTCGTCTGTTCTACGCCCTTGATTTGAGAACTGGCACTTGGCAGTAAGTAAATGTAAAATTAGAAGCTGTTAATATGTTGCTGTTAGCTGTTATATTTCCGGTTTGACGTTCATAAGTGCACATTATGTTACCTACGTGTCTTATTAGTTGCCAACTAAGAATAAAAAACTAATATTTGAGTGAGTATTTGAAGAAAAAAAAATGTGGCTCTACAACTCATCATTATTTATATTAGAACCTGCGGAATAAGAACTTGCGGTTAGGTGAACTTATAAAATTCTAATTTGCTACGCGTCAGTTTATTAATTAAACTAGATACACATATTTATACAAATGAAATCTCTAAGTGATAACTGTTGAACTATAATGATGTAACATTGTCGTTGACATAGCAAAAAAAGGTAATTTAGTTGTTGAGACCATAAAACCAAGCTACTTTGTGCGAAGTTAATGTTCGTGTAGTACGATAATTATTCAATGTAATATATAGATAGGTATATTGAAAATTTGACCAGTGTTGGCCTACCTAGTGGCGTCAGCGTTCGACTCTCATCCCTCGCTGTAAGTTCGATCCCGGTTGTGCACCAATGGACTTCCTTTCTGTGTGCATATTTTATATAAGAACGAACGGTGAAGGAAGAACTTGTAAGGAAACTGGCTTAAACTGAGCAATAAACTCTCCGCCACTCTTTTTAATCGCCAAGTTTTTTACACAATGTTGGTAAGGAGCTTGTCCATTACACCATGTTTTAAATGACATCTTAAGTAATTAATTGTTATTTAATAATAATAAAATTAATTATAAACAAAGATTTGTGCTCTATCAGCAGGAGGCATGGTGAAATAGAAGCACGAACTTACATTCTCGTGGGAAAAACACGCATACACATAGTCGAAACAACTAACATCACCGCATACACGAATTCAAGTCCGATCAGTCACCACAAGTAGCATCCGTCTTGAGCCTCGTTCACCTCGCTCCAAGTCTTTCCCGCTCTCTTTGCCTCATCTGCAACTGTACGACGTCAGGTTTCCCGGGACTGGATGTTTCCGCTTTCCTTGTGGGTTCAGTCAAGCGCCTGCTTGGGAATATGATTGGGATCCCTTCGGAGTGTATGGCATTTCTATTTCCATTTGCGTCGCTTGATCTGGTGGCTAATCGGGGTTATTTCTCTCATTTATATCTCCAGTATTAATTGTTTTGTCTCCATTCGCGTGTTTCTTGTCGTCATAGCATAAATACAATTTAATAAGAATACACGAGCGCTTTAGTTATTAAAATAGATTTTATTTTATAAATAAGAGAGTACTAATGGAGGTTTTGGTTTCTTGGAAATTAATTTTATTATTATTCTGTATGTTGTATTAAATGTTGTATTTTATTTTTCATGTACCAATGTATCTTTGTGCCGAGCGTAGGCAAGCTTTTATAAATAAATATTATTTTAAACAGAAATAAGACCCGTTCAATACTTTGGATTTGTAAAACTAACCTTGTTTTTTTATAAGGAATTCCAGCAGGACCGGATATAGAGGTCTGGAGGCCTCGGGGCAACACTCCTAGAGGCACCCTGGCCCCAAATTATTTTCCAAATAAAAAGGAAAAAAGTTCAGTCGATTTTTTTCAATCAATAATTTATTGTGAAACCAAGTAGATTCTTTTAGTATTTAACGAAGATATAAAAATATATCTAAAGTATAATTGTTTACTAGTGTTTATTAGTCGGAATTTAAAACATTTTTCTATTGTGGGGTTCCTCTTATGTGGAGGTTGCCTTCCCCTAAATCCGGCCCTGAATTCCACTAGATTCCACTGAATTTCCTTCAACCAAATAATTAACCATGTATTCACATTGTAAGCTCACATAATTGTTATGAAAACTAAAAATGTTAATATTTTAATATATTTGTAACTCTAAAAATAGCGATAACGATGTTATAACTAATAAACAGGAAGAAAGTATATGTGTTTTATTTATCAACCCATTATTTAACTCCCAATTATATAAAAAAACATAGTTAAGCCAATTTTAAAGCTTATGACATAATATGGGTTGTAAGTTTAAAGATAAAATAGAAAAAAAATTCACTCAATATTTCACATACTAATAGTGCGACAGTTGTCATATTTTTTTATACCAGTAGCGCCGCCATCTATATGTCAGCCTACGAACTTTTCAGTCCACCGATTCGATCTTAAACCTAATTTTTGTTATATCTTCGTAGTGCCAGTGCTACACGAAACTACGGGCAAATACAAAGCGTAAAAATTATTTACAAAAATGTCATGGTCTAAGATCCCGCTATACAACGACCTTCACCGAGATGCTTAGGTATTTAATGAAACTTATTTTATATATAATTTAATATTTCAATAAATATAATCCATATGGGTTGCCTAGCAAATTTCAGTCCAGAGTATGTTTAATTAATTTTAAAAAAAATATATATTTTTAAACATTTCACCGGTATGATTATTAGATAAATTCTATACCAATCGATAGTATGAAGCCCATAGAATATGCAAACGTTAGGTTGTTTTTAATCAATTAATTATTTATGTGTATATTTTTTATGTGACACTAAAGTATATATACATCTTTAGTAAAAAAGAAGGTTATAGTGATACATATATAATAGGTACTACCCTGATTAAAAATATTGATTGAAAAACGTTCAAAAAATTGACTACATGCAAATTATAAAAAAATTAAACATACCTACTCTGGATCGAAATTTGCTAGGCAACCCATATGGATTATATTTATTGAAATATAAAATTAAATATAAAATAAGTTTCATTAAATAAGCATCTCGGTGAAGGTTGTTGTATAGCGGGATCTTATACTATCAACCTGTGACCTATCATTTAGGTGTATTCAGAGAGCCATCGTCGAGCTAGACACATTTTACATATATGTATACTTAAAATAAATATTATTCTTTAATTCCAACGCACAGTAGGTACAGTATTTACAATTTTCTTAAACTACATAAGTAGTAACAATACCTACTAAAAATTAATGAATAGAAAATGAAAACCAATTTAAGTTTTATCCTTGAACGCTGTCAGCATTTCCTCGCTGTATTGCGATACTTATTCGTTGACCGAGGAAAACACCAGCTCTGGGGTCACCTGTACTATCTATCAGTGCCAGTGCCTGTGTACTTGAACTCCACGGCCCAAGAATCTCTACTCCAAAGGGAATAAAATCAAAGTTGGCGAAAAGACTTTTACAAATTTTCGATCATGAAGTATTCCAGTAAAATATTAAGGTAAATTTTATTACACATACTTACTGTTAAATATGACCACTATATTTTATTAAATTAAAAAAGGTCAGGCAACACCTTAACATAGATACTTTGCAGACATACTTAGGTGCAGGCCCAATAACAGGCTGACATTGTTTGCGCCGACTATTTGCTCCAGCTGAATCTTGAACAGCTTCGACCTTGCGTCTGTACGCGCCTAGGTCTTGCACAGTGCAGTCCGCTCCGGAGACCTAAAGTCCGTTGTGCTCTCAACATAATTGCTGAGGAAGTAATGCTGTTATAGCCTAAAGAAATGGAACACACACCTTCGATGCTCGTCTCTTTATTATAAAGTATTTTAGTCTATGGTATCAATAAAGGAGATTTAAATGTTTCTGTGGACTTTCAATAGAAAAAGTTGCTTAGTTTTTTACTGACTCGTTTTGGTTATTCTTCTTCTATCAATATCTTCTATATTCCAATTATTATTTATTACATTACATACATTTGATGCTAAACACTTGCTGTCAATGATGACTCCTAAATCCCGCACTGCGTTTACCACTCCCAGATAATGATCATTTACAGCGTAAGAAGAATTATTACATTTTGGTAAACGCTTTCTTTAAAAAAAAAAAAGGTTTATGAACTTGTATTTATTAGCATTGCTCCATAAAAATATGCGATTAAGATCTTCCAGCACGAGATTAGTGTAGTGTCGCCGGTACCTTTAATTGTTTCATAAATATTGCATTCATCAGCAAATAGTTTTTAGAGCTATGAAAACATTAAATGTTTTAAAATAAATTAGCGAAATTTTGCCTATTTTATTTACGAATTAAATAAATAACAGAGGTCCCACGTACAAGCCCTGAGGTACGCCAAACAAAGCAAAATATCTTTCGCTAGGATTATTTGAACACCACCTTTACATTTTACGGAACATTCCAAATCTGGTTAACAAGCAGTTAATGGTCAACTCTGTCGAACGTCTTGCGGAAGTTCATATAAATAACATCAGCTTCTTGACAAACTTCAACAAAGATTGGTCATGGAGGATTAAGCTGTTTTAAAGCTGCTATCCCTCATTAATTTGAATTACTAAATGTATTCGGAGATGATAATATATATATTCTTCATACGGGGAAGTTATGATGGGATTATTGCAAAAATAATCATTATATTATATGGAAGAGAAATTGTCAATGAAGACAATGCAAACGTTTACTGGGTTGCGACAATTGTTAACTTTTAAGAACAGTTCCTCGAGTAATGCTTGTCAACCTTTGGATTTCCTCTTAGAAGAGAAGTATGACCAAAAGGCTTTTATTTTGATTATAATTTTCAATGGTTTTCAAATACTGTTGATGGGAAATTTTAATTTCATCATGACATCTTGTCCTTGCTAAGTGGAATCTAGTTTATCCAAAGGATTCTTATAATCAATAATTCTATAGACGAAAATGTAACCAATAATCTAAATTACGAGTTACACCAACTGTTAAACATAAAGTTATTTTGATTTTGAACTCGAGTTATGTAATTAATTGCTCTCAGGTATTTCCGCTAAAGAACTTAAGAATACCTTTAACAATTTAATATGATTGTAAATAATCATAAAGATAAAAAGACAATTTTTATTTAAACTTTGTGAATTGGTTAATATAAGTTTGTATAATATAAGAAGTCGGTAAAAATTATTTAATTTTTTAAATTGCTCAGTAACGTCACCTACCCTTTGGTTTTTCATTACGAAAACTAAAATTTGTTGTTGAAATAGGCAAGCGCCAAGCGGTATTTATAGCAATGTGATAACTATCCAACAGATGTCGTTGGATACTAATTAATGTAAATATATATTGTATTTTATTAATTTTGTTCTACTAATTCAGCTTGATTTTCCCACTAATTAAATAACTTTTTCTTATTTTTTGACGCTAATGGAATTATTAATACTGCATTTGACAGAAAAGCTTATTTAACAAAACAATGGGAGAAAATTTTGGTAGCACTTTGCAAAGGTGCTTGCAAGTTGCAACACTAAAGTGTCAAGAGCTGTCATAGTGATACGGGAGCTGTCAACTAGCAACATTCTCGCTGTCTTCGATTCAGCAAGTATGTAAATGTCATTTTTTTATTTAATTTTAATATATTTAACTAAATCGGTACTGTGATAACATCTTATAAGCAATTTGTATATTATTCAGAGGTTTAGATCTCATTTACGCGATGTTGCGGAGGTTCGGTTATAACCTAATCGTTTGCGTAACGTAACATTGGATGGTTCCCGATGGTCAAGAAGACGATGGTTTTGAGCACGGAGTGGGCACAAGTTGAAGTGGTTGAGCTCACGAACGATGGAAACGGATTGGGCTTCAATTTAGTTGGCGGAAGAAGCACTGGTGTTGTTATAAAGTATGTGTTGCCGGGCGGTATCGCGGACAAGGATGGACGTCTTCAAAGCGGTGATCATGTACTGCAAGTGGGATCTGTAAACTTGCGAGGTTTTACATCAGAACAGGTGGCTGCTGTCTTACGTCAGGCTGGACCCACCGTCCGCTTGCTAGTTGCAAGACCTGCGGACCCAGCTGCAGCCTTACAAGCTGCTCCATTTGGCACTGCACTCGTTCCTACAAAATTGCTTGCTGACCCGGAGCTCTTAGACCGCCATCTTATCGAAACTGGATATAGTGCTGTATACGATCTTTCACAGTGTTATGGAGAATACATTAATGGACAAAATGGCGATATTGAAAGCGTAGTAGCTGCCGTTAGCGTTATTGCTGATAATCCACAACAAATACCTGTTCTTCCTATCGTAGCCGACTCTGTATCTCCTACAATTACTATTACAGTCCCAGTAGAACTACCAGTCTTACCAGAAGTTGAAACTATTCATGTGGATCTTAATAAAAATGTCTATGGATTGGGCATAACTGTTGCAGGATATGTTTGTGAAAAAGAAGAACTATCTGGAATATTTGTTAAAAGCATAATTGAAGGCAGCAGTGCTGAGCAGAGTGGTAAGATTAAAATCAATGATAGAATAATTGAAGTGGATGGTGTCACTTTGACTGATAAGAGTAACCCTCAGGCTGTTGATATATTGAGGAATACAGGGATATCTGTACATCTAGTTTTAGAGAGATATCTACGGGGTCCTAAATTTGAACACCTACAACTTGCCATTTTTAATGAAGAAAGGCCAGCTTCCCCGTCCCCATCAGCCACAACCCTTACTTGGTTTCCAGTGCCTTCCCAAGTTGATAATAGTGTTACTGAAATAGAGCCTGAACCTGAATCTAATACTACAATTGACTCTAGTGTTTTAGAGGTTGCTGATGATATTCAGGAGCCCACACAAGAAGAATTAGATAGAAGACTAGATGAAATACTTAATGTTGATACTGAAGAAATTAAACAGAGATGGGAGTCTGAAGTAGGCCCAGATAAAGAGATATTCATTGCTGAGGTAAATAAACTTTCTGGGCTAGGAATAAGTCTTGAAGGTACGGTTGATGTTGAAGGAGGTTTAGAAGTCCGCCCACACCATTACATTCGATCAGTTCTACCTGAAGGTCCTGTAGGACAACAGGGAACATTTATAGCTGGAGACGAATTACTTGAAGCTAACCAATATAGATTACATGGTCTAACACACACTGAAGTCGTTAATATACTAAAACAACTTCCAAACCGTGTGCGCTTAGTTTGTGCACGAAGCAGCATAGACAGTGGTCCTAGGCCAGTAATAAACTTGTCGCAAGACAGAGAAGGTTTTGAGGCTAGGAAAATTATATCTGGAAGCTTAAATAACTTGACAACACTTGTAAAAGCTCAATCTGACTCATCAATAAATACTTCGAGTACTGCAACATTGACAAATCCAACAGAATCAAAAAAATCAAAATCTCTTGAGTGTGTGTCTGGCCTAGCAATGTGGCAAAGTAAAGAAGATATAGTTGAATTGGTAAAAGGGGATCAAGGCCTAGGTTTCTCAATTCTTGATTACCAAGACCCTATTGACCCTAATGGAACAGTTATTGTTGTTAGAAGCTTGGTCCCTGGAGGGGTTGCTGAGAAAAATGGTCAAATTTCACCTGGTGATAGAGTTATGTCTGTGAATGGTGGTACAATAAAAAATGCTACTTTAGACCAAGCTGTACAAGCTTTAAAAGGCGCGCCGCGAGGTGTAGTTCGTGTCGGAATAGCTAGACCTCTGCCCTCACATGAAACTTCAAAGTCAAAGAGCACCACAAACCTAACTGGAAATTCGAGTTAATCTCATAAATTCTACTGTGTTAGAACTAGTCAAAACCATATCTATTTTACGCTTAGCTATTTTTTTATCCAGCGTTTAGAACGTGATTAGGGGCAGATACGTTGGTCTCACTAGGGCCCATTTAAATTGTTTTCTAATCC
The DNA here is from genome assembly GCA_963693345.1 of Pieris melete. Taxonomy (NCBI): domain Eukaryota; kingdom Metazoa; phylum Arthropoda; class Insecta; order Lepidoptera; family Pieridae; genus Pieris; species Pieris melete. The sequence continues at coordinate 539,211 of CAVNZK010000003.1, forward strand.
TAGGGAATTAGGAATGCTCAAAATTGATATATCAATTCGAGCCTTACACTTGTAATACAATAATAACCTACGCTTTATTAGGTAATTAAATATTTAGATCACATCCTTTTATAATGCACAATTTTAATGCTTATATGTTATATTTTCACTTGTAGGTAAGGTGTACAAAACAAATTAATTTACTAATAATGTTATCTTTGTGAAACTAATGTTTTAATTTAGTTATAAAAATGTTTATTTGTAAAATAAATTATACAATAATAGAGAAGTAAAGTAACAAATGTACAATCATGGTTTTCTACACTTAAACAATGTTAATTTTGTTAAGAAATATGTTTTGACATGACATTTTAGCTATTAGATGTGTGGAACTATGTCTGAACTATTATTAAAACACCAAGTTTATTTAAGATTAGATATAGAACTTAGCATCATATAGACTACAATTCTTTGGTACTTTAGAGAGGTATATTTATCCTAATTAAAATCTATAGTAATAATAAACAGGGACTTTTCTCTTACAAAAGTTTATTAAAACATATTTTGATTTAATTTTATTTGTATATCTATACTCTTTGCATGTATTTTAATTAATTAGATGTACCTCTTGTACCCTAGATTTATCACTAGTACCAATTTTGTAGACATTAATTAACCTAAGGGAGCAATTATCAAATAACTTGTTTTTAAAATAAAAACATCAAAATTATCATAGGTATTTAATGATTAGGCCTATATTCTTCAATTCTCAGCCCAATGAAAATAATTTACAGAATGATTGAGCATCATGAATTTATAATCAAGTAATTTATAAAAGTTTTACCGGTAATACCGCTTAATGAATCAAAAAGCTACCTTGTTAAAAGAAATCTTCCATGTTAAACTAAATTCTTGCCATAGCATACGAGTATAGACTTAATAGAATATAGAATAGAAAGAATGGACCCTTATGTGAATAGATTTAACTCATAGTTTTCATTGTATTCAATACTCATTTTCTTATAGACAATGTTTCGCAGAAAACGACAATATTACTGTTAATATTAATTTAAAATCTTTTAATAAACCGCTTTAATTAGATCTTATATCATTTAATGTTATTTTTGACACAATAAATTATTTATTATGAAAATATCGAAATGTTTGTAATTGGGAATCTCATTAATTCTGTACAAATTCTTTTTATATAATGTTGTTTTGTACTATTAACACATTGAAATTATTTTTACGAAAAATAGAACACCTCATTTACGTTAGATACATACAGTATCGAGATTAATTTCGTAAAGTATTATTTTAAATATTGGTGCACATACATTCGGCAAGGCACATGTGATATCTATATTATGTATTAAAATATAAATTATATTTATAAAAAAAAGTGGGTAAAAAACGAACCTCGTGCATTTATTTAAGCTATATTATGTCACTTCAGTATTATCTATGTTATCAATAGTGTTACAATTATAAAAAAATATAATTTATACATATTTTAAAGTGAAAACATTGTATTAATAAGTTTTTTAATGCAAATTTATAAACTATTTTTCGTTAAACGGTAAAAGGGTGAACGAATACGCATAAAGCACTGTACATGTCAGAACTAACTAACAATTGTTAACGTAAATCTGAATATAAAATGTAAAAGATTTCTGGAGTATTATTTACTGGTATGTATTAACATCTTTCAACGCAATTATTTCTATGGTCAAAGTCCAAATAACTTATGAACGTCAGACAAGAAGTTAAATTAATTATAAATTTACTACCAGTTCGTCCAGGATGTAGAGTGGGCAAGAAACTATCCGCCACTCTTTTTAATCGCTAAGTTTTGAGTCATACAAAGTGTTTCAACTATAGCAAATCAATCCCAATCAAGTGGGCAAGAAACTATCCGCCACTCTTTTTAATCGCTAAGTTTTGAGTCATACAAAGTGTTTCAACTATAGCAAATCAATCCCAATCATTTAAATATTCGTCAAATTTATAAAAAGCTTTATTGATTAATTAACGTTTAACCGAAAGCTTTAAATTGTGATAATTCTCTAATTTCGCTTGGGAGTTTGTTGTAAAAAGGAATACTATTTCCATATAAGGAGTGGTCTATCTTCTGGAGCCTGGTTGGTCGTACGTCACCATTTGTTTTAAAATCGTTTATATTTTTTTGTACATACAACAATATATAATATACAATAATATACAGCTTAGTTAACGCAAATCATTCAATAATTTCGTCAAGAGTTTTCATTCAATTTTATTACTTAATATACTAATTTTAGTTGGCAAAAATTGATCTTTCATTGCCATTGCGGATTATGGTAGTTTCCTGACAACTAACAAATACAGATCGAAACGCAGTTAAGCACTTTTCATTTAATTATATATTGATGCACCGCTAGGGTTCGACCGCATGACTTTCAGGTCAACTGATCTATAAATAAGTTTTGCCGATATTCGTGAATTAGTAATGATGTAAGTACTTGTTTTTTGAACTTAACGAACCTTGCCTAAAGCAGGAGAAACAAACTGTCGTATTAATATTAGATTTAATTCTTTTCTGCGCTATAATTCATAGTATATTATGTGGCAACACATTAAGGTAAGACCTATTGAAATTAAGATTGATTCATAATATATTTCTCTAAGCGATAAAATTGTTTTAGGAGAATGTGGATTCCAAATTTACCGATCACAGTTATTACGGGCGTAGCAGCCACCGCTGGGCTTGTTAGTTTGTTTAAGTAAGTATGAATAAACTGTTTTTTAATATCGTCTTTAGTTTTCACGAGTACCTTTATAGGAGGCTCATTTGATGTTAAGTGATACCGCCGCCTATGGACACTCAATGGCAGAGGGCTCGCGAGTGCGTCGCCGGTCTTTAAAGAATTGGTACGCTCATTTCTTGAAGAAAACACTTCAGTGGGCAGCTGATTCCACATAGTGGAGCGCGGCAAAAACTGCCATAAAAATGCTCAGTTGTGGAACGAAATTACTCCTCTGAACACTCTTCATGGTAAATGTGGTAGAAGATACAGAGTGACCCCACATCTCTACGACATGAATATGAAACGAAAGAGATTGGTCGTCGACGATTCGACATTCAAACGAAAAAATCTATGGCATAAGGAAACCAATCGTAAAATAAATTGGTGTTTATATCCGTTATCTTTAATTAAACCTTCTTGTATGTTAAATATCTGTACGTAATGTTGTTCTTTCTTCAGCGTCAGTTACACGTTTTGGATAAAAACTATTTTCTATGAATTGAATATACTATATGTTTAAAAAGAGCTTAGAGAGTTTAGAGAGTTAGCAGTGTTGACTCTCATCCATCAGGTCATAGGTTCGATCCCCGGTTGTACACTAATGGACTTTCTTTCAATGTGCGCATTTAACATTCTCTCGTACGGTGAAGGAAAACATCGTGAGGCTTGCCTTAGACCCAAAAAGTCGTTGGCGTGTGTCAAGCACCGCATTCTGATCACCTACTTGCCTATTATATTGACAAATGATCATGAAACAGATAGAGATATCTGATCTAAGCACTCATCGCCATCCTATAGACTTCTTGCATTACTATATTAACACCAAATTTATCAATTTCAGAGATATGTACGGTGGACCAGCGTACGAAAAAGAAGCATCCGCGGAAGGAAAGACGATTATCATAACTGGCGCCAATGATGGGATAGGAAGAGAAGCTACATGGGAATTCGCTAAACGAGGAGCTAAGGTCTGCCTTTAATTAAACACATATGACACAAGGTGGTAGAAGTGATTAGGATAATCTAATATGATGTCAGAAGAATTAAATAATAATGAATTATTTAATTAAATAAAACCAAAATGTCATTTATTCATATAAATGACACAATGAAGGAAACATTGTGCTTGTGTGTTTTCGTATGTAATAAATGTTGTCTATGTATATGTCATTACACATCAAATAAAGACATCATGGAACATTAGACAATCATGAGCGTAGGACGAGAGGAATCGGTAATAAATCTGTCTCTTTAAAAAAGGTGATAGAAGTACCAAAATTACCATTTTATATTTAATTACAATAAAATTGATGTTACAATATAGTACAATCTATAAGGACGTTATTCACGAAAAGTTGTAGAAACAGATTAATGTCTGCTAATTTTTTCTCTATACTTTCAGGTGTTCATGGCTTGTCGCGACATGGCTCGTTGTGAAGCAGCGCGCAAAGAAATTGTACTAGAGACTGGCAACAAATACGTTTACTGCCGACCCTGTGATCTGGCTGATACCAATTCCATCAGGAACTTCGTTGAACGGTTGGTATATTTTTTTTTCTTTTCGTCATATTTGCCTACAAATGATTGTCACATTAAATATTGTATTTTATTTTTCTTGTACCAATGTATCAGTGTGCCGAGAGTTGGCAAGCTTTTATAAATAAATAATCCAACGCCAACTTGTCCGGCTGTATTGCCACATTCACATAAGTATTTTTTTTAGGTTTAAGTCAGAAGAACCCCATGTTCACGTATTGGTAAATAACGCGGCGGTGATGGAGCCACCTCAAGGTATCACTAAAGATGGCTTCGAGACGCAGTTAGGTGTTAATCATATGGGACATTTTCTTCTCACACATTTACTTATTGACACCCTTAAGGTAAAAAAACTTCTATAAATATTCTAATACATAGACATAATATTTCTTACAAATTTAACACAAAATAATAATCAAAAAAGTAAAATGGCTATAAGAAATAAGGTACATTTTAAGTGTGTAATGTGTGTGTGTTTTGATTGTAATTGGCCCTGGCTCAGCACTATACTGTGGAGCAGACTGTGCCACAGCGCTTGTCATTTTGCCAGAGACCATTTCAGCAGTATTAACTTGGTGGTGGCGTGTGATTCTCAACGTCTAAGGTTGTTCGGATGCTATTTGTATTACGCAATTATGAAAATAATAATTGGAGAACCATACCAGTTCCCTTGTGATGTCTTTGCTGTCTGTGCCGATAAGAATAAATTAATACCATGGAAAACTAATGTTTTTTAAGACGCTGGCTAAACCGCTGGTCTCATACTAGTTTTGACCTCTAGTAGGTAGTGATATTAATATTTATAATTAAAAAATTGCTAGCTGATATACAATTATTTAACGAAATTTACTAATTTATTTACAGGAATCAACCCCCAGTAGAGTAATTACAGTGACCTGTAGCGCATACAGCCGCGGAGATATCAATAAAGAAGACTTGAATTTTAGCAAGAATTACGATGCACACGCAGCCTACAATCAGAGCAAATTAGCTAATGTACTGTTCTCCAGGGAACTTGGAAGACGGATGCTGGGTTGTTATACGTTCTTATCTCTTTTATTTCAACAAAATCTCTGTAGAGCAAAGAGAGGATCAATTCTAACGGTCAAAAATGTTGATTTTATTAGCTTTTTGCTTCCTACATTTATCAATTAATTAAATTAGGATGCCACAAAGCACACGATATATTATGTAAATACTGACGTTTACCAAAGACAATAATTTTTTTCAATTGGCTAGAAGATTTCGACTGATTGAAAGACTCTCAAACAGTCTTTCAAAATGTTAACATTTAAATATCATAATTATTGTTCATTTTGTTTTATATACACGACGAACTTTACTTAAGATAAATAAATTAATAATTCAGTAACGAGTCAAATGTCAAAATATTTTTGACGGACAGAAATCAAACTTAGCGCTAACAAAATCATACCTTAGTTTACCTGGTTAAATGAATTTATTTTCAATTGACCTCTGGAAATTCTAGCTGCAAGCCAATCCTTTTTTCCAAATTCTTGCTCTTTCGTGGATATTTAAGAAGTTATTTTTTATTTCTTCCTCAGAGGCGGATATCGCCGTGTTAGCGGTTGACCCGGGCCTAACCGATACGGATTTGACCCGTAACCTCGCCATGAGCAAGAGTTTGACCAGGTTTATCATTTATCCGCTATTTTGGCCCATGATGAAGAAACCTCGAGTTGGTGCTCAGACCATTCTTCATGCTGCACTGGAGCCGAAGTTGCAAAATTGCAAGGGCGATTATTTTGTGTAAGTATTATCTATAATAGTATGTGTTTTAGTTCAGCACCATCTGGTGGCGGTAATTGGAACTACACGACATTGACATTGATTTTGAGAAATCTTGGTTTCAAAGTAGAAGAAAGCATTTCAGTTCTAGAAAAAAGGTAACCTTTTAGCGTATTCCTCAACTGTTTTATCACAGTATTTTACACGACTTTCTTTCGAGTAAATTATTAAAATAGGTTCCCTATTTGTATATATATAAGAAAATTATGAACGAATTATTAGTTGCGGTCATGTAATAAGTGTTGATTTTCCTTTGTTATTTTTATATAAAATATATTTTTTTGCAGTGACATGAAGCCTGGAAAGTTAACAGAAAAGGGTGAAGATTATGAGTCAGCAATTTGGTTGTGGAAAGTTAGCGAGAAATGGACAAAAGCCTACCACCACAAGGCTTTGTTACAAAAAGCTTTTGCCGCCTAAATAACTTTTAACTTAGTATTTAATACAACTGAGCATTTATCGATTACATTTATTAAGAAAAAAATATGGCGCCAACAATTTTGGTTCCTTACTGGGAAATTCGGCAGGTCCACAATGGTACCTCTTCAGAAGTAGTACTGCATACATTTATCGGGAATCTGTTTTGAAGCCGAACCCACTTCATGGGTTAATATTTTAAGTTAACTCTTCAGAAGGCATTGGAGTCCTAATCTTTCATAATTTTGATACAAAACCAGAGACAAGATGTTTTTAAATGTTCAGTTAGCCCTGCATTTGTATGGTTTTTAAGATATCTTAGGGTAGTTTTTAGTGAAATAAAATTATAAGACTATTTACTCGTTTTATTAAAGTGCTTAAAATTTCGTGAGATTGACCTGTGATAGTAGTAGACCCCACAGACGTTGTCCTGCATGATATTTAAAGCGATTAGGATATTAACAAAGTATGAAAGTACCGACTGCAGCGCCATCTGCCGGGCTGATTTATGAATCTAAACCATTCCCAGATCCCCTTGAACACACACAAAAATTTTCATCAAAATCGGTCCAGTCGTTTGAGAGAAGTTCAGTGACATACACATTCACAGAAGAATTATATATATAAAAATATTATAATAAATAAAATACAAATAAATTATAATCATTTAATCTTAACGTTATCGTAGTCAAAATAACACCAGCGTCTACTCCCATATGGACGAATGTAAATCTGGAGAATCAAACAGTAATTCCTTGGTCCGAGTCTGTTGCTGCTCGTGCTTGTGCAGCAATTGCAGCAATCCCGTTCCGATAGCAGCGGGAACTCCGAGAATGATGCATTCGGAGACACCCTCGATGCTGTCCCTCTGACCGTAGTATGCTGCGTCGAAGAGGTGATCTGCTGTTTTCTCGAACTAGAATATTTTTTTTATTAAAATTTGCTTATATTTACGAAAACAGTTTCGTGTATAGATACCGGCAAACATCTTTAACAAATGTCCTTGCCTGCGCAGAAACGATTTTTAGGTACGTTACGTTACGTTTCTGTCCTGCAAACTCTGTCTTACGCAAACTTTCCTCCAAACCCTTGTTTAATGCTTAAGAAGTTTGCCGGTATCTGTACACACTTTTTAATTAATGGAGCAGACATTTTTGTATTTGTTTCACAAACATTTCTTACACACAGCTCTTAAATCTTAAGTTGTGTTTTTTTTTTTTTTTAATTTACGTTATTTAGTCGTTGCCATGGCAACCATAAAACTTACACTAGCCAAGTTGAGCACGGAGTCCTTCATCTTGGCGAGACCGTATCTGGTGATCCCTAGGACTTCTCCCCTCGCGCACATCTGAGCCGCGAGAAGAGCCACGTGCCGCCTGTCTACGGACATCCCGTGACCTGCCATCACACCCTGTATTTCGCTGATGATGGTGGATACTGCGGCTTCGATCCCCAGTGTTTGAAATACCTATTAAAACGATTTAAATTAAGTCGCTTAAAAGTCATGTTATTGCAAATTAATCACGACGTGTTGTATTCCATTTTGCTCCTGATTAGGTATGAAAAACAGATCAGTGGCGCTACAACCTTTTAGGTCTGGGCCTCAAATTTTTGAATCTGTTTCATCATCATTTGTCAATCTATGGCAAGTAGGTGATCAGTCCTCTGTTCCCGACACACACCGACTTTTTAAGTCTAAGGCAAGCCGGTTTCCTCACGATGATTTCCTTCTCCGTTCGAGCGAATTCTAAATGCGCACATAGAAAGTCCGGATTTAGAGTTAGATTGATTCAGTAATTGGTGTCAAAATCGGTCCAAAGACATCTTTAATGTTTATTTTCAAAAATTTCGAGTCCGGCGTGGCATCTTACTTAAATGAGGGTATTTAAAAAAAACAGTTGTGCTACGAACCTAGGCCTTGGCCTCAGATACATATTTCGTGTTCCTTTATTTTTCAATAGACACCTTGGTGTTGCAAGTGTTGTTCAAGATGTCGTACTTTACCGTTCATGAAAAGTCAAGATGATGAACCTTCCTTCACTTCAACTTCCTATAATTTAATGTTTAATAAACTTACTTCTAGAATATTATTAGACGACGTCTTTCTACCATCGACGCCGTACGTAGCAATTACGTCCCGCAAGCCGTCTCCTTCCACGCATAGTTTATATCTGTGAAGGTATATATTGCGTAATTGTATATACATTTAATATATTAATTAACTGCTCAATTAATATTTTAAAAAAGAAATTTTAGTATTAACATATAATCGCAATTGGAGTTACAGAGTAAACCTGATCAGCTGACGTTTCGTTATACTTTTTTTAAATTAAAACGGGCAAACAGGCAGGAGGCTCATCTGTTAGTGATAGCGCCCATGGACACTCAACACCAGAGGGCTCGTTATGCGTTGCCGGCCTTTTTAGAATTGGTACGCTCTTCTCTTGAAGGACCCTAAGTCGAATAGGTACGGAAATATAAATGGGCAGCACGCGGCAAAATACCCTCAGTTGTGAAACGACGGACTTCGAGGTGATACTCAACGTCCGATTAATGACATATTAACATCTCACCTCGCCTTACTCGCAGTGTCGTCACAGGCAATAACTGCTCGACTGACTCTGGGCAATCCTTTAACAATGACTGCGGGTAGTTGTCTCGCCAACTGCTGTAACGCCATATTCAACCACAAACAGTGTTTGGTCGGTTCGGCGAAAACTTTTATCGCCCATTCCGACACCGGCTCGATATTACCTTGCTTTATTTTTAACTTCGACGTGCAGATACTGAAAAAGAAAATAACTTATCATATCGTGTTTAAAGTTTTTGTTTTAACTTCAATAGAAATAAAACTCGCGGTAATAAAACATTACTAAAAATGTAATGCGTTAAAATAATTACAGTGCCACATACTTTTCTTGGCCGGCGGCTGAAATTGGTACTACCGTCGCCATTTTGAAATGTCAGACTGACATTGTCAGTTAGCTCTCAAATTTACCAACATCTAATAAAATCTAACTAAAATCTATTTTTATTTCTTGCATTATTTATTACAATGGCAAAGTTTTAATTATCGAACAGTTCTGAATCTTAAAAATTATTCTATTAATAGTAAAGGTAACAAAACCTATCATATCAGTTGTTCCGAAGTTTGTGTAACATTTATTTAAGCCTAGACCTGCATTTTCTAGATACACATTGTTTTATTAAGACATTTTAATAAATTATTAAATTAGCCTGCATGGCTTGAAATTATTCCCCTTATAATGATTAATTTTTATTTACTAAAAAACATAATCAGTGGCGCTACAACCTCTAATAGGCAAGTAGGTGATCAGTGCCTGACACACGCCGTCAACTTTTTGGGTGTAAGACATGTCGGTTTCCTCAAAGCAGTCCTATAATACTTTTTTCGATATAGCGACATATGTTAACTTCTGATTTTGTTATTTTGAAAATTTTAAATCACAAAATTATCATGGAATGCGTTTATTTTTGCTCTCAAACATCATATTCTCTCAAATGAGGACAATCACATATGAAACTATGTTATAAAGGATATACACGTGTGAAAATAACATGAGAACTTAAGAAGGCACCTGACCAGATTAATGCGATTTCCTCACACTCGTTTTAGCCGGATCACATTCATTATTTGGCCTAAGAATCAAAAATATTTAGTAAAACAGAATTCCAACGTTTATATAAGTACACTATATTAATAACAGGATACTCACGAATAAATGATGGAGTGAACATTGACTTCCAGACATAGAAGTCGGATCCGTTCCGCGTCGAGTCTTATTAGAAGGAAACATGATGAGGGAAGATACACTTCTTCTATTGAATGGGTGATCTAAAATTCAATTAGTCTGTTATTAAGTGGCTTCGTATCAGCTCTTAAAAGGCCGGCAGCACACTTGTGAGCCATTTGGCAATGTAGTCCATGGACGGCGGTATCATCAGATAAGCTTCCTGACCGTTTGCTTCCTGTTACATAAAAAAAACATGTGTGTACTGATGTACCGTGCTAGAAGTTATACTTCTTTGGCGTAACAAGTTAAAAATCTTTTCAAAAAATTTATCTTTCGCCTTATTCTACGTTAGCACAAAAACACTAACAATAGAAAAAAATTACTCTACATTTTTCCCTAACGCGCCAAAAGTATAACTTCAAAAAAACTGAAATGTTGAATATTGCTAACTTCAGGGTGTTAGTTTTGTATGACGGTGTGCGCACGCATTGTACAAATTTACTCTCATAATATTTCCGCACACATATTTACGCACCAAAAATGTATAACTTAAAATTTTTCTTTTTGTTTCTTTTTTATAATTACCTCGCCCAACGTAGTCTTCTCCACTCTTCCTTTGACTCTTCTAGCGAACTCCTGGTCGTAGGATTCGGTCAGCTCGGCATAATGGGTGTAGAAATGTTTTTAGAGGCGTTAATAATTTCTTTAACTCGGGGAACACCCTGTGTAATGTTCATGGAGGCTACACCCGCAAAGTGGAAAGTTTTCAGCGTCATTTGAGTTCCCGGCTCACCAATACTCTACGAAAATAAATAATAATAACTTTATACATGACAGAAATATGGTTGTGACAAAATTTATCTATGGCTAGTCCCCACACGAACCTCTGTTGAGGGTAACTATAGTCCACGCATTTTAAACTGAGCCGTCGGGCAATAACCGTCACTGACAGTAGGAATGTGCACGCAATGTGACCCGTTATCGATACTTAGCTACGTGCGCACGCACTCTGACTCCTGATTGGTCGTTACGAGTTTGTTGTTTTCCTATACATATAAGATTTTTTGACCTCTCCATAAGACCTCTAGGTGCGAACGAGACGGACAGATAAATATGATTTATGACCCGAAGCCTCGGTTCATAATGCGTCGACTTTAGATTACAATTACTCTATGGTACATGATGCATGATAAAAAAAAATGTTAAGTCATAAAACAATTTAAAAAGATATATGTATAGCTATAGTTTTCACTAACCTGTGCCGCAAGTGCCCCAACAGCGGTCCCAGGTTCGATGACGCTCCGTTGATATTTGTCGTGACACACGCGTAAGAACCGAACCAGTTGTGTCAGTGTCAAACGCTCCAACTGCTTTGACACGAGCCCGCAAGTTGCGTACCTCGCACGTAAAATACGTACTTTGTCCGCTATTGTTTTGAGGAAGGTTCTGGAATATAAGGTCACATTGAAATAGAAATGATATTGACTAGTCAAAATCAAAATTAATAATTATTATTGTTGTTCGTTTCTATGATTTTATTGCAACCAAAGAAAATAAATATTCTAATGTCAACAATTGATGGAATATTAGCGATAACAAAAATTAACTTACAACAATTCAGTCTTGAAATCGGGAGTGCAGTTCTTAAAATCGTCTAAAGCCAATGTCTCCTCCGCTGCCACCAAAATGCCATCTCCGTCTAGAGGCTCTTCATCCCTAGCGACACAACGCAGGTCAATCATATCATACATAATACAAAAAAGGGTGCGTGTACTTATGTACGCGCGTAAGAAGACAATTAAATAATCAAAGACTGGAAAAGGAATCATTTAAGTCAATAAAGTTCAGTTTACATTTGAAAAATTAAATAAATAAATATTTATTTTATTCTCTTACATTAGGTGTATCATAAATTCTATTTTTATTCCAATATTGTTTTTAAATTATGTCCAATGCCGTAGCATCTTCCGTGGGCAACTTCAATCTGTTAATTTTGTGTCACGGTGCGCGCGCATCGTAAAATTTCACTCTCATACATTTTTTATTAAACGCGCCTAAAGACGTATAACTTCAAAAAATATTAAAAAACCTTAATTGTTTTTTTAATATTGCAAATAAAAATCGCACAAATAGCTCTTGGTTTTAAGAACCATTAAAAAGACATGATTTTTTTACAGTTTTGAGCTATGATTATGTACTTTTCCCTTCCCGCGACAGCCTTAACTATTAAATATAAATTATGTTCCAGAAAAATCCAATCACAGACGCTGCTTAAAAAAATGAATGTATATCTCCCAAAACATTTTTTTTAAAGATTCAATGTTTTCGTAAATGTTTTTGTGCTTCCTTTATAAACTCCATTAAGATCTCACCTGTCCATGCACTGTGCGCGGACATCAGCCAGCACCCTGGGCAGGTCTACTGGCCTGTCTTTTCCCTCCATATAACTGGGATCCAGTCCATCGCTGCCGTATTGGAACTGTACGACTTCGCTGGTCGCATTACGGACTGTCATGTCGTAGTGGAGTACCAGGTCTTCCAGGGACTGCAAATAGAGATATAAAAACAATTCGTCAAAAAAATTTGTTTGTATTTAGATATATTAAAAAATATTAATTCATGGTATAACAATAAATTCGTAGGCACAAAACGCTTATAACCAGAAATATTCATAACACACACAGAAATGTGTCTGCCCCATGCCCAATTGGGTTTTTAGTGTCATTTTAGAAAAGTTATTCAGAATTCCTATAAATCTTATACCTTAACCAATCTCCTCTGCAGATATCCCGTCTCAGCAGTTTTGACAGCAGTATCGACCAGTCCCTCTCTCCCTCCCATCGTGTGGAAGAAGAATTCGGTAGGAGTGAGGCCCGTGTAGAAGCTGTTTTCAACAAAGCCACGGGCCGCTGGTATCTTTGCTGGAAGTTTTTTGTAGAAAGATTTACGCATGTTTAGAACCAGTTCATCATTAATATTTTTGAGGTGAAAAAATCTACGCTGGTTTTATTTGACGGTTACACTATACGAATAGGAAAGTTAAAACTCTGTAATGTATTCTAGGGTTGCCAGGAACAATTACCGGGTCAAAGTTGGGAAACATAACATAAAACTACATAACGTAGAAAATTTAAATAATTATTTATTTTTAATAGTAATTTTAACAAGTATACATTAAATTTTAATAAGAATTAATAGATTTGAAGAAGTAGCTGCTTGGAGATGAGAAATCTTATGTCCGTATTTCAAAACGTCAATTATAACTCTGGTTTCCAAAGGCTGAAGCCTCGGGAAAGGAAAAACATTGTGAGAAAACCGGCTTGCCTTAGACCCAAACAGTCAGCGGCGTGGGTCAGGCACAGGAGGCTGATCACCTACTTACCTATTAGAATGACAAATGATCATGAAACAGATACAGAAATCTGAGGTCCAGACATAAAAAGGTTCAAGTTCAAGACAAGATATTTAATATATACTTACAATGTCTTTCGAAATGCGGCAACGACCTATCTTCGAACCCGTTTGGCACTCGTTTGCCGTTTAAAGCTTGTTGACCCACGCACGCAATCATTTGCGATATATTGATGTTCGAACCTGTACGAAAAAACATATTTTAACATTAAGAAAGTGATATTTATCTAATTACAGATAATGAACTTCATTTTTCTACCTTTGGATCCACTTTGGGCCATGATAAGGGGTGCGTTCGTCGGGTGTAACTCTCTGAAGCAAGCCTTCGCCGCTAACTCTCTGAAATTTTGTAAATCGTATTATCTTTATGGCTAGATGTTTTTATTATGATGAAACTAGCTAAAGCTGGTTTGGTGACTATAGAAGCGTTTCAGAGTGTAACCGACCGGACGTGCTACCGAGCTCAGTTATCGTTTACTTTGTCACGTAAAACGCACGCGCCGACGAGTACAGACAATCGAAAAATGAGAAATGAGAACTTTGTTTCGTCTTCCCGTAACTGGTTGAATAATGTCACAAATGCACCCACTAGTAATCTTCGAGCAGTGGATGAACTTGAATTCTTTTTTTTCGTTGCTGTTGAAGTCTTTGTTTCTTTTTCCATAAAATTTACACGACAGCAACTCGAACATTCATGGTGAGCACGTCTGTACTTCGCCGCGGTCAGAATAACTCTGAAACGTGTTGGCGCTGACACGCGTTGATACGCCAGCGCCAAGCGTCAGCGTGACTCTAAAACCAGCCTAAATGGTATTGGACCAATATAATAACATATCAACAACTATATCTATATTGATGGATATAAATGATGTATGGGACATTCAGAGACTTACCTAATGCTGCTAAGTTCACTCAGCATAACAGCTTCCAAGGTCTCTTCCATACTGCATCCTGGCTGACACTGCAGAGTGCCTTTCTCCATCTCGAGAATATATCCGTCGCATTTCGAGTATCTACGTAATGAAAATAACGAACCGTTATACCACTTTCTAAGAGTACGTGATGTTTTCATATATTTGTTTATTTTTGTGCGTTTAGTTCTACATAAACCCACGTTCTTTTTTTTAGATTTTATTAAATCATTTAAAGTTACCTTAACTATACGATTGTCAATATTATTCTTGCCGATTCAAAGTCGAGACTAATTAAGACCTCCAAGTCAAAAACGTACAAGATTTAACATATTATGGGAATCGTACTTAGCGCTTAAGTACTAGAATAAGCTAATCACAGAATCTTTACTAAAAGTCTCTTTCTCTTTCTCCACTGGAAGCCATATACTTTTAAAAATATATATATATATTTGGATTGCATAACAGACTTAACTGACAGATGACAGTTGAGATCTTTCGCACATACTTATGAAAAATCATGTTAGTTTTAATAGGCAATTAATATGATTTTAGTTTTAATCAGATTAATTGCCTTTTATAAAGTCTGTACAAAAATATAGGGAAATGTGAAATATTATATATTTATAAGTAATAAACGTTTATATACATACCCAGACTCGAGTAATTTATTTTTCGCTTCCACGAGCTTCTTCCCCGGAGTCACGTCAATAATGCCGAAACTGAATCCGCGATTCATCATGTAGTAAGACGCCATTCGGGCTAACCTTAAAAACCACAATTTACACATTCTAAAGTATCCAGGGCGTTGTCAACATATTTATGCGTCGCGTCGCTAAATGGAAATGGATAGGCCATACACTCCGAAGAGATCCCAATCATATTCCCAAACTGATGCTTGACTGGAGCCAAGCACATGTTTCAACCCGCACGGAAAGTCCAGTTCCGGGCAAACCTGGCGCCGTACAGTTGCAGAGGCAAAGAGAGCCGGAAAGACTTGGAGCGAGGTGAAATACGAGGCTCAAGACCGAACCCGATGGAGATTAGGGGTTTAGGACTACGGGTTATAGGACATTAAAGAGAAAGAAAGAGTCAAAAGTCGTATGGAGTTGAAAAAAAATGAAATGCTTCTAATTTTACATTTACTGCCAGTTCTCAAATTAAGGGCGTAGAACGGAAGAGAAGAACTGGCAATACTCTCCGCATCTCTTTTTAATCGTCGAGTTTCTTGTTTTACAAAACGTTTGCAAGGAGCTGCAACCATTACACCATGTTGCGCATGACATCTTAAGAAATTAATAATAAGAAAGGAAATTGAAAACAAAGATTTGTCTTCTATCACCAGGAGGCATAGTGAAATAGGAGCACGCACTTACATTCTCGTAAAGACGTATTTATTGAATATTATTAGTTAGATTAATACAAAATCTTAAAAGTAAATTTACCTCCACATCCCCCTGACAGCGTATTCTTCTCCCCAATCCCGCAAGAGGATATAGAAGACACAGGTTTTAGTACCAGAACCTAAAGTGCTTTTATCCATCGATCCGCAGAGTAGTTCAGAATTCCGGAGTATCACATCTAGAAAGCATTAAACAAACTAATTATTAACAAAATTGACAGCAAAAAAATCAATAATCATTTTAGAAGAAAATTAAACTATTTTTTTTACATATGCTAGATGTTTATAAATACACGCAAACAATTACAAAATCTGATGATCATAACATTTTTTATTCTCTATGTATAATTACGAATAACAAATAAATCTGAATTCGTTGATATAATGAGCTCCAAAATATTTTTTGTATAATATTGTATTATGCCATTACGTATACAATAAGCAAATACAAATATCATTCATAAACTTATTACTATTATTTAAACTTCAGCCTGCATAATTTTTAGATTAATGGTAACAGACCATCTTTTTTGTGTTCCTTATATGTGGGGGGCTTATAATATTATTCTTTAATCATGTCCCACCGAATCTAAAAATTATAAAATTTAAGGTAGATAAGGAAAACTTCTTAAAAATGTGTTTTTAAATAAATTGTTATCATTCTTGAAAAAACAAATTGATAAAAATTACTCACAAGAGTCCTGTACGCACATATCTTTGTTCCCCGTATAGTTCTTGCCTTTCGTCTCTAAGTTTGCTTTTACCTCGCATTTCTTGTTTGGTCTCAGAATTAGACTAAAATAATATCATATTATGTAATTCACCTTGTAGACAATTTTACGATTTATTTAAAAATAATGTTTTTAAGACGTAGAACTTAGAACGCAATATGTATTTGTTATATTCAAAACTACCTTAATCAGTTAATTTTATGGGATAGTTTAGTATCATTCTAAAAATTAGAAAGAATATTGGATTTCCGATTCTTATGAAATAATTTATGCATATTCAGTAAGTCTGAGAATCGGCTACTATCTTTCAAACCCCTAAGTGATACTGGGTGTCCATCCCAAAAAATTATATTTTTATTTTTTAGATAAATTTTTTTATGATAGGTACAAGAACACAAAACCTCTAATTTTCATCTACCCTCTACGATCAACGCTATTTTTTTTATTAGTTATTGTTATTTTTTAATGAACTTATAACTTGAACTCTGAGGTTTATATAGAGAAAAACCAAGTTTTCATTCCGGAAATCCGAACAGTCTCTAGGGTAGCATAGCAAAATGTTCCATGTTGGTAAGTAAAATCAAATTAAGGAGAAACGAAGTTCGCGGGGGCAGCTAGTACAATATAAACATATTGTATTTATTTGTACACGACGATTACTTAATGAAATCCTTAACTTTTATAACATACTAAAAACAACTACCCTACCTAAATATCTGTTTTCCAGTCCAAAGCTTCCTTGGCTTGAGAATAGCTGGTGGAGGCATATCTATCCTCATATTACAGTCAGGTCCTGCCAGAAGACAGCTGGCTAACTGCTGAGCTTCCGCTTTGGTGAAGAACGTGTCCCTTTGGGTGATCAAATACCCTCCCGTTATGAAATCTTGGGTCGCTGCAATGAGAAGCTCTCCATTTCTTGGGGTCACTAAGTTTGATTTGTTCTGGAAAAACGATAATTAAATGATGCAGTTTCCCGAATATGCGGGTAGACTAAAATAAATGCAATTGGCTTGGGCATAGCTACATACTTTATTCTTTTAATTATATTTTAATGCTATTGCATAGATTTAATCACGGGCTTTGAGCGAGGCGACCGAATCAAGAAATTTTGTAACGAAAATAAACCTAACACACGATGACGTAATGTAGGTGCGGCCAATACGTTAGAGCGGGACGGAACGCATAATGCGTCTCACATTGGTCTGGCATGATCGGTGACGTAGCGCAGGTACGTTACAGTGGGACGGCACGCATATTGCGTATTCACATCTCTTACTTGAATATTACTGTTTTGTTAACCAAACAAGGTAGGTAAACTTACTCCCATCAGAATAAGAGCTTCAGCCCTGGCCTCCTCTGTTTGCGGCAAATGCATGTTCATCTCGTCGCCGTCGAAATCCGCGTTGTAAGGTGTGCAGACACACTCATTAAACCTACCAATAAATACTACTTTATTTTTGTTTACTGTCCCTAAACTCTTTGAGTAATTTTATTTGCCAGAATATACTTATTTAGAATACGATTTCTTATAAATTGTATTCTGAATTCAACAAACTGTTAATAAAAATACTATTAATTAATTCTTGTATATCCGATCATCTTGCTATCTATTCAATATTGTCTTTATTTAAGCGCGTTGATATATAGAAAATATGGCTATTATTCGGTACCTATTTGAAATCCTTACGGGTACATAATGCGGATGTGTTAGAGTGGTTGGGGCTGCAATTAACCATACTAGGCATGGGAAACGGCAATTAACTTGCTCAGAGATTCAGCACTTACGTGTGCATTGGCACACTTAACTTCTTTAGTTTAACACTGACCAAATTCATAACGAACAAACGGTCATAGTCAAAATCAAAAATGATTTATTCATATAGGTACCACAATGTACATTTATGAACGAAATGCCTATAATTTTACATTTACTGCCAGTTCTCAAATCAAGGGTGTAGAACGGAAGAGAAGAACTGGCAATAAACTCTCCGCCACTCTTTTTAATCGGAATGCAACTCATTGTCCGTTATTCGATAAGTTTTAAAACAAATTAATAAATCGTTACATTACTTTAAAGAGGCCGTATGTTTATTGTTTACTGAATAGATTCTGTTATTCAACATTCGTTAGAACGAATTATTATTTGTTAACAAAGCACAATGGTGTTGTTGGACAGTGTGGATTTTATTAAAAAATCCAGTGTTTTTGGATTATTTCAAAGCTAATTATTTACACTTCGTTGCGTTATACTAAAACGTACACATAAAAAAAACAGGTTACATAAGTTATAAGGCAACGGGCGGCCTTATCGCTAACAAGGGATTACTTCCAGGCAACCCTCGTATGGAAAAATAAAAAAGAAACACCTGCAGAGGGTAGAGTACAAGAAGTGCAAATAATTAACAAAAAAGATCGTAAAATAACTTGTGACCCTGACTATAACTAAAATGAACTAAAATCTACACACATAACATGACAGATAACAATCTTAAAGAAATTAATTATTTCTTTACACACATGTAAAGATATTTGGTCCTAAGTAAAAGCCAGATTGACTTAAATTAGAAAGTGTTGCACAATTTCTATTCCCAGTAAACTATGCCATACTGGTCTAAGATCCCGCTATACAACGACCTTCACCGAGATGCTTATTTAATGAAATTTATTTTATATATTATTTAATATGTCAATCAATATAATCCATATGGGTTGCCTAGCAAATTTCAGTCCAGAGTATGTTTAATTAATTTAAAAAAAAAATATTTTTTTAAACATTTCACCGGTATGATTATTAGATAAATTCTATACCAATCGAAAGTATGAAGCCCATAGAATATGCAAACGTTAGGTTGTTTTTAATCAATTAATTATTTATGGGTATATTTTTTATGTGACACTAAAGTATAGTATATCTTTAGTATAAAAGAAGGCTATAGTGATACATATATAATACTACCCTGATTAAAAATATTGATTGAAAAATGTTCAAAAAATTTACTACATGCAAATTATAAAATATATTTTTTTTAAATATTAATTAAACATACTCTGGACTGAAATTTGCTAGGCAACCCATATGGATTATATTTATTGACATATTAAATTAAATATAAAATAAGTTTCATTAAATAAGCATCTCGGTGAAGGTCGTTGTATAGCGGCATCTTATACTATACAATAATATTGTTCCAAATAATCTGGCAATGTACCTGAATGTCCTCTGAGGCTGAACCTTCGCTCGGTGACACATGATGGATAGCTTATGAAGGGAAGGTTGACGGTTGAACAAGACCACGTCTCCGTCCACTAGATGGCGCTCCACTATATCTCCGCACTAAAACATTTAATTAATTATTTATTAATTTCTTACCGACTTCAATAAAGGAGGTTATCACAATTTGGTAGCACTTGAATGTGAATTTGAAAATTAGAAGACACTGCAAAAAAATATTTTGTATATTTGTTTACAAATTTCTTGGAAACAAAAATTAATATCAATGCTATGATTTAAATCAGACATTTCATCAGTTTCATCAACATGGGTTGCTTAGTTATTGAGTTTTATATCTATTACATACATTTCAGTCGACAGGTATTATTATATACACACCTTCAACTCCTGCGCAATTTTCTCCCTATTACCGTATTTCAGGAACTTTTTAAAGCTGACTCCACGCTGTTGTACGTAATTTGCACCGGGATGTACGTCCGGTCCGTTACAAACGAGTTTCCGGAGCCATTGAAGATTCGCCGGAAACACACGTTCTGGATATGTAAGAATTTTGGCTACGTGCACTGGGACTCCGACCTATAAGTATATATATGTATACTATAAACCTTGATTAGTTAAATAGTTGCTTCTTTGCTTCGTGACACGTATTAGAATTTTAAGCTTTTTAATTTACGTTCATGAGAAGGTAGCTTTTAACCTCACTTTATTTTTTAAATCGAACCCAGTACCCATAAACGACGGATGTTAGGACTGTAGGAAGTGTAGATCTGTGGTCTCTGCCTAATAAGATAATATTATATAATCAAATAAATAAATACAATTTTTCTTTAAAACTCCGAAATGTCTAAACATCAGATAATAATGTCATATAGACATACATTTTGCGTTGATCGAAGAGTAATCGAAAAACTGAAGCCTATTTTGAATCGTACTATAAAAATGGTAAAAAAATATATTACCGCTGGAAACGTTGTATCGCTCTCGAAGGCAATTATATTGAATAATTATTTATTTATACTTCATTACATTTATAGAAAAACAAATAACATAATACATAAAAATTATAAGAGATGCAATGGGCGGCCTAATCCTTATCTTCCAGGCAACCCGTCACGAAAAAAACGAATTAAATTAAATTGTATTAAAAAAATGATGTTTTCTATGTTAGCCTACGAACCTTCCAGCAACTTCACAAATAAAATTGAATTTTTGTCTTACATAATAATTATACTCTAATAAATTTGGTAATTCATAATTATTTCAGACATAATTTTAATACAAAATATCAGTCATTTCAAATGTCACCCACCTCCTGTATCTGCAGATTAGGATCTGGCGAAATAACAGTTCTGCTTGAAAAATCAACTCGCTTTCCAGATAGATTTCCTCTGAACCTTCCTTGCTTTCCTTTTAGTCTCTGCACTAGTCCTCGACCCGGTTTTTTCGGCTGAAATCATTATGCATATTAGAAAAATTAGGCTCAACTCCTTGATGGAAGTCTTGGGTTTGATTCCCGGCAGTAATTAGGTCGAAGAGGGCCTAGTAGCTCACTGACAAATACATCGCTTAATTAAATGATTAACTCATAAATCTTCGTAGTATTTCAAGATCCAGTTAAATGCGGAATTACGAACAATATGAAACATAGGTCATTTACTACTCCAGGTCTACGTATGGGCCGCTACGATTGTCTTGGTATAGAAGAGCAAAGAGTTGGAAGTGTGTAATAAGTATAGTAATAATAGTACAATTAGTGGGATTTTGCCGCCTCAAACGAGTTTAGCGCTACAACCTTTTTATGTCTGGGCCTCAGATTTCTGTATCTGTTTCATCATCATTTATCAATCAATAATAGGCGAGTAGGTGATCAGCCTCCTGTGCCTGACACACGCCGTCGACTTTTTGGTCTAAGGCATGCCGGTTTCCTCAAGTTTTCCTTCACCGTTCGAACGAATGTTAAATGCGCACATAGGCAGAAAATCAATTGGTGCACAGCCGAGGATCAAACCTACGACCTCGGGGATGAGAGTAGCTCGTTGAAGCCACTAGGCCAACATGAACTTTACTATAGTATCATATATTATATTACGACAATACATATCAATGTTGACGGTTGAAACGTGTTGAATTTCCATACAATTTTTATAGTAATTGATCGCATACAAAAATCTATCGTTATTATAAAAATAGCTATTCACATATAGTTCAAGAGTACAGTACTCGATAATCAACATATTTTACATACCTGCATAGATAAAGGAATCCCAGACATCTCACTGTTGATATACAATGCGCAATGGAGCTGCAAATAATCCCAATCCTCTTGCACCATCTCGGACTTGCCTCCGCTGGCCACGTGACGAGCTATGACGTCATTGATTAGGAGGATCTCGGACTGTTTCATTGTTAGGTCGTCTTCGTTACTGGAAAAAGAAGTTTGTTGTTTCATTTATAGTCGTTATTTATTAAATTAGTGAAAAGTACTACTACGCAAAAGCAGTCTTCGGAACAAGTGTGTAATTGAGAATTGAATCAAAGTTAATCTAAATTAATTAATTTTCATAAAAGTCAAAAATCATTTATTCATATAGGGAACACAATGTACCTACACTTATGAACGTCAAAAAAGAAATTTACATTAAATGTTTCTAATTTTACATTTACTGCCAGTTCTCAAATCAAGGATACGTAGAACGGAAGAGAAGAACTGGCAATAAACTCTCCGCCAAGTTTTTTTTACACAACGTTTGTAAGGAGTTGCAACCATTACACCATGTTCCACATGACATCTTAAGTAATCAATAATAATAAAATAAATTAAAAACAAAGATTTGTCCTCTATCAGCAGGAGGCATGGTGAAATAGGAGCACGCACTTACATTCTCGTGGGAACAACATGCAACAATTAAACCATTATATGTATGATTAAGTTAATTTTTACAAATTAACATAAATACTGCTTTATTCAAAGTAAAGGTTGTTTTGTACGAAAAGATAATTAGAATGTGATTGCCGAGTAGTTCCAAATTTTGCCGCATCCATGCGTAGTAACTTACGTGCCAGCCTTCATATCAGAAGCTACACTTGGTCGGATGCAGAGCGGCGGGACTGGAAGCCTTGTAAGAATAAGATCCTCAGGTCGGGATTTTTTAACACTCATACCAAGGAGAGGTACATCTTCATCTGGGATACGTCGGAATAAATTTTGCACCTGAAAAAACTTTACTGATGAGCCACTATTGCAAAATTCTTTAATTGATTTTAGCACAGAGATATAGTTTACTCGGTAAACTTAATGGAGATTTATGCTTTTAATATTTATATAAAACCAACGGGACCGGTAACACAGATGTTGACAGGGCAGTGGACTCAAGCTTTTGCAAATTTATAGTTAAACAACATGCAGCCTGTCCTTGCAACAAAACATATTGAGTGTCGAATATATGGCTGCGACTGACACAACAACGAACAGAATATAAACATGGACATAATAGAAACTAAAAATGTTATGCTTGTAAAAAATGTTAAACAAATATTTAAGATACATCTTACTAAAATTGTCTGCCAACATAATATAAAAGTAGCTAATGATAGTATGTACGTAGACATCACATATTCGCGACGACAACATAGTTGGAAAATTTATTTATTATAGCCTCTATTCGGACATGCCAGTATTTTTCTTTATTTTTCGTATATTGTACTTTTCTTCCACTTTTGGGTGTCCGTTTGCCAGATGGCAAAGGCCTCCTCCAACCTTCTCCATTCTGGTCTTTCTATGGCCAGTTGGAAAATTAGCAAAAGTAAATATATATAAAAAAGAAAAATTTCATACATCTACACAGATGAAGTTAAGGGTTACGAATATCATACCTAACATAAGATTTATTATAAAGGTTTGGAAAAAAAAGATAATCACAGTCATCTAGCTAGAAAGCCGAGTGATGAATAATTTCATGTTTTGTAATATAATTGTGAAAAGAATATCATTGTATAGTAAACTTTACTCTAATTAAAGTAAGAATATTACCTCCAAGGGATTCATCTCAATAATCAAGCCGCTATTACTATCCCGGCTATTTCTTTATTTGCTTCTTTTGCTTCATTGAACTCGCTCAAAACCCTTTTCACCAATGGATCTGTGGGCTTTTTAGCCCTATACTTCTCATGAACTATCTTCAAAATACCTGCAGAACTCTTTTTAACAACACCATTAAGGGATTCACAGTGTGGACATTTGTTACATGTCTTTGCTTTTTTTAAGACAGCTGCTCTTAGATTTTTCTTATGAAGATAGGAGATTTCAGGATTCATGAATTTTCTTCTGTATGATTTTTTCAGTGGCTCCGCCAGCATTACTTTAGCACAGGTCTAAAAAATTTGATAACTGTTTAATGTTTAAAGTCAGAAAGTTAATTGAGTATTAAACAACAATACCACACTTAATCTTAATATTAAGCTTACTTGCAAATTAACCATATTACCATCATACAGTATGTATGTAATTACCAAGCAGTTAAACTTAGTTCGGCCGGTAATCAAACGAAGGACCACATTGAGTTAAATTGAGTAATGGGCTAAAAACTTATCTCACAAATATTTAGTATGAAATTATGTTACAGGAAATGAGTTTTTTTTTTAAATCCTTACCTTACATATAGTCTGAAGTATAGTTATAACAGATCTGAAATATCCCACATGAAATACAGGAAGAGCCAGCTCTATGTAACCATAGTGTCCTACACAATCTGCCAATCCCAAACCACATGTCTCACAATTTGCATCTTTTTGATTTGTTCCCTAAAAAAAAATTAATTGTAAGCGAGCTTGAAAATAAAAATAACTTATATTTCTTTTTATAAAACATCAATACCATAGCACTTTATGAAAACATACTTCGTATTTATTTTGTGATTATGAAGTGTAAAAAAATGTAAATAGATACCATTCTTCTATCCAGCACTCCATATGTAGCTGGTACTCTTTGGCCATCTTGTGTATACAAGTTTTTCGTAATCACTTGTATGTGAGCTGCTAGCTGAATATCAGATGGACTGTCTACGTTAAATGTTACATGGGATCTAAAAAGTCATATATTATAAAGTTACAACATATACACATTGCATTTATTTATTTGTAACCCACTAGTCTACTTGTATTTTCTATTTCTACAATATAAACTATCAAAATATAGTATGAAGATTGCACACAAAACCAATCATATTAAAGAAAAAATCAGGATTATTGAAAAGAATAAAATATATAAAACTTAATACTTAACCTATTTAAGGTTAACTAAGCAGCAGACTGTCCAATAATGGTATAGAACTGTTATAGTTTAATGAAAAGTATGTATCTCATTTTAATTTTTGAAATAAATAATAGCAGTAAAGTAATAACAATAAATAAACATAACCTTACTTACATTTTTTTTCCGACATAAGTCTCCCGATATTGTTCTTTGGGCATTTTGAATAGGTATTGTTATTTTATTTTTAAATTACATTCACATTTTACTCACGTATCTAAAGATTTATTTAGAGCAATATATTTAAAATATAAATGAAAACAAACCCAGCTGTCACATCAGCTGACAGCATCGAGACAACAATCGGGATCAGGGTTCACAACCTGAAGCCAGGCAGTTATCGTACCAGGGCCCTAAAATTATCGTATATGTGATCATTATACGATAAATTATCGTACAGTCAGGAAAATGGCTAAAAAATACTTTAAAAAATCATATGAAACGTGAAAATAAAATGTTGCAAACGATTTATAGTTTAAATCTTGTAAACTTGTGTTTTTCAAATTGAAAAAAATTATAATAATTCAATTTAAATGTTCGACGTATAGCACAGACCCAAGCTGGGCCCTCATCCACTTCGAGTGTGATTAACGCGCCAACATTTCAAATTTATAAATAACAAAATAATGTTAAAGCTAAATATATTTGCGAGAACAGAATACGCAAATATTAATGAAACTTAACGTTTTATATACAACTTTTAATCTTTTCCGTCAAAGAGGAACAAAACTACCCAATAATTTATCTTTGAACGATATGGTGTTCGCTCTAAGTGATATACCTATTGTCCGTAAACATCGCATATTATTTTTATCACTTAAAATTTGTTAGGTATTAAAATGCTATCGAAGACTTCCGAATCTGCGTCACCATACAGCTTAAAAAAGCTGTGCATTCTGATGCATTTTTTGTGTTTCTACATTAACGCTTTGTTCATCCGCTGTAGTCGCCTTGTGACAGCATATTTTCCGAATAGAAAAATAAGCCAATTGATGGCACTGACACTAAAAACTGTAATTGTTATTGGGCTATCTGTGTTATCATCAAATTTTTTATCAGAATGGAAATTATCGTACAATCTGCGTACGATAGTCATGTACCATGGTACATCGTACGTTGTTATGAAATTATCGCATTTGTACGATAATTATCGTACGGTTGTGAACCCTGATCGGGATAGCAATTTTAATTTTTAATTCAATTTTGTAAGTTGTAGGTTCTTCTTCTGACGTTGACATTTCTTTTAAACTTCAGATGGTAGAAACATGGTCTCACTGCAAACAGATTATGCATAACATATTTTACTACCATAAATCGGCTCTCATTACATTTCGGTTTAATTTTTTATTATAATTTTTTTGTAATTTTAAACTGATTTATAGATTTAAATTTTTGTTCAACTGAAAGTTGCATTTTCATCATTAGGTACTCACTTTAAATTAGAATCTTAATTACTACTACTTATAAAATTAAAAAGTTCAAGGGTTGTCATGATTCCAATCTTGCAAATTTAGTATTCCGCTAAATAAGAATTTTTCATTTTAGAATTAAAAGAAATAGTTGTAACCGTTTCAGCATGCGTTAATTTTTGTTTATTTAGCTGTTTAAATGTTTTAGTACCGAAACTAGCTTTTTACAATACCAGAAATTTCGAAAAACTATTAAAATAAGTGACCTAAATGGGTCAGTAATTTAAATCGCCCATAGGTGATTATAATTAGTAAATTAATTAATTGTTCTTTATAGGTGATTTTAATGCAAGTTTCCGGAAGACATTTATTGTTGGAAACTAGTGGCATATCGAACTTTTGTTCCTTTAGTTATTTTAAATAAAAAATGGTTTGCATATTATGTAGTTTAAGATAATTATTAATATATTAAAAGTAAACAGATTGTCAATATATTAGGTAAATTTTTGAATATACAAATAGATACAGAAAATTTTCTACTAAATGTTTCTACTAATTGTATTATTTGCTCACCTGACAACCCAGTTCATATGTTTCTGGCGTAGAAGGAAGCGCTTAGCGCGCCGTTTTTTGGCTTGTCAACTGAAACCACGCAACAATTTTTACATTTCCAGTCTTGATAAATGCTAATAATTTGCTAATGTTAACAAATCGAATTGTGTTTTTCAATGCGCCGTACAAACTTGTGTAAAATAGGAGTGAAGTGTTAAAAGAAATCGAATTGTAACTAGTTTTCCCACCGCTGTGACCCGCGAACTCAAAACATGCCCCTGTTAAAAAGAAAAGCCTTTGAGAAATCATCGGCGTCAGGGTATCTGCGTGACGATGATGAAGTTTTCCACTGTGAGATCACCGATGAGATATTCAAGGATTATGAGTAAGTATTAGTCGGTACATAATTTTCGCGCATTTAATTGTTTTTTTCGTTACTCTTTCTAAGATATCACTTGAGCACGCCGTAGACATTGTTTCGTGCGGCCTCTTAGATAGTTACGCGAGCGTGACATGAGGTTTCTCATTTTTATCACGTCGCGTTTTGTTTTACTGCGATTTATCAAACTTTTTCAATTTGTTTGTAGGGAGTACTGTGAAAGAATCATTCTCGTTAACTCGATGGTATGGTCCTGTGAAATGACGGGAAAGAATAATTTGACGTATGCTGAAGCTCTGGAAACTGAAAAAGCTGCAAGGAAATCTCTAAGAGATTTCCCAATGGAACTAAGAATACCAATACTTTACCTTGCTACCAAAACCAATAGGAGTTCTTTTGCTGAGATGTCTGAAGATGTGTTTAATTATGTGAGAGAGAGATACTTTGTAGGGGAGACTGTGGAAGCTTGCCTTGAGGGTGACAATTGGCGGGAGGCCCATATCTTATCTGTTGACTCTCAAACACAACATCCAGATAAGTAAGTCCAGCTTATAATTTTTTTGAACACCAGCTAAATCCAGTTGCTACATTTCATTGTTTATCTATTAATGTTTCCAAATTAATAGTTTAATATAACCAATTACATAATAATTAGTAGAAAACTGAAAAAGTTTATTTAGAATTGTTCTGTTTTATTCTAGCAAAACAATGTTACCTGCTTCTGCTTATTGTTATGAAGTGGAACAATATGATGAAAGTGATTCATCAGCTACTGGCCAAATTGGCACAGCACCTTATGAACGCATAAGACGACGTAAGGGCATCTATTCACGGGATAAAAACAGGTTGTTTCTTAAACAATTTGTTCAAATGGGACCTGTTATTACCATAAAGGTATAATTTTTTGCCTTGTTATATTATTGTAGTTAATTTTTTTATCTTATTTCATATATTTATGTGTTTTTTCTATATTTTGTCGGTTTGGTTGCCTGGAAGATATGTCTTGTTAGTAATAATTCATCTGTAATGACAATTATATGAATTGCCAGATTTTTTTTTGTTATATTATTGTACCAAATATAAAACAAATTAGTTAATTAATAATAAATTTGTTCTGTTTAATGGTGTAGTAGTTGTAACTGGTTTGTAATCTCAATTTTTGCTTTGCTAATAAGATAAGTTAAATCTAATAAGATATGTCCCATTCAAAAAATGGTCTCTAATATAAACTATTTGTTACCATAAAATACTGTACCTACCGCTTGAAGCTCTAGTTTCTGCTCTTTTTCCCTTAATATTTACCCCATTGAGTCAAACAGTAATATAAATAATATTCATTCACCTGTTCAATATTCAAGTGCTTTGATAAGCATACAAATGACAAAAAAATATTGATTTCAAATTTTACAATTTAAAACAAATACCAAAATTTTAAACAAAGCGAACTTACTATAATTGCATAAATAATACTATAATTTCAATTTCCCTGTTACAGGCATCTGCAATAGAGAAATACAACATCAACAAAGTCCACTTTGACCAAATATTCACAGGAGCACCACCAATTTTCCCTCCATCTAAGAAGTTGTTAATGTCTCCGTCAACATCCAAGGTGCAGGCAAAACCTGGATCCGCTTCCAAGCTTAAGTCCATGAAGAGCCCACAAAAGGGCAGACAGGAATCAATGGATAAATTTGTGAAGAAGGCGGACAAAAGTGATGGTATGTAAAATAAAGTGACTAACATTATTATTTAATATTATCATTAGCCACTGAACCCATTTTAATAAAACCTGAGAGAATTTCAATTACTACTTCCTATCATTTATTTTACTATCTTTATCAACTACTATTCAGTCTTGGGATCAATTGGTTATAAGCACCAATTACTTTATGGATTTTACTCTCTATTTACTGTCATGTTAAACACTCCTTTAACTTCAGTTAGTAAACCAAAAATAGTAAATCCAGAGGCTAGGAAAAATGCCCAAGAACTGGCAATGAAGATGCGTCGAGCTGAGGAACAATTAAGGCAGAGAAAGGAAGATGAAAAGGCCAAGAAAAAGGAGAAGACAGCTCGTGTGATGGCGTATATGAAGGAATGGCAGAAGGTCAAGGATGACTTAGAGTTGGAAGACCATAAGGTAATAGTTAATACTTTTCTGTTTTAAATTCTTTAATAATGCTTCCAGTTGAGTTTAACTACAGTCCGACATCAATTGGTTTAGTTTTCAAGTTAATAATATTAGTTATTTGAATATTCATTATTGTTTTTAATTTATAATTAATCTATTGGTTCTTGTGACAAATTTTATTATTTCTACGAGTATATTACTGCAGGTTTTTTTAAATATGTTACAATGAACTATTCAATTTTAAAATTCCTCAGGTATTACCAAAGGGTACGCCAGTAGTTATAGAAGGCATAGAGCCGAAACACATTGGTGATTTCCTATCTGTGCTAGACTTTGTACATACCTACGCTGAAGTGCTCAAGACCAAAGACGTTTTCCACAATGAATTAGACTGGGATACTTTCCGTAAGGTAAATAAAGTATTTTAAATTACAATAAGTGGATTTTTTTTAATTACATAGAAAATAACTCTCTACTTTCAAGGGCCTGCAACACACTCGTAAGGTTCCCGTCATCGCTATGGTGCTTTAACACTTTAAAAAGTGTCTACTTGTTTGTCTTTTCTTATAAATAAACCTATTATTTAATATATCAAATTATATCAGGATTATGTATCCAAATATAACCACAAATTTACACATTTCTAATATAATAGAGGATATAAGTAATATAGATTTAAAAGTTTAGAATAATTTAATGTCTCTTTTCTTTTCAGGCCCTAACTGTAAAAGATTCAGCGGGATCATTTAGTGACTTAATACAGATGTTCCTGAGTGCTATTTTTTCATTGCAAGAAGATGAAGCAGAAGAATACAATGAGAAAGGAGGCATTCAGGAGTCCACAGGTAACATGATTTGATGAATGTCTTTTGTTATGTAAATAAAGATATGATTTTATATTTGTGAAATATAAGCTTGTGATTTTTAATCTCTACATTTAGTAAGATTTTTTAATGTATTTTTAGTTGAAAAAAATAGTGAAGAAACAGAGATGGGCGTAAACCGGGCAATAGAGCTAGCGACTCGCGCTAGTAAGTGGGCCCAGACTTATCTCGGAACTCCACTTAGCAAGCTTCCATTGGATCCTTCCACTGTTAGCGAGGTTTTGAGGTGATTTCCTTTGTGAGAGTACATACTATAAATCAGCTATGACATTGTGTACTAACTATCAATAATATTTTTGGTTTATTTTTTATATACATATAATGTAGATAACATATATATAACTAATCTTCACTTATTTATATATATCGTATACGCCCTACCCTTGTGCATTCTACAAAAACTAACATCTGTCTTGAGCCATATCTTAATACGTTATATCTTGTATTACTTGATTTATTCCGGCTCGAAGGACCAAATAAATAATGGCTTCCAGGCTTCACCTGCTGTCGTCCGGCAGCGCCGCAGGCAGCCGTTGTGTGGCCTGGAGGTATCACCAGCGCGGTGGGTACAGCTCCAATGATGATCCGGGTCTCCATCTCAGGATACAGAGGCCGGCGCTGCTCAAGCGACTCACGCAGAAACATGTTGCCGATTTGCCGATGGGTAAGTTTTACGTGCTTATTACGTACTAGTAAACTTGTGTGTGTGCTTATTACTTAAAGCCTAGATAGACAAATGAGAATTAGCCTTATACGTTTTGCATTCTATGAAATAGTTACTTGAATCGGTTAAAGTGGTTTAGATCGCTAAAATATTAAAATTTGGACTTAATAATTTAGATTATATATCGATTACCAATTAAATTAAATTCTCAAAAACTACGGAATTCACATAATATTCAAATTTCATATCAAAACAGAATTACTTTATCTTATATTTAACTTTTATTTGTTATAATTGATTTCAGATGATAAATTCGCAATCCTGCAATGCCTCATGAACCAAGTGTTGAGTTACGCGACTGTTCGTGACATGGTGGAGGATAAATTTGAAGAGTACAAAAATCTTAAGCAGGCTTATAGATTGCTTCAGGTGAGATTATTGTGAATTCGCTAAACATTTTATTTTATTTATTAATTTAAACTTCGTTACATTAGAATGAAAACAAATAATATAAATTATTTTGGATGCAATGGGTGGCCTTATCGCTAACAAGCGACATCTTCCAGGCAATCCTAGTAAGGAAAAAAACTGAAAAACAGAAATATTAAGGGTAAACTGTGAAAGAAAGTGAAAGAAGTGTATACCCAACCATAACCAACATAAGTAAAATTACAAGAATTACTGTTAGATAGTATTAATTCTATCTTATCTCATAGTAGATAGATAGATATAAGATAATAATAAAACTATTTTAAACTTTATGTACATATATGACAATAAATAATATCTATAGTTTATACAAGGGTGCGTTATAATGTTTTGCTTTGTTTTTTATATTTTTTTAAATTTACTTTAGATAAACGAACGTAAACGTGAGCCACAATTGGCAACCGCTCGAATGGAACTGCGTCGCGAAGCAGCAGCCAAGAAGGAAGAACAGAAACTATCGGGAGATAAGGCGAAACAAGTAGACGAACAAATGAAGAAAGATATCGACAAGATAACTAAAGAGAGCGAACAGAAGAAGATTGAATTTGAGAAGAAATCGAAAGAGTTGCAAATGCAGCTGTTCGAGTTTACTAACTATCTGGGTAAGATATCTTTGTAAATAAAATCTTGTGAAGGTAAGATATTGTGTTTATTATAAGTAAAAATATTTATTGCAAGGAAGTAAATTTTCAAGATAATTTTATATTTTGTTTTCTAAATTGCTAGGTTATTAATAATACTAGACTATTCCACATTTTAGACAATAACTAGATATTAATATTAATTACAATAGTGATGCACTCGCTACACCTGCAGAAGATGTTTACAGAAAAGCGGTCTTCAGAACCGTTACTATTAATATTCTTATAACATCTAGAACAACGTCACTAATATTATAAAATATAATTTTTGATGTTGAAAACAAAATTAAAACACATAGTTAATTAAAAACATAACTTTTTAATGAAACCTGTGTTCTCAGCATGACTGCCAAAAGTCACGAATCTGAACTTTAAAGCTTAAGGATAGGTCCGGTCGCCAAACTTCAAAAAAGTACATTCTATCATTCCATTTTTCGTCATTGTTTCTTGAAGTAGGGCAAATGGAAAAAATATATGGCGGAGTTGAGTAGTTTATGTATCCATTTTGAAAGATCGATATACGATTTAAATAACTTCTTCAATTGTATAAACGACTCCCGACCCGAGGAACTTGTATGGATAAAAGTTCTAAAATTTCTGGGCAATCTACAAATACGTTAATTACTTTAAATAGGTATAGCAAGTCGATGTTGTTTCCAAACCTTACTTACTTTGAAATAAGATATATTAAAAAACATTTTTTTTGCAGGTATGGACCGAGCATTCCACCGCTACTGGATTTCGCGTCGCGTGGGCGGCCTCTTCGTGGAGGCCGGGAACGAGTACCGCGGCACTTGCAGGCCCAAGCCGGTGCCGTTGCCCGAGCGGACGCCCACCGACCCCGCAGACTTGCTGGCCTACGTCACCGAGTTGTACCACTCGGGGGCTAAGGAAAAAGGTCAGTTTCGATGCCGTCGCTCTCTACAGAAATCTCATTTAATTCTACTAAGTTCGTAAAACTAAGAGCAAACCTAAAAAAACTCGTCTATAATAGTTATTTAATATTCATTCTAACTGTTATAAATAAAAAAATCAGCGGTACAACCTTTTTATATCTGGGCCTCAGATTTCTGAATCTGTTTAATTTTTTTTTTTTTTTTTTTATTATGGCTCTGGCACGGTTTGTGCATTAGCCAGCGTCAAGTATATGATTTTTATAATTCGTGCTTTTTGCCTTAGAAATTCGATCATGTCCTCCATGTACGGTTTAGGCACTCGCCCGGTACCGCACAACCCTCCCAAAGGCCGAGAACAAATTTTAAATTAAATTAAAACTTGCCCTCGAACCGGGAATCGAACCCGGTACCCCTCACCTAGCTGCCACTTAATAAGACCGCTAGGCTATGAGGCCCCTATCTGTTTCATTTGTCAATCTAATAGGCGAGTACAGTACTCCCATATTAATAATGCGCATACAGATCTTCGTCAGTGGTCGTATTCCCGGAAACACCCGAATTGATTCTTAAGAGCTCTAAACATTGCACTTGCATTTTGCACCTTGTTCCATAGAAATAGAAGTCAATATCATATGTACACAATCGACCGGTGTACTCATTGGCGACTGAATTGTTTTCGGATGCTACTACTGCTCTTGCTAATTGTTATTAGTTTTAATTTAGTTAATATTAAAAGCCCATATATTATGACGGCCAATAATTTCCCTCAGAAGGCAGTGACAAAGAAAACGAGTCGGGTTCAAATTCTCGCGGCAATTCCCCCAAAAAGCCTTTGGCCCACGTCAACGGCGTCAATATTAAAATGTCACCCGACAGCATCGAACAGCTGAGAGACTTGATGGTCTGTACGGCCGACGCCAACACTTGCTATGTGCATGGAAAGGTATGTGATGATTTTGCCTTTTTATTCTTTTCATTGAATACTAGCTGGCCTGGCGAACATCGTACCGCCTAACAGTCTATTCTTTATTTTTTTCAAAATACTTATTCTGCTATTCGGGACACCGGTCTCAAAAAAAAGAAAGTTGATAAGACAACAAATACATTATGTCAAAAAATAAAAACTTACCTTCCCGGAACCCCTCCACTAACACTTGAACTCTATGTTATGGTAATAAAGTTCAAATTGACTTTTAAGTATTATTACGAATATTTTGTATGGGAATATAGAAAAGTTGTTTTTAGACTTTTTCACTCATTTTTTTTAAATTTTTCTCTCCGTACTTCAAGGAATATTATAAACAAAGAATAAGACAAATCGGTCAAGCCGTTTTCATGTTATGTCGTGACAACGGAAAACGGGTTTCATTTTTATATATATAGATATAATAACAATAATAATTTTATTATACAGACAAATACAGTCCATTGATTGATTAGTAAGTTAGTAACAATAGTTTCTGAAGATCTATGTTAGTAGAATTAGTAAAAAAGAGAAAAAAGTAGTTAAACAAAAACTATCAGGTACAAAGCCCTACGGAGATGTCAGAGCAGTGTGGTAAATAGGGGCACTCCATTCTCTCGACTATCATCCGTAAGATGTGATAATGATCTTTAAACATGTCGTCATGATCGTAGAACAATGTCGGATTTAAAAAAATTATATCATATCATAATCAATTTTTTTTATCATATTTGAATACTACATTGACTAAATATTACGGCTATTACAAAAAATTACATGACGTGTTTTAAATTTTAAAATTCAAATTAATAAGTCGATAAATGTTTCTATCAAATCTGTCGCGGATTTGATAGAAACATGTGATTTTTCTAGAAAACTAATTTAATGTTATTATTTTTATTTTGTTTCAAAACAAACCCTTTTGTTTGCTTGTATGCCAATTTTCATAATAACAGAATATGAATTAAAATACTTACGACTAAAACTAACATGATTATATAATTTTGAAATGCTGCCCTATAAAGTTTACTATTAATATCAGATCCGTCACTATTCTACGACTATTACGATGTACGAATCCCGATAAGTCTCCCGAGGGCATGAAGCTGATTCGTTGATTTTTCACGTAGGACTATCTATCTATAAATATGAGTAATACCACCTAAGACTTTTGGTTATTAACTAATCTTAAATAAGAATTCATTGGGATTCTAACTTAGAATATAAATATCCTCGGTGGTATAATTATAAACAATCCTTATAATGTATTACAACTATAAATAATTTGCCAGCCATAAATTGCCAGAATGAAATAGATAGAGTTATTATCAATTCTTAGTCGCTCTCATAAACCAAAGACAAACTATAAAGAATGTATAAAGAAAGGAAATAAAGCCATAAAGTATATTAATGTAAAACTTTTTAATATAAAATTAATAAATAATGATTTCCAGAGCGAGCGTCCCCAATGGTGGGTATACACAAACGAGGCCCAAGTAGACGCCCTCATAGCGGCCCTCAACAAACGCGGAATTCGCGAAGCAGATCTCAAACATGGGCTGGAGATGGAACGGAACTCGCTCATCGAACACTTGGCTAAAAGTCCGTTTGCGGTTAATGGAACTTCTAAAGCACAGGTATTTTTAGTTCCCAATACCTAACGATACTCCTTCAATATATAAAAAGCATGTAATTATACGGATAAACGTTTCTGGGAAGTATTTTTGTTAGTAAGTAATAAGAAATGTCCCGAATAATATTTCTCATTTATTATTTCAATTGGTTAGGTGTGAATTGCTTAGTAATTATAATAAAAACGAATTAGCCATGTTTTTGATTTGTTGTGTTTATACTGGATGTCAATGTCAGGTTATTATTATATAATTAGAATTTATTTATTAAATATATTACGTATTGGTTAGAATTCCTTTAAAAACTATTCAGATTCATACGGAATGTCTAATTATAATTAATAAAAATAAAATTATTTAATATATTAATTATAATTAACAGACTCCGTTGCAACCGCCGTCAACTCGTCGTCGAGCCATCAGACCTTCCCTAGTGGTTCCCGCGGAGTGCTCCTTAGAGGAGGCTTTAGAGCTGGCTCTGAGAGACCATATCCTGGAACTAGAGGAGAAGATTCATCACGGATGCTTGGGGGCGCTTAAGGTTAAGGTATGTATATTATTCAGAACTATGTATGTAATATATATGTATATACTAAACAATGAAGTATTGAGAATGATTTGATATAAATTACGTTCAAATTCAGAAAATCAAAATTACTCAGTGTATTTAGTTATTTGTCTTGTTGATAATGTTTTAAATAAATATTATGTTACTATCAGGACCGTGAAGCATGGCGTGGTACAATAATGTTACGAAGTTACGACAAGCAAGCAGAGTTCTTAGCCTGGGGACCAAACAAAGCCTTTAGAGATGACACTCATCTACCGGACGGAACTTTACGAATACCCAATGGTAAGTAAAAAGTAAAAA
This sequence comes from Pieris melete, assembly GCA_963693345.1. Lineage (NCBI taxonomy): Eukaryota > Metazoa > Arthropoda > Insecta > Lepidoptera > Pieridae > Pieris > Pieris melete. The sequence goes on from CAVNZK010000003.1 coordinate 576,002, forward strand.
AATCAGATAAACAGGTAGCAGTCTTATTCACAAATTTATGCTTATTAAGCCCTTATATAAGCCCTGGATAGATAAGTGAAACTAGGAAAATCATTATCATAAATAATAAGCTTTTATTTATCCATATCTTATTGACATACATGGTACAAAAATAAATATATATGTACTATTTTATTTCTCTAAGAAGCTCTCTCTATCCGGGAGATGGTCTCGCAACTTTTTTGGCCCTAAAATAGGGAAAAGTTTAATTTACTTTAATGTTTATATAGATCCCGAAGTCGAAAGAAGAAGAAAACGCATCTGCATTAGTTTCATTCTTAAACATCACCTTAGCTAAAAAAGTTGGTCAGTTGTGCCTACTCACCGAATTCTAGACTCAGTGGTTTCAGCGGATCTCCTTTATTTGTGAGGTAATGTTACTAATTGGATACTGTTCTTTCAGGCACAGAGGAAACAGAAATAAAAATACCAAAGAACAAATACAGGGATCCGGTATACTATTTGGAGACACCCAAATCAAATGGAATCAAGGTGGAACCCGTTGAAGATACAAAGTCTGAAGTCATCAGTGGTCTGGCGAGTGCCTTATTGCAAGTCTCTCAGGGAATTCATCACAAATATATTAAAAGGCCACTTGGTGAGTTGAATTTCAATTATTATAATTTTGTTGTTATGTGCCTATAGATAATGAAGTTCTCAGTATTTTTAAGTTTATTTATAAATACAATTATTGCAATCACAAACAAATATTATAATATTAAATAATTATAATTTAAAGTAATGTAAATTTGAATATAATAGCATCCCCATCCCATTCCCATGAAGGGCTTTTGAGAATTTCATCGGCCGTATTAAGGGAGTGTTTAAGTATTACGTAACGAATTTTTAAAACGTTACGATGCGGGACGGGGATTGAATTACGCGTTATTTTTAAAAAAAAATTCGACTACACATTTTTATACTCGACTATACTCGAGTACAGTACTGTACTTGGGTGCTGAAAAACGTTACGGCGAGTTACATGGGGGGGGGGGGGGGGGTTTAATAATCTCCAAAAATTGCGTGACGTAAAACTTGCACGCTCCCTAATGTAAATTATAACAGCCTTGTATTTAATAGAGAAACAAAATTTGTTAGGCGCGTACCTTGTTCGCGTAATCTAACAATTTTTTTTTATTTATTATTAAATTATGAATTCCAGGTCTAGACGACAAAGAGCGAAAAGACCGAGAAGCCAGAAACAAACCGTGCGACCTGGATGCCTTAGAACGGTGGGAAGTCTCTCTCATGGAGTCCCGAAGTATCGCCGCCCTGACCCTCCATTTGTTCGTGATCGACGCGAGCGTGTGCTGGGCGGCGAGCGTGCTTCATGCGAGCTGCAAATTGTGCAGACGACGCACGGATCCCGATAACATGCTTCTATGTGATGGGTGCAATAAGGGACACCATTTGTATTGTCTGAAACCGCAATTAACTGTAAGTTTTTATAATAATAATAGCCATTTTAATTCCATCCTATTAAAATTACAAATCAGATGGATATAAGTTATAGTTAGTTAGTTTGTGTTCTCCAGTCTGGACCACTTTTGGCTTTCTCTAGAACTTTCCATTTGTATCATTGCTTCCTCCATACATTTCTCCATATTATATTATATGTACAGACAAGAAAATAAAATAATTCTGTTACTCTTTTGTACTTGCCTACAATAGTTTTTGTTAAATAAAGTGCAGTGCAGTTTCTATTAATCCTATAACATTTATAGATTGTAATTATGAGTTGTTAGATTAATAAAGACAATAAAAAATCCCTTTATAATACTTCAGTGTCAGCCTATTGAACCTTCTGAAGTTTTTCTTGAGAAGAGATTGATAATGTTTTCTTACTACTTCACCGTATTATTTGCTTTGTCATTTTTCTTATATTGTAACTATTTTTCATGCTACAGTCTGGGCTTTCATATCAGGTAAATAGTATTATTCCTTGTAATATTATTCATATCATCATTTTAGATAGACATTTAATTTGAATCAGGGCAGTTTGATTAAATATTAATGTGTTTATTAATTTTATCAATGCATTATAAGGTGCATGATTTGGGAACTCTTTTTTGTAAAAAATAACTGTGTCAGGGTTCCCAGCTCTTCCATAACAAACTTAATAGTAAATTCCATAACAATTAAAAAAAAAAGCATTACTCGATGTGATTATATGAAAATATTTATATAAATTAATGTATGTTTATATATAAATCTTTCTTAAATATCAATTAAATTGTTTTATAGAAAGTACCTGATGGCGACTGGTTTTGTGAACAGTGTAAGCCGAAAGAGAAAACACCGCGTAAACGCAGGAAACTTTACACGGAAGAGAGTTTGGAAGAGCCAGGGGATGATGATAGGTAAAACAAGAATTTTAACTCTTAGATGTCAATTTTAGTAACACAAATCCTTATTTCTGGTCTGGATTTTAGCAAAATAATTATAACGAGTGGAAATGCATCAGAGTATATATTATACAGATATTAAATAAAGTGGGTGGTTCTGTCACAGAACTTATGTCTAAACTTTTATTATTATTTGGAGTGACCTTTAGAAAATACGTTATAAAATATAATATGTATTATTTTTAATTATTATTAACAAAATGTTTCAGCGACGAAGACCTGTCCCTCGGCGTTTGCGCCACTTGCGGTAGTGGGGGTGAGTTGGGCGCCACTTGCGTCGCCTGTTCCAACAGGTACCACATGGAGTGCGCTCAGCCGCCCTTAGCCCGAGCTGCCAAGAGATGGACCTGCGCCGAGTGCCTGGCGCCTCCTCAATCACGAGGTATTTTATATTCATTTCTTTTTTTAGTTGCTAAGTACGGAACAACATTTATATTTCACTTATTTTTGTTCCATATATCGGAATCTTGATCATAAAATTGTTGGAGGTTACAAAAAATCTTGCTCGTGCAAATTTAATTCAATGGCATATGTTGCTTATACTATGCTGTATTTTTTGTTTTGTATTAAGTATGAGGCTAAATGTAAACTTTATTAAGTCCCAGCTTCACTAGTGCGATTATGTATAATATTTAATTGCTGTACTTAGTTTTAAAGCTAATAATATAATAATTTGTAAAGCCCCGGCGTTCCGCCGTCGTTGTGCGGCCGCGGCCATGTCTTCGATACAGCAGTACGCGCGCAACTTGCACAAGCGATCCTACTCGACGGGTTTGTTGCCCAGTTCTATCAGTCGCTTATCTCCTGGTACTTCATTTGACATTTTCATTGGGTGTATCATCATTCTTCAGCATTCAGCCTAACATCTCTTTTCTTCCTGCTTACCATTGCTATTATCCTGGTATCACAATGTCATTTGCCTATACTTATTCTCGTATTTTTTAGTTATTTATAACTTTTATTTCGCTATGGCGTTAACATATCTAAATCTATTTTCCATCCTTTTGCTGTTTTTAGTTTATAATTTTGTCGTTTAAAACAGTCAGTTTTTGGGATGCTGTTGTTCATTATGAAAATGTATATTCCTCTAGTCTGTCCTCACTCTACAGTTGACAATTCGATTGCGTATGCGCATGCTTTCCTTATTACTTTCAGACATTAAGCTTAATTTTAATTAACTCGTAAACGTTATGTAAATATAATTTATTCAATTTCAACTTTTATTAAATAACTTTTCTATGTACCGCAATCCAGTTGCGTAAAAATTCTTAAAGAAAAAAAAACTAAAGCTGGTATTTGATAAAATAATATTAAATGTTGTTTCTAGATTCAGAAGATAGTGAATTCAATACGGCTTTAGTAAGATTAAAGTCAAAGCGATCAAGGGGCAGCAAAGAACCTTCGCCAATGGCTAATGGAAGTAATAGACGAAGCAGAAAGTGAGTTTCCCAACACAAATATTATATAAATCCATTAGGATCTTTATTTATCTTTCTGTTACATTCTATTACTTTACTGCATTTATATAATTTCCAGCAAGATTTATGTTTTATTCATTAACTTCAAATTGGTATTCAAAATAAAACAATACTGATTTGTTTTTATATTACGGTAAAACAATACTTAACTAACAACATAATACAGTTATGAAACCTTATTTTCAGATCAAAGGAAGATTTCAATGGCAGTTTAACTAAAAGAGGAAAGAATTCCCTTACTAATGGTGTCAATGGTGAGTTTATAAAGTTTTTAGATGGACAGAAAATTCAGTTGTGCACAGCCGGGAATCAAACCTCTACGGGAATGAGAGTCGCACGCTCTAGCTTTTACGCTAGGACGGATCTGGTATTACTATACCTTTTTTTTTGTTAATTTTATAATTAAATTTTCAGATGATTCCAGCAATAGAAAGAGAAGAGGGAAACACGATGTGAAACTGCACACTGACGAATTACAACATTTGTTGAGAGATGCATTAAAACACAAGGACAGCTGGCCTTTCTTTGAACCAGTGTCTATAGATGATGTAAGATTTGTATTGAGTTTAATCACAATAACATTTACATATTTTACCTTTATGCTTTAAAACTCCTCCAGCTTTGACACATATTAATCCCTAAATTATGAAAATTAGAAGATCCAAAAGAATAAGTAACAATTAAATTGTTTTTAATTGTAGGTCCCTGATTATCTAGATGTCATAACCACTCCAATGGACCTGAACACAGTAAAACAGAAGCTAGAAGATGGACAGTACACAAAAGATGAAGAGTTTCTCTCAGATGTAGCACTGGTCTTCCATAACTGTTACACATACAATCAGGAAACACATCCAGTGGCTAAGTAGGAGCATTTCTATTATGGGAAGAGAATAACTCATAAAATTAACGAGATATTTACTAAGTTCATAAACTTTTAGTATTGTTTCTATAAAAATAGTTAAACCACTTTTTGTGGTTTGTGGACGATTTACACATTTTACTACTTTTATTTTTTTTTAACTTTTTGAAATATGAAAATTTTATTTTGTAAATATGTTTTGAAAGGGGCGTCAACTGTACATAAGCATGTAAATATTTATTTATTCATTTACTCAACTCTTTGCAGGGCTGGATACCGGTTGGAGAAATACATAATCAAACGCTGTCAGGAACTTAATTTACCACCACTACCTGAAAGTAATCCTGATGATGAAGATGACGTACCACTAAAGAGGAGTCTACCAGAGAGCGATGAAACACCTCAAGCAAAGAAAGCAAGGCGATAGTGTGATTTAGTGAACTTGATTATTTAGTGAAATCAATAAAAGTGGAATCTTATTTAAATCCTTAATTTTTAATAAAAAATTATTCTGTTGACGACATGATGTAGAGTATCTGTAATTGTGGTTTCTTATAATATCAATGCCTGCAGGAAGAACTTGAATAACAATTTCCATTTATAACACAAGTAATCGAAGTACAATTAGCACACATACTTCTAAAAGCTTGTTATGTTTTTTTTTAAATAGATATTACAAGTATACACTTGGGAAAACACTGGTTTGAAAAATTTATAGATTTATTTGCTTTTGCAGGTCAAAAGGTAATAGGCATTTAGGAGTAATAATGCTGTGATAACTCCACAACCAAATATTGCTTATAGTAATTATGCTAGAAGTAGACAAATGAACAATTTATTGTATATGTGAAGCAAATTCTTTTTTCCTTCAAAAGTTTAAATTGATTATTCGAATTGTTTTAGTTTGGGCTTCAAAACACAATAGAAATGTAAAGATTGCTTAAGGGATGCCTTATAAATGTAAAAATTGTAAAGTTAGTATTAATATTATACTACTTGAAAGAAACATGGCTTTGACACATTCTTAATTATAGTTTTGGCAAAGAATTCATAAGTGAAAGCTTGGTGTAACTCAACATTTAAACCAAGATGTGTTACCATACTGTTTAATAGCAGTATAGTTCTTGTTTCTTAAAATTTTAAAAAATATACTTTAATACAATGTGGTAATATTTGTCAACATTTCTTTACAAATTGCTAGAATTCACATTTAAATCACAACTTTTTTTCTCTTAATACTCAAACAGGCTATTCTACCTTAAATACCATAAAATAAGATTTAACTTATCAGTAATGTGATTTATGTGAATTTTAGTAACAATTTTTTTAAATAATTACTATGATGCTTTAGGTGTGTACTACTTTAATTAGTGATTAATGTCTGTTATAGATTTATGTTGCTTTTGTTAAGGAATTTAAATATGCTTAACTTATATACTTTTTGTACAAACGGCTTAACCTTTTGTGGAGATTAAAGTAAAATTGTTTCTTTTACTAAATTAATAGTTTTAAGATTGTCAGGCTTATTTAACATTCTTTTATAATGATTAAACTTAAAATGCTGTCTGACAAGGCATTGTTTAATTGCTCATTCCAATGTTGTTAGAACATGTTTTGTTTTTAAATTTTATTAATAAGGTGTTCAGTATTTTTATAAGATCCTTTTAGAAGTTAACTTGAATTCATGATAAATCTACATTCCCAATGAAACACTGTATTATGTTAATTTTCAATTTGTTTCACTTTCATTATGATTTTTCTTGCTTTATTTATTGATGTCATTATACTTTTTTTTTTAATTTATACCGTAGTAAATAAAGATTTGAAAATATTTGTGTAGTTTTCATTTTCAATAAATATATTGATATTTTAATCAAATTGGTATAATTGTAATTTTGCAGCTTTAAGCAGGTGTAAAATTACTTGTATTGTTATTGTTACCATACATTGACAAAAATAAGACTAAAAATTGACACTTATTATTTGATCAACTCTCAATGCTTACCTACTTGTAATATTTGAGTTTGTATAGGTACTTGTTTCTATACTACTACTATATATAGATACTTGTATAATTAAACAAACATATAACTATTACATGATTTTATTACACTTATTAATAACAATTATTGGTTTAAACATCAATTCAGTGGTGTGCCTCAGCTTCCTTCCTTCGCTTTTCAGCCCACTGTGCTACATTCTCTGGAGAGTTGGCTGTAAATAATTATTAAATCTGTAGGACTAGCCAGTTCAATAATTATAGGTACATATATCACTTACCTATGATTTATACAAATAATTAGTTGAAAACATTCAAACTGCATAAAAATAACAAAATTTAAAACTACACAAGTAAAGCTATTATTAAATGATTGAAGAATATAATAGTATTGAATTATATTTTGTAATATATAGTAAATACTTACAAAGCTTGTGGATCTTGTAAAAGATAGGAATGGAAAGGACTACTCCACCAGCCAACCAATAACGCCAGATCCACTGATTCTGGAAATAGTATTTCAAAGGGAACTGCGCGATCTTAGCAGTGAGAGTGTACGGAAACTTCATCGGGCGTGCTGGAGTCTCGGACATGATGTTGATGAGCTATGATAGGATAGAAAAACATTATGTAACTTGGTTGTGAAAACCTCGGGTAATAACAACGCCAATGTAACGTATATTTGGCACATAATTAGATTTAGCTATACGTTTAGAAACATTTATAAATATTGAAATAATATTAAGATTATACACATATATAAATTTAAAAAAATATTCTAACCTGTTCTGCTTCGATATTCGATAATTTTGCAAATTTATAAAAAGTAATGTAGATAATAGATTTTACATTAACTTATCTAGTACAGGTAATAGTGAAGTGAGCACAGAGCATAACAGTGCTGCCAGACACGACTGGCGATATCAGAAATTTCGAAAAATATTTTCAGAAATTGAATCAAAAATGTTTTTTTTTTAATGATATAAATAATTGTAATATCTTGAAAGATTGGCAATTGCTTTCACTTCAGGATTAATAATTATTTAACATATCAATTGCACTTAAGCTTGCTTTATTTAAATGTTAAAATAAGCAGCGTCAATGTCCATTTAACAATTTACAATGATTGGTCGTCTTGCCATGCTCATTAGACTTTCTAGTCTGTGTATGACAATTTTCTTAGTGTCCGTCATTACTTTTTTCTTTTACACATTTGAAATTTTCAGTCTTGCTGTGTGACTGTGATGGTGATATTATTATTATTGTGTCAAATAGCAAGAAACAATGTTTGCAATATAAATGAATATTGTAAAATGTGATATTGTTATTGGGTGATTTGGTTTTAAAGTTTAAGATCCAAAAGTGTTTGTCATTTACATACGGAGTATATAATGTGTTACAATGGCTTCGGTAAAAGTAGCTGTAAGGGTTCGCCCGTTCAATCAAAGGTAAGAAATTAGTCATGAAAACCATAACAAATGTATCGTTTTTTTTGTTTCTATTACATTGTTTGTTAAATTTATTTCAAACCTAATCTTAGTGCGTAGTATATAAACTATAGTATCTTACGATGTGAGTGCTTCTATTGTTACGGGACATTATTTTGAAAGTACAAAAAGGCAATGATGTCACTCGAAGGCTTTCACGGTTCGTTTGCATTTAGATCTCGAACTGTTTTTTGGTTGTTGAAAGTATACAAATATGCAAAAAGCTTGACCTACTACTTCCAACTACACGTAACATTTTTAACAAACAAAATAAATTTTAAAAATTATAATTAATTTTAAAAATGTTAACGATTTAAATGGATAAATAATGTTTATCATTGCTTATATTTGACAAATTTTACTACTCTAATGAAATTCTAAATAAAGTGTAATAAGGAGTGATGTATCAATAATAAAAGCTTTATTTATATCATACATGACTAACTAAAAAAATTTAGTTTTTGCATTGGAATTTTTTGTTGTTTCATCATATATAAAGAATTATTCTTTGTTATGTTTGTTTACCAATACTCAGCATACTTCCATTTGTTTCACTTATCACAATTCAATGATTCATTAATTATGTTAATCCAGTATTGTGAATATCCACTACTTGATTTTGGAATACTTGAATTTTGGACTTATGCATATGGTTGGTGGACTCAGTTTCAGCACTTAGACTTATAATCAGTCTGTTGTGCGTAGGTCATTATGCATATTGTTATTATGTACTTTTAATATTGATTGTTTAAGTTCACTACTTTGAAGATACACCTTTATAAGATAATTTTTGAGTCAAACTTTTTAAAGTTTTGTATTTGAAACATATAACAAATAAATAGCTTTTAAATCATTATATTAGATAAATTATTTCAAATAAAACTGTACATAGGTATTGATTCATTTTATATTATATTTGTTTTTTTACTTCAGACATAAATTGCATGTAGTGTAAAATTGTATAATGAATTCAAACCCACAACCTCCAAATAATTAATTAAATTTATGTAGTGCAATATTTTCTATCTATTGTTTTCTTGCAGAGAGAAAGACATGAATGCCAAGTTAATAGTACAAATGGATGGGAAAAAGACAAGATTGATGACGGTAAAAGTAAGTATTATAGTTCTCTGCGCATGGATTGCAAACAAAATAAAATATTATATTATAATAAAAACTAGTTAAAGCTTATAAAAACTAACAGCCAATAACATGTATATTATTATAAGTTATCCTTAGTTCCGATCAGGATTCTATTTGTCTGTATACAGATACTACAATTAAAGTAGCATCAAAAATTTGTTTTATCAGTTAGCAACACAATTAGTACGGTATATTTGTATTTTGTATTGTAATAAGATTATTTGCGGTTTATACGTCTCTTTGAACTGTTGGGCTACAATAAATAAAATATTTAGTTGAAGGTATAGTAATAAAAGATGTATATATTTCCCTGTTAAAGATTTATATCTACACAAATGTCAAGTTCCTGTATCTCACTGCAGAAAGCTTGACTGAATTCTCTACATTAAAACTGCAGAACTGCAATTTGTATGCATGTTATCAAATTTACTGGTGTATTGTTGATAACCTTGAGACGTTAGTACATTTAAATGTTTTACGTAATATCCAGCGGTTTCCGCGATTTCCGATATCGACATGTTTCGCACCCTAATAATTGCTGTCGTAATTTAATTTTACGATACTTAATAATACTGTTGTATATTTTTTTTACAAGCACTAATGGTATGTAGATTTTATAGAAGCGACATGTTTAATGAGATAACAATTTTGCAAACAATCTTATTAGCTAGTATATTTATTATTTATACAATTATAAATCAATTTCGATTATAAAGAAAGAATCCTTATTGTGGGCGTATAGCTCATGGCAGCACTTCCTTAATGAGCATAACAATTACATAACAAGTACAAGCCTGTCCACATTGTATCCCAACTTTTGTACTAACTGATCTGAAACTATCCTGATTCATGTGCACTTTTCTTTTTCATGTGTCTTTTTTATAATATTGTCCATATCACTGTTTACATTATGTTTTAATTGCTTTGCTTTGTGCCATAATTTGTATCTAAATAACTATATTGGTTTTTGCACTTCTTGCGCTTATCGAATCTATTTTTTTTTCTCACCGTGGTTGCCTGGAAGAGATCGCTCGAAAGCGATAAGGCCGCCAGTTTCCTTCCATTTTATTTAATTACTAGCGGACCCCACAGACTTTGTCTTGCATTATACCTATTTCAAGCGATTAGGATATTTAACAAAGTATGAAGTACCGACTGCAGCGCCATCTGCCGGGCTGATTTATTAATCTAAACCATTCCCAGATCCCCTTGAACACACACAAAAAATTTCATCAAAATCGGTCCAGTCGTTTGAGAGAAGTTCAGTGACATACACACTCAGAGAAGAACTAAATTTTTTTTTTTTTTTATGTAATAGGAGGCAAACGGGCAGGAGGCTCACCTGATGTTAAGTGATACCGCCGCCCATGGACACTCACAATGCCAGAAGGCTCGCAAGTGCGTTGCCGGCCTTTCAAGAATCGGTACGATCTTTTCTTGAAGGACCCTAAGTCGAATTGGTTCGGAAGTACTTCTGTGGGCAGCTGGTTCCACATTATGGTAGTGCGCGGCGAAAACTGCCTTAGAATACGCTCTGTTGCGGAACGACGGACGTCGAGGTGATACGGATGGTATTTTGCCTTGACGTCCGATAATTTATTATAGTAAATAATATATTAAAGTTTATCCAAGATAAGCCTCTACTCTTTATAAAATCGATCTATCTTTAGCTATCTATGCTCCATGGTTTTACCCGCTACAACGACGGACGTCGAGGTGATACGGATGGTATTTTGTATTTTGCCTTGACGTCCGATGATGAAACTCAGCTGCAGGTATTAGACCGAACAACTCCTCTGAACACTCTCCATGGTAAATGCGGTAGAAGATGCAGAGAGATATATAACAACAATATATAAGCAACGAAGTGTGAATTTGTGAAAACAAAATATTTTTAATTAATATAAAGTATGTACGTGATTTTTTTGGATTTATATACAAATAAATATTCTCCATAGCCCACATAAAGGTAGCATTAAACGTTGAACTTCGTAATGTCAAAATTATATAGTTTTAGAATTTTCTATAGTATGTAAGCCTTATATTATAATTACAGAGTAGCAAAGATCAGAACGATGCGAACCGGGAGAAATACAAAGACTTCACATTTGACCACTCCTACTGGTCGTATGACAGCGCTGACAACAACTTTGCTACACAGGAACAGGTATAATACCAAATAATTGTTATCAATACATTAAGACACAATCCAGACCGAAGAGCTGGCTGGCAGCTACCTCGGACAAACAATTAGTCTAGCTATTCAAAAGGGGAACGCTGCCAGTATCTTCGGAACCTTGCCTAAAGGGACTCCTTTTAATAATATATATTAGTTATTATATTTTAAGTTTAAAATTGATTATAAATAATATAAATGTGAAGTGATGTTGGACGTGATACGTATTGAATATCCAGTCTTGTAAATTAAATATATATATTAGAGCCCGAGCTGTGGAAACTTTAAACTAAAATTAACAATACGATTATTCATGAAGTAGTGAAAATTATAGAAAAATAAGTGTTGTATACTATATTGTTGGGTAGGACCCATTAGATCTTCTGATTGTGTTGAAAAGGGACTTTAAGAATTAGACCAATGTTTGGCTAAATTTGATGATTTTTAGGATGGTACAATTATTTAAAATCAATTTAACCAAAGGATCTTCATTCATATTAAAATGTTGGTTTGGACGGAGACGACCTTGGCGAGTATTGTATATAACGAATTCATTATTCTGTTTGAACAGATGTCTCATTGTGTGTGACCAACATTTGAGTTCATGGTTTTTTACGTAATATGGTAATGAAAATCAGGGAAAATCGTGGGTTGTAAAAAAATAACTGTTAGAGCAACATTGTAGTTTAATTTTTTTTGTTATGTAATAGGAGGCAAACGGGCAGGAGGCACACCTGATGTTAAGTGATACCGCCGCCCATGGACACTCACATTGCCAGAAGGGTCGCAAGTGCGTTGCCGGCCCTTCAAGAATTGGTACGCTTTTTTCTTGAAGGACCCTAAGTCGAATTGGTTCGGATATACTTCAGTGGGCAGCTGGATCCACATAGAGGTGGTGCGCGGCAAAAACTGCCGTAAGAAACGCTCAGTAGTGGAACGACGGACGTCGAGGTGATACGGATGGTATTTTGCCTTGACGTCCGATAATTTATTATAGTAAATAATATATTAAAGTTTATCCAAGATAAGCCTCTACTCTTTATAAAATCGATCTATCTTTAGCTATCTATGCTCCATGGTTTTACCCGCTACAATTCGTTGGTTGCGTGACCATATAGGCCTGGCTCGATAGAATGACTGGTTAACACCAAAAAATGTTTCAATTCGATACAATAATTTCAGAGATTCAATTTACAAGAAACGATATAATTGTGTCATAGGGTAGTGTTTCTTAAGGGAAACAGATATTCTTTATAGTATATATATATATATATATATTCGGTATATATATTTGTAATATCTCGATATTTGGCGACATTTTTATTCACACTCAATTCAGGCGTATGCAGATCAAAAGGAGGCGTCATTACCCAAATCATAATGATCTAAACGGTAATGACCAAGAACTCGTTTATCTACATATCACTAGGGCTGTCATCTATATTATGTCGTATTATAGATATTGATGGAAGAAATTTAGAAATCAGGTTTATATAAATATACATTATACATATAAACATACACTCACTTTCACACCATCACATAATTTAATAATTTCTTAAACCTTTTTTGTATATATGTATGTATTATGTTTTCCATCTTTAGTATAATTGTTTTTGCTCCAAGCAGCTCACTCGACAATGGTGTGCCATTCAATAATTTGGTGGCGCATGGTCTATAACCCCATAGAAATTCATTAAAACATCATAATATGTGAAATTAATGAAAGAAGGTATACCTACATTTTTAACCTTACCTAACTTGATCACAAACGCAACTTAGAATTAAAAAAAATAAACCTAACCTAATGTTATTCACTGGGACCCACTGGCAATTGTGACATATCATTTACATCATGCATGTAATATTCCCAGTTAAAAAAAAGTTAAGGTGTACAAAGCCATGCGCCTCCTTAATATTACTTGGGGTATTAATAAAAGTTGTAAAGAACAATAGACAAAAATTTGGTGCTGTTTTAAGGTGAAGCCGTGATTCGACAAATTTACCGTAATTTGCTGTAGGATTACGAAATAAATTAATATATTTTAAGTTTACATCTGTGGTATTTCAAATGTTTCGTCTATAGTGAAGAAGTACAGCATCTCGAAATTTCTATAGCGTGTAAAGTATAAAATCACCTAAAAAAAAGTGTAAAGTAACAAAAATTAACAGCCCTAACACACCGACCTACGCACTCCGTATTCGTAAACTATTAAATCCGATGACTAAGATTATCTCATACTATTATGCGATATACAAATTTTGCGATCATTATAAAGCAGTTTACAACTTCTAAGGAAAACTGGGTGTCATTCTTCTAGACAAGTTGTGTTCGACCCGTCCGGGGTCGCTGTCCTAGGTTTTGACAGCTGGTTTTTTATTTATATTTAAACCTGGATTAGGCTAAGTTGGATATACCTCTGAGAATATGCAACATGTTTCCATGATTAAATATTGGATGGGGATAGAACCAATATATATTTATTTTTTATTTATTTATTTTACATCTAATATATACAATTCTCGTGTCACAATGTTCGTTCCTCTTATGAATTTTTTTATGCATATTCAGTAGGTTAGTTTGAGAATCGGACAACATCTATTTTTCATCCCCCTAAATGTTAAGGGTGGTCCCACCCCTAAATTTGTTTTTTAGACAATTTTTTTGTTTTAATTTTTTCATGATACAGCATACAAAAATACATACAACCCCTAATTGTCGACCCTCTATGATCATGATATTTTTATTATAGTTACTTTTATTGAACTTAAAAATGTTGCCTAGAAATAATATACATGGCAAAACGACGTTTGCCAGGTCAGCTAGAAATAATATAATAAAATCATAGTATGTTACATTAGAAAACCGCTGTGGTTTGTATAAATGCAATTAATAGCAGTCTTGTTTAGGAACGCGAGAAATGCATATAAAAATAGTTTTTCAATTTACTTTTTATGTTGGTTAACGTTAGGCTATATAATGACTTTTGGGTAGTCCATTTATTAGCTGCGGTAGCAAATATGTCAACGTTCTCTCGCCATATACGTTGTTTACTCTCGATGTACAGAGCCGAACTTGCTACCGCTTAGGTCTGTACGTCATGCACAACTCTTTTTTATGTCTTCTCGAAAAAAGTACAATACATACATTTTTTATATCATAACTTTCTTCAGTACCATTGATTGGAACCCCTTCACGGGTAAGGCCGTTTCTCCACTGCTCCGTTCCCGCAAACGTTAATTACCGATCCGATTTAGAAACTCACAACAGTACTTACGTGCTTCTCCACTACTCCGACATCCGGTTTTAAACGATCCGATAACTTGCTAGATCGGAACGCGGTGTTTTATCGGTCCAAGTATATCCAAGAGGTTATAAGTTATTATTCACAGGTTTATTTATAGTTTCTTTAATTTGAAAGAATCTGGATAACCTGGACCAAACCAAATTATGTTGCTGTTTATTTATATTTATATACCATAGTATTAGTGAACTGTTTATTAAGTAGATTATAATATTTCAAGATAGAAAATATAAAAAAGTAATAAACTAGCCAGGGCAACAAAATATTCAAAATTTAGAACGTTTTATTATTACATTAAGTATATGGGTTTTAGTTAATATAAGTGTTGCATGATAATTACACAAGTATCGATTATTGTCGGATCGGATATAGTGGAGAAGCGCAATCCGGCCTTCCGATATTTTTCTCATGACTCATTCCGGTATCCGACTCCGGACCGGAGCAGTGGAGAAAGGGCCTAAAGGCCTCCTCCAGTATTTTCCAAACATCTCTTACATGGCTTTCTTTCTCCATTCTTCCTCCTAACATTCACCTTTCCGTAACAGACTTATACTTACGTATTTATCAAAACATAGGAATTATTCCAAAACCTAATACAATTCTGTTTGTTAAAAAGTAAGATAACGGTCCAAATTTTAACCCACTTAAATGGTTACGGTTTAATTGTGACTAAAGATCGTGATACCGTTCGTTTAATAAAAAATCGAGTAAACAAGGTTAGTTTGAAAGTGCCGAAAGCTTTAGGCGACATTGTTGCCATAAGTTATTTGAAATCTAGATTATGCCTCCGCATTTATGACTTGTTAATTTACTTGAATAGTATTGCGTTATCCCTATAAGAATGCAGATGGCATATTCTATCCTAATGCTACATGTTCGCGCATAATGTAATAAAGCGTTTTGATAGTTATGAAGATCTTATTATATACAACATATTTATTAATTAAATTATTATTTATAAATTGAATAAATAGTAAAACAGCAATATATGTCCTGACATATTTGTATGCAATCATCATTCAACAAATATTTATTGAACTACTTCGAAATGATGGTGATGTCGCTTTGGGATCGGACACAAAAAATCTGCTTTGGTACATCACATATTTTATTATCTATATAGGTAACAACAGATTACTACATTTTTATACAACAAATTCTACACGCAGAAATCGATCGCCTCTTGTTTCCGGGAAATTTAAAAAAAAAATAGTCAAAATTTATTTATAACAGTAATATTAGTGGCAGCTAGGTGAGGGGTACCGGGTTCGATTCCCGGTTTGAGGGCAAGTTTTAATTTAATTTAAATTTGTTCTCGGCCTTTAAGAGGGTTGTGCGGTACCGGGCGAGTGCCTAAACCGTACATGGAGGACACGGTCGAATTTCGAAGGCAAGCACGAATTGTAAAAATCTTATACTTGACGCTGGCTAATGCACAAATCGTGCCAGAGCCATAAAAAAAAAAAAAAAAAAACTAATATTACCTACTTGACGCTGGCTAATACACAAACCGTGCCAAAGCCATAAAGGAGAAAAAAAAACAGTAATATTTTGTTGGGGTTCAATCAAACGCGCAACAATATCAAATTTTCTTATGTTGTAAAAAAAAACATTTCTTTAGATTTTAAATACATCAGGGTTCATGTTCATACTCTCGGCAAATCACGAAAAGTTGTATTTTCCTCTAAAGGAAGCCAGTAAATGTACCTGTCTAGTTTCAGATTAATGAGAACCTAATTATTTTCAGGTATTCTCAGACCTCGGTTTGGACGTAATTGACAGCGCATTCGAGGGATACAATGCGTGCGTGTTCGCGTACGGACAGACGGGCAGTGGGAAAACATTTACTATGATGGGATCACCGGTATGTTATATATTAAATGGTTTAGTTGTCTTATATAGCGACATGGCAATACCTCAACTCTCAAGGCTAACGCAACTCAAAAACAAAATCAATATGTAAAAATGTAAAAACATGTAAATTACTCATTTAGATTTTTTGTATAGGAAAAACACCTTTTGTATAGCAATTGAGGTTTATAAATAAACTAAAAATTTCAAAGATCTTCCTACTAGTGTTTTTAAAAATCGACTAAATATACTACTTTTGGAAAAAAATATTATTATAATAATGATTATTTGCGTGAAACATTATAATAATTATAAATTCGATAACGTAATAAAATATTTTATTGATATGATGTAGTGATAAAATAATATAAGAATTGACTATGATGATATGACTCTTAATGTAATTGTAACCTCTGTTTGAAATTCTACCTTTAAGACAAATTTGCACGCCATTATGTGTGGCAGAATATATTTACTTTAGATTGTAACACCATATCATTTTTGTACCATATTCTTGCAAATAAATTATTATTGTTAGTATACAATACAATACGATTAAATTTTCCAAAGTAAACGCGGAATATGTATTGAACTTTGACTGCTAAAGGAAGGTCCATCTAAAAATATCTTTGACGGGGCTTTTAGTCCTTACGAAATGTAAGAAATAAATATATCTGAAATATAAAGGTTTATTGATCTCGAAACCTAGATGATAACATCAAGATTACGATGACATGTTGAATAACGAAATGTTTTGAAGTGATCTTAAAATGTTCTATTTATTACAAAAACTGACTGATACGCCAATTTCTACATCTCCATCAGACATCATACAGACGCATATAATAATAGCCTGTTTCTGAAACACTATGTTGTATACTACTAGTAATAGTACTAGCTACGCGTAAAGGCATCATTAAAAGAAGTCTAATATGTATAATAATATTCTATAACTTAAATCATTTTTCTAAAATATTTTAAGATCACTTCTTCTAGAGTAAAAACGTTTAGCAAAATACTAAGACGTTCATAAATATTTGTACAATATGTGCGTCTGGTTTAGCTCGTCCTAGACTAAATATTAAGAGCTGTGTGCAAAACGTTGTGAAATATGGCTCTGTATTACGTGATTTTAATTACCAAATATGTTATGTAACATTTAAAGATCACTTATCACACCATTTTCAGATTAAAAAGTGTAGTAAAGACTTCGCCTTTACGACTGTACTCTACGTTAACAAAATCTTAATTTCGGCCAATAATAATTAGTGGCGCTATAACCTTTTTAGGTCTAGGCATCAGTTTTTTATATCTGTTTGTCAATCTAATAGGCAAGTAGGTGATCAGCCTCTTGTGCCGTGTCTAAGGCAAGCCGGTTTCCTCACGATGTTTTCTTCGAGCGAATGTTAAATGCGAACATAGACAGGAAGCATTGATGCATAGCCGGAGATAGAACCTACAACCTCTGAGATGAGAGTGTCGCACGCAGATGTTACAATAACAATAAATAAAAAGTGGAAATGGGCTCGGCACATGGCAAGAGGAACACAAAAGTGGAGCAAAAAACTACTAAACTGGTGCCCAAAGTATAGCACGAAAAAGAGGGAGACAACTCAGTAGGTGGATAGACCACATTAAAGCAACAGCAGGTGATACATGGCAGAAAGTGGCACAGAGCAGAGATGAATGGCGGGATTTGGAGGAGGCCTTTGCCAAAAAAGGGCACACAGATACACTAGAAGAGTATTAAAATGGAAATTTGTTTAAATGTGAAATAAAGGCTATTATAATTAGCTTATAGATTGATAATAATTGCTGGCGATTCAAGGAATCTGCATAGTTAATGTTTTATTATCATATTTAATCTTAAAGTCGCTTGTCATTTATTTACAGGTTTATAATTTATACACTCTCGATATATTTTGGTATTATATTAGAATTTAACCTATAAATGTGTCCGCCAACATGATATGATATCTTATTTTTTTTAATTTTTAGGATTCGCAAGGCCTAATACCTCGAATATGCAGGCAGCTATTTTCTCGAGTCGCAGCAGGCAAAGAATCCGGTGCATCATATCGTACAGAAGTTAGCTACCTCGAAATCTATAATGAACGGGTAAAGGATCTGCTATCGACTGATGCAGGGCACTCTTTAAGGGTCCGGGAGCATCCAAAGTTGGGACCATATGTACAGGATCTGTCCAAGCACTTGGTGTCTGATTATGATGATATACAGGTCTGTATGATTTATTGTCGTTTGACTGTAATAAAACCACATTAACAGCATCAACAATGAAATTATATTCCATATGATGAAGACGGTATTAGTTATTTTGAAATGATAATCCTCTTTTTTTTCTTTTGTAACGATTAATTCTGATCATAATCTGTTCTTCTCTGTGGTTGTCCTTTTTATGAATACATAATATGGGGCATTTCACGTGAGGCGAACATGCATGTACATTAATTTACCTATTTTCCTAACTAGTAATCATCCCACTATGGAACTTCTAGTATACTTAAAATCGACTTTAAGCAATTTTTTTGGAATAAAAAAAATTTGTCGAACTTTTTGAAAAACTCATTTGAAATTTCTACTTCCGGGTTTAATGGCCAATTTTTTTTTCAAAGAGAAAAGAAAGATCTATACTGATCGCAAAGCGTGATATTTAAACATTCCCATTAAAAAATTACTCCAAAAAAGTCGGAATTTCAATTAGTATTATTTTTTAAAGGCAAATGTTTATTTTTTTAAATTCAAGTTATGGAATTTAAAAATAAACATATTTTTTTACGTATTTGCGTCAATACCCTAGTTCTCGAGCTATGATTAACCCGAAAATAAACAAATCCTACGACCTGACTTTTTTTCGCCGTCCGCTTCACGTGAAATGCCCCATATGTAAGTCTTTTTTTGGAAATAAAAATTGAGTCAGTTTACGAGTTCACTCGTGTTTTAAATGATTTATTGTGCTATTAGAAACGATATATTCACTTAACTACATTTACTCGTGAGTAGTATAATTACGTACCATAAATAAAGACTCAATCTTTTTTAGGTATAACCTTGTATTTTTTTATAGGAATGCATGCACAGAGGCAATTTACAGCGCACCACAGCGTCTACGCAGATGAATGACGTGTCGTCTCGTTCGCACGCAATATTTACGATTACGTTCGTACAGGCGAGCTACCTTCGTCACAATAACATGCCCAGCGAGACGGTTTCAAAAGTGCATCTTGTAGATTTAGCTGGAAGGTATTTATTTTTAATTTAAATATTACACAAATATTGAAGATGTCTAAGACTCGCAAATCGATTCAATACTAAAATATTCTAACCCTAAGTTTTCCCTTTCCTTATGATACAATGAAGTGTTAAAATGTCTTATAATTTTATTTATAAATACATTGCTGCCCTAACAGGTGACCCTAAATTGACAAGAATACGCAATAAGTGAATAAAATTTACATACGAAACAAAAAAAAGCAAACATACGAAATTAATTAGGAAAATCAAAATTTCGTAATAAAAAAAATACAAAAAATTAACTACTGTAGGCACTAACAAATAATATAACTTTTGCCAGTTCACTCAACGAACAATGAAAAAGGTCCGTTAACCTATGTAATTCGTTAACTAAATTAATACACCGCATCACATGTGCCCTTTTCAGACGTTTCAAAATATGTTTGATTATTTTTCCGACCCAAATGTCGACCAATAGAATTGCACCATTCGACGTCACGTGGTACAACCTACATGGTATTATACTGATAATTTTTTGAAAATTTTCTCTGGTAGTTGCTTCAAGAAAAGTATTAAGTAGTTGTTTTATTCATTATGAAATTCTTATTTGTTAACTGTACATTTCGTCTCATGGTGCAATTCTATTGGCCGACATTTGGGTCGGAAAAATAATCCCCCGAATACCACACGAGCTTCAAAATTATCTGGCATCTCTTGTGGTATTATATATGAAAGTTTTTTATTGACGTTACTTTCCATTGTTTCATAGTGAAAGGGCCGATGCCACAGGTGCGACTGGCCAACGGTTAGTCGAAGGTGCCCACATTAACAAATCCCTCGTCACTCTTGGCTCTGTCATTTCTGCGTTGGCCGAGTCCAGCCAACCCGTCGATAGTAAGTCATCCATATTTTATACGGTTTTTTTATGTCTTAGGCTAACGGGCAGGAGACTCACCTGATGTTAAGTAATAGCCCATGGACACTCACATTGCCAGAAGGCTCGCAAGCGCGTTGCCGGCCTTAGGTTACAGGGATCTTGCAGTGTTGGACTAGTGGCTTTAGCGTGCGACTCTCATCCCTGAGATCGTAGGTTCAAATCCCGGCCGTTCTCCAATGGACTTGAATTTAATATACGCTCGAACGGTGAAAAAAAACATCGTGAGGAAACCGGCTCGCCTAAGACCCAAAATGTCGACGGTGAGAGTCAGGCACAGGAGGTTTATCACCAACTTATTTGACAAATAAGAATCATCTTGATCACGAAAAAGATACAGAAATCTGAGGCCCAGACCTAGAAATGTTGTGTGTTAGGGTTCTACTGCCTAAAATATTAGCCGTAATTGATACGACCCTAGTAATTTATACGATTTTCGATTTAATATTCCTCTGGTAGAATGCGATCTTCGGTATAACCTTTACTTAGATTTAAAGTAATTTTAATGTTTACAAAGAAAGCATTGCTATTTTGTTTATCGTTAAAATTTACATGGATTGTTTTGACTACTAAAGTGATATGTTGATAGTGTCAAAGTCAAATAATTTATTTCAATTAGGCATATTGAAAATGCACTTTTGAAAGTCAAAATTACAAGTACTACTTTTTATTTAAAAAGCTAGTCTAGTTGCCCCTTTCAAAAGGTAGTTTCATATGGAGAAGAATGGGCAAGAAACTCCATGCTTACTCTTTTAATTTTTTTTGATATATGGGTTTTAATTTTTTTTAATTATATGTGGAGACCATGTACCTAGAACAAAAAAAACTACTACACTAAAATAAAATACGTAACTTATTCAAAAGTAAAATAGTATAAAAATGCCTGAAGTTCTTTAATAAATAGACAGTCTGTAGTGATCATCTACTTTTTGTAATGTTCCGTTGCACACAGGCGTCTTGCGTCCAATTTCGGACACGTTAGATTTTGGGGCCCTTGCAACTCCATTCCGCCAAGCCTGGGTCTACCGGGTTTTCTTTCGCCATCAGGTTTAGAGCTCCTATTTCACCATGCCTCCTACTGATAGAGGACAACTCTTTGTTTTTAATTTATGTTATTATTATTTATTACTTAAGATGTCATGTGGAACATGGTTTAATGGTTGCAGCTCCTTACAAACGTTGTGTAAAAAAAAAAACATGGCGATTAAAAAGAGTGACGGAGAGTTACGCCCTTGATTTGAGAACTGGCAGTAAATGTAAAATTATAAGCATTAATATGTATTTCTTTACTGACAAGTCATAAGTGTACAATGTGTTACCCATATGATTAAATGAATTTGAATTTGAATTAGAGTTCAGCAATAATCTTGGGGCTCTTTTGTCTACCATTCGATGCACACGTCCCATGTTTATATGTATTGCTCCTATTATTATTGTGGCAATATTGTATACTTTTTTTACAGATCGGACTCCAAAGAAAAAGGTGTTCATTCCATACCGTGACTCCGTCCTCACTTGGTTACTTAAAGATTCTTTAGGTGGGAATTCTAAGACAATAATGATTGCAGCTGTGAGTATTAGCTTTGTTCATTTGTTATTTTTATAATGATAAGGTAATTACTTTTCGCCTAGGTAATTGAAAGTGAAAAAGATTTTAATAAAACATTTTCAGCTGATATAAAGTATGTGACTATATTCACACGAGTAGAGTAGGAGATCAAAGAAGTGGTTTAAATCCGTGTTATTAAAATTTTAGCGAAATAAATGTACAGTCGCTTAGATATTATAAGGGTCGTAGGTTCGTTCTCCGGCTTTGCCAATGGGCTATCTGCCTATGTGGGCATTTAATACTAGCTCGCACGGTGATAAATACTACAATAATATTTTTTTAATAACAAATTATTTTTTGATTTTAGATATCGCCAGCTGATTGTAACTATGGGGAGACCCTGTCCACTCTCCGTTACGCGAATAGAGCTAAGAACATCATCAATAAACCGACAATCAACGAGGATCCGAATGTCAAACTGATCAGAGAACTCAGAGAGGAAATTGAGAAACTGCGCGCACAGATATCGCACAATACGGTAAATATTTGTTTATTTATTTCGTAATCCTAAGCTTACAAAAATTATATACAACAAAAAGAATTATACTAAATATTTAGTCAAGTATGGAGTACGTAATATATACAAATAAGTCATTTACGAAAGGAAAATTATTCAATTTTACTATGTAATAACGAATTCGGGTGTGTTGTGTAATGGTGTGAAAGTGAGGGTATGTACGTGGTGTGTATGCAGCTGATTTAGCGCTATGGATATTCTTAATACTTCTTTTAAACATATTCCACAATAGCTTAGACAAGTCAAGGCTTGAAGAGTGGTCGTTGCAAGTCCCAGCTGCGCGATACAAAAATTACTTCGTTTTAATTTTAAAAACAAAATGAACTACAGAATAATTATGATATTTATCGGTAGTGAGTTTTTATTTTATAACTTAAATGCTATTAAACAATGGGTTAAATAAGTTAAGTCATATTATTATAAATTTGACGATTATTTAAATGATTCTAATCCTTGGGATTGATTTGCTCCAGTTCAAACAATTTGTATGACACAAAACTTGGCGATTTAAAAGAGTGACGAAGAGTTTATTGCCACTTCTTTTTGTTTGCTCCTCGCCCTTGACTTGTGCACTGATAGTAAATGTAAATATACAATCAATTTAACATGTTATCTGTTGAGGTTCATAAGTTTACTTGGTTACCTATATGAATAAAGTTATTTTTAGTTTACATTTGTCTGTGTCAGTTAATTACTATTAGAATTTGGGTCAAAGTACTAAATAAGTTGATATAATCCGTATTCGTTGACTTACACAAGAAAATGATTTCGCATACGTACTACGATGTTTCTGAATATTATTTTTAAATTAGCGTTAGGGACGTACCCTACGTGTTAGCAGTGAACTAGGTCGTAGGTTCGATCCCCGGCTGTGCACCAATGGACTTTCTTTATATGTGCGCAATTAACATTCTCTCGAACGGTGAAGGAAAACATCGTGAGGAAACCGACATGTTTTAGGCCCAAAAAGTTGACGGCATGTGTCAGGGACTGGAGGCTGATCACCTACTTGCCTATTACATCGAAAAATGATCATGAAACAGATTCACAAATCTGAGGCCCAGACCTAAAGAGGTTGTAGCGCCACTGATTTATTTTATACGTACGTATACGTTGCGCATGATACATATACGTTTCTAATAAAGCTTGGCATACAACAGGTACCTGTAGAGACCGAAGCGGGAGTTCTAGCGACGCTGCAGCGAAAGGAGGCACAAGAAAAAGTATTAACCGAAAAGTGGACAGAAAAATGGCGAGAAACGCAACAAATTTTGCACGAACAAAAGGCTTTGGGTCTGCGGAAAAGCGGATTGGGCGTGGTTTTGGATTCGGATATGCCTCATCTTGTTGGCATTGATGATAACCTGCTCTCTACTGGTGTTACCTTGTACCATCTTAAGGTATTTATTTAGACATTTTTTTATTTTTGTATTTATAAGTAGGTGCTGTAAGACTTGAATCACATTGATATGCTATAATTGTAAATATAAAATTTAAATTAAACATATCAAAATGTATTTAATATGATCAAGTGCAACATATTAATCTAAAATCATGTTTGCTGTAATATACATTAGTTTTTTATTTAAGTTAATAAAATTTTTTAATTGTTATACTCGTAATTACATAATTTACTTATACTTATCCGACATGTTACCTAGCTCTATTAATGATAAAAACTTTAATAAGAATAACCCTAAAAACTTATTTTTCAAATAAAACTAAGATTAATATATTTTGCAGGAGGGAGAAACGGTAATAGGAAGTGAAGAGTTCAGCCCAACTCCGGATATAGTTCTGAGTGGGGCGGGAGTGTTGCCATTGCACTGTAAGGTGACACTCCACGAAGGTGTGGCCACTATCGAGCCAGCGCCTGGAGCTCAGTGCTGGCTCAACACTGTGTTATTGGATAAACCGGCTAAGCTTAGCCAAGGTAATTTTTTTGAGATAGTCAAAAATATAGGTTTTTAAAAATAGTAGTCTTATTAACTCGCATCGAATTAATAATCGTTCTTTCCTGAGAAAGTAACAGGACTTTTTTAGTGTAAAAATTAGATGGTAAAAATCACAAATGGTCAAAGGTTCAAAATCTGCATAATTTTCCAAATTTCTTCTGAAAAAACCAACCTATACTCTGATTTTTAATTCCGTAGAATTCTGACAGCTATCATCTGAGTCTATACGTATACATTTTATTTGTTAGTGAATGTGTCAATTATTAAGTGCGGTGCACCGCATTAAAAACGCACAAGTAAAGCTAAAAAATTTTTTAATAGATTTACTAAACCTGGAATTAGTAGGCAGTAGATGCCAGCAAAAGAATAAAATAAAGTTATTTAACTTAATTCGATATATTGATATATTTGTGTATTAGGTCACTCACTTGAGTATTAGTAAATATTTAGATTTACCTTTATGTAGGTAAAACGTAAAAAAATACGTAGCATTTTTTTTATTGCCCTCTAATGGGTCGGCCCTTTTTCGGTGGAGAACTTTTTTAGTAGCAACGCTTATGAAATGTCAAAATTCTACGTAATTAAAAAGCAGAGTATAGGAGTTCAGGCTCTTCTCTATAACAGAATAAACACTACTTATCCAGAGCTTGATATATTCGGTAGTGGGCTGATCAATATAAAAGCCATTGTACTGTATTGTAATTTTTTTAATTTAGTACCTATCCGACATCTTGTCTATCAATAAATTACGAGTTTCTTTATTTTTTATAATTCCCAAAACTCAACACTTTGCTTCATCTGTGATATTTAAATAAAAATTATTGTTTCGGTTATTTTTTGTAAGGTTGTATCCTCCTCCTGGGTCGGACAAACATGTTCCGCTACAACGACCCAGCTGAAGCGGCAAAACTTCGCCAAGAGGGGAGCGCTTCTATGATGAATCTCTCCAGGCTGTCTCTTCTTTCGTGGTCTACCACCGATCTAGCGGCCAGTACTGAAAATCTCAATAATACACTGTCGTGAGTAACAATTTAGAGAAATATTTTCCAGTCAATGTTTTATTCCCGACGACAAAAAAATATATAGGAAAATGTATTAGTAGTAGTAGTATAGTATTACGTGGGTAACACTGAAAATTTTTAGAACTGGCCAGTTAGAAACATTGCTAATGAAAACTTTTTTGAATATTCATTTTAGAACTCTTTGGTAACCTAATGTAGTCATTTGTTTTTGAAATTGAATTGGCGGCAAATCTAAAACTCTTGTTACTCGTGAAAATTTTCGGACATTCGTTGTGGGCTTACTCAGCAACAAAGGTATGAAAGGCTGCGATTAGCATTTCTTAATAAAGCCCCATCTCGTGCCACTATTTACAATTGGTTTACGTCCTTTAACAGCGACTACTGAAGATATGTTATCTTCATCTCTATCTCAAGGTAGGTAGGAAGGTACAGAAGGTGGAACTTAGAAAATAAATAAACATATACTTAAGGCATTGATATACAAAAACCCAAGATGCACAATCAACGTCTGAAAAACGTCCTCAAAAATGAGCGCAACATTCTAAATTGTGCTCTTATTTCAAATAGTCTCGCGTCTAATAAGTGGAGTCGATGTTATTTATTTGTGTTTTTTTTATAAATAAATTTATGTACTTTTGAACTTTTTTGTGTGTAGATTTTGACAAATATATTTACGCTATATAAAGTGTAGGTCAGGAGGTAGCCAATTTAACATTTTTTTTTTTTAATTTAAAGAAAAAACTTTTTAACCGGATTAAAGTTATGTATTATTATAAATTTACAACTATTTAACATCCAACACCTTTTGTCTTCAGTCACCGTGACCACGTACGCTGTAAAGCACCCGAAAAGTCGGATAAATTTAAAATTATGTTAAATAGTTGTAAATAAAAAAGTCATGTTCGACTCCACTCAATACCTTGTCCTACCGACCACGATCGGTCGTAAAATTTTATTGCTTTATGTACGCATAAACTGCGTTGTAATAACAACTTTAAGCAATTCGCGTAAGGTTGATTTTGCAATAATATATGCTTGTAACATATACTGTTATAGACATACTGTTATAGAAAGGGACAGAAATAGTGTTTCGGGACACTTTCGAGTGTTACGTTTATTCGAGACTGTGCATCTTGGGTTTTTTGTATATCAATGATTTAAGGTATACTTCTATGACGATATGGTAAAGTAGCTGTTTTGTGTATGTATTAACTAAAATAATTTGTTTGAATTAATTACTCATAAAATTTGCATGATATTGTAGTGACTTGGAAAGCGAGATCCGTTGTGAGCGTATATCGGCCCAGCGAGCGGAGTTGGAAAGAGAGAGACAGCAATTCGTGCTTCAACAGCAGGAGAGACAGAGACGGTGGCATGCTGAACGAGAGGAGCTGCTTAAAGCCCAAAAACAACTCGATGAGGTAAAGATGTCATACTAAATTTTATCTAACTTTATGTAATTATTTTGGGACTTTTATTTTGTACTATTATACTTTTATATTATTATGTCCTAATAAGATAGATATGCCTTGGCGTTTGATTAAAAAGAAGGATAGAGAGTTTATTGCTAGTTCTTCTTGTTCGTTCTACGCCCTTGATTTGAGATCTGGCAGTAAATGAATATTTAGAAGCATCATCTTTTTTACACTGACATTCATAAGTGTGGGTACAGTATGTGTTAGGGTACCTATATGAATAATATTTTGACTTTTAACAACTTTAATGATGTCATTTCCGGGGAAAGTATAGTAGACTTACCTCGTTCCACAACAGCGTTTTTTGAGGCCATTTTTGCCGCGCGCCACCACTATGTGAAACCAGCTGTCAATAAAGTATTCTCAAACCAATTCGAATAAGGGTCCTTCAAGAAAAGAACGCACCAATTTTTAAAAGGCCAGCAACGCACTCGCGAGCACACTGTGATCGAGAGTGTCCATGGGCTTATATCACTTAAAATTAGATGAGCCTCCTACCCGTTTAACCCCCTGTTCTATAAAAAGACATATAATAATATGAAGTCAAGATGAAGGGTTATAACGGAAATGCCTTGTGTAGGAACGTTCAGCAATGGAGCGTGAATATGCAGCGGCGTGTAGGCGTTTATCAGGTGATTGGCGAGCGTTGGAACGCGGGTGGACGTTACGTAGACGTGCGTTGAGATGTCGGCAGAGAGAGTTAAACGCGCGTGTTCATCGACACGCCGCTGCAGGACGCGCTGCGCGTGCGCAGGTACGTTAACTTTTAATATTTAACCATTTTCAATGGGTTTATTTTTTAATAATAGTAAGCCTGTAAGTGTAGTTCTGTTCCTTAAGTTCCTTATATAAGAATGGCTAAAGTTAAATTTTTGAAATTTTCGACCAAGTTTTATATAACATTTACTGCTCGTAAAATACTACTTAAATGAGCTATTCCATTATGACCAAAATAACTAGTATTTTGGTACAAACAGATTGAAAAGGTTTGCAATCCGACACCATAAATAAATCAGTGGCCCTACAACCTTTTTAAATCTGGGCCTCAGATTTCTGTATCGTTTTCATTTTGATAATCTAATAGGCAGTAGGTGATCAGCCTCCTGTGCCTGACATGCCGTCAACTTTTTGAGTCTAAGGCAAGTCGTTTTCCTTCACCGTTCGAGCGAATGTTAAGAGCGCACATAGACAGAAAGTCAGCCGGGGTTCGAACCCAAGACCTCAGGAATGAGAGTCGCACGCTTAAGCCACTAGGTCAACACTGTTCTACTATGTGTTATACTTAAAATGCACACAATTGTGCAATTATGCGCTATCGTTTAAAAAACGAAAGAGC
Source organism: Pieris melete (assembly GCA_963693345.1). Taxonomy (NCBI): domain Eukaryota; kingdom Metazoa; phylum Arthropoda; class Insecta; order Lepidoptera; family Pieridae; genus Pieris; species Pieris melete. Next base: position 604,847 of record CAVNZK010000003.1, read on the forward strand.
GATTCGTTTAATTGTGATTGGTGAAACGAAAATACGTATCGTCTTGCGCGTCTGTGAATGGCCAACATTGTCAACCAATCACAAACGAAAAGCTTGTTCGTCTTTTGTTTTGCGTATACGTCACACGCACCAGTTAGTATGTGCTTTATCTAGTATGTGTATGTGTAGATTTTTGCATAATACGGAAATGTTTTTTTCGTATCGTACTTCGTGCATTGTATTGAACACTTTTTATTTATTGCCTCATGCCACAGCTGTAATCACCCGTGTTATTGCCGTGGATATTGTATTACTAATGGTTTTCGATATTAACATTGCGTGAGTAAAAGTAATGAGTATAATTTAAGCAAGATTTTTACCGTAGTCTGTTAAGTATAATATATATAATATCCTCCATCAAAGGCCGGCAACACACCCAGTAATATGGGTATCCATGGGCTGCGATGACTGCTTTTTTATCATATAAAAAAGTACTGTACGGATAAATTATTTTATTTAAAGGAATGTCAGGTTTTTTTATCAGATATTTTTCATTTATTTAACATTTTTGAAATTGCGCCACGGAACATTGAGAGCGAGTTTCATTGCTCGTGTTTTTATTTTTGACTGTGATCAGATACGTTTAGAAACCCAAGCCAAGTATAATTTTATAGATTAACATAATATTATATATACAGTCGACTCTCGTTAATTTGAATCTCTCGATAATTATTAATTAGTCGTGTTCACAAATTTGTATTAAATCACGAATTTAGATTAAACTCTCATTTACTTGAGTCAACCACGTGGTTATTTAAAAGCTTGTTATTTTGAACTCTTGGTACTTATTAATTTATCTCTGGTCCATTTCAATAAAAAAGGACTATTAAATTCAGTTAAAGATAAAGAATTAAGTTACCTTATATGACTTTCGAATGTCGAAATGTTTCGAAAACAATTAGTAGCCCATATCGTAATCGCGCTCAGACAATGATATTGTTTTATTTTCCCACAAGTGTTAGCTAAGCAACGCATAGACTAGTGCTTGTCATTTGTATTATTTTATTAGAATTTCTGATTTTGGGCAGTTTTGACACACGATTGGCAAATTTGTATCAAACAAAATTTTATACCCAAAGTCAGATTTTATTATAGTTTTTTTTGCTATCCCATGCCCCGTAGATTGAAAAGGAGGAGGTTATCATCACGGATCTGGAGGGGCGGATGGGGGGGAAAAGGAGGGAATTGGAAGACTTTGTAGCGAAACATATCAAGGAACTCGTCTCTCAAGGATACATGATCGATGAGGTATGTTTTTCGCTTCCTGTGGGAGTCACAGGCCATGTAATAGACTGATTTTAATAATAATTTAAATGTGAAAGTATTAATTATTGTTTTTCTAATAGTGATTTTCTTGCGTGTAATTCCCACCAATTATTGCTTGTATCTTGGTTTTGTTTGCTTTTCAAGTTATGTACGAGTATGTTATACCCATAAATTAATGTCTACAATACACTTAATATTTTCTGGTGAAAGTACATTATATTATACAGAATTTGTCCCCGAGCCCAGAAAGTCCAGCGTCAGAAACATCAACGGAGTGTCTGATGCATCTTCTACAGCAATGTGAACCGAAGACTGCTCATAATATTAAAGAAACTGTTGAAAGACATGTAAGTGTTTTATATTTTAATGGCCGACCGCTTAGATGTTAAAAGGAAATTTAAAAAAAAAATTGTTAGATATCTTTTTGAGCAAGTATTCATCTGTGTATAAGTGTTAATGTATACTAGTCAAATGAGGCCATATGTGTAATGGAAATTAAATTTTCAAAGATAGAATAATTATAAAAATCTGCCATATAATATTAGGTATGTTTATAATGTCAAATAAGTTGAAATATTGAAGCAGAAAGACAGAAAGATACCGTGATCTATATCTCCATAGTATATACTCAAGGCAAGGTTATATTCTCTTACTTTGTAAAGCAGCCAGATGCTTTCCAAAAACAGTTTGAGTGACACTATACAATTCCTTAGTAAAATCACATTTATTATATTTATTTATTAAAGTTCTCCACATCTTACATAATTCTATATCTACAGTATATATATACAAGCTATATTTTTAAAATATATGACAATTATGTTAAACATAAATGTTACAAAAAATCATTAACAAAACAGCTGATTAGGTATCAGATAGACACAATGCTTTTTTTTTAAATTGATTAGCTCACTTCCAAATATGTCAAGCTCTGGATAAGTAGGATCTCTACCGTTATATTCGCGAAGAATTCGAAAGAGAGCCTGAACTCCTAGATCGGTTTTTGCAGACGGAATTTGGAAAATTAGTCACGGCATTGTTAATGTTCTGTATATTTGATAGAAGTAATGGTTCAGCTAGTAAACTTAAACAACTCCAGATTATACAAAATAAATAAATTCCTCTTTCTTTATGCTATTCTTACTCCCAATAAGTAACTTTAATTTGACACGAATGAACATTAAACAGAAGTTTCATAAAATTATGATACATTTTCCTTTTTATGTATTTAAATATACAGTAAACCATTTAAATTACACGGTACTCTTGTAAAGCATTCTCATATTACACGATTCGCGTTATATACATTACCTATAACGCGGGTATTTTCCCCATATAACGCGGGGATTTCTGAAGTGTGACATTTGTAATGATTTGTACGCCCTTATTTCGTTTTTTCTTAATATTCGATTTATATAATACCTTTCAACGAAAAAAATTAAACGTACATATAACGCGTTATGTAAGAATACTCCAACAACACGTCTTTATAACGCGGAACCAATCTATCATTTCATAAGAGATTACAGTATTTTTATTGTGAGTGACATGAATGTTTTTAATCAGAATAAATTTCTTTAAATCTGATCATCATCGATTACTCTTTATATACGAAATAAATGTATAATTAAATTAAGGAAACAGGACAACTTAATTTATTAAAATGTGTCACAATCAGAATTTATAGAAAGGTCACAAATATTATTAACATTGACAAATATGAACCGAGTTAGTTATATTTTCATACTGAACAAAATCCCTTTAAAACCCTTACACTATTTAGACGTTATATATAAATAAAATAGAAAGTAATTGAAGACAATACATTGCAGAAAAAGGAATTAGAAACTCTGGAACAAGAGTTGCAAGGCAGAGTGGCGTCAGTGGCTGCTCAAAGGGTCAAAGTGGAGAGACTTCAGGCTGAGTTGGCCTTACTGGCAGCAAGGGAAAGAGGGATCACTAGAGCTCTAGCTGAACAAGGTATTTTAATTATTACACGAGCAAAAACACTATAGTCGAATTTTTAATTAGACGAAGTCAACTGACGTTTACGGTGTTGTCAGTTTTTAATGAAATAAAAATAGTGTTGTGACAAAGTAAAAACCCCTGAATTAATGATCGGTGATGGCACTAGTCGCCGCGCCGCGCTTTGTAATAAGCCGTCAAAAAACTGATTGTAGTTACATAGTATTAGTACCTAACTGATATACAGAGCACTTTTATACAATTTTGAAATAGAAATAATATTCTTTTATTGTTTGAAATGATTGACTATTCACACTCATTGTTCATTCATCTGATTGAACAAGAACTGAACGCATCACTATTACTTTAAGTATGGCAACATTATTTTACAAAGTGACATTAGCTACTGTCAGTTGGCTTCGTCTAATTAAAAATACGACTATAGAGTAAATGAAGACGAATACTCTATCCAGAAACGGCAAAAAGCTTTGGTAATAACTTTGACTTAAGCATTTTACAACACTTTATCGTCATATAATTCTACACTTCAAGAAAAGAGCGTACCAATTTTTAAAAGGCCGGCAACGCATTTGCGTACCCATTATCATCAGGTGACCTGATGCCCGTTTGCTCCGTTACACACGTTAATTAAAAACTTATGATAAAAATGGGTGATTCTAGCATTTAATGCTTTCTCTATGCTATCTTACATATAACATATACATATATCTATGCCTATTTGAAATATTTCTTTAGAAGATGGTGACAGCGACACCTCACCATTGGAAGGAGTGAAGCGTTGTAAATCTGAGCTGGTCTTGAGGACCAGAGATGATGACCCTCCCGAACCGTTGTCGGCTGATGAGAGGGAACACTACCGGGCGAGACGGCTTAGGTAAATAAAATATATCAACTATTCTATATGTTTAAAAAAAAATACTTTATAAGCCTTAAATTTATAGGTTACCTTACACAAGTGTTTATTACGCACATCCATTGGTAGTGGGTTTTAAATCTGGTGAGAGTCGCATGCTTAAAATCTAACTCAAACCTGCTTAATTGTTATTTATTTATAAGTAATCTTACAGCTAACATATACATCATACAACACAACACTAAGATATTATACAAAGCCAAAACAGATTACCTAGATAAACAATATTATGAAACAGAAAACATAAGTAAGTGGATTAATAGACAAAAAGAAAAATTGTAATATTTCTACGAAAAAACTAAATTGTTACTGCTAAACAAAGTCAAATTTTTCTCCCCTCTTCAGATATCACCTGGCATCTTCTTTGGTGAGGTGGACAATATCAATATCCTCATATTTTTTGAAATAAACAAGTCTACAGATAACATAAAAAAAAAGTTATAGACTTGGCTAAATTTCTCAGTTTCTCTCTGATTCCAGCCTCAGTCTAAGCCTAGACCCTCTTCCGTCAATAACCTCCCCTGACACCTTCCACACGGCGAGTTCGTCTCCGAAAGCGATTCCGTCGGAATCTGACCTGCCGAGCCCCTCTACCACGGCGTCGGCGCTCCCCAGCGAAAGCGAGCCCCTACCACGATTTCGTCTGGGACACACAGCTGATGATAGCGACGACATGTCCAGCACTGAGGATTATCATAAGGTGAGGAGTTATTATGACCCTGAAATCTCCATTTCTTTAATAACCTTGGACCTCTACGTAAACAATGTCACAATAATAGTGTTTTTTAAAAGAAATAGTCAGATAAATGATTTAATTAAAAATAGCACTGAAATAATAAATTGTAATAAGGAATTATAATTCTTGTATTCTATTTCTTTAATAATATTTAAAATTTGCACCTGTACGATTTATGTTTTTATATCAAAAATAGTCTAGTGTTTAAGCTAAGTGATAAAAGCAGAAACAATTGTTTATCTCCTTTATTTTTAAAAATACACCTAAAAATTACCTAAAAAGTAGAGTTCACCAGAAATAAAAAAAAATATATAACTTTATAAACTACAAAAATCGTAGATCATTATTATTCGGGTTCCTCTATGGGTGCTCTATCTTTGGACATCCGCTTGGCACTCTTTTTTTGGGACACCCTGTATAAGTATTATGAAACAATATCCAGTTAAAGTTTGTGCCATAAAGGAATTGCTTATGGGAAGGACATTTGTTGTATGAAATGATAACGAGTATTTTTTAAAATATAAGTGTGAATGTTGTGTATTCAGCCAAGCCGCATAGTGGAAGGTCAGTCGTCCAGTTCCGTGGAAAGATCGCCCGAAGAGAGGCACCAAAGGTCTAAATATAGGAGAAGAATAGGTAAGTTTTTTTGCAGACAAGTTGTTCTTTGGAACAGTAAACCTGTTAATATAAATATTTTAACTGAAATCAATTGATAATTTAAAAAATGTGTGCGTGTACTAGGTGTACACTCGTAAGAAGTGAAACTTATATAAAATCTTTGTTGTACGCAGAGCCACAATTGGTTTGTTTTAAGTTTAGAGGTCCGAAACTATTTCTTTAAACACAGTAAATTTTGATACACTGCCTAGCATACAATTTACAAATCAATTGCTGCAAATTGCGATTAGCAAATTTCAAGTCGAAAATGTAATCCGTTGCTAAACTTCAAAGTCAAAAACATACTATATGTCATATTTTAACACCGATAAAGAAGTTTGACTTCAAAAAGCAACATGGCGCGTAACGGAAAAATGTGACGCGTAACGCAAAAATGTTACACTAAATTTTTTTCCAACCCCGATAAAGAAGTTTCACTTCAAAAAAATTATCCTCTCTCCCTATCTATTTGTTTATTTAGAAGTCCTAAATGCATTCCTTTTAAAACATAGAAATTACATACCACCAACATATAGGTAAAAGGTCTAAAAGCTTTCGTTGAGACTCAGCGTTCATAAAGAAAATTAGAAAATAGTTGAAATCTATTTTCAGGAGAACGTCGCGGTCGTCAAGTGACGGAGGCGGAGGCGTTGCGCGCGATGCAACGGCTTTGTTCGCGAATAGCCTCGCAGAAGATGCTCGTCATCTCCTCGCTGGAGAACGATTGCTCCAAGGAGGACCTCAACGGACAGATACAGGTACGAGCTAAAACTAGGAACGGATTTTGGTATAGATGAGGTTTAATGGTTTTTGAATATATGTGGGGAACGCTTCGTTTTTAACTTTGCCTTAGTGTGCTGTATAATTAATTTCAATATAAGTGTTTTTTGACTTTAGACGTTACTTTTCTATCCTGCTGCCTAGCCTAATAACTTTATTTTTATCGTATGGTGCTCGCCTCACGCTCATATATACATTAGAATTCGTTGTAATGTTGTCAATCTTTTTTATTTACAATTATTGAATATAAACTCGCAAAACGGGCACCATTATGTTCTGAGGTCGATTTCAGTTAATTAAATAAAATATATTGTCTGACGTAGTCCATACTTATAAAAAATAAAAAAATATATATACGCGTAAAGTGAATTTTTGTAATGAACTCTTGAAAACCGATGTACACGTCCAAACCAGAAGTGGTTGCCAATAAATATATGAATTTTTCTTTTTTTAATTAAAATTAGTTACAAATGTAAACATCTAATAACGAGTGTCGAGGTCACACTGTGTTATAACTTCTAAGCATTTAAATTCTAATAGTAAAACGCATAGAAATGGGCCCTTATTTTTTTTATCTTACGATTTACATAAAGATGATTTCCAGGTGTTACAAGAACTTCAAAAGAAATACGTTCGTCTAGAGATGGCGCTGCAATATTCGTTCTTCGACAACCAGCCGAACAAGAGAACTATTATGGTGACTCCGATACAAGAGACTCCATCTCTTACGTTGAGTGAGAGTGACATGCACGTTGCCACGGAAACGGACCAAGAAAATAATAATGCCTATATACAGGACCCGCTCTTGCATAGGTACGTTTTGAAGTATGTAATACTTGTCAAAAATGGTCGAAGGAAAAAAGTAATTTAGAAAAATTAAACCTACTTCATGTCTGTTTGTATAAGGAATCTTTTTTTGGCTTTTATCAGATTTTATGTTATGATTTTAAGACAATTTGTAACACACAAACTAACAAACTGCGGCAAGTTTCGCCCTTCTCAGCCGAAACACGCAGGCCGCCGTTTCCAAGAGGCCCGAAGCTAGGTTGATGACGTCAATGGGGGTTGGTCACGTTGCTGAAGACTTTATTTGTATTGTTCATTTGATCTTTTAATGTTTCCTTGCATATATACATGTTACCCAAACGTGCATGTGTACGGACTCGAATATCACGGAATCGATTTTGATGAAACTTGGACTCTTCTCTAATGTGGAATATTCGCATGGTCGGAATTGACACAAGAAATTATGGCGTTAGCAATAAAGAATATGAACCGACTTTACAAAAATGCATTCGCATTCGAGAATTAATGCTAAATGTAAATGTTTCTCCACAAATTTCTCTGAAATTAAATCATATTCTAGACAACGATTATTTGAGGAAGGTTAATTCAGTAACAGTTTTCATCAAAATCCATTCACTGTTTTATAAGATATTAACGCATTTATGTATAGCTAAATAATATTAATTTTAATGTTAAATATAATTATTAAAAAAAAACGTGTCGTCTGTAGGTTAAAAGAACAAGAGGCGATAGAAGCGTCAGACAACGTGTCGACATCAAACGATGAGCTGAGTTCGGAGCAGGCCTGGCCTGACCCTCTTCGGGCTTTGGCCCCGGAGCATCAGACTGACGACGAATGCGAAAATGACCGGGCGCCGCTAGTTATACCGGTATGTGGTATCTTTTATGTGGGTTTACTTGATCCCGATTTTCAAGCTAATGGCCAAATTTTCTTACAGGACTACACGCTAGAAGGTCTCAGCCATCCAATAGATTTTTGTGAGTATATATAACATTCATGAGAGTAAAATAAACACAATTTTAATGATAATATATATAAGCGGTGTTGGCCTAGTGGTTCGATCCTTAGGGGCCTCATAGCTTAGCGGTCTTATTAAGTGGCAGCTAGGTGAGGGGTACCGGGTTCGATTCCCGGTTCGAGGGCAAGTTTTAATTAATTTAAATTTGTTCTCGGCCTTTGGGAGGGTTGTGCGGTACCGGGCGAGTGCTTAAACCGTACATGGAGGGCACGGTCGAATTTCTAAGGCAGGCAGTGAGTATGCTACCTAAGAAAGGAGACTGTGTAGGTTTAGAACGGAGCAATACGCTCTAGGCCGAGGATGGCAATTACAAGTGGTCAGTAATTCAACATTCCTTTCCTTGGGTAGAATGCCTAGCGAACCCCGAGGGCCCATATGAAGGGCGTGTGAAGGGCTGAGGTGTTTTTAGTGGGTGGGGTCTCGCTACCCCTCTGAATAGCAGAGGGTTTTGAGTGTAGACCCAGCTCCACAGTCCTCGCGTCAAGCTCGATATCCTTGATGCGGGCCTGCGTAAGCCCGGTGAACGGTTCTATCCTCGGTGAACCATTGAACTGGTGCGCATTTAACATTCGCTCGCGATAGACACAGGAGGCTGTTCTTGAATGATCATGAAACACATTCAGAAATCGTGTTTTAAAACTAATCAAAATTTTACTTACTTATTTGAATAACTTAAAATTTTGCGATAAGATATCGTAAGACATAGACATAGAAATAAAATTTATTACTAACGAAACACTCACACAGAAACACGCAAAATAATAATAATCAAACAACAACAAAAAAAATTTTACTCCTGGCTCAGCATTATACTGTGCATTATGTGGTAGAGTAGCAAAGTATAAATGATTTTTCAAATACTAATAGAATATAAATAATAGCGGAGGTAATATCGGTCCCGGGCTGGGTGACGCGCGGGGCAGGCGCGGGCACGCACCACGAGTACGAAGTGCGTATACGCTTGGGCCCGAGGTGCTCTTGGCAGCTGCTCAGGCGATATCGCCGCTTCAGGGACCTCTATCTCTTCACCCGGAAACAGTACGGGGAGAAGGTAATACGCAGACTTCATTATACAAAGAAAATATTTTGTTTTAATTCTGCACAGGTGTGACTTATTATTTGTCTCTACCCTTAGCTTGAGGAAAATGTCAAATGTTTTAATGAATATTTAACTTATTAAAATAATGGCGTTTTAGTTTTTAGCGTAAACTTTATCGTATTAACGAATACTTGACACTATCATATAGTTTATTATAACGGTATTATATCGCTTGCCCCGTGGCAGAAAATTGCGTTTGGACGTTGGACTTCCTTGGGTGATACTACAACTCACTGATGTACTATAATTCGTTAGAATATTTTTTTCAATCAGAATTTTTGGTTAACATTTTATTATAAAAACCCGAGGATATCTTTACTCGATGGATTTTTTTTGTTACAATGTTAGTAATACTCGTTTACCTAATTTTACTTTCCTTAAATAAATAGCTACAACCATTATAGTTTTAGGCATATATATTTGTATATGTAATTAGTATCCTAGTAATAATAGCATTTACATCATTCCCAATGCAACGTTTGTTGTAATTACAATTGACTTAAAAAAAAGTATTATAGGTAGCGGCGATACCGTTTCCCGGACGGGCCCTTTGGTCTTCGGAGGGCTTGGCCCGGTCGCGAAGACCGCAGTTGGAGATGTTCCTCCGTCGGCTGTTAGCGGTTTGTGCGACCGACCGCCGATGTCCGTTACACGCGTCGCCGCTCACACGAGACAACCTCGTCGCGTTCTCGCCTTTCTTTAGGAAGGTGAGTCTTTATTTGCTTCTCAATAATGTAGAAGCATTTTTAAGTTCCGAAAGTTCTGTTCATTCAGAAGTACTATTTTCCGTGTGATATATTATATTAGGTCCTTACATATGATATTGGCGTTTTGTTGTAATGGCATTTTGACCCCAAATATCTCCTCTTTGGTTAGAAATTCCAATTTTTTTAGAACTCTAGACCACACACTGCCCAATAGACTGCTACCAAATTAGAGGAGCTTGATTGGAATGTCTAAGATATCAACCGTACTCCCTGGACCTTGCTCCAACAGATTACTTTTTTTTTTTAATTTGGATAACTTCTTCCAACGTGAAAAATTAAACTCTGATGGGGCAGTCGAAACCGCCTACAAAGATTTTATTGATTTTTTTAGTAACGGAATCAATGAGATCATCTATATCTATAAGATAATGCAAAAGTCCACGATAGCAATGGTACATACCAATTTCATATGTAAGGACCTAATATTATTTATTCTTATCGATTCGGTTCTGTGACGTAAAAAAAGTTAACAAGAAGCTTAGAAAAGGACTTCGCTTCGCTCTCCCCAAAGCGTTCTAACCTATCTGACATAAATTTCTGGTGTGTACCTAATCCGTGCCGCCATTATGCCTCAACCAAACAAATCTGCAAAAGCGCCTCTTACGATGTATAGTGTTGTAATTCCCGACCACGACATATATGCAATGTGATAATCGTCAGGGCGTGTTCGAAAGCGGCAAGTGCGGCACGGGATGATGCCGCGCGGAGCTCGTCACTCGCGCACTGCGCTCCGACCTGCGCAGACTCGCGCACGTCGCCTTCGCTGCGCTCATCCTGCTCGCACGCTGCGCCGCTCTGGCGCTCTACTACCTCTATCTACGGCTCAGCCGCAGATAGGGCCGACTTCACATTAGGGGCATGTGAGGGACTTGACTTGGGGTGAATTATCATTAACTGAACTTTAGAGGTATAACTTCGCGACTGTATATTAACCTTGATTAGAAAAATCATATTTAATGTAAGAAATTTTTACTTCTGTGGACTATTTTGCTTTTTTACAGAATTGTAATGTGAAAATTCGGCCTAATCTGTATGATTTAAGAAATTCCCTAACGTATACGTAATGCATGATTGTATTTATTATAAAGTGACTAAAATGTCTGTAACTTAACACTAATTATAAAATAATTAATATTCCCCCAAAGATTGGTCGATGTCCCCACTTCCCTCGGTGTAGCGTATAAGCGAGTAATGCGGGTGCCTTTATGTATTGTGTTCTGTTATTTCCACTCTTTATGCGTCACTGTAGTGTATGTATATATATAAAACTTAACGCAGATATTATTAATAGTAAAAAATAAATTTAATCGCTTGAAAAACACTTGAAGCTACACAATTGTAAGAAAACTATTTCTCTATCCATATACAAAACTGCTTTAAAGTAAAGAGTGGATAATAATATCTACACAAAATCGGATGTCCTTAACTTGATTTGACTTTACCATTCCTTTGTTTATTATTCCAATTTAGTAAATACTTTTTATTTATTGACAATGGACAACAAATCATTCGTTCATTCATTCTCGAGTGCAAATGTCATCGCACAATTAAATTATAATTTGAAGAGAACTCTTGGAGAGACTCTTGAGTTTGGCAATATTAATTATTACATCTAAAAGTACTTCAAAAATACTAGGAAATATCTACAATTGTGTTGATACGTTTCCATCTAGTGTTGAAACCGATACATTTAAAATGATATATTGTGAATGAACGAATGAAGATAACCAACCATTCGCAAATCAATGGAGATGTCATTAATTGTATTGAAAGACTTAGTTAATTTATTTATTAGGAATACCTTTAAGGAGTGTTCTGTATATTTGAGGTTCAAGTCTTCCTTTAGTCTTGTTTTGTATCAATTGGGGACAATCCTTTGAGAAGAATGCGTAGCATCTCTTTTTCGTATTTATATTTCGAAAGAGATGGAGAATTTTACTTGAAGAATCTAGATATCTCGATTATACAAAAGTATGATTCTGTCCTTTCTAGATTCATGGAAGATGGAATAAAGCACCCATATTTAGTCTATTTTTGCATGTGACGAGCTCTGGAAATTTTATCTGTAGGTAGGAAATAATAAATACACTAGATTTTATCTCATTGTAACTAACATACCCACAATGTCACGAAAATGTATTTTTGTAGTTCTTTCTTATAGGCCTGAACATATTGTTGTGCGATTTTAGTAAACTATATAGCCAAGCTTTATGATTGCTGATGACCTATATTCTTGCATAAAATCTAAATTAATCAAAAAGAAACAAATGAGGACTACAACAGAGTCTTGAAACTTTAATCTTCATTTTTCTAATTATTTGCGTATCAACATTCATTTGTTCTCAAAATGGCCGATAGTAGCATGTTTGATTTTTGTGTTATGGTTGTGATTTTTGTTTAAGTTTTCTACTAACATGCACGATTTGAAGTTCCAAGTGACAATACAGATCTTGACTATTTAAAATAAATATGTTATATAACAAATACTATTTTGCGCATAGCTAATAGATGACAGCGGCGGTTGTCCTGTGTCGTGGAATAAAAAATACTATTTCTCAATTTAGGCAAATAAGTCTGATATTATATTGTATAAAAGTGTCATCTTCACTTTATTATGCGTAGAATATGTACTTACTCTACTTTTGAACAATTAACATTTTATATATTTCTATAATTATTTCTTGTAATGTAGCTGAGTAAAGGTACAAAATGTCTTTATTGGATTGTTGGACGAGAATTTTTTGTTGTGGCATTTTCAAAAGAATTATATACCTCATTTGGGGGCCCGGTAACTAGAACATACCAACTTATTAAATACGATGATTTTGAGTGGTTTAAACAGTTCCTGGATTTTTGTCTATTCAGTCTGCAGAAAACTCTTGTCTAACAAAACAAATAAGTATAGTAGATTTCAATAATTCAGTATTGTCTAATTAGTTGTGTTCAAATTTACAAATTATTTATTTAACAAATGGCTTATAAAGATAAATGGCCTTGTAGATAGATAAAAATATCGAATTTAAGAAAATTATAGTGAGTTAATACATTCTTAGATATATTTTGTCTATGATATCAAATACTAAAATGTAGTAACAATTTTCATGTCATGTGATCACCAGATTGATATTTTAGTATTTATTGATTGTATATTAATTTGTGAAGTTTATGCTTTAGTACAAAATGCACTTGGCACATTTATTTATTTCATTAACAGTTAGTTTTAATTAGACTGGGAAGAGAAGTTTTTTCGACCACAGCTGATATTATAAAAGCGTTGGGATATAAATATTGTAATATTAATTAACCTTACTTATTTTTATTAGACAAAAATCAATTAGATCTATATATGATATATAAATATCCCAAAGTCTTATGGTGTATTAACACCAACTTGCAATATAACTAGTATATAAGTATATGCATTTTTTCTTTTTTTATCAATTTTTGTCTCGAAATGGATTTTTTAATTACTAACTATAGTTTTTGTTTTTCTTTAATTGTTGCCTCTTATCTAGAAGTGTTCTTTTTATTGCATAATACATATTTATAGTTGTAGGAAAATAGTTTTAAGAAGTTGCTGGTTGATCCTCTCATAAAAATATATTGTTGAAAAAATATTGGCGTTGAAATGTAGTTACTAAATTAATTACTCTATGTATGATTGCCTTCACAAATAGAGGTCTATTTATGTAATATCCAAATGTATATGGTGCTGGTAGAAGTTAACCAGCTAACAATTACTTTTGTTAAGAACAATAAAAAGGAATGTTTTACACTTAAATCTTTTATTTAAAATTATGTATATACATACAAGTGTCTTTTTTATAGTTACAGAACATGTAAATTCCGTCAAGTCTATACATGTTAATGAGAACTTTTTTAAAATAATTACCAAAGTTTTTTAATGAAATGTTAAGTGCTCAGGGTTGCCTGTTAATTAAGGAATTACACAATCTGTACCGAATTTCATAATTATTTTTCATTATAATATATACAATAGATAATTTGAAATCAAATTGTGCCTATAGTTTATCTTAAAACAGCATCCAAATCAAAGTTAGCATAACATGAAAATTCATTAGCTAGATTATTCCTGTGCTGTGGTTCAAATTCACAAATTTTTAAATTCAACAGTCGTTCTATATTTTCTTTCATAACTGTACCTGTACATACTACAATCTTATCTTTAGATAATAATTTGATTGTTTCTGATGTTTTTTGAATACATTCCTCAGCTAGGAATGGTGGATCAGCAATAACCAAGTCATATGTGTGTTCTAAACCTTGTGGCAACTTATCTGGTGTATTATAATCATAGAAAATATAATCTGGTGCATGAACTTCAAATCTTCTATCGTATTCCAAAAGCGATACTGAAATAAATATACAGTTGAGTTATTTCATAACAGGTAATATTTTTCTATTATTTAAAACCTAAATAAAATTAGATTAATTTATGGGTATAACTTACAGCTAATTCTATTTCCCATATGTCTTTTGGCTGGTACAAAAAGTGTGGGGCATGATATTAATGCAACCTTCCCACCATTGGGTACAGATTTCTCAATTACTTGGACAAGGGCTTGTATTGTTGCTTCATTATACCAAAACTGGCTTAGTTGCTAAAAAATAAAATAATTAAGTATCATAATTACTTTTAAATAGTGTTTCAGACTTAATTTTCATATACCAGTACCCAGTTTTCTTCAAATATAATATTTTCATTTAATTTTTGGTCTGCTTCCAACTTGTTAAGTATTTCTAAACGTTTGTCTTGTTCGGCATAGAATTCTTGTAATGCTGCAAAAGTTTCCGCCGACAAACTCGGAATATCATCATCTTCGTCCATTTTTCTAATTAACCTATTATTATATGAATAGTACCCTGACAGATAAAAATAGGTTAGGTGGCCCGTAGTTTGGTTTGCTCAACGTCTAACTTCTAAGGTTAGTAATTGGCACGATTCACGTGGAGTAATACCACAACGAAGAAGTTAAATCGTAATAAGCCTATATACTTACCTGTTATATTACGATTTGTTTTTAAGGTAAAGGTAAGTTTTAGTTATATTCAACTTTATTATTATGGATAGGTTATTTGGTTTTAGTTTTAAATATTTGTAAATAAACATTAAATTAAAAAAAATATCTCATTTGACAATTTACTGTTGAAAGTTAACACAGTTATAAATTTTAAAAACTGAATATCAAATTACAGACTACAAGTTAGACAAGACAGTCGTTGCACAGTTTACATAAGGCTTCAGCCTTTAAAATAAATTTGGCGCCATAGTTTGAATAGGTGTAAGTTTACTACTTTTTATTATAAATATGACATTTATTTATTTGTTTGTACCGACAAAAGTGTAAAGGCCAACAAAAGGCATACTTATAAGTGGGCTTCGGGCCCCGCCTGTGTTATTTAATAATTAGGCTTATGTATTACACGTAGGTACGTGTAATTCAATCAATATTTATATTTTACAGTTAATACTCGAGAACCATGACGTGTTCTGAAATTGATTTGAAGGTGCTACCTCTCCACAAACATTCTCAATATTTGGAAGCGTGCGTGGATATGATAAATGAAGAATGGCCTAGAAGTAAAACTGCTAGAATGAAGTCTTTGACGGCATCTTGCGACAATCTGCCTACAAGTTTAATACTTATAAACAACAAAATGAATTTATTAGGTCACGCTAAGCTTACTCGTTTGCCAAATATACCAAATAGTTGTTTTGTTGAAACTGTCGTTATAACAAAACATATGCGTGGTAAAAAGTTGGGTACTTTTTTAATGAGTAAAGTTGAATTCTATTGCAAAAATGTTCTTCACTTAAAAATGCTACATTTATCTACAAAGGGACAAGAAGAATTCTACAGCAAATTAGGGTATGAGATATGTCCTCCAGTTTCTACTTATGGCAACCCTGTCAGTCTTGTTGTTAAACCTCATAAAGCAGAGAAAATGAATCGAGAAACATGTGGAAATATACCCCCACCTCCTCCATTACCCAAGCTTCAGAGTGTTGCTAGTACTAATATTAAATCAAGTAAAACATTTATGTTTAAATATTTGTAGACTCAAAATTTAACTAAGGCTATCAAATTAAAGGGCGTGTTAAATTTTATTAATTAATCAAACACATAAATATTAAATGTTTAATTCAATTATCTAAAACTTCGCTTTATCTACATATTCTAGTGCTTTTTGACGAATTTCCTCCGCTTGGTCCTTATCTCCATACTTTTCTTCCACTTCTATCCACTTTTTAAACAAAACCTTCATTTTGCGTGCTGGCAACTTGTGAGCCGTCATCCGCTCCAGCACTTGCCTATGAAGAGATTATATTAATTAATTCACATTTATTTAAATTAGGATGTAATATAACTATAGCGCGATGGATTTTTCGCGAGAAATAATTATCCATTGTTAGAAACCCACCATAACTTAGACCCAAAGATAGACATAGAAGAATTTTTAAATAATTGTTTAAATATTAAACAGATGCAGAGAGGCGTCTCTCAATGCCCAAGGAGCATAACAGAACTTCACACAAGAATTAAGCGGTTGATAGATTTAAGTAATATACGTACGTATAAAATACATAATTTATGGTTGCCTGGAAGAGATTTCTTAGAAGCCCATTGCATTGTTAACTTTCATTAGTATTTGTTTCTTATATGCTGTGATAAATACCTGATCCGAGTGACGTCACCAGTCTTCAAAAGCATATCTACGAAAGCGCAGCAAACGTCAACGCGAGCGGGATAAACGGCGAGCACTTGCTCGAACAACGCTTCGGCTCGTTCACGTTCGCCCCACGCTCGCTCTAGTTGCGCGAATTGCACTAATAACGACACATCTGCAACAGATAAATATGTCTTGTTGATAAAATGGTTCGGGAACTGTTTACCTCAACGCAGAAGTTTCACAGAAAGTATCATTTTATATGTCACTCATTAATAAATGTAATTTATCCGTAACTGCTGTTTTTTTAATTAATTTAGATCATATACTAATCTACTATCATAATATATTTTAACTTATCTAAAACAACATGTAAAATACGGAAATGCAGGACACGTGATGAGAGAAGAAGGGAAAAATTTACCAGAGTGGTACTCAAAGATGGAAAGCGAAGAAACAAAGGCAGGTCAATTTTGCCAATTTTATCCAAGACTAGTACCGAAAATAAATTATGCTTACTTTCGCAAAATACTTGTTTGGGTTTATCTCGATTAAAAGATTTTCAATGAAACAACATGTCTACTTTGACTTTTGGTCATGCTTATTTCGATACTCACGTTCCTTCTTCTCCAAAGCCGCCATACCCTTCTGCATCAGCTGCCTCGCCTTGTCTAATAAACCGGCTTTATAACAGACAGAACCACACACAATATACATGTTAATATTCTTGCGATATTTCCGCTGCATCAAGTCACAGATCTGGATTAACTCCTGCTGATTACTGGTGTCTAGGAGTATCTCCAGTAGTTTGCTGTGAACCTGGTACGTATCGTTCATTTGCAGGGCTTCTTCGAGGGTCTTTGTTTGGGTTTCCTGGAAATTTTAGGTGATCTACATTTCACATGATCAACATTAAGCCTGGTCTCTACATTAAAAGTGGTTTTACGGCGAGTGATTATTACGCCCCTGTTCACAAACAGTAAACAACGCCCAAGTAAAGATAACATATAATTTCTTCAAAAAGGTTGACTAAACCTGGAATTAGTAAGCAGTGATGCCAGATAAATAATGAAATAAAGTAATTAAAGTCAATTCGATTTTGAAATATTGTTCGTGATATTGAAATATTTGTTATTTT
Organism: Pieris melete; assembly: GCA_963693345.1. Classification (NCBI taxonomy): domain Eukaryota; kingdom Metazoa; phylum Arthropoda; class Insecta; order Lepidoptera; family Pieridae; genus Pieris; species Pieris melete. The sequence goes on from CAVNZK010000003.1 coordinate 622,744, forward strand.
TGTATTAGGTCATTTGAGTAATAAATATTTAGATTTTTTTTGGTAGGTTTTATAGGTATAAGATTTGGGAGGTATAAGTTTTATAGGTATAGGCTTTTTGTAGGTAAAAGATAAAAAATACTAATAAATGGGTCAAATTTGTCCGTTTATCGGTGGAGAACTTTTTCGTAGCAACACTTATGAAATGTCAGAATTCTACGGAATTAAAAATCAGAGTTTAGCTAGAGTCTGGGTATAGTTGCTCCTCTCACGCTTTGAAATCAGTTCTCGTTTAGTTTTTATAATTTTTGAATCAATGATTATTTTTTTCTCTTCATGTATGTTATGTTTTCCTATAAGTGCTTGTCGCATTACATATTTTATTTTTCTTGCACCAAGCTTTTGTAGATAAATAAATAATATTTTAAAATCGAAAGAAAACTTTTAATCGTGTAATTGAATGCTTACCTTGGTACCAAACCGATGTTCGAGGTTTAGTAAAGCGATCCAAACATTGAGTCGTTCTTGTTCCTCTCTAAAGTTAATAGTGTTAATCGCTTTACGTGCCACGCCGCGCGCTCGCTCTATCTCTGTCGCCTGTATTGGAACAAAGAGAGACAACCTTTTATATAAGGTAAAAAATTAAAACAGTCAAATTAGACAACTTAGGACTGAACAATTTTGTCTCTTTCTGACAAATTCTAAAATCATCTAAAATTTATATATAACTAGCTGACCGGGCAAACGTCTTTTTGCCATGTAAATCATTTATAATAAAAAAATAGGGGTTGGTCGTAGAGGGGTGAAAGTTAGGGGTTGTATGTATTTTTTAATGCTGTATCATAAAAAAAAGTAGTAGAAATTAAAAATTTTGTCTAAAAAATAAAAAAAAAAATTGAGGGGTGGACCACCCTTATTATTTAGGGGTGTGAAAAATAGATGTTAGCCGATTCTCAGACCTACCCAATATGCTTACCAAATTTCAGAGGAATCGGTCAAGCCGTTTCGGAGGAGTATGCAGACTAACATTGTGACACGAGAATTTTATATATAAGATATATATTATATCAATCAGTGAGCAAAGAAATATCTATTGTACACTTGATCCGTCCATCTGGTTACCAACCACGATCAGTTTCTCCAGCCTCAGCGCATTGTATGGCCGAAATGAGATACAATTACCTGACGGCATATGGTAATTGGTAGGCTTAAGATCGATATATTGGTGCGCTATATATAAAGGTAAAAAACACGGCGTTCCATTACGCATTTCATATACTTAATTTAGGCCTTTAATATACATCGTACCTGTAGGTGGAAAGCCATATATGCAATCCAAAGCTGACTGCAGTCCGGGCTCGCCATTAGCGCCCTCTGAAACTGCTCAACCGATCGGGGCTCATTCTCACTCTCTATCGCCCTCTTCTCCATTTCTCTCACTTTTTCTTCTTCTTCTCTCGCTTTAGCCACTTTTTCTGCTGCTGTCAGTTTCTTGCGTTTCTTTTTGGGTCTTTCTTCTTCCTGAAATTATTAAGTCAACATATTAAGGTTATTATATAGAAAAAAATAACAATTCGAATTGAATCGAGTTTGTTATTTTATTTAAGTAAGGGAGCGTTCAAGTATTACGTAACGCGTTTTTTGTCCTTTTGTAAAACGTTACGATGCGGGGCGGGGATTGAATTACGCGTAATTGTTAATATTATTTTCGACTTACAACACATAATAGTAACTAAAGAGACACAAGGTGGTCACGAAACGTTTTACTATACTTGATTACAGTACTGCACTAGGGTACTGAAAATGCATTTCCACCTCAAATATGGAAAAAGACTCACTAATAATTTTATACAAGTGTAAAAATAGTTTAACTCACTTCATCTTCACTGCTACTGGATTCTTCCTGCTTTGGATTAACTTCTTGTTTATCCATGGACCAAAAGTCCTTGGCACTGGGCACTTCAATCACAGGCTCCAATTTATCCAACACCTTAACTTCTTTAAGTTTATCCATTCTCTCACTTTCTATCTTATTCTCTACCTTAACCGGCTCATCTACTGTGCTTTTCTCTTTCATTTGTAGTTCTTTAAGCTTTTCTTGCGCTATTTTTACCGTTTCTAATAACTGTGTAACATGTTCTTGGATTGTTAATCTTTCGATGTGTAACTCTGTATGATATTTCTTGTTTTTAGGATTAAGACCTTTTTTTTCTAGTCTTTGTATTTTGTTTACGATAAAATCCGATTTTTTTACTTTTCTATTTACTGATTTGAGCAACTGCGTTATGCGTTCTTTAAAGTGTTCGCTTACTTCGCAAGTAGAGAGATCTAAAAGGCTTAGGTCTTTAGGATGTATAAACGAAGATTGGTCATCTGGCATATCAGATTCTATTGCATCGCTTTCCTCCATGACTTCTTTCACTTCTTTTTTATCGTTTCTCTTTTTTCTCTTATCAACTGGTTCGGGTTCTGTATAACTCTCTTCATTTACTTCTTTCTTTTTCTTCTTATCTTTCTTCTTTGTTATGCCTTCATGCTCGATAACTGTTTCCACTTCCATCGAGTCAATCTCATCTGCCTCTTTTGCTTCTTTATTTTTCTTTTTATCTTTCTTCTTTGACTTAACAATATCCTCAACGACCGTTTCGCTTTCTACGACATCTTCGGCTTTATCTTTTTTGTTTTTCTTTTTAGCCTTTTTGGAAATTCCTTCGACTGTATCTTCATTTTCTTGTACGGGCTCCTTAGATCTTTTTCGCTTCTTACTTTTATTGTCATTTGATTCTTGATCACCACCATTGATTTTGTTATCATGTTTACGTTTAGATCTCTTAATATCCTTAAATAAAAAAGTAAACAATTTATTATTAATGTCTTTAGGAAAAATATATTTGCTCCATAAAATATTTTATATATAAAGAAAACTATACTTACTGGATCAAATGGCTCTGTAGTGAGACTGGCAACGATTTTCTTATTTTCCTTATTAATGTGTACAACAACACAAGTTACCTGTAAATTATTTATTTTTACCTGTTAATTTCTACTGGGCCGTAACAAGGGACGAAACTGGGACCAATTTCAATTTAAAATACCCTCTATTTTTAATCTTATACTTAAATATGTGGAGAAAGCATATTGTAAAGTTCCTTTAACCTAAAAGCAGTATCGTCGACTCGTCGTCTAACCACTGACTGACCCGAAGGCCTAAGTGGTTAAGGCCGAGAAGTTGTATATATCCTTAACATCCGAAATATCTTCGTTTCAGGGTTTGACGTCACCGCAGTGATTTGTAAGCACACCAATACCTTTCATGGTACTGACAAGAAACGATAAAAATAAGACGATTATAACAAACATAGTCCCAATCATTAAAATTATTTTAAATTTCAATTAAACTATGATTCCAATTACAAAAAAAAAATATTTTTATTTTGCATTTGTCATTCCTATGGTCACAGATTTTTTTAATGAAAAATGTTCTACTCACCAGTTGCCCAAGATGGAAGGAATCCATGAGATTTTCTACTGGCTCTCTGCTCACAAACTTCCGCGGAATCAAACATGTTATATTGTTGAAGAATGTTACTAATAAGTAGTCGCGTATTGTCTAAAAAAATAATACTGGATAATTCTAAGCTACCTATTAAATATTTGCAACCACATCTGTAGTAGATGCGTATTACCATTACCTCATTTTATTTTCCTGAAAAAGTAGATTTTGCTTTTACGACTTTGTTCCCCGGGGTTGAAATCATTTTACCAAATTTGCGCATTTAAAATAATAATATTTTGTGAAATGTTCATCTGAAACTACCCTCACTATCTACCCTCTTATCACAATTTTTATATTAATGCTTAATTTTAAAAAGCTTTGAGTGTTACAACAACCTAGTCTTAAAATCACGATAGTTAGTGAAACACCTACCGTTATAACGCCCGTGTAAGATGTTCCAATGAGGGCATCTTCAAAATTTAAAAGAACAGACGAATCTGGCGACAGCAGCGTCGGTTTCAACGTTAGAACCGCATTATTCTTTGCCAGGTCCACGTATAATACGCGAGCTTTTACTTCTTGTCCCACCTAGAAATGAAATATTCAACATCAACCCTATCAATTATTTTTTATTGATAGGAAAAATATTAGAGCAATGGCTTCAGCGTACGGCAACTCATCCCTCAAGTCGTAGGTTCGATCCCCGGCTGTGCACCAATGGACATTCTGTCTATGTGCGCATTTAACATTTGCTCGAACCGTGATGGGAAACATCGTTAGAAAACCGGCTTAGACCCAAATAGTCGACAGCGTGTCAGGCACAGGAGCCCGATCTTGGCTACTAGATTGACAAATCTTGAAAAAGATACAGAAATCTGAGGACCAGACCTAAAAAGGTTGTAGCGCCACTGATTTATCTTTATTGTACGGAATATATTAAAAATATGTTTGCTAAAGCGATCACTTCCAGGCAATACTGAAAGAAAACTTATAATGAAATAATATTTAAATATTAATTAGTTAATAATAACTGAACTAACCTTGAACTTTTTCTTGGGTAGCTTGGAGGTGCTGGCCTTCTTAGGGTCTACGAACACTCCCGAGTCTGTTATGTGTATCTGTGGGACGAAACCTGAAAGTGGAATTAACTTTGATATTATATTAGCTATATAACTTAAAACTTTAGTGAAAATGCATGAAACTAAAAGTTTAAACCATTGAAACGTTTGACCATATTTTCAATATTTAGTATAATTTTAAAAAAATATCTTTTGACTTGACAATTTTTGGAGTAATATAATTTTTCATTTCTTTTATAGTAAACATACAAATTTACCACAAAATTTATTAAAATTGCAATATTGGATCATATTTATTGCGTTGTTTTAAAGTTCGGTCTCTTAGTAGAAGTCATTTAAGAGATCAAAACCGACAAATTAAAAATGTTTTAAAATATTTCCGAACCAATTCGACTAAGGCCGTTTCTCCACTGCTCCGGTCCGGCAAACGTTAATTACCGATCCGATTTAGAAACGCACAACAGTACTTACGTGCTTTTCCACTACTCCGACTCCGGTTTAACACCGGTTACTCCGGTTTTAAACGATCCGATAACTTGCTAGATCGGAACGCGGTGTTTTATCAGTCCAAGTATATCCAAGAGGTTATAAATTATTATTCACAGGTTTATTTATAGTTTCTTTAATTTGAAAGAATCTGGATAACCTGGACCAAACCAAATTATGTTGCTATTTATTTATATTTTTATACCATAGTAGTGAACTATTTATTAAGTAGATTATAATATTTCAAGATAGACAATATAAAAAAGTAATAAACTTGCCAGGGCAATAAAATATTCAGAATTTAGAACGTTTTATTAATAAAATAAAGTATATGGGTTTTAGTTAATATAAGTGTTGCATGATAAATATACAAGTATCGATTATTGTCGGATCGGATATAGTGGAGAAGCGCAATCCGGCTTTCCGATATTTTTCTCATGACTCATTCCGGTATCCGACGTCGGACCGGAGCAGTGGAAAAAGGGCCTAATGGTGGAAATAACATACTAAATCTCAAAAGGTCGGCAACGCATTTGCGAGCCCTATTATAAAAATATTTTAGTGTAGAGACCTGGTATTCTTCCAACAGTCGCCCGTAAATAAGTATCGGCCACAGTAGTAATAGTGGCAGTGACATATTCCCCAACGCTGAGCTGTGTCAGAGTGAAATACTGTTCTCGAAGGATGTCTGGTTGGTCTGTGACCGAGTACATTCTGTCGACGAGATGATAGCCGAGGATACGTACTTTGTGTGTGCTACCTGAAGAGAAATATATATTTACTATGCCGCAAATACAACTAAATATACAAGAAACACTTTATATAGGGTGATCTTGCTTTCTTTACAATAAATATTTCAAAAATAACTCGTTGTTAAAAGCTACGTACGGTGTATACGTTCCCATTGTAATTATAAAAACATATGTGTACGGCACAGATCCTAGAACAGATTGGGCTGATCACTTAAAACAAAAAAAAGCATTAAACACCTATCGGGTGCCTTATCCACATTAGGCGAATACGTTTTTTTTAATTTGTAGTTAATTTTTTTCTTATATATTTTGAAAGTCTATTATTTTTATAATGTATTTGTAAGATGTATGTTCACCGTAATTGTCATATTAAGAATAAATAGTTTATCACAGTACAAATGTATGATGTAGTGTATTTAAATATATAAACACTAGCCGCCCCTCGTACTTCGTTTCTCCTTAATGTGATTTTACTTAGCCTACCAGTTTAGTACATACCAACATGGAACATTTTGCTATGTTACCCAAGAAATTGTTCGATTTTCCGGAATGAAAACTTTTTAGGTTTTTCTCTATAATAAACCTCAGAGTTCAAGTCAAATATTTTAATTAACAAATAAAAAATAGAGGTTGATCGTAGAGGGGTGAAAATTTAGGGTTGTATGTATTTTTTAATGGCACATTATAAAAAAATAATTTAAAAAAATTAAGTCCAAAAAATAAAAATTCAATGTTAGGGGTGGACAACCCTTATCACTTAGGGGTATGAAAAATAGATAGTAGCCGATTCTCAGACCTACTAAATATGCATATAAAATTTGATCAAAATCGGTCAAGCCATTTCGGAGGAGTATGGTAACTAACATTGTGAGTATTTTATATATAAGATTTACGTATATTTGGTATTGTTTACTACACGAAAACTATTCGAATGCGAAGGATAGTCTCTAACCAACTTCAAGAAAGAGGTTTTCAGTTTTCTGTATGTATGTTTGTCCACAAATTGCGGAAACGTCCAACAAAATTTTCAAAAAACTTCACAAATCTCGAAAACTATTTCAGTAGTTTCTAATATAAGAAACAGTATTTTAAATCACTTTAATATTTCTTAAGTACTTGTTTTTAGTTCTAAGTACCCCACGAAGCGCTGCCCAATTTTTTTAAGTATTACCCATTTTATTGTATGCCAAACATTTACTTCCAAAATAAAATGTCCATTATAAAATTAATTTAGAACTCACCTATAGGATAGGATTTGGCCAGTAGCTCTTCATCAGTTAAGTTCTCATCCATCTGCAGACTACGAATACTAAGAACACCTGTTTGACCTGCACTCAATTTAAAGTAAACGCATCTACCTAGAATTTTGAGCACCTGCAAAATATTTCAGCATTAAGCCCGTAATGTGTAATTTATTTTTTGTAAAAATCCAGAGGAATATCTTACGGGCAATAAATCTTAATATGGCAACATTTCTGTCAAACTGAAGATGTAAGTAAAGGTAACTTTTTTGTATATTACTATAACTCAAAATAACTATATAAATATAGGTAAACAAGTACACTTATGAACGTCAAAAAATTTTTTTAATTAAATGTAAATTTACATTTACTACCAGTTCGCAAGTCAAGGGCGTAGAGCGGGCAAGAAACTTTCCACCACTCTTTTCAATCGCCAAGTTTTGAGTCATTCAATTGTTTGAACTGGAGCAAATCAATCCCAAGGGTTAGTATCATTTAAGTATTCATCAAATTTATAAAAAGCTATATTGATTAATTTACGTTCAACGAGAGATTTGTATTTATTCAGTGATAATTCTCTAATTTATCTTGGGAGTTTGTTGTAAAAACGAATACAATTTCCATATAAGGAGTGGTTTCTCTTCTGCAGCCTGGTTGGTCGCACACTCAAATTAGTTCTATTTCGCGTATTATACTGGTGAAAGTCACCATTTGTTTTAAAATAACAGGAAACAAACGGGTAGTAGGCTCATCGGATATAAGTGATAACGCCCATGGTCACTTAGATTGCCTAAAGGCTAAGTGCGTTCCCGGCCTTTTGAGAATTTTATTTAAAAGTCTTCTAAAAACGCAGTAAGTATTTTTCAAATACAATAGTAATAACCCTGTGGACATTTTGATTTTTCTATTTGCAACTGTATTTGCTATGTGAAAGATAATATCGTGAGAAAACTAAAAGTAACGTGTGTATGGAAGGATAATCACGTACTTGGCTATAAAAATAATTAAGAAACAGATAAAGAAACCAGAGGTCAAGACTGCGGGTTCTAACACTCGAAAACTTTGTAGAGTTAAAGAGCTCAAGTCGAATGTATTCTAAACTCAGAATTTTTCTGACATTTCATGAGTGTTGCTACTAAAAAAAAAATTCCACCGATAAAGGGACAAATTTAAACTAATTCCAGGTTTAGTAAACCTTTAAAAAAAATAAAATGTAAGTTTTACTTGTGCGTTTTTTACTGTTTGTGATGAAAAGGGACGTAATCATCACTCGCCGTTAAACCAATTTTAATATGGAACACCACACTTAATAAAATGGATACATTAACAATAATATATATGTATAGACTCAGATGTTCAGACTCGTAGTAAACTTGAAAAATGTTCCCGGGCAAAAAGGTTTGTAATCCCTGACATATCAAAATATGATAGCTGTCAGAATTCTACGGAATTAAAAATCAGAATAGAGACACAATTGTATTACATCATACCACTATGATGATATGTTACTGCTGACCCGCCAAACTTCGTTTTGCCATGTATATTATTTCTAGGAAAAAAATTTTTAGTTCAATAAAAATAACTATCTATTATATTAATTAATTTAATAGATTTAATAAACTTTATTTACTACCTGAGCTTCTTCAACAATATCTCCGTCGTTGTGTTTTTGTTCTTGGGTCATGTCCACACATACGGGGTCAAAAACATCTCTCATAGTCAAGTATGGGATGTTTGTTACTGATAGCGTGTATAGGAGACGCGCCCTTATCTATAAAAAGCAAGTGTTATTGACTGTAGCATATACAAGTTAATTATTTTTATAGACATATTTACATCGACACTTTCTTTTCATCGTTATTTGCCCATAACTACCACAAAACTGGTTTTGCATTCTTCGCGCGTATGTGTGCGTGCACGCTGTAATCAAGGTGTGGTACGTAGTCAGTGCGCTTGGTGCCTTGTTATTGGATGCACAAATGTTTATTTTTTTATACTATTTTTGCAATCGTAACTTCTTCTGGCTTCTTGTATAAATTATTGTTTATGAATAAAATTAATGCGTGCCATTTTCGTACATACGGAAGAATGTATAAAGGAGGTACTTCAGCGCACATTTCCTACATATTAAAATATAGTCAATAAAACCATTACACATGGAGCAGTGTTGGCCTAGTGGCTTCAGCGTGCAACTCTCATCCCTTAGGTCAAAGGCTCGATCCTCGGCTTTGCACCAATGGACTGTCTATCTGCGCATTTAACATTCGCTCGAACGGTGAAGGAAAATAGCGTTAGGAATCCGGCTTGAGTTAGACCCAAAAAGTCGACGGCGTGTGTCAGTCGAATGATCTACTTGCCTATTAGATTGATAAATGATCATGAAACAGATACAGAAATCTGAGGCCTGGACCTAAAAAGTTTGTGCGTGTCAAATATATATTTTTAATTATAAATTATATACCGCCAAGACTCTACATAACTCACTCGGGCTTTCGTAGTTTTATAAGCGGAACGATACTTAGTTTAATAAGAACAGGCACATAGCAATTACATATTACATTTAAGTTATTACCATTATTATTTTGTTATACCTGGTTAATATATAGTGAAAATAATATCCTTAATATCCCATCCTATATTTAAAACATCCTGTTGACCGAGTACATATAGTATGCAATAAATGATTATCTATTCAAACTCTTAAAGATTACATTTTTGTATACAAAATAAATTTTGTTTCAGAATATTACCTTAGCCCCTAGAGCTGGTTTCTTTCCCTTTATAGAGTCGATGTGGTGTCGTTGTATATACGCAGTCCGATCCCCAAATATACGGCCTTCGATACCGTTGTCCAAAGGCTGGAAAACATATATTTTTTATCCAAATCGAATTACTAGTAAATCCAAAATGTAACTAAGAAATTAGATTTCGAAACAATAAAAGATATTATATCAATAATATGTTTGCTGATGACAGCAAAGTTTCGAAACGAATCATAAATATTTCTATAGTGATACATTACTAGAAAATAAATAGAAACTAATAACTACCAGAGAATCTCTTCGCAGCGCCAAGGGATCAAGCCCCTCGGATATCTATATGTCCCAGCAAAATCATTTATTCATAAAGGTACCAAAATGTACACTCATAAACGTCAAAAAAGAAATATACATTAAATGATTCTAATTTACTGCCAGTTCTCAAATCAAGGGCGTAGAACGGAAGAGAAGGACTGGCTGAACTCTCAATCAACAGCCTAGCCGCTTTACTAAACAGCTAGGCAAATATTAAATAAATTGAATCAATGACGTTTCATTACTTGGACGGCGTTGTTTAGTAGAGGCTAGGCTGTTGATTGAACGGCAAATTAAGCTAAATGGCTGCTACATATACATATGGTGTTTCGGTAAATGAAATATATGTAATCACTTTTATATTGAAGTTACCTTATCAACAATAAATTCAAGAGACGTCCCCGGCGGTATATTGGTTGTGGCAGATTTCTGGAATGCGTTCTGTAGTGCTGTTGGTTCGCTGCTCAGCGTAATAACGTTATTGTCGGAGGAAGCCTGAATGGATTTCACACTGCACCATGTAACCATACCCACATCTGTTAAAAAATGCCTTTTTGAGTTTTTAATTATCGTGTGTTTCCCGAATATTGAAACTTTTTACAATTTTTACTATTGAACAACATTTTAACAAACAAAATCACCGTATTTATGCTCAAAGCTCTAAGGAAGCTTCCCAATTAGTCGAGGGCACTATCCGACTAGGTGCGGTATTAGCTATCAAGTAGTGACTGAGCCATACTTTTGAGAAAAAGGTATCGAAACATCAGCACAAGTGTTTCAAGATACTATTCTTGAGAAGGTAGTGAAGCAACTTAATAGCCCCACCATGTTCAATATCCAAGAAGACCACCTTCCAGCAAGTCTTAGTGCCGGGTCATAAAGCTCGGTCGAGCCCTGATCTTAATCCGCTGGATTATGATTATGGTCAGTTTTAGAAAGTACGGCTTGCTCTAAACGCCATGATAATTTGGATCCCTAGAACAATCCGTACGATTGGCAGTGAATTCTCTAATGGAAAAAGTACGTGCTTTTATTGATAACTGGCTTCAACGTTTAAAGGACTGTATTGCAGCTAATGGAGACCACTTCGAATAAGCTTTTTTATATTTTAAATTGTTTTATATTTATGTATTAAACTAGCACACTGTAAAAGTAAGAAATTAAGTACATTTATTACTTTTTACTTGTACAAATATTTTTATTGTTTCAGTATTTATGGCAAGACTAGGTATAATTTAAAACAAGTAATTATAAAATATTATATCACTAAGATAAAATAATTCAATCGGGTTGAGTAAAAATATATGTACATATATATAATATTAGTCAATCATTGCAATTATTTTGCCCAATTCCTAGCAGAATATGTTATTAGTCAAAGTGAAATTGGTTTATTTATTTAAAATGCAAATGCAAAAGGAATGTCGTCTAATAAATCATGGCTAAGACAGCAGGTCAAGCAACTATAACGTCTCACTAGAGTACTCTTATCCTTTTGTTTTTTAATCTTGGTCAATGTACTTTTACAATGTACTTGACCGCATTAATACAATTACGCAATAAAATATTCCAAAATATACTTGAAACTGGTTATTCTGTGTCCAAAAATACGTACACAAACAAATCGAATCTAAAAATAACTTTTGCACAACTTAATCTTTATGGAACATTACGAAAATACTTTCGTGAAGTTTCAAGGAAAAAGCGAGAGTACTTAACAACATCGTTGAGTAATGATAAAAGTGACCATATATACACTGATGATTGATGACATATATTCTTTGACTCAAAACGGGACACTGTCTTAATTTAGGTCAAATTATAAGAAGTCAATGAAAAACATTTTTTTTTTAAAGTTAGTTGGCTTAAAAGTTACGAATTACAATATATCGGTACCCAAAATGTTGTGTTTCTATTTATCAGAAGAACAAATTTATTTTAATATAGCTGGTAGCGATTTCAAATAAGAATGAAACTCTTGGCACGTTTTTTTTTATTAAATTTTCGCGCGGTTTCTCAAAACGGGACAATTTTTTCTCCTAATTCGAAAAAGGGATAGTCCCGTTCAAAACGGGACGTCTGGTCAAGTTAGTAATGCTTTGCAAACATATATTTCCCAAATTATATTTTTATGTTTTGAACCAGTAAAGCCTGTGTCTGTAGCATTCTAATGGTGAAATCGGTCTAGTAGTTTGTGAATTATTTCATTACAAACAAAATATTACGGATATTTTTAACAATATTTTTTTGAAAGTGTTTTTGTTTTATACCCATTATGCAAAGCATATGTGCAATGTGTACCCAAAATAACTTTACGATTAACAACGTTGGTCTTACGTTTCGCAATTAATTGACCCGAAACAAAAATATCTTGTGCCAAAAATAAAACTGTTGACCTAGTAGTGTCTTTTAATTTAAAACTGAGCTATAAATAGCCGGTGTTTTTCGATACATATAAGATTATGTTTCGTAAGAATTTCTTCTCATATTTAAGGGAAAGGGTAAGTTTCATTGACTTAAATTACGTTTTTTTTGTCGTCTAACACAATTTGTCAGTTATAATAATAAATTTAATCTTGAAAATCATAAAATGATGATTTTTTCACATTTACCTGCAACGCTTAAAAAAATATATTTTGGTTTAATTCTTAACTTAGAGATTAACTACCTATTTAAAAAAAATTAAACAAGATAATTTGTATTGCAAAATTACATTTATTTGTTACTAACGGCACAATAAAATAAATCAGTGGTGCAACCACCTCTTTAGGTCTGGGCCTCTGATTTCTGAATCTGTTTAAAGATAATTTTTCAATCTAATAGGCAAGTAGGTGATCAGACTCCTGTGCCTGACACACGCCGTAGAATTTTTGGGTCGGTTTCCTCACGATATGTTCGTTCACCGTTCAAGCGAATGTTGAATGCGCACATAGAAAGAAAGTCCATTGGAGCACTGCCTGGGATCGAACCTACGACCTCAGGGATGAGAGTCGACACCCTTAAGCCACTAGGCAATACTCATGGCACAATATAAAGGAAAATAATATGTGTCAATAAATTACCAATTGTATGCGGAAATGCGGCACAGAACTTGTTTCTCTCTATTTGATATCATATGACTACATATAAATGATAATAATTCTAAGACACCAATACTTTTTCATTGACGAATGGAACTAAAGACCCTTTTAATCACATTGAAACAATAGCAGAATGTCCTAGTACTTACCGAGTTCTATATCAGACTTGGCATTTTTCTTAGGCAAGAATGCTGTTGTGTGAGGTATACCAGTCTCCATGATGTATCCATGGTCTTCTACTGATGATATGGCAGCTTGGATGAGAGAACCTAACCATTTAATACAAAATTATCAAACATATAAATATATGTCACTCTAGGTAATATAAACCAAGCTACTGCTTAATATTAAAAGAAATTATAATTTGTTCCACCATGCCTTAAAAAACTAGTTAAATAATAATCCAGAGGTGCTACACCCCATCAAAATTTGTTTTAATGTATAATTTTATTTGAACATAACATATTTAATGTTACATAAAAAGTTTGGTGTATGTCATGAAAGTAAGGAAAAATCAAATATTTGTTTCTTTATTAACGCAAAAAATATTTAGTGTTTTTAGACATACCTTTATGTAGATCACTATGTTTTCTATTGCTATTTATATGTTGCGGCATCATTGTTAGCATGGCATGGTTGTCTTTGACTTCTAGTACTTTGACACAGACATATTGCCCACGTTTAAATATTTCTTTCAGCTCTTTTACTTTGTCAATCTTCAAACAATCAGTTTAATTGGCCATTATGAGAAAAATATTATATGAAAACACGTATGTTATAATTTTTAAATTGCTAAACTTTCCTTTGTATAATTAAACAACAGATATATTTTCTAAATGATAATTAAGAAAAAGATTAAAAAAAAGATTTTCTTTAAAAAAAAATAGGTTTTATTTTTAATTACAAGTTCAGTCCAAGCAACACATCTATATCTTTTACTAAACAAAATAAATAAAAATAGTAGACATATAAAAATCCACCAAACCATATCTTAAAGTGGATGTAATAAATATTAATTAAGTATCAAGTATCCTCTTAATTTAAAAAATATTAAACTACTAATTACATACCTTATCATCCACATAAGCTTCCAATAGTTTATTATAAGGTTCACTTATATGACATGCCATGACCGTTCCAATCAGTCGACTTGGCAAAGAGACCAACATATTAGTCTCCTTGATTTGAGATATCCGGCCCAATACTACAAAGTCCTGTTTCAGCGCCTGTGTGAAGTAGTAAATTCATATCATGGTGAACATGCAAAATATGAACATATGCTTATTATAAGATATACTGAGAGTTAGTACTCTTAATTTACAAGATATACTGAGATACACCTTATTGAAATCGTTTGAAATTTTGAGAACAACGCATACCTTATAACTGAGCCAAACTCCACAAGTTTTATATGATTTATCAACATCTTTGGAAACTTCTTCAGACAAGTACCCATCATCTTCTTCTGACTTTTTCTTTTGTTTTCTCTTTCTTTCTTTTTTCTCAGTTGTGCCCAAAAACTGTAAGGTTTATTCATAATGATATTTTAATATGCATAATTGTTTTAAAACAATCATGGGGTATTATATATACTTACATTTGAAGTTTGCACGAAATTGGTTGTTGTTGGCTTTTTTCCTCCTCTAGGAAAATACTCTTCAAGGTCTGCCATAGTTTTTCATTTATTCTTATCGTTTTTGTGCAATTAAATTTTAAAAGTACGTATTATTTTTGTTGACGGCATGAAAATTTGAGGTTACAACATAAAACTTACAGGCTCTCCGCTCTCATGAGATTTGAATTTTGACAATATACTTCAAAGTTCAAAATCTGACAGACTGTCAACGTCGATATGGCATCGACTTTAACATTTAACACTTTAAAAGCTGTGAAGTATAAAACCAGAACTAGGAATTACACAATTCTCAGCTGATTTCACGTATAAATAACCAGAAAACATTCGATGGTTTAAATTTCGTAAATTGAACCGAACGTGACTGTTGTTCAAGATACCTTACTAATTGTCAATAGAAGTGATTTTTGTAATTTTTGCTAACTTTATTCAGTCGTAATTATCCGCGCGCCAATCAGTATTACTCGGTGCATTAAAGGAATTAGACGTATGTTGAATCATTTCTGGGTTTGTCTTTTAGATAACCTAAGATTAGATAATATACCGAAAGAATCTTAGCACTCCTTATATCCTTTATCAGAATTTTTTGATTGTGCTTTAAGTGTAGACATATATCAAGAGCAGCCATGAAGGTCGTAATATTTGGATCCACCGGCATGACCGGTGTTTGCGCTGTTGAAGCAGCTCTAAAAAAAGGTAAATTGATTATGATTAATCGTGACTAACTTTAAACTTGACTTGTAGATATTATGAACTTATGTAAATATATATTATATCTTGTCTACATATATATTATTATATCTTTATAATAGATACCTGTGACAGAGTAAATTTTACGAGTTCCTGTTTTACTAAAAACTTTAGAGTTGTGGTATGAAGTTATTTGTAAAAAATATTTATTAGGTACGTAGTATACGACAAGACATAAACCGTCTTTAATTCTTTAAATATATTACAATTAATTAACTGAAAAGGAATAGTCATTCCATAGTGCTTATTAGAACAGGAATATGTACTTAATTAATATTCATTATTAACACAATTGTAGTTGTGTTAAATAATATGTTAATACCTTGATTATAATTTTAAAAATTCTAATACATAGTTTTTGGCGGTAAGAATGCACTCTTAAAGCGGTTTTTTAAATTTATTTCGAACATACTCTTTAGAAATCTTCTAATAAATCTCACGATTTAACACAAAATGCAGGTAGATCAGATTAGTATCTAATATAATAATTAAATACTATAATATAATATTTTATTAAGGATATGAAGTCCGAGCTTTCGTACGCGACCCGTCAAAGCTTCCCGAGGACTTGAGATCAAAAGTGGAAGTTATCAAAGGCGATGTCTTGGAAGCTGACTCCGTAACTAACGCCATTGAAGGCACAGATGGTGTGGTCATTGCCTTAGGTACCCGGGGTATTCTAGAGCCGACTTCAGATATGTCAGAGGGCACGAAAAATATCATCGACGCTATGAGAGCGAAACACGTGAAGGTGGTATCTGCTTGCATTTCCGCTTTCCTGTTTTATGAAGCAGACAAAGTCCCGGAGAGATTTATTTCGATCACCAAGGACCACAAGAGAATGTTCGAGGAGCTTAAGGGATCTGGATTAGACTGGATCGCGGTCTTCTCGCCTCATATTTCTGGTAAGTTTTTTTTTATTTCTCTAAAACGTTAATTGTTAATTTATAAAAAATATTTTGGAGTGCCTGTAAGCAAATGATACATTCCTTATTTGTTTTATGAATCCCAATGTGGCTTTATAGTTGAACTGCGATGTTACATTTTTGAAACAACTAGTAAATATTAAAATTCTTAGAAATTTAACTTTGATACCAAGTTTGATGCCCGGTAACCTATTTTTTCGGGTTGGTACGCTAGGCTGGAAATAGGTTTCAATCGAATAGATGCAAAAAAGGGGGTTTTGTAACACTGCTCAAGTCCAAACTAAAAAGGTAAAAAGAATTCAAGGTACGTCATATAAGAAATCTTTAATAAATATGATACTTAGCAAAACATTCCTTTTACTAATTGAGCAATATATACGAAAACGCACGCACTCTCGCATTTTATCTCAAATATGGAACTGTAAAGGGTATTTTAGTCTGTGTTAGTTTTAAACAAGGTTAAGGTTTATTATGGAATGATGACTTTCAACGCAGAAAAGGCATAACGCTGCTATTTTATGATTGTATAAGGGTCATGATTTTAAAATAATAAGAAAACCTACTTCAAGTTATTGTTATGGAAAGGTCAAGACAATGTACGTCGTAGTCGTAAATCATGAAATCGATAACATAGGACATTATTTTTTTCAATACTATTATTCTGGCTACTGTAATGTTCAAAAATGAATGTTAACATAGAAAAATGTATTAAATAGGGGATCGTAGATGTATACGTATCTGACTAATAATAATAATTTATTGCAAGAATATGGTACAAAAATGTGTAAGGTGGTACAATCGTAAGTTCGCATATTCTGCCACACACAAATGGCGCGCAAATTTGTCTTTAATGGAATTTTACATTATTAGTCATATAAATTAGCCTGTTCTTATATTATTTGTATCGTACATATCATATCTTATTAAATATATATCAACTTCAGTGTCTCACGCAAATAATTAATTTAATTCAATAAACGCATTTATTGAATAATATTTTTTTCCAAAAGTAATACACCAAGTCGCTTTGTAAAGAGTAAAGACTCTAATCGGAAGAGTGGAAAGTAATGAGTGGTGGTTGATTGTCTGTAGACCCTATCTTATAATATGTAATAGACTACAGTTCATAGAGCAGAGACAGGCTGATAGTTTTTGTTTGTTTTCACGAGGTTTTGAAATAGTTTTTTTAAGTCGGTGAACTTCCAACTTGAAACGACCTGCAAACTTTGAGTCTTTAAAGTTACTTGTTAAAAAAAAGTTTGTGAAAGTGTATTAAAGATGAGTTGATCGAAAAGGTTACATAACCTTTATGTACTAATAAGGTGGTCAACGGTCTCGTTTTGTATTTTCTTTTTTATAATGTTATAATGTATACTAGTCAATTTATTTCATACTATAAAAGAAGACATTTTTTTATCTGAATGTTCGATATGACATATTTTTTTTACAAAGACGCCTTCCTTTAATAAATAGAAAAAAAGTAGTTCTAATAGAACTTAAATGTATTTAGATAAATTTTAATATAACTTACGAAAACAATGATATTGATAAAGTATGAAGTATCAATTAACTGGAAATGAAACAATTCATCGCATTGTTTAATTATTATTACTCGCTACACGTGTGAGCTATGTATGTTCAATAACTACCATATAGTAAACGTATCGTTAATCTTCATAGTACTGTATAGTACTGAGGTGCATACATGTGGAGGTTTATAATCACCCTGAGTTACACCCACACATGAGTTATAGACTGGAATCAGCAAAGGAAACTCATGAAAAGTTATTTTAGTCATGTTTTCAGATATAGCATGTAAATTTTCTGAAGTAATAAATTCCAATTATGTCTTCGTTCGTTCGTTTCAACCTGTTGAGGTCCGCTGCTGGACATACCCCTAAATCTCCAGTAGGTACGACCGCTTCACCGCGCTTTTTACCCAACGCCGTACTCCCTGACCTGGTCTGTCCTAGTGAATTTTGACATTTTGTCTTCAGTTGGTGGTAATAATTCCCAACCTGTATTTTTATATATTAGCTAACCCGGCAAACGTTGTTGTATCATAGAAAAATAAAACAATTTTTTTTTCTACAAAATAAAAAAAATGGGGGTCTACAACCCCTTATCACTTAGGGGTTTGAAAGATACATAATAGCCGATTTTCAGATTTATTAAATATGCATATAAAATATATAAAAATCGGTCAAGCCGTTTCGGAGGAGTATGGTAACTAACATTGTGACATAGGAACATATCAGATAAAGTTAATATATACTTTATTCTCTTTCTAAAGTCCATTTCATAAGTAATTATTATCCAATACATATGCCAGCCTACCAATTATGGTAAATATAAGAACGATAAATATGTATGTACAACGCTATTGAAGGTTATTTAACTATATTCATTTGAATTTTCATTAACATTCGAAATATGAATCAATGTAAGTTTCGATAGATTCCATTTATTTTAATTATAAACCTACACATAAATTCTTTGTTAACTTGCTTGCCTTTGCAACACGCTTAGCTTGGCGAGATTACCTGGGCATTGCCCCTTTGGAAAGAAATATAATTGGTACTTAGCTGATGCTTATGACCTCAGGATTGATAACCCTAAAAACACTGTTATAGGGATGCTCGATGATCATCGATGTTGAAAGTAAAAACATCGATGTTGCTATACCAAAAATATCGTTACATCGATGTTAACTCACGGCCTCCCGCGCGACCAATGCAACTTACGAAACAAATTATGTCTTCTATGAACGCATCCACAAATCAGGTTTATCAAAATTTTGAACGTTTGAACGGAAAATTTTGAATTCTTGGGCGCACCCAGGTCGTTCCCTTCATTCGTAGTCTCTGTTTGGCTTACGATTATGACATCGATGTCAATATCGATGTTTTTCTAACATCGATCATCCCTACACTGTTAAGATTAGTATAAGGATTTGATTTACCATTCCCCTTTTTTACTGGCATGAGCTATTGACTCTTATAATAATAATAATATAAGCCTTTATTCAGACAGAAATTTTACATAATTTTAATCATAAAATTTAAGTGAGTCGACACCGACAACCCAACTTGTTTGCCCAACTTTGGCAAAGGCCTCCTCCATTTCTTTCTGCTCTCTGAGCTTTCCTTGATTGGTCTTCCTACCTTCGAAACTGTCTACCTCGTTTTATTGGGTATTTCTTGGGTACCAATATATGATCTTTTTGTTCCACTTTTCTATACCAGCCCATTTCCATTTCAATCTTCGTATCCTCGTGACGTGACGTGACTATTGACCCTTAATCTAACGTTATCTGCTAAATAACATGCGGGCGGAAGGGTATTTGCAATAAAAGGTACCCTTATCTGTTGCTTGTTATACAGATTTGTTCGTTTGTTTGATTGATCACATCCGTCTAGGACGTCCTGTTATAGAAACGGTGTAATTTCAGACAATTGGTAATATCACTCTGCAACTTGTATTGAATTTGCTATAACTGATCTTATATATCTTTGAATTTAGGTTTATTTTTAATTGTATTCCTAGTATAGGTTAATAAGAAATACTTGTCAAAGCAAGATTATAATTTCATAGTGAAGTAATTGTACCTACTTATTGCTGAGTTTCATCATCGGACGTCAAGTTTTTGATCCGTATCACCTCGACGTCCGTCGTTCCACTACTGAAAAAGCGTTTTTCATTTTTCTTGCCGCGCACCATCACTAGGTGGGACCAACTGCCCACTGACGTATTTTCGAACCAATTCGACTTAGGGTCTTTCAAGAAAAGGGCGTACTATTCTTAAAAGGACGGCAACGCACTTGCGAGCTTTCTGGCAATGTCTATGGGCGGCGGTATCACTGGCGGTCTCATGCAAGTTTGCCTTAAATGAAAAAACCTTAAATTAGGGTTGTTTAATGAGTTATAACGGTTATGTAAGTTAATCGAAATTAGTATATTATGTCTTGTTTTAAAAGACGAGATTTAGCGCGACCTACGTATACGTAACATTTATCCAACCCTACAATTCTTTAGAAAACACGCAGAACGTAGTTACGAAGAATCAATTTTGCACTTATTTATAAACAATGTTTCCTTATCACGTCGCTAAAGAAAATAAACGTGACAAAAACCTAATGAAGAGTTATAGTACGTTCTTACAAATATCAATATATTATACAGTAGTAGGTACAAGTCCTGTATGATTTGTTTTGAGAACCTTTGCCCATTCTTATAATCTCCAATGAATACTAATATTAGAGCAAATATCACTTTGGCCAATACAAATATTATCTTTAGTTTGACGTACCTACTTCATAATGAAGTATTACTAATTTATGCGCTAAGAAAAAGAGTATATTTCTACGAACAATTTGGAATGAAGTAATTCCCAGGCCATAAGGAAATTCATCGGACCTTGAAAAAGGAATTTAAGTTTTCCGTTTATTATGTGTCTCATTAAAGATGGTAATCTAAGTTAACCTTACCTTCGTTGGAAATAGTGTCATATTAAAATATAATGTGAATAAAGTTGGGTAATTTTATCAGTGATGAAGGTTGCAACTCACATCACGAGTTCGTTCACGTATGGATTTTCCAAAAATTATCGATGAAGACGTTTCAAATGATTGATGCAGGTGTTTCAAGAATATCCATATAACAGGATATAAAGCCCAAAAACTTAGACATAAGTTGTCTCCAAATTCTGAAGTAATTTTTTGACCTACCCTTTGTTCACAGATGACCCAAGCCGGGATATCATCGTTGAAGTCAACCCCGAGAAGTCGCCTGGACGCGCCGTCTCCAAACACGATTTGGGAAGATTTCTTGTAGACTCTTTAACCGAATCCAAATATTATAAGACGGTTATTGGTCTGTGCAATGTACCCAAAGCATAAACACGTTTTTCTGTCGTAAGCCCAACGAAAATGATATACATGAATCCACTACAATATCGAATTAGCATTGTATAACATTTTTAAAGCAGTCTTCTGATATGAAAGACAAGTATTAAGAATTGTTTTAAAATGTATCTGTAATTTGCGATACGGTTTATATTTTTATATGGTTCATAAAAATTCTATTGTAATTTTTCTAAGCTCCTTGAAACTGTTATATACACTACGAAATTTAGAGCAAATTATTATTTATTGTTAAATTACATGTAAAGAATAATTTTTATATTAGTATATTTTCTTGTTTTATTTAAACGCTTGGTTGTTAATGCATTTATTTCAATAGACGTTGGTAAATATTTGTTTTATTATTCTTTCGTCAATCCTAATGATTACTAAGAGATGTCAAATACCTACTTAAGAGAAAAACAAACAAATCTGGAAAAAATCTCGTCACAACTATAATTAGCATTTGGATTAACAGATGGTTTTAAACTGAATTTTTACAAACACAAGGATATTTTCTATGGAAATTAAAGAAATCCAGTTTTGTTTAATACTGGTATAGCAATAGACTACGGAAACCTGTGTTCGATACAAACATTTAACTCAGAAAGTTTATTTATATTATATCATACACGTAGAATGGTTTAAAAAAAAGGATTTACTACATAAATACTACTTCCAACTATATACATGGAACGAATTCTCCAAATATGTAAAAATATAGAATGACGTTTTTTAAATAAGCAATGATTCGCGTGAGTCGGTAATTAAAATAAGAGGTCAAGCGAGCAATTAACACCAAATATTCACATACATTATTTAGAATCTAAGAAGCAAATTTGCGAACAATCATTGTCATATAACGTATTAGAATACGATTATCATGTAATAAAAGTTTGTACAATACAATGTTCAGTCGATCGTTTAAAAGAAATAGATGAACGACGAAACCTCTTTTGATCATTATTGGTCAAACGAGAAAGACAATGCGTGTGTGATTGGACTAGATGCTGTTGACTGATCACTACATTATCATTTGATCGCAAAATACGTACACAACCAGATAGACATTTATTTATTGTTTAGATATTATTATATCTAGCAACGATGAATCGATAGTTTTTTTTAATTTAGTGCAAGTTCATATCAAAACATAATTGACATTAATATTTTATTAAGTTACCAAAATATTCTGTTCATTTAATATTATATCAAAGCTATCTGAACACATTGTAGGCGTTGACACGAAGGTTTTCGACTCCAAAGTGCTTGGATACAAGTCAGTTTCGCTAAACATCGAATATGGGCTACAGCACCACGGCTTCATTGTTCCAGAGTTGAAAGCAAACCGACCATCACTCCAAAATGACTCGACAGTCCAAGAACTTAGCGTTCCTGATGATTTAGACAACTTCACCATTGGTTGAATTACAACGCTGCCACGTGGCAGTGTATTGTTGTTAAACACCGTCAGTGTATTTCTACTCAAGCTGCAATTAGCAACACTTATAGGGCCGTACGACGAAGTCGATTTAGGCTGAAACGATACAGACGATAAAAGTATTAACTTATCGCTGCTAGCACTGGAGAAAGTTAGATTAAATGGGTCGCCAGAAGATACGGTATCCGATTCCCACGATTCAGTAGTCCAGGGCGATGTTATCATATCCAGGGTATCATCTGTGGTGAACGAAGATATCTTTTCAAAGTAAGTTTCACCGGCGAATGACGAAGTCGAATATTGTGTTCGCGTGTTACTTCCACTCGACATGGTGGGTGTGCTTGTCGATATCCTCAATGACCTTTGCCAAATCAACAGTTTTCTGTGAGCCAATACATCAGACTCAGATACCATGTTATATTCATGCTGTGTGAATTCTTGACATTGTTGTAATTGGGTAGCAATTTTCTGCGATTTCGATAAGCCAGCGGTACTCTTGAATCGTATTGTACACGTCTTCAAGTAATTGGAAAGGATACATTTTGAGGATCAGAAAAGACCCGTAAAAATCAAACTTGTTCTTTCATAAAATCGCCTGTTTTTAATATAACTATTTTGTTTTAAGCAGAATGATTACATAATTTTTAATGTGTTACTTTACAATATTTTGGCCATTTCGAATTCGTTGTGTATTTTTTTTGACATTTTTATTGACTCTGTCACTATATATATTAACGTAGACGGAATTGTAAAAACCAAATCAAAAAGAGTTTGTATGATACCAAACACTCATTCATCTAAAATTTGCCAGACTTATGGCAACTTAAACAAATTCACCATTCCTATATTTCTGTAGTAGACCAGTCATTATAGACATTCGAAATCGAAAATTTGATAATAATTCCAAAAGTTTTCAAACTTCGGTCAAGTGAATGGTACATTGGGACGACAATAAATCTCATTTTGCAACCTTGTACGCAGTCCAGAACATTGTTAAAATTGCAATTAAATTAATTTTTGCTGTATGGTCGTGAAAAAATTGGAATTATAATGAATTAATTGTCTTGACTGACTGGACTATAGGTTAAAACTTAGTACTTGAAGAGCGAGACATTAAAAATGTCTATCTAGAAAGAACATAATAATGCTAAACATAATACCGCTATTATAATTCAAATTCTCGATCGGTTAATTATATTTTCATTATAAATGAGGCACACAAATAAAGCCAATAACTAAAATATTAATATAAAATATTATTAATTGTTATAGGCATGCTGGTTGGTACCAAGCCCCTATGTATATTAAGACGACCTTTGTAAAGTTAAATAACGATAAATAATATTATCGTATCTATAACTGTAATCATATCGAAACGATAAATTGATACCCATGTCATAAACGAATCATGAAGGTTTATATAAAGTATTTTTTCATCATAGCCTAATCACAATTCAGCGTTAAGAGACTTGACACGATAAGAATGATTTTGTTTTGTAGAAACAAGAGGATTATGATCAGGGCCGGCTTTAGAGGAGGGCAACCGAAGCTACACCCCGGGACCCCCACAATAGACTTAAAAAAAATGTTATAATTTCCGAGTAGTAAACAACTTTTCTTTTGATATTTTTTTCCCCTTTTTGACCTGTACCTTTGTAAAAACATGATTATATTGTTCTTAAATATTAATAGAAATCATTGATATGTTTGTTAAATACTAAAAGAATCTACATGATTTCACAATAAATTATTGATTGAAACACTCCACTGAAAAAATTGTTCATTTTATTTGGAAAAGAATTTGGTACCTCCACTCCTTTGTTGCCCCGAGGTTTGATAGTACAAACGCACATGATATTTGTTTTGTTATTATTTATTTTCCTAAATACAAATAAATAACACTTTCAATTATCATATATTTATTTACACATTTTATCTTAGAATTACATAAAACAGTTTTCCTTTTCAGTCTATTTTAAACGAACACCGATCAGCATACAGAAAAAAAGTATTGTAATTTGTAACTAAACAACAGAACGAGAAATTTAAACATTTTATATGTATTTAAGTGTATGTTTAAAATTTACATAATTTATTGAAGAAATAAGGAATCTAGACAATATTATTTCTATACATTTTTGCGTTTGCAGTTACTATTAGTGAGTCGAACGTTCCCGAACGAGGTATATATTAATAAAAATAAAAATCTGTAACAACGACATCGAAGGGACTACTCATATTTGGTCGTAAAACCAATAGTTGTAACAGCCGATGACATTGTTGTGGAGAACCTAATACATAAAGAATTCAGCCTGGACCTTTGATTTTTGTCAATATAACTGGTATATGATGTTCTAGTCTAAACGATGTCGTCGTCAACGGTATTGACTGTAATACCAAACTATAATAAAACAATAGTTGTTCCGGAATAATCTCCAACAAGCAGGTATTACAGACACTTCTAAGACGGGCTAAGACCGCTGTTAGCTTAGCGGCTGAGCTTGGTTTTCAAATTCGTATTAAGAAACTTAGTCTCGAACAAGGCACAAAAATAAGGAAGACGTTTAATTCGTTTTTACTAGGACCTTCAAAACTTACTCGACAAATAATTTTATTACATTCCAGAGAGAGTTCATTCTTATTATCAAATTTCGATAAGTTTACATTAACTTGGCTTTGATTAATTAATTGTACAATTGACCACTCAGCCGCACCAAATTTGGTATAGTAATCGACATTCATCACGTTTTTTCATTTAATTAAATACAAATATGATAGTTCTACGAAAGACTTGGCGTTATGGTCGAAAGGCTATAGCCTGCGCCATGGGCAAAAAAAACAAATATGACATTAAGGTGGATTTGCACTAATGGGAATTGGGAGACCTAGTTCGCATGTTAATTTGCTGTGTAATTTGTCTCTGAAAGGCTTTTTAAGCTTTCTTTACTAGTCTCCTTTAATAAATGTATATCAAGTAATGTCTTCCCTAATTCCCCGGTTCGGAATCCCCGGATCATCGTGCGTGCTGTTTCTATTAAATCTGGAACGTCCCTCATTCGGCCGTCATAATCGCGGACACGTCTTATTCGGTTGAATTTTGTGCTGCCAGCAATTAGTACCTAAAACAATTATCAAATAATAATGGTAATGGCGGGAAGGAATAAATTATCTTAGAAAATCTATTCGGTAATTTACGTATGAAACCAATATCTTGAATTAGTATGATATTTCATTTCAATGTTAATTTAAGCTAAAATTAATACAAAATTTTACATTTCAAGCCAAATTACCAGCAACTGTTCTAAAGACAAAAATCTAATAGAAACAAGGGTATTTTACTGTAGAATAAAAATAAAAATATATTTTCAAATAAGACATTTTAGTAACTATAGTATATTACAATTACTTTTTGATGTCTTTTTTAATAAAGAATAATTTATTCAGCAATTAAGTTTTATGTTTTAACAGAGTCTTATAGAGGGCTCTACATTTAGTCCACTGGTTTTTAGATTTTTATTCCTTCCAAATAATAGACGTTCGTAAAGCCCTCTAAGTAGTTGTATAAATGTTTTTTTTGAAGTTATACTTCTTTTGCGCGTTATGAAAAATTGATGAGAGTGAAATTTTACGATGCGCGCGCACCTGTGACACAAAATTGTTAGTGTGATTATAGCGTGCGCGAGCGAGATAGGAATAAGACAATCTACAAGTAAAAAGAAATAGAATATGAGTGAAGTTCGAAGATCGCAAATTTTGAATGACCATATTCCATAATGACATTTGTCATTTACCTTTTAAACAAATAAAGGAGTTTTAATTATTTTGTCAAAGAAATTTAGCAATGCTTTTTCACAAAGACCTATTGTTACTTAGTTAAAAGGTTATGAACCATACCTAGTTATTAAATTGAATGAATAATATAATAAAATAATAAGTAATAATTATTATTAATATTCATTGATAATTGAATAATATACCTACTAAATATTAAATATTATTAAATTATTAACGTTAAATATTTATTATTATTTATTTAATATTTAAAAAAAATAGAGAAAGTAAAAAAAGTATAACTTCTTACGTGCGTACATAAGTACACGCACCCTTTTTTTTTATATTGGACCTTCATTTGTCCCAAATCTCTTTCCTGCCAGGCATTTTTTCAAATTAAGCAACAGGAACTAGTTATATTGTGTGTTCTACATTTAATAGCATGACGTGTAATTGCCACTTTTTATGACCAAAATTAATAAAGAAAGAAATTTATTTATTGTAGTTGTATCAAAAAACTTTGTTCCATTAGAGTTATTTTCACCCTGAATCAGCAATGAGATTGTCTGTAGCCTTTGTAATAATTTAAGTTACCAGATTGTTGCAGTCTTAATGCAAACAAAAAGCATATAACAAACAAACAAAGTAGCCAGTGAAGTTAACATACCCTATTAATATCATCGGTTGGCTCCTCCAATCCCATATATTCTACATATTTAAAGTTCTCATGAGCATTGAGCCAGTACAGCAAATAGTCAGCTATTATCTCTTCACCAACTAAATGGTCTTGTAAAGATGCGCAAAGTGCCAGCTTTAAACCCATCTCGACATTGGTTACCGATGGCTCTAAAATACCTATAAACGTAGGGGAATAAAATAAAAAGAAGGAATTTTATTATAGACTTTGAGACTTATAAAAACCCTATTATGTGAATTTTTTTTACTACTTAGAATACTAGACTAGATTTCTAAGGCATTAAATGTAATAAGAAAAACTATGAAAAAAGCCTTGAAACTGCTCATAATATGATGTTTTATCATGTATGTTTCCAGTAGTAGTCCATACAAACTACATTACATAAACTAATAAGTTTTTTTACTACTTATATAGTATTGTGTGAAAAATATATATATACATTTATATTTTATTAAACTGTTAAATGTATGTACAACTAGAAATCTTACCAGGTGTATCAAACATGAAAATATGAGGATTGCTATTTATCCTTATCTTAGTATGCATACTCTTTGTAACTCCAGCTACCGCGCCAACTTGTAAAGCATGTTTCTGGTGAGTATTTTTACTTCTGAGCATGTTTATTAAAGAAGATTTACCCACATTAGGTACACCAATTATCAATACATTGTAATCTTGTTCTTCACTTCTATTAAATCTGATAATAACAATTAGATGCATTTAGAGAATAATAATAATAAAAATATTTTTTTGATAGTTATAGATATTTCATTAAAAATAATTATGAATTAAATAGTAAAATCTAAACATTGGAGTTATAAATTACCTGTTGGAGTCCTTTATCAGGTCTATCATTAGCGGTTTGAGTATTTTAAGTCCTCTGCATAACTGATCTTTACTGTTTGTAAACACCACATGTTTTACACCTTCTTCTGTCATTAATTGATCCTTGATTCTTGGTACTAATGATTTAATGGCTAAGTCTTTCTTATTTAACACTAATATATGTGGTTTTGCACCTGTTATTGTACTTGTAAAAATGGGATTTCTCCCAGAAAAAGGAATTCTTGCGTCATGAACTTCCATGACACAATCGACGGATTTTAATTTCCTCTGTATCTGTTTTAAACCTTTATTCATGTGCCCAGGAAACCAACGCAGTAAATCTTTGGCTACGTACGGGCATGTTTTTCTAAAGCTGTACGATGCTGCATCAAACTTTAATGCCATTCTTATCAGAGGTTATGTTTACGTACAATATCAAACGTAAATTACACCATATTTTTTTTAATATCAATATTATGTAATATAACATATGACATAAACAATTGCATATACGTGCTGTGTTATATGCATATAAATAAATTAATGAGAAAACTTTTTATCAAAACAAATAAACTCGGCACTTGTCCAATGTCAACGTATTTATTGAATGTCAGTTGTCAAGTATCTACCATGGATCCCGAAGAAAATAGTTAATAAATTTCCTTCCTCCATGATATTTGAATGGAATCGTCAATTGAAAAATACAAAGTTTTCAGGAGTATATGTTATATATTTTATAGCGTGTATCTCTCTATGTGGTTTGGTAAAGCCTCATCTCAATATTCTAATAACTATTGTATAATAGGCAATGTAGGTAATTTTTATTAGATTTATTTATTAAAAGCCGCGGCAACAAGACCACACATAATAATAAACAGGATAGAAGAAGTTATACATTTTGCAACCAATGTGTGCACCAACCACAATGATAAGTGCACAAACATAACGCTTAAAAGATACCAATGTTTACAATGACTAAGTCTACACAGACAAACATTATCGATATAGGATCACAATCAAAAGACCTCAAATTACAAATTACCTTGAATTAGCTTGATACACCAGTCATTATAGACATTCGAAATCGAAAATTTGATAATAATTCCAAAAGTTTTCAAACTTCGGTCAAGTGAATGGTACATTGGGACGACAATAAATCTCATTTTGCAACCTTGTCCGCAGTCCGGAACATTGTTAAAATTGCAATTAAATAAATTTGTGTTGCTGTATGGTCGTGAAAAAAATTCCAAAAGTTCTGCAAACTTGGGGAAGTTTTCGATATAATATTTCATATCACGTATAAAATTTGCAACCAACCTAAGTGTACGGAACATTTTTTGTTATTTATTTTATTTTCGATATATCTGTCAAATTTGCAGAACTTTTGGAACGTTTTCCTTCAGTTTAATAAAGAAAAACATTAATTTTTAATAACAAAAAATGTTCCGTACACTTAAATTGGTTGCAAATTTGACACGTGATGTAAAATAATATATTTAACACCACTCCAACTTTGTAGAACTTTTGGAATTTTGGTCTCAAGAACTAAGCAAATTATCATTTATTGCATTTTTAGCAATGTTCCGGACCGCAGATCAGGTTGCAAAATTTTATAGTTTGTTTTAATAACACTCCCGACCTTACTTCAAAATTTGAAAACTTTTGGAATTATTATGAATTAATTGTCTATAATGACTGGCCTATGAGACGTCAATATAAAAATATATTTAGAATTATGTTCTGAATTAGTTACATTCTCTACATGCCAGTTAATGTGATGTAAAAAATCTTAATACCCGTCAACTAATGACATAAAAAAAAAGGCTTCACAATTCACAATATTTTTATTCTAAGAGATAAAGTTCACGTAATACAAATAGGTAGGAAACCCTCAAGATGTCGAAGACGTTTATGTTGGAGCCTGATTTAATCGCAGCTGGTGAAAATGCAATGCCAGATCTCAATAACGATTTAGTTTTAGCCAAAAACTTTTTGAAACAGCAAAGTGCAGCTACTGCAGATTCTTTGTGAGTATTCCAAATGATATTTATTTTACAGCCAGATTATAGATACTAATAAGTTGCAGCATTATAATTATCATAAATACAACTTGTACCTAATTACTACATAGAATTTTCTAAACTACGACTCGTAAGTTACATAAGTTATCAAACGTAAGAGGTATCTATTAGTAACTAATAACTAGTTAGACGCTTTCAGTAGTACAGCGTTAGTGTAGAATATTTATAGTCGTTAGTTTTTTTTATAGAACAGGGGGCAAACCGGCTCATCTGCCCATGGACCCTCTCAATCCCAGAGGGCTCGCGAGTGCGTTGCCGGCCTTTTAAGAATACAGTTACTAAGTAGTACAGTAATCGATACATTTAAAAGAACATCATCTTTATTACCCACTTAATTAATACTACTTTCTTGTATTATTTACTAAGGTTTACAGATAATAAACATTTTAAAGGTATGACCACCTCGTTGACATAGTTCAGAAGATTCTAACACAGAAACCGCCAAATGTAGTTGATAACTTTGAGCAATATTCATGGGAAGTAAAGCAAGAGAAATTTCGGCCAAACTTCGACTTACTTAACGATGTCTATTTATCGCCGTCTCAACTAACCATTGTGCGGAGGGTGGACGAAATGTTTCGTGTAATTAATTATTGTTTAACTTATAACTGTTACTTTATAACTAAAAGCCACATTACAGTCTGACCTCCATTTTAGAGGTTTAATTTACGTACTCCAGTAGGCATATCATGTAATTGCAATACTAATACAACATGAGATTTGTATAAATTGGCTCTCTCTAAAAAGTGTCAATGCTGAATATTTATGTCAAAATAATTACAACGCCATTATAATGACGACACCGATTTTCGATATGGTTTTCTCAGTCGTGCTGATGTTCCAAATTTGGATACAAGGTACGAAAATTGATAATAGAAATAGAAATTGTTATTAAAGCTACAGGGTAGCTCAGGTTATTAACCTTGTATAAGAATATTGTTTGTCTTCCAATTGGGTTAAAATACCTACTATAACTTTAAATTTAAAAAAATCTGTAGCTAGTAGCCAGTAAGTCGCAGAAATTGGAGGAAGTAGGCGAAGAGGAACAGGAATTAGATCTGGAAGAAGAAGATGCGAAACCTCGGATATCTGACCTCATAGATAATAACTATTACTTCAAACAGGTGACTATTTAATGTGTTATCTGCATCATTGCTACGAAAAAGGAGCAAGGAGTAATAAAACTCTAAAATCCTTTAAATTATGAAGAAATAATAGTACATAACCATTTGCAAAAACATCGTATAGGTATAACATTATGATTTGTCAGCCGCAAAGCCGTGATAATTTAGTAGTTTTTAGTTTGGTGCAAAAAAGAATAATATTATGAAGTGAATTTCTTGAGACACAATTTTAAGTCCTTATGAATTTTTCTGAGCAATGTGATCAACAATGCGTCAAGCACGTAAGCTGCAATTTTACATTTAATTTCAGGCGGGATACGGTTTACCAGAAAATGAATGCTATGCCCTTTACATTGCTCTTAATATGTTGGCTATCAAAGAACCAGTTGCCACAGTTAGGTGAGTATTTTCTTTAAAACAATTATTGAAGTTATACTTCTTTAGGCGCGTTATAAAAAATTGATGAGAGGAAATTTTACGATGCGCGCGCACCGTGACACAAAATTATCAGTATGAAGTTGCCCACGGAAGATGCTACGGCATGGGACATAATTTAAAAACAACATTCGAATAATAATAGAATTTATGTTACACTTAATGTAAGAGAATATAATTAAATATTTATTTATTTAAGTTTTCAAATGTAAACTGAACTTTATTGACTATAATGACTCCTTTTCCAGTCTTTGATTATTTAATTGTAATTAATTATTTGCATGCAATCAAAAACTATTTTTAATAATGTCAAAGAAGTATAACTTCTTACGCGCGTACTTAAGTACACGCACCCTTTTTTTATACTTAATATATAACGTTTTGTCTAAATCAAATATAAAAAATTCTAGTGTCACGGATTTTTGTTTTCTATTTTTTTTATGATACAGCATACAAAAATACATACAAATCTTAGCCTATTTTTTATAGGAGATAGTTATTTTTATCGAACTAAAATTTTTTTTCCTAGAAATAATGTACCTACATGGCAAAACAACGTTTGCCGGGTCAGCTAGTCTTAATTTATAGAAAGGGTTTCAGACCAAATGGTTTTAAATTCGTGTTTTTAAACAGATTCTTCGGTAAAATATATGGTACGAAAGCTAATTACTACATTGCGGAAACAGACTTAACAATTGAGGAGCTGGATCGAAGGATTCGGGTAAATTGATAATAAAACGAACCTATTAATAAAATAGTTTAAATTATTTTAAACGCTGATTATTACGCTATGTAAAATCATTTAATAAACTTATGCAAATGTGGCTAGTCTTACGCTCGTATAAACTATAAGTTCTAGGCTTATATTTGCGTATACGGGGTATAATCTAGTTAATTTTAGTAGAGACATTCATTATATATACAGATCTCTCATACTGTTTGCGCAGTGTTGGCCTAGTGGCTTCAGCGTGCGACTCTCATCCGTGAAGTCGTAGGTTTGATTTCCGGCTGTGCACCAATAGGCTTTCTTTCATCTATGTGCACAATTAACGTCGCTCGAACGGTGAAGGAACACATCGTGAGGAAACCGGCTTGCCTTAGACCCATAAATTCGACGTGTGTCAGGCACAGGAGGCTGATCACCTACTTGTCTATTTGATTGACGATTGATCATAAAACAGATATAGAAATCTGAGGCCCAGGCCCCAGACCTAAAAAGGTTGTAGCGCCACTATTTTTTTTTATTCATACTTTTTTCCCTATTGTAAAATATAGTATTACAAACTTTTGAAGCATGAACAAAATAATTCACTGATAAAACGCAGAATTAGTAATCTAAATCTTGGTAACTAAAGATTAATAATATATTATGTGAAGGAGTTCGAAATGAAGGATATGCCTGGTGAAGGAGAAGGTATGGATGAAGATAGGACTCATGAAGCGGAGGAGCAGAAAGAAATAAGTAAGAATGAATTATTTTAAAAACACTAAAACTATATAATAATAATAATTATATGGTTTTAGTGTTTTTGAAATAATTATTTAAATTTATTTTAACACACTACTATTTTCAGTAATTTTGCTTCTAGACTGGTACTCCCACATTAAATTCCAAAACTAATAATGTTGCTAGCCTCGTAATGCCCTAGAGCATTTCGCGCTCGATACCGTCTATCTCTCTGCATATATTCGATGCAATCAAAATGAGTCTAATATATACCATAGAGTTTTCTCAAACAAGTACCAAATGAATGGTTCTAGTGGGTGAAGGCGAGACACGGGAAGAGAAACCCAAAGAGCCAGTTCCTCCCAAATTACCTCCAATTCCTATATCTACGTGGCAGCCGCCTCCGCCCATACCAGTTGAAAGACCAGGCCAAGGGGTTAATAAGAAAGTATGTTTCGTATCTGAATTACTCTGTAACTTTATAAAACAAACTAGCTGACCCAGCAAACGTCGTTTTGCCATGTATATCATTTATAATAAAAAATAGGGGTTGATCGTAGAGGGGTGAAAATTAGGGGTTGTATGTATTTTTTAATGCTGTATCATAAAAAATAGAAATTAAAAATTTTGTCTAAAAAAAAAAATAAAATTTAGGGGTGGACTACCCCTACGCCTATTTAGGGGGATGAAAAATAGATGTTGGCCGATTCTCATAGATACCGGATAAGCACAAAAAATTTCATCAAAATCGGTCAAGCCGTTTCGGAAGAGTATGGCAACGAAAACTGTGACACGAGAATTTTATATATTAGATATATGTTGTAGTCTGTGCTAGGTGCAAAGACTCTTTTAAAACCTAAACTTATGAGACGATTTCATTTGCATGTCTTTAAGAGAGATTTCGATTTATTTAATTTGGTAGTTCAGAATCAGCTTGACAATAAACTAACGGATTTATCATCCACACAGTTTCTCTTTAAATTTGAACTTTTTATAGTATTATAATAATTTTTTAATCAATATCATTCAAAGTGGTGACCTAGATGCACCATCTTAGACACACAATTCATCATAATTGGAATCTCAGTTATCCTTGCTGCACCACCACACTATACCTCTATCTGTTTCTAAAACAATCTTGTCGAGAATATTTTCTTTTACATAAAGCTTAGGTTTCCTAGAAAAGCGGTGCCGTTAACTAACGACCGTTTACTTTTTAACATAAAAAAAACAAAAACATCATTTTCGCTCGTCCAAGTCACGTTTCCACTCATGGTATTAGTTAAATATGGGCACCGCTACACGCGAAAAACGTTGAACTAATGTTTATCACCGCTATGACGGTCGTCATGCAAATGACAGCATCACTATTTAACTTTACTGTGACACTCAACGTTCTCTAGAAAACCTACTCCGATGTTATTTATAGACATCGTATGGGTGACGTCACCCAACGTTACATTACGGCCGTTGGATAACGGCACCGCTTTTCTACGAAACCTAAGCTTAAGCATGAAAGCAATCAAATTTATAGGTGTATTGGGTATGCAATTTGCCTGGGGAATCTTGGATATGCCTTCCAGACTTGACACCTAACCAGGTCCGAGTGGCCCGTCTCTCTGTCAGATGTATGACTGGCGATTTGGATGCTGAGGTGAGATTCCGTTGAATACTTTTAATAATTATCATATTCAGTATTCTGATTTCTGTTATGTATTATTGTTATATACCTATATATATTTATAGTTGCGTGTGTATTTAATATTTATCAGTATCGATACGATTAAGGACTCTGCTGGATATATAAACGACTCGAAATTCAGTAGGTTTAGCCTTTTATGAGAATCAATACGACGTACTATACAAAAGCAGAATATATGAGATGGAGAGTGTTCAGAGGAGTTGTTCGGACTAATACCTGCAGCTCAGTTTCATCAGACGTCAAGGCAGAATACAAAATACCATCCGTATCACCTTGACGTCCGTCGTTCCACAACTGAGCGTTTCTTAAGGCAACTTCTGCCGCGCACAACCACTATGTGGAACCAGCTGCATACTGAAGTTTCCGAACCAATTCGACTTAGGGTCCTTCAAGAAAAGAGTGTACCATTTCTTAAAAGGCTAGTGTGCGCTTGCGAGCCTTCTGGCAGTGCGAGTATCCATGGGCGGCGGTATCACTTAACATCAGCCTCCTGTAACATAAAAAAAAGAATAATTTATTATGTTTAATACATCGTAGTATTTTAACAGGCTTCTAATGTTTTATAGATACAAACATTTCCGCCATTCGAAGGTACGGAGCGTAATTATCTTCGTGCGCAAATAGCTCGAATCCAGGCAGCTACGTCTATCTCACCTCAGGGCTTCTTCACGTTTGGTTCTGGAGAGGAAGAGGAAGATATTGATATGGAAGAAGGAGCTGGTACACAATTAAGTTTCATTAACTAGAAGTTGGTTTAATTACTTGAGCATTACGAACTGTTTATGTTCGAGTGTATGAGATGAGTCTGTAATAGAGTGAGAGTAGAATTATAAAAGTTGTTAGAGAAAATTCTGGGCCGATCTATCTCTTAGAAAAGGCAGGGTAGTAGTTAGTAATACTATCTGGCTTTGTTGTTAAAGAGATTTTTTCCCCAGAAATGTTTGTTTATAAAATGTGAATAATTTTATAAGGTTTTTCGACTACATACGTTTACATTATGTAACAATGGAACAATCAAATTGGTTAAATGCTAGATGTTTGAGTATGTAGAAAATGCGTTTATATGTTTTTTTAGCGAATAAAGTTCAAATATTTGTTACAAATAAGAATTAAGTAATATAAAACAACACAACTAACTTTTTGTATGGAATTATTGATAAAGCTAATATTAATAGTAATGTAAATTATTTCCAGGTGATTTAGCTTTCAATCCCAACCCATTCTACCAAGGGCACACGTTAAAGGATCTACTGGACACCAATTTAACATATTGGGTGCATCACGGGAGACATATTTTGAAACAGGGAAGAACCATTTGGTGGAACCCTAATGCTGGAATGGTTAATATGATAACTTACTATGGCTTATTACTTTAAGACAGGCCTACTTCCTTCTTCGATTAAGCTAGACTAACATTTTTGAGCTTAGTTGTCCTGCTACTTTTTTAATAGGAAGAGGGGTTAGAAGAAGAAGAGGATGAGGGTCCTCCTCCAGTGGAACCGGAGAGTGGCCCTTCTCTTTTCACCCCGCTATCAGAGGATGCTCACTTAGAGGGACTCCCAGCTTGGACCCCTCGAGTCAGTTCTACTCTTTCCCCGGATAGAGCCCTCGTTAGCTTGAGAAGCAACGTGTGGCCTGGGGCTGTGGCCTATGCCACTACTGGAAAGTATGCTTTACTAGTAGTTTTGTTATAAAAAATAAATTAATCAGTACAACCTCTTTTAGGTCTGGGCCTCAGATTTCTGAATCTGTTTTAAATTTAATAGGCAAGTAGGTGATCAACCTCCAGTGCCTGACATACACCGTCGACTTTTTGGGTCTAAGACATGTCGGTTTCCTCACGATGTTTCCGTTCACCGTTCAAGCGAATGTTTAATACGCACATAGAAAGTCCATTGCATACAGCCGAGGTTCAAACCTACGACCTCAGCGATGAGAGTCTCACGCTGAAGCCACTAGGCCAACACTGCTCAGTTAGTTTTGTTATACATACTATATTTAGTAAACTTGCAATCTTTCAGTGATATGAATGTACACAATTATCTTATTGCGTGCTAGAAACTACTAATGAACTAACAAAGGAAATAAGTAAGACAATTCCTAACAGTACTTACGTCTATTTTTTGGATTACCAAAATACGCCAAGTTTTTTTTTAGTTTTATTATCTATGAATGGCATTTCTCTCATGTCACTTTTTAATCATCCAAGTATCCAAATCGCCAGATAAATATTTGTTCCACGGTTCAAATGTCTAATCAGGTGAAGAAGTACCTAACTCGTAACTTACTCGATACAATCACCTTCAAAATTGACATTAGAAGCCATTTGTAAATTCGTAGGAGATCAGAATGTATGTATGTCGGCTGGGGATTGAAGTATCAGCCGCCAAATTTTTCTCCACTCCAACTGCCTCGGCCTGAAGATGAATACATGGTTGGACCTGAGGTTATGGAAATGGCTGATCCTACTTTCGCTGATGAAGAGGTAATAAGATTCATTCGTTTATTTTCGTAAGTCTTCCCGTTCCAGGAAAAAAAATCTACCTAACGGTTTTTTTTGTAAAGGTACGTGGGTGAGTGGGTCATCTAAACCAAAATACTCTAAAATTCTGGTAAAATTTAAAAACAATCCTTTATCTATTTATTCATAAAAAATAAATCAGATTAAACTTTAATTGCACCGATTTGAGTATTTAGGTATATTTCTCTTGTCATCACAGCGCATGCGTGGCATGATTGGTTGAGGTTTTACGAATAAGGTTACTTTCTGAATTCATATACCTACCTTATTTCATTGTTCTTCCTAACCTTCGTAATAAAACAAATATTCTACACTAGCTACCCCGCAATACCGCGAACTTCCTTTCCCTTTAATATGATGATTTACTTAGCCTACCTTTTAGTAGCTACATAACATTTATTTTATTTTATTTATTCTATACATAAACTGAAATAAAAAATAAGTTTATAACAGTGTGGCGGAAACACAAACTGGACACAGTTTTTCTATCCAACACGACGTCGAATAGTTTTAAATAATTAACTTATATAAGGCCAATGACATACACATCATAACAATATAGTCATTAAATTGCGTTATTAAAACTAACACTAAATATGGGGCATATTACTAGCTAATTTTTTTATAAATATTTAGGGTAGCCTGTAGCCATAGATACTAAACATTTTTTTTAATATTCTTCAAAATTTTCAATAAAAACCTTTCTCAGAGTTCAAGGAATAAGTAAATAATTACTCGACTTGGTCCAGCCGCCATCGAGTTTTCAGCTTAGCAACATATTTTGTGATTTATTTTTATTTATATAGATTAGGAACATGCGCCAGGGATAATGAAATTTCTAACATAATATACGTTTTCGAACCAACTTTCGCTTTCTACATATCATAATTTTGCATTAAAGAAAAAACTGGTGTTTTTCAGGCATATCGTATTGCTCATTTGCCTCCACCCCCACCGCCAGAACTACCTGGAGAAGGAGAAGGTGCCTTTGGAGAAGAGGAGGAAGATGAAGATTAATATCATTATAATAAACATTATTTAGTTATTAGCGGTTTTATTGACATTGTATAATATAATTGTTATTTACGACTGAAAAATTTAGAGCATTTTAACTTGCCTTCTTTCATCACAGCGTGCATACTATTTGACAGAAAGAGATGAGTCACTTAATATGACCCTGTTTCTTTGTTATAAGATTTTATAGTGCTTTATTTTTAACAATGAAAGAGTCCAGTCAATCTATACATTGCAAGCTACCAGTATTACCATCAAGCTGAAACTAAGTAAACTTGTTCAAAATTCCCCATCGTTACAACCCATGGAAAAAACTTATTGACTCAAGGCCAAAGGTAAAAAAATTGTTTTTTTGCGATTTTCTTCAAAATGGCAAGTTTTATCGTAAACTTAACGCAGACAAAATTTTAGGTCACAAACCTATCTAAAAAATTGATTGATACGTTATAAATATTTTTTTTCCTAAAAGCTACCGTGAGATAAAACGATTCAGAAAGTTGAAAGTTGTAGCGCTAAGTGCACTAGCTCAAAGCAGTGATGCCAATTTGGGGGTTTTCCCCCCGAATTTAGGGGTAATCAATGTCTTGGGGGGTTAAGTAGGAGGTACACAAATAAAAATCTTAAAAACGCACGATTCTATATAATTTATATTAAACCTAGAACCCAACAAAATAAAAATCAAGCGAGGCTATAATATTCCAATATCGAAATGTTATATTACTTGAATGTACTTTTCATGAATATTTGAAATTGCCTGTCAAACTGAGTGTTCAACAAAAACTTTGGGATTTTTATATTTAGGGGTATTTGAAGGTGGTTTTAGGGAGAACATTCTGTAGGAGTTGGCATCACTGCCTCAGAGGTGGCCTGGAAGCGGGTGCATAAAATGACGCTCGCTCTTGTTTTTTGAAGTAATTTGACCGGACTGAAACTAATATAGCCGACAGAATAGGCTAGGCAACAAAATCTGACAATGTTTTGAGTTTAAAACATTTAAGTGTGCTACTTATTTTCAACAAAACAGGGTGTGGGATGTGTCAATAAAAATACAGTGTTTTGTGCAAAATTTATTAAACTTAACAATATCACATCAATATCGTTAATCGCATCTAAAATTATTTTACGATTTTAGTACATTTTTAAATAAATATAGTTAAACAAAAGAGGTATATATTTCCGCATTAAACCTTCAACAATGGTTTTCAATATAATATACGTTGATTGCAGACAATGAAATAAATAGGTATATTTTCAAACACAACACGAACATGAAGGTATAAATAATTGCAGTCGCCTGAATTGAAATAAATATATAAATCGTGCATCACCAGTTCATATCTTTCGTTCGTTCTGTGTTCTACAATTTTTAACATACTTTATTGTCTCTGGTTTAAATACCTATACGGGTAAAAAATGTAATGTTGGAGCTTTTTGTATACTATTTCTTATGTTTATGCAGCTGTGGAGCGGACAATTTCACTTTTCCTGGGAAATTTCTAGCTACATTCTCCTCTTTGACCGCTTTTAACAAGTCCTTTTCGCGTGCAGATGCCATCTTGTCTCGTAAGAATACCTGGACAGCTGTTTTGGCCGCTTTTCCTCTTTTGCTTGTGCCCGGGGTTAATTTTACTTTAAACCTTGATAATGGCAAAATAATTGTTAATTTACGTCTATTCATAGAAAAAATTGTTGCTAAAATTTTATTAAATTAATAATAATTAAGTTTAACTAAAAAAAAATTCACGCTAGCAACACTGCAATCACATTAACCCCAGTCTGACCATGCAGTATCAAAAAACGTAAAAAATCTAAACAAATTTATGTTGCATCCAATTTAAGTTATGATTTATAAATTCCGCAAAAATATTGTTTCATTTAAATTACAGTACTACTTAATAACAAATGTTTTTCTGTATATTTTATATAGTCTTAAAAATAATTCAACGTACTTGTAATTATGAAGCGAGGAGTACGGCGCTACAACAGGTACGGCGAATAGTAACTCGTCTTCAGGATATGGCGCGCCCGTGAGTTGACACAGCATTTCCGTATCCGCATCGCCTGTCTGTTCCGTCTGTGAAAAATATTTATTTAGCCCCGTTTCACCTCCTGACTTTCCTCCTCCCAAGCAAAAAACCTGACACGGCCGCAGAGCAGACGGAAAAAAATAAACGGCTTAAGAGTCTTTAGGTTTAAAGACATTTATTTTTTTTCTCATTACAGACAATGGTCACTTACATGAGACTTATAGACTAAAAATACAATTTATCACGTCGTGTTTCGCAAGGATCAATCATCGAAGTATAACTTGGGTGGAATGTCATTTGCGTAGGTAATTAGGATCACTCAGAAGATGGTCTTTTAGTTTAAGTTTAAATATCGCCAGGCTGTCTGCACTTTTTATATTTTGTGGTAGTCTATTGTAACGCAACACTCCCCCAACGCTCAATGTTTTTCTACCGTTATTAGTTCTAAACTTCGGTATAACAAGATTGTGAGTGCGTGGTGAAGTGCGCTTCTGAATTTGGCTTATTTTAGTAAAGGTAATGTTAGTATGTATATTGGTACTAAATTATATCAGTCCTCCGGCAAAATTGTAACAAATCATTGTATGCCCGGAGCCACCCCTGTAACCATTTTCAACAAAGTCTTGTGTGGAAATTACACAAATAACACAACTTTAATATTGCTTTTTGGGAGAAGGGGAAATGTAGGACAAAATGAATTGTTGTCATTTATTGATAAAGTAAAATCACTTAATGTAGAGAAGATTGTCTTGTATACATTTCCTTACATCAAAGGTGCACCAAAGGAAAATAAAATTAGATATAAGTTAAACATGCTGTTGCATAACACTTTGACTACTAATAATATACAATTAAATTGTGACTTAGGTACACTACCTAATTTAATGGACATAAATTGTATATTTAAAAATAAGTATGTATTGACAAAGGATAGGTTCTGCCTACCTAATTATTATTTACAACAGATAGCTACTATGCTATCTTACTTTTTATTTACAACTAAAGCTAAACATTTAGCTTTTCAGACAACTGCTTCTATTGAGCAGATAGCTTTTCAGACAACTGCTTCTATTGAGCAGCTTAGCTTAAACGAATGTAGTGATACTTGCAGTAGCACTTCATTAAGTATTAATAATTTAAATTAGATAGTGTGACAATAGAGGCAAACTCTAGCAATAATTTAGTACAACTCAGCTCAACATGTAATATTACTAACAACAACTGTTTAAACTTGATGCATCAAAACATGCAAGGTATGTTGGGCAAAGAATTAGAATTGGAGTTGTTTTTAAAATCAAGTAAAATTGATGTCCTATGCATTACCGAACATTGGCTTAGAGAATGCCAAATCATCTTTAACTTTGATCAGCACCAAGTTGCAAGTTCGTTTTGCAGATTGTCGGCGATTCATGGGGGCTCTTTGATTATTGTTAATAAAAATTTAAAGTATAAAGAGCGTAATGACATCGTGTGTCTGTCTGTAGAACACTCCTTGGAAGTAGCCTGTATAGAGATTGAGAATTGCATTATTTTAAGTGTTTACAGACCACCAAGTGCATCTTACGATGTTTTTGAAGAAAAGTTGGAGGAAATTTTGTGTAAAGTTAGTTTTAAGAACAATAAGTATATTATTGTATGTGGTGACTTCAATATAAATCTATTAGAAAATACCTCCATTAGTA
The DNA here is from genome assembly GCA_963693345.1 of Pieris melete. Lineage (NCBI taxonomy): Eukaryota > Metazoa > Arthropoda > Insecta > Lepidoptera > Pieridae > Pieris > Pieris melete. Next base: position 664,908 of record CAVNZK010000003.1, read on the forward strand.
AAAAATTCAATCTGTTATTAAAATCTTACAATCTTGTTAACTTGTTTCTTGAGCCCACTAGAATTACAAGCTCCACTGCTACATGTATAGATAATGTATTTACAGATGCAGAGGCAATGCAAACCTCAATTACAACTGATCTTAGCTCAGATCATTGTGGACAGTTAGTGGCGCTAAAATGTAAAGTGGTGAAACAAGTAAATAAGAGCAGTGTGTTTGTTCCAGTAAATAAAAAGCGAATGGTGAGATTTAGACATAATATAGGTAAACGCCTACCTTTATTACCGGTAGGTACTACTGTTGATACACAATACAACAATCTAAGTGATTGTATTAATAAAGAGTTCAACACCATCTTTACCCCAAAGAAAGTCTCTCATTCGCAGTGTAAATCGTTTAGTGATTGGGCGACAGCGGGAATTTATAAAAGTAGACAACGGTTGTATGACCTTTACGCTGAAAAGTCATGCAATCATAATGAAGAATTTATTCTTTATGTTCGAAATTATTCGAAATTATTTAAGAAAGTTTGTTACGCGGCCAAGTCCTTAAATATCAAAAACAAGATTAAAAATAGTACCAATAAAACTAAAATGACTTGGAAGATAATTGATAGTGAAACTGGAAGAGTCGGGGATCGCAATCAAGACATCGAACTATGTGTCGATAACACTATAATCAAATCTAACGAAGAGATAGCGATTGTTTTTGATAAGTACTTTTCTGACATTCCAATTTCGACTACTAAGTCTCTTCAATCATCTCCCGCCTTCGCTGAATCGCTGCTCAAAGATAATGTAAACGAGTGCAAGGTCAGTTTTTCATTCCGACCCATTGGTGCCGACGATATAGTGAGGATATTTAGAACCATAGCTATTAAGAACACTACCGATCTTTGGGGTATTTCTGTAAAAATAATTAGTAGCATAATTGATGTAATTGCTCCCCATCTAGCTATAATTTTCAACAATTGTATTAAAAGTGGCGAGTTTCCCGATCTAATGAAACATAGTAAAGTTATTCCATTATTTAAAGCAGGTAGTATGTCCGACCCCAGTAACTTTAGACCAATTTCCGTACTACCTACTTGTAGTAAAATATTTGAAAAAATTATATTAAATCAACTGGTAAGTCATTTTAACGTAAACAAATTATTACATAATAAGCAGTTCGGTTTTACCAAGGGTCGCTCGACAGCCGATGCCGGTGTTGAGTTATATAGATATATAGTTAAGGCTTGGGAGGAGTCGCATGACGCTTTAGGTGTTTTCTGCGACTTATCCAAAGCATTTGATTGTGTCCAACACGAGACCTTAATCGGGAAACTCCGCCACTATGGCATCAAGAATACCGCACTGAATCTTCTGACTTCCTATTTACACGGAAGAACTCAGAAGGTTGAAGTGAATGGTAAGAGGTCCTCTGGGTCGGCAGTAGATATGGGGGTACCACAGGGCTCAATTCTTGGCCCTTTCCTCTTTCTTGTTTATATAAATGATCTACCTTTCATGGTAGAGAGAAAACATCACATAGTTTTGTTTGCTGATGACACGTCCTTGATTTTTAAAATCAAACGACAAATAACAAATTTTGACGATGTGAACAATGCTCTGTCTTCGATTGTCCATTGGTTTAGTATGAATAACCTTCTACTTAATGCAAAAAAGACAAAATGCATTAAATTTTGTGCAAAAAATGCAAGGGTTATGGATACTAGACCAATTATAAACGGGAGGAATTGAATCTGGATGATACAACTGTATTTCTCGGAATCACCATGGATTCAAAACTTCAGTGGTCCCCTCATATTAACGGATTGGCGAAGAGACTTAGTTCTGCAGCCTACGCGGTTAAAAAAATTCGCTCACTAACTGATGTCGATACAGCTAGACTTGTTTATTTTAGTTACTTTCATAGCTTAATGACTTATGGCTTATTATTATGGGGTCATGCTGCTGATGTCGAAACTATTTTCATCCTGCAGAAGAGGGCTATTCGTGCAATCTATAATTTAAAATGTAGGGAATCTCTTAGAGATAAATTTAAGGAAATTAATATACTTACCTTTCCCTCGCAATATATTTATGAAAATATTATGTATGTATACAAAAATAGTGATAAGTTTACTAGAATAGAACATACGCACAATGTTAATACACGGAACAAACGCAGGCTGCAATTTCCCCGTACTAGACTATCTAAAGTTAGTAATTCTTTTTTGGGGAAAGGGATACTCTTCTTTAATAAAATCCCAGAGGCTCTTTTATCACTGCCTTTCAATAAATTTAAGAAATGTGTTAAAGAAAAGCTGTGTAAAAAGGCTTACTATAAAGTCAACGATTATCTAGTTGATAAAATGGCCTGGGACTAGTGCTAGACAGGCTACTTCTAATTAATTTGCGATATTTGTTTTAAATAAGTGTTTTTTGATGATTTGCTGTTTTAAAAGAGTACCGAGAGTTTTTTACGCCGGCTTTTCTCTCGGCCTACACCCTCTGTCTTCTTTGCCGATGAGTAGGGATGCCTTCAAATTTAATGACGTGGAATAAGTGATACATGTATCTTATGTTCCAAAATAAACATATTTTGATTTTTTTTTTGATTTTTTATGTGGTCGTTTAGAATTTTGTATATTAGTAAGCTGGTGTTGTATTGGAATAATTGTTTAATATTCATGAGTTTTGTTTCACTGTAAATTTTTTGTGTAGAAGTTAAGTATGTGTAATGAAAAAGCAATTTAATTACTTTATTTTGAGCAATTTGAAGGTGAGAAATATTAGTTTTAGTCGCGGCTCCCCAAATTTCAATAAGGTAAAGAAGGTGTGATTTTGCCAAAGAAGAAGAAGTATTTCCTCCAACTTCGATTTTGTTCCTTTTGGAGTAGACTCTTGGGCCGTGGGATTCAAGTGCACAGCTTATTAAAGATTAAAGCTGGCACCTGGTAGAGAGTACCGGTAAGACCCCAGAGCTGGTGCTTTCCTCGCTCAACGAATAAGTATCGCAATACAGCGAGAAAATGCTGCCAGCATTAAAGGTACACTGGCACAGGGACCAAACATTTTAATTTTTTTTTAATTTTCTATTTATTATTTTTTTATAATTATTATGTAGGTTTAAAACTTTGTAAATACTACAAATTTGTGTGTTGGAAATAAAAATATTACTTTACCAATTAATTATTTGAAATACATAATTTGTCAATGTAACATACTTACATAGAAAGATTGACATAAAATCTTACCTCAGCTTCGAGTTCCGGTTCTTCTTCAGACTCCGCTTCAAGCAGTAATGGAGCGGGTTGTGGTATCTTCGGCCCGCGATTAGATTTCTTGTCTTTGTTGCCTTTTGCGGCCTGCTTTAGGGCCTTCTTTGATTCTTTTGCACATTTGTCTGGCTGAAATGATATTTATTATTAAAATTTGGCTACTGATAATTGGGAAATCGTGCTATTTTTTATCTGAAAGTTGGCGAATGTTAAAATAATTAGTTATAATTGGCCTCAGTAATCGACATCGATATTTCGACGTATGATAAAACATTAATAATTAATTCACTTCTAGATCTACCAAAAACTATTTTTTTTTAATTCAGAGTCAAAGAATCGAGTCGAGAATTATTAATTACTTTTAATAAGTCCATCATGAACGCGCGATCCTCTTCATCTTGATCCTTATATTTTTCCTTTATCTTCTTCAATTTTCCCTTTTGGCCTCGCTTTGGACCATTCTTTTCCTGTTCCTTTTGAACTTTTTCCTTCTGCGGGGGTTTCTCTTTCTTCTGAGGGTTCTTTTTGGGCATAGCGGGGAATTTTAATTGTAGCTCTTCACTCTGTTCTGACATTTCTGATATTGTTCGCGTTTTGGACGCGGTTATTACTTGCCCTGTTCCGTGATCGACCTGAAGTAATAAGATAAATAAATACTCCTTCCTTACTTAAAAATGGGAGGCAGAAGGTGAATAAAAGGTAAGATAGAGTCAACGAGGTAAGAGGAGTAGAATCAGTTATATTTAATGCTACGAAATAATATTTTGAAACAACTAAACGTGAACAAGTATGAAGAATAAAATTAGCGGCTAAAATTAAGAACGACGTAAAATCAATAGAACAAATTAAAATGACCTAACATATAAAGATTTAAGAAAAGAAAAGCGTGACTGTTATTGGATAGAGATATTTGCGATAGATTATGAAATATGTGTGTGAATTTTACTCTTACCTTAATATGTGTATCCAAGACATCATCAGAACTATCACTATCTGAGTCACTTTTATCTTCTTCTTTCACTTCCATAGGTTCCTTTTCACTTACTTTATTTAAATCTTCACTTACATTTTTGTCTTCTAAATTACTAGTTTCATTCTGATCTGAAACTTTAGCACTTTCCAAATTCTCTTTAACACTATCACTACTTAGTAATTCCTTATTTTCAACTATTGTATCCAATATATCTTTACTATCTTTTTCATCATCTGAATCGTCTGATACGACAATTTCTGTATCTTGCTCACTCTCAGCCACTTCAGAAATATCATCGGCTATACATTTTCTCTCATCTTTATGCTTTTCTATGCAGCTATCCTCAAGCCGAAAGAGGAAACTAAAGCCAAATTGTAAATGTTCTGGAAGGAGGTAGTTCTTTTTGCCCCTGATCATGAAGGATCCTGTCGTTAGATATTCACCGGTTGGGGCGGATTTTGATACTTGCTGCCCGTATACCCACCACGCACGAGTTAGAACTTTTGCTTCCCAGGCCACACTATAATTTGTTAAATAAAACTAAAGACACAAAACAGTACTATATAAGAAAAGTATTACGCTGAAGAAAATATAAAATATTTAATGTGGGAACAAACTCTTTCTTTCATTCTAGATATGCAACCAACTCAAGTTCGAACTGAATATGAATATGTTAAAAATTTGTCATAATATAAAATGGATAACCAAGATAACATCAACAGACACTGCAAAGAAATAAAATATATGTTTGCGTTCTTATATTTCCCATATTTATAAATTTTGATTTTAAAATCGTTTTAAATAATCTTAAACCAACCTGTAAGCCACCGCTGCCTGTCCTGCCTCACTAAGCGTCCGAGGAGGAGGTAAACCCGCCGGACACTTAATCACTACGGACGAAGCACCACTCACTTCAGCGTGCACGTACACGTCTGTTGAACGCATGTAACGCTTAACTAACAATTCGTTTTGTTGCTGATCGCGACCGCCTATTACCTGAGAAATATTTACCGTGTAATTAATTATATTATCTTTGATTTGGTGATTACGTCAATAGTAATTATTTACTTTTTTACACATATTACCCACACATTGTCTATACTTGAAAACGAAATGCATTTTCGAGGATTCCTACAAAAAATTTATACGTTTATGTACTATTATTTTTTATTTTGCTGACAATAGGAAGGGGGGGGGGGGGGGTTTATAAATTGTAGTAAGTATGCTTACGTAATACTTGAAAGGTCCCTAAGAAATAGTGCCGTAATTTATTATGATTAGAGAAAAGTGATTTTGACATAAAAAACCTTAAAAATCTACAACTAACCAATCTATAGCCACGCTTCTATGCAAGCGGTTGCTTTGATGATTTATGGAATGAATGAATGTTAACATAGCAATTAGTATAAAATATTTATATTCACCAAATAGTTCTCTGAAGATATGAACCAGTAGAATTTCTCGAACCAGTACGTCTTTCTCGCTTTACTGATGGTACTGATTGTTTGGGCTTCTTTGAGCGTCTGTTTGGTCTTACGTTCAGCGCTCTTCAGAGCTTTTCCCGACGATTCAACCGTTTTCTGCTGTTTCTTAGCTGCATTGCGTTTTTGATCATAGTATCTGTAAATCATTTAAAAGAGATAGAGAGAGAAAGATATCTGTTTCAGTACTTCTATTATATAGACATTTTAAAGATTATTACCGTCTTGCATTAGCAAAGGCCGTCAAAGACAGGTCAATATCCACCATCATCGGTCCCATGTCCTCATAAGGGTCTGTCAGACGCAACGTGATATGATTGGTTGATAGTTTCAGTTGTTTGATTGTCGATGCTACAGGGTCTCCACTATCTTGGGCCGTTTTGACTAACAGTTGTATGTCATCCCAGGACATCTAAAATTATATTGAACTAATAAGTAGACTATCATATTATGCCATTTATATGTATTTTAATGACAAAACATAAAAAAGTGGTTGTCTATAAAGTCGGTTAACGACGATAGTTTAACGTGACTTAAATTGAATATTATTTATTGAATTATCACTAATTTGTATGGAAGAAGGAGTGAATCTTCGGACGTATAGGGCCAATCGAGTGGAAGAGAGATAGATGCGGCGCAAGCGTACAATGAGCGTAACGGGACAATGAGTCATGCTTTTTCGTGCAGCCGGTGTTCATCGATTAGACGTTTTTGAAGGTGCCACTTTTATCATTTAGGGGCAAATTGTTTACAAGCTATCAGACCCACCACACAAAAAAATTAGTGACATCGTTTCAGAAGAATATTTACAAATACGAGATTTATACAATAGATCAAAAACGATGAAATTTGGCAGATTTGTAAAAGATTGTATAAATTGAAAAAAAATTATATCCTTTTTAATTTGCGTACATAAAATAAATAATATGGTTACAAATACAAACACTATAATTATTGATTGTTGCAAAAATATTTGCTTTAGACATCTCTAATCGTCTCTTTTTGGCCTGCTTAAATGTAAATTCACGAAGTCTTAGTATCAGCTAGTAAAGAATTACCTGGTTGGCGATAGCAGTCTGAATAGCGAGCCTGGCTCTTTCGACGTTTTGTTCATTCCTGGAGATCATCTCAGCAGCTTGTCGGTCTTCTATTTGGACTTTCTCCAACTCAGTGATACGTTTCTCGTGATCTTTCTTTACGTTTTGGAGTTTTTTCATTGCTTCGCGTTCCACATGTATTGTCTGTTAAAAATATACAAGAATATAGGAGATTTCCAAGAGTAAATAAATAGATCTATATGTTGATGAATAAATAAAAAAGTTGTTAGTGAAATTATCTCCATAGTTGATTTACAAAACCAAGTTCCGGGATTCAATTCTGACAAAATAATCTTAGGGTTGGTGCGCATGCGATTATATCACCTTCAGAACTATCTTTATAGAAATAGCCTTATAAAATATAAATGTAACAGACAAAATAATACAATAAATAATCTTAAGTAAAAAATACACTATTTATTAACACCTAAGTACTGTCCCACAAGACTTTAAAGAGTTTTTTAAATGGTAAAGAGTAGATTTTTTATTACCGACACAGATAATAAAGTGAAAAATACCTTTAAATCAATCTTCTGACCTTCCAAAGCCGAAAAGAACTCATCAACAGCTCTATCAAATGTCTCATAATCAGAGTAGGGCTGATTCTTGTGTTGGCTATAGAGGAGCGGATGAAACTCTTGATTTGTTAGTAAAAAGTCACCAGCAGCTTCAGGATTTGGACGTTCTTCTTTCTTTTGAATAATGAAACCCTGAATTTAACAAAAAATAAAACTATACCATATATACCATACGTTGTATTGTTTTTAATCAATAAAATTGAACTGAAGATATGGTTAATTATTAAAAAATAATATTTACAAAAAAAACATTGCTTTGAATATAACTTCCTACAGGTCAACCCTTTTTTTGGTTATGTATTTGTTTTTTAAGTTAATTCTATTCTTAGGAATATATCCATGCCCCTTTTGGAGGTTTTTTATGTTTCAGCTTACTTTAGAAATCTGGTTCCTCGCCTCATCCATAAGCTTTTCAGCCTGTTTTAGTGCAGTTACCAATTTATCAACATCTCTGTCAACGTAAAACCCTTTATCAGGGTCAGATGCTACTTTTAAGGTGCCTGATAGTTCATTTTCCAATAAAACATGGTCTATTATTGCTGAACCATATTCTACAAAATAAAATAATATTAGTAAAGTAGGCAAGAGATGAAATTTCTAATTTATGTACAATTAACAATATGTATAAGTCCAATAAACTGCTTTTTTTTATAGAACAGGAGGCTAACCTGATGGTAAGTGATATCGCCGCGATATGGACACTCTCAATGCCAGAGGGCTTGCGAGTTCGTGCCGGCCTTTTAAGAATTGGTATATAAGAAACAAAACTGAAATGGATCACCTCACATCCCTATTCTATTCGAATAATTACCAGATTACCTGAGATTAGCATATTTAATTAGACAACCTTTTAAATTAGTATAGATCAAAAACAAACTCTATACCTAAATTAGGATTAAGTATTTTCTTCAAATTATCGCCCGGTTTACTATTAGATATTATCTGTCTTAATTGCTCTTCATTTGGGGCTGCATAACTTGTTTTTGCTCTATCTAATGGATACTTTTCTTTCACGGCAAATCTAAAAACAAAAGAAGATACATTTAAAAATTTTGTGTGTAGTTTTTCTACTGTTAATGTATGACCAAATTATTAGGTTGTTTTCAAAAGAGTAAATACTTCATTAGAGTCTTGGGTGTTTATCTACAATATAAAAATAAGTCGGGTTTTCCTTCCTGACACTATAACTCCAGAACGCACGAACCGATTTCCACGGTTTTGCATTCGTTGGAAAGGTCTCGGGCTCCGTGAAAATTCAACAGAAAAGCGGGATCACCAAACGAAATGTTACATAAAACGAAGCCATAAGGCGAAACGGAGTTCGCCGAGTTTGCTAGTACTACATATATTATTGATATTAAACAGTTTTCTATTGTAAGTACTCAAAGCAATGAATTATGTAAATTCTGTACTTGCCATACACCTTACTTAAAACTTACAATGAATGTGTTAATATGAAATCATTATGTATTGCAAAAGATCCAATATTATTAATCAAAGGCTATACAGCAAGAATTCCAAGTATTCAAAGGTTAAAAAGAAAGATAATTGTACTAAATATGGATATACCTATACATCTGAAGTAATATTTTCCTTTCTATTATATTTACTAAATACAATGATATTTCAGAAAAAAAGTTTACCTGACTTTATCACCTTCTACATGAGGCCTCAAGACATTCAAAATAATCCAGTTATAATCTGTAAGGACTATGTTCCCTCTGTCATATAGTTCTAAAATAACATGGTATGCTGCTTCTCCGCTTCCAAATTGAAGATCTACAATACGATCTATACCAAGTTGAGTAAGATGTTCTAGACGTTTGTTTTTGAGGTGCTTTCGGAGCTGTAAAGATTTAAATGAAATAGATTAGTACTTTAAAACATAAGCAAATATCAAATACTAACAGAGATTTTAATACCTTCATAGTAAATCCTGATGGAGCAACATTCTTTGGCCATTCAAACTGTGTAGTGTGAAACCTATTCCCCGACTCTAGAAGCAAGACACTCTTTTCCTCTGACCTTTGAAGTCGAATAACGTATGTCCTATTATCTATATCGTAGACTTGGTTCACTCTCATACCAATTAATCTGAAAGAAAAAAAATATCATAGGAAATAGTTTTCTTTCTAAAATAATTTTCTAAAGGAAGGGATTTGTTTTGAAACTTACCTCTGTAACTCTGTCACCATACAAACAATGTCATATGTATTAAAGCGGGTCTTCATTTTAAAAGAAATAATTGATTTAATAATTTAATATGTTACTTCTGCTTTACAATAGAACAAAAATTAAATAATAAATGTAATCAATTATAATACTAACAGGATAGGTTAGAAACGTCACCGAAAATTGAAAATCCGATTTGAATATTGAAATTTTGATGTCATTTGTTAGTTAAGTATCTGAAAATAGTTGACAATTGACAAGGATATTAAGAGTTTTTAAGCTTGGAGGTTATGTTTTTGTTTATAATTTATATCAACTATCTGTAATAAAATTTTAATTTTAATAAACACTTTAAGATGGTTGCAGAAGAATTTAAAGACTTTAAATTGAAACCGATGAAATGTGAACTTAACTATTTAAGTAAATCTGATGGTTCGGCAATATTAGCGCAAGGTCAGACTTTCTTAGTTCAATATAAATTTTAATGTTTACTATCATTTGAAATGAGCTGCTATCTATAATTCAGTTATTAATTTTCTAGATTTGAGATAATTCTTAATAAAGAATCAGTTGTTACTTTAGATAACCTAGTCAATAAATAATGGTTTTTAAATTAATGTGGATATTGGGTTTCAGGTGAAACAGTTGTACTTGCAAGTGTAAATGGGCCACTTGATATAAAAATTACTAGCCAAAGTATGGAAAAGGCAACATTAGAAGTATTATTTAGTGCAAAAGGAGGCAAGCCTAATGTATCTGATAGGTATAAAGTTTAATAGTGTTCTCTAAAATTTTTCATTATTTATATAAGTTTTAACCAATGAGTGAGTTCAACAATATTTTAATTAAATCATCTTGATGATTTAGTGTTATAGTAGTACTTCTGTTCACAGCAAAAATTCAAATTTTAACTTAGCTTTTTATAATTTCAGATTCAAAGAGAGTGTGATAAGGCAAACTTGTGAAACTGCAATATTGGGGTGTTTATATCCTCGTACAGGTATAACAGTAACCATACAAGAACTAGAGGATTTTGGAGGGGTAAAAAATTTATACATATTCAAATAAAAATTTGCATTTGGGAAATGGGTAATCACCATGTCTAACATGCCATATGTAATAATTCTGTGTCATTAAATGTTTTTTGAAGTAGATGTTCAAACACATACATTTTGAAAAAGCAATGACTGCTTGGCGTGGTTTTTATATACAGTGTAAACTCTTTATAACGTCATTTGTTATTACAAAAAACTGTCTGTAACGTAAAAAGCTAAATGTATTTGGTTTAACCCAATACCCATACGTTAATTCTTCCCTCTCTATATAGAAACCTCTCTATAACTAATAAAAATGCTTGGTCACTTGAAATTCGTTATAAAGAGTTTACTCTGTCTTAATATTATTACATCATAGAGCAACTTCAATACAATTGTAATATCTTTTTTTTACCTTAATAAGTTGTGACATCACAAATAAGTTTAATATTATAGCACAGGTTAGCATAAATACAATTTTTACAAATCTAAAAAAAAATTTTTTTTGATAATTTTTAATGTGGTCAAACAAACACTCATATTTTTATTGTTAACTGTTTCAGCTACTTACCTGCGCAGTAAACTGTACATGTCTAGCTTTACTGAACTCTGGCTTGTCTATGAAACATGTTGTTGCAGCTGTTAGTTGTGCACTTGATGATAGTGGTAACTTAGTGCTGGAGCCTACCTTTGACCAAATCCAGAGTGCTGCAGCTACTATGCATTTTGTATTTGATAGTAGAGAGAAGACACTAGTTACAGGTATATCAACCTAATTTAATGTTTTACAACCTGTAGAATGTAGAAAAAATGCAGGGATTGTTAACAATAAATTAGAGTTATACAATAAGCTATTTGCTTTAAATTAAATAAGAGTTTCTGCAATTATTATTTATAGTAGGGTATTCTGAATAGCCCTGCTGACGTTTCTGTGTTGGCTATCAAAATACGCTTGAAGCCAAAACAGGCAACAAATATATAATTATTGCTGGTTAAATAATGTTCCCGGCATATATAATAAAATCTAGTTTCATTCAAATTTCGCTAAAATCGATGATAAATAAGTCTCCTTTAATATAATGTGATAGTGCACTAATGGACATTAATTCTTACTCAGAATGAACATTGCCAGGAACTTTTTGGCTTCATAAAAGAGACTTAAGATCTGTTTGATATATGACAGCCGTCTTATTTTCAGTTAAACTATTTTAAATGGTATTTAACTTCTTACATCTGAAAAACTGCGCATTTTTTAACTTCATCTATATTTTATTTTCATATAAATATATTTACTAAATGGTATACTCGTAGAGAACCTTTTATTATTGATATTTGACTTTGTAAGCCCAAAGCATATTAAAATTTGATATGTATATCATTTTTTCTAGGTTTTACATCGGGTACATTCAGTGAAGGTGCATACGACGAAGCTTTAGAAAGATGCCGAGCGGCCAGCGATCTTGTATTTGATTTTTATAGAGAAGTTGTTGCTACGTACTGTAAAGTTATAGGCTAAAATATTAAAATAAATATATTATTTCCATTATATGTTTTTTTTTATAAAAATATTTTGAAAAATATATAAATTATAAGAGCGTGCCGTAACTCAATTAATGACACTTGATATATGTAGGCGTAATGCTTTTCATTATAATGATTAACATGATTTTAAATAAGTATGTTTCATATAAAAATCGATAAAACAAAAATTGTAATATTCCTGATTAAAATCCTGTCATACAAAGAAAAAATATGTGCATAAAAGACGATGAAGTATGTCTGCGTGCATTTAATCAAATTTCTTTTGAATCTTAAATAGATCTTGTAGAAACTCGTAGTTAATGGTGCCTTTTAACTTTTTTCACGCATGTCTGTTTTGGTTTAATGTGTCCAAAGCTCGGTACTTAGCAGTCTACATGCAAGGAGTTTATTAAAAGGAAACCTAAGCTTTATAGCTATTTTAAGATCGCCGTTTCAGCTTGCTGAAGTCCACTGCTTGCTTTCCCCTAAATTTCCAGTACCACCGATACCCCGTGCTTTGCATCCAACGCCTTCCGCCCACCCTCACCAGGTCATCTGTCAAGATAAGATGCGTATATCAAATAAAGCCAAATAATCTAGATTGAACAAGCCAGTGGCGAATTCACCAGCAGGCTAAGTAGGCTGGGTCCTAGGGCGGCAGATTTTTAGGGCAAATTTTGAGAACCGATTTATTGCTACTTCAGAAATCAAAAAGACGGATAGTTTTCTGATGTTTTGCAGATAGAAGTCTGCAACAAATTTTGCCCAATCCCCCAATCGGTAATAAACCTCTGCGCGATCAGTACACTTTGTATGAGTGAAAAGAGCGAAATTGCAGAAAGTGTATTTCCCTCTTTCCTCTTCCCCTCATCAACCTATACATGGTCGTCCAACTGAGGCTGCGAACTGGTTTGTGTCTAATTATGTGCTCAAAAATCAAACCCAAAAAATATTTTACGTGTAAAGATATTGTTGGATTCTAAATACATATAATCAAGGGCATGACAATTGTAGAGGCAAGGGCGGCAAAAACTTCACAGCCTATACCTTGAAAATTTGTGAATCCGCTACTGAAATAAGTAGACAAACAATTTGAAAGTATGAACATTGGTAGACGCAGAAAACTGACGAAAACCTAGACGTAGCAATAATTACTATCGATATAATATATCGTCTAAACTCTAAAGTCTATAACCATACGTTAAGATAGCATTGTCTCTTTCACTTCACTCCTTTTAACTTAAACCAGAGAAAATGTATGTGAAATGACGAAATCCTAGCAAATGCATAAACAAAAGTAATTGAATGCAATCCTTTGCGGAGCCGCTACCGAATATAAACAATGCGGGTTAGTGCATAATAAATTGTTTTTCAATTAAGTGTACGACACAATGAGAACTAGTGCCAATAATTAAACAAGAGATAAAAAACATTGATTAGACTATTCCTTTGTGAAATAAATATATCTAGGTTTTTTTTGAGACTTGATAGTGTAGGCACAAATAAGCACCACTTAAAAGCAGACTTTCTACTTAGAGTTTCGAGTTTTTCGATTCAACTACTTAAGAATTGATTTCATACTGCGCTTGGTTATGCCGTGGTGCAAAATAGTACTAATATAATTTGCTTTACTTTATTTAGTAAATACTAAAACGCGCACAAAAAATACTACAGCTAAGCAATCTCTTTATTATTAAAAAGAAAATCAAAACGAATTTAAAAAGTTTGGTCCCTGTGCGCTGTGGCAGTGTACCTTTAACGCTGGTAGCATATCTTCGCTATATTGCGATACTGGGGTCACCGCTACTATCTACCAGGCGCCAACTTAGATCTTTAAGTTAATCTTCAACTTAATCTTTGCACGCATTGTATACTTGATTGTAATCTCTTTATAGTTGTGCAAACAATTTTTATTTATTTAGCATGATTTCCACATAAAATAACTACTTACCTGGTTTTTATTTGTGGTTCAATAAATAAATCAATATCAAGAATTAGCGAATCTCCTGCCTACCTTTTTTCAGTCTACCTATAATGTATTAAACGCTTCATTGGGTTAGAAAATGGGAATACCCCAGTGTACCGTCAGCCTATTTCCAAAAACGTATTGGCAAGAAAAAACAACCATAAGAGTGGATCGACGCGATTTGATGCAAATGGAGAACGTAAAAGTGCCGCCTGCACATTTAAATGTCACCGCTCTCCGGTGATGGCTCCGTCATTTTTGCTCTATTTACCGGGTGTCTTGTGAACTTTGATTTAAATACCGATCATAGCGTAGACCTTATTTGAATTTCTTAACATGGCTAATGATCTCTATAAGTTGCCAACTACCTTGGGCAAACATTGCCAGTGGGCCGGTAGTACACTACTAAGCTTGTAAAACCTGGAATTGGCATTTTTGACAATTTTTAATTTATTGCACAAATTTTGTCCTCTATCAGCAGGAGGCATGATGAAAATCGTATTTCTGCTTCGCGATGCCTCCTTAGAACGATTATACTAGTTTTGTGAATATTTTATAGTAATTTAGCTTATTCAGTTATTCATAAGTAAGTTATAGTAAAACATAATAAAAGAACAATTTGTAAATACTAGATCTGACTTTTCTTCTTCTGTATTCTGTTATAAACATCGTTATAATACACAGCTTTAATAATATTTGTTTAATTTATTCTGTAGTTTATCTTATTTTACTGCTATAAATACAAAATATAGCATGTGCTCGAACACTTATATCAACACTATTGTACAAGATATCGACTTGACCTATACCATTAATTGCTATCATAGATCTACGCACCTAAACCTTTACGCAACCAGTCTACATGTTTATTCCTTCTAAATTGACCTTTGTTTATCGATTATTTACTACAAGCCTGTTACTTAATAAATATGCCCGTTATAATATCCATTTAGTTTTGTAATATATTTGTTATATTTTTAAGAACGTGTTTCTAAAATGTTGATATGTGCCTTACTATTTTTGTCAGGCGTTTATTTTTGTTAAGTACGCTGTTCAGTTGTCGACTTTAAAAACACAAGCCTCATTTAATTACTCGATATAAGGTTCACTTAATTGGTTGGTCTCTATGTTTATCAATTTTTGTATGAAGCTTTTAGTTTACTGTCACCATAACATATGAATAGATTATGTTTTTTTAGTTGTTTCATTATGCATTTAGCGAGGTCTTGACTTAGTGTCAAAGGTGATATGTAATGGAAAAATATAACTCAGAATAATGTTCAAACACTTAATATATATGCTTCTTTATAAACTATATGGCTTTGTAATAAAAACTTGTTCATACGATGAAGAAAACTATGTGAATAATCACTATGTAAAACACAAGAATCGACGGCGTGTATCAGGTAGGTACAGAAGCCCTACCTAACAGCCTAAAATAGAAAAACTATCACAGATTCAGAAATCACCGTCCTTGTTGGACTTCAAGGGTTGAAGTATTAACTGCTTTCATGTTCAACATGATCTGCGTTTGAGGCAATCCATCTTCCCATTTCACTCCCTGTTCAATTTTCAAGGTATAGGCTGTGAAATTTTTGCCGCCCTTGCCTCTACAATTGTCATGTTCTAGATTATTTTTAGAATCCAACAATTTCGTTGCACGTACAATAATTTTTGATTTTTGAGCACAAAATTATACACAAACTATCCAGTTCGCGGCCTCCCACCAGTATTAGGACTGATAGTATAGGTTGATAAAGGGAGGGAGAAGAGGCAAATACATTTTCTGCATTTTCACTCTTTTCACTCATACAAAGCGAGATCTGAGGGCACAGAGGTCGATTACTGTTTGGGGGGTTGGGAGAATTTGCTGCAGACCTGTAAAACATCAGAACACCGTCATGCAGAAATCTTTTTGATTTCTAATAAGCAGCAAAAAAAATCAGTTCCCAAATTTGCCGCTCTAAAAATCTGCTGCAGCCTACTCAGCCTGCTGGTAAATCCCCCACTGCTTGTAAATTAAAAACTCATTTATTTAGAAAACAAACGTAGCTAGCTTCATCTAGTTATAGACACAGTAAAATTACGACAACATATATTCTAGCCATATAGAATG
Source organism: Pieris melete (assembly GCA_963693345.1). Classification (NCBI taxonomy): domain Eukaryota; kingdom Metazoa; phylum Arthropoda; class Insecta; order Lepidoptera; family Pieridae; genus Pieris; species Pieris melete. The sequence goes on from CAVNZK010000003.1 coordinate 681,111, forward strand.
TTCCCACGGTAACGGATCGCCAGTCTCTTGATTGTGTCCTACAAATCCAGATGCAATCAGGTAAGCCAATTGAAAGCTGCGTGTCATCATTTCAAGGCTTTTCCAATCTAATTGTGATATTTGCATAACCGATTCCTAGAATGTTCCTGGTATATAAATATTACTAAGTGCAGTGTTCGCCTAGTGGCTTCAGCGTGTGAATCTCATACCTGAGGTCGTAGGTTCGATCCTCAGCTATGCACCAATGGACTTTCTTGTGCGCATTTAACATTGGTTCGAACGGTGAAGGAAAACATCGTGAGGAAACCGACATGTCTTAGACCCAAAAAGTCGACGGCGTGTGTCAGGCATTGGAGACCGATCACCTACTTGCCTATTAGATTTATAAAAATGATCATGACACGGATTCAGAAATCTGAGGCCAGGACTTAAAGAGGCGCTATTGTTTTTTTTTTATATTTTTAAGTTTGGTACGAACGCACTCAATCTTTTATACATTGACACATATCCAGTGATGTTACAACCCTTTCTAACTCTTCATAATTTTGGGATCTGCCCGTCTTCCTCGAGACGTTTTCTTTAAGTGAGAATTTATAAACTTATTAAAAAATAACTCAACACACTAAACAGGGCATCAAAACTGCGTCTAGTAAATTTTGAATGCTCTGCAGCTATCTGTAAAATATATTTTGTGAAACGCCGGCAACGCATTGGCGAGCCTTCTGGCAATGTGAGTGTCCATCCTTAACATCAGGTGAGCCTCCTGGCTGTATGCCCTCCGCGTACCCAAAATAACAAACTACTTGTGTATAAGGATAATTTGCATATAGAATTATCTCGTTGCAGTTCCAAGGACTTCAATTATATGTGGTTTATTTAACAATATCTATTATTAGCTGGACAAGAAATATATTTTTAGATGTACCAAGTCACGAACTGAATTCCAATATTCTAGTCATATGATATTTACTAATAATGAGGAATATTTTGTTTATTTTCTACGAATAGTTTGAATTTTGTACTTTTACCTCGTCCTAACCTGTTTAAAATGTATAGGTATTATGTCGGCTTCCCCAAAAAACTGGGATAATAACAGGGCGTGGCAAGACGAGCGCCTACTGGTTGCAGGATCGTAAATCGGTTGCCTGTTATTACGAAATTGTTTTTGTGATATTTCCTGTAGGTATATAATATCAAGGAAGGTTTTTATAATTGAGCCACTTATTTCCGTAGTTATTTAAACATTTTAAGCCATTACATACATATTGTGACTACATAATAATATGTAAGGTATTTTATTTATGCTAATACATATATTTAAATAAAATATTATATGCAGGATATGAGAGTGTTCATAACATGACATATATTGTATTGTACATATATAGTATTCATAACTAACATGAATTTTACGTTGTTACGTTGTATGTCAAATTGTTGTTGTTGTATAGGAACATATACGAGTAGATATTATAGATAGCTTGTAAAATACTCTTGTATTAATTAGGTACCAGATAGGCATTTAGCAATTTTTGTTTAAATTGATCAGCCCACTTACGAATAAATAAAAATATCAATATCTCTGAATAAGTACTGTTTATTCTGTTGCATTAGCGAAGAATTCGAATGAGAGAATTTACTTTACATTGAAAACTACTTACACAAAGAAACCATAGACCTATATAGGATTTTACCACTATCACTCTCGAAATGTTTCATCATAATTATTATTCTTTGTGTTTTGTAAATTATACGTTCTGAATTACTTGAATCTCTATTAAACATAATATATGTTCAGCCATATACAACCTATTTAAAATATAGTTGTGAAACTGTATACATTTAAGACATTAACATCCAGTAAACACTATTTAATTTAAAAGCTTATCTAAATTAAAAACCTTTCCAATAATTAGACAGCCGACTGAAAAGGTGCTCGTAAACTTGTTAAAAATGGCCTAACGCGGTCCATCTGCGAGATCGAAACTAAGATTACTCCTTTCCATCGATTAAGCCTTGCCTTAATTATTATCCCTCGATTTTCTTACGTATTATTTAGTTGTAATTATAAACCGCGTGCATTTGAGCCAGTATTTGATTATAGGTAATTATAGTGGGAGAATTTTTAATTGTGGCAATCCTGATTCCGTAATTCTACATTTAAATATTGTTTCTTTTTTAAATTCAAAAATAGAAGAATAGGAAATAATTATCCTGTGGAATTATTCTACTTTTATGTCTGTGCTTTCTGGAAGATGTAGGTTATGTCTAATTAGTCTTGTGGTTGCTATGTTGTATGTTCGACTGTAGATCAATAGATTTCTGGTTTCAATACCCTAAAGTTCAATCGTCTTTGAGTAATGGTTAGAGCCCCCACCCCAACCCCATGTAACATACATAATTTTTAATATCTAAAATTGAAATGCTCACTTAAGACTAATTTATGGTACTTAATTAATGGTTTTTAGGAAGCAATTGTTAACAAAACTGAAAATACAAATAATTATTTAATTATTTGTATTAAATTGTATAGCCCCCCTTTACTATCAAATTGTCCCCCTGTGGGGCGTGGGACCCATGTTGGGACATTGGGTGATAAATAAAAATGCAAAAAAGTTTATTTTATTTTATCGAATTTAATCGCTCTTCTTTGAAGTCGGTAAAAATATTGCTTTACCTCACTATTATCAATATGGCGGGTAAGAACATATAACATAGTATAGAATATAGGTATAACCTACAGTAGATATATCCTCTTTATGGTAAGTACCTTGGTAGTACGTGACTATTATCACTATGGATCTTTAATCTTGTTTAAATTAATTAGTTATGAATGATAATGAACTAGTTTACATTTCTCTACACGATTTAATTTATTCTGTTTTAATTATGGTTGGTATTTTAAACTGCACTCCATATTCCTTTAATTTTAGTTGCCCAGCGGGTGGTAAGCGTTTAACCGAGTTGCGGCAATGGTATCCATATTTTGTATCTGTGTCTGATTTATAATTACAGCAGTTTTGTAGGTATATCGCGTCGTTCAAGTATGCTTCAAGTTTTACAGTTAATCTCTCTACTAAAATTCGTCATCACATGCCTGCATGCCCTACAACTTAAATAGAGATGGGCAGGGCATGACAGATGGTCTAAAACAGTAACCGAATGGACTGGCTCAAAAGGAAAAAGAAACAAGGGCAGACCAATAGAGCGATGGGTCGACGGGATCGAAAGGGTAGCTGGAAAAAATTGGATGACGATGGCACAAAATAAAATAGGTTGGAGGAGACCTTCTCAGGAGTAATAAAAATTGTATTTATATCTATTTTTGTATGTATGTTAATAAGATGTGGATAAAGGCTAATTACGAAGGCTACAGTGGAAGGTTTAAAAAAAACAAATGTTTTAACAAATTTATTTAAAAATTAAAATTACGGTTAAGCAACCCGAAGTTAGGAAATTTAATGCACATTAAATATCGAAATAATGAGGCAACAAATGCTGACACCATGTAACGTGAGGGACGTGTGATTCTTCATAAATTGCGAAATGCAGATTCCATGGTATAGGGCTACGTAACAGGCTTTTTATTATTATGTCTAACAGGTATTGGATGTCAATATTAGCGTGTGGCTTATCTTTCGATATATACCCATATAGTTAAAAACCGGTAGCAATAGGTAGGTACTTATTCAGAAGTCTGTCATGAAATTTCTATAGTCAATTTACTTGCCCGAAGGATAGCATATTAAGTATTAAAATTCCCTGGTATGTCTAGGCATAGAAAGCTGATCATGTATTTGTTGATAAAGAATAATAATCAAGGAACCAGAAACACAAATTCGAGCCCAAAATGTTTTTTTATAAAGGCGAACGAGCCTACATGTCACCCATAAAGACCCATTTCCTGGGTGAACAGGACGTATCTACCAGGGAACTCCGGGAGTGGATTTCACAGTTCGCAAAAGAAAATGCCAGCCATCACAGTGATGAGGAATGAGGATGAAATTTAGAAACGGAGTTAATACGGATCGAACGGTTATGAAACAACTCTTCAGAACACTCTCCATACACTTTGTAGAAAAGTCCTGCAGAACCAATTGATGTTCTACAATATTCCCCCTAAAATATCTACTATATAAAAATAAGTCGGGTTTTCCTTCCTGACGCTGTAACTCCAGAACGCACTAACCGATTTCCACGGTTTTGCATTCGTTAGAAAGGTCTCGGGCTCCGTGAGAAAATTCAGGAAAAATTTCAACAGAAAACCGAGATCACCAAACGAAATGTTACATAAAACGAAGCCATCTGGTGGCGAAACGGAGTTTGCCGAGTTTGCTAGTTCTCTATATTTATGACGCGACGATCATATCAAACAAACTGATAGCCGACCTCTTTTGGCCATACTTTTTAACACCTGACTTCATTTGTCACAATATTGGCTTCACAAATAACCTTGTATATAAATGTGAGGAGCAAAAATGTTATCAAGAAGTCTGCCGTATTTAAAATTTGTTTTAAATTCAGAAATCAGATCACATACGTTTCGATTAAATGGTGACTTGTTGATGTTTAATTTGTGCTATCGCGGTTTCAAATCGTTGACCGTTAACTATTGGAATTCGAGTGGATGTTCTGAAGCATTCAGGCGGACTTTTTTAATATGGTGCTTATAATAATAAAGATAAATCAGTGGCGCTACAACCTCTTTAGGTCTTGGCCTCAGATTTCGGTATCTGTTTCATGATCATTTTTAAATCTAATAGGCAAGTAGGTGATCAGCCTCCAGTACATTTATATTTTCACTAGCTGTACCCTGCCACGCTTCGAAGTGGCGCATTGTGATTGAATGGTTGAGAAATGGGAAACAAAACAAAGAAGTTGTAAACTAATTTCATATAAGTTTAATTTTGCAATACTTTTGGAAAAAAAAAGATAAAAATGATAAAAAAGTAGATAAAAACAATCGTTGATGCGGATTATATGTAGGTCAAAAGTTTTTTTAGTTTTTGAATCGTACACAAACCGACATAACATTGTTATATAGATACTAGCTGACCTGGCAAACGTCGTTATGCCGTCGTTTAGGGGTGGACTACCCTTAACATTTAGGGGGATGAAAAATAGATGTTGTCCGATTCTCAGACATACCCAATATGCACACAATATTTCATGAGAATCTGTCAAGCCGTTTCCGAGTTTAACTACAAACACCGCGACACGAGAATTGTATATATTAGATTTTCACGTATATCGTAGCTTTTATAATTTTTGAAACTAGTAAATTTAAATACAAATAGATATATAAAATTTTCTTTATGACAGTTGCCGCAAATGCCACGTGCTTCGCGCCCCTCCAGAACTGGACTGGCGTGACGTAACTACGGAAGCAGAGCAGATAGTGGGCTATCCAACCTCCTTCCTCAACCTTCGATGGCTATTCAACGATGAGATTGCAAACACCGCTATACATTTGCGGAAATTAGTAAGGTTCTGTTTTATCATACAACTTAAACAAATCCCACATATTCTACTTGAGGTAGACACATTAATGGGGCAAGTAGCAACGCAAAACAATTATTGTAACGCTGAGAATCGAATCCAGGAGATTAAAATTTTGGAAAATTTTATAATTTACTAGCTGACCCGGCAAACGTCGTTTTGCCATCTATATTATTTCTAGGAAACATTTTTTTACTTTAATAAAAATAGCTTATCTACTATAATAAAAGGTTTGATCGTAAGGGGTGAAAATTAAGGGTTGTATGTGTTTTTGTATGCTGTATTTAAAAAAAAAAACAAAAAGTTTTTTCTAAAAAAAAAATTTAGGGGTGGGGTTCCCCCTTAACATTAAGGGGGATGAAAAATAGCTGTTGTCCGATTCTCAGACTTACTGTATATGCATAAAAAAATATATAAGAATCGGTCGAGTATAGGAACGAACATTGTGACACGAGAATTTATGTATTAGATAATATACTTACCTATCACAATACATTGTTTTTCTACATTTGTATATGGATTTTTTTCAGGTAGGTACGAACCACCCCCTACTGAAATCGGCGAAAAATCTCTTGATTGGTTCAAAAAGTAACCTCCAATCTGTTGGCCTGATCATCCTCCTGGTCTCCAAAGCGGCTGGGTTCGACCCTGCACACCATGCAATAGAAACCCACGACTGTGGCGTCCTTCATTCCCAAAGGGCTCTCGCAGAAATAGTCGAAATGAAGAGAACAGGACACCTGATTCATAAGACTATGGAGAATCTTAAGGACCGGCAAAAGTATGGGGACAAATATCAGGATTTGTTATACGGGAACAAAATTGTTTTGCTAACAGGTGCCTAAAATTAAATACATACCTTTAACCGTAAATCTACTATATAAAAATAAGTCGGGTTTTCCTTCCTGACGCTATAACTCCAGAACGCACGAACCGATTTCCACGGTTTTGCATTCGTTGGAAAGGTCTCGGGCTCCGTGAGGTTTATAGCAAAGAAAATTCAGGAAAAATTTCAACAGAAAAGCGGGATCACCAAACGAAATGTTACAAAAAACGAAGCCATCTGGTGGCGAAACGGAGTTCGCCGAGTTTGCTAGTGTATAATATAACTCAATGTTTCGTTTATTTGTATCTGTTATTATAACAGTTAATACAAAATCGAAAAGGTATACTTCTTAATATAGAGTCCTGATTATTATGTAAGTATATCGCCTTTTCATTAATGTTATAAAAGTTATGAATTAGTAGGTATCATTATGTTCAAATAGCTAATAGATATATTGAAACGTGACCGGAAAATATTAATACATACTTATCTTCATATTAGAAGCATTTCATATACATATACATATATATATTTTTTGACGTTCATAAGTGTGCATTGTGGTACCTATATGAATTAATGATTTTGACTTTGATTTATATATATTTAATTCTAAAGCGTGCATATGTCACTGAAATCCTCTTAAAAGGCTTGACCGATTTCAATGAATTTTTTGTATTTATTTGGATGGTTTAGACTTTAGATTCAGAAATCAGCCCGGCAGATGGCGCTGCAGGCGGTATCTAGGTTATCTATACAACATATAAACAGCTGGTATAATATATTCAGTGCATTTTTAATTAAACTAAATTTAAAAAAAAAATATGTACAAAATTTCATCAAATACTGTACAGATTTTGATAAAATTTTATGTTTTCTAGTGGAGTCGAGAATAATTTACATTATTAGATAAGTATTTTTTGTATGTAAGACGTGTGTCGGATCCGCTAGTTTTTATGTATAAATTTAATTCTCTTAGTGTTTATTGTTTAGTCAAACACCGTCTGGTTTACCTAAGAATCTAAATATATTAGCAAATAAAACTAAGCACGTTGAAGGTTACTTAATTTATTTATTTTAAGGTGATTACCTCCTAGCTCGATGTCTCCAGCATCTCGGTGGTCTGCGTAACAATGAAGTGACGGAGCTGATCTCCACTGGTTTAAGGGATCTAGTAGAAGGAGACTTTATTGGTGACCATGATGATGAGCATAAACCGTTGCCAACAAAGCCCAAAGGTATGACGAATTAGTCTCCCTAGCTGTTTTTTTCATACGAAGTTATTGATCTATTACATATCCCGAACATTTCATTTTCCGGGAATCAAACTCATATTAAAAATTTAGTTTGTTGATAATTAGTAAAATTCGCCTATTAGTGACAGTACCCAAAATGTTTTGAATTAGATTAAATATATTATTAGATATACACACACATACATAGAAATTACACTAGCCAAATTGGATTTCGAATCTACAGAGGCATTACTACATAATGAGGTTGTAAAAACTAACACAGACACAGTGCACGATCATAACAGCTTTCAGCTACACTCTCAAATACATGCGCATACACACCCATTCACACACACTTAATTTGTAACACTATTTTTTTTGTAAACTGTTTTAAACATGTAACATGTACCACGTAATAATTGTTTTCTAGTTACCCACAACACAGGGCCTCCCTAGTGTGGGGACTAGCGATAGATGAATTCTGTCACAACCCTTTTGTCATAAATAAAGTTTTTATTATTATTATTATATTAGTACATCGTACTCTTTCACGTTTTTAACAAAGCGAAGTAATAACTTAATATTTTTCGTAGCGAGCAACGAAATTATAGAGAACTATGATTGGGAGAGTGAAGAGAATCTTGCCAAACTTGGCTCCAATACATACCTTGGTCAAGGTAAAGACGAGTGGTTGCTACGCACTATGCTTACCTCTGGAAGTTTACTCGGCAAGGGATGTCAAGGGGCCATGAAACTCGCAAATAAGGGCAAGCAATTCGAACGAGACGCCTACAAACTTGGCGGACATTTGGCCATAATGTGGCAACTCTATCTAGACATAAAAGACTTTTTTACACATCCATATTCATACTCCTTGGTTGGCGCGCCAGTGACTATTGCCTTATGGGAATATCCATCGATTTATGGGCATATTTGGACATCTAAAATGGAAGAGAAACCGATAGAGCTTAAGCAGTTATATTACGCGGTGCGTGCTACGAGATCTATGGAATATATTTCAACGTTATTGGATGAAGAATTAGCGGCAGTTATGAAATATAGCGCGAAGTTTCCCGTTGAAGATGCAAGATCGGCATTGCAAAAGATGGCGTTGACTGTCCATGGTGAAACTCTGCAGTATATGGAAAAATAAATGGATTGTTTAGTTGCGTATATATTTATATAACAATTTATAACAAAATATAGTTTTACTTATTTTACGAATGATATTAAGGCCGCTTTGAGAGAGAGAGTTTCATTATCGGAAGTCGAGGCAGAATACGAAATACCATCCGTATCACCTCGACGTCTGTCGATCCACAACTGAGCGTTTCTTAAGGCAGTTTTTGCCGCGCACCACCACTATGTGGAACCAGCTGCCCAATGAAGAATTTCCGAACCAATTCGACTTAGGGTCCTTCAAGAAAAGAGCCTACCAATTCTTGAAAGGCAGGCAACGCAGAGCCTTCTGGCAATGTGAGTGTCCATGGGCGGCGCTATCGCTTAACATTAGATGGGCCTCCTGCTCGTCGAACCTACGACCTCAGGGATGAGAGTCTCACGCTGAATCCACTAGGCCAACATTGGTTATTACTTGTTATAAGTTTCATATTTATTCTAGACAAAAATCGTAATTTGTACAGGCTTCTATATTTTCTACTTTGTTACCTATTAATTTGTATTTATGCATTACATACCTAACGATTTTCAGTTATTTTCAACCATAGTTATTATTTAAAACAATAGTTTTAGCATTCAAGGTAAAAAGTGTGTCTTTTTTTCTTCGTTCGTTAACTGGCTTTCAACCATTAAACACAGGACAATAACTTTTGCTGTGCTTATTTGAATTTTCAATATTTATGCTATAAACTTGTCAATAAGTTGAAAATTTTAAATGAAATCTGACCTGTCATGTTGGCCGGATGCTTGCAGGAAATGAAAATGTACGCAGTATTGGACATTTTACACTACGCTTATAAATTTATTAAACTAACTTTAGTGATTGAAAACTGCTCTATAGTAATTAAATTAGTTGTATAACTTTGTGGCTGAGTTTATTTTTGATATAATTAGCGGTACTAACAATTTTTTTCAATAGTGCCGTTACCTCGGGCACTGTAAATTTTTCTCACGGTTTCTGTTTCGTTAATGTGTCTTAAACTTATCGTAGAGTTGATGTTATTTTTCTTCCAATATAATGCAATATTTTTATTATACTTGTATATGGGGCTTGTTGTAAAAATATTCAATATTTCATAAATCTATATATGCAGGCCAAACACATTAGACTCTTCTTGGTGGCTGAAGCATTGACAACAGATACTCAATATATTTTGTCAATCGCTTAAATAATACTCAATGAGAAAACACAACAAAGTTTATTTATATACACAACTATTTACATGGTAAATCAATCTACTTGTACACATAAATTATTTAATAAAATTAGGATTGGATCCACTGTGAAAAATAATACAAAATATGAATGGTGTAAATTTTGTTCTAATTTAAGATAAAATGACCAATTTAGTATAAAAATATAATAAAAGCACAATTAGACATTTTTATCTAAGAATAATTATTATGATAACCTAATGTATGTAATTTGTAAAAAGAATAAAAAGAAAAAATCACATCTAAAGTAAAAATAGGAATAAGAAAAAAATACAAATAATACAAAGTTTCCCCAATTTGGTCAATTAGGATAAATATTTGTACTTATGTGAATTCCTTAATATTTTAAACTTACTTTCAAAGTTCCTATTAATTTCAACTAGGACCTTCTAAATGCTATGAATTTTTGATCATACTCTTGATAGTTCTGACCGATTCATTGTCACCGAAAAGCTCAACATAACGCTTTGCCTTATCTGCATGTTCTGAATATAATAACTTTGTGCGTTCAACAGCATTTGTATTTAATATATCTTCTTTTAATTTGTGATAATTAACTTCATTTATATTTTTTATATTACTTACTTGTGTATGTAAATGTGGGGAATGAGAAAGACCAAACAACACTGGTGCACTAACTAAAGAAAACATATCTTTGGTATCCATAAATTTTTGTAGATCACTTACTGCTTGCCATGCTAAACACAAATGGCAACCAAACAAAAATGCCCTTTGCTCTTCCTCAACGCTTTGTTTTGCTAGAAACATGGCACCTTGACACCCTCGACCAAACAAAGTACCACCATTGTACAATGTTCGTAATGTCCACTCACGTACTGGAGACCCTAACACATCCTTTACTTGTAATGGTAATGTATCACATCGTATTCTGAAGTCATCAGGCTTGTTTTGCTTGGGTATACTAGGTATTGGCATATTTTGTTCATCTCTAGGCCCAAAGAATTCACCTTCACTTAAATCACGCAATGCAGTTGATATTAAATAAGACAAATCTTGATTCCTTAACCTAGCAAGCATACCATTAGCTGTTACTAATAAATAATCTCCAAGAAGTATAGCGATTTTGTTCGCAAACAGGGAGTCGTTATTCCCTTTTCTTTCTTCTGGCGGTATGTTTAACAATCCTCTATGAATGTAATGGCCAGTTCTTATCATTTCTGTTAGTTCGGCAAGCATTCTTTGTTGTTCAGCAACGTGATTGGCATCAAGTGATGTTGTTTTTGAAGCAACAGATTTTGATAACAGTAGTATTATAAGACCCCAAGGTTGTAAATTATTATGTTCATTGTATAAGACTGTTTTAGCTGTTTTCATAATTGGATGATTGCTCCCAACCTAGAATATAACAGTATAGTAAATAGCATTGTGTTTATTTGAAAGTCAATTGTCAATAAACTTTAGTCATGGTCATTATAACAGTAAGAATAAATTATTAGTATCACAAGATTAGTATTAATAAAATTCAAACGACGCAAAACAATAATTTTTCAGCCTATTTAGACATTAACCTCCAAATATTAATATTTTTACTGTTAAATAAACATAACTTGCAAACTGCAAGTAACCTTATGTATAGGTATTAGTACAACACAAAAAAACATATCCTTGTAACCTTGAATCAAAGTTATTACATAATGTTTAAACATGTTTTGTAACAATACTATATGTTTAATCTTATGATAGTAATAAGTTCTTAGTCAAGTAATAAGGATAATATAGCAAAAAAATGTTGTTTATCAAGAATTATCCTTGATATCACGATTTCTAAGTCAATTAGCCTTTTAAAGGTCATTTAGAACACGTTGTATTAAGATCTCATTAATTTTAATGAAAGGACAGTGTCAACCTTTGAAAAACAAGTTACATAATGAAAATAATCATAGGAAAAATAAACTAAGTATTGATATAATGATAAAGCAATGTTTTAAGAAGTGTATCGAACTTACGATTTTTCGTAGATGTAGAGCTAAATTAGCAAATTCATCACTTAACAACCACCTCAAATTCATGAACGATGTTGGATATCCCACAATTTTCTCAGCTTCTTTGATAACTTTACTCCATTGAGCGATGGGAGGTCGAAAGACATATTCTTCTTGGGTGAGGTTAGTCATCGTACTTTCGGATCGTGTATGAGGTTTTAACATGACTGTCCGACGTAAAAGCCTAATCATAGTGTATGACATGTCTATATTCTGAATGTATCTTAAATTTTTAAAACTATTAACGCATATTTTAAGAAAAATTATATCAAAACAAATTGCGCGCCTTCGTACGATCACTTTTGAAACTGTTTTATATTTTGCATGTACTGTCATTTGTCAAAAATCATAGGATACATCTGCCATAATGTCTATCAAAACTCTATAAAGTATTGCTGTCAAGTGTAAACGTCAAACGACTATTGGTGCTAGAGTTGAAGGAAGGTGATTAGATATTGAAATATTTTTTTTTATATTGCCTCCGCACTTCACTTCCTAAAATTTAAGTTTTGACATACTAACATAATAAATAATTTAATTGCTTTTATTATAATTTGACTGTTAAACCACTCCTTATAATATGGAAATTGTATTCGTTTTTACAACAAACTCCCTAGCGAAATTAGATAATTATCACTAAATAAATTCAAAGCCCTCGTTAAACGAAAATTAATCAATAAAGCTTTTTATTAATTTAAGGAAAACTTAAATGATCCTAATCCTTGGGGTAGATTTGCTCCAGTTCAAACAATTTGTTTAGCAATACTTGGCGATTAAAAAGAGTGGCGAAAAGTTTCTTGCCAGTTCTTCCTACCCGCTCTACGCCCTTGACTTGCGAACTGGTAGTAAATGTAAATTTACAATTCATTTAACTTCTTTCTGACAATTCATAAGTGTACCTGTTTACCTACTTGAATAAAGATATTTTGAGTTTGAGTTAGGAGTAGCAAATAAATGATTTATTATGCAATACTTCATTCTTGAACTGGCGGACTTTGATATTTGGGATTACTCATAAGTAACCAGGGAGTATTTGAGCAGTAGCAATAAGTAAACTGACCAGAATATGGCAATAGAGAAACGTGTCGGATGCTACCAAGAGCCGATTCGCCAGAACTTTAGTGTTTCTCATTTTTGTGTACGGATCAGAGTCCTGGTTAATTCGTGCAGCGGACCGAAAAAAGATAGAGGCATTCGAGTGTTGGAGGAGAATCTTGTGAATACCATGGACTGCAAAAAGAACCAATAAGTCCATTCTCAACCAACAAAACATCACCACAAGACTGTCGACTATCATTTTCAAACGATTTCTTAGCTACTTTGGCCATATTGCTAGGAGATAACCAAATAGTCTCCATAAGCTGGTAATAGTAGGGAGGAGTGATGGCAGGAGAAGTCGATTTCGATTACAAATAAAGACAATTACCTACGGGTCTCAACACCCCTAATGCACTAAGGCAAGCTGAGGATAGACTGGTGTGGAGGCAGCAAGACCTTCAGTAATGAAGTTTACGAAGAAAAAGAAGAAGACATCATTCTTGTGGTTAATCCAAAATAATTTAAATATAAACATAATACTGAATTTCTTAATTAGTACATTAATCCATCATCATTAGTCTCATCTACCAAATAAATCCTGCAATATACCGTTTACCTGTTCTGTAACTAAGAAAGAATCGTTTTTGTACACTGAATAGAATTAAGGCAATTATGTATTCCATCTAGATTGTTATCGTTGAAAACGTTCATAAACACAACAGTACGTTAACGCTTCCACGCCAGCCAATCACGTGTCTGCGCGCCATTATTCAAAAATAGAAGGGTCAAGCCCCTGGCGAAGTCGGTGGCTTCCATAGCAATTAAAAATAAAACTGACGTATAATTTGTTGCCAGTTTATGGTGGCCCGTTTCGTCCGCAAAACAACTAAAAAATATACATTTGCATTTTGATCGCTGTGTTTCTGATTGAGGTACGCCAGACGTGTACAAAAATAAATTTTGCCCTGTTAGTGACAATGAGTTTTGTTTATTATGGTAAATTGATGATGTAAAAAGAGAAAATCTTTGTTTCCGTATAAGAAGAATCATGTGTAATAATGTTATAACAGTATAAATCTTTAACTACATATTTGTGTATTAATTAAAATGTTATAAGAATGAAACAATTTGGAAAGTTATCAAAAGCACGTATTTTCACCTACCTACGATAAAATTAACAAGAGGAAAATTAAGCCCTTTGCGCGAATGCAAAATGCTAATACTAATATAATTGCCTCATCCACTATATTTTTATTGCCTCATACTAAAATATATATAGGTATATATATAACTTAACTGATGTTAAGTTCATGACTACCGTTTGCCGAAAGATAATTAATATAGACTACAATATTATATTACTAAAATTCCGTACCAATTCGACTTCAAGGACCTTTCCTTCAAGAAAGTAGCCTACCAATTCTTAGTAGGCCGGCAACGCACTTGAGAGTCTACGAACGAACAGCAGTTAAGTTCAGTGGCGGTTCTTGTATGGATATGTTCAAATATATATTAAAGGAAACACTGTGTTTAAAGCTATGTAACAATTGTTTAAAACATGAGATTATACCTAACTAAGATAACTTTACGGGTAGTTGGGTTGCGACCTGGATTAACAAAAAACTAACTTGACTTATTGAAGAGTTCGTAAATCTAAGTGACACTTATGTTATTGGACATTATCGGAAACGAGAATGTTAAATTACAATTTATGAGTGTGGTAAAAACCAAAGGGCTCATATTGGCTTCAAGTGTGCGATGATTGTTTACATTTTGTTTACACTTCTAATTATTAACTAAAATATGCTGCTGATAGAGGACAAATCTTTGTAATTTATTTATTTTATTATTATTAATTACTTAAGATGTCATGTGGTGTAATGGTTGAAGCTCCTTATCAATATTGTGTAAAACAAAAAACTTGGAGATTAAAAAGAGTGGCGGAGAGTTTATTGCTAGTTCTTCTCAACCGTTCTACGCCCTTGATTTGAGAACTGGCAGTAAATGTAATATAAGAAGCATTTCTTATATGTTTCATTTTCGACGTTCATAAGTGTACATTTTGTATTATGAATAAATGATTTTGAATTTTAAATTTTTGAATATACATATATGTAACTTAACTAATCAGCATTAAGGGCTTTTTTATTTAATACTAAACATAAAATAAATTTATGTGACACAAGATTTACAAAACCAATTTATATTTGCAGTGCAATTAAGAATAAAATGTGTTTTACGTAATTTTAAGTATAAATAAGAATTTCAATGACAACGTTTAAAGGATGTTTTTAAGGTCAAGGCAGACAGCCTTGTCATTTATTATTTGCTCTTGAGGTCCGCGACTTCGACGAATATTTCTTTTTTTTAATAAGGCTCATGAATAATGATAAGCTTTAACTAAACTAGGTTTTTTTTAGTTTGTAAATAAGCAAGAATATCAGTTAAATAGTTAATACAAAACATATTTTATTTTGCTATAGAGCAGTGTTGGCCTACTGGCTTCACGACTCCCATCCCTGAGGTCGTAGGTTCGATCCCCGGTGGTGCACCAATGGACTTTCTTTCTATGTGCGCATTTAACAACACTCAAACGGTGAAGGAAAACATCGTGAGGAAACCGATTTGCCTTAGACCAAAAACGTCGACGGTGTGTCAGGCACAAGAGGCTGATCACCTTTGCCTATTACATTTCCAAATGATCATAAAACAGATACAGAAATCTGAGTGCCAGACCTAAGATGGTTGTAGCGCCACTGATTTATTAAATATTTTATGTTTATCATTTGTTGTCTTTGACAATAACACATATATAGTTTTTTTTACGTAGTATTTATTTGATCAAAATTACTCAGATAGACTGACTTCTTTGATACATAAACAACTTTTGAAATAAACTAAGGTGGTCAAACGAGTAGATTATCTATATATCGACGGGCGGGCCCTTGGCAATTACCAGCCTAATTGCTGCATTCATTTCGCGGGAATAATTCACTAATACACTAGGACCACGCCTTGATGTTATCTCCATTTTACATATCTGCGAAAACTAAAATGGCAACACAGTTTGTGTTAGTTTGATTAAAAAGTAAGGAAAATATCGATGCAGTTTTACGATTTATAGAATATTTATTAATGGATTTATATGTTCGTAATAGATTTATTGTTGAAGTAATCAAATAATTATAAAAATAATAATAATAATAATAAAAAAATTAAAAAGTTTGGTCCCAGTGTACCTTTAACGCTGGCAGCCTTTCCTCGCTATATTGCATTATTCGTTGAGCCAGGAAAGCACCAGCTCTGGGGTCACCGGTAATATCTACCAACTTAAATCTTTAAGTAATTGTGAGTGTTTTTGAAGTTACTTCTTTAAGGCGCGTTAGGGAAAAACGATGAGAGTAAATTTTTACGATGCCCGCGGACACCGTCACAAAAAACCGACACCCTGAAGTTAGCTATAGTTAACATTTTAGCTTTTTTGAAGTTATTCTTCTTTTGGCACGTTAGTCAAAAATTATGAGAGTAATTTTTTCTATTAGTGTCGTTTTTCTTTTGAAAAGAATTTTATCTTGTTACGCCAAAGAAGTATAATTCCTAACGCGTGTACGTAAGTACACACACGTTTTTTTGTGTTTATTATATTTAGTCCAAGCCTGAAACAAAGTCATGCTTACGTATATAATAAAAAACTCCCTCGCAGTCCGGCCTTAAAATTAACATGAATATGCATAGTGTAATTTAGTAAGTATAGGCTTCGTCGAGAAAATTGCCTCACTATGCAATGGTGGCCATTTAAAAACGATTATTTTAGATAGAGACGGACAATGATTGTGAAATGTGAGGAAAAGAGAAGAATTTGTGTACAATCTTATCAGTGATATATTTCCGTATCATTTTGAAACAAGCTATGTCAGGTTTACAATTCAATCATAAAACGATAAATTTTCCCTGACTCGAATCCTACTCTTTCGACAACAACTGCCACCACAAAGGTGGTAAATCAATTAAACTATAACCTCCTTTTAAATGACGATTATTATTTTATTTATAATCTATTTATATAAATATGAATGTCTATTTCCATTAGCCATCACATCACGCGTGAACCCATCCGTTCAATGGAACAATTAGGTACGTTAATTATTTTTTTGTTGTGTTTATTATTGTCATATGAAAGAGAAAAATATGAAGTTGAGCGGAAAATGACAAAATTTAGGAAAATTATCGCATATATTAATTTCACATCACTGTCAGTTGTTTGCAATAACTGTCAGCGATTGACAGAATGCGCGCTGCAAATATCATTTAACACAGATCATAGAGCATAACAATAATAAACACTATGTGTTTTAATAATATTTATTTTTACCGATTTAATATTCACTGGTCAGCTAGTTATTTTCTAAATACTGAAAAACAATTTCAGGTAGGTTTAATTTGTTTACATACATTATAAGTATGTACAAGTTCATTAACAGTTACTTTATATTAAAATATAATGGCTTGACATATTGTCTTTTGTAATGCTGTCAACCTAATTGATGTTTTGTTTCGCTAATGGATCATCCATAAAATATACAACAACAAACAAATAGGTGTTACTTTTTACACAATAACTGAGTCTGATGTTAATATGTTGGTTATAAATTCGTAAATAATATTGTCTATGGTTTAATCACTACTGTTGGTCAGAGTGTGACTCTTGTCCCTGGGGTCGTACGTTCGATCTCCTGTAAATGGACTTTATTTACCTATATGCGCATTTAACAATCGCTCGAAAGGTGATGGTTAACATCGTTAGGAAACCGGTTTGCCCTAGATACAAAAGGTTGACGTGTGTAAGACACAGGAAGCTGATCACCTACATGCCTATTAGATTGAAGAAATGATCTAGAAACTGAAACAGAAATTTGAGGCCTAGGCCTAAAAACATTGCATTATTTTTACTCAAGTACTTACTAAAGTATTTACATTGTAACAACTAATCGTCTCTATAAATGGAGTTGTATTTAATAATACTTGTGGTAAATTTCAAAGTGGGATTAAAAAGATTATTTAAACATGCAGTGTGCAACTGTATTGGATTGTGAAATAGTTCTATTCTTGATTTCTTATAGTCCAAGATCCCAGGGCCGCCAGACGTCACGTATTTTCTGACGGATGAAATGTGTTCTGTTGTTGTGTGACGGATGAAATCACATCCTGTGATAGCATGGAATGCTGGTAAACTTCGACACAACGACGGTCCTAATTGTTCGAAGATAGCATTCAAGTCAACATATCTCTGCTTGTTACCTTGTTACCAGTGCCGATCAAAATCCAAACTCGAGAATCATTATTTTTCAAATGATGCATATTTCCCAGCATTATCGCTGCTATATCAGTATCTGAACATCGTATCACAAAATTAGCCTGAGCATCGATGTTGCAAACATGATATACGATCTTTGTATCGGCTTCCTCATGCTCGGAACACGATAAATTTTCATGGATTTCAGACATAACTTTATTGTTAATTACGGTGAAAGAGTGGCATTGTCAAAATTAATAAAAAAATTATTATTACCAATGAATGGAATCATCTCATCAGTAGCCCAGTGTGTTGTAAAAAATTCAACGAGAGACTGTTTGAAATGGATGTTTTTCAACTCTTTGGACAGTCGGTCTCACTCAGTCTCATGCGCGTAGATAATGCTCTCCCACTCACAGACATATTAAAATTTAGTTTAGGGGATGATTGGCCCCTTGGATCGGTCTGTCTTCTTGTCAAAGCTTTTAAAATAGTTGTCGGATGAACATATATAAAAATGGAGCGTCAGAATTTACGTGAAGTTGACTAATTATTTTGAGACCCTTAAAGCGTCTGTCAAGCAATATGGCCGACGGAAAGTGTCTGGGAGTATTGACAATTTGTTTTTAACTATACACTCGAAAACATATACAGGGTGGCCAAAAAGTCGTGGATCAAACGCAAATAGGGGATAGATGAGGTCATCAGCGGCAAAAAATTGTTCTACGAGAGGTCTCTAAGGTCAACCCCTGCAGAGTTATGATTTATTTTGGTTTTATATGAAAATTGACTTTTTTTTACTAATTCTTCTTAAAATTCGAAAATATCTACATCCTGTATCTTTCTCATAATATCCACTAGATTGGTACTGATGAGTTCTTGCGTTCGACATACTATTTATAGTTGTTTATTGAGTGTATTCAAGATAATATTAAGTGATACGATATAACATTTTTTCAAATCATAAATTTTTCTTTACTTTGAACCCCACTGTGAAAAAAAATTACTTCACCGAAAAGTGTCCCTGTACTACAAGTTTTGGCGCATTTAATAGGGATTCTGAAAAGGTATTACACGTGGCCATGAATCGCTCTAATATCTTTCTAGGAAGAATTACAAACAACGATTGTGAAATAATAATTGTATTAAAACAATTATTTCTCAAAGGTTGTTTGTATGAAACAAAATATTTTACAATAAAATATGCTCAAAATTCCTGACTCTGACCATAATACTTAATCTGCACCGTCTAATCAAATTCCTACGTAACCCTCCAGCCATCTGTCCAATTTTTTGAATCTAGTCCGATTCACACAGTACTGGTCCCATGTAGGTAAATAATGTATCATAAGTCCGAATCGTTGTTGTTTTTTCGTCCTAGAAAGATATTAGAGCGACTCATGGCCATGTGTAATACCTTTTCAGAATCCCTATGAAATGCGCCAAAACTTGTAACACAGGGTCACTTTTCGGTAGAGTAATTTTTTTTTTTTTTCACAGTGGGGTCCGAAGTAAACAAAAAGTTTTGATTTGAAAAAAAATTATATCGTATAACTTAATATTATCTTCAATACACTCAATAAACAACTATAAATAGTATGTGTTAAGCAAGAACTCATCAGCACCAATCTAGTGGATATTATCAAAAAGATACAGGATGTAGATTTTATCGAATTTTAATAAGAATTAGTAAAAAAAAGTCAATTTTCTTATAAAACGCAAAATAAATCATAACTCTGCAGGGGTTGACCTTAGAGACCTTCCGTAGAACAATTTTTTGCCGCATATGACCTCATTTATCCCCTATTTGCGTTTGATCCACGACTTTTTGGCCACCCTGTATAAAAATCAGCCATGAGAATTTACGTGAAGTAAGTAATGTTTTTGTGTACCTTGATTACCTGATACCTGGAAATTGGCCGTTTGACCAAGCTAGCAGGTAGGCATACGATCATAGTACATACTAACACTACCCAATCGTCCACATTTCATCCGTCAGAAAATACGTGACGTCTGGCGGCCCTGGGATCTTGCTCTATTAAGTATGACTTCATGTAAAAACCAATACGTTTTTGACATTTAGAAGTCATACTTAGTGCTAAGTCATGACAACGAGCATTTAAACTAGCCTCTAACGCATTTGAATTATTAATTTGTTATGAATTTACTGGCAATCAATGAAATCTTATACTGAAATTATCTTTTAGAAGGAATCAAACTCGGACAACGAATAAAATTAGCAGTTACATACAATTGTGCCAACATTACGGCATTAAACCAGTTGATCAAAACGTAATTTTTGTATCCTTTAGCTATATTCAGGCAATTTAAACCTTAATTTCCATAAAACATAAATAACAGACTTCAAATGAGCAATAATTAAAAACGAAAAGCACTTGCCGCCTCCGGCGCAAACAAAATTGCTAATTAAGACTAGGGTCTTGAGCTTTTTATGGGATTCTTGTTACTGAAGATGTATGTGTTAAATAGTTGTATATGTATTGTAGAGATAAAAATCTGTATTTACTGAGGTCAGCTTCATCGCCAGTTGGACTTCACCACAAGTGTCGTTATTGCAGTATTATTTTGGGGCTCAGATGTCAAGCAATGGCGGATGCAATGCGGTCAAACGACGTGTGGTCATCACAAGAACGGCGATGGACAAGATGCAAATAATATGGAGAAACAGGGATATACCAAAAGCCACGAAGACCAGACCTGATTAAGTCTGCTGAAGGAGGTTCACTCAATGAGTGCAGCAGGAACATGAATTTAATGAAATGACTGGCTTAGGCCATTCGTTCGATCATGTGACAGAAATAAAAAAGCTAAAAATCGCAAGAAATTCTTTAGGTATTTAATATATTTAAAATGTTTCGTATTAGTGTGCCACTCCATACTATTTTTCATTAAACTTTGAAAAAATCATCAAATTTTTTGTATGTCGACGATTTCTTGACAGTTTGGAGTAGGTGGCAGAATGTGGAACTAAATAGAAATGAACAGGATAGGCAAGTAATGTAACGTAATCGATTCAAGTCATTTGCCTAGCTATTTGATTAAATGGCTGAATATCATTTAGGCCGCTAGTTGAACGCCGCTGTTTAGTAAGGAGACTAGGCTGTTAATTGAACGGCTAATTAAGCTAGTTGGCTGCGACATGTATACTTACATTATTAGTTTGGTTTTAATAAGCGATTTTTCATAGTAATAGATTTTTAATAGTTTATTTGCAAGAGAATTCAACGATAATATACTATTTTAATATATATAAGACACCTGTTCCTACTTCCTATAATGGTTGTCCTAAATAGCAGTCTTTACACAGGTTGATTTTTCTACGTATTTATCTGGATTAGGACAAAGGTGAATGACCCATTCGAGGGACATGAAACAAGTTCGGTCGATCGGATCGAACACACGACCTTCGCACAAAAGGCTTTTCAATACACTTCAGTTTGTATGTAGATCTGGACATTGTGGTGGATAGGGCTGCCTCATCGTTTAAAACCTTTAAAACACATGTCGGTTTTAAGAATTTTTTGTCAGGTTTATTTTACCTATTTTCATAATTAAATCTAAACACAATTCAAACTCGTCGAGGATTTTCAGGAAAAAAATATTGTAAATTCTTAAAAACCATTACTATTACCTCAGGTAGGAGTTCGCTTCCTGTTCTACAAAAATATGCAACTTTTTTACTAACTTTTTTGTATGAGTGAAATATATGTCATTTCACTTGTAGTTCGCCTTTCTTGTCTTGGATACAGTACAGCGAATACTTTTATAAGGCTGGCACTTCAGCCGAAATTGCATAGCAGCGGTCGCGTTATACTTTGAGTCGTTATTTCTAAAAATATTTCTCTCTTCGTATATTATTGAGTTAAACACAACCCTAGAATGAATGGTCGCATTAACGTACAATGTAAAGCTTTGATCTCGCCGCTGACCGAGATCTGACAGCGCGAGAAAAGGTGACATTGTCAAAGTGTAGGTTAATTAAAAATGCTTCACAGTGTTCCATAGTTTAAAATAATAGACTATAAGCGTGGAACTACGACGCCTCGTGCCAGTATTACGGTTGAATTTTGACTACAAAAAAACTATCAGTTATATTATAAATTATTACTGGTGTCCGCGACGTGCAGGATTCAAATAATATTTGTAAAAAAAAAATAAAGACATATTTTATGATTAAATAGCGGAAACTATAAAAGTAAAAAAAAACGTAAAAAGTAAACTATAACCTATCAATTTATTACTACAAAATTTGCTTTAGAAATAAATTGTAAATTTTTATTGTATTGTTCACTATTTGCTTACACATAAAACATAGATAAATACTATGACAAGCTGTTTTGTAAGAACTATTTAAGATAAACATTTTCATCATACATATGTGTAACTCTAGCGGTTTTGGCAGCGCACGCCAAAATAGGTCGCAGATGGTAGATTTTTTCCTACATACTGATATTTTGGACAATTCACACAAAAAAATTATATATTGTCGCCTATGTGTTATTCTGATGTATAAGCTATATTATTGTAAATTTTCATTAAAATCCATTCAGTAGTTTTTACGTGGAAGAGTAACAAACATCCATCGATACTTACAAACTTTCTCGTTTATAATATTAGTGTGACATCGTTCGTATGCGGTACAATAATACGTGTGTATTTTATGGTCGTATCCGTTTATTATATGGTAAGTAGATATATTAACAAGAACGTAGTAGAACAATGTTATATTTGTTTAGGAAAAAATAATAGCAAGTGCTATAGACTACGTATAAGCTAAGTATAAACAAAAATGTGTTTATTCATTTGACAACAGTTCATTATAATGTGTAAGATTACTACTTACTTATAATATTCGATACATTTTAAGGTCTTCTAGAAATTTCTATCCGAAATCTAATTAAGGTAAATCGTAATTTTTTCTAGTAGGTACTATCACTGTATTTTTCTAGCTTTCATTTTATTTTTAAATTACGAGCAACTAAAATAAAAAATAAAAATTCGAATTGAATTGGCGTAAAGATAATAAGGTCAGTTTCTGTATTTCATTTGACAAAGTTCCGCTATTTGACACAAGGTGGAGCTTTAATATATATTTTTAACGCGTAATGTTTATTAAAAAAAAACAAAGAATATACATTTGACCGGATTAAAATGAGTTTATTATAAGGTTTTTTTCATATTTTACAATATAAAACTACAAATTCAACGTATTTAACGAAGAGCGAATTATCCCTTCACGTTGCATAGAGATGTGGGGTCACTCTGCATCTTCTACCGCATTTGCCATGGAGAGTGTACAAAGGAGTTGTTCGGACTAATACCTGCAGATGAGTTTCATCACCGGACGAGGAGACAGAATACGAAATTCCACCCGCATCACCTCGATTTAAGTCGTTCTACAACTGAGCGTTTCTTAATGCAGTTTTTGCCACGTACCTACCACCATTCTTAAAAGGCCGACATCGTACTCGCAAGCCCTTTGGCATTGAGAGTGTCTATGGGTGGCGGTGTAACTTAACATCAGGTGAGCTGAACTGCCCCCTGTTCTATAAAAAGAAAATCAAAAGTCATTTTACTTCAAAATGTACATATCTTTCACTTACTTCTTTTCTCTTCGTTTTTAGAAAATCATAGAACTGGTTAGTATTCGAAAAAGTCGTTCTTCTGTCTCAGCGGTGCCAATTCACCTTGAACGTTATTTTAATCTTTTACCTCAAACAAAAGACGAACCATTAAATAAACCAATAATGAATTTTATTAGTATCGCTGGCATTTAAATTATAAATACACCTGATGATATTTGGCTTTCATATTAATTCCGACGTGTTTGATTTATTCGTTCAAACGAATATTAAATATTTCAAATTCAAATCAACGCTTTAATAAAATAACGTAATATAAAATACATTATTAAATAAGTTAGCAATACTAAAATAAAACAGAAAAGTGATTGAATAAATTTTTAAAATGAACTATAAACGTAACATGGTTTTTGGCGTTCTCGTACTAGTTCTGAAAATTTACCAATTTACAAATTTTGTGAATTGTAGTTTAAAAGTTTGTAATACCATTTTTTTTCGTCCTTCCTTCCTTTATAAATTTATAAGCAAAATATATAGAATCTGTTTGTTGTCAACTAGTAAAAGTTTAAACATAATATATAACTTAAAATCAATAAAGCTACAGCGAGGTGCCAAATGAGACCACTAATGTGATTCTGATTGCTACGGGAAGGTGCCAAGAGGTGTTCACTTTACATTTTTAATGTGATAAATGTTGTAAGCGTAGATTGTTAAATAGGCTTTTGTGCGAGAACTTAGAGGGTAATAGCAAAAAATACTCTGAAATTCAGCTAAGATGAAGCATATCCGTTTAGAGCAGAGTTCCCCAAACTTTTTTGTGTCGTAGACCCCCTGCCATGTTTTTCCGTGTTGGGTAGATATCGTCAAATCAAATCAAATCAAAAATAATTTATTCACGTAGGTAACACAATGTACACTTGTGATGCGTCATTAAAGAAATACATATTAATGCTTCTAATTTTACATTTACTGCCAGTTCTCAAATCAAGGGCGTAGAACGGAAGAGAAGAACTGGCAATAAACTCTCCGCCACTCTTTTTAATCGCCATGTTTTTTTTTTTACACAATGGAGCTGCAACCATTACACCATGTTCCACATGACATCTTAAGTAGTTAATAATAATAACATAAATTAAAAACAAAGACTTGTCCCATATCAGCAGGAGGCATGGTGAAATAGGAGCACGCACTTACATTCTAGTGGGAACAACACGCAAACACATAGTCGAAATAATTAACATCACCGCATACACGAATTCAAGTACGACCAGTCACCACAAGTAGCACCCGTTCACGAGTATGACGCATGGCCAGCCATCGCCCCCCTCGCCGTATTTTAGGGAGAGAGACAACCCGACGCATGGACGCCGCCACAAGCAATGACATTTAAGCGAGCATGACGATCCTTGAAATGTGGACTTGGCTAATCCTACTTACCTGATATTGATTTCCTGTAAATTTCTAACTGTAGTGAAGTTTAGTCTTAAAAACTTAAAGTAAAAACACATGTTAATTAATACATTTTTTAATTGAATTTAAATTAAAACTACTTAAAATAAAATTTTGTATGTGTTATGTAAAATATATGTAAAATAAACTATAAATAAAATAACATAAGCAATAAGTCAATATAATGTATATGTTGATATTATAAGATTGTATGATGTAAGTAAATAGGTACTATCAGTGTATGTGTTGAGATCCACTATCGTGGACCCCCATTTTCATTTCATGGACCCCCAAATTTTTTTTCGCTGACGTAGACCCCTTGCAGGTTGTCATAGACTTTCTTTTAAAGTTTAAAACCGAAGCCTAAGTGACGTGTGGTTAACCATTATTGTGTTCCTATGTCGTAATGAAGCAAAACGTTAGTTTTTCATTAACGGCCGCTTTTTATACTCAATCCCAATCCAATTTTTACTACTAGAGATAGATATTTCAATCCATTTCTCATACTACTTTTCAATAACCGATCGATGGATCGATATTCAATCTGTTTTTGTAAATAATATTTGGGAAGACCAATCGGTATTTTTGGATTGATATTTGTATGAAAATGACATTAGAAATAATTTTAGGTTTTATAGAAATATATAAAGCGACCGTAAATCATAATTAATTCCATACGGAACAAGGTGCGATGGTTACAACTTATAGTTTCAGCTCTCCTGCAAATCTTCAGGTATAGGGCGAAAGTAAACCTCGAATTAAACCCCTCCTTCTGAGAGCAGCAGTACAGATATCTTATGTGGTGATAGTGGGCACCCAGCTCATTGAGCAGTAGAGAATTTACCTGGAGTGAGGTGAAACCCACTGACCCTCGTACTCACTGTGGTGCGAGAGATGCGTAAAAGTCGTTTTCACTTTGGATGTCGGAGTCGCAAGCCTACTAGGATGTCAGCTCAGAAGACTTTGTTTAAATTCAAATTCATTTATTCATATATGTAACATAATGTACACTTATAAACGTCAATAAAGAAATACATATTAAATGCTTCTAATTTTACATTAACTACCAGTTCTCAAATCAAGAAGTAGAACGGACGAGAAGAACTGGCAAACTCTCCGCCACTCTTTTTAATCGCCAAGTTTTTTATTTTACAAAATGTTTTTTAGGAGCTGCACCATGTTCCACATGACATCTTTATAGTTTATTTAACGATTAAAAAAAATGGCAAAACAAAGATTTGCCCTATCAGCAGTAGGCATGGTGAAATAGGAGCACGCACTTACATTCTCGTGGGAGCAACACGCATAGTACTAAAAATAATAAATTAGCGATTCTTATTACTTTTCTATATTATTGTCGTTCTAGTTGGAGTTTAAAAATTCAACCACTATGTAAAACATGAGGTATATGAAAGTGTGGAGAGTAGTTCAGAAACTAAAGTTAAATTTGCAAGTGATAGATATGCGAGGCGCTCTCGGAATGTAATTTTCGCACGCTCAAGCGACGTCACTGCCGCCCGCCCAGCGCCGCCCAGACCGCCCAGCCGCCCAACGCGACACCCTTAGTGCTGAGAGACGCTGATATTATTGTTAAGCTTTTATAAACACTGGAGAATATCACTAAATTGTTTTTTTCTAAGTTAGATTACCCAATGACGCAAAGATATTTGGTCGAGTTTTTAATAAAAGTTCAAAGGTTAGGTTTTATTTAAATTATGTATGCGCTGGTGCTACAACTCTGTATAGATCTTGGCCTCAGATTTTGCATTTATTTTCTAGATAATATTTTTTTATTGGTAAGTATGTGATCAGTAATTTTTTGGGCCTTTAATGTATGAGCAAGTAATAATTTCACACATAAGTAGAAAAATTAATTTGTCCTTCAGGTTAGGGCAGAGATTTCCCACTTTTTTCATGCCATGCCCCACTCACTTAAGAACCTCAAATGATAGGTTTTACGAAGAAATTACTAGGAAATTGTTAACGAAACACAGTACAAAAATTGTAAACATCAATTTCAAAATAAATTTACGAGTTGCCCCCTCTGTGAGGCATGAGCCCCACGTTGGAAAACACCGGGCTAGTCACTAGAACAGATGTAGAAATATAAGTTTCTAGTTATGAAATAACGATGCAGTATCTTCAGCATCTCCTGAGCTACAGCCCCCGTGGCCCTCTCGACGGATGCCCCGGAAAATTGCTACAATGATTGTGAGCGGGAATTTCGAAATGAAGGAAATGTACTTAAAGCTCCCGTCTGACAGACTATACGAACATGCATGCTACGACTGCTTACAATTCACTATTAACATTACATCTGGATATCAAACGTAATTTTGGTTTTGACTTAATATGGAAAATTAGAACCTTAAGAGTTTGGAACAATTAATATCATAGATAAACAGAGTGGGTTCACAGAGGACGTATTGCCAAGGATACGAAAGGAAATGCTTTGTGGTTCTGGCCATGTAGAACGGAAATGAGAAGTGGTTTAAGTCAAAGTCAAAATCGTTTATTAATAGGTAACACAATGTATACTTATGAATTTACATTTACTTTTTTCAGAGTCTTGTATTTAAACCAAACTAATTATTTCTATACGAGAAAACCCGTTCCAATGTGATAAAAAACATAGTGTTTATTGTAAAATATCATGATTAATACATGTTATATCGTTTCAATTGGAAGTGACTATTAAAATGGACAAAAACATTCAAGTGTACGCGTGTTTTTTTTAATTTCCGGAACATAATTTTGAGCTAACATCAAAATTAAGAAAAATCTGCTGCCTGTATTTCCGAATTGTTTTTATAACCAATAAAGGAAATTTTCCGTTTTCCGGAAGCGGAAAATCAACGCAATCATGACAAAAGTACCAGGCCATCATAAATCACGTGACGTCTTTCAATAATCCAATCAATGCGTTCCCTCCAAAACTAATGTTATTGTCAAAGCGGCCATTATGCTTACATTAGAATGGCCAGTCACGTATGATAAAGCGAGAAAGAAGTATTAAAATGCCTTATGCCAGATAAAGATGGATGTTATACTAAATAACATTATTAGTAATGAGAATTCTACTTTGATCATGTTTTTTAGATAAAAACTCCTCAATAGAGACATTGTTGTGACTTGACCCGTTTTAATATCGCTTCATTAATGAAAAAACCCTGATGACGTTTTTTTTGACAAAATGAAAAAACTTATACTTCAATTGAATGTCGACAATATACAATTTGTATGGTTTACTACTCGGATTCAATTGAAGCGAGCTTTCGTCGTTACTTTGCTATTATGAGACCTGTATGTTCTTTATCTCGTATAAGTCTTTTTATTATTGTACCTATACAGATCTATGTTTTGCGAATAAGGGTGCTACAAAATGCCATCCGTATATGTGTAACCAGCTGCCTTAGGATCCTTCAAGAATAGAGCGTACCAATTATTAAAGGCCGGCAACGCACTGGCGAGCCTTCTGGCAATGTGACTTTCCTTGGGCAGCGGTATCACTTAGCATCATGTGAGCCTCCTGCCTGTTTGCCTCCTATTCCATAAAAAGGGGCATTTTTTGACAAGCAAATTATGATTGTTATTTTATAGGCAATATATGTAAAACAGTTCTATATAAAAAAAATCAATAACACATTCACACAATATATTCATTGGTTTTCAGAGAAATTTTACGAAAAATAAAAGATAAATTCTATTTAAAAAAATGTGTGGCACTCGGGGACTGCCGCGGTAAAGGGTAATTTATTTTTTATTTATGCAGTATCTGTTTTTCTTTGATATTATTTCAATCTACCACTCTACCAGACTCAGACTAAAACGCCTATATAGTCTGTCTGACTCTAACGCGTACCGGCTGCACTGGCCGCGCTCACGCTACGTCACCGATCGCGTCAGATAGATGGGAATGCGCAGTATGCGTTCTGCCCCACTCTAACGCGTCTTTGCCGCACCTATATTACGTCATCGTGTGTTAGGTTTTTTCGTTACGGAATTTCTTGATTCGGTCGCCGCACTCAAAGCCCGCACAGCGCGCTCATCTTATTAAACTAACATTAAACACGTGTGAATAGTATTTTTGTATCACTCTCTCAATGTGGTGACTTCTTCAAGCTCTTAATTTTCGTGGTGAGCTTTTCAGATAGCTTTGAGAAAATCCCATCTTGAATCTAAGATCCTACTCGTAGGGCTCCATATAGTTTAGGTCTCTTGGTATCTGCACCAATATTACTAATATCTGTTAGGGCACAACTGTAGGGCTTAGGTAGCCGTCGGGTTGTTAGGTTCTTAGTTTTCATACAATGTTATTATACTACATTTGCTCCTCCTCTCATTTGCTGTAAAGCCATATTCTGTCCAGGCAACTCTTTTACCGTATCCGTTGGGCTACAGCGTGCGATCTTCCCTTGAGATCGTAGGTTCGATCCCCCGTTATGCACCAATGCGCTTTCTATGTGGGCATTTAACATTCGCTCGAACGGTGAAGGCAAACATCGTGAGGAAACTGGCTTGGCTTACAGCCATAAAGTCGGTGTGTGTCTCAGGAGGCTGATCACCCACTTGCCTATTAGATTGACAAATGATCATGAAGCAGATACAGAAAACTGAGGCCCAGGCCTAAAAAGTTTGTAGAGGGCTATTATACTGATAAAACATTAAGCTATAATTATAATTTACATCAAAATGCAAGGACTAAATATAGATAAATTTAAACGTTATTTGATTAAAATCTCTAGTTGTTAGTTTCGTTGGCAACTAATCGTTGTCGCGAATGAGTCTAGTACATCAAGTGACCGCATTGCGTTTGTTTGTCGCGCTATTTTTCAAATGGTCTGCGATTAGGTACCGTCAGCATCACTCAATATAATGTTCAGTTATTGGAAGGCTATAGATTGTCCCACTATTCATTTCTACCAATGTAATAGACCACTCAACCACTATGTGCTGCCCACTGTAGCTATTCCCAATTCGACTTAGGTCAAGAAAAGAGCGTACCAATTCTTAAGGCGGGCAATGCACTCGAGAGTCCTCTGGCATTGTGAATGTCTATGGTATCAATAAGGTCTTCACTTAACATCAGGCTCCAGCCCTGCTATTCTGTAACTCACTTTTCGAACTCACACAGCGGTTTTCGCATCGGCGGTCGCTCTCAAATCAGTCGTGAAGCAGTCATTTTATGATTTGGCATTCTGATAAACAATAAACTACAAGCTTCCTCCTTTACAGAATGCCAAATCATAAAATGACTGCTTCACGACTGATTTGAGAGCGACCGCCGATGCGAAAACCCCTGTGTGAGTTCGAAAAGTGAGTTACAGAATCGCAGGGCAGGTCCGTTTGTTATATAAAAAAGCTCCTTCATTTGCAGTCTTCGTTGGTGATGATTATGATGGTGTACAGTATTTCTTACTATAATCGAACTTATAATTTATATAACAAAATCTAAAGAATACGGTCTGTGCTGAAAGTGAACCGGCTTATAATTTTAATTTTTATTATGAAGTTAAGTTTTTACACATAATGTAGAGGAAGTCACCAAAAAATGATTGCTGGACCCCTCGAACAAAGGTTCCACCAACACGTGAATGTAGAGGTTTTTCAACACCTTGACACCCCGAGCTTAGTGAGATTTCAAAGGACAAAATCATTTAATAGTCCTAAGTGCTAAACATAAGTGATAAAAATAAATAAAAAATATGTTTATTAAGGAACATATGATACAGGTATCACGTATCCACGACATTAAATTTGAATAGGTAGATCTCTCATCGGCAAAGAAGACAGAGGGTGTAGGCCGAGAGAAAAAGTCCGCGTGAAAAACTCTCGGTACTCTTTTAAAATAGCATAGGCCCTTTTATCAACTTGATAATCGGTAACTTTAGAATAAGCCTTTTTACACAGCTTTTCTTTAATACATTTCTTAAATTTATCTCCTTGAATTTATTTCTCAGAGATTCCCTACATTTTAAATTATAGATTGCACGAATAACCCTCTTCTGCAGGGTGAAAATAGTTAGCATGAACCTTGTAGACATAATACACAAGAACAGAGTGTCTTTCCTTTAATAGAAACTGTAAGTAGTGCTATTAGACACTTTATTATGTTAAATATCTTTTAGTAGTCTGAAGTTAGGTTAGATCGTAATGTTAATCAATGATGTCTTTGTGTAAAGGAGGTGTAATTTAGCACCGCAGCGTCTTTAAGTCCCATGACGGTTCCCTTACCGCATAGTCTGTACGAAAAGACCGTTCTTTTCTCAAGTTGATACGTAGTTTTAAACATAACTTCTCTGTTGCATTTTAAAAGTTCATGAAATTTTTTATATAGACCTAAAAATTAAAAGATTTCGTAGTATGTATATATACAGTCGACTCTCGATAATTTGAAACTCAAGGGACCATAGATAAATTTCAAATTATCAAGAGTTCAAAATAACAAGTGTTTGAATAACCACGAGGGGGAGGGGGACTGAAGGAAATAAGAATTTGATCAAAATTTGTTATTTCTATATTCTTATTATGTATTAACAATTATTCACAATTTTTTATTTCGAAAAGAAGTCTGTAATCTTTTTTTGAGTGAGTGACTCATTTATGTAAACAATAGACAAGTCTGTGCATGTATGTAAACAAACGACAGGTATGTGCATGATAAACGCTTCAAATTATAGAGAGTAGGGAAGACCGGATTTCAAATTATCGCATGTTGGCGAGCAAGATAATACTTTTTCAACTTCAAATTACCGAAGGGACCAATTATCATTGATTTTATTCAAATTATCGAGTATTTTTCAAGGGACCGAGATCCGAATTCAAATTATCGAGAGATTCAAATTAACGAGTGTCAAATTATCGAGAGTCGACTGTAACATAAATAATATAAAATATAAAAACATTTTAGCACAAAATATATAGTACGCGCAGCGTTTTGTCAAAATTACACCATGCTTATGACATATTGTATGCCATACTTACTAGATGAACCAATGCAGTGTCGGCCCGATGGCTTCAGCGTGCAACTCTAATCCCTAAGGTCGAAGGTTCGATCCCCAGTTATTTTTCTATGTGCGCATTTAACATTTTCTTGAACGGTACAGGAAAACATCGAAAAACGTGTGTCAGGCACAGGAGCCTGATCACCTATTAGATTGACAAAAAATCATGAAACCCAGACCTAAAAAGTAATAAATAATATCCTATACCTAAGTGGCCCAGTCAACACTAGTTTTTATCAAAAATTAAGATAATAATTTGTCGTTTATGCTAACGCTACTCAACGACACGCCAGTTAGTCGCACGACTGATCGCATTTCGGTCGCTTGACGAACGCGACTTTCGCTTTGATGTAGCTTGTGGTGAGGTTTGCCAAACGTGCGATGCTTTTGTGTTGAATACGACTGAAAGGAATCTAAATTGTGTAACAACACCTTTTTTTATAGAACATGGCAATCGGGCAGGAGGCATCTGTGTTAAGTGATATCCATGGACACTCAATGCCAGAGCACTCGCGAGTGCGTTACCGGCCTTTTTTGGTATGCTCTTTTCTAGAAGGACCAAAGTCGAATTGTTTTGCAAATACTTCAGTGGGCAGCTCAAATAGTGATGGGTGCGGCAAAAACTGCCTTAAAAACGATCAGTTGTGGAACGACGGACGTCGAGGTGATACGGCTGGAATTTCCTATTCTGTCTCGACGTTCGATAATGAATCTAACTAATCTTTGTTTTTATTTTATTATTTTAATTATTAATTACTTAAGATATCATGTGGAATATGGTGTAATGGTAGCCGCTCCTCACAAACATTGTGTTAAACAAAAAACTTAGTGATTAAAAAGAGTGGCAGAGTTTATTGCGAGTTCTTCTCTTCCGTTCTACGCCCTTGATTTGAGAACTGGCAGTCAATGTAAAATTAGAAGAATTTAATATATATTTCTTTTTTGACGTTCATAAGTAAGTAAGTAAGTTACCAATATGAATAAATGATTTTGTTTTTTTTCTGTTGTTAAAGAAAATATCAGGGAGCTTCTAGACAAAGCTTATGCTTTAAAAGCTTATATTAGGTATATAGGCTCCACTCTTATAAAGCGTAGAGCACGATAAATCAGTGGATCCGCTGCGCGGGTGTATTTCAAGTTAAATGGAGCGATGCGGTATGACTGCCGACTGGACAGTCCATTCGGGTGCCGATTTTTGAATTTTTTTAACATTCCTGCTACTAAATTTCGAACGTAAATCTATCGATGTCTTCGTTGCTTGTTAAGGCTTCTTATATGTGATAAAATTTCTAAAATCGCATAAGTAATAACTTAAATAAAATAACGATTTTTAATAGCTCAATGTGAATCTTGTTACCTACGCAATACTTAAAGGCCTGCAATACACTTGCGAGCTTTCCGGCAATGTGAGTGCCCATGGGCTGCGGCGCTATCAGATAACAACAGATGAGCCTACTGCCCGTTTACTCCTTGCTATATAAAAAATTAATAAATACTGGTATACCCACATAGCAAAAAATTAAACGTCGAATTGATAATCTCCTTTGGTGTTTTGAAGACGGTTAAAAATAAGGCACTATGTTCAAAAATTACACCCCAAAAGCTAGTAAGTCAGGCCTTTGCGTTTTTCATTCTATACTTATTGTTATTGTTTTTTACGCTTACTGTGTATATTTAGTATAAGCTAAAACAGCAAGGCCCAGGTAATTTTTTGTATTGTTTCTGTTATTGGATAACCGATGTGACAGTCTCGTAATTATTTTTATTAATTGCATCCAGATCTCGTGGTTAATTATTCTTTACGTAATAGCACACAGAAATATCTTTCAGTTGAGTTCGGTCTTCAGAAAACTTCAGCAGACTTATTTAAGTATTAAATACATAATCAATGTAATTACAATTTTTATAAGGCGGCTCAAAACAAACAATAAGAAATTAATAAAATATGTAAAATTATTTACATTACTCATGTCTTACTTGCGTATTTTTGTACTTTTAGTTGTTTAGTCTTATATAATTTTGAAACAAATCTAAAATCAAATAGATTTAAAGAATTATTTTGTAAGTTACAGTATTAAAAAAAGAGTGCGCGTACTTATGTACCTACGCGCGTAAGAAGTTATACTTCTTTGGCTGTCTTTATTTTTTTTAATATTAAATAATTAATAATAAATATTTAACGTTAATAATTGAATAATATTTTATATATTATTCAGTTATTAATTAATATTAATAATTATTATTATTTATTATTTTATTATATTATTCATTCAATTTAATAACTATGTATGTTTCATAACCTTTTAACCAAGTAACAATAGGTCTTTGTTAAAAAGCATTGCTAAATTTGTTTGAAAAAATAATTAAAACTCCCTTATTTGCTTAAAAGGTACTACAAAGCTCATTATGGTCATTCTGATAATTTTGTACATGTTTACTGTGGATTATAAGATACAGGTATCACTTATTCCACGTCATTAAATTTGAATGGGTAGACATTCCTACTCATCGGCAAAGAAGACAGAGGGTGTAGGGCGAGATAAAACGTAGGAGTAAAAAACTCTCGGTACTCTATTAAAATAGCAAATCATCACAAAATGACTATGTCAAACAACACTTATTTTAAGAGAACTATCGCAAATTAATTAGAAGTATCATGTCTGGCACTAGTCCCAGGCCCTTTTATCAACTAGATAATCGTTAACTTTATAGCAAGCTTTTACACAGATTTTCTTTAATACATCTTACATTTATTAAAAGGCAGAGATAACCCTCTGGGTTTTTATTAAAGAAGAGTAGCCCCTTTTCCCAAAAAAGAATGACTAACTTTAGATAGTACGGGGAAATTTCAGCGTGCGTTTGTTCCGAGTATTAATTACACTATAACAATTTATTAAACTGGTCTAAACTCATTATTAGGCAGTTGTCCGTTATAAAGTCAATCCCAAGGTGTGCCGGGGTAAGGGGAAGACCGGGGGGGTCTCGTAATCGGGATCGCGGATAAATTGTGCTCTCGCCTTATTGTTTCGCAGGCCGCTGCCGTTCAGGTGATTTTGAATGTGTACGGATAGCACAAAAAATTAATATATAAAAAAAATTAATTACCGCATGTATGTATGTATAACTTTTTGGATCTCTAACGAGCAAGGGAGTTTAGCCGAGAAACCCCTATTATCTAGCAAGCGATAGATAGATACACTCCGAAGAGATTACAATCAAATCCCCAAGCAGGTGCTTGATTGGAGCCCGTAAGGAAAGGGGAAGAAGTTCAATAAAGTACTAATTGCACACCTTATGTTAAGTGATAGCGCCGCCCATGGACACTCAATGACAAAGGGATCGCGAATGAGTTGCCGGCCTTTAAATGTTTCTTCTTGGTTGTGTTTATACTGCGATAAAAAGATCTATCCATTTCGTTGATAGGGTCTCATAGGACTGATTAGTATTGTTTTCAATAAGAGAACCACAACTGAACCATAGATAGTCAAGAGATTTCACAATTTTGAGTATGTTTTTTTTTGTTTTTGTCCAAAATTTATTCATCAAAGTTCACAAGTCGAACGTAAACACTTAAATGTTCAAATAGAATAATTAATTGAAGACTAGCTTTAGTAGAAGAAAGAGATTATGATGTGAGTGATGTGGAGTGTTTTAATACAAATCCTGCCGTATATGGATAGAAAAACATCCTCCACGAAAAATACATAAATTTAATTCGTTGTCCGTACTTTCTACTTGTTTGTTTGAACGTAAAACTTTAATTAACCAATAAACATGTCCCGAGCCATCTTAAATAAGGCTAACTTATATAATTCCTCGCTATAATCATGTTAAATGGGTTCAATTTAATGTCAAAATGCCTAATACTGTGATTAATTAAAACCTCCTTTTAATAAATATTTTCTTTTTCTTATGAAAACTTTTTAAAGCCATGTACGGTATTTTCTGTGAATTCCTTCTTGTCCATACAACGGATGAAATAAATAATAACATTTAGTAATCATTTTAATAAAGCCTATATATTCAAAATAGGCAACTAACTTTACATTTCAAATTCCTATAAATTAAAACTTATTTGCGCTTGGATTCACGGTCATACTTTTGTAATTGGTTTTTGATTATTAGGATTTATCGAAGAGGCTAAATAAAATCATTCCGAATTGGCTTGATCATTTGATTAGCGTCAGCAATAAAGTTTAAACAATTATTATTGTTGCCTGTTCCTTTTTTTTCACTATTTTTAAAGCCTGCCCTGGAAACTTCTGAACTTCTGGCAGGAGCCACTCTGGCTATAGCCAGGACTTTACTCACAACGGACTTAATGGGCGACTAAGAGCGTAAACTAAGTCCACACCTACATATACGCTGACAAGTTTTATCCAAAGAACACACTAATCTCAGTTGTATAATTATAAAACAATTCAAACGTATCATATAATATGTCGTATGTAGTATGTATTATATAATATTAGCTGACTGGGCAAACGTCGTTTTGCCAGGTATATCATTTATAATAAAAAAATAGGGGTTGATCGTAGAGGGGTGAAAGTTAGGGGTTGTATGTATTTTTTAATGCTGTATGATAAAAAAATAAAAACATAAAAAAATATCTAAAAATAAAAAAAAAAACAATTAAGGGTTGCACTATCCTTGTCTATGTTGTCCGATTCTCAGACATA
This sequence comes from Pieris melete, assembly GCA_963693345.1. NCBI lineage: Eukaryota > Metazoa > Arthropoda > Insecta > Lepidoptera > Pieridae > Pieris > Pieris melete. The sequence continues at coordinate 718,131 of CAVNZK010000003.1, forward strand.
CCCAATATGCACACCAAATTTCATGAGAATCGGTCGAGCCGTTTCGGAGGAGTCACTACAAACACCGCGACACGAAAATTTTATATATTAGATGTCATAGTTGTATTAGCTTTTTTTCAGTTACGGACTAGATCGTTAGGTGTCAGAGATGAGACAGAGAGAGAAACTTAGACAATATTTTCTTTAATTTCTATTAAAACAATAAAGTTCTTTTATCCTGGTACATCTAAGAACCAGAATAATAGAACTAAGAGGTAGATATCACAAGCATCCGAGTTTCTTTGCGGGGGTAGGGGGGTAGGGGGCTAAGGTTGACAAATGGGCCGCTCGGAGCATCCGCGAGCGATACAATCGGTGCGTTGCTTACAGCTACGAAGGAAAAAACAAGGGTTGCCAACTGGAAAATTATTTCTTAAAGAATTTAACAAATTGTGAAAACATCGAATTTTATATAATTTACCAATTGTATCAGTTTTAAAATATCTTTTAGCCAGGAATCGAACTTGATACAATAGCATTAGCTAGCTAATCATAGAATCATAATTTGTTATAAAGGTTTTAGCTTTTCTGGAGGAATAAAATTGCAGTGACTGTATATTAATAAATATAGAGTAATTTTCTTCTTTAAGATTGTCTTTAGTTCTCTTTTAAAATGCAATAATTATTAGTAAGACGCACTACTACAATCCATTATTATCAATAAAAATGGCTGTATATATCTTAATACTTAAAAGCTAGTGACAATATTACTGAGTTAGTAAGAATTATGTATTTCAATTTTCTGTCATGAATTTGTGTATATTGTAACTTGTAAGTAATAAATATAACTCTTTAATTGGCAGCCCTTGTAGTACGCGTCACTGGACCCGTCGCAACGTGCCATTACTCACTGTCGGCCGCCATTTTCGATGCCACGCCCGCGCTACGGCGTAGCGCTCGCATCTACGCCGTAGCTCTCTAAACATTCTATTGTTTCTGTGTTAATATTTTTTGTTTTATTAATTAAGCCGCTAGTTTATTGGCTATTGATTTTAACTCTATTTCACTAGACAAAGCAGGTTTTAATAGTTAACAACTGCAAATTGATTTCTAAGTATGGATATAAAAGACTTAAGATTTTCTGCTAAGAAAAGCGTGGAATGCCAAGCGTACCAAACATCGATCCTGACCCAACTCCGCATACGAAGTCGCCTACTATGTGTCGACAGCGACTTATTACGGCCATACAATGCGCAGAGGCGATGAGAGTTGGAGATACTGATCGTGGGTTTAAACACAGAAGGTCGTTCCCCAACCAGATGGACCGATCAAATGAAAGACTCATGGTCCTCAAAACTGTACACGGTAAGAGAAGCGCTGGACAGAAACCGGTGCAAACAGATAGTCAGCTCCAGATGTTTCCTTGCTGGTCAGCTCAGACATTAGCTGCCGACTGAAGAGAGAGATAAAAGAATTTTAAGTTTTTTTTTTTTTTTTAATATTTTATTTTACTAACTTAACTTTTATTAATTTTTGTACTTAATTAGGGATAAAGTCATGAAAATAAAATACAAAACTTTTTTTAGGTTTTTAATATTTTTTACACAATTCGTAGCATTCATAATGCTGACATTTTTCTTGAAAACGTCTCATCAGCGTGTTAGTATGACCTTATTATTATATAAACAAAAAATCTATTATGTGTTGATCGGTTGCAATGTGAAAATTATACAGGTTTCTTCGCTGACAGACGCGCAATGTAATACTATATTTACATACCTCATGGCTCCCAAACTCATTATGTATAATTAACTTATACATTCTAGTAGACAGACTGTACAGGGCTATCTTTGACACAACTTTAAACTATACTTAATGAACAAGAGACGTGAAAGAAAAAACATTTTTCAGCTATCGAAATTAGGTAGGTTGTACATAAAATACTACTGTTTACGCCCGTACAGTGTTTAGGAGAATGCATATAAGTTGTGTATAATACATATTTTAGAGAAAAATCAAAATAAATTTCTTCAATTAATACATTAATCTAATAACTACTATTTAAGACTTTTCTTAATAAAATATATTACACGCGATGAATTTTAACAATAAAATTGTAACAAATTGGGGATGTTTTTATTGAACCGAAATCCGATTAATACTGAAATTTCATGAAACGAAACATTTTATACAAAAATATTTAATACAATATATTTACAGTGTATAACGAATATAATATTGATTTGTTGTGACGTCATTGTTTTAAATTCAAATTTTATGGATTACATATCCCGCTATTCACAATTATTCTTACACGATTTTAACAAATGTCTTGTCTCTTTCTATCACACGATAATGACAATGTGACTGAAAGAGAAGCTTTTGTTAAAACAGTTGAAGACTTATTATGAATAAGATCAAAGGTTAGACCCTGGATGCGCTAATGTAGAAAATGTAAAAAAAATTGACATATCAACGTGATACTTATTCTTGAAACAGTAGAATCCAGTAGGGTTTATAGAAGTCATTTGAAGTATGAATCAATCATGTCACAACGTTAAAAAATAGAATAAAGCTTGTTTCCGGATAACTATAGCTATCAAAAACCGCGGCTAGGATCAAATTTTTTTATCGAAATTCTGTCAAATTTCAAAAGCTCCCATTCGTATACATCGCTAAGGCTGGTAACGAGAAAATTACCATTAAAATTACTTTCGTGGTCGTCACCTTATAGTATACTATCGACTTTATTAGAATTTGAACATAAAGAATCGTATACGCAGCATAAACTTCTGACAGTTATGACATCCTGGTACTTATGTACTGGATCAGATAAACTTCTGACATATATCCTAGTTACCGGCAAAACTTATGGCTTCTTTTGACTTTTGCAACATTAGCCGTTTTAATTTACGTTTAATACACAAAAACCACGATCCAGTAAGTATATGATTCTTATATTTCAATGCTTTCAAAGTATACATAATGTAAAACATGAAACTAAGTCCAATGTACGAGGCAGTTTAATTAAAACGCTTCAAAATATGTTTAATGTGCGATGGAATCTTCAATTGACTTAACATATTCTGATGCGATTCAAATAACCGGTCACATATACTTGTGAATCAAATCCGTGTGTAAGGCAATTTATTATCAAGACAAAATATAGCTAAAATCTCATCGTTTCAACAGTGTAAAATATTTATTTCATCGTATACATGGGTTACAAATTGTGCTATTACTGAACACCAAGGCAAGGTGAAACTATGTTACTAATCGTAATATAATATATAGTTAATTCAAAGATATGTATGTCACCTGTAAAGCAAAATTGCGAAGAAAATTGACGTTAAATTGAGCTTTATAAATAAGTAGGAAAACGAAAACGGAAATTTCAATTCGATGGTTGCTCCCAAACTGCTTAGGACTCGAACGCACGAACGACCGTGCGTCATTAAAACGGTCGCGGAAATCCGAATCCTCGCATAACAAATTATAAACAGAAATGCTAAATACAACTACATACACAGCTCTTACAAAAGTCCTTCCAGCGAGCCCAGCACTTGTGATAGTTACTTACTAATCAATTATTTATTTATATTTACGTAATAACAATACACAATTAGCTATAAATATTTATACGATAACTATCAAACCGTTTATTGTTACATTCATCAACTTGCTCCTATTGTTCCGAGTGATAAACCGATTTTATAATATTTATAATAGGTGATTGCACCAGTCGTATAATACAGCGTCCACAATGTCACTTCGTTAATTTACATTAATTTTAACATTAGAGTTGACTTTAAATCTTAATTAGGAGATCGTATACTGTTTCAAATATTACAAAACGTATAGCTTTATGTACATAGCATAGTTCTCCTGTTTGTTCGTATCACGTGCCTGTCCGGTCGCACGGACGCATCGCGGCGGTTCGCGACTGGTAGATGAGATGCGCAGTCGCACATTCGCCTGGTGGGGATGCGCCCAGTCGCACGAACGCTTCTTATCGAGATGCGAGATTAGTAGAGGCCTTATTTTGGGACACTTATCGGCCTTTAACTAAGGCCAAATATTGTGTACGTTATTCATATCTGAAAAGAGAAAAAATTAATTAATTTCATTTGAATAAGTCTTTCAAGAACTACGAGGCCTTGGAGATTCGAATTTTGTCTGTTAAAGCTGAAAATCCAAATTTTTACCTTACTCTATTATATCTTTGACCTACATTTCTTCAAATGATGTAAATGTCCATATAACTTGTGCTTAGATTTTATTTAAATAAAATACTTACATGTACAAGTTGCATTAAAGATGATGGCCGTAATACTCGGCGGGATACTGCGCGTAGCCATGGTGGAAGGCGGGGTCCGTGGGCGGCCTGTGCATCATCTGCTGGCCGTCCATCATGTACCCCATGGTCGCTTCCGGACTGTATGCACCACTGGGACCCGCGTGCGGGAACACTGCCGGATAGAACACTGAACGGTTAATTAGGCCTGCTGTTGTCATATCTATGGATAGAAGTCTTATTTCTATGGTTAAGCGGTTTTGACGTTTCTGTGACTTGCTCTAGGACTGGTAATTTCATAGCTAATAGAAAATTGAGGTTCTGTTTCAGTGTACTAAGGGGACGATATATCGTATGGATTTCGTTCACATTTGCTAATTCCAATTTAAATTAAACCTGTCCATAGACAAATTAACGGATAGATAACTATTGCTCCCAACTTTGGTTACACGCAATTTTGCATGCGATTAATAACCCCGAAAGTAATAAAGCTGACATTACACATTCTGACAAAAAACGTTCACAATTGTCAAGTCGGTAGGAATTCGCTCAATTTTACCACAAAACTGTTATGCCTTCCGCAAGCAATATATCCTCGGGGATTATCAATCGTAAACTAATGGTGTTCGTCCATTATTGACGCCGATTTCCGCCGTCGTGGGGTCTTTATGGTGGCACGCGCCATTGCTCTGAGCTCGCAAACACGAGAGCGCAATGTCGTTTCGAATTACTTGAAAATACTTGAGAGGAGAATAAAGTTCTAACATTCATTACGTGTATTCGATTTTTGAATTTGAAGATGACAGATCGTTTGAGCGCGCCTTATTTGCATTCGAAATATAAAATGTTTGTTGTTTAAATTGTAAAACTTCTTTTGTTGTTGTTGACAATTGACTATATTTAAAAATGAAAAATAATTATCAATTTTATGGAGATATACACAGTTGAATGCATTTTTTTGCTTTAATTACACGCCTATGATTCGCGTGAATAATTAATAACTCGTATATGTAACTGAGTTGCAGCGTTTTTGCTTCAATAAAACGTATATCGATCCGATATGGTGTTCGAACTTTTAATTCATTTTCATTCTTGCTGTATTTGCTCAAATAAAGTTTTATTTTTATTGTCATACTAGAAATAGAATTGTGATAATTAATGCACACTTATATTGTAACTACAACAGCGCTTTCAATATTACGTTATTTTAGTATGGTTATCTCGTTTTGTGAGGAATTTATTGAAATCCAATTCGAGAGTTCCAATTGCAGCCAAATATTGAACTTCGAAATCGTTTTACATAGTAACCTTGCTTGTTTTAATTTCTTAATAAACAAGCGTAAAAGACGAAGAAAACGTATAAGGTTTTTTTTTAATGGTAAAAATTCATTCTTATTTCAAACTACCCATTGCTCTTTCAATAGGTACTTTTCTATTTGTATTTCGCATCAAAATATACCATACATAAATACTTCCTTTTTAAGTTGGTTAAGAAGAAACTTATTAACGTTTTTCCTACACCCCACACTGCTTGATAAACGCGTTCATGCTTGCTTGGTCTTTGTTTACGTTTTACTACGAAAAACTAAATAGTTTTTATAAACTATCAGTTATTTCCGTTTGCTTTGTGGGATTGAGTTTTTATAAACTAGTGATATCAACGATTAATAATGGTAATACGCTTATTTGCGCAACTAACTGAAAGTTAGAAATACGTTGTTTAATAAATATTCCACGTCAGTTAACGGTGAGCTATACGTTCCACCAACACGTTATATTAATATTTTTAAATACATGTCGGAGCCATGGCGCTGGTATCGTCTGCTGTTGTCATTGTATGTCACAGAGCAAATTGACAATACTTTGAAATTGACAATGTCAAAGTATTGTCAATTTAACACCGTGTTTATTGGCCACTATTACTAGATCTATAAATTAACAGATTAATTGATAATAGTAAAAGTAATTTCATAGCCATTGTTATTATTAAAAGTAATATATAACCTTATAAAATTAAAGTTACTCAATATTAACTTAATTCAAAAGTCAAAAATAATTTATCCATATAGGTTACACTTATGAATGTCAAAAACGAAATATACATTAAATGCTTCTAATTTTACATTTACTGTCAGTTCTCAAATCAAGGGTGTAGAACGGAAGAGAAGACTGGCTATCAACTCTCCGCCACTCTTTTTAATCGGCAAGTTTTTTTGTTTTACACAACGTTCGTAAGGAGCTGCAACCATTACACCATGTTCCACATGACATCTTAAGTAATACATAATAATAAAATAAATTAAAAACAAAGAGTTGTCCTCTATCAGGAGGCATGGTGAAATAGTAGCACGCACTCTCATTCATTATTTGACACTGTAGTCGATTCGGGTTTCGTCAAAGAACTAGTACACGAAATGTCACGAAACTTATTTATAACAAATACAGGCACTGGTTGGTACGATTGAGCAGTGGAACCATGCAGAGGCCTTTAAAAAGTTGACTCTAATGTCTGACAGAAATGCTGACGTCATTATCTTCTTTTATCAGTTCTTGTTAACCTGGTCGTGCTTTCTCGTCATCGGTTCATTGTGCCTAGTTCTCGTTCCCCGTCCCCGACAGCGTGAAGACAGAATGTTACATACCCTGTTTCCCTTCGATTTAATAATATTATTTTGAATTTAATTTTTAATAAAAATAAGTAACAAAAACATCAATCTACCAGGGCACCATAGAAGCATTTCGCAATAACACGTGAAGGACGTAGATTATCGCTCACTAAATCATAGTTTCCTGGTGGCGCCCTCTCCCGAGGGACCCGTTATTGTTTCCGCTACCGACATGCATCACTTGAAAGAGTATATGTATCTTGTTCTATAATTATTCGATTCAAACAGATTATTCATTTATAACTAACTGCCGGTCTTAACTAATTAATAAAAAAATAAATCAGTGGCGCTACAACCTCTTTTGGTCTGGGCCTCAGATTTCTGAATCTGTTTCATGATCATTTTTAAATCTAATAGACAAGTAGATGATGTGATGATGACACACGCCGTCGACTTTTAGGGTCTAAGACATGTCGGTTTCCTCACGATGTTTTCCTTTACCGTTCGAGCTAATGTAAAATGCGCACATAGAAATAAAGTCCATTGGTGCACAGCCGGGGATTGAACTTACGACCTCAAGGATGAGAGTCGCACGCTGAACTAATTAATAACTCATCTCTAAAATAGTATTTAGATCGTAATAAGACGTCTATAAATTACCGCAAATGTGAGAAATTACTCTCTGTAATTTTAAAGAACCATGCAGTCTTTTAGAAATCGGCGCCATTTTCCCGCATAGCTGAATTATTGGAGCGGCAAAAATAAGGTACTGCCGATTTCATTTAGTCATTCGAATTTGACAAGCCCCTTTTAAGCGAAAACTAAAGGAAAAAACCTCCCTTGGCAGTTGGAACGAACCGGGAATACATAAGCTGACCGCAGGAAATGCGGTGGTCGTTTTCTTCGAGCGATTGCCAAAACAATTTTCCGTTGTCCGCGTTTTTCTATTTTCCAACGAAAGTTAGCTTCCTGTTAGCAAACACTAGACTTTATGGCCCGTGAGCAATTTTAAAGGAAGTCGTGATGGCTTTTTTAGCTTGACCGTTTGTCGAATTTAAAGAATTGCTCTGTCGCTATTTCGGACGTTAGGTGTTGAGTTTGAAAATGGAACGTTTGATAACCGGAAGTTCGTTTATGCTTCTATATTTAAAATCGGATACTCTTTACTTTAAAAGTATTAAACTCGTCCCTAAAAATAATAACCCGTAATAAAAATCACCGGTCAGACAAAGTAGGTTTATTGATGGAAAATCAGTCGATCAGTCGAGTATTGTAATATGCTGACGTGTCATTAATGGCTGCCTATCAATAGGCAATTGGGCAAGTGGGCAATTTGTGCTCTTGTAATAAATTTAATTTCTGTTGCCTGACACTGATGGCGATATAATGGACCCTAGATTTGCGGGTGTATTTTTTATTAATGGAGAGTTTATAGTGAAATAATCTTCATGGTTGCAATTTTCTTTTAAGTTATCTGACTTTTAATTCGAATCTTCATTCCTATATAAGTTTAAGTTATAAGTAATAAACCGTTTATTTTAATCAATGAATTTGCACAATCAGCCATATAAATATAGGCATGCAAATGTCATATTAATTATCATTATAAGAACAGTTAAGTTATATTGGTTGTCAAAACTTATGATCTAAAAATTCTACCAAACTATAAAGGCACTTACTTCTTTAATTATTAATAAGTTTACTAATTAATAGTTATTAGTAATAAATCCTTATTATTATATGAATCGCAATAAAGTTTCATAATCGGGACAAAATATCCTAATAAACACAGATTACATAATAATAGTAATTTTTTTCGATGTCCGAATTGATTCTTTTAACTTGACTTTTTTATTACATAATATAAAATTCTTCGACAAAAACCACTCGCTAAAGCCAAATAGGCTTATTTATAACGTTAAAAACATCCCTACACTACAAAAAGGACACAAAGAGGCCGAGAAAAGAAGGGTAAAAAGAATAATGTCCGAATTCGTTGACCCGTCCGCGGCCATCCATCACGCGAACAATTCACCCCATCTCGGACATTCTTGCCTATTCGGGGATTAGATGCTTTTGTCTTCGTGTGACGTAATGACGTATGGTCGCAATTCCGATAATGATTCTGATAGGAATCAATTTATATAAAAAAAGAGGGTTTCATTAAAAATTTTTTTAGTTTCTGTTAATTATATACTTACCCTTAGTAGGTATTTCTTTGTTTACCTTGCCATGGCAACCCTCGTGCCTGAATAAATGGCTTGTTAGCGATAAACTGTTGCGTAATTTTTTATAGGTTAAGTTTAAACGTGAAAATAAATGCATTTTTAGTTGATTTGAAGAATATGAATGAGGTTGTCTATCAGTTGGACCTCATCGAGTATGTTAACGAAACGAATTGATATTTTCCACCGTAGCCGTCCAGGTTTCATCAAAATAGGTTTATGAGATATGGGTAGTAAAATGAAACGCAATCACTTGCAGTGACAAAGAACGACGAACGACTAATTTATTAACACATCATAGATACAATAGACCACAGTAATACATTTTTACATAACTGTCATTAGATGGCGTTACTTGTACCATTTCTATATTTTGATACTTTCAACAGGTAGGTTTCTGGACATAAATAATATAGCTAATTAATGTGGACATGTTTTTGATGATTATTTATCTTTATTAAATTATTAACCTTAAATAACGATGAGTTCGACAATTCATAAACAAGTCTTAATTAAAGTATGTTTTGTCAACTATGTAAATGAATACTGTTTTTATTATAGCTTTAATTTATAGTATGTATCCCAACACAATTTTAAGTTTACTCTTCTGTATCTTTTCCTCATACTTTAGACGCTATTAATTGTTAGAAAGAGACGAAGTAATTCTCTAGTAAAATGAGAGCCTGTTTGAAAAAAGAGCCCGTTTGCAACTATATTCAGCTACGAGCTTTTTAGGTCTGGGCCTCAGATTTCTGTCTCTGTTTCATGATAATTTTTCAATCTAATAGGCAAGTAGGTGATCAGCTGTCATCGACACACACACCGACTTTTTGGGTCTAAAACAAGCCGGTGTCTTCAAGATGTTTCCCTTCACCGTTCGAGCGAATTTCAAATGCGCTGAAAGAAAAGAAAGCGCATAGCTGTTCGAACCTACGACCTCAGGTATGAGAGTAGCACGCTAAAGCCACTGGGCCAACACTGCTCGTGTTAACTTAGCCAACTTTAAATGAAAAGAGACAAAATGCAATTAAATTTCCTTAAAAGATACTAAAGATTCAGCAAGAGGTATCTACGAAGTAATTTGTGACAATTGCACTGCGCCCGTCCGTGCCAGTAATCTACTCATTATTTCACTCCGGCAGATGTGTCGCGATAAAGTGCTAGTGATGGTCCATTATCGATATAAATATTAGATATTTTAATGCTTAGTTGATTGTGAGAAATGTACCCATTTATTTAAAAGGTAATTGATCAAAAAAAGTTACACCTTATACGAAGAATATTATGTACTAACAAAGACAATTAACTAATCAGTTATTGGTTGAACTGTGCGTGGGAATGTGTTGTTTTTATGTTCAGGAGGCAAATGGACAGGAAGCTCATCTGATGTTAAGTGCCCATAGACATTCACATTGCCAGAGGGCTCTTGCCTTTTAAATATTGGTACGCTCTTTTCTTGAAGGACCATAAGTCGAATTGGTTCGGAGATACAGTACTAGCTGGTTCCACATAGAATATTTCATGTAATTTATCCAACGTTTACGTCTTAACGTAACGAGATAAATTGATTCAAGATTTTCTATGGAGGCATTTATTTAAAAAAAACCTCAAATGGACGTAGTTTGTCAAAAATGTATGAACATAATTAATATGATTAATAATTATAATATAATAATTATGATTGAATTCAATTAACCAATGAAAGATAATGCACATTATAATCAATCTATCGTAGCTATGTAACAGCACTAGTAGAGTTAGGAAAGAAATAGTGTTCAAATGGTCATTTCTTACGTCGTGCATACTGCATGAATGTACCGTCAGCAAACTCATCTATACATTAGCGAATGCAGCTCCCACAGACAGCAGCTCACTCCCAAGAGTACCTTGCTTTAAACTTTATTTTACTGAACTTACTTATTTGGTTAACTGAAAAATATCTTCGTTTACATATAAAGCTCTCAACAAAGCTTATATGAGAGCTTTTACTTATATACTTTGTTTCTAAAGAGATCTCTTTCAAATTTCAGCATTTGCTTAAAAAGATTTCGATTTAAAGAAAACTTTCTCAGATATTTTATTTATTGCGTCCAAATTTGTGGTCCACTCTAAGTGCCACATCAATAAATCGGCTCACGTCCACCCTTTGAAGTGAATTGACTTGACCGGACCTTCATACAGTATGCATTATGCACTTGTCCTCTTGGGACTGGATCTTTAAAAAAGCTAGTACATCAAAGCACTAATGATACATTTAGTAGAATTTTGTAAGACCTGTTAAGTTACTAAGCAATGTCCAGCCTAATGCCTTTAGAGGACAAATCTTTGTTTTTAATTTATTTTAATATTATTAATTACTTAAGATGTTATGTGGAACATGGTGTAATTGCAGCTCGTTACAAACGTTATGTAAAACAAAAAACTTGGCCATTTCTTGCCAGTTCTTCTCTTCCGTTCTACGGCCTTGATTTGAGAACTGGCAGTAAATGTAAAATTAGAATTTGATGTATGTTTCTCTTTTGTGATTCATAGGACCTAAAACGACGACGTGTAGCACAGATCATGGAAAAAACCTCAACGCTACAATCTTTTTAGGTCTGGACCTCAGAGTTCTGTATGTGTTTCATGACCATTTGTCAATCTAATAGGCAAGTACGTGATCAACCTTTGCCTGACACACGCCGTCGTCTTTCCTCACGATGTTTCCTTCGCCGTTCGAGCGAATGTTAAATGCGCACATAGATAGTACATTGGTGCACAGCCGGGGACCGAAACTACGACCTCAGGTATGAGAGTCGCATGGTGAAGCCACTAGGCCAACACGGAAACAGATATAAAATCAGAGGCCTAGAACAAGGGGGACTTACAGAGACCACGATTATTTTTGCAACTCAGCGTTACTATATTAAAATTTTGCATTTAATCGTCACACGTGCAATGCCAGGTGTATCAAGGATGCGTTCATTCAAATTTAAATGCTAAAATAGACACCTCAAACATCTGCATAGCAGGGGTAATGCATGGTGATTTAAAGGCAAAATTATTCGTATAAGAAAAATGTTACCTGCTCTATTTGACTGGTCGATCATTGGTTGGACTATCCTACGTCTCGCGTTTATAAACCTGAAACAAAAATACAATAATTAGTACAGAGAATTCAGAGTTTAGCTTCAATTCTTGATTATTATATTTTATAGATACAGGGGGCAAATCACTCATTAATAATAATAAAAGCCGATTATTTCAAATACTACTTAAATACATTTATATCAATCATCTCGTTGTTTCTAGAGATCTGTGTGCACTTTTTTGGCAAAGGTGGGTCTCCAGATCCCGCCATTTTCGTCTGTTCTTAATCGGTCTATCCACCTTCTATCTTCTATATCTCTTTTACGTTTTTTGTACCTTGGGCACCAGTTTATTACTCTGTCGCTTCACTTTTCTGTTCCTCTGCCTCTGATACTCTCAACGCCAGAGGGTTCGCAAGTGGGTTGCCGGCGTTTGAGTAATGGGCATTTGTCATTGCCAGTTTTTACAATAAATACAAAAGCACTTAAAAATAATTTGTATTTTTGTATTAGTGAACCACAGATTAAAATAGACGTAGACATAACATTTAGTACTAACACACACATAACAACAATATTCAAAAAAAATATGAGAGAGATCAAAAAAAAATTGTCTCCCTTTTCCCTTTCGGTTCGTTCCAAGTGTGTAATGCGTGTGTGCTGTGGCTGTAATTGGCCCTGGCTCAGCATTTAGCTGAGGAGCAGACTGTACATTATCTCTACTGTAATTTATACTTTAAATTGCCTACTTTTGTCTACGATGTCTACCGTAACTACTGAATTGTATTAAATAGTAGCTCAAGTATATATCTTTATGGATATAACGTTCTGTACAGAGTATAATGATCTCAAAGAATCTGTCCACCCATTCCGCGAAACTATGAAATGGCGTCATAAAATTATGATCTAACCCTCCGGGTCAAAACAACAGAGACCCTTACGTAATTACAGCAGTCTGGCAGTAATGTATCGTTAATATCGCGATTAGTTCATTAACTCCACAGGTCCCGACTTTGGCCCTTGGGACGGGGTTGTAATTGTTATTCTTACAATATGACGCGTGACGTGAGATTTATTGTCGTGTTATTAGATTTTGCGAGTTCGTAATTAAATATTTTACGAACTGAGGGTTGTGTATTTGTTAATTTATGACGAATCACTTATTGTTTCCGACTCTGGTCGTGGGTTGATGGGCGAATGGAAAGATGGTGGGCGAACTACCTTACTACTTGTGCGAAGTGATTTTCGATTTTAAAAATAGAATAAAATTTAGCCTTGCTACTTGTGCTAAGCGATTCGAAATTTAAAATTGGAATAAAATTTAACCTTGCTACTTGTGCGATGTGATTCGAAATTTAAAATTGGAATAAAATTTAACCTTGCTACTTGTGCGATGTGTTTCGAAATTTGAAATTGGAATAAAATTTAACCTTGCTACTTGTTCAAAGCGATTCGAAATTTAATATTGGAATAAAATTTCAACTTATCTTACAACATGTGCAAAGCGTGTGATAGACAGTAGATAAAAAAGGATGGAAAAGAATGGCAAGCATTCTGTAAGTACGTGAGAATCATCGTTCATGATTTGCATATGTGATACGCATCAGTTAAATTGACAGTTACTGATTTTAGTTACATTTCAACTAAAAACGAATCCAGCCTTATCCTTAATTATAAATACACCTTAAGCTACAATTAGTTAAAGTGATCAATTTTAGGCATTAAAAAATAAAAAGCTACGCAAATTTCGCATCTGCGTACATTTTAAAATTCACAATAGTTTGGTAATAAATCATGCGAGATGGTTTAATACCCAATGTAGTGGAAGGGTTAGGTCAAAAATGGATACGACTCTTGATTTATTTATTTTTTATGCAAATTAGTGTAATTGTTGTAAGATTAAGGCGTTAAGAGGGGTGTTATCGTGTTCGCTGCACTAATGGTTAATTTTATAACTATTTTGATATGATTGTTACAAATAATAAGTATATTTTTTATATATATTAACAAAAATAACTTTATTGCATTTATTTCTATAATACACATAACACATAACATAATTAAGCACTGAGCCTAGTAGCTTAAATGTGCGACTTTCTCTAAGGTCGTGAGTTCGAATCACAGCTGTGCAATCTTTCATTCTATATCACTCGAACAGTAAAGGCAATCGTGGGGAAACCCAAAAATGAGGGAGGCACAAAAGGCTGATGTGGTATATACCAATAAAATGATCATGGAAATAGTTAGTTGAGGGCATGACTAATACTTGGTACATAACTAATAATGTATTTGTCTATAGAAACAACTCACGACCTCGTGGATGAGAGCCACACGCTGAAGCTACTAGGCCAACACTGCTCTGATTTGATTACAATAACCTAAGTATAAATTGATTGTTTTTTTTTATAACTTATTTGATGATGGTGTATTTTTTCTTATATCAGGCCGATTACCCGAGTCGTTTTTAATTAACAAAGAAACAATTCTAATTTCACGTCACGGACGCTCCCGTTTTCCCTCTTATTTAATTTCCTCTTAGGTGATTAAAATCTAAAAACTTTGTTGGAATTAAATTTCAGTTACCTTTTCCTAAATTATTCAGTCCTGGTAAGTTATGCGTTGTAATTGATTAATACAACTAATTTTTAAACCTATAAGTTTATTAACAAAATTATGCTTTACACAGTCTAATTAGTAGGTATATTTTAACTATACCTTTATTATGCGTGACTTACAATAATATTTGGAGCAAATGTATAAGATCTGTGGTATACGAAACAATAATTGTAACGAATTTATTTTAATTATTGTAATCAAACATTAGCTATGCTTTTTAATTAATAATTGTAAAATCACAATTTTATTATTTACATAGTTTTAAAAAACAAAATTAAACAGGTAAACCAATGCTGCGTCTAAGTGACCTTTTACAATTGCTGTATCATTTTGTCTCCAATAAACGCAAAGACTGAAGATTGCCAGATTAGCTTTACAATCCAATGCCATTGAGAGTAATAAGACGATATTATTATATTTTAAATTAGCTCTGTATATGCCTGGGGACCCCTAAGAACGTGTCGGGCCCGTTAAATGACACACTTAACTTTTCCTATTTGGGGGAATCACATAGTAATAATCAAAGACTGAGCTAGGTGCGCGTTATGGTCACCTCTTGATTGTCTATGGATGCTCTATAATCTTTTGCCATAGATCAATTAGTATCTGTGCAATTATAGATATTATACTGTTTTTGTATAAGAGAGATAAACCGACCCTAACAAGTTATGTATATCTTTATAGTATACATATTACATACTAATATACATGAGAAAAAGAGATTTATTTATTTAAAGAACAGTTACTTAGACAGTTTTGCTTTCAATTATTCCTTTTGTATTAAATGACAGATCGATATAGCGTTTCGTTATACCCCGAAAGCATGAAAAGTCAGAACGTACAGTGAAACGTTGAGGAAAACAAACGGAACAATAAAAATTTACGACGTATTAGAAAGTACGGTCAGCGGTTGCGAGGCATATTTCATTATTAGTTGTTTTTGTCCCCTGTACCCGGATATTGTAGGTTATTGGCGAAATTCTAAGGCATTTGTGAGAAAATTTATGGAATATGTCAACGTAGTTATGTCGAAATGTTTATTTTAGAAAGCTTCTTTTACTAATAATCATAAACATAAAATATGCTTTAATGTGAAATATCCTTAATATGCAATAGTTTAATTATAAAATGTAAATGTTATTAAGAAATGATTATCCATGAATCCAATAGGTAGATGATCAGCCTCCTGTGTCTGACACACACCGACTTTTTGGGTCAACGTAAGTTAAGCCTCACGATGTTTCCTTCACCATTCGAATGCTAAATGCGCACATAGAAAGAAAGTTAATTGGTGCACAGCCAGGGATCGAACCTACGACATCAGGCCAATCTTGCACAATTATGTATAGCTAAATTTCTTCCTTTCAAGTTTAAATTAAAACGCTTAAAGAAGATAATTTGTATTTTGTGTGTAACGACTAAACCCAAATTGGAATTTGCAATTCTTCCACATGGAGTAAAACACATTTCCTTTTTTAAAACATGTCTTGTTAGTCTAGTATTTGTGGTACAGTCGATAGTTTAAACAAAAAGATTTGATGATAGGGTACAAAGTTGTTTAGTAGGAAACTATTAAAGTGCTGGCAATAAATCTAAAAGATTTGCTTCGTGAGCCGGACAATAAAGGGTGAATAAATTGAGTAGATCTCTCGATATGTAACAAATCCACTGTGGATGGATGGTTTGTTTGATTAAATGGACGTTGGCTATGAAAGAGAATGTCTTAATAGACAAAGGTATGTTTACAGTGGCGGACTTACAAATTTTCAAGGCTATATATATATTTTAAAGACAATTCACACCAATTGACCTAGTCCCATGCTAAGCTGGTGAAACTTGTGTTAAGGGTACTAGGCAACGGATATACATACATATTATGGATAGATAGACATATAAATACATATTTTAAACACCTAAGCACAACACTAAATGCTCATCACATCGATGTTTGTCTCAGCCGGGGATCGAACCCGGGAGGACCCATGGATTCGCAGTCAGGGGTACTAACCACTAGACCAATGAGTGGTCATAATAGGCTGTGACGTTTTTGCCGCCCTTGCCTTTATAATTATCATGCCCTAGATTATATTTAAAATCCAACAATATCGTTGCAGGTAAATTTATTTTTGGGTTTGATTTTTGAGCACAAAATTATGCACATCCTTAAAACGCTCAGTTGTGGAACGACGGACGTCGAGGTGATACGGATGGTATTTTGTATTCTGCCGTCCGATAATGAAACTCAGCTGTAGGTATTAGGCAATTCTTCCCACTACTTATTTATTTTTGTGAATAAAAAAATATAAGTGTCTTGGCTGTTAGACCTACTATATTTGTTACTATATTTTACCGTATTTAAGAACATATATGTACCTACGGATAAACTTAGACCCTATTGTAATTTTCTAGTCTGATATCGACGTAAATATTCCGTAAGTTATTTCGGAATCTTGGATTCGTATGGCAATTGTTTTGATCCCGGTACTATAATTGGGCGCTAATAATTGTCTGATTTAGGGCAGTTTCTATGCGCCGCCCGCGCTCGATTCATGAAAAATATTTATCGCCCCCGGGACTCAGGGATTACGTTACGTACGTGATACAGAGGTATTTTATTGGTCATTTTGATGACTTAACAATACAGTGTTGTGCTAGAAGATTGAGCATTGTGTAGTACTTGATTTTGAATTTTGGAAAACTACCGAATATATCCGAAATAGACTCATAGAAGACCGATATTTATATTATATAAAACAACGTGAATGCTTAAAATTATACAAGAAAAAATTACATTACAAATTTTTCCCACAAAAATTATCTATATTAGAACATAAGCAAGATAGCAAAGGCAAAAATTAAACAAGCAACCACAAAATTAACAACAAAACAATAATAATAGTTAAAAAAAACTAAAAAACACGCTTTTAAAGCACATCAAACTAAAAAGTGAAAAATAATTCCTAATTTAGGCTGAAAATGTTAATGAACAAAAAATACTGGTATTATTGTGAAAAAGCGTGGGTTGCTGGATAGACGAAAAATATGGCACAGAGCGCCCAATGTTTTTTTATATTTGTCATTTTTATTTCCGGATTATTGCATTATCGATCTTTGACAGGTGCGCAAAGTTTGAATTCGTCTGTCCGTTAAAATTGGGTCAAAATCGAGTCCGAAGGAGTCGGTTACATACAGACATACAGATGAAGCTAATATAAAGCGTGTAAAAATAACTAAAACTAAATAGAAACTTAAACCTAATTTTAAATCATGTTTGATTTTAAAGATATGAATTACGTTTTTAAGACCTGTATGTGTGTGTGTATTGGAACTTCTAATTCATGCAATTGTTTACCTTAAAAGAAATATACGAACCCTAAATTCGCTGTAATTTCATCTCCCACTTAGAAATCGTAAAACTAACTTTGGTAGCGCTAACTTTATATCATAAATTAATGACATTTCCAAACTTATTGACATCGAGCCGTGGTTACAAGGGTCAAACAACTGTTGTCGATAATTACAGCACTATCGAGTTGTCGGCATATGGTGCTTCACTAATAAGGGCAAGGGTGACGATTGGGCGAAACGGATCGGGATTATGGCAACACTTGTGTTTGCCCTTCCTGTGAAAGACAGTGTCTTAATAGGTGCTTTCTAGATAGATTGAAATAGTTCTGTTACTGTTTATAAGATATACATATATAGGTCTTTTCATTCTAACCCACCCGGACTATTTCTACGTACCTACTTACGTATACTAAAATTTGGGCGATTAAAATTTGGGCGATTCAAAAGTTTGAGCTAGACAAATATCAATCAATATTATACTTGGTAAACTCAAACTCAAATATTTTATTCATATAGGTAAACAAGTACACTTATGAACGTCAAAAAGAAGTTAAATTAATTGTTAATTTACATTTACTACCAGTAGTAGCAAGGGCGTAGAGCGGGTAAGAAGAACTGGCAAGAAAGTATCAGCCTTTCTTTTTCAGTCTTACAAATTGTTTGAACTGGAGCAAATCAATCCGAAGGATTAGGATCATTTAAATAGTCGTCAAATTTATAAAAAGCTTTATTGATTAATTTACGTTTAACGAGGGCTTTGAATTTATTTAGTGATAATTCTCTGAAAACAAATGAATTTGGATAAAAACGTACAATACTTTTTGTGATATTCCCGCTTATTTAGTGGCAACACCCGCACGCGAATATCGTGCTATGGTGATAATCGTGGCGCCATATTGCTCTGACTGCGAGAAAACGTATTTATCTCAAATTAAAGGGGTTAAGGTGCAAACAGATGTACTGAATTTAATATAATATGGCAACGTGATAATTCTAACTAAGTATATATAATGTATAGCTTACGTTGATATGACGAATTTAGGTAATTATTAATTTGGTTTTGGTGCTATAACTTGAATTTTACATTGTTTATTTTACTTAATGCGATAAATAGAGTTTTAATTAGATTTAATTAACGCTTTGGTGTTTAAAGTACGCCTTATTATTTATTCATGGAACTAAACATAAAATAAAAGTATTTTCTTAACCTAGTGATAGTAAAAATAATTAAAAAGAAAATTAAATCAAATTTAAAAGGATGGTCCCTGTGGCAGTGTACCTTTAATGCTGGCAGCATTTCCTCGCTGTATTGCGATACTTATTCGGTCAGCGGCCCAAGAGTCTCTAGTCCAAAGGGAACAAAATCCAACTTGGAGGAAAGACGTTTTACTTATTTTAGGTTAAGTCAGATTTTTTTTAAATGTCTTGAGAACCACACTGGAACATCCACGCTATTTTGACAAATTTCTTTCAACTAAAACCAAATATTACATAAAATACGAGGACTAGGACAGCATAGAGCTGTAGCAATTCGTCGACCGCTAATGAGTGCAACAGCAGCGCCATGCGGCCACCGCGGCCGCCGCGAGAACTAATTTACAGTGATGGATCGCCTTTGACTCTCATTGCAGGCTATCAAAAACTTTTTAAAAACTCTAGGAAATATTTCGTCACTCTGTTAAAATGACAGTTAACATGTCGTATTTCAAATGTCACCGATTCGTTTTAATAAACAATTATGAAATGTTCATCATTTAATATGAATTACACCTAACAGTTATATATCAATGTACTGTCAAATACTCGTCTTTGGTCTTCAAATATTACTTAGAATTATATGTTTATAACGAATGGGATGTTTAAGGATTGCTGTGACGTCACAATGGCCATCAGGTGCCCTTAAAACTGATTCGCGCGCCATTAATTTGACAAATGTGCGCGAATCGCAACGGGATGCTGCCCGACACACCCCGTGTACGCCGCGCTTTATGTCGTGTGTACCTCGCTTTTCACGGTTTTGTTTAGAATTCCAATTTTAAATTCGTTGTTTTGACAAGTCTGAATTTAAAATTCAAAGTTTATCTGACAGGTTGTAAATATTTGACATTTCATAACACATCACTCAAATAGATAATAAGAACTTTTGAAATTGGCATGTTTATTTATTTTTAAAATTTATAAACTTCTATTTATAAAATAGTGTATTTAAGTCATAAACTAGAATCGTTATATATTATGTCATCTGTCAAGTTTGTCGATAAATTGCTTCAAATGTCTTACGATATTAAAATTAAGAATAAGTTTGTTAATTTATTAATTTTATTAGGCAATTAGTGTGATGAAAGCACTAAATTATTTTGAATGCATTAATAAATACATTAATAGTTGATAGATTACTACGCCTATCCGTTTTAATGTGAAATAATAAAATAAAACTGTCTCCATTATTCTTATTTAGATTTTATCAATTGCAGATTTATTAAACGAAATAGATTCGCACTCATTTCAGATTTGTTTTTTATTTATTTGCAGATCAACTAATATTTTTATTTTATATAGCTTAAATTTCTTACTAAGTAAATGAAATTATTTGAGAAATAAAGTATCTTTGAACTGAAATTTGATTTATTGAATAAGGAAAAGTCAGATTTTGACAACAAGAAGAATCCAACTCGCTTTTAAATCACTTGGGATAGTCTATAGCCAGTCTGTAATCTATAGACAGAAGATACCTCGAAGCTCAATAAACAAGTAACAATTTCACGCAGGCCGTCGCGATGCCATCTTTAAGGCCCTCTAATGGCGTCGGCCCTTAAATTTTTAACTTTATTTATTGTCTCTGGACGGCTATCGCCACAGAATCTAGTCGTTATGACTTGTACTACGTTGTTAAAATACTTGTATTATCTGTATTTCGATATTCAATAAATTTGGACATATTTTAATACAGCTTTCGGACTTGTTTTTTTTGTTAAATTGATATCCGTCCCAATTAAAATTACTTAATGCGTCAAAATACCAGTTTAGTATACCTAAATTCCCACAATATGCAAAAATCTAAGTAAATAATAAATAATATGTCGAAAGAAAGTTTCGACATATTATATATTACAAGGTATTTCTGACGTACATTAATAGCATACATTCGAAGACTTAATGCGATTTTCGATTATTTTTATCGGCGACATTAATCAACACATAAATTAGACATGTTTTTGTATAAACTTACAAAACACAACGAATTCTAGACATACGTAATCAAGAATTAGGACAATGGCGTTCCAACAAAGACGCGAACAATGCGAAAGAAAAACAAAAGCCGAATTTACGTTTAAAAACAACGTAGATAGGATTCGTATCTATCCTATTTAGATATTAATCTAAACGAAAAAGCAATTCAAAATAGGCAACAAGCTAACAGTAGGGTTGGGTAATTGGCCATTTATCAAAGAAGGGGTTAGCTCCTGCCGCTCTCTGCTACCCTGGTACAGGCCCCGGGCACTCACTGTTTAAGACACACAAACAAACAGATTGTGGGAGTTTTTAATTGATTTTTCAAACAATTTCAGATACGTCAAACAATGTATATGTACGTATAAAGCTCATATATCAGTTTCAGTTTTATTAAATATATTAAAAGGTATGTGATTCTCTGTCCTTATTGAAAATATCCTGATTGATAGAGACAGCCTTATTTATCTAACTTGACTATTTTAGAAACAAACAAATTCATAATGCCTGCTTTAATAAACGTCATTTGAAACATTATATAACAGAAAAATCCCTGGAAAAGTTCAATGTCATACGAAAATTTCGCAAAATAATCCGTTTCCTAAACACACAGGTGGCGTGGACCCCAATAAAGCTCATTTAAGCCGGGTTTTAAATTCAACCTCCCGTTAATGAAAGTTCCTTATCAGCGCGTTGTTTTGAATTATTGCTCTGTTTTAGATTAGAAGCTAATCTTGGGAATAATATACATTTAAGAGAAAATTAAAACAAATTTAAAAAATTCATTCAATTTTCTTTTTATTTACGTTTATTATTTCTATGTAGGAGAGAAAATTGTTAATACTGTATATTTGATTGTTATGTTAATAAACGTTTTTTCATGTAATGTAGCCGATAATATATTGGATTATTTAATTGATCGTAATGTTCAAATCTTAACGCCTCGTAAAATTATCATTTTTGAAGCCGTAACGTTGTTTACGACTTGTTCTACCATGATTATGTAATAAATGTCTATTCTTAATTAGAATTTTAATTTTTACGACTTTAATAAACGTGATGGCTGTTAACTTTAGTGTCGTAACACTGTTTATTGAAATTATGATTAATTGTAGTTTAAATTAATTTCTACTAAAACAAGGAGTTCATTATATGGTTTGCGTTTTCGAATAATTTGATATAAATTTCATTCTTGTATTTGAAATCAAAATTTACAACAAAGCTAAGTATTACCTATTTCCGTTTTTATTTATTTATAAAAAACGTGTATTTTATTTATACAAGAAATTATGACATCACAAATTTTTACACACGTAAATCACCAATTATATTAGAACATAGCTTGCTTGCTTAGCAAAGGAAAAAAATAACTAAAACAAATGAAAACTTAAACCTCATTAAGAGATAAGCAAAGTTACGGTAAGTTGGTAGACTTGTAAAATATATCAATATTTTCATAAATGTTAGTAATTAAGTTGTAAGAGATAGCCTATTCACTTCTAGTTCCAGTAACTCTAGGATTACAAAGAAAGGAAAATTTTGTATGAAGATCTTTATAGAATACTATACATATCTAACTTGTTTTACGTAATCTTTAATTCTACCAAAGGTATAAAATCTTGTCAAGCTAAATATAATATATATTGTATGTTCTAAAGATTAACTTCAAAGAGGCAGTCATCCCCACTGTTATGCCAGAACCCCATAACAAAACAACCAGAGATTACAAGTTAACTTTTCCGATCAGACACCATAGACAAAAGCTTAGATTTTACACGGACGGATTGTCGCTGGCAACCCTTTGACAATCAGAGAATTGGGGTGACAAATTGCTGTCACTCTATTTTGTTTATGCCCCTGGCATAATGTTTATTTCTGGCGAGTAATGGGATTTATAAGCAAATGTTTTGCATTAACTAATAATAGTAATGAAATTAATATTTCCAAATATAATTCCCGATTTCTGATAAATAAGAGATAGCGAAGGCTGTACCTATTCATTAATGATTCTTTAACAAGCGGTATTTTTATATTCAAACCTGTTTATTCTCTTAAAACGTGTAGGTATAATATGGCGTTATTTCGTAGTTTAGTCGTAGTCTTAACTTTAGCAGTGTTGGCCTAGTGGCTTCAGCGTGCGACTCTCATTCCTAGGTCATAGATTCGATCCCCGGCTGTTCACTGCTCGTACGGTGAAGGAAAATATTGTGAGGAAACCGGCTTGGGTCTAAGCCCAAAAAGTCGGTGTGTGTCGGGCATAGAACTTTTAAATTTACTCGCCTTTTAGATTGACAAATGATCATGAAACATACAGAAATCTGAGGCCCAAGCCTAAAAAATCTTGTAGGGCCACTGATGTTTTAAAATTTTATTTAGTTGTAGTCTTTTTTAAATATATAATTAATTAATGAAAGACTCTGAGTCAAAAATATAACCTTATTTAGACTCCAAATTTGTTGCATTACCGCGTATCGATGAAAAACCTATCTCACAATCTACACGCCACGAAAAATACCAAGAATTAATTTTAAATAATCCAGATTTGTTGCTATTAACATAATTTCGAAAGAAACGTACTGCGATCGTAGTTAAGATAGGCTCAGTAATTAAGATGCGAATTTGCATAGTGACGGCCCGCACCGTTTGACATTTCATTCCGCCATTCCCCTTATCTCTCTTATCATTCTAAGAAACAACGAAATATGAGTACGAACGAGTGATTATCTTTATTTGGTTAGAAGCTTTCTCTGAAAGTAAAGAAAACGGGTGTATAACATGAAAATACTTTTTTTATTGTATACATAATCAGAAGTCAAACAGATTCAAATTACATACATAAGATAATATTACAGACATTTTATTGCGTGTAAAACGTCACCAACATTGGCTATTACCTATTGCCTCAAAATAAAATAGACAAAAGAAAAAAAAAACAAACAAAAGAAGCGCGTTTTTTTTTAAATACGTGTCATTACTAGTATGCTTTTACATTACTACACTAAATTAAGACTAATCAGTAATTTAAGTCTAAAATTGTACATACTGTATACATATTTGATTGTTATGTAAAGCTAATAATTTGATAACACGAAGTCCACAACTAATCTTCCTTAAATGTAAATTTAACCTAATGTACTAATAATGATATTAAACAAAGTGTCCAATAACACTACTAGCAAATACTCTGTGTTTTTTCATTTACCACTGTTTAGCACTTAAGACTAACGTACACACTAATTCACTAAAAATAAGCGCGTAACAAAACATCCGCAATTATAACACAAAACGGGCGATATAATTAAAAACAAATAGAATCTAAACTATGACAGACATCATAATCCCTATACGCTGTATAGAACCAGCTGCGGCTCGTACATTAGACGCAAATTAATACGACTCCGTGCACCTGTGGCCTGCTTCTTTCCGAATTAACCAAGTCCCAACAATGGAGAACTTTTTCCTGCGGCTATATTTCAAACTGTCACAGTTAATCTTTTTATCAAAGTTGCGAGTCTGCTGTAATTACGTTTTTATCTATTGATATTTTATAAGTTATGGAGTACACTTAGAGCAGTGGTGGCGTAGTGGCTGCAGCGTGCGACTCTCATACCAGAGGTCGTAGGTTCGATCCCCGGCTGTGCACCAATGGACATTATTTCTGGCGGCCTTTCGAGGCCTGGACCTAAAGAGGTTGTAGCGCCACTGATTAATTTTTTATGGAGTACACTTATAATGTTTTTGAAGTACGTAAAACAGGCACCAATATGTTACAATAGAATTCAGCTAAAATTCAAGTTTATAATTAGTAGCAATGGTTGGCAAGAATAAAAAAGGAAGTTGAAAAGAAATAATCCAAGCAGCTGTACGCTAGCGTAATTAGTATTCTTGTATCATTCAATAGTAATTTCCACACTGTAACCTTTCTTAATTAAATGCCAGTTCATAACAATTTCAATTTACATCTCAAGACGCATTTTGCGTATTCCAAAAACGTTATTTAATTCAACAGTAGCAATTCGCATTACAAAACGAACAGCGTCTAGGCGTATAATTTATATTTAATTTAAACAAGACGACATCGCTATTCGGGATACGATCCGTAATTAAAATTCCCGCCATGGCGGCCGGGCGCGCGCCGCGACAGTTTTCGCGCCAATTTCAACGGACCCGGAAATTAATTGTGACAGAAGACGCGGTCACATCCGCTTTCCGTTATTGCAATTGCATTAACATCCTATTATTTGCACAGAGTAAAAATATCGCTATCGGTGATCGAGCTGTCATCGAGTTGAAAAATCGATGCGATTCGAATAACAGTAACAGTTATCAACGTTCTTGATCTGAAATGGTAATTTCATTTTAATAATATATTTTTATACTTTATTGAAATACTTGCACGTTATCTTAGTATCTTTGACATTTAAGTTAAATTACTTATATTTATAAACATGGTAATACTACTCTTTGTTAAAATTGTTTGTAGTCTATGCTCGTAATACATAATGTAAGTCGTTAGATAGCCTGTATTCTCGTTGGAAAGGATTAAGTGCAGTTTTTATATAATTCAGTGGGCTCAGGTGGACTCGGTGTGTCATTAGTTGATGAGGGTCCCTCCCTTTGTTTTCCCTTATTCAAACTGTAATTGAGGACTTAAGTGTGCTTTTATGAATGTTTGTATATATTTTTAAATAAATTAATTCACATATGATATCAGACAGACGTAAACAAGCTTAATGTAAGCCTCATAATTAGGTACAATCTTTGGTAAAAGAAAGTCTTATCTATAACTAGAATCTTTACAAACAATACCTATAATAGACAATAGAAGAATAGGCGTGTCTCTTCATTAATAATCTGCCCTAGATATTGTAAGAAATAATAGATTACGAATTGTATATAATATTCATAGTCAATTAAAATCATTGTTTTTTTAAATTTATATAACGACAAAAAACTATGTTCATATCGGATAGCAACCTAAAGTCTCAAGTTTTATAACGCGATGACACAACATAAAAGAAAAATATATCAAGTAGCCATTATGGCAACACTCAAGAAAAAACAATAGACAATGGCGAACCGGTGTAGATTATATTCCATTAGAATTGATCTATGTCTCGCAATTTCGTGATAAGATTGGAAAAATTTATAGTTTTATGCTCTATGCTTTTAGTCATACGACGAGATTTATTTACATGATTATATGATAAATCGCTGACATGAAAAAACTGTTTGTGAAACATTTCATCTTAGTTTTAAAATATGTATGTTGAAAACGCGCCAAAACATTGTCAGGTTTACTTTATTATCTATGTCCAGGGGCTTTCAAGAATAGATTAAATTTAGTCTTGTAACACGTCTCTAAAACAAAATGGCCGTTGTAGTACAAGCTTATCATTTTGCTAATAAACATCGTGGTATTAATATGAAATACGAAACAATGTACTATTTTTTATATTTCTACTGATAGATGGTCATTTATTAAATATTATTATGTTAGAGGAAATATATACATAAACAAAACACTTAACAAAATTGTGTCGTATTTTCGTAGTGAACACGAGTTAATTTTACTCAACTCAAGCCTCTGTAAGAATTTGGGTTCTCTATAGTCGTTGAAGAAGTTTTTAATGCAACCACAGACAATCAAGCACGTTACACGTTCAAATCATAGTGGACATGTCGATACATAAATAATCGAATCGTATGTGATGTCTAATTGTTGCTTATGGTTCCACAAGGCAATTTGCAGTGGTGATTGATCGCTTTGCCCGTTAATTACATGTCATGGCTCCCCATTAACACAGCCTTTTTACGTTTACCGACATGTGATTAGAAAGCCTTTCGAATATTTTTAAATTTACTTTCTATTTCCGTCTAAATATCCTTATCCGTAATAAAGAAATATCTCTTAGCGTCGTATGACTGCTGTCAAAACAGTGACTCCATCTTACCCATTACTCAGCCCGTGACCATGTGAAGACAGTTTAATTGTTATCATTCGAGGCCAAAAAGGGCAGTAATCGCATCGCATGGAAACCCAAGGCCTTGGGAGGGGTATACTCTTTCCTTAAACAGTTGGAGGTCGTATCTCCCGGGGAAGACCCCCACCGGGAGTCGATTCCACAGTTCGCTAGTTCGCAAAAGAAAGTGTCTTGGAAGTCATCAAGTTGGTGCTAAACACTGCAGAACACTCTCCATAGTACACTTTGTACGATACGCATACTTAACTTTCCTGCTATTTTCCCAAAAATAGCAGTGATAGCAGATATGTCAAAAAGGCTTGCCTATGTTGCATAATTGAAAATCAATAAAAAAAATACATCGTTTCTCCCGCTCGCGAGCCCGCATTAAATTCCCAGTAGCACGCACGTAACAGTTAGAAAACTGCTTCAAGAAAAATAAATTCCTTATTTAATTATCGGATGGCACGCATTACAATTTTAAATAATACGCGTAGGTGTCGCAATAATTTATCCATTCTAAGATGTAAAAAGGAGAATCGATTACACACGAACGGACACGATACCTACCGGGAAATTAATTAATCGAATTAATAACAAAACAAATGAGTCGATATCTTACATAAATCGATGCGCGTGGGCACAAGACGAATGATCGCTCCGTGGCGATTCGATTTTTTATCGAGTTTTAATGTGCTTCATGGACTTTTGAATATTTGTTTGTGTTAATGAGGAAAAGTGACGACACATGTTTTTGATTTAAACGGAGACAGTTTTAGTTCAAACTTGAATAAAAAGTATAATGTGGTTGCTTGTTTAATTGATATTTTTTTCCCTTACTAGCTTGCTAATGTTCTAATATATTTGATGTGTAGGTATGTATGTAAAATTGTGATGTCATATTTTGTTGCATAATTTTACGTACTTTTAGAGCTTAAGTGGCACTACAACCTTTTTAGGTCTGGGTCTTAGTTTTCTGTATCTATATAATTTGTCAATCTAATAGGCAAGTAGGTGATCAGCCTGTGCCCGACACGCACCGACTTTTTGGGTCTAAGGCAAGCCGGTTTCCTCACGTTTTCCTTCACCGTTCGAGCGAATGTTAAATGCACATAGACAGTCCATTGGTGCACAGCCGGGGATCACGGGAATGACAGTCGCATGCTGAAGCCACAAGACAAACACTATGTATTTTGACAAGACTCTGCTCTGTCAAAATACATAGAGAACCTTACAGACTATACAAACTCAGTTTTTCCATTAAATGAAATGGATGATTGTGATAAAAACAATAAAAAAGTCTATTCAAATTGTGGTATTAAGAAAGATAAGCTCAGTTTTTAAACTTTTTATTCGTTTATCAGATGGCTTAGGTTTGAATTTAAAGGTACGGAAAGTTTTAATAGAGTTCAGGCAATCTGATCGAGAAAGTATTAAAATAAATTCTTTGAGTGCGGAATTCAATAGCTCGACTGCAAGTAATATATATTAAATTCTAATTTTATATTTACTGCCAGTTCTCAAATCAAGGGCGTAGAACGGAAGAGAAGAACTTGCAATAAATTCTCCTCCCCCGTTTACATTTGGCTTACGCTTCTAATTATTACCTAAAATATTTATATGTAACTAAACTAAAGTTAACATAACTCACGTAACAACTTTATTAGATTAGCGCAATTTTCGCCGCACTGAGTTCGTTATAGCCTACATAGGTTCTGTGGCAACTGTGTATACTAGTTTTATGTATTCATCAGACTACTAAATAATATCTATTTTAATGTCGTTCAAGAGTTAATAAAGGTTTAAATTAAGCTTATTAGTTCTGTCGATAGCTAATTGGGCGGTTTATTCCGTTCTTTAGATATTTAGAAAATAAAGTTTTACACTCTAAAAAAAGAATCATATCTGTAAAACAATTTAAGGACTATGTATGATATATACAAGATGACTATATCTTGTATTTCTGTTTGTGACATTTTTCCTTATTGATAAATAATATCTTTTTAGTATTCTATGACTCTTGAGTTGAGAAAATATGAATATCGTGTATCAATAAAGCGATTCTCATTAAAAATGTGTAATAAGTCGCCATTTTGATTGCTTTCAAAAAACAATTAAAAACATCTTATGTCTCGCAGATTCCTTTTTAATCTTATACAAAAGTAAAACTCTTACCTCTTTATCATTAATTAGGTATAGACGAACACGAATTTCACAAGTACATTTAAAAAACAACATAAGCAGACATTTTTTCACAAATAAATACCATTTTTGGTCGGGCATAAATCCGTAGCTAATTCCTTTGTCCACAGAATGTAACAAACAATGCTATATTTCACTCGCTCGCACTTATGTTAATCGCGTGTGTCAGAGTGTGACAGCTTGACAGCACGTTGTTCTAATGGTTATAGTTTTCATCTGTTAAAACTAATTCGGGCTTATACAGAGTTTTAGATTTTTGGCAAATAATTTATGTGAAAAAGATTATAAATTTTGATTAATTTACATCAGTTTTAACATACTACTGTATACGCCCGACGAACTAAAGCTTTTTTTCACAGGTGTGATTTCTAGAACTCTATATTACCTACGCTTTAACTATTTTTCTTTGAGCTTCTTATTTGGTGATTACGTCAACAGTAATTATTTACTTTTTTACACTTATTACCCACACATTGTCTATGCTTGAAAAGGAAATGGATTTTCGAGGATTCCTAAAAAAAATTAATACGTTTATGTACTATTATTTTGGAGAGCTTTCCTACTTTTGCTGACAAGAGGAAGGGGGGGGGGGATAAATTTCAGTAGATTTACGTGATACCTGCCCTGCGATTCTGTAACTCACTTTTCGAACTCACACAGCGGTTTTCGCATCGGCGGTCGCTCTGAAAGCAGTTGTGAAGCAGTCATTTTATTATTTGGCATTCTGATAAACAATAAACTACAAGCTCCCACCTTTTCAGGATGCCAAATCATACAATGATTGCTTCACGACTGATTTGAGAGCGACCGCCGATGCGAAAACCGCTATGTGAGTTACAGAATCGCAGGGCTGAACGGTTAATATGTGATTATTTTATTGTAAAACTCAGTACCTACTTTTAAATTTTACATATTACTTTTATCCGAATTAAAAAAACCAGATAATCAGACTTCTATTGATATGTCGATATTGAAGTGGAGTTCAAAAACCTGTCCTCGCTTGAAAGACAGTATATAATATAGTATTTAAGTAGTATATTTAGTATACAAGTGACATCCATTCCTGGCCGGTCGCCAAAAGCTCTGTTAAAAGCTCCCGCATCATGAAAGCCCAGCGCTAATACTCTGTATAAATCTAGTATTATGCTATCTTAGTATACTGTTTGGACACTCGGCTTTGCTCATCACATATTAAAACCCCTTAAAACCCCTCAATACTTTTTATGGGTCACAGTTAGTTTCATTTTTTTCATAGATAATTTGTCTATATTTAGTTAGTCTATGCCTAGTGTTCGATAATGAATGGGTAAGTTTTAGGTAACGAGACTTAACAAGCAACTACCTATGACTCCCGTAAGTCATTTTTGACGTACCTACGCAATTCAAACTTAATGCAAAGTATTGAAAGTCGATTTCGATATATATAAAATCTAATATATTTTTGGTATACTTAGCACTCTTAACTACTAGAATCCTATCATCAGCATGCTGGTTGCTACAGCGTGCGACTCTCATCCCCAAGATTGTAGGTTCAATCTCCGGCTGTGGACCAATGGACTTTCTTTCTATGTGCGCATTTAACATTCGCTCGAACGGTGAAGGAAAACATTGTGAGGAAAGCGACATGTTTTAGACTGAAAAAGTTGGCGTGTGTCAGGCACAGGAGGCTGATCACCTACTTGCCTATTATATTGACTAATAATGATGAAACAGATCAAGAAATCTGAGACCTAAAAAAATCTAGCGCCACTGATTATTTAACTTGTAAATAAAACAAATGTTAAAACTATTCTTACACAGCACTATTTCGTATCTCAGAATTTTTCGTTACCGGGATAAAAGCCAATACATTAGTGGAGGTCACAATAGCTTGATTTATTGTCCCATGCCCCACTCGGGACACCCTGATCTCCATTCAGATATTGATTTGCGATACTGCTCCAAGCTTTTTGTCCTTATATCCGGTTTGAAAAATGTCATTTTTCAGAAATATTTTGTAATGGCATTTAAATGAATTGGTAATGGATTTATTACATATTTAAATGCGAGAATTATATTAAATATTCATTAATAATTAATATATTCTGTCAGTCGTTCAAAATTTATATCGAAATTCAATCTGTAAGACAAAAATAAAACGTACAAAAAATCTGCTTTTTAGCTCCACATTGAAAAATATAACCGTTATATGGTTTATTTGATTTGCCAATGTCAAAAAGTCTGTTAATCTGTAGACTTATTATTATTGGCAAATAAAATAAACCATTTTTTAACTAATTTGACCTTAATGTTATTAAATTATAATGAAAATAGCAGCTAATACCAGCGCCATTACTCCGACATATATATTCCCACTTATTTGTACCATAATACAAAAATTAATTTTTAAAATCAATTACCCAAGCCTTGCATAATAGTCAGCACTTATATAGTCTATAATTTTCTTATCTAAGCAGTAACCGATACATAATCTATGGATAATTCTATAATTACGCCAATGACATCGCACTAACACAAAATGGCGGCTAGGCGGGAAATTGATCAATTTACAAATTGCTGTAATTTCTTACTCGTTTCGAATGCAGTGCTTTCAACAGCTAGCGTGTCTAGATTATCTTTAAATTATTATTCCAAGTACTTTATGGCAATGAGAATTACGTAAAAATTGCACTAATTTTATATAGGAATTGAAGAATGATAGAACGATTTAAAAATAAAGAGGAAACTGGATTTAGATGGAATTCTTTTACATTTATCAAATAATCAGGTTATTTATTCGTTTCCATTTTTGAGAATATACACTAAATGTGGTGACGTCACGTCTGCATTACGTAGTCTGTGTGAATAATTAAAAATTTGGCAGCCGCCGGCATGCGGTTGGGCCTTGTGGTTCCTGGTGCATTGCGTTTTGCAAACTTGAGACTAAAAAGGTTATTTTACCTCATTTATTCCTCGAAACTCATCTTTACAAAAGAACCTTAGAACCACTTTAAATTTTATACAGAATATTTACTCAATCTTCTCCGCTAACTTCTTTAAGTTAGTCACGCGACCTCTCTTTTCCCTGATGGCCCATTCCGATACGGTATTAACCGACATAATTATTTATAATTTCCTTACTAATAATCCTATTAATGATATATCCAAACACGTCACGTGACATAACATCTATCTTCGGCACAAACGTCAATGTAGTTATTTTAAAGCGAAGCTGATGCCTAATTATACAGAGATGAATAATTATAATACGCAAGAGCCCCGCCCAATGGGAGTTCATACAAAATCCGCAAGTTATAACGAACACACCAGCTGTGCCTCCAACACTATACTGTATATTTTATTGCTATAACTTCTACTTAAGGCATTATTTAAAACCTGTAAGGGGTGCGGCATTAAGCATACGCTTAATCTGGGATTTCTTAGGCTTCATCATAACTTTTGAATACTTAAGTAAACTTACTTAAGAAAAGCTTCGTATCAAAACATCTAGAAAGGCAGATAGAGCCACGTGCCAAAGCTACACATTCGGCCCCGTAAATCGACCCTTTGTGCGGGCAGAGCGGGCCGAGATAGTCAGAATTAAACTTGAATTTAAAACCATTTTATATTAGCTAAGCTCGCTTAGATCGCTCCCGTGCCGCGCCGGAGCGATAAGAGAATTGCCCTGTCAGGCACCGCATGATATATTTGACCAGCATTTCCATACCCAACCCTCCCCTTCCTCCCACCCTATTTTCATTTTGTACGTGCTATAACTGTAGAAGGTGAGAGTTTCGTATTTAATGGGATACGCTCGTCCTGTCAAACCTTTGATAGAGGTGCACGTGTTATTGCTTTTGCGAATTAAGGGCACAGATTAAAAATACTAATGTTTTTGATTTTTTTTCTTTGAATTTAGAACGTTTGACGAAAAAGTTTTTTCTCCTTAATTACTGTTTCCTTAACAAGAAAAAAAGTGCATGCGTACAAAGTACACATGTTAGAAGTGAAACTTCTTTGGCAAACTAATTTTTAAGTCTTGTGCATACTTATACAAATCTATAACTTTAAATTTCCGAGACTTAGAGGGAGGGAAAAAGGATGATATATTAGGAATTTAACTGTCATTAAAATATTTTGAATAGTTTAGTGTCGTAAATTAATACAAATTATAAATTTAATTTTTTAAATTTATTTCGTGGCATTTTTATTGAGATTTCAATAAATTATTATTATATAAAATATAAAAAAATACTAATATTTCATAAATTCTCTTTATGAAATTTTAATTTTTTTTCGCTCTCCCTTTCCTTCGAGAAAAACGCTGCACATCTTCGTGACGCAAATTTTATTATTATTGCGTTTTTTTATACGTAAAATTTTTACCTTCATGCGCCTAAAGAAGTTTCACTTCAAAATTCTTCAATTTTAATGTATTATTTTGCTTGGAATTATAGTAATTCAACCTTCATAAATTTGCTACTGCAAAGCGAAAATTCGGAATATTTGCTATCTCGTCCAAACGGGGCGTCAGTTTACAACAACCAGGACATCATAAAGTGCAAACAACGTTTTCCATTACAATATGTTTACCGATCCGAGCTCCGCATTATGTATGTTGCCCCGGTACAATTTATGAGACGGCTGCAAATATTTGGGGAAAACGAAGATTTTGCTTGCTTTGGAAAAGAAAAGTGTGGAAAACTTTTTTGTTAACTTTTTTTATCGACGTTTTTAATGCCTAAAATATTTTAACACGTCGATAACCTTTTAAAAGTCGAGTAATATCTTTTTTACATACAAACTTATTAAAATACAGAAATATGATCATAAAAATACAGAAACCTGAGACTTAAAAATGTTGCAGCACCAATGATTTATTTAATTAACGAATTTCTTTAAAATCTAGTCTAGTACCAGGCGCACAATTAAAAATGGACTTTATTCATTAAATCTCATACTAGGATATCATAAATTGCAGCATACTAGCGCATCGGGCGACCGCTGTCATCGTTTGTCACGCCATTTCACGCATTGTTGGACAATAACGCAGGCATTGTGCGTTGTGACGTGACGCCCTGGTACCACTATGTCATACCTGACACGAATCCACATAAGTTAGCCTGAAAAAGCCTTTTTTGCCTTCTCCTCTCGTACAAGTAAGATTTAGGGGCGGATTTAGGGGTATCTTTATAAGGTAGTTTCCATTTTCTATAATCTTTTGTGTTGCAAAATCATTGTTTAACTAACTGAGTGTTAAACGAGTCAACGGGAATAAATTTAATACTAGTTTTTTTAATCGTTAATTTCTGGAATATTCTTGACAACAACTAAAATTATAAAATAAATATACGTATATATTTCGTGATAATTTTTCGAATAAGCAAGTAGGTAATCACCCATCTGTGCCTGACACACAGTTCAAAACAGTGCTTCCCTCTTTTGTGCCCCATCTTAGCGTATCAAAAACAATATTAAGACCCCTATATAATACATACATATATAGAAGAATTTACTCTGAAATTACACGTAATAAAATAACTTTTCAAATCATAATTAAGAACTGAAATTCACATACATAATGTTTTCGGCCCCCTGTGGGTCCTGGGCCCCACGTAGGGAAACACTGCTATAAGCTACCATCACGCTTTTTAAACACTTATTACACAAATCCTTAAAATATTTATTTCGTGCATAAAAAACATATCATAATAATTTTCAGCGCGTTAATTTTGTTCGCCTGTCTTGTCCTGTCGGCGAAGAGGCTCACAAAACCGCGTATGACTTTGACACGTATGCCTATACAATTAAAGATTATATTTCCCCGAACGTAATGAATCGACTACCTTACAAAGGAATCAGCCACCCATACACTTGAGTTCATGTAATCTCACCAAAGAAAAAATAAAAGATATTTATAATACCGGTCCGAAAACGGTTGAATAACATCAAAATATGCTTGGAATGCAAGATCTGATCGCTAAGCCTTCGACCAAAAAGGCTATATATACTTTAATTTAAGATCGATAATTGTTGATAACAAAATATACAAAAATATATATGTGAAATTTCTTCTTTTGTCTTTAGTTTTTTTAGCCCACTCGTTAGTACTACCACTGCCATAAGAGAGGCGCTGGACAGCAACCAGTGGAAACAGATAGTACCCTGAGCTGACATGAGCTGCTGATTGAAGATAGTCTTTAGTTTTGTCGCCATAAACTATATAAACCAAGTCCGCCTGGCTGAGGAAGTAGCCATGATCAAATCTTCAAAAGGATATGGCACTATACTTAATATATACGAATTTCATTTACTATCCGCCCGCATCGACACCGTTTAGTTTGGCAAGCTTTTGCTAACTGCTATATTTGAGTCAATTCACATACAACCATAATGAATTATACATCTAAACCTTTATCATGAATCTCTATCTATCAATTACTGGAAACTATATAAAAATCCATTAAGTATTTTTTGAGTTTCTCGCGTTTATATGGAAGATATCGCTAGCTGTGGGCGTCCAGAGACATTTCGTATTCCGCTTTCTCTTAAATAA
Organism: Pieris melete; assembly: GCA_963693345.1. NCBI lineage: Eukaryota > Metazoa > Arthropoda > Insecta > Lepidoptera > Pieridae > Pieris > Pieris melete. The sequence continues at coordinate 754,198 of CAVNZK010000003.1, forward strand.
ACAATTTATGTATAAGGTATCTTTCTAATAAACAGAAGCAATTTGTGGAGTGGAGTTACCGATTTCTCCCGATTTTATCTCGATTCTGGACAGCGGTTTCAATCATTCGCCATGGTATCGAATAACGCTACGATTAACATCTCGATTGTCGAGTTTTAAGTTTACCGATTCGAATTTGTATCCTATTCAAATTAATTGGATTGAGGTGTGTATTAAAAAAAATAAGTTATCGATACACTTGATATTTAATTTTTTGTTTCATTCTACGGAAAAAACCAAAAGAAAAAAAATCATTTATCGAAGTGCAGCTGTCATATACAAACTAGCAATTATTATCTGGTAATTGACAATTTGAAAATCACGTAATGACAGACAATAATTTGTCTATAATTTGCGTTTTATAACGATTTGATTGAAACGCAATAAACTGTAATTAATTGGCACATGTCATTAAATGCGCCATAAACTTTAAAAAGTTTAAAAAGCAGTTGCAATAACTGCCCATTAAGTAATTTTAAAATATCATACCGTATTATGTAAATTAGGGCTAATAGAAAATAATTGAGTGTAATTTTAAATCAAGCAACACTGGCTCCGTGATGTGTACACAATTGAAACTACAAATTGCTGAATTAAACTTGTTTTGAGCAATTTGAGCAATCTGGGCAATTTTCGTATCATGACAGTGACATGACGCCACGCTTCACGGTCACGATCAATGGCGGGAATTGGGTTGGGTTGACAGATAATACTATTATTATCTGTGTAATTCTTTTGTAAACTGTGACGCGTCAATTATTTTTATACAAACTTCTTTGTCACGCCTCAATATTTACAGTTCGAAATTCAAAAATGAATCACTTCTATTTCTTAAATATTGTTCTTGTAATGTAATCTAATGTCTAGTTAAATTAAAGAAAAGAGGGCGTGAAAATTATATGCATAATTTTTCACAATTTATGATAACCTGAGCAGTTTCTTTAGTATAAAAATACAATAAATTCAAACAAAATTACACTCTATCAAAATCGCCTACAATAAGACATTGAAAAATGTAACCGCATTGCATAAGTATTAAGTACGATTCGCACGCGATTTTTTCCACGTTTACTAGAAAATTCCTATTTCAAACAGCCGTAATGAACTATGGAACACGTTCTAAGATTTTCCGAGAGTCTTGCAAAAAAGACCTCCTTCCCCCTCGCACGTACTGCACTTGCACCTCGAATTATTGCCATTTCGCTCTTTTGTTTCGTTGTCGACACTTCGCTCCGCCCATTTGTAAAATCGATCCGTCTCTTTCACATGCTAGTGATTTATGTGGGAGAGAACGGACTTGATCGATGTTTTGTTTTTCGACTTCGAATGTCCGCATCTCGCCGACCGGATTAGGCGAATTCAGCTGATAATGCGGAATATTCAGGACTTAAATTATTGTTTTAAGCTTATTTTTGATTTTATCGTCGCGTATTACGTTACATGAGTTATGATCCAAACTGTTTTCCGATGCACGAGATGTAATAAATACTTTTTAGTGTTAAGTAATTACCTATTCATGGCGAGAAATATTGGTAGTTTGATATCTCATGTTATTTATGAATCTATACAAAATATAATTAAGACATTTACGAATCAATGATCCGAGAAAGGAACAAATCGTTATTGTTTATCGAGTTCTATAAATCGCCGTTTGTTTACGGTCGAGGGAAAAACTTTGGAATTAAGATTTCAAGTCAAAGATGTGCTATAAAAAAATAATTTCAAAGGGAGCGCGCGGTATTTGGCGCGCAAAAAGCGCGGGGTCGACATTTGACAACTTGAGAAATGTCAGGACGGCGGATTCGGTTTCGTTTTTTAATTCTATTCTAATCAAAATAGTTTACGCGGTCATCGTTACTTAGTGGGGGCATTGTTTATAGAGCAGCCTGAGCGTGGGAAAGCCGACTTGATTTGACCAATTCTTTTTAACACCTATTTTGACCATTCATTTAAATAAATCTGGTTTAGAATATCAATTTGGGTAACATAAGTTCCTAGAAAGCTGGGTTCAGATAAGTAATCGAGAAGAGACAACATAGAGACTTGATAATCCAGGTTAAAAATGATCATCCACAGAATATAATAGACTTTTATATAATCTGTACTACACCAGTGTTACCAACAAAAGTATTTACATTCCAAATTTAAATCTAATTTTCGGTTCCATAAGCACGTGTCACCACATAGCGTATTCATGGGCCGATATATCACGTGGAAAACGGGAAAAATAGAGAAAAAGGGAAGAAACAGCTCCGGGTCTGACGTGCAATTATAACGATAATAACGTTTTCACCTCGCAGCGTTATTCTGTGTGTGATTTATGCGATCTTGCGGTTTTAAACCGCTTTTAAGATGCAAAAATTGTAGACTTGCTACTTTGTTATTCATTGAGTCGATTTGCATATACATATATATATATATATATTTATATATATATATATATAGTACTTCAATGTTAAATAGTTGTTTTAGGACTCTCGCTTAAATAAAGAGAAAATAGTAAGTAGATGAAGTAGAAAAATAGTTAAATTTTTACTTTTTTTTATGTAGCAGGGGGCAAACCGGAGAAGGCTTATCTGATGTTAAGTGATGGACATTCACATTGCCAGTGCGTTGCCGACCTTTTATGAGTTGGTACGCTCTTTTCATGAAGGATCTCTTTTGTGTGAAACGTCTTGTTTTTTGTTGGAATCGAGACTCTTTTGAGCTAAATCAAACATTGGATACGTAGTGTAGTTCTTTTACTGGTAATTATCAGTTAAAATAAATAAATTTCTACTCTATAGACGTAAGAGAATACAGAAATAAAAAAAAAGTCAGTCATGCCACAAAACGATTTAGGATCATTATCACAAAACAAAACCACACAGAACTAATAGCAACGTGTGATATCTGTGATAATGTAACGAGCGATCGATGTCTGTGTCAAAAACTGTCAAAAGTGACAGCTGACAGGCGCCGTGTTCGCTTAACGAGCCGAGTGGAGCCGAAAGTTGCTGACTCAGCGTGATTCAGCGGAGCTTTTATCTCGGAAAATGCACGTCGGATTTTTATTTTAAGCGGTCAAGGCTTTAAACGATAGCAGGTAAATAAACTCAGCTATTTTTAGTGAATGAAACACCAACTTAACAAGCTTGGCTATTTCTGAGTTATTTATAATAAATTACAATGTACGATGCTTTTCTAATTATTATAATTAAAATGATAATAATGAATTATTTTTACTCCAATAATGTACTAATAATACATTCTATAGATAATTTATTCCTGGTTTGTAATCCTTGTATAAAAAGCATAGACGAAACTAAACTTCAAATTAATTTAAGATAATTTAAGGATACATAGATGATAGACAGAAGAAATGATTAGATTGCGATAGATAAAAATAAAATTTCACAGACTACAAATAAATTTTGAGATAATTTATGGGCACATAGGACAGTGATATATAGATGATAGAACATAAAAGAACGGCGCCATCTATCGCCAAATAGCTACCACACAAACGTTCTATGCAAAGCCAATGACCCAGCGAGTGTTAAGGCGAATTCGAATTTCAAAATACATAAAGATGCAAATGAGCCGCGCCCCCAGGCGGCGGGCGGCGGAACGAATTTATCGATGCGCGCGCACCTCATTATCACTAACAAGCGTCCCGGCTGTTTTCTTTACCCCATAAATATTATATTTTACACCTGCACTAAAAACTACAAGTCTGCGACCTGCAATGTTAACACGACGAATGTTCTTTTATCTGTTTATATCTTTTATTTTCAATGTTATTTGATAGTATTTGAGTACCCTTTATTTAGGAACTACTGGTCCGAGTGAAGTATTAATATTGCATTGGATATTGCAGGTCAATTTATCTAGGAAGGCCTCAGTCGAATTCTTCGCGATTATAACGGATTAAACAGTACTTATCAGGAGCTGGATATATTCGGTAGTGGGTTAATCGGTGTTAAAGAAAGCATTGTTAAGTGCCTATCTCAACTTATCTGCTATTTTGCTAGTAATTTTAAAAATATTTCTTTGTAACATTTATGTTTATCAAAATTTTCATATATTTTCGAAAAGATAGCTTGTAACATATACTGTAGAGCATTATGTATAATGTGGTAAACTTCAATATTAAATAAATAAGGTTATATAGTATTTAACATCAGATACAACCGATTAAACGGGCGGAAACTATGGGGCAAAGTAGTAAAATATACAAAAGTAGAATAACATATAAAAGCCCTTAGATCAGTATAGGTATCATACATTTAACTATTCAGTAGTGTTTCAAAGCAAAAGACGGACTGGTAGGAAGAAGTCGGTACTGGATCCACATCAGCCAGGGAGTTCTCAGCACAACACACCCGGCAATTCTAGTTGATAACAGCCAAACTTTAGCAATAAATTGGCACCAGAAGAAGAACAAAGGTTGTAATTACCAAATTGGTATTGAATTCAATATACTTATTTTTAAACTAAACATTTTACCAGATCAACGATTAATTTAATCAAAAGATAATTCTAACACAGATACACAAGAATACAATATTCTTAACCTACATAGTAATAATAATAATTAAATTAATAAATGGAATATTAAAACAAATTTAAAATCTTTGGTCCCTGTGACAGTGTACCTTTAACGCTGGCAGCATTTTCTCGCTGTATTGCGATACTTATCGTTAAGAAAAGCACCAGCTCTGGGGTCACCGGTACAATCTACCATACCCCAACGTAAATCTTTAATTAGACCCTTCAAACCCCACGGCCCAAGAGTCTACTTCAAAGTAAATCGTAGTTATATTATAGAAATGAAGAATTCAAATGGTGATTACACAGCCAAAAGCCGTCGTGTGTCTAAACTAAAAGACACACAAATATGGATATAAAATATCGATCGTAATACACTAAATCCGGGATCCGTATCATATAACACGGGTGAGATTATTCCGGGACGGCGTGCGATCGAGTCTTGATCCCGCGGGATTCGATTGTAACCTCTCTTATTTGCTCATAATGATGTCCCGAATATTGCCTTTATTTACTGTCTTTTACATGGGCATATTTTGGAAATTACACCGTAACGCAGGCAAAATGTTACAGCGAAATAATTTTCGACATTGGTTTAGTGGTTGAGTATGTTCGGTATTCCTAATATTAGTTGATACGTGTGCAGTAGAAAATATTTGTAAAAAATTGTTTTCAATTCGTAATAGGTTCCTATGTACCTACTCGGGGTATGGTTATGATGACGCAATACACGTTTCTGTAGTGATTAGGTGATCAAGTTCACGAAATAATTGTATCGTCGAGAATCAAACCCGTTCAACTAATAAAATATTGTTATATTGCTAACTAAACGGCAGCCAAAGCAAGTTACTTGAAGATACATTTTCTAAGACTGATTCTTTCCCTTATTTGGTGTGGAGGAAGTTCTCATAGGAATAGAAATAAAATTACATTAAATTGTAATCTATTAGAGCAAAATGATTTGTTCATTTTCTGTTTAAAAGGTAGGTGTGTCTTAGAAGGCGTGGCTAGGCTTAGGCTGGAATCGAAGTGTTTGGAGTCTCTGAGGAAATCATTGGAAAGTGCCGGGAAAATTGTACCACCTGTATGTCACATATCCTTACCTAGATTATTATATAATTCAATACATGCTTTCCACTTTCATTTATATATGATTTTAAAGAAAAGCTTTTGAGCTTTTGCTTACGAATCTATGAAGTACGTTTTTTAACGTTGCACGTTTTTTAATAGCACATACAAAAATGCAAAGATTAAAGTTCGGTTATCTTTTACTATAAGTGTTGACGCGCGCAAATTGCCTTTAAAGTTTTTAGAATTGCAACGAAATAATCAAATATAATAATACAAAAATCTTAAAATATAAATATTTTTGATATTACCATTATGTTACGTGTGTCTGCAAAAACATGCATATCCTAAAAAGTTTTTATATTTCAAAATCAAAAGGCATTTGTTTACCTATATATTCTGTGCCCCATCTGAATAATTAAACCACAGACCATTCAAAAGTTCAAAGAAAATTAAAGGTCACCCAATTATCTTCAAGGCCCGGAAGCGATTAGAACAGATTGTGGCATTCTGTGGCCGCGTGCGTAAAAGTGACGTTTGACAATTGACATTTGGCGTAAATTGTTCCGGTAAACGGCGGGATTGCGCAATTTGCGGTGAGGTGCCTGCGCCGACCGCGTTAGCACAGGATCTCCGCTACACAAATTGTTTTTAATGCGCACAGAACGCGTAATTGACGTTTTTTGCGGTTTTTCGTTGGTTAGTTTAGTGTTAGGGTACGAGTTTGATTTTTAAACAGAAATTTAATGTTGCCAACATACAAATTTGTCTTAAAATACATTTTTTAACTATGGTTTATCTTTATAATTACTACACTTATATATTCTCACATGTATAAAGAATTGTCGTACATACCCGTTATGTAGGCTATAATATTATTCAGGCTTTAAACGCTCACGCCTTCGTTAGTACAACACGATAATACCCGTTGTTATAACATGTAATTCGATGTAATTGTTCGTAATTCGGGGTAATTTTGTGCACCGGCCGATTCGCGAGACAGTTTACGTATCTACCATTACTGTGTGTAGTTTAAACGTTAAGGTGAGGTTAAGATTGATCGCTGTAGTTTAATTGAGATCGTCTTTTAACATAGCTATTAACTTAGCCACGATTATTATGAGCATATGATAGAATCGTGGGTAATTTTGTAATATTAATTTAGAAATAGATTTAAAAAATTCTATTAACGGAAAACAAACAAATAATAGTTAACTTCAAAGTTTGATGTGAGCCATAAACTACAAAAATAAGCGAATGATTTCTAAGCTCCTCAATCTTCCGTGACGTTTACATTCGTTCACGACACATAAAATTCAAAGATCCGAATCTAAATCAAACTCCAGTAGTAAATTTAAATATTTTCACAAACTTCTCAAAGTTCCTATTCCTCAAAGGATTAAGTTAGCATTATTTAAAGAATAATAAATCAAATGGCCTGTGAAAACAAGGATTCCTTTGTAATCGTATAGGCAATTAAATTTGGGACGTAAAAATGTCCGACATGTTTATGTTTTGACGTGTTATTTTCGACCGCCATTTTGAAGGCGCCTGCATTCAGGATCATTTCGGTGTGATTTATGTGCGAGTTTAATAGATTTTATTTGCGTTTTTTGTACAAATCCCTGATTAGAAATTTTATAGGCTATTAAAATTTTAATTAGCAATAACCTGCATCTTATTTGTCGTAAAATTATTACTTAGAATTACACAAATTTTTGTATTTATTTATTTAGTCACGAGATTCCAATGTGGTGCTGGTGATAGAAAAGTTTAATATTTTTTCTCAGTATCTAATCTGCTGACCAAAACCTGTTATATTGAGTATTAAATGGTGAAATAGTAACATCTTTTCGTATCTTAATTGTGTCATAAATCTATAACTATAGAAACTTAAAGTAATCGAAAACATGTCATTTAAAATAATACAAGATAAACTAGCGATAATAGATATACGCAACTAACAATTGAGTCATTTCTCTATGAGAAAGAAGTCTGTGGACAAAATAATTCTGTCAAAATAATTTTTATTTAATGGAGTGGTTGTTTCGAAAGAACCTATTGTTTTGTTTGTATGCTGTTTTTGAGGGTAAAACAGCAATTAAAAGCAAGTAATAAAATAGTAAAAGATTAGCAGGTGACCAGGGCAACATAACCGCTAGATGGTCCCACGTGGCGCATTAGAGGAGCGTGGTCATTAAGAAGTGCTATTAACCCCCGCACATAACTTACACCTATGAACATTTGTCTCTGGCGTAATTACGATGTATTGGAACGATTTATGATGGAACACAGCCTTGGAATGCCGTAAGCGTTTACGTCCACAGATATTGTTAAAATAATGAAACAAAGCCTAGAGTAGACGAATACAAATTTTAATACAGATTATATTGTGTTCATTCCACAGACTACTAAATGTATACAGTTTTTTTAATTCTACTGTTAAGCAGTGTTGGTCCAGTCGTTTAAGGTCGTAGGTTCGATCCCCTGGTGCATGGACTTTCTGTCTGCGCATCTAAGTCACTCGTAAAGTGAAGGATAACATCGTGAGGAAACCATATATCTCATATAAAGAAATCGACAACATGTGTTAAACAAGGATCATCAACTTGCGTATGAAATAAAAATGTTTAAAGAAACAGATACAATCTAAAGCATTGGGTTTATACATTTAGTAGTCTATGGAATGATGACAATATAATCTGTATTTAAATTGGTATTCCATTATTCTAGGCTCTGTTTCATTATTTTAACAATATCTGTGTATTGACCCATATAGAGTCGCAGCGCCATTATTATTTTATATTTTACAGTGTTTTTATATCCCAATCATAAAACAATTAAAAACAATCTAATCTAGTGTTGACAATAAGGTCCGTTCACACGCGCCATCGTACCACAGCAATAAACTCAACAAGTGAACAGAGGTCGCTTTACGACGTCATAAACGTCGTCGTCTGACGTCTCACTAATACGTCATAAAGTGAAATTGTAGGGTGAATCTTGTCAACGTATCTCGTAATGCGTTTTACGCGCGTTTTATTGTACACCCTTTACTTAATATTAGTACACAAACCGGGAATGAATTTAAGAACAATGAACGAATGACCTATCTTCATTCTTTGTTCCGTTTGTTTGAATTGAATGGAAACGTACAAAGTTATTCTCGACAAACAAATGTATTAACTATTGTATGTACTACTTTAATGACGATTTGTATGTCCGTGCTCAAGTTTGAATTTAATTTTGTTTTTTTTATATGTATTACTAATTATTTTTAAATATACATAATATAATAAACACCTCCATTACATAGGATATTGTTTAATAATAACTATAACTAAATACTGTGCTATTAAGTCTCCTTTGAAACATGTGTTTTTCTGTAAATAGGTTGACTTAAAAACAATTTTACCGCAGTTGTTTTTGTAGACAAACAAACAGACACAGGAATCTCGAGGGCTTCCGTCTCGCCTCGAGTGCTAGTGATGTGTCGGTGTCTTATCGGTTTTTTACATAACAGTAAAAACAAGATTTTTCTAGTTTAACTTAGGTATTAAATTACAAGAAATTTAATAAAATGGTAATGTCAATTTAGGTATGTATACGAACAGAAATCCTTTTAGCAGGTCACTTTGTGAAGCCTGTGAAGTGGCCGGGAAACTTCTGAGCTACTGGAAGGAGCTAGGCTGTATATAATAAGCGTCTTAGAGCATAAACTAAGTCCACACTACATACAACTACTAGGACTTTGTGAGTGAGTTCAAACCCCGTTTTGCAAAGGATTTTTTTCTATTCCCGCGATAAACACTTGCTTCTAATGAAAGAAAAACATAGAGACAGAACCGACATATTTTAGACCCGTCTGTCACTAGTACCTACAGCTGAGTTTCATTATTTATTTAATTTAATTTTTCTCTCATTGTTATGATCTAAAAAAGTTATTATTATTGTTTGGTAACTGAAAAGGTGGGAGCTTGTAGTTTATTGTTTATCAGAATGCCGAATCATAAAATGACTGCTTCACGACTGATTTGAGAGCGACCGCCGATGCGAAAACCGCTGTGTGAGTTTGAAAAGTGAGTTACAGAATCGCAAGGCTGTTTACTTTAGTTCTAAGCCAAGTGAACACAGTTCTTTCAATGGGATTTCTTGAATAAATTCGAGGGTTATTCTTGAATATACCTCTCTATTTAATATAACTGCCTTTTGAAGGATGATATAAATTAATCTGTAAATTAATCATTATTAATATAAACCCTAGAAACAATTCATAATACATATTAAATTTATCGATACAGCCACATCACTAGTCACCCCTGTATAGGGATGTTCCGGTTGTAGATAACAGGGGATGCAGACGAGAGTATTTCACTGTTGTGTATATTAGCGATGTCATCTGGTTTTACTCGCATTCTGTATACATTGGGGGAATGATTTTCCAATATTCATTGTAATTTTCACCATAGATGTTCCGCTTCCTTCGTGGAAAACACTTCGCGACTCAGATTTAGGGCCATGTTCACTATGGAGACATAGTATATGTTAATAATAGATTATTTAATATAATCTAGAGGCAATTAATTGGTTGAGTATATATGTATTTTTGGACTTTCTAGAAGGAAGTGAAGAAAAACATTGTTAGGAAACTTACCTTAGACATAAAAAATTCAGTGTGTGTCTGGCAAAGGAGACTGATCCTACTTATAGCCAAGATATAGATTGAAATCTGAGGCCCAGACCTAAAAAGGTTGTAGCGCCACTGATTTATTTATTTTCAGTATAGCGAAATAATTCACTTTCTTATCCTATTTTTTTTATAGTACTTGGGGCAAATGGGCAAGAGGCTCACCTTATGTTATGTGATACCCATGAACTCTCTTTGCCAGAGGGCTGGCGTGTACGTTGCCGGCCTTTTAGGAAAAAGTAGAAGACCAAAAAATTTCTACTTAAATATGTCCATTCGTATATGTTCATAACGTACTATATGTTATTGTAATTCAAAGATAAACATGTTTTCTATGAGTCATATTATTTTTGTAATGAAACAGCACAACCCGATGTGACAATACCGGGGCATGGGACGGGGGAGGTGATTAATTGCCTGGGGTGGGTTTGGGACGAAGTTTTTGCTAAAAGCAAAGGATTAGATGGGAATATGTTTGAATTGTTTTGTTTTAGAAAGGTTTCGAAAAACCGCACTTGGATCGACTTTTTTTTAATATAAGGAATTTGCATTCTGCCCAAACTCATACTTTTTTAATTGAAATATAGCTTTTACTGAACGATATATGTCAGTGACATTATTATAAGACATTAATATAAGAGAGAGAAGAGCTAGCGCTTTCCTCGCTCAACAAATAAGTATCGCAATACAGCGAGGAGGCCTTAAAGGTACACTGCCACAGGGACCAAACTTTTTTTAATTTGTTTTAAATTTCTATTTATCAATTTAATTATTAATATTACTATGTCGGTTAATAATATTTTCCAACAATAATTATATTTCTTTCAAATAATTTTCAAGATCATCTGATGTTATGTGATACCGCCCATGGACACTCACATTGCCAATACTGGCAAGTGCGTAGCCGGCCTTTTAAGAATTGGTACGCTATCGAACTGTAGGTATGTATGTCTAACCCAGTATGTCTATACGTTTAAAATAAATCTTTATTCGAAGGCAAAATCATATCATTCGTATAAAATAGGGTCGCATGCAGTGGAGTGGGTAAATTGTCGCCCGGAAGATGTAATGATGTTTGCCAAATGGAAAATGAGATAGGGAAATGTCGCTGAGTCGACCCTTTTGGGCACGTACTGATTTTAAAATTAAGTACTTGTATATCTTGCATTGGAACTGCTTTGAAGGCTGTCATGATTAATGCTTTTCTGTGCTTAATACAAATCTAATTAATAAGCTTCGGACTTGGATTTGGTGTCTTTTAGACCTCTTTAATAACTGTTGTTTCAGTAAGTTTATTTATTTCGTAATCAGAAGTATTTCTGAACCAATTCAACTTAGGGTCCTTCAAGAAACGCGTACAAATTCTTAAAAGGCAACGGCACTTGCGAGCCCTCTGTATCACTTAATATCAGGTGAGCATTATTCCTGTTACATATACAAAAAAATCCATAGTATATACGCATATAATATACAAAAAGGTTATTAACGAAAGGAAGAACCAAAAAATTATTAACTAAGTAATTCCTAATTCGGATGTTTTGTGTGATGGTATGTAGGTGGGATTAATATAAAATCATACTATATTTTAGTTACAACTGTAAATAAATCCGTTCGGTTTTAAAGTTTATCACATTCATACAAACACACAGTCGAAGGGATCATTTTATAATTAAGGAAGTGTCTATATGAACCTCCGTATCAAAATCTTAATAAATTTGAAAATTTGAGAATTGCCCGTTATATTGTTCGTTATTGAACCAACTTATTAAAAAAAACAACAATAACAACTATTTATCAACGAATTAATGACTAAAAGATTGCGAATGTTAAATCGACAAAATCTCTATTCACCGTTAATAAACGCCCAGTTTTACGTTCATGTAAAATATATATTAGATAACGTTCAAAATGATATCCCATAAATTGTAATCAAAATGAATTAATTAAGCCTAGTACTGCCCTTTAAGACCGCCATGTTGACATTTAATTAAGAAAGCAATGGATACATTCAAGATTATGTTTTGCTTTTATTTTTACGTCTTATTGATGGCAATACTCTGTTATCTGTAGTTGTACCGCGCTGTCATCTTGACAGATTATTGCATTTTTAATTTAGATTGGCGGATGCACTAATAAGGTTTTATATAGGCTAGTAAAAAATGTGAGCTAAGAGAATTGAACTTTTTCAAATGCAATTAAGTTCGACATAGGAATTGTATTCGATTTTCGAAACGGGCGCGAAAAAAGCCCGCGCTCCGGCATCGACGATAAATCTCACCCGCGTCTCAACAGCTGATGTTGGAAATTCGAAACAGAGCCGTATCGCGGGCAGAGCGTGCGGCGCACAGATAAAATAAATGGAAGGAGCCGTGAAAAATGAGTACACGCCGACGGCGCGGAAACTCTTTGAAAGGGTCGGGAGTTTTTGAACGACAAAGCTTTTGTGTTCCGTTCACCGTTTGTTTCGTTTTAGAAAAAAAGATTCCCACATTCGAAAATTTGAACAGCGAATGTTTTTCTTGCCAAAGCCGAAATTCGCGATTACAAGTAACGGTCAACAAAGGTTCTAATTTGCAAATGTTGCCAGTTTGCGCTCGTGAAAAATGTAGTTGTCACTTTAGGCGGGATGTTCTTTGGTGAAAATTTGGAATGACTAATTAGTGCTTTGCCAAAAATCGTGACAATACGGAAACTTGTCTACACAGAGCATAAAGTTTGGATGATTTTCACAGTGAGGGAAAAATCAACCCCAAAACGTTGGTGTCTAAATAAGTATTTATCTACTTACCACCGGTAAGTTATATTAATTCGTAGCACGTAAACAGCAAATGGCACTTACCTGAAACAATGAGGAATATTTAATTAAAATAACAATGAAAAAGTGGCCCGCGGCAATTTATTTACACAAAAAGCCCTTTAATTATAATTAATATTTACAAGACGCGAAAAATTGCGCGCCTTAAGAATGTTGAGATCTGTATTCTGTGCCCCTGTACCAAGATATGATAATATAAGCTTTCCATGTATTTTGTATATATTTTTAAGATATTAGCTAAAATTAGAAGAATATTCTATGTTTATTTATTAAATGTCGTAATAGGTTTTAACTATTATCCTACATATTTTATTTTTATTTTTGTGTATTTTCAAACAAAGGTCCTATTTCCGACCAGAATTATCCAGGAGTGATTTTATGTACTTTGTATTAAGTAACTTATTAACACATGTTTTAAGTATATAGGCGCTTAATAAATATTTAAGCTATTGCCTGATAGATAGTACCGTTGACCCCAGAGCTGGTGCTTTCCTTAACGAATAATTATCGCAATACAAGGAAGTGCTGCCAGTAGTAGATAGGTAGGTACATATTTTTAAATTTATTTTAATTTTGTATTTATTAATCTTTTTATTATTATTATTTTTATGTAGGTTAAGTTAGTAAATACTGTATATTTGTATATTGGATCTATGTTTCAGACCATTTTAGAGTAAAAAAGAAAATTTCTGTATCAGGTTCTTCATAATCTTCATCTAAACGTCCGTCTAAGCGTGGATTTAAAAAACACAAAGAAAATCCAAAAGAGAAAATTCGCGGTGAATTTTATCACATCTTAGTAGGGGATGTAAAAGGGTCCAACAGCCTTTAAGGGAGTCCCCGAGTTATCTCGGGCTCTACTCTCGTAAAATAAAGGTTTACTAGCCCGTAAAGAAAATTAAAATGAATTATTTTGACGAGTGTCGGGGGTTCGAGTCCCGTTTACGGCAATTGTTATTGCCTCAAGAGGTAATTGTTTTTAGTTTAATTTGCTTGTTTTTGCTGTAATTGCCCGTTTTGGTTTGTTTTTGCTAATTATGTTTTGGTATGTGGTCTTCTTTATAGTCACTTGAATTGATGATATTACTAATATCATATCTTAACTGTATCATGTGTCAATGTCATATGACACTTGAGACTATGCCGCCTGTTCTTTGCCCGAAATCGAACTCCGATACGCCATATGCGATACTACGTATTATTTGATAAGGAGCGTGCGTACATACGCTTTAAAAAACATGATCTACGTATATTTATTTCTTACAGAAATACATACATTATCCTTCCAGACCATGCCAATACGATAATATCGAGAAAAATATAATAATATAAACATTATATTATACACAATATCGCTGCTGTGAATTCACACAACCATATGATATAATGAAATAATCTTTAAAGGTACAAAATTGTTGTATTAGTATACAAAGTTCGACCAAAATTGTTTTGCAAATTGCATAACAGAACCCTACAGAATTCAAACAAAAAACAAATAGAATTATCAAACGGCCCATTGGTGAGCCATCGGATTCCATTCCCGCGGTAACCGCGATCAAATCACGCCGTGTAAAGCACTATTGCGTTTTACTTACGTTTTACAACACCTTTGGAATCGCGTTTCCCCATTCTATGAGAGATACGGGCGTAAATTCGGAATCAAACGTCGCGTATAGTTTGGCCCCGTGGCAATGTACCAGCATTTACTTTGAGATACTAGATAGAATTTAGATACTAATTCGTCGAGCGAGGACAGCACCAGCTCTGTGTGACGTGAATTCACCAGGTGCTAACTTAAATCTTTAATTACCCTACTGATACGGATTATAGACTCTTATATTTGAGGCATTTATTGCTTTCCGTCTGCTCTGCGGCCGCGCCAGCTTTTGTGTTTGTCCGAGGGAGGTGAGATTTTGTTATATCATATTGTGTGTCTATGTCAACGTTGTGTCACTATGATATCATATAGTACTTAACGTTATTAGGTCACATTCCAATAACAGACCGTGCAAGGTTGATGGCTGTGGGGTCTAGGGAAGCTGGACATTGGCTTAATGCTTATCCTTCGCGAAACACTGGCACCCTCTTAGACCCTGAATCACTTCGAATTGCCATCAGCCTCCGCTTAGGAGTGCCCATATGTACTCCCCATAAGTGTCCCTGTGGTTTTGAAGTAAGTAGCCTTGGACACCATGGCCTACACTGCCAAAAGAGTGCAGGTCGTTTTTCTCGCCATGCCGCGCTAAACGACATTATACGCCGCTCTCTTGCCTCCGCCAATGTTCCAGCAATTTTGGAGCCAACAGGCATCGCAAGAGACGATGGCAAGCGGCCAGATGGAATGTCTTTGATCCCTTGGAAAATGGGACGGGCTTTAGTATGGGATGCTACCTGTGTAGACACCTTTGCCCCGTCTCATCTCCTTCGGACAAGCCAAAAAGCTGGCGCGGCCGCAGAGCAGGCAGTAAATAACAAACGGCACAAATATAAGAGTCTTTCCTCCAACTTCAATTTTGTTCCCTTTGGAGTAGAGACTCTTGGGCCGTGGGGTTCAAGTGCACAGGCGCTTATTAAAGATTTAAGTTGGCGCCTGGTAGATAGTACCGGTGACCGCAGAGCTGGCACTTTCCTGGCTCAAAGAATAAGTCTCGCAATACAGCGAGGAAATGCTGCCAGCGTTAAAGGTACACTGCCACAGGGACCAAACTTTTTAAATTTGTTTTAATTTTCATTTTATTCATTTTTAATTATTTTTATTATTACTTTATAGGTTAAGAAAATTGTAAATACTGTATTTGTGTAAATAAATAACTTAACGCTTATATTTTCAATATTTTCCTACGTCTCCGCCCCAAGTTTAAAGCCGTATGTTCGCCAGTTCGTTCTACGGCATTGCCTGTGATAAAACACCCATTTCCCCGCTGTAATCGGAGCCGGAATTTTTACCCGATCCCTGTAGATGCTCGATGCTACCTTCGATATCCTTGATGTAATCTTTGTATTTGCATAATGATTTATAGAAGAGGAAGAGAGCGGTTAGTGGTATTTCTGATCTGATTATAAAAGCTTTAAATTTTAAATAGTCAAGTGGTCTCACGACTATTTGTGTCAGATATGACGGTTTGTCAATGTTTTCCGTCATAGTACCGGTAATGGGCAAAAATCTACGCCCTTAGATTCAAAACCACTTGATAAATAATGCACTCATGTGGTATATTTGATCTGATTATAAAAGCCGGAATTTTTCCGTTTGTAGTCAAGTGATCAGTCTAATGCCTGAAGATTTTTTGGGTCAGATATGGTGGTTTCTTTTCAATGTTTTCCATCGTAGTACGGGTAACGCGCACAAATCTACGCCTTTAGGTACCAAAACACTAGAAAAACACTGCTCTCGTATTTCAAATCGCTTCGTAAAAATATAGTAAAGAATTTTTATGGCGTCTAAATGTCCCGACATGGAACTCTGTCGAAGTAAACATAAACGATCTTAATTAAAAGACCGCGTACTCAAAAGATAACCTCCATCTCATTTACAAGGCTCTTTAGGAGCTTGTAAAAATAAGGGAAAAAGATATGCGATTTTATCGGGAGTAAACAAAAATGGCGGAGTGCTTCACGCGCCATCTTAACTTGTTTTACGGCGGCCTCGTAAACTGCGACAGTGATTCTTGATGGACAATTTGGGTTTTTGGAGGGAAAAGTGACAGTTTATTGCGCATTACTCCGTTGTCTATTGCCGTTTTATTTGCAATATTTACTTTGATTGTCCGATGAATTTGTTATCGAGTTTAATGTCGTTTAAATGATGTGACATGTTTTGCTAATTGTTTCATGTGGACCTATGCCACCGATACAATAGATAGAGAACAATCTTTGTTTTTAATTTAAATTATTTATTACTTAAGATGGCATGTGGAACAAGGTGTAATGGTTGCAGCTCCTTGGCGGTTAAAAAGAGTGGCGGAGAGTTTATTGCCAGTTCTTCTCTTCCGCTCTACGCCCTTTATGAGAACTGGCAGTAAATGTAAAATTAGAAGTATAAATATTTATTTTTTGATGTTCATAAGTGTACATTGTGATACGTATATGAATAAATGATTTTGAATTTTGTTTTTTTTAACAGTTATTAATTCATAATAATCTTCTGAGGAATTCAATTAGGTGTAGAGCCCCTGTTGGCAATTTAAGAGTTCCCAGTAGCACCCACATGGCAGAATTCATAATTACAAGCAACAAATTAACACTAGTCGAGTTATAAGCCCATCCCAATCTATTGAGCAGCTAATCCTTTATGATCCCCTAAGCCTGTAATCCCTCGGACGCAGCCTAGGCTGGCCTAAACCTCCTATATAGGCTTACGTCTATATGCACTGTCTGCATTTCGATGATTAGAAATATCCTATTAAGATCTAATATATCTTTCGATTCTAAGACATTTTCACATCAAATAAGTCTAATTTCAAGTTTTTAAACTCAAAATAACTGAATTTTTAATTAAATACAATTTTTTGAAGTTACACTTTTATTTTGGCGCGTTAGAGAAAAATGATGAGAGTCAGCTTTTACATTTAGCATAGTTAACATTTTAAAATAAAATCAATTTCGTTTATTATGTAGAAATATTTTTTTGTGATATCTAAATAAACTTAATTTAACTGGATAATGCGTTATAATAAAACTTTCAATATATTGAATACCTTTTTTTTATTGATAATGTAGTTTTTTCTACAAACGTAGAATAAGGCGAAAGATAAAACGCCAAAGAAGTATAACTTCTAACGCGTGTACAGAAGTACACGCACATGTTTTTTTATTAAAAATTACATTTGCAATCTAGTTCGCAAGTCAAGTACGTAGAGCGGGCAAGAAACTCTCCACCGCTCTTAATCGCCAAGTTGTGAGTCATATAAGTTTGAACTGGAGCAAATCAATCCCAAGGATTAGGATCCTCAAATAATCGTCAAATTTATAAAGAGCACTGATTAATTTACGTTTAACGAGAGTTTTGAATTTAAGACAGTTTTTTAGTATTGTTCGTGTTTCAAAACAATTGCGAATAAAACAAGCGAATTATTCAAATAACATCAACTAGTGATACCAGGAGGGAATAAAATAGATGCAAATGCCCCATAATCACATTACTACATCGCATTCGAATTGAAACCGCCATTGGGACCTTGTCGCATTAAGCGAGCCCCTAATTGGTATTGTATGAAGATGTAAATTAGAAGAACGCTCTTCCGTATTGTTGCTCGGTACATGTAATTGATAAGGCGTACGGATTTGAATTTCAAATTTTTTCATTCATACCTCAAGGGAGTCGCTTCCGAGGTGTTTGTGTTTACGGAAATACAGTATTTTGTTTTCTAGAGTATAAATAATAGTCACTTTAATACATTTTATAAAAGAGATGGTACGTTCAGTTGGAACGGAAACGAATAATTTGTAATTCAACCAAAAAGTAGATAAATAAATATTTATCTACTTCTTTACAATTATTAATGTTTTTACTTTTAATTTAATTTATTTTTTTCTACTAATTCTTAGTAATTATTACATTATTTTTCTTTTTTTGCGACTGAGGTGCAAACTAGCTGTTGTGGTATCTGGCAGAATGACCAGCGCTGTGGAACGGTCTGCTCCTCACCATAATGCTGAGCCAGGGCCAATTACAACCACAACACACATGCATTACATACACACTTGAAACGAACCGAAAGAGAAAAGGGAAAAAAATTGTTATCTCTCATTTTATTTTTTATTCTTTGATTATTGTTAATATGTGTGTGTGTGTTATTTTGTAAGTAATAAATAAAGTCTTTGTCTTCAGCCTTTTTGACGCTTATTTTAAAGATAAAAAAGCTTTTAATATAATTATTGCAGCAACCAGGGGATCATAGGTGAAAAAGAGTTAGACAATAGCTGACCTGTGACCTTAGAAACTCATTCCACGGGTCATTCGAGTCACGGGCCACAGATCACGTTTTAATAAAAAGACTTCAATTAAAATAATCATCTGATACTTTTTATTATTAATAAAGCTACAAGCTTGCAATTTTGTCGATGTATCAAGTATTAAAATACGACAAATTCCATAAATATAGAGGATATTATGCTAACATTTTTATTTTTATATAAAGATTATTTTATCTCGAGTGTTTGATAATATTTTAGATATATTCATAGTAATTCTGTCAAGATAGCGATTCCCACGATATATAAGTTATACAATTTTTATATATTTTCTTTGCCTTCGCATAATAAATTGAATCTCCAGGTTATTAATTTGCGATAAATACTAAGCTGTCACTGGTATATTAATAAATAAATAGCAACTTTGAAAATAACTATATTATGTTGTTTTTTGACATAAACACAAGATATATAAAGAATACTTTAGGGATGCGCAGGCGCAGGTATTTATGTTTTTTTATAGCACACCGGGCAAACGGTCAGGAGGCTCATCTGATGTTAAGTGATATCGCCGCCCATGCACACTCACGTTGCCAGAATGCTCGCAGGTGTTACTCTTTTCTTGATAGACCCTAAGTCGAATTAGTTCGGAAATACTTCGGTTCTACATAGTGGTTGTGCGCGGCAAAAACTGCCTTAAAAAACGCTCAGTTGTGGAACGGCGGACGTCGAGGTGATACGAATAGTATTTTGTATGCAGTCCGATGATGATTTAAAATTCCTAACTTAGGAAAAATCAAAATGGCGTTGGGTCCCACTCAATATAGAGCGCCTTTTATCATGGCGTCATTGCAATAAAATATACAGTTCTGATAGTCAGCCTCTGAAATGCTATGAGTCATTAAGAAAGCGATTCGCAGTGGGTGTACTGCCGTAAAGTGTTAAACAAATTGTCCACTGCTGTCGAGGATTCTACAACGCGATTTATTTAAAATCCACTTAATAAATAACTCTGGGTGGTCGGGATTAACCGTGAAACACGTGGACAATTGTACATTACTTACTGATTAATTTTTATGTCGTTTTTAATATGTTTAAGATGAGTTACGATTGTTTCATTATCATTGATTCACTCGTAAAATAAAACCAGCAGCAGTGGCTTAGTGGCTTCAGCGCGCGACTTTCATCCGAAAAGTCGTAGGTTCTATCTCTGTGCACCAATTAAATACAGCCGGCATTTAACATTTGCTCGAATGGTGAAGGAAAACATCCTGAGGAAACTGACTTGCCTTAGACGGCGTGTGTCAGGCACAGAAGGCTGTTTACCTACTTACCTATTAGATTGACAAATTATACAGAAATTTGAGGCCCAGACCTAAAAATGTAGCGCCACTGATTTTTTTATAGCTTTCAGTCGCATAAAACCTTACACTTTAAAAATTGCTTTAACCAAGCAAGGTCTAGCAGGATCAAAGCAATCTAGTGGAGACAAACATAAAAAAAATCAGCTACAACTTATTTAGGTCTGGGCCTCAGATATGTATTTCTGTTCCATGATCATTTGTCAATCTAATAGGCAAGTAGGTGATCAGCTGTGTCTGACTTTTTGGGTCTAAGGCAAGCCGGTTTCTTCTCGATGTTTTCCTTCACCGTTCTAGCAAATGTTAAATGCGCGCATAGAAAGAAAGTCCATTGGTGCACAAGGGATCGAACCTACGATCTCAGAGCCGAAGTCACTAGGCCAACACTGCTCAGAAGACAAACATAAATAAATAATATATGACCGCTGTATTGAAAATCTTTAACAATTCTGTAAGTACGACGTGCAAATACTAAAGAAACTATTGTGAAATCAATTTAATACAAAAATAAACACTTACGATATTAAGTAGAGGCAGGTAATTTTAAATGCGGGGAAGTGGGAGGCTGATGTCGTAAAATTAGTATTTTATGTTTTGCATCGAGTCGCCTCTCGTAAGGTCGTATTCATATGGGTCGCATTTCGTTTGCGTGTTTGAATACGTAAATATTATTTTGTTTGCTAAAAGCGATATATTTAATACATGGTTTTGTTAATAGAAAAGGGTATATTTTGGTGTTTTTCTATTCCTGACTAAAGTTATTTTTTGCTTGAAAAAGGTTTTTGATGTTGTTTATATTAACACGAGAACAAGAAAAGTTAATTCTAAGAACGTCGCTATAATTTCATACTTTAAATAAACAATTTTTTTTTTATAGAATAGGGGGCAAACGGGCAGGAGGCTCACCTGATGTTAAGTGATACCGCCGCCCATGGACACTCTCAATGCCAGAGGTCTCGCGAGTGCGTTGCCGGCCTTTCAAGAAGTGGTACGCTCTTATCTTTACACATACTTAAAAGCTCACAAATCAATGATTGTTTTAGCATACATTAAATTATACCTAATGGTAAGACAAGACTGAAGCTAAGGCATAAATAACTTGAAAGCGTTTTAAACGCAGCTCGTGTGAAGACGCCACAGATGCAAAATAAAGATAAAGGTGTCGCATTACAGAGATGTTCAGAAATGCAGAGAGGACTGGCTTTTAATAATACTAAAAATGTCACCCTGTAGGTGCAAAATAACATACACGACATTAATCGGATATTATACGATTTTATTCAATAAATTATTTTACGTGGAAATTGGTAATTGTATTTTTATTATATATTTGTGTTTTATGCGTGTCCTACGGATTTATATATGTGAAAGATTTAAACACATTAAAAACCGTACACAAAGTTCTTAAATAATCTCTAATACCCTTAATGTCCGTTTAGTTAACGAGTGATTTGCACTTTTTAACAATCAAGTCCTGGCTTCGAAGCCTGGTATAAATACACAATTACAAAATAATTATCGTGACTTTTGTAATAAACTTATTTCTTATTCTTTTGTATTGCATTGTAATATCAAAACTGTGAGATTATCTTTAAGTTTTTAGTTTATTCAATTTTTATTGTATTATTTTAGACATGTTTGGTAATTCTATAATTTTTCAATGATACTTGTCATTTTATTTTTATTTATTTTTAGTTTTTTCCTTACTAGGGTTGCCTGGAATAGATTGCTTGTTAGCGATAAGTCCGCCGGTTCAATCCCTAATAATGTATGTGATTTGTTTTTCTCTTTTTATGAAACATATTTAGAAGCAGTTCCCTTAACTTTTTCCAATCCGTATTCTCTACTACGAAACAAGCAAATATATTTAAAAAACAAAGCGTTTTAATTTCTATTTAAATACTTAGTAAAGGGAAAAGCCAGGCTGTTATGTACTTACCAATTATTGACTTGTAGTATAGTTAACCCTGTATCCTGCGCTAACTGTTTTTTCTGGTCCTCCGAAGGGTACGGATGCTGAAAAAGGAAAATCTAATTAATATAATTGCTAATTAACTTTCCTATTCTCATTTGCCATTATGAGTATTGTAATTGTGTAATATATATTTATTGTAAACAGGAGATTTTTGTATATGTTTTTTAATAGCAAGGGGGATAGAAAAATGGAGCAGAAAGTACTAAACTGGTGACCAGAGTACAGTAAATGTAAAATTAGAAGCATTTTATATATATTTATTTTTAGACGTTCATAAGTGTACATTTTGTTACCTATATGAATAAATGATTTTGAATTTTGAAACGAAAAAGAGGAAGATAATTTAGAAGGTTAGGGATACAGCAGATACATGTAAGAGAGAGGCACAGTTCAGACAGGAATAACGGGATTTGGAGGAGGCTTTGCCAAAAAAGAGCACATATAAAAATAATCAGATAAAAATATAAATGTGTTTAAGTTTTTGTCACACACACACACAAAAACTACATTATCCCAGTGTAACATAACATATATATATCCTATATTGATATCCTAAATTTAAAAAATCTGTGTGTAGACGACAGTCTAACACAAAGTGCCAAAGTTTTTAATAGTAATAACTAATAAACACTGTGGCATTATTATTATTAACTCTATTTTATTAAACGCCTATGTATAAAAGGAAAATTCCTATTTAGGAAGAGAATTAACGAAAACAAAACATAAATAGTAGAGAGAGATAAGTCTAATGATATTGGTTTCTGGCGTGAGGGCGGTCCCAGGGGATCTCCTCTATTTCATGTCATCCCGGTACAGGTAGTGTAAATTATTAACAGGTTCGATTCCCAGCTCGACTCAAGACGTGACTTTGAAGCTATTTCCGTTGTTTTTTGTTTGCTAATATATATATGTGTTAATCTAAAGGCTAGGTGTGCGTAAGAATCTTGTTGTGTACCAACAAGATATAAAGTGCATATAATTAATATTAATAGAATAAATAATGGACAATAGTTCGTACATAAATCAAAATTACAATCAAAGATTTACAAATTTCTGGGCCTCAGATATTCATATAATATATATGTAAGGAAAACATAATATTTAATATTTTCCTATACAAACTCTTTTTATATTTTATTTTTCTTCTTTGCCGTCTGATCGACGATGTTTAATTTATGTCACTTGACATAATAGATGTCTTAATTTTTTATTTATATTATTTTATTTTATAAAACCTAGAATATAGGCTTTAAATGTTGTTTCTTTTGTATTCACAGAGAAACGCATTTGCGCCTTATTTATCCCCAGTACTTAGTATAAGCGATTGATACCAGTATATTATATATATTAATATATTTCTGTTTCATGATCATCTATCAATCTAATAGGCAAGTTCATGATCAGCCGGCTGTGCCTAACACTCCGTCGACTTTTTGAGTCTAAGGCAATACGGTTTCCTCACGATGTTTTCCTTCACCGTTTGAGCAAATGTTAAATGCGCACATAGAAAAGTCAATGGACTATCGACAATGAATCGAACCTACGACCAAAGAGATGAGAGATGTGATGAGACCAACACTCAAACCAAAAATATATTTTCTAAAATTCTTAATGTCACACAGTCAGGGATATAACTGGATAACTATTTAAAATATATTCGTGAACATTATTCATACAAGTTAACACTAACATCAGTTTCGTAAAATCACGAACGCGCGTGTAACAATAAAGTATAAAAATGCCAGATTTCACTGATATGGGCAGGGACGTACTTGGCCTTTCCAAGTTTAAGAGGCCCTGGCGATTAATATAAACTTATAAAATACAAGTAATTCTTAGTTTCTTTGAGTTTTGATTTCGTATTCTATTTCGGCCATACAATGCGCAGAGATGAGAAAATAGAGAAACTGATCGTGGTTGGTAAAACAGAAGGCCGTTCCCCAACCATATGGACTCATCATTCTCGTCAGTGAAGACTCATCCTCCTCAAAACTGTTCACTGTCATAAGAGAGGCGCTGGACTGAAACAGGGAAACAGATAGTCCACTGCAGATGCTTCCTTGCTGACCACGACGCTCAAACATGAGCGACCGATTGAGAGAAAGAGAGACAGACAGTCTTTGAAATTATATCGAAAAATATAAGTAATATCAAATATAGTACTGATTCACCTTAATTTTTATAATTGTAAATAGAATTAGTTAATAGTTGCAAATGAAATCTATAAATGAAAGTTCATGAGATTTAAATAAAACCAACGAACATTTTGAGGTAAAAAACAAATTGTCAGCAATTCGGCCCTGTACACATCGGTTTCTGAGAGAAATTGATACGTCACTTACAGTCGTGTACACGACGCATAACGCACCATTGTCCGAGTGTGTACACAAGTTTATTATGATTTACTGCGCCCGGAAAATTGTTATTCATTTTAAAAATACAATTTTTTATCTCGCTTCATTTTCTTATATTGTACATATACTTTTACAGTTAAAACATAATAATGTTAGCTTATAGGATAAACTATTAAAAAAATGGACGATTTTGTATAAAATAAACCAACTATTTCATTTTTTTACTTTCACCGCACAATTATTATGCATCTCGCATTGCAACACGAATAATCTACTTCTAGACTGTTCTATTATTATTTCTAAAGCGACATAAGTGTTCAGAAACTGAAATTATAAAGACCGTTAAGTAACGTAGACATAAAAAATATCAATTATTCCCCATGCGGTTGGAAAAGCTGTGCGCCATAAAACAACTAATAAAAATAAGAGTTCCCGTAATGTATTCATAGTAAACATGTAAAAACATCTCCATTTTAAGGGGAGAGTGTTATGCCGAATTACGTTTCACTCGTAATATTTTAAATAGACTATAAAATTCGATGTCCTGAATAAAAAGCTAATTTACCTAGAATAGATTTCTACTCATAGATAAAAATACTCTTGTCTCTGTGATAATCTTAGCAAGAAAGACTAGCTTCCTCTCAGAAGTGGACTTCTTGGAAGAATTTTTGGCCCTATTTGCGACGGCGATGATTCTATACGTCGTGTGCACCAAATGACAGAACCCCAAGGTCCTTACTGGACCTGGTGCCAAGAGAAAACTTGGTAAAGAGAGATAGCAGGCTGCGTTAGTGGAATGGAGTTGTCAACGATGCAAGCAGCAAGAGATAGATTGCGATGGTGCGATATACTTGAGGCTAAGATCCATAAGGGGCTGTACACTCTTTGATGACGATGATGTATGTGTAACTTGTTATATATTTGTAAAAAATATAGGAAATGACATTATTATTGACTTTATATATGTTTCCTTACAACGTTAGCTTTCTTGTGTGTGTAGTGTAGGTATGTCTTGTGAGAAAAAATAATTATAAGCGAATCTAAAGCTATTTTAGCCATATTCTAAATCGAACTGTTTATTGAATATGAAGTAAACAGAATATGGGAGGTCTTCTGTTTATTGTTTCGATCGATTGTAATCATTTCAGTAATGCATCGGATGTTTATGTTTGCTGAATCGATGAAGATTGCACGGTTTCTTCGGAAATTCAAAATATTTTGACTGTGTATCAGCTGTGCGCATATAGGCAGGACGCGGAGAACTTTTGCTCTTTACTCTTTAATATTGCGTTAGTCTATGGTTCCTTGACAAGTATTTTTGGTAATCTGCAATGTCAGGTAGCCATTTGCCTTTTTAAATTTAGAATCCATACCGTAAAGTTGTTAACAGACTAGCTACAAAAACACCGTGGCGTAGACAAGAGTTTTTCATTTATCCGCTTATAAATAACAGCCACACAATTCGTTTGAAACAAATTGAAACAAAACTCGGTCTTGCCTATTTCGGAGTTTAAATATTGATCGAAACGTTGACGGTACAAGTTTTTGTGTCGGTTTTTCATCAGCACGCGAGACCGCGTCGAAAATCGAAAAAACATTATCAAAAATTTATGATCCCTATTACGATGTACACAAAAACAGTGAAATGATAAAGTTGGCGAGCCGAGCCGGCCAGCTAACGGGATTTGTCAAATTTATGCCGGCACTCGGCTTTTTGCTGACGTGCCTCAATTATTTTTAATTTTGCAATACAGATCGTGACCACCCTTAACGGTATTGATGTAAGGAGCCGACTTATTAAAATCATTTTAATTTTAAATCGGCTAGCTTTGAGATTCGGATACTTTTTGATTACGGCATATTTTGAATGAGGAAACAGGAAACAGATTTTGTATTTACCTAGAATAGACTTCTAATTATAGATAAAAATACTCTTGTCTCTGTGATAGTCTTTGCAGGAAGGACGAGCTTCCTCTCGGAAGCGGACTTCTTGGAAGATTTTTTGGCCCTATTTACGACGGCCGTGATTGTATACGCCGTGTGCACCAAATGACAGAACCCCAAGGACCTTACTGGACCTAGTGCCAAGTGAAAACTTGACAGAGATAGCAGGCTGCGTTAGTGGAATGGAGTTGTCAAGGACTTCGTTTGTTATGATAAGAATTGGAAGTTGGACGAAAGAAGATCGAGATAGATTATAACTGGCTGATGAAATAGAAGTAGTGAGAGGATGGAGGATAAAAAGACTATTTAACAAAAGCTTTCGGACGCGAACTTTAGTTGCAAGGTTAGTTTTTAACGGACCAATAGCTAAACTTAATTAAGACATAACTAGCATACGTAATAAATTTACTGTTTAACGAGCTGTAGGTACCAGGATCCCATAAAGCGATAGAGATATCAAATTTCGTAGCAATCCGGTGTACACATAAATTTTATGTCGCATTAAAATCACGATTATACGAGGCATAAGTTAGAAATATATTGAACGGAGGGCCTGAAAAAATTCGCCTCTTGCGAAACAATAAATTTCAGATACATTTGTTTTATGGGGTGTCGGAATGGAATATGTTAATACTTGGCTGAATTGAAAGGGATATATTTTTATCCTTGTCAAACCAATCCTAACATTAACTAGTTTCTTGTAAATACAATAACTACGAACTTTACCGATTGGTACATCCAAAAGTACTTACTGGTGTTATTGAGAGGTAAAAGGGCATGTATAAATAACAGCTTTACTAATACTATCCTTTATTAAATAAATCGCACTTCCTATCTCCCTGGTAGGAGATAAATGCAATTATGAAAAAAGATGTGGAATTATTTGGCCAGGATAGAATGTCATGTACAAGAAAATTATTTAAAATCCTCGTCCTTGGAAAAACAAAATCGTATATTCAAATAAAATCACACTAAAAGGCACGTAGTTCCCCGAAGAGGCGGCAGTTTTTCACAATTCCGCCATAACAATAATATATAGATAAGGTTGATTTTGAGATGCGAGCATTGAGCTTCTCTCTTGAGTCCTGACTATTTTAGGGTTCAAAATCTTCACGAAAAAGGGACTTTTTCAAGTGAAACTTCTTTAGGCGCATGAGGGTAAATTTTTTACGGGTACGTCACGAAGATGTGCAGCGTTTTTGTCGAAGAAAAGGAGCGTTTGGTTTACTATTTGTATTGATTTTCGACACTTTAAATATTTTAATGACAAATAAATTCATTAAATTCCTAACAAAACTTCTTTTTTCCCTCCCTTCCCTTTGCATAAATATGAAGAAGACTGAAAAATAAATTGCCAAAGAAGTTTCACTTCTGACATGTGTACTTTGTACGCACGCACTTTTTATTTCAATTTGTTTTTACATTACTTATCAAAAAATATTAGCTATGGTGTAAAAGTGGAATTTACTGCGTCTTAGATAAGTTTTCATAAGACACAGTAGGTAACTAAATAATTACAATGCGCTTCTTATTGTAATTAATTCAATTTCGTCTATGTACCTTATGATGGCCTAGTCCTTATGAACTACAAAACACACGAATATACCACGGGACTACACAATAAAGTTCTTTCCACCTTTGAAAGTTTAATATTTATAGCCAACACCTCCAAACAGGTTGATGTATTAAATTTTTCTCGCGCTCGACGTGACGTTTTCATATCTCCTCTATAAATTATGCACGTTTATATTACAGGTTGCTATGGGACTCGACAAAACTATTTTTTACAAAACTCTTTAGTTTTTGATTCATAGACACGCACGCAATTTTTATTTTCTAAAATGAGATTAAATTTCCTCTGAAGATATATCGACAAATACTATTCCAAATTTAAACTACAACTTACTTTTTAATTAAAATACTATGTGACATTCAAGCCATTGGTGACCACAAAATAGATGTCAAAGTACCAGGGGTCCAGGGGTACGTGCGTTACGGCCCACCAGGGACCCATAAAGGTGCGGAGGTCCTAACCCTATCGAAGATGTGGCAAGATGGATGGTGCCATTTGCCTTGCAACTCTTGCTTATTTATGATCGCCTACTATACGAGGGACATTATTTTTCAACACTTTATTTATAACATTTATTTTTAAAGGAAATCCTTTCGTTTTTTTTATTCAAAATATAACATTAATCTCTATATATATAACATTTGCGTGTCACTATGTTCGTTCCCATATACTCGATTTTTATGAATGATTATTTTATGCATATTCTGTAAGTCTGAGAATCGGCTACTTATCTATCTTTCAAACCCTTAAGTGATAAGGGGTACCCACCCCTTTTTGAGACTATTTTTTGACGTGATAACGTCTTTAAAATCGTTTTAGTCGGGTGACATGTTCAGAAACTTGTGTCACACCAAAACCTCACGAGCGCGATCGCAGGTATAACGAGAGAGAGACGGACCGATCTCCCGTCTCATCTCACTCTAGCGGCATACAAACGAATGGAGATTTTCTCGTGCGGTTAAGTTTTGTAAGAAAAATGTATATCATAGTCGAATAAGTAAACTTGTCATTTTACACCCGAAATTTATCATCAAAAGTGCGAATAAAACGATAGATGTAATTTAAAATTTGAAAAAATTGTTATCTTCATTAATTCCTTACTTCCCAAAAACTTATATCACCAATAAGACGTTATCACGTAAACATCTCGATCGTAAACCTACTTTACAAACAACCAATATTTTTTGTTTTTATGAGACAGCATACAAAATACATACAACCCTTAATTGTCACCCCTCTGCGATCAACCCCTATTTTTTATTAAACTAAAAAAATGTTTCCTAGGAATAATAATATACATGGCAAAACGACGTTTGCCGGGTCAGCTAGTTTATTTATTTGTAAATATAAATTTATTTATAATAATTATACAGCATCTATTCAGTAGCCGATAAAAACATAAAAACCAAAAATCACCAAATTGTTCTAATGGCAATACAAGATGGTGAATGAATTGACAATTGACATCAAATTGCACATAAGCACGAAGCAGACTGCACGTTAATTGCATACCAATGTCAACGTGCCAGAGACAAACCGATACTTTTTATTTCCCAAATCGGACATTTGCTATTTTTCGACATTTTTACTCTGAATACCTATAGATAAAGAATTCAGTGTTCCGACCGCTACGGATCGTCTAAATTATGCACAAGTGTAATGGACAGCGTTCGTGCAATTTACTTGCTGAAATAGAGCCTTTTTTCGAAACTGCTAAATTTAGTAAAAAACTCTTTATTATTCGCAACACAATACATTTTCGTCGCCCCTTCACGTACTAATTGGACAAATAAATTGTTTTTATTATCATTTGAAACCAGATGATTTTAAACTACCCACTGGATTTTTGAAAATAGAATCCGTCTCGACCAATAAGAACAAAGGGCGTCAAATGGCGATAGGAATCTGCACGAGCCGGACGTGTTGACAGCGTTCGGAACACGCAACTGGGTTAGGAAATGAGATAGATGTTCCACAACTGCGCCGTGACGTGGCGCTTTGATCGAATTGGGTGACGTCACTATACACTATACCCTTTGTTTCGCGGATACCCTCAGAATGACATTGTGATGAACTATTTGGTAGGAACTGGTTTGAAAATTGAGTTTTAGCTATGAATATCATTTAATTTTTATATGTTACGGTATCTTTTACACTTAGATATTAACTGTAACGATACTGACGAACAATTTTGAATATTACCATGACTAAATTATAAATAGGACGTAAATCTTCCGCGAAACTGGCAACATTTAACTTGAATGGACGGTAAATAAGAATTTATTTACATTGTGAACAGAGCTTGATGAATATGTAAGTATGATACTTTGCATATCGATTGAGATCAAAGAATACCGCGGAGGCACCTGCGCCCGCGCAAAGTAAACACATGAAAAAATATTCATGAGATCGACGCTAAATGACAGTTCCGAATAGGGTTGACAGTGCAAAAAATCGACAACGTTTTAGATTGTTTTGAATTTAAATCTTTAAACGTGAAAATTTATTGCTTAGATAAAAATCAATAATATCTTCATAAAAGGAAAATATCATATCAAATCATGGTAGAATGTTTTACGCACTCTCAGGAATGGCGGCTACACACACGATGATTTATGGCCAATCGATTTACTGTTTATGCGACGCCACGAATGTTATTTCGACTATTGCTTTTCTAATGTTAATTACATGTAACATACATAGCTAAATATAAAAATCTATTGAATAACTCTTTGTATGGTGTATACCATTTGTAGATTTGAGAAAGAAAATCTGGGAAAAATCTAATTTGGTAGCAATTTTCATAACAGTTTTATCAGTTCTTTTTCTTCCGAACTGGACAGATTAGGCGACAATCCCACCTGATGTTAAATGAGCGGCCTATTGCAGTACGCTGTCCAGGAGATGCCTATTTTACTGCCCCTTAAATGGACCCATATAACCGTCTAAAGAAGATGGTAGGGGGCAAATAGTTCCACTTGTGCTGTGAACAAGAAATTGTACAGCGGCACTTGGGGATGTCACCAATGAAAGGGTGAAACTCCGGTGCTTGTAGTTGAGTGTTTTCTTTATATCACTGTTTGCTTAACAAAAATTTTATAACCAAATTCCAAACAGACTATTGTTATTACCATAAAGTCGTAGTTAAAATCGAATCGCATTTTATTTACGCTAGCGGCACTAATCAATGCCCAATGGATTTATGTGGCGCGTTCAGGAATCATTAGCGCCTTTTATTATTCAACCAATATACGGTTTATGTATTAATATTAATCACACACATGTAAGATATATACACTTGTATTTAACGAGTATTGTAGGCCAGAAACCAAGGTTGTTTTGAGAATTATATCAGAGTACTT
This sequence comes from Pieris melete, assembly GCA_963693345.1. NCBI lineage: Eukaryota > Metazoa > Arthropoda > Insecta > Lepidoptera > Pieridae > Pieris > Pieris melete. Next base: position 785,819 of record CAVNZK010000003.1, read on the forward strand.
ACTACTTAATAAGAATTAATATGACAAATTAAAAGGAAAAACGTTTTGAACCTATTATACCTATACACAACATCTTAAATCTTTTAATGGTACTCAGATAGATAATAAAGAAAAAAAATTTTTTTTTTCTTACGTTGCTAACGAAATATTAATTTTACGATTAGAATGTTATGTTATCACAACATAGTCTATATGTATTTCCTATTTGTATAGATTTAAATCCATTTCATAGTAATGATACTACATAATAATACTGAACTTTTGGTTTAATTGATAAAATTAGTTTTTTCTTCAGTTGCTAACGAAGTAAGAATTTCACCAATGGTACATTATCTATCATAAAGTACGCTATGTATATTGCTTTATATCATGCTAAGATAGTAAAAGCCTCCCACTATATTGAAGGTTAAACTCCCCATAAACAAACCTACAAGAAAACACAAATTATAACACCTTTTAGATGTTCCAGAGCCTCGCAAAACTTATGTTTTGAGCGTCTGACCCTGTTACTACTGAATGACCCTCCCATTTATAGTCGTGTCAAGACAGTACTGTAAGTCACCTCTGTAGTCTATGGGTGTAGAAGTGTCGTCGGATTTGAGGTCGCTGCAGTGTTAGTTTTTTTATATTGACAATATTGTTACGTCTTTATAATTGTAACATATAATCTTAAGACCTAATTTTTTTCATAATAAATCATTTTCTAATATGTAGGTAATAGAAGGCAAACGGACTGGAGGTTCACCTGATATCAAGTGATACCGCCCGCCCATGGACACTCACATTTCCAGAGGGCTCACAAGTGCGTTGCTGGCCTTTTAAGAATTCGTACGCTCTTTTCTTAAAGGACCCTAAGTCGAATCGGTTCGGAAATACTTCAGTGGGTAGCTATTGTGGTGGTGCGCGGCAAAAACTGCCTTAAAAAACGCTCAGTTGTAGAACGACGGACGTCAAGGTGATAAGGGTGGAATTTCGTATTCTGCCTCGACGTCTGATAATGAAACTCAGCTGCAGGTCCGAACTCCTCTGAACACTCTCCATGGTAAATGCGGTAGAAGATGCAGAGTGACCCCACATCTCTACGCAACACCAAGGGATCAAGCCGCTCGAACATCTCTTCGTTGAATAAGGTCAAGTGGTCTACTGAAATGTCCTAAGATAAATTAAGCACTTATATATCTCGATATGTTAAACATATATGTTCTTATGATAGCCGAAACCTCGTACTCACATATATAAATCACAGTACTTCTGTTTAAAATATTAACATACCAGCTTTATTGGTAATAGTTTAAATGGCGTGAGATCATGTTATTTGAGCCCCGCAAAACTTGTGTCAAAGGAGCCCTACCGTGGGCGTGGCGCCCGCCTATACACGTGGCCACCGGGACTGTCACGCGACCTTTGCAGGGTCAACTTGTTGGTGATCAGCCTTATTACGATAGCAGAATTTAGTTATCCCTAGACGGATTCATGTTTCATTGTTTGTATTATACAGAACAATGCTGTATCATCTTATATACATACTTGGGTTACTTTAATAAGTGTGAGTATAGCAAAAAGGCAAATCGACATTTAACATGTGTGTGTCTATGTTATACCTATCATAGACAATAAACTTTGTAGTTCGTTTCGTTCGCCAACAATTGTTTAGATATAAAATAGTTTAAAACATTAATCCGGAACACAATAAGGGCGACTTAGTTTTGATTATTTGCAAACAAATTGCTATAATCAGATGAGCGCCTGCGCCGGGCCCCATTGTAACCCCGAGCCACCAATTACAGAGCACGAGCCCAAAAGATGCTTTTTCTAATCTTCCCACGCGTTTTGTTCACGTAATTATACGTTCAACTCGGTAATAACACATCGTTTCAATAAAATTGTATATCATTCAGTTTCTTTCCCGCGAACGCTGATTAGAGCCGCCATTTTGTAGGCGGTCTCGCCCGGCGGCGATTCCGTTCCATTTTCGAAAAAACACTAATCGCCAAATCGAGCACGCGCGTACGTGTGTTTTTCAAATTGGGAACGTCCTTTCCCGCTAATATTGGGCGGATTTTGACTTCTGTCAAGTTTGACAGTTGTGATTGACGCTCGTAAACGCTCAAGTACAAGTGTTTCTAACGTAAGAAATGTTTTGATTATTTGTCGCTGGCAATTTGGTATCGATGGCGTCGCGTTAAGGTGTATTTTCCGATTGAATTTCCATCCGTAATATTAATTACTGGCTCGTGAGTCGTGGGGCAGATGAGTGCATATTGAAATGTCAAAAATCTGTGTTTCTTTTGCTTCTCATTTTCGGTTCGGTCCAATATCCTTCACGTCAGCTTTGGGACAGACAGCGTCGGTAGGTTGTGTAGTTTTTAGGGAGATGAAACTGCCTATTTTCCAGGAAGTAGCGAAATTGAAAATTCCAGTTTCTTTTTTGGCTTACTTGGTTTTGAGTGTTATTAACTTGTCTGTTATTGGTTCCGAATTTTATTTTTGGTTTTCAATAAAACGGACCTCGAAACATCCTGAACTTTCTAAGCCATAAAGAATAAATAAAAAGCTCCGCTTACTCAATTGTTTGTGTAAAAGCAACGAGTTTCTAAAAAAAGCTTTCTTAAAGTAAACAAACAAAACTCTTCTTCATAAACTGACAAAAGTTAAATCCAAGAAATGGATAATTCATATTCATAGAGGCTTTCACGAAAATGGCTGCCTAGGATATGCATGAATATTAACAGAGTACCAGGCTTCCATAACTATATTAGAGATGCCGGTGCATGCCAGTAGGGGCACGTTTGAAGTTGCGCCGAGAAATTTGACATTTTGACAGCTCTCCGACGGCGGCTGCCTTGTCTACCCCCTCCACCCCCACCCTACGATTCACGTCTGACTTATGAATTGTTAATGCATCGGTAATTGATATTATAATTTTGGCCATTTTAACTTAATGGCTGCTTTTAGGGCGTATTACGTATAGTTGTCATGTTACAAGTTATTTGTGGTGCCCCAAATCATATCTATCTTGTTTATGTATAGTCTTGTTTACATAATGATTTCTGAGTTAAAAGGTATGTACGTGCGCCCGTTAGGTCCAAGTTCAAAGAATCGCTCATACTGCAATAAACCACCTTATTGCCAAAAAAACCATCAAGGAAAAGATATTTTTCTCTCTTCTTCGCTTCTACAAGTCTATGCCCTACATATTGTATTCCTTTCGTGATTCAACTTTTTGGGTGTCCAAGGAAATCTAATGAGTACCGGAGTACTGATGTTTTTCTTCTTCATTCAAGCAAATGTTAAATGCGCCCATAGACAAAAAAGTACATAAGTTCTAAGCCACTGTTCATTTAAATTCCTATACTAATAATAATTCAATAACACATGCTTTGAAACATAATACAGAGTTATTTATTGTAAAAATGATATTGTTACAAGACGAATCGTACGTAAAAATGGTAGATTGTTCGATAAGAGTATAAGGTTGCGTAGGTCGTAGCTCAAGAGATTGTATCGGGATTGAGACGTCACGGACCGCCGGCGAGGCTTTGATGGATTTTACTTTATTGTATGTAATTGTGAATATGGCTTGTAAGTGAACGGAGAAATTGCTGATATATGCTTATATCTTTAAGCTTTTGTGCTTAAAGCTTCTGGATTATAAAATTGTCTATGAGTGAGTGTAAACAGTAATAAATATATTAATTATCTGTTTTAAATAAACAAAATAAACAATTTACCATTCGCTAGAAAACAATGTGAGGAAACCAGCTTGCCTTAAATCCAAAAACTTGGTGTGTGTCATAGTAGGCTTACCACCTACTTGCCTATTAGATTGACAAATGATCATGAAACAGATACAGAAGTCTGAGGCCGACGCTTAAAAAGGTTGTAGCGCCACTTACTTTTTAAAAAAAACAATACCAACAATTTAACATTCGCTAGATTCGAAAACATGGTGAGGAAACCAGCTTGCCTTAGACCCAAAAAGTCAGTGTGTGTCGGGCACAGATGGCACCTACTTGTCTTATTAGATTGACAAATAATCATGAAACACACATACACAAAATCTCTATCTATATTCTAACTGAAGACGCTATTACCTATCATAACGTACGTATAGAAGCAATGGCGCAGTGAATACAGTCTAATTTGTAACAGGCTGTAGGGAGTTCGATACGCAACAATGATGTATCCAATCACGAGACAATGGCTAAGAGCTCTACAGTTCAGCTAACAATGCGCGAAGTTATGTGGTGCAAGGTATAGGCGATTGTGGCGTTAATCACCAACAATACTAACAGCCTTTAGAGTCCATTAAAACCTCTACTGGTATATTTATAACTATGATCAAATATCTAATTTTATTTATTACATAACAAATATCAGATGTTATGTGTTGCCGGCGTTCATAGACACAGCCAGAAAACGCGTGCAGGTAAAAGGTACGCACTTTTCGGACCCTAAGTTGAATTTGTTTGGAAATACTTCAGTGTGCTGGTGGTTGTAGTGGTGCGCGGCAAAAAGTGCCTAAAAATAATCAGTTTGCATTCGAGGGTTGAATATTCTGGCTGGCTGAGTTGTGTGCGGCGTGCGACTCTCATCCCTGAGGTCGTAGGTTCCATCCTGGACTGTACACCAATCGACTCTCTATCTATGTGCGCATTTAATATCGAACGGGGAAGGAAAACATCGTGTGGTAACCGGCTTGCCTTAGACCCAAAAAGACGGCGTGCGTCCGGCACAGGTGGCTGATCACCTACTGGCCTATTAGATTAACAAATGATCATGAAACAGATACAGAAATCTAAGGCCCAGACCTAAAAATCTTTGTTTTCTTTTATTAATAATGTAAGTTACTATTGAACGGGTTTCCTGTTTCTTTAATTATTATTTTATTAACTCAAACTCAAAATATCTTATTTATTATTTTAATAACTAGGAAATAAAACAGCTACACTCAATAACAAGACAAAAACTGTACATGTAATCTATATGTATAATCTATTGAATTTCTAAGACGGAGATTACACAGGTTTTTACATAAATATATGTTACAAAAGGTATAATTAGAGAGTAATGCGATATCCCTATGAAGATGTGGATGTACAATGCACAATAGCTCGTCGCGATAACTAGCGCACTCCGTCACACGCCTGACAGGGTTATCTGGTGGTATATCAAGGTATAAGCGGTAGCGATTTTATACTTTTATATGTTTTCTCTATCGAGTTTGACACTTTTGACAATGCCTAGTCACACGGGTCATGATGAAATGAGTTGTGTGTTATAGTGGAAATTCTATCAAAAACTAATATTCTATCGTGCTATTAAGAAATTAAATGCGAGTTCTCTCTGAGAGAGAGAGAGAAACAGAACTCAGAGCAATATCAGAGTATATCTAATGTAATTTTTTTTTTATAGAACAGTTCACAAACGGGCAAGAGGCTTACTCCCAGCCAGACGACTCTCGAGTGCGTTGCCGGCCTTGTAAGAATTGTTACGCTCTTTCTTGAAGGACCATAAGTCGAATCGGTTCGTAAATACTTCAGTGGGCAGCTATTGGTGTGGAGCGCGGCAAAAACTGCCTTAATAGCAATTAATAGCAATTATTAGCCAAGAAGGAAGACAGCTATTCATACTATATCACTAATATGTTTTTCGTTCGATATGTTAGCGTAGTATAGTTTTTAGTATTAAAAGAAAAACCCCAGAAGACCCAAGTTTCATAGATTCTGTTTTATTATATTCACTACATTGGACTTAATTTTGCACACAAATAAATAGCAAATTTCGCAGTTTAATTTTCTCATAATTTTTGACATAACGACAAAGGATACGCCCAAAGGTCCGTCATCTTCAAAGTCGAAAGATCACAAAGCAATGCCTAATCAGACGAAAACTCTCTTTGACCTCAACTTGATTTAACTTTTGTAGCTTTGAAGCATCACCTAAGGGCATTTAAAACTAAATACGCTTTAACTGTGGAAAATTCCTTCGCAAAATAACAGTTTTCTAGTATGTCTAACGAAAATTGTTACCTATTAACATATTCGTGACATATTTTATAATTACACAAATATATATAAATACAGTTTATTTGTCATTAAATTGAGATAGTTAATGGTATAGTTATTAAGTGCCTCATAAAGAAACCTGCTTAGACAAAAATCGTCAATCTTCAGACATTCGGCTGAACTTGTCTACTATTATTTCCTTATAAATCATAAAGTAGCGTTGGCCTAGTGGCAGTTGTCTCATCTGAGGTCGTAAGTTCGAACCCAGACTGTACACTCAACACTCCCACGTTGAAAGAAAACATCGTGAGGAAGCGACATTAGATGTCGTGTGTCAGGCACATAATACTGATCACCTATTTGCCTATTAAAAAACACTAATCAGAGACAGAAATCTGAGGCCCCGACCTAAAATGTTGTAGCGCCACTAGATTACCTTTTATCAATAAATACTGTGGTATCAATTTCTGTAAAAAAGCACTGTATAAAATTCATCAGATAGTGGAGGAATGCCAAGCCAAGCTAATATTTCATGCGTCTTAATATTCTGCCACGCCTGCAGTCTAGTCTAGGACCCACTAAATTACCTAGCACTTAGGCACATTAAAAATCCCTCCAGATTTACGTCTCACTTGGATTTATTTTCAGTTTTATATTTTGAAACTTTGCTTTCGAAATCTTTGAGGATTTTCAAGGATTTCTTAACTTTTCAACTGGATGTTTTGATTATCAACACTTCGATTTCTGGATCTTTATAAAAAAACATAAACGTACGTACGTACGTAAAAAAACGATTTCGTTCGGCAAACCGCGAACGCAACCACTAGGCTGGGCTATCTGCAATTACTTTGAAAGTGCCAACGTAAAGAAACATGCTTCTTGAATTATTTTAAAGTATGAAGTTTAAAGTCGGTGCATTATGAAAATGGCTTCGGATAGCCTCCCCCCACGCCCCCACCAGTCTGCAACGCCCACGCTAAGTAATTGTTTTGTATACAGTCTACTTTTGTAATTGCCTAGATATTTTTAAAACGGTTTATCGATCTTGACATTTACCTACGGAATATAATACATAAACAACATTTTAATTTATTATGTTATAGGTATAGGATTAATGTAAAGTAGACCATTTACAGTCAGATAATGTATATGAGTGATAGTGATGATATGAGTCGTTATAATTACTATTGATAGTTTCAATATAGAAACAAACGATATCTAGATTTCATTTCATTTAAGCAAATTAAGTAGATTAATATGTTTATTTTCAACTACGACACACCCACGAATAATAATACACGATTAGCTAACGACTGGTTTAGAAAAGAATAGCAACATTTATGAAAGACACTGAATACAACGTCTTTGTTAGTACAGTAGATAAACAACATTTAATTTTAATTCCGGCTTATATCGCTTGCTTAAATATGTATCACCATCAACCAATATTTAATTTTAAACAGCGATTTGCATGAACAAACCCTGCGTGCCGCTGATAATGCAATACAACCATGACTTATTACTGATCACTGTAATTCGTACTGCGGGAATTCGTAATTGATTAAAAACGTTTGTCTACTGTTGTAACACACATATATATACAGTATATATATACAGTATTTACAATATTCTTAACATAGTAATAATAATTACAAATACATTTAAAACAAATTTAAAAAGTTTGCTCCCTGTGGCAGTCCCTTGAAAGCTCTTATTGCGATACGAAGTTGTTAAAGCTCCAGCCTTAGGGTCACTGGTATTATAAGGCGCCAACTTATAAATTTAACTAGCGTGCACTTGAACCCCATGGCCCAATTGTCTGTACTCGAAGCTGGAGAAGAGACTCTTATATTTGAGCCGTAGCCGAGCCTTTTCATTAACAGAGAGTGCAGTAAATTGAGGTTATTAGTTTAGCCTTCGTTGGATATTATTTCATTTCGTGTGCCAAACATGGTAAGTGTATGTAAAAATTTCTCGAAACCAAAAGTCATATCAAGGTGATTTTTGATTGATTGATCGAAGCACCAGATGAGCACCACTAGTTAGTACCCCTGACTGCGAATCCATGGGTCCCGGGTTCGATCCCCAGCTGAGACAAACATCGATGTGATGAGCTTAGGTCAGAGATTTGGTGTTGTGCTTAGGTCTTGGGTGTTTAAATATGTAACTACATATATGTATATCTATCTATAATATTTATGTATAGTACCCATAACACAAGCTTCACCAGCTTAGCATGGGACTAGGTCAATTGGTGTATAATGTCCAAAAAAAAAAGAGGGTCCAAGTTTCACTAAATTAAGTTTAGTAATTTAGAGGGTAGTTCTTGAGATGGTTTATCAGGCGAAAGTAGGTTTTGAATATAAAAACTATTTGTCCGTTTAATTTCGTAAATAACAAAACGCTCTCCCCGTTATTAGTTTCGAGAATTTCCACAACATTGCCAAATCCCGAAAATGAGATTAAAGTTTGAAAACTCTGGGGCTTGGGACGGTCAGTGTAATCGCGTGGACGTTATCGGCTCAGGCGCAATCGTCCGCCGGCTGATTAGCTAAGCTGGACTCTATGGATTATGGCATGACCCTTTGGATATTAGAATAGTTGATTTACTCCATTATTGTTATGTAATTTATTGCTTAGTTTTTTTTAATTTGTATATAAACGTTTGCGTTTGATTGCATTTTTGATCGCGATTTCGAAGGTTAAAAAGAAAATCATATGAATTATCTCGAAGAGAAAGAGAAAATCTTCTCTGGAATATTCAAAACAGCGACCAAAAAAATTTGCAATAGACATAGATATAAAATTTATTAGTAACAAAAACACACACATTATAACAATAATCAAAGAAAAAAAAGAAAAAATATAATGAGAGATATCAAAAAAATATCTTTTCTCTTTCGGTTAGTTTCAAGTGTGTAATGCGTGAGTGCTGTGGTTGTAATTGACCCTGGCTTAGCATTACGCTGAGGAGCAGACTGTTCCACAGCGCTGAATTTCACTCGTTTTTAAAAGACCATAGATTTAATAAACCCGCTACCCGCATTTTCTAACAAATTTTTAAGCATTGTCTTTAAAAGGCAGCTTTAGTCCACAATCCAGATATATGGGTGAGTTAAGATGTGCATCTTAACAGCGCCAACTTTAGATTACTCTTTCAAAGTTTCCCGGGAAAAATTCCACGCTCCACCCAATTTAGTGGGCAAGTTGAAATTACGCTGTAATCACATTGTTACCGGGGAGCGGCTTTTATTTGGATATTGTATTTGGTTTGTGTGTATCAGAAGCAGACGTATTATCGTAATTACTTTTACAAATACTAAATATGTCGATTTATGTATTTAAAAAAGGTTTGTCAACAATAACAATAAAAGCTAATTAGCAGGTAAACAGCATGCGTTTTTTTCCAAACTACAAATATGTTTATAAAGCGAAAGGTATAAATGATAAGTAATTGCAAGAATTGGAAAAAAATGTTTTTTTTTTATAAATTGTGCCTGTGTTTCAGCTATAAAAGGCAACAATTACACACATTTAGATCATGGTAGCGTAGCCAGCTTTTGATAGAGGTGTATGCTCTTTAATAACTGAAGTGAAGACGTCATGATGAGTAATTAATTTCTGGTGGTTAATAGGCTTTCATTGGTTCTTATAGTCAATGGCGAATGTAGTAAATTTATTATTATTTTATTTTCTTACAATAACGTTCACAAAACAGAGTTCGACTTTACATGAATTACAATCTAGCCTATACAATAATTATGGCTAATAAGTAATATTATGTTGACTTAATTTTCTACAATACTAGTGAATAGCTTACACTAAGGCAATGTTAGTCTTAGTGTTCTATAATGTTTTGACACTATGTTCGTGTCTATTATCAAATATAACTATTATTTTGTAACTCAAAGCTCTCCTCCTTTTGGACTTTCCTATCACTGAACTAAAAGTCCACAGCAATGGGGCAGATGGTGGTCTATATTAAAATTTATCAGACAATTATTAAATGAGATATGTATTTAAAAACACATCTTATACAGTCTGAAATATTTTTCGATTTCGACACACATTCATAATATTGCATAAAAAATGTTCCCCAGGGCAGAAATAAACCGACAAATATTTTAAACACTTTATGCCTGATAGTGGGTTCGATTCCGATGAATATTTAATGAAGGAACAGACCCTTACGTATTTTTAAGGGTTAAGTGATGTAGGGTTAGTTTGATTGTTTTATGGTGTTTTTGCAGCGCAATCAATAAATATTTTATGAACTTGGTTGATAAGTGGGTTTTGCATTCGGTTTTATTGTATTTTGTTAAGCTTTAACCGCGTAATCAAAATAGACATTAAAGATAAATAAAACAGGCTTTAATTCAAATTCAGTTGCTAATTTGATGATTATTTTATTACAAATTAAAATATTATTTGATTATGTTTAAACGTTGCAATTTAAAGAATTTAAAAAACCTTTTTAAGTCTAGGCTTTAGATTTCTGTATCTATTGTATGATTTGACGATCTAATACACATGTGCCTTACACACTTTGGGTCTAAAGCAAGCCGGTTTCCTCACGATATTTTCCTTTACCGTCTGAGTGAATGGTAACACTTAAAAAGTCCATTTATGAGCTGAACACTGATGCATTAATTTAAAGGCTTATTAAAAAAACAACTAATTTAAATTCTAATGATTTAAAGAAATTTATTAAATAAATTGCATACACACTTAACACCCAATTAAAACACTTAAAAACCGAGTGAAATTCAAAAATCGTCACCCGTCGCGTAGAAAATCAGCTAAATCGACTCCGGGAACTACGGTCCTCCTTATCGCATTTAAATTATTATTTTATGCAAATCGAATATACACAGTAATGGAAATACCGTGTCACTTGATTTTTGCCGTTCTCAAGTACTTTTATTTTAATAGGTTTATCATTTAATACGAATTAAATATAAAGACACGGCAGTGATAACCTGGTCATGTGTGTTATTCTTAATCCTACGATTGGACGTTCAGTGAAGAAATGGCTTCTAAAATACCTATCAAAACTGCAACACTAACTAATGAACTGCATCATAAATAGATACGTTTAATAATGATGTATAGAACTACTGGAAAGATATATAAAAACAATTGTTAAAATAATGAGTGCTATACACGATCTAAAAATTAAGTCGAATTTTTGAACGCATTTTAAAACAAAAAACTATCTAAAAACAAATGACTACTTGAAATTAAATAAACACGGCTGTCGAATACAATTTATTTGATTTTCGAATTACGGCCCAATCCATAGATAATTATACAAAATGATGTTTATAGAATCTGGAATTACTCAGGTATACCTAAAAACACTTTGTCAATTATAATTAGAACAAAATAAAAATGGACGCAATACTAAGCAATTTTGTTATACCAATTAAATTAATTTTGAGGTTAAATTTCTACAATAATAAATGCGAATAAAATTTCTTAAAAGGATCACAAAAGACAAGAAGATAAAAGTTACCAAATAGATTATGGTATTTTGTCCACAACCCTTCATCCTATACAAACGTAAGACGATAGGAATCAAACCCGGGACCCTCGCAAACAGTATCCTGTGACAAGTATTAATTAACCGTGCTACGGAATATTGAAAGAGCATTAGGCATTCGTTGAGTAAACAATTTTGATCATAATTATTTGTAAAGGGTAATCTTTCGAACGTAATTTTTACTTCTGAATAAAAAAAATCTAAATATTTGTAAAGCTTCAAAACGAACCCTAATAACCCTAAACACTACTCTAATAAACGCTTTTTACTTTAAATAGGTAATTAAAGTAACAAATCTCTAATGTGTTAAATAGTTTTGATTTTAATTATTTGTAAAGTAAATTGAATAAATAATTTAAAATCTAAATTTGTTTCGCTTGAAAATGAACCCTAGTAAACATAAATACAAATCAAATCAACGCAACAACGTTTAAAGTAGCAAGTATCTACTGTGTAAAACAATTTTTATTTTAATTATTTGTGAAGTAAAATGAATAAAAAAAATTAAATGTTTGTATCGCTTCAAAATGTCTAACAATAATAATACAAGTGTCTACTGTGTAAATTTTTGAATTTCGAATTTCTGCCACATTCCATTTCAAAACCGTCCAACATTGAAGTCCTTTAACAATTTAGTATTTAATATGACATTGGCAGTATTTCACACCTGGCCCCATTTTAATATAGCATCCCTTCGTAATTCTTTCTTGATATCTTCATACGGTCTTATTCGGGCATTTATCATGTGTGGATTTCGGGATTCCGGGATTCGTATATCACCAGCTTTAATAAAGGGAATGTTGCCATGATAAAAGATAAGACTGCTATTGAATACTTAGTAAATAAGTTAGAAAAATACAGCAAAGAAATGCTGCCAGCGTTAAAGGTACACTGCCGACCAAACTTTTTAAATTTGCTTTAATTTTCTATTTATTAATTTTAATTATAACTTTGTAGGTTAAGAAAATTGTAAATACTGCATATTTGATTGTAATAAATAATAATAAATAAAAGAAAAGTGTATTAATTTTATATAAGATCACATTAGTTCAAGAGTTCAGCTGTTATGGTTTGAATGCAAGGGATTTCCTCCTATAGATAAAAAATAAAATAGTTTTTCCTAAAAATACCAAAGAATATATTAGTAATTCTCTATTCACTTGATAAATTTTATAATTCCCATAAAGCAGATTAAACTATGCAACTCTTTCTGTCAAATTATATTTACGCTGTGTTAAAAAGGGACAATTCAGTACTTGAACGGTGAAGGATTGATATTATTTTTACATACAATTTTCATGTTTGAATTTTGTCCTCAAACGTCCCGGACATAATTCAAAGATCAAAATATGAAATCAACCCTTGACCACTCCGAAACCTGAGCCCATTCTTATCTTAACGACCGGGGGGACCAAGGGGTAGATGTAGATATGAGATGGGCAATTTTGGTCAAACTAGAAATGGCACTTTGTTGTTCTGATGTAATTGCCCGTGGATTATCGACTGGAATCGCTAAAGTTTCCGTGGATATTGGATACTCCATGCCCTTGATGTGTTATTAAATTCCTGATCACAATTGGAATATGTGACGGAAAACCATTACTAAGCAAGAAGTAACATACATCTATATTTTATTCATTTACACTTCGTAGCTGTAATACAGTACAATTAAAATAATTAAGTAAAACGTAGCACACGGCGGCCTTATCGCTTTCAAGCGATCTCTTCCAGGCAACCACTGTGAGAAAAAATATGTATAAGGTGAGCGCTAGAATTGTAAAACATCAGGCATAGAGTTACTTAGACGAAAATAATGAAACAAAGCAAGGAAATTAAAATATGTTTATATGAAAACAGTGAATATATGAAATAGTATAGTCCCTATATTAAAAAAGGACACATGTAACGCTAATTTCGGAAACTTTTAATAATAATTGTGATAAATTCATTCTGTAATCAATAAAAAATAATTTCTACTGATAATACAGTTTGTCCGTAAGTATCTCTGAAGTAGAATAAAAAAAATAAAAATTTGCTCACTTAACCTAGTCGTAAATACCCTTATTATTTTTGAGATTTTTTACCAAGAAACTCAAAACCATATATTATTTATTAGTATAGATTTAGTTATAAGTATAATTTATTAAATATAGTATCAAGTTAGGCATTTACATAGGTATATCTATATTTAAAAAAGAAATTTCAAAGCCCGTTATTCCTAAGAGCGTCTCACTCTATTTCCGGGCCGTAGCGAATATCCTGTCCGTGGAAAAAGTTGCGGGCGCCCGGAAATAGTCCGCGTCGTACCCGGACACACCCGGATAACCGGAAGTTTAAAACGAGACGTAAGATGTATGGTGTTTGCGAGTTTGCCGATCTATTCTAGCTGAGTTCGGGTTTACTTTTTAATATTAAGTTAGTAACATTTACCACTGAGTTTTTATAAAAAATACAATAGTAAGCCTATTGTATTTTTTATAATGCGTGTTTTAAAATATTATGGTTTTTATTATTATTGTCTAAACCAGGGTCCCAGTTATTATGTATACCAAATAGTACTGGCTACCTAGTGTTTTTTAAACAATTTCTTCTCTCAATAATGACTGATTTCTCAACAAAAAAAATTGAAATTCCTATCTACTAACTTCAATTATTTTCTCTATATGCTATATTTGAGCGTAATTAACGATTTATTCGCGACAATATTTAATAAAACAATGACCCTAACCCCGCTACACTTAATTCTTCATAAAGTAGAAAAGCCCCGACTTTCCAGCACCTTATTAAAACTGGCAACACTTAACCATAAAAAATTATCCAAACGCCCAGCCGAGCCATTAATCCAATAAACTGGGAACACCAAAATATGGCTCAATTTTCGTTTTTCTCAAAACGTGCGGCCCTTCTTTATTTAGGGTAAGGGAAGGCCGTAAGTTTTACTTGGAGGAGTCCGGGGCAAATTGCATACGAATCCAGGAAATGAGAATTTATTAATATTGGAACGTGTTGGGTCTAAGGAATTAACTTTTTTGGTGACAGCGTAAACAATGCTTTGCGTCAAATAAGATGGACGAATTATTGACTATTTGGACAAATCTTTTAGAGCTGTTTATTTCCTAATCAAGGGTTTAACAGGTTTTGTCCAGAACTTTGCACAAATAAGTATTCTTTAGCATATATTTTTCTACATTATCTAGATAGTAATTTGAGCTGCGTTAATAAATCAGTCAGCCAGGCTTTCCTTTTAAATATACCTTGAGAACAAAGTTGCTCGGTTCATAACATCTACTATAAAACTGACGGTTTAATTTAATAAAACCCGTTTCGCATCACCTTTCTTGGCGCAGAATTTCTAATACATTTTCCGAAAATCACGCTTCGTTTCACACACGAACATAATTCACATGACATTTAATATTAATAGAAGTACCAGGACATCATAGACGTGGAGAGATGGCGAAACACGGAATTCCTAGCCGGTGTTGTATTACGTAGCTCGCTTTGAGAGGCACCGCACCGGAATGGAAGCAAAGAATTTATACTTTATTTATGTTTCTCGTATGTTATGTGCTCTTGGTAGTTTATGATTATGGATGTCATGATGTTAAGATCCGAGTCGCGGAGATCAAAGCTATCGCATTCAGCTAGCTATAGATGGATATTTTAGATTTGGCACATATAAACAAAAGTTAAAGCAATTGAAAATATCCAGAAACACGACAAAGAAATACAGTTCTACTAATGATAATTAATTACTAATAAACTTGTGACTTGACATTAATAAATATTAAATATAAACCTTCAGCTGTTGTCAGACTCTTCCATCACACATATTGCGAATGCCGTCGCTTATAATCCCGTTAATCATCAATCGTGGCACGGGATTGCGGGATCCATGCAATACTTCATCGCTACGTGTCGCGCCGCCCTCGCCAAGACATAATATTGAATAACGTCGCCTACGAAATCCCACCTTGGGACTTTAAGCCCTTTCAGGGGGCTAAAAATAATTATAAGGCTGCCGTAATCCCAAGACAGAATCCCCGCGGCGCGCGCCTATTGTTTCTTAGAATACAGAATGTTAACAGCTGTTCAATGGTTTTACGTCCAGGAAAGTTATTAATTGCTTATCATCCGAGGTTATTTTTGGTATAGGCACTTATTTATTTATTAAGTTTACGACATCATACATAGTTTTTTGTTATAGAACAGGGGCCAAACGGGCAGGAGGCTCACCTGATGTTAAGTAATACCGCCCCGCCCATGGACACTCTCAATGCCAGAGGGCTCGTGAATGCGTTGCCGGCCTTTTAAGAATACGGTACGCTCTTTTCTTGAAGGACCCTAAGTCGAATTGGTTCGGAAATACTTCAGTGGGCAGCTGGTACTAAATAAATAAATAGTACTAAATCTACTGATTATTTTACAAAGTCGTCCATAAGATAAGCACACAATAAAATAAAATTACTAGAAATAAGTTGGTACTTAAAGCATAAAAAAAGAAAAATCATCAGCAAAACTGCGAATTAGGTTCGAGAAAGGCACCCCACAATGCTTTCTCTGAACTAGTATAATTCAATCGTAAAACTAATTGTAAAAACCCTGCCATTTTAAATGTGGATTCTAAATTGATAGGCAGCATCTATGTTTTTAAAAACTCGGTGCTATCAATAGAATTCAAACGTGCTACAATTTTAACATTCAGTTTGCAGTGGACAATCGTGTTGTTACCGATATTGCATCCCGCTGAATATAAATGCGGCCACGATCCGACCATCGAGTTAACTCCATTTTTGGTCACCAGACAGAATTAGTTTCCATCACTGAGAACACGTGTCTACACGTATGGGAGAAATATTATCGGCAAGGTGTGGGGCGTGGACAAATGGTGTTCTAAATTCAAAAAAACGTCGAAAATAATTGTACCAATAGTTTTAACGGCGTGAAGAGCTTTTTGCTTAAAAAAGCTGCAAGAAAACATTTTACAAATGAGTAGTTGTTATTCTACTTGGACTTATCAGTGTCTAACTCAAAGCTCAAATCAGATTTTTTATTTCATTTAATCCTTTCCGATATCTTGAAAACGAAAATATATTCCGTTTCAATCAAGATTGGTGTGAAAGCTACAGGTGGATGTGCCGCAACTAATCGAATGAATATTACAACTATCACGTCTGCATAAAAGCTTGTCCGAATTGACAATTGACATTCCACCACAGTGTCTACACTACGCGGAATACGGAAATGGAAATTGTACTTATTCGAATTTTGAATCGGTGATATTGAGCTTTTAAAGCTTTGAGATATTCTTTTAAAAGTCGTACGCATGTGACGGGAGACTCTTTATTTGATATACAGTTTTTAATAAAACAAGTGTTTTTAGGATTGTCTGGGTGAAGATTTAAATAGAGAAAGCCATAGATAACATTTTAAAAAAAAATGCGGAATAAAACACATTAATTTTATCGATGTCTGATATATTATCATAGTGATGGATGGTTTAAAAATAAACATTAGCATACGACGAGTGTCGCGAAGTTGTAATTTCTCGAATGGCTTTGCGGAGTAAGGGGGTTTCAGAGGGATGCGGGGCAAGAAACGGGGCAAGAGGGGGGCAAGAAGGGGGTGCAATTTCATTACCGGTCCGGATCCGCGTCCATAAATCACCGGGGCCCGAAGACTACTCAGGTGACGCCTGAGACTCTGTTTTCAGGAGATTCCGAATTCTTTATAGCTATTCCGAGAATTCCGAAACGAGTTTTAATTGGAACGGAAGAGCTTTGTTGAAATATCGCCTCGGATTCGAAAATTTGACGTAATGATGTTTTAGAATGTAAATGAATACATTAGTGTTACTGTTATTCATGATTTAGCTGTAATTATAAGAAAAGCTTTTATCTGCGATAATTTCAAGTTTAATTTAGATTCGTTTGGCTTTCAAAAGACTAGTTTTTCTGAAACAGTAACTCAATCAAACGCGCATTGGTTATTTCAATAAACACTTTTCAACTCTATTTCCGGTTGGAAGTTTAAAAAGTCGCTTGACAATCGAATTAGGAGGCTTTTAGTGCGCGTTTTTGCGTCCCGTCTGCCGCCATTACGGTCCGAATTGCTTATAATTGCTTCGTTTAAAGCTAAGTGCTTTCATTACGACGCCGCTAACGCTAGCCGTGTCAAAATATACAGATTACAATGGAATTTTGAATTTCGAATAAAGCTACTTTAAAGTTTGAATTTCGAACCGCACACTGAAATGCACAGTAGATGTTCTTTTCTATGACTAACGTGAGCTTAATTTTCATATATGAACTATACGTATTAAACATATTGTACGGCCTTTGAAATAAATCTATAGAGCCTCGTTCAGCAGTTTAGGATGAGCCGTGTGCCCTTTAAACAAAAGCCAACTGCATAAACAAGAGGATTCAAACAAAACAACGCGTTTAATTGTTCGTAGAATCGCTCTCACTGTTCTTTACGCAATGAAAAATTTATTGCTTTAACGGGAAAATTTTAATTGAAAACTGAACTGATCCAGATTGGTGTAAATAGTAGGTTTTACTGGAAAACTTTATATACGAAAGTACACTATATTAGTATGAAAATATACATTTCGTATATGGTATAACAGGCTTTGATTAAAAAATATATAATTTCTCAAAGCACTATATTATTTTGATAATTTCTGCATTCTTGGTGCATTATTATATTAGTATATAATCATACATAGCAGAGATGATAGTCGCACGCGGATGCCACTAGGCCAACACTGATGCCTAAAGCAATGTATACTAACTACTTATACAATTTATGATTCCTGTTTTGTCGAACTGTTAACAATAAATCTGTGACGCGATCCGCGTTTACAGGATATAAACTTTGCTTTGTCAATTGCTACAGAACTTTACTCATTTTCCACGCCAGCGAGTTATATGTGGGTCATAGTTCAAATATCTATGAATATTGTTCGTTTAAAATTCGAATGAAAGCTGTCTGTGTATGTGGGTAGTTGTAAAAAAAATATTTGTAATAATATAAACTCTTTACCAATCGAATAAAAAAATTTGACTTCGAACATTATAAACCTAAACTTACCGTTAAATGTTGAAATAGCCACGCCCGCAGGATGTTTGTGGCCACCTTCGGGAAAATCCCTCTTTTCTTCTGATTCTTCTTCCCATTCGTGTCATCGTCTTCTTCCCCCGTGCCTTCCCCAGACCCGATACTCGCATTACTCGCGTCACCTGTAAAAGACATCAAGAATTTTAATAGAAACCTTCTATGATTTCTAGCGTAAAATAATAATAATAATAAACTACTACTAATAGTTATATTAGTAGTAGTAGTAGTAATATTCGTGTCTTATATATCATACTTGAGCAGTGTTGGCCTAGTGGGTTCAGCGTGCGACCTCATACGTGAGGTCGTAGGTTCGATCCCCGGCTTTGCACCAATGAACTTTCTTTCTATGTGCGCATTTAACATTAGCTCGAACGGTAAAGGAAAGCATCGTGAGGAAACCGACATGTCTTAGACCCAACTACGGCATGTGTCAAGCACTGGAGGCTGATCACCTACTTGCCTATTAGATTTAAAAATTATCATGGAACAGATTCAGAAATCTGAGGCCAAGACCTAAAGAGATTGTAGCGCCACTGATATATATATCATACTAAAAATATAATACCTATATATATATCGTTACAATATGTCTTTGTATAAACATATAAAGTAAGAGTAGAAATTTTTCATAAGAAACAGTAGAACATATAATTTTAATGAACCGTCCAGTAGATGTCTAGTTAATCTGTGGGAAAACGTTGGAGTATGATCCATAGATCCAGGATCTAGCGGTTATGTCAGATAATGTATCACGAGACATCGCGACAAATTCTGTAGCTCATTAAAATAATGTGTTAATCGCATCTAAAGCGGAGATATTTCGACGTGTTATCTACTTTGCGTATGGCATATTAATTAGAAACGCTAGCTAGTATTTATTTAATCACCTGCCTCCACTGATTCCTATCTACAACATTCAATTAATTCGCGAGGCGTCGCGGTACGTGCTTGATTTGCTATTTGTTTTTTGCTTTGACTTTTCGCGTATAGTGTTTCCTATGTGGCGTAGCAAGACTTAAATCTCATTCTTTGAAACAAAGTTTAGAAGGGAATTGGATGAGATTTGGAAAATTTTGCTAAATTTAAATAGCAATAGCAAGACGCACAGATAAAAATGGAGCTTGAAGACAACTTATGGAAGGGGAAGAGGGCGCCGCAATGTGGATAAAAGAAATAGAAGTGTCAACAGGATGGAATGGAGAAAGATATCTGGAAAAAGCAGGAGGAGGCTGAACCCATGAAGGGGTTCCCATCAACGGTACTGAAGGAAGCTAGGACATTAGGATAACAAGAAATAAAAAGTGTATCTGACAAATATCAGCTGCATAATCCACTTTTGTAATGATTGGAAATTAAACGGGCTTTTAATATTATTATTAATGAAATTAAAATCAACCGAAATTATTGTATAAGGAATAAACGAAAGACTAAAACCGAACGGTAAATAACTAGTGTTTATTGAATTAGAAAAAGGAAGAGAAATTGTAGAAACGTACAATACAGCGATACGTTTGTTTTTCTGAATAATTAATGTGAATTTCACTTCGGGAATGTGAACTGAACAAAAGCGTACACGATAAACAAATTAGTGTGCACTGAGCTACATCAAATATTCATCGGAGGAAGAACAAATCGAATCACCGGGTGTGAGCTCCTTATTCCTTGTAATCCGATGTTGATAAATAAAAAAAATTCGAATTGCAGCACGTTCCAATTGTTTCAGCTTCTGCCTTATTTGGTATACTTTTTGTAGTCCTTTTTAAACAAGCGACTTAAATTGTTAGAGGTTTTCTTCGTTGGATTTTATGATTCTACTTTTAAAAATGCCTACAAGTACGAATTTTTATACTGGCTTTCACAAGGTTCATATTTTGGTCCAGTTTTTATTAAAGTTTCCAACATTGGCTTAAATAGATTACGTAAAGATAAAATTACTGACAATGACGAAACGTATCGAGTATCTGTCTGCATATCGCGACCGGTGGCATTGTGATGGTAATGCATTGTAATGGGGGCAAAGTAATAAAATTACTTTTAGGCCATTACCCGCCACCCCTTAGAGTTGCATAGCGTACAGGGTGTAACAATAAAAATGTTTAATTCGACAAAATAACCATTTTATTGTCATTGGGTAGTAAAATTGACACATCATTTCTTTTTCTTTAAATTTATAGGCACCTAATTGTCAAACACGGCTGAATCTAGTTTTTACAATGGGTGATAAACATTTTAAAGCTTTTAATGAGTAATAAAATTTCAGATTCTTTTCGGAACGAAAACCTAATCTTATATTAAGGTATCATCTAGGATCACTTACACAGCATCTGCTTTCGGATGTGTCAGCTTTAAATCTTTAAAAGCTACATTCTGGACCAAGAAAGGTGGTTGATGACACTGGTGGTAGTGATGCATTAAATACATCACCCTATACAGTATCAGCGTGCAAAATCAGAGTGCAGTTGCATGATGCAGTATTGTAATCCCCTAATTCATCTTAGGGCACATTAACGAACCCCACACACCCGAAATGGGTGTGTGCAAACACCCGCGTGCGAAAAGTCAAGAGAATGAAATTAACTTCTGGATTGTAGTAATGTTTATAATTTTTTAGTGCTAACATTAAGCTATATTAATTTTTGCAATTACTAACACACAAAGTAGGTACAGTAGTAGACAAATATGATAAAAATAGCAATGGTTTCATGTGATACAATATGTACATATCGCTTAACAGATTACCTCCCGGGTTAGCTACGAGTCGTAGGCTATAGAAAACGTTCTATACTCTATCTTTTACACGTTGCATATTTCTCCAGATTTGGCCCCCAGCGACTTTTTTCTGTTCTCTACTACCTCTAGAGTATGCTCGTTGGACAAAAATTTTGCGCTAAAGAATAAGTAAAAATTGGTGTCTAAAAATTGTATTACCGCTACAATCGTTGTATCTATTGAAAAATCAGATCCAATTTTATCAACAATTCTACGACAGCCTACGAACGTTTATATACCCAGGAATAAGCAGACATTAACCACTGGTACGTAATAGCTACGAGTCGTTTTTAACTGTTCTCTACGAGCCGTTACACGTAAGAGAAGTAAAGTATTATTATTGAAAAGAAGACGTTTGTTTAAAGTTCAATAACCGAAATGGCTCATTAGGGCCCAACGCGGTGACTCCCATGGCGTTTGTAAGCCGATTGCCGCAATCCGACACCGAATCCGCTACCCCATTGCGAAAGCTCACACCACTATACTAGGGGCCGGGCCAATTATTACCAAGCCAAGAAAAGGCAAACATTTGCGATGTATTTAATTAAAGGTAATTTATTAAAAAAAATATTATTAATTACATTGAGTCTATATTGACGGTTTGAGAATGAGTTTTTTTTTATATTTTTTATACATAAAAATATTTGTCTGTAGTATTGATTACTGTTTGAATTTTGTATTAAAATTACCTTTTCTTCTTGTAGCTTATAGAAACTAGGTATATAATTCAAATTCAAAATAATTTATTCATTTAGGTAACACAATGTACACTTATGAACGTCAAATAAGAAATATTTATGCTTCTAATTTTACATTTACTGCCAGTTCTCAAATCTAGGGCGTAGAACGGACGAGAAGAACTGGCAATAAACTTTCCGCCACTCTTTTTGATTTGTTGCCATGACATAAGAATCGTAACCATGGCAACGCCAGACTTATAATTTGGCCTAAGTAGCCAAGTGTTCCTAAACAAAACCACCACAGTTATCCCATTTCTAGAAAAAGTACGTAATTTAGTGATGTGCCCAATTTTTTAGCATCGATGTGAACTTAGACCCTGCGTGTCATTGACACCGTCGGTTCCTGTGAGATTTATCGCGACCAACATTAGTGTGGGGCTATCGAGTTACGCCAATCAACTGAAAGCACGCGCTCGCTAGTGATGTGACAACGTGGGAATCGATTACACGATTAATTCTCTCGAAACGCGTGTCGAAAGGAATTTATTTTGGCAATTCTTTGAAGTCCACTGGGGCAGATCTTCTTTTAAAAGGAATAAGCACACTGTATCGGTCTACCTATGTGAAATTATTATATTTTAAGTTCTATTTGTTCCTAGGACAACAGATATACATATATATTAACCACTATAACACGGAGGCATTTATTACAAAATAAAATAGTATATCTTTAACTTACACACATGTAAAATAAAGAAAATAAGGCAATTGAAATGGCGCTGGACCGGGCACATAATGACATGGACACAAACTATTACAGAATGGCAACCACGAGATGGAAAAAGGTAAAGAAAGAGCCAGAGATGGGCAGACGATATAAAGAGCATAAGAGGCACAACTTGGACAAATAGAGCTAACATCAAAAAAAAAAATATCGACAAAACTCCTCTTTACTTATCGACATTGCGCAACCCTCAACATGGTGTGGTAATGCTCCAATTTGATGGATTGGCTTCTTTGCCGGCACTATTTGCAAACACCCTTATCTGGACGACGCAGGGGGAACAAAGGGGGGAGGGGAGCTAATTAAAATTGGCACCCGAAACGGGGACTTAAACGCGTGATCTTAGTGTCACGGTATAAAGCCCATTTTCGCTTAAAAACACAAAGCTTTCGAGCTTATTGGGTGATGTAATGATGGCTAAGGGTGTGACGGAAGCGTGCGATATTATTGGAAATCTGATTCTCTTCTATTTTGTATGGGAATTTTTGTATATTAGTCTCATAAGTATTTTTGTAGTGAATGTTTCCTCTTTTTTCTGATTCAGTAGAAGTACAGAGGAGTAAGGAAGAGAGGACTTCGGCACCTACACAAAGCACAAAATGGTTTAGTTCAGTTACCTTATATAATTTTTTTTAAAAATCCTACAGTGGTTGTTTGAAGGAGATCACTGGAAAGCGATAATTCCACCAGTTGCTCCTTTTTATTTAATTATGTCAATTGTACTATATTTCTGTGTGTAACGAAGTGGTAATAAATTAAATAAAATTGCTTTGCCTGTATATAAGCTAAGCAAACCAAAAAGGAAGTTTCTAGGTTTCATAGTATCAGTATATTAATTTGTTATAATTTGCATATATATTAAATTGAATTAATTAAAAAACAACCGATAAGTGAATTAAATGCCCTAATCAACACTTCTGATTAAATAAAAATTCGTTAATTGTAAATAATGGTTTGATATCAGTGAAACATCATCAAAATGTGTTGAGCTCGTAAAAATCAAGAATAACTAACCTGATAAGAATAAGATGTTATCGTTAAATCGTAAAATTGTTAAATTGTTTCGTACATGAATAAAAAAATGAAAATCTTCGCCAGGATATTCAAAAGTTTAACGACAGTCCAATCCGATATGGTAAACATAGTTTAGACCAACATACATTGCTTCTTAAAATATATATATAAAAAAGTTTACGACAATATTGTTAAGAACAACATACCGCTTATATTGACCAAAATCAAAGGTCTCAGCTGAATTCTATTGTATTAGGTATTTAATAACAACGTCATCGGCTGTTACGACTATCGGTTTTTACGACCAACTATTAGTAGTCTCTTCTATGTCGTTATAACATATTTTGACTGTAATTATAAATATTTAAAAAATAATAAATATAATAAAACAAATTTAAAAACGTTGGTCGCTTTGGCACCTTTAAAATTGTAAATACAGTATTTATATACAATTTATTATTGTATCCAATCGTGAATTAAAAAACTATTTAAATAAAAGAAAATAAAGGCGGCGTAGAAGAGGCTAAAACTGAAATTCTCAACCCCTTATTGCACGTTTGCGCGATTACAACGCATTGAAAATTAGTTTAATATCTACAATTGAGGATTCCTGGCGGAAGGGACAATTATATCCGCATAACATTGGGAAGATAGCCGAGTTATGGGGTGAGTTTATAGGCCATTAACCGTTCAGGAACACTTTGAGAATATTTCGCGATTAAACAAGCTTCTACTTGAATGATCGGTTTGACAAATCATACACTACTAAACGTTAACAATTTAACAGCAGAAGTGTTGGCATAGTGTCTTAAGCGTGCGACTCTCAGCCCTGAGGTCGTAGGTTCGATCCCCGGCTGTGATTCGACGGCGTGTGTCAGGCATAGAAGGCTCATCACCTACTTGCCTATTAGATTGACAAATGATCATGAAACAGATACAGAAATCTGAGGCCCTTAAAAGGTTGTTGCGTCACAGATTTTTCACTCAAAACAAAGACGAATAGAAAGTAAACAGTAGTTTTTTTTTTATTTTTTTTTATGATACAGCATACAAAAATACATACAACCTCTAATTTTCACTCCTCTTCGATCAACCCCTTTTCTATTATTGTAGATAGATAGTTTTATTAAACTAAAAAAATGTTTCCTAGAAACAAATAAAGAAATATACATGGCAAAACAACGTTTGCCGGGTCAGCTAGTATCATATATTATATTTTTATTACGACACAAGTTAAAGTCACATCAAAACCTAATCCTAAACATGCATAATTTGAAGTTACAAGAAGCTAAATATAATAGCTTCAATGGACATTAACACAAGCGGATTCGGGTCGTCCCATACCCCATACCCCACGTCGCAAAACGCACATTAAGGGATTAAGTTACCCCCAAACCCCACGAAGTACGCCGTTCATCCGCGCATTGATTTCAATTTGAATTTTAATTGTTGAATATTATACAAAATTACATTGCTTAAAATTCACCCCGGCCTTTGATTTTTGCATATTTTTAACCCTACTGGTTGTGTAATGAAGTCGATTGGGACGTATTTAATAATGCCACATATACATCACTTTAAATAGTATGAAAACAACGTTATGAAAGGCTCATACATGTATGAGTTTTTTTAGACGGATATTATCTTCTTATTTTATTTTTATTTTTACATTTATGGTACAGAAACACAAAGCAGTTTTTTTTCTGTTTCTGTTGTTAAATAGGTTAAAACAGTTATTACACACTAAACAACATTTGTAAACCTGAAGTCCAATTATATCTGTACACAGCATTTTAGTGGAATCTTCAGTGCTGGTTTACTACTAACAATTACATATAGTATATAATATGTAAATATATTAAATTTAATGACAAAAAAAATTAAGTTGTATTTTCAGTCTTTCGTTTCGATTTTCTCGTTCCATAACTGAGCTGTTTTAAAGCATTTTCAGCCGCACACCACTGCTATGTGGAACCAGCTACCCACTAAAATATTTCCGAACCAATCCGACTTAGGGTCCTTCAAGAAAAGAGCGTACCAATACTTAAAAGACAAGACCTAGAGGCAAGTTCTGTGGGCGGCCGGACCGATTGCCCACTGTTACATTAAAAAACCTCCATTTATTTAAAATAGTGTACGTCAAAAAGTGCCTTAAAAATTAAGTCGGTTAATTTTTCACCGTTGTACACATATAAATTACTATCTTTAAAAAATGCTTGACTCTGAGTTCAACTAACATAATTTCAAGATAATCTTAATACTTAGGGTCTAATTGTCTCTCCGATAACGCCTTATCAAAAAGCGGGATTTAAGTATTTTAAAATCTCCGCAATTTTAAAATTGATGGCTAAGTGAATACTTTAAGTGACTTTCCGAGATAATTCCATAATTAATTGTTAATTGGATTCGAGTAATGTTGTTTGTTTTCAATTAAGTGTAGCTAAAACTTAGTTAAATCTATATGTATTATTGACAGATACGTGAGAAGTGATGGTCTAGTGGGTTCAGCGTGCGATTCTCATCCCTGACGTCGTAGGTTCGATCCCTGGCTATGCACCAATGGACTTTCTATGTGTGCATTAAACATTCGCTCTAACGGTGAAGAAAAACATCGTGAGGAAACCGGCTTGCCTTAGACCCAAACTGTCGACGGCGTGTGTCAGGCACAGGAGGCTGTTACGTGCCTATTAGGTTGACAAATGATCATGAAACATATACACAAATCTGAGCCCCAGGCCTAAAAATATGACGAATAGTTTAACGTAAAGATTTAACTGTAAAATTACGTGAATATAATTTTACTAATAACAAACCGTCGTTTAAACTTAACGAAAACATTTTATTTAATACTAACAAGTCTTTATATGAAACAAAGGCTCTAATATGAATGCTATTAAAGGACGCTAACGGGAACTTGATTCCAATTTGACATATAATTAAAATGCAAATTTTTCTAATACATCCCATTTCGCGCGGTCGGCTCTTGTTATCGTATTTGAAGGGTTAATTTTATCTTTATACCAATCAAAAGTGACTTTTGGTCATAATAAACTTAGGGTTGGATTAAAAAAAAAACTTTGTGTTTGAATAAACATATTAAACTTATTATAAAATTAAATCCCTCGATCGCGTGTCATACCTAAAAAAGCGATATTTGTAAGCTTTACCAGTGTTTCTAAGAAAGCTTTAGTAAGTTAATAAATTGACTAAAATATTAATTATTCTCCCAAGTGGTCGGGAAAAATCTTGCTAAACGTCATCCACATGGGCGTAAAGAGCTGTATGAAATTCGAATTAAAAATAAAAATCATTTATTCATAAAGGTAACACAATGGAAACTAATGAATTTCAATAAAGAAATACATATTAAATGCTTCTAATTTTATATTTACTGCCAGTTCTCAAATCAAGGGCGTAGAACGGACGAGAAGAACTGGCAAACTCTCCGCCACTCTTTTTAATCGCCAATTTTTTTTTACAAAATGTTTGTTCTCTTTTTTTTGTGTACTATTTCTTCTCTTCACTTAAGACTAACGGGCACTAACACTAATTCAAATGTTTTGTGTTGTTAAGAAACAGACTTTGACTTTAGCAGTAACAATTTAGTTTTCCTTTTAATTTTAAGTTGTCTTTTGTTTAATTTCAGTTTTCTTTTATTGTAATGTTTTCTTTTTCATATATTTTGTTTATCTGTGTTGGCTTTGTATACTGTTAGGTTACCTATAAATATATAAAAATACATAAGCTATTCCTCTGCGCAAAACTTTAGCATCAAGTTCAACCCAGATATTGTATTGAAGAATACGATTTTACGAATGTTTTCCTACAAAGAAAACCAGTCCACGTTAGGGGTCCATAACAAAACGTTTAATAATAGAAATCGCAGGTCGATGTCTCTTGCCTCGTTAAGCTCTATAAAATTTTATGCAGGACCAGCGGGAGGCGAACAACGTGTAACGCGAAATCTTATTCATTTTAATGAAAATAGTTTTATTCTACTTCGATAAATATACACGCTTAAGCAATCATCTCATAACATAAAGCTTTGAAAGCGCTAATCTCAGAACTAATAATGGGTGGCCTGAAAAGTTCATAACATGGAAAAAATCTTATTTACATAGAGAGAGCGATTCAACGATTATAGCGGTCATACAATTTTTGAATACCACTTCTGACAAAAATCATTTAGAGTTGGATAGCTCATTTATAGAGGAAAATATAAGGCTTTGACCGTGGGCGAAACTGCGGGTAATAAGTGGGTATACATATACCTATTTTGGAGCGAGTCTGTACAACAGCTTGCCTCCTGATACGGGAAATGGTAGCAGTGGGAGTGGTAGATTGACTCTAATGCACTAACTGCGTACGACGGTGTGATACATTTAATTTTTTTATTTAAAAAAAAATCTGATGTAAGTCACATGTAATTAAAAATTCAAGATAGTGTAAGGAACAGTAATATATTAATATTTCAAAAATTACAAAAAGCTCGAAGCTGATGTATATTCAAAAAATTACGTGTATTAATTCTTTTAGCCGTATAAAATGATGCGCCTACGCCTAGTAGCACTAACCGGTCAGGACCGGGAGAACATTAATCCAGCACCGTGTGCGGCCTACGTATTTATGAACACCGGCCGTCTCATGAGATCCTGGTACACGTAACATTATACACTTGTTGTGTGATTAATTCCATGCTTTTTATTTTCGACTTTTATATATATATCTATGTCTAAACATTTAACATAAAAAATCTCACGGCTTGGCTAAAGAAACAAAAAAGCGAAATGTCATCGCCCTTCGATCGCTCGATATGCGCGTACGGCGAATCGATACAATCAAATTTTTATTTTTTAAGCGTGTATAAAACAAGATTTTTAATTATGGCAACCTAAACACCAATCAGTCACGTCAAGGTTAATGCAAATGACACAAAAAATGTTGCAAGATATTTATAATTATTACTAATGTTCTGTGTAAAATTCGTTAAAAAGATTCTATTTCTAAAATTTATAATATTATGATTTAATCAGAATCAAGAATTCACTGCAATACCATTTCTATAATAAACATGTCATGTTGTAATATAAATTATCTTCAATAATCGCCACGCATTTTTACAATAATTACGGCAAAAACAACGAGTGCGTGTTGGATTATACTTTTTAAAATAAATGGCTCATAATTATTTGACGTCACAAATTAAAAATAATGTACATAAGAAAAACAAAATAATAATTGATTGAATAACATGTATTTTTCGTTTACTATCACATTTATCTACCAAAGAAAATCTGATTCTTCATTATTTCTTTCTCATAAAAATAAACACAGATTACAATAGTTTTACCAAAAAGTTCTTTTGTCCGTAATTCAAATCACAGTTCTGGTTATAAACAATAGATATTCTGGCGTCGACTGCGCGAGACCTGCGTCTAATTGTTATTTGAGTGTTATTAAAACCATTATAGTGCCGTTAATCTTCGAATGTGCTGCGCTTTGCATGTAAGTGTTTCCGATTTTTTCTATGGTCACTTTCAGATTTAGAAATTTGCATGAAAGTGTTTCCGATTTTTTCTATGGTCACTTTCTGATTTAGAAATTTGCATGTCAGTGTTTCCGATTTATTTAAAACCTTTTAATAAAATCCATTTACAAAAGGCTGTTTAATTCTGTCCCTTACAGAGAAAACAAATAAGCCTTCTTCTAATAGATGAAGACATAAAAAATACTTAAAAAAAGAGATGTAAAAGAAAATAATATTTTTAATGGAATGATAAACATAGGTTAACCAAATGTGTTGACAGCAATAAATAAACAACACAATTACAAGGAACTGTACAGCAAATAACGAATTTTGGCAATCTCCGTCGAGCACTTTACGGGGCCTGTCAATTGTAGATATTTAAGCATTCCACAAGATACGGGAAATAGGTATTTGGCAACAATACATTGAGGAAATCGTATCGCGACAAACTTAAGAGGACGCGCCTGCCAAAACTTTCAGAGCTGGCAACATCGCACCTAATGTTGAGATTCCCGCGTTATACCATCACAGTCAAGTATTTTTGAAGTGAAACTCCTTTAGGCCCATGAGGGTTTTTACGGGACGTCACGAATATGTGCAGCGTTTTTGTCGAAGAAAAGGGAGAGAGCGATGAATTGAGAAGTGCATAACCTTATTGAAATTCTATTTTTAAATTAAAATTTCGTAAAGTTTTTCCGTAAAATTTATGAAATATTAGTATTTTATATTTTATGCAAAATAATTTATTGAAATCTCAAATTACGAATTGTAAATTAAAATACCACGTGTTTATATTATCGAAGAAATAAATTTGTATTAATTTTCCACACTTAATATTTTTATGACAATTAAATTCATTATTTCTTTTCCCCTCCCACTAAATCTAGGAAATCTAGTTTCACTGCTGACATGTGTACTTTGTACGCACGCACATTTATTTATATAGATAGTAGTGCTAAGTGTTTACTTAAAGTCACCTATGTTTAATTTATGAACTAAACTTTAACCTAGCAACACAGCACCTAATGTCAACCTTCATTCATATCGACATTAATTTAAAATAGTTGTTTAATTGAGCAGTCATTATCTTTCATCATAAAGCAGCCATTTTACGATAGAGGGCACACATCGCAGAATAAATCAGCGAGTACACAAATATTACTGTCAAGCCGCGCGTCATAAACGCCCGCCATTTTGCAATTATTTATTCGAACTGAAATAACTGAATGCAGTTTTGCAAATAAGCTGGATTAGCGGGATTGATGTCGCGTCTTGGACATAAATACGTGATTATATTTGTCACGTAATTAGGCGGGACGCGTGACAGGGCCGAAATTTACGCCTATGTAGCTTGAAATAACTTTATACAATTTTGCTTCCACTGTAAAATTAGACATGAATGGACAAGATATATTTCAGTTATCATGTGTATGGCCTTTAAGAGATATAAATAAAAAAAAATCAGTGGCGCTAAACCTTTTTAGTCCTGGGTCTCAGATTTCTGTATCTGTTTCATGATCATTTGTTAATCTAATAGGCAAGTAGGTGATCAGCTGTGTCTGACTTTTTGGGTCTTAGGCAAGCCGGTTTCCTCACGATGTATTCCTTCACCGTTCAAGCGAATGTTAAATGCGCATTGATGCACAGCCAGGGATCGAACCTACGATATGAATACTATATGTCCTACTCTTTAGGACATATATTCATTCCTATTATATAAAATGATGTTTTCATACGTTTTACTAAGATATTTGTTGTAATGTTTTCGTATGTTAGTTTTTATTAATTGTATTTTTTTTAAATGTTTAGGCAGGTTAAACCCCTTAGTCGGTTTTTGGTGTTATGTGTACTTCTAGTTTACATATTATGCAATAATAAATAAATGTTGTTATAGGTAAAATACACGCGTACTCAGAACTATCCTTAAGTGTGAAACTACTTAGCCAAATTATAATTTCCGTACTATTTTAAATGCCATGCGAACCTTAATTAAGACTTAATTTATGGTACGCGAACCTCGTGATGTTAACGCGAATAAGCCGGTCCGTTAGATGTGATAATTTATAATAAGCCGGTGTTTAGCGGGACAATTGCGTACTTGGTATATACGCTTTTTGTCATATAAAACCTCTACTCAAAGCTTCTATACGGTGTCTTTGATACCGTTATACCCCACATATGTACAGTGTATCATCAATGAGTATTTTGATATATTTATAAAAGCTTGCCAACGCTCAGTACAAGAAAAATTGGTATAAGAAAAATAAAATAAAAATTTTAATGTCACTTATAGGCAAAGAGTAGGTACACCAAGATAACAGTGTGTGTGAGGAGCAACTATGGATATCCACACCTAGTTCGTTTATTTTGAGAGTTTTGGCCAAAATGCGTTCTTATATGCGATAGCCTGGTTTCGTATGTTGGCAACATTTTTTCGTGATGATAGATTGTAGATAATCTATAACTATGACTATAAGGTAGTCTATAACGATATTGTATAGGATCGAAATTAATTTTGACAGTAGTTTTAGATGAATGTACCTATGTTAAAGTAACTACTCTGCCTGATGCTTCTCAATTGGACGTGAATATTAAAATATTCAAGTATCAAAACACATTATCTTACCATCTATTCAGACGTATTATATTTATAATAAAATGACAAGCAAAAAAGCACAACCGAAACGGCCAGTACGCCCACCTCGTTACGCGAAGTCATCTCCATTTAAATATAGAACCGGTGACAAACGCGTTTCAACTGGCAACATTCTAATTTTGAATAACTAAATAGAATTCTAATATGGCAAGGTTTTTGGAAAATGTCACTGTCTTTGGCGTGACCGACTAGGTTGCCATTGCCAAACTTAATTTTAAAATTTCGGGTTTGATGAATTTAAATACTGTATATTCTTGTCTAGAATACTTTATTTAATTTAAATATTAAAAACATAAACTATTAATTGTATGGAATTGATTCCACAATCAGCGGAGTACACCTTCGGAATTTTAAACTAAATTTGGTCCTAAAATATACTATAATAGACTATAAATTTTCTAGTAATGGAGTATAGTCTGTGGAGTTCTAGACAAAGCTAAATAGAATTAACAGGATACAAAATATAATAATTAAGAAATTATTCATTTGAATATTATTATACGTACCTATATTTAAAATTAACTCCGCTCTGATAATTGTACCGTATTATAATTATTTTCTCCTAAACGACGTCGGGAGCGTTAAAATGTAAATTTATGTGGAATCAGCGTGATTTATGTGGTGACATTGACCAAAATAACTGTGTCATTGTTGATGCGATCTTTATCTTAGTTTCTTGTTTTGAGTTCATCTTTTAATTACTGTGGTTCATTCTAAAATGATAAGTTTAAATGAATCTAGAATGGAAATGCTAAAGTTTTTATCTTTATGTTTAAATAGTACATAATTAGTTATTAAAACACATGTACTTAATGCATTTATGCAAGCACATATTAAAAATAATTATATTATGTTTTTTAACAGTTTTTTGGTACAAGCCAAACCGCAGTTAAACACAGTTTAATAAAAATACAAATAGGCCACCTGCTCTATATGAAAGTACCAAGGTACTATAAATATTAAAGAGATGGCGAGCGCGCGCCGCATTTGCATACGATGTTCAATTACGACTCCGGAGTATGGAATGTATAAGCAGCTATATTGTTATGCTTTTCGGGTTCCTTTGTGTTATTTCCGTGAATATTTTTATATCAAATTTAACCAAGAAATCAAATATTTGTTATTTATAAGGTAGGTTAGTTGTCACGACATAATATGACGGTTTTACATAACAATAAAACCGATATTATGTGCCGAGAAGGAAAACATACAGCATTGTATAATGAAGAAGCAATGTATACTTAGCCATGAAGTGCGATACATACCGAGTGAAATAGTTCCGCTTAGATAGAATAGATGGCGCTGTAATCGCCTCAACTTCATACTTATCTTAACCAGCTAGGACGTTGTCATTTCCGCAGTCATAGTGTCTTCACCAGGAAGAGCTTCCTACAATGCTGTATGTTTTCCTTCTCGGCACATAATATCGGTTTTATTGTTATGTAAAACCGTCATATTGATGTGCCTCCGGAAAACATACAGCATTGTATAATGAAGACGTGTTTGTTATCTGCTGGTGGATGTATAAAGTACAGTATAAAACACAACGCTATGATGATTATGAAGAATTAAAGGCTTTAGCTAAAGCCGTTATTGTTTATATATAACTATTTTATTCACTTGCCAATATTCTTAATCAAAGCATAAGTATTTAGCAATAATTATTATTCTTAGTTACGGTATAAATATAACTATATTCATTGAGATGTACAATTAACATAATAACAAAAACTTCCTATCATCACAACAAGGTATTTATATAATTACGATGGTGCAAATGTATTAAAGAAAGAGTGATGAGTTTTCTCTACGAGAGTCTATCTCGCGGCAGTAATGATTAAAGAATGTATGTACTCGTATTTGAAGATTTCCAATTACCCCGTGTAATAAAAAATTTAATCTAGTGGTTGAATTTTGACCCAATTATTTTGCTGTTGATGGATATAAAAATATTGTTTAAATTTTTTACTTGAGATCTTCTTGTACCTATTACTCAAAGCTATTTTTTATTTTAAAGACAGTTGACACCAATTGACCTAGTCCCATGCTAAGCTGGTGAAGCTTGTGTTATGGGTACTAGGCAACAGATATACATACATATTATAGAAAGATAGACAAATAATTACATATTTAAACACCCAAGACCCAAGCACAACACCAAATGCTCATCACATCAATGTTCGTCCCAGCCGGGAATAAAACCTGGGACCCATGGATTCGCAGTCAGGGGTACTAACCACTAGACCAATGAGTCGTCAGGACTAACTGAAGTCTCACTAAAGTGATAGGGCACATGTTTTATCGTGGTGTTCAGAAAGTTTCCATTTTGACTGGCGTCTTGAGTGTCTGTCTTAGATTCGAATACCGGTGTTAAATAAATGTTACCACCATCATCCACGAATTGCTCGTCAGTAATTTCTAATAAAGTGAACTCTGCGGCCCAATGCTAAATGCAATACTGTGGCTGTTCTGCGAGCCGTATCGAATAAAGTGTCCCTAGGAGGGTTGGAAGAAAGCCAGTCTAGTACTATTCGCGGCTCCCACGTGACGGATGATTTCACGACTTTTGGTTTAGCTACTCCTAATACCCTGAGGGTGTGTTTAGTAATAAAATTTGAAAATGTTTGTTTTTCTACATGGGGACCGCAAAAAGTTAAAATTGCCGATTTGCGAACAAGGATGGTTGATACTGATAGGATAAATTTCTGTTTTGGCTTTCTGTACTGTCTAAGTGTTTGTTTTGTAATATTATGTATGTTAGCTGTAAGATTACTTATAAATAAAGAAATAAATAAATTTTCTTTTAGAAAAAGTGACATTATTTTTTTTGCAATATCGGCTGTTTGAGGGGATTTTGGGTTCACTTGAGAGTTGTCACACCATGACAGCCCTCTTTTTATTGCGGGTAAATAAGTGGACAGGTGGAGTGACCAACTCTTCAAAAGTAGATCTTTTTCCAGTGTGGACCAGTCTTTTATTTGGGCACCCCACCCCCAATTTCCCAAACTTTTAGGGTCAATGCTTGTATTTGTGGAGGAGACAGTGCAATTGTCGTATCTAAGAGTGTCTGCGATAGGTGTTGAATTTCGTGGGGGTGATCTAGAGACCTGGATTTCAGGTCCTGCAGCCAGAAACCTCGCGGCCAATCTGAAGCAACTATCAGATAGGTTCCCGTCGCCCGGTTTAGGTGTGCTAAAACTCAGGGATTTGGAAGGGGAAACACCCATGCTAGAGGAAGAAGGTGCCACTATGCAGCCTTTTTTCCCCTTTATAATCTGTCTGCTATGATCACCCTGGTAGGTAATGTACCGACAGAGTTATGTTGAATTTGTCCGTCAGGTGCAATAGTTTGAAGGTTAGCGTAAGTAACCCTATCGATTTCGTTCCACCTTCTGTTTGAATGTAAGCAATCAGAGTTTCATTTGTACGATTGTATTAACACGTGTGTGTTTTGTAATATTTTTACATTTATTTTTATTGCGGCTATATAAGTCCTTTTTGTTGCAGTGCCACGTTTTCTGTTGGTATGACCATTTTCCTGACAAGGTTCCCGTCAAGGAGATGTGGCCCCCCCAACCCCAATCTGAGGCGTCCGTCGCTAGCAAGTGGGTTGCAGGTTTTTTGTGTATAGGCGTCGTCTGATGAGTAGCTCCAAGCCACCACATCAGTTCCTGCCCTACAATCTGAGGCAGCAGTTGACTTCGACGGGGTCGGATCTTGTTGAATTGTCGCAGAAAGATTTGTACCTGGCGACCGTGAAGCCTCCCACGGGGCACGATAAAGTTTGCGAAGTTTACTTGCCCTAGCAAAGCTTTGTAACTCGCGAATACAACGCATAACTATGGTTTTTGCTCTGTATTTGTACCTTGGGTAGCGACATCACATTGACCATAGTATTCCAGCGAGTTCCAAGGTATTCTAAATTTTGGGTTGGTACCAATACGGATTTTTTGGTAAGTAATTGATTTTCCATCCTAGGTGTTCCAAGTGTCTCACGGCCTCCGCGGCCTGAGAATCTAACTTGGAAGGTGTTCCAAGTGTCTTGGATAATTTAACTTGGAGGGTGTTCCAAGTGTCTCACGGCCTCCGCGGCCTGAGATTTAACTTGGAGTGGTCTTGGTTGACCAGAAGGTAGTCGTCTAGGAATACTAGCACTCGACATCCCTTCGCACGTAAGGTCTCCGCGAC
This sequence comes from Pieris melete, assembly GCA_963693345.1. Classification (NCBI taxonomy): domain Eukaryota; kingdom Metazoa; phylum Arthropoda; class Insecta; order Lepidoptera; family Pieridae; genus Pieris; species Pieris melete. Next base: position 822,109 of record CAVNZK010000003.1, read on the forward strand.
CCAACATGATACTGCAGAGGAAAGGTGTGGTACTGACGCTAGCCCAAAAGGAAGGCAAGTCATATTTTCGTATAACTGCCCTTTTTAGCTGAGCCTTAAGAAAGGTCGGTGTAATCTCGCTGCCGGTACATGAAAATAGGCTTGTGATAAATTTATTTATCATCCAGTCCCCTGGTTAAAGAAAGTCTGGGACTAAGCCGTGGGAGATCAACCGAAAATGTTTTGTCTTCACGAATCGGTTTAGTTCTCGCAAATCTACAATAGGACGCATCGCGCCGTCGCTTTTCCTGCGAAGAACCATTATGGATATAAAACTGAGGGTTTTGTTGAGAACTGTTTGTAGGATATCTTGCCTGATTCAGGAGTTCTTTGATTATCTGCGATATCGCAGGTGACAGTTCGGTTGCGTATTCACTTACTATTCGATTTGTTGGCATTAACAAAGGCGGTTCCTTGTACAGAGGTATGCGGAATCCTTGAATTGTGTTAGATAGTAATTTTTTTCCGTCATTGTTAGACAACGGGTAGTTTGATTTTCGTGTTAAACGTTCGCATCGTTTCTTGTTTTATGTAGGTATTACAAAAATATTTTTTTCCATTTTGTGCCTGGACTGGCTGACGATTCTTTGTATTTAGGTTTAAAAAGCTCTCTTACTCTTGAAGGTTGCGGCGGAGATAACCAGAATTGCGGCCCACCAAGGGATCGTATGAGGGACGCGAGCTTATTTTTGTCAAATAAAAATTCCTCGCTATAGGAGGTATATTACTAAGCGCAATTTGAATACTTTTGTCCGAAATCTCACTTATTAATTTTTTACGCGTAGTTTCTATAGATTCCGCTCGTTTTCCGCATACAATTTGCAGGGTTTGTTCAAGCAATTTGTGAGAAGGTGATTTATTACCAAAAATATAGGATATTTTTGTGAAAAGATTTGCGGGTTTTAATTTCGTTGGGTTATTACGAGTCCAGTTTACGATTTTTTGTAACCCAGATTGTAGTAATTCACTTTGACATAAGACAACGTATTTCGTCTTTAATTTTAGGGTTACAAAAGCCTGGAGACGTCAGTATGTCTATCAGGGCTTTTTTGGATCTAATGTGTTACCACGTGGGAGTATTTAAATGTTCGAGTTTTATAAGCTCAATATATTATATTTTTATAATTTTTATATATTTATTTTGTAATCGTTTTCCCGGTCGACGGATTAATAAAAAATCGCTATAGTAGTTGGTCGGGCGGTGGTTACCCTCGTCATGGGACGCACTGGCGTTGACATTTGGTACATATTGTTGATGCATTATAAAATTTGTGAGGAAACTCACCTGATTATATAACGCGTCGATCGTGGGATCGACCGTTACCTGTGCTACTCGTTTCCTTTTCTTTTGTGGCGGTCCCTCGCGCTCCGAGTCGCTATCAGACGCGCTGCTGGTGCACGTGGAGTCCTCTTTGTCTTGTTCGTGACCTTGCTCGACACTTTTTTAGACTACCTGCCTGATCGGCCCCGGCGCCGGCCTTATCGGCATCGTGAGTCTATTACGCACTTGTGATGTATAAATAATACGTTTTGCTAATAATTAACACTAAGAAAGACTATAAGGTTTTAAGTCGTTATTGAGTCTTTCGGTTTCGACCGCACGCGGCGAAAGTACACAACGCTATGACTGCGGAAATGACAACGTCCTAGCTGGTTAAGATAAGTATGAAGTTGAGGCGATTACAGCGCCATCTATTCTATCTAAGCGGAACTATTTCACTCGGTATGTATCGCACTTCATGGCTAAGTATACATTGCTTCTTCATTATACAATGCTGTATGTTTTCCGGAGGCACATCAATAAGCTGCTTATTTCATTTGTAGATTTTTTTTTTAAGAAAAGTATGTAACTAACAAATTTTTTTAGTGGTCGGCCTTTATTTTTATTTAAATTAAATTACCTTGTTGCCAACCAAAAATAAAAAACAATAAAACCACCGCTAAGATATTTCAAGATGGGCCCATTACATGAAGCCTAATTACAACGCCATCTGTCGGCAAGTAGCGGTACCTGACATTGGAAATCGATTACGTTTCGAATTAATTCAATTCGTTTTATAATTCCACTGAGCTCGAGGCGGGTAATTTTAAAATACAAGCCTCTAAAATAGATTTTTCCCGCGGCCACAGATAATAACCGCACGGCATAAGTTTAACCACAACTTAAACATATTTTACTAGTTCTCGTTAGCGCATTTAATTTTTTTTTCTAACCAGCCTGTCACACGTTGTACTCTGTAGTTTTGGCGGCAATTTAAACGTGTCATTTTTATAACCTATGGGTAATGGGAGTTTTGTAGAAAGGTTTAGCGGTCACGGATAATTATAGGTTTCAATACGAGGTCTCTTAAATTTAATTTACGAGTAAAAATAAACAAAGTAATAAGTCACCTTAATAGCTCACGCTTTAAATAGACAAAAATATTTTCATTCAGCGGCCTACCAATAGTTTTATAGAGCCATAAATCAGGAGTCATGTGAAATACGAGTCTATTATACTATTGTTTCGTTTGTGTTTACAGAATTATAATAAGCCGTATGGCGCCAAAAACACAACCTCATTTGTCAATGGCGCTCATATTATCATTTATGTAATACTTGTATATTGATTAAATAGCAGGCCAGGGTAATCCGCGTGATTATTTCAAATCACCTACACATTACATTAGAGGTAATCTCCCGTAATGGCGGCCGTGATCGCTCAGTTCTGTGTTGCCAGACTGCTGATTGTCCCGAAATGTGGGAAAGGTTGGAAGACAATAAAAATTATAGGGACTTAAAATGTTCATTGTGTTGTTAAATTCACATAAAGATAATGGGAAAGTTGTATCTGAGTAAAACGTTTATCTTACGTCGGCTGAGCCGTGTTTTTAGCTTATTTACATTGTGATGAATGAATAATTACTAACAAATTAAGCAACTATTGTGAGACGTTATCTCATCCAAAATAAATGTGAATATAACGTATTTTAAGCTTCTCTTAAATGGATACAACATGGAATTAAGATATTCTTACGAAATTCTCGAAAATTACATTGCATAAGTACCTTTATTGACGTATTAACAGCATAAAAACATAAAAACTTCATTTTAACGTTTTATCTCGGAAATTATTCGCTTCATTAAAACCTTTTTCCGTAAGTTTAAATATTCAAAATTACTGACACATCATTTTGTACGGCGGTAAAAAATTAAACGTCATCCGAATAGCTTACGGTAAGAGGTCTCATAATTAATGTGGCTAATTTGCATAAAATAAATTCGTTTTCATTGTTGGCAACGTTGATTTTAAATATACACCGATAGGTTTGAGCAATAAAAAGTAAAGATGGGGGCAACACCGTAGCGAAAAAGCAATAAGATACACGTCAAAGACTTGAAATACAATTTTAATCTTGTCAAATCCCTGTTTTTATTGTGACCGAGCGGCCGTGAGCCCGCGCGGGATATAACTTTCGATTCAAAGTTTATTTAATAAGGACCTGTATAAGAAATCATATTAATAAATTCGCCATTTTATATCCGTTATAGTATTTTAAGTCTCGAAGCGGTTCTGATGCAAAAATGTGACAAAGAATATTGACAGCGCACGTGTGTGTGCCCTACGTCAATGTCAAATGTAAATGTTGCCAGTTTATTATAATTATTAAACATCGGAAGTAGTGAAATGGAGTGAAGAGGAAATTAACAGAATTTAATGTTGCTATTTTCGAAACTCAATCGCGTAATCATTATACATTACTAATTACAATCTGATTATTATATTTCACACGATAACAAATGTGTGTCATACTAGTTTAAAACTGTGTAAAATCTTCCAGTTAAGACAGACATTTCTGTATCTGTTTTAAATTTTTTCAGGCTTACCTTTCGGACTATTGTTAATTGCGTACAATAGGGTTCAAACACATAACAGTAACACCATAGACCAATTAATTACCACCCAAAAAGTATAAATCAAGAGACAGTATCTCTAATCCCAGAATAATGAAAAAGAAAAAAGCCCGCGATCATTTTAACTTTTTTCCGTTCCTCGAGGCGTGGGTTTTTTTATTTTTAACTCGGTCCGTTTTTTCTTTTCATATTTTAAAATCGGATTCGGGGACGGCCGAGGCAAATGGATTAGGATTTAGATATTTTTGGGGCGCATAATTTATTCCTCTTTGTTGAGATATGAATAACGAGAATGATAAATCCTTTCGTTTGATAGTTGAAGTTGTTTTGTGCTTTTTAGTTTTGTATCTTAGAAGCCTGTGAGCCTTCCTCAGGGGTTGCTCTAGGGTTTAAATACCTAGGCATAACGGTGAGGAGATTTCTTTCGTAATTCGTAACTTACTAGTGATAAAGAAAGAAATCTAGGTATAACTTACGCTCCGACCGGGAATCGATCTAACGGCTAACCGCGTAGCCTTGGCCAATAATATTAATGAGAAGTATATAAAAACTTTAGTCAACAAAGAAGTTACTACCAACTCGAAAGAAATGTTTTCTAGAAATCGCCTTGAACGTTTGTTTGTAAACAAAACTCCGAAACGAATTGACCGATTTATATGTAGTTTTGTGAATATTCGGTAGGTCTGTTATACCCCTCAGTCATTTTTTGCCGTGCACAACCACTCTGTGGAACCAGCTGCCCACTGAAGTATGTCCGAATCAAATTGACTCAAGAAAAGATCGTCGAAAGACCAATTCTTGAAAGACCGGCAACGCGCTCGCAAGTCTTCTGGCAGTGTGAGTGTCCATGGGCGGCGGTATCATTCAAAAAAATAAGTATGGCCCAGCCAAAATTATTTTTTTGTATTATAAGAATAGGAATTTTGACTGTTTTGGCAAAACAAAGTTCGCAGAGCTAGGCTCAAACGCACACGGAGATCCATTATTCAAATCATACTTAAAATTCCTACCAAATTGTATGATCAATTTAGTTCCCATTTAAATTCCAATAAAACCGATTCATACTATTAAGTACCGGCAGCTATTCCAAACATTTTAAAAAGCCCTTAACGAAATTATTAGAGCAACAAAAAAGGGTCACTCATGATATACCGACGTCAATTTTGACAGCTCTAAGTTTAACCCACGAAATTATAGTAATTTCATAAATATGTTGAAAATCAAATGCCATAGATTATGCGTGGAATGTGCTTGAATTGACTATGGTCGTTCATAATCTGTGAAAGAACGATGAAAAATATCTAGGGGGTTCTTTTGCGCCAAATAAACAGATAAATACTTAATAACTATAATACATACTTTTACGGCTAGTAAAACCGTTTAGTAATTTTTAAATACAACGCGATCGCTAAAATATCTATGCTCTGTGGTTCTTGTGTACCACAGGATATTTAATGACCCAATTTGTTTAGCCAAAGTTCATTAGTTAATAACAAATAGGAATACATTGAAGTACTGTTGTTCTCCATATATTTTAATCTAGTTTTCGCAAAATATAGTATATTTTTAACAGAAAAAATCGTTGTCTTGTTGATTTCAGAGTAAATGTTTAATAAAAAAATTTCATTCAATAAAGTATGCATACAATCGTTTAAGTCAGCAAAGAGTAATTCGCAGCTGGTGGAAGCCACTTTTCAAAGCTTAAGGTCAGCAGCAGACCACAGCCACGTGCGCCTGCCGGTGACAGCTCACAAAATTAGTCACGTGGCCGTTAATAGCCCCACGGGGTGGCGAGCTTTTTTCCCCAATTCCCCGCTTGTTTACAACAGTTGGTAGCTATCGACCCGACGTAACTCATGTTTGTTTGAGGGGCGGCTGTTTTCCATCGATTTTCCGGTAGGTATCAAGATGCGCTTTTGTGTGAAATACGTGTGTGTGCGTCCGAGTCTCGGGGCGCAGTGCGCGATTAGCGCGGGACCGCCACGCCGCCCGATTGGGCCATCCATCACCGCCCGCCCCGCGCGCACCTCACCCCCGGGCTAACTTCAACCCAACTACCGAGCTCTAAGGTCTACCCGACGCGAGGCGTACTTTAAGATACTTAGTGCGTTAGTTTTAGTTTTTTTTCTCGTATGGCGGCCGGGTCGACGCACCGCTCCGGTTATGATACGGAATGTTTTAAGATTTTTGATTGAGTTTTTATTTTATTTGGCCCGACGGGTCGATTACATTTCTCGTATTCGTTTACGATGTTTTTGTTTCGCGTTATTGTTAACGAGATTGATTTCGATAATGCTTTTAGCGTGGGCGTAACACTTAGCACTTAGTCTATGTATTAAACACCGATACACGTTTCATCCATTACATTTTGGCCCCGCTGACTCCTACGCCTCTTTACTTTCTATTATTTATTTCTTCTTTATATAAAAATCAACACCTACAACTGACTTCTGCAATCCTAGTAGAATATGATATAATTCATTATAGTAATAACTTTATGGCGCTTCTGAGGCACAGACCTCAGATTTCTGTATGTTTCTTTATCATTTGATACTAATAGGGAAGTAGGTGATCAGCCTCTTGTGCCTGACACACGCCGTCGACTTTCTGGGTCTCGGAAGGAAAATATCGGGTATTCCTCACTATGTTTTCCTTCAACGTTGCACAGTCCATTGGTCCACAGCCGGGGATCGAACCTACGACTTCAGGGACGAGAGACGCACTGAAGCCACAAGGCCAACACTGCTCCATTAAATTACTATTACATAATAAAATACAAACGAAAAAACGTATCTCACGAAACATTTTAAAACGTTTTACTGAATCGTAAAGTTATTAGCATATAATCGCATTCCTTTGGGGTCAGGTCAGCTACAAATTGCACTCTCACGCAATGACCACCAGCGTCCATGTTAAGTTCCATCAATTAGTTCTTATCATTATTTTAAACAAAATGGACATTTACCTTGTTTAGAAGATAAAGCTTCGCATTTTGTTCTAAATTTAAAATTTATTTTTATTTTTTCTTTCCAACCAGTTCAAAACTAAATCTTATTTTTTATGCGTTCCTAGTACTTTGACTACTGCCATAGCGTAGTTGCTTATAAGCCGGGTTCGGTTACCGGCGGAAAAATATTGTTACGGGTATCACTTAGAAGTCTGATGAACTTTTAAAGCACTTAGCGTTCAAAATTATCATGTTAATTCTGTATTTAATAACTGAGTTCTTATAAAAAAATATTAAGTAAAAGCATCCAGTTTCCGACGGATACCAAAAGATAAATTTTTGTGTCTTTGACAGGAAAATTGCTTTGAGATGTAATTAGGTTTAAGGTTCATTAAAACGCTAACGATCGTTAAAAGTACATCTATAAGTTAAAACTGCGAATAAAGTTTAAACTGATAACCATCTGAAACCATTCTTTATCTTGATCACACGTAATCAGAGAAGACTAGTCATTCTATCCGAAGAAACAGGTTCAAAATTCGTATCTACATAAATGGATAGGCTTTAGATGTTGTATAGGTATTTCTATATCACTTATAGTGGCCATTGCCACGAAGAATGCAATTTTCGCACGACCCTGGAACTTAAAAGCAAGCGAAATGAGCGCGACCGCTAGCTAAAATGCATTGCACCGGCGCGCTTTTGAACGAAGATTGAGATTAAAACACTCAAGACATAAACGCACCAATGCGAAAGGTGCAGATGCGATTTCTCCGTGAAAGAAAGTTGGCGCTTGAGACGTTACGGAATGGTGAATACGCTAACGAACACCGATTCCCGCTCTAATTTGCGGACATGGCGAACGATCGATCTCATTGGATTTTTTGAAAAAGGAACGTCGTGACACAAATTGAGCAATTACATACCTATCGCATTATAGCTATCACTGTCTTACAAATCATACAAAGACTAATGTAAACCATAGACAAGTCTTTTTGACTTGTCATGTGGTTATGATATTCTTAAAGCACACGCGTTTTAGTGAGGTTAGTTCATCTTTAATTCCAGCTAAAAATGGCAGTAAAATATTTATGGTTATTTAATAAGGATATTAAACTTTATACAGGACCAGTTAATTATCATTAAAACACTCTAGAAATGATTACTACGATACCATGAACACTAAACTACTTAGTAATTATTTTATCTATTTGAGTACGATATGAATTACATTTATGACATCGTAATTTATGAGAAAATCATCAAAGTAGCAAGCATCTTTGATTCAGCCTAAACATTCCAAAGCGCGTCACCATAGTAACCGCAAATTACAACCAAAAAGCTCTATGTCCTTAAAAGGCGACAACAAAAACAACTCTAAGTCGTAAGAAACAAAAAATAAAGTCGCATCGAACGCGCAATGAAGTTATAACATTACATTCGATGGTTCCGCAATCGTTGTAATAATAACAGGACAGTTGCGACCGTAACATCAGTGAGTAAAGTGCTATTTCGAATGTGTCTCCATTACGCCGCGTAAGGAATTGTTTTATCTCTTTCTCACGTCGTAAAGACGCATCGCGCGGTCTCGCTCCGGCGATCCTTTCTTGTTGAGGACAGAATCGATAACCTATCGCCGTCCCTTTCTGTCTGTTCTGTGACGCAGCTCCACGGTAATCCGTCTTCGGCGTTCATTGAAGACGTAGATAAAAATCAGAATTGTAACGAAGCCATATAAATTGACTCTGCTCCTTCCGATTCCATTTCTGATTTTGGTAGTTTATTATTTTTTATCTGACGTCGTGTGTTTGGGACCCGCGGTGCGTTTGATCGATCCCGTAAGCGGATTTAGAAAAAAGTCATTACTATGGACGCTTACAGTACCATTAGTATTGTATATCGAAAGGAAAAGAGACTCACTGTATTTATTAGAACAAAAAAAAAGTAAATTTACTTGAATTTTTCACGAAACATCGACCGTATCATATCGATGTACGGTCAAGTGAGCAACGTCCGGTAATTGATTTAGTGTAATGGAAACGGGCACTGTTACTGACGTATTATAATACAAGCGAGATGTGTAATCGAATAGCACACAAGTGCGAGAGAGATGGATGATCTACTTGTACTAACTTTGTAGCGTGGCAAGTGCAGTTCAATGTTATTCTAATTGTAGCTCTATCTATATACATTTAGGGTCGATTGTAGAATGCGGTATCTGTTACAGTTGATTGTTATGAATGAGCCGATAGATGGCGCTGGTGTATTGATGTCATATTTATTTGACAGCCAAGTGCTTTGTATTGAGATGTTTCGAGATTTTTTGTTTAAAACTTTTGAAGTTACGAGCTATTTAATCAAAATTAGCGCGATAGGGATGATTATATCAATTATTTCGCGACGTAAATTTTTTTAACAAGGAATTTCTATATTTTTATTTACAGTATCTAGACAATCAAAATATTTTTAGCCCACATTACAGCTGTCATCACTTCTTGACAAGTGTCATAAACATTGACAGATAATAATTACAGACGCTAAGTAAGCGTTGAGTGAACACCTAAACGCTATCATACCTTTTACGATTTTTCATACAAATTACCGTTGATAAAGATTATAAGAAATTAATTAATAAAAAATTGGGTCGATATATACCTGGATACTCACCAGGGCTGCCCAGGAACACGGAGGAGTAGACCCGTCTCGCTACATCGGGAGGTGATGACCACTCGCGTCTCGACGGACACCATTTGCCTGAAATTGAATTTGGAACGTTATTTGAATTTCGAATTTCGAAAGACACTGTTTATTCGAAATAAATATAAATATATGAATATTTGTTCTGTGTCACTGAAATACTGAACAGTTTTTAATAAGGTTCGAGCTTGAGTAAAATTTAGATTTACAATATGTAGTATTATTATCACGATGAAAGTCTTCTACTATATCGTTGACAAAACATTTATTTGTATTTTGTGTAAATGATAAATCGCGTAGCAACAAATTGGGAACGTCCCCAGTCCGATAAAACACGCAAATGCCTTTTCGGGGTTCGATTCTCAAGAAAAAAGCCGTTACATTAAGCTCTTCCCGCCTATCTAATGGATTCTACCAACTCTCACAGGACCGAGGCGTCATTACGCAAAAAACACGACGAAAGAAGCGAAAAAAAGCAAAAAAAAAATACCTCTTGGGAACGCGAAGGTGACACCCCAGTCTTACAGAAGGGGAAGCAATATCATACACCATTAGCAATTTTCCTACTTTTTAACGGTGTCACACTGTTTGCTTCATAATATTACCCGATTGTTGAAGGAGGGTCATGTTTTTATTGTATTTCGCTTCACAATACGTTCAAAGCTTGTTTTAATATCATAACTATTCGACAGTATCCAAAGTGAGAGCAATAAATAAATAAATAAGTTGCATTATTTGTTATCTGTAGCACAGATTTAAAAATCTGTGGAATAATTCATGATTGTCATAGATATGAGAGTTCTGATTCGCGCTATTTTTAAATTAAGAACACAGAAGTGATCCGACTATCCCGAACATCAAATGTGTCTCTTACAACCTTTTACTGTTTATAGTTTATGGTTTATATGACGTGTTATGAAGTAAATTGATGCCTTTTTCTTAAACCAATACAAACAGAAACTCGCATACGTGTTTTTAATTATTTAATTGAATAATACCAACCACGCGGGAGGCGAGGCATTTTCAAACCCGTCCATAATTTTCGCTCGTTCCTTTTTTGAAATTCGTAATTCGAACAAAAGCAATGGTGCATGCATGATTGATAGCGGCGCGATGACGCGCGCCAAATGAACATTCGATTTTTAAAAAGCCCTTGACCTGTCTTTGAATTTGTCTTAGACCTAATTTTTATTCTATATTCAAATCAAAATGGCGGGACGACGCCATTGCGTTTTGAATATTATTTCTATTTAGACGATTGCGGAAATTATTACGTAAGATATAGTAGTGAGTCTTTAGCCTAAGCGCAATTATAATAATTATACTATTATATATGTAAATTTTAAACAGGATATATGATTATCATACCATTTTGCTCACAATGTTAGTATTTTATATAAACGAATTTAAAAGACATCCATTAATAAACAGCGTCAATAAAAAAACATAATCTCAAGAGCTAAATGGACAATTTTCGATGATTCCCGGTTCACCCGGGTAATTTGACGACACGTAAGCGCCATTGTTTCGTGAAAATTGAGGAAAGCGAAAATTGCCGAGTACACCATAAACAAATACTAAAAATCTTGTAAGCGTGAGCCTCTAAATAAGAATTAAAGTAAAATTGCTGAGGTGTGACTCCCTCGAGGGTTATAAGGCGAAAAATTATAATAACCATAGGGTGAGGTGTTTGAGGAAATTGTCTATGTATACGAGTGCCAGTGATATACTTACCTATATGCAATTTGCTGACATAACTTAAAACATGGATTTGAAAATAAATTGAAATTTACGAAAAACATAAATGAATCTAATATATAATTAAAGGAAAAAATCTACGTCAGACTAGGCGGTATGGTCGAAAGACTATAGCCTGCGCCATCGGCGAAAAAAAAAAAGAATGATATTATGCAATTTGTTTATTTTATTTAATTATGAATAACACTCGTTCCAAATATAGGTTAGGATTTTGATATACTGAAGAGACTTTTTTGTTTTTGTTTTCAAAATTTTGTCACACGTAAAAGTGTGTGTGTTTAGTTTTTAATTGGATCTACCTATTAAAACATTTTGGATATACAATTAATTTAAGGGTATAATCTCAGAAGCTATATCGAATTGTTTTTTTTAATATTCTTTAGGGGTATTCATTTTAAATAAACATTGTTGTGCCTTTAAGAAAAGAGCGTACATTCTTAAAAAGCCTGCAGTACACTTGCGACTGCTTGTGCTTGTGTATTACATAAAAAAATATACTTAATCCGCCATTATAGTCGTAATTTATAGCTTAACAAAAATTACTAGTAATATCTAACATTGGAAGTGTAGTAGATCATTTTTGTATTTTAGAAAGGATAGCTTGTAACATATATAGATATAGCATTATATATGTATGAACTTCAATAAATAAAAAATAAAAAAAAATCTTTAAAAGCCCATTTTATCACAGAATATAGGTTTAAAAGGCTTGCAACGCACTCATAACACATTGTAAAAATTACGTATGTGGTGAACTATATACAAAAAAACATATAGAGTACTATATTATAGTATATTAATATCTCTAATATACAAAACAATAATTAAGTTCATATCTCTGATCCAGGGAATTATAATAACAGTGTAAAGGTAACAATTAATGTAACAGTTAATTATTCGTTCCCCTTTTGATTCCAAAGCTTCAATTTTAATGAGTTTTGTGTTTGATAAGTGTTATACACTACACAGGTCTGGGCCTCATATTTCTGTATCTGTTTCATGATTGTCAATACTAGTAGTTTATCAGCCTCCTGCCACACACATCAACTTTTTGGGTCTAAGGTAAGGTTTTCTCGCGATGTTTTGCGCACATAGAAAGTTCATCGGGACACAGGGGATCGAAGCTACGACCTCAGGGATGAGACTCGCACGATGCACGAGGCCAAAACAATACCGCGGCCTATAGACACTCACATTACTAGCCTCGCAAGTGCGTTGCCGGCCTTTTAATAATTAGTACGCTCTTTGAAGGACCCTAAGTCGAATTGGTTCGGGAATTCAGTACTACGTGGAATGACGTCCGATGGTGAAGAAGATATTGAAGTTGGATATTAACTACCAAATTTACTATCAGGACAATACAGTTTTCGTATAGTTAACTCGATACGAAATTTTCGAAATAAAGTGTCGCTTAGACGCTATTGATAAAAAGTCGTGAAAGACATTTGAAATGGGATCAATGATGTTTTTTTTAAACCGTTTGGGATGATTTGTGAGACACCTGCCAGTATACCTGTAATGTTCACACAATAAATCAGTTTTAAGATTTGGGACCCTTTTTTGCAATTTATGTGTTTGTAAACTATATATTTTTAATATATTATGATAATTTATCTTATTTTATTTGGAATTGAAAGTTCAAATAAACAATTGTGTTGCTCTGAAAATAAAAAAAGTCTATTATGTAAATTATCTTAGAAGAAGAAAAAAGGAACATAAAAAGAACATAAGTTAGGAATTTAATGAATTTAATTGTTATTAAAATATTAAAAGTGAGGAATATTAATACAAATTATAAATTTAATTTTCTTAATTTATTTCTTCGATAATAAAAACACGTGGCATTTTAATTCACAATTCGTAATTTGCGATTTCAATAAATTATTTTGCATAAAATATAAAATATTAATACTTCATAAACTCTCTTAACGAAATTTTAATTTAAAAAATATAATTTCTATAAGGTAATTCGCCCTTCTCACTATCTCAATCGCTCTCTCCCTTTTAGTTGACAAAAACGCTGCACATCTCGTGACGCTTATATTATTATTATTGCGTTTCATCCGCAAAAGTTTACCCTCATGCACCTAAAGAAGTTTAAATATTTAAATTAGAAATAAAATATATCAACAAAAGCTATACCTAACATCCCGACCGATCCCGTATCAGGAAGCAAAGCCGCGTTCCCGAGTATATATTACAAAAACGTGAAACCAATATCCTAAGGCCTATAAAGCAATTTCCGTAATGGCACCGTACCTTCCCGGAGGGCCTACATATTTATATACGTGCCCATACAGGTCCATCGCTTAAGTCCACAGATTAAAAATGGACGAAGCTTACCTATATAGCTTTATTGATACATGATGCTGAGCTTTTTAACCAACTATATCTTAATGATTTCAATCTTAGTTTATAAAGTACTTGAGGAACAAAGAATTATGTTTCGTTGTTCGGAGTATAAGAAATAAATGACGTGCGGCTCTCATTCCTCGGGTCGTACGATCGATCCCCGGCTGAGCTTTGGACTTTCTATGTGCGCATTTAATGAACGATAAAGGAAAATATCTTGAATCACGGAATGCAGAAATTTGAGGTCCAGATACAAAAGGTTGTACCACCATTGGTGTGGTGTATAAGAAATAAATGAAGAGCGAGTATGGCAACTATCATGTTATTTAGCTTTAATATAAAAGCATTAAAACGCCACGCGAACAAGAATTAGCTGGAAAACTCACAAAAATAACAATCGTTCCGCAAATTCTCACCAAACAAAGAGTAATTACAATAACAATGGGCGCCTCAAATATCATCCGAGCGTAAAAACAGTGTGTAATAAAAAAATGCATTTTTAAACGCGAGTTGCCTAATTGCGCCCGCCCTAGCTAGGGCGGATCCGCCTTACCCTTCCGCCGATAGAAATAAACGCTAAATTTCTACAACTGCCCACTGGGTTTTACTGTCTTATTGAACATGATGTACGGTAAGAAAAGTCAGAGGTGTCAGACGAAAAGCTCGCGTCTTTTGTTGGAGATAAAGAGAGTATTTGCTTGAAGCGATCCCGGTCGATAGAGGGAGGCTTTCTAGGTATATCATTGTAGGTACGAATCGATCGACTATGTGCTTAGGTGTCTGCTTTTATTCGCCGTCAAATCGTTTCGTGTTATCAAAGTATTTTATTTATATCCTCAAAGGTATTCCTACAGCTACTAACTAAACAATATCCAAACAATTACATTGTACACAAAAGCCAAAAACGGAATACACAAATATACACATTCAAACATAAACAAAGCACAGTTTCACCTATATATACAAAATGATCTATATGATCATTATAATATATATTTCATATAAAGGAAGATTAACAAAGCCATTATTAATAAAAGATACCAGAGTTTTTTTAAATTATATTTTAAACATTTTTTAGTTACATTAAATATATCTATTTGCTAGTAATTTGTGTTATAATCTGAAGGTATACGATACATGACTGAGTTACGTAAATAGTTTGTATTAATTGTGAAATAGTAAATGCGACAATAAGTATTAGTATTGTAAGTTTAAGTGTATGTAATGATTTAGTTTAGTCATTTTGTATCTTGTTTGACCGTAAGCCCCAGTTAAACTAAAAACATTATTACGTTCACATCTCTAAAATAACACGTGAAAAATATTAAGTTCATCACAACAAATATGGCCGGAGTCAGGAAGGCTATCCATTACGCCATGACAGCGGCACGTTTTTCAGTGCAGTTTGACAGCGGCTGTCCCGATTTGACAGCTGTCAAACTCGACCTTGACACTGTCAGTGTGACTGTTCATCGATCATGCACGGCCGTACGTCATTGACCACGTGCTTTATTGATCAGAGATTGTAGGTAATCGTGGGAATATAAAATTATAAATGCATTAATTTTTCAATAATTTTGCATCAGGCACTTAGGATGGATGGATCATCAGATGCCACGTTCATCAACCATCTTAGCTGCTATTATTTATAATACAGACTTTGCATTAATAAGTACTATTTTAAAAATTAAACACCACCCTTCGGCAAGCAAATAATTACAGATAAAATCACTATTGCCGCATATTTAAGCATTCAGTATATTATATATTTATTTATTTGGTATTCCTACAGCTAACATAAATTTCAATATACAAAAAAAAACAATTATAACATATAGCCAAAGATGGAACACATAAGATATACAAAAAGGTTCATTTACGAATGGAAAAAATCAATAAAAATTATTAAATACATTTAACTAAGCAAAACCTAATTCGGGTGTGATAGTTTGAAAGTGAGGTTATGTATGTGGTATATGATGCAGCGCTATGGATATTCTTAATACTCCATTTAATTATATATTAGAAGAAAACTTTCTGCACAGGTAGACAGCTGATAAGAACACATAAAATCCGACAAAAAATGACCAGTTTTTGCAAGAAATTGACCCTTAAGTTTAAAACTCATCTATAAGGGAATGAATATAAAACGTCCAGATAAAGGTGGGGTGTGTTCTAGTAATGACGGTTTGATAGCGATCCACGTTTACAAGTGACTCCGTAATGTGATTGACAGGGACGAGGGCTACAACATGGGCGTGACGCGATATTTAATTGTTTTCGAATTATACTTATTCTTGACGAAAAGCAAAATGGAGCTTTTGAAGTGAAACTTCTTTAGGCGCATGAGGGTAAAATTTTTAAAAAACGTCACGAAGCTGTGCAGCGTTTTTGTCGGAGAAAAGGGAGAGAGCTATTGAGAGAGTGAGAAGGGTGAATTACCTTATAGAAATTATATTTTTAAAATTAAAATTTCGTAAAGAGAACTTATGAAATATTAGTATTTTATGCAAAATAATTTATTGAAATCTCAAATGACAAGTTGTAAATGCCACGTGTTTCAATTATCGAAGAAATAAATAAACTAAATAGTATTGTCTTTGATTGACATAACCTTTACACATTTAAAGAAAAAACTTTAATCCGGTTAAAAAAGTTTTTTCTTTAAATTTGTATTATTTTTTGACACTTTTAAAATGACAATTAAATTCCTAAGATCCTGTTTCTCTCCCCCTATGTCACGGAAATCTGAAGTTTTAGTTTGTATACATATGAGAGTAAAAATTAGTTTGCCAAAGAAGTTTCACTTCTGACATGTGTACTTTGTACCACCCACTTTTTGTTTAAGCAGGAGGCTCACCTAGTCAGAGACAAGACACTCAATGCCAGAGGGCTCGCAAGTGCGTTGCCGGTTATTAAAGAATTGGTATCTTCTTGAAAGACCCTAAGTCGAATTGGTTCGGGAATACTTCAGTACTAGAGTTGTGACGGACGTCGAGGTGATACGATACTTTATTTAAGAAGGTACGTCCAACCTGATAATGCATTGATAATACATAGCCACACCTTAATCTATTAGCTGTTACAGCCTTTATTCATAGACAACAGCAGGGTTATATATGTAAACCTATTTTAAAAGAGTAGGTAAGTGTGGAGTTTCTTGCCCATTCTTCTCCACACGAAACTACCTTTTGGAAGGGGCAACTAGAATCTTCTTTGTATTTTTTTTTGACGTTCAAAAGTGCCATTTTAGATGGACTAATTGGAATAAATGATTTGACTTTTACTATGGCTAGAAGTAGTTTTTGAACATTTAATTACTGTTGTTCTGTAATGTCAATATCTAGGTTTGGCCATTGAGTTACTGAAATACCTTCCTACATACAGTATACATTGTGTACACAGGGGCCGTAATAAAAAAGGGCGAACGGTACGGAATTGTGCCAGTCACGGTTTTGGGGCATAAATTCCGAAATATCCCCTTAAATACACACTTTATGGGGCCAGAATAGAGTTTCATACTGTCTAATGGGAATGTTTTTTTGATTATTCATCTTTAAAATGTTATTGAGTAACTGATATCGCAGAATTGGTATTCTAAACGAATTGTCTATGATTCGCAGCCATTTTGTTATTAGTCTCAATTACATGTACTTTATATAACTTGAGAGTTAAACTGTTCACCATTATTTGTATGTAACATAGAGCCTAGAAACGATCAAAATTTTTTTTTTCTAGAACAGGGGGCATACGGGCAGGAGGCTCACCTGATGTTAAGTGATACCGCCGCCCATGGACACTCTCAATGCCAGAGGGCTCGCGAGTGCTTTGCCGGCCTTTTAAGCATTGGTAAACTTTAAATAAACACATATATGGTGGTAAATTAATTTAATTTAATGTTTTGATTGTATCAATTAAACTTTGGTTTTCATTTTCAGGTCTTGAATAAGGAAATTATTAAAAAGGGCATAGCTCTTCTTGTTAAGGAACAAACGTATCACCTGTTAAGTGATAGCCCATGGTCACTTAATGCCAGAGAGCTCTCTTGCCGGCCTTTTAAGAACTGAGAGCTTTTCTAGAAGGATCCTAAGTCGAATTGGTTCGGAAATACTTCAGAGCGTAGCGTTACACATAGTGGTGCGCGGAAATTCCTTAATTAATTATAAATAACGTCAAGGTGATACTGTATTATATTTTATATAGGGGCTTATCACTATCTATCGATTAAAAGCGCATTAAATTATTTGATCGAAAACATATGTACATATATTTTAAATCGTTGTCGCGTAGAATAAATGAGGTTGTATAAAAATCGAAATGTATTAAAAAATGAAAGTTCGTTGACCCGTGATTAAGAAAACATCTTTCGTGCGGTCCTGTGCGTGACTTGGCAAAATTAAACGTGTCTAGTTGAAACCAGCTAAATGACTTTAATGAGCCGACATTGCCCATCGAACTTATAAAACCTTATTATATTTTATATTAATTTACAATTAATTTTGATAATTCTTTTATGCATATAAAGCTATATTCGACTCCGACTAGTAGTCAATAATTTCTTTAGTTCAGAGTGGGCAGAAATCAGAATAATCCAAAGAAGCTTTCGGTTTTTCATTAGTGCAACATCTTTAACATTACTTAGATGGCCGATTTAATAACCTTCTAAAGTATATGTGTATCTGTGGAGTATACATTTATTATATATGTTATTCTGCGTAAAGCAGCTTGTGCCTCACTTATCCTGAGCAAACTGGAACGAGGAAAAATCATTGCCTCGAAAATAACTTATACCCAAATTACCAGGCAATTATAAACCTAACGTAGTAATGAGTAAAGGAGTTGTCATTACTTAGACGTCCGGTATAGAAAACCTTCCAAAGTCATATCAGAATATGTTCGTCTGTGGAGCAGACACATTTCTGCGTCTGTTTCATTCGGGAAAAATCCATTGCCTCGAAATAATTAGTAATATATCAAAATTACCAGGCAATTATAAACCTAACGTAGTAATGAGTGGTATTAGAAAATTATTGTCTCCCAATCAAACCAGGATGTTTGGGCCAAACCCGCCTGAGCTATCAAGAAGGTATCAAATATACAGCAAAATTACCAGGCAATCAGAAATAGGAAGTAGTAATTAGTGGATGTGCTCACGACATACACAGCGGGGATCTCTATCGAATATTGTAATTATGTGCAGATTAATTCCCTTTTGTACAACTCCCTTAGGCGGTTTAGATAGCTGTATACGGGTTTAAATGTATATATGTATGTTGTTCTTTTGAAGCTATGCGCTGCTTTAAAAGTTATCAGTTTGTAGACGTACTTCTCCGAGATATCTAGTACTTATGTTAGTTTGATATATATGTGTCACTCCTAAAAAAAAAAAATAGATAATAGACCCGTTAAAAGTAAGATTCTATGTTTATCAATAAGCCTTATAGAATGACACAGATTATAAAAATACACAAATAAAAGACCACGCTAACAAGCGTCCCGAATGCATCTTTCGAAATATAAAACCTATTTATTGCCAGCAATATTCAAAAACAGAATGAAACTTTATTTAGGAATGCCTCGATACATTCGGGCGCGGGTGTGAGGCGGCAGCGGGAGAGGGGGTAACCCTCTGTAACTAAATTTTGAACTGTCACGTAGATTAATGATGCCAGGACGGTGCGATACGCGCTAATGCGAACGGATTTGTATGGATAAGCCGTAGATTATTTTAAATTTGGAATGTTTTTACTGTACTTAAGGTAGACTTATTCAAATTTAGAATTTAAACAGTATTGATTTGAGTGGCAAGTGTTCGCGCTACTGCGGCATTAGTTAGCTACTACATTAATTCTTAACTGTAATAGGCACATAATATATAAAATGAATATTATGTAATAAGGCAAATACGCGCTTCCCAAAATATAGAAGATTTTCAACATCCTTGATCTGATAATTTTATCTTGGAGCCGTTTTTAAATTGTTTATCTCATGATAACACTTGGATCATCAATCATAGTGAATTTACAAGTTCATAAACAGAGTGTCGTAGTAGGTACTAGAGTTACATGTGATTAAGATTTCAGCAAATTTCTGCCACAATGTAACTTTAAATGAAGGGATTTAGTTATCATTTTGCACTTAACAAGTACACTTTTGACCGCCTAAACTTCAGCACTATTTAAAATGTATGATTATTTAACAACGCTTATTGAGTCACGCTTGCGGAGCCTAACCATGCCTATATCAATAAGGTTTTCGCTATGAATAATGAACGTATCTAAAATTGGTTTAGCAATTCCGCATGTGTTACGATGAATATGTAGTAGCTACTCTCCGAATAAACAATATAAACGAATAATTTTACAGAATTTTGTCTCTGGTGCGTAGATAATTTCTTTAACGGATTTGGAAGGCAAATTTGAATAATCATAACTGGCTAAAGGACTTGTATCCATGCCCATGTAGTAATTAAAAAGAAACAATTTATTATCTGTCTCAACTAGATGTTTCGTAACGTCGAGTTAAAGCCCGTCTCACAGAAAAGATCCTCTAAGAGTGGCTCTAGTTTCTACATGAATTCGTATTTTCTTTTCTTTTCGTGAATCGGATTAAACGTAAAAAAATCATAAATTCGTGTTTATGTCCAACAAAGACATCACCAGCTACTCCTGGCCATTTGTCTAGAAACTAAATACCAAGTCTGCCTAGATAAAGAATTAAAAGTTATATCCATACCTATTCATCGTCACAAGGGCTGGGGAATGGATTTCGGAAATCGATTGCCACCAAAAATATTTTCGTTCACGTGCGAGACACATACACATCTTCCCACATTATCGTTTTTAACTTAGTTAATATTAAAGCTAAGTTATTTATAACCCGTGTCCGTGTTCGATTTCCAGGAAAAGAACGAACACACTTTCATATAAGTCGTTAAATATCTTATGCTGAAACGGAACTTTTTTTTATAGAACAGGGGGCAAATGGCCCATGGACACTCTCAATGCCAGAGGGATCGAGAGTGCGTTGCCGGCCTTTTAATATAATTCATTATTATTACGATAAGAATTACAAAGCTTGTTCAGTGTCAAATTATTAGCTTTTCATATATCCTCTGATTTAGGCTTTTATTTATTTAGAATAAACAGTTTTTTTGATGCTGGCAACTTGCAGTACGTGAAATGGTATTGGATTTTGACATACAGGGCTAAGTCCCGTTTCTGAACGTCACCTAAACGGCCTGTCACGGCCCACTTGTCGTTTTTCCTCCTAATTTGACTAGAGTCAAATATCCGAGTTTTAAAATAGATTTAACACCTATAGACTATATAATAGAGAATATTAAAAGAAGATATAAAACACATCTGTCATGGCTTAAAAATAGAAGTTATTAGTAGTAAACTAACTTTGTTTCATTAAGTAATAATTATTGTTTTAAATTTTTAGATTTAAAATGACAGCATCTGTGCTGTCGTATAGAAATAAAGCTTATTTTAGGTTTTTAAGACTACATAATATGACAAGGCATTATATGTATAAATTAAGTAATCTAATATAATAATTTTTGTCATAATTGAAAATCCATAAAGCAAAGTAATATATTAATTGTTATTAATAACAGAAATTATGGTAAATTCTAATTTATGACCAGTTTCAACCATAAATAAACTTTTAATAACCAAAAACGGTAGTCGATGCAAAATTTATCTGTCAACACTGGCCACATGGAGGCTTGTGTTGCCATTAGATAAATATTTCACATTATAAATAAAACCGCGACCTATCCAACACGTATAAAAACAAACCACTATAATATAAATTATGAAAAACATTACACATAGCCACACAGGCAGTAAACGTCATGACGATCAGCTGATCAAATATATTGCTACTATAAAAAGTGAAAACACGAACTACTCGCCCCCCTATCGTCGTCTCTTTCTCTCATACCGTTAAAACGTACGCGCGACGAGGACGGAGAACGATGAACCGTGCCATCGCATAAAATGATATATTAATGTCAGCTGCGTTTAGGACCTCGCGAGTCTACAAAATAATAGATGGTCACAAATAAATTACTCAGTGCATTTCTGAACGAAATTCGGGCGGCCGTCGACCTCGACCGTGGCGCGTAAATCACGATTGATATACGACTTGCGAAGGTCGCCATCTTGAATTTTACGTTCGAAATTTGAATCTTCGTACGATATGGCCATTTTGGGACGTGTCAACGCGACGTTTAGCGGTTTTGCGTGACTTGGACAAGCTGTTAACAATAACAGTATAATATATTTAAGACGTCGATGCCTTATTTCTTTTAGACTCAATGTCAAGTCTCACGTGGTCGTTTTGTTTCGAAATGCACAAGAGCTTTTTGTTCTTATCGAATTTCGTTAGTGATTTTTTATTTGGTCAGCATTATAATTTCTCCTTTTGAGAACCACACTTGGCCGTTATCATAAGATATAGTAATTTGACAGGTATATTTTAAATAAAAATGGGGCATTGTATAATTCGAATGTCACTAAGTCTCTGATCTGACAGAAGAGAAGAGAGGAAGAGCTTCTGATTAATTTAAGACGTCATTTGTGGGGTCCCTTACCATCAGTTACCAGGAACTAAGGCACGTAAGGAAGTTCGAAAATCAAACTCATGAAAAATAATTGAATATTTTGTTCTAAATTTAAAATATTCTTTGTACCACAATATAAGCGCTTTCTGTAATCAAATGTCAATCTGTCACTATCGGACGCCATCTTGCAATTACAACGTTAGTGTAATTGTCGGATGCGCAATTTATGGCCATGTTTTTTAATTACGACATTTAGATTTTTATTAAATTATGGGTATTGTTCGATTTTATCGTTGTAATATTTTAATTACTGTACGAGTTATCAGATTATTATATTGTTTAGTTTTTATGGGATTTGTTTTAACGATTACTAGACAATATAACATACATTTTAACAGGAAATTTTTGCGACCTACTGAACAATAATCGTTATATTTCCGTCAATTTACATAAAACCACGATAAATTATATATCTAAACCTTCTTCAGGAATTACTCTATCTATTGGTGACCATACAAAAGCATACAAAAATCTTTACAGGAGTTTTCGAGTTTATAGCTTTTAACCGTAAGCAAGTTATAGGTAAAAAATTATATCCGTTATTTAGTCTATGCTTCATTAGCCGATATTTCTATCGATGTGGGTCAGTCTCACTAGAACAATAGTTTCTAGTCAACGCGTCTGATTTTATCTACCACGCAGCGTGCTACGGAACCATTAATCAATTTTTGGGATCCGCGGGTGAAAATATCATACATAAGTAATATACGAATGGATTACAAAAACTGGGAGGTAATAAAAAAAATTGAATTACCTAATACGAATAAGTCTCTACTCTGAATCTAAGGGATAATATTAATTAACGAATCTTTAGCACAAATCTTCTAATACAAAAGTAACTTTGTTGTGGTTTCACGCCTAAACCACTGAACCGATTTTAATGAAATGTTGTATTATTAAAGGCATTGGTAACCTTGAATGAATTTAAGATTTTAATGTTAACATCATTGTCAAGAGAGCAAAGACGCAGGTAAAAGCTAGTTATTACATAAATGATTTTAAGTGATATAAATTAATTTTTGTTTAGTAATTAACAGGTCTTTAAGGACTTTACTCAAGGAATTGACGATAATATTATAATAATGTACAGAACCCAATCCATAACTACCAAATATTCTAACCGTATCTATAAAATAACAAGAAAGCTCATTATTTCCGTAATTAATATCTTACATCGACGCCGGCACGAACAAATCAACGCACGACACGATTTGAAAAGAACAATTTGCTATCCCACTCACACGTACGGTGCGTGACAGGGATGGGGAAAAGCAATATTTTATGATAAATAGCAAAATGTTTTGAGTGTATTCCCGTGTCCGATTGGAATTGTTTCTTTAATTTATTTGGCGTGAATGAACGTTATGGAAATTCAAATTATGATTTTTGAAATTGGAACAGCGCAATGTTTCTGACTATGCGTTTTATTTTTTTTCTAACTGGCAGCCTATACTTTTTAGTAAATTAAAAAATATCAATGGTGCTACAACCTTCTTCGGTCTGTGCCTCAGATTTCTGTATGTGTGGCATGGTATGCCAATCTATTATGCAAGTAGGTGAACAGCTGTGTCTGACACACGTCCTTCACCGTTCGAGCGAATGTTGAATGCACACATAGAAAGTCCATTGGTGCACAGCTGGGAATCGAACCTACGATCAAAAAGACCTACTTTTTAATAGTAAAAAAAAAATCGATTACTCTATGAATTTTATAAATGTTTTCTATTATTTTAATTACTCTATGGTATTGTAACTGGCAACGTTATAGAAAAACCAAAACAATCTTCAAACATACTTCCTACAACGATGAGTCCCGTATAACACGCGATATAACTTTTTAATATGAATTACAATTAAATTACGCAGAATAAAATCAACCCTAAATTAACATATTAAAACTCATTTTCCTTTGATAACCTGACGATTTTCGCTAATAAATTAACAATCTGTAATGACCTAATCAAAGTTTACGACGCGAGTCGAATTCACGACTCCTAGTGTTTCCCGATATAATTTTGCGAGAACTAAGTGGCTAAGAACGAGTTGTTTTCATTATTAGTAGTACCTACATATATATATGTATTTTGAAAACAGTTTTGTTTATATACCCTAAATTGGATTTATTTCATTTGTCAATAACAAAAAAAAGATTTATGTTTTATTCTCTTATTCATCGATGGTATTTTTTTGAGGTCCTAAGTTTGATTTTCGTCAAAACAATAGTTATTTTGTAATTAGAAATAGACATAACGTTTATTATAAACAAAACACACTCACAGAAACACAACATAATAAAAATTATAATTTAAAAAAAAAAAGAAAATATTTTTTTTTTTAAAGAATAATGTAAGTACATTTTAGGTGTATAATTAGTGTGTGTCGTGTTTGACTCTGGCTCGGCATTATGCTGAAGAGCAGACATGTTCAGTTAGTTTTCGCCTCAGAATATAATAATAATAACAATATTTAAAAAATAATTTAAAATAGTCAATATTAACAGTGTGAGTAAAGTCTTGAAAGAGTTGTGTGTAAAAGTATTAAGTAAATAAAAAAAAAATATTAATATTAAACTAAAAAACTTTTAAATTATATATCTATGTATTAAGTCAGTTAATATATAATACGAGTTAATTTTTCGTTAAAGTCCCCGCTGGGCCCTAAAGTCAACTTGACCGTAATTATTTTTCGAATTTTATGAAGATTGGAATTTTTGTTCGCCACGTTTATGGGCAGACATGATTTATGAAGAGAACCACTCACACCATCACGAAACCACTGCACCACTTACCCATTGCATCTGAAACAAGAGGAAAGAATTGTTAAACACGTAATGAATAAAAACATATATGTATTTAAAAAGATCTCGTAATTATTACTTATAAAAATATTATTCTAAAATTATTATTTTTTTACTGGCAAGTAGCCTAAATCGAACGTCAATCAAACTTAAACATAGTCACGCTCAAAATGCGTTTTTTTTTAACTTTTTTAAGGCACAAGGGGGCTCACCTACTGTTCGGTGATACCACCGCCCATGGACATTCTTAGGATATGAGGGGATTATGCTAGGAACCTTAATCTGCGCCTGTGGGCGTGAGCGTCTCATCGTCCTACTTTTTTTATAGAACAGGGGGCAAAGGGCTTATGTTAAGTGATACCACCGCCCTCACGGACACTCAAAGCCAGAGGGCTCGCGAGTGCGTTGTCGGCTTTTTAAGAATTGGTACTTTCCTTGAAGGACCCTAAATCGAATTGGTTCGGAAATACTTCAGTGGGCTACGTTACGGCTATGCACCAATGGGCTTTTCTTTAAGGATACTGCTTCAGGCAGGCTTACACAGAAAGCTACTTTATAGGAATATTTAAAAAATTGTAGCGCGACAGGCCTTAGAATCTTACTCTTCTTTAATAGCACTTTAGTGACACCCATGGACACTCCAGAGGGCAAGTGGGTTTTAATCTTTTTTTTATGTAACTGGAGGCAAACAATATAACCCTACAAGTCGTTACCACATAATCACCTTAAAATATATAATAAATGAATCTTATCCCAGACAAAGTCGGGGTCACAAATATGATAAACACTTATACATTACATCTGGAACATTGGTATTATCGGACTTATCGTATTTTCTTAGAATTTCTTATCTGTATCGGGACAAATTTGACAGGTTGACAGCTAGGTGACAGGTTGTCAGGTGATGGCTCCAATATAGGGTTAGCATGTTTATATAGTATGTTTGAATTTATGGATGGGACAAAATATTTTTTATTTTTGGAGTTTTATTTAATATAATGTTAAATTTAAAAATAATTCATTGGTGCCACAACATTTTTAGATCTCAGATTTCTGTATCTGTTTCATGATTGTCAATCTAATAGGCAAGAAGGTGATCAGCCTCCTGTGCCCGACACACGCCGTCTACTTTTTGAGTGTAAGGCAAGCCGGTTTCTTCACGATGTAAGAGATGTAGTGTTTGAGGAGAATGTAGCGAAAAATCCATTCTCAACCAACTAGAGATCACCACAAGACTGTTAACGTTGGCCATATTGCCAGAAGACCAAGTTGGTAAAGGAGGAGTGATGGCAAAAGAAGTCGGAGTCAAATCAAATCATTTATTCATATAGGTAACACAATGTACCTACACTTATGAACATCAAAAAAGAAATATACATTAAATGCTTCTAATTTTACATTTACTGCCAGTTCTCAAATCAAGGGCGTAGAACGGAAGAGAAGAACTGGCAAATGAAAAATCATGCAATCATTTAAAATTTAACTAAAATATATTTCGACATCTTTTATATATATTATATCTTATCTAGAATATCTGGAGTACCGATATAAAGATTTTGATTAGAGTAATCCCGAGCGCAGTCGGGTGAGTAAATAAATAATTAAACGTTTTTCCCGAGCTCAGAGACCGCCGGTTTTCAATCTATTTACATTCCGCACTGAGCACGATCGCCCGATTCCACCATTCCACTAACGGGCAGGTTAAATAAACTGTTCAATTGATGTTACACTCACTACTCATAAAAGCAAGTTAAGTTTGAACTGTTTTTAATCTCTACTTTTGATCACGTACACACCCCACACGCACTTTCATACCGACAGACAGTTTAATTAGTTAATACTTAGTTAAAAAAAATATTTAAGTTTTTGCCTTTCGCAAATGCTTTAGTATAATTGTTTTATGTCATAGGTATATAATATATGTTAACTGTTTTCTGAAATAAATATGCTCTATTTAAAAATAAATAAGCTATAATGTTCCATCCATTACTTTCATTTGTAAATAATTGTCTAGACATTTCAAGATTGTAAGACAGTTTTATTTTTATTTTTGAAAGGGTATACCCCTTCTTTATTTGCAAATATTGATTCATAATAAAAAACCGTAAATAGCCATATAAAAATAGTCATGCAAATGTCATATTAATTATCATGATGTCATAAGAACAGTTTGTTATTTGTAATGGTTATCAAAAGTTATGGCCCTGTTAAAAAGCCTTTAAAGGCACCTTGCCTTTAAAAATTTTATCACCTTCACCTTCAAAGCATTACACAGCAGTGATCTAATACTTTTTGTCTTACTCTTCCAAGTGTAATTATTAATAAATATAATTATTCTTATAAGAAGCAATATTATTTATAGATCTGTTGAAGAAAGAAAGAATTGTTAGATTAAAATACTTTGTATTGTATGGTACTTTTATTTAAACCGTAGTTAAACTGTCGTTTAAAATAAAAAGATCTCCATTGCACCGGGTCTTGTGACGCGGCCATACTTGGAAATGTACGTATGATTCCACTTACTCGCCGACTGGGCTTACATGGCGCGGGTTCTTCATTTACGTTTTTTATAAACGTAAGCACAACACACAAATATAATGTTATTAAAATTCTGTATATAATACCTCTAGAGTAAAGAGCTGGTGTATGATATATAGAAAGCGATATTTAATTGTTTTGACATTCTGATAACTCAAACTCAAAATAACATTATTGATATAGGTAACGAAGTACAATTATGAACGTCAATAGAAAAGTTGGTAAATTGATACTAAATTTAGATTTACTACCAGTTCACAAGTCTAGGGTGTAAAGCAGGTAAGAAGAACTGGCAAGAAACTCTCCGCCACTCTTTTTAATCAAAAAGTTTTGTGTCATACAAATTATTATTACTATATTTGAACTGAAGCAAATCAATCCCAAGGATTAGGATCATTTAAATAATCGTCAAATTTATTAAACATTTACATTTTATCGAGAGTTTTCAATCGATTCAGTGATAATTATTTAGATTCTAAATGCATTATTAACATTAGAGGGTAGAATTTTATTTCTAACAACGAAATTTCGTCTATTTCCATAACATTTTTTATTGATTAAATTTATAGTTTTAAAATAAAAATATCAGATTTCTCTTTAATTACAGCGCCATATAGCCCCGGCCACTGATGTTGCGTGTTCGCCAGTGGGATTCGTTCTTAATAAGCTTATATACAATAACACACGTCTTATCACGATACTGAGCTCTATCACAATCGAATACGGGTCGTAATCGCGGATACGCAGGGGTCTATTTATACGCCGTGAGCTCAGTTTGACAATTTCAACAAGTTCAGGTGGAATGTAACGGTGCAAAGGGAACTGGGTATTTATAATCTGTGTCTGGACTTCGAAACTTCGAGAACTCAATGGATCCCGAGTGATTTTTTCAAATTGAACTAAATTCCCCTTGTCAACAAGAACAGACGAAGTCGTTATAAAGGGGGACAGTCTGAGGCTCCAATTCGAAAAACTACCTTAGTTGCGTTGCCGGCTTTTAAAGATATAAGATATGGTAGATCCCCCAGATTTTTTATAGAACAGGGGGCATGGCACGAGGCCCATCTGATGTTAAGTGATCCGCCCATGGACACTCTCAATGCCAGAGAGCTCGTGAGCCGGCCTTTTAAGAATTGGTTCTTTGAAGGACTTTTAGGTCTTGGCCTCACATTTCTGAATCTGTCTGTCAGTTGTTTCATGATCATTTTTAAATCTAATAGGCAAGTAGGTGATCAGACTCCAGTGCCTGACACACGCCATGGACTTTTTGGGTCTAAGATATATCGGTTTTCTCACGATGTTTTCCGTCACCGTTCGAGCAAGTGTTAAATGCGCACATAGAAAGAAAGTCAATTGGTGCATAGCCGGGGATCCAACCTACGACCTCAGGGATGAGAGTCGCACGCTGAAGCCACTAGGCCAACACTGCTCTACAAGACTTGACGCAAGGATGGTTTAATTATGTACCATTAGTCATTCGAACCTGGTTCATTAAGGAATAGGTTTTATTGGGGAGCCAAGCATACAGGGCACCCAACGAGGACAGTCTTCGCCCATGGGCACCCATTTAAGTGGGTGAGGGTGGAGGACTATCTCCCAGGTACCCGGAGAGGATTCTATAGTTCAGGTTTTTTCAATGTGAACACTTGTGACGTGGCATATCAAACAAACTTATTTTGTACTAGGTATAAAAAACAACAACTGCTGGAATCAAATGACGTTTATCTGATATGGAAGCAAAGATGACGTTTTTCCTGTCCACAATGAAGAATATACTTTTAGCAGCTCCGTGTTCTGTCACATTTGAAGGGACCAAAATAGAAATCCCAAAGGGAAAAACGAGTCCCAGAGCGTAGGCCGATATCGAGCTACAAGCGATCGCACTTAGCCGTCACCGAGTACTATCAGTCAGCGTCGCTTGCGCATTAGAGTTTAATTTATAGTACACCTCATGCGGGCTTTGATTAAATTTTTATTTTTGATAGCTTAATGGACTCACTGTTTATCTTGTAAACATAGTTTAAAGATCCATTTATCAGACTCCGAGTGTTTTTGAAGTGAAACTTCTTTAGGTACGTAATATTAGCGTCACGAAGATGTGCAGCGTTTTTGTCGAACTAAAGGGAGAGAGCGATTGAGACCGACGGAAATGGAGAGTGAGAAAGGGCGAAGGTAGCATGAAGCAATTCTGTTATTACAATTAAAATTTCGTAAACAGAATTAATGAAATAATAGTATTTCTTTTTCTTTTCACAAACATAGGTATGCAAATACATGGAGTGATCATATACTGGTACATGATCATCTATTGGGACTTTTACCTTAGTAATAATTAATTTACAAAGAAGTTTCAGTTCTGACATGTGTACTTAGTACGCACTTACTGTTTTTTGTAATGGCCTTAAGGGACTTTGCAGTTAGCTCGGGCTGTTTAAGCGAGCGTCGCTCTGCGAATGGGCTTTTATGGGCGGCTAGCGCATGCGAGACTCGGACCTCGGCTTGGGCCGTCGCAGGGTGGTCAATCGCCAGAAGGGAAGAACGGAAGCTCACTGTAGTCTGCGAAGTACCAAGTTTAGTTCTTGTTGGATTTTTGTGACACTCCTGTCATAGACTAATTATGAGCGCCACTAATTTTTAATTTTAAGTAAAGGTTGGTAAAACATCTGCGTTTTTATATCTTTTACACAAGGGGCCCTACACTAATACCGTAGCTATAATTCAAACGAGGTATCAAAAGATATATACCATTCTGTTATCATTTCCCGGTCCCGAATCCGAGCAAATCCCTGTATCCGGGTCTCGGATACCCGTAATCCCGGTTAATAACGGAGCCGCTACCTTCGATAATGAACCATTCGAAAGTTATAATTGCCTGGTAATTATGATCCAATCATTTTTGTTTATAAAAAAAATATTACATTTAAATTTATTAATTTATTTTTACTTACTATTTAAATTACATTAAAATCGGTAAATTTAGATTCATATTCATGAGTTTTTTAAGATTTTTTAGCTTTGTATAAATCTATATTTATGTAGATTTAATGTAAAAATCCTAATAAGCGGCTTACCTGGAAAATGGAGTTCTGGTTGGAATATGGCGTGTAACGAGAAAGAAACAACTGTTCTAGTACTTTACATTAACTTTTTTATCGCTGGCAACTCTTTTGATCTATACACATCTGTTCAGATTTCGTCGTAAGAGCTGGCCACACACAGTTTATGATACAGTTTACAGTCCGACAAACAAACATGCGGTTCCAGGCAACGCATTCAAAGACAATTCAGTTCCTAGGAATGTAAGGCGAAATTAAAAATAGAAACTTTTTACGAAATTGTCTTTGAATAGAAATATTGCGTTGTTTTAAAAACATTCAACAAAGAGTTTATAAAAATTATTTAATTACGATTATGTTTTGATAATCATTTTACTACCTTAAGTAGCTTAAGTAATCTTTAATTAACGACTCTGACGGTTGTTAGTTTCCCTATATAGTACTTTTGCATGTATCTACTTAGATTTAGTAAAGAATATGTGGCGCTAGAACGCATGATTATGGACTCTAATTTCTGTATGTGTTTTCTTGGTGTCTTGACCAAGTGTTTATAGCGTATATGATAAATGTGTTGCTGAAATATTTAGCCTTAGTTTTTATCTAATAATTAACCAAAAACTAAATACATAAGTGAATACAGAAATGAATAATTCATCAATTGAAATATAGAAAAAATTTAGAGTTTATTTCATATAAGTTTTTCAAAAGTGCTATTTTAAGCAATTTCCTAATAATTCGAAAATATTTTAACAGAATCTGTAAAAATTCAAGTGACAAGCCAAGACTCGCGTCTCTCCACAGACTTACAATTAAATAAAACATCAGTTTTGACACATGACAGATAATTAACCATGTTAAAGTAATATAATTTTTTTACACGTATATAAAAAGTTTTAGTAATGGAGAAGTGATGTCAGAAGTCGGGGCCGATCGCCTAGGCGTGGTCTAAATTAAGACAATTATGGGTCTCAACATCCCTGATCAAGACTTTCAGAAGACTTCTTTGGCGTAACAAGATATAAATCTTTTTAAATTTTTTATCTTTCGTGTTACTACGTTTGTAGAGAAAACGATACTAACAATAGAAAAAAGGTATTTAATACATTGAAAGTTTTACTATAACGCATTATCTAGTTAAATAAAGTTTATTTAAATATTACAAAAAAATATTTCTACATAATTAAAGAAATTGACATTTTTTTTTTAAATGTTAACTATGCTAACATCAGGGTTTTTTGTGACGGTGACACGCCAAAAGAAGTATAACTTCAAAAATCCATTGATGATTGAACCTCTGAAAGATTCACGATTAACCACTAAGACAAACTATAAGAAATATAATCAATAACAAAATGGGGCGCTTAGTTTAATTGCGATTCCCTGCAAACACTTGACGTTTCAAAGCCGTGATTTAAATATGGCAATAAAAGGACTATTTCGGTTTAACATGAGAATTTTCTATTCGGAGGCACAAAGGGCGCAATTAACAGAACCATTGTAAAGAGCCATTCTCGGGACGATTACTTCATTATTATATTATTTTATGTGTTCGGGACAATGCATGTGCACGTACATAAATCATGCGAGCGTATATGGAGCGAGAGATGCGCCATTTTTGCGTTTGAGCTACGCCTAAAGTGTTCATCCGAACTCTTCATTGCGATTGTTTATAAAGCATTGCTTTTTAATATGCACTTTCATTTGTTGGCTTGAAATGTTTTTACTTGAGAAAGCACTTATTAATATTAAATACAAGCAAGTTTTATTGATTCACTCGCGACACTGATGTGCAGAAGGGTGATCATACAGAAATAGTGGTGTCAAAACCACATTCATCAAAAGGAAAATATAGCTGTGGTGGTATCATGATACAACGATTAGAATATTGCCTAGATAGAGTGTTGAGCTAGTGGCTTCAGCGTGCGACTCTCATGTCGGAGATTGTTCTTCATTCGCTGGAACGGTGAAGGAAAACATCGTGTGGAAACCAAAATGCCTTAGACCCATAAAAGTCGACGGCGTGTGTTAGGCACTAGAGGCTGATCACCTATTTGCCAATGAGATAACAAAATGATCATGAAACAGATACAGAAATCTGAGACCCGAAAGGTATTATGTATATGTATATATTTTCGTAAGTTTACAGCATATTATTAATTAGTGATGAAATAGTATTCCACTAATTCCAATTGAACAAACGCAGGGGGCGTACAAAGAGCCGCTTTCTGGGAATCGTGTCTTTGATATAGCTTCAATAATAAACTTTCCGTATTGTTCAACTTTGTTTACATTGATACAGCCGTGCTTTCTTCTTTAGCTTCGGGGTTTGATTCCGCAAGACGGGGTGTAAGTTACTTTCTGAAGGAAAACTGCCCATCTGCGTGTGAAGAATTCTTAGATTATGCACTGCTGATAGAAGCTAAATGCAAATTTTTATAGGTAGAATCTTGTTAGCAAGGATTTTAGTTTCTTGCAGGCATTAATTGGCGAAAGTGAGTGGCGGAGTTTATCGCCAGTTCTTTTTATCCCTTCTACGTCTTGATTATGAGAACTGGCAGAATTTTTAGTCATTAAATTCTTTCTTGGATAAATTATATTTTGATTTTGGTCTAGCGACCGTTAAAACGTCAAATTATCAAAACAAATCATTAGATAAGAACTATATGTGTGTATGT
Source organism: Pieris melete (assembly GCA_963693345.1). NCBI lineage: Eukaryota > Metazoa > Arthropoda > Insecta > Lepidoptera > Pieridae > Pieris > Pieris melete. The sequence goes on from CAVNZK010000003.1 coordinate 855,494, forward strand.
GTGTTCCTTTTTTATTTCTCCATGCTAGGGTTGTCTGGAATAAATCGCTTGTAGAACGTTGCCTAATAACTTATGTAACCTGTTTTTTATATATTTAAGGTAACAAAGCGTAAATAAATAAAAAATTATATTCTGGAACGTGGGTTCCTTCTAAAACACTTTTATAGGTATATAATTTTTCTCGTAACCAAATATAAAGTCTTGCGGGTAGTGTGCGACCCAGTACTCCAAGAACTGGGTTTATTTGTACATATTAGATATATGCGATGGCGAAGGCCTAGGTTATATGATACCAAAAGCAAGAACCAGTCTGTTGCACTGCTGTCTCACACACTATCGACATATTTTATATATTCGCAAAGTGAATTCACAGTAGCGATGTGTTGTATTTTATATTTTATTATATCTCGACATTATCTTATTGGAATAGTTTGTAAGTATGTATTTCTATAATTAATAAATAAAATAATTTGTTTAAGTTCTTAATAATAGTTGAACTATTCGCTGGGGTGCAAAATCGCCGCAAGAGCAGTTAATAGAAGAATAATGAATTAATTATTGACGTCGCGTGAGGGTGCACCCTAAGTTGATAGACAGTTCGCGTGTGTTGACCAATTATTTTGGGGTAATAGGAATTTGGCGCCTTGAGCTTCGCACCTATTGTAAAATGTGCTTGCACAAACAAAACGCTTGAACAATCGACACAATTGCATTGTAATTGCACTTATAATACTCGGAATTGTGCTGCATTGTAACTTTTGAAGTTAGGTATACTTCTTTTGGCGCATTAGGGAAAAATGAGAGTAAACTTTTACGATGCGCGCAAACACCGTCACGAAAAACCGACACCCTGAAGTTAGCATAGTCAACATTTTTTATTTATTTTTATTTTTTTATACAACTATTTTTAAATAAAATACTTATGTCTCTTTCTTTAATTATGTAGAAATAAATGTTTTGTTTTAAATAAACTTTATTTAACTAGATTATGCGTTATAATAAAACTTTCAATGTATTAAATACCTTTTTGTATTGTTAGTGAATTTTAAAATGTTTTTATCTTGTTACGCCAAAGAAGTATAACTTCTACGCGTGTACGTACACATGTTTTTTTTTATGTCATATGAGGCAGACGGACAGGAGGCTCACATTGCAAGAAGGATTGCAAGTGTGTTGACGGCCTTTTAAGAATTGGTACTTTTCTAGAAGGACCCTAAGTCTAATTGGAACGGTCATGCTTCAGAAGGCGGCTGGTCCACTGCGTGGTGGTGCATTAAGAATCAGTTGTGGAACGACAGACGTCGAGGTGATATGGATGGTATTTTGTATATATAACATATAATATAATTATGTTTTATAAATCAACTTCAATGGATAATCTTTTTATATATAAGTTTGATATAGTAAATTTATAATACACAGTGTTTCATCGTAAAATGTGTTTGTACTGGCGGAAAAATTGGATTCATTTTATTTTGCCACGCACCCCTAAGACGGCGGTCATTTCACAGAAGTAACACGCGATTGTCTACACTAATTCGTTGGCAGTACAAGGGAGTCATAAAACGCCAGTGCAGTAAAGCGAAGTCCGCTAAAAGCCGCCGGGGCGGGGTCGCTACGCCCAGCGTTTTACCATGGACATGCAATGTGCCAGTGTCTTTATTAGTGCTTGCTGACTTATGGACGCCTAGTACTAGGCGTATCAGTGAATTGATTGTTGCTCCTGTTACACAACAACTTAGTTAAGAATTAACTATCTTTAACCGAATACGAAACCGTCATACGTCACTGTCAACCGAAAAAACGTCATTTTATATTACGTCTTTCTTAAGTCAGAATTTACTATACTTAGTTAAAATGCCACTGTCAGGCAGCCAATGTAATTAAGGAGGTGATCAAAGAGATAAACTCTTGCGTCGTTCTGCTTGCCTGGTAATTGGTACTGTTTGATGACATCATACGATTCTGTCTGTGTCCCTGTTACGGTGCCTAATGTTCGTTTTAATTAATAACAAGCTAATTAATATCAATTTAATTTAATAATTAAAAAAAAAAAACAATTTTTCACTCGTCGATCCACAGACAACTTTTATAGTCTATGACAAAACTAAAGAAGGTTTTTGTAGAGGTATCAAAATGTCGACGTTATTCCCAGAGTAAACATTTGCGTAACAAAACTGAAGTCTGTGTCATCTGGGCTAATCGCTAGATAATGTCAGAACAAACACTTGGGCATTTGTAATTCGACTTGTGAAATCGCGGTTTCTCTGATGCTTTGAAGTTTGCTTAGAATTTACCTGTCATAAAAGTTTTTAGGGCTACAGCGGGGCTTTGGAGACAATGCATACAGTTGTTTTGCTATTTACATCAGAAATACCTACTCGTTAAGTTAAAAATAATCTTAAGAAATATTTAGTTAATAAAAACTGTGGTATTTTAATTCGCTACCGTGAGAAATCTCAATATTTGTTGCATGTAGCGGATGCAACGATAACTCAACTCCAAGATTACTATTTTTCTAAATAAATAAACGTTATTTGTTTATGAGGGTGCACAAGAGACCTCTGTTCTCCACTCAATGATGTTTGTTTAAAACCACTCGAGGAGTCGATGGGCACAAATCTCTAGTGACAATACTTGAGCGTGTAAAAACGATTAGAACCTACTTGCACATGTATGACCTGTCATCTTTGACATTAAAAAAACATTGACACAAGAAAGTTATGACGTCTTGACATGTGATTTTTGAATTTCGAATGGCGCCAGCTTTATCTATTGATATTTGCATAGAATAAATACGGCTTCCAATTTTAAATTGCTGTTTTTTACAGTGGCGTGTATCTCGGTGTATCTCAAACAGTGACCATAGATTAGATAAGGCCGGATGTTGGCTAGATCAGATGAAGCATAGACAATGTTTGCTTAATAGATAACCGCTGGATCTTTCCACGAGAATTCAAACAAGATGTTTTCGTATATTTGTGTCAGTCAGTAGCTTGGTAACTGTGTGTTCATTGTTTTTGAAGGTAACATTTACAAATCTTATCAGAGACGATACTTGAAGAGTTTACTATCAAATTTCGATAACATTATCTTTACACGTATTGCTAAATTGGTCACGCATTTATTAATCATCGGATACTGTCTGGCTACCGACGTCCAAATTGCTATCACGATATTGATAAATTTTCGTACAATAAAGTCCATGTACAATTTTTTAGTTCCAGTTTATTATGATGACGTCATCAGTTCTTTAGTTAAGCCAGCCAATTATCAATATTTATAGAGCAGCTGGGAAGGCATGGGTTTTACTACAACATCAGTTTTGTTTCCTACTAAAAGTACGTTCAACCTAGGTCTGCGCCTCAAATTTCTGTATCTGTTTCATGATCATTTATCTAATAGGATCAGTTGTGTCTGACACACACCATCTTTTTGGGTCAAAATCAAGCCTCATGATGTTTTCCTTCACCGTTCGAGCGAATGTTAAATGCGCACATAGACAGTCCATTGGTGCACAGCCTGGGATCGAAACTACGACCTCAGGGAAAACCGTCACACGTTGAAGCCAATACTGATATATAACATAGAAATCTTTAAATTTGAAACAGTTACTCCATCAATCAGGACAAAAGCTTTAAAAGTCGAAACAAGTCAAAGATAAACATTAATTTAGCTGATGACGCCTCCGACGGCATACATTAACACGGTATCATTAGTTATTTGAAACTATTTTAAATTTTTCTACAGTCGATGCCAAAATGGCGACTGTTAATTAATTTTAACTGATGTGAAAGTCCTCAGAGGCTGTCAAACTGTCATTTATTAAAAGAATAGATACTGTTACAAATAAAAATATACGCAAAATACTGTCTTAGAAATCAGCCAAAGGGGCGTGGACATAGACATAACATTTATTACAAACAAAAACACACAAAATAAAAATAAGCAAAGAGAAAAAATAAAAAATAAAATGAGAGAATATCAAAAACAATAAAAAAAATCCCTTTTCCCATTCGATTTCAAGTGTGTAATGCGTGTGTGTTGTGGTTGTAATTGGCCCTGGCTCAGCATTATCCTGAGGAGCAGACTGTTCCACAGCGCTGGTCATTCTCATGTCGTTTTGTGTCCCCAGTACGTTTGTCCTATAGTAATCGTAAAGATCAGTCTGCAGTGCAGTGTTGGGTTAGTGGCTTCAGCATGCGATTCTCATCCCTGAGGTCATAGGTTCGATCCCTGGCTGTGCACCAATGGGCTTTCTATATGCGGATTTAAGATTCGCTCAAAAAGTGAAGGAAACCGGCTTCCTTTAGATCCAAAAAGTCGGTATGTGTCAGACACAGCTGATCCTATTGGATAAATAATCGTAAAATCTGAGGTAGTAGGAGTAGAAAAAGTAGCGCCACTGATTCATTTTAAAGACAAGTCTGAATGCAGAAATGTTCCTTATAATCACGTAATTGAATCATAATCAACGCAACAATAGTTAAACCGCAAGATGTTAACAGTAAGCATAAAATTAACTGACTTTTGGCACAGTTAACCGTCGGTCGTCATTGTCACGCCATAAACTGTAACTGACTCGCCTCGATTACAGCGTCAGCAACGCCCGAGTAATTGCTTTCCGTCACACGGATCGAATTTTCCCGCGTTTTCCTTTATTTAATACAACTGTACTGTATTTAGGTATTGAGAGGACCAGAGCCTAAGATGGTACTGTGCGGTAAATAAGCTATTGTGAGTAAATGTCTGGACAAGAATGGGAGAGCCTTGGGATGTTGGTTTAATTAATAATGAGATATAAATTACAATCATTTTTCAAAATAAGCTCGGGACGATTAAATTTGGACAAAACATTGAAAGAATAGCGGGACATCTTGATGTTTTAAACAACGGTAAAAAAGCAAAAACAAAAATCTATTTTGGGCGTTGTCACTATGCTCTATTGTCAATAGTTTCAGCAACGTACGCAATTTAGGGACTTTTTCATTAGATATTGGCACTTCTAACTTTTTTGAATATTCTCCCATGTTTATGACAGATAATGTAGTATAATGGTGATTTTTTTTTAATGGCAGTTTTGACCAACATACAATTAAACAAATCAAATCTTTCTTCTTCATAACATTATAAGTACTTCCATATATTCTTTTAACATTGTATAGAACGAAATCTGAACGAAACAATGAATATTGATGAACTGTTTTGGTTGCTTATCGATCTATCTATACAGGTTTAATTAATGTCAATGACCGCTTCTGACGTAAATTAACTCATTTGTCTATGTCTAGAATTAATTCTTTAATATAAAAAATCGACAATCATATGTTAAAATAATTTTTGTATATTCACATCTATTTTGTTGACAATGCAAATTTGTCTTTGCAGGCCTTATACATAGCGTGCCAATTCTTAAAAGGCCGGTATCGGACTCGCGAGCACTCTGACAATAGTGTCCATGGGTGGTATAACATATTTTTAATTGCATATTTCATTATATTTTGTATGTTTGGTATTATTGCACATATGTGCTGGGCATACTGCGTTAATCAGTCAGTGTGTACATAGACGCTGAAATCTATAACACTTTTAATCTTTAATTGCAACATACAAATATAGAGTATTAACCATTTTCTTAACCAATATAGTAATAATAATATTTGAAAATAGAAAATTAATACAAATTTAAATTTTTGCTCTCTGTGGCGGTGTACCTTTAACACTGGCAGGATTTCCTCGCTGTATTGCGATACCTATTCGTTTAGCGAGGAAAGCACCAGCTCTGGGGTCAACTGTACTATCTAACACCGACTTTTAATTTCGTTGATAAATACGTATCTTGCTATAAACCACGATTATGGCGTATAGGGTCTATAAACCACACAATTGTCGAATAAATAAATGAGATTTTTGCATAATGTAACCACTTGTAGCCCTCCCAACTGGCTAACAGCGTCGCACTTCAAGTGAAGTGGCGGTCTGCAATTCGATTACCAGCTAGTGCAGGGGTTCCTAACTTGCTTTCCTCGAGTGTCACTTTATTCGATTATTTAAGTATTCACTTGATGGTTGGAGATGTGATATCGTCTGTGGAATGTGAATGTTCTGTGCACTATACTGTGTATCTTGAAGAGCGGGAAAAATATTTTCAAATTTGGAAGGCTAAACTACTTTTTTATTTATTTATTTATAAAAGCTTGCCAACGCTCGGCACACTGATACATAGCTACAAGAAAAAGAATTCTATTTTAATTTAATTGAATGATTATAGTAGATACGTTCTTCGACGGCAGTCTACCTTTAACTAAATTGTTTGAACTATTTGAATGACTTATAAGGTTCAGTAACGTTTTTAATGAACTAGCTGCCCCGGTAAACGTTTGTATTGCCATGTATGTACCTATATTATGTCCAGGAAACATTTTTTTAGTTCAATAAAAATAACTATCCAGAATAATAAAAATTAGGGGTTGATCGTGTTGGGTGACAAGAAAGGGTTTTATGCATTTTTGTATGATGTATCATAAAAAAATAATTTTGTCGAAAAAAAAAAATTTGGATGGACACCCCTTATCACAGTTTAAAAGATAGATAGTAGACATAAAGGGTAGATGAAAATGATGGGTTGTATGTATATTTGTATATTGTAAAAAAAATGGGGTAATAAATAAATAAGCCCCGTATCACTTAGGGGTTTGAACGATAGATAGAAGACGATTCTCAGACTAATATGCATAAAAAATTTCATTAGAATCGGTCGAGCCGTTCGGAGGAATATGGGAACAATCAACAAACATTGTGAAACGAGAATTTTATATATAATATAGAGATAAATATATTCTGCCATTAAGAATTACAAAATCCAGTCTTAGCGTTAGACTATATCATCTTCGTCTTCCAATTGAAAATACAGACTACTATTATAACTTTCTTTCTTATTTTTTATACAGGCGCACTGATTCTTTTTTATTATACGGTGTATTTGGGATTTCGATATTTTACGGCTCGTAAAAGGTGTTACAATCTTTGTAAGCCATAAATTTCCTCTTATAATCGGTTATAATAAAATTTTATTGAGCTGAGCCGTTTTATATTGCCCATTGAGATAATTGTCAAAGGTTTAAAATCTAGGCTTATTTGTTGAGTAAATTTAAGTTTAATGACCTAATCATGAGTTACGTGATTAATGGGGAGTTATAACTGAAGTGAAATTCTTGTATCGAATTATTGACGTGAAAACGTCTTATAATTCGATGGAGCCGGCTGCACGCACGAAAAAACAAGACGCATGCGACGTTACCTCGCTCTGAGGCGTTCCATTTAATGCTTGAAGTGCGAGCGAGAGCGCGGAACGAGCGACAAAGAGGCACAATCGGCCTCCGCATTCGGCAGCGTTCGTTAGGTAAAATTTTTTCATAATTGTATTTATGCGTACAAATAAATGTAACTTGATCAATTCAATTGTGATTTCCATTTACCTCCATCTCTATATCTATACAAAACATCTATCAAACAAATCAAATTACAATTTTCTTTTGAAAAATGCAACCATCAGTATTTTCTTATGACGTTGTCACGTTCAACTATCGTCAGTAAACCGACTTTACAGACAACCGATTTTTTTTTTACTTAAAACTTAAACCAAACAAAACTAAGAAAGCAATCTTGAAAATTTAACATAAGCACAGTACACTCGCATTGTCAAGTGCTCATAAATAACTTATTAAACATACGGCCTAAATGTATCCCGAGAAAATTCCGGGACAGGCAAATTTTCCTCAAACATATCATTACGTTCCGGCAAATCAAGGGAGCCCTTGATACCACTCTCAGGCGATTTTGGTGTTTACTACATGTTCATTTACTTATTTTTTATTTAAGTATATTTTTATTAAGATAATATTCTAAAATAGTACCAAACAAAACCTATCATATCAGTTGTTCCTAAGTTTGTATCACATTTAAGCCTAGAAATGTATTTTCTAGCTACTAGTATACATTAAGACATTTCAATAAATTATTAAGTTAGCCTGTAACTTCAAATTATTCCCCTTATAATGGTTAATTTTTATTTACTGGCAATACTAATATGACACCGACGCTCTTATCGGCCACGAAAAGTGTGGCACTGTATTGATATAACCATTTTTTAAAATGTAATATAATAAAATTTAACCTACTAGGATAAAACAACTCATTAAAGTCTAATTAAATAGAAATAATTAAAATTAAGAAATCGATTAAAGTACCAGGGTAATTGGGCCTATAAGAGATTCAGTCGCCATGTATAAAATCAGTATGAGAACCCGTTAAATAAAGCCCCCGAACGACTCATAAAACACTCACGACTCCTTTACGACGTACTCTTTGTTTGGGGGCAACGGGGCGATTAAGGATATCTCAGCGGTGAATATGTTCTATGAAAATACTTATTTGTTTGGGATCAAGGAAAAAAGAAAATAGTTTTTCGCGCAATGAGCGTAGAAATGCAACTAGGGTTTAGGAAGGTTTTAAGAGATTGTTTGAATGTTTGTTTATTAAGCTGACAAATGGCGAAAGAAAATTGATGACTTGATGTTATGTGATACCGACGCCCATGGGCATTTAGAATGCCTGTTCCTGAGTACGTTGATATACGTTCCAGCGTTGTGGAAGTCCAACCGTTCCAGAAATACATTTTGTTTGGTAGTTAATAAATTAAAAACAGTTTAAGATAGGCCAATAAAGAACTTTCACGTTAGCAACGTCATAAGATTTTGTTTTTTTGTTAATAATTTTTGCAATTCTTGTACTCTACCCTCTGTAGGTGTTTCTTTTTTATTGTTCCACATTAGGGTTGCCTGGAAGAAATCGCTTGTTAGCGATAAGGCCGCCCGTTGCCTTATAACTTTTGTAACATGTTTTTTTGTATTTTTGATATGTGTATGTTTGTAAGGTAATAAAGCATAAATAAATAAATAAGACAATGTCTTAGGATATTGAAAATGCTTACATTACCATAAAAATATTTAAACACGTCAATTTGATGCATCATTTAGAGCGAAACATTACGGTTTCCCGAAGCACATCAATAAAACATTATCATAACATTACGAGATCATAGGAGCCGTCATAAAAATCGAAGCGGCCATAAACAAGTCACACCGTCCCAAGTACGCAAAGTGAGCATCCGGTACAAATCGGCGAACAAAAGCCAAGATATCGGACATTTCCTCGACAAAGGACTCTTGTCTTTATTTAATCATCGCAATTGAATCCTCACAGTACGGGTTGACAAATTCGCACGCCCTCTACATCGTCTTAAACGCGTACTTAAGCCTACCCTTCCTTCACCCTCGGACGCCTCCATTCTTTTTATATTGCAACTTTATTAACGCATAAAGGTCTGCTGATGGCCCTTTAAGAATTAGGATGCGTCCCGGCCGCTCACTGGAGCAGAACTAATCGAGTGTCGGGATCTCGCCACTTGCCGCGGGATAGCGGTGCCCCACCCAATTAATGGAACAGTTATCGCGAAAATTTGAATTCAAATTTGGAACTAGACGTTTTTCATTAGGAGATTTTATTCTTCCACCGTCTGTCGAAAACAAAGGGAATGGCTTGTTCGAGAGGAAATAAAGGAGCGACGAAGAATTCTATTACGAGTGTAGTACAAGGGAACGATCCAATAAGAGTATTGACGGAGCAATCGGATTTACATGTACTGTACTAAAAGGAAATCATGAATGAAGCGCAGTATAGGAAACCCAGAACATTATCCTTATGCTTCCATTTTACGACCTTTACCCCCATCGGAAAGGGTCGCGACACGCCGTAAAGCGCTCCGTCCCGCTCCCGCTTAAGGACCGCTCGTAAAACTGAGCGAGATAATCACGAAGATGAGTCGAAAATTATTTTTTTTATTATCACCATCGGCGGTGCTCTTTTATTTCCTTTTTACGGTCCGAGTACCTCATAAAAAGACAATAAACTTACTATTTACAGACCATCAGGAAATTGTTAGTCGAAGAGGTCTCTTTACGACACACGGAGGACTGATGCACTCTTTACGAGTGAACCGACATTAACCGAATGATAACATTTTATCCGCTACTAACACCGCCCCCGGATTTGCTTAAACGCTTGTAAACGCGACCCTTTCATTAGTTTAATCTTTACAGGTACTTTGAGAGTGTTACTACCATAAAATGAATTACGGCTTTATTTCAACCAATCTTCATCACACGTTAACTTACTATAGTTAAAAATATAAAGATGATTTTAAATTTTTCATAAAATAGCTGCAAACTGTAAAAGAAAATCCAGAAAAGGAAAGAAATAGAAGGAAAGTAAAACTTTCTAAAAAGTACCAGGACATAATAAACACCTAGGCGCTTCACTAGTGAAGTGGTCATTTAATGGGTTGCGTTATAATAACAGTTATTAAACGGTTGCCCGTCCACTAATACGCATTTACCGCTTTTTTATGTTGAACGAATATTGCCCGCTGTAAATCGTGGCCAGATTATCGACTAAATTGTTTTACGATATATTTTCATTATTAATGAGAGTGAATTTATAAATTTATGTCCGCGTTGACGCCATGTTTGATAAGTAGCTTTGTTCGCTTGAGTTTTATCGACTGCGTGTGAAAACATTAAAATTATTATGATCGAAAACACTAAAAATGGGACATAACATCAACTATTTCAAACACTTCTTAAATGTTAGTTAATTTAGACATAACATTTATTACTAACGAAACACACAATAATAATCAAAATAGAAAAATAACTTTAAGAAATAAGATACATATTAAGTGTTTAATGTGTGTGTGTTGTGGTAGTAACTGGCCCTGGCTCAGCATTATGCTGTGGAGCAGACGTGTACCACTGCGCTGGTCATGCTGCGAGAGACCAAAACAGTTTGTTTGCTCTCAGACGCAAAAAAAAGAAAATTTTATTTTCTTTTAATATTTTATTTAAAGTATTGTACGCGGTGATCGTACAATCCGATTTAGCCATTAATTGAAATAGCTATCAGATATAAAATCTCCAAGTCAAGTTAGAATTTTATAATGGAATGTCGGATTCTATCCGAACTAAGCATTTGCTACAGAACAATTTATCCGCGTAATAGCGTCGAGAAGAACGCGAGCGATTTCAATATTGTGAATTCCAAGACTTTAATGAATTTTGGGATTGTCGTGCGGTTTTTCGGCAAATCCCCAACTCCCAACTTAACAGGCCTAAAGATAATTTAAGCGAAGTATGCGTCGATTCCGTGCCATCGCGGCCTGGTATATGATAATAAGGTTATTTAGGTCCGGCGTTTCGTATGATAAAATTGTACCAATGATATTCAGGCAATTTCTATGGAGATTCCGGTCTTGTTTCGGGGCTAAATCTGAGCGGGTATGATATATGGGACGGAGATTTCCTCATACGAAAATATTGTTTGGAAATATTGCTATTGGGGAGGATTCGATTGTGGTACAAATTGTACGTTGTACGACAATCATTATTTACATGGTTTTATCGCTTTGTTTCGTTCATTTCTTTGGTTATCGCAATGTTGAAGTTATTAAAATCGTATACCATCTAAAAATACTAGGAGATATATTGCTATTGTAATTAGAAGCAATAATATACTAATATTATAAAGAGGTTTTATATGTTTTCACACAAAAACTACTGGACTGATTTAAATAATTCTTCTACCATTAGAAAGATACATCTTCACTGAATGACATAGGCTATTTATATATCAAAAAAAAATAGGGATACCTAACAAAAATAAAATAATATATAATCTGTCATCGCGTGCGCTATCGATGATAAAAAATGTTGTACAGTATTATAGAACGTATCAATATCTATAGAAATAATGTTTTACCCATGGGCAATTGTATGTTAGCTTATCTCGAGTCGGAACTTAAATCGAGAATTTTTCAATTATAAGTAGTGTAAAATAAAACTTTCTAAAGAGCTACGCGAGTGAAACCGCGTCGCGTTGCTAATATACATAATATAGCAAATGCTAAAGGCTTTATATATAATATATATATAGGTTTTATATATATATAATATATATATAGGTTTTATATATATATATACTTTAATAAAACAATAATTTTAAAGATAATTTTGAGATTTATTTCGTCAAAGTTTTTCCCAATTCGTTGTTTAGCAAAAGAAAAAAACTTCTTAATTACCAGGACCTCATAAGGTATTAGGTAATTCGAGTTTTTGCCTGGGGCTGGGACGAACTAATTAATAATCGTTCCGTTTTCTTCGCTATTCATTTTGAGTCTTTGGCTTTTTGTTGGTCGGTTACTGTGGCCGACTAATTTACATGTTAATGAGATGCTGGAATTTAAATCGAAGTATGAAAAATAATAACTTTAGTTTCGTTTCATACAGAAAAATAATAAATATTATTTAAGCATGTTCTACAGTCTTTGACAGGTAAGGCGTTAGATTAAAAATTATATGGCAACATTTTTACATATCACTAAATCGGGGAAATCAATTTTATCTACTCAGAGATTTCATTAAAAGTTGCCCTATCTAAATAACTTAACTTATTGAAGTTATACTTTAGGCGCGTTATGAAAAATTTATGACAGTGAAATTTTACGATGCGCGCGCATCGTGACACAAAATTAACAGAATGAAGTTGCCCACGGAAGATGCTACGGCATTGGACATAATTTAAAAACAACATTCCAATAATAACAGAATTTATGTTACACTTAATATAAGAGAATAATAATAAATATTTGTTTATTTAATTTTTTAAATGTAAACTGAACTTTATTGACTATAATGACTCCTTTTCCAGTCTTTGATTATTTAAATGTAATTAATTATTTGCATGCAATCAAAAACTATTTTTAATAATGATAAAGAAGTATAACTTCTTACGCGCGTACATAAGTACACGCACCTTTTTTTTAGTTAACTGGTTACATTTCGTCGCTTAGTTAAACCGTTCATTAGATGTTAATGGACGTTTCTTTGTCTGATTTATAAACAAAACCGCGGGTTTTGCTTAAGGTACCTTTTTTAAATAAACAGGGAAATGTAAATAATCGTACCAGGCGTACATAAGTTACAAAGCTCTGGCTTCTTTGTCCCGCGATTACGTATGCAAATGATGAGCACCTGCGCCTTTATGTACCATGGAAATGAATTTTCTTTTGTTTTCCTTTGATGTTGGAATTAAAATAGTGGTTTTGGTCATTGAACATTTCTATGAACGCTTTGACAGAATTAAAAAAAATGTAATTTTCTGAAGATAAATCCTTTGAGTGGTTAAATTCTATTATAATAATTATGCTCATTATAAATTGATTAGTACAAAAATTGTGTGCCTTGTTACTAACTAAATAATATTTATAACGAAAGGTAATTCAAATACCTATTGCTAAAAATACATCATTACATAATCTGTAGCCCATCCCTAAACACCACAGACAATACATAGACCACCAACGGCCAATGTGAATTTGAATTTGGAACGCGATTAAAACACATGCTAATCGCGCTTAATTTGCAAACAGTAAGATGTGACGATTGTATGTTGATTATCTGTGGAACTACTGCTGTTCGAAATTCAAAATGAAAGACAAAGAACGCTATGTACCTACCTACTAATAAGAATTATTAATTGTAAATAAATATTATATGCAACAAGAGACAATTCCGCGTCTGCTAGACTAATGTCTATCTATGCCTCAACGATTAATTTATAACACGTATTATATTTGGTTGTGACAAGATTTCATGTATATACTTTAAGTTTAGTTTGCGGTTAATTTTGCAGTCAGTGGTTGCGGTTAATTATAAATACCTATTTAAGCGTGAGATTTTCCGATAAATCCATTGATAGCAGATTAAAAAAATGGTAATAGTTTTATTTTTAATTCTAGCATTTAAATTGCCTATATGGTGTTTTTAAATCGATAAGATACGATTATTAAAGTTATTTGCGGAAATACGTTCACGCAACATTGCTGAAAGGTCTTGACGTTTAAGCTCGCAATAAGCCGATTACTTTAAAAGGCAGCGAGTGAACTTTACAACTCAATAAACCTTAGAAAAATCCGTACTTAATAGTGAATAATATATTTCGTTTCGTAAGTAAAAAACGAAATCAGTCAAAATTTATTAATTTTATCTGTAGTGGACAATAATTTCATAAACTGTAGAGTTTTTAGTCTATAAATACTTTTACTTAATTTTATTCAAATCTACGAAATCAAATTTGGAATAAATCCAGGGATTCAAAAGAAATAAATTCCGCTCAGCCAGTTTTAAAATCTCATTCGAAAATGTTCCAAATTCAAAATAGTCATCCGTCACCCGCAAAGGCATTTCTCCATTCCATAATCCACTCTATTCTAAATTCAAATCATCGCGGGGGACGCTCGCTCCCCTCGCAGCACAAAAAATACCATATTCACACCGAGTCGAAACAAAGTGATAAATCACCTTCGGGAAATTAAAAATGTCTTTAAAACAATACTTTCTTCCCTTATCCCTTTCCAACGTATACGTAAATGCAGCGCAGACGACATCTCTCTCTTTCTAACTAAGCATTAGAGCGTTTTGACTGAACGTTTTAGATATTTGCGCGCGATTGTTGAAGTTTAATTACAATTTTTTCGAAATGACAGCCCGGTAATAAGTCAGCTGTTAAGATTATGCAAGTTTTATCTGAGTTTTTAAATTAGGGGAGATGAAAACGAGAAATGACGTATCTAAGATAAATTCTCTCTTAACTAATTCTCAACGAAGTTGTTTAGGTTTTTCAAATGAATTAAATATGATGAGCTTTCGATAAGAGACATGATATGAAAAGACATTGGCTTAGTTTTGCCGCAATTCAACGGAACGAATCAAACTAATCTTTTTAACAAGAGAAAATTATCAGTTTTAACTGATCTGTACTGGTATGTTTGACTACATTGGCTGAGGCACCTGGAGCCAATGGCCCAAGATCGAGTGGTGTAGCCTTACCAGAGCCTGACTAGTGTTCGAAGACCAGTAGGTCGGCCTAGGATAGAGTGGAGGAGTTCCTGCTGCAGCTAAACCTGCAATTGGTGAGAGGTAGCACAGAGAGTGCTGGAAGATTTTCATTTCGGAGTCCAAATCACATTTTATTAAACATTAAATTTTGATTTTAAAATATTACATTATTATTTATTAAAAAACTACAATTTTTTTTAATAATATATTTCGAAGAAAGTCGGGAGATAAGCTTTATTTTTAAGCTTAAAATAAACGAGCGAGTGAAGAAGCGATGTTTTAAAATATATTTAAAATAAAAGGAGGTTCATAAGTATTTTAAACTTATAAACATAAAAGAGACACTCTCAAAGCCAGAGGGTTTGCGAGTGTGTAGCCGGTCTTTTAAGCATTGGTACGGTATTTTCTGAAAGGTCAATAGATAAAGAATCAGGCGCAATATGCGAAAGAAATTTTATAGTTATTTTTACGATTGTTCTCTCAACGCGCGCATAAATGTCTCCAGGTATTTATTACAATTAAATATTTTATAACCCAATAAAATTTATTAATAAAACTTTTGTTAAAATAGTTCTAATTGACCTCGGCACAGTTCAAACAGTTGGTTAAAACGCTTTAACAATACCTTTTTAAGCTGTAACTTTTAATCTGACATCTACCCTCAAGGTAGACGTTACGACAAGAACTGGACAGACCTTATGCTACAATGTTCAATCTTCAAAAATACGGCCTATTCGAAGGCACGACTGTCCAGGTGCCTATTTAACCGCCCCTTAAATGGAGCCATATTACTGTCTAGGGAAGATGGAAGGGGGCAAGTAGTTCCACTTGTGCTGAGAAAACGAGAATCCAAATCGTGCGGCACCTGAGAATGTCAATAAGGAAGGGGTGAAAGTCCAGCGTGCTTCTAGATGAGCGTTGTTAGCGTAAATTTAGTTTCAAGAGCTGTCGGACTATTTTTTGTTAATGTTCAATTCTACAATAATTGATTGTATTTTTTTGTAAGGCAACACTGTCTTGTCAAGAGAAGAGTTTGAGTTTGTTCTGTGCTGTTATTGTGTGCTCTCGCCAATGTATCACTAACTTTGTGCTTTTGTGATAATAAACATTTTCTTTATTTTGTACCAATGCTGCTTAATTATTTAACCCTAATTTAATAGGTTATGGGCCCAGCAGTGAAATGTTTATTCTTTCGTTGTGAAAGTTTCGGGATGTGATTCTGGTTGTGGTTAGAGAGCACACGTGTTTATGAGTTTGGTTTGGACTATTGTAAACTAAATATGACTACACCAGCTTCAAATGTTTTACCGGTCGGTGTGTTTGGTGTTAAACCATTTGATGGACAAAATTTTGCAAATTGGTTTTTTCGGATAAAATTGGTGTTGGAACAGAACGAAGTACTTTATGTAATTACAGAGGACCCTCCTGCAGATACCAAAGAGTTAAAAACTTTCAAAACCGCTGATGTTAAGGCAAGGTCTATTTTGATTGGTTGCATGTCTGATAACATCCTGATTTTAATAAAAGATAAAACTTCAGCAAAAGAAATCGTGGACACTCTGACAAAAACTTACGAGAAAACCGGAATGAAAAGTGTTGTGATGGCACAGAAATCATGGAGAAAAATGGAATATAAGCTCGAGAAACCTCTTCAGGAATTTCTTCAAGAATTCGAGACTAGGGCAGCTGAACTAAGGATGGCTGGTGGTAAATTAGAAAATGAAGATGTCATACATCAGTTATTGGGCGCCATGCCACCCGAATTTGATTCAGTGGTTTCCGCTCTTGATATTTTATGTGGCAGTAAGCAGACTGAGATAACTTTGGATTACGTAAGAAATACTCTTTTAGCTGAAGAAGAGAGAATATTGAAAAAGGAAGGGTCTCAGCCTCACAACGCATTTTCTTCTAATAGAAACCAAGGTAATCCATTCTCAAATTCAAAAAACGTTTTCATATGTTATTATTGCAAGGCTCAGGGTCATACGAAAAAATATTGCCCCAAGTTAATGAATCGAAACAAAGAGAAGGCAGCTGCTGTAGAGGAAGATTTTTCATTTTTTACTTCTGAAAATTCCAAAGTAAACAGAGAAATGTCGCTGTGTTCTGAACAGTTGACGGACATTGTTTTTGTTATTGATAGTGGGGCTAGCTGCCATCTTATACAAAATTGTTTTAAAAAATTTGTTACTAACTTAATTGATTTGGACATGGAAATTAGTGTAGCCAAGGCAGGGGAAACTATAAAAGCTGTAAACAAGGGTACTATTTCGTGCTTATCTGACTTTGGTGACACCATACGGATTAATGATGTTTTGGTATGTAATAATCTTTCGTTTAATCTATTATCAGTTCGAAAATTAGAAGAAAAAGGATGTAAGATCATTTTCGAGGAGTCAAGTGTAAAAATTATTTTTAGAAACAAAATTTTGAAAGGTCAAGTATTTGGAAGTTTATATGTTATTAAGCTCAAATTATTATTAGAAAATGCCAATGTTTCAACTATGAATAATGAATTGATGCACCGGAGAATGGGGCATTCTTCTAAGTATCCAGTTACTATGTGTGACATATGCATTAAAGGGAAACAGACCAAGCTTCCTTATTGTAATACACCAGAAGAAAGAAAGCCTTCTAGACCTCTCCAAATTGTTTCATCGGATGTATGTGGTAAAATATTACCCCAAACGTATGATGGCTATAATTACTTTGTCACGTTTATTGATCATTATAGCAATTTTTGTTGTACATATCTGTTAAGGAATAAATCTGAAGTTTTTCAAAAATTCAAATCATTCAAGGCTATGGCAGAAGTTAAATTTGGACTGTCAATTGAAAACCTACGTTGTGACAGAGGTGGTGAATATGTGTCTAATGAGTTTGTGTGTTTTTGTGATTCAGAGGGTATTAGAATAAGCTACACCATGCCCAGGAATCCTTCACAAAACGGAAAAGCAGAACGGATGAATAGAACCATATTGGAAAAGGCGAGATGTCTTTTATTTGACAGTGATTTTAAGAAGGATATGTGGGGTGAGTCAATTATGACAGCTATCTACTTAATCAACAGATTACCTACTTCTACACTACCAAATGGTGTAACGCCTGCAGAAAGATGGTATGGCTTTAAACCTGATTTAGGTAAAATTAAAATATTTGGTTGTCCCGTTTATTCATTGATTCATGAAGAGGATAGGAATGGAAAATTGTGTGAGCGTTCTAAGAGACTATTTATGGCAGGGTACTGTGACAATGGTTACCGATTATGGAATCCAAATAAGAGGAAAATTGAATTTGCTAGGAATGTAATATTCGATGAATCTAGGACAACCGATTTGACAAATGAAGGCCAATTTACTAATCCCGATACTGTCCAAATTCCTTGCGTTGACCACGAGACCAAATCTGAAGTCTTTCAGTCTTCAGATGTTGAGCAAGTTTTGCAGCCTATGTTGGAGGATGAAGATTTGCCTATTTTAGAGGATGAAGATTTTCAATCAGACAAGAATATTGACACTGTTAAGAAGACCTCAAGAATTAGAAAGCCTCCAAAGTATTTGGAAGATTTTGTAACCAATTTTGCCTTTGATGCATTAGCTCTATCTGCATCATCAGATCTAGATGTTCCCAATAATTATACTGATGCAGTTCAGGATGCGGGTTGGAGACAAGCAATTGATGAAGAATTAAAGTCATTGGAAGACAACGGTACTTGGGAGGTGGTGGATTGTCCCAGAGATGCCACAGTAATCGACAGTCGGTGGGTTTTCACTACAAAGATCGTCGATGGAGCATGCAATGATTTTGTCAATGATATATTTATAAAAATCGGGTTTTCTAGATCTCAAAAAGATCCTTGTTTATATGTTAAGGGATCAACATTTATTTTAGTATGGGTTGATGATTTCCTTTTAGTATCTGAGTCATTAAATGATCTTCAAAGTATTAAATCTCATTTAATTGCTATTATTGATGTTAGGGATCTAACTTCATCGGAAGAATTGCAATTCTTGGGTATAAAAATTCTTAGGAATGAAAATGGAAGTATTATGCTTAGTCAAACCGCTCTTATTCAGAAAATTATTACAAGATTTAATATGACCGACTGTAAGCCTAGTAAGATACCAATTCAACCTAAACTCAATTTGATCAAATCTAATAACATTGATGTAAATTTTAAAGTCCCTTATAAAGAATTAGTTGGTAGTTTGATGTATCTTATGTTATGCACCCGCCCTGATTTATGTTTTTGTGTTTCTTATTTTGGAAGATTCCAAAACTGTTATGATGTAAGCCATTGGAAGCATTTGAAACATATAATTAGATACTTGAAATATACTTTATGTATAGGTTTAAATTTAAAAAAATCTGAGAATAACACTTTTGATATTTATGTTTTTGTAGATGCTGATTATGCATTTGATGTTAACGATAGGAAAAGCACTTCAGGTTATGTAATTAAAATTAATGATAATGCAATTTGTTGGTGTTCTAAGAAGCAATCCTTGGTTGCTCTTAGTTCTTGTGAAGCAGAATATTATGCTCTTGCTTTCAGTTTATTGGAATCTATTTTTCTGGAAGAGTTGATATTTGAATTGTTTAATATTAGAAATTCTATTACAGTTTTTGAAGACAATCAAGGAACCATAAAGATTGCCCAAACTATGGAAACTAAAAGATCTAAACATTTTGATGTTAGATTTCATTTTGTTAAAGATTTAATTTCTAAGGTTAGAATAAAATTAATCTATATAGAGTCTTGTGAACAGTTGGGAGACTTAATGACTAAGGCATTGTCTTTAAATAAGCTTGTTTATTTTTGTAATAAATTGAACCTAACAAATGTTTAATTTTGTATATGGTTTGTAGAATTGGGAGTGGGTGTTAATGTTCAATTCTACAATAATTGATTGTATTTTTTTGTAAGGCAACACTGTCTTGTCAAGAGGAGAGTTTGAGTTTGTTCTGTGCTGTTATTGTGTGCTCTCGCCAATGTATCACTAACTTTGTGCTTTTGTGATAATAAACATTTTCTTTATTTTGTACCAATGCTGCTTAATTATTTAACCCTAATTTAATATTTTTCTGTATACAACATTGTGACGTAAGATTGGAATTAGAATATGGACCTATGTCTGCCATATATATAAGATACAGGATAGAGAATTATTTTTAGACTATATAATTTTTAATGATTAGTAAAATACTTCTTCTCAGTACTAAAGCACTAAAAAACCTGTGGATTTGTTTAATTTCATCCATAATGGAACAAAAGATTTATTCCACACAATGGAAACATATAAAAGTATATACTGTGCTGTGCCCAGTGTGAGAGGCGCACAATTAAAGCTCCATCCTACTACACTTAAATCTTAAGCTCTACAGTGAAGGACTCGGCGTTTGCGAGAGCCCAACTGATACAAATACACTGTGCTAAACACAATTTTTAAGGTTTTTAGATCACTTTTTCTGTAGTTTTATAGAGACTAAAGTGACAGCGGACTTTATGTATTGGGGAAACTTTTATTAAGTCGTAAAACGCTTAGTATGCTGTTTCTGAGGTTTAATTAGATATTTTATTGTTTTTTTTTATTTCCTGTCCACAGATACCACAGTTAAAAAAATTTATTCAAGATTTTTTTTCTATGAAACATTTTATGGATGTGTTATACTCAATGTCAGAGGGCTCACGTGAGCGTTGCCGGCCTTTTCTAAGATGTTTTATACTATTCACTTACTGTCATCCAATTCTTCTTTGAATTCATATTTCGGTCTTACCTGTAAAGATACAATGGAACATTAATTAAAATATTTTTTTTTATTAACTAGGTTTACTAGGTTCGATACCCAGCTTAGGCAATAGAACTTCTAGAAACAGATGCAGAAATAACAGACAATAAAGCGCCATTGTTTTTTTATATATATAAAATAATTATTATTAATAAGCAAATAAATTATAAACGCTGGTTTAATTGAATGTGTTAAGTAGTTATAATTAAGTCAACAAGTAAAAAGTGTAAAATGTTAATGATAAAAGCTATAATTTATAGTGTCTAGTACTGTGTTCTGGTCCTTTTCATCACAGCGTAAAAACACTTTGACAGAAAGAGACAGAATAGTACTTCAATGTATTTTTTATAATTCATTAAATAATCAGTAGAGCTACAACCTTTTTAGGTCTGGGCCTCAGATTTCTATATCTGTTTCATGATCATTTGTCAATTTTATAAGCAAGCAGGTGATCAGCCTCTTGTGCCTGACACTCGGCGTCGATGACGTTTTCCTTCACTCTCGGACTAATAACGAATATATAAACGAAAATACCTAACAGTGTGTAGGTAGGTACTTGCGCAAATTCAATTTTCAAATTTATACCTACCCACCTGCGTCAAACCATTTAAACCAAAATTAATCATTAGCAGCTAATAAAGTCCGTAAGTAAACTTTTGTTTATAGATGACCTACCGTCATTTAAATAAAAAAAATATTTTCCTACATATTATCAAATGCTTAATATTCGTAGTTCACGCTTGACTAATTCACTAATGTAATACAGTTAGGGGACGTAAAAAGGCACACTCGAACGGACAGACAGACATATTAATATTTATATACGTCGCTTACAATTATCATCTGTTGCACCTTTGTACGGTAATTGTCGCCTGGTGTGGGGTTGCCTTTATGTTAAAAATCATTTTATTATTACTAAATATTATATATTCTTATTGTATATTTATACTTAAACGGACAAAGAATCTTATTGTAAATCAAATTCACACACACAAAAATTTCATCAAAATCGTTCCAGCTTATGAATAAAGATATAATTTTTCCAATTTTTATAATATTTTTTTGATAATATAGAAAGATAATTTTTCCTTACGACAGTGTCTGTATCTAGGACTTAAAATCCCGGTTTCTATAACCAAGATACGAGTGGTATTTACTACGAAGCGTTATGTTAACGACCAGTTGTGAGGATTACAGTTTAGATAAACAATTAAAAGCCCTAATCCATAATCAACCAATTTAGTGTTAATTTGACAGTTGACAATCTCAATTGCATTGACAATTACAAGTTATAATCCGCTCTATCCATAAATATTCAGAATCATTTCACGCACGGTCACCCCATCACAGACAATAAAAAATAGACAGCATCCCTACCCAAGATTGACATCTGACAGAGGTTAGGGTCGAACCGACCCCAGGCCGAATAAATTTTTAATCAAAATATTTTTTCCCCTCAAGATGTTAATTTTTGTTTTCACGTTAAACCGGGAATGAATAATATGATTTAATAATGACACCTAAATGTCATTATTTTAGTAACTAAACACACACACACAATTTGAAACATTAAAGAGAAAAAAAATTAATTTTTCATAAATTTAGGTATGAATGATTCTGATTACAAAATTCTATGATACTTAATTGACGACAGGCTATGCTTGCTACCCTTCGTAATGATAACGGATCGTTTTTTAAGTCTCAGTTAAAATACGTAATAGAATAGTCAAACTTTTTGATTACAATAACACCGTGTCGCTGCAATCGCTAGTCTTGGCATTAGAACTCTATCAAATTCGTGTTTCATTACTTTGTCTAATAGGCAAGTAGGTGATCAGCTTTCTGTGCCTGACACACGCCATTTGCCCTATATCTGCAAAGCTTTCCAGTTTCCTCATAATCGAGTGTAATATTCATAAATAGGAAGTCCATTTGTGCAGAGCCAGAATCGAGGTTCAGGAATGAGTAGGACAAGCCATCAGGGCAACACTGCTAAGAGAAGCTTCTAATACTGTTTCGTTTACCAGTACTGCACTTGACATTCGTGGTTAGGGAAGGTCTCACGTGAATAGGAGAAAAGCAGTTCCGAATAATAAGTTCCTTCAATCCTCTTGTTTTTAGTCTTACTGAAGGTTGTGCCTATCTGAAGCCCTTACCGATACGCCGACTTGCTGCCTCCACGCCACTCTATCATCCGCATGTGGGCATTAGATGTTTAGAACCATAATTGCCCTTATTTGGTCAGCACGGGTAGGCCATCCCCGACTACTCCTACCATCACTTCTACTAGTTAGTCTAAACTATCCAGGTTCTCAGAGTTGGTTGAAAATGGACTTGTTAGCTTTGCAGTCCATAGTAGCCGTACCATTCTCCAACACACATTTGGAACGCCTCTATCTATTGACCAGGACTCTAATCGAAACAGAAGTATGGACGGCAAGCTCACGATTAAATAAGTTAATTTAAAGCTTATTTCTCAACACAGAATCGTACACAGTAGCAATTAGTTTAAACAATAGACTTAACAATTGCCAAAGTAAATTATATCTATTTTATAACCGTGAAATATATGTACATATAGAAGCTGTTGAACGGTTACAGTAATTTGAGATCTATGTCTTAGAGATAAAGGTTAAAATGCTAATTTCAGATGTAGTTTCAATAGTTTAACGAGATTTGACATGGTTCATGGACCACCGGCGACTCATTGATTACGTTCGACTCTCTTTTTTTTAAAGAACAGGAGGCAAATGGGTAGAATCTGATGTTAAGTGATATACATGGACACCCTCACCGAGTACAGAATTGGTACGCTCTTTTCTTGAAGAGGCCTTCGAATTGGTTCGAAAAAACAGCAGTACTAGATGGTTCCACATAGGGGTGGTGCGCGCCAGGGCCTTTAATTACGCTCTGTTGTGGAACGACTAACGTCTAGGTGATACGGGTTTCTACCTCGACGCCCGATGATGAAACTCAGCTGTAGGTAATAATCCGAACAACTCCTCTAAACACTCTATGGTAAGTATGGTAGAAGATGCAAAGAGAACCCACATCTCTACTTAATGGTAATATCGGTATTATAAGAAATTAAAGCAGTATTGCCGTGCGACTCTAACCGTCACGTAGTCGTAGTAACTCGCACGTAGCAAGGAAACCTGTCGTGAATAGATCCAAAAATCGACGTGTGTCGGGCATAGAAGGCTGATCACCTACTTGTGCATCTGATCAAAGAATTGGAAGCCACCTGAGGCCAAGATCCTAGGGTTGTAGCGCTATTAATATCATAAATGGATGACACAATAACATCACCGCTGACTTTCATAAAATTATAATAACCCCTAATTTTATGAAACTAATAAAGCTATTATAATTCTAGTGTGTCAATAAAAACTAATCGCAAGAATGTATGCGCATAACTTCCAAACTGGAGTGAGTGAATGAGACTGTGTGATCTTCAATACAGAATAGAAGATGAACATTGACAGATCTATAGGCTCTATGACATTGCGTCACTGCGAGTAATGCGCATAATTCGCCATAATTTGCTAATGTCAAAAACAATATAGTTTTTGCTTTGAAATATTAAGTATTCAATGTCGTTTGTTTAATGTTAAATTTCAGTTTATTTTAATATTTTTTTATATTATGATTTTTGTTTCATATATACCTATTGTTTATTTATGTAATCTACAGCTAACATACTAATAATATGTATGTTAGCTGTAAGATAATAAATTAATAAACTGCACAGCGCAGCTAGTTTATAAAACTTTAGCTAACAAGCCACAGTAACTGTCAAAAATACAGTAATTTTTAATCTGTATTCGACATGTTCGAAATTCAAATTCCATTGTTTAATCTGTGGTCACTTGTCTATTCAACGTCAGCCATTGTCTGAGACGTTAAATCACCAGAAGCCACATTTTACAACTCATAAACATAATCACAATGTGTTACTTTTCACTCATTACAATGCTACCGTTTAAGAACAATTATTCTTGGACGACCAGTTTCGATGAGCCCCTCTACTCGGGAATTGTCAAATACGCATTAAGAGAACGGAGGTCTTGTTAACTGGTGGGTTTATTAGCATTTTTTAAAAATTGAAAAATATTCTGGTAGCCTATTTAAGATTGTTTGTCAGTTGTAAAAGGGCCGCAAATGTGTGTAATTAATCATTGTAGACATTGACGTTGTGGTTACTTCGAGTGTGTTATTTAGTCGATACGTAACATTTATTTAAAGAAAATTTATGGCGTAAACTAGCTGCTATAGTCTCTGGCAGAATGACCAGCGCTGTGGAACAGTCTGCTCCTCAGCATAAAGCTGAGCCAGGGCCAATTACAACCACAGCACACACGCATTACACAATTAAACCGTACTTTGTTCTTTAAAAGTAAAACTTGTTATCTCTCATTCTTTTTTTATTATGTATTTTTTTTATTATTGTTATATTGTGTGTGTGTTTTGTTAGTAATAAATGTTATGTCTATGTCTAAACCATGATACGAACAATATTCCTTACGTTACGAAGACCTCGGATTCGTTTAATCAAGCGTAATTGAAAATTCCTTAAATACCTTAGTAATGGAACTGTCAGGGAGAATTTAATTTCAGTGCATTTAGTGCATATTTGTAACACATTCGCATGTCGGGATTTATACTGTAAAACAGTTAACAATGTATATATCTAAAGTTATGTTCAATTTAATTTATTAGATTCTTCATAAATTTTTTGGGTTAAAAATACAATGGCGCAACAACCTTAGGAGTACTATTTGGACATGCGACCGTAAGTTCGATCCCCGGCTGTGCACCAAAGGACTACGTGGGCATTTATCGACGGCGACGACGGCGTGTTTTTTTTTAAGAAAAAAAGATTGTAGTTCCACTATTTTTATCTGTTACATGGTTTAATAGGCAAATAGATGATCTACCTTTTGTCATACACCTACTTTTTGTGTCTAAGGCAGTTTCTTTCATCACCATTAATGGCGTTTAGAACGTGATATGTAGTTTTCATAGTAGGAGACGATATCCTCTCTCTATAATCTCAGCTGTTCTATGCTGTTCTTACTTAAGAATTTGGCTGCTGATACCAACAGTGGACGTCTTTTCGGATGTCTATTCGAATCATTATATCAGTGTAAAACATGAACTTGGCGATTAAAAAGAGTGACAGAGAGTTTATTACCAGTTCTTCTCTTCCGTTCTACGCCTTTGATTTGAGAACTGGCAGTAAATTTAAAATAAGAAGCATTTAATATGTATAAATTTCTTTATTGACGTTCATAAGTGTACCTATATGAATAAATGATTTTTTACTTTTGACTTTGATCAATACATAAGGTAAGTAGGTGCCGGTATTCTGTACCAGACCCATAATATAAAGAAATAATAATAAAATATTCACATTTTGATTGTTACATGACTCGCTCTATCCCGCTCTAGCCTCTCTCTCTAACAGGCAGCTGTATGACGAATCACTTTGTCATTTTTGACAGATCTCCAATTGTTAATTTTCACCCTTTGCCAAACAAAGGCCGCATTAAATATTATAGTTTTGTTAACATGAATATAGTCTGTGTAAATTGTAATCCTTTATAAAATTATAAATGTTTGTGACGCTTTCACACCATGTCGGTGAACGGTATTGAATTCTGGTAGACAGATAATCTTTAACTATACGAAGTGATATAAATTTACCTTTAAGACTTAATTATCAGGAACTCATATTGTTATTATTTTCTACTAAGTGTTAATATATTCTTTTTTTTTGGGACTGAGGCGCAAACTAGCTGATGTGCTCTCTGGCAGAATGACCAGCGCTGTGGAACAGCCTGCTCCTCAGCATAATGCTGAGCCCGAGCCAATTACACACCACATTACGCCATTACATACTTGAGACGAACCGAATGGGAAAAGGAAAAATATATATATTTTTATATCTCTCATTATATCTTTTATTTAATTTTTCTCTTTGATTATTGTTATTTTGTGTGTTTATGTGTGTGTGTTTTTGTTTGTAATAAATGATATGTCTATGTCTATATTGTTACAGGTAAAATATACAAGCCAACTATGGATTGTGAAGTCGAGTAGTCCTTGTATATACCTGGACCAAATCCAGGAGAATTACTTGAGAGACTCTAGTATGAGAAGGGACAGCATAATATGAAAGTGGATGACGTGAGAGAGGTATGTCAGGGTAGCAAGTGGCGTAAAGATATAAATATACAAGAAATACACGTAAAGTTATTGGGGTTTTCTGAAGTCGGATTAAAATATATAATGAATAAATAATATGTATTTTAATTACGATGTATGAAATACTACGTTTTTTACCATACTTAGGGCTAAGTTTGGACTGTCTCTTAGATTGTTCAGAATATTTTTTTTAAACAACGGTTTATATAGAGATTTAATCAAAATGTAATGTAATCATTAAACTTTAATCTTTTGCCTTGATTAGTTAAAAAGGTACAGTTTTTAGGTCTGGGCCTCAGATTTCTGGATATGTTTCATGATCATTTGTTAATCCAATAGGTAAGTAGGTGATAAGCCTCCTGTGACGCACACCGACTTTTTGGATCTAAGGCAAGCCGGTTTCCTCACAATGTTTTCCTTCACCGTTCGATCGAATATTAAATGCGGACATAGAAAGTACAATGGTGCACAGCCGGGGATCGAACCTACGACCTCATTCCAACACTGCTTTTGCCTTGATCGGTTACTGACTTACAAACAATTAAAATACGTTGATCCATTTCGGAATTTTGACGCACGCGATGTTCCCTCCAGAACGGGCCAATCATATTTCGGTGAAACGTGGGTCCCGCCCTTCCCAGCTAATCTAATATTTATTCCACAATATCGAATTTAATATGAATTATTAACAGTTTTGCGATTACATTTAGTAAGTGGTTGTATACGTGATACGAATGGCCGTTTTCAATTTTACGATTGAATTATTGATTTCGAATTATGTTATGACTTATGAAGAATCAATCTGGTTTGAGAGTATTCTAGATATAGATGTATTTTATCAGTATAGCTGTATGTATATGAAGGGGAATGCTTTGGTCTTTTAGAACGAAGAATGAGAAGCTTCCTTGCGGTAGAGATATCCAGGAGGTACAAGAAAAGGGATAGGCAAAAACTACTCATAACCAACGAGCATGCAAGGTGAATGTTATGAAAGAAGATGAAGAGAGAGATGTTAGGACCGTAGCAAGTTGGAACTCTGGCTATCCCTTCGGGAACAAGGGCGTAACTGATAGACAGATTTATTTACTATGATTTTTTTGACGTGTTTGTTTATAAACTTTGTGTATTTTATATGCGGGCTTAGAATTAGACTTTTTGGTTATGTAAGTGTTGCTAGTGTTTGTTATGATCAGCTCCAGCCTAGTGGTTGAAGTTGTGTGTCCTTTCCATAAAAAAAACGTGTGTACTTATGTACGCGTTAGAAGTTATACTTCTTTGGCGTAATAATTTTCTTCGAGCACTTTAGAGGGACGTTTCTCTCTTCGAATTGCATTTTTCTTGTCCATTTTAATGGTCACTTTGGTTTAAACACTAAGCCATGACAACATTCAACTTGTCGATAAAACAGAGCAAGCGCCAACTAGCGGCCCAGACTGTTTTACCGACGTTTGAACAGATATTTAGGGTGTCAGTTTTTGTGACGATGTGCGCGCATCGTAAAAATTTACTCTCATCAGTTTTCCCTAAGTAGCAAAAGAAAAACTTCAGAAAAACTCCCCCTAAGAGGCAAACTGAGAAAACCGAAGAATTTGTCAGGCATAGAAAGATGATCACAAGGAAAGGAATGGATGATGACGTGGAATAAGTGATACGTGTATCTTATGTTCCATAATAAACATTTTTTTATTTTTTAGGCTTGACCCACATTGTACGCCTCTGCATCATCTAATTAAATGTTTTACGATTATAATAAAACAATATAATTAAATTAAATTATTCATAGTTACGAAATCAGTGTAACAATGTAACAAATAATGGCAAAGTGACAGCCGTGAAACTGGGAATTGATTAAAAATTTCGTTCCGTCACATTTTGACGCGTGACGGTCACTCGATTAATTTGAGCTGCGCCGGCGCAAGTAAGTTTTCGGCAGTGCTTGATTCTATGATCTTTAGAATATATGTAGTATTTAATTGTACACGACCTCCTTCAAATTCTACCACTACTCTCATCTTCGCTACTTTTTTCCAATCTTTCACTGCTATCTCTTTTATTTCCAGGTTTTTTTTGCTCTCTCTTTTTGGTCCCACAAGGACATTCCAAGTAAGGGTCTTTTTGACCCATCTGTCATCACAAACGTGGGCAATGTGACCGGCAAAAATTATAAATACATTTATAGCCTTTAGGTAAGGTTTTAGTCACTGCGTGAACCCCCCGAAGGTTCGATCCCCTCTGCACCAATGGACTTTCTTGTCAGGCATAGACTGATCACCAACAGAAATCTGAGGCCCAGGCCTATAAAGTTTGTAGCGCCACTATTTTTTTAAATTTTATACCATTAATCAATAATAAAATTGGATCCTATGAATAATAGCTAGGTTTGTATTCCGCGTAAGTAACGATTTTACCATAATGCGGAATTGGCAATAGACTCTGACACAACGATTATTGTGTTACCTCCCCGGCTGGGGTCTGCAAATAAAATTACCGCTCCTTCAAGCTGTACGCTCCAATTTACTTCATAACTTTGACAATAAGGCGGTTTACACACGAGCAGGACAGCGTGATATTAAGCCATTAATTACAATAGACATTTTTATATGTGTAAAAATTGATTCTTAATTTCTCTCGTAACTCAAGAATGGCTGGACCGATTTGGATAATTTTGATCCTGAAATATTTGAAGGTCCAGGGAAGGTTTAAATTGAGAAACACGTAAATATAAAACGAGAGTATATATATATATAGGTAACTTAATTTTCCAATACAATTAGTTTCTAGCTTCAAAACATTTGATGTGATTTAAATCGTGTGTTTGTAATTAAACTTCTCCTAAATGGTAGGACTTTAATGAGTGTAGGTTTGGAATTGGGTTTAACTTTTTATTTATTTATTATTTACATGGCAACGTCTGTCGGCTCTGAATAACATAGATTTCTTTACAAACTGACTCAAAAAATTTCTAACATTAATATGTATATAAAATAAACGTTTTATCATAGGTTCTAGCATCACCACAGATTATCGCATCAGGTAGACCGTTTGGAAGAAAGTTAAAGCTTTTTCAACGTTCGTATAGAGTAGGCGTTAATATTATTTAAACACATCACGCGTAGTGACCGCCACTCACAAATGTGCTATGAATTATCTGACAGCCATCCGGGTCTTGGATTCCTATGAGATACTGGGCTGGTAGCTGTTTTGGAATATGATTTTTACATTACTATAAGTAAGAGAGTTTTTTACGCCGGCTTTTTCTCTCGGCCTACACCTTTTGTCTTCTTTGCAGATGAGTAGGGATGTCTACCGATACCAATTTAATGACGTGGATATATCTAATTTTATAACATTTTTTTAAGGGGAAAATAATGCATGTATAAAGACAATTGAAGATATGTTGTAGGTATATCAGCCTCGTGTGTGACGCAGTGTACTCGGTAATGATTTGAAATTTAAAGTCTGTAGGTAATCTGAATGTGGAGTACAGATAATAACTGTCAAAAGCGAATTTATGGTTCATTCCACAGACAAAAAAACGAAATTACCAGCCAGTCTCGCATCCGAATTTCATCGTATAATTGAATATAATTGAAAAACGTAATTATGGCGCGCACGTCAGTTAATTAATAATAAATTCGCAAATAATCACCCCTCCCCTCTCCCGGGGGGATGGGATGATTGAATTATAGGGAAATTTTGAATTTTGAATAATTCACGCGGGAAAGTTAGCCCTTTGGAATGGCGGGAGTGACGCTCCATTTTTAGATTTGAATTTTTAATTAGTTCAAATGTTGGTCGTACCTACTGTTGTGTTAATTGTTTTATAATGTTTAGGGTTGCTTCTGAGTGCATTGTGATGTGCATTTTAAATCATTTTGTATATAAAGGGACTCTATGAATATTTGTTTAATACGCATAATGCATATATTAGAAAAAATTCTACCGGATAGCTATCAAACTTTTTAATACCTTCCTTACCTATACCTACCTTGAAGTTATAGATCACTGCTGTGTAATCCAAGGTAAGGTGATGAAATTTTTAAAGGCAATTACAATTAACTTGTTCTTATTATTATGACCAGCAGTGTTGGCCTAGTGGCTTCAGCGTGCAACTCTCTTCCCTGACGTCGTAGGTTCGATCCCCGGCTTACATTTCTCTCGACAAACGCGAACGTTGAAGCATAATATCGTAAGGAAACCAACTTGCCTTAGATTCAAAAAGTCGACGGCGTGTGTCAAGCACAGGAGGCTGATCATCTACCTACTTGCCTTTGTCAATCTAATAAGATTGACAAATGATCATCAAACATACAGAAATCTGAGGCCAAGACCTAAGGTTGTAGCGCCACGCATTTATTTAGTTATTATTATGATATTATGATTATAAAAATGACATTTGCCTACTTTTGTGATTGTGCGGTGCTTTTTTTATAATTAATCAATCTGAATGTATTACTTTCTTTGCAAATAAACACTTTATTTATTTAGTTAATTGTACGTACACATTAATAACTAGGTACTTTTCCATTTTAATAAACAGGTAAAATTTACAGTCACGTAAATTACGTTCATAATATAAAATTTCCGATATGCTGGCTATAGAATGAAAAATAATTCACGCTGGTGAATTTTAATAAACAAAAGGCGATACGAATTTCCCATTATATAGGTGGAGATCATTGTACAGCCTCACCAAAATTCAATTCCGTTCATTTCGCCATGTACGAGCCGACAGAGCCGTGCGACAAACCAAACAATTACACAAACGTGCGTCGAAAGCATAATTTTCCATGAAAAAACTACGCGCGAATTGTGGCAAAAAAAACACCGACGCCCCGTTAGTTTTTCGCGCCGCGGCGGGCCACTTTTGACAGCTGTCAAACGTCAACGCATCTTTTGTTATTAAAAAAAAATTTGAATTACCGCGCTGCGCCGTAATGAATAGGTGATATCTGGCGCGTAACAATTCGAGTGGCTCATTTCAATAGCTATTGTATTGGAAATCGTAACTACGCATTCAGAAGTCATCTATCATTCCCGAACACGAGACTCGCGACAATCGATCGAGATTTGAAACGTTGAGTGATACTAATTCTAGTGACTGATTTGAAGGGTTTAAAAACTTCCTTTGTGGAAGGTGACGCGAGATAGCGACGATGGCCGCCTGTCATTCTTACATTGACGTTTGACGGGTGTTGACGTGTGCATCTAGATCTCTGACATGTTAATTGTCGGTTGTCGGGTGCGTAGGAGTACGTCATATTGACAACGCTTCATTAAAAACTCGTCCAACCCCTGACCTTTCGAAATCGCTGTCAAGATTTCAGCAGTACGAACGCAAATGAATATCCGTTCTTTGATAACAGTTAATACGTTTGGGTTGTTAATAAAGCAAGCGTAAAGCGTCTATAAAGCAAAACTTACTTGTAAACTCTCCAAACGGCAGATTTAAACACGGCAGAGCTTTTAAAGAAGCAACTGGTAACAATAAAGCTTCACAATAAGCGCCGAATATAATTTTGGCAGCTCTAATAGATACACTATACAAATTCCATACAAACATCCGATCTGACACTTCAAATGTTACCAGGATAGAGAGCTTGACGTACCTGGATCTGTCGCATCGAGGGTCTGTGGCGTCGGTTGACTGAGGGGTCCAGGGGTTCCTCCTGACCCCGGAGAGCGCACGTCGTCATTCACAGCGCCGTATGACAGCGAGGATGAGGGAGGTCTCTGTTGACAACAACTCGAAGTTATGATGGCCTGCTCTCCGCGCCCCCTAATACTACTGTGCAAGCTATGCTAAGCTGTTAGGATGTTGAAGAACCCAAGAACACATCAACAGTCAGGTTCATAGACAATTTAGGGAGCTGTCATTTGAGACAATTGGGAGATCCTTGAGTTATTAAACATCGTATGTTGGAAGTAGGCTGCTAATTAATATAATTTTCTGGGTTTATTTATTGGTTATGGTAACAAGGTAGTGGTAGAAAGGTTCAAAATAGAGGAATAAATATTGTATTTCCATTTAACACAGCACGTATTTTCAACAAAATATTAAACAATATAAAATGTATTTGACCGTAACTTGGCATTACCCTGCAGGTGGCCGTAATGGCGAGCTGGCGTGCGCGCGCGCATCATTAACTGCGTCTGTTGCTAGTTGCGAAATATTATTTTTCGTTACCGGTAAAAGGGTTATAATAAAAACTTTCAAAAATTATGCTGTAGCTGTCGACTTTCAGAAAAAAGAAGCAAAAATTACTGTATGGGATTGCGTTCGCCCTTGTCCTAATATCACTTCACGCTATTTATATTGGAATTAATATTGATAATATTATTCATATAGCTGTGAAGTGAAATCAATTTATTCAAAGCTAGTCAAAATATTTTCACGAGATAATAATTAATATCTCAGTATTTCACAAGAAACGCAATTAAAACACAATTCATGCTGGATTTAATTGATCGCACTAACGATCATTAGGTGTCCAATTACAGGAGATTGTTTTAATTTAAAATAATGGCGCCTCAACTTAATTGAATGAGACGCCTCAGGCAAGTAAAAATCGTGTTGTAATCTGTGGCGAAACCATAGATTACAAATGTAACACCAGCTGAAATTCCATTCAAAAATAGAACGCGTATAGCCAACTGGCAATTTCAATAATCATTACAGAAAGCAAACAGGCGGCGAATTTGAATTTGTATTTAGAACAGATGTCCGCCGCGCCACTTTCAATTACACCGATCAAAAACTGACGATGTTCAGGTCTATTCCCTAATTTGAATATCGAACATATGTTTTTGGCATTAACTTGAGATCTCAAATCATATATTCCTCGTTGACAATTGACATATTTTTTTAAAGCATGTTTGTTCAAAGAGTATGTATTAAAGAGAGTAATTTATTCTGATCATAGACGAAATGTGTTGTTTTAAAATAAAAGCAAATTGTTGGTGTTTTTGACAGGAAGCGGGCCCACTAATGCGCTCAGTTCACACCATATGTGAGAATCGGAATGACTTACTTATTAACGAATTTTGTTTATCCACATGTCAGGACCTCCTCACACACGGAATTTATTCATTTTGGAAGCCTTCAAACAAAGCAAACAGCTAGAATTTTTCATAACGAATCACAGTGATGTATGATAAATAGTTGAATTAACGATAAAAATTATCTAAGTTTATTACGCGTTATTGTCAATTAACTAACCCGTGGTAAACCTACAAAAAGAAATTTTCAAAGTTAAAAAAAAAAATTAGAAACAAAAATAGCGTGTTTCCGAGGGCCATAGACAATTCCGTTGTTGTGTCGTTAGCAAAAACTGTCAGTCAATGATCGAACACCTTTGTAATTATTTTTCGATATGACAACACGCGATGCGTTTATTTTGTCTAGTTTATTGTAATTTATGATTATTTAAAAACTATTGGACGTGCGCAGGTGTTGATAATTGGTATGTCATTTATAGTTTTTTTTATTTATAAATTTTTCTTTTTTTATCGCACTGTGAAGGTATACATCGTGAACCATGTCTAAAACCCAAAACTCTTGGTCGATGTCAGGTGCTGGCCTATAGAAAAAAGGCAAAAAGGGCGTAACTGATGATTTCGTGTGACCATCTCGCAGTTTGCCAAATTCCCACGAAATCCGATCCGGCGCACGCGCCGTCGCGTGATGTAATGCCAACCCCATAGTGAAAATTAACTTGCAATATTCTGTTACAAAGAGAAATTTTATTATTAAACTAACCCAGAGAGATTTAATTACATGAAAATAAAATATCACTATTAAAAAATAGTTTCATAATTTTAATCTTTAAAATGTTTTGTGAGGACAAACTCTCACCTGTTAAGTGATATCTTCCATGGACACTCTCAGAGGGCTCGCAAGTGCGTTGCCAGCCTTTTAGGATTTTTTTAATTTCTATTGTTTTACAGTTTCAGAAAAAAAACAGTTAAGGCAACTTTAGATGAGGTTTCTTTAAAATATTTGCTTAAATCACATTCTCACAGTAATCAGACTAACCACGCCCCTTTGAAAACCTTTGCTAATTAGATATTTACCTCAGATGTCATGTAGCAAATAGCTTTTAATAAAACACAGGGCTTTTAATTGTTAATATAATAACTTTGGACCCGACGTCCTGTACGAGGAAAACACAAAAAAAACAAAACCAACTAAATCATCAAAATCGGCCAAACTGTTTAGGAATCTAATAACACACACATATTTATATACATACATAGTTATTAGACTCGTAATGTACATACATGGTTATATTAATTACTACCATCCAAATTTTCGATGTTACTACATAAAAAAATTATACTTAATTATTATCTATTACAAAATTTCTAGTATTTTTTTTATGAAATAGGAGGCAAATAGGCAGGAGACTCACCTGGTGTTAAGTGATACCGCCGCCCATGGACACTCACATTGCCAGAAGGCTCGCAAGTGCGTTGCGGGCCTTTCAAGAATTGGTACGCTGTATTCTTAGGACTACAAGTCAAATTGGTTCGGAAATACTAAATTAGGTAAAAGAGTTTTGTAGTTTATTCTATCATATAAATTTCTTTCAAACAATAGAACCTACTTGAAATCCACCTTAAATATAACAATACATCTAATATTTGTATTGTGGTTGTGTATTTATTGATTTATTAAAGTTCACCACATCCTATATAATGCTATATCTATAGTATATGTTACAAGTTCTCTATTCTAAAACAAATGACCATTAAACATAAAAATATTACACTTCCAATTTTAGAGTTTACTAGAAATTCTTACTAGCAAAACGGAGTACCAGATAGGCACTTAAATGCTTTTTTTTATTGCATCAGCTCACTATCGAATATGTCAAGCTCTGGATAAGTAGTGCTTATTCTGTTTTATTCGCAAAGAATTCGAATGAGAGGAGTCTGAACTAAACCACTGTGTACCAAAATTTCCAATATTCAACGAAAATCAAATTCATTGATTTCGTCAGATGACTGCATCCGAATTGGTCATCAAATAATATGTAGGTAAATTTGTTAAATTAATACATAACTCGTGATATATACGAGAAACGCGGCCAAATTTTAACAAAAATGACCTCAAAATCTCCAACCAAATTGGATAGATGTCGCGATAAATGGCGTCCAAGACTGTCCATTCCCAGTGGGAGGGGGAACTCAACTTTTCCATTATCATTAATCGTTGGAAACTGCTCACTATTGTCATGGCGAGGCGATGCGTCTTAATACAGCTTTTGTTTTT
The DNA here is from genome assembly GCA_963693345.1 of Pieris melete. Lineage (NCBI taxonomy): Eukaryota > Metazoa > Arthropoda > Insecta > Lepidoptera > Pieridae > Pieris > Pieris melete. Next base: position 891,776 of record CAVNZK010000003.1, read on the forward strand.
AAGAGCTTTTGCCGAATGTGTGTGCCAAGTGATTAAGATTTATTTAAAAGGGACACTTTAGTGTTAATATAACGTTTATATATAAGGAATTTATATCGCATATAATACAGCAGCTGAGTTTCATTATCGGACGTCAAGGCAGAATACAAATACCATCCGTATCACCTCGACGTCCGTCGTTCCACAACTGAGCGTTTTCTAAGGCAGTTGCTGCGCATATTATGTCGAACCAGCTGCCCACTGAAGTATTTCCGAAACAATTCGACTTAGGATCCTTCAAGAAAAGAGCGTACCAAGTCTTGAAAGGCCGGTAACGCACTTGCGAGCCTTCTGGCAGTGTGAGTTTCCATCGGCGGTATCTCTTAACATCAGGTGAGTCTCCTGCCTGTTTGCCTTCTATTAGATATACACAAAACAGAATGCGGTATTTCCTATTTCCAATATATAAACAAAATAAATCAACACATACGAAGCCAAAAGGCCGATCCGTAATCAGTCAATCAGTCAAAATCAGTGTGTTTAATCAGTATCTACTGTTTTTAATCAAACCAATAATAATTAAACATAGTATGTGGTATGGTCACGAGATACCTAAATTTGTATAAAATTTATTGAAACGCAATTAAATTCAGTTCTAAATATTGAGTCCGCAAACAAAGCGTGTGGAAGTCTGTCTTGTGTAACATGGCATTTAACCCGTAACTCCACGCTGGGCCATGGGGACATTTTTGCATGTTTAATTATAAAGCAAAGCATTCTCTCTTTTTCGTTTTAAGCCTAAGGTTAAAGACGTAGCGGTTCCAAATATTAATACAAAAATACTCGTGTACATTAATTTTGTATTCATAAAGCAATGTGCGATTTCCGTCGACAATTAGCCGATGTGTGATGAATGACCAGAATTGATTATATAATTTATGACACTGGCAAAAGTGTACGCATAGTTGTATATGTTGATAGATAGAATATATATAGCATTCCAGATTTGATTTCATGCGTAGAAACACGCCAAGTTTACGAATGTTATTTTACAAAATAACTAAAAAACAGCAAGCAAGCTGGGGCGGAAAATAGCAAACAGCTCAAGTATAAGAAGTCTTTTCTCCAAATTTTGTTTCCTTTGGAGTAGACTCTTGGGCTGTGAGGTTCAAGTGCACAGCTAATTTAAGATTTAAGTTGGCGCCTAGTAGAGTACCAGTGACCCCAGAGCTGGTGCTTTCCATAACGAATAACTATCGCAATACAGCGAGGAAATGCTGCCAACGTTAAAGGTACACTGCAGGGACGAAACTTTTAAAATTTGTTTTCATTTTTATTAATTTTTAATTATTTTTATTATGACTGGTCTGAATATTGGAAATACTGTATATTTGATTGTAATGTTTATTTAAATTAATATTTTGTCCAGAAAAGAAATAGCAACATATACATATACATAATTAAAGACGATCGGTCTTATTACACTGTTTTAAAGTAACTAGTTCTTCAGTGAAATAATTTAAGAATAAAAGGGTTCAGAATTTAAAAAAAAATTGGCGTTGGCTTCCAATTAGCTAGATTAGGTTAACGAATGACTCTGAGTACTATTAGGCCGGATGTCTTGGGTTCCGATCGCATAAAAAAGACACCTAACTTGTCAGCTGTTCACGATAGAAAAATATAAACAATACGGGTTTTGTTTAAACAAATGAACAAGCTAAAGGTTTGAAAGGTATTGTGCGATTGTTTGGCGACGCGTGCGCAGGATCAAGTTACGGGCAGCTGGCATTAATATATATTTGCATTTCTTATAGGTAGTTGTTGTATTTGTGCGTAAATCAAATGATTGAAATCTAAAATATAATTTACAAGACAATTTTCAGTTTCTTTATTTTCTTCCATCAGTTGTTTTATTTTTATCATATATAATGTTATGTATAGAGTATATGTTACAAGCTCTTCTAAAATACTTGACAATTATGCTAAACATAAATGTTACAAAAAATTACTAAGCATATAACAATTCTTTGAAAAATTATATGTTACGTTTCAAACAAAAATGCATCATAATCAGCCTATATGGTTTGAGCAAGGAAACCCGGCTAAACTTGGCTGGTTCTTCACCAACCAGATACAGTCCTATATCAAAATATGTTAAAATAATATACCTTTCTTTTAGGTACTTGGTTAATTAATATAGTAAAATACATTGCAGGAAGATATAACCCTCAGATTCTCAGGGTGACACCTGTAGGTATGTCAAAATGGATATGGCATATAGGAGTCGTACTCAGGTTAAGTCGCGGCTGATTAAGTAAGCGCTCAAATCAACCGCCATTTTTTATAGTTTACATAAGCAGTGATGGCCTAGTGGCTTCAGCATGCGATCCTTGAGGCCGTAGTTTCGATTCCCAGCTGTGCAATGGACTTCCTATCCGCATTTAACATTCGCTCGAACGGTGAAGGAAAACATCTTGATGAAACGCCTTAGAAAAAGTCGTTGTGTCAGACACAGCTGCTCACCTACTTGCCTATTAGTTTGAATCATGAAATATATACAGAAACTAGCAAACCCAGCGAACTCCGTTTCGCTACCAGATGGCTTTGTTTTATGTAACATTTCGTTTGGTGATTCCGCTTTTCTGTTGAAATTTTTTCCTGAATTTTCTTTGCTATAAACCTGACGTAGCCCGAGCCCTTTCCAACGAATGCAAAACCGTAGAAATCGGTTCGTGCGTTCTTGAGTTATAGCGTCAGGAAGGAAAACCCGACTTATTTTTATATAGTAGATCTAAGGCCCAGACCCAAAAAGGTATTTATTTATTTATTTTATTATGATGTACTTGTGGCACGTATATGACAGCGTTTCTATGCTATATAATTTAGAAACTTTATAGCCGGCTTCAATAAATTGAAGGTCAAATTTTACGATAGTTAAATTTGTATCCATAATACGTTTATTGCGAACGCGTTGATAATTCTAAAACATTTTCGGCGCCAGGTCAGTGACCACCATGGGAACGAGATTACAGAATATTATGGCCCTTATGACCAGGTGCTAAGGTCCAAAGTGATATATGGTTATCTTGCCCTAGTTCACATAGTACTGATAATGTTTTTTGCTCAAAATCATATTTGCTTAGAAATTTCCGAGTAAATATTGGAATCTTATAATCTGGGTGTGTATAAGATATATTACGTAATTTATATTTATTTCCAACACACATATATAACAAATGGTACGTTAAGTTAATGGTAAGAGATTACATAGGTCATATGAAATAAAATAAAAATAAATCGAAATATTTTTATGTAAAAAGTAACACAATTTGAATGGTAAGAGAACCTATAGAACTATTATCATACACATAGTACATAGTAATGATAATAATAATTAAAATTTGATAAAAATTTAAAAAGTTTGGTTCTTGTGACAGTGTTCTTTTGCTTGCACCAGACGCCAACTTAAATCTTAAATTACCGTCTTTGCACTTGAACCCCACGGCCCAAGAGTCTCTACTCCAAAGGAATAAAAAATGTAAGAATTTACAACCTCCCTCCTCCCCCCAACCTCCCATTTTGGGTGAAAGACTCTTACATTGCACGGTAGAGGTCGTTCTTAAAAAGGAATTATGTTGTAAAAAATTTCATCTAAATCCAACCCTTGACTTCTTTCAGTGACTACCCTTCAAAGGCAATTCGAATCTTAGCTAAATATTAATTATGATTTGACTTGTCAAAGCTATCGCGGAATATAGAGCAAAATCATCTGCATCATGAGCACATCCCATATACACACCTTCACGTACATACTCACTTTTACACCATCACTCATCACAGCCCAGTAAGGTATTACTTAGTTAAATGTATTGAATAATTTTTATTTGTTTTTTTCCCATAGTAAATGTTAGAACATTTTTGTATATATTATGTATTCCTTTGGGTATATTTTTAGTGTAATTATTTGTTATTATATATAATGTTTGTTAGCTGTAGTCATCTAGACTTGTGTCATCAAATGAGACCGACAAAAATGTCACCAGCCTTTTTGTTAATTAAATAATTCTCTTCCCGTATTCCAACTCCTATCAAGTCACTATCGTGTCTTGATCGCGTTTACTTATGGTTTATCAGAATTAACTTTGAGTTAATTATTAAATACAGCGGTGTTATAACAATAATTAAACTAATTCAAAATACAACTCATTATATAAGAATTTATTGGAGCCAGCATTTCACACGCGCACAATAGTAACCCGATCATTTGCCCCCAAACCCCAACAATTACCACTGATTAGCTATTCAATGCGTCAAAACTCAGCTTATCTCGTTACATATATTGTTTAACAAGACGTTTTTTAATCAATCAGTAAAAAGCAAGTAGTAAAGTATACCCTTCGTATGAAAATAAAATGTTATTTTAATGATTATTATTATTTTAAGCTGCTATTGTAGAAGTTTAATGCATAATATGTAATTTCAAAAAAAGCTTTTTATCATAGTCGATTGTTTAAGTGTCTATTATAATGTTATTTTTTAAATTAAAAACAAACTGGACAAAGAGAGAACATTACGATGCTAACTTAAGACTAATAAGTAATTTAAAACTTCTAAAAACGATATTTAATGTATGAAAGTGTCTAATAACACTATTTACAGTCTCTATTAAGGGAAAGACACTCTGTTTTTGAGTCTTGAATAAGGCAGGCAGTTTCGCTTTTTATTTTAAAACATAAACTTCATGCCTATAGGTACCTTAATAATAAACTATTATAAAGAATTTTACAAGAAATTACTGACTTTTAATACGCATTTAAAAACATCGTTATCTAAATCATAAAAAATACAAAAAAGATTAAAACTTGATCCATAAAATGGCAGTTTTTTTAAGGTCCATAAAAGAGCATCGAATAATCGTGGCATGTGGCCTGCGCCCCGCAGAGACATTGATTTTGGACTGGCTTTGAACCATTATAACCATTCGTTTTGTTTAATTAAAAGATTTGGATTAATATTAGCTATATCTTTTTTTGTTATAGTCAGAAATAAACTTAAGTATTTTGGAACTTTTAATTATCACGAATTTTCTTCTGGTATGTTCTATGAGGAGGCAGTGAACTAATATAGTTTAGCAATATTGCTCGAAGAGGCTTCAGGGCGTGACTCTCATTCCCGAAGTTCGTACTCCGGCTGTGCACAAATGGAGTTTATTTCAATGTGCGCATTGAACGCCTTAGATTGAAATATAATCATGAAACAGATACAGAAATCTGAGGCCCAGACCTAAAAGGGTTGTAGCGCAAGTGATTTATGAAATTTTATTAATAGACAGAGCTAATTTAGAGCAGTGTTGGCCTAGTGGCTTCAGCGTGCGACTCTCATACCTGAGGTCGTAGGTTCGATCTCCGGCTGTGCACCAATTAACTTTCTTTCTATGTGCGCATTTAACATTTGCTCGAACGGTGAAGGAAAACATCGTGAGGAAACCGACATGTCTTACACCCAAAAAGTCAATGGCGTGTGTCAGGTACTGGAGGCTGATGACCTACTTGCTTATTAGATTTAAAAATGACCATGAAACAAATACAAAAATCTGAGGCCCAGACCTAAAAAGGTTGTAGCGCCACTGATGTCCTTTGATCAAGTATCAACAAGTATCATATTGTGGAATTTCAGTACGAAGCAAATAAAAATCTCTTGGCCATCAGACGTAAGGTAGACACGGGGTATTAATATTAACTAGACAAACACATGAACACACCTCATTAACCAGTCAATGTAACGGAACGGGACATAAATAATTCAATGCGGTCAAGACGTTCCAAGATATAATGAAATCTATTGTCTTTGACGACAGAACTGTCTTCGCCTAATCTCTGGAAGTTTTTACCCTTTATTTGAGAAAATGAGGCTTTATTACAAGTCACTAGTTGCACAATAATATATACTCGACATAACTGACAGGACTACTCATTGACATTTAATAAGTTTGACGTTTGACAGCTAAGATTGACAATTTTTATTACCGCTCTTTAGAACAGGGAAACATTTTGTGTGAAGAGCGAAAAACTTAGCATAGAGAATGCCTGATACATAATTTAATAACGTAATAGATAATTAATTCAAGTCTATTTTAGTCTATGTCATAGACAATTTTATCAAGCATGTTTAATCTATACATAGCAACAAGTGTGGCACTTATTATAATCTGTGGGCACCTTAGGAAGCGTCTACGCATTTCCGGCGGGCAATTTGAATGCGTAATGTTTTTATAGTGATGTTATTTAAATCAGATTGTCTAGATTCCGTTTCAATTGAGAACGGGCAACGATTACTAATTACTTTTGTAACATTAGAATTAGTTTAATTGTTTTTACGGCGTAGTTGTGTATAAATTAGTATTATTACGTTTAGTGATTTAATTGGATGGCTTTGTTTATTGGGTGAACAAATTAATTAGTTTGTTAATTTTAGGGAGAGAATTTTCACTTTATAAAAGGTAGGAAGTTAAACATTAATAGTTAAAATCAAAATTTAGAGAAACGTTCACAGGAGGATGTTAAGTGATAACGCCGCTCATGGAAACTGAATGCCAGAGGGATCCCGACTGCGTCGCGGGCCTTTTAAAAATTTGTACGCTCTTTTGAAGGACCCTAAGTCGAATTGGTTCAGAAATACTTCAATGTGCAGCTGTTTCCTCATAGTGGTGGTGCGCGGCAAAAACTGCCTTAGAAAACGGACGTCGAGATGATACCGGTGGAATTTTGTATTCTGCCTGGACATCCGATGATGAAACTCAGCTGCAGGTATTCTGTACTACTCCCCTGACCATGGGTACGGGTAGAAGATGCAGAGCGATCCTACATCTCTACTCAACGCCAAAGGATCAAGCCGTTCGGAGAGTTTATGTAAGTACTATGTAATTAGTTGAACTCAAATTTGCAAAAATTCCAACACTAACAGCCGTAGGCCGTGTTACAAGTTAGCTCGTTACCATTCCTTTTATGTATAAATAACATCGTTACCACGGTAACACACAGGCTACTTTAATCTACCTTTAATAATAAGACCAGACAAACGCGACTTAATTCTTTAATAATGAACTCTCTTATTTACTACATTATAAGGACCAATAATCTTCACTTCCGGTCACCCATCCGACAGAACACCGCTACCTACACCCCCGAATCGTAATCAACAGCGTATTAACGCCAGGAACACTCAAACGAAATTACAAATAAATCCGTCTAAGGGGCTATTAAGGACCACAATTCACAAGAAAATAAAACAATAATTACCGCACCAAAACAAATAGGGAAAAACTTTGGGGTTGATTACAATGGGGATTGTTCAGTGGTGTACGCGTGCGGTAGTGGGTTCGATTGTTTGCCTGTCATGTACCACTGACGGGTTGCGAGCCGATTTTAATTGCGCGTTTATTTGGGGCAGAAAAATGTGGGGCAAATTCGTATTGGATATCGCGTTTTCTGTTTTTAGGCGAATTGGGTGATTGAAACATATTTTTCCTTAATTGAAATACGTATACCTAAAGATACTTAATGTACTAAATTGTTTAAATAACTTTAAGGGAGTACTAGTAATGTTTGATTAATTATTTATGTACGTATATGTACTTCCTTAGGAAAATATTCCATCATTTTCATTAACAAAGGAAACGAGGAAGATAAATAAAAAGACGGGAAGATGATATAAGAAGAGCAGCTGGTCCTATGTGGCTACATAAAGCTAGACACCGAGAAGAGAGGAAGCTCTTGGAGGAGGCCTATGTCCAAGGACAAGCTGTGAAACAGAAATTAACCGGCTTGCCGATTAATTACTAGTGTTAGTACTTCATATTTTTATATACTAGGATAAGCAATAAAGGCTATTATTATGATTATATATTATAACTTACATTTAATTTACATAAATTTACCTATATGTTTAATAATACCACTTAAAAGTAGGTTAAAAGCCTATTGAAGTTCACCCTACAAACAAACACTTAAAATTCAAATAATCGTTTAACAAAAGTACTTAAGTATAGGCTAATTGAGCCACAATAATATGTCCGTCAATGGGGAACGGCTTTTATGTGGCGTATGCAATCTGTGGCCTTTTTAATAGTCTTTAAAACTTGAAGTTTTACAAGGCGTGGATTGGATTGAACCGATTGATTTTGTTTTGATTTTTTTTATACAGAACTGAACAGATGTTTGCCACATCCCACCTGATGTCAAGTGAGATGTCCTAATGAAGGGTACGCCTGTCCAGGAGAGCTGCTTAAATGAGATGGAATTTTATTCACAGAAAAAATAATCTAAAGTCAAGTTTTAAGAAATGTATTAAAGATAGCTTATATAAAAAGGCTTCTTATAAAGTTAACGATTATCTAGTTGATAAAAGGGTCTGGGACTAGTGCAAGACAGGCTACTTCTAAGTAATTTGCTATATTTGTTTTATGATTTTCTATTTTAAAAGAGCACCGAGAGTTTTTTACGCCGGCTTTTTCTCTCGGCCTACATCCTCTGTCTTCATTGCCAATGAGTAGGTATTAATAATTTAATGTTAGTGATACCTGTATCTTATGTTCCATAATAAACATATTTTATTTTATAACTTTTATAAATAATGAATAAATTTGCGTTTACAACCGTTTATTGAAATTATCAATTATTTTGAGATCTGTTTAAAACACTGCATAAGACAACCCCTGTTCTACGAAAAGTTTTCCCCACATAAAAAGAAAAATTTTCATAGAGAAATGTCGTTTCAATATTTAAACCGGAAAAGTTTGAAACAAATCAATTTACTTTAGGACACTTACAAAGTTTGGGCAAGTATGATTGAAGTTACGTCCGATAAGTGTATTAAACAGACAAACTTTCAAACAAATAATATAAATACATTTTTGGTGGTTTTTTAGAAGGGGATGTATTAGATTGATACTCTGATGCAGGATTAATTTATTTCCTAAATATTAAAACCAAATTCTAGCCCCAAGTGGGGACAGGTCACTGTTTATTAAGTAGAGAGAAATGTCCTTACAATCTTCTTTGTTGCAGCTGACCTTTGGGTTTTGGCTGGTTTCCACATCAGTTCTTCCTTAATTTATGCTCAACCAGGGCTCCCACTAACGAGGACTAAAATAAATCCAAGTAAGACTCTGGACGTAAAACTAAGTCTTGAAATTTTGTATGTATTTTTTTGTATTCAAAATCTTTTGTCGGTTTTTATACAAAGTGAAAACGATGTATGGTTTTAAAGATACCCCAAGTTTTCCTGTAAAAGCCTTGGGGTGGAAAAACTTTGGATCTCGCAGTGAATAACAAAAATCAATTGTCAGGTCTCCGATTCACACAACGCGACAATTTGTCGAACTTTGTAAGTATATTTTATTAGTATTGGAAAGTTTTTTAACTTGGAAAAGCTTTTTGTTAATACAGTAGAACCTCTATTAGTCGAACATCAAGGGAGACGCCAAAAAATTCGAGTTATAGAGTTTTCAACTTATAGAGTTTGAGGTTTATTCTTGTAAATTAAGCTAAATTTCAAAGGGAATCAAAATTGAACACCTGACACAAAGCAAACAAACACGTGTTTCCATGAGTCATAAATTTACTATTGTATACTCCTAAAATGTTTTCTAAGAAACAATAGTGTACTCACATTGTCGGCAAGTTCTTAGTCGGTAACTTATTTTTGTTCGAACAATAGAGATAATAAATTCCAAATGATCATGTTGTAAAGGTTGTAAATAAAACGTTCTATGTTCGAGATACAGAGGTCAAATTAAATTTTTCGAGTTATAGAGTGAAAATATGTACCAAAATGGTTTGGAGGGACTCGGTGATTATTTCGATTAACAGAGGGTCAAGATTTCAAGTAATGGAGGTTTTGGTGTTTTAAGGGAAGGGAACAAAACATTTTTTCGAGATTTGGAGGTTTTTGACTTATCGAGGTTCGACTTAACGAGGTTCTACTGTATCAATGACTTTTATACTAAAAAGCCTTTTTCCTTTTCTCAAAATTTATAACAGTATTCGCTTGTCAATAGCAAATTAGTTCATATTAAAATCCACACAACACCTTTTTAGATCTGGGCCTCATATTTTTGTGTCTGTTTCATGATCATTTGTTAATATAAAAGTAAGTAATCAGCCTTCTGTGCCTGACGCACGCCCTCGACTTTTTGGATCTAAGGCAATCCGGTTTCCTCACTTCACTTCACCGTTCGCGCGAATATTAAATGCGCACATAGACAGAAAGTCCATTGGTGCATAGCCGGGGATCGAACCTACCACCTCAGGGATGAGAGCACGCCGAAGCCACTAGGCCAACACTGCTCTGCGGGAATGATAATGTGCGTACAATTAAAATGACCCATATTTCATTAAACTGCATAAAAATCTGTTAAGTTGTTCAAACGTAACGTTTTCACATTGCTTAAGCACAAAACTTAAAATTTAGATTGTATGAGGCATGTAAATTATAATCTCATAGGAAATACACTCAAAAACAATCACCCAAAATCTCTACTCAACAACGTTCCTGTGGTCACAATTCTCGTTGAGGTATCAAGATTTGTGACCACAGTTCTTCACTCACCCAAGTGAGACAAACAAAACGTAAACTTCACAACTGATAGCATTATCGGTCAAACAGAGATAATATCAAACAATTTATATTCGGATATTTGTTACTTTTACGAGCCGAGAGATTTACGAGCATCTGTAAATCAAGTAGTGACAAGCGAAGATCGAGATATTAAATAGATCTTACAAAATGTCTATGTAATTTTAGTTATGGATTGTAATTTTTCAGGTTTCACAAAATCTTCTGCGTTTCATTGTATTACGAGATCAAGAGAAACTAGCACGGGCAAAATAGAGATGCTCCAAGTATAACTGATGATGATGATGGACTTTGAACCACAGCTGAACCCATGAAGAGAACTGATCAATGGAAAAATACAGAAGTGAAATCTGAATCGCGTTATCAAAGTGTTACCGACGGCAGTAAGCAGACAGTGGTCAATGCTCGGGGATCCTTAAGGTTGGAAGTACACCTCGTACACCCAGTATCACCTCGACGTCCGCCGTTCCACAACTGAGCGTTTTTCAAGGCAGTTTTTGCCGCGGACCATCACTATGTGGAACCAGCTGCCCACTGAAGTATTGTCGAACCAATTCGACTTAGGGTCCTTCAAGAAAAGAGCGTACGAATTCTTAAAAGGCCGGCAACGCACTCGCGAGCCCTCTGGCATTGAGAGTGTCCATGGGCGGCGGTATCACTTAACATCAGGTGAGCCTCCTGCACCTGCACTGATGTCACAGTTGATAAATCATGATTATATATAACGTAGAATTTTGGCATAATATAGAGTTTGAGTTATCTATTCCGTACTAATCCGCATGAAATAATTTTTCTTTAGAAAATCGTCTCACGCAATGCAGTCTCAGTTAATAAATTAATATTACTTTCATTTTCACACAAAGACGAGAATCGCGTGTCAGATTATCATTAGAATCACTTTAGTAAGAGTGCATTTGGTATTTACGTCAATTAAATACAAACCTTATTGGCCAATAATGTTCAGGATTTGCTTATGATGATTGCATGCCTAATAGAAATCTTAAGTCAGACAGCAGTACTTAGAGTTGCTGATAAATTATCACTCATAGTAAATTAAACATCTTAAGAACAGTGCCACTCAAAATTTAATATCTGTTTCGGTTCAGTACCAAATTTTTCGTTCTAGAAAATAGATTTCACGTAAATGTATGCGTCACTTTAATCTAATCTGTTCTAGATACATGGTCTTCACATATCAAATCAATGTATACAAAATATTGAAAAAACTATTTTATAAGAGTAAGTATGGAGTTTTCTTCTTCATATGAAACTACCTTCTGGAAGGGGCAACTAGTCAATTTTAATATTTTTAACTTGATATTTTAATAGGCCTAATTGAAATAAATCATTTGACTTGGACTTTGAATAATTCTTGTATCACCAAGAACATCAGCATACAGATGATTCAACATCGTAAAATGCTAGTGAAACAAAAAAATCTCCACACTCATATACAAGTATAATTACATCACCGAAATTACCGCTGAGTGGCCGTCATAGCGCAAATTCATTAAGAAACAAATATTAATTACAATTCTCCTTCAATGCAAAGCCATTACTTTCCTACCGCACCAAAACAAACAAATCCTGCAATTATTCCTACTGTGTTTCACGCTCTAAGCCACGGGAAATTAAACTCTATTTCCTCTACCATAATGTCTACAATAACTGAATTATTAGGTTTGCGGTCAAATCCGTCTAAAGCGCTAGCTAATATAGTCCTAATTTCCTGCACAGGAAGATTGGTTTTTGCATCGTCTAGACTTTGTTGGAATGCAACGGACCCCATGTTCAGATCCCGAATTTCTCAAGATATTGAAAGATTAGCCATGGGTAGCAGGATGTCCCATAAATAATATATAGAGGGGGATCTGTGATGGATCGTCTGTCTGTTAGTTCTATTTGTCGGGAACTCTTAAAGGGTGGATCGAGGCTATTATTAGCGAGAAATGTTAGTTTAGAAAGTGACATTTTCGTTCATTAAATCCCTTCTTTTCGTTACGTTTTAAATTAAACATTCTTCGTTGCCTACTTCGCAACTCATAATTACAAAAAGTTTTAGTTAAAATTGGATATTCATGTCTCGTTTTGCTTCTAAGATGTGTATCTCACATGATACTAGAATACCACTAGATAGTTCTATAAGAAATACATAGCTTGTAAACTGAGAGGGCCCGAAAATAGATCCCTTAGGGATCCCTTGATGTGGCCTCTGCCGTCTTGTTATGAGGCAGGTAATTTATTTCTTTATAAGTGAAATATAGTTGGGTAATTTTCCTTATTAGTTGTAGTCACACAATGTACAATAATAATAAAAACTAATTAAACAAAAGATGGTTTTCAGACAAGCGTTTTTAATGTACTATAAAAACGTATTCGAAAAGCTTTAAAGTTCAATATTCCACGATAATAAATAAAAGCTGGAACGTCTAGCTTAATTGCAATTATGAAAAACATTATCACCCTCCGAGTCGAGCAAAAAAGCAAAACAAGAAGCTAACGTATTGTTAATTTACAAATGCGCATAACAGTCGGCGCATCTCATTACGAGTCGGACGCGTTCGTAAATCAACAAGACACCATACGAGATCTGAACCCACAGTTCGCAATTGTCAGTCAATAATAAATTTATTTATGCTAAACAAAAAATATACACAGAAAACAAAGAGTATAAAACTATTAACGTCTTTGAAGATATTTTAAACCCCGTATGATTTCATTTAAATCAAATATATGTCGAGAAAAATAATCAAAACTTAACTATCTACTTGCGGGAGATCACAAACGCGCGTGTACCAGGATTTTATGTTTGTTTACCAATATTCCTTGTTGCATTTTCTACGTATTCATTGTCTATAAAAGTCTCGTATACATTTATATTTTAATTGGAATTCTTCATAATTTAACGTTCGTTAATGATGTGTTACGCCATTGTGTTCAAAATTAATTGGCGGATTCCATTGCCTTATGATAATTGTTATTGTTTGCCGTTTTCATAAAATATAACCTAAAAAATGTAATGATAATCTTTTGTTAAAAGTAAATAAAAGAAAAAAGTTGACATAAGAGTGAAGTCTCGGGGGTTAGAGCAAGGATTACATGAAGTGATAAGGGCATTAGAAAAGAAGGTGATTAACTACATGTCCAAGAGAAGATGCCAGTCTCCTTACTGTCTTTCCTTCAGGGATTCGGGAATCACGCAACAACATTTACTAACATCGCTAGTGAGATATACAGTGGCTAGTAGCAGTGGTAGGCTAGTGGAGGAAGGATTATCCCAGCGTCTTCTTTAAACACCTTTTGAAACAGAAATATTTCACGTTTTCACTGTAATACAGGACTTAGTTGTAAGCAAAATGCGTGATCGACTGGTGGTTAAGACAGAACACAGGTGACCTAGAATGCATGTAATTCCGAATTGACATTGATGTCATCGTGTGCCAAGCCGGCATTTCGTAATTGGCAGAAATGTTGATACCTGATTGACCAAATTCCTGTCCTCTGCCAACTCTTTGTTTTTAATTGTTTCTTGAATGGGCTATTTTGAATATACAATGTCTGCTTTGAGAACGCAAATTTTAGTTTTGGTATAATTATACATGTAAGTTGTATTTGTTACGTTATTACACCTAAACCATTTAAGTAATACTCTGCAATATGCAGAGTTGCATCTGATTCGTTTTCAGACAAAAATGAGTCGAAATATCATGTCATTTATTTTGCAAGCAAGTGTAACGTAGATAAACAATTCCAATATGATCAAAGACAGAATTCAAGTTCGCTTATACATCCGAACTTGATAACACAGATTATTAATAAAGCTAATCAGAGCATTGGTTCCAAGAGTTGTTGCTAGCTAAATATCCAATCAGTCTATAACTGAAAGGCCGTTTCAGCGCGTTGGCATCACTCCTAATCACGCGTCCACCCCGTCATCATTTCATTCCAGTGACAGCATCTGACAAATTGTCAACGCGTCACCTGCGTCCATTCATACGTCTTTCGTTATCGAAATAGGACTATTGTCTTGCAGTTTCAGTTCAAATAGTTCATTTGTACTCTTAAATTTTGGTTTGTGTTAACGTTCGATGTGTTCATAATGTTAGTCGACGAATTTCGTTGTTGTATGAAGCGAATAGTAATTAAAAATGTACCGTAACGATGAGCAAGATTAATAAACTGTAAAGCGTATCATATAACAATGTGGCGCACAATACAACTCGTCAATTTTAGCATTGAAGGCTGAGCAAGCTGCCTTCAAGGTATTGGGTTACTTTACCGCCGAAATGACACGACATTATACTGAAATTTACTCCGTTAAGGATTTAATCAGCGATCATTATGTGGAAAGATGGATTACGTATAGCCATTATATGAACGGAACAGGTATATTAAAAATGAATATTAAATGCATTGCTTTAATGTAAAAATGTTCATAATAATATTTTTGTAATATTCCACGTTGGCAAAGTTTAATTGGATGTAAGAAAAGAGCCAAAATTCTTGAAAAAAATATCGCCTTAGGTTTTAAACCGTCGATAAACGATCGAGCAGACATAATTTAACTTTCCAGTTAAAATATGTGAATGAGAGACAAAGTGCATCTTAATATTAGCGGGAAAAAGTCGCCAAATTCAAACACCCAAGCCTCAGACCGTAGCCAGTTTTTTGTGGCGATACAACTTTCCGAACAACTCATAAAATCTGAGGAATCAGCGCCGGCGCAGTTATTTATGATCTTTGGTTCTGTACGTTTAATTGAGTGATTAAGGAGACGTACGATTTTTTATGGCATTGTTTGTTTATTGATATTATACATTGTACTTTCTCTTTGAGCTCTTGTGTGGCAGGCTTACGTCATTTATACCATGTGTGGTACTTGCATAACTGGATATTTTGAAAAATGTAGTAATGAAGTTGGCCTATTGCGAAAATCGGACTAAGACTAGCGTGGGGTCTCTCTGCATCTTCTACTGCATTTACCATGGAGACTGTTCAGAGGAGTTGTTCAGTTTAATATCTGCAGCTAAGTTTAATTGTCGGACATCAAGGCAGAATACAAAATTGCGCACCACCGCTATGTGGAACCAGCTACTCACAGAAGTTTTTCCAACCAATGCGACTTTGGGTCTCTCAAGAAAAGAAAGACCTGAAAGACTGGCAACGCAATTGCGACCCTTCTGGCAATGTGAGTGTCCATGCGCGGCGGTATCACTTAACATCAGGTGAGCCTCCTGCCCGTTTGCCTCGTATTACATAAAAGAAAAGACTTTACCAATTCTAAATATGACTGTTCTTCACATTTAAACCTACTATATAATCTATTAAACATGTGAAGCGCATCCAATGCTGCATTAAATCAAAGGAATCCATAGAAATTTGGTCAACCTATATTTTTTAAATAAACTATTTCGTCACGATGTGTGACAATTTAATTTAAAAATAAAGCATTCAGAAAAGTCGATCATAAACATTAAAAGGACCCCGAAAAGCTAATTAGCGGTGGAATAATTAAAAGCGGACCGTCCCCGCCGCGGTCTTCACGCAAAAAGCTATCTGGCTTTCAGATTTCACTCCTCGTATTTCGAAAATTGTCGCGCTCATCTTTAACTTTGAATTCCAGACCATTTTCTCCGCGAGAACGACTTATATCTTCATCTTCGTCAGACCAATATGTACCTTAAGGCAATAACCGTGTGATTGGTTCTCAATTCCTATTAAAATCGATGTGAGTATGGACTTCGACCGGATAATGTGCCGTCTTGCGTTTGTGTAGGGCACCTTTTGCGTTGCGCGAGTGCGATTCGCGTTGCAACATTGAATTATTTTCAAGATAGTTTCGGAGATATGGCGGTTGTGTTCAAAACAAAACTATTCGGCTTAGCAAATTGAGCTTTCGAATGGATTTGAATCTGGGCTGGAGCGACCATAAAGGGCCGTCTTTTTGCTTCATTCTTAGATTATTGTTCGCGTGCATATATTGTAATTAGGTCTGGCTAATATAAATGCATTGCTATTGAGAATATAAGAACTGAAGCATGAATACACATGCAAATTTTGTGAATATTACTATACTATTATGTTGTTCTGATTATACGTAATACCTATTGTATTTTAGTATTTGTCTATAGTTACAACAATTTGTTACTGATGGAAACATTTATTCCATTTGTCTTTCAGACTTAATCTATCCTTGAACCAAAAAAGTATTTAAATAGAATATGTATGTGGCCGATGTGGAACAACTGGTGCCTTGGCTCAATTTAATCATTTTAGTATGTCTGTATACGCACTATATTACCACAAATCTAAAATGACTTTGACAAAGTATTAAAGTTATTTTCTCTAATTGAGAAACTAAAAAAAATAACATAACCTCTCAAATATATACACGTGGAACCAAATGTCAGGTGACATTTAAACTAAGTTACAACTTACCTAACCAATAGGTATACAAAAACATTAACAAACGGAGCCAGGTCAAGTCGTTAGTCCAGCATAAATACTGAATGGCCCGAGGCATTGAAACCAAAAGTGGAATGATTCGAATTTAAAATTGTAATAAACTGTAATATTTGAGATAACAAAAGCTCTTTATACTTTTTAATTTTATCGAGAACGGCGACGTTTACATTAACGGTAACTTAACAGTAAACGTAAACAAAAAGTCGGGACGTCCTAAGTGCTAAGTAGGAACACGTGCTGAGTCCTTGGTTCGTTTCCCGGTTAAATTTAGACCGGCGAGGGGTGCAGGGACTAACGAAGCGACTTTTTATAGAATCGGGCATCCAGTTACTGTCTGAACAGCCGTCTCATTTGTACGGGATTTTAGGAGTTTTCGGTTTTATTAATGAACGACTGTATTTTGTGAAGCTTTTCATGTTAACATATTAAACATATTACTATGTTTTTGCGTCTGAAACAGTAGATATGTTGGTTGGCGATTAAAGAGTGGCGGAGAGTTTATTGCCAGTTCTTCTCTTCCGTTCTAGGCCCTTGATTTGAGAACTGGCAGTAAATGTACAATTAGAAGCATTTAATGTGTACTTATTTTTTGACGTTCATTGTGTTGCCTATATGAATAAACTTTTGACTTGTGTTGTCATATAACAAAATAATATAATCCCTTTCACCTATTTTGAACCAAAATCAAATAAAATGACTTTCGCTTTATAGCATATATACGGATGTAAATTATCTCATTACAAAAATGTACGCGAAAATTAGAGTCATGGGAACAGCGAATAAGTCGCATGCGCACGGAATAAAAACGAGCGATTTTTACATGATTTTCCAGTAAAAACGACGATGGGCGTAGCCACTTCTTGCATGGCATGCTCTTGAATACTAAATGGAAATGCATTTGCATTTTGAATTACTCACCCGGGGCGCTAGAAATTATGCATTTTATATTCGCCGGGATTGTGGAACAGGATTTAAGGGATAGTTTGCCCCCATCCCGTTATATCAGGTGTACATCTCTCTATCTAGGTTTTATCTATAGGTGAAAGTTGCGAGCAGTGTTGGCCTATTGCCTTCAGCGTCCGACTCTCATACCTGAGATCGTAGGTTCGATCCCCGGCTTCGAACCAAGGAACTTTCTTTCTATGTGCGCATTTAACATTTGCTCGAACGGTGAAGGAAAACATCGTGAGGAAACCGACATGTCTTACACCCAAAAAGTCGACGGCGTGTGTCAGGCACTGGAGGCTGATCATCTACTTGCCTATTAGATTTAAATATGATCATGAAACAGATTCAGAAATCTAAGGCCAAGAACTAAAGAGGTTGCAGCGCCACTGACTTTTTTTGAAAGTTGCGCCTGCGGCTTTCAGTTTGAACTTCCACTTGTGTTCCTTTATTGCAAATTTATCCCTAGCTTAACGCACGTACACATTCAAAAAGCGATATATCGACAAGCCCCTATAAGACCAATCAACATTAATCCAAGATTAAAACAAACACACACCACATACAAAGTGTCGATCAGTCACAGAAAAGCACTCAGTATGCGCAAGCGCAGCGTACGCTCGTTGGTATTCGGCTGAGACACGACGACTCGAGCGACATCTATCACCCAACAATTTGCTTATCATCTTTTAGCTAATTTTAACAGGCGTTTGACCCGTGAGTTGTGTCTTTATGTTCGATTATATTCGTTGGTAGATGTTTCATTCATCGAAAATAGCTTCGTTCAGTTCTGAAAGTCGTGCCTGTCCTAAAACTGAAACGAAGTCGGATCAGATGGTCAGCCTTGTAAGTTTTTGGCCTTCGTATTTAGCATATCATCAAGATAGACAAATTATGTGCACCGTTGGGCTAGCGAGTGCCCGTGATAATGATAGCATAGTGAGGAACCTGGCCTTACACGGAGAAATGGATTACGCGTCAGGCACAGATGATCACCAATTAAGAAACAATGTTCACAAAACAGAAACAGAAGTATGAGGCAAAGACCTAGAAGGTCGTAGGTGTTTTTTTTAATAATAAAATCTTAACAGTTTCAGGTTTTTACGTGTGCTTTATTAACGGACGCTCTCAACGCCAGCCTTTTAAGAATTGGTACGCTCTTTTCCCTCGCTCTATTTGGTTTCTGCTGGTGTTGATTATAACATTACGATGTAGTTAAAAAAATAGTTAATTTTATCAAACATGGGTCTTTGGTAAAGTGAATAGCGTAGTAGTGTTAACTGTAACTAAGATAATCTTATCGCATTTAACAGGTTTTTATTAACTGTTTTATAATTCACTTAACCCTCTCAAGTTTGATTAGTAAATTTCTATCAACTAACCCGTATGAATGCGACTCTTAAATCAATTATGATGGATCAGAGCAACTTGAAGATCTAGACATTGCATCGTTCAGAGACAAAAAGCATTTGAGGTGTTTCCGGTTCGTTGAGCATCATTTGATTTTTGTTCCAGCACTAACAAAGAGTACAAACTGATGTATAAACTGGATTCTTTGCGTAATTAAATGATGGAAATGCCAATTCTTGTTTGATTGGACAGTTGTAGCAATTTTAGTACAGAGAAATGAATTGTTGAATAATGTCTACTGTACTAAACTAATTAGTAATAAATAATAGCCTTTTATTTCAGATATTTTACACTTTATATTTATATTTCTATCTCATTATTTTTGGTATCTGTGTGCTCTTTTGGCAAAGGTCTAATCCCGCTATTCATGTCTGCATTGTGCCACTCTCTGCTATGTCAAATAATTAATTTAGTCTATCTACCTTCAAAGTTGTCTGCCTCTTTTTCGTTTATTGTACCTTGAGCAACAGTTTAGTACTTTCTTGTTCCACTTTTCTGTTCCTTTTGCCATGTGCCCCGCCCATTAAGCTTAAGTTTATTTATTTTATTATAACATCTGCTACCTTAGTTCTTCTTAATAATTAATTAGTAAATTACAATCGAATAATTACACCATTAAATTTCTCTTGATCAACTGATACGTATAATAGAACCATGAGAATCCGTTCAGCATAGTTCTAGTTACGCCATTATGTATTTAGTTTAGTTGAGATGCGCGTGCGACGAATATTCACCTAAATGCGCTCGGAATGACAACTCCTAGGTCTGAGACGTGTCAAAATATATTGCATTTATAGTGTAGTAAAGATTTCTTAGAGGTTATCAATCAATACTGGAGTTATACGAAAAGTTTGCTGAAGATTTCTGTGTTTATTGATATTACATACTTTGAAATAAATGTTATACGCCCAAAAAATATTTATTTATCTATTTCCTATAGACTTCTTTACTTACACTGTTAATTTTTACTATTATTGTTTTCTACTATTATTATTATTACATTAATTTCTTTTTTTGCATCTGAGGCGCAAGCTAGAATGTCCAGCGCTGTGGAACACGTCAGATCCACATCCTAATAATGCTAAGCCAGGTCCAGTTACTACCACAACACACACATTACACACTTTAAATGTACTTACCTTATTCCTTTTTATTATTATTTTGTGTGTGTGTTTCGTTAATTATAAATGCTATGTTAAATAAATGTCTATTGGAAATCATTATGCAGGTCTATTATGTACATTTTATGATAATCAAACTGTGAATTCATAATCTACAATACTTTCGATTCAGTGTTAAAACTATTGTACATAATCTTATTATGAAAACATTGACAAAACTAACCCATAACTTTTCAAAAGCATTCACGTTATCTGTAGTAACAAATACTATAATTAATTCATAAAAATCCCGCGCGAAAAAGTTTTTCCAACGACACGAATTCCTGTTAATCTCACCGACTTATTTGGGAGCAGACGGACAATGGTCGATAAACGAGTTTAAATCGTAGCTGGACGACGAGACGAGCATATCATTAAGATACCAATGCGTCCACAGCTCCTCAAGATCAAAGGAACAGCCACGACTCTATGCACAAACAAATAAGCTCCATTATCGCACGACGTAAATTACGTGATAGCAATAACAAATTTGTTAGCCGCGATATTGAATTGACATATCTCGGAGTCAATCTAGCGTTTTCAACTTTTTCAAACTGAACCCGGATTAAAGAACGCGGCATTACTATATTACTAATGTCAGATACTAAACTTTGTCTGACATTAATTGTCACTTTTTTCCTTCGCTCACTTGATGTAGATGATCGCTCATAGCTATCGCATTACTTGTATTGACAATGGGATGCTTATGATTGGAGGACCAAGTGTAAATTGTACTGTAAATCATTTAGAGAGCTTTTTACAGTTTTATTGTATCAGTTAAGATAAGTTTATGGCTCCGTAAAGCTACGTTTAAGACGCGACCAGATGTGTGCTCCGATACCATCAAAGAATAAATTCACATCTAATTAGATCTGTTTCCCTGCCCCTACATTCCAGGCGGGTTTCAAAAGAGCTGCGCGCGCGCCAACGTCGCGTCGCCATCTGTCAAACGTCACAGCTGCACCTCCCCGCAACTCCTGCGCAACTAATTATAGCCACGCTAATTAATTAGGATGATACCTAACTACTTTTATTTTAAAGAATTACAATTGAAAAATTGGCAATTAAACCCGCCGCAGCCGACGCGAGGCATTACCTCGGCAATTTATTAACGACAAATTGTTAATTACCACGCTGTGTGGAGATCTCACTAGCCAATACGTTTAGATCTCAACAATGTAT
The DNA here is from genome assembly GCA_963693345.1 of Pieris melete. Classification (NCBI taxonomy): domain Eukaryota; kingdom Metazoa; phylum Arthropoda; class Insecta; order Lepidoptera; family Pieridae; genus Pieris; species Pieris melete. The sequence goes on from CAVNZK010000003.1 coordinate 913,552, forward strand.
CGCTTAAGTGAGCTGAGTAAACCACATTTGATGAATAATTTAAGAGTGCAATGAACTCGGTCCTGGATCCCCATACATAATACAGACGTCATGATTAAAGGACGCTTGATGATAAACTGCGAATGTGGAGTGACAATTCACGGGCGAGCGGGAAAAGACTATGGTCGACCCTGGAAGTTGAAACGAGACGGCAATTCACACGTGAGTATAAAAACCCATGCCCGTTGATTTTATAATTTATTTGTTACACATTTGTCGTTGCGTGAAGATGTAGAGATACACGAGCTTTTTGTAGACCAGTGGGTAATACGCATCAGATGTGATTTGAGGAATAATTTATGTTGTTTGAACAGCGGATGTCACCGTACGAACTGTCATAAAGAATCTCGTTACTGTAGAATGTAGTTACGAGTTGGTAAGTGGTCGCAATGACGGTCGTAAACAACTCGGAAATGAAGATATTTCACGTGTTGGGAATTAAAAATTTAAACTTTATTATGCCTTCATAAAAGTCGTCTAGCGTTATGAATTTAAAAACGGATGGCAATTGAATCATAAAGCGTTTGCTAATGAATTTTATGTTGATGTATATAAAATTAAACTTCAAATTTCGGACAAAGATACACCTGCCATAGACAAAAGCATTAAATACATATAAAGTGCATTGAAGGAGAAATCCATCACGGCCGTATTATCTGGCCAGCACTGCGCCAAGTGTCGGCTCGACGCTCGCCATTACTCAAATCTGTTTGAGATATAGACCGTCTTTTATCAATGCATCGTCGCGATGATTTTCATGATTTATAACTAATTATTACCGTGCTTGTTAATGTCTTGCATGAGACGGACGATTTGGGCTTTAATTTAGTATGCGATCTATGTTTACAATATCAATTAGGACACTTAGCGTTTGTGTTAGAAATAATTTATTTCATCTGAAGATTTTTAGCTTTAGCTGTAGATTAGACTTTGCCGAAATCATAAACGCTATGCTGCTAATATAAAAAACTTTATCAGCTAATTTTTCCAAATTCCTTCTGCAAAAACTAACCTAGGAGTTCAGGCACCTCTCTTTCGAATTCTTCGCGATTTTAACGGATAGAACAGTACTTATCCGGAGCTGCATATATTCTGTAGTGGGCTGATCGGTTTTAAATAAAGCATTGTTTGGTGCCTATCTCGAACCTAAGTCGCTGTTTTGCTGATGATTTTTTTCTGCTTTACCAAAATTTTCTGGTAATTTTATTGTATGCTTATTTTATCTTGTATATATTTTAATTGAATTTTTAATATTATTTTTTATTTTATATATAGATTTAGTACTATGTATCAATTGATAAACTTTAAAATATGTATTTAGTGTTTCGGTTCATAAGTCTACAATTTAAACTGAAACGAAATCTAAAATTCAACCAACAAAGCACAAACCAAAATTTAAAGGTCCTAAGTGAAGCTCGTTATAAAGAGTTGAATGTCCGATGCGATTCTGACAGTTTAGCGTACCCCGGGTAAAATATAGCGCTCAGACGATTCTCCGAGAGGAGAGGGGACGACGCAAATAGCGTCGGAGCAAAACAATGCCGTATGATATTACTGTACGAAGATGAGTTTAGTTTTGAAATGTCCGTATGGATTGTGGGAATAATAACTGATAACGGAGTTGTTCAGTGTTAAATTAACGTAAAATTGTTAATTTTGGCTAAGACATTCCAATGACACAAATACGTTACAAAGATAGTCCTGGACACTTTGATCCTTCATTAATGGTCATAGAATGTTTTAGATCCACAGACAGACGAACGACAGCCGCAACTGTGTCTATAAATAAATAATGCGCCAACATTTATTATTATCATAGAGCACGTGCGTACAGAAAGTGTTGGCGACGGAGAGGCGACTATCATATGTGTTTACGTCGCTCTTATAAATAGGAATGCGTTGACTCTTAAAAGTACTTGAAATTCAAGCGAAAACAACACGTCTTATAATAATAAAAGCCCGTTTAATTTCCAATTATTACAATTTAGTACATACAGCTTAATTTTTTTGTTATCCTAACTTCAGTACCATTGATTGGAATCCCTTTACGGCTAAAGACCTCCAGCCTTTTCCAAATATCTCTATCCATAGCTTTCTTTCTCCATTCCTGCTAACGCTTCTATTTTATCTATCCACCATTTTGTGGCACCCACTCCTTCCTATGTAGTTTCCACTTCTAGTTTAAAGCAACCTATTACATATATTTTCATAATACTAATTCAATAATAATTACAGTATCTGATAGCAGAAAACCATTGCAAACATCTCTAGAAGTAAATTCAATGCGTTGGTCCATAGAAGTTGTCATAATAGCTACGCAAAAATCAATAAGAATTCTGTATAAATGAGCAAACATTGTGTGTTTTGTATAGTTTATTAATAGTAGCCAAGTATCTTACAGCTGAAATGGAAACGGGAAGACCATAGTGCAAGCGCCTAGGAAAAAGAAACGTGTAAAGACCACCAAAGTGATGGGCTGACTACATAGTTTAGATTTCTGGAGGACAGATCCAAATGCAAAGTTCAGGAGGACGCCTTTACTAACTGTTACTAAAGAAAAAACAATAACTAACGTAGACTAAGGGTATTATAACAAAACAAACACGCATTTGACTTTTACAGTGGCTTTATTATTATTATTAATGCCAAGTCTCCATGGCATAAACACGAAAAAAGATTTTCGAATAAATTACGACCTAAAGCAAAAAGCCATGGGAAAACAAGCATTGTGATGCTTTAAATGATCTGTAACTATGTTTATAAACTTTGGGCTGTTAACTTCCTAAGTGCCAGATTACCGTTACTTTATGATGGAAGATAATTATAAAGTGATTGAGTATTTGATAAAGATAAACTTGACAATAGATACGACACCGATAATAGGTTAGCTATAGTATAAAAACTCAGAATTTTTAAGGATTTTTTTTAATTTGATTAAAACTGATTAAAATGTCAATTTAAATGAGGTTAATTTAAGAAACCTAAGCTCTTATAAACCGAATCGTAAGGCATTTTTTTAATTGTAAGCTTTTGCCGCTGTTCGAATAAAATAAACGCGGCACTATCTCTAGACCACATCAGCAGGGTTGGCGTAGTGGTTGCAGGGTGCGACTCTCATCGCTGAGGTCGTAGGTTCGATCCCCGACTGTGCCCCAATGGACTTTTAGCAGCGTTTCATGATCATGAAACAGATACAGAAAGTGAGGACCTAAAAACGTTGTAGCGTCACTGATATGATATTTCTAGACCACATAAGGATTTTATCGTATTAATATTGAACGTAATTAAACGGAAAATTATCCAGTAAATAGTGAAGATATATTTCCATCAAGACAACATCAGCATATTTACGCACCTAATTAGTGGTAGGACGCAGAAATAAGATCGCAGACGCAGGAGATGCGGTGACTTTAACGTCTAAACCAATAACGACCCATAAAATGGAGAATTAACTGCCAGTAATTCTAAAGATACCAAGATAAGCGACAATCTTACCGAATTTGCGTATTTTAAAAGCAAAATACTCGTCGCACCTCACAAAACTCAAGTCGTTTAGAATACGTAATGTCTCATTTGAAGAATTCATGTAATTTTATATTAAATTTAGTTGTTCCCCGAATTATTTTTATAGCCCTTTTTATGTGTCATTAGTAGTTGGCACATGTGCGCTGTCCAATTATCCTAGTGTACGCAAAGGTAGTCGCCTCATTGATTATTATTTTAACGGACAATTAAAATTTGATGGCCACTTCTACCACATTCATCTTCGACTCGGTACATATTAGTACCAACTACTTGGTAGTAAAATATTTAAACTATATTCAATGATTTTTGAATATCCAACTGTATTGTAGTGGGAGAGGGTGCAATTTTCGTTGGCTCGGTAGGTTCGTAGGACCATTCGCGCTGCAATTGCTACACTGAGTGTCGAGACTTGGCGTCAATAAAAATAATCGTAAAATTTGCTTCACCAACAAAATGGACTTCAGCAGTTCTAATTTAAGGTTTATTATCATTTAGTTTTTGTTCGGCGACATTGCCCCGGCGCGTGAAATAAAAATCATGCGTATGCACACATTCGTTAAGAATTGACACTTATTAAGGGGGATAATTTTTTTTAATTGGCGTGACGACATCACTTTATTTAGCGACGGCTGCCACTTGTAGCGTGACATTGGTTGATTTGAAAATTCCTTTTGTTGACTTCGCGTCAATCACTTTGACACTCTTTTGTTCGACGTTAACATGCTTTGTTTTTGCCTCTTGAGACCCCATAATAAGACTCGTACACTCCTTAATTATCCTCGAGATATTATCTTCATTCGCTCTCGAGATATCTGATAAGGTTTTTGTTCTAATCATAATAGTGGAATCTTAAGTATTCACAGCTCAAAAAAGCCAATCTGAACGTGTAATTAAAGTGTTCGTTTTGAAATCTCGCCTAATACCTGAGAGGAATTTCTCATCCGCATTTTTAACCTCGATCCACGATTATATTTTTAATTTAAACTTGTACGGCCGGGCGTGCCAAATCTGACGTGTCATTAGGTATAAATAACTTGAAGATAATTGAATACATTCGAACACAGAAGTCGTTTAAATGAAAAACACGACCGTTATCGATGAATACAAGAAACATTGTGAGCAAATCATAAGCCGAACCGTTCCAAATTCAAATTACCCGATTCGGATTTGGAATCGAGTGCGATTGGCCGGCGAGCGCGTGACCAATCGCTAATTAGAAAATGTGTTCGCCGTTGTGCTTTTACGGAAGCCGATCGGTGTTCTGTAATTAAAGTTTTAAATCTAATTCGAAATTTAAATTCAAAAGAGCTATTTCCACTCCTGGTGTTACCATGTTTATATGGAGCACATTGTCTATGAGAAAGTTCAGTAGCTCTGGCATTTATCACTAATTAATTGTAAGTTATTAAAAGCAATAAACACTGAATATTAATTGAATAATTTGAACTCTCAATTAAATTAATGTATTCCGTAAAAATACGTAATTGATTAATAGCAATTATTGCGGCTAACGTTTAAAATTCGTCCTTCAGTATTTATTTCAAATCAAGTCAATTAAAGAAATTCATTAAAAATATTTGGTATTTAGGTGATACCAATTTGTTTCTAATCTTCTAAGGCAATACATTCAATACTGTATTAAATAATTTATTTATTTCTCTCATATAACATTTGCAACAATTAGAAAACAGTTAAGTAGGTATTGGGAGACTGGTTTCCAAACTAGGTAAGAACCTGTGATATGGATAACTATTCCATTCCTCAGCAAATTCATATTGAGTAACAAAAAGTACATACATATATGGGTAGGCAAACATTTAACGTTTTAAATAAGGAAAGAAAAACAAAACAAATTATAATAATAATATCGACGTAGGAAAGCATATTTGCTGTAAGTAGACAAAATACCTAAAGTGACTTTTTACTGCCATTAGAATCAGAAAAAAAAACCGCATCGAATGTCCTGGGTCCTGTGTCTCTACGATGAAAAAAAAATTACATACGCCGTTGAAAACGCCCGTACTTATATTTTTTTTAGCAAGATTAAATGCTGTATGTAGACCAAAATCCAGTCATTTTAGACAATTTGTACTTACACCAAAATAAAAACTGCATTTTTTTCTTTACAAATACTTACTTCTTCCCATTTAAAAACTTAACGCTACTTACAGCAATTCTGCGGCGTGTGATTTTTACATTCGTTTACTTACAGCAGTTTTTTTTTTACCATTTACGACATTTTATTTCAAGCAAACATTACATTACCAAATGACCCACTGCATTTCTAGATCTAATCATAATTATAAACTAATCTTACATCTTGAATTGCAATTGAAAGTACCCAAATACATAAATTTACTGCATACAGCATATTTACCTTACCGCCTGTAAATTGATAATATTTCCGCGCGTACATTTTTCTTCCTTAGTTACAGCGTTTTAAAGGTTCGTGATTTAAAAAACTGTTTGCTGTAACTAGCCAAACACGTACTTAAAGTAACTTTGGATAAAAAGTTTACATTGCAAATGGTGACTGGCAGTTAAATAAATATATGTTTCAAAAATGGTAGCAATATCATGGATAGGTTCGACACTATAAATTTTTTTCCGAAATTAATTAAGTTTTTTGGCTCTGGTGAACAATTGCAATATGTCTACTTACAGCAAATATGCTTTCCTACGTCGATATATTCTGTTCCAATAAGAATTTTGGTTACTACCAATCCTGGACATCAGAATGTAACAATACAAGATGTTAAGGAAGTTGTATTACGGAAAACGTTCAATATTATATCTGAAGCGTGTTGTCGCCCCATGGTGCCATTTGCAGACCAGGGATTTCCGACCACCCTGGGGTAAACATGACGTAAAACTCCAATTCAGGGGAACTTGTAAAAGTAATTTGTATTCTATTTGTGTAGGCTCAGTGGTGTATGACACCACCACTCTAATAAGTGGAATAGACGCAGAAATGTGACATTTCTCCCATTTCTACTATATTCTATAATTATATGTAGGGATTTCTTTTTTTATTGTTACATATTAGGGTTGCCTGGAAGAAATCGCTTGTTAGCGATAAGGCCGCCCGTTGTCTAACAATTTATGTAACCTGCTTTTTTTATATGTATGTTTTTGTATAGTATAGTAGTGTAAATAAATATTCTAATAATTTAACATATGGCTCAAAACGTCGGTGTGTGTGTGTGTCAGGCACAGGCTGATCGCTTATTTAACTATTACATTATGAGATGATCATGATACAGATATCTGAGGTCCAGACCTAAAAAAGTTTTTAACTTTGTCTTTAAGTTTCAACCGATAACTAGAAAGCTCCATACCCCTTTGACAATCTTCTTTACTAATGCCATTGAATTAATAAGGCCTACATATATTAATATTTAAAATCATAAGAGCCAAGAAATAGATCTATAGATTCGCTCAATCAATTCCTAATAAAGATATAGACCGCCTGCAGTTTCTCGTACTTCGTGAAATGGGGCACAGCGGGCTCTTTTTCAAATAATTATATCTTTTGTTGCTAAATAGAAATTCTTTATCGCCTCCATTTCTTGAATTAGACAATTTATATGGACGATTTCATTTGATGACTTTTATGGAGATGTCTTATTATCAGAGATCTATTGGACTAGTGGATTCTGATTTTTAATCTTAATATATATAAATTACGTGTCACGTTGTTTGTCCGCTATGGACTCCTAAACTACCAAACCGATATCAATCAAATTTGCACACCGTGTGAAGTTTGATCCAACTTAAAAGATAGTAGCTTACATCTCAATTTATACCCGCTATATTATTTTATTGCAAAATATTTGTTTATTATTTGATAGTCACAATTCTAAAGTACCAACGTTTCACATAAGCTACAATTTAATGGCATAACCACCAAAAAGCATGGTGGTCCCCATGACTGATGTTCTCCTACCGTTTCCATTGAATAGTTTGCTACTATGTAATATTGCAAAAACCTTAGCCACAGCAAAGCTTGGTCGGTCTGCTAGTATAAATATAAAAGGATTGCAAGGGATGGACTTGAGATGTGGTGCTGGAGGCGAATGTTAGGAATGCCGTATACTGCGATATCGATCGATTTATTTTACTATTATTAATTACTTAAATGTCATGTGGAACATAATGTAATGGTTGCAGCCTTACAGACATTGTGTAAAACACAAAACTTGGCGATTGAAAAGAGTGGCGGAGAGTTTATGGCCAGTTCTTCTCTTCCTTTATACGCCCTTGATATGAGAACTGGCAGTAAATGTAAAATTAGAAGCTTTATATGTATTTATTTTTTTGACGTTCATAAGCGTACATTTTGTTACATATATAAATGAATGATTCGCCTGTCATAACAATGCGCAGAGGCAATGAGAACTTGGAGAAACTGGTGGAATCAGATAGTCCGGTTCCTTGCTCAAAATCAAACTCAAACTCAAAATAACTTTATTCATTTAAACAAGTTTTTTGTCTAACACGTCTTATGAAAGTCAGAAAAGAAGTTAAATTGATTCTAAATTTACATTTACTACCAGTTCGCAAGTCAAGGGCGTAGAGCGGGCAAGAAGAACTAGCAAGAAACTTTCCGCCACTCTGTTTAATCGCTAAGAGTGTCTTACAAATTGTCTGAACTGGAGAAAATCAGTCCCAAGGATTAGGATCATTTAAATATTTGTCAAATTTATAAAAAAGCTTTATTGATTAATTTACGTCTACTGACAACGACGGTCATGAGCTACCAACTTAAGAGAGAGAAAATCTCTCTCTAGAAGAGGATGAAAGTATAAAATGACGAAAGAGCTTAGACATTTATTGAGATGAATGTCAAGTTGGTAAAGTACTTCCACCTAACATATTAGATAATTAAGCAAAGACCTGAAATTGTTCTTTGTCTTGAGTATATTTACAATATTTATTGCAAACCTCAAGAATTAGCCCGTAAAAGCGGTAATAACAAATATTTCTAATAAAGGAAATAATTAGAGGGAACGCCATGACAATAAATTACACGGCATTTACGATTAATTTATTAATAGAATTATTTGCGATTCTCAGGAGTCGTAAATAGTGCTCGGTGTGGCCAGCGTTGTCGTAAAATTTGTTTCAGCGAGATTGGCGAGCGGGCGGCCAATGGCGGCTCGTTCGAAATTTAAAAGCGCTTTATGAGCGGGCGGCGTCTTCGTTTTGCCGCCAAAATGGATTTTGTTGATGCAGTCTAAATTCGGTTTGCATAGCCATTTAACGTATATAAAATAATGCGTTTATGTGTTGCCAGTGGACAAATATATTAATGATTTATTTGTGTATTTACAGGATTTTATTGGATCTTGGAATTTCGGAAAGATGTCGACTTATATTTTTAAAAATTTAATTAAAGAAATTTATGAATCAATATGTAAAGTTGGCGAGAAATACTACGTAATAATGCAGTCATGTCAGACGGACTGACAATCTGATGTATGCGTGCGCGCAGGTTCGACTGCGCAACTGTACATAACCAATGAGATTTTGTAATCCTTTTGTTTATTAGATATTTTCATTTAGCGAAAAACAGTATGAATACTTAGAGGGATGTACTTTATGCACAAGGATTTTCTGTCTCTTTCCAATTTCTTAGTGGGAGGGACATCATTTAATGTTTTTGTTTTTATTTTTATTCTTCTTCCTTTCATCATTTGTAATCTTACTTGGGTACCATTGCAAGGGATAAATTCCCTCGTTCCTGGATAATGGGGAAACATAACTGGTAACCCTGGAGTATTGTCGGCACTGTGACGAATCCGTGACGAATTGCGCTCTATCCGGGATCAAATCCCGTCTTTGTCCCCTTATTTTTATTATTTTTTATTACCCCAATGCTCTTAAATTATTCATTGTGTGTACTGCGTTCTTTTGTAAAAATTGCGGGACATGTTTCCCTATTTTTTGTATCTATGTTTTGTTTGTGAACGAAACTACACAGATAAAGAAATATCTTAGTTACCAGAATTTTTTCTTCGACAGAATATAGCGGCTTGATTCAAATAATAATAAAAACCGTGGAAAATCGGATCAGTTACAACTCCGAATTCCTTTTAAAGCTAGAACCTCTTTGCTATTTAAAATAAGAACCTCAATTAGTCTCTTCCTGTCACTCAAATTTCCCGCCATTCCCAAAATATTCGTACCAATTATCGTGACCCCTACTTTCTCAGCATGCATCGCAATCGGCATCCATCAAACGTCAATGGCAGACTATAAAAAATAAATAAAATATCAGATTGTCGCACGAAAACCGCTCTTGAAAAGAATCCACGAGACGGTCCTTATCCGCACTACTGGTTTTTGATATAATGATCATGTTATTTTTTAATGTAGACTCCTCTATCTTCCTACCTTCCTAGTACCAAGTACCACCACCAGTTTTTTCTTGGTCTCAACACTAAACAATATGTCTCTACTATAAGTAAATGACCACGGGGCACTTTTTATTAATCATCGGAAATTACTTCTTTTAAATTAGTATTTATGTTAAAATAGTATTTTGATACCTAAAGTATTTGATACCAAAAGTATTTGATACCAAAAGTATTTGATACCAAAAGTATTTGATACCAATAGTATTTGATACCAATAGTATTTGCCACTTACTATCTAAAGCATGGAACCAAATTCCCTTATTCAATTCTCTTGACACAACTTTTGTCAATCTTTTCTATAACCTATTTTCCCAAGTTTCCCGCAGTGCGTTCACGGCGCGGAAAGCCGCAAAAGATAATCGCGTAGGGGGTTGTAAAGAAACAATTTTCCAACGCTCGCCGTCGGGGGAGCTTATCCCCGGTACATGATAAAAATACAATATTTCCCTTAAATATTCCCTTTAAAACACGCCGCTTTGAAACAGTTAACAATGTTATTTTGGACCTATTGATTTTCCTGGATTTTTCCTCTTGGGAAATTAGATTTTAAATTATATGATTTACTTGATCGACAAGACTGTCTTCTTCTGTACTTCGTTAAAACAGATAAATTGTCTCTGGTATTGAAGTACAGATTGTATGGTATCTAGTGATTAGTGCCAATTGAGTTCTGTTATAAATAAAATCCAAAGATATTTCAAACAGAACATTTTATTGTTTAATCCGTTCAGAAAAATAAAAAATTAAAATCACATTGACATACAAGATGGACGTACACCAAATAGCAATATACAATACGAGTTAAGATTTAATTGAGAAAATTCAGAACATCTACCGCGTTAATATCTAAAACCTAACTTAGACAATCAACTACATGTTAAAACTCATATACATATAAAATACTCCCGAACCAACCAGATTAAGAACTGTATAAGTAATGGCTGTTAACAAACTGACAAAAATATATAACACAAACAAAACAATCAGTCTCAACGCCCAAAAATATCTTAGCATTAAACAAAACGCGACTCCAACCAATCCTGTCACTTATCAACTGTCAAATGTCACACAGAACCGCCACAGAATTGATCGGCGATTGATTTCCAACTGTTCCAATAGGCTTTGCAATGTACAAAAATACAGCAAATAATAGCTCTCTTCGCGAAACCTAAGTGTATATCATTGAAGCGCCTACCTCTAACACATACATACAATTATATAATATCCAATTATGATAATCGATCGTATTTACTGTCAGCGGCGATAGATCGCCTACTGGCGTAAATAGCGATCGAATCATAACGGACCTAATGTTACACCTAGCGTATACCAAGTACGTATAACCATTGACCTAACTAGAACTCTATTTTTATAGTGCTTCTTCGTTAGTAACGCAAATTATTAACTATTTACGTATATTTCTAGCCAAAAGGATTAGCAGCTACCACCTTTAAAACAATGACAATAATTTAAAATTCCTAATTAAAACTCCACTTAGGCAAGTTAAAGTGTATTACGTATACTTCGTTTTCAAATAGTTCTCCAAATATCCTAATTTAAACTAAGCTCAGTTATAGTCGCTAGAAGAGTTAACGGCTCCCGATAAGAAGAGATAAGATTATTCACTAAGTTATTAGTATAAACATACATTCAACGTTATACGTAGTTTAAGTTAAATCGTATACAATGCAGCGCAAAATAAGTACCGACGGCGCAACGTCGATTGTCGGTGAAAAACGATCGCACCCAAAACACCCCTTCACTGTCAATTATTTTGAAACTTTTGAATAAAACTTTACAGCGTCAAAGGGTTGGCCAATTGCAAAAACGAAGATTTTTAACTTAAACTAGCGGATATTCCTTAGGCTTCGTGGGAAGCCCTCGGAAGGTCCGTTTACAAGCGAGGGAGGCGTTTAAAAACTAAAATGCGAGCACCCCTCTATAGACTTCGTTTTTGCAATGGCCAAACTAAGAACAGGGGTGCACGAGATAACTCGTTGTCGAGTTGGGTGCTAGCTGGGGATCGCGCCTCTGAATGAGATGGGTTTTGCTATAGGGGGTACTCACGACGTCGGGGGTGGAGGCTCCGTCGTGGCTGGAGTCGGGGGCCGACCGCTCGCCGTTCGCGTCCGGGGGGCGTGCGCTCTCCCGCTCGTCGATCACCAGGTCGATGGGCATCTTGCCCTTCAGACAGCTGATGTAGCGGTGGCAGAAGTTGTCGCAAAGCTCGTGCACCTGCAGAAATGCATTGGTTAGCGAGCTGTTCACCTAGATGGAGTACCTATGCTGGATTTTATTGCAAGTATGATGAAAATTACTGCTAACTGAACCTGTTCAGTTCAGTGGGACCTGTCCCAAGGTTGTAGCTTACATATGAATAGATCCAGGGTGTGAGTCCTAGAAGAATTGCTTAGGCTATTTATTAATAGTAGTTATAGTCTAAATGCCTAGACGCTTTCAATTGTAAATCTTAAACATCCTGTATAGAGTGCATTTTATAATGCTGTAAATTGGAAACATAGGATATTGAGAGCAGTAGGATATAACCAAAAAGCCTTATGATATGCATTACAATGTGTAAGATTTGGGAACTCTTTTAAGTATAAAATACCTCTATCAGCTCTTCCATAACAAATTTAAACAAAAATTTTAAACTGGACTTTTTATAATAATAAAAAACAATTGAATAACATTAATTTGTTCACTATTTTAAAGTTCAGTATCTCCCATTTAATATTTGTAACCTGCACACTGTAGTACACTAGTACTGGAGATAAAAACACTGCTCATTCTAAACTGTGCCCAAAGTTCAGCGACTCCAGTTGAACGCACGAACATCGAAATACGACCTTTAAACTAATGTTAGTATACAATGCTACAAAAACACAACAATAGAAACAAAGGGAATACATTTGGAACCGTGGACCAACTGCCGTTTGCGTACTGTAGTAAAAACTTTACTGTAAAATAAATACAAAAATATTTCTCCATACATTTAAATACTGAATTATTTTAACGATTTTCTGAACCATTTCGACTACTTCAAGAAAAGATCGTACCAATTCTTAAAAGCGAGCTCATGGGCATGAGCGCTGGTATCACTTAACATTGCCCTCACATAAAAACCAAAAAAAAATCGGAAAACCAATGATTTTTAATTTTATGATATGGCAACAATTTTTAACGGACTTAAAAAATACTTGAGTATCTACTCTACTACTTGAGATGTATTTCAATGATAACGTATAGGTACCTAAACATGTGATAAGGAGCATGATGGTATGATGCTTCGAATTAAAGAAATAAAAAAGATAGAAATAAAACATGGCATCGCCTATCAATCTATAGAGCCCCCATAAAATCCGACCCCTAATCTTCTTTCCATAATTAACTTAGAAATTAACATATTACAAAAACAATTTAGCGGCGAAATGTAATAAACAGCAGGTGTCTGAAGGACCTTAGCGGATTTGAAAATAGAACAACGCCGGAAGCGGAAACAGTGCAACCGTTGACAGCTAATTATGTTCGTCTTCCTAATCGACAGCTTTTTCTAATTTACAGGAATACACTAAAATAGTTATAACGTTTAGTTCACCTAGTCCTAACAACAACCCGCTCGAGGGGAGTTCCAGGAAAAGAAACGTGGGAAGAAATGGATGATTTTAGGATTTATTTATTTTTTTATAAAAACTGCCCCAAAAAGTATGAAAAAAACAACTATTTTTATTAATAATCTGTAAATTCTCAAAGAATTAAAAGTGAACTTTGAATAAAATTCGAATAATCCGTTCCTTGGAACAAGTTTGTCATCGTAACTCTTTCGATATCCAAATGCGGATCAGCGTCCCATGAAAATTGTAAACAACATAACTACCATTCACCACACGCAATAATAGCCTTTAAACATAAATTCTAAGTGTCATTATCGTATAAAAACATATGATGATGAGACGGTATGGTGTTGATGGCTTTAATGAGGTATTACGACATTCTCGGTCCCAATTCCCGAATCCGAGGCGATTATCGTTACTAACATCAAAACTTTAAATTTAGAACGCCAAGATTATGGCTTCACAATTTAAACGTCGAAGTTTGATTTCGATGAAACATATACGAGGCTTTTGGACACTGAATAAACCAAATTCGCAAGACGGTGCGATCTCTTGTTATTTTAAGTAGAGTATTTAAAAACACATCCTTGTACGTTTGGCAAGTGTAAAAACAAATTAATCAGTATCGTCCGGTACATTTATAAAGGTATGCGGGAATTATTTTTAAAGTTTTGAGGGCTGTCAGTGCGCCAAGGCGTGGGCGCTATATCTGTGCCACGGTCGATGTGCGATTAAAAGGGTTTTTTGTAATACCTACCCACTTCCCGCACTAATGCGGCTTACCTAGGGCTGTCATGGCCGGCATTTTTAAACATAAAAACAAACGATAGTTTTCTGTTTATAATCACGTCATATTATTATCTATTTAAGGTAAAATACTAAATGCTTATATTTTATTACTAATTATAGATTAAAGTACGAATAACTTTTATTTAACACCCATTAAGTGTTACTGCTGTTAAAAAATCATTTATTCAATCAAAGACCTATTACTATTTTCTAGCTTCGCGCCAACCCTGAACTTGCGGCCTGTGGGTGTGACTAGCGCAAATTGGAACTTTTTTTTAAATTAAAATAACAAGTTTTGATTTCATAGAATATTTTGACATCCGTAAATTGTTCCATATATTTTGGTACCTTGCAACATTCATCATATAACATTTATTTTAGCGTATGATTTAATTAATATTCATGTTTTCCGTTACTAAATCAACCGTGAAATGTTATGTGACAGATATATTTTTATTCCGACGTTGATTTGACTATAAATAATAAACGCGTTCTTAATTTGACGCGAATAGAATCTATGGTTTCTTTGCGGAAATTGTAATTTTTAAAATTCGAATTCCATAGCCACATTTTAAATTATACGTAAAGTATAGGAATATATTAAAGTATTAATACTTTTATTTACCGGCACTCAAAGGTATTCGTCCGACATTTCGATGGGTTAAGATTCTTTTCATCGATTTAAATAAAAACCGGTCGAGATTTAAATTGAGCTGATTCGCACTTGTTTTTTTGCTACTGACCGAGTTTATACAAACTAATATATCTTAAAGTTTATATATAGTTTTGCTTACGCGCTACTATGCTATTTACGTATCATATACAATACCTAACCACACCATTAGTAATGTTTATTCTTCCGTATAAGCGATATATGTAAACAGTTAATTTTTTTTTAAATATTCATAAAGGAGCTTGAAGCTTTACCTCAAACATTTGACGTTGACAATGTACCAAGCAGATGTGTTTATTTTTTATCCGCAAAGTCATTAAAACCACACAAATCGTTAATAAAACAATAAAAATTCCATGTGACTAAACGTATGTTGGTATGGTTATAAAAGTTATAGTTGCGTCATAAAGAGGGTCCCAGGTTCGAGGCCCGTAAACTAACAAATCTGACCTACATCGTAAATCACTTAGCCACGTTACAGATAACGTTTACGACTTAGTAACATAAAAAGGGCTAGGTTTTAATGAGTGCCTGTAAACGGAACAGAACAAGGTGTTTAATAAAGATATATAGAATTCTTAAATTCTTGTTTTAAACTTTTCTTTTAATAATAAAAAAGTAGCAGGCCGTTAAGAAAATGCTATTAAAAAAATATAAATTGAATTTGTGGATTTGAATAGTCGAAATCTGGCCATTTATAAAAAAATAAAACGTTTAAAAGAGATAGACAAAATGAATACATAAAGTAATTTGGGTACATACGTATAGACCAATCAGGTCCGCTGTGACAGGACCGCCGCCGGCCATGTTTTAAATTTCGAATTTCGAACATAAATCAAAAACGTTATTGGATATTATAATATAGGATAATTCTTTTTAAGTGTATGAATGATAAGTGAGTTTTTGTACCTGTTCCTATATTAACAATTTAAATGATTTAGGTATTTATCGATGTGGTATTTTTTACATCGGTATGATCACGTATTGTTTGACCTTTGGTTATTCCAATTACAATAGGTTTTAGATATATTCGATATGATTATACAAATCGAAAGATAGTATGTTTATTTGTTATTCATATTAAAATTCTAACTATACGAAATAGGAGTCGCGGGCGTAGGTAATAATTAAAGTCTTTATACCTGTTTTAATTGTTGATATCAAAAACAGTTTTTTGTTGAAATCCCATACGTCGCTTTATATCTCGTCTTAAGTTTTTTGTACAACGAAAAAATACCGTTAGATTCATTTCCGTTTCATTAAACATTTCGAGCTCTTTGTAATATTAATGTGTTGGATAAAACGTAATTTCAAACTTGTTCTTTATTTAAAAATCTATTCTCTTTTTAAAGTATAATTCTTAATTCAAATTTAAATAATTTATGACGTTCGTCTTTTGAGGTTATTAACATTAAAATCTATCAGAAACTTGCGCAAGTGTCAGTATATTTTTTTGGTCAACAATCAGTTTTGTCAATATAAAGACCTCCTTTAATTCAAGTAAAAATCTGTTGAAAGAACACATAGAATAGTTCCTTGTTTAAATTTTAAAAAACCATTGGCTATAGATGTACAGTCGTTCAGAAATGGTAATATTAGTAAAAAAAAGTATACAATGCGGTATAACGAGTGTAACCCAATCTGAATCTGGCTGGAGGGCGAGATAAAAGCCATTAAAAAAATAAAGCCGCGTTCCAAATTCAAAATATCGAGCGCGGGAGTTTGAATCGTATGCATGCGTTGTGGTAAAGATGTTGGTATAATAATCATAAGTTAATGAGTCCCAATTATTTGTTCGAACAATAGATGGCGCTTAGTTAAAAAATGACTTGTTACAAAGTATTGTGACGTAATAATTATTTTTAATTATCACATTTCGTAAATTAATTCGATGGGTTAATCCCAAGATTGTATTAATTAAAAATTTGAAATATAATTAACATGGACATGCGAAAAGTGTGATTGATCTTACACACCGTTACAACATAGCGCAGACAGGTTTGCAATTGATATGGGAAATAGCATATTATGAAATTGCTATACTATATTTTACTACGGTAAAAAAAAATTAAAAAGGCAGTAACTGCCTATATTTAGTATTTGACAGATCCCTAAAGTTTTTCAAAAATGGAATATGAGACTAGAACCGTATTCCATTTTTGAAAACCGATATTCCATATCAAAAAGAACTAATTCAAAATTTCAAATTCCGAACGGGTCATCGATATCTTATCTCAATTCGATCGTTGTGAGTATAATCGAATATTGTCAGGTGATCAAAACTGGTTCCATAATGTATTCCCTCGTTATATAAAAGACACTTACTTTTTCTAATTCTAAGAGGTGAAACCGTAGGACTTGTATCGCTTGCACCATCTGTGGACAAAAAAAAATTAGAACACACGTTTCAAAACATAACGATTTTTTATATTAGAAGTTAGATTATAATTACGTATAGACGAGAGATATGGGCGAAAGACTAAAGCTTTAGGGCGAATTAAATAGCCATTTTCTACTAAGAAATTACTAAAATTTTCCTTAAAGCTCTCGTTAGTTAATTAGGCATTAAAGTACGCAGAGTTCTATCGTGAGTACGGATGTATTAAAATCATTGATTAGGTCATTTTATAAAATTAATTTGCGGTTTTTACATAATTTTTTTTTATATAATAGGAGGTAAACGGTTAAGTGATAGGACCACCCATGGACACTAAAATTACGAGCCGCAAGTGCGTTGCTGGCCTTTTAAGAATTGATACGCTCTTTTCTTGAAGGACCCTAAGTGGATTCGGAAATACTTCAGTACTAGGTTCCACATAGTGGTTGTACGCGGCAAAAACTGCCCCAAAAACGCTCAGTTGTGGAACGATGGACGTTTAGGTGATACGGATGGTATTTTACATGTTAAAACTAGACTTTACCGCTGTCCCGATATAAGCGCATTCAAACAAACAGTATAACACACTTTGGTAATAACTCCATTTGTTCTAAGAACCCTTTCGATAAATCAACTTGATAGACGAGCGATGCATTTTTAATATAATTGATTTGTGTGTGATTATTTGGACGTGTCTAGAGTGAATAATGTTATTTATGTGTGACTACGGTCAAATGATACCGTTTTGGGGCATTGGACATGGAGTTATGCCTCAAAAATAAGGTTATAAAAGTATTTAACAAGTATTGTTTTGGGTGGGCGAATTGTAACACCAGTGTTGGCCTGGTAGCTACGCGTGCGACTCTATCCATGAGGTCGTAGGTTCGATCCCCGGGTTGTACTATCAATACGCATTTAACATTCGCTCTTATGTTGAAGAAAAACATCGTGAGGAAACTGACTTGAATTAGACCCCAAAAAGTCGAAATGTGTCAGACCCAGGAGGCTGATCACCTCTACTTGCCTATTGACAATCATGAAACAGATACAGAAATCTGAGGCTCAGAGCTAAAAACGTTTGTTATTCTATTCTTTTTTGTAGTACTTTCTATAATCCAATAGCAAAATGGGGATGTCTGTTTTATTAAGGCTACATAAATATTGGATTAAAAACAATTGATTAAATAGGGTGTGGTCGATCTTATTGACTTACAAATGCAAACGATGAATTGCTTTTCAACTTAAAATGGCCTTTTAAAAGGTAAATATTGTTTTATAAGAGATTTATTTTTAATAAAATATGAAACTGTTTTAATTTAAGAGCTCTTTAAATTATTGAAGTCATGACACCGTCTGTTAGAACAAAAGTCAACCCAGAAACCTAAAAAGTCAAGTGACAGTAAACATGGGGTCTGTTTGTTCTCTATGCTACTGGTCATAAAGTTGTTATCTTTTTATCTGTGGAGGAATTATCGGCCAAGATGTTGGGAAAATAAACCTTACGGAAGGAAATATATGTTTTAATTTTACATCCTATATACATTCTTGGCTATAAAGCCAAAAAATATTCTTTTGTTCATAATTTAATGTGAAGTAAAATAGTGCTGTTCTTCCTCTAAAATAAAAAGAGTAGCACCAACGCTATGTGGAACAAGCCCAATGAACTAGTCCTGAATTAATTCGACTTAGGGTCCTTATAGGAAAGAGCGTACCAATTCTTAAAACACCGGCAAGACGAGCCTTATAGCATTAAGTGTCCATGGGCGGCGGTATCATTTAACATCAGGTGAGCCTCCTGCCCCCTGTTCTATAAAAAAAATTCTAGACCGAGCTAACCGACTGACAGTCCGGCCCGAAGGACCAAGGCCAAGAAGTATAAATATCCTTAACAGTGGGATAAACTTTATTTTTAAAACGCGTTTCAGGGTATGATGTAAGCATTTCGGAGTCTAAGACACTTCTTCGGGACGTTGTGATACCTATCATTGTTTTAAGGAAGGAAAAAAATAGTTTATACATTAATACGTTTTAAAGATATCTCCCTAATTATTCACAGTATTGTTGACTCAGGCTAAACCCTATCTGATGGTGTTAAACGACTCAAAATGCAGCAGGAGCAAACACAGATGTGACGTGTGCAAACAACTTCACTGCGTTTGGGGACCTGTAGTAACCATGCAGTCCAATTTTATAGGATAATTAGTCGTCTCATTATACATAAATTTAAGTAGAAATAAAACTTAATTTTGAAATAAGGGGTGTGGCAATTAAAGCCTAGAATTATCAATTTATGAACCAGTGCATCAAGCAAGGGTGTTGTAACATTACTTTGAATTTTCGTTAATGTCTTTTTTTGTACAAATAATAATGTGTGAAGATATTTTTTTATGTACCAGGAGGCAAACGAACAGGTGGCTCATCTGATGTTAAGTGATACCGCCCATGAACAATCACATTGCCGCAAGTGTGTTGCCGGCCTTTTAAGCATTGGTACGCTCTTTTCTTGTGTCATGGCATTATTAAAATTTAAAACGTCTTGTGTGCAAGTAAAATAAAATCGCATTTTCTCCAGCATTCGAAGCCTAAAATGAGGGTATTGAATATTTTAAATATCTCTTCCTTAATATGTAATAGTTGTCATCCTACACCCATAACTAATCTGTGGTGGCACAATAAACATTGTGGGTTTTAAGTTTGAACTTCTCAAAAACAAACTATTGATCTTTGACAAACAGAATACTATACCATCATAATGATAAACATATGTTTTTGATATGATTAGTCAAAATTTAGTTTTGCAACTTTTAAAGCTCTTTTTTAAATAACAAACGGGCAGGAGGCTCTGATGTTAATTGATACCGACGTTCATGGACACTCGATGCCAGAGAGCTCGCGAGTGCGTTGCCGGCCTTTTATCAATTGGTACGCTCTTTTCTTGAAGGACCCTAAGTCGAATCGGTTCGGAAATACTTCAGTAAAGTAGAAACAATATATTAAGTACGTACAGGTATGTGCAATTAACATAAAAATGTATTGCCCAGGATTAGAATTGAGATGTCATGACTTATAAATAGAGACTGTAAGTAGTGTTATTAAAGACTTTCTTATAAAAAATAACACATACATAATTAAAGAAATATATAGTTTAAAAAGCTATTGATGTATGAATGACACATTGCAAGCGGGATATGACCAAGTGTCAGCTGGGCCTTGGGACAATAGCCCCTGGGTATTTGCAGGGTTAATGAGACAACCTTGAGAAAAGGCTTTAACGGTTAACCGCTGAACCAATTTCGCATTGAATTAAGGCTTTACAATAATGGGTAATGGGATAATTAAAATTGTTGCTACGTAATTGTAAGTAATAAAAGTTCATCAATGTATAGATACGTAATAATCATAATGTTAGAATTAATTTCTTAAATTTTTAAGTAAAATTCGGTAGCGCTTCAATCTTTTAGGTCTGGGCCTCAGATTTCTGTATCTGTTACATGATCATTTGTCAACCTAAGTGATCTGACACAGTCGATAGTTTGGGTCTAATGCCGGATTTCCTCACGATGTTTTCCTTCAATTTTAAATTCGCTCCAAGAAGGTCCAAAATCCGGGGATCAAACCTACGACGTCAGGTATGAGAGTCGCATGCTGAAGCTACTAGGCCAACTGCTCTGAAATTGGCTCCAAATGTGAAGATAATATAAAATCATTAATTAAAATTGTTAATTTACTGCTAAAACTAGACAGACATGCAGTCGATAACAATAAAAAAATCAATACAAAATTAAATAGGAGATATAATGTAATAGGTAGGTACATAATGCGTAGGTGGCCTATGTCTAACTATTATAATAATGGCCAAATAATATACTGAACAAAAATGTAAAATTTATAACGGTGTCATACCAAGATGAAAAATTTCATAAGAACACGTAAACTGCTGGTCCGATTTCAAAAGTACATCCCGTAACATACTATATATTTCCTATATATATCATATTTCCAGAGACCGTATTTACAAAGAAACAAGCAACACATTTATTAAATAAAAACGTCTAGTAAAGCTCAAAAAGACACCAAAAACTGCCAAGAAAGCTCTGTTTGTGTTCCTTATCAATGTGCTTATCAGAATGTTTGTGACTGCTACCGTTCAAGATACAATGGAGACGGCGAAGGGAAAATTGTTTCACTAGTCTTGTTGATTTACCTGATGTTAGCATAACGTTTTAATATTTAGGTTTTTAATTAAGGACTTATAAACTGAAAGCCTGATTGATGAAGCTCACAATATAAAAATTAGTCAGAAGTATCCTATGTCGAAATCATTTGAATTCTAAGCTTAGTGGGGCACGAACAAGCTTTAAAAAAGCCTCGGTTGTATCATGATGAACGTCAAGATGTTTTGGAGTATGGGTGGGTTGTAGGTCGAATAGCTTAGAGGGCAATGGGGCGTGAAAGAGCCTTAAAAAGCCTCAGTTGTGGAATGATAGACGTCGAGGTTAGAACGTCCATTAAAACACTTCTAAACTCAGCATATAAGCTCAAAAGTTTCGATTCAAATCAAAATATCATTTATTCTCATAGATAACACAATGTACACTTATGAACGTCAGTAATGTATAAATATCTCCTAAATTCACAGTGCCTGTTCTGATATCAAGAAAGAGAAGATAACTAGCTTACGGTACAACATGGGATGAAGCAAAGTTAAATACCGAAACTGGCTTAAATAAAATAGCAAAATGGCTTAACCATAACCTATTAACTCTTAATACTACTAAAACGAAATTCATTCTTTTTGGAAATACAGTACGATCTCTCCCAATTGGAAATGATTTCGGGATTCAACTACACACCTGCCAATACAATGTACAAAATGAATGTAACTGCACCTTTCTGGATCGAACCAAAATAGTTAAATACCTGGGAGTGCTCCTAGACGAAAGATTAACATGGGTCCCACACATTAACTTGTTGGCGGGGAGAATAAGGAGACTCATATGTATTTTTAGGAAGCTGAGGCACGTAGCGGATCACAAACTAATAAAAAATGTGTACACAGCACTGGCTGAGTCTATCTTGAGTTATTGTATCTCTTCTTGGGGTGGTGCCCGAAAGACCCATCTGATAGAACTAGAAAGAGCACAACGTACCTTACTTAAAGTCATTAAATTTAAACCATTCAGGTACCCTACGGTTGATCTTTATTCAGAATGCGACGTCCTAACAATCAGACAACTATATATTAAAAATATAATAATCTACCAACATAAAAAAATAATATATGATGATGCCATCGCAAATAGAAGATCACATAGAGTCTGTCCCACCACCCAAGCAAAAACAAGCTACTTACAAAAATTTCAATGTTATACAGGCCCCATGTTGTACAATAGACTGAATAAAATTCTTAATATTTATCCCCTTAATATCTATGAATGTAAAATAAAACTGGTTGAATGGCTAAAAACTCAGAAATATAATGAAATAGAAAACTTGTTTACTAATGTAAAATAATAAAATTTTCCCTTTTTAAAGTATCTAACTTCAGTCCTAAGAGTGTGATGAAATGTAAATTAAATATAAAATCTTAGTACTAAATTTTATATTCCGTAATTATATAAATTATAACAACAATAAATTCAAGTTTCTCATCCACAAGATTTAATAAAAAAATAAAAATAAAAATAAAAAAATATTTGTCGAAGTTCACATTTACTATAGTCTAACCTATTGCAACAACTTTTTTTAGATTCTACCCTCACTTAGTTTTATAAACAATAAAATTATAACCCGTTCAAATATTTAATGACAAACAATCTAACTAATGTGTTAAAGACACTGGAAGGAACTAGCGTTTAAGATACAGGCTAGGCCTAGTTTAATCGCTAGTGCACATATAATTATTTTATGTTCGAGGTTGACCAAATTAATAGTGAAAAACAACGCTTCGTTGCATGTTCGTTGCATATTGTATGTTTATAACCTTTAGAATGTAAGTACCAAAAATGTTTTCGTCAAATAAAGTGATTTTTATTTATTTATTTTTATTACTACTAAGACTAGAAAAACTGCTTTTCTAACAACACATTCCATAGTCCATCAGTGAAAGAAATCTAATAAAATGAACGCATGAGAAAGTGGCTATTTTGACATGTCATTTCGTTGCCCACGGTGAACCTATTTTATAATGTTTAATTCTAATCCGAGGCATGAATGGCCACCGTCGATTCGTAATGGCTCAAATTTTATTTGTCCAAAATCGGTTAAGTATCCGTAACGAACGGGCTGGTGGGTGGTCGCCGTGTTTTTTAATTTTTTGTTTGACGCTAGACCACGGGTTGCCAGTCTCTTAAAGGTTACATCGTAATCTAATACGATTTTTTTTATATTTAATAAATATATTATATTAAAACGGAAAATTACAATCTATTCTCTTTGGAGCAGCGACTCTTGGGCCGTGGGGTTCAAGTGCACAGGCGCTAATTAAAGATTTAAGTTGGCGCTTGGTAGTTACCGGTGACCCCAGAGCTGGTGCTTTCCTCGCCTCAAGTATCAGTGAGGAAATCCTGCCAGCGTTATAGGCACATAAGGGCCAAGCCTTTTAAATTTGTTGTAATTTTCTATTTATAAATTTTTAATTATTATTATTCATTTCAAATAAACTGATTGACTGAACTGTCACAAATTATAAACATATGTCCAAATGATAAAAGAAAGAAGATGAAAGAAATGTCAAGTATCTAAGAGCACTGTAGAAGACCCTTTATAATTAGTGTAAATCTTTAAACCTGAACAAATAAGGCTTTTATAATATTCACCAGCCCTTGCTATAAAACAAAGTGATTTACGACAATAATTGTAGTTATACGAAATCTATAAATACGTTAATGGCAACCCTAGCCGCGGGGGACAAAAATCTCCAAGGTTTTATGACATACAATACTTTTTTATTTGCCGATGTTGCCAGTTAATTTTAGATTTGAGCAATCAAATTGTAAATTATTTGGTCACTAAAGTGTGATATATGAATGAAGTACTTACTAATGAATCAACCTCCGGATCCGCTATGTAATAAGGTTTCTCTTGACGTATCTGGAAGAAAAGAAAATCATTTATTAATAAAATCAACAAAAACATCATTAAATTGTATAAATTACATAAGAAGTTTATTGCTGTGGCTGTTATGTTCATAACAAAGAACACAAAAGATGAATACAAATAATTACACACATAAAAATTACGAAAACTCGCACAGTTGCAAGGTAGAAATTCAAAAATAGAACGAAAACATCGCGTCAGGTAATATTAGCGGTTACACTTCGTTGACTACAAAGACTATAGATCTTATCATAGATACACAAATCATAGAGAAACACTTCTACGATTTAAATTATCATAATTATTAACACGTTATAACTTTACAGAAAGGCGAATAATGTACGATTTGATTTATTCAACTTAGTTTATTTGTATGAGGATAAAACCAGATATTTATTATTATTTTTTAGTTAAGCTAACAATAGATTTGAAAAACTAAAAATAAATAAGTATCACAATACAGCGAGGAAATGCGAGCGTTTCATTACCAAACTTTTTAAATATTCTATTTATACTGTGTGTATAATACAAAATCTTAGTTCCCTCTTTAGTCTATTCTTTGCTCGGTCTGGTTATTCGCTTAGTCTATGAGTACCTTTTTTCTTGACCGGAAATGCTATACTATCACGCATCTGTGCACGCTGGCGGAATTTTAAATGTCATAGTTTTTTGTGTAAAATGAAAATAATACGTACAAAAACGTGGCTTTAGCTTGTTTTTAACAACTAACAAGTAATGAAACTTTGTTATTAAGATAGGGTCATGCACTCGAATGTAATACCTTAAGTACCTACTATAGTCCCACAATTGTGAAAGCCTTTGTATGATACTATGAAGACTGGTTATACATATTTATCACATCTGTAATGTATCGGGGAGTTTTGACCTAGTGGCTTCAGCGTGCAACTCTCATACCCGAGGTTCGATCCCCGGCTGCACCAATTAACTTTATATTTACATTTAACATTGGCTCGGACGGTGGTGGAAAACATCGTGAGGAAACCGGCTTGCCTTAGACCCAAAAAGTCGGTGTATGTCAGGCACAGCTGATTACTGATTTATTTACTTTATTTTTATAATAGTTTCGAGTTTAATTAAAGTTTCTAGAACTACTGAAACGAATGTAAAAAATTTCACACGCCACATATAATTTATGACGATTGTGATAAATACTTGTGTAACTTATAAATCACTTAAAGTCACTTAAAGGCCATTGTTAGCTAACATATATGCTATATTAAGACAAATCTAAAAGTACAAGAAATAATAACATATAATCCCACAAGGCCGTGTACCTGAAAAGCTATCGTTAAATATTAATATAGCATTATTTTCCATTTATTTAAATAAGGTCAGTGACCTATGACGTATGCCCATCTCCAACCAATCTCGTGAGGTCACGCCTCTTCATGGAGGAAGTCCCTCATTTGGGGGCTCATCGACCCGAAACCCCCCACTTTTGGTCAAATTAAATGCTAATACGACACCCACGCGATGCTTTGAGTATGGTTTTGTTTTTTTTATACATAGTTTCGAGGCTATATGTGTATGTGTATATATAGCAGGCCAGCTACTTTTCTGTCCGTTTGTTGATAGAGGCTTTCCGACTCTATTTTTTATTTAAATGAACCACTGACTCAAAAAATACATTACTTTATTTAAGTTATCAAAAATCCCGTGAATAATACATACACAGGGAAGATATTGTTTTGTATCAGTGATAATAAAAAGGCAGAATTCTCATGAAAGCTTCGTGGAATCCGCCTCTAACCCAAGACTAAGCGAAACTAAACAAATTTCACAAGAAAGACACACATATAAATCATACTTAAACTCTTTTTATAAATATAACTGACTTAAATTCTTCAGCGACAATTGTCGGGCCTATTCATGGTCCGTCTACCTGGTCCTATTGTGCACTTTAGGCCAATTGTAAAGCTAATTGAATCAATGCACCGTAGGCCTTTGTGTCTTGTCACGGAGATACAAATTCCCATTCCTGTCACTTTATGACAAGATTCAGTCTTTGACAATCACAATACTATGTCAAGCATTTGACAAACCTGGTAAAACGCGTTAAAAAAATATTGGATTGTTATTAAAACAAAAACTGTGTAATTTTGAGGATTTCAAAAATTGTTTCATAGAAGGACGGGATTCATAATATATAAATAAATACATAAATCAGTGGCGCTACAACCTTTTTAGGTCTGGGCCTCAAATATCTGTATCTGTTTGATAATTTGTCACTTCTAAACTCATCTACTTTTTGTGTCTAAGGTAGGCCGGTTTCCCTCGATGTTTTCCTTAGCTCTTCGAGCGAATGTTAAATGCGGACATATAAAGAAAATCCAGCACACCCGGGAATCAAACCTACAACCTCAGGGCTCATCCCTCGCACACTGAAGAGTACTAGGCTAACACTGCTCTTATAAATAAATTTTAGTCAGTTTTTACTCAAAATTAATTTCGAATAAGGCATCAGACATTATTAACTCAACTTTAAAGAAAAAATAATGTGTCATTCTTACTATGTTCGTTATATATATATTATATTGTTTAAAGTTATTATATACGATAAACATATATGTTTGAAATGTTTTCCTGTCCACCATTAAACGTATAAAGGAAGCCCTAATAAGACAATAAAATGATTGGACATATTTTAACGTGACATTTATAGTTCCGGAAGAATACAAGCGCACGCGCATCCTATTAATAAAATTCGTAACAGATATTAATACACTATAATTTTAACTACTTCAGAAGCCTGAGTTTTAAAAAAAAACCACCTGCACATCGCCGTCAATCAAAAAACTTATGAAATAGGAGGACCAAAATGTATGGAATAATTTACCATTAAATTCCCAAATCTCTTATGATTCTCGATCATATGTTGTGGGTGACAAGTGCCAAAATTGTCTACACGGATTTAATAATCTTTGACGAAATCGATCAATCGGGAATCTTAGGTAGCCTTCTCAGCTCCGTATAAATAGATTTTTTATTAAAAATTACAGGGTACCGCGTTTGGTAACGATTTTGATGCTTTCGATTATACCTTACTTAGGATAATAAGCAGTTTGGTGATGCTAATTAAATAACGCACTTGTCCAATGAAGAATAAAGACTAATTTTAAATGGAGCTTTTTTTCGTTTGCTTATCAATTTTAGTAAGGTTTTTTGGTCCTTAAGTTCATTCTAGTTCAATACCTTTGGATAGAAACGTAAATCGCTAACCAAAATATACTGTGTGGTCCGAACTGCGAACGTTTTGAGATCCATAAAATTCGAACTACTTGTGAACGAGTGAGTCGTAAATTCTCTATAAAGTTAAGTTTATACAAATTCGGACCTTTTGTTTGCTCGGCCCCGCCATAAATATGTAAATTATAGAAAACTATTCATAAGTGGAATTCATAAATATTTTAGTGATCGTAACATCGAAAATATGCAACGGTGAGCTTCGAAACTCGTTTGGATTGGGGTCGGATCAAGTAATGACGCGTACGCACAAAAAAATGTTATTCTACACTGCACATGTTCCTATACCCCCGCCGGGACGAATGGGGATTTCTGCATTTCACTGATAAATGCGTGAATGTTGGGCGTTGTCCTCAAAGTGTATTTCGTGATTCAATTTTCAAATTGTTAGTTGTCTTTGAACATTTGAAGGTATTATTATTTTAAAAATCGAACGATATTACGTAAGCGTATATTAAAAACTAATCAGACATGTATTGGAAGATGTCTATGAATTGAAAAGAAAATGTGGAGAAGAAAGACGGAAAGTCTAAAAGCAGATGGCCTAGTCCACGTGAAGACAAGACAGCCAGAGCGAGACAGCGAATACGAAGTTTTTCTTGCATTTTTTGCTTTGCCTTCGAAAATTTTATTTTTAATACAAGAAATTCTAAAGATACGAGCAGGTAGACGCTCGCAGGGTGTTTGGGTAATTTTTTTATCTCGCCAAGAATGCAAGTTGATTTACGATCTTGGTGTCTGACGATTTGTGACTCTGATGCGTTTTGTCACTAACGGAGATTTGATTTATTAATTTATATTAGGGCGTGATCGTGTTTTTGACAGTTGCCACTAACGTGTAATTTTAGTGCGGGACCTGTTATTTCGTTCGGAATGATTTGTCTTCTAAATCACGGGTCATTTATGTTTTTGTACGAGACGTCATTCTATTTGATTAATCAAGTATTTCTCATTATCTGTGCTGCAAAAACTGACAGTACAAATTAAGCTAAATTGTAAATTCATCTCATACAGATGAATAATGAGTGGCGATTGACGAAGAAAGTATAGCTGTTTGTTTGTTTGTTTATTTACGCCAGACCAGCTCAATATTTCTTAGTTTTTTCTTTGTTTCTGAGTAGTGCTGACGGCAGGTCTGACATTTAGATAGATATATTATACATAAAATACTAAGGAATTAGGTTTATTAAACATTTAACTCAATGAGTTAGAGCTTAATCCATCGCACAGGCAATAAACTTGAAACATACCGCGTCTCCACTCGTGATTACACCTTTACGATCTACTTTTCAACCCTCTGATCGCGTTAATGGCCGAAAAACTGACCTCCTGGTCCAAATTACCCCCAGGGGGACGCTTAAACGCCCGGATAACGCAGGGAATATGTGATTTTAGCGTTCAACTAAGCTATTAAGTGCACACTTACATAGTTCTTGATTAGACAAAAAGTATTAGACAATTGTATACATATATAGCTTTGGTATATAGGCAGTGTTGGCCTGTTGCCTTCAGCGTGCGACTCTCACCCTGAGGTCTTGGGTTCGATCCCTGGATGTGTACCAATGGAGTTTCTATGCTCATTTAATATTCGTGAAGGAAAACATCGTGAGGAAACCGACTTGCCTTAGACCCAAAATATCGGTGTGTCAGGCACTGAAGGCTGATCACCTACTTGCCTATTAGATTGACAATCATGAAACAGATACAGAAATCTGAGGCCCAGACCTAAAAAGGTTGCAGCGCCACTGATTTATTTATTTTATATAGCACTCTCGAACTGTTTCTTCTTTTATTTTTGATGACGTCAATTTGCAGCCCGTTGTCATAGACAATTCAGACATCAGAAAATTATATCGGTTTTTCAGAATAGTCCTACAGCATTATAAACATACATGTAGTGACGTAAGCAATGACGTCACAGAATAAATCTCCCCAAACCGATCGATTATTTGATCAAAGCGTTTATATTTCGGGGCTGACTGATGAAAAACTGTTTATTTTTAAAGTACGCGTGTTCCTCGATTTTGTATACAATCCCTGAATGTTTATTTGTCCGCACTTGAGATACAAGGGTAAAATCGAATAAATAAATTTGCATTCATACCCGCCATATTTAATTTTGAAACGGTCAACGCACTTATAAGCGGTCAATACGTTTTCATAAAAACTCTAATGTTAAAACCTATTTGGAATACAAAGATTATTTAGTCTATGAAATTAAAAGATAGAGTAAAACTAGAAGAAATAAAAGACAGACACAAAGTTTAGACAAGCTGTTACTTAGTCAAAGACTGAAATTCAAATGGACAGGACACAATATGA
The DNA here is from genome assembly GCA_963693345.1 of Pieris melete. NCBI lineage: Eukaryota > Metazoa > Arthropoda > Insecta > Lepidoptera > Pieridae > Pieris > Pieris melete. The sequence goes on from CAVNZK010000003.1 coordinate 943,672, forward strand.
GAAAAGACAAAGATAAATGAATGAATAAAGCGACGGAATGGCTTTCTAGCTATGACAAAAGAAAACGAGGAAGACAAATATGAAGATGGAAAGATATAAGTAGAGCAGGTGCACCAATGTGGCTACGTAAAGCTAGACACCGAGAAGAGTGGAAGCTCTTAGAGGTGGCCTATGTCCAAGGACAAGCTGTAAGATAGAAATTAACCGGCTTGCCGATTAATTATTAGTGTTTATAGTACTTCACATTTTTGTGTACTAGGATAAGAATTTTACAAAAATATAGGCTATTATTATTATTCATTCTAAAGTATAAACTTCAAGCCAAACAAAAACTTAACGGGGATTATTATAAAAACGTTTTTATTGAAATTATTATTCATTTTTACTAAACGTTTATCGTAAAGAAGATTAAAATAAAGAAGTTATACATCTGCCCCTTAATCCTGCATCTTTCGCTTTTATATTTGTATTCATCGATAAAAACTTGAATACATTCTTATTTTTTTAATAATGGCCAGTATCAAAACATTTTTTTTCTCTCCAGCCAGTTTTAGTCAAAATATTTCTTTTTAATAATATGTAACCTTTTTGCTTACATTAGTAGTCTGTAGGTAGGTACTTAAAAGTTTTTAAATTTACAAAATTTCCGCATTTTTTTATTATAATTAGCTCTGGTATAATTCATAACGCTTTTTCATTACTTTTTACGTCAAAAATGAAGAAATATATTAATTTCGCGCTATTTTTAAAACTATAGTCAACCCTAAACAACCACAGACGTGTAAAAAGCATATGAATATTGCATGCTCTTTTTAATCCCCCAGAACCCCTGGGGGTTAAATTAAAGTGTAATGGTGCTATGTTTAATAACTTATCTGCGGGTGAGTTTTGTTAATATCATTTATAAGTTAATACTATAAAGGGATCGGGGTCCGTGTTTGCATGTTTGTTTATTACTTTTATATTTTTTTATTTTGCTTTTGTTATAACATTACAGTTTTTTTAAAGATTTATTGAGACAATCGTAACCGTTAATTTTAACTCACCTTAAGGTAATCGAACCTACGACCTCAGGGATGAGAGTGTCGTTCGCTAAACCATTGCATTATAAACGATAAATAGAAAGTCGATGAAGCATTAAAGAAGACGTCAAGTAATTCCGTTTAATATTCATTAATTACGTTCCTTAATCGGTCAATCAATCAATTAATGATTTTATTTCAATCTATGATATTATACAAGTATTTTTTTATTAATTCCTCGAACTCTGAGAAAGGTTTTTATGGAGAAATAATCTACTTGAAAATTTTAGTTTCATTTATTTACAAAAAATCAGTGGTGCTACAACCTTTTAGGTCTGGGCCTCAGATTTCTGGATCTGTTTCATGATCATTTGTATTATAGGCAAATAGGTGATCAGCCTACTGTGCCCGACACACACCAACTTTTTTAGTCTAAGGCAAGCCGGTTTCCTCACGATTTTTCCCTTCACCATTCGGGCGAATGTTAAATGCGCACATTGGTGCATTACTGGCGATCGAACCTTCGACCTCAGGGATGAGATTCGCACGCTGTAGCCACTAGGCCAACACTGCTCAAGTTTTATTTATTAGTTAGGTTTTTATTCCAGAAAAGCGAAAAGGCTCTAAAGGGTAGCATCGTAATTTTCCATATGTTAATAGCTACTAAAATGCGAAACTATGTTCGTGGGGGCAGCTTGTATATATTACTATTAAAATTAAAGCTAGCTAGCTAACAGCTGACATTAATACAAAAACTTTCATAATTAGCAAATAATCTATGGCATTTTAAAAATTAAAATTACAAGCGGAATGAAATTGAAATAAAAACTGGTATTCCATAATTACAGGGCAACACTGTCTAGGGTTGCGAGGGTAAATTAATTTTTAGTTACAGTTCGTATTGAAATAACCTAGCTCCCTAATAACAGGCGGCATTGATCAGGTTAAACATGTATATTAAGGGGGGCTTCTTTGTTAACTGATAGTTAATTTTAAATATGGAAAACGGATGTACCTACTACTTGTTATTTTCATTATATTTTCATTTATTTTTATGTAACAGGACGCCTACCTCGCCTGACGTGATACCGCTTATGGACTCACATCAGAAGTACGTTGCCGGCCTTTTAAGGCTCTTTTCTTGAAGGACCCTAAGTTGAATTGGTTCGGAAATACTTTAGTGGGCAGCTGGTGCCACAAATTGCCTTAAGAAACGCTCAGTTGTGGAACGACGGACGTCGAGGTGATACGGATGGTATTTTGTATTCTGCCTTGACGTCCGATAAAATCTAATCAGCAAATATATCTATAACAAGTAGTCAAATGGGGTCTAAGGCATATTCCCTGGAGTAAAAGGGAAAAAATGTACTTGTAAAAAAAAATCAAATCGACACAAGCTGAACCAAGAGCTAGGTTTATTTGTTATCTATGCCTAGAGGTTACTAGACTAAAATTGTCTATAACAAAATGAATACACCGAGCTTCGCTTTCTTTTTAAATTTAGAACTCATAAATTCGTAATTCAAATAAAGAAGCCTGGCGATAAATTCAAAATGGTGAAAACGATTTACGTTTTAGAAAATTAAACACATTATACAATTAGCAAATATATAGTTAGTATAGCCTGTAATCCGCGTCAGCTGGTTTTGACCCACCCTTATTTACCGCACCCCAAAGACCCACCATTGCCTTATTCTCAAACCGTCTCAGGGTCCAACGTATATCGGTTACCTCGGCAAAATTACGTTGACCCCATAAAAGTACCAGCGCCGTAAACATTTCATTTGAAATACGTTTGCGGCGGGTCAACCTACTTTGGTTACGTCAAATGCATGTGCTTTTTATTTTTAGGGATAAAGGATATGTAGGTTTATATGGGGATTGATAGCAATGGGCGGCTTTGGATTCGAATACCGGTTAAAAACCCTTAATATCATATTTTCCTCTTCCCTTTTATACGAAGATTTCATAGGTAATGTCAGGCAAGGAAAGAAAATACTAGAACTTCTATTTATAAGGCTTGAGTCTTATTAAAGACAAGTAAAGAAACCTGGGCCAGGGCCTCGAAGGGAGACTCAAAGCGGTGGTTGTTTGGAAAATAAAATCATCATATTTAATGTAAACGCAGAGATTATCTTTCAATTCTTAAAAGGTCGGCAACGCACTCGCGAGTCCATGGGCGGCACTATCACTGAACATCTGGTGAGCCTCCTGCCAGTTTGCCTCCTGTTATATAGAAAAAATACGGAATTCTTTAAAGATTTCTAAACGAGCATGTAAAACTATTTAGATGGCTATTTAATCTGCAATAGAATTGTCAGTTTTTACACAAGAAACGTCAAATAACTTTCCTTTTACGCAGTCGGTGAACGCGGCGAGCGAAAAGCCAAGACGTGTTGTGTGGAATGCGCCTGCGACTCTTATAATTACACCGCGGTTTATACAGAATGTTTCTTTATTAACTTAATTATTTATAGGTCGCTTTTTATGTTCATAGCCAAGTATTTTAAGTGCCTTTGATACTTTATAGACAATTTCTCATCTTCATTCTAATATTCTCTCGTTTTTAATGTATAGTATGATTGTAAAAATAGGTGAACAAAAGTGATATTTAAAAAAATATATTTTAAAAACTGCTCTAATTCAAAACAAAACACCCTGTAACAATATTTATGTCATTATTAACCGGTGCGAATTAATACTCATTTGACGTCCATTTTTATCGCGAGATGTCAAAAAAATCCGCCATACCACCGCCCGCCGCTACAACTTTTTACAACGAACCGGCCGGCACCGAAAAGGACATTCGTGCTTTAAATTACAAAAGATTTTAATTATATTATTCATATAAGTAAACAGATTAAATTGGAGTCAAGCCGCAGGCGAAGGGTAGACTAGGTATGAAATTCGAGAAATTGACCAATCACATCACACCGTGCCCATCATTGGCGCATTCAAATTTCGAACCCTCCGTTCTGTTCGCGTTCCCTAATCAAAAATTCAAAATTTACGAATTAGCCAAGCGTAACGATTCGAATTTATTACGTAGTTTTCATGCAACTGTCTTTATCGTTGAATGGTTTTTGCATGTTTGACGCACTTTCTATTGGACATGAGAAAAGATAGAATAAATCAGGGGCGCTACAACCTTTTTAGGTCTGTGCCTCAGATTTTTTATCTGTTTTATGATCTAGGCAGGTGATCAGCATCTGTTGCTGTTAACTGTTTGGGTATCTCGGTTTCCTCACAATGTTTTCCTTCACCGTTCGAGCGAATGTTAAATTCGCATCTAAAAAGTCCATTAGTGCACAGCTGGGGAAAGAACCTATGACCTAAGGTATGAGAGACGCACGCTGAAGTCACTAGCGCACTGCTCAAAGTTAGACTATATGACTCAAAACTTGCCGATTGAATGTGGCAGAGTTTCTTGCCAGTTCTTCTTGCCCGCTCTACTTGACTTGCGAACTTCTGTGTACCTGGTTATGAATAGAGTTATTTTGAGTTTGAGTTTGAGGCTTTTCAAAAAGGAACGAACATTGTAAATTGTAAACCCGTCTGACGTCAGTGTTGAAATGTTTAGTCCATCGGCATATTAATGTACAAAAACGACGTGTCAGACGCTAATTGAGTGGCTCACGCAATCGCATGGGGTTCAATCAGGACACGAATTGCCATAATAAGTCAATAACCTGTAGTTTTTAAGAGTACATTGTTGGAGTAAAACCTCACCTCTCGTATGTCTCCAATTTCATTATTATTATGGCAACAAAACTATTTTTTTTACGCAACATTTTGTTCCGGATTTTTTTGAAGTGAAAACTTCTTTAGCGGCGTTGTACACTTATTTTGGAATGGAATGGACGTTCATAACTGTACCTATATGAATAAATGAATTTTTGACTTTTAACTTTTGAATAGAAATATTCTAAACGCTCCTATGATTTAGCCCCTAGCTATGTTGAAGTAATAAAACATAGTATTGCAATAATAATTAAGTATAGTGTGAAAATATCTCACACAAATGGTTTTATTATCGCATTCCAGTAACTCCGAGCAATGACTCGATATTGTTTTTGTGTACTCAATCAGTTCCGTGTTATTATAATAAATAACATATAAAAAAATAATTACGAATGCAAAAGTGTTTGTATTAGACCATTTTATCATAGACCAGAAAAAAAAACAAATAGGTACTAAATCCGAATTCACTAATGTGTCCATTTTATCAAAAGACTTTATCCCATACGCACAGCTGCAGCGACGCCATATTTATTATTTCCGTGCGAAATGGATCATGGCGGCATAGAGCTCAAATTGCGCGCCAAATCCCTTAACAATAGACAATAGATGCTTTAAACGAGACGACAGATGTAAACAAACAGACAAACGAAAAGAGCATTGATGGGGTGAGTCGTGTGCTCCACAATGTTAGTGTAATCACTTGATTTTGGGACCTCAGAAACCAAGGCAGGGTTGCCAGCACTTAATTCGCCAACTTAAAGTGTTAGGTTACGATTTACCAGATAAAGTTACCGTATGTTCTTCATTATTTCAATGAGTTATGTATATTTAAACGTATATAGGTGCATATATTATATAGCAGTGTTGGCCTAGTGGCTTCAGCGCGTGACACTCATCTGTTCTGGTTCGAACAGCTGTGCAATGTACTTTCTATGTGCATTTAACATCCGCAGGAGCGGTATAGGAAAACATCGTGAGAAAACCTTAGCCCCAAAAAGTCGGTGTATGTCAGGCATAGGAGGCGATTAAAAATAGTGGCGGATAGTTTATTGCCAGTTCTTCTCTGGCAATAAAGTCTTTTTCTTGAGAACTGGCAGTAAATGTAATATTAGAAGCACTTAATGTATATTTTTATTTTTTGACGTTCATAAGTGTACATTTTGCGTGATTTTTTACTTTTGACTATTTGATCACCACTTGATCACTACTTGCCTATTAGATTGACGAATGATCATGAAACATAGGTATACAGAAAACTGAGACCTAAAAAGGATGTAGCACTGATTTATTATTATTTTATACCCACAGTATTTAAAACGAAAATGAAGGTGAACAAAGTAATAAGACAATAAATAAGTCACATGTCAAATAAGTCGCAAACAAATAGATATTGAAACCATAATATGTAATTTAATCTTTTACACATAATATCTTTGCCTTATCTTCTCTACATCTTTATAATTTAAGACATTAAGGTGTAAATATATTCAACGACTAGCCTGCATCTTGAATAAATGAATTTTAATATAAATAATTAACAGTGTACTTCTAATTGTCGCGGCAATTTGTGTTTTGGGTGCTCTTTCCAATTTATCTGTGGCTGATGAAATCTGTGGTTATTTGGTTTGTCTTTGATATAATCTATATTTGAATACGTGACTCGTTTATTTTTAATACAGGTTTTAGATAAATGTTATAATGAATTCATCAACGTTTTGTTATCTATAGTTAAATAAATGTATGTTCTTAAGTAAGCAGCGTTAAGCGGCAACATTCCTAAACGGTTATGATTTTTGAACGTATCATTTTAAAAACAGTAGACAGTTTTAACCCGAATTTGCGGATGTTAGCAATTATAATACCTTAAACCGGTACACACTAAAGATTGAGTGGTATTGTATTGTGCGTGGGAACAAAATGTTTTTTTCTTAAGCAATTAAAACCTATTGAAGCAAGTCATTAATATATTAACAACCGATAATTTTCCGTAATAGGTATCGTGTTTTTACACACTAATTAACACCGCTCGTCTAGTGCACAATATTCGCCCGGCATTCCCCACATTCCAGGCCAAATGTCTTATGACAACTTACTCAGTTGACAGTTGACGGTAAAAAACGCGCGCAACGCAACAAGTGACCTTGTGACGCGTCACTTTTTCTATGGTGTATACGAGTCGTTTTCCGTGTATCGCTCTCAATGAATCTACGCGTTGGCCATTAAAATTCCAGCAATTATTTTTCATTATACATGCTTCTCCATTTAACATCACCAATTATTTAAGACGCGGTGTTAGTGTCGGTAGCGATTTTCCATAAATATTTTATTAATCGATTCCGTACGTATTCATAAAAAGTTAAGAAATAATCGAGCCACGACCGCGTTCGGAACTCGTTATTTTTTCCACTCTTTTAATTTCTCGCTCCACAGATTATAGCAGTTATTAAAACTACGTGTTACGTTGTTCTATGTTAATTGAGTTGCGGTACGACAAATGTTCATTAAAATATCACTCGTGTGTTTTATCTTTCACTTGATAAGTCCATGGGTCTCATTAAATTCAGATCGTATGGCAAGACAAGTATTTAATAACGAACGCAATACCTGGCCACATTAAGAGATAATAAAAGTGGTTGCGTTCATAAAACGGTCGTAAACTTGACTCGAGGTGTAATCAGATAATTTTTGTTTTGTTAGTGTATAGAAGTTAGCGGCAATAAAAACATCGAGTTGACAATTTAGGCACTCGATAAGCGGTCACTCGATCGCATCACTACGGCAGTGATGTGCCGCGAATGTATCGATGACAGCTCAGGATGACAGTATCACAACTAAACCGATCGCTCGCCAGAGAGCACTATATCAATCACTCCACAATCGTACCGCATGCCACTTAAATAAATTTATAACATATTAAGTACGTTGAAAATAAACACTTTACCGTTTATGATTTATTTCGTGCGCCGATGAATTATGAACGTTACTTATTAAAGTGCTCTAGAGCGGGAGGTCCGAATTTTTATCTCTTTTTGCGGCGATTTCACGTGCTACCGCCGCCGATAAACGTTTTATTGAAGTAATTAAAAAGAAGCGATTAGCTTACGCGTTACATGTGCGTACGGATGATAAATATGACAGCTAACGGCCCGATCGCCAACCGATATTTCAACTACAATCACTAACTGTCGCCCGATACAGATTCCATTATATTTATGTAACAATAATACTTATTAAATGTCATCAATCCCGATTTATCAGACCTAAGTCAAGACAGACATAAATAAACATGAACTGGTCAGTTCTCTGACACTGACATTATCTAGAAGCTATCAAGAGGTCAGACAACTTGCAATATTAAAGCTATTAATACAATTTAATTTCAATAATTAGCTCACAATGGTGTCTTTGACTGATAATAAGTTATTAAATGAAAGTGAAACTTGTCGATACAAAGAAGCTTCCGGCGTTTGACATTTGACGCAAAAGTGACAGTTTTTTTTTAAATTGCATCCTACCGCAACGTGTCAACGCCTGTTAGGGCATTGTTGGGTAAAAAGTGAAAAAGTATTGTGGTTTAATAAATTTATACAAGTAAATTATATAGCTGTTGATTGTCGGTCTACCAGATTACCTGTTCCGACCGAATTGCAACAAAATGACTCCATTTAAGTTCTTTCGAGAGCTTTTTATTGAACAAATAATAGGTGTCCCTAAGTGCATGTTGATTTGTTGTTAAAACCGCAAAATGGTATTTCGTAACAAAGCCTTTCTGTATTGTTATTTGTAGTGATTGAATCATAAAAGCTCCACCACTTTCTTACGATCGCAAATGTTATTATTGTAATATAAATAATCATGGCGCACAGCGTATTGAAAATCAATTTACAAATATTAAAATTTTACGTTCGCGCCGAATCGATTATACCTAAATTACTTTACTGTACAAATGAGACGATATTGAAACCAAACAAACAAGCATGACAATCAATACGAAACTCCGATAACAGATTTACCGTTGCTAATTACACTTTATACTTATTAAAGGCATTCAAGAAATTGCCTCCGTTGATTTACGCCGGCCATTTTGAGCGACATTTTAATATCCGAATGCGTTCGCGCGCTTTTTTTACTTTTTTAATTCTGATGGAGGCAGGTGCACAAAGTTATACAGACTCGCGAATCATTTTCAAAATGGCTCTGTGGATTCCGATTGGGGTTGCCTGGATTTTTATTACTGTCTCGTTTACTTATTTTCTAGCGGAATTGGACGTTGTTAAAGCGTTAAAATCCTATTTGGAAGTTTGAAATGTAATCGAAGTTCGGAAGAGATGAAAACTTTTTGTTTCGCCATTGCGGTAGCTATTCAGACGAACGCATTGGGAAAGTGTCATGAGAAACCAGAGTTTATTTTATTCAATACAAACTTTACTTAGCAGAATACAGTAAACTTTTTGAACGTTGTGCGTACCTAATCAATGACAGATCTAGGTATAGTCTATGTTCTTCGTCTTTTGTATAATCTATGTTTAAACTAAACTTACCTGTTTGCTAAATACTGCGATGTCTTCATTGAAGGATTCTGACGAGCAGACGTCTCCACCAGCGACTCCAGGGTCACGTGGTGTGCATGTGGCTAGTTCGCATTTCTCGAAGATCAGCGCCAGGAGGGGGAATAAGGGATGCCTGGAAAATAGAAGATACATTTTAATCACATCCTATAGACCTAATAAATATATACCTAGTTAAATTTAACAACCAAATTTATTAATGATCTAAACTAATATGTAATTTAAAAGCTTGGCATAGATCATAGAGTTTTCATCGACTTTATTCTATACTCTATGGATACGCTACACTATGGATCTTGGTCTCGCTTCTATGACATTGGTATTTTTATAGGAAAAAGCACTGCCTCCTATGCCTGACCACCCAATTTAAATCAAGACATAATTTAATAACCACCAGAAAAACCTCAACGTTAAGATGTATATCCAGCAAAATACACCATAAAGGCATTAATTGAGGTGCATAGAAGCCGATTAGATGGAGATATACCGCACGTGATGGTGATACCATCACACCATTGTGCGGCGGCACTTACCGCGGGAATCTTTAGACTTTAACTAACGAATAGAAAATCTATATTTTAAATGGACAGAGAGTTTCTACAGTATTTTAAAGGCTCGCGGGTGCGTTGCCGGCCTTTTAGTGATTGGCAATAGGTAGTAGTAACACCCGACTTTCACTGTGCCGTCAGTCAAACAATGCCCAAACAAAAACGATTGCCGCTTTAGCGGGATTTGCACCGGTTTATTGAATAGTATTCTGAATTAAAATGAGCAGTGTTGGCCTAGTGGCTTCAGCGTGCGACTCTCATCCCTGAGCTCGTAGGTTCAATCCCCAGCTGCGCACCAATGGATTTTCTTTCTATGTGCGCATTTAACATTCGCTTGAACGGTGAAGGAAAACATCGTCACGAAATCGGCTTGCCTTAGACTCAAAAAGTCAGTGAGTGTCAGACACAGGAGGCTGGTCATCTACTTGTCTAGGTATTAGATTGACAAAGAACAGATACAGAAATCTAAGGCCCAGACCTAAAAAGGTTGTAAGGCCATTGATTTATTATTTATTATTTTCTAAATTATCATACAAGACTTAGACAAAAACATAGACAGTTTAATTTTTAATAAACCAAACGATTGACCCAACCGTTAGGTACACAAGAAATACATATTGTGTAGTAAATACGCTTTATAAGGTAATAAAATTGTAATAAATGCGGGCAGCTGATTGCGCCGGCGATTAACCTTTAAACAATGCATTTGAAATAATATGTAAGCTAGCATAGGCAAGCGATTCAGAGCTTTTAATATATTTATATAGTAACACTTTGTGGAACAGAAATGTAATACAAATAAAAAGGAGGGCAACTGGCGGCCTTATCGCTTTCGAGCGATCCCTTCCAGGCAACCTTCTAAATAATATAGATAAGGTTAGGAGTGCCAAAAATACATAATACAAAACTGAGACAGGAACAAAAAACTAAAGAAAAAGTATTAATTCTAAAGAGAACTGTGTTTCCAACACACAAATATCCAGTATTACTACATAGTAATAATAATAATTATCAACGCTAGCAGTATCTCGCTGTATTGCGATATTTATTTGTTAAGGTAAGCACCAGCTCTGGTACCGGTAGAACCAACTTAAATCTTTAATAAGCCGGTCTGGCCTTAGCTCAAGAGTCTCTCCTCCAAAGGGAACAAAATCGAAATTGGGGGAAAGTCTCTTCTTCGTTATTAGTTTTCTTTTTTGATGATTATTTTTATTCCTCTTTTTATACTACCATGAGCAAACCCTTCACAACCAAGGTTAGTGGTATTTTGGGGCTATCTGTACTGTTTATAATCTAACATATAAAATTCTCGTGTCATAATGTTCGTTTCCATACCCTTCCGAAACTGCTCGACCGATTCTTATGAAATGTTTTATGCATATTCAGTCTGAGAATTGGCTACTATATATATATATTATATCTTTTATTTTTAGATAACAATTTTTGATTTTTTTTATGATACAGCATACAAAAATACATACAACCTTCAATTGTCACCCCTCTACGATGAACCCCAATTTTTTATATGTTAATTAAAATCTTATGACTTGAACTCTGAGGTTTATATAATAGAGAAAAATTCACAGAAAACCCTAAAAAGGTTTAATTCCCGAAAACCGAACTCTGGGGTAGCATAGCAAAATGTTCCATATTGGTATGTACTAAAAAGGTAGGCTAAGTAAAATCACATTAAGGAGAAACAAAGTTCGCGCAACTAGTAAATTTATAAAAATTTAAATTCGCTTAGCCGCTAAGTGGAAGCGTTTTTACACGCTATCAGTGACACCATAACGGTTTGACAAGTTTCGATCAGATAGAAAGTTCGTGCACCGATCCGCGATATGACACCTTTGTTGTCATATCTGCTTCAATTTAACTTTACTGACGCCATTCATTACGACTGATTGTATCGTGACGTCATACCTAAACCTGACTTTACTCTTTAGTCTCTAGATTTTACTCTTTGCATCATCTGTGTCAATTAAGTCCATTCTTAACCAACAAAAAATCACCACTAGACTGTGGACCATCATTTTATCACTGCCTGGAGAGAACCGAATTGTCTCGATGTGCCTACTGGTAATGGTATGGAGGAGTGATGGCAGAAACAGTCGGAGAATCTATGGAATTAAATATACCTACCATAGATACAAAAATATTTTGTTTTTGTATCTTCGATTTGGGATAATGGTACAAGTACCACCCTCCGCTACATATGAAAAACGAAGCACAGGACAATGATGTCCAAATAAGGCGCTCCACGTCATTATAATTTAAATTTGTAAAAGGCGGCAACGCACTCCAGTGCCTCCGCCTAATTGTTCTATAAAAGTATGCACTTTTAATGTAAGATCATCGAAACAAGACAATTAGATCTGAACAATGCATTGAGAAAAATAATATATATAGTAATAATAAATAAATAAATGGTACGAATAGAAGCTCAAATTTTAAATTATATATTTCGTCTATGTCTAATTAAAACATGATATATAACACTACTGAATATGAAACAATTATGTAGCTAATTGATAAACATTGGAAATACCAAATTATTGCAAACGATAAGATTTTTATAAATTTTGTATTTACTTTTGCAAATGTCTCTGCATATAAAGATTTGCTACTGTTTATGATAAATTTAATCTATTAAGATTATAGTATCAATTAATCCTGTTACAAAATATTTTGATAAATATATCAACTTACAAGTTTCCATTAAAACTTATAACTTTTTAGTTCTGTATCTATTTCGTGATTAATTTTCGAAGTAGGTGAGCCATCTGTGCCTGACTGGTCTAAAGTACGGCAGTGTCACGCTCTTCCTTCACCGTACAAGCGAGTTACATAGAAAGCTCATTCAGCCGGGAATCGAACTTTACCCGGCTGAATATTGTGAGAAGAAATTAATTTAAAATAAATATGTTATTACTTGTTTTTTCTCTAGCTAGGGCGGCCGCAGAGCAGGCAAATAAGCGGCTCAAATATAAGAGTCTTTCCTCCAACTTCAATTTTGTTCCCTTTGGAGTAGACTCTTGGGCCGTGGGGTTCAAGTGCACACTCGCTTATTAAAGATTTAAGTTGGCGCTTGGTAGATAGTACTGGTGACCCCAGAGCTGGTGCATTCCTGGCTCGGCGAATAAGTATCACAATACGAGGAAATGCAAGGTAGGTACACCCCAGGGACCAAACGTTTAAAATTAGTTTTAATTTTCTTATATTTTTATTAATCTTTAATTATTTAACTATGTCAGATGAAACATGCGCACAAAGGTTGGTTAAAAATACAGTTTAACTGTCACAGGTTGTATTAAGAATAAAAAAAATAAAAAAAGAAGAAAATTCTAAGAAAAAATATAATTTACGAACAAAGGAACTTTAGTCATCGTCTCATTGCGTAGGTATTTAAGATGTTTACGTCCCAAATGTAGGTATATTTATAACTTGGGGCGTGTCTTACTCTCAAAAAATTTATTAAGTACGCTTAAGCCAAAATTCCCTAAATTTGTTCTCAAATCAAAGGCCTGGAAAAGGTGGAATATTAAGGAAAGTATTACACTTATTGTCCAGAATTATTGCTCGGTGTTTGAGACGCTATATTATTAACCTACCTTCATAATTATCCAAGTATATATATAGTAGCTTACTTGGAATGGCCCAGTGGGAAGAAGACAGAGAAAACGCCCACCAGAAACTTGGGACGATGGAATTAAAGGGATAGGTAGGGCAGAATAGAGAAAAGTGGAAGAATTTGGAGGTAGCCCTCAAACTTGACATCCATCGGAAGTTGAGTACTAGTGTAAAACATTACATGAACTTAGTGTAGTGTAGTGTAGTAGGTACTCGAATAAAGGCTATTTTATGGGTTTTTTTTATATATTGCATATTTGGTAGGCAACCAAAAATAGTACTATTATTCCCAATACAATTTCTTAGCTATTATTACTTAATAATAATTAAACAAAACCTGAAGTTTTTTATTAGGTCTGCTTCTACGGAAAACTGAGACCAAGACCAAGGGTTGTTGTTCTCAAAGTTTATAGAGTAGCCCTGCAGTTGTATAAAGTAGGTTTATAAAATTTCAAAAGGCCACTTTACCACCCACTCACCCGTAAATGGCATCCTTGTCTCGTTTATGCACTAAAGGCTCGCCGGGTAACGCGTGCGCCGGCGCCGCGGGCGGCGGGTAATGCACTGGGGGGATGTGGGGGTGAGCGAGCCGGTGCTCGTGGTACATCGCCCCACCCTCCATGTAGCCCCCGCCGTGGAGGCTCTCGTCGTACTGGAAATTCAAAGAAAACTGTTAAAAATCTAAATAGGTACATCAAAACGTAAGTCACCAAAAAGTTTTTATTAGCGCAATTTTTTATGTAATCTGTGACAGTCCAATTGGCGCCATTCATACGTTTGATATAAATCTATACATTTACCCAATATATTTTTATATTATCGAATTTGATATTTAAGACTATACAGTAGACTTACACACATTAAACATAATATAAAGGAATAAATGCTGGTGTGTGCGAAGCATCGGATGGTATTACCCTTCTATAGTTAAAACTAAACAGACGAAAAAAATCATTTTTCTTCATTTTACATTATGCAACAGTCTCACAAAGATATTAAATAAAGACTAATTAATAATAAAAATTACCTACATAATAACAAGGAATAAATACTGTCAATTGTGTGCGAAGTATCGGATGGATTATCGCTTCTATACCTAGTAAAACGCGCCGAAAAAATTTCATTATCCATCCATTCCAAGTAATATCGAGACGGGATAATACGATACGGCCAAAATGGAAAGCCATCACAGCCGATAGACACCCATGGCCTTTGATAGAGGAGTATACTCTTTCTTTAAACAATTGAAGGGCGTATTTCCCAGTAAAAGACCCCCACGGGAAGTCGAAACGACTTCCAGCCATCAAGGTGATGCTGATGTTTTGAAGTTGAATACAAAGATGGACCACCATAGACTGTAAGCCCTTCAGGCCCAAAATCATTTAAATTTCTTTAACATCTCGTATGAAATAAACGCATTAAGAGGCCACAATTAAAGGGAACAAAAATCCAATGAATATTTATAGAATCGGTTAAGTCATTGTGGTTGTATCTACGATCAAACCATCAATTAAGGCTTTTAAGCCAGGATTGTGCGCAATTAAAACTAATGGAATATTGTTTTTTTAATTTGTACTAAGATAAATAATTTTATGCTTCGTAAGCGCTCATGGTACAATGCTTGGAGAGTGTTTTGAACGCGATATTATAAGGAGTAGTGTTGGCCTAGTGGCTTCAGCGTGCGGCTCTCATCCCTGAGGTCGTGGGTTCGAACAGTTATGCACCAATGGACATTCTATGCGCATTTAACATTCGCTGCAGGAAACAGGCTTGTCTTAGACCCAAACATTCGAGGGCAGACATAGAAAGCTTCACCACTTGCCTATTAGATTGACAAATGATCATGAAACAGATATGTACATAAATCTGAGGCTAAGATCTAAAAAGATTGTGTTTGTTTTAATATTAGGAATAACGAATTATTTTAGTCCTGGACAGTCATGTCTTACTTTTTGGTCTAATTTAGTCCTCAGAAACGGCTAAACCGATTTTTATGATATTTTTGCTAAATAGGAAAATAGATATACTATTTATTAAGTGGTGGCCCATCCCAATTTATATAATATTATTCGGATGAAGTTTTTAGTCCGTTTTAGATATAGAATTCAAAAAAAATTTTTACTCTCCCCCAAATTTAATAATTTATATCGCTAGCTTTACCAACATAATAGTACAGCCTTAGATCCTATTATATTTTTTATTATAAATATACTAAAATTAATGAAATAATGTCACGCAAAAAAGAGGGTAGATGAAATAACGATCACAACATACACCTATATAATATTTATATGAATAGGTTAAGTTACAACGGTTAACCATCAAAAACGATGAGTAAGCATTTTTATGGATCGATACGACACACCTGTAGCTATGACACGAACTTTTTTAATAACTTACAAAATTATATCATATTTTCTATAATTTAGTCTAACAATCTAGATTAAGGAGTATTCTAGAATGTAACTTAAAACTGATTTCAAGAGCTGTATTTTTTTCTTTTTTGACATTGACAGTGTCTTTAGAGGCCGCTCAAGTATAACGTAAGCAAATTTACTGCAATTTATGTATAATATTACATTTAAATTTATTAGGCGTTCTATAAACGTTAGCTATATAATTGTTATTTTTTTTATAATAATACTAAACCTTCGAAAAGCCTAGCCGAGTCCCATAATACCATCAGCGGGATCCTCACACAATCTGGATCCAACGGGAATCGGACATTTCCAGGTTAACTTCATAATAAAATTAATTTGTAGTTAAATTAACAGCTAATTTAATTTATAATTGTTTTTTACTATAATTAATATTAATTAATACTTCCTTATAGTAAAAGTTTACATGCGCTAGAAGGAATATTAATGGAGGAAGACATTATCGTGGAATATGTTGTATATATATAATATATATATGTTATATTATATACTATATTTAGGTCTGAGATTTCTGTATCTGTGTCATGATCATTAGTAAATCTAATAGGCAAGCAGGTGATCAGCCTCCTGTGTCCGACACACACCGACTTTTTGGGTCTAAGGTTCCCGCGATTTTTTCCTACACCTTTCGAGCGAATGTTAAATGCGCATAGAAAGTCCTCAGAGAGTCTCACGCTGAATCCACTAGGCCAACACTGCTCCTTCCTTGTAAGTACTCGCAAATAAACTACTATAAATCATTATTAATATAGACCGCTTTATCAAACAAAAATTAAGCGAATTAAAACCTTATTCCTTTGACATATGCTCGAATGAAAATCGTGCAATTAACGCTGCAAATATAAAATATATTGTCGTTTAAAATTAAACCTTAAACCAAAGCATTACAGTTCAATATGAAAAATGTAGTTGTTTTATTAAATTTGTTTTTCATCAAATATGGCGTCAAGTACTTTTATTGGTAGAAACAATATCGCTTTAAATCATTTTATATGACTATTATAGGTATGATAAATCGCCGTTTTATACGGCTGTGAACATATAGTATTTACCTAGAATTCTTAATACTTATCACAAAATTCTAAACACCCCCATCTTATAAGGCAATGACCTAAATGAACATACATATCTACTATGACCAAACAATTTAGAAAACAAAAGTAGGTACAAAAAAGTAGTACAGATTTTAAATATGTAGTAATAAAAACCACAGATAACAGAGACAATATGAGAAAATAAGTTATCTGTAGGCGCTAAGTCCAAACCGAAACTAGCCATTAACGAAAAGACGTAATGACTGCATTTTGACGTCTTGAGAGCCGGTTTCAAAATTAAATGATACGTTTTAAAAATGGAATCGCTCGGTCCCGCCTTTTTTGAGATAACCTTTATCCCACGAGCGGAAAAAGAATCGTTATTTTTTTTCCATACTTGTGGCTTTTTCTGTGGAGTTCTTTTTGCGATCTATGGTTTTCGATTTATTTTTTAATTAGTTTTATTGAGTTGCCAGTTGTGTGGATAAATAGGTGTATTTTTATCTCTTTAAGTTTCTGAGAATTTGCGGTGATATAAGCTTTTGCGGTTTCGTGTTGGGTGTTAACTTAAATTCCTGAGAAATGGCGATTTCATTAAAATTATGAACGGCCAGCTTTAACATTAGTCACAATGTCTCAAGCCAAGCGAAAGATCGTGCCTATAAAATGCATGTAAAACGGATACAGAAATATGTCTGTAGTACGTTTTATATATATTATTACTTGTTATCTACATAAATACAACCCAAGAATGATAAATAGTATATGAAAAACGGAGGGTTTCGAAAGACGTCACTTGTAAGCGACACGGGGTGGTTCCACCCTCAGCCCGTCTCTTTCCTACCTATAGACAAATCGTATATCTATCCCGCTCCGAGTCATCTGGCTGGGGTGACCAGTATTGTTGAAATACCTAATAATTATAGAATGGTAGCAATTGTACCTATTAATTTATACGCTGTTTAATTGCTTTAATAAATCATGTAATTTTTAGAATGTTATCTATGGCATTCTATACTTTTTGTAATTATATGGTTGAAGAAACTGGCAGTTAAAAAATGTTTAAAAATTGGATTCTTTATTTAAAATTTTCTTATATTTTTGCTATAAATGAAACCCGACGCTAACGCAGCGCCGCTGAGCTTTACGCTGTGGGTGATTTAACTCTATCCATAGATCGCAGAAACAATAAATACCAATAAAAACGTCTCGTTCAAAATCGGAACGTCTTAACGACACCTATTAGGGATCCGTCTGGTGTGTTTAATTGAAAAATTGTATCGCAGACGGATGCGGGCCCAGACGACTATTATTCCATTTGTCCATCCGCAGGGACCACGTGTTAATAAAACGGTTTCCGAACCCACCTTAATTATTTAGTGTGAATGGGGCATGGGGCACAGTTATTTGTACAAACGAACACGCAAAATCGCATGGTAGATGGGACGTTGTAAGCAGAAGTATAGAAAAGTAATTTATGTCAAATGAAAATTCACGCTAATCTTTTAACGTACATTTATTTCAAAATTACAGCCTAAGGTTTTTTTATTACTCAATCCGACAAAAAAGTCGTAACATATAAACAAATGCTTATATAATTTCAATTTTCTTAACAAAACATACTTTAACAATATGTATTTCAACGCATTGCATTATCTATAAACCATAAATCATCAATCTCTTATTTTAATAATGTTTGCACAGACTACGTAGTACGTACGAAGGTTCAATAACTCCTCTAATAATTGTCTATAAGCTTTGACCGTGGACTTAAGCAGACACATTTCTGGTTTTTTTTTTTCAGTACGTACTGAGTGAGGCCAAATAAATTCGCCCTTCTATATTATGTTCGTTTCTTACTTTTTTGTCCACTATCATAATATTTAACTGTTAGTGTGTCACAGTACGTTCATGAAGGTTCACATTTGATATCTTTGTATAAAGGAGACATTTCCCGTCTGCAGTTTAAACGCTTTCCTGCTACAGTACTCAGTAACATCCAATAGCAATTTCGGACCCAGTTTCGATATAGTTTTAGATATCTATAGCGTGCTCGCAGTATAACACAAATTACAGAGTACACACACTAACGATATTACAAATTGTTAGTTTTTACCAGTTACACGATCCGGTTAATTACAATTTAATAGACTGTTAACCTCAGCCTTAGATTAAATTAACAAATTGATTTAATTCAAAATTGTAAACAGGGGGTCGATAACTGGCATATGAACTAAGATAATATTATCGGTTATTGTAAACATTCCGTTCTCGTTTCCTCTATATAAGCGACAAAACATATGAAAACTATAGAAAAATAAAATTTATACTGGCTGCAAATAAAAAAAAATAACTCGGCAAATATCGACCAATTGAGTGCTATTTTTTAGGTTATTTTCTACAAAACACGCACAGCAACGGCCAAGTTACGTCCTAATATCATACCGTGGGCTTTTAAAATAATATTAACATATAGCCACGATAATACCTATTCCATATTTAAATTTTTAGTTGCCACCCGTGCGTAGTATGACGAATAAAACAGAAACATAACACTGCTAAAACGGAAGTATGTGACATTTCTAATACTTAATAAGGTACCTGTATTACCTATTAAGTACCTACTTAGCTCTTAGTAAGAGGGCAAACAGATTACCTATTTTAAATAAAAAAACTAGTTCAAAGCATTTAGGCATTTATAACTCAAAGATTTGAAAAAAAGCTGCCTCATCATAAATAACGTTGACATAAAGCCGCCCACGCGCGTCTTATTATCGTGTCTGTCCGTTTGTCCGTTCGTTACCTCTATTGTGCCTGTCTGAATGAGATTAGCCACACCAACTCTTGATTGACTATTTAAAGTCGATTTCTTTGACGGTACCATACTTGGCGCAAGCTTTCATTTATCTTATAATATATTTTTATTTATATCTAATATATACAAACAAAAATCAATAATTTTGATTTAATTTCAAATGAATTAAATTTATAAATCAATGTCAAAATAACACAGACAATATTAATAAAATTGTTCGAATTTCAAATTTGACAAAAAGGTCTTATATATAAAGATTTAATTTAAAAACGCAAAATTCGAATTTCGAATTCGAGCACCAAGAGCGGAGTCGGAGTCATTGTCCTTCCAACCCTTGGCCGATAAACAGCTGAATCACCTCGCTTCAATTAATATTATTTAATGTAGCTGACGTATTAGAAGAATTACATTCGTTAAACAAAGTGTTGTGGGACATGACATGAATATCAACACTTTGTTTTCAGTGATTTTAACGGCTCTAATAAGGTTTCATATTATCTTTTTGGTAATTTAATGCTTGTTTATAGTATTATACTTACTTTATATTTTATAACCAACTAGCGGCCTATCCCGGTTCTTTGTTGTACAAATAACTATAGCCTATATTATTAAGATAAATAAGTCCAGTAGTTTTTGAGTTTTTCGATACATATATTCCCTCTTTAATTAGTATAGCAGTATTTTAACCAAACATATAGGTATATTTACATTGAAAAGCTATGTTGGCCGACCTTTTAAGTTTAAATTGAATAGTCAATTGTTAACTTAAACCATTTGGCTTATTTATTAGTGTGTTCAAACGACATTTTTGTGTCCATCTTTAAATGTTTAATGCAATTAGGAATTCACTATTCGCACCCTAAGAGGATGTTTAAACATTCGGTTACAATAAACTCTCAAATTAACGAATTAACTCTGAATCTAAACTGCGCAATTAACTTATTATTTAACAGTATTCAAATTGGAAACGCGCAAAGAATAATGAACTATATTGTGTCTTGTACTTGTATACTTTAAGTGAGTTGATTATAAAAATGGTTTATTTGATAAAGCTTTTCCACATAATATATTTCCTTAAATATCGGTAGGAAATTTGATGTCCGTTCAAATAAATAATTCACAATATAACGATTTGTTAAAAATGTCAGTACATTATAATAAATTTAAACTACAAATAAATTAATTGGCAAGTTGTGTTAGACATTTTAAACTCAAAATAGCACATATGCAACTAAAAAAAGAATCGTTTAATAAATACAGAAACTAGCGGCGTTACACCTGGGCCCCCGATTTCTGTATGTTTCGTGTTTTTTATTAATAAGCAAGTAGACAGTAGGTAGGTACCTAATAGGCCTGCCAACGCTGTCGATTTTTAAAAGGTTTTCTCACGGTGTAGGAAAATCAAACTAGCAGTGTTATTAACAGAAAGTCCATTGACACACCGCCGGGGTTCGTAACTACGATATCAGAGTCAGAATCGAAAACAGGAGCCAGGCCAAAACTGCTAACATTATAACAAGACAAACTAACTGTATGTATGTTCTGAAATAACTATTACACAATTTATAATTGTCAATAATAATATATACAGCCGACGATAAGCCAGAGAAAATATATCCATCTAGGAAATTCGTTCGGGTTTTTTGTATAGTTAAGATATAACTTTTATTCTATCTGTGAGCCGTCGGGCCTGTTGCTAGTTAATTTTTTTATATGTAAGTATGATATTTCACTACGTTCCTAAAGCCTTTCTCTTTTAATCATATCTATAAAAATAAATAGCAAAATACACTTAACGTAAAACGCGCGAACGGCTGGAAAAATTCGAATATATTTGTTGATTTATTCCTTTAACTTTGAGAAAGGTTTTAATGGACAAAAATTGGCAAAAAAATTAAAAACTTAGTTTTATTTGTCTAAGAAAGCGAAATTTATGTTGTTTCATATGTTGGTATGTAACTACTGAAAAGGTAGGCGAATGAAAATCATATTATCAAGGCGAAACTATGTTCGCAGTTCTAACTTCTAATTAAGAACGGTAAATGGTAATAGTAGATTCAAAAATATATTTTTAAAACGCCTTATAACATTTTTGTATATAAACAAAGAGCTTAAACGGAAAAAGAAGAACGAACGAAACTTAGACACTCTTACAAAATTAAATAACATAATATCTGACTTGCAGACAATATTTATAATAAAACATTTATAAAATACTAAAGACACTCTTTTTTAATCTAAGTTTAAATTTGGATTGTCCAGTTTTTGATGTATATAATATATCATTAGTTAATTGTATTTTTAAATGAATTTCAAACATATTTTAGAAGTCCTCTGGAGTTACAACGCTGAAAAAACTGTTAGCATTGTCGCAATTATTAATTTAATAATAAATTAATTCAAACTGTTGTTTTTCATTACGTGTTACTTAATTTCCTTAAATATTAGACTCATTAAAAATATGAAATTATTCATATTCTAGAAATATATTAAAATAAAATTGAAATTTAAAAGACAATAATTTTAATACTGAGAAATAAATTTATTTTATTAACGCTTCAAAGTACCCGTCGGGAAATTGAATTATTAATCTTTATTTATCCAACAAATACCTACATAGTTTGAAATCACAAAATTGTACGCGTGCGACGGTTAATTCGCCGGACGCTACTCTGGGCCGTCACAGGAGTACCCAAAGTCCTTCATTAAACGCAAACAAAGATTTAAAATACCGTTCATTCATATTATAATCTTTAGAGATTTAGTGTAAGTCTAAGTGTAAGGTATAAACCGGACATTGTCATAGTTTTTTAATCTCAAAGTGTCAAGTAGGTACTCAAGTACCTACGCTAAATTAATTATTAATAGTCATAATATTTTTTTTTTAATATTTGACAGATGCAGGTACGGCATGATAAGCTATCAGTGATATTAGTGGGCCATCGCCGAATTATCGTGGACAAATTGATATCATAAACTTTATGATACACTCAAAACATTACAACAACTAAGCAAATATCATTACATCGTCATTTTATTCCCCCTTTAATTATTTTACCCACGCGCAATGTGAGAGGTTTTATTAAATATAACTATATTTTTAAAACGGCGCGGCGAAATCGGATAGGTAAGTTTAAAGGTTCCAAAAATTCGTGTATTTTAATTTAAAAGACGGGATATATTTTCTAACGCCGTTCGACGCCGGCGCAAGTTTTATTGATTTAAAAACGAACATGCAAGTCGAATCTTGGTCTTAACCAGTCTTTTGTCCGTAAAATAACAATCGTTACTTGCTCGTAACAACGATATACCCAATGAGTATTCAAATATAACATACAATTCTATTACCCCTATTGCACTATAATTCGCGAAATTAACTAAATTATAATTAAACTAACATTGAAACGAATAAATTAGCAATTATGGTGTCTAGAGGCTTTTTTGTTGAGTCAATGACCAGACGGCACGAGATTTAAAAAAGTGATACGCAATAATTAACGATGTGTGAATAAAATATGTAATTAGAAACAATATCGGCAAGATTTTTATACCCGTTTATATATATCTATTACAGTTTGAAAGACATTGAACGCGAAGTAAATACATATAAAATATGTATTTTTCTACTGATAATCCACCATTAAAAATACAATAATATTATTTTTAATGTAACGCTTTTAATCATATTAACGGTTATTAGAACTCTGCAATGGATTTTGACTTTAGACTTAGTCATATCATTTATTACAAACAAAACACACACACAAAAACGAGTCTACGCGAAAAATATCAATAGAGAAATATGTAACTTCCAATTGTATTTTTATCGTTTAAAATCTTGAACATCGATCAAGTGAAAGACTCATGGTCCTCAAAACTGTACACTGTAAGAGACGCGCTGGACAGAAACCAGTGGAAACAGATAGGCCGCTACAGATGCTTTTAGCTGAGAAGACATGAGCTGCCGATTAAAGAGAGAGAGAGGACTCTGAGAACGCCCATAAAGTACAGTGTTAATGTAAGTTAATTGTTTAATAAATACAATTATTCCTTCTTGGTTTGTTAGTTGATTAAAACCAAATTGAAAGCAATGCGTTGTCATATATTCTAAGTATATTTCTAAAGTAACATAAACACTTTAAATTAGGTACAAGAATAAGGATTATGCTAGGCCACTATAATGTCAAATGCTGGCCGTGACATTAATGTCAAATAGGCACAAAGTATTGAATAAACATTAATAATGTCCTTTTATTGTACATTTTTGTAATATATGCATTATTTATAGTTGCGAGAGATTATATATTTATTATAAATCGTATAGTATTGTTAATTAAGTTACAATAACAGTTTAACGCGGACTTTAAAATTCTAATTAATTTTGTATACTTTTTTTATACATTTCAAAATGAAGAATAAGTGGAAGTAATAAATTTAATTTATAAATTTGATATAAACAAATAATAAATTGGATATTAAATACTCAGCTACACTACAAATGAAAATTTCTTGTTATTATAAAGTAGTAGATATAACATTAAGTATTTTTTTAAACGTAAAATGTAAATAGTTAAGTTCAGTTTAAACTTTTCCATCTTTTAAACATCAAAATCAACTAAAAGTAGACTGTACCGTCGGCAACGTAATACTGATAAAAATATATTAAAACAACGGATTAGCTTCTGTTTATTGTAGACAATAATTTATATTATCGCCAATAAACAGAATAGTCAATATACGTAATAAAATTCTTATTCCAAATCTTATTTATCTTGTAATATTATCATGTTGACGATAATAGTTGATAACACTTGTTTTCTTTTAATTAAACTATTTTCAATACATATTAAGTGTAACATCTAATATTTATTGTTTCATGGAACCGTATATTGCCATTTGTTGATAGTAATTTATTCATGTATCTTTAACAACACTACATTACATGTGAATGCCTCCGAACAGTTCGCAATGGGGGATTAAATTTTGTGTGTTACCTGAGTAAAAACAATACAACCCTAAATCTTTGGAAACTTGTCCCCAACCGTACCGTTAGGGATCTTTGTGGCGCGAACGAAAAAAACTTTCTTTTCATTGTCAATTGAATTTTATTGTTGGTTTCCGAGATAGGCCCTTTTGTGCCCAACCGTGCGTTTAAAGCCGCTTGTAAGGCCTATTTTACTGCTCCATACCGACCCCATAAGAGCAATCGACAATAGACGCCCCGCTGAACGCCATTTTATCTCGTTATTGTCATTCTAAACTAACTCATCAGGTGTTAGCACTTTTAAATTTAGAACACCTATGATAAACATGGCGTCGGCAAAACAATTGACGGTTCACACTCATTTATACCGCATTTTCTATTTTATTACCAAGACAGGCTAGTGTTGTGATTACGTTATCTAAGCTTTTTATGACCATAAAGCATTCATTTCGTTTTCATTATCGGCCGTAATGCGTCGGCGGTCGTTCGATGCATTCTAAAACAACATTACGTATTCATTTCGCGTACGACTTGTTAAAACAACTCCCCGGTGACAGGAGATATTAATATATCGTTTGGGATCGTTCCCATGACTTCTAATCACATCTGATTTGTTTCAGACGTCCTAAGCTAACGCTATAACCATCCGACGCTTCGTTTTTGATCCTACGTTGGTATGATTAAAGCCCTATCGGATTGATGCCCTATCTATATGAAAAGACTGTACATACCCTAGGCTGAGCCATGAAAGCTCGGCCCGAGCCCGGGTGTAAGGCTCCGCTGGCCACCACGAACGTTTTATGTCACGGCCTCAAGCTAACACACCACACAAGCACGTGATCACAAACACAACAAATAGACACCGTCACAGCGGCCCGCTAGCTCACTAGTGTCATAATGCACTCGCGACGGTTAGGGATTTAAAACGAACGAAACGCGTAGCCGAGCGAACGCGGGGTGCGGGAAACCCGACACGCTCGGCAGTCTGTCGGACACTGGCGCGGTGTGCCGCGCTGAAGCTGACGCCGGGGCGTGGCGTCGCTCCCAGAACACGATCGACCAATCAGAGCGCGGGAACACAGAGCATCGGATGGAACCTTGCACTCGCTACTCCGTCGCCTCAAACGTGACCAACTCAGCGCTGAAGCCTAGTTGTTTGTGACAATACAGCAATAGAACGCAGAATGTTGATTCGTTAACTTTTAAGAAGCTTATAAAAATATTAAAAGTACACTCGAACCTCAAGATATTTATGTTTTTATAGTAATTTTTATTGTAGACATTATTTAAAAACACTGAGAAAATTTTGAAGAGCGTTTAAGCGGGTTTAATAATTGAACAGCGCGTTATTGTCTGAAGGAGTGGGTTTAGCCGCGTTCCCGCCCGCCACTCTTCGTACGCTCACATTCGCGGACGCACGTTTTTTTCCGCGCACCGATTTCAGTTTTCCTCCGATTTTTCCTAATCAAAATATCTGAGAGTCTTTCGTGTGGAACGTCTATGATATCCGAATGTTTTTTTACAGATAATTGCCTAAAGGTTGTGTTGTAAATGCGCATGCGTATTTTTTAATGTGAAAAGTTATATTTGAAAATATGTTTTAAATAATAACTCGAACTTTAACGTTATAGAAGATAAGTAGCAAATTACCTTATCTTAATTAATTTTGGTTACAATTAAACAAAAATTGTTACGGATAATTAAATTAGAATGCCTAGTTTTGACTAATTCCTCAAAATTACCATTTTCAGTACATACAGTATACTATTATGATAATTTAAATGGCTTTTTTTATTGTTTAGTTCGAAGAGGGCTCAAAGTAGAATTGAAATAGTGGGAAATTAATTCTATTAAATTGTTTAACAAGGTAAACGAACTCGTTTGTTTTATTTGAATATTCAAAAACAAAGGAATTATAATAATAACGCAAATCATTCAGTGAGCATGTAAAATAATAAAAAAACTACTTTTTGTTACTTAAGTAGTAGATTAACTAAAAAGAATATTATTTGAAGTTATTTCTTAACGTAGGTATACCTATAGTTAGTAGAATTTCAATTGTGTTTGTGCTTTGTAGGAGCTGAAATCCGTAGCTAATTTATTTTAAACTAGTAATTTTACAAGTTAATTTTAAACTAGAAGACATCGTTTAGTTAAACGAATATTAGGAAGTATTGCTTCGAATTAGATGATTAAGAATATTTTATTACTATCTTTTAATATTATGGAAATAAATATCTGTGTTACTCAAGGACAATATAGAATTCTAATGCTAAATGAATTTTACAAATCGTACCATTTGGTTTGAATTTCGTATTCAAAACAATAATCTTTATTAAATAAAACTAAACAACTCCGGCTGTTAAAAAATTAGTGTATAAATGTAGTAGCTTTTGTATCACAAATAATATATAGTCGAAGCAAGTTTCAGTTTGTTTCAAAGACCATATGACTTAGAGACTAACTCCTATCATAAAAGTTAAATATTGTTTCAGCTGAAGTACTTTCGTCACTTTCTGCCAAATTGTGTTTAAGCTGTGATGAATAGAGACAAGATTACACAGATTAGTTATGTTAAAACGGCGCACAGACTAATTATTATATTAAAAAGTTTATATGTATAACGCAATTAAAAGATAAATATTAAATTAATTTAAATCCGTGGTTGTTTTACACAGTTTATATTTTAGATTTTTTGTGTGTCATATAGAACTATTTACAAGATTAATAAGAGAAGTGTGAACACGGAAACTTTGGATTAAAAAAATATATTGTAACTGAATTTTTACAGTTAAATTAAAACAGTTAAATTCCATTTGGTGTCAATAAATTTATTGATTGCTTAGACCTTCTGGCGGCGGAACATATAATATGTTGTGAATTTAAATAGCATAAATTTCTCAGTGCGTTTTTATTTAATATATTTTGAAATCATTTAGTTTTTGAGTTTATTCGTTATATAACTTTCCTCTATAGATTAAAAATATAGTAATCATAGAATATAATGTTGTAAATCGAAAATAAAATTCGTTATTAAGACAATATTGACATGATGGCTTTGAATCGGTAGTTCCAAGACCACCGATAAACCTGGACTTGGACTTTCAACGAAAATCAAATTTTCGTCGCAGTAAGTAATAAAGAACATTTAGTTACTGACCAAAAATGAAGACTACGTGGAGTCTAGTTTTTAATTGGCCCAAAAATATTTATTTGTCTACAATGATTCTTACTTTTAATTTTATTTTATTTACTATATATTACTAGACTTCTTTACTTAAACTACTAACTTTTACTAATATTATTTTTCTAAGTATTATTTTTATTACATTCCAATCTTTTAAGCGCAAACTTTTAGCTGCTGTGGTCTGTAGCAGAATTACCAGGATTGTGGAACAGTCTGCTCCTCAGCATAATGCTGAGCCAGGGCCAATTACAACCACAACACACACGCATTTCGCACTTGAAAAATTGTTATCTTTCATTCTTTTTTATATTATTGATATTTTGTGTGTTTTGTTAGTTATAAATGATAAGTCTATGACTATGAGTTAGCTTAGTTCCTATCTGATTTCCTCACGATATTTTCCGTTAAATTATGAAATCCAAAAAATCTGTGACTTCAGAGCTTGTAATCACCTCGTTCAGTGTAAGCGTCGCAATACGAAGAACTGCTGGCTATATTAAATAATATTTTCCAAATAATTCATTTTTTATACGTTTTATAGTAACAATGTGCTTGAAGTACAGAATTATAAATTTTAGATAAAACTGTCTTACTAGTACGAGAGTATATATATATATATATATATATATACTCTCGTACTATACTTTAGTTATATACAGTATTTATTTAAATAACAATCTTGAACTTTATTATTAAAAATTTTCTTAACTAAAACAATAGCTAACCTTAAATTGTAATAACTAAAATATATTATTAAAAGGAGTCCCTTTAGACAAGGTTCCGAAGATACTGGCAGCGCTCCCCCTTTGAATAGCTAAACTAATTCTTTGTTTGGTTGTTTTCTACACTTTAGTTATTATTCCAGTTATATAGGGAAAAATAAGAAAACGCAAGCCGCCATTTTCAATATACCTGAATTAAATATATTATCAGCTAATTCATAAGCCTGTTGTGTTGTGAGTGTTGGCCTAGTGGCTTCAGAGTGTGAATCTTATTCCTGAGGTCGTAGGTTCGAATAGCTATGCACTAATGGACCTATGCACATTTAACATTCGCTCGAACGGTGAAGGAAACATCGTGAAGAAACCGAGATACCCAAACAGACGACGGCTTGTGTGAGACACAGGAGGCTGATCACCTACAGGCTTATTAGATTGACAAAGGATCATGAAACATATACAGAAATCTGAGACCCAGACCTAAAAAGGTTGTAGCGCCACTGATTTATTTTATAATTATAACTCATACTCAAAATATCTTTATTCAAGTGGGTAACCAAGTACACTTTTGAATCGTCAACTTAAATTAATCATAAATTTACATTTACTACCAGTTCGCAAGTCAAGGGCGTAGAGCGGATAAGAAGAACTGGCAAGAAACTTTCCGCCACTCTTTTTAATCGCCAAGTATTGTCATAGAAATTGTTTGAACTGGAGCAATTCAATCCCAAGGATTATGATCATTTAAGTAGTCCTCAAATTTATAAAAAGCTTTGTTGATTAATTTTCGTTTAACGAGGGCTTTGAATTTATTTAGTGATAATTCTCTAATTTCGCTTGGGAGTTTGTTGTAAAAACGAATACAATTTCCATATAAGGAGTGGTTTATCTTTTGGATCTTTTGGTTTGTCGTAAACTCAAATTAGTTCTATTTCGCGTATTATACTGGTGAAAGTCACCATTTGTTTTAAAATCGTTTATATTATATATGGCCACGGTTTCGAACAAGTATAGCATTGTTCAAGTGAAGTTTAACATAAGTAAAATTTCTCATGAATTACGTTATATTTAATCAATTATTAATCGTACTGATACAGACAACTGAATACTTATTGCCAAAGCAATGAGTTTAACCTTTACTTACACTAACGCAAATTTGTTTTGTAAACATTACGGCTTACGCCATCTAGTATCGGATATAAACACTAATAAGGGTTGCAACCCTAGTGCTCTTATTAGAAATATAGTGTATCTTAAGATTTTAAAGTGTTCTACTACCCTAAGTTTTCCTCCACTACTTTTTAACAATACCATATCATTATTTAATAGTAAATCAAAGATTTGTGTAATGGCGTTAAAAGAACTTTATATTTAGTCAGTTAGTTACTTATAAGTTGTAAATCTTTTACAATAAATAAAAATACTAACTATAATTTAATACCGTAATATACGCCTAGTAAGAATTCAATCTAATTAACCTCGAGGTTTTGGGTTCGATCTATTGCTTTTGAAACCAAGAAAGAACTACATGGATACTATTAGAATAACGGAAACAGTTCTTCAAGATGAGCGTATAATGATGTATTTTAAGCAAGAGAAACTTATTAGAATCTCTAAATTAATGTTCCGATAAAAAGATCTAGTGGATTTAAGAATCTTTTAGTTTACTCAAAAGTATGTTTGTTCTATTGAACGCGCTAATCTCGGCAACTACTGGACTTAATTTTTGAAGTTATACTTCTTTAGGAAATATGATGAGTAAATTTTTACGATGCACGCTGACACCGTCACAAAAACCCGACACCCTGAAGTTAGCTATAGGTAGTCAACATTTTAGTATTTTTCTATTGTTAGTGTCGTTTTTTCAACAAACGTAAAATACAATTTTTGAAAAGATTTTTACCTTACGCCAAAGAAGTATAACTTCTAACGCGTGTACAAAAGTACACACAAGTTTTTTTTATACACAGAACTGGACAGAAGTTTGGCAACAATCCCACCTGATGTTAAGTGAGATGTGGCCTATTGGAGGGCACAACATCCAGGAGATGCCTGTTGAACCGCTAGAATTAACAGTTATTAAACTATCTAGTGATGATGGAGGGGCTAGGAGCTCCTTTGACGACGATCCAATTCATGCAATGCGGCATTTGGGTATGCCAATAACGAAGATGTGAACCTCTAGGGTGCTTCCAGATCAGCGTTGTTTGGAAGGGGAAGACGGAATCAGGCTGTGTAGTTCTATAGAGCACTCTACGGAGTGTAATCTATAATTATATAAATAATAGAAATCTACCATTGTTGGATAAAATGCCACCATGTCCATGTTTGCCTGATACTGGTGGTGCATAGCCTTCATCCTTCACCACTGTTAAGCACGTGGAAAGTAGCAGAGCTGAAGAATGTTGGGTACGGAGTGAAAGACAAATTTATTCTTTCAACGCTGGAAACAAATGATTGCATTTTACCTGTTGTTTTTTTTATTCAATTATGAATACATATACAGTAATAGCTATAGAAAGTGTATATATATATTCTGTAGATAAAAGCTTGTCTAGCTTTTATAACTACATATATATTTATAGTAGGTATAGTACCTAAAAATTACGAGTCGTTAAGTTAAATTGAATTTTCTATGAGTTCAAAATGACCAAACAGATAATGCGATTGATCAATGGACTTAGTCAATAAATAGATTAAAGAGGAAGGTTTTTTTAATATAGAACAGACTGGACACTCTATGCCAGAGGGTTGCGGGTTCGCGAGTGCGTTGTCGGCCTTTTAAGAATTGGGACGCACTTTTACTTGAAGGATCCTAAGTCGAATTGGTTCGGAAATACTTCAGTATTAGCTGGTTCCACATAGAGGTGGTGCGTGGCAAAAACTGCCTTAAAAAACGCTCAGTTGTGGAACGGCGGACGTCGAGGTGATAGGGGTGGAATTTCGTATTCTGCCTCGACATCCGATGATGAAACTCAGCTGCAGGTATTAATCCGAACATCTCTGAACACTCTCTATGGTAATTGAGGTTTACTTCCCGCTACTAGCCGACTTCTAGAATTTTAGTACGCAAAAGATCTCTTTCGTATCTTATTGTCTTATTGTGTATTTTCTGTGATGAATAGACAGGTAACTAAACTAGACTGTTTTTTTATGAATAAGGAAGATAGTATTTATTATATGTAACGTCAAAATGACCTATATATTTAATTTTAATTGTATAAATATAGTGAAACAGACCACTTACGTTATATACTTTTAAATATGAATTAACTGTTTAAGTTGTTAAAATTCGGTAATTTCGTTTCGTGCTTGTCTTGCATTGGCCTCCTCGCCTTAACGTACTTATTAATTATTACATAAAACCCCTTTTTTCAGATTTCACAATTTCGTAATTATATTCAAAATTTATGTAATTTTTATTGGACCAAAATGGTTTCCAAATACCAAATACCAAAACAAACTATTTTAAATGTAAAAAACTGTTGTTTTATAAAGTTCAACCACAGAAAAATTCTTTAAAATGCCCTTCGATAAATAGTTTATTTTGTCATAATTTTCTTTCATTAAAATTGAGTAATTTATAACGTATTTGTGAGTAACGTTTTTCTTTGTAGCGTATTTAAATTGTGACTTAAAAGTAATGTCTATTGCGAGAATTCACGGACGGCGGGAACGGATGTAACAAAACTGTAACAAGTTTGATTTTGGATAGAAAGACCGATTAGAAATCATTTGTAACGAACTTTACACAAATATTATAAAGAGGACTGTGTTTTTGACGTATAAAATTCTATATTAAAATAAATATATTGAATAATAATTCTGCAGCGGTTTTCTATAATAAAACTGTTTAAAAAATAGTAAATTTATATTTATTAGACAAATAATAATAATATACAGTATTTACAATATTATACTACATGGTAATCATTAAATTAAAACAAATTTTAAAAGTTTGGTCCCTGTGGCAGTGTACCTTTAACGCTGTATTTCTTATATATAATAGGAGGCTCACGTTAAGTGATACCGCCGCCCATGGACACGAATATTGCTAGAAAGAACTCCAGTGTCCAGTGGGTCTTTAAAGAATTGGTACGCTCTTCTCTTGAAAGACCCTAAGTCAAATTGGTTCGGAACTACTTCAATGGGCAGTGGTATTGAGATATTTATTCGTTAAGCGATGAAAACACCAGTTCTGGAGTCACCAGGTCACCTGGATCTACCAGGCGTTAACTTAAATATTTAATATTAAATTAACTATTTTAATAACAGGTTATATATTCATATTTATATCGTAAAACTACCCTAATTACAAAAACTAAGCTAATTGCCAAGCAATAAATTATGTCTTAGTAAATCATTACAAAAACAGCTTTTAAACTTCTACTACAATTGAAATCGAGAAAAGAACAGCTAGTATACACTGGAATCATGCAGGAGAATCAAAACATATATTACTACACAAAACCGCACAATAGGTCTAATTGAGCTTTAAACTCATTTATTTTAAAAAGCTCGCAAAAAGCTAGGAATAGTTGCGTGTCGGGAATCGAAGGCGGGACCCCGCAGCCACGCCTTGTGTTTAGCTTTTAACAGCTACACTTGATGGCCTGTTTTATTGGTGTTCGTGTGCGTAAGATCAGTACCAATGTCCTTATTTGTACGTATTCGGATTAAATAAATATGTGATTCGAAATTCTATTTTTCTCTAGAGTACCTACTATTTAGACGCTACAAAATTTTCATTAAATAAATCGTCTTCCAAAAGAAAGTAGTTTTGCACTAATTGTGGTCAGAGAAATTTTATAATATTTTTTTTTGTCTTGACCAAGACGTTGTCGGTTAATCTTTTGAGTAAACTAATTTATAAAATATCTTCTTTTTTTAACATTAAAGTACAATTTTTTAAATTTAAAAGACGACACATGAAGTAGAATTAAATGCCAAATAAATTACATTTATCTATTTTAGGTTTGTCTATTGTATATTTACCATTAAATCAGACATATTTAACAAATACAAGGTACGAAAATATACAAATTAGGACGCGGTCGTATAAGCGAAGTAAAAATTTAATGAACGCTGTAATGGGTAACATTCTATTTTTTATTACTGCATTTTATTCGAATCGTGATACGTTCGCGATCCGACTTTATTATTTATAGGCTTATTTCCCTGCTTTTCGGGAATTAGTCTTTGATGAATAATGTTTATGTAGTATGTTTAATTCTAGTAAATCAGTTTAAAATAGAAATTGTATCAGGCATGAGATTAATGTGTTTTTATTTGAAAGGACTTATTTGCGCACTACTAACGCCATCTTTTGGCGAGTAGTGAAACAAAATTAAGTGCCGATGGTTAATATCAAAATTGAATGTCTTCAAAAATATTTATGTCTAGTTTAGATTATTTATAACTTTAATAAGTTAATTTCTTACTTAGTTTACAACTTTCTTTGCTCATATGAATTATTTTCGTTAAATAAGTTAATAATTAATGTGTTTAATTTTAAGTCAGTTCGTCTGCGTTAGATTGAAGAACATCACAAATAATTGTAACTTTCAGTTGTACTCATTATAATTAAGCATTCTTAAAGCGTACTATAGAATTGAACTAGCACAACCAAGACATATAAAGGAAAATATTTAAACTGTCAAGAAAATAATAAGAACAAAACTTTTAGCTTATTGTAGCTTATATAATTTACGAGTAATTTATATATTAGTATATTTAATTAAAATATTTTAGAGTTAAATACATTATTTTATGCTAGAATTATTTCATACACATCTATGTAACAAAAACAATTTTTTCAGTTTTCATTCAATAAGCATATAAACACTCTTTTTAATATTCTATAGGTACGTTCATAAACTCGCACGGTCTACATTTAAATCGTTTGGTCCCTGTGGTGGTGTTCCTTTAAATTCGGCAGCATTTCCTCGCTGTATTGCGATACTCATTGAGAGAGGAATGCACCAGCTCTGGGGTCACCGGTACTGTCTACAAAACGTCAACTTATATCATTATTGCACCTGTGCACTTGAACCCCATGCTCCAAGAGTGTCTACTCCAAAACACTCGGAGAAGACTTATATTTCTTCCGTTTATTATTTTCAGTCTGCTCTGCGGCTATGTTAGCTTTTGTGCTTGTCTAAGGCGTGGCGAGAAACATGTTCTGCACTCTTTTGGCAATGGAGTTCGTGGTGACCAAGGTACTTCAATGGCACACTAATGTACTCCTAAGCGTAAAGCTGATAGGCGTTTCGGCAATTCCAAGTGATTCAGTGTCCAAAGGGGTGCCAGCTTTACCAGCTTCCTTAGCTACTGCTTCCAACGGAGTCTGTAATTGCGATGTGAAGATCAATCTTAGTCAACATAATTTTTTGACTTAAGAAATATTTGCATTGGTTAAATTGAATGACGGCCCATGCGGGTACAACCCCGATTCTGAGTAAATGTTTAGTTTGTTAAACCAAATGCCATTTAACTAAGCTATTTAAACCCTTTTCTGACTTTAATAGATTGTTTTAGATATTTTTCTTTTTTAGTACAAAATATTTTTATGATAACAATGATTAATAATTCCCTATAACAGTTCTATTCTTCGTTTTTGTTTCGTTAATTAATGTTCTTTATATTTAGTAAATAAATACTATATATTAGCATCATGTCAGTATTGCATCAAACACCTTGCGTTTGGAGTTTTAATAAACCTAGGAAAATATGTATTATGAACACAGTTTTATCAACTCTGAATTAAAATCTTAACTCGGATTATAATATGTATCAAAAATTCAGCTATGCTAATCTATATATATAGAAACAATTATAAGTAATATATTTCTATTATACCTACTACTAATTACTTATAGAAAAATTATATATGTATATTTTTTATAAATAATCGATATTTTCTTCATGCCAATGTTATTAACATACATAATCCAGTAGTCTTATCAAGTAAATATTTATTGTATTGATATATTTGTATATAAGAAACTTGTGGTGTCTTTTAATTATATTTGGCCTATAGGTACTCAAGTTTGTTATTAATTAAATAAATCAGAGGCGCCTTTTTAGGCCTTATATTTCTGTTTCTGTTTCAAGATTTGTCAATTAGGCAAGTAGGTTATCAACCTCCTGTACCTACCTGACACACGCCATCGACATTTTCTTTTCACCGTCCGAGCTAATGTTAAATGCGCACATAGACAGAGAGTCCATTGGTACACAGCCGGGGATCGAACCTAAGACCTCAGGGAGAGGCAGTCGCGCGCTGAAGCCACTAGGCCAACACTCAACAGAATAAATATATATTTGGTGTTAATTGTATACGTCACGTTAACAAAAGTCCATTTAATTTTTTGTTGAGTCCTCAAAATAGCCCAAAAGTTCAATGTTAACTAATTTGCTGTCTTATACGTATTTCAAGAATTAGTATGAGTTTTAATTAAGAATGGCGTCGTTAATCTCTCTCGCCTCGCCTCGGGTATTAAGAACGAGACAAAAAACTAATCATCTCAGCTTAGGGCTTTCCGCGTCCACATTTGTAAAGATTTTGACGGCTACCATAATGTGGAATCGACGTTTTATTTGAGATTTTGCTTAAAATACTATACATCTAAATATTTATTAACTAAAAGAAAAACTGTGGAATCGACGTTTTATTTAAGTTTTTGCTTAAAATACTAAACAACTAACTAACTAAAAGAAAAACTAAGTGATGTGTGTGTCTATTTAAATTTGACATTATTATTCGTTTAACATTATATGTAGGTAACTTTACAAATAATAAACTGATGCCCCTCGGTCGCGGGTTAGACTAAAATACGAATGTATTTTTGTGAGCGCTAATAGTGTGTGGCAGAATATGCGAACTTACCATTATACCAACTTACACATTTTTGTACCATATTCTTGTAATAAATTATTATTATTATTTAAAAAAACGTTACATATGTACACGTGGGCGGAGCTGACGTCAGAGTGTAAATAGTTTTAAGTCTAATTAATAATATGATTTTAAACGTCAATTAATATAATCTGCAATATTATCGTACCTTGTGAAGTAAAAAATAGCACAATAATATTTCTAAATATATTTTTAATACATATAGCTTATAACTTTTTTAATTGGGTATTTTTATTTGTATATGCAAACCGCGTCCCCAATGAACCCCGTTTTTAATTTCGTCTTAAAACTCCTGATATGTATTTTCACGCACCTGTCTTGCCATCTAAATGAGATAAAATTCCGCATAATTACATTAAATTCGGTTTAAATATTTGCCATAAAACTTATAATCTATATACAGTCAAAGGAATATTCGTTTAGTACTTTTATGGTCTTGCGTAGTAAAATTGTACACCATAGACTTATAAAGAGAAACAAAAGAAGGAATTTATTTCCAAAAAATCCGTCTCCACACAACATGGGCCCATATGCGTCAGTTCTTGTTACTAAGAAACACATGGCGTTGTTTCTAAGAAACAGGGGCGCTGATTCTACTATTACATAATACGATTACATATCATAGACTAAAATGTACCGATTTCTATATAAGTGATCTACCTTCTGTGCCTGATACACATCGTCGTGAGGAAACCGGCATGTCTAATACCCAAAAAGTTGCGTGTCAACAGAAGGATGATCACGAAAAAAAGTGCGTGCGTACAATGTCAGAAGTAAAATTTCTTTGGCAAATGATTTTTTAAGTCTTGTTCATATTTATACAAATCTTAAACTTTAGATTTCTGAGACTAAGAGGGAGGAAATGATGAAAGGAAGATATGTTAGCAATTTAATGAATTTAATTGTCATTGAAATATTAAGTGTCGAAAATTAATACCTACAAATTACAAATTTAATTTTTTAAATTTATTTCTTCGATCGTAAAAACACGTGGCATTTTAATTTACAATTCGTCATTTGACATTTCAATCAATTATTTTGCATAAAATATAAAATACTAATATTTCATAAATTCTCTTTACGAAATTTTAATTTTAATAATCGGTCTCAATCTCTCTCTTCTTTTTATTCGACAAAAACTCTGCACATCTTCGTGACGTTCCGTAAAAATTTTGACCCTCATACGCCTTTCTTTAGGCATTCTGAAAAGGTGGGAGCTTGTAGTTTATTGTTTATTAGAATGCCAAATCATAAAATGACTGCTTCACGACTGATTTGAGAGCGACCGCCGATGCGACAACCGCTGTGTGAGTTCGAAAAGTGAGTTACAGAAT
This sequence comes from Pieris melete, assembly GCA_963693345.1. NCBI lineage: Eukaryota > Metazoa > Arthropoda > Insecta > Lepidoptera > Pieridae > Pieris > Pieris melete. The sequence goes on from CAVNZK010000003.1 coordinate 981,610, forward strand.
CGCAGGGCTGATATAGAAACTTGAAGCCCAGAACTAAAACGTAGTGCCATTGGTATATTTATCAAACCGACGGACTTTACTACGCATAATATGTTCCTAGTTATGTTTTTAGTTATTTTCGATAAACTTTTATTTATTTCAGAATAATAGTATTGTTACATTGTAACGATGCAAATGCTTGTATCTTACTTAGAAACAGATCAACAAGATAAGCACATAAGGCTGTCATGTTTCTCAACTATATACAAATATTGATTATGTGTTTAAAACTATTGTGGAAATTTTCCTTCAAGACGCTAAATATATTTCGATGTAAAATTAAATCGTCAGTTTCGTCGATTGCAATACATTAAAAGCTGCCATTTATGTCAACTTAACATAGATAAGCCATAACACACACTAATAGTGAATTGCACTACCAATTAAAGTATGCACGAGATTTTAATGTGTCAAAACCAAAGACAAATGTTAATTAATTTAATCATCTGCATCATGAGCGCACCCCATACAACCTCACGTACATAACTACCCTCACTTTTACACTATCACACAACACAGTCAAATTAGGTATTACTTAGTTTAATTGTATTGAATAATTTTTGTTTTTTCTTTCTGTAATATTTGAAAAAAAAAATCAGTGGCGCTACAACCTCTTTAGGTCTGGGCCTCAGATTTCTGAATCTGTTTCATTATCATTTTTCAATGAAATAGGCGAACAGCCTCTTGTGACACACGCTGTCGCCTTTTTGGGTCTTAGAAATGTCGGTTTCCTTCGACGTCCGAGCGAATGTTAAATGCGCACATAAACGTCCATTGCACAGCCAGGGATCGAACCTACGACCTCAGGAATGAGAGTTTTAAATGGTTTTATGATATTCATCTTATAGGTCGTTTTAATTCTTTTAATGATGCGCGACTTCTGTGCCATTAATAAATCCTTCTATGATATTCGTACACACACTGAATGAATTAAAACAATTATAGATATCATAATTTAGATGTATAGTCACACATTGTAAATCAAAGCATGTGTCGGTTCACAAAGCTTAGCAGGTCATAAATAAACTGCACTCAAAACATTGGGACGGGATAAAAACTAGCGCAAAAAAATCAAAACATTCCTTAAGTGTACCATGAAGTGGTTTTAATATTCCTTTCTCTATTCCTTGATTATGGCATAACAGTATTTTAACTTAAATATTGTAATTCACATATACATTCACGCATTCGTTTTATGCGACTTTTGTTGTGATATAACACTATGTAATAATAATAAAGCTCATTTATTTCCAAGAACCATAAATAACATTTTTATCTTATAACTATTCATCTAAAACTATGTTATTGGAACCCCATGTAGGGTACAGGCCTCCTCTAGTTCACTCCATGCTTTTCTATTTATAGCTTTTCTGCTCCACTACGTATACCGGCTACTTGAATTATTTCGTCGATCCAATGTAGCAATTTTTAGAGTTTCATTTTTTGTTTTTATTTTATCGAGAGGGTACCCGCTAGATATAACCCTAAGACTTATTTTTTTTAATTGTTTTACACATACAACATACCTACCACGGAATTGTTATCTAATTACCGACAACACAGGGGCTTCCTGTGGTGGTGTGTGGTGTAACGTTAGTTCAATTTTGATACAACCATAAATACAGTTTTACGATTATTTAAAAAAAAGTAAATCACTTAAATCTAAAAGAGTATAGTTAACGAAATAAATTTTTTGTGATATAAACTTGAGATTTGTGTTTAGAACTAAATAAATACTTAAAACACAATCTATCTTTCTCTATTCATTTAAATTCAACCTCACGAAGAGCTCACTCTCTTTCTCTTCAGATGGTAGCTCATGTAAGAGCGTCGTGGTCAGCAAGGAAACGTGAAGTGGACCATCTGTTACTGTCCAGCGCCTCCCTTGATATGAATAACGCCCTAAGGACTTATTAAAGCGATTCAGTTCAGACACTTGGCTCCAAAATTGAATCGCATTTTGACCGATAAAAGTCATACTAAAATAGAACGCGCGTTATGCCCTTCAAGAGAGTCAATTTTGTATGTTTATAATATTCCTGCATATTTAAGATAATAAATTGGCAAAGAATAGGATAAAGTCAACTTTGCTTTTGTCTTAATTTTATATTGTTGTGTATATCACCGATAATATATAATAAATATCTACAACTTGCTATCGTATTCATTCCGTCCCCCGAACATATTGTCTGTAAAAACTTCGATTCAACGGTGAAATTGAGCGTGTACCAGATTGAACTATATTTTTGATCTAGAAATAATATTTACATAATCTAAAGTTTACAGCCCATACAGAGGCTGTTAACTGAATTTTGCGATTTGTTTTGATCGAGCAAGATTAATTACCACGTGGGCAGTAAATTTAAGTGTATTTTGGGCTTATTATCTCCAAGCGATGTGCTCAGGTATATTCGAAACAGTTACTATAAGTTGGGAAACTGAAATTCTGGATAATTTATCCACTAAGTATTTTCAGGGTAGTTTTTGTCGCAGATGCCCACTGAAGTATATTTGAATGTCCATGGGTCCAAGTGTCCATGGGCGGTGGTATCACTTAACATCAGATGAGCCTCCTGCCCGTTTCCCCTTGTTACATGAAATTCCGTGTAAAAATCGTTATAATTACGTATTTTTTTAATTTCAACTTTGATAGAGAATTAATCTGAAGCAAGCCTGCAAGTATCCTTTTAAACGACTTTTTATAGTTTTTAAAAACGATTGGAGAACTTTTTTTGTGTATTAAAAAACTTTATTATAAAGACTGAAGTTTTTTAAAGGATTTAATTTAATTATATCAAATTTTACAACACCTATACCGAATTAATTGCTGCCATTATAAAATAATTTCCGAATATTTGTTTTATACTTTTGGCTTCTATCCCTGACATATGAGTCGATATGATCAGTGTTGGCCTAGTGGCTCTGAGGTTGTAGGTTCGATCCGGCTGAGCACCAATGCGCTTTCTGCCTATGTGAAAGAACGGTAAGGGAAAACATCGGGAGAAAAACGGCTTGCCTTAGACGCAAAAAGTCGGTGTGTGTCGGACACAGGAGACTGATCACCTATATTCCTATTAGATTGACAAATGAGCATGACACAGATACAGAAATCTGAGGCCAAGACCTAAAAAGGTTGTAGCACCACTGATTTATTTATTTTTATTAATATGTCCACAAAATGCGCATGTTAATTGGTCACAGAAAAATCACCGAAGTTCAAACGCACGAACATCATGGTAACATTGAAAATATATTCTAAGTAGCGTGACTTACAAGTCAATTAATTACAAAAATATTTCCAGAATGCGATGCGTATTTCCCACTTTTTTATCGATTTCCATAATATTCACATAATTGTATGCATAATGGAAGCTTTTAAAAACCGCGGAAAATTAACATAGCGATTCGTGTTAATTGTAAACTCACGAAAGGTTAGTACTGTGACCGTAATTACGGAACTTCATGGATTAAAAATTAGAAATTTTTAGAATCTTTACTTCAGGGGGGGCCTCATAGCCTAGCGGTCTTATTAGGTGGCAGCTAGGTGACGGGTACCGGGTTCGATTCCCGGTTCGAGGGCAAGTTTTAATTTAAATTAAATTTGTTCTCGACCTTTGGGAGGGTTATCTTTTTAACATTTCACATTTAATATTACAATATTTGTAAGTTAATAAATTGATAAACAATAGAGAAGAGTCCACTTTGTTTTTTTTCTTAATTGTTGACTTTTTATTTTATTAGTTAATAATAGGCTTCATCCCTGCCAGTCAGCAGTTTATTTAACCATTAAATATATATTTGCTATCGTATTTATTTCAAGGCCCCTTCTGATCCCCAAACATTACTAATGTTGCCGTAGCTGAACAACCTTTGGTGTCCATGGTCCGTATGATGAAAAGCATCTTATCTTATGTTTAATTGATGGGTAAAAATCTATCAATTAGACAAGCGCGTCTACGGTAGAGACATGTCTTTTTGACTGAATGGTCCAAAAGTTTAAGTCTGTAGCCATTTGTTGTTGACCGTAAGGTTAACGTACCTGAAGACAAAGATAGATAAAAAATTACAAGTCCTTTAAATCATTTACTCATGGTCACCGTAATGGCTATGCAAATGTAAGACTTTAACAGAAGGCGTGGTCAGAGCAAGATGGCTTTGTAATTACACTCATGACGGGGTGAATTTGCTCTACAAATTAAACTCGAATGCACCTTATGTATAGGGCTATTACAGCACTCACAAATTTAGAAGGTAATATTGCTGTCTTTTGTTTTAGCAAGCTAACGAAAGAGCTAGATATAGTATTTTAAACTATTTCATCCATTGGGCTTATAGTTTTGAACTAAACAAATTTAGAAGTTCCTGCTGTTTCTATCTCTTGTTAGAGTAAGCAAAATGAAAGAGGCAGCTATTGCAAATCAAAAATTTGAAGTATCGTAACTATTCACAGATCATCCTACAAACAACACAAATCAACCATAGAGTTACTGGCTGAAAAGGAATACAGACGAAGAAATGTATATCCGTTACGCGAATTCATATAAAATACATTAAACAAAAACTTTGACGGCTCCAGCTTGTCTATGCCGGCGTCCATAAAGCAACTGACAATTGATGTGCTTATAATTGACACGTCATCCAGCATAGAGCCACTTTTTAAACGGTCATTCGGGGCATTGTTACGGGGCTTAGTCAAATAATGTTGGGAATTAATATAATCATTTTCGATATTTTAAATGGTGATTGATTATCGTGACGTAGCGATTTTGGGAAGTGTTCGCGCCATTAAAATAAAAGGCTTTGGTATGCTTCGGCGCGCAGCGTTGAGCTGTCAAAGTGACAGCTATGGGCTGTTTAGCGGACTGCATTTGATATACAGATTAACTTGCAAAATTTATATTCAATAGACAAGCGTTTAGAAAAAATATTTAATGATATAGCTTTTAACTATTTATTTTTACTTTTTATTCTTTATAATTAGAGAGTAAAGTCCCTCAATCGCAATCAGGAATGGGCTAGACAAATTTCTGTGTCTGTTTTTTTTTAATAATAAATCGAAATGTTTAAAATTTACACTAACTATTTCTTTTTATACGCCTTTAAAGAAAGGCAGTAAAACAAATACATGGGCATATATTCCGTAAACTACACCAGTTGCGGCGGCCATCTTGAATGATCTATAGATCTCCGCGCATTGAATGATCTATCGGCGCGAGTACCGATTTACACGCGTCCGCTGTGTTTACATAGACAGACACGCTTTTTATCCTTATTATGTGGATAAATGTGAGAAGATATCGAAATGGAAAGGGTTTTGTGTGCTTTCGTAAAATATTGTACGCCATATTATATATTAAAGTATTGGAAAGACTTTCGGGGACGATGGGGGGCTACAGACTCTTTTTTCTTCTTCTTTTTTATAATAAATTAAGAATTATTATTAATTGTATGAGTAATGCAATAGATATATGATCTCATTATTCCGTTTGATAAAAATCTCGTCACGAAAATAGTTTGTCTCCTTTTGGAAGTAGATCTAAGCTAAGGAATGGTTTAAAATGCAACTATTATGTACCTTCCTAATAAAACAATAAAATAAATCAGTAGCCCTAAAACCTCTTTAGGTCTTGGCCTCAGATTTCTGAATCTGTTTCATGATCATTTTTGAATCTAATAGGCAAGTAGGTGATCACCCTCCAGTGCCTGACACAGGCCGTAGTTTTTTTTTTGGGTCTAAGACATCGGTTTCCTCACGATGTTTTCCTTCACCGTACGAGCGAGTATTAAATGCGCACATACAGAGAAAGTCCATTGGTGCACAGCCTACCTCGAACCTACTACGTATGAGAGTCGCACGCTGAAGCCACTAGGCCAACACTGCTCTACAACTATGTAATATATAATACATATAATAAATTGATTTAATACCCCACATACACATCTTCACATCCTTACCCTCACTTTTACACCATCACACATGACAGCCAAATTAGGTATTACTTAGTTAAATGTATTGAATTATTTTTATTGTTTTTTTCCTTTTGTAAATATTTGTACGTTTTTGTAAATATTATGTATTCTATCTTTGGCTATATTTTAAGTGTAATTGTTTGATTTTATATATCATCTTTGTTAAATGTAGGATTACGAAATACTGCCTATATATCTGGTTCACTCATAACATTTTATTTATAAAATCTACCTGCTTGTAATCGAATGCAGGACCTCCTGATGACATTGAAATAATCCTAGTGATATTAGCAATGGAGCCCAAACACGGAGATTGTAAAGACAAACAAAAGTAGTTACAAAAAAGTCTCCAAGTATGAATAGATCTTGTCACAACTATTAAAAGGAACTAAATTATTTCTTTAAAATACATTTTTAAACCTTCTTGACAAAACAAAAGCATTGTTTTCAAACATAATTGTTACAAACTCATGTTCCATTGTTTAAAATCTCATAACTGTTTAAAATATATTCGTAATTATGATTTGTAACTTAATTACATCATATAACTTGACAATTTCGTAAATTTATCTCAATTTTACACGTTCAAATAAACAAACATTCTGACGAAGGTATCGAGCCGCCCACTTCGCAAATCTCATAATAACTTCACGAAGAATTAAAATTATTTTCCAAAAAAAATTATAAGCCATATGCCCATTTCAAATGAACAAAAACTACACACATGACGTCCAAAATCCAAGTATCCGATCTCACGCTGCGTCGAAAAAAAAACCTCGGCCTTTTTGGAAACATCTTTTTTTTCATAGACTTAACAAGATTCTGTATATCCTATTGTCGCTAACACTTTCTATGTTCAATTTTAATTTTTTTCGAGAGCAGTTTGGACATTTCGCTTGAATTATAACCGGCCAGTTCTAAAGAGTTTTTATATCAGTGAATGGGTCGCTTTTGACGTGGGTGAGCGCTTATAATTGCCATCAGGTAGTTTAAAATTCGAATTCTGTAATATATGGATAATTAAAATGCGGCTTAAAGTGGAATTTTTGTCAAAGTTTATCGCCTTTTTGATTGAGGTTACGACTTTGGCGTTTACCCTCGAGTATCGAGCGTGAAGACGTTAGAGGCGGTAGCTTTATAGTCATATTAATACAGGCCTATCTAGTTTGATAGGATACGATTTGTCTTGGCGCATTAAGGACCCGATAATACGTTTTCAACTATAAAACCAATTCGTAATAAACTTCATTAGATGTTATAAAGTGATTTTATTACCTTTTATTATTAATAACTATCCATAACTACCCATTTGTGATAAACACACTTAAATTAGACCATCTTTTATGAGTAATAAAGTATGTTAAGCAGGTGTGTATAATAAAAAATCGAATTAAAATTACAACGAATTTTGGTGTCGTAGCAGATTAAAAATGTTTTTTTATTTAAATTGGATGGTTTTAAAATCCTCGATAAGAGAGGAAATCGTAAGTTGATGTGAAGTTATTTGAAAAATAAAATGTGTGTATCAGCTTAGCAGATATTACCTATATGCCTGGGACCTGACCCCCGCTGAGAGTGACTTACAAACTGTACACAACCAAACATATTACACCTCGCGACATATGGCGCTGGATGATCCTTAAAATTCATTTCGCAAATACACTGATATATCTTGCTTGGACACAAGCTTGGACCTTGCAATTGCCTAATTCAAGACTAATTTTCTTTTATTTCTTACAGTCTCCATTTATGATGATGTGCAGAAAGTCTTCACTAATCACAACTGAGCGTTTCTTAAGGGAGTCTTTTACGCGCACCAATACTATGTGGTAAAAACTGCCCACTGAAGTATTTCCGGACCAATTTAAAAAAAGGCATTAAGAGTGTCCATGGGCGACGTCGTCACCTAACATCACGTGAGCCGTTTGCCCGTGTTATATAAAAAAATCTTCTTTAACTTAAATTGTTTAGGAACCATTCAAACTTTGACACATCTTCAAAAAGGCTATCTGTGTATACTGTATACACATATTCACAATACAAGTGCATTATTTTTCATAAAACATGTTTAAATTAGAGGAATTTTTAAATATTTTCCAATTTATTTAAACTTTTAAAAATAACCAAAGTTTTACTGATTACGGTTTTCACTAAATATCACCTCAGACAATGAAGTTCACAGGGTGGGTCTTTTGTTCATTTCTTTTCCACTAGATAGAACCAATAGATAGAATGATGAAGAAGATTTAGGAGTAATTATGGTTTTGATTAACTGACATGTAACGAACTTGTAGGTCGAAGAAACCTTGTCAAAATCCATGAAATCCACTCGACACTGCAGCCATAGGTGAACAAAAAAAGACGAAACTATTCAAAAACTTGTATTTTCTAATAACCTTAAGATTAGCATCTACAACCATAACAGGTGTGATCGAATGTGACATTTAAGTCCAATAAAAACAGTCAATATAATTTTGTATAGTTTAACATAAAAGGTGTCGGCAGCGTAAATAACTCATTTTTGGCTCAAGATATTACCGTGCAAAATAATCAACAGAACTAATCTCAAAACAATTATTCAACGGACCACTGTACTTAATAAAATAAAACAGTGACGCTACAGTCTCTTTAGGTCTGGGCCTCAGATTTCTGTATCATGATCATTTTTCAATCTAATAGGCGAACAGCCTGTGCCTGACACACGCCGTCGACTTTTTGTGTCTAAGACCGTTCGAGCGAATGTTAAATGCGCACATAGAAAGTCCATATGTGCATGGCCGGGGATCGAACCTACGACCTCAGGGATGAGAGTCCCACGCTGTAGCCACTAGGCCAACACTGTCTCCTTAATAAACATCTTTTTGTCCTAAGCGCGACAGAAAGTCCCTTGTGTAGAGGCCATTTTAGTGCAGAGGAATCAATCACAGTCCTGGAATAAGATAGAAGACCAGACCAGACGAAATACAGAGGCATGAGTTATTATAGGTTTATATCTATCTACAGTATATAATGTTATAAGCTATCTATAAATATATGCCAATTTTTTTAGGTTTAAGAATAACCTTAGTTCTCATAAGAATTGCATAAATAATTCACTTACTGAGAAACAATATGTAAAACTAGCATTAATAGCGCACAGATGTACGTATATAAAATAACAAAACTTAACATAACAATAAATTTATAAATAAATTTTTGGTTAACATAAATGTTACAAAAAAAATTATACTTCCGATTTTAGATTTTACCAGACATTTTTTGCTGAACAATGCGATAGGCACTTCAGATAAATTCATACTAAACGCAGGCGTTTTTCATCACCTAAATAATAAGTGTTGAGAGGAGTTGTTCGGACTATAATACCTGCAGCTGATTTTCATCATCGGACGTCAAGGCAAAATACAATATATCATCCGTATCAACTCGACTTGCGATATTCCACAACTGAGCGTTTCTTAAGGCAGCTTTCGCCGCTCACCACCACTAATTTGACTTTCAAGAAAAGAGCGTACCAATTCTTAAAAGGACGGCCACGCACCTGCGAGCCTTCTGGCAATGTGAGTGTCCATGGGCGGCGGTATTCATTGACATCAGTGAGAAAAAAAATCCATTATACTTAATACGTTTTAGGTACTTCCAGATATCTAGATCCAGGTACAAATGAGCCCACGCCAAGAGGCCAGGTAATACCGTCGACTAACGGCGCGCAGATTATTTTCACTTAAACCTCTCCCCCACTCGCCCCTCAGTTCATTACCATCACACTTGTTATGCGACCTGGACGCTCTTCACTAAGGTCTAAGACATGAAGGTAAATCGTATAATTTTACAAGTGAAACTTCTTTAGGCGCATGAAGGTAAAATTTTTCCGGAACGTCACGAAGATGTGCAGCGTTTTTGTCGAAGAAAAGGAGAAGGACAGAGCGATTGAGACCGATTGAGAGAGAGTGAGAAGGGCGACCTTATAGAAATTCTATTTTTAAAATTAAAATTTCGTAAAGAGAATTTATGAAATATTAGTATTTTATATTTTATGCAAAATAATTTATTGAAGTCTCAAATAACGAATTGTAAATTAAAATGCCACGTGTTTTTATCATCGAAGAAATGAATTTTTAAAAATTTCGGAAATCTAAAGTTTTAGATCTGTATAAATATGAACAAGAGTTAAAATTAGTATGCCAAAGAAGTTCCACTTCTGACATGTGTCTTTGTACGCACGCACACAAAGAGCTAAGCAATCGGCATGGGTACGGCCTGATAACCTGCCTAATACCGCAAGATACTGACACTATTAGAAGTCTCGCAAATGCGTTGCCGGCCTTTTAATAATCGCTATTTGTATTCGCGCAAAATTTACCATTACATCCTTGCCAACGCGTGGCACACTGATAAGAAAAAAACTAAGATTTAATGTGACCATGCTTCTAGGCATAACAAACTTGAAGAGATAAAAAAATCAGTTCATAAATTATAAACTCTAATGGAAAATCGATTTCAAAGGGTGAGAGTAGCTAGAATATGCAGACTTAGCACGTTTATCAGAATTTCCAATTTGGATATCGGTGAGTTTTGCCCACTGTGTATGTAAGTGTGTATAAATGACGTTTTCTTAATTGCGTTATGTCGCTGGATTACGATTGGTCAATATCTAGATTCTAAACCAATCAAATCAAACGAAAAAGCGGCTTTTAGTAACGTAACCGCAGCCTAACTTTTTATTGATTTTGTTTAGTTGTTTAGGATTGGAACAGTGTACAAGTTTCTTCTTAGTGCTCCTTTGAAGGTTGACGATCATGGCTACTTTATTTTTGGAAGCCGCCCACTGAACAAATTAAAAATCAAATTAGTAGCGTGCCAGAAGCAGTGGAAAGAAGAATACTAATAAACTATAAGACGGAAGACGAAGAAACGAAAAATCTTTTCTAAAAGTTTATTTAAATATCACAAAAAAAATATTTATACATAACATACATATTTCTTTAAGAAATGCACATTTTTTATTTTAACATGCAACTCATACATATTGTTATTTACTATTTAATTCACGTCCATTGGTTGGAGTTCAGTAGACAAATGAGTTACTGTGGCTTATGATAGCTAAAGTATGATACAAATATTGTTGTAGAAACATTGTCTAAATATTTTACAAATACAGCATCAATAGTAGTATAAAAAAAGTAAAATTTTGACTATAGCTTACTTCAGGGTGTCGGTTTTTTGTGACTCTCAAATTTACTCTCATAATTTTCCTAACGCGCCAAAAGAAGTATAACTTCAACAATAAATATAAATTATACATTTGTAAAGAAAGGAAATAAACGGGCTTCATTTGTATATACATTATTAAATGTTTGAAACTGAATGTTAAAATCAGTCTAGGTAAACAAAAGCGAATAAAATAACAGACATTTAAAATTAATAGCACAGTCATTAGTTGAATTAGATATGCTTTACTGAAAAGTAATACTCGGCGGGAAAATCCACGGAAAACACAACGTCATTTTAAAATTTTCAGTCGTTCCGATGAATTATTACAAAATACACAGTTTGTATAATTGCATTGTTTTCTCGAGAGTCATTAAGACACGTTTCTCGGACAATCGTTTAAAGAACAATTAGTAATAACTGCTCTGTACAATTTAACAACGCATTGTTGCAAATGAAGACGACTGGGGAATGACTTGCGCCTTGCCAGATTAAAAAAATACCTATAGATTATAGAGGTTGTGTCACAGATAAATTTATGAATAGAATTTACGCGTTGGGATGCTATTTGCGTTTGGAGTTTGAAAATTTCATTATTTTTCTAATCTAAACGTGACTTGACAAGATGGTGTGGTTGCGAATTTAGCCTACCTTAAATAATAGGATCCAACATCAAATCTGAGCTACTCTATGGCTGTGAAAAGTGGAAGGTCACTAAAGCAACTCGCACCAACTCCAAGTCTTCGTTCTTCGAGAAGATCTCTAAGCAACTTTGGGAGCGGAAGTGGAAATGGATAGGCACTCTGAAGGGATTCCAATTATATCCCCAAGCTTCGCTTGATTGGACCCGCAAGGAAAGCGGAAGCACAGTTGCAGATGAGGCAAAGAGAGTCAGAAAGAGTTGGAGTGAGGTGAAATACGAGGCTCAATACCGAACGCGATGGAGACCCTGTGGACGTCCTCTGCCCCATCTAGGGGTTATAGAACATTAAGTCAAGTCGAAACTAATAACTACAGTAATAAGTAATGTATAAAAGTTCTATTAAAAGGGCGGACTCGCTTGCAATTCACGATTACAATAATAAAAGATTATTATTAAAGCTCTGACTATAGATATATAGAACTGACATTAATATTTAATTTAACATTAAAGTAATCAAACCAAAATTGTAAATTGTATTGACGTCTGGTAGATAGTACCGGTGACCGCAGAGCTGGTGATTTCCTCTTTCAATAAGTATCGCAATACGGCGAGGAAATGCTGCCAGCGTTACAAGAACCAATTTTTTTTCTATTTATTAATTTATTATTATTATGTAGGTTAAGAATATTGTAAATAGTGTGTGTTAAGAATAAATCTATAAATAAAATATGTGATCAAGTTAATGTTTAAAGAACTTTATTCTCTTATTACAAAAAAATATATTTTATTTACACGAGAAACTTTAGACGGTAATTGATTAAATAATCACCCCCACACCCTCATTCCTAATAGACTTCTTCAAATAATTTGTAGCTAGTTATCTGCAGAAAACGTTCACCAAGAACCTATATATAAAAGTGTTTCCTTAAAATTCTATGTCTTGCGTTTACACGTCGATAAAATTTTAAATAATATTAGAATCAGTGAGGAATATCTGTATCTATATATTTCCACCTCTTTACATCTATTAAAAATCCTTTTAAATAGATCTATTTCAAAGCAATTTACGTAAACTACAAAAAAAACTTGACAATTACGTGTTCAACATTTGAAAGTGTAATTTTTCGTTATTAATTTACAACGCAATATTTTACACAAGATGGCCGCAGTTAAGGCAGGCACGGGCGAAGTTAATTAGCGTATATTGTTGTGTTGTGTTGTTGTTTTTCAGCTGAAATTGGTTGCTTTGTTGAATGTCTGAACAAAATGTCTGTATTTGAAAAGCGGGATTTGAGATGAGTTACTTGGTAAACTTGTCGTTTTTATTAACACAACGACAAAAATGCTTGACTTTGCATAAAATATTTGGCACTTTATATTAATATGGGTGACAGTTGCCGTGTTTGCGTAGTTTAAGACCGTGACTCTCAACCCTGAGGTCCTGCATTCAGACCCGTCAAACTCAAACTCAAAATATCTTTATTCAAGTGGGTAACCAAGTACACTTTTGAATCGTCAACTTAAATTAATCATAAATTTACATTTACTACCAGTTCGCAAGTCAAGGGCGTAGAGCGGGTAAGAAGAACTGGCAAGAAACTTTCCGCCACTCTTTTTAATCGCCAAGTATTGTCATACAAATTGTTTGAACTGGAGCAATTCAATCCCAAGGATTAGGATCATTTAAGTAGTCCTCAAATTTATAAAAAGCTTTGTTGATTAATTTTCGTTTAACAAGGGCTTTGAATTTATTTAGTGATAATTCTCTAATTTCGCTTGGGAGTTTGTTGTAAAAACGAATACTTCACTAATGGGATCCAACAACAATTTAGGAACAACCTGTGTACAAATAAACATGCAATCTGGGGCCCGGACTAATAACTTATAATCAAACAGACGCAGAAATATCTTTACCCCATGCCCCATTGGGGGTAAATACCTGGGATTAGGCATAATATAATAAAAATACTTTATTCCCGTTACAAATTGTCGCAACACCTTGTGAGATTTATAATGCTTATTTCGCAGGTGTTTCTATTAATAGACCGCCATTTGCATTTTATGAATAGGTGACAGAAATGCTTTTGAATTTTAGAAAGATTGTGTGAGATGCGAGTTTTTTTATATATTTGAATGGATTTCTTTTATCATTAACATCGCTTTTTACCATACAATTAATTCAAAACAAGCTCTATATTTATATATATATTTGACAAAAAAAACCCACATCCGCGAATATAGTATGTAAATACTAGCATATGGGTATGATAATTAACACTGCAAGGTTGTTAAAACGACTCGTCGAAAGGTCTCTATGGAGTTCTCTGGTCTTCGTTCTCCTTTTTAAAATTGCTTTAAAAACGCCCAGTAGTGGAACGACGGACGTCCAGTTGATACGGGTGGTATTACGTATTCTGTCTTGACGTCACTCAATTGACTCACGAACTCAACTGCAGGTATTATAGTCCGAACACTCTCCATGGTAAATGCGGTAGACCGTAGAAGATACAGAGAGACCCTACATCTCTACGCAACGCCAAGGGCTTTCCGAATACGGTCAAGTGAAAGAAGCTGGTACTGGATTTTTTAATCAAAATTTATTTAGAAAATAAATCTTATTAGACATTTTCTCCAACACAAGAAATTACTGACCGACTCTGGGGATTCGTTCTAAAAATGAAATGAAAAAAGACTGTTGTTTTGGAAAACGAATTATTTTTTTATTAAATATCTGTTCTATATAGACACATTGTTACAATGATCTATAAAAACCACTTTTTCTGATGGTGAACCTTTTATTTCTTAAGCCAAAACCAGCTGTCACCGATATAATGGTCATGGGTAAAAATTGTGAATAAAATCCTTTATTTTATAATTGAAAAAAAAATGTCACAATATCAAATTGCGCTTGGAAAATGACAATATAAAATATTTTCAGAATCGCTCTTAAGATACGCAGACACAGTTATATAAAAATAAAAACAATTAATAGTTTTATCATAAAAATGCTTTGTTCCTTCAAATTATTAACTAATATTGATTTCTGATGGGAGTACGAACTCCCGCGTGATTGATGATCGATGACGTCACGCGATTAAACATGGCGTCGAGGGTCAGAGTTCGAAATTTAAAAATTACACGAATAGACATCCAACTATCAATATGGGTATATCAGATAAAATCGTATAAAATGTAATCTTCATATTGGGATGAAGACGTAAAAGTGCACTGCGATACGCTAACAATACGCAATAATTCTCGTTTTAATGATCGCGTTATCTCAACATAAACGTAAATATATGCCTAAACAAGCCTCTCTACACTCCGACATGACTAAGCTGTATATCTAAAACCTCCATTATCTCAAGCATACATCTTTATCGCTAGTTTTAACATCACACTCGCGTTATTTGCTTCCTAATCCAAGCATCCTCTGTTTGTCCACAGATGCCAAACGGTAGCGCATTATGACATATGGGTCTATCTTATCTATGCCCACTCAACTCCATATGTCACACTAATGGACTACCTGACTTAATTCAACAGAATCACCCCAAAAGCAACGATCAACATGGCCGCAATTAACTCGATCACAGCATGTTGTTTTCGCACGATTTTATGTTAATTTTCAGTTGAGCTAATTCCTACGTCTTCCAAGTTTCCAGCCAATCGGTCCCGCGCTCCCACTAATTCGCGCCCTTTCACCTGTCAATCAGATGTCAAAGGCGTGCGCCGCGCTGTACTGAAATTAGCGCGCGAAAACGCTGCGTGTAATGCGTAGTTTCGCAAAGCGGGCGTAATAAGAAATAAAAGCTATGATTTAGTATGATTGGAGATACGGAATTACCTGTGAAAATAATGCTCAGGGCTATCAAAGTTTTCGCGCGGCGATCTGTCAAAGTGACGTCGGCGTTTGCGTTTCATTATTGAATTAATGGTATTAATCACACGAATGATACAGTTATGTTGATAATTTGGCTTAATTTCAACTGAGTGGGTGTTAGCGCTATAACATTTAGTAGCGCATTAAAATTAGGAATTGTAATTTATAATACACTTATTCGTTATAAAATAAAGAAATGTATTTGGCCTAGTGGCTTCAGCGTGCGACTCTCATCGTACGTCGTAGGTTTGATCCCCGGCTGTGCTGTGTGGATGGACTTTCTATGTGCGCATTTAACATTCGCTCGAACGGTGAAGGAAAACATCGTAAGGAAACCGGCTTGCCTTAGACCCAAAAAGTCGACGGCGTGCGTCAGGCACAGGAGGCTGATCACCTACTTGCCTATTAGATTAACAAATGATCATGAAACAGATACAGAAATCTGAGAATCTGACCTAAAAAGGTTGTAGCGCCACCGATTTATTTATTTCTTTTTTATTTCAACGAAAAGTTGTATAAATAATGCAATAATAACTTCTTAATCACTTTTATTTTATTTATGGCACTTAAAACAACACAGCGTATGTATTTATGGCAAGAAAATGTTTTAACTGCCTTTAAGGCATCTAAGAGTAAGATTCAACGTCAAAAACGTGTTTTGACATATAAAAGTCGTTTTCGTTGTCCTTACCTTAAATGGTATAAGTATTTTTGATTCAACATACTGTAGGCCATTTTAAAGCAACGCTGTTCGATGTAGCTAATAGGAGAACAATAACAAACGTTTTTTCATTATCGGACAGACGGCAGAATGCGAAATTCCACCCCTACACTTCGAAGTCCGTCGTTCCACATTTAACGCAGTTTCTATCGCCACCACTATGTGGAACCACTGTCCAACTCGACATAGGGTACTTCAAGAGAAGAACGGACCAATTCTTAAAAGTCCTCGCCAGCTCTGGCATTGACAGTGTCCATCACTTAACATCAGCTCATTCAAGTAACATTAGGTAATCAATGCCCGAAATGTAGTTTATTTTGTTGCCTATTAAAAGTTTATTACGAACTATTCCCATTCCTTACAGTAGGAATAAACAAGCCACTTCGATAAGATACACTGCAATGAATAAATTTAAATTTAGATTTTTACTAAAACTGTCTCAAGGTTGAACCAATAACTAATGTCCATTATTTTTACCACACCCACAGTATTGTATCTGATTCATTTATCTAAGCTAATGTACTCCGTATCACGCCACTCCAAACGTCAAAGTTGTCATATGAGTAAATATGCCTTGAGTTGTCAAGTGCGAAAAGAGACCCGTATAACTTTGATATATATATATTTCAATTATTTAATCAGTAATTCAGAAATACAGTAAAACAAATAAAAATGAGGGCTACTGGCGGCCTTATTGCTTTCAAGCGATCTATTCCAGCACTGAAAAGGTGGGAGCTTGTAGTTTATTGTTTATCAGAATGCCAAATCATAAAATGACTGCTTCACGACTGATTTGAGAGCGACCGCCGATGCGAAAACCGCTGTGAGAGTTCGAAAAGTGAGTTACAGAATCGCAGGGCTGGCCTTCGCACTGTGAAAAGAAAAGCATTAATAAGGTGCAAAAACACATTTAGGCAAAACTAATTGAACAATTTATCTTAAAGGTGTCAGGAAAAATAAGAAAACGAACATGACAATTAAAAAAAGCTCTTCAGTACGTGTATACTACCTGTACTTACATATGGATCTCAAACTTGGGCGCAGCATACAATGCTACAGGTGTGGTTCGATGGAACGATGTTTGATAGGGAAGAAAAGAATAGACCAAATAAATAGTATCTGAAAGAAAAACCACTAAGGTAACAGATGGTACAAAAAATAAATAAACTAAAGTGGAAATGGGCGGGGCACATGGCAAGAGGTACAGAAAAGTGGAGCAAAAACGTATTAAACTGGTGCCCAAGGTACAGCAAGCGATAAAAGAAGGCAACTTAGAAGGTGGAGAGGCCAAATTAAAGAAACAGCAGGTACATGGCAGAGAGTGGCACAGTGCAGAGAGGAATGGCGGGGTTTGGGAGAGGCCTTTGCCAAAAAAGGGCACACATACCAAAAGAAGTATCTGAATTAAAAGGCTATTATTATGATTATTAATGAAACAAATCAAAGCAAGTAAAACATAATATGAACCTACACAGTGATAATTAAATTTTAAATTAAATACATATATCTGAACGTCTTAGCTAATAAATTATTTTTTATTTATAAAAAAATTACTCAAATGGTTGGTGAAATTTTCTTTAGCAAGTAGCCTTGTTTGATAGCGATATTTGCTTTATCATGCGCAGGAGTTAACGCGTATAAAGATGAAATTTGTGCGTTTGTGGAGTTCCAAAACACAGTTAAAGAGCAGTACAAGAGAGAGATGAGTTTGTTAACTTGTAGAACTAGTTGATAGTTAAAATGGATCAATTTGTTTTAACTTTCACGAACTAAACAAGTGTTGTGTTCATGTTTGATTAAACAAAAATGTCTGCGTAAATGTCTTATAAGATCCAAAACCTATAAGAATATTAAACTGACTGACCAAATACAACTTTAAGACTAAGCCTCCTTAAGAAAAATGCCGACAACACACTCGCGAAATCTGAATACAGTGTCCATGAGCGGTATCTCTAAACATCAGGTGAGCCGCCCGTTTGCCCTCTGTTCTTTAAAATATTTTATAAATTAAATTAGAAGCTGATAACTTTAAATCGGGAATTAAATTGAATATATCAAAATATGCACCTGTCAAAATATAAATAAATGTTTTAGCACATAATAAATCAACTCAAGAGAAACTCAAAGACACCAAACACACTTGAAGGACCACCCGTAACCGCTTTTATTTCACAAAAAAATGCGTTGGAAGACTATATAAATTTCGTCTACTTGAAGCAAACAAGTCGGCAGGTAATATCTACTACGTCAGGTCTTAGTATACTTATGCCCAGCCCTTACCGGGCACCAATTTCAGAAACGATAACAGTGGGCGACAAAGGTGATGTTTGTTAAATGTAAATCGGAAAGAAGAGACCTGAAAGTTGTGTATGAAAGTTTTTTTTTAATCCAATAGGCGGCAAATAGGCAGGCGCACATTGCCAGAAGGCTCGCAACTTCGGCCGGCCTTTTAAGAATTGGCACGCGTTTCTTGAAGGACCACAAATCGAATTGGTTCAGAAATACTTCAGTGGTCAGTTGGTTCCACATAGTGGTGGTGCGCGGCAAATCTGCCTTAAAAGCGCTTGTGGAACAACGGATACGGTTGTGTTCTGGAACGTTAAATTTAGCTAGACTTGGCTATAAGGCTATTATGGTATCTATTTTTGTGAAACTTCTTTACGAGGGTAATTTTTTTACCTACCTAATTTTAGTTATCGATCTTTAAAAAATAAATAAACGAATGTTAATTAGTTAATCAAAATAAATGAAATACTTTATTATTGTTAAAAAAACAAGGATTCCCTGTATCATATATTAACTGTGGAATCGGCTCCCGGGGGGGGTCTTCCCTCAGAGATACGACCTCCAAATGTTCAAAAAGCGAGCCTACTCCTCCCTCAAAGGCCGGCAACGCACCCACTAAAAATGGGTGTCTATGGGCTGCGTAGACTGCCCTTTTAGGTCCCGCAAGCTCGTTTGCCCCCCTATTATACAAAAAAAAAAAAATCATGGGCATGTCACTTCCTTTCGACGTGTTAACTTGACGTAATAATTTCTGCGTAACACTTACATTTTGTAACTAAACTATTGCACACTAATAATATTCCGTTTCATCAAAGAACAGGTCGAGAATGATGAAAGATGGCATCATTAGCGAATGGGTGGACTTGAGTCAGGACGTATATGACACACACTGACTACCGAAGTCAAGAGAAACTTCTACTAAGCTACAATAGTAGTACTTTCTCCTAATAAGCAGTCTACTGTCTATAAGGGTCATTGATTACAGTTAAACAAAACTACGCCATTACTCGGTGACTGAATTATTTGATTGGATTTAGATATGTCGCAACTAGCTTAATTAGTCGTTCAATCAACAGCCTAGCCTCTTTACTAAATAGCGCCGTTTAACTAGCGACCGAATTATATTTAGCCGTAGCATATGATACATAAACTGGCGAATGCTTACGCCATTCGTACGATCATGTGACAGAAATAAAAAAATCTTTATTTAATATTGAAAACGTAAATCAATCAATAAAACCTTTTATAAAATTGACGATTATTTAAATATTAATCCTTGGGACTGATTCGCTCCAGTTCAAACAATTTGTATGACTAAAAACTTGGCGATTAAAAAGAGTGGCGGAGAGTTGCTTGCCAGTTCTTCTTGCCGCTCTACGCCCTTGACTAGTAGTCAATGTACATTTAGAATCTATTTTACATCTTTTCTGTTCATAAGTGTACTTGGTTACCTATATGAATAAAGTTATTTTGAGTTTTGAAATTTATAACTTATAAGTCTTACGCTGACTTTTAGTGTCCTTCAAGAAAAGAGCACTTCTGGCGATGTGAGTGCCCATTTGCGGCGGTATCTTAACATCAGATGAGCCTCCTGCCCGTTTGGTTCCTGTTACATAAAAAAAGTTGACTTGTCTATTCTCTCACACGAAAGTAGTATCGTCTGTTTTCACCAAGTCTCGACGTGTTGGCTATAGTTACTTGATTATTTCAAACAAATCGTTAGTACGTTTACAGAATTCTATACAAATTACTAAACTTTGTTTATAATAATGTAAATTGTATGAGCTAACGTAAAGTATGCGAACCTGCACCTGCTTTAGGCAAACATTTTTTGCTATACCTAAAGTTACGCTATGCTAGTAGAAACATGGTTGAAAGACAAAGACTACTTATAATCTATATGCCACTTAGCTCTGTCATAAATGTTTTATATAGTAGTGACATTGACAGTCACAGACTATATAGTCGATTGTCACTTGTAGACTTCAGTTTACAAGAGATAATTTGCGCCTAAAATGTAAAATAAATAAATCAGTGCTGCTACAAATTGGGCCTCAAGTTTCTGATTCTGTTTCACGATTTTCAATCTAATAGGCAAGTAGGCGATCAGCCTCCTGTGTCTGACACACGCCGTCGACTTTTTGTGTCTAAGACATGTCGGTTTCCTGACGATGTTTTCCATCACCGTTCGAGCTGATGTTAAATGCGCACATAGAAAGAAAGTCTATTGTTGCACAGCCGGGGATCGAACCTACGACCTCAGGGATGAAAGTCGCCTAAAGCCGCTAGGCCAACTCTGCTCCATTAAATCCATTGCTGCCGAAAATGTACATCTTTAAAAAAATATATGTTCATATTATTTTTAATAGTGGCCTAAAACTCAAGACTATAGACATCTAATGTCTACGCCTGCTGCCTTGCGATTCTGTAACTCACTTTTAGAACTCACACAGCGGTGAACACACACACACAATAAACTACAAGCTCCCACCTTATCAGAATTCCAAATCATAAAATGACTGCTTCACGACTGATTTGAGAGCGACCGCCGATGCGAAAACCGCTGTGTGAGTTCTAAAAGTGAATTACAGAATCGCAAAGCAGTTCCTGCTTTGTTATTGATAATGTATAACGCGTTAAATACATTAATACTAGAGGTGTGGATAGATTATAAAATAACTGTTACTATGTATAAGGTTAAGCCATTTTTAGGAACGTTAACCAAATTCACAAACACAAAACACCCCATAGGAACTCTTCAAAAGATATCATAGCTATCTATAGTGTTTTAACCTAAGAGCTAGCCTTTTCCTTCAAACCGGAAACACTAATACCTGTTCAACAAAAAATATTGCGTACAATATTTACGAACAAGCTAATTTATTAAGTTTTGCGCACTTTACACAACTTGTATCTTCCAGATGGTAATTTAATAAGATACAGTCTAAGAAAATTTACAAACATTCATTGTTCAATGCATATTAACTATATTTTTACGAAGACATTGTTTTTAATCAAGTGGTTGTTACAAAAATTATTATATTTGGCTATGTAATTATTTATTTTAGACGCATTTGCAACATTTCGAATCCTAATACAAGCTAGAAATGGCAAGCGTAAAATTAATTCGAACATAATTATATATTCATTTCACATCGTAAACCACTCAACAGTCCATCAAGTGATCAGCAAGGCGCCTATCATCTAAACGACAGGTCCCGCCTACAATCATTACATAACATCCCGAATTAATCCCCAAAACATCATAAATCTATCAAAGATCAACGCGCTAATACGAGTTCATAAATCCTAGCAGATTTACATTATATCTGAACCACCATTACACGACTGATTCAAAAAGGATTAACTCTAAAGAGTTCACAATCGAGACAGGTGTCGCTCGATAGGGCGTCATAGCCGGCCGCCTAACCATAAACAATCCCTGAAAAAACATTTACTTCAAAAATAGAATTCGAATTCCCGCGCTAATTGCACTCCTGCCAATGAGAGAGAGTCGTGTGCGAGCGGGACAGAGGTAGGTTTGTTTACATAAGTGGGAGGGAGATGTGGCTTCAAGGAGTTCGTAGCCGCCCCGATAACAACATGGCGGTCGAGTTGATTGGCGAGCTTTTGGCGGGAAGGTGCCTCCCAATGCGTGACGCGGGAAAACGGAATGGTAATGTCAAATGAGCGGGGCGAAAAGTAGATGGTAGAAAAAAGGTTTGATAGGAAATGCAAATGCAGTTCGCGATGTGGTGCGAATATTTTTTGCCTTCGCGATAAATTATTCATTTTATTTTCATAATGAATGAGATGCCTACTTACATTAAGCTGTGAATAACGGCGTAATTATTTTTAATTATTATAAATGTTATTGAAAAATAATGCAGTATTGTGTTTTTATATACTTCTTACGTGGGTCTGTGTGTACTGATGTGTCATTTAAGTAGGTATGCTTTCGAGACATACTTTCAAAAAACTAACTTTTAAACTGATTAGAAATTGATATTTAAATGATTTTAAAATTTGGAAATAGAACAGAAAAGGCGATTAATCTTAAAAATAATGCTAGAGTTTAACGTTATATTGAGACATTATTAAAACAACAAAGTAATATTATTTTAGCTGTGTTATTTTTTAGGTATCTATGTGTATAAATTTTATTCTAGGTGTCTTTAGGTATGAAGTATGCTTTTGCTGTAGTGAATGTTATGTCTAAAATATAAATACGAAATTAAAAAATATTTTACTGGGCAAGAGTTTTCGTTGAATTTAAATTACCTAGATTGGTCTTCGTATATAAATAAGCTAATATGTCGTCATTCGTCAGAGCTATTTTTTTATAGAAATGCCGTGGCAAAGGGGCAGGAGGCTCAACTGATGGAGTGATACCGCCTTTGTATTTGTATTCTGGATATGGACACACTTTTAAAATAAAAAGAGGCCGAAATTAAATATTAATAAATTTAATAAAATAAAATAAAAGTTCCCGGTTAATATTTCCGGTTTTGACTCTAAAACGGCCCCTTATGTAATAAATACCTTAGTTTAGACCTGGTAATATAGATGCTGGGGATAATGGAGCGTGTGATATGTGTAGCCCATAGTTCTTAAACGAGGCTCAACTGGCGGTATTGATAATGGCAGAGAAAGAATGAGAGAATAAATGACCACGTATTGAGAGCGTTAAGTATGTGTGGTATAACACACATAGGATAAGTAAGAGTGTTGAGTGAGTGAGTAAGAGTGAGTCATGAGCAGTGTGGGTTAAAAGGACAAGGATACGACAGGGTATGCTTAGGTGGTACGGCCATGAACGGAATGAGAAGCAGTTGACCAGTACACAAAGCAACCGTGGATGAGGTCGGGTTGGATAGGCTTTGTACCAAACCCAAAACGTACTAGAGAAGGGACTAGTTAAAAGTACCCATTCATATTTCACCATGTCTCCTGCTGATAGAGGACAATTCTTTGTTTTTAATTATGTTATTATTATTAAATATGTACTTGATATGTCATGTGGAACATGATGCCATGCCATTTTTGCCATGCCAGGAGCTGCAGCTCCTTACAAGCGTTGTGTTAAAAAAAAATGACGATTAAAAAGGGTGGCGGAGAGTTTATTGCCAGTTCTTCTCTCCCGTTCTACGCCCTTGATTTGAGAACTGGCAGTAAATGTAGAATTAGAAGCATTAATATGTATTTCTTTACTGACGAGTCATAAGTGTACATTATGTTACCTATATGATTAAATGATTTTTTTTACTTTTACTTTTTACCATAACAGACGAGCGAGAGATAATGAATGTTGAGACAGGTATGTCAGGACCGTAGCCAAGAGATTCGTGGTCTTTGCCGAAAAGCGTAAAAATAATATAGATACCTACCCGAATCACATTGACGTTCATATGTGTACATTGTGTTAAGAATAAATCAATGGCGCTACATTCTTTTTAGGTCTGAGTCTCAGATTTCTGTATCTGTTTCATGATTATTTGGTAATCTAATAGGTAAGTAGATGATCAGCCTTCAGTGCCTGACGCACGCCGTTGGCGTTGACGAGGCAAGCCGGTTTCCTCACATTTTCCTTCACCGTTCGAGCGAATGTTAAATGCGCACATAGACAGTCCAATAGTGCACAGCCGGGGGTCGAACCTACGACCTCAATGATGAGAGTCGCACGCTGAAGCCACTAGGCCCACACTGCTCAAGTTTTATCTATTAGTACATTGTATTACCTAAACGAATAAATTATTTTGAATTGAACTTAAACTAAAGACACAATTATGACGTACTATTCACAACCGAAAACACACTTTCGCTGATGCAAGCTTGTGCCACCAGCGTGGACATAAATCACTTTTGCCTCCTGTTGTGACAACACTTGAAAGTTGGGTGGTCCGTTTTGCGACCATTCAATTAACGAAGTAATGAAATGTCTAAAACACATTGTGACTTACGTAACCTTTACGTAATTTTTATTTTCATAAACTACAAAAAGGAGTTTCAATACGTGTCATTTTTAATAAATGCTTTGTTAACTGTCACTGTCCACGACGCCCGTCGCCCGCTTATTTATTTTTAGATAAATATCATTACGTCTACGTTATTTTACTACTACATATATATGTAACACATACACGAGATAAACATATACAACATTCAATAATTAAACACTTAAAATATGTGAAAAAAAATACGATACTGTGATGAAATCTAAAAGCATCATCAAGATCCTCTGCAGCTCCTCTGCTGGAACTACCCAAGCAGTTTTTAAAGAATAGGGGGCAAACGGGCAGGAGGCTCACGTAATGTTAAGTAATAAATGCCCATGAACACTCAATGCCAGAGGGCTCGCGAGTGCGTTGCCGACCTTTTAAGGCTTTGGTACCCTCTTTTCGAACCTTACGTCAAATTGTTTAGGAAATACTTCAGTAGAGGCCAAGGGATCAAGGCGCTCGGAAAGTCTAGTCGTCGAAGACTCGAAACACTTTTCGCTGAATATGGTCAAGTGGAAGGAGCTGGTACTGGAGAGCTCCCGTCCAGAGGTTTAAAGAGTACTTCATGTGGGGACGAATTTGCTCTTAATTGTATATCTCAGACGCGAAAAAGAAACACTTTTTAATTTAAATAAACCTCAAACGTATCAGTAAGCAGATTATTTTTATTAAAAAGGCAATCTGATTATTTTTTTATATAAAAGTTTTTATTAAATTAAAATAGTTATAAAGATATATTTTCAGACCTCCGACGGCAACCGAAATTATACTCCAAATTGTTGTTACATTTTCGTGCCTATGTACTTATTATTTATTTCTCTTCTATTATATTCTATTATATCTCTCTATTATTCTTTTCTCTTTTTATTTTATTTCTTCACTTATTTATAAAAATAATAACTGTAAAACAATATTACTTGTATAATATATTTTTTCCTTGAAATATGGCCCGAGAGAATCTCTAACCATCTATACAAGGTGCCAATTGGCAGGTCTATGAACCACCGAAAGTGGAAATGGGTGGCCCATACGCGGATCAAGTCACATTGCAAGTCCTCGACTGGAATCCTTAAGGTGAAAGGAAACGCTGCCCAAAACAGACCTGGCAACGAATCATTGCAGAGATGCAGGAAGCTGGAATGACGTAGACGATCAGGCTGGTTTTCTACGCTGGATGACCGCTGCTGCACCTGAGGGACTTAGGATTTAAAGTCATATATTTTTTAGGTCTTGTATTTGTGATATGTGTCATGTATATTGTAAAATAAATAACAGAAGACTAAAGGGATAGAGTTCCGTTATATTCTATGTAATTTATATTCTGCGTTTATAATTACTTTGTCACACGGATTATTAGTTTATCACATACTCTATTCAGGTACAAAAATTTAATAAAAATTATTTACGTTATATTGAATGTTTTTTACATAACAATGGTTTGAGGAAAAACAAAATAAATAAGACTTCAGTATTAACTCACGCACATACACCATCACACAACACAGCGAAATTAGATGTATACCACTTAGTTAAATGTATTGAGTATTTTTTCTTGTTTATTCCCTTTTGTAAATGTTTGTATCTTTTTATTTATTTATTCACACTTTGTTGCTTTATAATATAAAAATTTAACATCAATTACATGTAAAGGAAAGGCAACTGGCGGCCTTATCGCTTTCGAGCGATCTCTTCCAGGCAACCACTGTGAGAAAAGAAAAAAATGTATTTAATTACATAAGGTAGGCAAGAAGTGCAAAAATACATGTATTACATATAGTTGTAAAGAAAACGAAAATAAACAGGAACAAAAAACAAACTAATAAAGGATAGGTAGGTACATGAAAAAAAAAATGAATAATAATAAAAAGTGCACATGAATCATTATAATAATTGTATTTAAGAATTTAATTTAAGATCAACATGTATTCCATCTTTTGCTAAATTTTTAGTGAAATTGTTTGTTTTTGTATATAATTTTTGTTAGCTGTAGGATTACGAAATAAATAAAGAAACTCGTATTTGAAAACTTATGTCATGACACAAACTAAGTAGAAATAATGATTTTTTTTTTGACGAGGTAAAATCTTTTATTAAAATATCATAGCCCTAAAACCTAATTATATAAAGAAACTAGCTGTTCCCTTCCACGCTTCACTGTGGCACATTGTGATGGAATGGTTGAGAAATGAGAAACAAAACAAAGAAAACATTTCATATACGTTTAATTTTGCAATACTTCTGGAAAAAAATTAAAAAACAAAAAAAAATAGATAAAAACAATCCGTAATACGGATTATATATCATGCTAAAATTTCAGCTCGATTCGGTGCAGAACTTTTTGAGTTTTTGAAGCGTACACAAACCAACATAACATTTTTATATATATGGATGTAAGTTTATCTACATTTAACTTAAGGCCGTGGTAAAGTTTGTGTGTTGTGGCCATTTCTGCGTCTGTGTGTGACTATAGCCTTTGTAAAACAATGAATATTTTGCTGGAAAAAGGATGTTTTGCCTCATAAGGTATAACCGCATTTTGAAGATTACATACATTTTTACATAGATACATAATTTGACATAGATTGTCATTGAAACAATCTATAGGTTTGAACATACGAGACCAAAGGCTTCAGAACTACTCGGCCCATACTAAGTATAATATGTATTTAGTCGAAAGAATAAAAAAACTAATTAATTCGTCACGTATTCAATGAAATGCATGTATAACTAATTTTAACACGTCTCATTTATTCACACTAGACATCCACAAATTATACTGTCAAACAATTAACACCAAAGAGAATTAATTAATTAAAACAAAAACAAACTATTGTCTGTGACCATTGTGACTGGCTATTAATAAAAAAAAAACAAAATGTCGGCCCACGGTAGCAGATGGCGGTAATTTGCATTTAAACTGCCCTTTGGATTTCTGTTATCCGTATTGATAAATAAGTTGATAAATAAGTTGAAACCTATATTGATAAACATTAATTTACAATTATGGAACGTACAGATATAAGTCGTGTATTATTTATTTTTATTAAATAAAATATCGGTAACTCGTAAGTAATTTTTAAAATTACAGAGACAATTAAGATTAAAAATTGATCATAATTTGATGGAAAACAGGTATAGCTTCTTCTGATAAGTATAATTAAACTAGTAAATTTCAGAATTAACTGTAATTATGAGATATTAACGCAAAAAATGTCTTTGTAGTCGGGCTAAATAAACATGACTTTGAACTTTCAAAAACTATCCTATTCTATATGTATGTGTCTATTCTGTATGTAATTTAAATTGCCCAAAAACTTTTTATAAAAATTCAGAATAAATATAAAAATCGAACTTCGGTTTAGTCCGTATATCTGTCAATCTATCTATTGATTAAAGTAATCTTTAAAATTAATTTAAGTTTTCATGTATTTTTCTTAATATCTAAGATTTTAATATTTTTTTTATCTAGATGTTAGTACTAAATACTCATGCAACAACAAACCCTCTTATAGATATTGAAAAGAAAATAATTGGTGGAAATTCGCTTGCAACGCGAAAAGCCCAGCTTGCTTTTAAAGCGCCTGACATTAAATCAACGCAAAATTCGTTGCCAATTGCCAATTTTTTAACTAGATGCCCCCGATAACTTAACGAGAGATTATTCTCTTTTCCGTTATAAAAACTAGAGTTCAAGGAATAAATTTAAAAAAAAAACACTGGTATTAGTTCAGCCGTTTAATTTTGCGGTTAGCAACACATTTTGTGATTAATTTTTATTTATATAGAGTTCGTATACTCTACGAAACTATTGTAAATTATTCTATTACCAAGCCCTTATTTTAAACCTTCTTAAAGCCTTAAATAACAATTAAATGTGTTGTCCTTATCACTCATGTGTCACATTGCAAATAATAAACGCAACAATCTCTTTTGGTCCGGGCCTCAGATTTCTGAATCTGTTTCATGATCATTTTTAAATCTAATAGGCAAGTAGGTGATCAGCCTCCAGGGCCTGACAAACGCACGACTTTTTGGGTCTAAGACATGTCGGTTTCCTCACGATGTTTTCGTTTACCGTTCGACCTAATGTGAAATACGTACATAGAAAGAAAGTCCATTGGTGCACAGCCGGGGATCGAACCTACGACCTCAGCGAGTCGCACGCTGAAGACGCTAGGTCAACACTGCTCTAGATTATACTAAATTAATTAAAAACCAAAAACAACGATATTGCACATTTCTATTGCTAGACAGAGCAAATTATCGTATATTTAATACGTATATATAATTATATAGAGGTAGCCTCTAATTAATTTGCGATATTTGTTTTAAAATAAGTGTTGTTTGATGATTTGCTATTTTAAAAGAGTACCGAGAATTTTTTCGCCGGCTTTTTCTCTCGGCCTACACCCTCTGTCTTCTTTGCCGATGATTAGGTATATCTACCGATTCAAATTTAATGACGTGAAATAAGTGATACCTGTATGTTATATGTATTCCATAATAGACATATTTTATAAGTATAAATATATTGTCTTTTCTTTTTACTATTCATCTTTTCTTTTTCTGTCCGACGTGAAAATAGCTTTGATGCACCACTAAAAATACGAGGGAAGGTGGGACGCACCACCAACTAGTGATAGAGCTAATTCAATCACTTCCGGTTTAACGTATAACTTCCGCATCCGCGTAATAGATGCCTTTTGCATTACTACTTAATAATTTAAAAAGAAATTTGTAAACCTTAATATTAGATTCGAATTATTTAAATAAATGTTTTTAATTAATTAAAGAAAAAAAGACATAGATATAAAATAAGTACCTACTCAAAGTTTTCGTCAAGAATTCGTTCAATATATATTATTATAGACATTATTATGTCTACACAGTGCTTTAACCGACTACAAAAAAAGTAGGTCATCAATATGACCTACATGGAATTGCATACAATTTGTATTTTACATAGAATCAATCTATATGTATTTTAAATATTATTGACAGGTATCTCAAGTCGGTGACTTTTTTTAAATTACTTATTATATGTACCTATATAAATAAAGCAGTTACCCACCGTTTGTACGCTTAAACCTTTTAATCCTGATATATAGGTAAGTAAGTTTTCTTTGAACCCTTGGATAACTAATTATAACTTTAAACTTCAAGAAACCACTTTCTTATACATATTAAAATTATATCAATTAAATAAACGAGTATTTTACCTTCACTATGTTCAGTTAATAAAACAATCTCGTGAAGTCTAAAAGAGCTAAGATTTGAAAGTTCAGTCTATTAAAAACACACATAACCAAAAAAAACGAAGTCCCTATTATTGTGGCTGTACCACACATACAATACATTAACCGCAATAATTAATATAACATACACTGCGTACAAAGTACGCTAGTTATATGCCACTTATAAACGCAACAAGTAATGTATGTCTATATTTTTTAAGTATCGTTTAGTGTTGCCGCAGTAGCCGTTAGTGAGAGTACCCTATCACTAGAAAGGAATACATTTCACCAACTATAAATGTTCGCGGGGAGAGTAAACAGCATCAGTCATTACTGTGAATTCAACCAAGTGCATCAACATGATCGCTTACGTAAGTCGAATAATTTTTTATCTGTGTTATGTCACTTCCGAATTCCGACATACTTATGACATAATTAGAACGCTTTTAGTCATAAAGAACCATTAAAAAACGTCTTATTTAATATTATGTAGCTTTAAATTGTGTAATAAATAAATAACAGTATCATTTTATAAAAAACCTTTTCTATTTCACAAAAAAGGTAATGAAACAAAAGAGGTTTAATGACATCATAAAATGACACTGGTCAAAATTAAAAAGTCAAAACACGGCCTATTCCGTAATAACGAATTCTAATTTGGAATTCATGACTAATGAGGTGGAATAAATTATAAAAATATAATGTTGCCAATAAAAATTCTACGACTGATTTACATTTTTAATTAGTGTTTTAAATGTGCTCTATGATATTAACGTAACAAAGATTTTTATGCATTTAGTAATCTACCATAGAGTTTTAATTTCATAGTAAATTGATCTCAATGTTCCCGATTTTTAAAACATAGAGTCCCAGGAACAGATATTTCTGCCTTTTTACTGATAAATTTTCTAAATTACATATTTACAGTTTTACGTAAAATTCACGAGA
The DNA here is from genome assembly GCA_963693345.1 of Pieris melete. Lineage (NCBI taxonomy): Eukaryota > Metazoa > Arthropoda > Insecta > Lepidoptera > Pieridae > Pieris > Pieris melete. The sequence continues at coordinate 1,012,541 of CAVNZK010000003.1, forward strand.
AATCGAAAATTATTATAAAATTCTTTTCTTGCCGTGTGGCTGGGTTCGATTCTAGGTAAAATATTAATTGAATTGCTTAGGATGTATAAGGCGGATCACCCAGAGTACAGAGTTTTGCAATTTTATGTAATTTAGTCTAAAATTAAAATTCTGTAATGTGAGTGAAAGGATTCCTGTTAATCATCACTTCCGTACTAAGTAATCGTGATGTAATCTCAGGCATTTCCTCTTATTTATCTTAATGCTTCTTGATGTCGGAAAGTTTGAAATATTTGTTCGGGAAGTGTGTTTTATGAATGTCCAAAGCTTATCATGACATCCTTGTTAAGACTGTTTACTTTTCGAGAAATGTCTGCTTACGTTAAGGAACCACCATCAACGCCAGGTGTACCAAACGAATCCCTATATAGAATGAATTTATCAAAAATCGTAAAAGGAATTAATTCGAATCTATCATCTAGTTCCTTTCCTGGTTAATCCCTATTATGAATAATCCCTCATCATGACAATCATTTATTACAGAAAATAACAGCCGTTTTCCTACTGGCGTCGGTCGCTGCAGCTCGACCCTCAGAAGGCTGGGAACCTGAAGGCCACTCGCACACAGAACACACGAAACCCTACCACGTAACTGTTGTTAAGAAGATAGGAGTACCAATTCCTCATCCAGTGGCAATATCAGTTCCCCAGTATGTGAAGATCCCGATACCGCAGCCCTATCCTGTTCACGTGACTGTTGAACAACCGATTCATGTACCGGTTTACAAGGTTAGTTAGCATACAAGAGGAGAGACACCATCAAAAGAAGTCATTATTCAATTATAGAATCTTGTGTGTCAAGTACTAGGCTGCCTAGAGCCTGGTAACCCGCCAAAAAGATCAATAAATAGCATATCAAAGTCTTATCAAAATACATACATTTCTTCTTTGGAGACTATATTTTGGAAGTCCATTTGACTCTTCGTTCTGTCGCGGAAATTATTCGGGATCATTTAACAAAAAAGTTAATAATAATTTCAATATAGGTATGTTAACTTAGATTGTAATTCACAAAGAAAATAGAACAAAATAAGAGCACGTCTGCTCGGATAAGAGTTAGGAGATCGACTTTTTTCAGGGGAATGTTGTTGATGCATGGGAAGAAATTATGACGAGGATTTAGCACAATATATATGTACGTATTTACTAACCTACTGATGCTACGTTTTGTGATGACAATGAAAATCTTTCTCATTATTTGAAAGTGAAACTTGTCCACAACACGACATCCGATTATATCACTCCATTGTTCCTTTTTTGTCGGATCCAGCGCCAATTATTGTGACAACGTGCATTGTTGGGATTGCGCACAATATCAAAATCGCAGAACTATTAACTTAACTTTTCCATTTCGCACTATTATCACGATATAATCTCCCCGAGTCTCTTAAATTTAATTTTATTTATTCAAGGAGACATACATATGGTTATTAATGTGTTAGTTATAATTTTGTCCTAAATATTATATGACTATTAGCTTAGAGTACATTAAATTATACAATTAAAAAGGGCACATTCAATCCAACACAATAACCCTTGTAAGAGCAATCCAGCATACGAATCGTCCAGTCACTTTCCGTGCGGCTTGATCCTTTGGAGTTGCATAGAGTTTTGAAGTCCCTCTGCATCTTCTACCGCATTTACCATGGAGAGTGTTCAGAGGAGTTGTTCGGTCTTTCTGCAGCTAAGTTTCGTCATCGGACGTCACGGCAGAGTGGTATTTCTGAACCAATTCGATTTAGGGTCCTTCAAGAATGGAACGTACCAATTCTTGAAAGGCCACCAACGCACTTGCAAGCCTTCTAGCAATGAGAGTGTCCATTTATCACATGAACCTCCTGCCCGTCTCCTATTAAATAAAAAAAGCTTCCCCGCTTTTACAGCCAGCATGCTGTTTGGGTTTTCCCCACACGTGGCCACCAGAGATACAAGAGGAGAGAACAGTCCACACCTGCACAACCGACCATTGCTAGCTAGCTTAGAGCTCAGAGTTGTCTCAGTTCACATTTTACCTAGTAATTAGTTAACTGCAATAGTTCTACCCTCAAATAGGTCACAATTGTTTATTTATTAGTTAATTAGTTAGTTTAGTTAATTAATGTAATAATCTTGTGTCACATTTTAAATAAAGCGTGAAAATATTTTCCAGGTTGTTCCTCAGATAGTGGAAAAGCCAGTTCCATACACCGTGGAGAAACCAGTCCCCTATGAAGTGGAGAAACCCTACCCCGTGGAAGTGGAGAAGAAGGTTGAGGTACCCATCCCCAAACCTTACCCAGTCCACGTACCTGTGTACAAACACATCTACCATCATAAGGGAGGAAAACATTAACTCTTCTGTGAGAAGCCTGTTATCAGAGTCGTCAATTAAAATAAGATAATAATTATACATCTGTGAGGAAATAGCTTATATGTCCCGATTCAAATAATGGTCAAATTAGACTAGATGACTTAAGTAACCGTTAAGTCTTAATGAACGACTCTGAACTTGTTTCTTGTGTTTGTTGGACCTCCTACTAAAACTTTCATCTTATCCAAAACAGGAATTTTCAAAGCTTTTTTATTGTTTAAGGAAATGTTGTTATCCAATTTCCTTCAAGAAACTTAGATAACGGAGTCCAAAGCAGTATTAGGTTCGTCCAGACCGGTTAGTACCGGATAAACCGGTTTTTACCGGATTTGTAAATAAAGCGGTATCTCGCCTGTATACAAATGTGATATTTATTTTGTGTGTCGATCTGTTTGTTGTTGTTTTTTTATTGTTGATTATTGTGTAATTAAGTTTTTATATTAAACGTTTGTTATAAACTAATATTTCTTATTTATTTAAAACATCCTTCTAGGAATTTATTTAGATGGATTTTACCATTATCTTCCATAAAAAAACGTGAACTCCTTTGGTTTCCATAAAAAAAACCTTGTGGCAGCCGTCAGAGCAGAACCATCCGAAACAATAATTATTACAATTCACCAATACAAACGCAAACTCCATTTTAGCGAATTCAAAAAAAAGAAAAATTCAATTATAGCGAATATAGTTTGTGAAGGAGACTGGGAGAAAAACGCAAAAAAAAACGACCCCTAGGTAGTAGGTGCACATGCACCAATGGACTTTCTTTCTATGTATGTATTCGCTCGAACGGTGAAGAAAAACATCGTGAGGAAACCGATTTGCCGTAGACTCAATACGTTGACGGCGTGTGTCAGGCACATGAGGCTGATCACCTACTTGCCTATTAGATTACCAAATGATCATGAAACAGATAAATAAATCAGAGGCTCAGAGAAGAGGAAAGAAAAAGCGATACAAACATCCAGTCGTACTTCTCATACAATCTAAGAGTTCTGTAACAGACATACATAATTTATTGGGTCTATGCAAGTTTCTTCACGATGTCCATGGGTCCCTGATGCCGTCCGTTTGTCTACCTACAATATGGCAAGGGGGCCTATAGCTGTGCATGCGTTGTACTCGTAAACGAGCGCTTGTGTTCACTTGTCGTAGTTGATGTATAATTATGTAATGTTTTTTTTAGGCCAGAACTAAAAAAGGTTGTAGTGCCACAGATTAGTTTTATTTTTGTAAAGATGGGTGGTTCAAGGAATAAATGAAGCTTAATTAGTATTAAAATCAAACAGAGTACAGGAAAAGTGGTCATGTCCGTGTTAGACCTAAAAGTACACCTATCTCCGCACTTTCTCTTGCGGTTAACGACTTCGTATCTTGTGACCTAGCTTGCCTCGATGCGCTTGCGCAACTGCTATTAATTTCATATCGTTTTGTTTTATTATTAGAGAACATGTAATATTTTAGATATTTAAAGTATTACATGTTCTCTCATGGTGCGATGTGTGTTATATACGTGACTTTGACTACTTTTTTTTCTCTTTGCGTAAAAGTACGCGAGCTATCATACGCTATAAGCTAATCGCTTTAAACGGGCAAAAGGCTCACCTGACACTCAATGCAGAGCAACAGAGAGCTCGCGAGTGCTGTGCCTTTTAAACATTGTTACGCTCTTTTCTTGATGGACCCAAAAAGAATTGGTTCGGAAATACGTCAGTGGGCAGCTGGTTCCACATAGTGGTGGTGCGCAAAAACTGCCTCAAAAAACGCTCAGTTAAGAAAAATATACAGTTAGACATTTAACAATTATTTTATATTTAAAGAAAAACGCTTTTACCGGATTAAAGTTATGTATTATTATAAATTTACGATTATTTGACATAATTTTAATCCGGTAAAAGCGTTTTTCTTTAAATGTGTATAGGTTATGTTAATCAAAGACAATACTATGTGCAATTATTTTATAGTTTCTGATTCAGTATAAAACAATTAATTATAAAGATTATTAATAAAGCTCCGTAATCTCGCTTATAAATAGTCAAAAATTCGTGTTGAAGACTATCTTCTAATAAAAATACTGAGATAATTCGGCCAACCACACAGTACGTATCAAACTTTTATTTTATTTAGCGGCAACACCGTATATTGTTATGGCAATACCACCTGTCAACCCCCCGCGGAGACGGGGACGCTTTGTGCCTCGGATTAATGTTCCACTTTACCAAAGTTCACGCGAGGTTATTTTTTTAATGATTATGAATCATGCAAAGGGTTATAGAATATCTAGACTTAATTAGTTTTGAGATATTATATTTCCTTATTGTATGTACCTACCTATATATATATACACCTTATACACAAAATCCAAAAACTGAATACACATTCAAACATAAACACAAAATACACTAAACAATTATTACCTACTTATACAAAAAAAAAATAGAATAAATTGTAAGATGTATTGATCATTATAATATCAATATATAATAAGAACAACAAAGCCATTACCAGTTTTTTTATCATTTTTCAAGCATCAAATATATCTATTTGCTGGTAATTTAAGTATGTATAAGATAATATATAATCTGAATGTATACGATACATGACAGAGTTACGTAAATATACGTAGTTTGTATAAAATATGAAATAGTAAAAGCGACAATAAGACAAATTGCTTGTAAAAACATCAGGTTAACAAATTTTCAACTCCTGCGAACACTATCGAAAACATTCTACTTAATATACGTATAAATAACAGGAACAATTTAAGTTAATTCACTACCTAACTAATAATGTAATTAAACTATACAATCAGTTTTCTGTGCCTGAAAACAACTATTGTTTCGTCAGAACCGTGTTGTGTTCTATGCCATGTACCTATGCGATGCGGTCTATGTTCTACGTAATGATCAAAGAAGCGACACTTCAAAGAGATTTAAACCAAAATTGAAGATTACATCATACAGAATACAAGATGAAACCCAAGATTAAATAACTTAAAACCACAAACAACTGTAAAATGAAGATACACAAGCAAACCACAGACAATCAACTAAACATAATTCAGATGAAATAAACATATTAAATTAGGAAAACGCGAAATCTGGATAATTTCGCGCGCAAAAACAAACATGGCTGCCGTTAAATGTATTGAAATATCAAAATAACTTGTGTTATTACATTATAATGCCCTACATTATTTGATTATTATTACAGGATTAAGTATGACCTACACTTCACGAAGTCTTCTGAATATAAACTGACGGCTTTGTATTTATAGAAACGTATGCATATTATGTAATAAGGGTATGCTTTACATTTAGAAGCCATACTGTAACTTTGAAAAGATATTGAACGAAATATACATGAATATTACGCCCAAAGGATATTTCATACAAATATTTTACAAGCCGCGGAAATCAGATTTTGAAATAGTAAACTCTTTGGACAGTTTTGAAATTAGAATTAAGACATGAAAGTCGAATTTGTCACCGGCATAAAAAACATTGCATGTCAATCGCGATTGAAATTCGCGGCTAATTACAAAGTGGGCGTCGTAATTTGTGCACGAGTCGAACCCGTGACAGATGGGGGCACGACCGTACCAAATTAGATCGATACTTATTGACCATTGGATACATTTTATAATTAAGGGCAGGCTATATCAAAAATATATCAAATTCTTTCTATCCACATGTTTATTTATTTGCTCAACAGTATTCCTACAGCTACTCACGGTACATTGTACACAAAATCCAAAAACGGAATACACATTCAAACATAAACAAAGCACATTTTTACCTATTTATACAAAAAATATAATAAATTCTAAATTGTAAGTTATAAGATTCATCGATCATCATAATATATATTTAATATGTATATAGGTATATAAAAATGAAACCCATTTTCCGTTGTCACGACATAACATGAAAACGGCTTGACCGATTTGTCTGATACTTTGTTTATAATATTCCTTGAAGTACGAGGATGGTTCTTACGGAGAGAAAATTTAAAAGAAATTGAGTGAAAAAGTCTAAAAACAACACTTTTCTATATTTCCATACAAAATATTCGTAATAATATTTAAAGGCAATTTGAACTTTAATACCATAACATAAAGTTCAAGTGTTAGTGGAGGGGTTCCGGGAAGGAAAATTTTTATTTGTTGAGTTAATGTATTTGTTGTATTATCGACTTTCTTTTTTTTATCTTACTAGCTAGACCGGTGTCCCGAATAGCAGAATAAGTATTAAAAAAAAACTAAAGAATCGACTGTTAGGCGGTACGATGTTCGCCAGGCCAGCTAGTTTAATATAAAGGAAGAAAAACAAAGCCACTATTAATTTGTAATCGTAATTAGAATTAGTAATTTAAATAAAGAATCCATGAATCAATTCTTATTAAAATCGTTAGTAGCGCGTCGTAGAATTTAAAAGTATGAACAAATTATGCTTTTGTATTCTTGAAAGCTTGCCCATAAAGTCCATACGTCCAGTGTCAAATCCAGGCTTTAGGTATCACTAATACCCGAGTAAAGGAAGAGTGGCTCCTGGTGATGCTGCAAGAAGCTACACGCTGAAATATTTAACCCCAAGATTTGTTAATTAGCTAACGGAGTCGTAAAGGCTGAATTAAAACATGCAACTACTGCCTTGCGATTCTGTAACTCACTTTTCGAACTCTCACAGCGGATTTTGCATTCTGATAAACAATAAAATGACTGCTTCACGACTGATTTGAGCGCGACCGCCGCTGCGAAAACCGCTGTGAGAGTTCGAAAAGTGAGTTACAGAATTGCAAGGCTGTACTACTTACGACGCGACTTCTGTGGCTCACTGCTTTTTATGTATTTTATGATTTTTTTATTACATGTGTACTACATCATGTAAAATTACAATCTGTCCTAACTTATCTAATTAGTAGTTTAAAACTACTCAAAATTAAATTTAATATAAGAACGTGTCCAATAACATTACTTACAGATCTAATAAATGGAAGACACTCTGTTCTTGTGTAGATACTATTTTCTTCACTTACTACTGGTTAGCACTTTACTAACGTGCACTGACACTAGTTTAAATTTGTCCTCTTCAGTGTTCTCACTAGGCTCGCGGTGTCAAGGAATTGAAGGCCTCGACATTCACCTGTTATGAAATCTATATATATAAAAATGAAACCCGTTTTCCGTTGTCACGACATAACATGAAAACGGCTTGACCGATTTATCTGATTTTTTTATATAATATACCTTGAAGTACGAGGATGGTTCTTACGGAAAAAAATTTAAAAAAATTGAGTGAAAATGTCTAAAAACAATACTTTTCTATATTCCCATAGAAAATATTCGTAATAATTCTTAAAAGTCAATTTGAACTTTTATACCATCGCATACAGTTCAAGTGTTAGTGGAGGGGTTCCGGGAAGGTAAATTTTTATTTTTTGACATAATGTATTTGTTGTCTTATCAATTTTCTTTTTTTATAGACCCGTGTCCCGAATAGCAGAATAAGTATTTTAAACAAATAAAGAATCGACTGTAAGGCGGTACGATGTTCGCCAGGCCAGCTAGTAAAGAATATAAATCTTTTACACCAGATAGTCCAGCTCATCAAGAGGCTGAAATCCTGGAGTGAATAGAATGTAAAATTCTCTGAACAGGAGAAGGTATTTTGGCTTAGAGGGTTGATTTATCAACGATAACGCAGCCATTATTGCTGACACCCAGTAGCTAATATATAAAATTCTCGTGTAATGTTCGTTCCCATACTCCTCCAAAACGGCTCGACCGATTCTTATTAATTTTTTTATGCATAGTAAGAATCAGCTACTATCTATCTTTAAACTCCTAAGTGATAAGGAGTGTAAACAATTCCCTAAACAATTTTTTATTATTTTGTAGACCAAATTTTTATGATACAACATACAAAAATACATAGGTACAACTCTTAATTTTCATCTACCCTCTACGATAAACCCTTATCTTTTATTTGTTAGTCAAGAACTTATAACTTGAATTCTGAGGTTTATATAGAGAAAATCACAGAAAAATCTCACAAAAAAATCACCTAAAAAGTTTTCATTCCGGAAAACCGAACAGTCTCTGGGGTAGGATAGCATGGTATTCTTGGTATTTACTAAAAAGGTAGGGTATAAATAAGGAGAAACGAAGTTCGCGGGAGTAGCCAGTAATATATATAAACATATTTTGTTTTAGTTAATAACCTAACTTAATCTCATCAGATGTGCAAGTTTTAATGATCAGCGTATCATGACACATAGGAATCTTCCAGCTGCTTCCGATCTTTTCTAATGTTTGCTCTTCTTGCCGAAGTAGTGCCTCCTATTCTCTTTATCGTCTGCCCATCTTTAGCTCTTTTCCTTTTCCCATCTCTTGGTTGCCATTCTGTAATAATATTTGTCCATTTCAACCTGCTATCTCTCGTCATGTGACCGATCCAGCGCCATTTCCATTGCCTAATTTTTTTTATAATGTCCTCCACTTTGGTCGTTAAACTTATCTCTTCTGCTCTTTTGCGATTTCTCCAACCCACCATGCTACTTTCCATTCCTCTTTGGCATGTTCCTAACATTAAAAGATGTTTCTGAGATAATGCCCAAATCTGGCAGCCGTATGTGACACATGGTATGATACATAAGTTGAACACCTTTTCCTTAGCTACCATTGGAAAACAGGACCGTATAACATAGCATTGTAACATAGTATTTGGTGGGTAAGTTTAATATAACTGTTGATATTGATCTGTTCGCCTCAAGTGTGGTGTTGGCAAGGCTCCGACATATGAGTTCCTCAGTGGAATAAATAGTGTGTAATTTTATCTTAATATCTTAATTATATATAAATTACGTGTCACGCTGTTTGTCCGCTACGGACTCATAAACTACTGAACCGATTTCAATCAAATTTGCACTCGGTGTGCGGTTTGATCTAAGTTAAAAGATAGGATAGCTTACATCTCAATTTATACCCGTAATATTATTTAATTGCAAATTATTTGTTAATTATTTGATAGTCACAATTCTAACAGATGGCGCTGTGTTGAAAGTACCAACGTTTCACATAAGCTACAATTTAATGGCATTACTACTAAAAAATCATGGTGGTCCCCATGACTGGTGTTCTCCTACCGTTTCCCTTGAATAGTTTGCTACTATGTAATATAACAAAATCCTTAGCCACAGCAACGCTTGGCCGGTCTGCTAGTACATTACATAAATTACGCGCCACGTTGTTAGTCCGCTATGGAGTCCTAAACTACTAAACCGATTTCAATCAAATTAAGACACCGTGTGCAGTTTGATCTAACTTAAAAGATAGGATAGCTTACATATATATAATTCTACTGTATGTGTGTATGTCACTGAACTCCTGTTAAACGGCTGCACCGATTTGAATGATTTATTTTGTTAGTTTGGGTGGAGCCCTGGATGGTGCCCTGGATGGTTTAGATTCGCAAATCAGCCCGGCAGATGGCAATGCAGTCGGGACTTTCATACTTTGTTTAATATCCTAATGATAGATATCATAAATTATGCACTTATTTATAAAGATTTGTTTAATGGCGTAAAAAGAACTTTATATTTAGTAAGCTGTAAATCATTATCAATAAATAAATAAAAAATTACACATAGTGTAATACAAATCTGGTTTGAACGAAACTTTTTATTCATTGATACTCAGGCAAACACAATTCAAGTGCAGGCGCTAATTAAAGATTTAAATTTGCGCCTGGTAGATGGTACCGGTAACCACAGAGCTGGTGCTTTCCTCGCCTCACCGAAAAAGCATCAGAAAACGAGGAAATGCTGCCAGCGTTAAAGGTACACTGCCACAGGGACCAAACTTTTTAAATTTATTTTAATTTTCTAACTACATATGTGGGTTAAGAAAATTGTCTTCACATATAATTATTTAACAAATGTAACAAATATTGTAAACCTATTTTAAAAGAGTAAGTGTGGAGTTTCTTGCCCATTCTTCTCCACACGAAACTACCTTTTGGAAGGGGCAACTAGAATCTTCTTTATATATTTTTTTTTTGACGTTCAAAAGTGCCATTTTAGATGGTCTAATTGAAATAAATGCTTTGACTTTGACTTTGTAAATACTGTGTCTTGTTTTAAAATATATATGAATACATTTGATAACCGCATATCTTAAAAACTATTTTAACATTGGTACGAACTAGTACTTCGGACCTGATCGACACAGATTAAAAAACAAATTCCTTTTTTGTTATCTATGCTTCAAAACAAACAGCGGTTGACATTCCAACCTCCTTCGAATATTTCCAGGCATTCGATAACAGATCTCGCTTCTAATCGAACGTACCGATCGAACTTCTAGAACAATTTTAAATTTCCGTATAAAATTAATTATAAACCTTATAATATTGTAATACGTGTTAAAATTACGGAATGAACAGTAAATATTATTGGTTCTAATCGAATGTAGCGATCGAACGAATACAAAACAAATTTAAAATTTCATCCCGCGACATATATTAAAGCTATTTTTAACCTTATGCCATTTTAATAAGGTTTGATTATCAGATTTGTGTGAAACAATCTTTGTAAACAAAAGACACTCGGCATTCCACTGTCGAATCGAGATGACTCAATTTGAACGCATTTATAACTCAAAATAATTATTTTTACATTATGTTTTAGCTGTGAGGTAATTGACACGTGATTTGTTGAATAAAATCTGAGAATAAATTATCTGCAAAGCTATAAATAATAAAATTAACTAGCTATCAATCAAAATAATATATAATTTAAACAATTTACAAGTAATAACTTTAATTCTTTAGACAAATCAGTCCATTGATGTGTTAGTCAAAACATTTTTGAAGTTATACTTCTTTAGGCGCGTTATGAAAAATTTATGAGAGTGAAATTTTACGATGCGCGCGCACCGTGACACAAAATTCAGTATGGGCGCCGAAAAAGAAATAGAATATGCGTGATTTGACCATAATGACATTTGTAGTACCTTTTAAACAAATAAAGCAGTTTTAATTATTTTTTCAAAGAAATTTAGCAATGCTTTTCACAAAGACCTATTTATACTTAGTTAAAAGGTTATGAAACATACCTAGTTATTAAATTGAATTAATAATATAATATAATAATAATTATTATATTTAATTAATAATTGAATAATATACCAAATATTAAATATTGTTAAATTATTAACGCTTAATATTGATTATTAATTATTTAATATTTAAAAAAAATTAAGAAAGCCAAAGAAGTATAACTTCTTACGCGCGTACATAAGTACACGCACCTTTTTTTTTTTATGTTACAGCAGGCAGAGGCAGGAGGCTCATCTGATATTAAGTGATACTGCCGCCCATGGACACTGGCACTGCCAGAAGGCGCTGAAAGTATTCATCGGATCTCAAGGCAGAATACAATATACCTTCCGTATCACCTTGACGTCCGTCGTTCCACAACTGAGCGTTTCTTAAGGCAATTTCTGCCGCGCACCATATGTGGAACCAGCTGCCCACTGAAGTATTTCCGAACCAATTCGAATTCGAACCATCGACTTAGGATCCTTCAAGAAAAGAGCGAACCATTTCTTATAAGGCCCGGCAGGGCACTTGCGAGCCTTCAGGCAATGTGAGATGAGCCTTGTGCCCGTTTGCCTCCTGTTACGTAAAACAAGAAAAATAACCCTTGGTTGACCGGGCGACGCCGTTTTCGAATATACAATAGATAACTTATATTATTATTAACAGTACGTCAACCTCTACTACACACTAGAAATTATTGTACAAAAATAAAAAAATAATATACATTGAAAAATAAAAAAAAAATAACCTTAACATAAACTAAAATATATATATTATTAAAAGGAGTCCCTTTAGGCTAGGTTCTGAAGATACTGGCAGCGTTCCCCCTTTGAATCGCTAGGCTACATCTTTGTCCGAGGTAGCTGCCAGATCTTCGGTCTCCTGTGATGTCGACAAATTGTAAATGTAATAACTTTTGAAAGACTGCACTCTCGAAAAAACCAAATTAATATGTCTTTTTGGGTGTAAACCTCAAAAATGTTGTCTCGAATCAATCAACAAAGTCATTAATATCCTGTTGACATCCCCATAAACTTGTGCTATTTTAAACGCGCGCATCACTGGCATTAGTCAACCTGTCAAACCCGGAACTGTCAATGTCAATTCGGCTTCTTGTCTTAGACTTTTTATAGGCTATCGGTGCTAACTTTTCCGCGCATGATTTGTGTTTATCTTGTAGCGTCCTCCGTAGCTCATAATTTTTCGTCTTCTGTGTAATATAATAATTTCGCCAAAAATAGAACCCTCACTCAGACCACTTACAGTTAAATTACACAAATTTTAAAGTAAAGCACCTAATTCTTGATGATAAACACTGTAATGAAACAATTTTCGTGCAATTTATCAGTTGGATCCAGTATACGGTTCACAACAGCGAACAGATGAAAAGTTTAAAATACAGTTTATCATTTGCTGTGCAGTGTTGGCTTCAGCGACTCTCATCCCTGAGGTCGTAGGTTCGATGCTGCGTAAAAATGGACTCTCTGTCTGTGCGCATTTAACTTTCGCTTGAATGGTGAAGGAAAACATCGTAAAGAAACCGGCTTGCCTTAGACCCAAAAAGTCGTCAAGTGTCAGGCACATGATGTACTTGTCTATTAGATTGACAACTGATCATGAAATAGATACAGAAATCTGATGCTCAGACCTAAAAAGGTTGTAGTACCACTGGTTTTTTTATCATTTAATACGTGTAATAAGCAAGTAGATCCTTCTAACTTAAATCGAATATAAGCCCACTGGCATCGGACCCAAAACTCTGTGTATTTTCAATTCAATTCAAAAATCATTTATTCATATAGGTAACAAAGTGAACTCTTATGAACGTCAAAAAAAAATACATTAAATGCTTCTAATTTTACATTTACTGCCAGTTCACAAATCAAGGGCGTAGAACGGAAGAGAAGAACTGGCAATAAACTCTCCGCCACTCTTTTTAATCGCTAAGTTTTTTGTTTTACACAATGTTTGAAGGAGCTGCAACCATTACACCATGTTCGTGACATCTTAAGTAATAAATAATAATAAAATAAATTAAAAACAAAGATTTGTCCTCTGTGGTATTAAAGTAATGGCGACAGAAACTGGATTTCAATAAATCTATTTTAGTTCCCGTCTCCAAAAACCAGATGCCCCACTGTCGATTCATCACTAAAGTTAAAAAATAGAAATCTCTCAGACAACAATAGCGACGTCTTGCATTTTATAACGTCTAAAGAATGAGAGTCTTCGGCGATTGTAATTGACATGCTAATTCTGATTGGTGACGTGATCTTGAAGGATTGCTTTATTATAGTACATATATATATGTACTACTAGCTGCCCCGCGACTTTGTTTCTCTAATGCCTAGCCTACCTCTTTAGTGAAACATGAAACATTTTGCTACCCCAGAGACTGTTCGGTTTTTCGGAATGAAAACTTTTTAGGTGTTTCTGTGATTTTCCTCTAAATAAACCTCAGACTTCAAGTTATAAGTTCAAATAAAATAAGGGTTGATCGTAGAGGATAGATGAAAATTAAGGGTTGTATGTGTTTTTGTGTATTGTACCTACCATAAAAAAAAATTGTTTAAAAAATAAACAATAATTTTTGAGGTGGACACCCCTTATCACTTAGGGGTTTGAAAGATAGATAGTAGCCGATTCTCAGACTTACTGAATATGAATATAAAATATCATAAGAATCGGTCGAGCCGTTTCATCATATAATCATTATTAGAACTTTGACCTTTGTCAATATATATGAAATATTTTTTTATATTTATTTATTGTTTAAAAAACTCAAATAAAAAGTACATATATAAATAGATAAGGGTTTGCAGCGTCACCTGCAATCTGATGACGTCATACCCTGATGTTTCCGCCTTCCGAGTGAATGCATCTTGACATCAGCCTCACTCTGTACAAACGATCGATTGGACCATAAGTTGGAGGAATTGTGGAAAGAGTTTTGTAATCCGAAGGGGAGTACTCCGAAGAAATTTTTGGGCTTATACCAACGGCTGAATTCCATCATCGGACGTCTAGGCAGAATGTGAAGTCCTTTCTATCTCGACGCTTGGCGCCTGATATGGAATCACAGCGCTTTTTAAGGCAATTTCCACCACCTCTTTGAGAAACCAACTGCCAGTAGAGGTAGTTCCGAACCGATACGACTTAGCCTTCAAGAGAAACGTACAATTCCCTATAATGTCGGCAACGCACTAGCCCCCGACGTTGCAGATCTCGGATAGTTTTAAGATTTTAACTGAAGAATAAAAAAAAATATCTAAGATATTTAAGATTCGCACGCACCGCGTCACCATAAAAGCTTAAAATTCGACGGTTAATAACCCTAAATCAAAAACTTTATAATAATAAATATATAGAGGATAATAGAGGAGCAGGAGATGATAAGTATATAATAATAGAGGATTATTTCACAAAAAATGGTATAAATTTCTAAAGTTCATCTTTACCCACCCAAATAGTCAATTTAACCATACTTTTAGACAACAAAGTATACTGATTGTATTGCTTTATATATTAACATACTTCTGACGAAGTTTCCATTAATAATTATTAAACTAATTTTAAATTACGACATCAAAAACAAACATTCAAATTATAATTGGCAATGCATCACAGACAATTTAAAAAAATATATAAAAATTGGCGGATTAACGCTGCCCGCAGGTGCGCAAGGTGCTTACGAAATGTAAATTGTCATTCGGTAGTTCGAGATAACATTTACAGATAACAATTACAATGTGCAAGACATTATTATTTTTGCATAAGCTATGCTACTGATAGACTATACATGTTTTTTGTAGCTTTTATTCGAAGCTATCGTCTTTAAAGGGAAATCTATATATATGCATAGCTAATGCTAATCTTATTCATTTATTAGATACTAAGTCTATTGTATGCTTAAAATAAACAAAAAAATATGACATAACAAATTTTACACACAAACACATCATTTATATTTCAACATAAAGATTTCAAAGTAGCAAGGTAACAATTTAACAAGAAACCACAAAAAAAAACTATAATCTACTATATAAAAATAAGTCGGGTTTTCCTTCCTGACGCTATAACTCCAGAACGCACGAACCGATTTCCACGGTTTTGCATTCGTTGGAAAGGTCTCGGGCTCCGTGAGGTTTATAGCAAAAGAAAATTCAGGAAAAAATTCAACAGAAAAGCGGGATCACCAAACGAAATGTTATATAAAACGAAGCCATCTGGTGGCGAAACGGAGTTCGCCGAGTTTGCTAGTTAAATACTAAATATAACAATCAAATATACAGTATTTTCAATTAAAAATTAATAAAAATAAAATTTAAACAAGTTTGGTCTCTTTAGCAGTGTACCTTTAACGCTGGCTTGCTGTTTATTTATTTAACAGTTTATTGATAATCTACAGCTTTTTAATAAATAATATTTCTTCTTCTTATTTTAGAGCCACTCCTTTTCTGGAGGTTTCCCATCAGTCTCTTGAAGCGTGTCATGTCCTGGACCAGATGCAGCAGCAAAATAGCCCAAACGGATGATGGATATACGAAAAACATTATGTACTAACCCAGACAATTTACCAATAATTTATTGGTTGAGTTGTGTGAGAGGGTGTAAGTGTGCGTTTTTAAAATAAAGGAAACTATGAGAAAGCATTCCGTTATCATTTTTACAAGTTTATACGAAATACATCTCATTCATAGAATGTATGGAGTTTAAGAGCCCTAACTGCGCTTGGTGAGACTTACTGAGAAGGTTTTTTTGTGTAACTGGAGGCAAACGGGCTGGAGGCTTATCTGATAAATCAAAATACGTTTACTCAGTTTAGTTGCGTCTTAGGGCATGCTTATGAATGTCAAAACGTTTACAAAACTCGCGAAAGAGCAAGACTACGCCATCCGTTCGCAAAATTACCAGAAGGCCTTGTTCTGAGAAGAACGGGCAAGAAACTCTGCAAGTTTTGCCCTCCCTTTACATTACAATTATTCAAAGGAAAATGTCATTTAAACCACAACGTCATTCAAGTTACATAATTAAAAAAATAAAAATCTGTTCTGTGATTTACCACATTATTAAGTGTCACTGCCGCCCATGGACACTCCGATTGGCAGAAAGCTCGCAAGTGCGTTCCGGGCCTTTTAGGTATTGGTACGCTCTTTTCTGGAAGGAAGCTAAAGCGCAGAATTAAGAGAATACGAAGGGCAGCTTGCTCCCCCTCCGGGTACTGGGCGTCCCGGTGGGGGAAGTTTCTGTTTCTTCTGCACCTTTATATTATGGTTTGGTGGTAAAAGTAGGTGCAATAATGACTCGTGGATATAAAAATAGGATAGGCGTTGATCTTAATTGGACTTTGGGCTTCAAAATAACTACATCATTGATATTGCATTATCACTATTTGATCTAAAAAATCTAAATGTCAGATAGTAGAAAAAACTTAAATGTTAAATGTCAAATTGTCGGCCATATTTGTTCGCGTAGGGTGCGCAGCCGTAATTTGTCAACATAGGGCGTTCCGCGTTTGTAATTGGTGGTTAAGGGGTGATAAAAAACGCTCTTTCATAACTTATTGCACACGCCCCGTATTAACTGATAATCTAGCCACGTTTAGCACCTTGCCAAGTTAAAGGTATTTTAACTTAGATTAGCTATAACTTAAACTGTTTAATTTGCAATGACTTGGACTAACTCTAAGAGATTGTCATAGCATAGGGGCCTTTCAAGTATTACGTAAGCATATTTACTGCAATTTATCCTCTCCCCCCCCCCCCTTTCCTCTTGTCAGAACAAGTAACCAAAGCTCTCAAAAATAATAGTAAATAAACGTAATAATTTTTGAAGGAATCCTCGAAAATACTTTCACCTTGCCTTCGTTTTCAAGGATAGACACTGTGTGGGTAATGAAAGTAAAAAAATACTGTTGACACCAAATAAGAAAACCAAAGATAACCAAAAAAAAACTAAGTACTATGCATATTTTGCAAGTTACTAGCGTTATCGATTATTCGATATCCTAGGAAAAATAAAATAGCAACAGATGCATAACAGATGATATTTGGGTTACAAGACTTGTCAACTTTTAGGTGTCTTCCTGTCGAACGATTAATTCTTTTGCTTGATTATGAACCTAAATATAGAACATAGAGTTCCATAAAGGTGTTTTATATACATTTATGATAGCAAAGTTAACTAGCACAAGCCCGTTTCGATGCCATAAACAAAATTCACGAAGCTATAAGAGTTAAAAAATTAAACTGTTTTAAATTAGGCTGGTACTTGATATCTTACGACGACATCTAAGCCAAGGGATCAGCAGTAAATTACATGAAAACTGGAGCGTTGCATCGCATTGTATGCAGATCAACCTTACAAAGCGTCTCCGCCACGATTTGCATCAACTTTCGGACTCGGCAAGCAAATAAGTTCAACCTAATTATACACGTAACGAAGCAAGTATATAGTGCATAGATTTCTTCAATAACAATCCCAATGCAATCTTTTTGGAAACAGATGTCATAATTCAAATATTATCTGTGCAATAATTTTGAAAATAGAACACAATGGCGAATCGGAAGCGGGCATTGTTCAAACCACAATGGCGCGTCTCATTACTCAACAGCTCGTTAACGTCCCGACCGCCGCAAAACACTATCTTTATCAGCCCCTCACGTCAAATATCTACAGATCTCGAACTATATCTTGGGACACAATGTGAAAATAAAAAGCCGCAACAGAAAGTTCCCCAGAAGCCAGATGCGTATCGGTGTGCCAAAACGTAAAATTCGACGGTGATATGACGTTTGCGCGTTCCTTTTTCGAAATGCTCGCGAATTGTCAACTGTGGCATAGACAAAGGACACATTTGAATACGTTCTAAATTTGAATATAAAGGTCGGCTATCGCGTGTCGCCGCCATACATCAAGCACGAAGGCTTTAAGTCTTTCGAGCGCTTTTCGGACACAAATAAGCGTCTGAAGTTCGACGGAGCGCATAATTCGATTTATACCTGATTTCAAGTTTAGTCATTCAAAGGATCTTATAGCATTATGATATGTTTTTATAGCGGTTAAGCGTGCCATTCACGACCCTGAGGTCCTTAGATAATGGTTCATTTAGTATTTTGTGTTGTAACAATTCAATGAACGATAGATAAGATAAGAAATTATACCTATGTAATAATTTGGTAAATCAAACGGAATAATATTATACAAAAAATAATATTTACTAAATTATTTGTAATATTTTTCTATTCCACAAAGACCTGCGCAATCAGATATGTCATAATATAATTCAATACAATTATTTGATATATTATGTATCAGTATGTCAAAACTTGTAACCTAAAGGTGGGAACTGACCAACGTTACGAGGTGTAATGTAACATGTATTGTAATGTTACACAGCGAGCATTCGTGCAGTCAGTACGTCGTGTTACGGGGAAACCAGTGAGCAACGAGCCGCTCGTTGCTCGTTTTGAGTGCTCCACCCGGCTGTCGGTTTTTTGGCGAATCCTTTGACTGTTACGCGGTTTAGTAAACTGTTGAATTTAATTTGGTCCAATTAAATTCAACAGTTCTTTAAAATCGACACCGGCGTACAAAGTTTGTATGCTGTCCAGTAATCATTTGGTTTTTAATATTGCAATCAATAACAAACCACCTCATACGCCTGTGTTTTTAAATAAGTTTTATGTCCAGTAACATTTTTTCTTCTTCTTAATTTGGATGAAACAATAATTAAATAGAATGAAAGATAAACATTATCACTATCACATCTCGTGAACACTGGCGGTGAAAGTGGAGCACAGAGTTTTGACGAGCATGTTACGCTGATTTTAGAACACAGCTTAACATGCTCGATGCGTAACACGTTCGATGCGAATGCTACATTACACCTCGTAACTTTAGTCAGTTCCCACCTTAAGATCTCTTCTGTGTTATAAAAGCATTGTGCGGTGTGCCTTAATAGGCCACAAACAAGCATTTATCTATAAGTGGTAAAAATTTTAAACTTTTCAACATTATAGGCATATATACCAAATTATATCCGGGTTCAAAGGACGAAAATTCATACGAAGTTAGACGTAAAATAAATGTAATTTAATAAATAGGTCGCACGCACCTTTTTCGCACGGAATTAAATATAGCATATTTAACTCATGGAGTTTATTCTATACTAACATTCAGAAATAGACAGAATAGTATGTCAACAAGGTGGTAATGTCTATAATAAATATAAGTCTGGCCTTAGAAAATAACAATAACTCTATTGGGAATAATTTATTTATTTTAATTGAATAATTTATTTATAAATTTTAAGTAACTTTTGTTTTCTGTTTCATATATCTTGTTTATCATGTTAGATGTAAGATTACTAATAAATGAATGACATAAACTGCAGAGTTAGTATAGACAGTAGACGTTGAATATTAGTTACGTAAAACGGAATACTTAGTTGCTTTAAATTTAATCTTATAATTCTAAGATTCATTAAAATCGTATTGTCACTGTCAGTGGAGTATTAAGTTAGAGCAGCAGGAGTAATTTAAGATATTTATAGCGTGTAAATGTCGATATCAAAGCGGTCTCACCCACGACACAGTCCGATTCGGCTATATTTCACCTCTCCACAATTACAACCATTAAACAGGCAATCTTTGACTTTTTTATTTTCAGGCAAACTTATTAGGATTCTGTGGCGTTAATGATGACAGATGAGAGCGGCTTAATATAAAACCTCTTTTGAGAAATCGTTTCGAAAATTACTATTGGAAAACTTTTAATTAAGTAATGGTGAGTTTTATTGTATACCGTAAATATACATATTAAGTGTTTGCCTAAATACAGAAATACTGAATTTGGTTTGTTTTAGGTAAAATAATATAGATAAATATCTAAATAGATCCTTCTTATATATACATGCAATATAGTTTGTTTTGAATTTATTTTATTAAATAGGCAAAGTATTAATTTATATAAAACCAGAAGTATCCGTAACTAAAAAGCCACCGTGCCATTGTAACATGATTTTAACTAATTATGTTTATCTATTAGCAAGATAGAAGTCATAGACAAATGAATGAAGATCGAATCAAACAAAATTTGAATAGAACGGAAACAGTTTTTACCGCGCTTTAATTTAATTTTGGAACGGACCCCGTCGGGTTACAAATGGCGTCGATACATCATGGCGATGATATCTCTTTCAACTTACGCCCGACATGGGCAGCGAATTAATTGTATACTTAGAAATAAAAGAAACGAGTTATTAGCTATACATTTTGAATCAGACTTAAATAATTTTTGAAAATACGTTTATTCTTTTTCATTTAATAGCTTACTTATCTACTACTAGCATCCTGTCCCTGCTTTGCACGGATGGACTTGTATTTACAAAATGTAAATATGTTAACTAATGTATATATAAATGTATAATACAGACAAGACTTACCACGAATTATTTGAATTCTTGATCCCATGACTTGCTTGTGTGAAAAATGAAAATCCATTATATTTATATAACATATCATATTAGGCTGTCATATTTACCGCTAAATGTAAGATTCAGAAACGGGACTTAAGTACGTAGCTTAAGAATTAAATCCTTTTCCTTACTTACCTCAAGTCGCGTCTCTGAATATCACCGTCTGTTAAATATCAACACAAGTGCCTATTAGTTTAGTTCTTATTCAAGCAACTTGCTTTAAGTAAATAATCTTCTGAAAATATTGAATGAAGAGAGATAGACGTAAAATGACAAGGTAGGAAGCTCACATTCGTCTACAGCGCTATGTGTGCCCCAGTAATACGTTTTCTTTAAAAGTATTTAATTAGGTAGGTAATCAAGTAAGCAGTAATTTTTTTCCAATACCAGACCCAGACTTAAGCATCTTTAAACAAAACGTATTATTAAATACCACGATAAATAGATTTCTAAAACAGAAACTATGTAAAAATGGAGACGCTTGAAGGTTTATTAAACAAATATGTTTTATTATAAATTTATATTTTTTTTACATAATTTTAATTTTAACCGACGTTTCGCGTGCCTTACAGCGTGCGTGGTCACGGTGACCATTTATAATAAAAGATTCCAGAGGTATATAATTAAACATAACTTCAAATCCGGTAAAAAAGTGTTTTTCTATGACTAAAACTAATGCCAATAAAAATCAATACTAAAATTTTATTAGAGATATAGTATTTAGTGTAGTAAATATTTGATTAAACCACTTCAGTCAGATAAAAGCGTAGCATTTTCTTGTAAATGGAACATTAAAACAGTTTAACGCCTTAAATATATTTGATGTTAAGTGTACAGGCAAATAAAATTGCCTTGGAAAATGATCAGGCACTAAATTTTACTAAAATATGGTTTGGATAATAAAATAAATATTTTTTAATACATCTTGTTATATAAAGATTTGAAATAAAATAAATATGTATACTCATATTAAAATAAAATAAATATGTATACTCATATTAAAATAAAATAAATATGTATACTCATATTAAAATAAAATATTCTGTAACTATCAATTGTCAAATTTGATATTTCTAATGACATTGGAACGACAACGGACGATGTCATAAATGTCATAACATTCCCGAGAGACGAGAATGGCATGTTGTATTTGGTATTAAATCATAGTAGGGTCTTGAATAAATAATTACTGATCCCCACCACGGAATCCAGCTTTCACCATGGTACTGATGGTTTACTTTACTTATAAACGGTATGTTTTCTGCGCGAGGCTTACGTGTCTAACATAACTGTAATATTCACAGGGTACGGCGATGTTCGCGCGTGTTACGTTCTATCCCTCGTTACTTTATAATGTTGTAATGGAAAAGGTGACTAGTAGACGATGGTACGATAGAATGGATGATCATGTCATCCTTGGAGCCCTTCCTTTCCAGGGAATGACAAAGCAGGTACTACTATTTAGATGAAAAAGTGTTCCTTCTGTGTAATTGTATCATCTTCTCTTCGTTAAGCTGTAGGTAATTTTTATAATAAAATCAATATGATTCTATTGTGTTGATTTAAATTTATTTCTCACGAAAATCTGAAGAAATTTGCCGGTCCCTTTAAAATACTTGATCAATTGAATAAAATCAATGTTAATTGGTCCCCTTATTATTTCGAAGTTGAAGTATCTTGCTCGCAACTCAACTTACTCAATAACTTGAAGGGTTTAGCATGTACAGACCTGTAGTTTGTTTTCATTTCAATTGTATACATGAATGAGATATTGGTAAGTTCGCATCCCACTCTTCTTTTAAACCTTATCAAATTATTCAGAGTTGACTGTATAAAAAAATAAAAGTAAGGTAAAGCTTTCTTAATATATCTATTTATATTCCCTTTAGAAGTTTTGATTAATTATGTATTAACCATTACATATTGTTTATTGATCCATTTCTCTATAATGAATAAAAACAATGCAATATGAGTTATTAAACCCAAAGTATTATCAAAATTTTATTAATTCCAGTTAATTGAAGAGGAAAACATCAAAGGTGTTGTTTCAATGAATGAGACATATGAATTGAAGATTTTTTCAAATGATGCTGGGGTATGCAATATTTTGTATTTTTATATGTAGCTCAATAAAGTCATTGATAAGTACAACAGCAGTGACTAACAAAACTCTAGAACCTTAATATTCAATACTGAATGTCTATGTGTAACAAGGAGAATAGCCAAACAAAAAAATAGATAACATTTATTTAAATTGGTTATTGAAATATTTCATTGTGATTTATTATATTGTTATGTAAATTTATGATTTGAACGAGATTATTTTAACACGGGCACAAAGTTTCTCTAGCGTATTTTGATGTTGAAAATGGAAAATTCCATTGCATTTATTTAAGAATATATTTTCAATCAGATATGTAAAATCTAGTTGTATTTGAAGATCTTGTTCTTGCTTAGAACAGGCAACCTCAGTCATATTAGAAGGAGCATCTTCAGGAGATGTGTGATAATCATAAAATAAAATAAAATTTTAAAAAATAAAATCTTAAGCCCATCCGGAAGGTAAATTAATTTGGATATTGCAGATCTTACAATTTCATGTATTAAATATTCCAATGATCAGTGGGATGGCAATAAATGAGAATTATTATATATATTTTTATTTTCAGAGATGGCGCGAACATGGTGTACAATTTCTCCAATTAGCCACAACAGATATCTTTGAAGCACCAGATCAGGATAAATTATATGAAGGAGTCAGATTTATTAATAGGTTTGTTAATATCTAATGTTGTTCATATATCTATATGCAAGTTACCAGTTCATGAATCTTCAGTTGTCTCAACTTTTATAAAACATGACCTTGATAATAAACTAACAAAGGCACAGAAGTAATTTTATGTTAGATTGTACAATTTATGGTAATAAAAATTCACTGTTTTATTTACTTTTAATAATGACAAGTTTAAATGATAAAGACAATTTTATTTTTGCTATTTTATTATATTTTTACCTGTACTTTAAAGAATTGCGGTGCAATATTTTTTTTATTTTCATTGTGTATTTTTTTACTTTTAATGATTTTCATATGATTCTTCTATAAAGTTTTAAGGTATAAAAGTTTAAAAGGACTTTACTACTTTTAAGTTGGATTTCTTAAGACATATTATTTTCAGATTTCTTCCAAGTAGTAATAAGCTCTCTGGATTACCCCTAGATGACAAACAAACAAACAGTGGTACTGTATATGTACATTGTAAAGCAGGAAGAACTCGAAGTGCTACGCTAGTTGGCTGTTATCTTATGATGGTAAGATTTTATCCTAACAAATATTAAATTTAAAACATGTATAACAGGGTGAAGTTTGAATCAGTTGGCAATCAAAAGTTTATGAGGAGTAATATTCAATAAATTACGTTCATGAAAGTTTATTTAATAAAACGTCATTAACCCAAATATAATATAATAATTAATTAAAGTGATTGTTTTTTTTTTATTTTTTATTGGGTAAAGCAATCAATAAATAAAAAATTCTCTATTTATAAAAAGTATTGTTCGGAAACAATAGACAATAAGAATTTATTAAACTCTTCGTGATAGCAATTGGCGTGTTATTGTCTATTATTTTATTTATTTCGTACAATAGCCACAATGATTGTTGATTGGTGAGATGTGAGATTGAGCCAATTAATTAAAATTCTCCTCGCACGCGCTACGCCCCTTTGAGAACGGGAAGTTACTATAAATTTAAGTCATTTCATTATTTTTGACGTTCATAATGGGCAATTTGACAGTGCTATAAAAATCATTGATCAAAATACTGATTTTATACGTCAGTCACGTGACACAAGACGGTCACAGATTATATATAATCCTAAATCTATCTTGGATTTGTGATTAGTTTGTTTTTTTTTTAAATTTATTAATATTAGGTTAGTGACTACTAATAAATAATCTGAAAAAAAATTTAATTTGTCAAATAGCCCATTGTACATTTGGTGTTTGATTCATAATAAATACTTGGATATAATCAACCACACTGGGCAAGTAAGGGACAACAAATTAGTGTGTCAATCTTAGTTAAAAATCGAAGTCGCTACCTCTAGATTCTAGCGAGCGACTTCGATTTTTATTGTTAATCTAGAGTCTAGATTAACACTGATTACTAAAAATAAGAAGCTATATATAATATTTTTACAGAAAAATGGATGGACCCCAAACGAGGCAGTTGAATATATGCGGTCCCGAAGACCCCACATACTTCTTCATACGAAGCAGTGGCAAGCTCTAGATATATTCCATCAGAGACATATTAAATCGTGATAGATTTTATTGTTGGTAGTCAGATAGAACATTTTATAATACAAAAAAGACAAAATAAGTATAGAGAAATACAGCCCCGCTACTATGTAACTTCAATGCGACTATTTTAATTAAAAATTGGCACTAATAAACACAAATACCTAACCTTAATGACGTCATCTACCGACGATATTCCTTGAATGCTTGTCAAACTGAAACATATGAAGATTATACATTGAAGTTATGTGGTAAGCTTGCTGGTGGTTTTAAATTGAAAGTGATATAATTATTGTATCCAATATTAATTTATTTATATCGGAATTGTTTATTGGTTCAAATAGTTCCGTCACTTTGTCTTATGTAAATATATATTTTATTTAGTATTAAATAATTTGCCATTTATTTTATTGGTGGCGGTCTATAAAGAGGACTAGGATTTTAAATGAAAATTAATGATAGTCCTGTAAAGTTAATGGGCCATGTACCAACTAGAAAGTTTTTCGTCAAAAAGCATGGAAATGGGCTATAGGTACGAAATGTGCGACCACTGAGCCATAATGGCTATACGCAGTTGGCGTGATGTCGAATTGTAATACTAGAACTGACTTTATAGCACAATCTTATTAATGATATTTTATGAGATATCGTTAAAACTGATATTGGTGATTCAATAAATATACTAAAAAAATAAACCCTCATAAAATGCACAGAATTATTACCATTATAGATTATTTTAAACAATAAATAAATATACTTTTAAAGTGCGTTTCATTTTTACCAGGAGCCTATCAATTTTTGAAATGACGGCAAAGCACTAGCGAGCGTTCTGGCAATGTGTGTGACCATAGGCAGAGGTATCACTTAAAAAGTTTTATAAAAAAGGAGCAAAGATATGAATTTCAGCTGTGATAAATAGTGATAGTCTGATTTGGGGTGCAGTTTTGGACGCTAACAAATATTAAAAAATATGATTTTGAAGTGAAAGCTATCGAAGAAATAAATAAAAATATTAAATTTACAATTTTTATTAATTTTCGACACTTTTTATATTTTAATGACAATCAATTCCTAACATACTTACCTTCCTTTTTCCCTTTCTCTAAAAGTCTCGGAAATTTAAAGTTTTAGATTTGTATAAATATGAACAAGAGGTAAAAATTAGTTTGCCAAAGAAGTTTCACTTCTGACATGTGTACTTTCTACGCACGCACTTTTTTTTCTTCGGTAGACTAACTTAACCTTGGTGTTTATTGTATAGTTTAAAGAAATAATAATATAACAAAGGATATACATATATGACACCGGAACATTACAATACCCGCAAGTTTTGCGAAAATGTGGGCGTAAAATAATACAATTTATCTCTTTTAGAATTAAAAAAAAATCGTAGGATTTTTTATATTCCGTTGACGGTGATATATATATTAGGGTGGGTCAAATATGTATGAAGAAAAAAAAAGTTTGGTTTTTATAGGAGCACAGTGACTAAAAGGTGCTAAATGGTGACTGTAAATAGAATACGGAGTTTAATAGCATTCGGAATTAATCTTCTGCCTCCGGAGTCATGTGAAAATTAAAGAAATATAGTAAAAAAGGGCCATTGCATATTGACAAGCAAAGATCTTTTGTTTTTAATATAAAGACCGAAAATCATAAGAATCTTTTGTTTATTAATAGAAGGATATTAAAATAGAGTAATAACAATTCTCATTAGCTAAATTATTATTTGATTGAAATGTTTAATTGCCGTTAAAATCCTTCTTGCTGTCGAATTTTCGCATCGCTTTCCTTCAATCTAGCTGGGCGTCTATGAATAACTCTCTTGATGTTTTATCGCATATAGTGGCTGAAACTTTTGTCACGGCTTTAACGGCTCTTTCTACTGCTTGAGTGTGACAAGATAGACGTAGTAAATCCGGTTCTCCTTCTCCTTTCTGCTCAATAAATAATAGATTTTTTTTCGGTAACAGATTTTAATAGCGGTGGTTCAGTAAAACTTTTCTGCCAATTCAAAAGGTCGTAGTATGCTATTGCGTCAAATTTAATCTTTGGTAACTGAAAAAGACTTTTAATATAGCTGATCTAACATGAGCTGAACTTTCAAAATTCGACGTGCAGCTAATTCGCGAACTTTCAGCTGGGGTCTGTTAACAATTCAAGCATTTTCTGGGTGCGTCAATAACAGCCTTCAATGCTGTTGCTGCATATTGCGTTTACTCAATAAGTTTACAAAAGGGCCTCGATCCATCATCGAAACAGCTTGAAAGAGTTTTTATGGAAAACCATATCGGCGCGTAAAACTTAACAGCTTACGTTGCAAGAGTGCTTCATTCATCACGTTTGTTTAAAGAGATTTTCAGAAGGAGTCTCTACTTTAGCATACAGACGCAAAATCTTATTGTCTCGTTGGTTAACCATGGGGCATGAGACATTGTGCCTGGTGATTTGTTCGCTAAATTGCTGGGAAATGTGCCTGTTGAAACTGCTTCGACTATTCTGTACAAGTAGTTCTGGTCTGTACTAACAGAAAGCTCCAGTAGGTTCGTAGGAATAGGTGTAACTGAGTTATGGAACACTCTAACAGATTTTATGCTGCTTACTAATTCCTCTGAAAATGTTTGGGGCTCAGACGTACTGCCGTCAATATGTTGAAATAACTATTTTTGTCATCTGTTTTGTTGTGTCGACATCTATACTACCAATTACCAATTTTCTCGCGGATCGTCGATCTACTATGAAGCTGTGTTTTCTTGCAGGTACTTTTTACCCCGAAAAGGGGCAAATCTCGACACTTGCAAGTCGAGTCGTCATTCCATGACGAAAATCTTCGATCTAAATTTTTTGGGTGAGATTTTAGCAAATTTTTGCATTTTAAATGATATGATTCCAGCATTTCCTTCATTTGTATAGGTTCAACTGTAGGAATAGAAGATTTCGTCCATATTTCTATTAGTTTTGCAATCACACTACCCTCAATTTCTGTATCTCCCGAATTTTAGCTTGTGTCGTTTTCACCCATACAATTTCATCACATATTCATATGTGGGCAATATTATGTTGTCTTTCAAATCATAGAGACTACCAAATAACGGATAATTCCAACATTTTTTCGTACGTTTCATTCTTAATAATTCGTTAAAAAGTGACTGCACTCAATTACGTAATGCGTGCAGACATATACGTAGATTGCCTTTGCTATAAGTGGTGCGTTTCTCGTCAAATCTAACACCACACCACACTGGTACCAACCCGTCTTAACACTTTAGTCCTCGAACTAAACAAAACAAAAGATGCACTATTCTTTTAAAAACCAAATAAGCGCTAATAAAGATTAAAATAAAGTGAAGAAAAAAATCGCAACATTGGCTCAAAAATTATAATTTTTAATAAATTCTATCTCAATCCGGAGGCAATAAAATTTAAAATAATTATATTTTAACTTTACGTATCAATAATGTACGCCATTTAGCACCTTTTTGACGCTGTGCCTGTACGAATAACTAGATTTTTTTTTTGGCCCACCCTAATATACATGTCAAAACTAAAAAAAGCTAAACTGAACTTGTGTCTATTCAGAGTATCTTTATTTTTTTAATGTGGTAATAAAAAACAAATTATTAATAATACATTTTATTTCTACTAAAATAAATTAAAACAAGTCTCGATACAATACAAGTCAACTGTAAAATTTGTTTAGTCTGCATAAAAAACCAAAATAAAACATTCAAATGATAAAAAATATTTTTAAAATTTTATTAAGTACAGACCAAATACCAATTATGTCACTAATTTGCAACCAAAATGGTGTTTAATACATTTCAACATAATTAAAAATCGTAGCGAGCTTGCTGGGTATTTGTACTAATGCAATTGGTATTTCAAAGCACATCGCTGTGGTTTTCTTGCATGAGAGAACCATTTTAAGTTGCTACAATTTTACGCATTTTGTTTAGATTTCACACCCCATAGTTGTCGAATGGCGTTGGATAGTCCCACATCGTTGGATATGAGATAAAATAAACCTCCTAATGTTGCTATAGAAATAAGGTAGACAAGTGCGATGGCAATTTTGGGAATAATAGGGCCAAAGATGGACGCACGGACATAATCTACTGCTATTGCTTCCAAGCCCCTGAAAAACAAAGATTAAAGTGAAATTCAGTAATATGTGGAGCTAATAACTCTGTAAGAGGTTATAAAAGAGTTGGAATCTTTTTTTTTAAACAATTTGGATTTTTGTCTCCCCAGAAATCAAACTGTCTATATATTTAATTACCAATTGCAGGCCAAAAGTAGCTATACATGGTACAACTATAATTCAGTTTATTATGTTGTTTAATGATAAGTACAAATACTTATAAAATAATATTGGCTGTTAGGAAATAATCTTATTCTATAATATAAAATATTCAATCATGATTCAATTATGAAATAACAACATGAATTATTTATTGGTATAATATAGAAATATATTATTTCTACATTATTCAATACAAAAACAATATACAAACAATCAATAGTTAATTAGTAATTACTATTAATCTACATTAATTATCAGAAAATATTATTAATAATTTTGCAATAAAAATGTTTTGTTTTACTATATAGCAATTGTAAGAGCTATCTCTTTCTATTAAATGATACCTATTAATCAAAATACTAATAAAGAGATTTACTTTTTTACAGCCCTTTATAGTAATTTCAGTCAATTTAATATAGTCATTTTTTTAAAATGACTTGACAATATTAAAATATCAATTAAATCAAATAACTAATCCTCAAAACAAAAAATAACTAAATGAGACTAAGACAGCAACAATTTAAATTACAGTTATAATGCAGAAATTTTACTAGTGTTGGTCCTTAGGTTTTCTCATGTTACGCCAAATTCTCCAGAAACCTCTGCAGAGGCCAATGTCATTGAAGATCAAGAAAAATAAGCCACCCAACATCAATACTGTTAAAAAGTATACAACACCCATTGCAATTTTTGGTATGGTAACCCCGACAAGAAGTACTCTCACATACTCCACTACTATTGCTTCAAGGCCCCTGCATTCAGATAAATGTCTTAGGATGGTCTTGAGCAGTGTTTCCCAACGTGGGCCTATGGCCGTGGCTCATGGGGCAATTTGATTGTTATTATTGTTGTTTAAGGCAGGCTATCCAAAACTTTCTTAAAATTATTTGGAGTTTGAATTTCAGTCTTTCATTATACATATATATGTTTTGAAAAACTACTTACTGTGTCCTATAAACCTATCATGTAACAAGAGAGTGAGTAAGAGTTTAAGTGAACAATGCAATTTTTTATATATAAAATTATGTCTGTTACATATGGGGGGGAATAAGAATAGAAAGGCTAAATGGGTCATGGCACAAAAAAGGTTGGGAAACACTGGGAGACAAGTTTAATGTGTGCCTTAGTAAGGCACAGATAGTAAACGAGCATGTATGTTGGTACACATTGCTAATATCTATTTAAAATAAAATAAGTGAACTGAACTTACCAAAAACTATGAGCTGTTATTAAAATTGCCAAAACAGAGTCAAATATTCTATTTGGAATCATGAGGCATATTGGGATCAACGGGACTAGTGCAGCTGATGTAAGCTTCTCAATTACCCACAGTTTGGAGTGGTCATGAGCTTTTTCTTCATGTAGTAAAGCTGGCGATGTACGGAATGACCTTACCTGAAGAAACAACAGTAACTATATTGTTATAAATAGAATATGATGTATTTACAATCATGTCCAGTTTAAAAAATTTAAACTGTTTGAAAAATTATTATTATGTTTTGAAAAAAAGATACATGCTATGAATACTTTCTTTGTGAAGATTGTAGACAGACGACAACATTCTAGAAATAAATTTATATGTACTTACTGCATTTAAAATAGGTGTTGTATCAGACTTGAGAAAAGAAGTTTGCAAAGGCATGATACTTGAAAGCATCCTTTGTGCCTCTACTGGTTTAGTTGCTAGCCTCATTATTTGTTGGGAGAACACTCGACTTGTGCAGCCTGGAAGACAATTTGATAAATAAAGATAGATTAACTATAACCTTTCTACAAAAATCTAAGTGGCTAATAAAGTTGTTATTAAATTAGACACAATTAAACTTCTGCCATATAAAATCGACAGAGTATGCTACAAAATTTGCATTTTACACTAATATTTAGTTGCAGGTTTTTCGATTAGATTGTTGTGTTGCTTGATATTATGTAATAAAATAACATTAAAATATGTCTAACCTGGTGCACGGAAGAACATCGAAAAGGCCATTATTATATAATTGACCTAATTTAAAAATTAAATTAAATTGTGCTTAATTAAGGTTTATCGCAAAACCGTAGATATACTTTTCGAAAAAAATATTTTTGCTTTTAGAAGTAATAGCTGTCAAAAGCTTGAACCTATTTTCTATTTCTATCTTATGCCATTGTTAAACACAGATAATCAATACATATAAGAATTAGGAAATCTGTAAAAAAAATAAGAAATCTTAAATAACGTATTCCATTTGTATTTAGATTTTATAATTTGGTTTTATTTAAACAAGTTTGTTATTAAGACAATATTGCATATGGTAATTGGTAAATACGAAATGATATTTGGGATCTGTCAAACCTTAAATGCTGAAAGTGGCAGCACCAGCAATGACAATTCATTTTGTGATTCTCCAAAACTGTGCTTGATTACCAAATATATTAAACAAAATTGAAACAATTTCGAAAGACCGTAAATAAAAATGGCAACAACTTTAGAAGATAAATCAATCTGGGAGGATGGTGAAGAGGCGCTTAGTGAAGAAGTGCTGCGAATGCCAACAGATGAAATCGTCAGCCGTACCCGATTGTTAGACAATGAAATTAAGATCATGAAAAGCGAAGTAATGAGAATATCTCATGAATTACAATCACAAAATGATAAAATTAAAGAAAATACAGAAAAAATAAAAGTTAATAAAACACTGCCATACCTTGTATCAAATGTTATTGAGCTGTTAGATGTGGATCCACAAGAAGAGGAAGAAGATGGTGCAGTAGTGGACTTGGACTCTCAAAGAACGGGTAAATGCGCAGTAATCAAGACCTCTACCCGTCAAACATACTTTTTACCTGTAATAGGTCTAGTCGATGCAGACAAACTTAAGCCAGGAGACTTGGTAGGTGTCAACAAAGACTCTTATTTGATCTTGGAGACTTTGCCGGCAGAATATGATGCAAGAGTGAAGGCTATGGAGGTCGATGAAAGACCAACAGAACAGTATTCAGATATTGGTGGATTAGATAAACAAATTCAGGTATTGTTTTTATTGTCTATGTATTTTAAACTCATATTCACACTCTAATTTAATGATGAAATATTTTCAGGAACTTATTGAAGCTGTAGTTCTCCCAATGACACATAAAGAGAAATTTGTTAACCTGGGAATTCACCCACCAAAGGGAGTACTGCTGTATGGACCTCCCGGTACAGGAAAGACACTTCTGGCAAGAGCTTGTGCTGCTCAGACTAAGTCCACATTCTTAAAATTGGCTGGGCCTCAACTAGTGCAGATGTTTATTGGTAAATAAGCTTTGACCAATGATTTAAAATGAAAAAAAAAAGATAAATATCCTTTGTATTTGTATGGTAAATTCAGCAATAGTTTAGTTTTGTTTTATAATATTAGCAACCTGATTGCTTACTCGAGGTTAGTAATAAGTGAATTATATGGGTGTTTTATTTGATAAAACAAGACCTATTTATAGGGACAGTCCTTGTGTAAGCATAGTATTCCCATTACTCTTAAATGACTAAGTTTTACAATTTAAAGGTGATGGAGCTAAATTGGTGCGAGATGCATTCGCTCTAGCTAAAGAAAAGGCTCCAGCAATTATCTTCATTGATGAATTAGATGCTATTGGTACCAAGAGATTTGATTCAGAAAAGGCTGGTGATCGTGAAGTCCAAAGAACTATGTTGGAGTTGCTTAACCAGCTTGACGGTTTTAGCTCAACAGCAGATATTAAGGTATTAAATATGATTGATACTACAAATTAGAGGAACTGAATAATCTTATCTCACTAATAACTTTTGCAGTTTAAGGTTAAAATTAAGTTTAGTAAAGTAAAGTTTTTGTAAATATATATCATGGTTAAAAACTATTGAAATAGTAAGTTTAAATAAAATTTTGAGTTGAAGGTAATCTTAAAAATAATACGTAATTATGACTTAACTTTCAGGTTATTGCGGCAACAAACAGAGTGGACATATTGGATCCTGCATTGTTGAGATCTGGTCGTCTTGACAGAAAGATTGAGTTCCCACACCCTAATGAGGAAGCCAGGGCGAGGATCATGCAAATCCATTCACGGTATGATTTTTTATTTAGTTTTTGTCAAAAAGAATCTATTAGGTATAATAGCAACTAGAGAGAAGTTATGTTCTCTCTAGTAGTTCCCTGGAATTCTGAACTTAGAATCCGAAAAAATTCTCTAGTGTGTAAAATGTATTTCAGATATTTTAAAATATATTTGCAATTTTCAGTAAAATGAATGTATCTCCTGATGTTAACTTTGAAGAATTGTCCCGGTCTACTGATGACTTCAATGGCGCTCAGTGCAAGGCTGTTTGTGTTGAAGCTGGTATGATTGCATTGCGTCGCTCTGCCACCTCTGTTACTCACGAGGACTTCATGGACGCTATATTGGAAGTGCAGGCCAAGAAAAAAGCCAATCTCAGCTATTATGCTTAGTTTACCTATGTACTAAATAAAATGTATTGGAAATTATTAGCAGTTGTTATTCTTCAAGCTTAACTTGCTTGCTTGCGACATGAAGAATATAAGTCATATATTTTTTCAGTGCATTTGCGTTTTAAAAATATCGAAGATATAATAGATTTTAGTAATAATTGTATTATTTCCTACTTGCGGACTCCGAAATCCGAATACCTGCAGAATTTTACCTACAAAAATTCTGTGTGTTAATAAACTATACCCTGAGGTTTATTCAACCTGTGGAAAAACAAAATATGGCAGCACTGGTTGGAACTTGGAACGTCAATTGTCATTTTACTATGAAAAAATTTAAATTATGGAGCTATAAAAATTCTATGTGAATATTTTTAAGTAAAACTTATATTATTAATACAAAAAGAAATGTGAAATTAACAGTAAAAGTTTCCTGCACATCGTGGGCCGTTTAATTTACGTAGCAAGCGTAAGTCTATCCAATTTTATAGCTTAAGTAGTATCAGAGTTTATTATTGTTTAAAAACAGATGGTAAGTGTACCGCATGAAAGTTATTGATTTTTTCCAAGTATTTCAAAGAACTGCATTACTGGTATATGCAGCAGCATACTGAACAAAATAATAATAAATTGTTATAAGTAGGTATTTTCTAATAACAATAATTATTTAAAAGTACCTCTAATTTCCGTCTGCCGTATTAAATAATTACGACTTATACTTAATTCATATTATATCCTTTTATAATATTTATGTAATTATTTATTTATGTCCTTAAAGTCCACCATGGATCCAGAAGACGAAATCAAGCTACAAAAAAAGGTACCTGATGATTTACCTAAAATACATACAAAATGCAACAGCAACCGTCCACACACCAGGTTAATTATAAGAGAAATAATTTATGTATTTATTTTTCATACGCTTGAGTTCCAAAGTTATCATAGAAATCTTTTATTTCGATTACTCTAAAGAAGAGCATGGGTGGCCTAAAATTCCTTAATACTTTAAATAATTTAAAGGAGTTTTGCCAGCCAGATAGAATACAAAAGGAATTACAAGGTCTGACTGGGACTGAAACTAAACAACACCGATTCATATTGCACCGAATGGCACATGCTTTTCACACTATCAAAGCACTCAATCAGACCTTAAAAGAATAATGACTTCTGAATTTGGCATTTTATATTTTAAAACTGCAATTCATGTGTAATGTTGATATTGTATCAAACAAACACAGTTTGTTATTTTTATATTTTGATACTCAAAAACCAAGCTATTTAATGTTTTGCTCCTTAGACACTACCAAGAATTGAGGCTTGCATATCAAATAAATTATATGATAGATAGAAGATACTGATAATTAACTAATAGGAACAAACTTTGGAATTCAACTACATATCATAAATACCCACTATATTTCATTAGCTTGTCAACATATACATAAAATAATTCACATACATAACTGATAATGCAATAGGAACAATTGCAACTTAGAATATTAATTACTGTCTTAGATTTTTTAAAAGTTTAAAAAAAATTATGAAACCAAAATCACCGTTAACATTTAAAGTAACAATCAAGTCTCTAGGCTGAATATTATATGATTAATAACATTTTCAAGTGGTCATTAAGGCAAAAGATGCATAACCCAAAGCCTCAGTGTGCCAAAGCCGAAGAAAGGCTTTGTTACGGTTTGGTAGGCACATCAGACCTAATAACTTGAATCAGTGAAATACACTATCAAACAAAAAGCGAACACTGTCAAAAGCTATGGTGATTAGCTAAGTGCAGCTGTTTCGTAGTTCGTAACACAGTCATTATGAGTGCTCACTCGTGCGCGGTAGTGCGTATCGTGGCATACACAAATCGTGATATGATTCGCAAGTGACTTAATAATGGGAAAATTATTGTGAGTAATTTTTAAATATTTTACATATATATTTGTCAATTATAACCTTAAGACATTAACCATTGATCCTATAAATGGCCGATGCGTAATTTACGTCGTAAACAAATTAACTTTTTGATGGTTTTTTTTGCGTTTATGCAGAAAATCTAAACAAGTAAATAATATCAAACTTTGTTTTCGTGTTAAACGTACTCTATTTATATTATTTAAATACTGTGATTAAAACAATTGTTCCTAATACTTTTTTCAAATACTACTATATTCTTGCCTTACGAAACCAAGACAGTAAAGAACAGACAGTAAATAATATCCACGAGTATAATTGATTAATGATATAAAGTCATTTGGGGCCGAAAAAATCGATTAAAGCACGGCTGGGGCTTCGAATGTGCGACCTCAGAGTTGGAAATATTACGCGTAACCAATAGGCTAACTCTGTAATTTATCCTAATTAGTAATTTTTTTGTGGTGAGATATTCATTTTACAACTTATAAATTGTAGTACAATTTCATAGTTAAAAACATACATGTCGAATTGTAAGTCACCTTCGGTTTTTTGTAGACATCTAACAAATTAAATTACAATATAGAGGAAGGAGTATTCCCAACGAAGTTATAGATGTAGGTTATTTTTATTTTATTTAAATTGTCTGAAATACAACAATTATTGTCTAAAGGGTCGCAAAAATTCGTGCCAATACGAAAATATCAAATGCTTTTCGAGATATCCCTTGTTATTTTCTTCTGGTCTATCCCATATGTACTTATGGTCCAAATATACTTCTGAAAACAACTCTCAATCAGCCTACATTTGTATCCAAATATCTGCACGCGATTATCAACTGAAGTTACAATGATACGCGAAGCGATAAGAAATATATTAGCTTACAAATAAATGACTGATTTACTTTTATAAAGCCTTATTATCCCTGCATTGTATGTATAATAAATATGTATTTGTATTACACATGAGTGGGCACTTAAAGTGAAGATGAAACTCATTCACATACATAAATATATTATATATATCGTGCGACGTATTCTAGGACAATAATATGTGATACAATGGTAATATATTGATATAAAGTTTGTATTATATACGTAACGTTTCGAATGGGCTGCGAGAGAAAGCAAAGTAATAAAATCGAAAAGTTTAAGGGATTTAAATATATTTATTTCGTGTATGTTTCCCTGGTACATTTTCCCTGTATAGCTGTATATATTGTGTATCAGTAAATTAGGATATTATAGAGTACTAGCTGACCCGGCAAACGTTTGTTTTGCCATGTACCTATATTATTTCTAGGAATCATTTTTTTAGTTCTATACAAATGACTATCTACAATAATTAAAAAATAGGGGTTGATAGTAGAGTTGTGAAAATTAGGGGTTGTATGTATTTTTGTATGTTGTATCATAAAAAATTAGCAGTGTTGGCCTAGTGGCTTCAGCATGCGACTCTCATGCGTGAGGTCGTAGGTTCGATCCCCGATAGTGCTCCAATGGACTTTC
Source organism: Pieris melete (assembly GCA_963693345.1). NCBI lineage: Eukaryota > Metazoa > Arthropoda > Insecta > Lepidoptera > Pieridae > Pieris > Pieris melete. Next base: position 1,049,975 of record CAVNZK010000003.1, read on the forward strand.
TATGTGCGCATTTAACATTGCTAGAACGGTGAAGGAAAATATCGTGAGGAAACCGACATGTCTTAGACCCAAAAAGTCGACGGCGTGTGTCAGGCACTGGAGGCTGATCACCTACTTGCCTATTACATTTAAAAATGATCATGAAACAGATTCAGAAATCTAAGGCCAAGACCTAAAGAGGTTGTAGCGCCACTGATTTATTTATTTATTTTGTATCATAAAAAATAAAAATAATTCTAAAAAAAAAATTAAGGGTCCTCTTATGACTTAGGCGTTCGAAAGATAGATAGTAGCCGATTCTCAGACTTACTTAGTACCTATGCATAAAAAGTTTCAGAGGAGTATGGGAACGAACATTGTGACACGAGAATTTTATATGTTAGATGAATACAGGTACTTTTTAACAGGACAGAGGTCCTTTAAAACGCGAAATAACCTCCACTTTTGTTTTACATTGTACTTTAGGGCACATCACGCCCTTGCATGACGTGCTATCACAAATTGAGGGTTCACATTCCCCTTGTAATATCGATGAGTTGACACACGTTGTCCGGGAAACACCGTCTTTCTCATGTAATAATAAAAGTTAATGTTCTTTCATAATCAAAGTATTACACTGCTGTTTGGTATACGTTTCTTGAATTATAGGTATATAGTATACAGTTGTGAACGTAGTACATATAAGCGCTCAACTGTTGTTTAGTTTTTGTCTTGACTTGTATTCTAACCAATTACGTAAAACCTAAAGATGATCATGATTTCTATGGAAGGGCAGCAATATATTGTAGTGATGGAGGTATTTCACTCGATAACAAATAGACATTGACATAATATTTATTAGTAACAAAACACACACACAAACATACAAAAGAACAATATTAAAAAAAATATAAAAGAAAGAAATTTGTTTTTTAAGAACATGGTACGATTTTTTTGCATATATTTAATGCGTGTGTGTTGTGGTTGTAATTGGCCCTGGCTCAGCATTATGCTGAGAAGCAGGCTGTTCCACAGCGCTGGCCATTATTCTAGCACAGCAGCTAGTTTGGGCCTCAGTCGCAAAAAAAGAATGTAAAAATAATAATACTTAATCAAAAAATGATATTAATAAAAGTTACCTTTCGACATTTAAATAAAAGTTGTCAACCAATATTTTGTCTCTTAAACATTAAAACTCTATCACGATTTTTAAATTAAAATTTAAAATCTTGGGCAATTTAAAACGATATTTAAATTCAAGTTTTACAGCTATCCGGCGTCTTAAATTGTACTTTCACCTTATGGTCTGATTTACAGTAAAATTGGATTTTAAGTGCGTAAAGTTGTGATGTTAAGATCGTAATGTACCTGGAGCTATGCTATGTGCGTTGCTGGCCTTTTGACAAAAAAACATTAATAAAGGTCAATCTATGTGATATTCTTGGAATTGTATATTTAGGTTTGTATTTATTTATCGGAAATTTGATATTCCGTTAGATATATGAAATGTTTGTGATGTAGGCTTGTAATTGAAGTCGATTCAATTTTGTTAAATAACCATATACTATATATACAAGCGATTCTTGCAAAATATTATTAGCCCGCACTTGCTCACATCGACTATATAATTGCGATACAATTTAGCCGAGATTGTATTGGTAACTAATAAATTAATTCCACTTATAGTGCGTATTATATTAATTTAAGTTTTAAATCTTGCAATGTAGAATGAAAAAACATAAATATTTCTCCAAGAACTGGTCTATTTACACAAAATATGTTTATTATGGAACATAAGATACAGGTATCACTTATTCCACGTCATTAAATTTGAATTTGTAGGCATCACTACTCATCGGCAAAGAAGACAGAGGGTGTAGGCCGAGAGAAAAGGCCGGAGTAACTTTCGGTACTCTTTTAAAATAGCAAATCATCAAACAACACTTATTTTAAAACAAATATCGCAAATTAATTATAAGTACTAGCACTAATCCCAGGCCCTTTTATCAACTAGATAATCGTTAACTTTATAGTAAGCCTTTCAACCCAGCTTTTCTTTAATACTCTTAAATTTATTAAAAGGCAGAGATAAAAGAGCCTCTGGGATTTTATTAAAGCAGAGTATCCCTTTTCCGAAAAAGAATTACTAACTTTAGATAGTCTAGTACGGTAGTATTAAAATACGTAAGATTACTCGTTAGCTAGATTATAGGGCTATTAATATAAACTATCGTTTGAGTAAAGTACTTTTACAAAGTTATTCGAAGTTAATTTATCATTCCAAGTAGTTATAGTTAAAAGTTTCTAAGTGTAAGTTCTCGTGTCGTGACTGCAGTGAGTAATACACGAAAATATAGATAGCCACGCGCCAAAGTCGGGTTGATGATTCGACGAAAGATGCCTGTACACTTACGTAACGTTACGTTATTTTGATAGTAAAAGTTTATATACACTTATGGACACATCTATTGGCCCACCTAGCATTTTCAGTTTCTTTTGGTCCTACCTAAACATTTATAATAGGTCGAATACTAAGAAAACTTGATTTTATTGGTTTAGTTGGATTTAATTCTTGAAAGTGTGATTTTTCTCTTTGGTTTTGCAACAAACATTACTTATTCTTAACATTAAGATGAGGTTCTATCAATAATCTATGGATACTTCGCCTGGAGTCGCCGCCCAAGCTGTGGCACTTATCCGGGCCGGACACAGCCAAAGAAATGTGAGTGATCAACTTAATTTAAGTCGATCTGCGGTCCAAAACGTTTATCGGAGATACCTAGAGACTGGCGGCTTTGTTCGTCGCCAAGGAAGGCCACTATTTCGGGTCACAACTGAAAGGCAGGATCGATTCATCGTGACGACCAGCTTGAAAAAATCGTCACCTTACCTCCATTGAGATACAAAACCCACTTCGCGACTTCCATGGAGTAAATGTGAGCACTCGAACTGTTCGGAGAAGATTAAAAGAACGCGATATGGTACCACACAAGCCAGCTAATGGCCCAAAACTAACGCGAGCCCACCGAATAGCGCGCCTTCATTTCGCGCGCTCACACTTAAATTGGACTCAGCAGCATTGGAACGGTGTACTCTTTTCTGATGAGTCTAAAATTGCGTTACATGACAATGATGGAAGGAAGAAGGTCTACCGACGTAAGGGAGAGCGTTTTGAACAATGCTGCTTTGAAGAGAGGGTTGCTTATGGCGGTGGCTCATGGACTGTCTGAGGCGGTATATCCGCGAGCGGCAAAACTCAACTAGAGGTTGTAACGGAACCACGGCTGCCAACATTAAATGCTGAAAGGTACATTCTTGAGTGCTTAGAACCTCACGTGATGCCATACGCGGACTATGTGGGCCCAAATTTCCTTTTTATGCAAGATAATGCAAGAGCCCATACGGCCGGCATCGTTAGAGAATATCTTCGGGATGTGAACATCGCAGTTATGGACTCGCAAGCCAGAAGCCCAGATATGAACCCCATTCAGCACATGTGGGACGAGCTAAAAAGACGTGTTAGGGCTCGTCAGCCAGTTGCCCAGACGATGCAGGAATTGAAAACTGCCATAGAAGAGGAATGGGAGATGATCCCTCAAAATTTCATAGAGCGGTTGATAAACTCTATGCCTAATCGTATGAGAGCTGTCGTAGATGCCCATGGAGGCAACACGCGTTATTAAATTAAACCTTTATTTGAAACACGTTTTTTATTCAAAAATCAACTGACTTCATCAAGGCGCATACCCGACTTGTTAGGCGTAACTCCATGTGGTGTGGTATTCTAAATTCAAATTTAAAACAATACGATCGAAAAAGATGGTAAAATGTATCAGGTTCAAAACTGCATAAAAACACCGATGAGAGTCGCACACTGAAGCAAAGCCAACACTGATTATTTAATTTAGCAAAAACTGGTACCGACATATATTTTTTACTACATAAATACAGAACAGTGTACAATCATTCTTATCCATACAATTCTAGGAACTATCGCCGAATGTAATGGCTCACGACATCCTCTCACTCAACCAAATTTAGATTTACGGCTTTCGAATACGTAATCGAAATTGCTTAAAACAATAATAATACTTATGGAGTAATTCTTCCGGTGTAGTATGTTTTGTAGTGGACACTCCTTAGGTAGCCATTCTGCTTTTGGCTATGCAACAAAGTTCATACATGTAGTGTGAGAGTTAGTCCTCTAATCCCAGAAAGCTTGGACCAGATAAGCAGTGCGTGCGTGCTCCTATTTCACCAAGCCTCCTGCTGATAGAGATTCTTTGTTTTTAATTTATTTTATTATTATTTATTAATTAAGATATCATGTGGAACATGGTGTAATGGTTGCAGCTCCTTACAAACGTTGTCTAAAACAAAAAACTTTGCGATTTAAGAGTGGCGGAGAGTTTGTTGCCAGTTCTTCTCTTCCGTTCTACGCCCTTGATATGTGAACTGGCAGTAAAATTAGAAGCATTTCTTATACAGGGTGGCCAAAAAGTCGTGGATCAAACGCAAATAGGGGATAGATGAGGTCATCAGCGGCAAAAAATTGTTCTACAGGAGGTCTCTAAGGTCAACCCCTGCAGAGTTATGATTTATTTTGCGTTTTATAAGAAAATTTACTTTTTTTTACTAATTCTTCTTAAAATTCGAAAATATCTACATCCTGTATCTATCTTATAATATCCACTAGATTGGTACTGAAAAGTTCTTGGGTTAGACATACTATTTATAGTTGTTTATTGAGTGTATTCAAGATAATATTAAGTGATACGATATAACATTTTTTCAAATCATAAATTTTTCTTTACTTTGGACCCCACTGTGAAAAAAAAATACTCCACCGAAAAGTGTCCCTGTACTAGAAGTTTTGGCGCATTAAATAGGGATTCTGAAAAGGTATTACACGTGGCCATGAGTCGCTCTAATATCTATCTAGGAAGAATTACAAACAACGATTGTGAAATAATAATTGTATTCTCAATCAATTATTTCTCAATTGTTGTTTGTAGGAAACAAAATATTTTACAATAAAATATGCTCAAAATTCCTGACTCTGACCATAATACTTAATCTGCACCGTCTAATCAAATTCCTACATAACCCTCCAGCCATTTGTCCAATTTTTTGAATCTAGTCCGATTCACACAGTACTGGCCACAGGTAGGTAAATAATCTATCATAAGTCCGAATCGTTGTTGTTTTTTCGTCCTAGAAAGATATTAGAGCGACTCATGGCCATGTGTAATACCTTTTCAGAATCCATATTAAATGCGCCAAATTTTGTAATACAGGGTCACTTTTCGGTAGAGTCATTTTTTTTCACAGTGGGGTCCGAAATTAACAAAAAGTTTTGATTTGAAAAAAATTTATATCGTATAACTTAATATTATCTTCAATACACTCAATAAACAACTATAAATAGTATGTCTAACGCAAGAACTCATCAGTAGCAATCTAGTGGATATAATGAAAAAGATACAGGTGTAGATTTTTTCGAATTTTTAGAAGAATTAGTAAAAAAAAATCAATTTTCATATAAAAACCAAAATAAATCATAACTCTGCAGGGGTTGACCTTAGAGACCTCCCGTAGAACAATTTTTTGCCGCTGATGACCTCATCTATCCCCTATTTGCGTTTGATCCACGACTTTTTGGCCACCCTGTATATATTTTTTTTGACGTTCATAAGTGTACATTGTGTTACCTATATGAATAAATGATTTTTAACTTTTACTTTGATAACATTGTGTTACCTATATCAATGATTTTGATACATTTAGAACCTTTTATAGATAAGTACTGTGCCTTTTAATCCAAAACTATTGCTGTCCTGCCAGCAAAGCAAATTTAGATTATCACGCAAGCAGGGTCGTGGGAATTCCTCAGAGAGCATTAAGCTGATTGGGCATGGTAATTTAGCGATAACTCGACGCGTGCTAAATGCACTGTGTATTTAGATTTATTTTGAACCGACCAGACGTTTCCTTTATCATGGTAACCCATTTCTATTTAAGACTTACTCGCCTCCGTTCAGATTACGCATTGGTTTGTACAGTGCGAATGGATTCCGAAATATGTGAATCACAAGCACGTTTGCCCCATGTGATTGTTCTATATTTAGCATCATTTATGCCCTTAATTTGTATAACGACATAAAATAAAATCTGTTATAACGACATCGAAGGGACTACTCATATTTGGTCGTAAAAACCGATAGTCGTAACAGCCGATGACGTTTTTATTAAGAACCTAATACAATAGAATTCAGCTGGGATTCGCTAGTCCATTGAAATGTATGTAACATTTGTTAGAGGACGCAATTTTATTTATGGTACATTAAGGGGGGGGGGTCAATACAAGCTTAAACCCAAGTTTGAGTTCATATGCCTTACGTAAAATGTTTTACAAATAGTAAATTTGGCCGTTGTGAATGTCTCAGTTTTTCTTTGGTAATTTTTTTTCTAAATCCACGTTTTGAACCGGAATAAACCCCGAAGAGTTTATTTTAATTTATCCCATGCAGTGTTTCTTCTTATAGCGTCACAGTTAAATATAACCGTATAACTACAACACACAACACAACGTATAACTGTTTTATAAAACAATTGAGGTTTTTTTATATTTTTTTCGACATTTTGGCCATTTTAAATTCATTCAACGGAGTGCGGTCATACAGAATGTGTCATTGTAACTGCATGTGGTGACCATGGCCATATATAAACACAATCGATCTGTTGTACATATATGGATTATTCTGACATGCTTCGGTCCCTTAGATTCTCAGTTAATGGGAACAAAAGCTATAAAAACTTGTCTATAACATCGAATAGCCTAGAAGGATATTCGTGTGTCGTAATCCGAATTTAGGGATTCTTAATAAGAAATGAAAATTTCTTAATAAGAATGATAATGAACAGCTGGTGTCGCTTTAAAACGACTTCGGCTAGCGAGTGGATTACTGCAATCTATTTCAGTAAAATTTGGATATTATAGAATTGTCTTTCTACTGGCCAGGCTGTTTTTAATAGAACAGGGGCAAAGGGCAGCAGGCGCACCCGATGGTAAGAGATACGGCCGGCCGTAAATACAGCCCAAACTAAAAGAACTTGCAAACCAGGCAGTGTGTGTAGCACTTAACAACAGAAGAGCCTTCTGCCCGTTGACCCTGTTCTATAGAAAGTCAATGGGGAGAAATTGACTAAGCCAAAAATCATTCTGGACCAAAAATCATTCTGGCATTGTATAGGAAAAAGTACTTTTCATCAAAGTTTATAATTTACCAAAAACATTTAAAGATCTTCCTACTAGTGTTTTTAAAAATCGACTTTATGTACTACTTTTGGAAATGTATTATTCTATTAATGATTATTTGCGTGAAACATTATACTTAATATTAATTTGATAATGTAATAATATAATTCTAATAATGTGATGATGTAGTGGTAAAATAATATAAGAATTGACTATAATGATATGACTCATAATGTGATTGTAGAATTCTACCTTTAAAGGCAAATTTGCACGCTATTATATTTGGCAGAATATGCGAACTTTAGATTGTAAACTCAAACTCAAAATATCTTTATTCAAGTGGGTAACCAAGTACACTTTTGAATCGTCAAGTTAAATTAATCGTAAATTTACATTTACTACCAGTTCGCAAGTCAAGTGCGTAGAGCGGGTAAGAAGAACTGGCAAGAAACTTTCCGCCACTCTTTTTAATCGCCAAGTATTGTAGTATTATTATACCACCATAGCATAGCCAAGTATTGTACCACCATAACATAAATTATTAGAATTATGATTACGGCGTACACGTGTAACTTGAATATTTGATGTAACAGCTGGTGGCACGGTTTCAATATATTTCCTTCGACAAATGTCGATCAATGCGGTCAAGGTAGCGGACAGATACATAAACACGCTGCAATTGCTTTTAATCACAGCTAATTGACCAATTTCAATACTTAATCCTTTACACGTACCATTACTCTTTAAACTATACAATAGTGGCTTTTAAAGAGCTTTTTATCGTCTTTATCACCCTCATTTTATTTCAGTCAGGGATTTTATAGTATGTAGTTATAGTTAACCAATGCTGACACTATTGCTGTAACATTTGTTTATACAAATACTGCGCAAAAACAAACCAAGTCATGCATGGGACTGTTTCGAACCATTAGCGCTTCAAACAACCAACATTTAACTTACAGTAATTATAATATCAATAATCTTACAATATCTAATCAAAAATATCAATTATTCCAGTCCACATGTATCACCAGAAATCTCAAGTCCGTCTACTTCAAAAGAAAATCCAGATATGAGAAACAATGACGACGATTCATCTAATGGCAAAGATACCGAAAAAGAAGGATCCCTATCCGACTGGGTGTCGGGCGGTCCCGTGGGATCCAAAGCGGCCGTACTGGTCTTCCGATCATGTGTACTCGCCTCCAGAACACCCTCCATGGAATCCACAACAAAAACAGTCGGCAACAATACAGGCACAACGATACTCCTCAACAAAGCGAAGAATATGGCGAAAAGACTCGTAGCCGAGCCGCATTCGTTCAGCGTCCGACCAAAAACAATAATGCACGATGTGATGGAGACATTTGGTAATAACACAAAGTATACGGGTCAGGCGTATGTGGTCAAACATATTAGTGAAGCGGAAATGCCAATAACAGAGTCTATAGAGGAGCAAGGGCATGAAGCAGTCGAACATAAGAGAGATATAGATGATGTACTCAATGATCTCAGTAAGATAACCCTAAAGAAACATTTAAATATAGAAAATACGACAGCTAATATTAAACCGCCAGAACCTCCGCCAGTAACAAAAGGTGAGTTTAATTCTTGACATAACTTACTGGACTTAATTTCCTATAACCCTTAGATAGGACAGAGGGCGTCCACAGCGACTCCACATCGTATTCGGTATTGAGTGAGATGGTTGATATTAGAAAACATCGATATTGACATCGATGTCATAATCAGAAGCCCAACATCGATGTTCGATGTTTATTGAAAACCGAACATCGATGTTGGATTTGGATAACAGTTCATTACTAATTGACAAAGAAATAAAATATAGTGAAATGGTTCGAAATTTCTTAAACAGGACAAATTATTACATTTTCCAATATTTTTTATCTGACTGAAGGATAAGTAATTTTGATAAATAGATAATGAGTAGAGTGTGAGAGAGAAAGAGCGAGTGAGACTACGAAAAATTAACAAAGGGACGACCGGTGCGCAGTGAATGCAGACGCGTGCAGAATTTTAATAACTTGATTTGTGGATGCGTTTATAGAAGACATAATTTGTTTAGTAAGTTGAGTGACCCGTGAGTTAACTTCGTATTTTACGTATAGCAACATCGATAATCATGGAGCATCCCTAATTGAGCTTCGTATTTCATCTCGCTCAAAGTCTTTCCGAGTCTATTTGCCTCATCTACAACTGTACGACGCCAGATTTGCCTGGTACGGCCCAATTTCCTTGCGGGTTCCAATCAAGCGGCTGCTTGGGAATATGAATGGGATCCCTTCGGAGTGTGTGGCCTATCCATTTTCATTTACGTCAATTGATCTGCTGGCTAATCGGGGTTTCTCGGCAGTGCTCCCAAAGTGCTCAAACATTTTTCTGAGCCAGAAATAACCTCACAACTCTTTTGAGTTCAATTCTGGCTCAGAAAAATGTTTTTAGTAGAATACACAAATGAATTTATAATTAAGTAGTGTTCTTCTAGTGTTAAATATTAATAACTTTTCTTGGGTTTATTAGTAGAAATTATAATTTAAATAATATATCGGCATGTTAAGATATAATCGTGATAGATAATTATGGTCAAATATATAATAAAAAGGTTTAAATATTTTCAGATGCCAAAGATGAAAAGAAGGGAAAGAAAAACAAAGGCAAAGGAAAAAAGAAAAATGTACAAAGGACAGTATCACCGAGTATTGATAGTGACGACTCGGAACAAATGCTAGTCAAGGAAGTAGATAGTATTAAGGTATGTTACTCGTAATGTTTTTAAACGAATACATATAATGTTTAAAAAATAAACTGAGTAAATATTAAGAGTTGTGTGTAATATGCGCCCACAAGTGTTTAAGGTGTGTATGTATTATCTTATAAGCTTCATTTATTAATTTCGTTATCCTACACCTAACATAAATTATTATATATAACAAAAAATAATTATACTAACAATATAGCCAAAGATGAAATATGTACATAATATATATACAAAAAGGTTCAAACATTTACGAAGGAAAAAAATCAATAAAAATTATAAAATACGTATCACCTAATTTGGCTGTGTTGTGTGATGGTGTGAAAGTGAGGGTATGTACGTGGTGTGTATGTAGGGTGTGCTCATGATGCAGGTGATTTAGCGCTTTGGATGTTCTTAATACTTCTTTTAAGCATATTCGATAGCTTAAACAAGTAGAGATTTGTTTTATTTGGTTTAAGTGAGTTTTTAATGGAATTCAAAAAAATTGTGCTTTGTCATAAGGACATCTGATTATGGCGCAGTCGTTCTTAAAAGTTTTGTTAAAACTAGCAAACGTCGTTTTTCCGAATCATGTATGTTTTTTTTTAGGAAATATTTTTTTAGTTCTATAAAAATAACTATCTACTATAATAAAAAAATAGTAGTTGATCGTAGCGGGGTGAAACTTAAGAGTTATAAAATGTATTTTTGTATGTTGTATCTTTAAAAAATAAAAACAAAAAAAAATTATTTTATATTATATTTTTTTTTTGTGTGGATCACTTAAGGGTTTGAAAGATTCTCAGACCTAATAAATATGCATACAAAATTTTGATAAGAATCGGTCGAGCCGGTTCGAAGGAGTATGGGAACGAACCTTGTGACACGAGAATTTAATATACATATATAGAGAAGTAAAATGATAAACACTTATCTTATCATAATCCCATTTAAGGTATTAGAAAGTAGTCATATGCCGGCCAGAATTCTTAAGATCACCTATAAATTAGTTAATACTGAGACCAAACTGCTGCACCGGTTACTCCAAGCTCATGGTCTTCAAGAAGCCTGTCCTGACGCCAAAGAGTTTAACCTGCTTTGGGCAGGTCTGCATCCTAAACCTGATGTGCTGAGGTCTCTATCTGCGTATCAGAGAGTCAATCATTTTCCTAGGTAAGATTTAATTGGTTTTTAGTTAATAAACGTTAAAATAGACCCTAAATCTTATAGATAGGTTCATGTGTAGAGTTCAGAGAAGTTTTAATAATCGGTTACATTTTGAAAGAAGAAATGAAGTAATAACGTTTATTTGATTAAAGCACACACACACACACATATATATATAAAAGAAAAACAAACACAAACACAATCACTTTAATTAAAAATGGGCCAAACTATGCTTCAAGTGATTTTCGGTGGACCCATACTATCTTGGAGTGACAGTATATACTGAACAAAACAATAAAAATAATAATTGAAATAAATAAAAATATTTAAAAAACAGAATTTATTTGTATGATTATATTATAGAAGAAAATGAACAATATAGATTTTTTAAATTTAATTGTTTGATGGATATATGAAAATTAATTCATTAAACTTATATTAAATAATGGTTGCCCCACTACCCCAATTCTCCTCTTTTAATAAAAGTACATTTTGTCTTTTTCTATCAAATTGTATTTACGCCGTGACGAAAAGAGACAGGTTAGCAAAAGATTATTAGGAAAAGTTAAGTTAATATAGAGATATACGAATGACGACATGGGTATAATTGTCTAAAATATTAAAGGCTATTTATTTATATAATTGATTGTTATTATAAGATGTCTACCCACACGAGTCCGATACTAATGTATGTATGTACCCATAGGTCGTACGAACTAACACGCAAAGACAAATTGTTCAAAAACATAGAGAAAATGCAATACTTCCGAGGCCTAAAACACTTTGATTTCATCCCCACAACATTCCTGATGCCGGCCGAATATAAAGAACTGTGTACCACACATTATAGGACCAAGGGTCCGTGGATTGTCAAACCTGCAGCTTCTAGTAGAGGGAGAGGAATTTATATAGTTAATACGGTAAGATCTTTGAACATTAACTTTAATTTAATACATTTTTGCGTGCGTGTTGTTCCCACGAGAATTTAAGTGCGTGCTCCTATTTCACCATGCCTTCTGCTGATAGAGGACAAATCTTTGTTTTTAATTTATTTTATTATTATTAATTAAGATGTCGTGTGGAACATGGTGAATGGTTGCAGCTCCTTACAAACGTTTAGAGAGTTTATTGCCAGTTCTTCTCTTCCGTTCTACGCCCTTGATTTAAAAACTTGCACTAAATGTAAAATTAGGAGCATTGAATGTATTTTTCTTTTTTGAAGTTCATAAGTGTACATTGTGTTACCTACATGAATAAATGGTTTTTGACTTTTATATTTTAATCTGCCTTAATTAAAAAAAAGTTTTAGAAATTAGATTTAAGGTAAAATTCGCTAGACTTACCGCATGTCAAAATTTGTATTATATTTTGCACAACGTCGAGTGTTATCACTATCAAAAAAGTACTGAATTTGACGAAAGTCATACTTAGCGCTAATCCACTAGTCTAAATCTTACCCATATACTGTACATTGGAATACTACTACTGTACCCGCTAAGCATTGGAACATCACATCTTCTTTAGTATATCTTGTCAAAAAAAGAGTAGATATATTTCTAACCATTATTGTCATTAGAGTCTGTACTTGGGTCGTCGGGGTGCTTCAAATAATAGATTTTACTAGCTGACCGGGCAAACGTCGTTTTGCCATGTATATCAGTTATAATAAAAAAATAGGGGTTGATCGTAGAGGGGTACAAATTAAGGGTTGTATGTATTTTTTAATGCTGTATCATAAAAAATAGAAATTAAAAATTTTATCTAAAAAATAAAAAAATAAATTTAGGGGTGGAACCCCCATCATTTAGGGGGATGAAAAATAGATGTTGGCCGATTCTCATACCGGATTAGCACAAAAAAATTCATCAAAATCGGTCAAGCCGTTTCGGAGGAGTATGGCAACGAAAACTGTGACACGAGAATTTTATATATTAGATTTTTCTCTATATAACCAGTCGCGTACAACAATAGAATATAAGCGAAAAAAAAATGTGTGCGTGTACTAGGTGTACACACGTAAAAAGTGAAACTTATATAAAACCTTTGTTGTACGCAGAGCCATAATTGGTTAGTTTTAAGTTTAGACGTCCGAAACTATTTCTTTAAACACAGTAAATTTTGATACACTGCCTAGCATACAATTTACAAATCAATTGCTGCAAATTGCAATTAGCAAATTTCAAGTCGAAAATGTAATCCGTTGTCAAATTTCAAAGTCAAAAACATACTACATGTCATATTTTAACGCCGATAAAGAAGTTCACTTCAAAAAGCAACATGGCGCGTAACGGAAAAATGTGACGCGTAACGCAAAAATGTTACACTAAATTTTTTTCCAACCCCGATAAAGAAGTTTCACTTCAATAATGTAATGTTAATTGCTATGTAACGAATGAATGCAGTGTAACAGTTGAAGAGAGTCTACGTCTGGCTATACTCTCGGGGCGTAACTCCGACGATTTAGGTAATAGCCACGCTTATAAACTAAGAAAGCCTGAGTGAGCAATATGTATTGCTCGTACAGATTCTGTGTGGAAAGAACCGTCAGGCCGATTTAAGTCGCTATGTCAAATTTTTGAAGTGAAACTTCTTTATCGGGGTTGGAAAAAAATTTTGTGTAAAATTTTTTCGTTACGCGTCACAGTTTTCGGTTACGCGTCACATGTTTCGGTTACGCGTCACATTTGACCGTTACGCGCGTCTTTTTCTTGTCCCTACCACGGTTGATTCAAAGAGATTCTAAACCATTAATAACAAAAATGTATAATAACGATAACAATGATACTAAAAATTCTATTACAATGTATGAAATTCTGTAATAATCTTAGTGGTAATAAGGTAAAATGAAATAATTGTATTATTTGTATTCAAGTCTGTGATATTAAAAGCCTTTTGTTAAACTTTATGTAATTTAACTTTATTTAACCATTTTCTGTAAAGTTGCATATTATAGATAATTTTTCGAAAAATAAGGTCATAAAGAAGTTTCACTTCTAACGTGTGTACACTAGTACACGCACATTTTTTTTTTGTTATGTATATATAGTTACAATCTTGATACTTATAAAGGTTAAATTTTTACAAATGAAATGACGCGTAACAAATAACAGTTATATTTGTTGGCATTTCCCCCATTCCCTTTCTGCACGGACTGGAAAAACGCTAACATTCGCGTTGTAATATATTTAGTATTTTTCCATCTTCAGCCAGAACAAATACCAAAAGGCGAGAACGTGGTAGTAGCAAAGTACGTGGACAAACCGCTTCTGATTGGTGGTCACAAATGTGACCTACGTCTGTATGTGTGCGTAACGTCCATAGACCCATTGTTAATATATCTGTATGAAGAGGGCTTGGTGCGATTCGCTACTGTGAAATACGATAAGACGAATAAGAATCTGTGGAATCCATGCATGCATTTGTGCAATTACAGTATCAATAAATATCATACGGATTATATCAAGTAAGTCTGTTTTTATGCCTATTATATATATAAATAATTCTATTCTATTCTCTTCTAATATTTCTACCTTACGTGTGTATGTTACTCGACTCCTCTTAAACGGCTAGATTTGTATGTCAGATGTCGCGGAAATATATATATATATATATTAGATATATTTTAGATTTAGATATACAGGCAGTCCTCGACTTACGTCGTTTCAAGTTACGTCGAACAATGTTTTGACACTATTCCTTAAGTATACGTCATTTGTTTCGATTTCCGGCATAGGAGAATTCACTTGGCTTGTGCAAATTTGGAGAATGCCATGAAAATTTTTGGAGAAAATGATCATAATTTTGAGAAAAGTTTCAACGTTAATAACAAAATTAGACTAAAATTCATAGTTTCTTTAAGCCAAAAGTTTAATTTATTATCTCTTATTACATATTAAAGTTGTATAGGTATTATTAAAATGAATAACATACAAATACCAAAAATAACTAGCAATTTCATAATATAATTATTTTAAGAACTAACTTTTGATAATAAAGTATGTATATCCTTTTTTTTTAATTTCGAGTCCATGTGGATCCTAACCTTTGAGTTTTATATTATGTAAACATACGATAAAATATGTCTCGACTTACGTAGTTTCGATTTACGTCGCGTATTTTGAGAACCTAACATGCCGTAAGTACGATTACTGCCTGTAATGTATAGGATAATGTTATTTCAGGTGTGACGATCCAAATGCAGGTAACATTGGCCACAAATGGACGCTTTCTGCCCTTTTGCGCCATTTACGTAAGCAAGGACGTAACACAGCCGCGTTAATGGCCGCTATAGAAGATCTGGTCGTCAAATCCATTCTGTCTTCAGCCCAGACCATTACTGCCGCCGCTAGAGTTTTTGTGCCTAATCTTTTTAACTGTTTTGGTAAGTTACTCATGTATGTGTGTACTATTTAATAATCAGTGGCGTAACTATACCATTTGGGGCCCGTGGCAAATTATTTTGATGGGGCCCTATCAGTAAAAATCGTCCCTACTTAGTTTAATTTTAATAAACTTCGAGATATTCAGCGTACTCAATTGCACGTTGTATATGTCCCACTAATGGTCAAAGGCCTCCTCTCTTAGGCGAAAGGGAATGGTCTGTAGTCCCCACGCTAGCCCAATGCGTATTGGAGACTTTACATTCATCCATAGAACATAATATCTCTTGGGCCGGGGGCCCGTGGCATTTTGCCAGCCCTGCTAGCCTATTGTTACTGCTACTAATCTAGTTGTTAAAGTTGGCTCGATTTCCAGATGGGGCCGGAAAGTTAGTGAAAACTAAGAAAAATATGCTACGCGTTTAATAATGATTTTCCACTTATTTAAAAATAGCGATTGATATTTTTTCCTTAGACTAGAAGAGACTTAATTTAAATTTCCCATAAAAATTGTTAAGTACTTCGACAGCTGATATTCTACCTCTTTGTGGAACCAGTTGCCAGAGTTATTTCCGAACTGATTCAACTTAAGGGAAAAGAAAGGAGCGTACCATTTCTCTTAAATGTCGGCAACACCTCGGGCATTGTGGGTTTATTTTTTAATAGAATAGGGGGCAAACGAACGATAGGTCACCTGATGTTTAGGGATACTGCCGCCCATGGACACTCAAAGCCAGAGGGCTTTCGTGGTCGGGCTTTTAAGAATTGGTATGCTCTTTTGAAGGACCCTAAGTCGAATTGGTTCGGAATTACTTCAGTGTGCAGCTGGTTCCACATAGTGGTGGTGCGCGGCAAAAGTTCAGTTGTGAAACAAGCAGGTGTACATCGGAGCACATTATTCAATCCGTCTGCTCATTTGCCTTCTATTCCATTAAATAAAGCATTATGGCAAGCTCTTTCGTTTACCTCTAATATTTCTTCTTTTATTTGTGTTTCCCTTCAGAGGCATGAAACAAGGCTAATCTAAGCTTACATTACAAAATGTTAATATAAATTAATAATTTATTTCAGAACTATTTGGCTACGATATTTTAATAGATGACATGCTTAAACCATGGCTCTTAGAAATTAATTTATCACCGAGGTAAGATATGTTTTACCTTTTGAATCTACGAAAGTAAATACAATAGAATTATGCATATCAAAAAAATCAATATTTAATATAGAATATATGTATACATTTTGTTGAAGTTATACTTCTTTTAGCGCGTTTGGGAAAAATGATGAGAGTAAACTTCAAGCGCACACCGTCACAAAAAACCGACACTCTGAAGTTAGCTATAATCAACATTTTTTTTTCTAGTGTTAGTGTCGTTTTTTCTACAAACGTAGAATAAATTTTTTGAAAAGATTTTTGTCTTGTTACGCCAAAGAAGTATAACTTCTAACGCGTGTACATAAGTACACACATGTTTTTTTTGTTACACGACATACCTACTCATGACCGCACGAGCCGAAATAATTCCAGGTTTCATCCTCAATGGCTGGAAATCTTCCTAGGTCCGCTTTACTAGATACTTTTGCAAACCTTGCGCGTGTGGAATTGGCTCCCAGTCTCCCTAAGAGACCTCAAAGTATTTAAAAAGAACGTACTTCCTCCTCAAACATCTTTCAACGAGTATAGAAACCATGACTTCGTATACGCCATGCATCACATTCCATTAAGTGATAAGTTTTTTTCAGCTTGGCCTGCGAAAGCCCCTTGGATGCCAGAGTGAAGTCTGCCCTATTGGCGGATACACTCACTCTAGTAGGATTACCAGCAGTGCCCATGAGCAGGCATGAGCAATCGCCGCAGAACAACTCCCTGAAGATGAGGATCGGAGCGGTGTGTAGCTTTTCATATAATACCGATGTTTAAATGTGATATATTTATTTCACAATGAAAAATATCTCTATTCCGTTGTTAGAATGATGAATTTATTGCCAAAATCCATTTAAAGAAAAAAGGCTTTTACCGGATTAAGGTTATGTATTATTATAAATTTACAATTATTTGATATAATTTTAAATTTATCAGACGTTTCGCGTGCTTTACAGCGTGCGTGGTCACGGTGACTGAAGACAAAAGATGTTGAATGTCAAAAAGTGTCAGAGCTGTAGAGAAAGTTGCATTATCTGTATTTATTTCCCCGGAGTTGGTATCGACTAAAAGATGGAGGGTTTTGGAAAAAATGGCTCACGGTGTCCTCTATTTTCGCGGATTTTTTTTCTTTTTTCTTTAAATGTGTAAAAGTTATGTTAAGACAATACTATATTGCCAAAATCCGTTAAGTGATTGAAGTATTCAGTTATTTCATACCTTCATCAAGACGTCACTATTAAAATATAATATTTTCTCATTACATGTATCTTATTTGCGAATAGTGAGAGTTTTTTTAATAATCTTTGTTTAAATCAATAAATATGTAATGGTAGATTACAATAGCTTTTGGAATTCACCCACGAATTCAGAGAAATAGTATTAAAAAATCTATTCAAACATACAATCGTGCTTTCAAAAATTTTTTAAAAGTATGATATGTACTTATTTGCAATATTTATTGTCGTTAAAAAAAACGTAATAGAAACCTAAACCTATATTTATAATAAAGGATGGCTAAACTTACGGAAATCCATAAAAGCCTGGTCACCTATTTTAGTTTCAGTAAGATCTCTTTTTATTAAATATCTTACTTCTTATAGTAAACATTTTGCAGCGTGAAAAGTTATTTTCTAGGATCCTAAGCTTTTTTATATAGAACAGGGGGCAAACGGGCTGAAGGCTCTCCGAATTAAGTGTTACGTTACAATGCCAGAGGTCTCGCAAGCGCGTTGCCGGCCTATAAATTTAAATTTAATAAAGTATGATATGATATGAACGATACAAATTTTATAAGAATTTACCAAATCATGTTACTAATAATGTAAAATACCTTTAAAGACAAATTTGCGCGTCATTGTATGCACCAGAATATGCGAACTTACGACTGTACCACGTTACACATTTTTGTACTATATTCTTTCAATAAATAAATTACTATATATATATATATATATATAAATAAAGAATCCTACGGTCATTTTATATATAAAACATTTATCCTTATATTATAATTAATTGCCATATACCAGAAAACTAAAGTCGATTATTTACAGTGCCGCCGTGTCCACTCAGCAGAAAACGTGTTCGTACGTGGAAAAGCTCAAACCCCGGCGGAGAAAGGAATCGCTAACCTCTTAACGGGCGAAGAATTGCGCATAGTACGAGCTGTTCGGGCCCAATACGCCCGGCGTGGGGGATTTGTCAGAATATTCCCTAGTCAGAACTCTTGGCAGAAGTATTCGCAGTATTTGGGTAAGGTTTTATTTGTGGACCCCGGTTTTAATAACCAAAATTTTTTAACGTGAAACAATAATTCCTGAGATTAGGACGTTCACATTTCTCAGTACTCATTTCTCTTTTCTTCATAATGACAAAGAAAGAGAGGAAATAGTTCTTTAGTTTTTATGAGCAGAATTCGAGAATATTTTTGATTGTAATTGCATCTTTATTACGTCATCGTGTGTCAGGTTATTTTCGTTACGGAATTTCTTGATTCGGTCGCCTCGCTCAAAGCCCGAGATAAAATCTATGCAATAGCTTAAAAACATAACATAAAACAGTACTCCTCTATTAAAATATTCACAAGAAGACTAAATGGGGGGGATCGAGTTTGTTTTAAAAGGGGGTCGCAGTTTGTTGAAAAATAATAAACTGTAAATCATATTAATTTAATGCTATAAGCGACATCTCTGTGTCACCCTTCGAACTTTTTAGCCATATTATAAAACATAGTCTAAAGATTGTATTGTGTTCGGTGCTATGGTTACCAGTTTTGATAAATACATTGGTCGTTCCAGATCCTGTAACCGGTATCCCGATTTGTTCTACGTCCCTAAATAATAACATCCCCTATACAGTGGTACACAATTACAACTTGTTGGTACATTCCCACGTGTTACCGCATTTCCAGCATGCGCAAGCTGCAACTAGCCTTACGGACACACCGCAGAGGTAGATATTTTTAAAATTATATGTTGTCTATGGTTTCTATTGGTCTTGTTAGCGCTTAAGTTTTTCTCGTATAAAATGTATACTTTTACTTTATAAAACTGTACTCTATGGTTGAGATTAAACAACGAGACTGTCAAAATTCCATTTGACATAAGGGAAGTCACACATGCCCACCTCTAGTAATACTATTATAATGTGTTGAATAGAAAAAATTGGTTTAGTACAAGATTTATTCACGTACGCTAGACCAAAACGTTACATAAGACCTTATAGTGTTAAATTAAGGTCATATTGAAATAAATTAATTGCAAATTAGCGCATGCAAATTTAAGCCGTAATGGTAAACAGATAATGTTCAAAATTATACTACACTATTGTATTGTAGATTCTGTTATGAATTAAATTAAAGCCTTTTAAGTAAAGCCTTTTAAAACGAGGACTTATATTTGTTAGATTAAAACGTTACGAGGCTGTATGCATCGCGGGTGCGGCGCCGGCAGTTCAGATAAACTCCCCTGGTGAGGCAACCGCGCCTCCAAGGGACGCCAAAAGAGCCAAAGAACTCATCAAGACCCAACTCACTGACGGGATGAAGTTGACGTAAGTATTTTTCATAGTTTTATAAAATACATACAGTGCACTACTTTTTTTTATTTCAATTACAAGTGTCATACGGTTCGCACGTCTTTTTATTCAGATCAAGAACTTTAAACAATTCTCAACTATAATTCCTTAACATATGATTTTTCCGGCAACGCACTCGTGAAGACTCTGGCATTGAGAGTGTCCATGGGCAGCGGTATCACCTAATTAGATATGCATCCTGCCTTGCTATTAAAAAAATGATCCTTCGAGCCGGATAACGTCGCTATTATCCGATAGTTGGCGAACAGTGAGAACAATAGACGCTTGCATAAGCGATAAGGAATTGTTGGAAGGATTAGGGTTTAACCTATAAAACCTAAATAAAGTAAACTATATATATGTCACAGCCAACTAGCTTAATTAGCCGTTCAATCAACAGCCTGGCCTCTTAATTAAACAGTGTTTAACTAGCGGCCTAAAAGATATTGCCGTAGCGCTCATAAAATTTAATAAACTTACAGGCCATTCGTTCGATAGAGTGATCATGTGACAAAAATAATAACAAAAAGCGTTAGAAGTTATACTTTGGTGTAACAAGTTTAAAATCTTTTCAAAAATGTTTAATCTACGTTTGTAGAAAAAACAAAAATGTTGACCATAGCTAACTTCAGGGTGTCGGTTTTTTGTGACGGTGCGCGCGCATCGTAAAAGTTTACTCTCATCATTTATCCCTAACGCGCCAAAAGAAGTATAACTTCAAAAAATGACCTGACGTGTGTCAGGCACAGAAGGTCAGCTGTCGACTGTTTAGGTCTAAAGCGGTTTCATCACGATATTTTCTACTACGTTGATTGAACACTCTGTTCTTTGTCTTTCACGTGATTTTTTGTTTCAGTATGGGTGAAGGCCGTCGCGCCTTCGGCCTATACCTGACCCACGTGCTCAAGCGCATATCGTCTCCGAGCAACGAAATGGCGGTGCAACACGCAGCCCTGGTCCTCCGATTCCTTAGACGAGCTTCGGCCTCACTGCGAATGCCTTATAATGTAAAGGTGACGATATATACGCATGCCGCTTTACTAACCACGCCCTGGTTCTAAATGTGACACCCAGGACTAAACTATGACTATGTCATACAATTTTGAAGAACGTACATCAGCCATCATTAAACTTAGGTTTCCTAGAAAAGCGGCGCCGTTAACTAACGGCCGTCATTTAACGGTTGTTAATAACAGCCGTCTTTACTTTTTAACATACGATATCGATCGTCCAAGTCACGCTACACGCGAAAAACGTTTATCACCGCAATGACGGCCGCTATTTGACGTTACGGTGACACTCAACGTTCTCTAGGAAACGTAGGTTTACTACTCTGATGTTATTGGAACGAGAAAAATTCTTACGAAAAGTTGTCACGACACTTTTTTGCTATTTGCTATTGTAATACACCGGTTCTCGTCCGATCACCGAAGTTAAGCAACGTCGGGCGAGGTCAGTACTTGGATGGGTGACCGCCTGAGAACACCTCGTGATGTTGGCTTTTTTTTTTCGTCGTAAGATTGGTGTCAAGAAATTTATCATACTGTTATGATACCAATTAACATATAAATTAATCGAAAGGAATTTCGTTCCATCCGGGTGTCCCTTGACACCTCTAAAGTTTTTTTATAGACAATGTGTGGGTAAGTGTCACGAGTGTGACAATTGTCATTTCTCAATTTATGTCTTAATACCAATCGTTTTTTCTACGAATAATTAAGAAGAAAAATCCTATTATTATTATGCTATTATTTATTTATTTAAAGAAAAAAATATGTGCACCTTCAAAAATTTTGGTTTCGAGAGGAATGTAATTTTAATTTAACTAAATTAACTTTTAAATTTAAATTAAAAAGTAACAAATTACGATTGGTATTCTACATATAGAACCCGGGAGATACACGCTGCTTGACTTTACTAATGTACATATATTCATAACAAATCGACCTAATTGCAGCGTTTGGAAGTTGTCATCTCTCTTTTCATCACGTGTAAACACTATTTGACAGACAGAGACGACGAATTACTTCAAGTCTGCAATTAGATTGATTTCGTTTTTAGGAAGAAATGCTTTTCTAACGTAGTGCACTGCCAAAACAATACTAATTATTAATATGGTAGCTCAGTTCTTAGAAATTTTACATATTTAATCTGGTTGCACAAAAAAAATGCATGATTTTAATTATACTCTGATTTTTAATTTTAATTCCATAGAATTCTGACAGCTATCTTTTTTTGACATGTCAGAGATAAAACAGTAAAAAAAATCAAAAGTAAAGATAACATTTTATTTCTTAAAAAGGTTTACTAAACCTGGAATTAGTAGATAGCGATGCTAGCTAAAGAATAAAATAAAGTAATTAACGTTAATTCAATATATTAAAATATTTGTTCCATATTTCTGTATTAGGTCACTTGACTAAGTGAATATTCAGATTTACCTTTTTGAAGATGTAAAACACAAAAAAGTATTGGAAAGCATGGCATTTTATTTTTATTGTCATAAAATAAGTCAAATTTGTCCCTTTTTCGGTGCAGATATTTTTAGTAGCAACTCTTATGAAATGTCAGAATTCTACGGAATTTGGTTAAAATATTTTTTCTAGTTTAGATTTTGTAATATTAATCGTTGTCTTGCCTCTTCGTTAATATCCGTTTCCACGATTGTTTTTTTTTATAGATAAGTTATTTCCTAGAATTTCACCTTGTATCAGACAGAGAAGGATTGACACATTCATTTGTTTGTTTTATTTTTTAAGAAAAATATAGATAAACTAGTGGACCCGACAGACGTTGTCCTGCATGATATCTCAAGCGATTAGTAAAGCAAAGTATGAAAGTACCGACTGCAGCGCAATCTGGCGGGCTGATTTGTGAATCTAAACCATTCCCAGATCCCCTTGAATACACACAAAAAGTTTCATCAAAATAGGTCCAGTCGTTTGAGAGAAGTTCAGTGACATACACACTCACAGAAGAATTATATATATAAAGATTTCTTGTTTAAAACACCCCTTTAATAAATGTATTTCCTAAAAAAGGGGGGGCGGGTAAAAATTGGCATCACTAGATCAGGTCTGAGATTCGAACCCTGAGGACTAAAGCCACATTTTATTTATTAAATATTGCAATTATCACTTAATTTAATCTCTGTTGGCCTTTAGGGCCTTTACATCTTAGCTCTGGCTTTAATTATTATTTAATAAAATTCACAAATGTACGTATAAGGAACGTATTTTGCAAGCGCGTTTAATTTAACATATCGCGCCATCTATTGTTTAAGAAAATGAACTATTGTGATTTGAACACTGCTTCTTACGTCATAATAAAATAATTGTAAAATATTTATATATGTATAATTACGTATAGCACAAATAGTTTTAAGTAAGATAGTTTAATAAATAGTAATCCATGACCATGGTCAGGGTCCCCCTGCGAAGATGTGTGACAAGGATAGATGTGCGATCATCGCGAAGCAGCTCAACGATTTCCTGTACATGTACTATCGGGAGACGGATTTATATACAGACAGCAACGACAGAGATGGATGCGTGTCGAATATACACTTCGCACACTTCTTGTATGCCGCTAGGTATGATTCTGAAATTATTTATATTCAATGTTGCCATATATAATTTTTTTTTTTGTGACAAAATCCAAAATACATTTTATGTCTGGGGCTCAGATTTCTGTATCTGTTTCGTGATATTATTTATAATAGGCCAATAGTTGATCAGCCGTCTGTGCCTAACCCACGCCGTGTGTGTATGGCAATTTCCTCACGATGTCTTCATCACTGAACGAGCAACTGTTGGTGTCATAGAACAGTACGTTGGTGCACAGCTGGGGATCAAACTTACGACCTCAAGGATGAGGTCGTTTATAGATACGATTCAATAAAAATATGATGTGAATTAAAAACACTTTTTTAGAAATTGATCAATACAAACACTTCTAAATATTTGACAACACTATATCCATAAAAATATTGCTTAAAATACACAAGTTGTAAAAATACCGATTTTTGATACAGTTTTTCTAAGTTTTCTGTATTTTTTTCTAGTGAGGCCGATTTAGAGGACGTATTACTTTTGGTCCTTCGATCGGATAATTGGGTGGCGACGTTCTTGGGCGATACTAGAAGTGCGTTATGCGTAGACGCGCCACCCGCTAGATTGGCGCATACAAGCAAACATACATTGTTGAAGCATTTGGCTGCGGTCGCGCCTATCAATTGTAGAAAATACAGGTATTAATAGATATTTTTAAACAAAATGGATATTATATTTACTTAATTGGGTTATTAATTTCTTTCAAATCACAAGGTTAATTATTTAACGTTCAAAGTTAATATAGACACGGAAAAATAAATCCGTATATTTTTTTCTTGCTACAGTTAAACCTTTTCTGATGTTTTGATACTGATTCTTGGTCGTATTTTGTTCTAATCATATTAAAAGCATTTAACTGTGCTTTTCACAACTCAATTACGTTGAAATATATTGTTTTTAATGTATGTATAAAAAAAAAGAAATTGGTATCATAATAAAATTAACAATGATCTTACACAGAGGCACAGAACACTTATAAAATCAAATGCATAAGTTGTTTCAACGCCATCTAGCGACAGTATCACACAATCAAACAGTGACACAAAATCAATAAAAGAAATTACTTCTCAGGCCTACCATGGACTCGTTGAGTCGTTCGGAGTCGTCCAGCGTCGCTCAAGAGTCGGATTCGTCCCCCCCTCCGCCCCCATACACCACTTCGGACATCGTACTTAAAGAGTCGCTCAAGGAAGAGAAGCCGCTCAAAGTGGCACTTAAGTACGCGAGATCATAGCAATATTATTTAATAAGACCGTTTCAGCAGATTTTTTTTTAAATTTAAAATTGAACGTAATAAAATGTTTAACTAGTTACCAAATACCAAAAAGTACTTACTAATACATCGAAATAGATACTGCACTAATGTTACCATAGATTAAAAATACGGAATAGATAAATGAGGGTATTCCAATTTATTATCTTTTCGTTTGAAATTAACTCCATTTATTTCACATCGTTATACTTGCGTCACGCTTGCAGTGCCTACAAATTTATCTATTCCTAGAACATATTTGTAGTTAGTTCAATGTGAGGGTACACCGATTACAACTAGGTTTAGGTAATAATAAAATCTATTTTTCCATTAATGCCATTATGCGCTTTTTGTAAAAAAATATAGAAAACAAGTAGAAAATTGCACTATGCTTCGAAAATCATATTTTTACACTAAAATCTAAGTTAAGACATTTATCTTTCCTTTGTCATGTAATTTCTGTTAACAATAGACAATTCGATTATAAAAGAAATAGAGTCTAAATCACCGCGATTGATTTCGACAACATTAAATTACGGACCTACAGTAATTACAGTAGATATTTTATTATAATGTTTCGTAAAAAATATAGTAAATTAGCCTTCCGAGATTTTCATGATATGACATAAAAAATACTTAAAAATATTGAAATATATAAAACTCCTAGGTTGACATATTTAGAACTTCAAATTACCGGCCTACTGTAATTACAGTAGATTTTTTATTGTAATGTATATCGTAAAACATCGTTAAATTTTCCTAACGAGAAATTGATTACTAGACTAATATTAATAATCAGACTCACTAATAGATTTATATATAAAAAGAAAACCCGGTTTCGTTTGTTTATCCTTTTCCACATATATATCACTGACAGTAATTGCATTAAAACAGTGTAGAACAGTTAAATTGTAATACGTTAACTAAAAATCTACTGATTTATTTAACTTAAAAATGTTGCTTTGGAAATTTTAAATAATATATAGTATTACGCAACCAGCTTTTACGCTTCTAAAGTTGCCATTAATTAGTACAATTTAATATTAAATTAAGTACCTGGCAAATAGGTGCTATATAACGAGAACCATTCGTATTGTCTACGAGTGGTTTTTAGCCGGGCGTTAGCTGTGGAAGTTAATAAATTGTCGTTTAGTAAACTGAGCTAAGTGTCTTGCTCTTTGAACACGTTTTACATGTTAGAGCGAGATGAATGTGTTTCAGAACATATGTTAGAATGAGATGGCTATGTGTTCCAGAACGTATGTTAGAGTGAGATGGCAATGTGTTTATTAAATAACATAATTAAAATTAAACCACAAATGTTAAGTTAATAGACCAAAACAATAGTTAAATGTTCGATTCATTCAAATTTGTTGAAAAAAAAATTCGTCGTAATTATTATTAGTAAAGATGCTAGTCGTGTTCGCGTTTGGATAAATATCAGATATTATTTATTAAATGTCATATTTTATTGCATAAATCTAATTGTATCAATCTTACATACTGCGGAATAAAGTTTTTGTTGCCATGCTTACTAACAGGCGAAACCAGAGTCATGGGAGGTCATTAACCCAGCGCCCCAACTGAAGACACGACGTATAAAACAGATGATTAATTAAATCTTTATTTCTTACTAAAACGTGGGTTTCCAGTCTTAAATTAAAAGTATAAAAAACATCAGAAAATCATTCTATTATTATCCATAATGATAGTAACCATGGCAACAAATATCGTACTTTAAGTTTAAGTAACACAAATAAGTAACAACATTTCAAATATATTGCTTTTCTATAGAATAAACAGAATTCAAATTCGATTCAAAATTTTTTTTTTTTTTTTAATTTTATGACCTGGTAACAAAGACCTTTAAGTCATTCTAAAATTTGTAATCCTTGTTAGCCATAGATAACATTAAACTGTCATTATAAATTATTAATTTACACAGACTTATAAAAACTAAGCTGCACTACTCTTTCGTCTCTTTCTCTCAAATTGTGTTGACGGTATGATGAAAAGAAACATTAGTACTTCGGTGCAATTATTGATATATTATTGAATAAGATTTTTCTTGTTTGACACAATGTATTTTGAAGTTAAAATTAATTTTATTAGAATTTTTATTTTCGTGTCAATTGAATATTAAAATCAGTATAATTACACGGTTTTAAGTGCATTTATCTCTTTCTGTCAAATTGTATTTAAGGTGTAATGATAAGGGACAGATGAGTTAAAATGGTGTAATTTTATGTGTTACGAATAAGGTTAGATTCGAAATCTTTTATTGCTTTGCTTCATAACCATTTGTGATTAATGTCAGTTAATTAATGTAATAATTTTCATATCTGCAATACGTTATTAAAAGTTTTAAGTGATATGTTGGTTTTATTTTAAATTATTCCTATTCATCGTAAAATATTTAAAGACAATTTTTATTGATTTGATTATGACGTAATTTATTGAAATGCCAAAACAATCAGTGCTGCGCTTTTTAGGTCTGGGCCTCAGATGTCTGTTTCTGTTTCATTTGTCAATCTAATAGGCAAGTAGGTGATCAGCCTACTGTACTTGTCACACGCCGTCGATTTTTTTCAAGCAAGCCGGTTTCAGCGAATGTTAAATGCGCACATAGTCCATTAGTGAACAGCCGGGGATCGAACTTACGACCTCAGGGATGAGAGTCGCACGCTGAAGCCAACATTAAGTGTTATCATCAATTGAAGCTTCCAAGCAGGTGTACTAACGTGTTTAATAAATATTTGCCCACAAAAATAGGAAAAAGAATATCTACATTATTCTGTAAGCGGATACAATAACTGCCTGAAAATTAGCAGTTAATTTTACCCATTTTTGAACCTTTTCCGATACCACGCAAACAAATGAAGTCTATATTTTTAACACAAAGAAGAATTGATTGCGTTTTTTTGTTATTATTTTATCCAATATCTGGGCTCATAGGCATAGTTGTTTTTTCCGAGAACCTGGACGGAGATCGGTAATGAGAAATCTGGGTAACGAAAGTCGAGGCTCGAAAGCGGTGTTGCCAGCGACGCACCATTTTAACAAAAGGACTTGAAGTGGGCTGATTTTACTGTGCAGTAGGAGAGGTGGAATCCAAATAGAAAAGTAAAGAAATAATTTATAACAACGCTTTAAATATTTCGTAAAAACGTTTTCGCAAGCATAAAAAAAAGTTGGGTCGTAATATATAAGAAAAAGGTTACAACGTAAGTTTACTATAACAAAAGTTTAACAAAACGGAATTAGGAACTTAAATTTAAAATTCTCGTATTCGTTCCTTCTAAGCAATTTCACTCTCCATTGGCGTATTTTTTCTATAATATATAATATTAATTTTATATAATACATAACCCGAAGTTAATTAAAAGTTTTACTTTAATTTATTTTCGATTGTTGTTCCATGCATTCTACAGAACTCATATAGAAGTAATTTTACACATATATATATATATAAATAATAATATGTCTTAATATCCTAGAACGTAAATAATTAACTTCAAACGTAGTAATAATAACTCTGACAACGCTGGTCGAAAGTCGAAATTCCAAGCATTATTTTATGGTAAAAAATTCCGCTTGTCTATCTCAAGGTTATTGATAACCAATAGAATAACCTAATCGAGCGTCATTGACCATAGTGAAATAAAACAACCAATAGCTACACGAAATGGCGTGACAACTGACATTTGTCTTGTGACGTTTGTATCTTTCAGCCGGCTTTCGTTTTGTCGGGCGCCGGCAATTCGCAAATCGGACCACGCGCCCGCCATTTTGTAATACAAGCGTTTGTGGATAGGTGTTGGACGTGCTCTTGCTTTGTGTGAACTTATGAAATTATTAAACTAATAGATCGTAACCCAAACAAATCATCAAAATGGTAGCGGTAAGTAAATTTTAATAAAATACTGCATGAGTCGTTACGTAAACAGTGTTCTAAATTCTAATCGAATGCGTATATTTTAGCAAACCAAAGTGTTTGTGGGGAGCTTGCCCCAGGGCTCAAAACCGGAGGACTTGAGGAAGCTTTTCGAAAGGTTCGGAGCCGTGACTGAATGCGACATAATGAACAGATGCGGATTTGTTCACATGCAAACCGAAGACCAAGCGTCAGCAGCCATTCGCGCCTTACACAATACCACTTTCAATGGTGGCGTCATCGCCGTGGAGCGAGGAAGGATCAAGGAGCGTGGCCAGCGAGGAGGCGGGGGCGGCGGCCGAGGTGGAATGCGAGGGGGCATGAGGGACCGACGCGGAGGAGGGCCCATGCGCGGAGGACCTCCGAGGGATGCACCTTACCCTATGAGGGACTCGCGGCCGATGGGGCCCATGCGCGGCGGAGACATGAGAGGCCCGCCCATGGGTGGCATGGGTATGAGAAACGGCATGGGTGGCGGAGCGCCCTACGACCGGGGCATGGATCGGGCGCCGATGCCCGGCTACGATGACAGATACAATGGCTACGGTGAAGACAGACGCGGTTTCGCACTGATGGACGGCCGCGGAGCGAGAGACCAGTATGGAGCGCCTCCTCCCATGTACCCGGACGACAGGCGAGGCTACGGAGCCGTGGACGAAATGGCGCCGATGTATCCCGATGATAGGCGTGCGCCGCCCATGTACCCCGACGAAAGGGACATGATGGACAGGCGGGGAGGTATGCGAGGTGGACCCATGCCTATGGCTACAGGATATGATAGAGCACCACCAAGGCCAGCACCAATGGGCAATGGAGATATGTATAGTCGAAGAACTCCTCCACCAATGTAAGTTCTAATACATTTTTACTTGCTTACCATCACAGTCAATATTCTTTATACTGCATAAAGAATATTCCTAGTACCTGATATTTACTTTATTTGTTTATCTAACAATAAATAACTATTATGAATTTGTCATTTCCAGGCGTGGTGGGGGAGCAGCTGGAGGATATGACCGGGATCCTTATGCTCAACAATATGCGCCCATGGGCCGGTAAGCATTTTACTTTATTCGTCTACTTTGGCCTCTAGTGTGTAGCCAACAGCTTATTGTTTTGTTAAATAACTTGGTTCACCACATTTAATAATTTGCAATATAATTTTTTTTACCTTTTAATGGAATATCATACAACTTTGACTTTATGGGTTGACATTTCATTATTAACATTACTGATATCCTTTTATAGACTACACTAGTTAATGGTTATGGGTAAATATTGTTGGTTAAATGGATTGTTGATCAAGGGTTTTGTTTTTAAATGTTTTATGTTTATTGCTGAGGATTAATGGAATTTTGATGTTTTTCAAGGAATTAACTTAAGTGCTTCTAAATTGAAATACACATAAATTTACATATAAATTTCATTTTTTTTAACAATAACTGTTGGTTACCGCTGGTTGCTTTGTAGTTTTCTTTTTAACAATTAGCACAGCTCATTACACACTTTTGAATATAAATACTTTCCATTTTCCTTAATAATATAATTTCTTTAAAATAATCATCTT
This sequence comes from Pieris melete, assembly GCA_963693345.1. Lineage (NCBI taxonomy): Eukaryota > Metazoa > Arthropoda > Insecta > Lepidoptera > Pieridae > Pieris > Pieris melete. The sequence goes on from CAVNZK010000003.1 coordinate 1,080,600, forward strand.
TTTTATGCTTCTAGAATATTTTTATTTGATAATGATGGTTAATTATTTACACTAAAGCTAGATTAAAATGATGGAATAGTATTTATAGTGTGATATAGAATCATAAGGTTGGTCACCTCATACCGTAATAAAATCAAATATAAACTATTTATATTCTTAATTTGCTATAAAAATCTTACGTGAGCGAGGGTTCAAAAGTAACTTCATTACTTTCGCTCATGAACTAGTAACAAAAGCCTACTCAATCGAATACGAGCCGTGGAACTAGTATGTCTGGCCGCGCCACAATTGGCCAAATGTGCTTCGTAACGTCGCCCCGGCGTCCGGGGTGAGGTCCGAGGCTAGCCGGGCGCTGACACTAGTTTCGTTTGCAGCTACGCACAAACGCAACGTTATCCGTAAGAGTAGGCGATGCGGTGCGGCGCGCGCGTTAAAGCTAAGCGGCTGTTTGTGTTTAGCGCGTGTGCGGGCGGCGGCGGCGCAGGCGCAGGGCGCGGGCCGCGCACCAACAAAAACTGTATAGCGCTCGTCTAGCGCCTTCAGCGACACTAGCGCCGCTTCCTTCCACGAGTCGCACTCACTCGCAATCGCTCCACGGCACCCTCGGATTCCGTACCGAATCATGTAAATCTCGATCATCGACGAGCCAGTAGATGGCGCTACTACGCTGCTGCAAGTCGTATTTCCAAGTAACTACATAGAACGATAACGGACTTTTGTAACGCCCTAACATATGAAATGTATTTCAATTCTTGTATATTAGACTGCGCCACTTCCATATTTTGTGAACAAACTGACAGAATAAGTGAATAACGCCATCTAGTGATTTTTATTATTATTTGTGGTATTAAATCTATTTAAATCGGCAATCAAATCTGTACGTGACGCCTCGCGCTCTGAGCGATAATCTTGAATTGTATAAGGTATTAAGATATAAGATTTAGATTAAACAATTTGTTTTAAACATTGTTTGAGTTTACGATGCCACCTACCCCTCACCCGAACGATCCCTCCCATCCTCGATTCCGGAGTGATCTAATACAATTGAGTTGCAGGACGACGTTTCGCTTTACCGAGATGGGGACTTAGGTTAAGCCTAGTTAGGTTCATCGTTGTCGTTAACGTTGCGAGCTTTCTATGGAAAGTGCGAGAATTTCAGACGTATACGGCGTAACGGGCGGCTGAGGCATAGCCGATGCTATGACCTTCGAGTTACGGCAAACGTTTGCGGCGGCAGAAGACGTCAGTATCAATCGTAAGTACGGGAGCCGTTTGCGTATACCAATGGACTTTGCGATTTCTGAGCACGCGTGGATCACACGTTTGCGCACATACAACCCGTTTGTCTACACAAATAGTTCAGATTTTAATAATTAATTCTCAAAATGGAGCATAACGAAATTAAACGTACCTGAGCTTTGTAAGGCCAGTGGCAATCGAACAACGCATTTTAACGACATTAAAAAGACGGCGCACGCTCATACTTTTTTAAAATTTATGTACTAACGATTCATATTTTGCAGGTATGACACGCCGGGATGAAGAATGTAGCTTATTAAGTGTGCAATTTAATACTTGAATTGTATCTATGATTTACTATGCAGCTACGTGTTGGGAGAAATAAACGATATACGAAACATATATTCATTTTATTATATCACAAACGACATATACAATACAATTTCCTTTAAACAAGCTCAGCTTGTGCTGCGTAAAATTAGGATCTTATATACAAAATAGTATTAACCAATAAAATAAAGCAATAAACTTCCATAGTATTTACATAATTATAAAACAACACTACGACGAAGGTATTCAGAACTAAGTGTCACCTCAACGAATCCAGATATAGAGAGGCGTTGTATATTGACCTAATTAATTTATTTACCTCGTAATTTATTGAGGATTTTATGAAGTCCGCTACGTTGTCATTGGCTACAGAGCCACATTCGTTCGGCTCGCAATGGAATATATCCAAAATTTTCAGGGTCATTTTTCCCGGATCGTTGTGATGGACAGCTTTTGGCGAGATCCGTTTTGCTTTTCTGAACAACTTGTCGGCAGCTATTGTCAAATTGCTTGAAATTATGTCGTTACCCCGTCTCACTTCGTTACGTGCCATTCGACCGAATAAATAACCTGAAAGAGGTATATATATTTACGAGACATTTTACATGATGTACCTAATAAGTTCTATTTAGTCTAATTCAGGATATCTGTAGTACATATTACATTATTAAACGACAATGTCCAGCTTTGTAGCTTTTTCTCTAATGAATGTTTAGCGTAAATCGAAATGTCGTCCGATTACTTATTTTACAAACTAATATTTTGAGTAGGAGTTATTTTAGACAATAATTTAAAATAGATATAACACTTCTTAAAAAGTTTACATGCACTTGGGCAACATACAATGCCTACACCAACAATCTATGCTACATACCTATATTTTTCCCCTAAAGTCTAGCCAAACACATACCTGCGCAAATACACAGGATCCCAATAAGACACATTAGAGTTGCACAAAGTCTTCTGGTGACATGTGGATCCGAGCCCGTACACGATTTCGAAGTCATTTTACAAAATTCCTCAAAAAATTCGGCCGTGCAATGCTATTTGGTCTCGCGCACTGACTATTTTTAGTTCGGTGATGTTTTGTCTGTATGGATCAGGAATCTTTGCTTTAGATGACAAACTTTTTGCGTTTTGTATTAATTCTTTTTCTTAGACTTCCGAATAGAGATAGAAATATATCTAAGGTCTATGTTTTTAGTATGCAAAAATGTAAAACTTATAATTTAGATGTTTTTCAATTTTTTTAATATGATTAATAATAGTTAATTTGTCCTAATTCAAGACAGTCTGAGTAAAACTACAATATCGTTTACAATCATCTATTAACTTTTCTATAAATTATATACACTGTTTCGGTCATAGGGCATCTTAAAATTAGATTATTTATGTACTGTTAGATCTATTATAGATACTAAATATTAAGACAGATCCAAATAAGCTAGGTAATTTCTAATTTTTTACATAAATGAAACAAAAGGGTGATTAAACGACCCTGTTAATACGGAGGTCAAAATTAATAGTTCTCGATTATCCTAGAACAAAGAGGTGAGACATTTTCAGGTCAAATTCCAAAAAAAAAAGAAAATGAAAATGCATAATTATTTCCTGGATTTCAGAAGCATTTTTCAGGTCGAGTAATAAATAGAATAGTGACACAAGTGTATTACTATTGTGTTAAATACGCGGTAATTTATGCGATACGTGTTTTGTGTAATTATTTTGGCGTTTAGATTCCTCTTGTTTGCCTACAAACTCTTGGTGATGATACTCCACAATTAACCACTATACATTAAGAAAATAACAAAACAAATACTCATAATTAAAAGCTAATAATATTTACAAAAAATAAGATCATTTATTTAACATATTATCATAAATTTCAGGTGACTATTAGACAGTTCGCAGTTATCTGTGGAACTGGGAAGACTCGAAAATAATGTATTCTGTGAAATGCATTTTTACATATCTTAATTCATGATCGTATCTGGTTTTATTATGAATTGGAATAACTGGCATCAAACCAACATCCTCTCATCTTAGCTCCGTATTCTAGCATCATCAACAGTCATTCCACAATTTTTGACTGCGCTTAAGACTCGTCCTGATGAACTGCGAACTATTCCGAATCTTCATGATGTTTCGGATTCATATTAAACAGTTCTTTGAGGTCCTCGATCGTCAGTTTAGAGGCATTGTGACGTGCTCCAGTCAATACATTTTCCGCCAACTTGAGTTTGGCCTCCTGCAGTTTGCGGATTGACTGTTCAACTGTCTCTACACACATAAATCTGAAACCAAAATTTTCAAAAATGTATTTTAACTATCTTAATTAACATTATTAAAAAGACGTTTGTCATTTTTGTAATGTCAAAAAGTACTGAACCAATTCCAATAATACTTTTACTATTAGAATGCTACTTTATCCCAGAGTAACCAGGTAGTTTATCCAGTAAAATCCTGCCGTGCAAAAAGGGACCACCCCGCGACGGCCCAAGCCGACGTCCGAGTCTCTAGGAGCCGACCTTCGCTAGTCGTGTGAAAATGCCTATTCCAGCCGAGCTATGTTCGCCAAAACATCCCAAGCTGAGTTGTAAAAGCACTTAAGGCCAACGAGATTCCATTAAATTAAAATAGATTTACAGATCGAAGTCTTAAACGACTCATGTTGCATATACGTCAATATACCGGAGATATGTAAGAAAATGTGGGAAATTCCATGAAAAGCCGGCCAAGTCAGATTCAATTAATAAGTTTGGTTCAGCACACATCTGTAATGAACGATTAAAAAATCGCGCAACTATTATTTTCCTTTTTATTAGCTGAAAAACTTACTTTTCAGATCACAAACCGTTTAATTTACTAAAAATGAAATCTCGTGAAACGTGAAAACATGACAAAACTTAATTAAGTATCTGTGGTTTAGTACGTTTACTACTTCTATCAACATATACGTAAAGCCAATATGCCTTTACGTATATGTAGCTGTCTTTTTTCGAAATAAAAGATACCCAAAATACCTATACCTACACTTTTCATTTTGAACCAACAAATTTTCTCTAAAGATTCAAAACTATATATTCACTAACAATCTGTCCTACACTGAAACGGACATAGGTATTCTTATTGTGCAACTGTTGTTTAAGTATAAAATTCTGAATATTATGTAGAAATTATTACTTCAAGTAAAGTTAACATGACCAAAAGGAAGAGTCTAACTGGGAACACAGGGAATTCCAGTGTAGGCACTTTATCTTTTAAGAAAACATCCTTTTTTTATTATTAGTAATAAAGTGTTTTCTTTTCTTCTTTTTTAAGAATAAAGATAAATCTCCATAATGTCATTTAATTTGTTGCACATGTTTAGTTTGCTATTTTTTAATTAACATACTGTATTTACTGTGTATTTTTTATGTATATATTTTCGTAATAACTAAAGTTGATTAGATATTCGTTACGAATTTTTAAATCTAGTTTTATTAAATAATTTTTCGATACGTAGGGAATCCTAAGAAAACATGAATGGATAATTATAAAAACACAACTCATTAGAGCTTTATGACGCACATGTAGGCGAGGCGTGTGCGATGAATGACTGACAAAATATTATTGTTTAGAAAAATTGGCACATGCCATGATGAGAATATTCTACGTGTTAAATAGACAGGAATGCGAGTTTTGGTAATGTATTACAGTGAAAAAATATTGTAAGTAAAAGAGAAAAATTAGTACTTAGAAATTGACAAAGAAAATACTACACGAGATTCGACTCCTGCGAGACTCGGACCTCGGCTTGGGTCGTCGCGGGTGGTCAATCGCCTGAAGAGCAGGACGGAAGCTCTCTGGCGTGAGCGAAGTACAAAGCACAGGTCCAGGCCTTCCCCGGTGAAGGCGCTTTTTACCCTAATCTGATTTTGACTTTATTTGTCGCGCGGGCGGCTTTTTAATTAATCATTAGCTATCGTGATTGGATCATCCGGATCAGTTACGACATGTCGGGGCCTCCAACGGGCCTTTTTCTCGGGAAGGGGTACTTAAACGAGAGCGCCACAGCGAGTGCCCTGCCTTTATAGCTGAAAACCAGTTATCGCTCCTACGCATTACTTGAGATTTTTCAGCTTACATCTTGCATATAAATAAAACAGTTTCATCGCCACTAACACTTTACTGCACCTGTTTTAATATCTTAAATAAACTATCATAGTTCAGCAGATCGCAAATTCCGAAATTCAAAAAAAATTGCACAATTCCGAAAATATAATTTCAAGAAATTCATGAATGATAATGACTAATTTTTTCCCGTAAAACATATTGAGAATTTGCCAAAACTATACATTACGACGATATTCCGGAGAAACTAATTTATAATTTTTAGAGGTTGTTAACAGATGTCAAACTATTGAAAATAATGACACGATCATAATTTACTTGTGTCTCGAACCCCAGACGGGGGCGGACACATTCCTGTATGTTGAATATTTTGTACGAATTTACATTTAATAATTATAAAAGTAAAACAATAACATAAAACGGCTCTTCCATGCAAATACAGTAAAGAAAAACAATGAAAAGGATTTTGATGAATATCAATATAGCGAGTTCCTATTATTAATTTTAAAAATGTTTATAGTTCCGCACATTAACACAAAGTACGCAAAAATCTCAGTTTCGGACTAACAACGACCACTATTCAAGCCTTGACTTGTTTAAGCTATCGCGGTATATACTTAAAAGGAGTACATATTAAGAATATTCATAGCGCCGCAAACTTGCATCATGCACATCCCACATACATACCCTCACACAACACACTCGAATTAGGTATTACTTAGTTAAATGTTTTTAATATATTTTAATTGATTTTTTTCCTAAGTTTCGTAAATATTTGAAACTTTTTATATACATATGTATTCCATCTTTGGAGAGATCAGAGTCGAGACTACGTTGTAAGTATAGCTAAGTTAAAAGCTAGTGGGGGAAGTATGACGTACACTTCCTCCGACTAAGTTACGCATCCCCTGGATCGAAATCGGAGCGTAACGTACGGTGCGAATAGAGCGACGTAATTTACGAAATGCCCATGGGTTGCGACAACTGCATTATGGAGGATAGTGACGAGATTATTGTAATTAGCCGTATTTTATCAAAAGAGAAAGAGAGACACAAGAGGAAACGAAATATATGGAGTTCTTAATATAAACCCAAAAGGATTTCGGAAAATTTCATACATTATATTCTGATTTATTAGAAGATGAGAATAGATTTTTTGGGTACATTCATATGTCTCCAACAAAGTTTTTTGAACTTTACTATATTCACTTCTTACATCGGGAATAAGTATTTATGTATATGTCGCTAACACGTCAGAACTTGAAACGTTCGGAATCTGAATGAAGCATTCACTGCGGATGACGTCATCGGCTCAGGCGCAAAAATGTCGATACAGTGCATGCTGTACCATAGAAATCATTATAAAGTAACAAATCCTTCCGTACGTTCCTTCTTCGTACGCTCGTATTCTGTGCCAGTCTTTGGTCAGACGGAGGATGGCCCAAATGCCTAAGGTCAAAAATATGTAGGACGTTAACGTTGCATGTTCAGTAGGTGTCGCTACAAACGATTTGTGATATTCGGAGTCCTATTTAGCGGAGTATCAAGACGTGCCGTCTTGGAAAGGTGGCGGCATTACTCATAAAACTGCTAACTTCTATTGTTTTTGGTTTGACTCTGTGTTGCCACATGAAAATTTAATAAACATTGAAAAACAGTTAAGTAAACAAGAACCACCAGAGAGTTTACAAAGTCAGAAGAAAATAATTTTAATTTCAAATATAATCAGTAGATTTTTTTATAATACAGTGATAGAAGAGAAGTTATCTGTGTTATTTTACCTGTATATATGGACGTCCTTCTTCTGTCCCACTCGGTATATCCTATCCTGGGCCTGTTCCTCGAGTTGTGGGTTCCAATGTGGGTCCAGCAATAGCAAATGGTTGGCACCACAAAGATTCAAACCGACGCCGCCCGCGCATAGAGAGAGCAGCATTACCTACATGATAATAAGTATGAGCGGTACTCAAGAGTCTATTATTGCCAATGACATTGACAATTAGTAATTTGGGCAATATTTATATGTATATCAATAACTCTGACGGATCGCTTACACTCGGTTTCAATATCTTATATACGACTTGTAATTGCTACGAGAAAAATATATCAAACACTTTCTATATATGTAGTACAATCTGCGACTCGTAACGAAACGACTCGTATTTGTATATAGAGACATAGCTTTAAGAAGTTGCTTTTAAATGAAGACTTGTTAGTTGTTATTCATACCCAATTGAGAGTCATCGTAATAGAATATTTTTTCTTAGGGAATAATTAAAATAGTTTCATAATAATTATTAATAATACAGTAAAAATTACTGTATTAGTGTTGTATGGTTATGTTAATTTTATTTAGAAATTATGTTTAAAAAGCTGTGTTTTTATGACCATGAGCTGAAAAACTAAATAGAAACTTAAACCTCATTAAGAGCGTCATACACGGTACGGTAAGTAGAAAGATTGTTGTGAAACATCATTTCCATTAATGTTAGCAATTAATTTGTAAGAGCGAGAGATTCACAGGAGCATTACAAGTAGCAGATAAGCGAGCCGTAAGTACGTAACGAACGTAACGTCTAAATCGAGAGCAAACAACGTGTATGGCGAGAAAACGTTGAAGTTTTTTTACCGCGGCTTATACATGTCTACCCAGTCAGTTAATAGACGGCCTATAGTTAACCAACATAAACAAGTGCGTGCGTACAAAGTACACATGTCAGAAGTGAAACTTCTATGGCAAACTAATTTTTTAATACAGTTGCTCAAAAAGTGGCGTATTGCAGGGACGTATAGCGTTCGGGATGTGGGCTATTACACACTCGTGCTTTTTCTTTACCTTTTCCGAACTAGTGCGTTTTCTTTCCCAACTGTCAAGATAATGTCTATTAAAAAGAAAAAAACAACCACGAAGTTTTTACTAAAAATCATAGAAGTTTTTATAATTCATGCAAATATTTCAAAAAAGAAGCTACTCATTTGTTTTAATATCAGATTTAATGATTTGATTCAATGAGTTTTAGGTTAGGTTTCATTTCATTTCATCTCATTAAATTTCATATCAATAAAAAAATTCTACTGAAGATTTGGCTATATGGGCAGAGTTCCCTTTGCCTACCCAGAATGGGTGAAGAAAAAAAAAACTCTGCTCATATTCTTTTACAGTTGGCGCCATTTTCCAAAAATGTTCTTTGCTAGTTTAGTTGTTTGTTATATTATATATTAAATAATAGTTTGTCTGTCAATCATACGAAATTAATAATAGTTTGTCTCAAACAGTAAATATGCAACCTAAAACTTCCCCAGTTAGTAAAAAAACTGTAATTTCAATGAATATGTGAATTATACCTTTATAAGAAATAACTGATTAGTTAGTTGAGGTTATTGTGTTTTAATATTTTATTAAATTGCTTAATTTTTTCGCAACTGTATTAAAAATAGTCGTTCAGTACACGTGCGGAACCATCATTGCAACTTGTTCCGACTGTCAACCCTCACCTTCGGCTACGCCTCGGCTCGGGTAGACATTTGTCGGAACTCTTTGCAATGACAAGCTTTCCGCACTCGTAATGAAATATACTATTTAAGTCTTCTTCATATTTATACAAATCTAAAACTTTACATTTCAGAGACTTAGAGGGAGGGAAAAAGGAATTTAATTTTTTTTAAACTCGTGGCATTTTAAATAACAATTTGTCATTTGAGATTTCAATAAATTATTTTGCATAAAATAAAAAATACTTAATAGTCCATAAATTCTCTTTACGAATTTTTTTACTCTCTCTCAATCGGTCTCAATCGCTCTCATCCTTTTCTTTGAGAAAACGCTGCACATCTTCGTGACGTTTTTAAAAAATTCTACCCTCATACCCCTAAAGAAGTTTCACTTCAAAAAGTAACTTAAAAACTACTTTTATATGCATTTGTCGCGCTCGTAACAAGACTGTTATGGTTAATTAATACAAACCACAATGGTTTTCAAATGTAACATATCATGATTTAGATTATTTTATTCTGTAAAATAAATAAGAACTAACACAAAAAATATCGTTATTTTCTTATATACATTACATACTTACAAAAAAGTATAAACTCAACTCACCCGCACTTTGCTTTGGGGGTCATTAAGAGCGTCAATAAGTGGTGGTCTCTTCGGGACTGAAACCTTCCCACTCAGGGTCACGTTCTGAACTTTCATAGCTTTGAGTTCTTGCTCGACCAGACTAAGCACGGACGTCCATTGCGACACCACCACTGCCTTTTCACCTAAAATTATTGGTTTTAGGGACCGTTCAAGTATTACGTAAGTAAGGGGGAGAAGGTCTTTGATTTTCTTATTTGGTGATTACGTCATCACTAATTATTTACTTTTATTTACTTTTCTTTTTTTTTTAATATTAGCCACACATTCTTGAAAACGAAATGCATTTTCGAGGATTCCTACAAAAATTAATACGTTCATGTACTATAATTTTTGAGAGCTTTGCTCACTGTTTCTGACAAGAGGAGAGAGGGTGGGGATAAATTGCAGTAAATCTAGCTATTGCTAAATTAAATTTTTCGTTGGTTGTCCGAAGGTGATGGTGTTTAAATACCATGAGCACGTAAAGCTATAATACCACACGAAATACCTCTTGATATGTCAAATCCAATCATAGTCAAACGCACGTTTCCATAATCTTTTGTTATACGACACATCGAATTTCACTTTAAAAAACATAAAATATACAATTTATTAAATACAAACATGATTTTAGAAGAACAAGTATTGCGTTTGACGTATTGAGATGGATTGACTTGGGACACAAGGGAATTCAACAGGATTTGGAATAACAATTCCTGTTTTGCTGATATAAGCACGTAATAGCCGGCAAATATCCCTTAAAGTGTGTTAGAAGTTTGATTGTGATTTGTCAAACGGACGTAAAACCCCCTATCACGTGTCAACGTATTGATCCAGTTTACCAATCACAATAAAGCGGAACGCACAATCGTTACGTCTTTCATTTTACGCATCCCCCTGATCCCCTAGTGAATAGTGAATGCAGTTGTGCACTAAATACGTTCTACAAGTATCAGGTTAGCCTAGGGTAGAAAGGATGGGCAAAAATAGGGGAGGTCTGTCAAAAAACAACCTGACCATAAAAGTAGCTTTCATTTATTATTTATACATAGTTACCTAAAAACTTTATTATGACTGGCCATGTAACCTCAATAAAGTCGATTATCTCATATGGCCTATATTTTTATCTATCGACCCATTAGTACCGTTAGGTCAAACCAAATATTAGAACGAGAAATCAAATTGACTTTTTAAAAAACGTAAAATTTTAATATTAACTTGCGAGCCTTCTCACTTAAACAGTAATTTTAAAAATAATCTCTATTTCGGCACTATTGCGGAATTAAGTTTTTTTTGTAATATATTGTACTAAATCTACTAACGTGGCTTTTAATATATTATTATTAGTAACACATGAAAGAATTAATGGACTGTATTGTTTTACAAATATTATTATTAAGTTTAGATCACAGAATTTTAATAACCATAATGAAATACTGCTTTTGACCTTCAGGACTTTGGGTTGAGCGTGCGACTTTGAGGACGTGCGTTCGAATCCCGGCTGTCGACTTTTACACTCTATAGTCTATATTATACACTCGCATGAAAGAAACCGGCCTTACACAAGTGTCAGGCACAGAAGAATACAATCTTACCTGGTTTGCTCAAGACGTTTTTCTGAAGACACTCCATAACCGCCTTTATCTTAGAGGACTGCCGGTCCAATTTGAACACGGGATTGTTGGAAGACATCACTGAACGAATAGCCTCGGCCACAGTCGTACTCTCCTTTGACTCCTCTTCGCTATCGGAGCCATCTTTGTCTAACTTCTGTGAAAGGGTTATTCGGTCAATCTAAATTTCTCGTCTTATTAAAAGATTAATGCATTTTTATTTTGTTTTATATTTTTACTCCCTGAATCATAAAAATTACTGTACTAAAGTTTTGACTAAAGTAATGTTTTGTCTCTTTCTGTCATATGTGTTTACGCTGTGATGGCAAAAAACTAAGAAATATTATGTTACATAAGAATTTATCTGTTATTACAATCCGAATCTTGTTATTAATCGAATAAATACACTAATATTACACTTTATTTAATACAATGTAATAAAACGGTAACCAAGGCAACAACATCTGTATTATTTTAAAATGTTTTAAGATCATTCGTCAATCTAATAGATAAGTAGGTGATCAGCCTCCTGTGCCTGATACGCCGTCGACTTTTTCGTAGGGCTAAGGCAAGCCGGTCTCCTCACGATGTTTTCCTTCACCGTTTGAGCGAATGTTAAATGCGCACATAGAAAGAAAGTCCATTAAAACTCAAACTCAAACTCAAAATATCTTTATTCAAGTGGGTAACCAAGTACACTTTTGAATCGTCAAGTTAAATTAATCGTAAATTTACATTTACTACCAGTTCGCAAGTCAAGGGCGTAGAGCGGGTAAGAAGAACTGGCAAGAAACTTTCCGCCACTCTTTTTAATCGCCAGGTATTGTCATACGAATTGTTTGAACTGGAGCAATTCAATCCCAAAGATTAGGATCATTTAAGTAGTCCTCAAATTTATAAAAAGCTTTGTTGATTAGTTTCCGTTTAACGACGGCTTTGAATTTATTTAGTGATAATACTCTAATTTCGCTTGGGAGTTTGTTGTAAAAACGAATACAATTTCCATATAAGGAGTGGTTTATCTTTTGGAGCCTGGTTGCTCGTACACTCAAATTAGTTCTATTTCGCGTATTATACTGGTGAAAGTCACCATTTGTTTTAAAGTCGTTTTTAATTTTTTTACATACAACAAGGCTTCAAGAATATATTGACCAGATAGTGTCATAATATTTAATTCCTTAAACTTATTCCGTACCGACTCCCTCGGAGAAACACAACATTGGTGCACAGCCGGGGATCGAACCTACGACCTCAGGGATGAGAGTCGCACGCTGAAGCAACTAGGCTTATTATAAGTAACATTTATACAATAAAATTAGATATTAAGCTAGACTCACATTGCGGCCCGTCTTGGAGTCTTCAAGACTTAACTTATTAAGCTCAGCCAACAGATCCTGTCCTCCAAGGTCCTCCTGAAGGTTTTCTATGTCATTGCTATCCAGCATTACCGCTATCAGTCCACAATGGCAGCAGACTTGCCTCAACCGCAGAAGGAGTACCAGGATCTCATGGGATTTGACTGGTGCCGCGCCTGTATGGCCAAATAAATTTCAAACTAAATTTCTGCTTATAAGATGTTAGTTTGTAATAAAAGTTTATTAAAAAAATAACGTGTGTGTACACGTACACGCGTAAGAAGTTATACTTCTTTGGCGTAACAAGATAAAAATCTTTTCAAAAATTATATTCTACGTTTGTAGAAAAAACGGCACTAACAATAGAAAAAACAAAAATGTTGACTATATCTAACTTCAGGGTGTCGGTTTTTTGAGACGGTGCGCGCGCATCTTAAAAATTTACTCTCATCATTTTTCCCTAACGCGCCAAAAGAAGTTAGAAAGAGCTGCCAATGATAAAACCCATTGGAGAGAGCTGAAGGAGGCCTATGCAAAAAGGCACACTAAATCGCGAGACATTTTATAAACGGATTTGCTAAAAGCTATCTCAAACTAAATTAAATTTGTCATTCGAAAATAACGTCTTTTATTTATAATAAATAAATCGTTTATTTGCAAAGAAAGTCATATAAAAATAGTCATGCAAATGTCATAACAATAAGAACAGTTAAGTGATTTGTAACTGTTGTGAAGACTTACGGTCTAAATATTCTCCCTTTAAAGGCACCTTCCCTTGAAAGCATTACACGGCAGTGATCTATAGCTTCTGGGAAGGTGATTAAATAGTTTGATAGACAATTTGTAGTAAGTATAGTGTTTGAAATCCCAACGTATAGAAATATTCTATCATACAAAAGAAACAACAAAATAACAAACATATAACGTGCAATGAAAAAAATAAAATTTGTAAGAAGTTCCATACCTTGCAAAGCCACCATCTTCTTATGCATCTTATGGTAAGCCGAATCCTTTTGGGAAGGAACATAACTTCCTCTAACATCCTCTTGCTTTTCTGCACGCTGGTGGAGATATTGGGCAAAGAGCGTCTTTGAGAAGACCAATACCTGGAAATATAAAAAAGTTAACGCTTTTACCCAATCTAGTATTAAAATTTGCAGTTTTAGAAAAAGTAAGAAAATACCGATCCATACCCATTCACTATCACTTACTTTTGCAGATATATGTTTCTAGTTTCAGTTGACAGAATCAACAAACGTTTGAATACTTAATCGAGCATAGGCGAATCGTGAATTTGTGGGGCTGTGGGCAATTATAGGGAAGTCCCCCGTATTAGACGCACACGCGAAAAAATACACCGACCAAAAACAAGCAACGGGGAATTCCCCGTATCGCATATGATTGATCTCATGGATTCCAACAAAGGATTTTTTTTATCTTAGATATTTTATTAATTTAAAATATCGCATATTGTTTTTAGTGGGGACTGGGGGCCCTTTGTACCCACGAGGCCCTTTGTAAATCCGCCCCTGGAATCGAGTAAACGGATTATAATAGCAACTTTGTCTAATTCTGAGTACCTTCTGATAGACGTTCATCTCGTCCTTGGTGAGAGTGACCTCAACGGAGTGTGCTTCTCGCTTTGGCAGACACTTGAGCTGCCCCTTCTCTTGGAGTTGCACCTTCGTGCGGCGGAGCATCACTCCGCGCATTATTGTGGTTAGGCGCTCTTGTCCGCCCATACTTTTGTTGTCGATCCACTTCTTCCACATCTGCGAAGAGTTCAGATGTTTACAGCAACTCCATTCTCACTAAATTCTACTATATAAAAATAAGTCGGGTTTTCCTTCCTGACGCTATAACTCCATAACGCACGAACCGATTTCCACGGTTTTGCATTCGTTGGAAAGGTCTCGGGCTCCGTGAGGTTTATAGCAAAGAAAATTCAGAAAAAATTTCAACAGAAAAGCGGGATCACCAAACGAAATGTTACATAAAACGAGGCCATCTGGTGGCGAAACGGAGTTCGCCGAGTTTGCTAGTTTTTCATGAAAATTTATGAAATGACGTCATCCCAACTTCTTTCTCCGTCTCTTTTTATCACAGCGTAACACTATTGCACAGTAAAAGACGATAATACTATTGTTTAAGGAGTGCAATAAGACTGATTTGACTGAATAATGGGGGAACACCCTCCAAACAGATAGAAAGTGTTACTAGAATAACTTTGTTCAAAAGACCAATCTATCTACACACTCCTTTTTCCTAAAGAAGTAGACCATAGATCTCTACTTGCTATGATTCTGACATACCTCTCTCGCGTCTTTCACTTTCTTGACATACAAAATGGATGCGTCGTTTTATCGTGATGAGACAGAGAAGAGAAGAGACAGGCAGGGTGTTCTATACTCACATGCAATTCATCAAAGGGCGAACAACGCAGGAACTTGATAAGTGCGAATAGATCCAAGTCCTTGTTATGCAAAGGCGTCCCTGTCAACGCCCAACGACGTTTTCCCTTCAAAGCGGACACCGCAACTGATGTTAGGGACTTGTAATTGCGGACCGCGTGTGCTTCGTCCAAGATCAGCCGGCGCCATAGTATGCGCGTGAGTACGCCATTCTGGCAAGTTTTAAGAATATAAGGATAAGAAAAATCAATTCGAAAAGTATTTTAACAGTGTGAATGTTATAAAAAGTAATCCGTAGCTACATTAAAAAGCGATTTGACTATAATCATCAAACGTTAAATATGTAGATAAATAATGTCTGCTTAATCCTAATCCAACCACTACCAAAGACCACAATTTGAAACAAAAAACCACTGTCGCACCACCGTTTGCCAAAAGATAGACTCTAAAGGAATCAGCTGTTGTCGTGACCATTTTGTTTACATTATTAATCAACACGCTGGCTTTCAGTCAGACAGAGAGTTAAACGTTTTCGACGCTGCTTTATTTAAATCAAATCGCTAGCGAGTTGATTGAATATCGATATTTAATTAAATGTCTAGAGATTCAATTTAAACTCTCTCTCTGATTTAACCACTTTACTGCGACATGTGGATAAGGTTTGTTTTCAGAAACCAATTACCTATTTTTGACTTAAAAACACCCCAAGAGTATTTTTTAAACAGATTTAGTTGATGAAGTACATGTTTTATATGGAGACATTTATCAATATAAAAACGACTTGTTATATTAAGTAGAAAATAATTAAAACAAATAATACAAAATATTATGTCCTTATCACTCTTATGTCACTTTTCAATAAAATAAAAGAGACGATTTTTTTTAATTATTTAAGGATTTGAATATGTTTTTATTCATTTTAAAACAAAAGTCTCTATGCCTAACGGATTTTTGTTTACCAATAGACAGATTCCAGACAATTTAGGCAAATAATTTCATATGGTTTTATGTAAATTAATTGAACATCTTAAAACAATTCCCATGGTGTGAAATTCACATACGGGTGGATGTTAATGTAGGAATAAGTACTGACAGACAGACATTAAAGTATTTTGTATTATATTAATATACTAATGTTTAATTAATATGCTTACCTTCTCACTTTCCCGTTGCAATATATTATATGTAGTCAAAACGAGATCGTATTGGGCAAGTCTTGGTGCCTGTGTCGCTCGTTTAGCACCGTGATGCATACAGACCGACAAAGCATTACTGGTGCAGTGCTTTTGGACTTCGCCAGCCCACTGTTGCATCAATGATGCAGGGCATACGACCAATGTGCCACCGTGGACCACTGAAAAGAATATTATATATACGTATATTGCGGCGCAGAGAAATAATATTGTGGTATCAATGTTGCTTTCTAGTCAAGAATTACTGAAATCAAGTCTTGTAAATAGTCTTTTTGAGTAAGCAATTGAAATCTAGGATTGTTTATTTCCTCGGGAATCAAACTCGAGCCTATTCAACTAATATATGTTAATGTAACAGAGGGCAAACGGGCAGGAGGCTCATCTGATTTTAAGAGATAGCCCATAGACACTCACAGTGCTACTCTTAGCGATTGAAAAGAGTGGCGGAGAGTTTCTTGCCTGCTCTACGCCCTTGACTTGTGAACTGGTAGTAAATGTAAATTTAGAATCAATTTACCATCTTTTCTGTTGACGTTCATAAGTGTACTTGTTTACCTATATGAATAAAGTAATTTTGAGTTTGAGTGCCAGAAGGCTCGCAAGTGCGTTGCCGGCCTTTTAGGAATTGGTACGCTCTTATCTTGTAGGACCCTAAGTGGAATTGGTTCAGAAATATTTCAGTGTTGGTTCCACATAGTGGTGATACGCGGTAAAAACTGACTTAAGAAACGGAAGACTTACACCTGGAGCGCCCTTCTTCATCATCATCGTTGTCTATGTTCGTCTCCTTGTCGGTGGCCATTAGGGATATCATCGAGATAGTTTTACCCAAACCCATGTCATCGGCTGAATGGGAACAGAAATCAATTATACGTGTGCTATGACATGAGACAATATATATATAACGTCGCTGTAGAATGATAACCTCGTATGTCCAGAGAATCAAACATTACAGGAAACGATTTTTTTTTTAATTTCGTCAATGTTCGTTGAAATATTATTATGTGTTTTTTTGTCCATAGTTTTGTATGGTTAAAAGACTTATTTATTAATAACGTAAATTAGTCTTTACTTCATGATTATCTAGTTAAATGTCATTAAATGACAATGGTTTTTTGACATACGAGGTTATATTTCTACAGTGACGATAATGTCCTGAAAAATCTCGAGTGATGCGTAAGAATGAGGGTTAGATAAATTAGATTAGATAAATTAACTATTCATTACTTAAAGATGTCATGTGGAACTTGGTTCAATGGTTGCAGCTCCTTACAAACATTTTGTAAAATAAAAAATTTGGCGATTAAAAAGAGTGGCGGAGAGTTTATTGCCAGTTCTTCTCTTCCGTTCTACGCCCTTGATTTGAGAACTGGCAGTAAATGTAAAATTAGAAGCATTTAATGTATATTTCTTTTTTGACAGAGGGACATAGAGGTTACTTATATGTAGTTAATCCTATTGTACGAATAATAGTTATCTTTTGTTTTAAAACTAATGTAACTTTTTTTGTTAATAGCTAGCTATAGCTAGCTATATATTTATTTACTAATAAGCTTGTTAACGAAGTATTTAAATGTGTCTGTGTGGAAAGGGAACCTAATAGATTTTTCACTTTACATTTTTTCATATACGTTATATATACGTACATATAAGTTTCAAGATACTGTCGAACTGTAATAACGTAGTAATGTCATCATCATGTTAAACGCAATTTAGCACTGCAGTGACATAAAATCCCAGGACATTCTTTCACTGTTTAGTGCTCGTGTCAATATAAAATTTGATGTAATATGAACTCTCACGATAGGATATAAAGCGCGAGAATGATAATAACTTAATTAATAATAGTTAGTTCAATAACTCCAAATTTTACGTATTAAAACATTTTTTCAGTGTAGTTTTATCAAATTTTTACCAAAAAACCTTTGAAAATGTATACTTATTTACATCGTTTTATCTTTTAGATACACACACTACTGCAAATATTCACAGCTCAGACTAAGAATTATAAAAATGCCAGGCTTGTATTTAGATTTCTATAAAGTTCCACAGATTCGAGTGAAAATAAACGCTAATTCAATGAATACACCACACAATAAGGAAACCATTTTTTCTAGATCAATATGCTGAACAAAGTATTTATCGAAAATACATTGATGCAATGGTGTCCAACTCACCCAATATCCCCCCACAAGGCCGCTGCTTCTCTCTCCACAAGAGCCAGGCCAGAGCATGCAGCTGATGCGGCATCAGCTCAGTTGCCACCAAGCGGGGTTGGGGGGCATGTTTGTCTTCCGAAGGGCAAGAGGCCAGCGATTCGTATAAGTCTCGAAGACTCTCCAAAATCGAGGTACGTTCGGCCATGTGAGTTGACATAGCTAAAATTTATTTATTTTTATCATAAACAGTCAGCTAACATAAATTATATAATTATATAGCCAAAGATGGAATACATCCAATCTAATATATAAAATTCTCGTTCACAATGTTCGTTCCCATACTCCTCTGAAACGGCTCGACCGATTCTTGTGAAATTTTTTTTGCATATTCAGTAAGTCTGAGTATCGGAAAACATCTATTTTTCATCCCCCTAAAATTTAATTTTAAGTTTTAAGACAAAACTTTTAGTTTTTTATAATACAGCATACAAAAATACATACAACCCTTAATAATTGTCACCCCTCTATCATTAACCCTATTTTTTATTGTTATAGTTATTTTTATTTAACTAAAAAATGTTTCCTAGAAATAATATACATGGTAAAACGACGTTTGCGGGGTCAGCTATATATCTAAAAACATTTACGAAATTATTAACTAAGTAATACCTAATTCAGGTGTGTTGTGTGATTGTGTGAATGTGAGGTGTGCAGGTGATTCAGCGCTGTGGATATTCTTAATACTGCTTTTAAGCATATTCTGCGATAGCTTAAACTAGTTGAGTCGAATAGTGTCAACATGAATTATAGGAAATAATATTCCTTTAAAGTACTAAGGGTTTTTGTTGCTTTTTGGCTGGAGATTATAATTATTAATAAAATTTACGGCTAATAACGATTCAAATATACTAGTTATTTAATTGGGTGGTATTAAGCTGGGTGTTGTAATTATTTTAAACTGAATTAAAAAAAGATAGATGTATTGATTAATGTAGAAACTAGATATGAAGAAGAAACCTAACAAAATCCAAATGTATTTAAGATTTCAAAACATCTTGTTACATTAACGTTTGTAATAATTGTATATTTGTGTTTTGCTTGGGGTATTGGCCCAGATTTCTGTTTCTATTCCATGATTTATTTGTTTTCAGCGTCGACTATTTGGCTCCAAAGCATGCCGGTTTCCTCTCAATTTTTCCTTCACTGTACGAGCGAACAGATACAGAAATGTGAGGCCAAGAATCCAAGGGTTGCAGCGCGCAAGTTTATATGTTAATAAAATCACAATTTTCTGATAAATTAATTCTTTGTATCCACTTACCCTGCTTTCCAAACATCCTCGGCTGTACCGCATTACCAGCATTCTGCAAGTCATCCCATGTCAGAACCTTCTCTTCTTTCGGCTCTTGCTTCGTTCCACTTACCGATGGCACTTCTGCAACAATGATGAGGGGCACGATGTAATTGTTGGTTGTAGGTACATTTTGTAAAAAACGTTGGCGATTAAAAGGTGGCGGAGCCTTTATTGCCAGTTCTTCTAGTGCGTTCTACGATGCGATTGGAGAACTGGTAGCATTTTTTTTTTAAATCGATAATTCTTATAATAGCTGGATCACTATAATGGAGCATCGGGTATTTGCCCCTAATTCGTTGATCTTTTGTTAGAAGCTTATCAGTCAGTTTTTAACTTGAAATAATGATTGTGTCGTTAGAAGTCGAACTCACAAAACCTACGCACCATCTGTTAACCACTAAACCACGGAGGCCATCTACAAAACGAACACAAAATAGGCTACAACGCAAAATTACGCTTATTACGATTACCTTCGACAACCATTCTAGCAACTTTTTCCCCCTGGCGTCGAACTTCGTCCTCCAGTATAGAGAGCCGTTCGATTAGTTTGCTTCCGCCATCCGGCAAGGTCTCCAAATCCATAGTCTCTAGAAGATACTGAAATTAAAAAAAAAAATAGTACAACAGTTGCCTTGAATTATAATAAAAATATACTAAGGTGTTAGTAAAGATGTTATTTTGTTTTAAGTTTGAACAAATTTCTGGTTATCCCCCCTTTTCCCTTGTTTCTGTCATTGGTACCCAGAAACATAATTGTTTCCCCAAGAATCTAACTCAGGCCTACAGTCTATTAAAACGAAAGAAGTCTAAAATACTGTTTATTAATAAAAATAATATTAATTATTCATTTGACAACAATTCATTATAATGTGTAAGATTTGGGAACCCTTTTAAGTAAAGAAATACCTGTGTCAGGGTTCCCAGCTGTTCCATAACAACCTTAATACTAAATCCCATAAAAATATTATTTAAATATGTATATCCTTTTTTTAATTACTTTTGTTTTTTCAACTGTTTTCTAAATATCAATGTTTTATTTCTTTAAAAAAATATTTGTTATTGTGTTGCTGTGGCTAAGGTTTTTCTTATATTACATAGTAGCAAACTATTCAAGGGAAACGGTAGGAGAACACCAGTCATGGGGACCACCATGATTTTTTTGGTGGTTATGCCATTAAATTGTAGCTTATGTGAAACGTTGGTACTTTCAACACAGCGCCATCTGTTACAATTGTGACTATCAAATAATAAACAAATATGTTGTAATAAAATAATATTGTGGGTATAAATTGAGATGTAAGATATCCTATCTTTTAAGTTGGATCAAACTACACACGGTGTGCAAATTTGATTGAAATCGGTTAAGTAGTTTATGAGTCCATAGCGGACAAACTACGTGACAAGTAATTTATATATATTAAGATTTCTAAATAACCCTAAAGTTTTCTTACATATATAACATCAACTACTCAACATAGTTTAGAAAAAATAAGTGCCAGAGCCTTTATAAAAAGCACTGGATTTAAAATTTTCAGTCTTGTAGTTTACCTTAACATTTTGCAAATCTTCCCGAAGCCCGTTGAGTTTGCTCGCCTCGTTCTCTTTGACATGGCGCTTCACATACACAACTTGATTGGGATAACTCGATGGCATAATATATTGCTTCATATCTTGCTGTACATGTTTGGCCTCTTTGGGCGTTTTAGGCGATTTCTTGGGTTTGACCTGTAACATAAAAAAGGAAAATAAATCTGCAGTTATTTATATATATGGGTGCTCTAGTAACTGGCGAATGTGAATTGCCAAAATTCATCAGAACTAGTTTTTTTTTACAAAACCTTGAAAACAATATAAAATGAAAAAGCTTAACATATAGTTGAAATCTAAGAAAAACTATGATTTGCCTCTATTTATATTCAATCGTGAAATTATATAAAAAATATAACATTTAATTATATAATATAGTGGTTTAGAATAACTATTCATTTCGTTACGAGTTAATAAAAGTTGTGAAAATAGCTGTTATCGGCATTTTGACAGTGAGGTTTGTTTAATATTATTTAACATTGAGCATTTATACTAAAACACTAATTATTTTAACCCTGTATACAACTTATCCAAAAAAAAGTGCAAATACATACTAACCGTTTTCAGCATTTTGTCGACAGTCACTGTTGTATATTTAGATTATTTTTTATTTAACTATTAACACGTCATAAAACAGGTTAACTTTTACTATAATATTATCAATACACTTTAAAGAAATTAAAATAAAATACAAATGAATCAAATTCAAAGGACCAGCCTGTCTGTTGTAAAATAGACACCGCGCCATTACTACGACACAAAGTTTTAAAGTACCCTCGTTTTATATTTTTGAATGAAGTGTCAGAAATAAATTTATTGACGTAGTATGTCAAAAATCATGATACAGACAAATAATATGATATTGATGTTTGTGTGAAAAGCAAATAAATAAAAATAAGCTAATAAATCTAGAAAAAAAACTTTTAGGAGAAGATATATTTAAAGAATCATTTCATTATTCTAACAAAATATTCCTACTTTAAAAAAATAAGAAAGTTATAGATAAATTATTTATTTATATTATGAGCAATTGAAAATTTACCCAAAAACTATTCTTAAACTACCATAAAAATATTCTTATAGCTAATATGTTTGATCCAATATGCCAATGAGTATTGCAATATGCCAATGAGTATAAACTATCAGTGCTTAACACATTCTTCAAGAAAAAACAATCACGCAAATGGACATGGGTATCTCCTGACCAAAGAACAAAAAACGAAATTGATTTCATACTGAGCAATAATCCAAAATCTATAACCAATATGGAAATATTAGGAAATGTTAACTTCCCATCAGACCACAGAATGCTGAGATGTTGCCTGACCCTAACATCCCCAAAGATGAGTCGAAGATCATTTCAAAAAACAGTAAGCTCACTTAAGACTAGGGCAGAAATAACAGAATATATCCGAAACCTTGAGGAGAATTCGAAAGCATTACATGATAGTTTGGAGAACAAAATAAACATACAAAAACTTAACGATAACATAGAAGAAATAATTTCAACAAGTCTTAAATTAGAAAACAAAACAAACAACAAAAACAAACAAAAAATACTTAAAAAAGATACATTAGAACTAATTTCAAAGCGCCGAGAACTAACTTCTATAAAAAATAAAACTGTAGTTACAAAAGCTCAAATAAAAAACATCTGGAAACAAACCTACAAAGCAATCAGAGAAGACTACGCCACGTACAGAAAAACAATAATCGAGGAAAACCTAGCAACGTCCAGAAGCGCAAAGCGAGCATACAAAGAATTAAATACACACAAAACATGGATTCAGATCCTAAGAAACAGTCAGAAGAAAGCAATAAATAGGGAAGACATCCTAGAGCTTGCAACCAACTTTTACCAAGAACTTTACAAAAAACAACCAGAAATCACAAAAATTGAAGAAGACAACGTATATCCGAGAACGACTCATCAGGAGCATATAGATATGGATACAACGATCATGCCTATAAGTAAATCCGAAATATTGCATCACATAAAAACCCTTAAGTCAGGAAAAAGCCCGGGGCCAGATAACATAACCAACGAGGCCCTGAAATTTGGAGCACCTATCCTAGTTACATATCTGACAATACTTTTTAACATGGTAATAGAACGAGAGGAAGTTCCAAAACAATGGCGCCAATCAAATATAGTATTGCTGTACAAAAAAGGCAACCCATTAGACATTGTGAACTACAGGCCAATCAGTTTGGTATCCGTAATATATAAATTGTTTTCATCAATAATACTAAGCAGAATATCAACAAAAATTGACAATAACCAACCAGTAGAGCAAGCAGGCTTCCGCCCAGGATATTCTACTATCGACCACATCCACACTATCGAACAAATCATCAAAAAATACAATGAATTTAACAAACCACTCTACATAGCATTTGTAGACTATTCGAAAGCGTTCGACAGTATATCGCATACATCCATATGGAAAGCGCTTAAAAATAATAAAGTAAATGAAAAATATATAGATATATTACAGAACATATACAGCAATAGTGTTGGTAGAATAAAGCTAGAAAACAAAGGCCGAGAAATTCGAATTGAAAGAGGTGTAAGACAGGGTGACCCACTTTCCCCAAAATTATTTATAGCAGTCCTCGAAGATGTATTCAAAGGTATAGAATGGAATAATAACGGCCTCTGGATACGAAACAAACATCTTACTCACCTTAGATTCGCAGACGACATAGCCGTCTTCAGTGACACCGCTACAAAATTAGAAAAAATGCTCCAAACATTAGACAGGGAAAGTCAAAAAGTCGGGCTTTACATGAATACCACAAAAACAAGAATCTTATCCAACAGTGTGTGCCAGCCAATCAGAGTCGACAGTAAACCTATAGAATATGTTAACAACTATGTATATTTAGGAAAACAAGTATCTTTCGATAAGAACAGCAGTGAAAACGAAGTAGACAGAAGAATAAACGTGACTTGGAAGAAATACTGGACCCACAAGGAAATTCTGAAAGGAAACTACAGTCTACAACACAAGAAGATAATGATGGATTCAAATATTTTACCTTGTCTTACATACGCAAGTCAAACGTGGGTTTTCAGCAAGAAAACAACTAGAAAAATCCTGTCTTGCCAGCATGCAATGGAAAGAAGCATCCTAAAGTTAAGGAGAATAAACAAAATAAAAAATGTTGAAATCCGTAAAAAAACCAAACTTACAGATGCACTTGAACAAGCTCTAAGGCTAAAATGGAAATGGGCAGGTCATATTGCTAGAGCGCGGGATAAAAGATGGACACTGGAAATAACAAAATGGACTGGACCTAGTGGAAAGAGACGTATAGGACGACCAAGGGAAAGATGGACAGATGACATTGTAGAACTAGCAGGGGAAAACTGGATGGATGTTGCGCAAAACAAAGAAAAATGGAAAATTATGGAGGAGGCTTTTACCCTAAAAGGGGCCATACAAAAACCAGATACAAAAAAATAATAAATAAAATCTAACCTAAATTTTGTTAAAACTTACTAACTTAACTAATACTAATAAAATATTAAGGAATATAAACTAACAATTGTTGTATGTATGGATTAAATAAAGCTTTAATAATAATAATAATAATAATATGTTTGATCTGTGATGAGTTATAAGATTTTATAAACGGTGTACTTACATCATCGTCGTCATCACTGCTCAAAGCTATCACCTCAGGCTTTGTATCTATAATTGTCACTTCATCATCTATTACATTTTCTTTGAAATTCCCTTTTAATTTTCCTTGGATCCTGCTCTTTAAATCATCAGGGTCCTCTAACTGGGTCAAATCCACTACTTCATTACTTTTTGGTGATTTGTCATGCATAGGACTCGAGAATGGTGAACAAGAAATCCTTGAGTCATTCCTTGGTTTGGACATTTGGCTGACATTAATACCGGAATCTGGTAATTCGTTACTTGCAGATGAATGGGAGTGTGTTGACTAAAAAAAACATTTTATAGTATTTGAATATAAAATCTATTAGATAGTGGAACATAATCTCTGTATATACATATATAAAATTTTCGTGTCGCAATGTTCGTTCCCATACTACTCCGAAACGGCTAGACCGATTCTTATGATTTTTTTGACGTGATAACGTCTTTAAAATCGTTTTAGTCGGGTGACATGTTCAGAAACTTGTGTCACACCAAAACCTCACGAGCGCGATCGCAGGTATAACGAGGGAGAGACGGACCGATCTCCCGTCTCATCTCACTCTAGCGGCATGCATAGTCGGGTGACATGTTCAGAAACTTGTGTCACACCAAAACCTCACGAGCGCGATCGCAGGTATAACGAGAGAGAGACGGACCGATCTCCCGTCTCATCTCACTCTAGCGGCATACAAACGAATGGAGATTTTCTCGTGCGGTTAAGTTTTGTAAGAAAAATGTATATCATAGTCGAATAAGTAAACTTGTCATTTTACACCCGAAATTTATCATCAAAAGTGTGAATAAAACGATAGATGTAATTTAAAATTTGAAAAAATTGTTATCTTCATTAATTCCTTACTTCCCAAAAACTTATATCACCAATAAGACATTATCACGTAAACATCTCGATCGTAAACCTACTTTACAAACAAGCAATATTTTTTTTTTATGCATATTTTTGATTGAGGATCGGCTACTTTTTGTTATTATTATTATTTGTTTTTATTTTTTTTATGATACGGCATACAAAAATACAGACAACCCTTAATTTTCAACCCCTATTTTTTATTAAAGTAGATAGTTATTTTTATTGATATAAAAAAATGTTGTTCTAGAAATAATATACATGGCAAAACAATGTTTGCCGGGTGAGCTAGTTTGATTATAAAATTTTGTTCACTGTCAATTGATGAGTCAAGTTTAACCCAGAAATATATGTATTTTACAGGTGTATTTGTGTGTATTGTGATTTACAGGCATTTAAGGCTAACAAGACATGTGTCAACTTAAATACAAATAAATATGAATAACTTACATTGCCAGATTCGATATAGTCAGAATCATCACTCTCATTATGCTTTGGTATAAAACCTATTATACTCATTCTCGTCGCCCGCGACATAAATAGTTCGTCGTCATTATGGTCATCATCATTATCATTAGTTTTATCACCCTCACTATCTTTATTTTTGTTTATCTCAGAGGTTTCGATTTCATATTCTTCAGTATCTGAATCATTGTTATGTGTAATGTTGTTAGTCGGGTTGTTATCATTTCTTAAAGACACTTCTTTATCGACAGTGTTAATGCTTTTATAATTTCTAATATTTTGTGTATCCTCACTCTCATACACAATACTGGCTTCATATGGCTTTTCATCATAGTCGTCTTTTACAGTACTTAAACTACTCTGTCTATTTGAATTATAAGGTGCATTTTCCTTATCACTTTTATCATCATCATCAGTTTGGTCAAGTTTAGATTGATCATCATCATCACATTCCACATCACTTTGAATGCTATCATAACTCATATTAATTTTTTGAAGTACCTTCTTTCCAATAATTTTCGCTGGTGTATGTTTTAAGCAGGCAATTTTTTTACTTTTATTATGTTCAATAATAATTGAATTATCAGTGTCTGAATCTAGTTGCAATATTCGTTTTTTCTTTTTATGCCCAATGAATGATTGATCAGATGATCTTGATGATCTAACAGTTGCCTTTGAGACATCTACATCTGGTAATGATTCTATATGAAAAAGATAATGTATAATTATAATATAAGAAAGAAAGAAAAATCTTTATTATACACAATTACAGGATATTTAGCTAAAATAAAGTGCACAAGCCCCCACACTAGGGTTCCCTGTGTTGTGGGCAGCCAGTGTCTTCCTTATGACATGTTAACTGTACTTTACTTTACAATTTCTAAATAAGACAAATTAATAATAGAACTATTTTTCTATGTGAATCACAATTTATACCTACACATTATTTTAGTAAGTAAAAAAATATATTTTTTGAGTTATATAAAACTGCATACAACAGATATTAAAAGAGGAAAAGACAAAGTTTGATTAAACATAATATTATCCTAAGATTGAAAAATCGCTTACCATCATCAGAAGAGCTTAGAATAAGTTTCTTTGGAGTTACAAATGCATTTAATTTCAGTGGCGCATCTATAATTTTAAAAATTATTGATTTCATGTAGAACAATTATCATATATATAATCATAAGTAATATTAATACTTACCTTCATCACTACTATTAACAATACTTTTATCTCTCTGTTCATCATCCGATTCTTCTAAAACAAAAGTTAAGTTATACAATAATAATTGGGTTTTTAATAAGTGTTAGCTTAAGTTAGTTGAGATTTATATATAGTTACTGCACCACAAATACATATTACAAATTAATGGTTTTGTTTTAATATCTTCAATGATCGCATAAGAAACAAAAGTAATTAACAGAGCCATAACAGAGTGATAAGATTTATTCTTTGAAATAAGTAATATTAGGTATTCTATTGTTTTTTTAATTACCTATCTATCTAAATGGATAATTTTGAATAATCGTGTTAAAAATAAAATCTTTTTAAAGAACAAATGCATACATAGCTTATTTCAGTGAGATGAATATTTACAAAGAATAATAACTATAATAAACCTACCAGACGTTTCATCTGATTCAGGAATAAAGACTGTTTGGTTCTTTTTTGCTGGAGTCTTTTTAGGCGCATAGGATTCATCTAATAAGCTATTTTCAATTTCACCATCTGATACTTCAGCAACACCGGTTTTATCACGATACTCAAAGAACGAGTTTTCCATATTCCTGGAGCAAACACTAAATAGACGTTTATAGAAAAACTATAGTATGTTGTAATTATTACTAATGAGATAAAAAGAAAAGTTTTAACCAAATTAAAATCTCAACGATATCAATTCAAAAATTCAAAACAAACAGAATTGCTTCACAGATTATTAGAAACTGCCATGTTTGACTTAAATGTCAATTGGTATTAACAATCAAATAATGAAAGATGAAGGCGAAATGCAACAGCTGGAGCGTTCAATTTAAAATTGACGTTGTAACTTGAAAACCAAAACATTTCAATTTAGAGACCTCGAATTCATTTATTGCATAGGAAATCCACACTGTTTAAATTGTTCAAATTGTTTAGTTAGTGTACAAGAAAATATCTTCAACTTACTAACTTTCAATTTCGATTCATGATGACAGAAGTTCAGTTACAAGAGTTCAAACTTGAACCAGATTCTGAACTTCGTTTTGAAGTAGAATCGAAAAACGAGAAAGTCGTTTTAGAGGTTCGTTAATATTTACAAGTGTAACATTATGGTTTAGAGTTTATACTAATCACTGGCGCACTACTGCCCCGGTTTTAGGTTAAGAGCGGGTATGCAGAGCTATTTGGGACAGAACTTGTTAAAAACAAGCCATATGAGTTTCATACTGGAGCTAAAGTAGCTGTTTTTACTTGGCATGGTTGTACGGTGGAGCTCCGGGGTCGGACCGAAGTCAGTTATGTTGCTAAGGAAACACCAATGGTAAGAAAACTTATGCTTGGAATTGTTTATTATTTTGAAGGATTTTAAACAGGACAGTGTTATAGAATTATGAACCGCAATTATGGTTAGTAATAATATAAGACTTAGGAAGTAGGAAACAACTTCCCTATTAAAACTATAGAATTTCACTGATTTGTATACAAATAACTAGGATAGAAATACTAATGGTGATGGAACATCCACTTTGGTCCTCCACAGGTTGTTTACTTAAATGTTCATGCTGCATTAGAGCAGCAGCGTGTAGCTGCAGAACAAGAAAGCACAAGGGGTCCAGTTACAATGGTAGTTGGTCCTGGGGATGTTGGTAAATCTACCTTAACAAGGATATTGCTTAATTACGCTGTAAGGATGGCACGGAGACCAATATATGTTGATCTTGATGTTGGTCAGGGTCAAATTAGTGTGCCAGGAACTATTGGTAATAACATATTCTATTGAATTTTAAAAACAACACTCAATAGTTATTCATTAATTATTTTGTTTTAATTTATCACTCACTAGCTGTGCCCTGTTGTTTCTCAATCATATATTACTCTTCACATATACAAGTATGTCTTGTCATTCTAGGGGCCTTACTGGTTGAAAGGCCAGCATCTATTGAAGAAGGTTTTAGCCAACAGGCACCTCTAGTATATCACTTTGGTCATAAAAGTCCAGACGAAAATTTAGAGTTGTATAACACTATTGTCTCTCGGCTTGCTGAAGTTATAGCTGAAAGGTGTGAACATAATAAAAAAGGTTAGTAATTTCTATGTTTTAGGTTTATCAAAGACCGGTGTGAGTGCTAAGGGGTATTTTTTTTTTTATAAAGAGACTACAGGATTAACTAAAACAGATGCTAGATGCAACTTATAGATTATACACAAAAAATACATGAACTTTTCTTTTTCTTTAATAGCATCAACTTCAGGAGTAATAATAAACACATGTGGCTGGGTGAAGGGTGCTGGCTACAAAGTACTGACTCATGCTGCCCAAGCATTTGAGGTAATATTACTGTATGTTAACCAGCTTACTCGAAGAATAAATTTATCATAACATTTCTTAGAGTTGTGACTTCTTTGTTTATAACTTAAATTTTTTATATTTTTCTGTGGCTTTAGTATAGTTTTACTGTCATAAAATGTTACATTGATTCAAAGTTATATTACAAATAAAATAATTTATGTATGAGGCATATTCTTTCAGACATTTCAATTTATAGAATCATTCTTTGCTTTAAAATAAGTAAAGAGCAAGAAAGTTGTATGTAATTGTATTTTTTAATTTCCAGGTGGATGTAATACTAGTGTTAGATAATGAAAGATTATACAATGAATTAAAGCGGGATATGCCGAAGTTTGTCAAAGTTGTGTATTTACCAAAGAGCGGTGGGGTAAGTTTTCCTTTTCAAATACACAACGGGCTGAACACAAAATACCATCCGTATCACTTCGACATCTGTGGTTCCACTACTGAGCGTTTCTTAAGGGACATTTTGCTGCAAACCACCACTATGTGGATACAGCTATCCACTTAAGTATTCCACATATGAAACCAATTTGACTTAGGGTTATCCAAGAAAAGAGTGTACCGGTGTTTAAAAGGCCGGCAACGCACTTGCGAGCCTTCTAGCAATGAAATTATCTACGAGCGACGGTATCACTTAACATCAGGAGGTGATCATGTTACATGAAAAAAAGTTAATTTTGTTTTTAGAGTTACACCTCCCCAAAATACATTCTTCCAATCTTATTTATAACTTAATTTCAGGTAGTGGAAAGATCAACATCTCAACGCGCGGAAATAAGGGATAGTCGAATTAGGGAGTATTTCTATGGGAAACGAACCCCGTACTATCCACATTCATTTGACGTAAAGTTTTCAGATCTTAAAATTTACAAGGTGAATATCGGATATCATAAATATCGCATAAGTATATTTGTGCTTTTATTTGACTTATAATTAAAAAAACAGCGACTGCAAATCCGACGGTGTCCAAACGCGTTTTAATCCGGTGAAAGCGTATTATACCTGGGCAAAAAACTGTCACATGTAACTGTTAAATTGTAAGATTGTATATAAATAATTTTGCATTGTAAATTGCCTTAAAAAGTCCACAATTTTAATAAAAAATTGTTCATAATAATTACCTTTACTATAGGTTGGGGCCCCGTCTCTGCCCGACTCGTGCATGCCATTAGGAATGCGCGCAGAAGAAGCCCTAACTAAGTTAGTGCCCGTTTGGGCTTCACCTGCGCTTGCGCATCGCTTACTAGCAGTGTCTTTCTCACCAGCAGCCGATGAACTGGCATTGCATTCGAACCTCGCGGGATTTGTATGTGTGTTAGTAATTTTAATATAGTATTGAAATTGATTCCTCCTCCTTAGTGGACCACATGGTGTATAAGGATTGGGAAAAATTGATCTGCTCCATTGGAACTTCAAGCAACGATAGATTGAGTAATATATACTAATTGTTATGCAATTGATACAGTTTTGGTTATACTGCTACTCATGTTGCCTATAAAGGAAAACTACATTTAGTATACAAGAAATTTACATTTATTGGTAACTACTAACCTAATGGGTGGCAGCAGACTATTAGGGTCTGTAAGATAAATTTAAGAATAATCCTGTAAAAATTAATTTACCTGGTTCTTAGATTGGCCACTGGAGTGAGTCAAATTGCACATACTCATGTCTCTTTTGGTGAGAGAAAATAACGTTGATAAACAACAAAAAGTGAAAAAACTAAGTATTTTTTATGTATTTATCTTATACTCAGTTTCTAAAATGTCTGTCATTGTTCTGATTAACTGATATCTATGTTAACTTAAATGTTATATCATTGATAAAACAATGTTTGGTTGGGTTTTACTTACAACATCATTTAAACTATTCAAATGCACTTGTCTAGTTCAACATGTTCGAAATGGTTAAATCATGGTATACTCACAGAACCAGCTATTATTATTATAACTACATATTATCTAAACCACTTATAAATGAATTGGAATTGGATTGTGATTTATACATAAGCCAATTAATACAAAAGACATTTTTACTCCACAGTACTGCAGTGGATTCGGAGAGACAAACAATGACAATACTGTCACCACAGCCGAGACCACTTCCCAATACAATACTATTACTTTCGGAACTACAATATATGGATAATCATTAATAATTAATTGTATTTTATAAATGTAAATATAATTAAGTTAAATAAAACAATTTCTATAAAATAATTTATTTTATTTCGTAGTCTGACTAGAAAATAACAATTTTTAATTTCGTAAGCGTCATATTTAATATCTAAAATTAAAATACATGAAATGGTTTTAATCTCAAAAAAATTAAATTAACAATTTACACAAAACGAAAATGGATTTTTTTTTTGTAATTCTGACAAAACTTGCTTTGCAGGAAGTCAAATAAAGACAATAAATGATAAATCTATTACTCAACATAAAGAGGTAGATAACTTCATAGGAAAGGAATTCTTAAATATGATAAATGAATTTCATTTTTATAACATTAAGGAATTTTATTGGACATTGGACGAACAGGAATATTGTGGTGCTTTATAATTCTATTTAATTGGCGTATTGCAATATTCAACCATTTTAAACCAAAATGAGAAATTATTTAAATTTTAGTTATTTTTAATTATGATAGTTTAATGTTTTATTCTACGAGTAATATAATACAGCACCATACATTAATTATATTATAAATTTTTGTAAAATTCTTGCAATACCATTTGTCAAAAAGTTAAAGTTTTTATCCCGTTTTAATTACTTTTTACCCATTAAATAATTGTGAATATTATTAAAAGTCCAAAGTCAACAAAGATACATTATATAACAAATATTCCGTCAATACGTAACCATAATAATGGAAATATGTTAAATACTTTGGATAAAATTCAGACTTAGCACATAGTATGACTCCCATATGTCAAAATCCAATTAGATTAAGTCATACTTAAGCTAAGTATCGACTTGGAATTTTACCTTTAGATCTAATAACCATTATAACTTTAACCTGGGATATTGTTACACACTGTAAATTGTGCGATAATAATATTGTGAAAAAAAACCACTCTCAATGGAATTAAAGAATTGTGTTAAAATTTATACATTAAACCAGAATTAATAAGAAATATAAAAAGGTAAAAGGAAGAATAATGAGATCATTGACCTCTCGGAAGTGACCTTAGAGAGGTCAATGATCTCTGAACATATCTTTAGTGTAATATTCTTAATAAAACAACTGATAATATACACAAAAAAAACTGCTTTTTTCAGTAGTGTTGCGTTTAGTAATCTCGCTGTAAACATATACAGGTAAAATTTATAACCTCTTGTTTAGAAATTGGTTAATAATAAGTCTTAACTGTGTTGCCTATCCTCTGTGGGCCCATCTCCAACAACTTTTTCCGTAACGTGTGATTGAGCAAACTTAATTGCCACCCGCATCGCATCTTGCACCATTTGCTCGCAGGTTATAAGGCTCACCTGAAAAAGTTCAGTAAGAATGCAATTTTAATACCGGAAAAACTAGTTCGTCGAAATTATTTGATTTTTTTTTAGATTTCCTTGTCATAAAAACTAACGTTTTTTCTAACAAGTATGACGCCAGATAATGCACTACGTTTTTTGCATTCTTATTTAAACATTCTGGTATGGCATATATGGTAATAACGTCTTATAATCCGAAGAAAATGCCTTTGGCGACCGCGTTTATCACATATTATTATCTTCAAAATGTACGGTTAAATTATAGAATTTCTGAGTTCTTATTTTTTTTCATATATAATATATAAATCTATAGGTTATAAAACTCGGCACCAAAAAACCACTAAGCGATGAGCACAGAACACATTGTATTCCTTAATTCTTAGAAAAATATTACATTAAAAAAAATTTAGTACCAACCATAAATAATCTTACCTTAATATATCTTTAGCAATAAGTAAGAAATGAATCATAAAAAGTTTATTTTCAATAATTTAATGTTACTCACTTTAGTAGCGTTCATTTGTGCGTGTGTCAGCGGAGAGGTACCGTCCCGATTGGGCAATTTTTCTGCTTGGAATATCGGCAGAATACAATTCAACCACTTTTCAGCTGTAAATCGTTCGCTCACCAATTCCTGTTGATTAAAATGGCGGTTAGATATTACAAAAAGTAATAATTATACAACATCGTATAGACAACGTTATGTCCTATGGTACTCTACTGTGGGGTGCTGCTGTAGAGGTTCAATCCATGTTTGTGCTGCAGAAACTGGCTGAGGTAATTGTTGTGTTTCCCCAAGGGAGTCGGTACGGAATAAGTTTAAGGAATTAAATATTATGACACTATCTGGTCAATATATTCTTGCAGCTTTGTATGTACAAAAAAAAATAGTAAAATAAATGGTGACTTTCACCAGTTTAATACTCAAAACAGAAAAAATCTAAGCGTACGATCAACCAGGCTCCAGAAGGTACCACTCCTTATACAGAAATTGTATTCGTTTTTACAACAAACTCCCAAGCGAAATTAGAGAATTATCACTGAATAAATTCAAAACTCTCGTTAAACGTAAATTAATCAATGAAGCTTTTTATAAATTTGACGAATATTTAAATGATCCTAATCCATGGGATTGATTTGCTCCAGTTCAAACAATTTGTATCACTCTAAACGTGGATATTAAAATGACTGGCGGAGAGTTTGTGACTTTACGCCCTTGACTTGCGAACTGGTTGTAAATGTAAATTTAGAATCAATTTAACATTAAAAATTAACAACATAGTATATCTACTAATGTCTTCACACACTTCACTTCTTTAAATCAATATTAATAATCGGTTATTATATTACAAATTTTCGATCCGTGAGACAAAGTTTTTGGTGGCAAATTATTTTAACACCCTGTTACTTTTTCATTATACAGGAAGTGTTAACTAAGACAAAAAAAGTTATATTACATTACTTTTTTCTGTAAATATTATTTATTATACGTATAGAAGGTAATTAATATACAGAAAACCTTACCTGTGGTACTCGAGCCACAGCGACTATAACGCCACCCGCGCATCCCATTAAAATAGCTGGAAGTTCGCCATTAGCAACATCATTCTGTGTCACATTGTCTATGGATTCTTTCACTATATTTATTGAATCTATGGTTTTCTCAATGCTCATGTTGTCTATGGATTTGTCGATGCTCGGATGTAAATGTCTGCTACCTATTTCAAATGTATCTGTGGTTGTTTGTGGGTAAGTGCGTGTATTGGCTAAAGCCAAAGCGGCGGCTGGGGGTTGCATAAGGTAAGAACAACGCAAGAAATGTACAACAAAGCGACGGCCCTCGCGGATCGCTTCGTGACACGCTTCGTATATTTCCGTTTCTGCTATTGATCTGTGGAGGCAAATATAGTTGGGTTATTGCGTTGTTAGCACAAGATTACAGCTTGTTTACCATGGACCGTATATGTTGAGATACCAACTGATCAGCAACTGCCGTTTCAATGTCTTATGCGGGCTACACACCTTCAGTTTTAACTGTGCGATTTAACTGTACAGTCGAACTGTACAGTTAAATCGTTAGGTGTGTAGAACAAACAGTGAACTGTACAGTTTTAACTGAATCTAATCAAAATATGAATAGATAAATTTGTACAGATAGAACTGTACAGTTAAAACTTAGAGTGTATAGTCGAAACTGCGCAGTTTTGTCAGTTTTGTCACAGGGAGCGTGAAGTGAACACGTATCGACCTTGCTATCTGCCTTTGCGAAAACTTATCGACCATGGCTCAACGCGAATGGCTGGAAGAGTTTATACTACTATACCAATCGGAGCCTTCGTTATGGAAAATCAAGAGCAAGGATTATCATAATAGAGTAATAAAAGATTTAGCTTATGAAAAGCTTATTTTAAAACTTCGCGAAATAGATTCTAAAAGTAATAATTCGTTTTCTTCTATTTCCTTTTAACACACACATTAGCCCTACGATCGCTAAAGCGTCGTCTATGGATGCCATGATGATAAAAACTGAAAGATCGTATATTTTTACTTGATAGTGTGTAGGCTGTATGGACCTACGTTTTAACTGTACAGTTAAATCGCACAGTTAAAACTGAAGGTGTGTAGCCCGCTTTAGGGAGAATTCAAGTATTACGTAACGAATTTTGGAAGGGGAGTCTATTTGTAAAACGTTACGATGCGGGTTTGATTGAATTACGCGTTATTGTTAATATTATTTTCGACTTTCCAGTACTTAACACCACATAATGGTAACTTATAGGTATTTAAAGAGTCACTGGGTGGTCACGAAACGTTTTACTATTGGGTACAGAAAAACGTTACGGTGCGTTACATTTGTATCAATAATCTCCAAAAATTGTGTGACGTAATACTTGAACGCTCCCTTAAAAAAACTATTCTTTTTTATCTGAAAAGTCAGCAATTAAATGATTTTATATCACATTAATACAGCATCGCAAGATAATAAATATTTTGAAAGATTTACACATTCAGAAAAGAGTTATAAAAACAAATCTTACCGTAAAGCAACGTCATTCCGATTAGCAGCTTTCTTGAGGAGACTGTCAAGTAACTTTTGGCAGGCCAAGTGTTCCCCACAGGGAACACCAGGTCCACACAGAGTAGCCAACTGCTGACGAATGTTTTCCACTTCATTTTGGATTCTTTCAGGATCTGCGAGATCTGTAACTTGCGATAGCTTTTCAGCACGGCAGAAAAGCTCACGTGCCTGAAAAAATAAGGACGCGTCAAGCTCAATAACCCTTTTGATTACCTAATATTATTTAGGGTATATATATCCATGTATCTATTAGTGAGTCGGGCATAGTAGCTCATAGCGGGGTTATTAATTAACTTAGTGTGATTAGAATGTACTTGGAATATGATAATCGAATCATGTCAATTGGCTGTAATCGAAAACATCTTTTGGACTTGACCAGTCACACATAAGGATCTGATTTTCAAGTTAAATCTAACCCTTCTTGGCTATTGAGATTCCGATTTTCGATAGTGCGATCAACTATGATAATTGTAATTTTTTTTTTTGTAAGGAACCAAGATTTATAACGAATATAAATAACATAACTACCGCTAGAAATTTGTAAATTTTTGGTCCTTCGAGACGGAACTAACCTCGATTGCAAAATCACCAGTCAGCGCATATAAAGTAGGGTTTTGACTATTAGCTGCTTTGACCGAAGTTATGCAGAAATCACCAATAAGCTTCGTTGACGGAACGTGGGATCCGCAACATAGTTCCCTATAAGAAATTTAATGAAGGAGATAACAACAATTATTCAGTTAAAGATGCTAGAAACTTTTTAAAATAATCTGACCTCAAGTGCACATTACAATTGAGGTCGAAAACTATTTATTAAATAACATACAGTTTAATTCTGTATTTAATATTCTATTAGAATGGGTTTATCGTAACAAAACTTAGACCTTTTTCTTGTATTGTAATATTTTCTTGTACTATGACTTAAAGCATTTTTATATATTCATAAACAATATATACATATTGATATCGAACAAATTTCA
Source organism: Pieris melete (assembly GCA_963693345.1). Taxonomy (NCBI): domain Eukaryota; kingdom Metazoa; phylum Arthropoda; class Insecta; order Lepidoptera; family Pieridae; genus Pieris; species Pieris melete. The sequence continues at coordinate 1,118,190 of CAVNZK010000003.1, forward strand.
CCATTTCGGCAATGATTTTAACATTAATATCTTTAAAGCGTATAAACTGGCTTTAATAATTGCCTACATGAGTCAATTGTGGATAATAATTGACGTTTTTGTATCACAACTCCATAAATTTTACAAAAAACATACCTAGAGACCAAAGGAGGTGAATAAGTAACCACACGAAGTCCCATCTCAGGATAGGTCTCCCCAGGGACAGTCAGAATGTTATCTTCAGATGATAATTGGGTACTATCTATTACATTTGTTTCCACACTTGAATTGCATTTTATGGATTCCCTTTAAATAAAGAACACAAGCTCAAAGCTATGTTGACTCAAATGGTTTAATATTAGTTTATTTTGTCGATTTAAGATATTAACAATGTATAGTAGTAAATTGTCTTTAATTTACACGAGCAGTACACATTAAAATAAGACTTTAATGTCTTTGAAGGATTCTTATCTCAAGCCAGAATCAAACCGACAATAATAATTTTTAATAGTCTGAATTGTCAGCTTGAACTTTTAACGGATGAAACGCAATAATAATATTATTAGCGTCACCAAGATGTGCAGCGTTTTTGTTGAAGAAAGGAGAGAGAGCGATTGAGACCGATTGATGAAATATTAGTATTTTATACAAAATATTTTATCGAAATCTTAAATGACGAATTGTAAATTAAAATGCCACGTGTTTTTAATATCAAAGAAATAAATTAAAAAAAAAAAATTATAATTTGTATTAATTAATATTCGACACTTTTAATATTTTAATGACAATTAAATTAATTAAATTCCTAACATATCTTCCTTTTTCTCTCCCCCTAAGTCTCGAAAGAATTGAAATTGAAAGTTTCAGATTTGTAAATATGAACTAGAGTTAAAAATAAGTTTGCCAAAGAAGTTTCACTTCTGACATGTGTACTTTGTACCACCCACTTTTTTGTTGCATACCTTATCAACTCCTGAGCAGCCAATATCACCTTCTGTGACAATTTCTCTCCATACACCACCAAACTCAAACTAAGTCCTACATCACTAACACTTGAACCAATTTGACAAACAATACTATTCGGCAACACTTTACGTATACCTGCATTCAATAAATGCACACCACTATGGTTCCTCATTATATTTAGTCTTCTGTCATTGTCTATGATCACTGTCACATTACTATAATTATTAACATAACGACTGTCACTATGAAGTTTGAAAAACCCTTTGTGTATCACAAAGTTCCGGATTTTAAAAACACTATCTACGATTAGTTTTACATGTTCACTGAACTTTATAATACCAGTATCTGCCTTTTGACCACCAGCTTCCGTATAGAAATTTGTGCTTTCAGTCACTATGTAATACGGTCTATTTTCGCATGGATCTAAAAAGTCCACCCATTCGGCGTTCTCATTCAATATGGCTAAGACTTTTGTTTTCAAAGGCGGGAATGTCAGTTTGTTGTCTATTGTGTATTTGTATTTTGGACTGTCATCAGTACCATTCACTCCATTTTTGACTATGGTTTGTAACGCTTGATCAAAAAGCGCGCCTTTTGTGGGCGTTTGTTCTTTAAACGATGTCTTATGTCTAGCTTTATGCTGTGAAAGTAGTTTCCAGAAGCCTTTCTTGTCTATCTCCAAATTGTTGAGTGTGGCAATTCGTTCTATGATATCTTCTTGGAAACCGTGCGTGTCGTATAATTTGAATACCAGCTCTCCAGGTATTGTGGTGGAGTTGTGTGTTTTCATGCTCTGTAATATATTGTATAATTACTAGCTAACCCGGCAAACGTCGCTTTGCCATGTATTTCTAGGAAACATTTTTTTAATTCAATAAAAATACCTATCTAGTATAATAAAAAAAAAAGTTGATCGTAGAGAGGTGAAACTTAAGGATTGTATGTATTTATGTATGATGTATAAAAACATCCATTTTTTTGGAGTGGACACCACTTATAACTTAGGGGTTTGAAAGATAGATAGTAGCTGTTTCTCAGACTTATTGCATTAAAAAATTCATAAGAATCGGTCGGGCGGTTTGGATGAGTATGGGACCATTGTGACACGATAATTTTATATACATATATAAAGATTTCTTGGTGTAACTATTCTTTTGATAATATTATCAGGATATTTTTCTTTATAATTTACCACCCAATATGCGTAGAGTAGTAATATATATTTAAATACTACCAATTCTTCAATTCATCCAAAAGTTATTTAACTCTTTAATGGCTTAAGTAACTGTATTAATTAACGGCAAGTAACCTATAAAATAAATACCTGTTTTAACTCCTTATATCCAAGTGCAAAACCCGCCAACTCCACATCATTAAACGCCTCAACCTCTGGGTACTGTTTCAATAAATCCTTCCATTTCTTCCTCAAATTTGAACGTAGTTTACTATAGCTTTCTCTTTCATGCTCTAAGATAAGGATGGCGTCCCTTTCTCGCTTTACGAGCTCGGGATACGTGTCACCCAAACTTTCTGCCACGTATTTGTATAGCGTATTAAGTAAATTCGGGTTATGGAAGACGTCCGAGCAAATTTTATATGACTTTTTCATTATTTGTTTAAGGTTTACACTGAAATTAATATAATATATTATTAATATTAAATATATTTTTATAAATTGTTCATTTGTTAGTGTTTGCTTTCATATACACCTGCTTTATGTAAATGTAAAATCTAAAAATCTATTAAATAAATAAATTCCTACCTTGTTGATGGGAACACGCCATCAGCTAAACAGATACTAATCATTCTTGCATGGTCTGCTAAACGTCTGTAATACTGGTCCAATGTTGCATCCTTACTATAACTTCCAGAATATGGAGATACGTCCTTGCTATTCTGAAAACAACCATATGTTTTGTGTTTACGTAAGTATATATGTGGGTAGTTCAGCCTGATTCCTACCCGCATTGTTCGCGTTGCAATATGTCTAAGTAATGGTAAAACGCTGGAAATAACAGAATGGACTGGACCTACTGGAAAAAGATGTATAGGACGACAAAATAATAGATGGACAGATGACATTATAGAATTAGCAGGGAAAAACTGGATGAAAGTTGCTCAAGACAAAGATAAATGGAAAAATATGGAGGAGGCTTTTACCCTAAAAGGGGCCATATAAAAACTAGACCACTAAAAAAGAAATCTAACATAAATTTATACTAACACAACTAATACTAATATTATAGAATGCAAACTAACCAATTGTTGTATGGATTAATAAAGCTTTAATAATAATAATAATTAGAGAATTAAAATTATTGCAATTGATAAGTTTTTGTGCATACTACAAGGCACTGACAACATTGTATCGTAATTTAAAATAAGAATTTACCCCGTACGTAATAATAGCCATGTATAAGACCCTGAAACATATCTTTATGGTTTCGCCAGGCATTGTTTTGAAACATACATAAATTTCTTTTAGAAAGTTAGCAAAAGTCTTCTAATATTTCTTTTTCTAAATAGTTTTAAAGTAGAGCTTACTTACTGTATTGTTAAAAGATTAAAATACCTTTTCAATAGCCGTAATAATAGGTCTAAATAAATCTGTATCATAGTTTGATGGTACACCCTGTAGCAGTGCAGACATCCTTTCCAATCCCATTCCTGTATCAACATGATGTCGCCGAAGACTAGTTACTTTGCCATCTGTCTCTCTGAAAAAGGGATTTATTATTATAATAATAAATAAAAAAGGGTGCGTGTACTTATGTACGCGCGTAAGAAGTTATACACCTTTGGCATTATTAAAAATAGTATTTGATTGCATGCAAATAATTAATTACAATTAAATAATCAAAGACTGGAAAAGGAGTCATTATAGTCAATACAGTTCAGTTTACATTTGAAAAATTCAATAATTATCATTCTCTTACATTAAGTGTAACATAAATTCTATTATTATTCGAATGTTGTTTTTAAATTATGTCCAATGCCGTAGAATCTTCCGTGGGCAACTTCATTCTGTTAATTTTGTGTCACGGTGCGCGCGCATCGTAAAATTTCACTCTCATCAATTTTTCATAACGCGCCTAAAGAAGTATAACTTCAAAAACGAACATGAATTGATAATAGTTATTATAGTACTACTCTACATTTGAAAAAAAAATTATAATATGTTTTGATATATTTTGTTATCAGTGAACAATTTTAACACAAATCTTTATTAGCATATTGCGTTACATTGTTACAGAAAAATTTAAAAACCCCATTTCACATTTTTGTTAGAATACCTATGAATTCCAAACATTAGTATGATACAATGTAAAATAAATATGGCATAATATTTACTGCTTTCCATTACAAATAATGCCAGTTAATAAGTACTTGTATTTTCTTTTTATTACAATACTATTTATTTCAAGAACTGGTAAGTCATAATATATATTATTTTTCTTAATTGACAGAAACACTTTGAATTGTTTATCTTATTTTTAGGCTTAATTAGTTAAGACTTTGAAATTACCTTGATAAGCAATATTAATAACAAATTCACAAAATTTGAATATTTCATTTAAATGTCTAGTTGATTTTTTGAAATATTCCAGAATGTTCTAAATATCACTACAAAAGGGCTGAAGCAGAATTGATACGACCCCATGAAGGGAAGATAAGTAATTGGTTTTGTGAACAACTATGTTATAATAATGGTTGGAATGAGGGGCAATGCCTAGATCCCAAGTGGTGTTTATGCTTTGACTAATGAAGTATAGTTTATACAACTTTTATGCCATTAAAAGACTTCAATCTTTGCAGTTGAATTTAATCTTAAATGTATAGTTAAGTAATATGTGATTTCTTTGTTTAATTTTAGTTAGTGAAAAGTCCTTAATTCCTAAATTACTTTAGAATTATTATTAGGGGTCATCCTCCTTCATTCAGTGGTCAATTAACATATCATATTACTTAGGTCTAATTCTCTGTGAAGTACAAATTACTTCAGATTCATAGGCACAGAAAATTGATCTGAACAGAATACATTGAAACGTCTCTACTCTTTGACTCATTGCAGGAGCTTTGGCCAATATAAGCAACAAATATATTCATATCTACTACTTACCTATTACATTGAATAAATACAATATTCCATATCTCAGTAAGACTTCCATCAGGATGTATGTAATGAATCTCTGTACATGGTCCGCATGGACCACTCACACCCATCTCCCAGAAATTGTCCTTTGCTCCACAGTCTTTGATATGACTTGCCTTGACCCTGAAGTGTAAAAGCACTTTAAAAGACTAGTGACAAGGTACATAAACAAATTCACCACTATGACTGTGCTACTCTTTACAAAGCTTAAATTAAACAAAAACAAATATTAAAAAGTAGAGACAAATAATGAATAACATTAATTAATATTTTTGTACTTACCCAATTTCTTTCCATATATCTCTGCATTCCCTATCCTCTGTGAGTCCAATAACAACATCACCGCCAAAGTATGTGACAAGCAGGTTCTCAGGTTTTAATCTATATGGTCCCAATAACAAATCCCAGGCCATTTTACAGGCGTCTTTCTATAAGGAGTAAAGCTAAGTTAACATTAAATCTATATCAACTAAAAGTATCTAATGGTAAATACAATATATGTTTTATTGTATTAAAGTAACTGATTTGATAGTTTGTTATTTATTAATCTTTCCTAAACGACTAAAAAACAAACATTTAAGTATTCTGCATACTAAGCAAATAAAAAAATTATTTGTACCTTATAATAATCACCAAATGACCAATTGCCAAGCATCTCAAAAAAAGTATGGTGAGTGCCATCCAGTCCAACTAAGTCCAAATCATTGTGTTTTCCACCAATCCTCACACATTTTTGTGAATTTACTGCTCGAGAACAAGGTGGCTCAAGCATGCCCAGAAATACTCCTTTAAACTGAAATGTTGTAAATATTCATTAAAGTTTACCTGATTCCCTATTCTAAAAGATGGGAAATTATTAGGAAAATATGATAAATTTTTAACTGTAAATGTGAACAAATTACAACTTACTATAAAACGTTGCATACTTTTGTATATGATATTTTAAAAATAATAAGGAATTAATTAAAAGTAATAGTTTTTGTGAGTACCTGATTCATGCCAGCATTTACAAACGGTACCGTAGGATCACAAAGTGGTATAACCGAACTTGATTTAACATGTTTATGTCCGTGATTTTCAATAAAATAATCTATAAATGTTTTCCTTAAGTAAGCACTAGACGATTTTGATCGTAAAAAATAAGGCTTTCGCGAAATATCACTTCGAAATCGTCTGACCGGTGTCCGCAGCATTCTTGCTTAATACAATGAAATTCTATGTAGAGCTAGTGAGAAATTGTTATTTGAAGTTTAATTTATATTACGTCTTTTTCGTAATGAAAATTCTATTCGAGAAATGTATTAAGTACGGAAATGTTTTTCAATTTTTGCAACGTTTTGCAAAATTTAAGGCTCGCGACCTGGCGACACAGACTAGGAGTATAATTTTTAGTTTTTATTCTATGTTGTCAAAGTCACATAAGGGGACTTTCTCTAGAAATGATTTTTAATTATATTTAACGAAAGTTATAAACCATATAGTCCAGGAAGAGGTTTCACCTCGGAATGAAAGAAAGTCGGCTATAAACTTGTATAAAACTTTATTATGGTATTCTAAAACTTGTCCCAAAACTGGCTTTATTCGTAGGATGTTTGCGACTACAGATATTCCAAGGTTGAAGATCAAAAAATCTATTTTTACACATTTATTGCAATATCTCGTATCCTATGGGCTTTTTGCTTTTTGTATTTATGATATATATTGTATACAATATTTAATCCTCATTGAATTTAATCCTATAGGATTAAATTCTCTGTAAGTTTTGTATCGTAATTTTTAAATATCTTGAATTTTTTGAAATAAATTTTTGAAATAGAAGGCAGAGCGCGCGCAGTGTTGAATTATTTACAGTATCATTCGTGATTTGAAGTCAACCTGTTCCCAAAGTTAAAGTTGAAGTTCCCAAATATGTACTTGTATTGCCGCACTTGTTCCAACGTCTTTCCAGATACAAATGGATTAGGCCTTAAAGCGTCGTTTCGAGAAATGAGCATCACCGCATTATTAGTCGAATGGTCTATTTCACTAGTTTCATGAACTATTTCTAATAACAAGCATTTGGAGATCATCCATTGGCTGTTAAAATAGTGTCGTCGGCATAGAAAATGTTGTTGATGATCTATTCGTTAACTTATACTGCAACTTCTGTGCCCTTAATGGCTTCTTATATAGTTTTTTCTAAAGATATATATTAATAAGCAATGGATATGTGAAGTATGTATATTATATTTCATTTTCATTCAAGAAGTTGCCTTAGTAAAAAACTTGTTATAAGAAAAATATATTAAGTTGATTAAAAAATGTCTTACAGAAATGTATTGTATTTCTTTAATATAAATAAAGACTTAAATCTTGATCTATCTCTTTTATCGACTCGTTAAAACTTTACAGGATATGACACAACGATAAATTCTGATCTCCTCGTGATGAACATTTACGTTTTTTTGGACAGGTTTCTGATTACTCTGCTATTGCTATATCAAGCTGTGAAGGCCTTTGATGTTAAATGATAATTAGGGATGTGAAAAAAAAGTAAAAATCTATTTTTTTACATGATTTTTATTTTTAAAATATTCGATTATTTTTATGTCCCGACATTATGTCTGGTCTTTTATAACCCGGACCTCGAACTATTAGGGATATTCGATATACATCGATGTTTACAATGCGATACATTTAATCCGATTCTTTGAAGATGTATTGATATACTCGATGCATTGATGTTTTTTTTGTAAAACGTCGAAAGGATGATAAAACCAGTTAATTTTACAAAAACTCGATTTTGTATGCAGAATGTCACTATCCCTAATGATAACCTTGTCTGTCTCCTATTACAGATTACTTTAACATAGTTTTATGGAATGATTGGTTTTTGACATTGACGTTGATTAGAATAAAATACACAAAAATTATAAATACGAAGTCAGTCTTGCTACAATAAATTTTAATCAAAATTGTATTTCAGAATTCAGAATAATGTAATTCTTATACGAAATAACACACGTGTATAATAACAAGTGGCTATAAATGACTCTTAATTACTTACCTCGATTTATTGCTATAGTATATTCACTTTATCACTTTAGTGTTGTGTTTTGATAAGGACACGTCAACCCATTAAAATTTTAGAAATATGGAAATTTTAAGATTGTTTCTTTTATTCTTTTGCATAATAATAGCTAGTGCAGAGTTAGTGGGTCCAGAGGCCAGTAAAAAAGTGAAAAATGACGAAGAAACTACAGAACCACCGGACACTGACGAACCTGAGGACTATAGCGAAATAACTTCAGCTATGAGAAAAGAGATCAAAATGCTTCAAGAATACGCTGATGCTATGAGAAAATCCAAAGAATTACTGAAAGATGAAGATCCGAATGGTAATTCATGGTAGTTATAAGATAACTCTTAACATGAGAGAAATAAGATTCTAATAAGATTTACTATGGCATTGTTTTTGTGGTTATCTTTATAAAATATATATCTAGTTTTTAGATTTATATGCTACCAGATTGTTCCTATCAATCATATAAAAATAGTAATTTCAGAACCAAATGATAAGGATAACATGGATCAAATGAGTGTTTCGCGAAATACATTTAGACTGATTAAGAACAGTCTTCTGCGACAGACTGAACCAAGCTGGGTGGAAGCAGCCAAAGGAATGGTTGACTCCTTAGACACTGAAGTTGAGGTACTTATATTTCTTTATTAAAATGTTGGAAATAATACCGTTATTATAAGATTTAATAACTGTATTAATAATGATAGATTAATAGATTTAAATAATTATTCTAAAAACATTAAAATATTTGTATATATTTGCAGAGACCAGAAGAAAATCCTCAGGATTATCTTGATAGCCTACCCCCACTACCAAAAGAAGAAGAAGTTGAACTTTCACCTGAAATGCAAGAAGGTAAATTGTTCGCTTAAAGAAAATCTCTTATGCGACATTGGCGGAATTGTGATTTACACAGAAGTCGCCGTTATAAATAAATTGAAGTGAAAATCTCTTTGATACTGAGTGAGGGTAACTGATGACATGTCCATCCTAAGAGACATCAATGGCTGGCTTCATTTTATACGAGAGACACTATGCTTATTCTAAAGGACATTCAAGTTTTTTGTGCGACACTTTTAATATGAATAGTCTTAATCCCTATTAAGACTATTTTCCTTAAAAGTAGTAAATGAATAATCATTCATTTCCTTAATATTTGTTTTATTTATTATAAATATTACAGCAAAAGAGCTTTTCGACACAGCAGTGAAAAAGATAGATAAAAGATCACCCGATCTACGTGGGGCTATCTTGCAAGTGAAACAAGCGGCTGACAGAGGATATGCACCTGCCAAAATAAAGTTGGCCTGGTCATACATTTTTGGTGAAGGGATGGAACTTGACGTTGAGAAGGCAAGGAATATATTCTCAGAACTTGCTGAAGAGGGCAATGCTGATGCACATGCCGTAAGTTTTTATCCAAACTATGAGAAAAAAAAACTGCCAACATATTTTTGTTAATCATGCTTTATCATTTTCACCTATAATGGATTTTTTTGAATTTGCGTTGTGAGATTCCATGGTATTTTGGATGTTTTTGGACTAGATACTAAATTGTTTCCAAAACATTCTAAGAATTTTAAAAAAGTATACTTCCTTTAAACATAAATTGTGCTACAAAGCCTCTAACTGCACACAAGAAATTTTATATTATGATTGTAAGCATTATTATTATAGCTTTATTTATTCCAAACTCATTAAGGTACAAAATTGGACAGATTGTAAGCATTAATGACATACAAATATATATAGGGTCTTGGGTTCCTTCATGCAACCGGTGTGGGAGTACCAGTGTCTCAAGCGAAAGCCTTAGTCCACTACACTATAGGCGCTATAGGAGAAAGTGATTATGCACAGATGGCCCTTGCATACAGACATTGGGTAGGCGTAACAGTACCTAGCTCTTGTCCAAAAGCTATGGAGCTATATATGAAAGTTGCAAGTAAAGGTGAGTGTTAAATTATCTCATAGTCTTACTATTAGTCTCAAATCACTATTGAACAGTTATTCTTCTTCGATTAATAATAGTTGATTAAACATTAGCATAATTCCTTAACTAATTTCATCTTTAGTATATTTCTCTTTCATTTTACATCATTTATTTTATAAATGAAATTGTAATAGCCCACAAACAGATTAATAAAATCTGCAAAAGATTTACAGATTAATAAAATCTGTAAAAGATTTACAGATTAATAAAATCTGTAAAAGATTTACAGATTAATAAAATCTGTAAAAGATTTACAGATTTTATTAATAAAGTTAAAGATAACTTCTCCGTATTGTATATAGATTTCAAGCAGCCTGCCAGATTATGTGTTCTATGTGCACAACAAATACTTGTTTGTACGGAAAAACTAGGATAACAAATCAAATCAAAAACATTTATTCATATAGGTAACACACTTACTACAACTTAACAACTACACTTATGAAAATCAAAACAGAAATTACCCTACTATGTATTAGACCTATAAATAAACAAATTATATTAGGCACATAAACAGAACAATACACATCAACGATAGATATATTAATCTCGGGGAAACATATTTATTTAAAGAAAATTTTATATTAATCTTTTGTATTGTATTTTATTAATATACTATTTGTCGTAAATTTTGTTCCTTTTTAGAAACAAAAGTAAACTATAAAATATAAATTTGTTGTTTGTTTAATGTTTTATTTCAGTTTTCTTTTTTAATCCATTACTGTTTTATCCATAAGTACATTTATGTTTTCAGTGTCATATATTTTGTTTAATTAATGTAATCTATTTTGGTTTTGTGTTTTGTGTATTGTAAGCCCTCGTTAAACGTAAATTAATCAATAAAGTTTTTTTATTTAAATGGTCCTAATCCTTGGGATTGATTTGCTCAAGTTCAAACAATTTGTATGGCTCAAAACTTCGCATTTAAAAAGAGAGGCGGAAACTTTCTTGCCAGTTCTTCTTGCCCGCTCTAGTAAATGTAAATTTACAATTAATTTAACTTCTTTTTTGACGTTCATAAGTGTACTTGTGTATATGAATATTTTGAGTTTGTCTTAAGTGTTTTCTTTTATAAGGATATTTGCAGCTGTTAGTACACTTATAAAAAAAATATAGCATTGGGTTTTATTTTACTGGGTTTTACCACTGGAATATTATTGTTATGAATGCAATAGATTATATATTATACTAGCAAACTCGTCGAACTCCGTTTCGCCACCAGATGGCTTCGTTTTATGTAACATTTCGTTTGGTGATCCCGCTTTTCTGTTGAATTTTCCTGAATTTTCTTTGCTATAAACCTCACGGAGCCCGAGACCTTTCCAACGAATGCAAAACCGTGGAAATCGGTTCGTGCGTTCTGGAGGTATAGCGTCAGGAAGGAAAACCCGACTTATTTTTATATAGTAGATAATAGAAAATAATGTCTAATAGTGGCCAGCCAAGTGACATTTAGCGGTGGTCCCGCGATTCAAAGAACCCGTTTGATTGATGAAGCTGAGGGAACTGGACCAACTGCTGCGCTTGATACAGATCTTATTGAATACTACCAGTTGTTGGCTGAGAAGGGAGATGTTCAGGCCCAGGTAAGTGTAGCATTTAAATGTTTATTTTTGGAAGCCATAAGTGACTAAAAATATCCCTTTAAGATGCTTCAATCTTGGTCATGGCATGCTTTTAAACTAAAAAGTAATTTCTAAAACGTTAGGAATCGTCGAGTAATTAAAGAACAAAAAAGATTTGATGGCACTTCATTCTTTTTTGCAGAATTAAAATTCAAAATCATTTATTCAGTTAGGTAACACAATGTACTTGTGAAGTCAATAAAGAAATTCATATTAAATGCTTCTAATTTTATATTTAAATATTAGTATTTTATATTTTATGCAAAATAATTTATTCAAATCTTAAATAATGAATTGTAAATTAAAATGCCACGTGTTTTTACTATTGAAGAAATAAATTTAAAAAAATAAGTTTATTATTTGTATTAATTTTCGACACTTAATATTTTAATGACAATTTAATTCCTAACATATCTTCCTTTTTTCCCTCCCTCTAAGACTAGAGTTAAAAATTAGTTTGCCAAAGAAGTTTCACTTCCGACATGTGTACTTTGTACGCACGCACTTTTTTACGAATGTAAATCAACAAATCGTCATCTTTTGTCAGGTCGGTCTAGGTCAATTACATTTCCAAGGCGGTCGCGGTGTGACCCTGGACATACAAAAAGCTTTACACTATTTCAAACAAGCCGCTAAAACTGGGAACGCTATGGCCAATGCGTATCTTGGAAAGGTATTCTATTTATTTATTTTTTTATATAACAGGCAAACGTGCTGTTGTTAAGATGCCGCCGCCTATAGACACTCTGATTGCCAGAGTGCTCGCAAGTGAGTTGCCGGCCTTTTATTAATTGGTGAAATCTTTTCTTGAAGTACTTTCAGAATACCTTATACCTGTCATTGTGATGATGCAAAAATTGCCTTAAAAAACGTTCAGTTGTGGATTGTAGTACCCGTTAACTAACATATTTCTGTGTCTGTTTTATTCTTTATAGGTAGAGCCTACTGTGTCTGTTTTGTTAAATATTTTTTGTTATATTATGCAGTGCTCAATATATTTCAGATCTATTTAGAAGGAGGCGACGGAATTAAGCCAAACAACGAAACAGCGCTTTTTTATTTCAGAAAAGCTGCTGAATTAAACAACCCCATTGGTCAAAGTGGTCTGGGATTGATGTATTTACAGGTATATAGTCTATTTATAAGTGTCTAAAACATCCTTTCCTTTAGAACAGGTTTTGTCAACTAACTTTATAATACGTACAACTATAACTAATTTAAATGCAATTAAAATAACTGTAAAATAATTGTAAGGTTCACAGTCGAGGCCTGTGTAGTGTGTATGGCTCTGGAATGTCTAAACGTATTAAATTAGATATAACAATAACAATATCCTTTACTTCCAAAACTTATAAGAACATTGATGTTTTATTTGATAACTAATTTAAATACAATTGAAATAATTGTAGGCCCTGAGTTTAAGGTTCACAGTAGTCTTAAGTGAGGCTCCGGAATGTCAAAAAGTATTAAATTAGATATAACAATAACAATATCCTTTACTTCCAAAACTTATAAGAACATCGATGTTTTATTTTATAACTAATTTAAATACAATTGAAATAATTGTAGGCCCTGAGTTTAAGGTTCACAGTAGTCTTAAGTATGGCTCCGGAATGTCAAAAAGTATTAAATTAGATATAACAATATCAATATCCTTTATTTAACAACATTGAAGTTTATTTATATGAATCTTAACTTTACTTTTAACATGGTACGAACCAAGCCTGTACATTTTGCTCACTCAGGCTTCTTAGCGTGGAATTTCTAAATCGTCGGAGTTATAAGTAGCGGCACGAAACTCTAGCGCTGACCGTTATTGCGCAGAAGTAAAAAATAAGGTACCTGAGGGGGGCTAGCGGAATGAAGAGCGTCGATTGGCTCTCCAGTCGCATTTTGTCCCCCGCGCGACAGTACACATGCGCAGCAATCCCCTCCACGTATCGGCCAGCGCTAGACTTACGTGCCGCTGGTTATACGCCCCGAGAGTATAGCCACTCTAGAAAGAGAGAGAGTGCCTCTACACTAGGAAGGCACTCTCTCTCTACATTGTATTCATTCATTACATAGCAATTAATCGTTCATTATTTCGCTTATATTCTATTGTCGTACGTGAGTGGTTAATATAGTCAAACTAAAATCCTCTATTATTTAAAGCACCACGATGACCCAGGTTGTCAGCCTCCTCCATGCGGAGTGACACACAATGGTCGAATCAAAATCAAAGTTTCATTTATAAAATGCTTCTAAATTTACATAAACTGGAAAACTTTTTGTCATAGTTCGCGCTAAGTCTGACCCTACGTTATACGTATCAATCTATAATATAGATAACACAGTTGAAATCTGTTAAAACGACATCAAAGCGACTATAGTCGTATTTTTAATTAGACGAAGCCAACTGACAGTAGCTAATGTCACTTTGTAAAATAATGTTGTCATATTTAAAGTAATAGTGCTGCGTTCAGTTCTTGTTCAATCAGATGAATGAACAATGAGTGTGAATAGTTAATCATTTCAAACTATAAAAGAATATTATTTCTATTTGAAAATTGTATAAAAGTGCTCTGTATATCAGTTAGGTACTAGTACTATGTAACTACAATCAGTTTTTTGACGGCTTATTACAAAGCGCGGCGCGGCGACTAGTGCCATCACCGATCATTAATTCAGGGGTTTTTACTTTGTCACAACACTATTTTTATTTCATTAAAAGCTGACAACACCGTAAACGTCAGTTGATTTCGTCTAATTAAAAATACGACTATACTCAGATCGCACCTTGATTTCGAAACCGTTATTAAACCAAAGAACCAAATTTTACAGGAAAAAGTGCAATAATATTTTTTTCAATTATATTAAGTTTAAAACAATGTTAGTACATTCAAATTCTAGCTATTGTAAGGGCTATTTTATTATTTGGTCGTAAACACCGATAGTCGTAACAGCCAATGTCGTTGTTATTAAGTTTTAATACAATAGAATTAAGCCCGGACCTTTGATTTTGGTCAATATTACCGGTATGTCGTCGGTTTTTATATTATGAATATTTTTCAGGGTCGCGGCGTGCCAAAAGACGCCAATATAGCGTACAAATACTTTACGATGTCCGCGAATCAGGGATGGATGGAAGGACAGTTGCACCTTGGTTTCCTGTATTTAAGTAAGTTGAAGCTTTCTATTTCATAGAATGATAATTAAAAAAAGGGTGCGTGTACTTATGTACGCGCGTAAGAAGTTATACTTCTTTGGCATTATTAAAAATAGTTTTTGATTGCATGCAAATAATTAATTACAATTAAATAATCAAAGACTGGAAAAGGAGTCATTATAGTCAATACAGTTCAGTTTACATTTGAAAAATTAAATAAATAAATATTTAATATTATTCTCTTACATTAAGTGTAACATAAATTCTATTATTATTCGAATGTTGTTATTAAATTATTATCCAATGCCGTAGCATCTTCCGTGGGCAACTTCATTCTGTTAATTTTGTGTCACGATGCGCGCATTGTAAAATTTCACTGTCATCAATTTTTCATAACGCGCCGTAAGAAGTATAACTTCAAAAATCGTTATAGGTAAGTTAGGTAAGAAATTGATACATTCTGGGTCAGTGAATTGTGAGTCTGAAATATGTACATCTTATACACAAATTATCTTATACAAATTACATTACAATACATAAACAAAAGTGTTCACCAATTTCGGTCTTTTAAAACCCTTTATCCCTTTCCAAGCGGCTTGATCCCTTGGCGTTGCGTAGGGATGTGGCGCCTCTCTGCATCTTCTACAGTATTTACCATGGAGAGTGTTCAGAGGAGTTTGTTCGAATTAATACCTTCAGATGAGTTTCATCATCGGACGTCGAGGTAGAATACGAAATTCCAACCGTATTACCTCGACGTCCGTCGTTCCACAACTGAGCATTTATTAGGCAAGCATTTATTAGGCAGTTTTTGCCGCGCACTACCACTGTGGAACCAGCTGTCCACTGAAGTATTTTCGAACCAATTCGACTTAGGGACCATCAAGAAAAGAGCGTACCAATTATTAAAAGGCGTTGCCGCACTCGCGAGCCCTCTGGCATTGAGTGTCCATGGGCGGCGGTATCACGTAGCATCAGATAAAAGACCAAAAATAGCAGCGTGTTGTTGCCATGGTTACCATTTTTAAAAGAAACATCGTACATTTTTGTTCTATGGCGATTGAGAGGTTTTAATATCTGGAGATTGTTCAATTAATATTTATTTTTAGGTGGAACAGGTGGCCGTCGTGACTTTAAACAGGCGAACAAATACTTCTCTCTTGCGTCGCAGTCGGGTCATGTGCTGGCCTTGTACCATTTGGCCCAATTGCATGCGCAAGGGTTGGGTGTGATGCGTTCCTGTACTACCGCTACAGAGGTGAGAAGGATAGATGTATTTAAAGAATGTATGGGCGAATATATTCACAGTTCTTGTCTCTGTCTTGAAGCTGTCAAAAGACAATTTGATAGAGACTCAATTTGCAATTTGTCTCTGAATTTACAAAAGACGCATTTAAATTTAAATAAATGGCTCAATTAGAGTTTTTATAACTATGCTTTCCCTATGAGATCGTGGAAGTTTCTAGAGAATAATAGTAGGGGAAGGCGGTTCTGTCTGGCCAAAAGGTAAATAATATAATAAAGGCCGACAACGCGCTTGTAAACTTATGTAATGACTCTAACTTTCTTTCTAAAAAAATATATATTTGAATAAAACCAATCGCTTTGACCACGATAGCTCTCGAATAATGGAATCAATAGTTTATAGTAGTTTTTTTTTATGTTTTGCATAAAATACTTTTCAATAATCGATCGATGGATCGTTTCTGTAAAATATTTTAGAATTCGACAGATCGAATTTTTACATTTATCAATATAAATTTGCGAAAATCTGGATTGGAAATAATTTTTGATTATTTCCAATCGACTAAAGAAAGCGGCCGTTCGCCAATTCTTATTTTCGGGTACAATTTTTTTGAATTATAGTTTTTAGGTTAAAATTCAGAAACGTCAGTGTACGTCACAATACTTTGACATATCGTCGCTGTAGAATGATAACCTCGTATGTCCAGAGAACTAAACATTACAGGAAACGAAAAAAAAAATTCATTTCCTGTATATTAAAATATTATTATGTGGTTTTATCCATAGTTTTATCTATGGATATAAAATCTTATTAATAAATAAGTCCTTACTTCATAATTATAGCAGTTAAATGTTATAAGAGTCAAGAATAAAAAATAAATAGTTTGGAAATCCAAAAGTGCACGCTTCATCGCGGTCATTCACATTTAAAAAAAAAATCTAACACAAAAACTCAAGTTTTTTAAAACAAAATAACAAATAAAATATTATCTTTTAGTCTAACGCTACGAAGAATATTTAAACGTACATATTTAGTGGCGCCATAACTCTAAGATGAGGATCAGTCGTATTTTAGTTTTTTACAAATTATAATTAAACGACAGTACTTAGAACGTTAATATTAACTAGGAATCAGCCCGGGGTATAACTTTATATAATAAGAAAAAAAGTATTCTGGTACGATAAATTTTTCGACCAATTTCTCTGCCACATACATGAATCCATAAACAGAGACTGACGGACGTCCAAGAATGATTGATTTTAATGTTATTATTTACTATGTTAAACAAAATAATTGTTCATAAAAAATACCATATGTGCTTGATAGATTATTTAACTCGATTTTAGTGCACTCATATTATCCTGTAAGTGTTATATTAGTGAGAAAAAAGTCATTTAAGTTTCGAAAGACTGGGTTTTTTGACATGTTGAGAGTAGCTAGCACTGCGAGGCGTGCAATGGGTTTTTTGGCATACGAGGTTATCATTCTACAGTGACGATATGGAACTTTTAGTTAGCGCTGAGTCTCTGAATTACAATGTATGATAATTTTCAGTTATTTAAAAACGTATGCGAACGTGGTCCATGGTCGTCTCGCCTAATGTTAGGACACGCGGCTTGGCGAGCGCGGGACACGGATTCAGCGTTGCTGCAGTACTTGGCTCTTGCTGAACGCGGTTTTGAGATCGCCCAGAGTAATGCTGCTTATTTGTTGGATGATGGTATGTTTAAGGAAACCAGTGTTTCCGTTTTTAATTATCTGAAGCGTATCGGTAGTTTTGTAAGAATCAAAGTCGATTAGTATTTCAAAAACGTATTGCATTTATACTCTGATTTTTAATTCCGTAGAATTCTGACAGCTATCATTTTTTGACATGTCAGGGATGGCAAACCTTTTTGGCCATGAATCCATTGTATTAAGTAGGTGCTCCACATTATAAGTGGTTTAACGGCGAGTTATGATTACGTCCCTTTTCATCACAAACAGTAAAAAACGCACATAGCGTGTTTTTATAAATTATTAATAAATAAATGACGTCTGCCCCATACCACAATCTATACAATTGTGAAAACAATCGTGTTCTGTGGTTTTGTCACGTGACTTAACATGTATTTGACATGTGTCACTGTTGATATCACTGATGATAATTATAAATAATTATAAATTTCTTGTTTACTGAATTTGAATATAGTTTTACACATTTTCTATAATTTCCAGGTGAAGTCCAACTCTTCCCAGAGGAAGAAAGATGGCGTCGGGCTTTACAGCTTTGGTCCCGTGGAGCATCCCAAGGCTGTGCCTCCGCACGAGTCAAGCTGGGAGACTACCACTATTACGGGCTGGGAACCAACGTGGACTTAGAGGCAGCTGCTTATCATTACAGGTATGATGTTGTGTAATCATATTTTAACAATTAATTTTCCGTTCCCTAAACAAATGTGTTGTTTTTGCGATATCACTCCTCAAACTCAGCATTTTATTATGAATTTTCTGTACCGGATATTTCCAGTTTCTCTTGTTAACAATAAATAACAACAATTTACTTCCAGTTTTTAAAGATAGTCAACGTAAAAATATACTAATCAATGCTCTGATTAAGTGTTATCGCTGAAAGCCTTTATCCCCAGTTTGATCAACACGTCAGAAGTATTTAGCTAATTTTTAGTGAGTGAAATTTTAATTAAAAAATTATATTGACATAAATAATAGACAAGCTACTTATTTGTCAGATTGTGGATTGAAGTAAAATTTAAATAAAAAATAATTAATGAAATTTCGAAACAAAATATGTGTATTTAAACGTAATTTGTTTTCACTATTGATAGTGTTTTGCAATCTCATAGTTGCATATCCAATCATTTATTTAATTTAAAAGAAGAGTTTCCGTAAAACAATTTGTTAAAACACCTTTTAATGTACTTAAAGATAAAGAAAGACTAAGTTAAACGATAAAATTTTGTAATTGATAGTCTAATCAACGGGTTAAATTAACACCTAGGAAGCAATATTGTTAGTTTCCACAGTGATACTGTTTTAATACAAACTCTAATCAACGGGTTAAATTAACACCTAGGAAGCAATATTGTTAGTTTCCACAGTGATACTGTTTTAATACAAACCATGAGAGAAAAACGTGATTTCGGCTCGAAGGATCAAATTCCCATATTGCAGGATAGCATCAGAACAGCTCCACAATCCTCAAGCGACCTTCAACCTAGGCTACATGCACGAGCGAGGCTTAGGCTTAGCTCGCGACATCCACCTGGCCAAGAGGTGCTACGACCTGGCGGCTGATGCTGCTCCGGAGGCAAGACTGCCGGCTGCCTTGGCACTGGCTCGGCTTACAGCTGTTACGACGCTGTCCTCGTTGATGGATGTGAGTATAAATTTATTTATTTAAAAAACTAATATGATCTATTTAAGAAAATAATGATCATTTAAGGTGAGCCTCTGACTTCTATATCAGTTACGTGATCATTTCTTTTCTTATAGGCAAGTAGGTGATCAGCTTTCTGTGCCTGACGCTCGCTGACTTTTTAGAACAATGTTATTAATTCAATTTGAGAGTTTAATTTAAACTTGTGTCGCAATTTCGATGAAAGTATAATATATAGTGTTATTAACTTATTGTCTATTAATATAATTTGCTTGAACATTAGAAAACAAGTAATTTTAAATTAGACTTAAATTAATTTAAAAAAATAATTGCGCATTTACTTTCACTCTTGGCAATAAACTGCAGGTTTTGGATTCGATTACCGGCAAACAATTATGTGAAAAGAGATAAATAAAGTTATGAAATGTGTTTTTCCCAAGCTCAATTAGTGTGTTACTTGAACAATTCAATTTAAATAAATGATAATTTAGTCCATTGGGACGTCTACCTCATTGCGATATTAGCGGCTGCCCTTGGCTTAGTGCTTTACCTCAGGAGACCTCAACCGACTAACTGATTACGACCCGTTGTTATTGGAACGTACATTCTTGTCACTTAGTGACTGGTAATAGTAAAATCATATTTGTTTTCTTTTTAAAAAAGAGTTTTTCATTGTGATAAAGTTAACTAGCAAAATATAATCACGGTTTTTTTTAACTGGATAAAAAACATTGTTTAAAATTTAAAAAAATTTATTTTATTCGAATTAAAATAAATTCAATTTTAAATGAAATATATCCCTTTATAAAACTAAATTAGCCAATTTCTGTTTAAAAATCCGTCTCTTTTTCTTCCCATAAACAAGAGAGACAGAAAGAGTTCAATGCATACTTTTAATAAGACTGAATTTAGTTTTATAAATGGTATTGAAAATAAGATGTCATTTTAATTAAATAAATATCACAATTGAGTTAAATATTTCCTGGTTCAAGTTATTCATAGACAAAACAAAAACTCAAGATCCATACAGATAGAGTTTGTGGATGCTCCATTAAAAGGACCGAAACAGGTAGATGACTTGTTAGAATTTATCAGTCATTTGACAGTCCTAGGAAGTGATTGTGAACTGAGATTCGTCATGGATACCCGCACTAAAATGGAGGGTAGTTTCAAATGTGAAACTAACTATATGTAATAAAACTGTTAAATATAAGAAAGTGCTGTGAAATCATATTAATTCATGAAACCATTCTGCTTGTTTCCTTTATATTAACAATAATTGTATTTTCATGTTTTGTTCAGTGAGCACTAATTTATATAAAAATGAATTATTAATCAAAACTTTGAAATAAAGTACTGTTGTCTCTTTCCGTCAAATTGTATTTATGCTGTATTGAAAGGAGACTGAACAATGCTTCGTGTTTCTTATATGTCAGCAAAGTTCAAAACACATATTTTTTGTTTTGACATGTATCTATAATTGTTCAGTAAAATAGTAGGACACGGAAATGTGTCAATAAAGTTTGTCAGCGTCGATAACAGCGGTGTTTTGTGTGAACTGTATAAATGATTGTAAATAAAATTATTTATTAAGAGACGGGTTTTATTCTATATTTTCCTATTAAATATTATTGGTAGTAAATATTATCTAGGTCTGGAAGAAACTGCATTTAGCCATAGATTTATATCGTTATATAGGCCCCGACACCAAAAACTGTGGCATTGTTTTTTAATGTGTGCGTCAACATGGCGTCCTAAAACAGTGTAGAAGGTACGGTCGAAACTAGTATCATCTCTTTTTCTCCTACATTAGTTGCAAACACTACTTTCTCTTTCGTACACTCGCCATTTAAATTTGTTATTTTAGACAGTGCGCAAGGAAAAATAAAAGTTTTTAAATCAAATCGCAATTCTACGAGTGAAATGTTACACCTCTGGCTTTATTTGTGTTTCTAGACTTGTTGTTGCACTTTAAAAAGGCACACGATGGCATTTTGTGACACTAAACTGCTCGCAAACGTCCTTTACAACACGTCCGGCTAACACTGTGTTTAGGGGTGCACTGATCCCAGGTTAGTGAGTCTCACTCACTTAGACTGTGCGACAACACGGCGCGGTCTCACTGCGGTAAGGGCCTATCTAACGATATAAATCCATGCATTTAGCGGTAAGACCGGCCATACTTTGTCTTCATTTATTTATTTTTTAATTTTTGACCATGTATTTTGAGGGAGGGTCATAAAACCCCCAGCTGTTTCGGCCTGTATATAAAGGGTTTTTCAACAAGAACTTTGTTTTCTAAAACAAAATAAAACAAAGAATTTAGAGGAAAATGAATAAAATTTTTATTGTATTACAAAGAGAAAAGTTTGGCAATTATGAATGAAAAATGATATCTGGCCAATGTCCACCACGACCACGCTGACAGATGTTGATTCTTTCATTAAAATTTTTAATCACTTTTTGGCAAAATGGAGGGTCTATTTCGTTAATGACATCACGGATTTTGAGTTTTAAGGCTGCAATCGATTCGATTGGCTCCGTATAGACTCTGTCTTTAACATAGCCCCACAAAAATAATCCAGTGGTGTTAAATCACACGATCTGGCTGGCCACTTAACAGCTGAATTTCGCGAAATTATGCGCTCGGGAAATTTGGTTTGCAATAAATTGATCGTTTCATTGGCTGTGTGACATGTGGCATCGTCCTGTTGAAACCACATTTCAGTGATATCCATGTCATCAATAATAGGCCAAAATTTAGTGGTTAACATCTCGCGATACCGTGATCCATTGACTATTACTGCATTTCCAGCCTCATCTTCGAAAAAAACGGCCCAATCACGCCTCCAGACCACATAGTGCACCACATAGTAACACGTTGAGTATGCAAAGCCTTCTCAATAATTGCTTTAGGATTTTCAGAAGCCCAAATGCGACAATTTTGCTTGTTGACGTACCCTGACAAATGAAAATGGGCTTCGTCTGAAAAAATGATTTTTTCAGAAAACCAGCAGGTTGTTCCTGAATGAACTGAGCGAATCTGCGGCGATTTGAATGGTCGATCAAATCAAATCAAATCTTTAATTCCTGCACCAGTTGAATCTTGTAAGGCTTCAAAGCCAAATCCTTTCGCAAAATTCGCCATGTTGTGCTTTTTGATAACCCCAATTGTTGAGAACGTCGTGAAATTGACAAATTTTGATCTTCTTCAACACTGTGGCTCACGGCGGCGATGTTTTCTGTTGAACGACCCGGTCGAACACGTGTTGGTGTTGGCACATTTTGTACCGAGCCTGTCGACTCAAATTTCGCGACCAAATTCTTAACAGCGGTCCCAGAAGGACGATTATGCTGGCCGAAAATATCACGAATTTTACGAAATGTAACTTTAACAGAACCACCATTTTTTATAGTGGATTTGAATTATTTTAATGCGATTTTCGAGCGAAATTGAATTCATTGTAATAATTGCCAAAGCACCTGCTAACAGAATACGACCAATGTTTTAAAACTGGAAATTGCGGAGAAGGACGATTATGCTGGCCGAAAATATCACGAATTTTACGAAATGTAACTTTAACAGAACCACCATTTTTATAGTGGATTTGAATTATTTTAATGCGATTTTCGAGCGAAATTGAATTCATTGTAATAATTGCCAAAGCACCTGCTACGAATACCGCCAAAAACTAAATGTCAAAACTATCACGTTCTCGGTGTTGCCACAATTGAAAAACAAACTTCTTGTTGAAATACCCTTTATATGTACGTAATATAATCAACAAATGAAGCGTGGTTGATGTTATCATGTTGAATTAAACGTAGCTATATTAAAATTATTGTATTTTAATCTGATCCAATAATAGGAGTTAAATCATTGAACACAAATTCAATATTTATACTATGTGTATGAATAAAGGGAAATGTACACAGAGGAAAAATAAAGGCGAGTTGCAAGGAGTTTAATATTGAAGGAATAAAAAATAATTTGCGTTAATGATGACCAAGATTGTATGAACTACATAAGATTCTGTTGTAGTTCCAATAATTCAATCTTTTTATCAATGTCTTCTGCGCTAACCATGTACTCGGGCATTTGTTCTTGCTTTATAGTTGACTTATTGTTTTTCTGAAAACATGATTAATAATAGAAACTAACATGTCTTATTATATAGTAGATTAAATTGACAATAAAATAATGTATAAATATCCTTTTAAATTAAGAATTTCGAATATAATGGCTAACATTAGAGAGACATTAGAGATAGATAGATAAATAGAGAGAGCTTGTAGTAATAGCACAAATGGCCTCATGGCATCAGCGTGTCTCTCATCCCTAAGGTCATAGGTTCGAACCCCGGTTATGCACCAATGGACTTTCTATCTACCCATAGCATATATCACTCGTACGGTAAAGGACGAAGACACGGAACCCCAAGAAGTCGACGGGGTGTGTCAGGCACTGAAGGCCGATCGCCTACTTAAACTAAATTATCATGAAACAGATATCTAAGACCAGAGAAACTGACTCTGAAACGTCAACAATCTAAAAGCAAGTTATTTTTTATATCTTACCCAAAACTGTGCGTATTCCGGTGAAATGGATTGAAGATATGCGACTTTATCTTCCATGTCCTTAAGCCGTTTATAAATATCAGGCGATACGGGTGTCGTGTTCAAATACGATTCGATAGCTGTGACCCGCTCAGCGATCGAATGGGGCAAAGTTGAGTCTACTTTTTGGACCATTTGGGGCTCGGGCACCGTTTGTGGTCCCCATTCATTTTCGACACGACAAACTGAAATTTTATTTGCTTATTCATAAAATACATACAGACTACAATTATATATTTAATTATGTTTATTTAAGTAGCGAAAGCAAAATACATTTTATAAGCGCTTTTAAAATCAAACATAAATCTTAAGTAATTAGCTATTTCTTTAAGGTTCCATAAAGACTACTTTAAATTGCTATATTTGCATTTTCGTGCTTCTAATGTTTTATTTTTAGTTGTGTTAGTCAAACTTTTATAAAAAAAAGAAAATGTGCGTGTACTAGTGTACACACGTTAGAAGTGAAACTCCTTTATGACCTTATTTTTCGAAAAATTATCTATATGCAACTTTACAGAAGTTGGTTAAATAAAGTTAAATTAGATAAAGTTTAACAAAAGGCTTTTAATATCACAGACTTGAATACAAATAATACAATTATTTCATTTTACCTTATTACCACTAAGATTATTGCAGAATTTCATAAATTGTAATAGAATTTTTAGTATCATTGTTATCGTTATTATACATTTTTGTTATTAATGGTTTAGAATCTCTTTGAATCAACCCTGGTAGGGACAAGAAAAAGACGCGCGTAACGGTCAAATGTGACGCGTAACCGAAACATGTGACGCGTAACCGAAAAATGTGACGCGTAACGAAAAAATTTTACACAAAAATTTTTCCAACCCCGATAAAGAAGTTTCACTTCAAAAAGTCTTATGTGTAACAATTTCAAGACTTTTCTTTTCTTTTAGTATATATTATTTTACATAAAATCTTGTACATATTTGCAATGGGTATGTTATGTTTCCTTATTGATAGATAAATTACGTCAACTATTTCTCGCATAAGGGGCCATCCATAAAGTACGTCACACGAATTTTAGGACTTTTGCACCCCTCCCCCCGTCCTTGTCACAGGTTGTCACATTTTTATAACCCCCCGCTTGATGTGACGTAACACCTTTTTTAATTTTATGTATGTATTTAAAAATAATCGAGAGAAAACAGCTATTTTCATTTTTTACTTATTTTTATGAAATAATAATCTAATAAAATCAACATAAAGTCCATCATTTCACGAGCACTCGCCGACGACTTAAATCTATTTAAATCCTTACCATTCAAAATTCTCGTAAATTTTAGTGTCTCACTTGTATGAGAGATTATCGCAGAGCGAGAATGCTAAATTATTAATAAATATAGATCAAGTTCGTAAATTTTTAATTCACATCCAAACTTTGCGTTTTAGTATTTTAAATTGTAACATGTGACGTCACAAAAGTATTGACCTCCCATGCCCCTTGTCACACGATGTCACACTTCGGTGATACCCTCCCTCCCCATTAAGGTGTGACGTACTTTATGGATGGCCCCTAACTCGAAAATCCCTATATTCACCTGTTCATAAGCAAATCAGTCTATTTGCACTTTTTTAACAATATACCATGTCTTTTTCTGTCAAATTGTGTACGCACTATGATGAAAAGAGACAGATGAGTACTAAAGTTAAATTTGAACAAGGTACCGTAACAGATATTTAGAACTCTTTTACGATTCGAATTAAATCGGCATTAATCCTTGATGTGACTTAGTTAATTTACCATTCATTAATTTAGAATTTTAAATGTAAACCATTTTATATTTAATTTTGGCGTGCGTTTTGCTTAAGGATGCTCACCCTTCAAATGCCCTTTAGAATCGTTGCGTTTCACAAACTGCGTTCTCACTCTCGCACACGTCTCCATATCTTCCGTCTCATTCTCACGTCGCGGTATAAAATCCTGGATATTACTCAAGTTCACTTGCGCCCTCTTTCTTTCAATAAAATGGTGAATCCGCTTTTGAATCTCCTCGTTTGACACATTTATTTGAACTAAATTTTTATCAGCCATCCGTTTACCTGAAACGGAGATAAATAAAAAACCTTTTAAAACGTAAATATTTATTGAAACTTAAAACAACCCATTACCAAAATAACAACATGTTATCAACAGTTATTGTGCTTTTAGATCTTATTATAGTAAGCTTTGCTTACCTATAGTTTGGATAAACATTGCCGCAAAATTAGTGCACAACATTTAATGAATGACGTGGACACATAATTATAAGTTTACGTCAGAATAATCTAGGCACATTTATTTACAATGCTCATCCATTGTTTATTTTTTTTATTTTTATAACTTTGACATTTTACTAAATCTTTATCTTCATAAATTATATATAAAAATATTTATAAAATGAATTAACATCTTACACATGTAATAAATAATTGTAAATGGGATAATTAATTGAGGTAAAAAATGGATAGCAAAACTATATTATATAACACAATTCATGCAACAAAAGGATCATATAGAGGACACTTTGTGTCCGCATTTTTAATAGTAAAAAAGTACTTTTACAACAAGTTGTAAATTTTCTATTTGTTAAATAAAAATAACTTCTAAAAGTAACACTTTAAAAAAATTAACAAGCCAAGCTTATAGTAAGCAATATTTTATACTTAAATTGAAAAAAATAAATAGTGATGAGCTCCATGTGTATTGATTAAAAATACAAAAGATCATTCTACCATATTCCAAAATGATATCAAACTTCTGAACAGTATTTCCGTTTTGTAATTATCAATCCGTATCAGCCTGTAAGGCACCACAGTAATATTATATATAAAAATGTTGATTAGCCATTAGTTTAAATGGGTAACAGTGTTATCTATTGATTTTACAAAATTTTGGAATATGGGCCTTGTCAAACTACACTTTCTGAGCTTGTTTGGACCACGCACATTCAATGTTCTCTTTCCATACAGGCTCGCTGTCGGCATACACCTCTTTTTTCCAAATTGGGACGCTAGCTTTAAGTGTATCTATGCAATAGCTCACAGCCTCTAAGGAATCTCGCCTGTGTGGGCTGCTAACTGCTATCACCACAGAGGCTTCACAGCATGGTACAGCACCAAGCCTAAAATAGAATATCTTGTAATACCACTCTTAAAGATACCTATCTATACATATTGTAGAATATATACCCTGTTACGTCTGAACCAACTAAAAATATTCATACATTTCAAGTCTTTCCTCATTAAAATAATCCTTGATAATGTTTTCATGGTAATGCACAGCTGTGTAAATAGCAATTTGTGTGTTTCGTCGTTTGTATCAAATTATTTAATTTGCATATATAACAAGTATACAGCAAGGTCACATAGATAAAGATAACACACATAAATAACTTTATTATTTAGCAATGATGATGTAATTTTCATCATATTTATTGATAATTACAATCACAATTATAAATCAGACATTTTTTTATTAAGTAGGTGGGGTCCCTAATTAATAAAGCTTAATCTAATAATATTAAAAAAACAAACAATTTTAAATACCCTTATTAATTGAATTTATAAATTATGTATTTACCTGTGATAAATTGCTATCCCATGTACAGCTGGCCACTTTTTCCTAGCTTCATCACAGATACTTTTCATTGCCTTTAAGGCCATTGGTTCATAAGCTTCGTATTCAAGGCGTAGCACCTGGAAATTCATTTGAATAGAGGTCAAAATTTTAATAATGTTTCTAATAATCTTGTACTATGTTATAGTTCCATAAATCATTACTACATTGCCTCAGTGTGGGGTTATCAAAGGCCAGTATTATAACTTAGGACCATACTAACCTTTTTTCCTTCAAAGTTATCTCTGGTTGTTCCAACAAATATAGAAACAGCACCACAACTATCATTCACAACTAATTCACTAATATCATCTATACTCAATTTGTCAGCAGTTAGTTTTAAATGATCCATGTTTACCCTCCACTTAATGGTGGTATTACAGCAATATTATCAAATTCTCGTATTACTAATTCTCGGTTATCAGAACAAACTTCCTCATTCTTTGCTAATAATATATGATCCTTAATTGTTTCTAAATTATAATTCTTCGCAATAATATTAAGCAGTTGCTGGTATGTTATTTTTTCAGGTATTGTGATTCTTGCTTCTCGAGTACCAGCTAGTTCTTTAGACTTAGCAAAGAACAAAATTTTTACTGTCACTCCATGCTCAATTTCCATAGTTCATCCTATAAAGTATGATAGACTTAATTTAAATGAACATTTATTAATATATAAATACTTCAACATACAATACATACATACAGCTTTCTGTCTCAATGTAAACTCGAAAAAAATTAAATTCATCTCGGACAACTTTCATAAGTGTCCACTATTATTTATTAAAGCGATATTGAGTTATTAATTGATGTATATTAAAACAAAAATATCAGTCTACCGTAAAAATAGCTATGCAAAACTTTCTAATAGACCAATCAGTAGACCGTAATACATGGCACATAACTTGCATTAAGTAAATTATAACACGGTTTAAAAGGGCAATTAAATAGTTGAGGAAAACTTATAATTAACTAAAGTTACTATCATGAATTCGTATGGGACTACGTGGTTTCTTAATTTTTTAAAGTATAAATAAAATATTACGTTACCTTCCGAAATACGAATTTAATATAATTCAATAATTGTGATGAACTCAATAGTAGCAACTAGCATTCAACTAAATGTGAATTCAGAATTGTGAAATGTGAAGGTCAAAGGATGAAGTATGAACTATGAAGTGAAGTTTATAAAAATACTAAAGATGACAACCACAGATAATTATAATATTATGACTCTGTGATTACAATTTAGTTACTTCTTACGGCTGCAGTCGCACTTCTAACTTCTAAGTTCTGTGCGTTTTCCAATTACAGCACTAGAGCGCATTTTGCGGCATAATGCTCAACGTTGAGTGTTCCAACTACAGCAACGCTTCGCACAATTGAGCACTCTCAAAACGAATGCTCTCGCGTACTTCTCGCAAACAATACCAACACAGTGAAAGAAAATTGACCAGTATTTTTCTTTAAGTTGGCAATTATCGAAATTTTCGTTAGTAAATATTATTTATTGTTGAAAAATTTGTAAGGCTTTCTTTTCGTCATAGATTTTGAAAATAATTAAAGTTATTACAAACTGCTAAAAAAAAAATATATTAGTATGAATGAAGGTATAAATAGTTTTTTTATATTCCACATTTAAAATATGAATACAATTTTATTTTAAAATTCGGATCTGTAAACAAATTTATTTTACAGGATTATACTTTAGAAAAATTGCAATGGTTTTGAAAAAGTATATATTTTTTTAGAAATCATTAAAAAATATTACTCAAAACGTAAATGATGTAAACTTCTTACATGAAACTAAATATTTAACTGTTAATTTAGCTTGTTAAAACCTTATATTCTATTATTTTAATAAAAAAAATGATAATGAAATAATTTGATGATTAAAATAAGCGTAAAAAGTTTTCAACCAATTATTATTGTTTACCACATTATTTATACATTAATGAGGTTGCTAACTCAATTCATACAAATTCAACATTTTTTTTACAACACTGACTAAGCGCACTCTGCTGATGCATTTGAAAACTAATTCACGTTCCATTTAAGCTTCAGCATTATGCGGCATTGTGCGGCACTGAGTCGCATAATGCTCTGTAATTGGAAAACGCACTCTAACACTCACTCTACTCTTCAATCTTCACTACAGGGCTGCCAGATGAAAAAATCGCATGATTGTACACCAACTACAAAACATCGTATTCCAAGGAAATTTTGAAATGAAAAGATCGTACTATATAATAGTGGAAAGCTTTCTTTATAATTACTGGCTGCCTTTGTCTTGAAGAATGTAACTTTAAAACTCCATATGCTGAAACTATTTAAACGTCACAAACATTGCACCTGGCTTTAAATTGGGTTGTACCTGGCCCTAACCAGTCGTTAAATAAAAATCTAATTTTTCCCAAAAATCTATTTTTTCGAAAAATCGTACATTTTCTGTACGATCTTGGTCTAGCGATCGTACGTGACTAAATATGACAAAAAATCGTCTACATCTGGCAGCCCTGCTTCACTACAAAATTGATTTCCGGCTAATAAATTTTTTTTTTTTAACAAAATTGATTGAAAATTGACCATCATTGGTCATTGAAAAGCACACTTCACATTTTTTTAGATTTACCACAGACTCTTCTTTATAATAATACTCTTTTATCTTTAGTTTTGTATTTTTTTTAATATTTTGTTTACATTACTATGTTGACCATTTATTTAGAGCAGCAGCAGAGTCCAAGTAATTTTGGTGTCTAAAGATAATTAATGTTAAATAGTTAAAAATGCAAAAAATATTATTAAAAAAAATATATTAACATCTTAGATTTACATAAGTTAATAAAAAAATAGAAATAGATCCAGTCCTTAGCTTTATAATGTAATCTGTTATAAACATTCGTAATATCTGTGAGATCAGAGATAGGTATTGACGATTGACATTGACAACGATTAATCACCGATTGCCCGTTGCTGTTTGAAAAATTAAAAACGGCGTTTATAATTCGTTGTTATCCTCCTTTGAGTAGCTCGTAACGGCTACGCGTTTTGGCAAAATTCCCTCGGGCGCTTATGTTATATAAAATAAACATTGAGTGACTTCGTGTATAAAAGAGCTAAAAATAGATTATTCAGAGTGAATTGCGTGTTCGTGTATTTTTGTTTTAATTTTTGACAAACTTCGTTTTAACAAGATATAACTTAATGTGACTGTAAAAAGTGCATAGACTATTTAATTAAAAAGATAAATTGAGTTAATGAACAATGGCTCACGTGGAGCCTATGGACTTGGACGGTATTGAAAGTGACTTTGATAACAAGGAGAATACATTTCATATTAATAATGCTTTGCCAAGGGCGCCGTGTTTTGAAAAGGTGCATGATAATTTGGACGTCTCAGAGGTGAATCATATATGCTCTATTACTCAAGGAACTTCATCAATGTCAAAAAGTTTTACTGCTAACATTGATGATAAGAATATTTCTGTTGTTGAAGACCATCACATTGTAAATAGTAACTCCAACCTTACACGTTCATTGAATTCTACATTAGCCAATTGTAATGGTTTATTAAAATCACCAAAGTCTTTGCCATTACAATCAATAACAACAAGTCAGTGTATAGACATAAATATAAAAAATACCATTCACAAAGGGTCATTTGATGCTAAAAATAATATAAATCTGAATATTGATGGAGCCCATATGGAAAGCTTATCATTACCAAGTACATCTTCATCTTTGGGTCATACCCCAGAAGCCACAACTCCAACAAAAGAAATTCCAAAAGATGGCGGCTCACCTATCATGAGAGGGTTAAAGAGTGTCCTCAGCATGTTTAGATCATCACAAAGCCCAATTCCACCTGTACAAGATAGGGATGATGAAAAAAAAGACTCTCTGGAAGCTGTTTTGAATTTACAAACTGTTGACTCCAACCCTCAAACCGGAAGCGTCTTAGCTTCAACACCTATGAAAAATTCAAAAAGAAATTGTACTTTGAAAGAAAGTGTTACGTTTAATGATGATTTAGATAGAGAATTACAGTGGAAAGAAGATTCTGCTGTATTTTTCAAAGAAGAAAAAGTGCCTTTACATATTTTATTTCCTACGCATGTAAGTTCTAATGTTAAGCCTGCTATTAGTAATATAGTTCAAGATGATAGGAATATTTCTCTTGAGTACATGGATATTTCTTTAAATGAGACTATAACAGCTAATAACATTAAAGAAATTGAGAAAAGGGATGCCAGTACTGTTATAAATAATTATGAATCTGATTCAGAGTTTAAGGATTGTGAAACAACATTAAACAGTTCTGAAGCAGATCATAATAGTGGAAATGTACCACTTGCTGCTAAACTCATAAATAAAGATCCTAACATTGATATGTCAGGTCTGGAATTTGAAAATATGGACGTTGTCTCTAGAGTAACCAAATCAAAACTACAGGAAGCATCTGATATTACACTTAATAGTGCAGTTGTTATCAAAATGGATATTAGTGAAGTTGCTGATTCAAATAAAGAAGACACCATTAGCCTTGACTCGAAACTCAATTCTTATGCCATTAAAGAAACTATTAACATGGATGACATAGTAGGAAAAAGGCTGCAAAGTACTGAATTGGAGAATATTGCCATAAAACTAAATGAATCTGTTGATAATAGTTTAGGTACTGAAATGATAGAGAATGTAAATTATACAATAAATAATCAACTAATTGTAGAAAGTGTAGGGCTAAATATTGATTATGATAATAAACCTCTGAAATTGAATAAAACTTTAGACCTTGGCTCTCCAGACACGAAGGATATATTAGAAAGTGAAACCTCAGACAAATTTTGTACACAACCTCACAGTATTGAGGAAACTCTAGAACCAAAACAGCCACAAACAAGTATTGAAATGGAAGAAGAAATATCAAATAGAACAGTTGATATTGTAACTCACACACTCACACACACTGAGGACCTTTTATCTTCTGAAACAATACAGATGGAAGAGGAAGTTAGTAAAATAGATAATAAAGATTTATATGAAACCCTATCAGATAATGAGGATATTTTAGACAGAAATACTAAAATTAACATTGGCTCTGATGTTAGTAACAGTCATGCAATAACTACTGGAATAGAGGCAAATAATGATAATAATCAAGTTTACATTACAGAGGCTTCTGTCGATAAAGAAACTTATACTGAGTTTAAAAATGAATTTCCTAGCAATAGAAAACATGAAACCAAATATTCCGAAAATTTAGATTTCAATACTGAAATTGATGATGAGATCAGTAAAAATATTATTAATGAATCTGACCTCCCAGATGTGGTACAATCAAATGAAAACCCCGAATTTATGTTTAAGGGAGATGAAATTTATAAACATGATATTGAAATGGTTCACAAAAGTGATGTCGATTGTAGTGCAGACCAAAGTGAATTGGAAGATCAAAGTAGTATTCAGGTTACCACAGCTGCTATTGACTCAGGTATGTTGCATGATAATTGTACAATATTTCAAGAACAAGTCATTGAAGATTTACATTCTGATATTGGTGATGTAAAGGATAATATTATTAACAAAAATGACCTTAAAAACATAGACATTCTTCAGTTGATTCAGGCTACTGACAGCACTGACATTTGTAATAATACGTATGACAGCCAAAATATAGAGAAAGATGTAAGCAAAGACCATATAGTAGAACCTTTAATTGTATCTGACGAAAATAATAAATCCCTGACCAATATTAAAAATAGTGATTTAAAATATCAAGCTGATAACTCTTTCCAAAAACATCCTGTTTCTGTATCAGAGCCATTCTATGAGACTAAAAATATAATTTCTGAATATAATATTTTTAATGATGAAAGAGTTTGTCTGCAACCTGATATACTAAATGAAAACCAAATATTAGCTTTTGAAGGCTCTTCAAAGATAGTTAGTAGCACTCACATTATGAATGATCATACACCCCAAGAAGATTTTGTTGATAATTCTAGTCATACGCAAGTTGAACAGGCTGTTTTATCAAAAAAGGAATATGAATCTTCTGCAGATATTGAAAAATGTGATACGCAAGTTGAAAATAAATTTTTTAATAGTACTGTAAATTTAGCTAACGATGAAAACACAATGCTCAATAAACTAAGCTTACTAAATTTAACAGTTACAGGAGATAATAACCTCACGGAAGAAAATTGGATAACGGATTTGAAAAATGACTTTAATGTAGAAATAAATGTTTTGAAAGCTTTAAATTCCAATGCGACTATTACAAATCAATGTGATATGATAAATGAAGAAGTATTTGAAATAAATTGTACAGAAACACAGGAACCTCTCTGCAAAACTCAGAAATTAGATCAAGATGATTTAGAAGTAGAAAATATTAACAAAAGCCAAAGTACATGTACTGTGGTTCTCGACAATCCTTTTGAAACAAAATCTAAACTACTTGAGTCACCACCTACAACTCCTAAAATGGAACCAAAGGGGTACAATTTCAATTTTGACGAAATTAACGACCCGTTCGCCACCAAAACTAAGATGAGATCTTCACCGCCGCAAACGAATTCAGCTACCGATACTTTTACGCCAATTGAAACCATGAATAAACCAAACAGTAGACAAAAGTTATTGCAGAACAAGAGAAAATCGCAACCCTTATCAAAAAAGCTAAATGCTGTCTGTAAAAATATAACGAACTCCACTTTAAATGAAGCAGTCTCATGTCTAAAAGAAAATAATAACATGAAATTAAATGAAACCAAACCAATTGAAACTCTTCAAACTGAAGACAAAATTGAAATTCAAAATGATGCAAACGGAAACAATATTGACGGTGTAATTGCACAAGATTCAGAAACAGATAATATTGTTATTAATGATCATAAAATACATGATTTGAACGTTTCTTACGATGTTAGTGAAAGAAATGTATTTAATTTACCTGAAATCGACGATAGAAATTTTAACCCGTTCACTACTAGAACTAAAGTGTGTTTAACACCACCATTAGTCAATGATACCTTAAACGCAGATAACATCGAGCTCTTAGATTCAAATAAAAATAATGCTACGGTGATTGTTAATAACGACGATACTAAAGAAACTCCGCAAGATAGAAATTATATTGATCAATCTAGTCATGAAGACGAGACCTTAAAAGAAACAAACACAGAAGATGAAGATACAATTGAAGGACCATTCTTAGAAGAAGATAATTTAAGCGAGATCGAAAAAGTTGACAATCTTCTTAGTGACGAAAAGCATGATTATAATATGGCATTTGATGACCTTCCTAAACAACAAACTGATGATGCTGAAAATGAAATGTTTATTGATGCCGAAGCGTTTGAATTTTTATTGAATCAAAATCAGGCCAATATAGTAGCTGACAGTGGTAAAGAGAGTTTATTTCTCAAGTTTGACCCTTTATTTGCAAAAAGAGTATCAAGTGATGGAATATTAGCAGCATTAAGCGATTTTCAAAAGAAACAAAGCACGCCAAAAAAGGAAAAACAACCGGAAGAAAGTTATTTATACGCCGAAACCACTAACGCATTTCCATCATGTAGTAAAAATGTTCCCACTTTTGATCATATTGATGAATCAATTATTAATATTATATCTAAACCTACTATGGTAGTGAATCCAGCTGTTGCATCCCCTAGAAAAAATACAACTCCCCCTAAAAGAAATAGGCAATCTTTAACATTCACATCTCCTGCTATGGCAGTTATAGATAAGCTTCTTTCCCTTAGTGGAAATACTAGTACATCCTTATGCAACGATACGAGTATACCTCAAGATACAGAACAGCAGCACACCGATGTAGCCCTCATGCAGTTAAGAGAAATGTTAGCCGAGAAAGAAATGCACGTACAGGTGTTAAGAAATGATCGTAAAGAACTAACTAACAGGCTCGGCGCGTTGGAATCTCAAGAGAGAACTTTAGAATACGAAAGTGAAGACAGACTAAGAAAAATAAAAGATTTAAGCAATGTTCTGTCAGAAAAAAATAAACAAAACAATAATATGGCGACTGTTGTTGAAAAATATGAAAGGACAATTGCAACTTTAGTTGCTGAACTCGAACATTCTAAGAAGCAGCATGCTGAAGAACGAATGCGACTTATTAAAGACCGTAACGAACAAACTGCACATTTATCAACTTTGGAAATATCATTTAACGACTTGCACAGCAAATATGAGAAGAGTAAACAAATTATTTTCAGCCTAAAAGCGAATGAAGACTGTTTGAAAAAATCACTTCAAGAGTTTGAAGATAGTCAAGTGAAGATTGAGAACAACTATGAGCTGTTGAAACAACACGCAACCGGAAAGCTAAACCACGCAAATCAAGAACATGAAAAGAAGAAAAAAGGTCACGAAGCCGAGGTTTTGAAGCTACAGGCAATGATAAAAAGGACGGAATTACACATATCATCCCTCGAGGAAACGCTGGCGCAGAAAACTAAAGCGAACGAAGAGTTGACCGCTATTTGCGACGAGCTAATAAATAAAGTCAGTTGAACTATAATTAGACACAGTCTAAACAGCTATAACTCTTTGTGATCTAGAATTCATGGCTTGTGTACTTATCATATGATAAGTCGCATTAAGAAGATGTCGCGTAATTGGTGAACTGGCTCATGAGACAAACTATGCGCGAACTTTTGTAGTGCTTTATGACGATCTAAAATTAGGACTATTATTTTTATTATTATTACGACGACTAACTGATTTGATCCGAATCTGAATGCCAAACAAAACTAGTGTCGCCGACGTTCATAAGTTTATGGTAATGTGTTTAATTTCAAGTCTTGTTTTTAAAGGACAAGTAGTTATGCTGGCCATAATTAAGTGTGTCTAATTTTTATTTACTTTATTTAACGTTAAAAGAATAATAATTTTTGTTTGTTAAATTGAAATTAGTATTTTTGACCTCTGTAGATTAATGTTTTGCTATATTTGATATTTTTCAGAAGTATTTAAGATTTTTTTTATTGTGCGATTATGGACTTTAATTATTTTATTATAGAGAAATTCTATTAACTACTTCCCTATTTCTTATGTTAATTAGGTATAACAAATTCTTAGCGTTATATAAATTAACATTAATTGGATAATAAATATGACTAGATGTCAAGTCGGTATGTAAAGGCTGATATCTGATTAATATTTTTTGGTCTTTTAAAAATAAATATTTTTGTACGTTTTTTAAAATACTAATATTTTTTTATGTGCTAATAATGTAAAGTTCCAAACTGAATTCGCCTATACAAAAATATTGTACACGGGTTGTTAAAAGCGAACTATTTTTGTAAAATATTTTGGTTTAATTAGATATTTTAGTTATTAAAGTCATTGACCTCGGTAACGGTTCGTTTTATTTTTACCCATCTCGTAAATGTAGGAAACGCTGGTTTGTTTACGACTTACAATTTTGAAATGCGACCGAACAAAGAAAGCAGTCTATAGGAGTTTAATGCAAGAAAAAATAAATCAGTGGCGCTACAACTATTTTAGGTCAGGGCCTCAGGTGTCTGAATCTGTTTCATGATCATTTGTCTTATAGGTAAGTAGGTGATCAGCCTCCTGTGCCTGACATATGCCGTCGACTTTTTGTGTCTAAGGCAAGCCGGTTTTCTCATAATGTTTTCCTTCACCGTTCGAGCGAATGTTAAATGCGCGCACATAGAAAGAAAGTCCACTGGTGCACAGCTGGGAATCGAACCTACGACCTCAGGGATAAGAGTCGCACGCTGAAGAAGCTGGGCTAACACTGCTCAATGCTATACGTATACATATATAGAAATAATTTGTGTCTTTTGTACTGCAGTCATATGCTTAAGATTTAGTTCACTGGAGTATTTTTCTTAACCTACTTTTCTTTTACACGCATCACTAATTAATAATTATATGTATTAATTACATTCACCGCGGTCCTAGAGAGTTATTCAAGCATGAATTGTTCATATGACCAAGAAATCTTTGCAATAAGAAAGTATATAAAGATTGATGAGTTGCATATTTTTTATGTTTCGTGTCACTAGATATTTTCACACACTTTCTAAAACACTCAAAAATAATCAATTAACTCTTAGCCATCTTTCCTGTATTACAATGACTTGTAGCTTTGAATTTAAATAAAATAAATAATTACAAGAAATATTTGTAAAAACTTATCAATTAAATATTCTTAACTTGATAACAATCTCTCAAATAAACTTTTCGTAATTTCTTGACCATCTTTATTAACAATTATGTACCTAAGCGGTACCTAAATCTATTCACGACTTGTTAGATTTTTGAATGAGAGATTTTTAACTTTGTTTAGGTAAGCATAACACATGTAAATTATGGTTCCATTATTCCCATTAATCACATATGAACTAGAAAATTTGGTACCAACGTGTACCAGACAATTATTAGTACCGGGAGCCATTCATACTTCCGCTACCTCCAAAGTAACCCGCTCCTGTGCCAACCGGTTGCCATGGAAACCAATAACAAACACTGCCAGACATTGTCACTAACAGAAGTTCGTTCCGATGATTTTCCAATGTATGACGAGACTGTAGAAGTGGATGCCAACGAAATTGATAGCCCTTCTGAAGACGAGATGTCCAAGTTCAACCCTCCAGTCCGGCATACGGCGAGACATGACTTTGATTCTGACTCCGCCAGTGACGACACGCCAGAAAAGTTTGACTTCTCAGAGGAGGATCAGGTATGTAGTGTATTTTGGCAAAGATTTCTTTATTGCTAAAATCTTTGCATTACGCTGTTCAATCGACTTTGTAAGAAAGGATTTTATATTTTCAACATTCAAGAGCTATATTATGTTTAAGTAACATATATTATTCAGACTGAGTTTCACTATCGGACGTCAATGCAAAATACAGAATACCATCCGTATCACCTTGACGTCCGTCGTTCCACAACTGAGCGTTTTCTAAGGCAGTTTTTGACGCGCACCACCACTATGTGGGACCAGCTGCCCACTGAAGTATTTCCGAACCAATTCGACTTAGAATCCTTCAAGAAAAGAGCGTACCAATTCTTGAGGCTACGCATTTGCGATACTTCTGGTATAACATTATTATAACAGTATTTAAGCTAGCAATTAGTGTTCAATATTACTTAATTTGTATAATTGCAATGAACCATATGAGCAAGAATCTCATAATTCTTTTGATACAGAGTTCGCTAGTTTCTACTTGAATTTTATTCTAAACGTGTTTCAAATCGTTCCAAAACAAGTGTTCCTGTTTATTTTAAGATCAATGATAATGTTTCAGTCGCCGGATCGACAGTCGAAGCATTCGGATAAGGATAACAATACAAAAGCTAAAAATAACGACCTCTCCCGGCAGTCCAGTCGTCGGCACGATTCTTCTAATTCCGGTAAGAAGGAACATTATATGGAGCATTGGAAAATATCGCTTAAAACAACTTACTTAAGTTACAATCTTGTAAATTTTATAAGTAACACTGTCTCCTAAATATGTTTAAGTTTTAGCTTGTTTGTCACGAAGAGTAAAAGTTCGAGACTTTGCGCTGAATTAAAACGCATACGAAAGAAACTTAGGTATTTGATTTGCATACGGGAGTCATAATTTTTGCTAAGTTTCGAGTTAAATCTTACCCAAAGTGCCACAAGTCGACAGAGACAAAAACAGTGAGACAGTCCACAAATTGATACTGTCTTCATAAAGCTTCATTTTATTTGGAAAATAGGAGATAATATAATAAAATAAAATAATAAAATGATTGCCGGATCATGTCACGTCTGTAGAGGCTGTCGACCAATCACAATCAAGCGAAACGCGCCGTTTGTCTTTTGTTTAACATTGTTAGGCTGATTAACTTTTTTTTTATAAATTGTGACTGTGACAATTTAACATTTCGATCTAGCCTAACTTAGGACTACTACACCACTACTAAATATTATATTTAACATAAGAAAGTGTCCAATAACATAAATTACCAGCAAATATTTATTGTAACAAAATGCTTTAACAATAATATAAAAAAAAAATGTGCGTGTACTAGTGTACACACGTTAGAAGTGAAACTTCTTTATGACCTTATTTTTCGAAAAATTATCTATATGCAACTTTACAGAAATTGGTTAATTAAAGTTAAATTAGATAAAGTTTAAAAAAAGGCTTTTAATATATTATAAATTTTTGTTATTAATGGTTTAGAATCTCTTTGAATCAACCGTGGTAGGGACAAGAAAAAGACGCGCGTAACGGTCAAATGTGACGCGTAACCGAAAAATGTGACGCGTAACGAAAAAATGTTACACTAAATTTTTTTCCAACCCCAATAAAGAAGTTTCACTTCAAAAAACTATCCTAAATATATAATACCTTTGTTATTCCTTTTATATTAAAATTATAATTATTCATACATCTTACAATTTATTATAATATATGTATGTATATTTTTTTGTATAAATAGATAATAATAATATTATTATTATTTTGTTAACATTTTTTTGTTATGTTTATATTTGAATGTGTATTCCGTTTCTGGCTTTTGTGTACAACGTAATAGTTTAGATATTATATAATAAGTAGCTGTAGGAATACTGATAAACAAACACTTCTTACAGTCTCTATTAAAGGGAAGACACTTGTGTTTGTGTACTATTTTTGATTCGCTTACCACGTGCACTCACACTAATTCACTAATTCGAATGGTTTTATGTTTTTCAATCTTTTCAGCCTTATTTACCTAAAGGATTTTTTTTCTACTAATCATATTTCAGTTTGAAGTTTAAAATCAGTTGTTTTTTTTAATAGATTAAATGAAACTTGGTAATCACAGAAATAGTGGTGTTCTTTCAGATTTCGTAGGTTCAAGACCTTTTTAAGAAAGCCTCAGTCGTACTTTAAATTTCAGAATCGGATAGTGCGGATTTAGAGGCAGTGTTAAATCGACCCGACCCAGTGCTGCCAACTAGCGGCAAAAAGCGAGGAGTCGTTATACCAGCTGAAGGGGCCTATGATCCTAAACAGTTTGCTGATCTGAAAGTGCCAGCTGAAATGGAGAACATCTTTCAATATATCATGAAGTAAGAACAGTTTTATTTTATAAGAACGGATTTTGCTACGCACACTTTTACTTGGGTTGAGTTTAAGTAGCAGTCACATATAAACGCTATTTGACAGTATGAAATATAAAGCGTTATTAGTTACTAGAAATCTGTATAAATATATCTTTAAATGGGTTATAGAGTAAAATAACTAGTTGATAATTAAAAATATTGATTTAAAACGTCTATCCCGTGACACAAAATGGTCACAGATTAGTTGAATCGACGATGACGTACCATGCTAGTAAACAATATCTTCGCCTGTCTAAGCCTAATACTATTCTTGGAGTATTATTTCGTCGGAGACCATTTTTGATCGAAATATATCTGTTTGTGTAATTTAAGAATGAAAGTTACGGCCTCCACAAAATAGGGCCCCACAATAGACTTCGAATTTTTTTTAAAATTCCGACTAGTATATTGACTTTTAGCAAGATCATTTGAAAAAAGATGTTATGTTATACTTGTAAGCATATTTTCAAGTTTATTCTCCATAAAGACTAAATCCTCAAGTATTCAGCCGTCTCTTTTTATCACAACGTAAACACAATTTGTCAGAAAGAGATAAAAGAGTACTTTTGTAAAATACTGCAATTACACTGGAAAGAAGGTATATTTCTTACAAATGAAAACGAAACCTCGATCTTGTAATAATATTTGGTAAGATAATACGATTGTCTTCACAATGTGGTCTTTGTGGGTTTAGTCACATGATATACAATGAAAGTACACATTGAAGTGAAAGTGAGATGTAACTTTATCTTTATTTGGGAAACAGTTTTTATTTTAATTAGAGTCACAGACTTTCGAGATTTCTATACACTGTTTTCAGTTCATTGGTTGGTCTAATTTATTTTGACTTCCGCCTTATGTAATAGGAGGCAAACGGGTAGTAGGCTCACCTGATGTTTAGTAATACCGCCGCCCATGGACACTTACATTGCCAGAAGGCTCGCAAGTGCGTTGCCAGCCTTTCAAGAAATGGTACGCTGTTTTCCTGAAGGACCCTAGGTCGAATTGGTTCAGAAGTAATTCAGTAGGCAGCTGGTTCCACATAGTGGTGGTGCGCGGCAAAAACTGCCTTGAAAAACGCTCTGTTTTGGAAAGACGGACGTCGAAGTCGACGAATTGTTAAATTTTTGTCACTTTATATAAAACCATCATGGTTATAATATTTATACATTCAATCCTTGATCAGGCATCACACTATCTAATGGTAAATGTAAAATAAAATAAAGAAATCAGTGGCGCTACCACCTTTTAAGGTCTGGGCCTCAGATATCTTTATATGTTTCATGATCATTTTTATTTTTTTTATTTTTATTTATTTAATGCACAAAACACATTACAATCTTTACAAAAATAAACTTAAAACTAAGAGTTTTGAACTGGATTCTAACGTAAAACTATGTGCACACTGCAAAATTAATGTTACAATAATGAAAAAGCTCATGACTATTAAAGGTGTCTGCCCACTATCCCGTAGCATACCATGACCGTGCTAGGAATGTATCCAGCACGGAAAGCAATCCGGTACGCTCTATTTCGCCCACTGAAGCGGGCCGACAGCGTTCTGAACCCGTTTACAACCCGTATGTAACCCGTATTTAATCTGTGTGATGCCCGTATGTGACACGGCCGAAATCTTTTCAATACACTCGTAAGGCATCGGTTCATTCTCGTACAAATATCAGTGTTAATATTGAACATTATTCAGGCACTTAGTTGATGACGGAGAAAAGTTTTTTCAGTACTTCCGAA
The DNA here is from genome assembly GCA_963693345.1 of Pieris melete. Taxonomy (NCBI): domain Eukaryota; kingdom Metazoa; phylum Arthropoda; class Insecta; order Lepidoptera; family Pieridae; genus Pieris; species Pieris melete. The sequence goes on from CAVNZK010000003.1 coordinate 1,160,847, forward strand.
TGTGTAGGTACATTCAAATTTAACGCATTTAAAACGGGTTTGTAACGGTCATACTCCCCGCTCAGTCACCGGTCTGGCAACGTCGCGTGCCATGCACGTAGCGTGTCCGCACCGGCAAAATATTCCCTCCGACGAATAGTTGACGGCCCGTGCATGGCACGCTACGGTGTCGGCCGGTGACGGAACGGTCTAGTGGGCATGGTCTCATACTTCTCCATACAAAGAATAGTTTTTTGTCTGAAACGGTCCTAGTACGGTCATGGTATGCTACGGGATAGTGGGCAGAGAGCTTAAAGGTAACATAGTCAAAAAATAAGAAGTTCCTCGACACCAGTTTAACGATGAGGGTGGGTCAAGTTATTATTTCTTAATCTAATAGCTAGCTAATCAGTTAGTCTCATTTCGGCTCATGTAGCCCCACTAAACATGCATCACGCTTGCGGAGCCTAGAAAATCCTTCTTTTCCCCACATTTTAATCAAACTGATGTTGACTTCAAATGAACTGAGAACATAATTAGTCGAAATTGATTTTTTATTTGCTATATAATACTAATTTTAAAATTACAGATACACGCCCCAGAAGATAGATATAGACTTCAAGCTCCAGCCCTTCATACCGGAATATGTCCCAAGTGTTGGCGACACGGATGCGTTCATTAAAGTATCCTCGCCCGTATGCGGTCTAAGAGCTGAGCCCCTTGCTGAACGTGCCCTTAACATGATTGATAATTTAGGTATGTTTCGTTATTCAAAATCATGGCTTTGTTTTACGGCTGTCGAAATAATACCCGAATGAGGAGGTTTACGATCCCTTGTGTAACTTTGTGTACGTTGAAGCATGTCACCTCCGTCCGTGGACATTCGGTTGGTTGTGTAGCAAAAATATTATTGTTTATTTGATGAAATTTTTTACTTTATCTTTATTTTTACACGCTTTATATTAGCTTCACCTGTATGTATGTATGTAACCGACTCATTCAAACGGACAGATTTAATTCAAACTTTGTACACTTATAAAGAATCAGCGACAATATAATAATTTCATAGGTTTATCTCGAAAAAACAATGAAAGTTTTTTAAAGTCCACAAAGCAATACGATTAAATTGAGACAACACGTATTGCTGCTAGGACTAAAAAGTGGAAAATAAATATGTGTCTGTGCCATATTTTTCGTCTATCGAGCAACCCATGCTTTTTCACAATAATAGCAGTATTTTTTGTTCATTACCATTTTCAGCCTAAATTAGGAATTATTTTTCACTTTTTAGTTTGATGTGCTTTAAAAGCGTGTTTTATAGTTTTTTTAAACTATATTTACTTGTGTAGATTTTCTCTGAATTCTATTATGTCGAATCCAGACTAAATTTCAAGTAAAATTTACTTTTGCTGGATTAAAAGGTATTGTACAGCTTGCTAGTTAGTGGACTGTGAAAAGTGTGTTTAAAATTTATATGTAATCAATGTCAGGAGTATCTGAATAGTATATGTATTGTATGTATGAGCAAGCTGCACTAGATGACTAAATAGATGAGAGGGTGAGATGTAAGAACCTAACAACCCTACGTATCCCTAAGCCCTACAGACGTACCCTAACACATAAATAGTCAATATATAAATAAGTACGGGATGTCTGCACCAAGAGACCTAAGGTAACAGACGGAGCCCTACGGGTAGGATCAAAGGTTCGAGGTGGTGGGATTATCCCAAAGCTATCGGGCAGGCTCACCACGATAATTAAGGGCTTGAAGTAGTCTTTGCCACTTTGAGAGGAAGCGAGAAATGAACAAGACAGAGCAATATTCAAATCAAATCTAACCCAATTTAATAACAACATGTCGTACAGCTGTAGGTATAATTACAATTAATATTTTACCAAAAATATTTTAAGTACTAAAAAGCGTAAATAACTCTCAAGTTTAATATCAATAATTCCGACAAAAAATTTATTTCAAAATGCAAATTATAAATCTAATGACGCTCGTGAATTGCGACTCTGACCCACATACAGATATATCCGACGCAGATCGTTGGCAATCTTATCGCGTTAAAATTAGTGCATAAATATTTAACATTGTATAGAGCAATGACTTCAGCGTGTTTATCCCGTGGCTCATTTCGATTTCCGGCGAAATAATAATTGTTTTTTAGTTGGTTAGGTAGGCTAAATGTAAACAAGTCTCCCAGTAAGACAAACAATTATTTTAAATTATTTTTTTATTAGTAATCTTACAGCCAACATAGATATTATAAAACAAAACACGTAGACAATATACAAAGCCAAAACAGATTACATAGATAAACAATATATGTATATGAAATAGAAAATATAAGTAAGTAAAAAATAATGAAAGAAAACTGAAATTTAAGATTAAACAAAATTTAAAACAACGATTTCTGGTACTTTACATATTTTTTTATAATATATATATTTTTTAAATTAAAATTGTAACGATGGTGACTGTTGCTACTATGTTCAATATTATAGAAATGTTCACCACTTTATTCTTCCTATCTACATATAAAAATATATATATAACTAGCGGATCCGACAGACGTTATCCAGTATCCTGTACAAACGTTCTACATACAAAATAAAAATCTAATAGTGTAAATCATTCTCAACTCCACTTAAACACACAAAAAATTTCATCAAAATCTGCCTAAAAGTTACGATCACATGCATGATTTATATATATACCAGCTGTTTATTTGCTGTATAGACCTATAAATAACCTATATACCGACTGTAGCGCCATGCTGGGCTGATTTTTGAATCTAAACCATCCAGGGCGCCACCCAATCTCATACAAAAAAATTCATTCAAATCGGTCCAGCCGTCTAAAAGGAGTTCAGTAACATACACACACAAACGAATTATATATTTATAAAGATATAATACATGGTAAATAGTATTTGTCGTGAATCTATGTCCCCATCAATATTTGGTATTTTATTTTTTTGGTACTCATAAATTGATACGCTCCTTATGTGCTAAAATATTTTTATTACATAAAAGGATCTCTATCTATCTATTTATTTCTTGATGTTTAAGGTTTAACAATATTGGACGAACCAGCGGCTGAACAAAGTGACTCGGCGTTGTTGCATCTCCAACTTAGAGCCATTTCTAAAACTAGCAGTGCGAAATCAAATCTTGTGAGTTAATAATATCTATCTATATAAATAAAAATGAATCGCATAATATGTTGCTAAGCGCAAAACACGAAGTCGGCTGGATTAATTAGACAATTTTTTATTTTCCTTGAACTCTGAAGAACGTTTTCATGGAGAGAAAGATTTAGTTTTATTTAGTACTTACATTTTATTCCGGAAAAGCGAACAGTGTCTACGGGTAGCAGAGTAAAATATACCATATGTTGGTATGTAGCTACTTAAATGTGGGTTGAGAAAAAAAATCATATTAAAGGGAAACGAAGTTCGGATGCGGCTGGTTATTATCCTTAAAAATGAATTCAAATTCTCAGGTCCTTATAACTATGTTATGCTTCTCTCATAGATGCTTTTTGGAAATTCCATCTCACAGCTCATCCTTCTTAGGCAATTCGTTTAGGATCTCCGCCATTAAGTTGTGGAATAGGCAGCCCGACTCCATACGATTGGCTACCTCACATTTTTTAAAACTTCTACATAAATATTTCTTAACCATATCCTATCCTGCTCAAGCGTGACTTGTAATTATTATATTTTGTATTCTTTTGTATTGCATCGCAATTCATGAATCCGTGAGATTAGCTTTTTTGTTTATTTAATTATTTTACCTATCATATTTCTTTTTTAAGTTTTATTCCTTACTAGGGTTGCCTGGAAGAGATCGCTTGTTATTTTTTTTTCTATAAATATAGTGAAGTGTAAAGAAATAAATGAGTTGACCATTGACACACATTGCAAATATATAATATGGGTCAAGATCGTTAAATTAAAAAGCATTTTGAGAGAATAATTATGTCTAATTTTTAGTAATATACGAGACCTACATGCAAAGGAAATTATTATCGTCATTTTGGGATAATTCCGGCTGAAGGAAACATAACTTTTTACTACATATATGTGTAATGGTTAACGGTATTGGCATAGTACAAGATCCTTGTTTGGTTTCCGGCGGGTTGATAGGCACAGTAGGCCTTGCTGTTTCGAAAATAATTATTTATTGTTTTATTTTTATAAAACGTGGGCAAACGGCCAGGAACTGATAGTAAGTGATATTACCCGCTCAGTGCAACAATGCTAGCAAGTGAGTTGCCGGTCTTTTAAGAATTGGTACGCTCTGTTAGATTAAGATTTAGGGTATATATATTATTTTCACTAAAAATAATATATACATGTTTTAATTTTTGTAGTTAACGAAGAAAATCGAGAATGCCGAAACCAATCCCAAGGCGATAGAGAGATGGATAAAAGATGTCAGCGAATTGCATATATCGAAACCGGCCCCCACCGTCAGTTATACCACGTAAGTCAATAACTACGCATTTTAAACAAAAGGAAAATTTGTTTTGTAGGTAGACAACTAGATGGCGCTTTCCTACGATTAATCAAATTGCGTCTAGTGCTACATTTTTTTAAATTACATAGTTCAGAAATCTGGACTCGCAATCCTGAGGCACGACCGTTCAAACCCGGTATCTAGGTACGCAATAATGAAGGAAAATATCGCATAAAAACAGAGCTTCTCTCAGTCCTAAAAGAAAGCATGATGACACATCCTCATATCCTGGCTCACTGATCGCCTTCTTTGAAGACAAATAATTAAAAAAATATATTGAAGATGAAGATTTTTCATTCCATTATTTTTTATTTTTTGATTATTATTATGTGTGTGTTTAGTAAGTAATAAATGTAATGTCTATGTTATGTCTAATTATAAACGAAACTTAATACGCGATAGAAAATCATCTCTTTTATCTTATGTCGTAGTAAGTTACATCTACTCATCTTGCTGATAACTAAATATGTTGAACACCGCATAATAAGTGACTCTGTTGGGACAGTGAGATAAAATAATAAGCGATCTTCTATATAGGTATTTTAATTAACTTCAATTAATGAAGATATAAATCGTTATTTTAGTAAAACTGGAGATTGTACCAGAGATATACATAAAACTATTTTTTAAACTTATTTTTCAGAAAAATGCCGGATATTGACAGCCTAATGGAAGAGTGGCCCGACGCTATGGAGGAAACATTGAACGAAGTTGGTTTCCCGCCGGCGAGTCTTGACTGCTCACTGTCACAATACGTTGACATAGTCTGTGCAATATTTGACATTCCAATAGCGGGAGACACGCTCAATGACAGATTACAGGCGCTACATTTGTTGTTTAGTCTGTATTCAGCTGTCAAAAACTCGCAGTTGTACGCTGATAGGATAAAAGAGGAAAAGGGATAAGCGGGGAAGTACTGGAAATTTAGGGGAGAGGCCTATATCCAACTGCGGACGTCAACAGGTTGAAACGAAGGTTACGTTCTTTTACGTTTCTTGTAATAAAGGTCTTTTGATTTAAATCAAAATGAATTTATTTTAATACAATAATCTTTTGTACTTTTTTTTAGGATATTTTTTAAATACCCCTATAATATACAAACCATACATGATCTTTATGACATCTAATATTATGTTCATATCAATATACAAGATATGTTTTTAATCTAGTTGACTTTAATTTACATACCTTATTCTAAAATTATTTTTAAGAGCTACACATGAACATACTTTATAAAGGTTGTTGCACGGATTTTTTGATAATCAAAAAACCATGCTACAACCTTTTTTTTAGATCTGGGCCTCAGATTTATATATCTGTTTAATAATTCCTCCTCCGACACACGCCGTCGACTGTTTGGGTCTAAGCCAAGTTGCTTTCCTCATAATGTTTTCCTTCACCATTCAAGCGAATGTTAAATGCGCACATAGTCATTAGGCTGAAGCCATTAGGCCAACACTGCTTAATAATAATCAAATAGGATTTCTATAAATATTCCACTCAAGATATCTAAATTGATCCTATTTTATTGTACTTACTGGTCACACAGAATGTATAGGATTGTCTATGGTTTATATGGTTTATATTGGTAATAAAAACAACAATAACTTTGGCAATCTTATTTATTTACACATTTTGAAAATATACCATCTACATTTGTTGACTTATTAGCCTCTGCCAGGCTTTATATACTAATTGATGAATTTTGCAATGTATGAGTTGAGACAATTTGGTGTATTTCGGAAATTATTGCTGATTCGTGAGACTTAGTGATTTTGTTTATTGGAAGACTTCATTTACATTTTATTACAATCAAGAAGTCACGGAAATGACAATTTCTTACGAGGTACCCTCTTTTTAAAAATTATTACTCAGATAACTAAAGTATATTTGTCTTGTCTATTATGTAAAGACAGATCAGAGCTAGATAAATTAGGTTTTTAAGAGGGTAGTGTTAAAAAAAAGTATGAGATAAAGTGAAACTATTAGCTGTTTATGACACACCAGAAGCGCCTTAAGTTTCTGACATATATAGCACTTGTAATAAATAAATTACTAGCTAACGCCCGTGACTTCGTTCAGGTGTTCCCATAAATGAATTTATTTATTTCATTAATTCAATTTTTTATGGCTCTGGCACGGTTTTTGCATTAGCCAGCGTCAAGTATAAGATTTTTATAATTCGTGCTTGCCTTAGAACTTCGACCGTGTCCTCCATGTACGGTTTAGGCACTCGCCCGGTACCGCACAACCCTCCCAAAGGCCGAGAACAAATTTAAATTAAAACTTGCCCTTGAACTTGAACCGGGAATCGAACCCGGTACCCCTCACCTAGCTGCCACTTAATAAGACCGCTAGGCTATGAGGCCCCCTTTCATTCATTTCAAACAGTTTGTAAGATTATTGTAATGTCAACGAACAAAAATTTAAATAAAATAATTTGTAGATATGACACTTAATTTCTTAATAAACGAATAAAATGTCAGTTTAAAGGCGCCAGTGGTGGACAGCACACGTCTAAGCGAGTCTAAAGTTATATGAGCAGTGGTCTATATTATATTAGTAAGCGACTTATGGTAATAATATATGTTATATGTACACATACAAAGCAAATTCACAAAGCATTAATTTTATCACAGTTTCATTCTTTGCACCCACTCTTATTTTAGGAGAAAATAGGAAATTAACTTCATGTCTTAATACACAAAATAGTTAATAAATTAATTTTCGAAATTGCTATCTTTTGACAGCAAAAACAAATATTTTTTGTGTGTCGAGACATTTTGAACACAAAGTATCGCCAAACTTAGACGTGAAAATTTACCGTTTTCAATGGGATATACCTAAATTGTACCATTTACGGGTTGAGGATAACAGGCACAGAAGTGCCCCCCAAAAAGGGTTTACTGGAAGTCCAAAAAAAACTTAAAACAGCTTCACAGTGACCTCGAAGTTTGGAGCTACCAAAAAGAATTAAGAAATCTAATAAATAAACATTTGTACAAATAAATTCACGCAAAATATCACAAGCAAACATTGTCTTTTGAATATCTATACTACATCACATTAAATTTAGATAATTATAAGATAAAGGAAAGCAAAGGTAAAAAATTATCACGGTAGATGGCGCTATAATTAATTTTACGCTATATTAAAAAAAATATATGTCTACACAATGTGGCTGACGTTAAATTCATTCGTAAAATACGGATTTTTCACTCACAGTTAAACTAACGAGTCGTTTTCGAGACCTTAACATTTAATCTTGTATGGAGATAATATTAGGCTTTATACACATTTTACAAATTTTAAGAGATGGATAAAAAGCGAAAGTTCATGCGCTAACTCACCCAAAAGCACAGCCCATTAATGGCGCATGGTCTGTCATTTGCTTCGAGTAAAATGTCATCGAATTACGTTTAAGTAAATGCTTGGCGACAAATCAAGTAAAACGCACAAAAAAAGAATAAAATGAACAATCAAATGTCAAGTTGACAGCTGACAATTGACAGTGAATGTTAGTTTATGTGACTTAATATTAGTTGATTTACTTACACGTCTCGATGAGAATATTACTGAAAAAGTAAATTTCCAAAACAAATGACGCATATAGTCAGCTATTTAATTTTGGAAAGTGATTAGCGCATTATAGTGTTACCATCTCTAGCTCTTTTGACACAGACATTTTCGATAAATTTCTTTTTTATCGCAAACCTTTTGAGTAATCAGAATGTATACATTAAAAAAATACAATAATCAAATTGGTGGATCCACCACATACGTCAATTAGGGGCGATTCAAGTATTACGTAAGCAGATTTACTGCAATTTATCCCCCCCTCTTGTCAGCAAAAAAATAGTACATAAACGTATGTATTTTTGTAGGAATCGTCGGAAATGCATATCGTTTTCAAGCCTAGACAATGTGTGAGTAATATGTGTAAAAAAGTAAATAATTACTATTAACGTATTCACCAAATAAGAAAATCAAAGACCCCCCTCCCCCCTTTAGGGTTTACGTAATACTTGAACGGCCCCTTAGGTCGAATTCTGTTTCGAGCTAAGACCTTATTTATTTGTATTATCTATGCTCAAATATTGTATAGGGCTAGTGATAATGAAATAGATTCAGAAGTCGCCTATTAATGGGATACTGTTGTTTGTCTGATCGCGGTTCCTCTTCGTTTCTGATGCAAAAGTAACTCGTGATCATGCTGCGACAGATTGGACATTTGTCTAGCTTCGCTGTAAAAAAAAAATTGTTTTAAATATTTTTAATAATCTGAATCAGCGTCATAGACATTATATATATCTTCTGTTGTACTATAGAAGAGTCGCTTGTCTATTCAAACCACTTTGTCTATGAAGTTTGACACATTTGACAATGTCCAAAACTTGAGGTAAATTAAAATGCATTGTTATAATTTACTTTTCGTATCCCCAATGTTTATACGTCTAGAGGCCTCGGTGCAACATAGGAATTGCCTCCTCAAATTATTTACCAAATAAAATGTATTTTTTTTTCAAATTCATTTTTTTATTAAATTTATTTTCGCTATGTACATTTTACATATAGTTCTGAAAAGCGCTTTCTCCATTACCAAACAATAAATAAAAACATTTTTTATTTTATTTCTGTTTCTATGGATTTAAGCAGACAAGATAAGATTCAAGCAAGACAATAGTAGTATAGAGCAATACGCATACCTTGTTACGAGGCTATACATGTTTACTCAGGTGTAAAGAACTCTACTGACCGAGAGCTGGCAACCATTTTTTTCCAATTATTTACATAATTTCATTTAAGACGTAAAATAATTTTGAAAAATATGGTTGCAATTCATAAAAAAAGTCTTCAAGTTCTCGTCGCCTCTGCGCATAGTATGGCCGAAATATGATATAATTAGTTGTTCGCGTATGGTAGATAGGTGCATTGGTGCGGTTTGCAGTCCATAGTAAGTATTATATTTTTTATAGCTTATCATTATTCTCTCAACATTCATCAAAGTGGGACCCTGTCTGTAGTTATAAATAAAAAAATCTTTTGCAAAGACCACGCCATATTTGGCGTAACCTCAAGGAAAGCATTGACAATAAATCTTCATCCTTTTTCAATGCACATTCGTGACTAGAATAAAACCAATGTCATTGGTTGAAGCTAACGACCACCGAGTGACCTAGTGTAATATACTTTACATCTATCCAATCGATCTTACATTGGTAACTTAAAATAATTTTATTGAATTGCCTTTGCTCGTGAGGGTAGTGCAAAAAGTTTAGCGAGTTAGAAAAAAAAATATTAAGTGGAAGGCATATATTTATAATGAAAATGCCGAGGCAATAATAAGCTGACGTAACCTCATGACCGCAACCTTGCACAGGCATCCAACACTCGCCGCATACAAACCACTACAGACCACTATACTATAACTCCTATTGATTTACGGATTGAATACTAATGATGCGCGTGAGTTGAATAAATGCGATCTGGGATCATAGCCTAATAAGATCAGAGGACATTATTAGAAGGTAAAATATAGTTAATGATTATTAATTATTATATATACATGTTGTGTAAAAAAACTAAGACGATACCTAGAGGGGCTGGGTTCTATTCCTGACTAAATTGTATTTTATAAAAACTTACGTAAACATCCCGCACATAAGCAGGCATGTCGGCATGGCAACAGTGCGCGCGATAAAGGGGCGGCTGCGCACACGCAGCACAAGGCTTCGCCTTTGGCCCGATAGCCCTCGTCCACGTCTGCCATCTCACCGGACACATACAATTGCTGGAATTTTATAAATAAATTAATAGTTAAAAATAAATGATAAAAGAGTTTCACGATGAAGCCACTAGGTCAACACTGCTCTCTACTTAAAGTTGAAAATCAGTAAATCCCGAACAAAAACTCATTATTAAAATCAGGGTCACTTTTGGAAGTTAAAGATTAAGGTACCAGGTTTAAAACTAAAACATCTTTTCAATAATTTAACGATAGATATGTCGCAGCCAACTAGCTTAATTAGCCGTTCAATTAACAGCCTAGCCTTTTAACTAAACGGCGCCGTTTAACTAGCGGCCTGAAAGATGTTCAGCCAGTTGATCAAACAGCTAGGCAAATGACTTGCATCGATGGCATTTCATTAATTGCCTAGCCTATTGACTGTTAATTTAAATTTAATTCCTCTTTCTGCCACTCTCATACTCGAAACCACAACTTTGATGGTGTTCTCCAAACTTTCATGAAAAACAACAAGTACAATGGAAGAGTGTAGTGGCAATAATAATGTGAATTTGACTCAAGCAATTGAATTTTAAAAGAAATTTTTTTTTTGTATTTTTCATCTTTTTTATTTCTGCCAAATAAATAATGTATCGTACGAATGGTCTAAGCATTAGCCAGCCAGTTAATTAAATGTTGTAACAAACGCTACGGCCGAATATCTTTCAGGCCGCTAATTAAACGGCGCCGTTTAGTTAAAAGGCTAGGCTGTTAATTGAACGGCTAATTAAGCTAGTTGGTGGCGACATATATAACGTAGAAAACCGAAGCTACCTTTAAGCACGATAAGTGTCCGTTGGCCTGTTTCAAATATTGCGCGATGACTCCACTCGGAAGTGGGCATTGCTCGTCTTTTATGTGAACTATACTCACAAGGGCCACCTGAAACATTCAAATAAATTATTAGACACAGACTAGGGACACTCCTAAATGACAACACTCAACAGGACACGGGTCTTTTTAGACTTAATCAATTAGTAAAATCATCCACGCGTATCACCTCAACCCGACGTTCGCCGTTCCACAATTGAGCTTAGTTTCGTGCTAAGAAAGAAATATCTTAAAACATCCAATGGCATTTATGATCATGACCATCAGCTTTGTTGCGTTCCATAGAAAATGTTACTAGTAATCCATTTAATATTCACGAGACATAAATAACTAGAAAATGTGAACACAGTTTAAGGAAGCCATAGAAAAAATATATGGATTAAAAATTATATCGAAACCTTATTTGCATACAGATGGGAACTGACCAACGTTACGAGGTGTAATGTAACATGTAATGTAATGTTACACAGCGAGCATTCGTGCAGTCAGTACGTCGTGTTACGGGGAAACACGACGTAACACGACGTAGGTACTTTTGTATAGTAACAGGATTTTGTAAAATAGCGTCCTAGGAAGTCTTTTTTAATATTAGGTTGGGGAAAAAGTCTTTTCGCATTATAGTATGTATGAACTTGTAATAAAATATCTTTGGCTATACTATATGTATCTGGCTGGTTTTTTTATCAAGGAAAGTTGAGATTTTAAAGTAGATAATTCCAAAATCAAATTAGGATAATGACTGTTTTTTATTTATTTTTCGTACCGTCAAGTTGAGTGAATCGAATGAAGAAATTCGATACATTTTAAAATTTTACTACAAAAAAGGTCAAAATGCAACACAAGCCGCGAAATTTTTTTGCGATGTTTATGGACCTAATGCAGTGTCTGTGAGAGTAGCACAAATTTGGTTTAAGCGTTTTCAATCCGGAAATTTAGATGTCAAAGATCCAAGTCGCTCTGGTCGCCCTATGACAGATAAAATAGATGCAATTTTTGAAAAAGTGGAGCAAGATCGGCATATCAGTAGTTACGACGTAGCTGAAGAACGGGGAATTGACCACAAAACAGTTTTGGCGCATTTGAAAAAACTGGGTACACAAAAAAGCTCAATACTTGGGTACCTCACGAGCTCACTGTAAGAAACCTAATGAACTGTGTACTCATTTTTGATTCTTTATTACGACTTAATGAAACCGAACCATTTTTGAAGAAGCTGATAACTGATGATGAAAAGTGGATCACGTACGACAAGAACGTGCGAAAAAGGTCGTGGTCAAAGGCCGGTCAGGCTTCACAGATTGTGGCGAAACCCGGGATAACTCGCAACAAGGTGATGCTGTGTGTGTGGTGGGATTGGAAGGGCATTATTCATTATGAGCTGTTACCACCAGGCAGGGCCATCGATTCTGAACTCTACTGCTAACAACTGATGAGACTAAAGCAAGAAGTTGAGAGAAAGCGGCCGGAATTAATCACCAGAAGGGGTGTGGTTTTTCAGCATGATAACGCTAGACCTCACACATCTTTGGCCACTCAGCAAAAACTGAGAGAGCTTGGCTGGGAGGTGATAATGCATCCGACGTATAATCCTGACCTTGCACCTTCAGATTTCCACCTGTTTCAGTCTCTTCAGAATTCTTTAGGCAGTGCTAGGTTATCATCACGAGAGGACTGCCAAAACCAATTATCGCGGTATTTTGATCAGAAGCCCCAAAATTTCTATAGCAATGAGATCATGTCCCTACCTAAATAATGGCAAAAAGTTATCGAACAAAATGGTACCTACATACTTTAGTTAAATGTAAATAAAGTATATTAAAAAATGTTTTGAATTTTCTTAAAAAATGCGAAGAAACTTTTTCCCCAACCTATTAGAATAGGAGGCAAACGGGCTCAGCTCATGTTTATTTATTTATTCCACATCATTATTCTATCTTTACAGTTATTACTAATGCGATAGAACGACACATTAATTATCCCCACACCAATTAACCTACATAAAAAAATCCAAAAATATATTTATACACTAAATCTTATAACTAATAATATAGGAAGCAACTCTTGTGAACTCAGCCAGTGTACAAACAAATAGGTCTACCTCAACAGAAATTATATTTATTATTATATGTATCGCACGGGTGAGTGGCGCTTCGCTTACCAAGCTGCTAGCAATGTTAAGCGATATCCCCGCCCATGAACACTCAATGCCAGAGAGCTCGCGTTGCCGGCCTTTTAAGAATTTGTACGATGTTTTCTTGAACGTAAGTCGAGTTGGTTCGGAAATACTTTAGTAGACAAAAACTGCTTTAAATAATTATAACTATAATCTGCTTATTTTTTCGTACATACAGGAACGCCTATATGGCTTAGTGGTTTGTGGCTTATTAGGTCCTGGGTAACGTAGCGAAACAACAACAAAAAAACGACTACTTTACAAAATCTACATTATTACCATGATAGGCTTGATCGCCAAATAAAAAAATTTCTTGACTCACCGTATCATCAGGCCTCAGCTCCGCCGTGTCTCTCTGATCTCGTGCCAGAATAACCACCAGAGGGTAGCAGCTCCTAGGCGGAGGGCCTAGCTGAAGTGCGTCATCAGAGGAGAGCTTAAGAACCCTCTCGTCGTGGGGGTTACTTCTGAAAATTCGAAAATATTCGTGATTAATCTACAAGACTAGCACAAATTAATAATTTCTATTTAATTTAAATGATAAGGTTAAAATGATACAAAGGTGAACAGGAAAATGAAAAAATAAATGTAAATATATACACTAAAGTTAACATGAATTCAAATCTCAAAGTCAAAAATTATTTATTCACATAGGTTGTTACCTATGTACACGTATAAACGTCAAAAAAGAAATATACATTAAATGCTTTCCATTTTACATTTACTGCCAGTTCTTAAATCAAGGGCGTCGAACGGCAGAGAAGAACTGGCAATAAACTATCTATATATAACGCTCCTCTAATAGATGTATTTCGGAAATTCCATCTCACAGCTTATCCTTTTTAGGCAAGTCAATAAGGATCTCCGCCATAAAGTCATGACCAAATGGCAAAACCCCGCTTAATAAAATATAAAAAGGAAGATTAGCATTTCAATTTACTACCTTTTCTTAAATCACGGACGTACCGATAAGAACTGGCAAGAAACTCCGCTACTATTTTTAATCGCCAAGTTTTTGGTTAACAAGAAAATTGTAAGACATCATGCTTCACTTGACATATTGTAACAAAATGTCAAGAAACAGTAGAACGCACTTACATTATAATGAGAACAAAAACACAGCAAGCGCCCTCAATGTTTTAAATACTATGCAAATACCAACTTTGGCAGTAGATGGCCAAATTTCAATGGTTTCTAATCACAATATCAAATAGTTATGTTAACTTGTTCAGTCGACACATTAGGCAAATAATGCATGTATAAGTAGCGGCACGAAACTCTAGCGCTGACCGTTATTGCGCAGAAGTAAAAAATAAGGTACCTGAGGGGGGCTAGCGGAATGACGAGCGTCGATTGGCTCTCCAGTCGCATTTTGTCCCCCGCGCGACAGTACACATGCGCAACAATCCCCTCCACGTATCGGCCAGCGCTAGACTTACGTGCCGCTGGTTATACATAAGCAAGTTTTGAAGTAAACTAAACTTTAAAATTATCTTGTCATTTAGGTTATCTTTAAATTAAGTACATAATTGTAAAATGATTTCCAATTCATTTCAATTACACAAGTTTGACTAATGTCGATAATATAATATTTTTTTCATATAGAAGTCACACTTCGAAATGATAATATTTGATTGTTATAAATTTGACACAGAAAAATTTAATTATAATGTACATAGATTAGATACTTAATGCAATTAACAATAACAAAGGCGACACGGCTGTTTATGACCTCAGGTGTCTTTCTTAGAAATTTTGGCATAGGTTAGTTTTGTAAGCTGATTATAAAAACAATTATACTTAAGGGGGCGTCCATAAATTACGTGAGATGTTTAATGGGGGGAGGGGGTCGAGTCAAATCTCAATTTATCTTACGTTGGAGAGAGGGGGGTCTCGGCAAATATCACGCAATTTTTTTCCGTTTGCAAAATAAAAATTAGGAAAACGGTTGACCCTAAAGGCCATCTCTGCAACTTCCCGCTAACTCCATACCTAAACGCTCAACATTTCACTTATTTCTCTTCGTGCTCAAAAGTACGAATTTTTTGTTATTTTGAGTTCTCCGACCTCAAAGAGTTAGCTAGTTGAAAAATCTCACGTGAGATTGGGGGATAGGGGAGGGGGTTGAATAAAATCTCACGACATCTCACCAGGGGGAGAGAGGTTGCGAAAATTTTAAAAAACACCTCACCTAATTTATGGACGCCCCCTAAGTATGTTGTTGATGTATAATTCTATTACACTAGCGCTAGTCTCGATTCTAAATGGTAAGTAAGTCTTAGTACCGACGCTAATGTTAACAGATTTAACTATAAAACGTGTGCTATAATTGCGATGTTTTGAAAAAAAGATATACATAGTAGGACTCATCGTAGATTTTTGAAAAAATAACGCTTTTATTAAACTCAGCATAGACAATGGCAAAAGCTGGGGGTTGCAACCAAATACTGAACTTTATATTTAATTTTTACTGAACATAGGTTAAATTTTAGTTATTTTGTGAGTTGAAAATATCTGTTTTTATAAAAAAAAATCAATCAATCAACAATCTTTTTAGGTCCGGGCCTCAGATTTCTGTATCTGTTTCATGATCATTTGTCAATTTAATAGCTAAGTCCTGACTGTTTCCTCTTTTCCTACACCGTTCGAGCGAATGTTAAACGCGCATTGAAAGTCCATTGGTGCACAGCCGGAGATTGAACCTTCGAACTCGGGCAGCACATTAACAATCTATAGGATTACAAAAATGCACAGTAGGTATACTTCCGCCCACTCGTTGGAGCGAGACAGTGCATCTAAGAGCGTTTCACAACTGATTGCGAAACAATGCCCGACTCGATTCACTGCCAGCGATAACTGCAAGGCTTAGTAAATAAAATATCAATTCCGATTGCAAAAGTTATGATTTCTATACATGTAATATAAACATAAAATAAATCAGAGGCGGACCTCAATAGGTCTTGGCCTCAGATTTCTAGTTCTGTTTCATGATCATTTTTAAATCTAATAGGCAAGTAATCAGTCTCCAGTGCCTGACACACGCCGTCGACTTTTTGTGTCTAAGACATGACGGTTTCCTCACGATGTTTTCCTTCACCGTTAGAGCAAATGTTAAATGCGCACATAGAAAGAAAGTCCATTGGTGCACAGCCGGGGATCGAACCTACAACCTCAGGTATGAGAGTCGCACGCTGAAGCCACTAGGCCAACACTGCTCTGTAATATAAAACCTCATAAATATTTGTTTGTAAACTTAGAGCGGCAGATATTTTTTAAGTTATACATTACTAAATTAAATATTATTATTTTTGTGTTGCAGTTATCGAAGGCCATAGGTCGCATAAGGTTATTACTGTATAACATATAAACTGCAGAGTATTCACAATCCCACAGATAACGCAGCATTATTTATCTCTTTCCGACATTTTGTATGCTGTGTTTTAGTTTTTATAATTAAGGAACGCAAATATTTTACCATATTTTATTATATGATAATTCTCACTATTAAAAACGCGAACAAACTCCCGTTAATAACACGAGAATTCAATATGTGTACTTGTTATCAATTGATTTCTTAAATAAAAAGGTTAAACTTTGGTAGACTCAGATTCCGCACTTAGACTCTTACTAGGTCCGTTGTGAAGTCCTGGCTAAGTACTTGCTGATTGGCTGATTCAATTTCTGATAATATTTTCTTAGGAATCATCTTTCTGTGACACACGCCTTTTAATTTTGTGTCAAAGTTATGCCGGTGTCATCGCTGTTTTCCTTCACGTGCGAGTGTTAAATGTCAAGATCAAAATATAATTAGTAAATTGTATATTTAATTAACATCATTAATAATTCAACAAACCTATATTGTTAGGTCTTTCCCGTGATATAAATCAAATACATAACAATCGTATTGGATTCCTTAAAACCAATTAAAATCATAAATGAATTATATTATATACCAGTTCGAAGGATGTGATTCATAGTTCATATAAATAATTGAGTTCTTCATAGCCTTATAGGGGCCGAGGTCACGTAATTACATTTCCAAGTGATCAGTGGAAAGGATATTATATTTAATAGTTATATGATCTTTTTATATATATAACGGGGCAAACGGGTAGGAGGCTCATCTGATGTTAAGTGACAGACACTTACATTATCAGAGACATCGCAAGTGGGTTGCCGGCCTTTAATTAATGATTCTTAAGAACTTATAAATCAATCAATTAATCAAAAATCATTTATTCATGTAGGTAACACAATGTACACTTATGAAGGTCAAAAAAAAAACTACAATAATAAACATTAAATGCTTCTAATTTTACATTTACTACCAGTTCTCAAATCAAGGGCGTAGAACGGAAGAGAAGAACTGGCAATAAACTCTCCGCCAGTCTTTGTAATTGCCAAGTTTTTGTTTTACACAACGTTTGTAAGGAGCTGCAACCATTACACCATGTTCCACATGACATCTTAAGTAATAAATAATAATAAAATAAATTAAAAGCTCTATCAGCAGAGGGCATGATGAAATAGGAGCATGCACTTACATTGTCCTGGGAACAACACGCAAATACATAGTCGAAACAACTAACATCACCGCATACACGAATTCAAGTACGACCCGTCACCACAAGTAGCACCCGTTCACGAGTATGACGCATGGCCAGCCATCGTCCCCCTGGCCATATTTTAGAGAGAGAGGCAACCCGACGCATGGACGCCGCCACAAGCAATGACACTCATCCAGTGTTTACATTTTAATACAAAACATGCAGCGGTAGAGTTATTACTACTACCCAAATAAAGAATCATTAAAAATAAGAATGACATGACAAATGGAGCAAAATATTGACGGAATGGTACCCTAGAGACGGAAAACGAAGAAAAGGCCGACTACGCCTGAGATGGGAGGACGAACTGAAACTAACAGCAGGCTACAACTGAAGAACAGTCGCAAAAGATAGAGAACAGTGGAAAGTGTTAGAGGCCTCTGCCAAGAGGCACACCGGACTCCGAGATATACTGAAGTGAAAATATACTAAAGTACATATATATAAAATCACAGTGTTTCGGAATAAATACTATATTATTTAGGTTTAAAGACATTTATTTTTTTCTCATTACAGACAATGGTCACTTACATGAGACTTATAGACTAAAAATACAATTTATCACGTCGTGTTTCGCAAGGATCAATCATCGAAGTATAACTTGGGTGGAATGTCATTTGCGTAGGTAATTAGGATCACTCAGAAGATGGTCTTTTAGTTTAAGTTTAAATATCGCCAGGCTGTCTGCACTTTTTATATTTTGTGGTAGTCTATTGTAACGCAACACTCCCCCAACGCTCAATGTTTTTCTACCGTTATTAGTTCTAAACTTCGGTATAACAAGATTGTGAGGGCGTCGTGAAGTGCGCTTCTGAATTTGGCTTATTTTAGTAAAGGTAATGTTAGTATGTATGTGGTCGTTTAGAATTTTGTATATTAGTAAGCTGGTGTTGTATTGGAATAATTGTTTAATATTCATGAGTTTTGTTTCACTGTAAATTTTTTGTGTAGAAGTTAAGTATGGGTAATGAAAAAGCAATTTAATTACTTTATTTTGAGCAATTTGAAGGAAATATTAGTTTTAGTCGCGGCTCTCCAAATTTCAATAAGGTAAAGGTGTGATTTTGCCAAAGAATTATAAATATGAAGACGAACTTCACGAGGAAGGCTTCGAACTATGTGTCTAAGGGAACCTCTTAAAGAAGATAATTTAGTTATTAAATGATTTATGTGCGTTGTCCATGTTAAGTTATTGTCAATATATAATCCAAGATATTTTTCACTTTTCTTTTCAATTAGTGGTACATTATTTATTGATATAGGCGAATGTGGTGGGATTTTAACATTTTTAGGTTTAAAAATTAAGTACGATGTTTTAGCAGTGTTGATAGTTAGCAATTTCGATTGAAACCACTATATACTTTTTCACACAAAGTATCCAAGACATCTTTACCTACACTGTTAATTTTTACTATTACCCACATTATTTTTCCTTTTTTGCGCCTGGGGCGCAAACTAACTGTTGTGGTCTCTGGTAGAATGACCATCGCATAATGCTCAGTTAAAACCACAACACACACCGTCACACATAAAATGTACCTTATTCCTTTTCTTTTTTGATAAGTATTATTTTTATTTTGTGTGTATCGATAGTAATAAATGTTATGTCTAAAAAGAAAGCAATACTAATAAAGGCTATATTATTATTGTTATTATAAAAATAAGAAACTGTTCTTTTTTATTCCAGTAAGCCCGAGCCCCTGGCATTGAGTGTGTCCATGGGCGGCGGACACTCTCAAACCCATTTGCCTCCTGTTCTATAAAAATTGTAGCTTCTCGCTTTTACGTGAAACGTAACTATAAAAGTACCATTAGTCACTTTCCTCACTCGACGTTAAGACAATGAAATTCGCGCAAGGTGAAACAGTCCTGGGCTCAATCTTTATTTAAATTTACAAACATGCCTCAAACAAGTCATGAATGTACAGAACAATTGCGTGTATGTGAAAACTACTACTACTACTATTCGGTTAAGTTCGATTCGTCAATTCGTCGAGGTTCATTTATTTTATTTAAAAAAACAATTTTAAAATAGTATACTTATAACTAGACATATTTTTCTGTACACCGGGACATCTAACAAATTTAAAACTTATACTGAGTCCATGTAGCTATAACATTAGCTTATTACATTGCGCTTATTAAGACAGAAAATTAACCACATTATTACTAAGCCAGTCAAAACATTGATGCAAACCTATATAGGTTTACAAATCAATAATTTGTAAGAATAACTCACGCGGCGGCAATTTAACCTGAAACCAATCCATAAAGGATTTGTCAATAAAATATTCAACTATTTACAAAAACACTGAGCAGTGTTGGCCTGTTGGCCCTGAGGTCGTAGGTTCCTACCCCGGCTGTGCACCAATGGACTTTCTTTCTATGTGCGCATTTAACATTCGCTCGAACGGTAAAGGAAAACATCGCGAGGAAACTGGCTTGCCTTAGACCCAAAGTGTGTTATTCACAGGAGTGTGTTATTCAAATCACAATTCTTTCTGCAACAGAAAGACCAGACCAGACCTAAAAAGGCTGTAGGGCTACTGTTTTTTTTTATTTATTTACAAAACACACACAATACAATTAATTAATATTTTACAATTGAAGCATTCCGTTATTTATTAAATATAACATTTGTACAACAAAGAAAACAGCTACATAGAACAAACAGTAGTTTATAAATAACGCCGACATTCACCTAGGTCAAGTTGCCGTTTTACAATTCTGATAAGATTATTCGTCATACTGATCTGAACAACTCTGAATCTGAATAAAATATCTATACAAATATTAGAGATATAACATTTGTGTTTCTGTATGTAATAAAACCACTACAGAACTGAGTATAAAAATTATTTCAGTGCTACATATATATAATATAAAGGTAAGATTAGTATATGAAGGAATATACACCAAAACTATTATGTTAAGCTATTGCATAGATTTTATCGCGGGCTTTGAGCGCGGCGACCGAATCAAGAAATTCCGTAACGAAAAAAACCTAACACACGATGACATAGTATAGGTGCGGCCAATACGCGTTAGAGAGGGACAGAACGCATACTGCGTATTCACATCTCTCTGACGACATCGGTGCAGCCAGTATCTGGTAGAGTGGTAGATTGAATTAATTTATCAATGAAAAAATTTGAATTAATAAAGAAAAAAAATACTGCATATATTATATATATAATAATAATTGCACAAGTTGAAAAAAAATTATGCAATAGATTTACCGCGGCAGTCCCCGAGTGCCACACGTTTTTTATTTCAGGGAGCAAATTTGATAATAAGTGACACCGACGCCCATAGACTCACATTGCCAGAGTCTTGCGCGTTGGCGGCCCTTTACTACTAAACAGATTTCAAAAATTCTTTCACCAGTATAAAGCTAACTTATTTCGAAAATATAAAAACAATATCCCAAAGCCGGCACAGTTAACAAACTCAACTCAAACTCAAAATAACTTTATTCACATAGGTAACCAAGTACACTTATGAACGTCAACAGAAAAGATGTGAAAATGATTCCAAATTTACATTTACTACCAGTTCGCAAGTCAAGTGCGTAGAGCGGTCAAAACAGGAAACAGGTAACATATAGGTAATAACTAATGCGTCAAAAGACATCTTTATTCCGTCAATGCAAAGCGTCATCTTAGGGTAAATTAAATTAGAGTAATTTGTAACATAGTTAAAATCGATATCATCCATCGGGTCCATAAATTGGCAGATATAAGTTACAGGTAATATAACGAATTTATAACCACGCACCTTGCATCAAATGACATGACCGAAATATTATTATTTTATTTGAAATATTGTGTATTTTCTATTGTGCATACCAGAATCTTACTCTTAGGGCAATAGCGCACTAGCGGCCAGGCCGCAGCGGCCAGACGCGCGGTCCGGCCGCAGGGGTTGCGATTTGCAACGCGGCCAAAACTGCGGCTACGATAGTCAGTTGCTTATACAGCTCGCTGGCCGCTGCGGCTCGGTGTGGCCGCTGGCCGCGTGCGGCCAGGTGCGCGTGCTTTATGGCGATTTCATACTATGGTTTCTACCTCGATGGCCGCCGCGACCTGGCCGCTAGTGCGCTATTGGGGTTAGTATCAATTTATTCAGCTTCTGAAAACACCTTCATGTATAAATTTTCTATCTTATTGTTTTCTTATAATAACATATAGACTTGCTTACTTTTTCTGTTTATTTCTGATCTTTCTACAAAACCACTCACAACTAAGGGAAATCATAGTTATTACTACGAGGGTTCTATTTATTTATTGTATATTTTTATATCAAGTAAAGCAAAAATATGTATTAATCTATTTCTTATAGTAGTTTTAGTAACAATTACTCTTATTTTTTATTTACTATTTAGTCGTTGTTTTATGATAACCTCGTATGTCAAAAAACCATTTCTTTTTTATTCTTAGACTCTTATCTCATTTAACTGGTATAATCGTGAAGTTAGGACTTACATATTTATGTTATTAATAAATAGGTCCATTTTACCATCCAAAACTATGGACAAAAACACAATAATATTTAACGGATATTGATCGTTTCCTGTTATGTTTGGTTCTCTGGACATACGACGTTATCATTCTACAGCGACGATTTACTACTTTTACACACAAATCTTTACTACTTTTACACACAAATCTTCCAAGCCTTCTTTACTTACACTGTAACTTTTTACTATTATTATTATACAACTAACTGTTGGGGTCTCTGGAAGAATGACCAGCGCTGAATACGTCACCTCCACAGCCTAATGTTGAGTCAGGGCCAGTTACAACCACAACACACACCGTCACACATAAAATGTACCCTATTCCTTTTCTTTCTTTATTAGTATTATTTTTAATTTGTGTGTTTCGATAGTAATAAATGTTATGTCTAAAAAGGAAGCAAATAGTGTTTTATCGTTTTAGCGATCTCTTCCAGGCTTTAATAAATCGCAAAACTCAGTATGGAGGCAGACCAATTTCACATTTAGCACGTCTTGCGCCTGCGCATAGAACGATGAAACGTGAAAAATTGTCCATGACCATGTTAATTAATTACGCAACAATATTTATGAATACGTCTAGTTTCCCCAAGTGAGTAATCGTACTAAATTTGTGAATGAATTGCACGTCATGAGTGGAAAACACTGGTAGACATTACACAATTTTCCCGTTTTTATAGTACACACGAAACTTATTATAATAATAATTTTATTGATTGCCATAAAAACATAAAAGCCTGCGACTTTTCAGTTGCATGCAATATCGAGAGTTATAATAATCTAAATAATAATAAGCTTTTATAATATATCACATATATATATCCACATCTTATTGACATACATTTAACAAAAAAAGATATAAATAAAATTATAGTACCCTAAGATGCGGCCCCTATCCGGCAGAAGACTTCTTCCAATTTTTTCCACCGTATTTAAAAAAAAAAACATCTAAATAATAAAACAAAATAAATTAATTTATGGAGCGGTAAGTTAGTTCATAACTGTACTCAATTACCTATATTATTAAAGTTATTTTGAGTTTGAGTTTGTATATACGTATTCGTTGGAACCGGGATGAAGATCGATTTATAAATAATGATATTTATTATATACATACATTATACTATTATTATTATCACTTGGAAGTAGTGCCTACTGCAATGCGCTTTGTGACTTTCCTGTATGTTTCACTCTGTTATATCTTAAATTGGATTAAATATTTTTTTATATAAATCGTGCTTATTTTTTAATAATCAAGTAAAGTCCGGAAATACAGCCAATCAAAAGAATAATTAAATACATAATATGCATATGTGCATAATTAGTCAATTAAGACAAAATCCAAAGCTAAATTTAGGTGATCCTTGACATTTGTTATACTATTTTTGTTATATTTTCGTTTCACAAATATGTATATCTATTGACATATTTCGCATTCACGACATAATGGGTAACACATATGACGTATAACACGTACCTATATCTGAACGGGGCTCTGGCTTCCATTCGTAGCGAAAAAAACACTAATAGGCAGGATTATGACTGGTAAAATATATACAAAAAATAACGTGAATATACTCCGTAACAGTCAAATTCCGGTTAAAACCAGATTATTTACGAAAATATATTTCACCAGAACGAGAACGAACTGCGTAATCCAGCCATAGGGGTTTGTCGTCACAGATTACCTTTAAAAATAATCAATAAATCAGACGCAGTCAGGACTTGGTTTGGAAGTAGGTACTCTAGATGAAACTTCTCTTCCAGAGAGTGTGAATTCCACATAT
Organism: Pieris melete; assembly: GCA_963693345.1. Taxonomy (NCBI): domain Eukaryota; kingdom Metazoa; phylum Arthropoda; class Insecta; order Lepidoptera; family Pieridae; genus Pieris; species Pieris melete. Next base: position 1,185,052 of record CAVNZK010000003.1, read on the forward strand.
CCGTCTACGGGGAAAGCGGATGTATTTCCAGCTTAGTCATATAAAAGGGGATAGATGAGTGAGTAATATTTACATTAATTCCAAATACGGAAGACCCGTATCGATACCTCATTAATAACTAATTATTCACTGAAATAACGGTTATAATTTACTCATAAGTAGGCGGGTGTTAAGAAGCCATTGCGGACGTTTGCCAAAAGTACATTGATCTCGTGACTATATCACCTGATTCCATTGTACGCTAAGCTATACGATATGTAAATAATAATCAAATTTAAATATGTATGTTATAGAACAGGCTCGCTCACAAACGAGGCGTAGGACGAACTATGTCAAAATATTATATGTTTGTGACATACCGAAGTCACTTAAGGACCTATCCGGTCGCCAAACTCCAAAAAAGTACATTGTTTCTTTAGATTTTTCGTCGTCGGTTATTGAAGTAGGAAAAAATATATGGTGTAGTTAAGTAGTTTAGGTATCCATTTTGAAGGATCCATACACGATTTAAATAACTGCGCTTGATAAAAAAAATCCAAACAGCCAATTTTTGAAACTTTGAATTCATTTTATGACGAAAATGTATATAGAACATGATTTTGAAATTTACACGATATACTTTATCGCAAGCTAAGTAATCCATTTCAGAAAAAATATGATAAAATTAAAGAAAAAACTTTTTACCGGATTAAAGTTATGTATTATTATAAATTTACAATTATTTAACATAATTTTAAATTTATCCGACGTTTCGCGTCTCGACAATTTTTTAACACGTGCCAATGTATCGCATATAATTAAGTGTACAATTGCTTTATATTTTACAGACAACGAGTAATAAATAGAATTGCAATCCTACGCTCTTTAATCTATTGTCTGGCCACTATTAAATAATAACAACCATATCGACATAATTAAATTTAAAATAGTAAAATAAAATAAATCAGTGGCGCTACAATGTCTTTATGTTTGGGCCTCAGATTTCTGAATCTGTTTCATGGTCATATTTCAATCTAATAGGCAAGTAGGTGAGCAGCCTGACATACGCTGACTTTTAAGGTCTAAGACATGTCGGTTTCCTCACGATGATTTCCTTCACCGCACGAGCGAATGTTAAATGCGCACATAGTAAAAAAGTCCATTGGTGGACAGCCGCGGATCGAACCTACGACCTCAGGGATGGGAGTCGCACGCTGAAGCCACTAGGCCAACACTGCTCTAGTCTCGACACTTAATATTAGAAGGTATTACTCTAGGGTCGGAAGGTAGGAAGAAAGGAGGAAGTCGCGGACCTGATAGGCAAACCCAACGACTCCGTTGGTCATCTTAAATAGAAAAAAGATAGGAGTAATAAAAAATCGTATCTCGGAATACCGTCTGTCGGCAGTCAAGATGAGGTGGAAAGTGGTGTAGGACCGATGCGGTGTTGTGCTCTAGTTACGACCAAGGTTCACTTTCGGTCGCTGCGCAGAAACAAGATATGTTTTTTTTTGTCAAATCGTAAATTATAAAAAATTTACGAACATAAAATCCTAAGTAATGAGCAAAAGAAAACAAGTGTATCTTCGCAGTCTACATTCCCAAGGTCGGTCGTCTCGAAAATGTAAATACAATTTGTACGACAAATACCGCAAATGCCAGAGATGGGTGTATGCTCAAAAACAAATATGTGCGAAATCGCTTTGCATTTTTCAATTCGCTTTAAAAATAGACAATCTGGTGATTTTGTTTGTGTCACGAGAACCAAACATCACGCTAGCTGCACGGGACTGAGAAAACGTAATAATAAAATAATGCATTAACATTCTAGGTATAAGAATAAATTAATTATTTAACATCAAGATCGCTAAACTAAGTGCCCACGACGGCCAGGCTTTCGTCATTATAGTTTTATTCTCTAACTATTTGGTAATATAATTAAGATACAGTGCAATCGAGATAACAAATCGGAAGGGAACAAGAAAATATTAGTAATTCGTTAAACTGCGGTTTGTTATGTTGGTCTAAAGTTCGTTATTAAAATTTAAATTAATTTCCATCAAACAAATTATTGTTTTACGAAAAAAGCGTGTCGAAACCTCTCACGACATGAATCACATACTATGAGATTAAGAGGGATTGGTGGGAACTTTATATAACAGTTTTGGGTTGAGAAAAATTCGTTAATTAGAGGTATTTATACTTTTTCTTAAAAGTTGAAAATTCGTTACAAAAAGGATGTTCATAATGTAATGGGACATTTTACATTGACTCTTATGGACAATTCAAGGGCATTACGAAGAATTTGTTAAATCGAGGAAGTCGTTATACTTATACACGGTATATAATTTCAATATGTTTTATACCTAAACGCGAGTACATCTCAAAACTTTGAGCGCTTTTCAGCAATCGTGGTCACGAGAGGGTATCATCCAATCTATATATCGCTTGTCCCGGGGAACGAAGTTGTAACAGAAAAATCTATATTTTTTCAGGAAAAATAAAAGAAGGTAAAGCTATTATTACAAGCATACTAAATACATTACATATACAAATATATATAATAGATTTTTTTTCGTTTTCGAGGATTTAAACTCCTCTCTATGTTTCACAGACTCGTTAATTTTAAACTGAATATTTATTATACGCTTGGAACTTAAAAAAATAACTTGAGTAAACTGTTCACGCTTACCTGCCAAAAAGTTTGTAAATATGTAACCACTAAAAATGGCCGGTGATAATTAAAAAACGTCACCCGGCGGATGTCAACATATTAAACATCATGTTAAAAAAACGTTATTAAAATACAATTAATCGCTGAGTATTGCGTTTATTGTTTATGTAAAGTCTGCTAATAGACTGAGACGACTCATTGGTCTAGTGGTTAGTACCCATGACTGCGAATCCACGGGTCCCGGTTTCGATCCCCAGCTGAGACGAACATCGATGTGATGGGCATTTGGTGTTGTGCTTAGGTCTTGGGCGTTTAAATATGTATTTATACGTCTATCTATCTATAATATGTATGATTATCCGTTGCCTAGTACCCATAACACAAGCTTCACCAGCTTAGCAATGGGACTAGGTCAATTGGTGTGAATTAAAAAAAAATACTAGATTCAGAGACAAGTTTTCGATACATTTGCCAAAAACTGTCAAATTTTAAATTATTATACAAACAGATAAAATATATTTTCCTTTCTGTGTCCCTCAAATAATTGTAGAAATTAAAAAAAAAACAACATTATTTATGTATCGATATCTAGAAGATAAGAGGGAACATCAGGTGAATTTCCTACGCGTTTCCAAACTATAAAAGAAAAGAAATTGCTGCCATGTCAGATCTCAGATGTCAGTTGTCATTGGGCTATGTCATATCAGGGACTGCAAGCGCACAAACTAGAGCAAAAGTTAAGTGACACCGACGCCCATGGACTAACATTGCCAGGCGAATGATTTATTTATTTACCGTGTCCCCAAATATTATATTTAAACTAGCTGACCGGGCAAACGTCGTTTTGCCATGTACCTATATCATTTATAATAAAAAATAGGGGTTGATCGTAGAGGGGTGAAAATTAGAGGTTGTATGTATTTTTTAATGCTGTATCATAAAACAATAAAAAATAAGTAATTTATCGAAAAATTAAAAAAAATAATTTAGGGGTGGACTACCCTCAACATGTAGGGGGATGAAGAATAGATGTTTTCCGATTCCCAGACATACCCAATAAGCACACAAAATTTCATGAGAATCGGTCAAGCCGTTTCGGAGGAGTTTAACTACAAACACCGCGACACGAGAGTCCCCAAATATTATATTTAAATTTAAGTTTGGATGACGAAGAGCTTTTCTTTATTTATTTAAGTTTTTCACGTAACAGATCTTGGACGCCACAGATCATAACACACAACTATTAAGGAGCATAATGTAAATGTTGCAACAATAAAATTGTGTAGCATTACATTTATGGTATTGGGTCATGGGACATTAAAGATATTAAAGATAACAATAATAAAAATTAATACAGTTACATACAAATTATTCTGAACAAATCAGTTCGAAGAACACAGTTTATTTTATTGTTCTTATTTGAGAACTGGCAGTAAATGTAAAATTAGAAGCATTTAATGTATATTTCTTTTTTGACGTTCATAAGTGTACATTGTGTTACCTATATGAATAAATGATTTTTGACTTTTGACTTTGTTTCACCTAAAGATGTTTTAGTTCCACGATAAATGGACACCACACACATAGTTTGACAATGTCCTGAAATAAACTCTTCAACCTTATAATATAAATATATGTTAACATATAGTATGTAAACATATATTTATATTATAAGGTATAATACTTTGGGTGCTAGTCTGCTGCTAGCTGCAATTTCGCAAATTGGGACACCAATAAAGAATTGCACGCCACCGAACTAATAAACCGGTTGCTGCAAATATTGTGTTTAATTAAAACGCCTTATTAATTTTAATTACATTATTATTGCGCAACTTTTATTTTGTTATTTAAGTGACAAATACAGCGTAAAATCTTTATAATGAATTTCAGGGGACCGATAATTTTTATTCGTTTTGTATTAGGGAAGGAAGAATTAATGTATGGGTATTGGGTTAAACCAAATAAATTTAACTAATTTTTACTAGACTGATTCAAAATAAAATAAAATAATTTTTTTTTTGAGTAAATATATCTAAAAAGCTTCTTTGTCAGACAAAAAAAAACCTCCTAAAAAATGAGCTTGATAACTTGACAATTGAGCTGGCGCATGGGGGGGTCAGAATTTAATTATTAATTTATATATAATAAACGTTTTACAATGAAAATAAAGAAAAAAGTTTTTTTTTCAATGCATTTTAAATGGAAAGGGGACCCTCCCATGCGCCAGCTCAATTTTCAAGATATCAAGCCCCTTTTTTTAGGAGGTTTATTTTTGTCTAACAAAGAAGCTTTTTAGATGTATTTACTCAAAAAATAATAATTTTATTTTATTTTGAATCAGTCTAATTTTTACGGTTTCTTTTCTCTCTATGGCTCTGGCACGGTTTGTGCATTAGCCAGCGTCAAGTATAAGATTTTTATAATTCACGGTTTTAATTATTTACAGTTTATGAATAATAAAAAACGAAGGAAACTAACTAATCGCGACATAACATAAAATATTGAAAACGCATTCAATTTACAAAAAAATCAGAATATTTACATTAAGGGAAAATAAAATTAAAATTATAGTTTAGTTATTATCTTTATATATATAGATTCTTCTGTGAGTGTGTATGTCACTGAACTTCTCTCAAACGACTGGACCGATTTTGATGAAATTTTTTGTGTGTGTTCAAGGGGATCTGGGAATGGTTTAGATTCACAAATCAGCCCGGCAGGTGGCGCTGCAGAAGGTACTTTCATACTTTGTTTAATATCTTAATCGGTTGAAATATCATGCAGGACAACGTCTGTCAGGTCCGCTAGTCTATATATAGAAAAATGAAACCAGTTTTCCGTTGTCACATAACATGAAAACGGCTTGACCGATTTGTCTGATTTTTTTAAATAATATTCCTTGAAGTACGAGGATGGTTCTTACGGAGAGAAAAATTTAAAAAAAATGAGTGAAAAAGTCTAAAAACAACTTTTCTATATGCCCATACAAAATATTGGTATAATAATAATACTTAAGTCAATTTGAACTTTAATACCATATCATAGAGTTCAAGTGTTAGTGGAGGGGTTCCGGGAAGGTAAATTTTTATTTTTTGACATAATGTATTTGTTGTCTTATCAACTTTCTTTTTTTATCTAACTAGCTAGACCGGTGTCCCGAATAGCAGAATAAGTATTAAAAAAAAATTAAAGAATAGACTTTTAGGCGGTACGATGTTAGCTAGTTTACAATAAACATACCTACTTATAATAATATTAGGGAATTTAAATCTCGAAGAAGTAAAGAAATATTGGTAGGAAGGGGAACAGTGAGAGATACTAAAGAAGTATATAAGGAAGAATGGTCATATTTAGGACAAGAAAAGAAAACATGATTCAGGTCAGAATAGCTAGCCAGAAAAAAATCATTGCTTAACAGGGTTTGAACGCAATCCGGATTTGTTGATGCTCTTGATAGACTGGGAGTTACAACACTTGTGGAGTTAGGAATCCAGAGCTTCGATGTTCTGTAATTTTTTTATACTAAACATACATTAACATACCTTGTAAAATTCAAGTGATTTGAAGCGAGTATCTCCGGCAGGGTCCCCCAAAGGGTTTGGTGCAGGTCCCGGACGGGTGCGCCCCACCAACACGCGTGCCAATAACGGACTGTTGACGACACACAGCAGTTTACACCTGAAATGATATCATATTACAGACAATATTCGTGAGTCTCTTATACACTAGATTAGATGTACTTTTTAAAAGGTTTTTTTTTAAATTATATTGCAGTAAATTGTTCTTTATTTGAAACTGTCCCCGCGTATTCGTTTCGCCCTAATATGATTTTTTACTTAGCCTACCTTTTTAGTAGCTACATAGAAACATTTGGAACCTTTTGCTATGTATGATACCCCAAAGAGACTGTTCGCTTTTTCGAAATAAAAACCTAAGTATTAAATAAATCTAATTTTTAAAAATATTTTTCTCTTCATTACTTCATCAAAACATTACTCGAATTGGTCTAGCCGTTGCGAATAAAAGCTCACTATAATATATGATCTATTATTAACATGCACACAGAACGATTTCCAGCATAATATTCCATATCATATTCTTTTGCCATTCGGTTCGCTTCAAGTGTGCAATGTGTGTGTACTGTGGTTGTAATTGGCCCTGGCTCAGCATTATGCTGAGGAGCAGAAAGTTCCACAGCGCATCCTGGATGCAGTTTTATGATAAGCTCCCGTATAATCATTATTCTTATCAAAATTTTTAATAGAACAGGGGGCAAACGGGCAGGAGGCTCACCTGATGTTAAGTGATACCGCCGCCCATGGACACTCTCAATTCCAGAGGGCTCGCGAGTGCGTTGCCGGCCTTTTAAGATTTGGTATGCTCTTTTCTTGAAGGGCCCTAAGTCGAATTGGTTCGGAAATACATACTACTTCGGAAATTATATTCATGAAGGCTTGCTTGACGTCAAATTCAAATTTTTACGATTGAAACAATTTTTGTTAGCAATATTACTCATTATGCATTACGATATGTTCCGAGTCTACGAGCCCAGTACGCCTGGTATGATAATTGAGCCAATATACATAATGAAGCTAGCGGAAATAGGGGGAAGACACGAATTTTTAAACTGTGCTTTGTCATATATTATGTTATCCAATATTCAACGTCAATTTCATATTTATAATATACATATAACCTTGTATTTGTTATTACCTTATAGGTTATAAACGCTTTTTGCGGGTGTCACGAGGTTCTTGAACGCATTTAAGAATTATCTAAATGTACAACCTTTGGTCTGGTACCGGGTTCGATTTCCGGTTTGAGGGCAAGTTTTAATTTAAATTTGTTCTCGGCCTTTGGGAGGGTTGTGCGGTACCAGGCGAGTGCTTGAACCGTACATGGAAGACACGGTCGAATTTCTAAAAGGCAAGCACGATTTATAAAAATCTTATACTTGACGCTGGCTAATGCACAAACCTTGCCAGAGCCATAAAGGAAAAGAAAAACCTTTGGTCTAAGAACTCTACAAAATTGTAAATAGTATATTTTAGCCCAAAGGGGGTGTTCAAGTAATTCGTAAGCACTTTTATTTTTGAGAGCTTTGCTTTGCTGACAGGAGGGGGGGGGGGGAAATAAATGATAGTAAATCTGCTTATGTAATACTTTCTTTAAAAACCCTCCCATTTTCTTACCCCTTGGTTAGGACGTTTTTTTCCTATTTTAGACATATGAGTCAAGAGAAAAGAGATGTGATGCAAAGTACGACCCTATCTCTGCGTTCCGTAAGCGGCTAGGCTGGTTACCCATTCGTCAGCGACGTGGTGCTCATGTTCAACCGTAAAACTCCTTCCTATCGCAAAAATGATTTATGGGAGCCCATAACTATAGCAAACGCTCTTCCGAAAACTATATCCTTGAAATCCCATCCCATAACTCCTCCTTTCTTGGCGAATCCTTTAAGGCAGTTAGGCTATGGAGTTCACTTCCAGTCCCTATTAGCTTAGCTCCTTCTCTATCTTCCTTTAAATTTCTTCTGTACAAACATTACCTGTCCACATCGTATCCCTAACTTTCATACTAACTACTAATTGACGTGAGACTGATCTTAAATTATCGTGATTCATGTGCACTTTTTATTTTTCATGTATCCTTTATTAGTTTAGTTTGTTTTTTGTTTCTGTTTACTATAACTAACTATATCTAATATGTATTTTTGCACTTCTTGCCTACCTTATCTAATTTTTATTTTCTCTTACAGTGGTTGCCTGGAGCTGCCCTCCTTTTCATTTAATTATGTTACATTTTTATGTTGTAAGTGTTAATATATAAATATACTAGCTGACCCGGCTAACTTCGTTCCGCCTTAATAATAGTATCGTTGTTACTTTAGTTAAACTTATTTTAGGATTCCATTAAGGTGATAACTTTTTTTGCAAATAGAGAAATGTTTTATTGCTTGCCATTGCAAAAAAACAATGGCAGTTTTACACATTAGGCCTCTTCTCTCTATCGCCAATATTGCGATACTGCATCTTAAAGCACTTTCTGCTTTACAACATTTTTTTGATGAGGTAACACATGTTTTCGATCAAGATCAAAGCCTGGTTATGCATCTCCTCATTTACCTCAAGTTCGGAATTTCTTGAAGTGACACGAATTCGACGTAAAATGATGCGTAGTTTTGTCAACAAATGTCACCACATGCCGTGTGCATTCGTAAAATTAATTAATTTATTTATTGTTATTCGATAACTTATCCGATATTTTATTACTTATTCTGCTATTCGGAGTGGAGAAAATCCATCAAAAAAGACATAACTAACATCGGTCCAGCCGATCTCGAGTTAGAAGTGTTGTAACAAACACGACTTTCTTTTATATATATAGATAGACATAACGCCATTATTTATATCTTTTAATTTTGAGAGCTCAAAGTGTCAAAAGTCCTATCACAACCAAATCATTGATTACCTAGTACAATTTAGATAAAAACCACTGATCTAATTTACATTTAAAATATTTCCACGCTATATCAATAAAACTACATTACAATCATCACGTAAACCTTGAATTACTGCAGAACAATAGCGAATTGAAAATTGTTTTTACAAGTCTAAGACAACTCGCACGATTGTGCTAAATACAAATTTTGAAACAAGTTTCATACAAAAAATGTCGAAACACACCATAGCTCCCCTTATTAGAGAGTGTTTTATTGCGAAAAAGCAGCTGCTCGAGTGTTTGTTTATGGTTACCCTGCAGAGAGATGTTTACGGATGGTGAAGAGGTAAGTAGAAGTCAAAGTCAAAATCATTTAGGTTACAATGTACAGTTATGAACATCAATAATGACACACATACACATGACATACACATTAAAAGCTTCTAATTTTAAATTAACTGTCATTTCTTTCGTAAAACGGAAGAAAGGAACTGGCAATAAACTCTCCGCCACTCTTTTTATTCGCCAAGTTTTTTTGTTTTACACAAAGCATGGTGTCATACAATTTTTCTTAACCAAAAATAAAAAGAGTGGCGGAGTTTGTTGTCCGCTCTTCTCGTTCACTCTACGCTCATTATTTACGAATTTGAATGAAGATCTTCATTTTTTTTAATATTGTCGTTCATAAGTGTACACTGTACATAGTTATGAATATTATATAAATTTGATTTATACACGCGGTGCCTACTTTATAAATCTATCTTTATTTGTTCCGTGGTGTTTTAACTCACACCTTTCACAAGATTGCAATTATCGTCTTTTGTTTCACACAATGTACAAATATCCATTTGTATGTCGGAGAATGTTTTATTATCAGGAAATGTTCTGATCGAATCAATTGACTACTAATAATTCCCAATTCGATTGAGAATTATTATTAATCCTAATATTCTGCAAAGAAATCTGTTTATTTGTACCAAACGGCTATTTGAGACGGCGGAAATGAAGGTTATTTGCAGTCATGGACAGAACGAATTTGTGGCATAAGGCCCCCTTAACAAAGGCGTTGGCTTAATATAAAAATATCGATCGTTTCGAAAACAGTTTATATGTTATCAGTTACGATAATTAAGTTACACCACTATTTAGATTAGTTACGCATTGGCTACAAGCTGTTAGGACGGTTATATAGTTATAAATAAATAAAGAAATTTGTGTTTTTGTGTAAACTCAAAGTAGCAGTGCGGCTTAGTGACTTCAGCGTGCGACTGTCATCATTGAGGTCGTAGGTTCGATTCAGGACGTGCACCAATGGACTTTCTTTCTATATGCAAAGTCAAAAATCATTTATTCATATAGGTATCACACAATGTACACTTATGAACGTCAAAAAATAAATATACATTAAATGCTTCTAATTATACATTTACTGCCAGTTCTCAAATCGAGGGCGTAGAACGGAAGAGAAGAACTGGCAAAAAAACTCTCCGCCACTCTTTTTAATCGCCAATTTTTTGTTTTAAACAACGTTTGTAAGGAGCTTCAACCATTACACCATGCACCACATACATTTAACAATAGAAAACATCGTGAAAAAACCGGCTTGCCTTAGACCCGAAAAAGTCGACGGCGTGTGTCAAGCACGGGAGGCCTACTTGCCTATTAGATTGAGAAATGGCCATGAAACACATACAGAAATCTGAGGCCTAGACCTAAAACGTTTGTAGCGCCACTGGTTTCTTTTGTTTTGTTTGTGTAGAACGATCGTCTTTTGTTTGTTATGTTGAACTCTCTTATCAAAATTCTACAAAGGTCTTACCGCCGTATCCAATAGGCTCGTTCTCCATGACCTTGAACGTGAAAGGTATGTGGACCCTCTGCATGAGGAGTCGTGGCGGCTGCATCGAGCGAGGCCACGTCTCCTCCCGACCCTCGCCAACAATACCTATCACCTCCATGTTCCTGGAACAAATGATTATTCATGAGTGATGTACACAACTGTTATTTAAACTGGTTATTATAATCACTTGAATAAATTAATCGGCAGTTTGGTTTTGTTAGGTTAGGTTAGTGTTTACTTCTGAACTCGTTAATAAAACGCATATTGTAATATGTTTTTTATCAAAGTCAAATCATTTATTTCAATTAGGCCTATTAAAAGGCACGAAGTCAAAATACAAAAATACAAAAAAAATACTATAGTTGCCCTAATCCAAATGGTAGTTTTTACATACATTGATGTTATTGTTAATATCAATTGATATTATTTTGATCGATATCTATTACAATTATTAAGTTATATGTATATAGAGAATTATCACTAAATAAATTCAAAGCCCTCGTTAAACGGCAATTAATCAATAAAGCGTTTTATAAATTTGAGGAATACTTAAATGATCCTAATTCTTGGGATTGATTTGCTCCAGTTCAAACAATTTGTATGACAATACTTGGCGATTAAAAAGAGTGGCGGAAAGTTTCTTGCCAGTTCTTCTTACCCACTCTACGCCCTTGACTTGCGAACTGGTAGTAAATGTAAATTTACAATTAATTTAACTTGACAATTCAAAAGTGTACTTGGTTACCCACTTGAATAAAGATATTTTGAGTTTGAGTTTTGAGTTTGAATAATCCGAGGTCGACTCTTAGGGTGAGATCTATAGTGCGCACTTGGACTTTGCTCAGACTTACCTTACGAAAAACTTGGCTTAGTGTACACTAAGGTTAAACTATGATTTCGTATTTATAGACATTTTAACGGTGAGATTAAGCTAAGCCCAAGCTAAGACAGCAAATGTCAAAATACAAATTGATGTTTCATTTCATGCAACACTTTGTTTATTATCCTTTAAAAAAGTAAACAATAACAAATATTTAAACATCTAAAACGGTACACATATATCTTCAATTTATTGTTATTTATGTATTCATTTATTTTATTATTGCAATAACTAGAAATTCACGAGTAACCTTTCGAAAATGTATTAATTATTTAAAGATGACAATAATTTTATTACGTAGAACGGATCGCAATGTTTTGACAACAGCAACAGAGCACTTGTATCAACTATCAACAATTGAAAATTTTAAACCACTTTTTCTCTTTTCTGTTTCTGTTTGTATGAGCTTATAAAGGTAAAGTAAAAGGCTAAATAAAGGCTTTGTGACTTGGACCTGGACCAATCTGGATCGTATACCTACTTAAGACCTACGCATTTCCGAAGCACTGTGACGTTTTGAGATTTGGCTTTGTTACATGGACCGCTTGGAAATATCAATATCGAAAGTGACATGAGAGAGAGTTCTATCTTCAATAGAAAACATTGAAAGGGTAGGAACTGCAGCCGATATGAATCCACGAATGCCTAAAGTGTTGTATATGTTCGGAACTAATAAAACCAAAATCCTTCCATCCTGTACGGTGAGAATGAATTCAAAAGAAGGAACCGTATTTTGAAACACACGGTATTAAATGTGATCCTGACGCTGATCATTACAGACTTGCAACCTTATAACAACAGAGGATCGCCAAACCTACCGCAATTGCAAATACTTATTGCATTAAGGCATAAAAATGCAACTGGATGTTTTCAGGTAATATTGTGTTCATAAATATGTATGGTTTTTCAATTTGATATATTATCCCTCTTCTCAAATGATTTTAAATACATATGTTGAAGACTTTTGTCTTCTGACTTTCAGAAACTTAACATATATGTGACTAATAATAATTTATTGACATTACAGATGGTGTGTGGTGATCTGAACAGCATAAGTCAATCTACAGTCTGTTTAATTATAAATAAAGTCTCTGCAGAGTTGAGTATATTACTTCCTAGATTTATAAATTTTCCAAGAAATATGAACACAGCCAAAACAAAGTTTGAAGAATTAGGAAGATCTAATACTCACCATGGCCTAAACAGTATAATCGGAGCTATTGACTGCACCCATATAAAAATTAATAGTCCCAAAGGTATCGCTTACTCTGAAGCATACAGAAATAAAAAAGGGTATTTTTCTATAAATGTGCAAGCAATAATAGGGCCTGATATGGAAATATTTGCTATAGTGACTAGGTGGCCTGGCAGTTCACACAACAGCAGGATATATAGAAAATGCCTGTTTTAGTAGGTGACAGCGGTTATCCAGCACTTAATTTCATGTTAACAACACTTTTAAATCCAATGACAAGAGCTGACAATATAATTATTCTCAAATAAGAACTAGGCATATTTTTTAAAGGTTTTTCGGAGTGTGAAAAAGGAAATTTCCATGTTTACAGCTGGGACTACAGTCAAAATTGACAAATACTAGTTATATATAATTATAGCTTGTGCTGTATTGCATAATATAGGTATACAGAGAGGCGATGCTTATGATGATGGTGATCTTGCTGACAGCAGAAGTTGAGTAACACAGAAACAATGAAAGATCTCCTACAGGTCTAGCATTCCGGCAATCTGTGATTGCACAATTTAACTAGGTAATTTGTTTGGTAATAAAGAATATCAAAGCAAAACTTGTTTCATTTTAATCATTTATTTTCTGATTCTTTTTTTAAGTGTAATACATATTTCTAATACTAATTTATATTTTTGTTGAAGAAATTCTATTTCTAACAGATTTTTTAATTTCATATGTTCCACTCCTATCTCAAATTTTTTAGGGTAGTCAGGTAATAAATGGTAGAAGATTCAGGGAAACGAAAATAACAGATGTGAAGCGAGAGAAATCGGTTAGGTTATAGTTTGAATTTCGTTGTCACTATAATATGCCAGGGCTGCCAGGTGACATACAAAATCACACCAGTTATTTTTAACATTTCTCAAAAATGGCGTTTGGACAATTACATAAATAATATAAATAAACAACAATAAATACCATAATACTGTGTAATTATTTTAATTCATGCATTTCATAGGTATTTATCAAGATCATTTATAATTTCTTTGAATTCAAATTCTATTTTTCCCAAAGTCTATGGAACTCCGATACAAAATGGCAACACCGTTCATTAAAAACCGACAAAAATAAAAAGTCCAGTTAAAGATATGATGGTAAAGCAAATTTTAGGCCATTATTTTTGTTAGGCTTATAGTCAAAGTTTTTGGTAAGTCGTCGATTTCGTGGACTTGAGATTAAGCTAAGCCAACACTAGGGAGAGTTTCGCAGTTTGCTCTATAAATACCGACTGTGTCTTAGCTCGATAGTTAAGTCAGAGCAAAGTCTAAGTGCGCACTATAGATCTCACCCTTAGTTTATACGGTAATTTCACAGCCACCTGCCTATCCTGTAAGTAGCTACTAATAACATTCCCACAGCTATATTATTTTTTTAGATTCAAAGTGGCGTATATGTTTTGGATGAGCTTATAAGCTAAACAATTACACAGTAGGACAAAGACGCAAGGAAGAAGTGGCTATCTGATATCTACTTCGTTCCTTACATCCTTGTTGCTTGTTACATGGACAAAAGTTCTTAATTTTAAATTGTTGTTAAATGTTACAATACAAATTTTTTAATTGTTATAAATTTTATAAAGCAAGAGATAACATTAATTCACCCACAGCTGCATTCATTGCACGTGTCTCTCAAGACAGTTCGATTTCCGGCCATTATCACAAATAAGACGAACGCGAAACCAGCGTTGTGGGTGGGTCATGTCTACAAGCTTAATAAAGCTCGATATAGTCCTAAATTATCCTGATAATAACATCCGGGTGGCATCATATTTCAAATTAGTTTCTCCAGTGGGAATGTTATTACTAATGTCTCAAATTTCACTTGTTTCTTCAAGTGAACAATTTTGTCGACAGCTGTTTTTGCATGCATATTTTACTATTAATTTAATTTGTCAACTAAACGGTCAATGCCAAAAAAAAATATTATAGCAATTTATTGAATTTAATTGTCATTAAAATATTAAGTGTCGAAAATTAGTAATAGTAAAATTAGTAGTAGGTACTAGTAGTAATTTATTTCTTCGATAATACAAACACAACAATTCGTCATTTGAGATTTAAATAAATTATTTTGCATAAAATATAAAATATTAATATTTCATAAATTCGATATTTTATTTTTAAAAATATAATTTCTATAAGGTAATTCGCCCTTCTCACTCTCTCTAAATCGCTCCTCTCCCCTTTTCGACAAAAACGCTGCACATCTTGGTGACGCTAATATTATTATTTTTCATCCGTAAAAAATTACCCTCATGCGCCTAAAGAAGTTTCACTTCAAAAATAAAGAGAAAAGACTCTTAGTTGAATAAATCAACAAAAACATAACTTGTAAAAAAACCAAGTCTCGCAAGGCAGTTCTACTACTGTAAAAAGTTGTGAGATCCACGTAATACCAAGTCGGTTAAT
Source organism: Pieris melete (assembly GCA_963693345.1). Classification (NCBI taxonomy): domain Eukaryota; kingdom Metazoa; phylum Arthropoda; class Insecta; order Lepidoptera; family Pieridae; genus Pieris; species Pieris melete. The sequence goes on from CAVNZK010000003.1 coordinate 1,200,520, forward strand.
TTATTCTGTCCCTACTTAAGGGACGGTCTGACATAAGATTTACGTAATTAGGCGCGTCCACATAGAGCGAGCAGCCTCGCGAGTCATTTGCCGCGCGAAGCAGCTCGGTTAGTGTGGACGTGCCTCAGCCGAGGCAAGCGATGGCGCTGCCGCGGGCGAGTGACCGAGCGCTCGAGCCATCGAGTGCCAACTGCCATTGCCTCATTCTTTTGTCGCGCGCACTCTGGTGGTTCGGACTTACCGCGCGCGGCCGCCTCGCGATAAGTTTCCTTGCGCGGCAAATCTGACAATATCTTATAGTATCCATATCAATATTACTTATCTTATGTTTTAAATGAGATATCAAATTGCAATGTTACACATTTATGATATTAAGAAATTATCCTTGCTTTGTCAGAGTTACTTGAACTAAAAGTCTTCTATACCTACTACCTTATCTGCTTATTTTAATGGTCCAGTCATCTGGCACTTACCACTTCATTACTAACATCGATGAAAATATATTTTACAACAATCTTCCAACTTACCGTAGCTTTGCCAAGCTCTTAATGAGGTTTAAGTTTCTATAGTTCTAGATTTTGATATTTTTAGTTATTATTTGTTTTTGTTTGTGGTTGCTTGTTTACTTTTCCCCATGCTAGATTGCTTGTTCTTATATAATTGATGTGTATGAGTAAAATTTGTGATGTCATATTTTCTTGTATGTTATGCATACCACATTGTTTTAGAACTTATAAATATACATGTTTAAGACAAAACAATCGATTACTACGAAGCCACATCGGGAGTTAAAGTACTACGCACTATCTTGACATCATACAAAATAAGGAGACGATAAAGTATATATAATATAGTTTATATAACCACAACTATTCGATTCATAATCATACTTGCATTTGAAGATGTTTATATCGTTAATCGCCGCACGAGGTAATGATGGATTACATTATGTAATCTTTACTTTATTCTATATACTAGTTTTAGAGCGTGGTTTAGCTTACATAAGATACTGAACAGGAGCACATCAAAGTAGGCCTACTTTTAATAAAGCTTTTTTAAGGGATAGTGAGAGTCTAGAGATAGTATTTGGTACCTACTCATCGGCAAAGACAGAGGGTGTAGGCCGTGAGAAAAAACCGACGTAAAAAACTCTCGGTACTATTTTAAAATAACAAATCATCAAACAATACTTATTTTAAAACATCGCAAATTAATTAGAAGTAGCCTGTCTAGCACTAGTCCCAGGCCCTTTTATCAACTAGATAATCGTCAACTTTATAGTAAGCCTTTTTACACAGCTTTTCTTTAATACATTTCTTAAAATTATTAAAAGGCAGAGATGAAAGAGCCTCTGGGATTTTATTAAAGAAAAGTAACCCTTTTCCCAAAAAATAATTACTAACTTTAGATAGTCTAGTACGGGGAAATTGCAGGGTGAGTTTGTTCCGAATACTAACATTGTGCGTATTAGTGTTGCCCAAAATCGGTCTTGGTCTTGCAGTCTTGGTCTTGTTCTTGCGTTTTCGCAAGACCAAGACCAATACCGCCTTATTATAGCAAGACCAATACCAAGACTGAACCCTGCAAGACTTGAGCAAGACAATACTTAAGCCTGCAAGACTCTTGCGTCTTGCAGTTAAGACAAACTGAGATTTGGGCGTTATTAAGTAGGTATTTGGTTTCAATCCCGATTTTGAAAAACGTTCCCCAGTATTAAAACCGTAGGTATCACATATCATAACACTAAACTAAGGGCTGCAGTTGTATTTGCAATTGGCAACGTGCCGCTCGTCTGAAAGCACCCTGAAACGTATTGTATTGATTAGGTAGGTAAGTACTTATTATATTTCAACAATTTATTAAGTAGGTAGCGTGTTAATACTCACAAATCTGTTCCCACCATCCCATGTGATAAAATTTACCTAGAATAACTTTCTAGCAAAGTTCATACCTTGTAGGTATCTACCTATAATAATATGTAATGCTTGTTTATGTCTAATGTTAGCACAGAAAAATAAAATTAAGTAAACACAACGTTTATCCACTTTTTAATAACTAGGTATCCGCGATAGAATATTTTTTCTACTAATTTCCTAAGTACTCAGTCTAAATATCTTTTTCATAATTTTTGTTTTTCAATAATTTGTTGTGTGTAATTGAATGGTAAACTCTAAATCTTACTAGAGAGCTTTTTTAAAATAAACTTATTGAAAGCACTGACATGGCATATACACTTTTCAATCTTGCTGCTCACATTTTAGTACCTAGGTATCACTCACTATCTATCATTTACCGATATTAACAATGATTATTTCGAAATCAAAATATTCGCAATTCAATCGATGCAATACCTACTTAATTAATTAATTAATTATATATAATATTAATTATCATCTCGCCCGACAGCTTTTAACGCTGTAGTGTTCGAATTCAAGCCAGTGTGAGAATGTATTTAAATAAAAGAAACTCAGAGCATTCAATTTATACCTACCTACTGCTGGGACATCTTCAAGGTCATTTAATTTTATACTCCAACCCTACCAAAATAGGTAAAAATTTGTGTGCCTCTGTCCGTACTCTTTGTCGGCGAATGCGGCGCTCAAACAGTGTCAAATGCTGTGATACACTTGTTGCAAACCGCGGCGTCTTTGTCGGTAAATTATCAAATAAGTAGGTATATAATACACCGACCGACCAACAGTTTATTCGCAGAACGTCACATTTCCCCAATCAACTTTGAACCTTAACTCTTTAGCGATAAACTTGAAAATCTGTTGAAGAAATTTGATAGATTGTAGTAGCTTGATGTGCTGGCGTCTGTACCATAATATTGGCTGCCGTAGAAACTGTTACTAGACCTACTGGACTCGCTGTTAGTTTTAAATTTTGCTAAATAGAAGAATAATATAAACTTTAAAACATAAGTTTCACACCTACATGATGTTTATATAATTTTGTTAGCTATAATTTTAAGTACATACCAACCTACGAGTAATATTCAATTACACACAACAAATTATTGAAAAACAAAAATTATGAAAAAGATATTTAGACTGAGTACTTAGGAAATTAGTAGAAAAATATTCTATCGTGGATACCTAGTTATTAAAAAGTGGATAAACGTTGTGTTTACTTAATTTTATTTTTCTGTGCTAATGCCAACATTGTCAACCCCACCAAAATAGGTAAAAATTTAGTCCTCTTCTAGACTTTGTGTTGCCGCCGTCGCTTGCATGTCAAAGGTCGCCGCCACTGCCCATATTCTAAAGAATAAAATAAGTTTCCGGGTGCTCAGAACGGACGCAAATAGATTATGTTGTCCTCGCTAGGAAGAATGTAGTCGTAAGGATAGGTAGATTTTATAAAACTTGTTGTAAATAATAAAAATATACCTAGTTTATATTATTACTAGCTGGCCTGGCGAACATCGTACCGCCTAACAGTCGATTCTTTATTTGTTTAAAATACTTATTCTGCTATTCGGGACACCGGTCTAGCTAGTAAGATAGAAAAAGAAAATTGATAAGACAACAAATACATTATGTCAAAAAATAAAAATTTACCTTCCCGGAACCCCTCCACTAACACTTGAACTTTATGCTACGGTATTAAAGTTCAAATTCACTTTTAAGACGTATTATTACGAATATTATGGGAATATAGAAGTGTTGTTTTTAGACTTTTTCATTCAATTTTTTTTAATTTTTCTCCATAAGAACCATCTTCGTATTTCAAGGTATATAATAAAAAAAATCAGACAAATCGGTCAAGCCGTTTTCATGTTATGTCGTGACAACGGAAAACGGGTTTCATTTTCATTATATATATAGATTACCTATTATACCTTTTTAAAGGACATTGCACTGCAAAATTGGAAGTGGGTGATTTTAACAAACTTGAATCGTGGAAAAGCTCCAAATATGAGCGACGTCATATTGCTTTACGCATTTTGTTTTAAAATCACACACTTTCAAAAATCGAGATTTGCAGTGTCGGTTTATCAACTTCTATCGTACCTACTCTAGTAGCGACTGTCTTCAGCGATGATTTACTAAATAAATAAAAATAATCGTCGTGTAGGTACGACGATTATTTTTCTAAGGAATACAATTTTGTTGTAGTAGGTACCTACATCGTTTCTTACTTACACATACTTTAACGACAGTACCTACGTAGCAAAAAGCGTCAGTCACGAGTACGACAAATTGCTTAAAAAATGTACCTACGCAAACTGTAATGAAATCTGCTAATCTCAACACAATGCCTGTAGCCTGCCTGCTATTATTGGTTGATGAACATTGTACATTGGTGAATGCTCCAGGATAGCCCGCAAGCCCCCACAAATAGCAATAGGAAAATAGGTATTTGCAAGTCTTGCGAGACTTGCGAGACTCTTGCTGCAAGATCAAGACCAAGACCAAACCTGAGAGCGCAATACCAATACCAAGACCAATACCAGGTGTATTGTCGCAAGACAATACCAAGACTGGTCTAAGTCTCGTCTTGGTCTTGCATTTGGGCAACACTAGTGCGTATGTTCTATTCTAGTAAACTTATCACTATTTTTGAATACATACATAATATTTTCATAAATATATTGCGAGTGAAAGGTATATTAATTTCCTTGAATTTCTCAGAGATTCCTTATATTATAAATTATAGATTGCACGAATAGCCCTCTTCAATTGCAGAATATTCATGTAAATATATTTATAAAATTCTCACATTCAAAGTGTCTATAACCAAACTCCAAAACGACCAGAGCAACTTTTATGATTTATATTTGGTAGGTGACCCGGGGTTTTTTATTATTTGGCATTTAAAATACATAATTAAGTTTCACCTTTCTGCTAACCCCCATTTTTAAATAAAATATTAGTAATCAGCTAGTTATGTTATAAATTATATTATTATGAAGGTCGTTTAAAATAATGACCATACTAGCTTTCACCTTACATTAAACCCAAAAACACAATTTATCGAATAAATATATCTGCTGATGTATTGATTTTTACATCGCCTAACTCGAATACCACGTACTTCTCTCATGGTCATCTCCCATTCGTTTGCCGAAGGATATCAAAATCCTTAGTTAATATTGACATCATAAAATTCGTCATTCGTCGTTTGATATTGGTAATCACGGAGCAAAATTGCATCCACAGTTGCGATGTGGGGTGATAATTATTTACTTCACAATAATATGTATTTTAAATGACCCAATAACGTTATATAGGCAAATGAACTCTTGCCCCTTATCATTCATAAATTGTATGCTACAAATGATTTACATACATATACATTTTTATATCAGAATTGTTACTAAGTTAACTAAGTTTTGTCATAATTCCAAAACGAATCTGGTTCGACTATATTGTAAATAAAGAAATACATATCTATAAAAAGAAAGTTTCGTTTGGCGAATGCGATTTCCGTTGCAGAATGTTTATATGTTATAAATAAACTTTTTAGCATAAACAAGCCTTGATATTACGAAGCTAATGTGTTTTTGAGGCTAAAACCTAAAAATACGTGACATTTAACGCGAGTGATTTATTTGAATTGATAATTTTTAATCATTTTTATGCATAGGTAATTTATAAGTAATAATTAACAGAAAGGTTAGATTTGTAAGCTTTTAAGTTTTTATAATATATTTTTTTACATATTATCTACTTTATGGCTTGAAATATTGAAGACATAACAATTCCAATAAACAATTAATTTAAACACGTTATATATATACCAATAAAAACATTGATCGAAAAAAAAAAATCTCTGGTCGTTACAAGAACTTTTCGAGTATAAAATTTAGTATGTAGCTTATCACTTGCATAATAAGATTGTATTTATTGCATTTTCTAATAAAAACCTAACCCAAGCAAGATGTAAAAGCATGTACATTGTACTAGCGTGTGAGCTGCAATGCGAACCGCAGTACACATATTTTCCTGTCCATATAAACTCCAATTTCAACGTATATAAAAAATTTAAGCCGTTGGTCAAAGGTTTTTACACAGCTTTCATAAAGTAGGTGAGAGCGTGTCACTGGGAGGCGTAGCAAACAAGTGAAACACTGCAACTTTGACGTCGACACTCGTGAAATTAATGAGAAAAATCCGGGAAAAAGCGTTGCTGTAGGTGCATACTTAAGCCACTTTAGTTTTCATTCTGTTCGAATGTTTTATTTATAGCTTATTTTTGTATGCTTAATGCTTATTTTTAATTCTAAGTACATAGTGAAAATGTTTTCATTGCTATAATAAATGTTTTCATTGCTATAATAATGCTTGCCCATGGACACTCGCAATGCCAGGAGACTCGCGAGTGCGTTGCCGGCCTTTTAAGAATTGGAATTGTTTAAATAAAAGCTTTATTATATTTTTTTTATGAACAACTGATATTTCAATAGTGTTTATATCATGCACAAGATTCAGATTCAGATTTGAAAATAACATATCTTCTACATTGTTTAAAAAGTTCTCTTCGAATTGTATAAATATATATTAGGCATTCCTAAAAAAACAATGGAATCAAACTAGATAGATTTGAAAATTCAAAATTCCATAATTGTTTGGGAGATAGATGTAAAAATTTAATTTACAGAAGACTAGACGATACTTGTGTATGTTTTTTAGCAATATTTACTCTAAAGGTGCGCTTACACGGGCAATTAAAATTGCTCAATTCCAGTCAATACTCGTCAATTATGACGTCACGACTACATCAAGCAATTTACGGCAACGGCAACAAGCATCAATACTGCGCAATACAATATTGAGCGATATGGCACAACTTCATCAACTAGGCAATACTGTCATACACGAGCATTTCAGTATTCGCTCGCTATGGACGACATTATTCTTGCTGCGGCGGCTTGTAGCGCTTTTTTTATTATTAATCAAAAACAAAAAAGAAAGAAAAGGAAAATTCGTCTGGTGCGTCAAATCTGGGTGCGATCGTTTTTGGCAAAGAGGCCGCAATTTTCATTGTGAAAATAAAATTAAAATTAAACAATTAATTAATCAAATTAATTTTTCTTTAATTCTTTAATTTAATTGGTTTTTTTTTCAAGAATTAGATAATATATTAATCAAAAAGTTTACTAAAATGTCACGAACATACTTTGAATTACTTTTGAATAAAGTAATTAGAAATTATTATTATTTAGACCTCTCGCTGTCCCCGCGGAAGCAAGACGGCAAGCCGCAAAACAAACAAGTGCGAATGAGACATATACAAAAATTGCTAGGAATTTCCAAGTCCATTGGATATTCGTCAATTCGTATTTGCGACATTGAGCGATATGAAATATCTGGAGCAATTAGAAGCAATATCGCCGAAATAATTTATGGAATTTATTGAAATTGCTCCATTAATTGCTCCAGATCGGTCCATTCATATCGCCGAGCAATTATTGCCCTCGTGTAAGCGCACCATTACATTCACCCCACAATTATTTTTTATAAAATAAAGCTTAAGCACTTTAAAAATATAAATTAACTATAAAAATTAAAATTAAGCACTTTTTGTGGATAGCATTTATTTGATAAGGATTTTAATTTAATTTTTTTATATTAATAGACAAACACACCAGGAAACATTTTTTCTAATACATTTGTTTAATTTGAATTTATATGGTGATTGGTATCAATATTTATCAACATTCTATACATAGCAAATAAAACTGTGAAAAGAAACAGCCAGAAATCATTCAAGTTCATCGAGTGAAGGTATGCAATAGGATGTCAAGGATACCAGCTCAAAATTGCTCATTAACTGTATTTTGCAATAAATTGCGCTATACTGCCATCAGAACATATCATATATGTTTTGATTCTGAGCTCTGTATACTCTGATTAGATTCTTCACGGTTAGCACAGCTTGGTACAGTCACATCACGGATCAGCAATGTGACTGATAATAAATTTAATTTTTTCACCAAAGCCTGACTATGATAAAATAAATATTTGATTATATTTAAACAGTTTAATATAAGGTATCTACAAAACTATAAAGATAAACCTAGATTTAAGGCCTGATACCACAGACTTCCAATTTTTAGCCATAGGGTTAGAACTAAATGGGTTTTAAAATAAAGTTTTAGTTGTGCACTGAAGGTGTTTTATTCAACCAGATGATTATTATCATTATGCCTTTTTTTTGTTAATTACAAGTATCAAACACAGCTGTTAAATTACTATTACAAATTTAATATCAAAGCTAGCATTATTAGTGTTATAGCAACAACTGTAGATTGTAGTCATAAGTTACAGGTGCTTGTTATATTTTAAATATGTGAATAGTCTCTAGTTGTTTTCCTGTCTAGAGTATTTTTTTGCATTCATGTACAATTACAGTTTTACATGGATTCAAAACAACAATGAAAAACTAGTTCCATATTATAATAGCATCAAAATGAGCACCAGCTTTGTTAAATCAATTATCTTTAAACATTTAAATAAGGAAATATCTTTTAACAATAATTAATATGAATAGATTATAATTTACTGATATTGTTCTATATTTATAGTAGTTTAAGTAAGGTTTTGTCTATTGTTGTTATCCATTGTTAAGGTTTATTATTTTTTTGAATATTCTATGTATTTCGGTATTGGGACCTGTATGAAACATAAGCATGAAAGTATAACAGCAATAAAAACATTAGTGTCATTCAAAACACATGGGTATTATTATTTCAAGGTTTCAGAAATAACTGTAACAAATTTACTTTCTAAATAACCTTAAATATGCAAAAATGAGTTTGTCTTGTCCTAATTCTACAGAAAGTTGATGTTTTCATACTTATTTTATTTAATGTATTATTAAATCAAAATACTACTTAATATGCATTTACTTCTGTATGTTTTAAATGCATAATAAATGTAATACACTAAGCTAAAATAATAATAATAACTTTTTACAATAAATATCTGAAACTCAGGTTATGTTAACTATTACTTTCTAATTATTGTTTACAAGTACAAGTATTATATATGACTTCTAAACTGGTAGAATTTAGAAACAAGAATGTTTCATGTAGTTTCCAAATGATGATATCTACTGATATAAAGATAATGAATTATCACTTACCTAAGCAGTATGACTAGCATTACGAATAGCGAAATGAGAGCGCCTATCATAATAAAAATATTGGGCAAATCAGCCAGCGTTAGCCCCGTCGAACCCATCTTGTCTTATCACAAACAAAACACAAAATAGTACGAAAAAGTACGGCGCATTCAGCTTATTGTACAAACACAACACTGAAATATTAACACAAGGAACATCGCCGAAACTCAAAGGAAAATAATCAGTTTATTTCAACATTACACTGTAGTTAGCTAAGTAGCCAACGTCTTTACTCCGTTGCATCAATATTATATCTATTAACCTTGCCAATAACGATGTTTTGATTGCGTCCGATCAACAATAACATTATTGCCCGTCAATAATTAACATTGATCGAAATAAAAAGGCGAGAGCTTCGCGCATACCGCACCTTACTATTAATTTGACAGAAAGAAAAATGAAAATAGAACGAAGGATGGAAACTCGCCGTTCACAGTTCATCAGTCAAGAACGAAAGTATTCATGTCAACGATAATGACATTGTCAAACCTGTTTTAGTGTTGCCATTTAATTCTTTTTTTCACAGATATACAGCGGAAATTTATATAATTTAAAAAAATTGGGAAAGTTATATTCTTGTATTTATGTATAAATTAAATGTTAAAAACATTGGTAATGATTTTAATTCAATTTATTCCCTGTTCAGTTAAATTTTTGAAAATATTACTAAGCTAATACATGGATTTTATTCCACACACAATACCCGCGGAAATATTAATGTTACCAATTATTCTTGATACTCTCAATATACTAGCAACATAATATGAGAACGAATATTACTGAATGTAAAAAACCAGCTGACTACTATGAAGATGACCGACCCGACAAAGAAGCAAATATATTTATCTCTGTTTCATCTGTGAAATTATAATATGTATTATAATAGAATAGTGATAACGACGATAAACAATTTCATTTTTTTAAACACAGAGTGACTGAATTCAAGCTGTATACTCATACATACATACTTTTTTCTATTAATGATAATATAAGGCAATATTCAAACCTCTTGATTTTTGTGTAATATTTTAACCTTTTCTTTGCTTCTTTTATTTGAGCGGCTAAAAGAAACAATACAAAAATACTATAGGCCCTATCAACCTGCCTACCCTTTTTTGCACCTTTAAAGTTACGGGTTTTTTCATTTCTAATTAAATTAGTACCTAAGCACTTTTAATGGTATGATAGCATAATTATTTTCACCTTACCTACCACGGTACCTTCACTTTTACCTAGAATATGATATTTAGGTGCTTATAAATTATAAGCACCTACATACTTAAATATTTAATCCTCCTTAATCCTTTTTAATAAGTTTTTCAGCGGTCTTTCATAAGTATACCTAGGATAGTATATACAAATGACCCGCGGTTGTCATGTAAACAACAGAAACTGTAAACAAACCAACGGACCTCGATCGATATATTTCCATAATTTTAGTAAAACCTTCGTGGCTTTCGTACCAGCAGCAGGCTTGGCCTAATTAAAAAATAAATGTCAAGTCTCAAAAAGCCGCGAAACAATTAAATGTCAAAGTGATCTTCGAATTAAAGTGTTGTTGTTCATCAAGTCTTCAAAGTGTGGAACAACGTGGCTTCCTGTATGGAGAAATGGTTCGGTGATAAGCGGTTATGGTTATTTGGTAATAACCTGCCACTGCTGCCGAGGAGGTGCGCTTGAACTTTCTTTTTCAACTTTCGCGAGAAAACACAAATATTGAACAACGTCAAATATGTACTATTGCCTACCTTATAATATTGTGACTTTCTACTAGTAAACATGATTTAAAAAAAATATTGAATAGTTCGAACAAACCTCTTTATAAGTGTTGATGGTTAAGGTAAATATTTTCATATTATTAGGAAGAGTATCATGTTGTTAATTAATGGTTAAATAATGAAATAAGTTAAGTACAGGTAGAATCAATAAGCACATTTGGATAATTTGTTTGCTTGATCGTATAATAGATCATTTCATGATCTGGCAAATAGTATAGAATACATTTCTCTATTAATTTGTTGAAAAGAATTAAAATTTCCTCAAGGACTTTTAGTAATATTATGGACACGCAACTTCAGTTACATTTTTACGAACACCTGTACAGTGTACAACCCTTTACTGTACCTAAATAAAGAAAATTTTAATCATATCGTAAATATATATTATAGATTACATACATATGCTTTTATATATTCCATACTTTTTGAAATTAATTAACTATGTACTTTCATACTATATCATAATTTATATAAAATAACCTATGTTTTTGGGTAAATATATTTAATCAAATTAAAGATCATTTATTTAAAAATGTTAGGAAAAATATGAGTTATTCTAAAATATATACATTGAGCACCATTGCGTAATGGTGTAGAACGGAAGAGAAAAGCTGGCCAGAAACTCCGCTATTCTCCTCACCTCTTTTTCATTTATTTTACAAGATCACGAAACATCTTTCATAAATAATACATTTGTACACGTTGTATTCGAATAATAATTCTCTTGTTACAAAACTAATTACCTTATACTGTAATGAAATAAAAGCGTATCAAGAAATTCCACAACGGAAAATCGATGTAATCAGTTTATACAATTTTATCGGTCATTGTTTTGAGCGTAATATGAAAATGTAATTGAAACCAACGTTGAAGCATAAAGGTTTATTACTCTAGTATAACATAAATCTTACTCAGAACAAAAAATAATACAAAAATGGTATTATTCACAAAGGAACTTTTTAACGAATGTACAAATTCTCCGATACTACTAAGAATAATAACAAAACCACAGATAATCAAATCATCTATTCGAATGTCAAAAGAAGAAATTAAAAGTCTAAATCTACTGCCATACACACTACAAAATTTTAAAGTTTTGAGATTTTTTGTGTTTATTTATTTATTTATTTTGAAACAGCTAACATAAATTATATACAATAACAAACAGTTACATTAAAAATATAGCCAAATATGGAATACATAATAATACATTTAACTACAAAATGGTTCAAGAATTTATAAAAGGAAACAAACAAATAAAAACTATTCAATACGTTTATCTAAGTGGTACCTAATTTGGTTGTGTTGTATGATGGTGTAAAAGTGAGGGTAAGTACGTGAAGGTGTGTATGTGAGGTAGGCTCATGATGCAGGTGATTTTGCGCTATGGATATTCTTAATACTTCTTTTAATCATATTCCGCGACAGCTTAAACAGGTCAAGGCTTAAATATTGGTCGTTGTATGTCCGGGCTGCGCGATATTTTCAAAAGTAATATATTATCTACGGTAGTAAATAGTCTGTAGGCAATTTCTTTTTTATTGTAAAATCTCTATACTTTGTTGTCATAAATATATAAGTATCGTATTTTAGTACGGGCTGATACATTTAACTAATCAGTACCATTACCGTTAGCCAGTACCGTTACCCAGAACTAAAGCTTTTTAGTTTAAATACAGCAATTTAACAGGACTTAATAAATTACAGCTTAGTTAAGCTTAATAAAAATTGTAGGCAATTTATAAGACTTTCTTAGATTATTACGTAAACTTAATCGATACTGTTATCTTAGTCGATTAGTAATAAAAGATATAATTACTTATTTCAAATTATTATGATAACATTGTTATGAAATCAAAACTTGTTCAGATAAGTTATTGTGATATTCAAATTTGATGTTTGGTTTTTGAAGTTATACTTCTTTAGGCGCGTTATGAAAAATTTATTGGAGTGAAATTTTACGATGCGCGCGCACCGTGACACAAATTTCAGTATGGGCGCCGAGCGTGCGCGAGCGAGATGGGAATAAGACAATCTACTTGTAGTACCTTTTAAACAAATAAAGCAGTTTTAATTATATTTTCAAAGAAATTTAGCAATGCTTTTTCACAAAGACCTATTTATACTTAGTTAAAAGGTTATGAAACATACCTAGTTATTAAATTGAATTAATAATATAATACACTCGCGAGCAACCAAATCGACTCAGGCGCTACCTCTGCATTCAAAGATTGTTTTAAGTGTAAGTATAAAACATTTTAATAAAAATGATATGTCATTTGAAAGCTTAAAACTTCAGCTTTTATGAGATGTCATCATTATTAATATCCATGTATCCTCTTTTTTATTATTGGTGTCTGAAGTTAAATGGGGGAAAACTGTGATTTTGGGTAAAGGAGTTGTGTTCAGAATTCACAAATAAAACACGTTTTTTTTATCTTAAAGAGTATAAATTTATTGGTTCACTAATTGGTATTGCCCCCCTAGCCCTAATTATAGCCCGTATTCGGTTCTTCATCAACCTTATTCATTTTTTGACGGTGTCTTGAGGAATACTTTCCCACTTCTCTAACAAAGCTGCTTTCAATTCTTCAAGGCTCGAATGGGCTGGATTTCTTGCTCGTACCCTTTGTTTGAGCTCATCCCATAAATGCTCGACGGGATTTATGTCTAGACTGAGCGCAGGCCAGTCCATTGTGCGCAAATCGACTTCTCGAAGAAACTGCTGAGTAACGCGCGCTGTGTGGCATCGAACATTGTCATGCATTAGGATGAAGTCTTCGTCAACAAATCCTGCGTAGGGCACAACATGTTCCAGGAGAATATTTGTGATGTACCCATCAGCTGTCAATCTTGCTCTTCGGCCTACTCCAGGCATGAAAACGAGCTGGGTTTTTCCCTCCAACGAGATACCAGCCCACATCATACACGAACCGCTACCATAGGCAACGATTTCTGCGAATCAGCATTAGGAAAATCGCTCTCCCGGACGCCTGTAGACCCGGCCACTCCTGTCACTGCCATGCAGACACATCCTGCACTCGTCAATCAACAGGATCGACCGCCATTGCCCAATGCTCCAGTTAAGATGCTCTCGAGCAAACTGTAGCCGAGCTTGCCGGTGGACTGCAGTCAATTTGGGGCCCGTTGCAGGCCTTTTTGGAGTCAGGTTGGCTTCCTTCAGACGTCTTCTTGCTATCCACTCGCTGACAGCTGTAGGTACCTCGAACACGTCTCAGCTCGCCCTGCACGTCGACACCCGTAAGGTGCAAATTTCGCAGGGGGTTGAGACAATGAAACGGTCGTCTCGTTCAGAAGTACAACGGTGGCGGCTGGTTGTTGGTCTCCGAGTGAATGCTCCAGTCTCTTGTCTATCGTCTGCATACTCGGAATACAGCAGATTGACTCAAGTGAAGCTGGTTAGCGACTACTCACTGTCTGAGTCCTTGTTGCAATAAGGCAAAAACTTGAGCGGCTTCTTGAGGTGTGGTATCCATGGTTTCTTGAAAACAATGGATGCAGGTTGCGGAGATGTGTATCGGTCAACTGTTGATAAGCGATTGATAAAGGTTGAAGGGTAACGGGGGTTTTATAGGGGTAGAGGGTAGCGCAACTGGCTGGTAGCGTTGTGAGTAATTTGTCCCATACGCGCTCATTGCGCAAATTAACATGTTGGAATTAGCTTTATTTAATCGTGTTGATGTTTTTTTTAAAGCTTAGGTTTCAAGCTTTCAAATGACATATCATTTTTATTAAAATGTTGTATACTTTCACTTAAAACAATCTTTGAATGCGGAGGTAGCGCTTGAGTCGATTTGTTTGCTCGCGAGTGTATAATAATAATTATTATTAATATTAATTAATAATTGAATAATATACTAAATATTAAATATTGTTAATTATTAACGCTTAATATTGATTATTAATTATTTAATATTTAAAAAAATAAAGAAAGCCAAAAAAGTATAACTTCTTACGCGCGTACATAAGTACACGCACCATTTTTTTGCATCATGTCAGATAGGCCCAGTGAACTATACCAACTATAAAGTCAAAGTCAAATCATTTATTTCAATTAGACCAACTAAAATGGCACTATTGAACGTCAAAAAAAAATATAAAGAAGATTCTAGTTGCCCCTTCCAAAAGGTAGTTTCGTGTGGAGGCAAGAAACTCCACACTTACTCTTTTAAAATAGGTTTAAAATAGTTTGTTACATTTGTTAAATAATTATATGTGAAGACAATGTACTCTTAGAATAAACTACTATACTAAAAAAGTTAGTATACATGTTCCTCACATATTTACAAATATCGAAACCGTAGAATATTAACATTAAAGAGTAAAAAACACAACAAAACAATGTGTGAGATACAAAAAAAAAATTACATTTGTAGCATTATAAATTAAAAATAATAATAATATGTAATAACAAAAATATGTTAAAGCAAAAAATCAGCAACCAATTTGATTTTGTCCAGGCTCTATGATTGTCCTATGGAGCAGGACCAGCATTTTTCCAGATATACCAGAGAAAGCTCTTGAAATGTGTCTTTTTAACAAAACTTCGCGTTTACGATTTCAAATTATTCTACTGCACTATGAGTTAGATTAAAAAAACAATTAAATAATAACTTTTAACATAAATATTTAAGCCTGGGCCTCAGATTTCTGTATCTGTTTCGTGATAATTTTTGTTTGACACTCAGCGTCCATGTCTTGGGTCTAAGGCATTGTGGTTTCCTCAGCATGTTTTCATTCACCGAACGTAGTGTAAAATGCGCACATAGACAGAAAGTCCATTGCACAGCCGGGGAATCTTATAAGAGTCGCACACTGAAATAAAACAACACTGTTATTTTATTTAATAAGCTGTATAAATAATAACAGTTTAAAAATATGTATACTACTAAAAAGAAAAAAAACTTAAAAAAAAGACTAAAGAAAGACTTTTTTTAAGACTCCAAAAACTTCTTAAGAGGATTAAAACCTACGTTGGCGCATCTTTCAAATTTCTCTTAAAAATACTACGCAACTGATTTCTGCCACACCTGAAGTGACAGAACAAAATTGAGCTCAAATGAATGTTTCATATAGTAATATTTGGTTTTAAAAGTATTTTTTAGATATCTTAAGTTTACTAAACGATGCTTATGAAGGATAAAACTTGACACTGTATATCTGTATGACTAAATTACAGTAAATAATATGAAAGGAGAAATTAATTTGAGTATTGTTGCTCCCGATGTTGTCTGTGCAAGGTATATGTTTGGGTGCGTCTTTATATTCTAAAACGAATGTTTAGGGGGTTTAGTTAAGATGCCTTAACAGTAGTGTATGTAGAAAGTCGAAAACTAAATTTGTATGAAAATTTGTCGACTGTTATTTTCATACAAATTGAGACTGATGGGGCCACAATGGCTTAGAGATGGTAACTGTCATCTATGTGGAACATCGAGAGAGAGAGAGAGAGCAGTAACTAGATAAAAAGTATATTGGAACCACAGTGGAACCACATGTCGCCATGATCGTAGAACTATGTCGGATTTGAAAAAAATCCATATCCACTTTTTATCATATTTGGATACTACATTGACTATATATTACGGTTACATAAAAAAATACCATGTGTTTTAAATTTAAAATTAATCAGTGGGTAAAGTAATGGATTTGATAGGTACGATCATTTAGGATTTTTCTAGAAAACTGTGTTATTTAATGTTATTGTTTTTAATTTGTTTCAAAACAAACCCCTTTGTTTGCTTGTATGCCAATTTTCATAATTACAGAATATGAATTAAGAAAGTTACGACAAAAAAACTAACATGATTATATTATTTTGAAATGGCTGCCCTGTAAAGTTTACTATTTGTCAGGTCACTATTCTACGACTGTGATGATGTGGTCTTATAAATATTTTATGAGTATTTGTTATAGAACTAATGAATCACTGAGGCTTTGTTTCCGGCAAAACAATAGTATATTTGTGTCTGGAAGGCACAGTTCCGAAGGTTTATAAAGTGTCAGCTATTGAGTATATTCAGCAACTCTCAACGATGAAACTGAAATAATTTAAAATATTAAACCCTAGGACTATGAACTAGTACCTTCTTAATTTGTTGATACTTAGAAATTATTAACTCTTGATACTTAATAGAAATTGTAGAGACTGTATCTTCCAGGTCCCGCGCCTCAAGCCGAGCGATGGAACGCTACGAAAAGCTGGCTAAGCTTGGTGAAGGTTCCTATGGCCTCGTATACAAGTGTCGAAATCGAGAGACCGGGGAGATAGTCGCCATCAAGAAGTTCGTGGAGAATGAAGACGATCCCCTCATACGAAAAATTGCGCTTAGAGAAATTCGGATGCTGAAGGTTGGTTAAATCAATTGTAAGCAGTGCGTTGAGGTTAACAATCTTTCGACAGTTCACAATCTCGCGAGATAGATTACAATCTAACGGTGTTTACAATTTTACGGTCACATAACTAATACAGACTATTATTTATTAATTCACAAAAATACATACACTATCCTTACAGTAAGCCAATACGATAATGTCGAAATTAAAAATAGAATATATTAAATGCATAAAATATACAATATACTGTGACTCTGCAAACATATAAAGATGTCGATAGTGTCGGAGGCAACGGCGGATCCAGGGGGGGGGTCATGGGGGTCATGACCCCCCCCTGAGCAGGACTTAGGTGGACCACTAATTGAACATATAACAGATTTTATATTTAAATTTGTCGCCATACAGATTATATGTTACTACATACCTTCAATATTTAATTAATTTTTATATAATATAATAACTATGTATGATGGCAAACGTTTGGGAATGAACGCATCGAAAATTTGAATTTTCCGCGCCATACTTGCGCGCGCTTGTCGCTATGAAACGTCTAGCTAGACCTTACCTCAATCGGAATCGGAACGACTAAACTTCAACATATCATAACATAGTCTTATTTTAAATTGTGACATCCATATGTATCCTAATAGGAAAATTGGATACCATACCCTGTCAGCGAAGCGACAGCAGAAAGGTCTTTCTCTACGTTGCGTAGAATTAAATCGTGGCTAAGATCTTCAATGGTTGAAGATCGCCTAACCGGACTGGCACTTCTCCACGTTAATGAAAACGTACCCGTTGACGTAAATGACGTAATAACGCGTTTCCGGAAAACACGTCAAAGAAAAATTGATTTAGTTATTAAAATATATGTATTTTGTTTGATGGAATCCCTTGTCGTACCATCTCTTCACTTTTGCGAAGTTTAGCGTAATACCCCTCGACATACCTCTAGCTGTTATGACAAATCATTCACCACGGTTATGTCATATAAATAAGCTGCCTCATTCCGTACGTGATAGTCAGGCCGAGCTAAGCTTGCCAAAACAGCCCGAGCTGAGCTGTAAAGGCCCTAAAGGCCAACACCGAGATTCCACTTCAAAAAAAAAAATGTGATAGTGTTTCTCTGGATGTCTTCAAGAGAAGATGGTAATATGTACGTGTATATAGATTGGTCCAACTAGTGACGTCAATAATTTTTTTTTAGATTCCTCACACCTGGGGGTATACGAAAATACCCCATGTATGTTCCGCGATTTTTTGTCGTTTTCGAGTTATACATTTTTTTGCGTTTTTCAATATTTTCTGCCAGCGAGGTTTCAAAAATTCATATCTTTCTTTGTTGTAGGTATTTTGTAGTTTTTTTTCTGTTAAATGATTCCAGAAAAAAATCCCAGCTTCTTATTCAAATTAGTTAAAGCTACTCAAAAAAGGTTTTAAATTAGAAGTTTAGTTTTTAGCTGGATTTGCCCAAACATTCGACTTCAATTTAAAAATACAAAAAGAAGTTTCCATAGCTTCTGGCTAAGTTTAAAAACTCCACAGGGTTCTAAGCTACCAAAATCATAGAAAAAAATGGTACTTAATTGGTCTTTTTTGTTATAATCGGGGGATTTTTTTTGGTGGATAGGCTATAAATCATTGAAGCATTAAAAATGTTTTTTTTTCGACTTTTATTATTCTTATGGTTAATTAAACTTAATAATGTGGTTTTTAATTAATTTTAATACCCGTAAAATAAATCTAGCTTTAATCGGCCTTTTAATGTGGATAGGCAAAAAATCATTGAAGCATTCAAACTGTATTTTTTTTAACTTTTATTTTTCTTATGGCAAATAAAACTTTACGATCTATTTTTTACTAATTTTAATACCCATAAAAAAGTAGCTCGTGTAATTCCTACAATAATTTTGGTATTACCATTCAAAATTCAAAATGTTATTCGAAATGATTATTGCTAGTTGTGAAATTACCTGTTTTTAAATAACAAATAAAAAACACAATTTACTGAAAAAATACTATTTCTAATATATAAAATTCTCGTGTCGCGGTGTTTCGACAATCGAACTTCGTTCGAACTTCTCCGAAACGGCTTCAACGATTCTCATGAAATTTTGTGTGCATATTGGGTTATATCTGAGAATCGGACAACATCTATTTTTCATCATTTTAGTGTTAAGGGTAGTCCACCCCTAAATTATAACGTTGTAATTTTTAGATAAAGATTTTTTTATATTTTTTCATGATACAGCATTAAAAAATACATACAACCCCCAATTTTCAATCCTCTACGATCAACCCCTATTTTTTATTATAAATGATATACATGGCAAAACGACGTTTGCCGGATCAGCTAGTATTATAATAAATTTTCAGAACTCCTTCCTCCAACTTGAATACATAATGACAACGTTTGGGGATTTTTCAAAGAGCTGGTTTACCCGAAGGAAAGCTACTTTTTTTAAAGGGTATTAAAATTAATTAAAATCACATTATAAAGTTTAATTTACCATAAGAATAATAAAAGTCGAAAAAAAAACATTTTTAATGCTTCAATGATTTTTAGCCTATCCACCTTAAAGGCCGATTACAACAAAAAAATACCAATTAAGTACCATTTTTTCTATGATTTTGGTAGCTTAGAACCCTGTGGAGTTTTTAAACTTAGCCAGAAGCTATGGAAACTTCTTTTTGTATTTTTAAATTGAAGTCGAATGTTTGGACAAATCCAGCTAAAAACAAAACTTCTAACTTTAAAACCTAATTTGAGTAGCTTTAACTAATATTAGGAAGCTGATATTTTTTTTTATTTACACAACATTTAAGACAATCATTTCATAGAAAAAAGATGCAAAATACCTAAAACAAAAAAAGATAGGAATTTTTGAAACCTCGCTGGCAGAAAACAATTCAAAAAACACAAAAAAAATTATAACTCGAAAACTACAAAAAATCGCGGAACATACATGGGGTATTTTCGTATGCCCCCTGGGGGCATGTGAGAAATGTAAAAAAAAATATTGACGTCACTAGTTGGACCAACCTGTATGTACACAATATTATGTGTTAAGTTTTTCAAGTGTACAATAAAGAATAAATATTTTTAAGTGCAATACTTCCGTACATTAATAAAATACCTACTTTTTACTTGTATCTATTGTTATCAAAATTAAATTATAAGTTCTTTACTTGACCACGACTATGTGACCCCCCCCTGGCACCAAAGCTGGATCCGCCCTTGACTCGGAGGCAGGATACAGTAAGCGCAACGTCTTTGTCAAGAGGGATCTGTGCAAAAGACTGGTTCTGGCCCTTGGTATCGCAAACAACCTTGGCCGTTGCCGTCGCACATATCGGTACAAAGGTACAAAGAAACCGAGTTCTCGAAGAACACTTGGTTTGCTCACCACCCGCAACACTTTAACACGTTCGTTGCATTATGAGATCTATCAGATCTCTTGCAGGACTTAAGTATTGTGCATTGAACATAATCGTGTTTTTTCACTCCTTGCGGGAGGATGTAACTTGTAAAGTTCTTTAAGGATGAGCAGGACAAATATACATATTTGCTTCCTACTTAAAGCTGAATTCAAGGACTTTAAAAAATAAATTAGAGATGGATTAGGTCCCTAACGCACAGTACTGTAATTGTTTTAATTCCTTGCGTTAGGAGATATGTCGGTACTCGTGAAATCGTACGCCTCGTAGACGCAAGAGATGGAGGATGGGATTTTTAGTGTTGTCCTAGAATCGACATTCGGGAAGTCGCGGGCACGTTTTGGAAATAACACTCGCGCATATACCAGCGTGTTGATTATTTTTGTATGATAAAAAAGTGTAAAAAATCTATTTTATTGGTGAGGTTTCTAACAAAAAATCAACGCCGGATTATACTGCTGCATCGTCCAGTAAAATATTTGTTGTGGAAAATGTTAAAATTTGCCCCCCATTGACTAATAATGACAGTGATTCTGATTATGAAATATTTAACGATAAACCTTTTTCGTTGGAGCACACGCAGTTAAACAGCACTGACGCTTCTAAAAAAACTAAACGAATTGTTACCATTTGCGCGTAATGTGCAAGCAATCAATGTGCTTACCATGTTTTAATGAAAGACACTTTGCATAATTAATAAAACTTTTAGAATCGGTAACTGAGATATTATTTTATTCCCATCACTACTTACTACACATATTGAACTATCTTCGGGTGCGGTACGAGATACAATCGATATCTAATTTTTTTTTGGTATTTGTAGTTTATTCAAATGTCGTAACTGCGTGCGAACCTAGCAAAATATAAAGCAATTAGCTATCTTTCACCCACAAAAAATTCAAAATATATGTCATTGTTTTTTTTGGAAGATATAAATTATTTTCAAAAGTGTATTTTTAGGAGACTGATTAGGTCTCAAACGCACCAGAGGATAGGCTTGTTACGAGATCTTTTAGGTGTCCAACGCACCAGCTGAAAGTTCTTTAAAAATGATGGCGCAGTGAACGTGTTAAGTAGGTCAACTGTAAATCCTGTCCATCCCCATGAACTCGCCGTAACGTTTTTCAGTACCCAAGTACAGTACTGTATCCAAGTCTAGTAAAACGATCGTGACCACCTAGTGACTCTTTAGTTACTATTATGTTGTGTAAGTAGAAAATAATATTAACAATAACGCGTAATACAAAGGGACCCCCCCCCCCCCAAAATTCGTTACGTAATACTTGAACGCTCCCTAAGGACCAACAAAAAAGATTTCAATTCGAACCAGAATTTCCTGGGATTAGCGCATTCTACCAAATAAATAATCTCTTTAAGTCGATATCGGCTTAAAACCTACCTTTTGTACAGTTATTAAATATGTTCGCATATATGGCTTGTGTCACGAGGCGGAAGAAAACATTTAACTTTTTCACACAATGACGTAAAACTCTCAACGCCATTAATTTGTAAAATGACTTGTATTTTCCGGAAGGGTCGTTTCGTGTGCAAGTAGCCATATAAATCAACAGCAAAAACATTTTGGTTCAAAATGAACATATAAATTATTTTATTTTCGCGTATAGTATAAATGTATAACAAAAAATTTATTTCTTAAACCCAAGGTCGTATGTGAATTCAAATTATCACAACTAATTATTAAATTACTTTAAGGTAAGATTTTGAGGTTTATTGTACGAATTATTCCGAATTAAAAGTAAGGATTCGATCTCATCGGTGTGTTTATACTTTATACAGTCTGCATGGTCAAAGATTGATGTTGATTATAATTAAATGATGTCTGAACAGGATCGGATCTAGGGAAGGGCAACTATTGTGGAGGCCCACAACAGAGACATCAAACATTTTGAAATTCCGTCTAGTAAACACTAGTAAACAACTTTTCTTTTTATATGTTTGTTAAATACTAAAAGAATCTACTTGGTTTGACAACAAATTTATTGAAATTGATAAAATTCATTGATTGGTTGAAAAACTCGACTGCATTTTTTAAAATTTTATTCGGAAAATAATTTGGGGCCAGGAGTCACCACTTCTTTGTTGCCCCGAAACCTCCTGACTACCAGGGCAGCCCTGTGTCTGAAGTTATATACTTTGTTAGTAATTAAAATCTGCGATTTAAAGCCTTCAAAAGCGATTATCGTGGATAAAGTGTTAACCTAACAATACACTTTAGCTTAGAACTTGTTGGTTTAAATATGAAGTCTGTATTAATATTGATGAATTGACACTTAGGCCCGTATTCTAGAATGTCATACAAACTTAAATATAGTTTCAAAGGTTGTCAAACCATTTTGACATATTTGATAACGCTCAAGAGTTCACTTGAGATGCGAATTATAAAAAGGACATTTTTATCTTTATTTATAAAAACTAAATTAGTCTGACAGTTACCTAAACTATTAACCTCTCTTACAAAAGGTTACCTTTGAAAAAAGACTGTTTCTCATAAATATAGGGAATTTGTCTTTACATTATACAGAATTTTTTTTTTTCTTTAGAACCTGAAACACCCAAACCTCGTGAACCTGATCGAAGTGTTCCGCCGCAAACGCAAGCTGCACCTAGTGTTTGAGTACTGCGACCACACCGTGCTTCATGAAATGGAGAAATACCCAGCTGTAAGTAAGCAAATGCCTAGTTGACCTAAGCGATGTGAACGTATTATGAGACTGAACGAAGTAACTGAGGTTTTTGTTGCTGTGTTTGGAAGAGTTTAAGTGACATTTCAACTAAAATGGCTGCACTTTTTGCGTTTGAAGCACGGTAACATAATACCGGTATAGCAATTAGCGAAAATGGTAATTCGCACTCGTTTGAACTAAAACGAGCATATTTCGTAATGCCCGGTCACGTGTAACCTTTAATCGAATGGTTCAGTATGGAAATAGTGAATAGTATAGTAGTTATTAAAACAATGTCTTTTAGGGTAAGATTCGACTGGACTTTCAAGATTTAGCGCGAACTTGACTCCCTTATGTCAAAATCCAATACAATTTTGGCGTTTCTGAATCTTACTCTAAGTGCCAATGCGTAAAGCTTACTGCTATTTTGCACCCAAATCTAGAATATAACTCCATAAGTATAAAAAAAAGGATAGTATATTATATTATTTATGGGTTGTAAAATAGTATTGAACACACTCTCCCACATACAGTCACATTCACCCTCCCACCTTACTCACAAGGAGAACACTTAAACACTTCACTACATAGTATAACTAATTATTAAATACATAGATTGTATAAATAAAGGTATACAGATTCGAATTATCACACATACACTGTACACACACTCACCTACACACACAACACTCACATACACACACACACACATGTATATACACACACACTCACATACACACCCTCGCATACGCCCATAAAACATTATTTCTACTAACTTCTAATTAGTTGACTGTTTTGTTTTTCTTTCCTTATTTTAAACGTTAAATTTGTTTGCCTACCCATATATGTATGTACTTTTTGTTACCACTCAATATGACTCTGCTGTGGAATGGAAGCCTAATTATCCATATCACAGGTTCTTACCTAGTTTGGAAACCAGTCTCCCAATACCTTCTCAACTGTAATCTTATTGTTTGTTGTATATGTTATATGGGAAATAAATGCTAAATGCTTAAATAATACAGATTGTATATTCATTTAGTTTCGCTCAAATGATTACTAAACCAGACCAACATTGCCCCAATGCCTTTAAAGAACATGTCGACACTCACGTGCGGTTCATACACGTGTTCCTTACGTAGGAGATGGGTAATTATAACATTCTTTGTTAATAACTGCAGAGCCAGGGCCACGGTATGTACCACAAACAATTGTGTTAACATGACAGAATTTGTTACGTATTATGTAATTTAATGTGCAAAAACCAATGTGAATTAAAAATATGTGTGGCATTTTTTATCAACTTATGTAATTATAATATTTTATTTATGCAGTATTTTTTTCTTTGAAATTAATTCCATAATATATAGTCTGTCTCACTCTAACGCGTACCGGCTGCACCCGATGTGAGACATCACGTTACGTCATCGTGTGTTAGGTTGTTTTCGTTACGGAATTTCTGGATTCGGTCTCCACGCTCAAGGCCCGCGATATAAGCTATGCAATAGCTTAAAATTTAAATATAAAGGGAGCTCTGAAATTTCTTCACTGTAAGTTTATTGAAGTGAAACTTCTTTATCGGGGTTGGAAAACAATTTAGTGTAACATTTTTCAGTTACGCGTCACATTTTTTGGTTACGCGTCACATGTTTCGGTTACGCGTTACATTTGACCGTTACGCGCGACTTTTTCTTGTCCCTGCCACGGTTGATTCAAAGAGATTGTAAACCATTAATAACAAAAATTTATAATAATGATAACAATGATACTAAAAATTCTATAACAATTTATGAAATTCTGTAATAATCTTAGTGGTAATAAGGTAAAATGAAATAACTGTATTATTTGTATTCAAGTCTGTGATATTAAAAGCTTTTTGTTAAACTTTATCTAATTTAACTTTATTTAACCAATTTCTGTAAAGTTGCATATAGATAATTTTTCGAAAAATAAGGTCATAAAGAAGTTTCACTTCTAACGTGTGTACACTAGTACACGCACATTTTTATTTATTTATTAAGTCATAAAACAACATGTATGCTTAAATACAAGAAAATATGACGTCACAAATTTTACACACATCGATTATATTAGAAGATAAAAGTTTCAAACTAGAGTTAAGTTCGGTGGCGGTTGTTAGAGGGATGATTTTTTTTTAAATATTATGGCACTAGTTTCACTTTATGCCATAGAGGGATGTCAATGAAATAAACTCTTTGAAGCTAGGTGTCAACTGTCCTTAATCTTTTAAAGCTTGAGGATATAACTAATATTAAATTAGGGGTAGTGGGGTTGCGACGATAGACTAACAAAAAACTAATTTGACTTATTGAAGGATTCTTAAATCCAAGTGACACTTTACCTATAAAAAATATAAGTGTCGACCTATTGGATATTATCGGAAACGAGAATGTTATGTTACAATTTATGAGTGTGGGAAAAACGAATGGACACATTTATTACTAAACTGAAGTTATACAATTATTGTACGATGATTGCTTTACACTTCTAATTATTAACATAAATATGTTACTTAACTACTGTTAGGTTATACAACTTTAGCAAGGAAAAAAATAAACACAAGCAAACTGTAAAAAAATTAAAACTAACTAATATAAAAATAATAATACATCGTTTATTTTCAAAGAAAGTGATACATTCAGATTGATTGATTAAAAAAAGTATGGTAGCTAGGTAGAATTAAACTGTTACACGAAAAAAACATCGGTAACAAACAAAACTTTATTTTCACGTTTTATAATATTGTATTAATCGATTAAAATATATTTTTCAATCGAGGATTTTACGAACTAAAAATATATAGGTATTAGAATACACACACAAAAATACCTTAAAGCGATCAACAAATACGTAATCTTGTATGATGTTATTGCTATATTCAAAAAGGTTTCGTTGCAACATCCAGCTAGCGATTCGAAGGTCGAATTACGCAGTGGACATGGCAGTTGTAGTCGTTTCCTAATTTATATGATAGCTGTTTCTGATACAATTAGCGGGTTTCAATGTTTTTACAAAATTGTATTTATTTCAAAAAATCATGTGTCGGCAGGGGTATATATTAATAACTATAAACAATATCTTCGAATAATTTTAATAATGAATTAATGTGTGTAGATGAATTAACTATTAACAATATTAAAGTATTAATGATCACGACATAGATAAAACGAAAAACACAAAGCCTAAAACCTAGCGCCTTAGCTTTCCAAACTGTCGATATGGCGTCGCTCATGATTTCCAAAGAACAGTCAGAAGTCAGAACTCAGCCCTGCGATTCTGTAACTCACTTTTCGAACTCACACATCGGTTTTCGCATCGGCGGTCGCTCTCAAATCAGTCGTGAAGCAGTCATTTTATGATTTGACATTCTGATAAACAATAAACTACAAGCTCCCACCTTTTCAGAATGCCAAATCATAAAAAGACTGCATCACGACTGATTTAAGAGCGACACCCGATGCGAAAACCGCTCTGTGAGTTCGAAAAGTGAGTTATAGAATCGCAGGGCACATGTCTTACGAATGGCCTAACGATTTGCCTGCCAGTATAATAAATCGTGTAACAAATGATACGGGTAAATATCGTACATGCACATATCTTTATAACTCATTAACATGAAGAATTCTGTTCACTTTCATTCAATATAAAAGGTAAAAGGTTGTTCATTCATGTGAAATGTATTAAATATATTATTATCGATGTTGTAAATTACAATTGAGAAACATTGCCACTCGCTTTTAGTTTCAACGTTATATTTTTAGTGGAAATATTTGGCAACATTTAAAGATTGTTGAATGATATCTATTAATTTATATAGAACTGCCTTGGGATTCTGCAACTCACTTTCCGAACTCACACAGCGGTTTTTACAGCGGTCGCGCTCAAATCAGTCGTAAAGCAGTCATTTTACGATTTGGCATTCTGATAAACAATAAAATACAGGCTCCCACCTTTTCTTCCTTGAAAAACGCTTGGTTGTGGAACGACGGACGTCGAGGTGATATGGGTGGAATTTCGTATTTTCCCTCGACGTCCGATGATGAAACTCAGCTAAAGCTATTAATCTGAACTACTCTGAAGATTGAGGATATATATTTTATCGAATATTTTACGATTTTTTTTTAAATTTGTTCATGGAAAGTTTTACTTTTCCTGCTATTTATAAAAAGTCATTGCAGTAATTTAAGGTACCTAATATTCCGTCTCTTTCTGTCAAATTGTCATTACGCTAGTATGAAAAGAGACTGATTTATAGTTGGTTTATCTTTTAGGGCTGTCCCGAGCTCCTCTCAAAGCAGATTATATGGCAGACGCTTCAAGGCGTGGCGTATTGTCACAGACACAACTGCATACATCGAGATGTGAAACCGGAAAACATTCTGCTGACCGGCGATGGTGTGGTCAAGTTATGCGATTTTGGCTTCGCGAGGATGATCAGTGCGTATTCCATTCAACTCAAACTAACTTTATTCATATAGGTAACCAAGTACACTTATGAACGTAAAAATATGTTAAAATGATTTTAAATTTACTACCAGTTCGCAAGTCAAGGGCGTAAAGCCGGCAAGAAAATCTCCGCCACTCTTTTTGATCGCCAAGTTTTGAGGCATACAAATTGTTTGAACTGGAGCAAATCAATCCCAAGGATAAGGTCATTTAAATAATCGTCAAAATGTCAAGCTTTATTGATTAATTTACGTTTAACGAGAGTTTTAATTTATTCAGTGATTATTCTCTAATTTCGCTTGGGAGTTTGTCGTAAAAACGAATACAATTTCCATATATAGCAGTGGTCTATCTTCTGGATCCTGGTTGGTCGTACGCTTAGATTAGTTCTGTTTCGAGTATTATACTGGTGAAAGTCACCATGTGTTTTAAAATGGTTTATATTTTTTGTACATACAAGGCTTCAAGAATATATTGACCAGAATATTTAATTCTTGAAATAAGCGTGATATTTTTATAACATATTCCTTTTATCAACAGACTATAGACCAGTAGATATTTTGCTACATAACTATTTATTAAATAGTATGCAAAGTAGTTTAGTATAAACGTTATAACCCCCACTAATACTTCCTAATAACCCTATTTCAGTTTCCTTTTTCCTTACCCTTGATACCTTCCTCCAGGTGGCACATGTTCATCAGAATACTCAGTCCACACCATGATCCCATTTGGAGTTGACGTCAGAAGGAGAGCCAGTACCTATTTATTTCTTTTATTACATAGTAGTCAATATAATCGCAGTGAATAATTTTAGTCATAGTTATAGCTTGGTTGAAGATAGTTTAATTTAACTTTAAATATCTCAACATCAGTACTGGCTTATATGAAAAAAAACTTTGATTCTTCATTCGTTATTTTTTAATATAACAATGAGCCAATGGGCAGGAGGATCATCTGATGTTAAGTGATACCGCCCATGGACACTCACATTGCGTTGCCGGCCTTTTAAGAATTAGAATTTTCTTGAAGGACTCAAGTCGATTTGGTTCGAAATACTTCAGTGGGCAGCTGGTTCCACATAGATGTGCGCGGCAAAAACTTAAAAACGCTCAGTTGTGGAAAAGAAGATGTGCAATACGTAATATTTCGTATATTTATAGTTCCAAAATATACTCTTAGCAACTGTTTAATAAATTATGCCCCATTTTCCCGCCCTCGCGGCTATTATGTCTACTCGTATAAGACCTAGGTAAGCATTTAGATGTAGCGTTAAGATAACCCGGTTACTTATCGATGATCGGCCTTCTAAATAGGTTAAATGCCAGACCTACTATTTTTAGTTCTCGTAATTACTGTAGACAAATAAAGACTATAGTAAGAAGTTATTATTTAAACTGATCACTGGCTTCATTGAGGCCGCTAGTTAAACAGCGCTGTTTTGTTAAGAGGCTGGGCTGTTGACTGAACGGCTAATTAAGCTAGTTGGCTAAGACATTTATATATAAAAACACCTTCTGCCCTAACAGGCGAACCTAAATTGACAAGAGTGAACAAGAAGTGAATAAATTTTACAGACGTGAAACAAAAAAAAACAAACATACGAAATTAATTAGAAAAAACAAATATCATAATAAAAAATATAAGAAATTAACTAATTACTATAGGCACTAACAAATAATAAAACTTTTGCTAGTTCACTCAACGGACAATGAAAAAGGTCCTATATAGTCCGGTCAATTTAGACATCCAAGGTTACAATAATTCGCACTTGGCTGAATATTGGTAGTGGCTCTTAGGAAAAAAGTATTTGGACATTTTTTATAGATAATTATTTGATGTACAATTTTTGTCTAAACTAATTTTATGACAAAACTTACCATTTTGCTGAAAATCGCGAAAAACCCCTTTTTGTGATCTTTGACCCGGTGTAAATTTTTTTGCACGTGCCGGATCGATGAGGACTTTTCAAATTTCCTTTATAATAGTGTATTGAGCAATCCTACCAATATTCAGCCAAGTGCGAATTATAGTAACCTTACCCCTATTTTTTAGTCTAATTTGACCGGATTAATACCCATGTAATTCGTTAACTAAATTAAAACACCGAATCATATGTGCCCTTTTCAGAAGGTTAGTCCTAGCTGTGGGCACATGAAGTAACGGCGGACGATATCGCTTTCTGACGTACCCATCAGGTACATTGAAGCGAAGGTACTGAAGTACTGCCGAATTACTGTCCTTGCCATGTAACAATTTTATGTAGTACATCACAAGCGCGAATTCTCGGCGTACTCTTAGCTCGTTTGTAGCCCACAGAACCAAGAATAAAATATAATAGCAATATACAGATAATAGATTATTAAACTATTGAATATACATAGAAGGAAGTAAAAATTGTACCTGATGTTAAGTACAGCCCTGCGAAAACCGCTGTGTGAGTTCGAAAAGTGAGTTACAGAATCGCAGGGCTGAAGTAAGATACGCATGACAACAAGAGACATCAAGAGACAACAAGGATAAAATTATAAGCTTCGGTCATATTATTTTGCTTGGTCAAATTTCCATTATTTAAAGTCTAGCTGTCATCGTGATACGAAACATAACATCGTTCTTCATAATAATCAAATAATTCTTCATGTGTAATCGAATCGAGATCTTTCCAATTATTTATATCTGTTAAATGATTCTCTTAAGGTTCTTTATAAAAGTTTTATTTTTTATTAGTTAGGTAGGAATGAGTTAAATTGTCCGATTTGGGGACCACCAAATACTTTTGTCAGGGTTCCTAGCTCTTACATAACCAAATTTACGACTTTGACGTTACAATTTTTTTTTTAATTTACATGTTTTAACAACAAATTGTGTGATTTAATAGTTCTTTTAACAATACCTACCGAATAATGAATTTCACAATTTTTTATCTATATGCAGTATAGACGAACACTCCACATAAAACAGATTAGGTAAATCTAACGCCCGTGACCCGGGAGTGTAATCTATGGGTAAATGTCAAATGTAACAAGTTGTGCAACACTGGCACCTTCGCAAGAAAACACAAATTTATTCCAATATATATAAAGGTATACAAGATACCCCGCCGCTTTTCTACGATTTAAATGAATTACTCGATTAATAAAGAAAAAATCAAAAATTAGTTCTGTAATCTGTTTTTACGTACGTAATAATAATTTTTTATAAAAACTTACATATTGCACAAAATAAAGCAACAGTTAAGGAATAATAAGGAAATGCTTGTTTGTGTGAGACTGTTGCATGTTTAAAGGTAAGGTACCTGTGTTGCAGGTCATCAGGCCTCCACTACTTCGGATCGCCAGAAGGTCTTAAAACGTAGATAATAAAACTGCCTGATTCTCATGAACTCGGGCAGACGCTGTTTATCTCATAAGACCTGTTTAGCATCTGTGTGTTCAGATACATAAATTATATGCATGCAGTGTCGCTAAAGGTCTTGTTCTCTGTGTGTGTATTATAGGTACGTAGGTGATCAATCTACAGTAAAACACAGATCTAAGATTTAAGTAAGAAAGTAAACTATTAGTGTATAGCCAGCCGGCTCATAGTCAAGATTTGCACGATTAAGACTGTAAAATATATGTTGTGATTAATTAAATGCATTAAGGACACGCCAATTAAGCCAAGTTTAAAAGTAAATATCGTAATGTCTAATCGAGTAGATGACCTACCACGGTCAGTGTTACCTGCTTATGATATTCTTATCTACCTTATGCATGAGGTATTTTTATTTATTTATTTAGGAGCTGTAATGCAACTGTTTGACGTATACAAAAGAACCTTACAAAAGCGCCTTACTAACGGCTAATAATTTGTTCCAAGTACGGTTTTAACAAGCTGATATAGTTTAATACCCAATCGCACATCTAAATTATCAAAATAATGTTTTATTTATTGTATATAACATTAATAATGTTATTTTGTTTATACTCACATTACACATGTTAAAACGAGGACAATCAAACACTAATGAGATGACGTGTGAAAAAAACATGAGAATTTAGCCCCGGATTTGTGGATAGGGCACACAAAAAACAATTGAGACTTTATTAATAAAATAATCTACACATGGTTTCACAATAAATTATTTATTGGAAAACTCGACTTATAAATAATAATAATAAAAACTTTATTAATGACAAAAGCGTTTGTGATAGAATTCATATATCGCTAGTCCCCACACTAGTGAGGCCCTGTGTTGTAGGTAACTAGAAAACAATTATTACGTTTTATAAATGGAACATATCTAAATATATAAAACAAAGTCGTGTTAGTTACACCACTTCTAACTCAAGATCGGATGGACCGAAGTTACTCTCCGAATTGCAGAAAAAGTAATAAAATATCGTATAAGTTATCGAATAACAATAAACAAGTAAATTAATTTTACGAATCTGTTGACAAAACACCGTATTTTACGTCGAATTCGTGTCAGTTCAAGAAATTGCGATCTTGAGGTGAATGAGGAGATGCATAATCAGGCTTTGATCTTGTTTGAAGACATGTGTTACCTCATCAAAAAATGTTTTATATCAGAAAGTGCTTTATCATGCACCACCGCAATATTGGCGCTAGAGAGAAGTGGCCTAATGTGTAAAACGTAATGCACCTAACGTGTAATGTGCCATTCTTCTTTCGCAATGGCAAGCAATAAAACATTTATGTATTTGGGAGCGTTCAAGACTTACTTCACGCAATTTTTGGAGATTTTTGACACCCCCGCACCCCCCCCCTCCCCTGTAATGCGCCGTAATGTTTTTCTGTACCCAATAGTAAAACGTTTCGTGACCACCCAGTGACTCTTTATACCTAAGAGTTACCATTATGTGGTGTAAAGTACTGGAAAGTCGAAAATAATATTAATAACGCGTAATTCAATCCTCGCCCCGCATCGTAACGTTTTAAAAAAGAACCCCAATTCGTTACGTAATACTTGAACGTTCCCTTTGCGAAAAAAGTTGTATTAATGTTTATTACCTTTAAGTTTAACTAAAGTAACAACGATATTATTAGACTGTCAGGCGGAACGAAGTTAGTCGAGTCAGCTAGTATATAATAATATGTGGCAGGCGGCATCCACTCCTTTGTCGTCCCAAGGCCTCCAGAACTCAAATCCGGTATTGTAAGAACTTACGAATCAGGCATCACTTTGTGAAAACCTGTGGTCAAAAGTTGAGATTTGAGTTTTTATATGTAAAAATTTGTGTTTTCTACGAACTTAAGGAAATCGCTGAATATTTATATTCTGTGGAATTTATTATAAATGCAGTAATATATTAAGCATCGTAAACATATCATAAAAAATGAAATATGTACGACCTAAATGCTATATTGATGACACCATACATAATGTTCGATATTCATAGCATTGCGTTAACACTTTCGTGTTTAAATTATTACAATAAGGCTTAGAAAAACGTCACGGTCTAAAGTCACGCTTTAAATCCTGGCTGTGCACCATTTGATTTTTTTATATGCGTGGACCAATGTAAACATCTTGAGGAAACCGACTCCGTGTTTTAAGAACAAGGATGGTGACATTTTTAATGCACATTGTCACAAAATATTCAAGAACAAGGATGGTGACTCATTATAACATAATGTTAATTATACACATTGTCACAAAATAACTCTTTTTAGTAGATATTTATAGATTGTCAATAAAAACGATCCAAATCGATCACTATCGAATGAATACTAAATTTATTTAATTATATTGGTAACTATGTACATTTATGAATGACAATAGTTAAGTCTTCAACTATCTACTATCTACTCCAAAACACGGAATAAATAAATAATTTTCTAATGGCCAGTATAAGAATTATTTTCGTTCACTCGTATGGATATCGCACTCACCATATAATTTAGGTTAATTTATGATTCATTAACTATGTATTACCTTAGTCTTTCTTGTGGTTAGCTTGCGATGCCTACATGATATTCTCATATTACTATCGTATTATTATCGTAGGTTAACTAATACCTTTTTAGGGTAAAACGAATAATATATGTCTTTTCAACGCCTTATGTATATTCACAAACTATAAAAGTTGAATTATATATTCCTCCCTAGGTGCCATAAAACGAAATTTGGCTAACAAACTAAGGATGTGTTTATGAACATATAATAAGACTTCAAAAATGGAATTTGTAAAGTTTTAAGGTGTTTAAAGTATTTCCGGGGGGACAGGAAATCCATAGATTAAAGTCTTGATAATATGGTTTTCATACTCAAGGCCACGCGACCTTCACCTTATCGCTAAACATAGCGGTACGAAGGCCGTTACTTGCGGTTTTTTGTTCAATCAATTAATCATGCAAGATATTTTTGGCACAAAGAAAGTTTAATAGTAGAATAAGCCAAACAAATTCGCTTCATATTTTCCACGACTTCTCAATATAAATATTGTTTATGGTACTAGTAATGACACATCACAGATAATCTCCAAGCTAAAGGACCAAGCCTTTATTCAAGTAAAACAAAGGACGTTTCTTGTTTTTATTTTGTAGCAAGATTCAAGACGTTCAAGGGTATTTGTGTGACATTTAGATGATATTGACCTGACGGGTCGAATGTTTATCCGTACAGTCATATGTGTGCCATCAACGATACTAGTAAAAAAACAATATTTTTACAGTAAAGTTTATAGTACTTGTTATAGTTGATACATTCTGATCAACTATACGGTCGATTAGCGAATATTTAATTGAATGAAATCAATAAATATAAATCTTATTTTAGTACATATAATAATGTAGATACTTAGTTTTAAGAATCATGTAAAATAATAAGTCATAAAAATTATTCTGTAAAACCTTATCTTGTCTATTTTGTTGAATTGTATTGGCGAGTGTTAATAAGTACTTATTTAAATACAAAATTGTGAATTTAATGAAAATCAATCATTTAAATTCCAATCGTAATTTTTAATTTTCAAAAGGAACAATTTAATATGTAAATTGTATTTAATGAAGATGAAACAATTTAATATGTAAATTGTATTTACATTGTTTTTTTGTTTTGTATTTATATATTATTGTTTTATATATTGCGTAACTTCAATAGCATTTTCATTAATTAACTCGAGGACATTGGATGACATTTGCACTCCCTAACAAAACATCTCACACATTGGGTAATGAATTGTCACTTTTATTTGTATTTCTGTATTTCCAACACACAAATGCACAAAAAAGAAGTACTAGAAAAACAATAACTAACCTTAACATATAATAACTAAAGTATATTATTAAAAGGAGTCCCTTTCGGCAAGGTTCCGAAGACACTGGCAGCGTTCCCCCTTTGAATCGCTAGACTAATTCTTTGTCCGAAGTAGCTGCCAGCTCTTCGGTCACCTGGGATGTCAACTAACCTTTTTGATATTTCCTTAAAAAGCCTTACAACGCTAGGACCACACTGACCACATGGAAGTTGCGTAGTACGTTAATTATTGGAATTATTAACTAATAAGAAATTCCGTCAACATGCCCAGGTCCGGGTGAGAGCTACACGGATTATGTGGCGACTCGATGGTATCGTGCACCCGAGTTACTTGTAGGAGATACTATGTATAGCATGCCGGTTGACGTATGGGCTATTGGTGAGTATGTTTTGATCTTGTGTTTTAGTCTTCGTGTTGAAATCTTCCAAAGTAGTATTTCAAACTGTACTACTCGAGTATCCAAAAATAGGACCAGTAGATTTGGCATACAAAGCAAACAATAGTATAACTGAAAAAACACTCTAAGCAGACAAGGAGACGACGTATCTGCTGGAATTTCTATAAAGGTTAAGATGCTGTTAGCCGAAACGATAACATCTGCGGCCTTTTGAAAACTGGAGGAACCAGATTACTAATAAAAAACTAGCTATATATACAAAAAAACAATTGATTAAAGATTCACCAAACCAGAAAAAAATTATTTCTACATGGTGTGCAATTTTTATACTTGTTAAATGATTTTATTTTAGTATAAATGGAAAGATATATTGTCACTGTAGAATGATAACCTCGTATATAAAAAACCATTTATTTTTATATTCTTAGGCTCCTATGTCAAGTAATTGGTATAATAATAAAGTAAGAACTTACTTATGTTATTAATGAATAAGTCCTCTTTACTATCTAAAACTATGGACAAAAACACAATAATATTTTAACGAGCACTGACGAAATGAAACGTTTTTCGTTTCCTGTAAAGTTTGGTTCTCTGGACATACGAGGTTATCATTCTACAGCAACGATATGTAGGTAGTCACTCTACCTAGACGTCGATTTATTGTAAGCATTTTATAGAGAAGCCAAAATTTTTGAAGTGAAACTTCTTTATCGGGGTTGAAAAAAAATTTTGTAGCAAATCGTCACGTTTTTCAGTTACGCGCCATCTTTTTCTTTTCCCTATCACGGTTGATCCGAAGAGATTCGAAGCCATTAATAACAAAAATATATAATAACGATAACAATGATTTATTTCAGGCTGTGTGTTTGCGGAGTTGCTCTCAAGTGAAGCCCTTTGGCCGGGGAAGAGTGACTTGGACCAGCTGTATTTAATCAGAAAAACACTTGGAGATCTCTTGCCGAGACACATGACGATTTTCTCACAGAATTCATTTTTTCAAGTAAAGATTTAATTAGATAACATCTACTGAAATATTATAAAGATTTTCTAGTTAAATTTATGCTAAATATATTTTTTTAGTGTACATGATTAATAAATATTTTTCTCATAACTATTTCAATAAATATAATTAAACATTTATCACAAACTGTGTGATTTGCTGTTAAGATTTTCGTAGGCGTCAGAAATTTGCTATATAATTAATTTCGTAGTATTCGTATTGCAGTAGTAGTGTAAGATCGGTTGTTAGCTAGAAAAAACAAATAAATTTTTACTAATACTATAAAGAGGAAAGATTTGTAAGTATGTTTGTAACGAATTGGCTCAAAAAGTACTGGACCGATTTGAAAAATTCTTTCGCCATTTGAATGTTACATTATCACTGAATTATAAGGGCTACTTTACTTGCAAGAAAAAATAAGGATCCCTACTAACGCTAAAATAATGTAACCCAAGGTGTAAAAAATGCTTATAAAATATCTTTTATCGCATGCGCTGCGAAAACTATTAATAGAACAAATAACAGTTCCACAATATTAAAGAACATATTAATATCTACAAAAAATGTAAAAGAACAAATATCCCAAGCGAAGCCGGGATGGGCCGCTAGTAAATTATATATTAAACTAGCAGACCGGCCAAGCGTTGCTGTGGCTAAGGTTTTAGTTATATTACGTAGTAGTAACCTATTCAAGGGAAACGGTAGGAGAACACCAGTCATGGGGACCACCATGCTTTTTTGGTGGTTATGCCACTAAATTGTAGCTTATGTGAAACGTTGGTACTTTCAACACAGCGCCATCTGTTAGAATTGTGACTATCAAATAATAAACAAATATTTTGCAATAAAATAATATTGCGGGTATAAATTGAGATGTAAGCTATCCTATCTTTTAAGTTGGATCAAACTACACACGGTGTGCAAATTTGATTGAAATCGGTTCAGTAGCTTAGGAGTCCATAGCTGACAAACAACGTAACACGTAATTTATATATATTAAGATTACATGTTACAATTTTAGTAGGAACCCCCTTTCCATGCTGTGACTCGATTTGTCCACATTCACTTCCATTTAACTTTTTTGGCTTACATAATATAGATCTCAAATATTGCCCTTTAAAAGAATCACCATATCGTCACTGTAGAATGAAAACGTAGTATGTCAAAAAAACATATTTTATTTTTATTCTTGGACTTTTATGTCATTTAGCTGGTATAATTATGAAGTAAGGACCTATTTATGTTATTAAAAAATAAACCCTTTTTACCATCTAAAACTATGGACATATGAGGTTATCATTCTACAATCTACAGCCACGATAATGTCTTTATTTTGATTTGACGAAAGTTTGTTGACAATTTTCTATAAACATGATTAGTGTAACAAACATTATATCAAACATAACACTGTTTTACATTATTTAAGTAACTCGACGAATGGCGCTTTATTTAAATTAAAATTTATTGATGATAAATTCTAATAGAAGAGCTAATATCCGAGGGTTTAGCTGAAAATTATGATTCGTATAATTCAGGGCTTGGCGTTACCAGAACCGACAACAGTTGAGACGCTGGAGAAGAAAATCCCATCAAGATACGCGAATAATGAATTGATTGTCGACTTTTTGACAGTAAGCACTGGATTTTTTATATAATATTGTAAAATTTGCGTTAAGCAATAGGTTTTCCAGCTTTTTTTTTTTTTAAATGTTTGTCTTAGTGACGCACCTTAATGTATACATTTTTGCTAAACAAGTCTAGTCGAGTATTTGTAAAATCACGGAGTAATAAACTGTTAAGCTGGGATGACTTCAATGAAAAGCAACGCATCATTAAAGATAAAAACTTACAAGTTATTCCGTTCATATAGTCCTTAGTCAAATATAAAAGACGCAGTGGTATGAAAATTTAAATGGAGGTTTTATAAAGGGATATCCACGCTATCTACATCGATTTTTATATTCAGATGAATTTCCATTTACTATAAACCATCTAAAATTTCGTACCGGGAATCGTACGCACGTCCTCAGGGTTGAGAATTGTAACGAACATTGCTTTGTTTTTAATAAGTGGGTGATATTTTAGAGATGCTTAGACAAAGACCCAATGATGCGTTGGAGTTGCGAGCAATTGTTACGTCATCCGATATTCGAGAATTTCCTCTTCACCGTTCCTGCCTCAGATCATGATGAATACGAGAGGGTTAGACGTCAGCAGGTAAATATAGATATTTAATTAGCTTTATTTATTTAAATTTCTGCTACTTTATCTATGTGGCATTAGATATAAATAGTTTTTCTCATCAAAGTACAAAGATCAAACCCCCCAAATAATATGTAGTCTCTAGTCGAGACTTGGTGCGAACATGACACCAGTCCTGTCCGAAAAGTGAGTTACAGAATCGCGGGACTGCATGTCAAATTTTGACACACGGGACTCATCCCATGAGTCATGACTGATTAAAGGATTGTGTATGCGTCATCATGACATGCATTGCCGAATGCCGTCTACTTCGTTAGAGAGTAGAGTTTTAATAAATATACAGAAAGACTAACGATAACAGACTAAGATATATTTTTATTTTTTAGTATAATTGTAAATTCATCAAAGCTTTATAATTAAGTAGATTATGTTTAAAAACAGCAAGAATTCAATGCAAAATCTCGAGCAATGAACGAAGAAATGTCTACACTAACGACTGACGTTACTGTTTCAAAGAAAAATAAAGGAAAATGAGCATAAAAACAATTCCCATAATGAGGTACCTAACTAAAACATATGCAAACATCCCTTATAGAAAGCAAAAGGATTTAAATAGAGTGTTCATCTTTAGTCTTAATTTCTGTAAGTTGTTGTATTTAGTTTAGGAAATACATAAAAACATTTATATGCAGTGTGTATATAACAAAAGTATCTATTAAGATTAGTTCTATTCTAAATTAAGACCATTTATTGTATATGATGACAAAAAAATTACCTTATCCTTGTAAGCAGAGCTTAACTAAGTTTACAGTATGTTTGACTCGTAGAAGATTGAGACTTATGAAAGCATGCAATATACAATATTGTTTTTACAGGTACAGTCATCCCCATTGCTGCCCCAGCTCATAGTGAATGAGAGAAGCCAGCCAAAAGGCAAAAAGACAGACCTGAATTCAAGAGGACACCTACCAACTATTTGACTAGCACCATGGCATCGTATTTAATTAAAATTAAATGTTTATTCTATTCTTATCAACTTTTTTTTACAAAACTCCTGACTCGAAACAATCAAGTGTAAATCACTAGGCATGCTATTATATTCGAGATGTGTAGAAGTTAATTGACACCAATTGTAAATTTACAATACTTAATTCAAAATAGAAATTCTTATTATATATAATTATATTACCTTTAACACATGTTAAATAAAAAAAGTTGAAATTTAAACAAATTTACTTAAAATTGCTACAGCAAGAAATAATGAATACATTAAGTCGTATTTACACTCATTTTTTAGATTCGTCTTCATTGATTTGCCTTAAAGATCTGAAAAGACAGAAAACTTCACAAAAATGTAAATCACAAGTATGCATGTATAAAAATAAGATCAGCAGCTTCAACTATATATAATATAAGGTTATAAATTTACAAAATATTGCAGTGCTACTATTATATTATTTTTATTTATATCAATGGTTTCAACATTTTTACAAATATTTAGCATCAATGGTAAAAATGGCTAGATTTTAAACTACAAAAACTAGTGTATTCATGTTACATTCAAAATAATTATTATATTTTTAGACACTTGAGTTTTTGCTGGTATGTTTATCTATTTGGCCAACTGACTCAATTGGTAATGCACCTAATAGCTCAGTATTGTAAACCTTGATTTATTGTATACACATACCGTCGGTAGATTCTTTCGTTCCTCTTCTTTGACGAGAGCATCAACGTTTTGCAATCGCATCCACCCATAATGACTTCCAAATATAAGCGGTACCATAATGATCAACACAAGATTTTTGTTGAAAAATTCTCGAACATTCGGCATTTTGGAAGCAATTCCTTAGATAAGCAAAATTAAATCGTTCTTTTTCTTGTATTCTTATTAGCTTATGCTTACCACTTTCAACTGTAGGAGTAACAACTTACAGCTGAAAAAATTGAAAAATGTGCACTATTTTTATTGTTATTATGGCATCAGCTGATTTGAAATTTGTCAACATTTTTCTCAGTACAGACTAATTACAAAACTGTAGTTTTTTCATCTGTGCTCTTTAAAATGACAATTGACTGATTACAAAATCTTCACTTTTCCTTTCATTCATTCATTGTCATTTCTCAAAAACATGGTGGCATTTCAGTGAAAAGGGTGTACATTTCGACTAGTCATTAAAATTTAAGAAAGCTTATTTAGCAAGAGTGTTTGATACAAATTGTAAGTTAATTTCGAAAGATATAGTATGTAACAAGTTATAAAATATGTTAACATTATGGATATATTTTAGGTAAACACCGAATTAATAAGCTTCATACAAAATTAAGGATGACGTCTGAAGAGTCCCAGATTTCTGAAGAACTGAAGGGATGTTACGAGAATCTTATTGTTATCGATATTGGTGCAAACTTGACGAACAAGAAATACGGCCGTGATCTGGATTCTGTTATACAAAGGGCAAAAGACGCAGGTATTTATTTCATCTTTTCACTGCCAAAAATCTTGCGTGCAAACATGTAAGGATATTATAATAATGCATTAATTTACAATTGCAATACGAATGTGCGCCAATTAATCTCGAGTGTACATTCCAAAGGAGTAATAATTGAGAAAGTAGAAATGTATGTTACAACAGCATCCTAAATGAAATTCCATTATTATTGTTTACATTTAATATAAGAACAAACATTTTGCTAGAAAAGTGAGCCTGCCTTAAATTATAACAAAGTACCTTAGTGGTGTTGTAGCAGATTTTAGATAAAACTATCTTGTACTATCTTTTAGTTCATTAATTTAAAGTAGTCTTATGGTTCTCTCAATCTTGCCACTGGTGGTCTGGTAGTAAAAAAAATAATTATGGTATTCCAGTTGTAGTATAAGTAGGCTAATGATCTTTTCTCCTGTTTTATTTTTAAATCACCTATTAATATGAAATGGTTGCATTATCATGCAATTTACTATCTTATCACTTTCAATATAATAAAACATTCTTAGAAATGTTATACCATAATTGTTTCATAAGGTTACAAGTCAATTGCTTTGGCTTCTGTTTATGAAGATATGTAATTACTTTTACAACTATGGAATAAAGTTTTATGTATATTAAGCAGCTGTTAAGCTGATTTGTTGTTAGTATGCTATTAAAGGTTGCCTTCTTATTAACTTATACTAATAAGTATACATTGTGTTTCATTACTTTATTATGCATGCATGTAGTTCTCTAACTCTATTTATCTGTATAAATAGTAAATCTATTCTGTATTCTAACTATAATTTGAAAAGTTAATAAAAATGTTTAGAATGTATATAAGAAAATAAAAAAGACCGTCTATTAAATATTAAAATCTCAGGATTCAATTTCATATATCTAACAAATAAGCTGTGGTGATGCAATTGACTAACCAACATCTATCTATCCAAACTATCACATTTTATTCATAAATAACATATGATTTGATTTGCTGATTAATGTAGTTGTCAGACGAGATATTAAAAATTTTACAATTGTAGGAGTCCAAAAGATAATGGTCACGGGAACATCGGTAAGGAGCAGTAAAGAAGCACTCAGGCTCACTCGACTCTACCCGAGCACTATATATTCTACAGCAGGTGAGTTTAACAAAACCCTTCTTCATCAATGCTTAAAATATAGGGATTTGAAGCAAAGCATTCCATAAAAATAGCTGTTATGTAAAGTTTAATTTAAATCAAATTTATACTATTCAACAATACTTTGTTAGGATTTTTCCATTAAAATTTTCCAGATTATATTACATACACATTTATCTATGTGATAAGTTATTTGGGTCTTTAAGATTAGGATATTGGTTTAATGTATTTGGATTTATGATATCAAATGTATCTGCTTATCATTAATAAGTTTAATATTTTTACTCTAAATTGTATAATATATAAAAAATTATATAAGACAACTATTAAGTAACTGATATGAAAAGTTACACTTAGATATTATGGCTAATTTATTTTAGTTCGATTAGTGACACAATTCTGCTTCTACCTCAAAGATTCTTGTTAATGCAATGAGCCTCCTCAATCCTCTGACCAATTTATTATTTTGCTGGAAAATAAACCCAGTAATTGTTAATCATATGGGTCTAGTTACTATAGAATAGGTGTTAATTAATACTTGTAATATCAGGTGTACACCCACACGATGCAAAATCAATGGTAGAGGAGGAATTGTGGGCCGAGTTACAGGCCACGGCTTCTGCGCCTGAGTGTGTAGCGATAGGGGAGTGCGGACTCAACTACAGTAAGGACTTTTCCGAACCGAAGGTGCAGAGGGAAGTTTTTAAACGGCAGGTCAGTTTCCCACGAAATAATTTCACTGTATTCATTAAAACTTTTTACGTTTTTAAGTATGCTACTTAGAACTAGTACTGCAAACACATCAGCGACGTAAAAGAAATTGTGTTATTGAAAATGATGACCCGATATTGTTGATATCAGAGTAGACTAATATTACGCAAAGTGGAAAGAAATAATAATTAAAGACACAAAAACTTAAATTTGGACTTTGTTCGAATCGTCGAACTATACGCACTGACATTTATTAAATAGAAATTATGAACTTAATTATTTCATCGTGACGAGAACGAATAATTTCAAATGTTTTCGTTATATTGCCTAAAATAAATTTTATTTATTTTTTAGTGTAACTCTTTAAACAGTAAATCAAAGATAAAATGTTGATAAGTTTACGTCGAAACGATACTTGAGATAAATTTAGATTGACACGATCCTGTGAACGCATCCGATGTGCGGAAATTAATAGCTTTGCTAAAATAGAAATTCAAACCATACTGTGATATTTTTATCTATATAATATATAAAAATGAAACCCGTTTTCCGTTGTCACGACATAACATGAAAACGGCTTGACCGATTTGTCTGATTTTTTTTAATAATATACCTTGAAGTACGAGGATGGTTCTTACGGAGAAAAATTAAAGAAAATTGAGTGAAAAAGTCTAAAATCAACACTTTTCTATATTCCCATACAAAATATTCGTAATAATACTTAAGTTAATTTGAACTTTAAAACCATAGCATAAAGTTCAAGTGTTAGTGGAGGGGTTCCGGGAAGGTAAATTTTTATTTTTTGACATAATGTAATTGTTGTCTTATCAATTTTGTTTTTTTTATCTTACTAGCAGGACCGGTGTCCCGAATAGCAGAATAAGTATTTTAAACAAATAAAGAATCGACTGTTAGGCGGTACGATGTTCGCCAGGCCAGCTAGTTTACAATATGATTTTAAGTCGAGGTCAATAAGAAGACAATATTTTCATTAAACTAAGGCAAGAAGCACGTTTGATTTAAAAGGATTATTTTCAAAGAAATATTATTAGTGAAACTTTATATGTCCAAAGGCGACTCAATCTGTTATTTGCATTGCATTTGTTATTCGATAATTATTATTTATAACAAAATAGGTTTATGTGTTTGACACACGTTTTATTTTGGTCTATAAATCTAACGATTTTATTTGGATTTAGACTTAAGCTTAAGCTTAGGTTTCCTAGAAAAGCGGTGCCGTTATCTAACGGCCGTAACGTAACGTTGGGTGACGTCACCCATATTGTCTATAAATAACATCGGAGTAGTAGTCCAGTCAGTCAAGACAATTAATTCATTATAATTCCAAAAGTTTTCAAATTTTGATGTAAGGTCGGGAGTGGTATTAAAACAAACTATAAAATTTTGCAACCTGCTCTGCGGTCCGGAACATTGTTAAAAATGCAATAAATGATAATTTGCTTAG
The DNA here is from genome assembly GCA_963693345.1 of Pieris melete. Lineage (NCBI taxonomy): Eukaryota > Metazoa > Arthropoda > Insecta > Lepidoptera > Pieridae > Pieris > Pieris melete. The sequence continues at coordinate 1,245,023 of CAVNZK010000003.1, forward strand.
TTCTTGAGACCAAAATTCCAAAAGTTCTGCAAAGTTGGAGTGGTGTTAAATATATTATTTTACATCACGTGTCAAATTTGCAACCAATTTAAGTGTACGGAACATTATTTAATTAATGTTGTTCTTTATTAAACTGAAGGAAAACGTTCCAAAAGTTCTGCAAATTTGACAGATATATCGAAAATAAAATAAATAACAAAAAATGTTCCGTACACTTAGGTTGGTTGCAAATTTTATACGTGATATGAAATATTATATCGAAAACTTCCCCAAGTTTGCAGAACTTTTGGAATTTTTTTCACGACCATACAGACATAAAATTAATTTAATTGCAATTTTAACAATGTTCCGGACTGCGGACAAGGTTGCAAAATGAGATTTATTGTCGTCCCAATGTACCATTCACTTGACCGAAGTTTGAAAACTTTTGGAATTATTATCAAATTTTCGATTTCGAATGTCTATAATGACTGGTGTATAGGTTTTCTAGAGAACGTTGAGTGTCACCGTAACGTCAAATAGTGGTGCTGTCATTTGCATGACGGCCGTCATAGCGGTGATAAACATTATTTCAACGTTTTTCGCGTGTAGCAGATAATATGACGGTTGCATTACAATATTTTCCTTCCCTATAAAAGCAAGTTTAAAAATATCCATTGCTAACGGGATCAAACTTTTCTTTGTTGGTTTTGCACTTCTAACCAGCTATGTAAGACTGCATTATTATACATCTCAGTTTTTATATAAAATTATTATTGTATGATGTTATTTTTGGTATAAAGCTTCTTAATACATATTATATGCAGATAGAATGAGATCCGTGATTACGATAAACATTTCCGCTGACGTAAACTTTCCTTCGTTCAAAATAGATGTTAATTGGATGGACATTGACACACGGATACTAAACAGATCACTCCCACATGTCTGGCCATCTCAATTGGAGACTGCTTTATCACGTAATTGATGCTCGGCTTAGAGAAGTTCAAATGTGTTTTTGTTTATAACAAAATACAGCGGCTTGGTACGGCTGGGTATTTAAAAATATTTTGAAAGAAAATATGTATAGTCTATGCGTCTTAGGGATAATTTTTGCATTCGGTCCGCTACTTTTTAAGATTATTCGTTGTAAAAATGCAATATTTCCCTTTTTAATATTTGTTACCGGAGATTATAAAATTATCTCCTTTTTCGATCACATAACAAATTAATTAGTATACAAAAACATACAATAGCAATGAATATTTTTGCGATAACGCACATTATCGTAAAAGTATTTTTTTCTGGTGAATGGCTCAAATATCTACTCCTAATGTAGAATGTAGAGATGCTACTTGTACGACAACCATAGGTATTGTAAAAGAAAATATCGTATTTATAGACTCGTTGGGCGATAATTTTATGCGCACCTGAATAATATTATCGCGTATATATAAATAATTGTTTACAAACATCATTTATTAATTATTATTCTATTTTTTCCAATTTTGTTAATTATTTATCAGAAATCTTCTAGTAATGTCTGTCGAGAGTAGAGTGGTATCATGTCGTGGAAAGGCCTTGAAGATACAAGGATAATTTATGATTGTATGTTTAAAGAACTTTATGTCTCATTACAAAGGGAATGTATTTCATTTACAACTTAATATGTATATATGTCATCGTAAAATTGTAAACACCGTTAGATTGTAATATATCTCGCGAGATTGTAAACTGTCGAAAGATTGTGAACCTCAACGAACTGCTTACAATTTAAGGTATTATTATTCGGTAGTTATATGAAATTGTTGGGAAGTAAAATTAATCTGTAATTGACCAAAGAAGTTTGAATGATAACTAAGTTAGTGTAGTACAATCTACCGAATAATAATACGTTAAAATGTAAGCAGTACGCTGAGGTTCACAATGTTTCGACAGTTTATAATCTCGCGAGATAGATTACAATCTAACGGTGTTTACAATTTTACGTTAACATATACGAACGAAATACACGTCGCCATTAGCCGTCCAATTTTAGGAAAACCCGCTAATATTACGAATTTTCGACAGTAATTGATTGTCCTTGATCTCATGTGTGTAATGATCGAAAAAGTTACTGGAATGACGCCTGCAAATTCTCAAACTATGCCTCATGCCTCATTGAGACAGTATCTATTTCGCGAGGCATCACAAGGTTACAAGAAACGTGCATTTAAACCGCGACACGTAACTCTTATGTATAGTTGGAGTCGGCTATCGAATTACATTTTACCATATCTACATGCAACTATTAAAATATTAATAAACTAGCTGATCCGGCAAACGCCGTTTTGCCATGTCATTATATCATTTATGGTTATTGTGCCTCACTCGACATAGATAGGTATAGTGTGTCGCGGACTTTTTTGTAGATATTTATAAGATCTACAATTACTTAGAACATTTTATGGTTCTATCTTTAATAGTTTAGGCAGGGTACGCAAAATAAGTAACTTTTTTGGTTGATTTTTTACACCTTGTGTCCGAAAAACCCTAATATCTTACGGAACCCTATTTTTGTTCAAAATTAAGTATAGTGGATTACTCGTGGATAATGGCTTTCGAATGGTGAAAGAATTTTTAAAATCGGTCCAGTAGTTTATGAGCCTATTCATTACAAACAAACAAAGTTTTCCTCTTTATAATATTAGTGTAGATAAATCAGTACAAAGTCAAAATAACTTAATTCATATAAACAAGTACACTTATGAACGTCAGGAAAGAAGTTAAATTAATTCCAAATTTACATTTACTACCAATTTACAAGTCAAAAGCGTAGAGCGGGCAAGAAGAACTGGCATGAAACTCTCCGCCACTCTTTTTAATCGCTAACTTTTGGGTTACAAGTTTTATTTGCGATAAATGCATATTGTCAATCTAATAGGGAAGTAGGTGATCAGCCTCCTGTGCCTGACTCTTAATTAATTAAAATATGTGCGCAGTGTTAGGATTCCTGTTGCCATCCGTACTTTATAACAAAGTAATGTACGTTATTTCAGGCAATTGAATACTTTATGAGATCAATAAAGTACACGAAAATACTTTATTTCGCTTGATGTGATTTCTTTAGTCGTAAATATTTTTCGTGAAATGGAATTTATCGACTGGCGCTGAATAGATGTTTAAATAAAGATTGTTAAGCTGTGCAATTCTTCAGTTGTATACTAATTTGATACAAAAATATAAATTATAACAAATGTACTTTAATTGCAACTTACGTAAAGGTGGCAACACACTAAAGTGTTTCTGAACCAATTCGACATAGGGTCCGTCAAGAAAAGAGCGTACCAATTCTTGAAAAGCCGGCAACGCATTTGCTAGCCTGTATTACGATTAAGCTAACAAATGTCCGTGGCGGAGGATGATACCGAACTCATTTCTCTATAGGAAATCCTGACTTAACAGAAAGTCAGAGAGTCAGCCAGATAGAGTACAAGCCTGTGCTGTAACTGCCTTCGAACGATTAATATATAAGATACGTATATAGTATATATATCTGTTAGCCACGGCCGTAAAGAGAGATTTTTGATATATTTTGATAAGTTTGTTCAATACTAAAATAATCTACTTAGTTTAAAATAAATTATTGATTGATAACTGAAACAAATCGTTTATTTTATTTGGAAATTAATTTATGGCCAGATAACCTCCACTCCCTTGTTGCCCCTAGGGCAAACCTGCTGTTAGCTTAGAGATTAGGCGCGCGACCTCAACCCTGAGTCGTGGGTTTCGAAGCCTCGGATGTGCATCTATAGTTATCCATAATCACATGCTCGTATGTTGAAGGAACTATATACACCCAGAAAACGACGTGTGTACAGGCTAAATTGCATACAGAGAAATCAATGAAACAAATAGATGTGTATTTGCTAACCCCCATTGAGTTTTTGTGTTAATTATCGTTTTCTGGGTGTATATTCTCTCAGTTCCTTCAACATACGAGCATGTGATTATGGATAACTATTGATGCACATCCGAGGCTTCGAAACCCACGACTCAGGGTTGAGGTCGCACGCCTTATCTCTTTGCTAACAGCAGGTTTGCCCTAGGGGCAACAAGGGAGTGGAGGCTATCTGGCCCTAAATTAATTGTAATGTGTATAGACACATTTAGTAAACAACTTACATCGTACCAATAAACCTTGGTTATTTTTATATATTTTTTATTGAGTAGGTTAGTTTAGTTTTTAGTTCGGTATTGTATTTTTTAATCTTTATATTATTTGTATTTGCGTTGTCTGGAATAAACTGTGCAGTATCTAATGTACGGCTACATCTTTTGTCTTCTTTTATTTAGTTTTATTTTTCTCCTGTTTTCTGTTATTGTGATGTTAATGAAGTGTAATTACTACACTGATTTAAACGCTAAACGTCTTCAATTTAAACTATGTAATATAAATTATTTGTAACTGGTTGCGCCGGATTCGTATTTTATAATAATGGTGGCAGAATTTCGGTCGTGTAATTTCTGCTGCATTCGGTTTCATACAAAAGTCCTGTTTCATTCACACGGCGACGGAAAATGAGTTGTCTGCCGACTCACACGCATTAGGCCCTTTCTGCACTGCTCCGGTCCGGCGTCCCCTCCACGTATCGGCCAGCGCTAGACTTACGTGCCGCTGGTTATACTGTTGTGAGTTTCTAAATCGGATCGGTAATTAACGTTTGCCGGACCGGAGCAGTGGAGAAACGGCCTTAGTTGCGTTTGCGGGGGGAGGGGGCGAGGGGGCCAGCGTGGGCCGTGCAAAGCGTCAGTCAGGATTTACCCAGCATCTTTTTCTGGCATTATCTACTTCTTCGTCTTCTAATTATGCTTCGTAAATAAACAAAATTTTCAACGGTTCCATTGCACGACACAAACATCCGATATAAACGTTCGATAGTAACTGAATAAAATGCGCTCGTCTGGCATCCCAACAGAATTTCTGCCAGGCTGAATTTCTGCGACTCACAACTCACAAAATTGCGCTCGTTTGGACTTACCCTTAGTCTATGTCACTATGTTTGACATTAGTACACCAGCCTCGACGAAGAAGGCCTCTACTAAGTTCTTCCACTTGTCTCTCATCATCGCCAAATTCTTCCGCGCTATCCCTTTTATTTATTTTTTCCAGGGTTTTTTCTTTCTAATGGCACTTTAAATGTAATTCCTAATTCCAGGTTGAAATCGCGTGCGAATTACAAAAACCGCTATTCGTACACGAGAAAGAGGCACAAGACGATCTCACAACGATTTTAGACGAATTCGGGAACAAATTACCGCCCGTTGTCATACACTCGTTCACGGGAAGTGTGGAACAAGGAATCAAATATATAGAAAAAGGTTTCTATATTGGTATAACAGGGTATATTTGCAAGGATAAGTCTGATGGTGGTATTAGAAGACTTCTGTCGGAGAGAATTCTACCTCTGGACAAGTTGCTGGTGGAGACCGATTCGCCCTTCATGTATCCTAACATGCGGGCGTCGAAACTGCCGTTGCACGTCAAGGATTCGCTTACGGAGAGGTAAAGATGTTATATATTTTTGAAGTGAAACTTCTTTATCGGGGTTGGAAAAAAATGTAGTGTAACATTTTTTCGTTACGCGTCACATTTTTCGGTTACGCGTCACATGTTTCGGTTACGCGTCACATTTTTCCGTTACGCGCATCTTTTTCTTGTCCTTACCATGGTTGATTCGAAGAGATTCGAAGCCATTAATAACAAAAATATATAATAACGATAACAATGATAGTAATCATTCTATTACAATTAATGAAATTCTGTAATAATCGTAGTGGTAATAAGATAAAATGAAATAATTGTATTAATTGTATTCATGTCTATGATAATAAAAGCCTTTTGTTAAACTTTTTCTAATTCAACTTTATTTAACCAATTTCTGTAAAGTTGCATATAGTAGATCATTTTTCGAAAAATAAGGTCACTTCTTACGTGTGTACACTAGTACACGCACACATTTTTTTTTTTGTATAGCAACCCTGAGCTTAATAATACTATTTATAAGAATCAAGTATTGTTGTTTAGAAATGTGTATTTATTGTATTAAACGCCGGTGTTTAACGCACATAACGTAAACTCGAAGTTCGATTTATTAAACTTCTGTATATTATAATTTAGTATATTTAATACTTTTCTTATTCGAATTTCGTATACAAATTGATAGAATTCTAAAAGTCATACACAACTCATTACTTCACTGCGTTATGATAAGAAAACGCGCGTGTCCTCACCGTGCAATAGTTAACAACAAAGTAAGCAAGCGCGAGAGAGTGGTTTCTGCTCTCGCCTCGGCTTGTCGCGACCTTAGAATTGCGCCCCTATACGCGGAGAGACGGCAAGGCAAACAGCGCAGCTTCCACACGCTCGCGTCTCCTCGTGAAGAGTGTGGATGGGGGTTAAACATGAAATACGGCTAGGAATCTAGACTGCCTCCATGTTCCATTAATCTTATTATCAGTTCCATTCCATTTCAGATCCCAGAACTTTGTGAATCGTTATTGCACCTTCCAACGTAACGAACCGTGTGCCTTACCCGCTATAGTTGAACTCGTAGCTGGCTTCAGAGCTGAGAAGCCGGAAGACGTAGCGCTTGCAACTGCATTCAATGCGCTCAAGATCTTCGGGCTTAGCCAGTAAGTGATTTGAGGGTAGTTTTAAAAATTCATTCATAAATTGACTTTTGAGGGTAGATTGATACAAATTGAATGCAAAACTTTTACCTTGGGTATAAACTATTACAATTAACTTAATGTATCTACATTTTACAAACCAAAAGTTAAATATAAACAAAACATATTTTCACATACTAAGTTTTGTTGTGCGCGAGGTCCCTAAATCCATTCTATTTCAACGAAATAAAATGCTGTTTTAGCATGAGATGGAAGTTTGTCTCTGAAAATCTATTTATGAATGAATTCTTCATTGAAATTGAAATGTCTCGATTGTCGACTTTATTATAATATAATAAAATATACAAATGAAAATATTTATACAATATACATGTTATTTAAGAAATTGATATTACTGATTTTACAATTGCTTATGACTATCGCCGTTTTGATATTTAAAAAATGTTACCTATGTGTAAATAATGATTTATTTTCTAAAGAGTAAGATAATTTTATGACAATAATTGCAATGAGGGAAACTCTTTTCGAAGATGTGATCGTTATTGGAAATGGCAGCTAATTTTCCCCATTTGATATGGCAATAAGAGGCTATTACTAACAGTTAAATAATCTTGCCAGAAAATAAAGACTAGACAAGAGAATGCCTCTCTATACTCTATGTTCATAATGATAGGTTAAGATTTACTGACGTTAATTGTTTTGCTTAAATACGTTTAGGTATACCTGAACGCTTTAAATGCCATGAACTGCATAATATTAGGCAGAATTTTTGTTTATAGCGATAAGCTTTTTATGTTTTGTATTGTCTATGGTGCACTTGCTTGTATTTACGAATATAGTGGCAACAATAAGCACAGTGATCTCATTTTAACCAATGTAAAGTGTCATCATAGCTTTAGCCGACTTGTAAATGATTTATTTAAGCAATTTAATCTGTGGTGACATTTGACATGTTTTGACAGATAATGCTAGATATTGTGTGACTTTACGCTATGATAATAATAGCTAATAATTATTATCATAGCGTGTACCTCGTTTTTGGGATATCTGTGCGAATGCTATTTATCCCATTTATTTGAAATATTTTAACAGATATGCCAAAAATACTGCCACTTATTCGCACGGTGTTATTTCGCTCTGGCCAGAGTATTCCTATTCGAATTTTATTTTTGTTTATCGAATATTGTAAATAGATATAAATGTTGTTTAATGCTGGTAGTCACAACGAAATCAAAGACTGCGGGTATTATGTGGATTTTAGTTTTGTTGGACTACGGAGGGTAGTCGAGTATTGTTGATTCCTTATTTTTTGATCACTTTAAGTCTAAGGGGTTATTTATTGTACTGAATTGTAATTGTATACATAATATTGTAGTTTAAGATCCCTCGGACAAATGTAATGTAGTGCCTTCGACATGACGTCCTTTTGTGATACAATATTTTTCATAGATTGTACAGATTATTTCTTGCAATAAAAGTTAAAAAAATAATAATATGTTTTTATTTTAATAACTATGTACATTATATCAACGGAAATAACATAACCAAGATTCAAAAAATATTTTGAGGCAGTAGAAAAGTTTTGGAAATCCAAAAGGTATAAAGAATAACAATTTATAATAAGATATTGAAGTTTGTCTAAATGTATTGAAACTTTATGAGGGTAGATGTCTACCCACAAATTAACTTTTGTCAAGTTTTCGCACAATCCCGGGTGGCGGTGAGGTTAGAACTTTCCGGGATAGTCTTAAATGCCCTGAAACCGGATCCCGTCCAAAGTATTTCACTTGAATTTCTGAACCTACGTCTAAACCTAGTACTGATGGATGCATTATCTGAAAATGATAAAATATATTTAATCATGCTAATCTTAAAGTCACAGTTTCACTATATTACAAAGATACTTAATAAAATATTGTGGTGTGACAAACTAATAAAATTGACATAATATGACAGACACATGATAAGTTTTTGACAAACAGTAGAGGCACAGTTGAAAGAATAAAATAATAGCTGTAAATGAAATGACCACCATGTTGAAATTAATTAATTGATTCAATGTTTTAACTATTAAAATTTTTTCATAAAAAGTTAAAGTTATGCAATTTTGCACAATAAGTCTCAAAGCGCACTGGCGCAAGCACTACTCCTAGATTACTGCGTGCACGCATACGCGCGAAACGAGCAAGACCAGTTATTGTAGGGCGTGCGAGTGTCGATAATGTTTGAATAAAAATAAATTGAAATGTGAATTAAGATAATAAATATTATGTGCAATTAATAAATAATATGCTACACATTATTTGGGTGTTTTTTTAAGTTAGTACAACAAAGGCCAGATGTGTTGTCATAACAGTGAATATGAGAATTGACTATATAATGATATGACGACATTTTATGTAACTTATATCTAAAATTCCTTTTAAGGCAAATTCGCACGCTATTGTGTGTGGCAGAATATGCGAACTTCAGATTGTACCACCATAACATTTTGTACCATATTTTTGCAAAAAAATAAATGTTACTTTAATAAAATAATTAAAATATTACCTTTCTATGGTCTAGCTGACTGTTGTGAACTAATGCTGGCGACATTGCACTATAAAGAGTCACTAGTACGCCGATTTCACGTACTTCTACCACCTGAAAAAAATAATATTTTTTTTCTTAGACGGCAAAAACGTCGCGGCAAAATAAAATATATATAATAGATAGATATAGATTCTCACAACCGTCGAATTGAAATATCAGTGTTTGTATGTCTCATAACAGTGCAAAAGTCATTCCCTTTCATGAAATACAATTCCAAAATTTAAAATTAAATGGTTGTCTGTAAAGTCGGTTTACGGACGATATTTTAACGCGACGTCATAACAAAACATTGATTTCATAAAATTGAATATCTGTTTTGTATATAAAGGCGTGAATACTCGGACGCATAGGTCAATCGAGTGGAAGAGATAGATGGGGCGCAAGCGTACAATACGCGTAACGGGACAATAAGCGAAACGGTCCAATGAGTCATCGAGCGTTCATCGATTTATTAGACGTTGTCACAAATACACTATTTTATCTTAGTGTTTAAGTATTTAATGACTCTTGCGGCACCTTAGCTGTATAAATAGCCCCAAACTCAAGTTCCGGGGTCCTCTCAGCGCTGACCCAGTTGTTGATGCGAACTCTCGCTTCGTCCATGGCCGCTTGAGAGGGCGCGAACACGCTGTATTTGCACTCGTCCATTGGGCTTATCTGGAATTATACCATGCATAAATAACCAGTGGCGTAACAATAGGGTGGCAGGGCTGGCAAAATGCCACGGACCCCTGCCCAAGAGATATTATGTTCTATGGATGAATGTAAAGTCTCCAATACGCATTGGGCTAGCGTGGGGACTACAGAATATTCCCTCTCGCCTAAGAGAAGAGGCCTTTGACCATTAGTGGGACATATACAACGTGTAATTGAGTAATCTGAAAATCTTTAAGTTAATTAAAATTAAACTGAGTAGGAACGATTTTTACTGATAGCCCCATCGAAAGAATTGCCACGGGCCCCAGATGGTATAGTTACGCTACTAAATAACCAACTAATATAATATTTAGGACAATATTTTCATATATCATATGGACTTATGATTTTCTGCTGAAATAAATAAATAATTATTATAATACCAAAATTTTGAAATCTATTTTTTTTACAGTTCTTTATTACTGAATTAGTACCAACCTGCACACCAGTCTCCACATATAACTTCTTGAGATTAATACCTCCTATACCAAGTAGTTTCGATCGCTTGTGCGCCTCTACTTCCAATTCTTCCAAAACTGGCATATTCTCTTTGTTTTTTTGACTGAAATAATTTATGAATTTTTTTTTTAATTTTAGAATCTTTTCTACATTTTTAGACACAAAAAGTCGACGGTGTGTGTCAGACACAGAAGGTTGATTACCTGCTTGCCCTTAGAAATGATCACGGAACAGATACAAAAAACTGAGGCTCACGCCTAAAACCTATGACCTGGTCATAGCGCCTTAAAATACTACAGTAGAAAAGGTTCTACTAATATCTAGACGGAATTGGTTTTTTTATAGAACAGGGGGCAAACGGGCAGGAATCTCAACTGATGTTAAGCGATACCGCCACTCATAGACTTTCTCAATGCCAGAGAGCTCGCGAGTGCGTTGCCGTCCTTTTAAAAATTAAGTATTAAGTTTGTCATGAGATAGCTGAGATCTTACACATTGTAATGCATATCTACTTATAATGAAAAACACTTTTTTACAATAAAATAAATACTATTTATATTTACTACTAATAAAATAATATACTAATACTACTTCTATTTACTATAGTATTATTTATTTATTAAATATTGTTACCTCGGCTTATCAATGCACTTATTCATAATATCGATAATTCTGCTTTTGGCTTCGCATGCCTTTTGTATTGACTCCATGACTACCTTAAGGGGAAGTCCCGCTATCTTGATATCCGCTTGCACAGCGGTAATACCCTTTTTAGTTCCTGCCACTTTGAAATCCATATCACCCATATAGTCTTCTATACCCTGGAATTTAAATTTTAGTATTTTAAAAAGTAGTGTTAGTTAGCCTGAGGTATGTAGGTTCGAACCCCGGTTGTGTACGGGCCGTTCAAGTATTACGTAAGCAGATTTACTGCAATTTATCCCCCCCCCCCTCTTGTCAGCAAAGCAAAGCTCTCAAAAATAGTAGTACATAAACGTATATTAGTAAAAAAAGGGTAATATGTGTAAAAAAAAGTAAAAAAAAAGTTTTAATTTTCCCCCCTATATTGTCACGTAATGAACGGCCCCGTATAAATGGACTATGTCTATATGTACGCTTTTAACATTCGTTCGTACAGTGAAAGAATATATAATGAGGAAACCGACAAATGACCGTTGCCTATTAGAAAAAACGATGACGAGACAGACAGAGATGTGAGACCTAGAACTAAAAAGGTTTTAGGCGCCACGGTGTATTTTAGTATTTTGAAAGTATTAAAATTTGTTAGTTTTATTTGTTAACTTGATCAGAAAAAAGTTTACAATGATTTTAAAAATTACGAATTTTAACTGCACCTGTCTGTACAGTTAAGGAACACAATTCAAAAAGTTTCGTTTAATTTTAACCATGTTATAAAAAAAACATCAGTTTAATTACACTGTTTTACCTAATAAAGCGAAAGCGTATTTTAAAATTTGTGAATAGTATTTTATAAGTAATAAAAATAAATATAGACTCACTAACAAATCAGTGAGTATTCTGTAGTCCCCGATGTTTCCTTTTTCGTCTGGCTTTGACACGAGGCCTATAGCAACACCTGCGGCTGGTGAGAGCAACTCCACACCTGCATCTAGAAGAGCGAGTGACCCAGCACATACTGACGCCATTGAGGAAGAACCTAAAAAGAAAAGGATTGATATTTCATTAAAAACGTGTGTTCCTTCTATCGAGAAGTATACAACTTTTAATGAAGACCTCGGCAGAGCAAAAGACCAGGCCAGAATGAGGCCTACGTCCAGAAACGGACCAAATGAAGAGGCTGATGATCGTGATGATGAAGAAAACATAAAAATCGCCCAATTGGCAGCTCGGTGTCACAAATTGGTGGTGCGCGGCTAAGAACCGCTCACTTGAGGAATGTTAGACGTCGAGGTGATACGGATGGAATTTCGTTTATTATTGGTATGAAACATTTTTTTTATGTAATAGGAGGCAAACGGGCAGGAAGCTCACCTGATGCTAAGTGATACCGCCGCTTATGGACACTCAAATTGCCAGAAGGGTCGCAATTGCGTTGCCAGTCTTTCAGGAATTGGTACACTCTTTTCTTGAAGGACCCTAAGTCGAATTGGTTTGGAAATACTTCAGTGGGCAGCTGGTTCCACATAATATGCGCGTCAAAAACTGCCTTAGAAAACGCTCAGTTGTGGAACGACGGACGTCGAGGTGATACTGGTGGTATTTAAACGTAAAAAATAATATTTTTTTACCATTTGATTCAAGTACTTCAGCCGTAAGCCTCACGGTACATGGATGCTGGGGCACAACGGGTAATAGGCCCCTCTCTGCAAGTGCCCCGTGCCCCATTTCTCGTCTTCCCGCTGGGCCAGTACGCCCAACCTCTCCCGTCGCATATGAAGGAAACTCGTAGTGGAGGAAGAAACTCTTTTCTTTTATACCGCTGTAAGATATTTGTATTTATATTTTTTAATATATATACACTTCAAATAATTAAAACTTAGTGTGAGGGGTGATCTTAACTAAGAACAAAAAAACGTGTTGTGTAAATTTTTTATCAACTTATGCAATATAATAATTATTTGTTTTTTCTTTGATATTAATTCAATCTACCACTCTACCAGACTCAGACTTACACGCCTATCCGATCACGCTAAACCGATGTGAGACGCAGTATGCGTTCTGTCCCGCTCTAACGCGTATTGGACGCACTTATATTACGTCATCGAGTGTAAGGTTTATTTCGTTACGAAATTTCTTGATTCGATCGCCGCGCTCAAAGCCCGCGGTAAAATCTATGCAATAGCTTACCCAAAAAATATCTTTTTTGAAGTGAAACTTCTTTATCGGGGTTGGAAAAAAATTTAGTGTAACATTTTTTCATTACGCGTCACATTTTTCCGTTACGCGCCATGTTGCTTTTTGAAGTCAAACTTCTTTATCGGCGTTGGAATGAAAGTAAGCCATTTAAAATAACGATAACAATGATACCGATAAAAATTCTATTACAATTAATGAAATTCTGTAATAATCTTAGTAGTAATAAGGTAAAATGAAATAATTGTATTATATGTATGCATGCCTATGATAATAAAAGCCTTTATCAAATTTAACTTTATTTTTGTAAAGTTGCATATAGATCATTTTTCGAAAAATAAGGTCATAAAGAAGTTTCACTTCTAACGTGTGTACACTAGTACACGCACATATTTTTTTGAAGTGAAACTTCTTTATCGGGGTTGGAAAAAAAATTAGTGTAACATTTTTGCGTTACGCGTCACATTTTAGCGTTACGCGTCACATTTTTGCGTTACGGGTCACATTTTTCCGTTACGCGCCATGTTGCGCACAAGTGAACTTCTTTATCGGCGTTAAAATATGACATATAGTATGTTTTTGACTTTGAAGTTTGACAACGGATTACATTTTCGAAGTCAAACTTCTTTATCGGCGTTAAAATATGACATGTCGTATGTTTTTGCCTTTGAAATTTGACAACGGATTACATTTTCGACTTGAAATTTGCTAATCGCAATTTGCAGCAATTGATTTGTAAATTGTATGCTAGGCAGTGTATCAAAATTTACTGTGTTTAAAGAAATAGTTTCGGACCTCTAAACTTAAAACAAACCAATTATGGCTCTGCGTACAACAAAGGTTTTATATAAGTTTCACTTCTTACGTGTGTACACCTAGTACATGCACACATTTTTTTAATATAGGTTAGGTATATATTTTAGATACTTTACCCAGACCAGTCTTAATGTAAGATGCTGTGAGGCTTGGACGCTTACCATGAAGGAGGATCAGTGTATGCAGATAAAGGCATTAAACAAAATAAAAAAAAACTCGCTCACCTAGTAATCATTGTGAGTGGGTCCATTTTTAAAGCACTTTCTGGAGAATCAAATGCAACAGTACACAACACTTGCGTCTGACCACGTTGGAATAACGCACTACCGTGAAGAGGCTCGTACAGGGATACCTTGAAGATTCAAAATTTACATATAACAGAACAATTATGGGCAATCACTTCAAGTTTGGTATTAAGATAAACCGCCTTATTTATGAAAACTTTTTTAACTTTTGTCTCTTTCTGTCAAATTATGTTTATGCTGTGACGGAGAGAGACAGATGAGTATTGAATATCTATCTATATTTTTCCTTTTTTTTTTATAGAACGGGGCAGACGGGCAGGAGGCTTATCTTATGTTAAGTGATGCCACCGCCCGAAGACACTCTTAACGGCAGAGCGCGAGTGCGATGCCGGCCTTTTAAGAATTGGTATACTCTTTTCTTAACCTATGTCGGCTCAAGATCATTTTCACGTTGTTTTTTCTGGGATATGTTAGGAAAGAAGTTAGGAGAGCAGTGTTGGCCTATGGCTCCAGCGTGCGACTCTCATACCTGAGGTCGTAGGTTCGATCCCCGGTTGTGCAACAATGGACTTTCTTTCTATGTGCGTATTTAACATTTGCTCGGACGATGAAGGAAAACCGACATGTCTTAGACCCAAACGTCGACGGCGTGAGTCAGGAACTGATCATGAAACAGATTCAGAAATCTGAGGTCAAGACCTAAAGATGTTGTAGCGCCACTGATTTATTTTATTTGTTAGGAAAGAATTATAAAAAAATGTAAATTAAATGATTCTCTATATTAGGGAGCGTTCAAGTATTACGTAACGCAATTTTTGGAGATTATTGACCCCCCCCCCCTCATGTATCTCGCCGTAACGTTTTTCAGTACCCTAGTACAGTACTGTACTCAAGTATAGTTTCGTGACCACCTTGTGTCTCTTTAGTTACTATTATGTGGTGTAAGTCGAAAATAATATTAACGATAACGCGTAATTCGATCCCCACCCCGCATCGTAACGTTTTACAAAAGGACCCCCCCCCTCCCAAAACGCGTTACGTAATACTTGAACGCTGCCTTAGTACATAACTGACCTCACAAGAAATATTCCTCAATTCATCCAACGCCCTTCCGTCACATCGTATTTCAGTCTCAAAAATAAGATCCCTAAATATCTGCTTCAAATTGGTATTAAAACATTCTTGGAGTTTGCCAACATCCACCTCAGTGTCCCGTAGTTGGTTCAAAACTGTTTGTCGTAGATCGGATACAGCATTATCGCGGGATATTTTATCGTGGCTAAAATCGCTGCAAAAGATTTTTATTTTTATTCAACATATTCAACTTAATTGGAATGTTTTTAATTTATATTCAATTTTAATGTTTTCTGAAGGTAATTCGTTAAATCTATATATAAATTAAACCCTATCTCTCTAGGTCACGACATCACGCGTGAACGGCTGGACCGATTTGGCTAATTCTTTTTTGTTGTGTTTGTTCTTGTCAGGAGAAGGTTCTTTATGAAAGAAAAAATTAGAAAACTGCGCGTAGTAACTTAGTTATTTTATAACTAATAAATCTCAATGTAAAACTTTCTTTGCAAAAAAAATATTGGTTGTTTGTAAAGTAGGTTTACGATCGAGATGTTTACGTGATAACGTCTTATTGGTGATATAAGTTTTTGGGAAGTAAGGAATTAATGAAGATAACAATTTTTTCAAATTTTAAATTACATCTATCGTTGTATTCACACTTTTGATGATAAATTTCGGGTGTAAAATGACAAGTTTACTTTAAACATTCAACGAAAACTTAACCGCACGAGAAAATCTCCATTCGTTTGTATGCCGCTAGAGTGAGATGAGACGGGAGATCGGTCCGTCTCTCTCTCGTTATACCTGCGATCGCGCTCGTGAGGTTTTGGTGTGACACAAGTTTCTGAACATGTCACCCGACTAAAACGATTTTAAAGACGTTATCACGTCAAAAACAATTTATTATTATTAATATATACAAGGGAAATTATAAAGTTTATTAACGCGTTTAATTTTTACAATGTTATATAAATTTTTTTTAAATTGCATTCCGTCACATTTCTCAAGTTTTACAGCGAGGATTATCAGCGAGGATTGTCAGCGATTAGTTTAAGTGTCGAGTATCACAACTAAATATGTCAAAAATCATTTTTGACAAATTATTAGAGAACTTAAAATGATTTTATATGTGATTTACCTTAATATTTCCCTAATTTTCATATTAGAAAGAGTCTTTATCGAGTCAATTACACCCTGGTCGATTGCATCTGGAATTTCAAATTCACGTTTCGTCTTGCCATGGTCCTTCTGTAATTTTTCTATACCTCGTACTATATGTTGAGCTTCTTTTGTACCTAAAATGATTTAATGTTGATATCCTCCGATTCCAGAACACTAGAATTAGATCTAGTCACTACTATTATGGTAGATATTCCTAATGAGGAATATCTCCACCCGCAAACCATCCTACAACTCATGTGCTCATAGTCAGAAGACTGATTGCACGATGCGCTCCATTAAAAAAAAAAAAAGTCACTACTAGAATTGAGAAGTTTTATCTAGGAATAGAATCCATCGTAAATTAAACCGTAATAATATTAATGAAGGAATCTAACCTGTATTTAAAAAAAAATCTGTTTATTCATTTAAAGTACCTTTGCATTACAATATGTAAGATTTGGGAACTCTTTTAAGTAAGAAATACCTGTGTCAGGGTTCCCAGCTCTACCATAACAAATTTAACTATAAATTCCTTAAAATATATTTATATATAATTTGATTACATCTTTTATTTTATTTTATTTAACTGTTATCAACACGCCTAATTGAATGAATGGGTGTGAGGGTGCAAATGTGTGAGTGAGTGAGTCAGTGTGAGAATGACTAAAGTGTGTTACACAATACTCGGTCTGAAAAGCATCTCTAACACTGCGTAAGGTATGCTCATAAGACAGTCCTTTAGTTGTATCTTTACATTGTAAACGGTGAGCGGGTAGATGTTGATTTTAAAAAATCAACTTATAGTGGTCATGGTGCTTAGTGGACTAATATTTCATGGAACTTGAGCAATTATTAATTTTTATAATAATTATAAAACTTTTCCCATCAGAAGTTTTTGTTAATAAAAAAAAGTGTAAGAGTCTAGTTGATTGCATTAAAAATACATAAAAGAGTTTTTGGTTAGTCCAATAATACAAAAATCAGACTTACATTCGTACCTAATTTGATGGCTTTGAGAAGGTCCTGCTGTAGAATATCCTTAGCGTTGCCTTCCAACATCACAACCAGATTGGTGGCGGCTGCTGTCACCACCAGATTCAAAGTGGACTGTTCTAATTCCCGTCTAGTTGGATTAACAATTATTTCATGGTCTATTTGTCCTAGCCTGTAAGATACGTATATTGTTACTACCAATAGAAGTATCAGTAATAAACATTAATTACAAGAAAGTATTCTTAAAATATATCATTTCACTTAATTCTATTAAATTCCAATTGGTCCGTGTAAACTCCAAGTTACTTGATATAATGTCAAATATTTAAAATTACTCCGAATGGTTAAGTTTCTTTTCATTTAACAATAACTATAATATCACCAAAAATTATGGTCCCTTCAACTAAATACCCTAAATTACACCATTTATAGTAATATAGTATTCCCATTCTTTTAAAGAACAACATAATATTTGATTTAAAGTTACCTAACAGCACCCACTGGTCCGTTCCAAGGTACATCTGACAATGCTAGAGCAGCACTTGCTGCATTGATTGCTGTTGTTTCTGGCAAATTTGTTCCATCCACTGCTAACATATTACATACTATTTGTGTATCAAAGTAGTAATTTTGAGGAAAAAGTGGTCTCAGAGACCTGTCTATCAATCGTGAGGTCAAAATTTCGCGTTCTGTTGGACCTGAAAAAAGAGTACATTTTCTTTAGTAATTCCTTATCACCATTGATCAACCTTTTGTGCCAAATCTAGTTTTGCTGGGAATTAATGCCAGAATCTCTCTTTTATATGTTACATATTTAAAAAGTAAGACAGTCAAAAATTATGACGATAATGATAAAATATGTGATACTTATTTATTTTCTTAGTACTTAAATTCATTAAATCCTTGATTATGATTTAGAAAATAGATCCACTTACCTAATTCTTTTCTCAAAAAGTTAGTTGGTATACGGCCAGCTGCTGCAGCCTTCTGTCTATAGTCAACTACAAGGGGCAGAAATGATGCAGAGCTTTGCTTAGCCTTTGATACAACTGTAGAAAGAACACTAGTTTTCCCCAGGGTTGCAACACATGCTCCATCTGCAAATCTTGCATAACGACCCGATGAAAGTTTAAGCTGTGTTCTGAAAAAATTAAGTAACATTTAAGAAATTAAGAAAGCAAAATATACTCAAAAATTAAGTATTGTGTAATTTTACTGTAAACAGCATTATTATGTTCCATGAAATAAGTAATATTACTAGTAATTTTTAAAACGATGGTCTATATTATATCATAACAAAGTAATGGGTAACTATAGTAAGTAATTAAGTGATTTGGCCGTTAATCTGATAGTTAATCTGTTATATACAGTTAGGCATACTTGACTTGATTAGAATAAATACTTAAGAAGTTTTAATACATGTAACCTATGAATTGAAGGAAACAAATAAATTTGATGAAGCTATTTTAAAAGATTCTTACCCATTAGAAAACGGTACTTCAATTTCAGCCACATTCGTTTGGGTCGAAAATTGTTTTCTGTATTTGTTATTAACCCGAATTTTTGATAAAAGTATGCGATGTTTAAGCAACATTATAATCATGTATGCCGCTAGTAATTTTTTAACATTGATTTCTACAAAATAGGACAGGCACCACTGAATTGTCAAATTATGTAATAATTCGGATTGTATTTGGCAATTGAAAGTGTTAGTATTGATTTTATTATTGAAATAAAATTCTAAAACTATATATAAAATAGCTTAAGAAAAATTGTTAAACCAAAAACCAATTTTTGAAATTCGAGGTTATTTGTTATTGACAATTGACATTGATAATCGCCAATTTGGAATTTTAAAATTGATATTGACTTTGATGAATGCGAACCTCTGACGGAGGAATTTATATTATCAATTATTATGGCCCAACTCTGGTATAATGTTATAGAAAGATTGACCGTTCTCTATCATATCATTGATTATAATAAGACTCGTTGCAGTTGTGTGAATGTGAAATCAACTAATCATAAATATAAACGTAACTATTTTTCAATTCCTTGATGGCTCTATGTAAATATGTAATCTGTGGATGTCAAAAGAATTATATGTCAAAATAACTTCACTTATGATTTGTCAAAACCATATGGCATATGTTTTGTTGTTGTTTTTGTATGTATAATACACAATCAAATATTCGCAAAAAACAAAGCGATTGCTTATTGCTATTTCTAGAATTATGTATTAAAGAATGAAGAAGGTTCAAGGAAATGATTCTTTCCAACGAATAAACTATTTATATCAAGTACAGTATATATTAATTCATATTGTGGCAATTATTAAAGGTTAAATTAAATTTAAGACTCTTTTTCTATTTATAGATAAGTAAACAAATATCGGGTATTAATCCAGCACTGTCATCATACTATGGAAGCCTTGCTATTAATGTTGCAAAGAAAAGTGTTCTTAAAATGTAAGTAAATCATACGCTTTCGAAATAGAAAGTATAAGCATTATAATTATAAACTTATTATTGAATATTATACTAAAATGGTCAAACCGTTTAGATTGCAGTATTTGTATCAGGATTTTGAGACAGGACCTAAGGAAATGTTATGGAGGTTTCTTAATAGAAATATACCAATAATGATAATATATGATCGAAAAATTAATTCATAAAATTCTTGCAATTTCTCACAATGACTAACAATTTTTTTTTATTTCCAGTCACCCAGATATAAAAAGGCAAATATGCAAAAAGTGCAAATGTCTACTCACCAACCAGACAAGTGAAGTGAAAATAAAGAATCTCAATAAATCAAAATATGTTCAGCGTATTTGTAAAATTTGTAAAACAAAGAAAATATTTCCGGCAGATAAAAATAAAGAACATAAAATCTGGTTAGAGAAAGCAGAGGCAGTAGTGGAAGTTATCACCCAAGATTAATAAATAAATATTTAATGACTTCCTTTTGGAAATTTTTTAATGGCTTTTATATTCCATTACCATAACAATTGAACAGCACAGCACACAACACACATATAAATAATTCGAACATAAATTATGACACCCTCATTATTAAAGCGTTGGTTTATAATTTAATATATCTTGTGTCATTATTAATACTAGCTGTTTATAATATTGTATTTTATTTTTAACACAAATACAATATGTATGCAGTTCTGAAAATCTATCCTGAGTTAATAAACAACGTCATAAAAACATTGAATGAAGTTACAAATTGTAACTTCAAAATAAATGGTCCAAGTAGTAACACATGGTACCAAGACCCTAGGTTCGATGCCCGGCCAAAAAAATAATTTGGCTTGGTTGATGACACTGGATCATTTAATTCCCTTGAAAACTGAATGACGTATAAATTTGTTTGCCCCATTCGTTATGCACAAACAGGAACGTTGTAACCACTTTGTTCTTTTACGTCCTGGCATCAGTTACTTTATATTTAAAAGGGAAATGCAATATCGTTGACGGTTCAAAAATTCTACGAATAAAACTTCGTCGTCACGGACCTGCGGTGGAGATTCGCAATACCGGCTAGATAAAAATGTTATGAATTATGCATGAGTACAGCGCGCTATAAATCAAATTCAAGTGTTATCCTTGTTTAAAAATAAAACGAATTTTGTATTTTCGGGGAACTGATAAAGCGTTTACTACGTGGGTCGAATTCCAACGGACTGGTAGTAGGTATATTATAAATAGTAAAAAAATACCTGTGCCCTTTACATTCTATATTTGTTTTAAGTTTTTTCTTTTATATTTATGTTATTTTTAGTTTTGCATTTTTGCGTTTTCCTGTTTCATTGGGTATTTTGTAACTATATAAAGTACATTATATATATTACTCATGGTTTACTTAAAATCATATGCATAAAAGCAGTGTTGGCCTAGTGGCTTTAGCGTGCGACTCTCATACTGGAGGTCGTAGGTTCGATCCCCGGCTGTGCACCAATGGACTTTCTTTCTATGTGCGCATTTAACATTTGCTTGAACGGTGAAGGAAAACATCGTGAGGAAACCGACATGTCTTAGACCCAAAGTCACCGATTAGATTGACAAATGATCATGAAACAGATTCTGAAATGTGAGGCCCAGACCTAAAGAGGTTGTAGCGCCACTGATTTTTTTTGTTACTTAAAATAAGTATGTCGCGTTATGATACATATAAAAATTTAATAAAGTAACTATAAAATATTTTATTACTGACTTCGATTGAAAATGCAGTTTATTTCGAAACTTTCTACTTTATAGCTTCATAAGTGAAGTATACTATTCAGTCGTTTTCTATAGAAATGTAGTTTTGAAATGAGGAATCTAGTTTTCTGCGTTTTAATTTTAACGTATTTAGCTGTAATTAAGTCTTCAATATATTCCCATTTAAAGGAAAATGTTCTTCCATATATAGCTAAAGACCGCGCATATAAATATAACTTTCTACAAAAATATAATAATAAAGATGTGAAAGTAGACAGAGGGAAACCTGAAGTTTATAAAATTCTGAAAAATAGAAAAGACCAATCTATTATTAAGCCGGTAAATATTAAAGACTTGAATACAGATAAGCAAGTTTATCGAATCGATCCAGTACTGAACATCATTAAAAGTAATCTAGACGGAAGAAGAAAGTTTATAGATGACACCAGTAGTCTCTCTAGTTCTAGTGTTGAGGGAAAGAATTGGAAAGAAGAATGGAAGGAGCATTGGCTGTTGAAAAAGCTTGAAGCCGTTAATTCTTCAATACCAAAAGGGGATATGGTTAATATGGTGGCAGCGCGTAAGCACTTACACTTACTAATAGGAATAATTAAGGTGTTGCCATAAGTAAAGCTGTTCTAAACCTTACTTTAGAATTTATTAGCGATGTCAAGTGTCATTTTAATATATTTTATTATTTGTCAGGGCCTTGGGGAGTTCCTTGTGGTGATCCTAACCAACACGACTTCCCATGGGGATCATGTATGCTGCCAATGGAATGCGAGTCTGAATACAGAATTTACCGCGGTGACTACTTTTGCGGTCGTAGTAATTTTGTTTGCTGCGCTCTGCAAATGACCACATATGATCTTTACACCGGCTTTGATGTATCCTTCGAAGACTCTGACTTGGCAACGGATACAGATGAAAAACGCAACAGGAATAGAGGTTCAAAGGAGAAACGACGCAGAAAGAAGAGAAGAGAACAGAAACGCAGACGACGAGAAAGGTTAAAACGAAAGCGTAAGATAAAGAGAGACATAAGGAAAATAATACGCGAAATAACGAAGATATTGAATAGATCGTTCAGAAACGGAACTACGGAACGAAAGAGGAAGACAAAGCAACTGAAGAAGTTTATAAAAGAAATGAAGAAGAAGTATAAGAAAGATAGAAGAGCGGTAAAGGATATTCATGAAATGGAGATGATAAAAGTTGATGTGGCGCTGCAAAAGCGCTTGAATGAGATAAGGGGAATGAATGAGGAGTATGTAAAGAACTCGACATTTAGAGACATTATTATAAATGGCACAATCAGTAAGAAAAATGTCAGGTTATTAATGAATGCATATCCAGAATTACAACAACTCTTGCATACAAGACGAAGTGGAAGACCTCCTGATTACTTGGAGTATGATATCGAATATGGTTTATTGTATTACTAGACAAATATATTTTTAATATATATTAATAGCTACAAATATTTGTAGGTATGTTTAAAAAGTCCTTATGACTTACTAAGTTCATAAAACAGTCATGGTTGATTACTTTCAATGAAATCAAAACATAAATGCTCATATCATAATGCAAAACTACCGCAAAGATTACGAACTTCCTTCATATTCTGTCTTAATGAGATTTCCTTTATTGTAGTGTCTTTTATTGACATAACTTTTACACATTTAAAGGAAACAATTTTTGTACCGGATTGAAGTCATGTATTATTATAAATTTACAATTATTTTACATAATTAAATTTAACCGACGTTTCGCGTGCTTTACAGCGTGCGTGGGCACGGTGACTGAAGACAAAAGGTGTTAAATTTCAAAAAGTATCACAGCTGTAGAAAAAGTTGTATTATCTGTATTTATTTCCCCGGAGTTGGTATCGACTAAAAGATGGAGGGTCACGATGTCCTCTATTTTCACGGATTGTTTATCTTGAGAATAATCTAAAATCTTGAAAAAAAATTGTCTCCTTTTAATTTTCTATATTACCGTACATCCGCTATTCACGATTGCGTCAAAGAGGGTTGTATTAAGTTAACTTTATTTTGCTATAAAATGTTCATTATAGGAGTAGGGCATAGTGGTTGGAGTATGGCAGACGTCGTGCGTTGCAGCTCCAGTGTGACCAGCTTCGTGAGGCATGATTACAGCATTTTAGGGTAAAATTAAAAAACGACCCTTACCGCGAACTATGTGTATTTTATAATACATTTATGACATACGTCTCACTGTTAAGTTCTCGTTACTGAAAATCACCCACCTCAATGATCGAAATCGCCGCGGAGTCGAACATTGTACACTTGTCTCACATGTCGTATTGTAAAATTCAGATTTTTATGTATTTATTTCGTATTCCTACAGCTAACATAAATTATATACCACAAAAACGATTACACTAAACATATAGCCAAAGATAGAATACAAAATACAAAAAGGATTTTTACGAAAGGAAAATCAATAAAAATATTAAATACGTAATACCTATTCGGTACTGCTGTGTGATGGTGTGAAAGCGAGGGTGTGTATGTGGGTTGTGTTCATGATTCAGCGCTTAATTGGATATTCTTAATACTCCTTTTAAGTATATTCCGCGATAACTACAAGTCAAGGTTTAAATAGTGGTCGATGTATGTCACGGATGTGCGATACTAAACTGAGTTTTGCATAGTTGTGTTCATGTAAGGAACGAAGAAACAAAGCATGATGTCGAGTCTGGTAGGGGGCCGTTCAAGTATTACGTAAGCAGATTTACTGCAATTTATCCCCCCCCCCCCCTCCTTTTGTCAGCAAAAGAAAGCAAAGCTCTGAAGAATAATTTTGGAGGAATCCTCGACATTGCATTTTGTTTTAAAGCATACGAGTAGACAATGTGTGGGTAGGATGTGTAAAAAAAGAAAATAATTACTGTTGACATATTATCAGCAAATAAGAAAATCAAAGAAACCCCCCCTACTTGAACGGCCCCTTGGATAATATTCTTAATACTCCTTTTAAGTATATTCTGCTACAAGTCAAGGCTTAAATATTTGTCCCGGATCCGCGATACTAACTAAGTTTTGCATAGTTGTGTTCATGTGTGGAACGAAGAAACAAAGCATGAGTCTGGTAGGCAGGAACATGGAAGTGTAAAAAGTCGGTTCAAAATAATGTTACTGGGACTATATGTATGTACTACAATTTTAGATTAGATATATAGCACCCGACTTGAATGAGTAGCGGCAATAATTTTTGACCCAATACCTAATCTGCCGCTGTCTGGAGTGTTGCCAGTGCAACTTCGACCCTAAATAATGCGACTTATTTTTGGCAGAACCGCTGCGGTATTCAATTTGTCAGGGCAATGAACTACGTACGCAGTTAAATACATAGTATTTAAGTGTAGTTTTAAAGGATAAAAAGGTATACTGTCCTTCCATAATCAGCTTAGTAATAGTAGTCATCGTTAGATTATCTTATGATTAACATGTTTACATTTGTAATAAAGAAAATTATGGAAATACTAGACGACTACACAAATATAAGTGACAAACACACATAAATCTATCCCATACAGTTTGTAATGTAGTTATATACAATATAAAAAAACAACAATTCTAAAGCAATGTCCGGGGTTTTAATGTTTAGTCGAAGACCGATAACAAAACGTAGATAAAGATAAAGTTTTTGGTATCAACTGTACAGCTACAAAGAAATAAAATAAAATAATCAATGGCGCTATAACCTTTTTAGGTCTGGTCCTCAGAATTCTAGATCTGTTATATTTGTCAATATAATAGAAAAGCAAGTGAATCAGACTGACGCACGCTGTCGACTTTTTGGGTTTAAGGCAAGCCGGTTTCCTCACGATGTTTTCCTTCACGGTTCGAGCGAATGTTAAATGCGCACATACAAAGAAACTCATGGTGCACAGCCGGTGATCGAACCTACGGCCTTTGGGATGAAATCGCACGCTTAATCCACTAGTATAGTATATTCATTTAATTTCTGAGCACGAAATAAGTGCAAGAAATCTGAAGCGAGTCCGCCGATGGGGTCGTAAGTGTACTTACGTTTTACGGCTTTGCGGTTTTGATAGGATAGTAAAATATTATTATATAACCATTCATTGCACGCTGACAACGTGTATGGAAGAATCTAAGGTTTTGCAGCATAATAATGAGCCACTATGTAATATATAAAATTCTCGTGTCACGGTGTTTGTAATCAAACTCCTCCGAAATGGCTCGACCGGTTTTGTTGAAATTTTGTGTGTATTTATGTAGTTTAGGTTTGAGAATCGGACAACATCTATGTGGCCGGGAGATAGTAACACAAAATTGTGGGTCATTTGTACCAGTATGGCGATACTTCAGGGGTCTTATTACGCAATGAAAAAAAGAAAAATTATGGTCATAGCGTTGGTACCGGCGCGGCGGCACAGTCGCGTGGGCGTTAATCGAACTCATCGGATTAATTACGAAAGTCAAACGATTTTAGGGGACAATCTAACAGGACTTCTGTACTACGTTTGTATATTATTCAGCTACGGAAAATGCACTAATTACACTAATTAAAGTATAATAATGTAAAAATACATAAGTATAATCGTTCAACATTATGATGTAAGTAGTTAATTCAATTACATCGATTGCATGAAGCCCTCCAAAGTTGATACACACTGTCGCATCTCCGCATAATATCGTCACGTGGACCTACTTTGGGGCCTTGTAGAGGCTCAGTAGTAACTGGTCAAATGCCGTGGATTCGTGGAAATAATAGTTTTATTTGTACTGAAAGTAAGTCAGTTAATCCATTTAGTTATCGCTAATTGAAGTTTATTAATTATTTAATCATTAATTTATCTAAATAACAATTAAATTCAGCTGATTATAGGTAGCGAAATACCTTTTTAGCTTTTGACAAAAAGTTCGAGTAAATACGCCCCTATCTACTAACTTTCAAATGTATTACTGAATTTCCTGGCTTTTGTTTGATTTATTGACTACACGCATGATCGGATTTAATAAATCAACGTAACAATGTATTACTAAGTGTTGCACGTATCTCTTTATTAATTTTCGGACCTGAAACTGAGTTTCATCATCGGACGTCAAGGTAGAATACAAAATACCATCGACCACCGACGGCCGTCGTTTCACAACTGAGCGTTTCTGAAGGCAATTTTTACCGCGCAGCACCACTATGTGGAACCAGCTGCCCACTGAAGTATTTCCTAACCAATTCGACTTAGGGTCCTTCAACAAAAGTGCGTACCAATTCTTAAAAGATCAGCAGTGCGCTTACGAGTCTTCTGGCAGTGAATGTCCATGGGCGGCGGTATGATTTAACATCAGGTGAGTCTCCTGCCCGTTTGCCTCCTGTAACATTAAAATAATAATGAAATAATTTATTTGCCTCTTCACAAACCTACATAATGAAGAATGCCTACATATTGTCTACCTTTGTGAGAAGCTAGGCTTGTTATCCTTAATAATAAAACATTTTCTTACTGAAGATAAGCTGTATATATTCCCATTGCAATTTAGTTTTAGATTGTCTCCTGAGACGCGGTCGATACGTTTACGGCGTTTGGAATTGTGCCAGGGCAATGTATGAACTTAGGTTGAGTACACACTGCATTATAATTTGACAGCTGACGATACAAGCCACGTTTACAAGTGTCAAGATAAAGCTGCATTAAATGGATAGATTTATGTTTAAGTAACGTCAACGTAATAAATACATTCTTTATTAAATTCAGAACTCATATTTTTAATTGAATTCGCAAATTTATTATTAGGTACGCAAACATGAAGCATCTTTTAAAACCTAACCTTTGTTACAACCAACAAAAATAAACAAAAACAATTCAAAAACAACTTACAACAACTAACAACCTTTTCGACAACTCTATTAGCCCAATGTCCTATCACGAGCTCAGGTAATGGAGCGCCATCCAAGCGCTAATCCAAGGCAGGAGAATGTCTAAACACATTATGATACACACAAACCCAGGATCTTTGATAAGAAGTCCTGAAACTAAACCAGTGGTTGTTTTAAATTTTACCTCACCTAATGTTAAGTTAGATGTGGCCTTTTGGAGGGCAACCTTGTCCAGGAGATGCTTGTACCTGTACCTTTATTGTACCCGCCGCTTGAATGAACCCATATCATACTGTCTAGGGAAGATGGGAAGGGGCAAGGAGTTCCACTTCATACGTTCCTTTGCTGTTTTTATACGAAACGACGAACCAATCTGGGGATGATGACAATGAAGGGGTGAAACTCCAGCGTGCTTCTAGATGAGCGTTGATTGAAAGGAGATGATGAAATTAGATTATTATCACAGTACATATATGATTAAAACTGCCGAGTTGTTAGCAACCTTACAGTATTAATAATTTGCTATTATTATTATTTTCTTTTGCCTTGTTACCTTATGAATATTAATGTACATATTTACATTGTATATTCATGGATGCATTGCGGACCCATTCTTCGATACAAAAACTTCCCTCGGGAGTCGTGTGCTGCTATATTACTTGCTATTGTGAGAAAGTTGCATGGATCTATTTAGCACAGCGCCTTTTTAAGTTCTCATAACACACGTATCCTTTTTCTAACATATTTTTAAATGTGTTTAATATTCCTCGTTTGAACATGTGAGAGCATAAATTAAATTAAAACAGCCATTTTTCTCGTCAAATCATTGAAGTGATATTCAAGAATACTATTTCACTACTTACACTAAAAATTGTATGGACGAGCCTCAGCTGAAGAGTCAAACACGTGAGCCGTTTTGCCGACCACTGTACTGCAATAAACCAGTGTAGACAAAGCTTAATGATTGCTGTAAACGTTTACGATAAACAGTGGTGCTGCACTGATTTCCAATATATAAACGAACCGCCAAAACAATTACATTAGCATATATTATGTTGGATTTAATATGTAACAACGTTTATCGTTATGGTTGCAGCTATCACTTAATCGAACACTTAATTTAAGGTAAACGAATAATTTAACTAATTTTATAAATTTGCGATTCAATGTGAGAATGAGTAAAGTAGTATTAATGTCTCTTGTTTATATATATAATAATATTCGTAGCAAGCGTAATAATTCCATTAAAATATTTGTATGGGAAAAGGTTTGTATTTCCTATTTCGAAACCTACATACAATAACTAATGAACAATACAATGAAATGACATTTTAAACAAACGTAATTTAATTTTAAGCGATATTCGTCAGGCCAGTAATGGCTTGGCACATAATAATAATTAGCTAATAATAACGCGGTGGTATTAATTATACTACAAAGTTGCTCGGTGAATTATGATTCGCAATTCGTGTTTTGATTATTAAATGTACGATACCTTCTTCTCTCAATTCACTCACTCACTCTTCAATTAATTTTACCACATATTGAAAATGTGTGTATACTTATAATAATGTAATTCGTAAGATATTCCTCTCAGTAACG
Source organism: Pieris melete (assembly GCA_963693345.1). Classification (NCBI taxonomy): domain Eukaryota; kingdom Metazoa; phylum Arthropoda; class Insecta; order Lepidoptera; family Pieridae; genus Pieris; species Pieris melete. The sequence goes on from CAVNZK010000003.1 coordinate 1,274,229, forward strand.
TTATTAAACCAATAAAAGCGATGACAAAATTCCATTAATTGTGCTTTGAATTGCTTCATCAAACACCGTATTCTCCAGATTTGGCCCCCAGCGACTTTTTCCTGTTTCGCAGTCCCAAGAGAATGCTCGCTGGACTGAAATTTTGCGCTGATGAAGAGGTAATCGCTGAAACTGAAGCCTATTTTGAGTCTCAAGATAGGCTAGGATTCATGACCGACGGAGTGAACTTCCTCCAAATTCTTCAATTTGTCTCTCATCTTCGCTACTCCAATCTTTCCCCGCTATCTATTTTATATCATCTTCTCAGATTTCTGGACGTCCTCTCTTTTTCTTCAAACTGGCCCATTCTTATTAAGGGTATTTTTAATCCATCTGTCATTACAAACGCGATGACCGGCTAATTTCCACTATTTTTTGAATGTAAACTAGTATAAAGTATAATTTATATACAATAAATTCGATTTAAATATTAATCTGTCGTATTCATTACTTGTTTCCTTCTAAAGTGGCGAAGTTTTTTTTAAGTGTTAAGATAATTAAGGACCTAAAGGCCAGCTATTAATAATTGTGGTGAGTGCAAAAGATTTGAGAAAATTCTTGAACATACCAACCTATACCAGGCTCCGTCTGTTACCTTAAGTTTCTTGGTGCAGACATCCCGAACTTATTTATATACAACTCATATATAAGCAGTGTTGGCCTAGTGGCTTCAGCGCGTGACTCTCATCCCTGAGGTCGTAGGTTCAATTCCCGGCTTTGCACCAATGGAGTGTATGTACACATTTTACATTCGCTCGAACGTGAAGAAAAACATCTTGAGGAAATCGGCTTGCCGTAGGCGGCCTTCCTCAGGCACAGGAAGCTGATCACCTACTTGCCTATGAAATATAAATGATTATTAAACAGATACAGAAATCTGAGGCCCAGACCTAAAAAGGTTGTAGCGCCACAGATTTTTTATATTTTAGGGTACCACTGCAGGGCTTAGAAATTCGTTGGTTCTTAGTTGTCACCCTATATTTAGTTATCTAGTACAGTACATACTACATTTAGTATACAGACACTCCTGAGTTTTGACAATTACTTATTACATACACTGGCTAGCAAGCTGTACAGATGAGATTCATCGGACCACGAGTACAATTTAAAATAACAAAAATTTTAAACGTTTAAAAGCTTAAAATCGTGTTATTTGATTTGTGTAATGGTTACCTTAAACATTGTCGGTGCAATCGCGATAAAAAATGAGCGATTTGGCACAATTTTCTCGGTACTTGGGTGCGATGTTATTACTACGACTGCTATAAAGATTGCAGTAATATCGTGGGGTTATAAAGTAAGCATGCAAATGTGATGTTGAAAAATTGAATATTTTAAAAAGGGTTTTGAAATATTGCATTTGTTACCTAAGCTTTCAGTTGCCATTTCTATATTAAAATACTTTTTTAAATGTATTGATTTGAAGAGATTGTTTTTAATTAAGAACGTAGTATAGCCTATACTAAATATTACTGTGCTTTCTAAATATGTTACAAGATATTATGAAGGGACATTAAATTTATTAAATTTACATACGTGCCTACTTTTATTCGTTCAAGTGATGTAACTTAATCTTTATTTATATAATTCTACTGTACGTGTGTATGTCACAGAACTCTTGAACTGCTGGACCGATTTGAATGAATTTTACTGTATGCGTTTGGTTGGCTTCCTGGATGGTTTAAATTCACAAATCAGCTCGGCAGATGGCGCTGCAGTATCTAGGCTATTTATCTATACAGCAAATATATAAATCTTCTGTGCATGTGTCCTTTGGACAGATTTTGATGAAATTTTTTGTGTGTTCAAGTGGAGTCAAGAATGATTTACATTATTAGATTTTTTTTTTGAGAATTGAACGAAAACCTGTAATAAATCAATAATATTATAACATTTCGGCACAAAAGCATTAAGAATTGAAGATAGAGATTCTTGTGTACGTTTTAATGAGGTTGAGAATTTTCTGGAAGCATTGAATTGCTCATTGCTGGAGCGAAGGAAGCTGAAACAACGTGAAGTGAAATTAATACAGCTGCTTAAACCGATCCGGCTTGATTTCTATGCTCTCTGCACTTGGGGGATATATGGCCTTAAGTAAGTAAGTAATAGAATCGCCCGAGTCAGACTGACTAAATGGTCCTGCTTTCTATAGCCTCTTATCAGCTTTCTAAACTTTTCAAACCGGAATATTATTTCGCCAGTAATTGCACCCAGCACTTTCACAGTATTATGTCCAGAAGACTGCAGATATGCAGAAGCGGGCTGTTCGCGGTATTTGTTGTTTCGGTACGGAATAAGTTTAAGGAATTAAATATTATGACACTATCTAGTCAATATATTCTTGCAGCCTTGTTGTATGTACAAAAAAATATAAACGATTTTAAAACAAATGGTGACTTTCAGCAGTAAATCATATAAATTTATTTAATAAAGCTTTTTATAAATTGTATTATTTATTTATTATATTATATAATCCTTGGGATTGATTTGCTCCAGTTCAAAGAATTTGTATGACTTAAAAAGAGTGGCAAAGAGTTTCTTGCCTGTTATTCTTGCTCGCACTACGCCATTGACTTGCGAACTGGTAATAAATGTTAATTTACCATCAATTTAACACCTTTTCTGTTGACGTTCATAAGTGTACTTGGTTACCTATATGAATAAAGTTATTTTGAGTTTTTATTTGAGTAACTTGGTCATTGAGCTAGATAATGTTTTGTCAATCGTTTGTTTATTTTAAATAATCAAATCAATAAAATCACCTAATTACTGCGTACAACGAATAAGAACGTATATTCCTTCGTTAAACATATATGTATTATCTATATATATAAAAGAAAGTTGTGTTTGTTACAACACTTATAACTCGTGAACGGCTGGACCGATTGCCATGGTTTTTGATTTGTTGGATTTGTTTCCGTCCCGAATAGCAGAATACAGAAACTCGATGAAAACTCGATATGTGTAATGAATACTTAATCATTTCAATAGATGCTGATTTGTTTATTACATGTCAAACATTTGTGGTCCAATCCTGTCAAATAGTGTAACAACTATTTTTTTTTGGAGCTTATGGCCTGGTTGCTGAGACCTTTAAGCCACAACTTTATTTTTTTCTGAAGACATCATGTGTGCGTTTAGAAATTTATTTTTTGTAAAATGTCTACAAAGTTCAGGTACTGTTATATTTGTTTGTTTTAGACATTAATTTTCGAGCTAGTATGTATATAGATATTTAGTAAAAACTAATATTTGCCATGTGAATTTAGTTTCTAAGATACTGGGTGACTTTGTACACGAGATAAATAATAGCAACACGTAAACTTAGGCACTAAATTCGTGTCGTTGGCAAAACGCCAGCATGCGGTTCCAAGATGCGATGTGTTGTAATCGAACTTTACGAAGATGTTAATGATATATTATTTAAATTAAATTAGAGTTAGTATATAGCATATATTTAAGCAAAAAGTCTGGTATAGATAAGACAAAGGAATTACATACAGAAATCAGGCCCAAGGACTAACGTGCCACAGATTATGATATTATTTGTAATGTATGTTTTTGACTGGTAGTAATTGTAAAGTAGTAATTAATAAATGAATCCAATAAAGCTTTAATAGGCATGATTAATGCACTCAGAACGGATAAGCTCATAGTTTTAAAGAATCACGTAAGAGTAAAAGGTACATTTACGGGACTAATAATTTATTTTGATTTAAACATTCACAGAGATATACTTCCTAGGGTAAATCTTGAATATTTAAACCCAATGAATTGGGATTCAAAAGTAATTGACAGCGTATAAAGGTCGATTTACATCAAACGAACATAGAGCTAGAGCTAGAACAAGAGCATTCTTTCGTAATCTTTTAGTGTAAACAAAAGCTAGATCGAATGTTCTTTGCTCATTCGTGTCAATTCTGTGGTTAGTATTGGTAGTGCTTCGTTATGTCTGACTCTGACAGCGATATCATTATTGCAAGTGCTGCATTTATTATTTTGTCGTGAAAACTCAAAAATAAAAGAAGGAAGAGACGTTGGTGGGTTACAAATTTAATGCATCGAAGGACACTGGGTAATGTAGGTGAAACAATGACGGATATGCGAAAACAAGAAGAAAGTGGACAATTCCAAAACTTTTGTAGAATGGCGCCGGAGGATTTTGATCATTTACCTACTATCTCTGACCATCGAAAAAATTCGAAAATCAAGTACGAATTTTAGAGACTCGATTCCTGCATATGACAAACTAGCAGTGACTTTGCGATTTTCTATCATTAATAACATTTTTCTTGAGACCAATCCATAATTTAATCGATAAGATACGTAAACAATCGCTAGAACACAAGAACGCTTTGAAAAGACCGCTCAGTGGCGCGAGCACGTCCGAACACGCTAGAACGCTCTAAGCAACTGTTCGCGCGCTCTTGCGCCGTTTACATCAAGAGAACGAGCATTCTTAGAATATTCTATAGAATCTTTGCGAACGCACTAAGAACAACGAAAGAATGCTCTACGCCTGTTTACACTAGAAGAATTTGATGTAGTGGGGTTAGAATGAGCATTCGCTCGTTTGATGTAAATCGACCTTAAACTGAACATGTCAATAAACGTTCATGAATATTCATCAATTAATTAATGCTATAATAGTTTGTTAATGCACTATTTGACAGTATTTATCTTGTGACAGCTGTCCGACTGTTTAATATACGATTTTCTATCCGTTGAATTTCTAAGGGACACAGTCATTAAGAGAAAAGATAGTAAAACAATTAAAAAGACAAAATTAGTTTGAGAATTTTTCTTACATTTCCAGTTGCTTCTGTCTGTACACACTGTATAAAGCCTTTATAAAAGAACAAACAGTTTTTGGCGTTAAGAGAAATATAATAAAACTATTTCTATTCTCTAATAGCCCGGTCATTTTAGACATAAAAATAGTGATCAAATAAAGAAAATTCCGACAAAGCCAAATTTTCGTAGAGACCTTAGGTTTACCACAAGGAATAATGTGTCAAAAGTCCCCATCAGTCCCATGTGAGCTTAGGGACTTATTCGGGGTCAAAGGTAAAAATTTTAGGTTTTTTAGATTTTTCTCGAAAACGGTAAGTTTTATCGAAAAGTACCTCAGAGCACAGTTGTAGATCTTAAAATTCTCTATAAAAATGGTCCCTATGATTTTTTCTCTAAGACTCACTATTTCCCAGATATTGCGCTTGTAAGAATCATATTCTACATAGTATGTACACATATGCCACGTATATACATATTTAGGTACTCAAGCAAGCAAAAATGCCTACTCGTGTCTCTTTTATGTATACATTATTAGTATAACCTGGGAAGGCGCAGCAACGGACAGAAATATATTCTTCTAAAAGTTTATCAGCTTATCCAAAATGCCAAAACTTTATTTTATTTTTACATGCGATGACCGGATGCGATACTACGTCAGCAATGTTTAGAAGGGGCAAGTATCAGTATTAAAATTATTTGAAAATAATGATTTGATTGACTGCGCAAAAGTATTTACAGAAATTAATTCTTCACCTCAAATACTAATTACTAAAGGAATTCGGTTTCTTCTTGCGGTTTATGGAGCTCCAAAAAAATTGATTGCATAGATATGTACAGATATTTAACATTTGTAAAAAATACACGAAACAAAAAGCAAGTACAGCTATCTTGTCTTCCTCCAACATCGGCATCTGCTAGTCAACATTTGTTTCGAGTATACTATCAAGTTCAGACATGGCAAGGCAATGAACTGAACCCTGAAGACTGGGGTTGGAAATTGATAAATAATACTTTGGAACCGATTCGAACTTTACTGCCCCCTGCTCCAGAAAAACTTCTTAACACTATTTTTTGCAATTGCAAGAAAGGTTGTAGTGCCAAATGTAGCTGTAAAGTAGGGTTGCAGTGTTCTCCAGCGTGTACCAATTGCCAAGGTGCCTCTTTCTCAAATGTTCAATTAAATACAAGAGTGGAAGATTCATGTGATTTTGATGAAGAGACAACTGATTCATCTTCATTTGAACAATTTCTAAGCGCTTATCAACAGGAAAGAGAAGAAGAAGAACAAGAAGAAATTGAAGAAAACATGATTGTTGAAGTTGAATATGAAGAGTATGAGTCAGATTAAAGTAATAAAAAAAGTTTGAACGACAGTTAAACTCTGTAACCCATATAAATAATCTTCATACTATTAAATAATTATTGTTCCTGAAAAAAACGTCAGAAAGGTTCGTGAAATAGGCCAGGCCCACCGGGGATACCACGTTAAAAAAAACGCGCCGAGTACACTACCTCACAGGTGGTGAGGAAATGTGTGCATATTATGTAGAACGTGATTCTTACTAGCGCAATATCTGGGAAATAGTGGGTCTTAGAGAAAAAAATATAGGAACCATTTTTATAGAAAATTTTAAGATCTACAACTTTGCTCTGAGGTACTTATCGATAAAACTTACCGTTTTCGTAAAAAATCCAAAAAACCTAAAATTTTGACCTTTGACCCCGAATAAGTCCCTAAGCTCACATGGGATTGATGGGGACTTTTGACACTTTATTCCTTGTGGTAAACCTAAGGTCTCTACGAAGATTTGGCTTTGTCGGAATTTTCTTTATTTCAATTGTCTAAAATGACCGGGCTATAAGGCCTATTTTAATCTAGACATTACTGTAATATGAAAGTAGAAGTGTTTAATGAGATCCATAATTATTGGGGTAATATGGCGTGCTTTATGACTTATAATAAATTATAGATTTGTGTGTGATTGGGTAAATTATTTCTATTTTTGAAGTGAACTTCTTTATCGGGGTTGGAAAAAAATTTAGTGTAACATTTTTTCGTTACGCGTCCCACTTTTCGGTTACGCGTCACATGTTTTGGTTACGCGTCACATTTGACCGTTACGCGCGCCTTTTTCTTGTCCCTACCACGGTTGATTCAAAGAGATTCTAAACCATTAATAACAAAAATGTATAATAACGATAACAATGATAATAAAAATTCTATTACAATTTATGAAATTCTGTAATAATCTTAGTGGTAATAAGGTAAAATGAAATAATTGTATTATTTGTGTTCAAGTCTGTGATATTAAAAGCCTTTTGTTAAACTTTATCTCATTTAACTTTATTTAACCAATTTCTGTAAGGTTGCATATAGATAATTTTTCGAAAAATAAGGTCATAAAGAAGTTTCACTTCTAACGTGTGTACACTAGTACACGCACACTTTTTTTTTTAACAGGAGGCAAACGGGCAGTAGGCTCACCTGATGTTAAGTGATACCGCCGCCCATGGACACTCACAAGCCAGAGGGCTCGCAAGCGCGCTGCTTCTATGTATTTGTTTTCTTGTAACTTTTTTCTGGTTTTCTTTTTTCGGGTTATTTATTTTTATTAGAGCTTTATTAATAATTTCATACAAGAATTGTTTAGTTTAGTTCATTTGATTATGTTGTGTTAGTATGAGTTATAAAATTTAAGTTTTTCTGTGGTTTAGTATTGCATTTTTTAGGGTAAAAGCTTCCTTCATATTTTTCCATTTCTACTTTTTTTCTTAGATTTTTCTCAATTTATTGTTCACTTTTAATTGTCTTGTTTTGGATGAAAGGGATCTTACGTTGAAAGAGCATTATTTTGCCGGTCTTTTAAGAATTGGTACGTTCTTATCTTGAAGGATACTCTAAGTCGGATTGGTTCGGAAATACACAGTGAGCAGCTGGTTCCATATTGCGATGGTGCGCGGCAAAACTACCTCAAAAAACACTTAGTTGTGGAAGGACGGAATTCAAAGTGATACGAGTGGAATTCCTATTCTGCATTGACGTCCGATTAATGTGTATGTGTCAATTAGTATTTAAATTATAAAAACATTTTATAAAACAATAGCCAATTTATACTTGAAAAAATAACAATTTTTATAGGATAGGAGGCAAACGACGAGGGGGGGATGACCAAAAAGGGCGGTCGTCGCAGCCCATGGACACCCATTATAGTGGGTGCGTTGCCAGCCTTTGAGAGAGGAGTATGCTCTTTTTTAATATCGTATCTCCAAGGGTATCCACTTTGAGTCGATTCCACAATTCGCTAGTTCGCAGAATGTGGTGTGTCGAGGTGATTATCTATCCCCTATCTAAAAAGTTATCAATATTACCTAGACGAAATAGAATTTATAATGTTACTGAACTTCGTGGAGGCTTTATCATAAAACCTTTGAGGGTTGTAAATGTGTTTCGTGTACCGGTGCGTTATTAGAAAATAGGAATTTAGGGGTCCCAAAGGGAAGATTAATCGTTTAGGTGAAACGTTCTACTTTGGTGACAGTTTATTTTGTTATCTTTCTATATACCTATATAATATTTACTGGTTTTATAAAATGCATACCTTAATACAGCAATAGACCTAACCTCAAAATATTTTTCCCGCTGTATTGCGATGTTGATACTTTCTGAGGAAAGCATCCATCCGTTTTCCGATGCCAATTTTCTGATTTACGCAGGCATCTGGTACGGATCTGGAATATTATTTGGAAAAGGCCATTTTAATATACACAGGCAGGCTGATCTCCTACTTGCCTATGAAATTGACAAATGAAACAGATACAGAAATCTGAGGCCCAGACCTAAAAATGTTGTTGCACCACTGATTTCTTCTTTATTATAATACGTGTCACCCATAGACCCGATTCTCAACACTAAGGTTGTAGATAATAGACAATTTTCCAACCTGTATGAACGTCCAGTGCGGTAAAGGAAGATAGAGTTCGGGAACCGATGTTTTAGACCAAAAATCTATTCCGTGCATCTATAGAAGTCTTAATTTCATACCTAAAACAGCTTCTTATTACGCTTCTTCTCATACGGAATCAAAACCCCAAATAAAAACTCCGCGCAGGCTACCAGGCGTGGGCAAAAATGGCTGGCTTTATTACCCGTTTTAGTGGGTACATTTATCGTCTACGCTACCTGAATTCCACTACAAAAATGTCACTATTACATCGCTATCCTTGTTGAGATGATTTAGGAAGGTCGTCTTATATAATCACTAACATTTGTTGTACATACGAAGAGTGGATTTTCCCATAGATTATATAATAATGAGTCTCTTGACTCCTTTTTTAATGTTTAGACATAGAAACCAAGGACATTATGAATCCTTTCTAAGGCCTGGACTAAGTCTCGCTCATATTTCTTGGATACATGTAATTTAAGTATACTTATAATAATATAACTAAATAAAATCAAACAAAAATGAGCCCAAATTAGCTTTAAGTTGCCGTCACTAGCAACTCGTTACAGTGGACCCATTATTATATGTAAGTACAGATTCTGTATGAAATCATTCCAAATCGTAATAAATACTACGCACTAAGCACGCTGCACGCTAAGTACATACATGTACGTGTTATAGTCGAGATGCGGTCTAATAGAAACCTATTCCTGGTGATGGCAGCTTAAAGTTGAATTTATTTTGTTTTTTTAATTCTTAATCTGTTCCTTCATCCTCTAAATATCCTTATCAGGCCCTAGAAGCTTCCCCCCCCCCTCTTGGTTTTTATGTCTTAAAACGAATTGTAGGAGTAAACACTAGATCCGCCTTTGGAACCGACCCTAAGTAAATATTAATCGATAATAAAGTGTTAATAGTTCCAATTTATAATTCTATCGCCTAATCACAGCTAATGTCGTTATTGCGTGGGTAGAGGCAACCATCAGGTGACGTCAGGGCACTGTGTGGTTTCATCGTGCGTGAAAAATGTTAATGTAATATGACATCATCCAATTTAGCGCTTGAAAAGGTGTATTTTGTATAGTCTTCACCTTGATACAATATTATTTGCTGGAGAGCGTGGAATTAATGAAATTTCTACTGCTTAGACAGGTTACAGTATAGAGCAGGTCAATTATTTATTAACTAACTCTTTTATTCAATAAAAAAGTAAGTCTAATTGCAATCTTATAACTAAAGTACTCTTTGATTATATTAAAATGTGTTTACGATGAAAATAAATAGGTTGCGATTGGACTTTATGATTTTTTTATATAACAGGGGGCAAACGGGCAGGGCTGACTCGATGTTAAGTTATACTGACATCGACACTCACATTGCCTGAAGGCTCGCAGTGCGTTGTCGGCCTTTGGAGAATTGGTGCGGTATTGAAGGACCCTACGTCACATTGGTTCGGTCACTACATAGCGGTTCTGCTTGCCCGCTCTACGCCCTTGACTTGGATACCGGTAGTAAATGTATATTTACAATTAATTCAACTTTTTTTTTACGTTGTGTACTTGTTTACCTATATGAAGATATTTTGTGTTTGACACTCACATTGCCTGAAGGCTCGCAAGTGCGTTGTCGGCCTTTTAAGAATTGGTACGGTCTTGTAGGACCCTAAGTCGAATTGGTCCGGAAATACTTCAGTGGGTTGCTGGGTCCACATAGCGGTGGTGCGCGGCAAATACTGCCTCAAGAGATAATAAGACAATTGCGATGAATCATGTATCTATAGACACGTTTATACATTAGTTTATTTCTCGGAGAACCGAACCCAATATCGTTATGGACTAGGTTTGTCTATATGATACTTAGGAAAGACTCAAGAAAACTAGTTTGACTTTTATAAAATAGAATGCTGAAGCATTTGGTCCGTTTCACTCGATTTTATTACTTTCTTGTTGGAATTGAACTTTTTTGTAACTACGATTTATTGAGAATTGAGAACCTAAGTTCTTTTATTTGGAATTGATTGAAAATCGAATACTAAAGATTGTATTCATTAAGTTCTTTAGACATTTTCGTGAATACAGATTTAAAGACGCTAGTGAGTGGACTTTAAAATGAAAAGAAACTAGTATTTTATTCTGGACTTTTACTGTTTATTAGCCTATATTGGCATATTCTTGAATATGCATATCAAAGTGAGTTATTGGTGCTTTAATCTATATCTATACTAATATTATACAGAGGAAAGATTTGTATGTAAGTATGTTTGTAACGAATTGGCTTAAAAAGTACTGGACCGATTTTAAAAACTCTTTAGGCTAATTAATTGTAAGAAAAACATAAGGATCGCCACTAAAACTACATTAATGTTACCCAAGGTGTTAAAAAAACGACATCTTAACAGTTAAGACTGATTTCATTATGGTTATTAGTAATAGGAGTCAAAAAGTAGTAGGTACTAGCAGCTATATCTCCTTTTTTCTGTTTATAAAACATTTAAAGAGTTTACTACTAAAGTTTATAAAAATCAACTTAATACTTTTGGAAAAAATCTATTATTATGACAAAAGTGATTTGATATTTTATATTAATTTATTAACGTTATAATATATTTTAACAATATGACGATATAGTGACTATATAATATAAGAATAGACTATAATGATACGACTCATAAAGTACTTAAATTGTCAATTCTATTCTACCTTTTAGGAGAAATTTGCACGCTCACTACGGCAGAATATGACACAATATGACATACAAACTTTAGATTGTACCACCATACAATTTTTGTATTATTAATTACTTGATATGTCATGTGGAACATGGTGTAATGGCTGCAGCTCCTTACAAACGTTGTGTAAAAAAAATAAAAAATAAAATGGCGATTAAAAGGAGAGGCGGAGAGTTTATTGCCAGTTCTTCTCTTCCGTTCTACGCCCTTGATTTGAGAACTGGCAGTAAATGTAAAATTAGAAGCATTAATATGTATTTCTTTACTGACGAGTCATAAGTGTACATTATGTTACCTATATGATTAAATGTTTTTTTTTACTTTTACTTTATTTTTGTACCATATTCTTGCAAATAAATGATTATTTTTACGGTAAACATCGCCGAACCGCCATGACAAACACCCAAAAACTAATATATGTTACGATCAGATGCCATTACCTACTTACCTATAAATAAATTAAGTAGACACACAAATATGTCTCGTACTCTATTGGAGTTATTTGGTCGTCATTTATAATAATATTTTCATAATTGATTTTCTATAAAGGAGTTACAAAAGTTAGCGCGTACTCTAAAGCCTAGTAAAGTAAATATCGCTTTTACCAAATGCAACTGAAAGAGAAAACATTTTCAGCATCGCAATTTTCCGAATAAACTTTCGAAAACGTTCCCATTCAAATACGATATTCATTCGATTGTATAATTTAAGTGTTTCATACGTTACGCTTGTATATAAGAACATGAACTATGGCAGATGGGTAACAAAGTGGAAAGTGCCGGAAAGAGATAGAGAGGTCGCCCTCTTGCACGGTGGGCTGACGAGCTGGAAGTTGGTGGAGAAGATTAAGGGAAAGATGCTCAAGACTGAGAGATGGAGCCAATTGGAGGAGGCCTATACTCAATAGGAGGTCCTTAACCCTTATCGTCATTTTGTATAGTATACCATACACCCAACTTTATAAAAATATATGATCACTATAAAATCATTTTTTACTTAGTTTTATTAAACACATGACATTTCTAGACGTCTATTTATACTTCAAAAATAAAAATAGTAGTTTATCTGTCATAATTTTAAATCAATTGTGAAAAATAAACGTCAAAATGCGCCGCACAGGTTTATCTATAGTAAGTTTTATTTTATTTTTATGTTTGTACTCCTAAATATGCATGTTTTTTATAAAATACACATGCCTAAATGTTTGTTTTAACACATTTTTATATATATGCTGTTGTCGCTATGAGAATTAGTATGTTTTTGTCGTGTTTTTTACTAACGTATATTATACTATACAATGCCGCAGTTGCAGTAATTTACCTTTCGTTGATGGTGTATAGAATAATATACATTGCTAACTGCACGGAATGAATATTTTAATGGACTTTACTATAAAAATTAAATTGCAAGTATGTCTGTCTTATATATTAAACCAATTTATTACAATTTAAAAGACAGTTGAACTTATGTTTGACTGCCTCGTTGATATAGTGGTTTTAGAAAGCTACACACAAAGTTGGGGTTCGATTCCCACAAAAAATACACATATTATTATTACTGAAATACTACATAACTGATATATAAATATATATCTATAATACAATATGGTTTGGCTTTACTATAACGATGGGTTTTTTGCATGTTTCTTTTGCTTTGGGTTTAGACTGCTATAAATTATGTTGAGGGAAAATTATGGTATATTTAGTTTAGGAACAATCAGACAAAATACAAAATAGACTCAAAGATGCTGCTACTAACCTGCTAACTGAAAAGGCTTTGAAAAAGTAAGAATTATTATATACTTAGTATTGTCAAGTGGGTTGATAATAAACAGGTCACATTGGTGAGTTCTTATAATGATGCATACCTTGTCGAAAATATAAAACGATTCGGCAAAGAAGCAAAATCTCGTGTTGATGTAAAATGTCCTAAAATTGTTAAAGACTATAATCGTCACATGAGAGGTGTCGATTTGGCAGACATGCTGATTGCATTATATCGCACTGGAATAAGATGGCACAGGTGGTATATGAAAATTTTCTCGCAGCTTTTGGATATACTCGTAGGCATCAACAACGCTTGGCTTTACGTCACAGACATAACAAAATGATAAACACCACTAGAAAGCAGGATCGTCTAGAAGATTTTAGGTATGAAATCTACAGTGGCCTACCGAAACGAGGTCGAAACGTTTCAGTGAAAAACCATGCGATGATGTCCGGTGTGACAAATATGATCATTAGCCGCAAATAACCGGATATGAGAGGTGCAAGTACTGCAAAGTTGGCCAGGCAAGTACGATGTGAACAAAATGTAAGGTTCATCTTTGTTACGTGAAGAATCGAAAATGTTTTTTGGAGTACCACTGCAAGAAATAGGGTCTCTGAATTATTAAATTACGATTATTTTGTTGTTCAAGAAAGATAATTTTATTAAACATTTTATTTCCACCAAGACAGTTATTTTTATTTAAAATCATGTTATTTACAATAATCTTTTGGTATATATTAAAAACTACTAGTAACATTTCAACTCTCCCTAAACATACCAATGTATAGCATAATATACATTCCTGAAAATGCGATAATCACTGTACGTGTAGCAATGTATAGAATAGTATACATCTTGTTTTTCCAAAATTTTCATGTCTCGTTTTTTTTATTTATTTTTTTGGTGTTTTTTATACCCCAAAGAAGCTACCTATATAATTTTTTTTTGCTTTTCTTCTAAAAAAGAATCTTGCCACGATAAGGGTTAAAAAAAATCATTTATTTTAAGTGTGTGTATATTTTGTAAATGTTTCAAGGAATAAATGAGGCTTATTATTATTAATTATTATAAGAACTATCTCTGAATATGCGTATTATTTACCTTTCCTACGGTGTTAAAATATATCTAATTTATAAAATTCTCGTAGCACTATGTTCGTTCCCATACTCCTTCGAAACGGCTCGACTGATCCTTATGAAATGGGGTGTCCCCAACAACTTATTTTTTATTTTTTGGATATTTTCTTTTTATTATGTGGCATTAAAAAATACATACAACACTAAATTTTCACGACTCTACGATCAACTCTGAGGTTTATATAGAGAAAAATTCACAGAAAATCTGAAAAAGTTTTCATTCCGGAAAACCGAACAGTCTCTGGGGTAGCATAGCAAAATGTTCCATGTTGGTATGTACTAAAACGGTAGTCTAAGTAAAATCACATTAACGAGAAACGAAGCCTGCAAGCAAGCAAAGGAAGGAAATTACACTTATTTCCATTTCCTTCCTTCTTAAATTAAAGAAAACATCTTTGACCAGACTAGGCATTGACTGATCTCATGGATCTGTTGACTGATGTCAAGCTCTTGTATATGCCCTCAGCACTTAGCAACTTTAGGCCGGCAACGCACTCGCGAGCCTTATGGCATTGAGTGTCCATGGGCGCTATCACTTAACAGTTGAGCTTCATTGCCTATTTCAGTTGTGACTTGGCTGAGTCTGTCACGCTCATGCAGAGTTTAATCAATTGTATTTCTCCCAAAATTTAACCAAAGTATATATTTGGAAAATGGGAAAACGTTTATGGGAAAATCGGACAACTTGTGTGACAAATGTGCGCTCTTTACGAGCGCTCCGTGTAATATCGACATTTTGAAGCACCCTCTATAGTCAGTACACGCCCTATATCACTCGTTCAGATGGAATGTACGCGCTGTGCTTAAAATCTGTGGGGATATAATATCTCCATATAAAGTAACGCGGCAGAACTCGATAAATTAAACATAATTTGTATTTTTAACCAAATTATAAAACGGTTATTTTTAGTGGTTTACCGTATCTTTTTTAAAATACTAGTATTGTTTTATTGTAAACATAATAAATGATTTTCTTATTGTCCCTTTCACTGTTGACAAATATCCTATATTGATTTGCTTTGTTCCATTAGGTTTTTATGTCTTACTTAGCACTTCTTGCGCTCACAAGTCTTATTTTTTTTTTTTTCTATCAATGTGGTTATCTGGAAGACAACGCTCGAAAGCGATAAGGCCGCCAATCCTTTTTATTTAGTTATGTCAATTTCATTTCTGCAAAGTGTTAATAAATAAATAAATATGTGTGTTTAATTTTTGTTGACATTTTCTTTTCTCTGGTTTCTTAACCGTGGTTTATCTGGTGTATAAATGGTATGTCCTGGGTTCGATTATAAGCAATATTTGTCATTAAAATCGTACTGTGTTTCTGTTTACAACGAAGTGATAATGAATACATAAAACCGTGAATACATTCCTTAGTTAAGTCGAAATACATTTCTGAACGCACGTATAAATATTTGACAGTTACGAAATCCATGAATATTTTTTAAATGTTACTTGTATTTTCTTTTATTTGGGTCGAAAAAAATTTAACAAATCAAAAACCATGAAAATCGGTCCAGTTCGAACAAACCCGACTTTGTATTGTATATTAAGATTAGGTACCTATGGCCGCGAAGTTGGTACTTGGAATATTCAATCGATCTCTTTCTTCAATAGGCAGCTCATATCTGAGCATCATGATCAGCTACGGTTGGTGAACGGCCACGTGATCGTTTGCCTTTTGTGTTACCAAAGATGTTCAGTTTCACCAAGTTCTCATTACCTCTGTGCATTATGACCGACACATTATTGAAGTGAAACTTCTTTATCGACGTATGGGAAAAATTTATGTAAAAAATCGTCACGTTTTTCGGTTACGCGCCATGTTGCCTTTTTTTAATACCAACTACAAATTGCTTGATCGATCACAGGTTGAATCCGATATTATATTGAAAGTTTTGAAATGGAATAGCCATTTATCGGCCAAAATATCGGCGGCAAATCTCGATAGATAACCTTGAAATTAGTCGGATTACTTCAAGTAAATGCAATTAATGAAAATCTGTAATAATCTTAGTAAGGTATAATAATTGCATTATTTGAATTCATGTCTATGATAATAAAAGCCTTTTGTTCAACTTTATCTGATTTAACTTTATTTAACCAGTTTTTGTAAAGTTGCATATAGTAGATCATCGTTCGAAAAATAAGGTCATAAAGAAATTTCACTTCTTACGTTGTGTAGTGTTTCACTCACAATTTTTTATTATAATTATGTAAGTAATGTAAATAAATTCTCGTTTTTATCCGTAAAATAATTATTATTTATGTAAACATAAATAATAATTATGTATACATATAGTAGTTGATTAATGATTTGCTATTTTAAAAGAGTACCGAGAGTTTTTTACGCCGGCTTTTTCTCTCGGCCTACACCCTCTGTCTTCTTTGCCGATGAGTAGGGATACCTACAAACTCAAATTTAATGACGTGGAATAAGTGATACATGTTCCTTATGTTCCTTAATAAACATATTTTATTTTTATTTTTATTTTAGTAGCAATTGTATGAAAATAAGAATTAAAAGCGAATTTCTTCAGTAGCATTCAGTTCAAACTGTCGCATTTGACTTGACGTCGAAAAATGACTTATAAGATGGATTACAACTAGAAAATGTAAAACTTTCTTTTTTATGCCTCCGGGAGCAATTTAGCAAATTGCAAGTAAAACGTGTGCCTAAACGATTTTAGAATCGATACTCGTCCGGGGACGGACGGAGTGCATTTTGTTGTATTATGCATTTTGTGGCTTAGTGGGGCAATGGTTTAATCAATACGATTCTTTGGTCGCGGGTTTGATGATTATTTGAAGTATGTATGGTTAATTTTTGTTCACATTTATGTCTCTGATTGTTTATCGTGGCTTAAAGGTACGTAACGTATAGATTGTTTGTCCTGGGTTCGATTCTAAGCAATGTATTTCTAAGTTTCGTAAGTTGGTTTAGAAAAATTTCAATGAAATTCCCAGGCACTTGTGTAGGCTATTAAATGAAATAGGCCATGTTAATAATAAGCAAATGCTCAAACTCTTAAATTAATTTAAATTGCTAAACTTCTAATAAATAAAATAATAATTGTTTATAAATCGAACTTTATTTAATTTTAAAATTAAAAAAAATCCTACTTAAAATCTTCTATCGGGTGAGTTTTGATATCAAAAATCAAAGTGATTACATAACGTTTCCTATCATAAACGTTTTTACATAATATAATCTGGGTTAATGAGCACAAGGGTTGTCGAATGAAATCTTTGAATATATACTCCATTATTTTAATCAGCAACCCCAAAAAAATTACTAATAGAATTTTTTTACGTATAAAATAATTTTATTTGCGTTTAATACATTTAATATTACCAGACCAATAAATACAAACAAAAAATATTGTTATGTAATATATACATAAAAGGATCAACTTTATGGCTGGAAGTCTTCCACAGTCCGCTACACATGAGATTTTCCTTTGCGAACCAGTGAACTATGGAATCGACTCCTGGTTACGATTTTTCTCTACGACATACGACCTCCAATTGTTTAAAGAAAGAGTTTACTCCTCCCTAAGACCGGCAACGTACCCACTAAAATGAGTGTCCATGGGCGATGTGTCCTGTAGGCTCGCTCCCCTATCATATAGAAGGAGCCATTAGAAGCAAAACTATGAATCTTATAAGGTAGTAATTAATATACGTATATAGGTTAAAATCGCACTAACGTATTACCCTATCCAATTAGAGAGTTATTCCTCTGGCGATTTGAATGCGAAATGCAAGCCAAAGCACAATTTTCTAACGGGTGAGCCACCAGCAAAAAATTAAAAATCCTCTAAAAGTCTATGGATTTGAATTGCGGCTTTAATTTTTTTTTAAGTTCAAATAAAGCAAAATTAATTCGCGTGCTTTTACAAGCAGGATGATGGAGATTGAGATATTTTCGATAAAGTTAAGACCTATTTGTTTTGACAATTCATTTGTTTATTACAAAACTAGCTGGTGCCCGCGACTTCGCCTGCGCAGGATTCATATTTCGAGTAGCTTATTTTAGCGTGGCGTAGAAAAGAACTGACATTATAGTATTGTCTTTTATTAACATAACTTTTACACATTTAAAGAAAGCACTTTTTTTATCGGATTGAAGGTATGTATTATTGTAAACTTAATTTAGATATTATTGAATCCCAGTCTTGCTATTCTGTGACTCACTTTTCGAGTTACAGAATCGCAAGGCAGGTGTTTGATAGTTTTAGTTTAGAATTTTTGTTTTCAGTCACCGTGACCACGCACGCTGTAAAGCACGTGAAACATCGGGAAAAATGTGAATTTACGTAAAATAATTATAAGTTTATAATAATACATAGTTCAATCGGTTAAAAAAAGTGTTTTCTTTAAAATGACATTATGACATTAAAACTATCACATAGGTAAATAAAAAAAGGTAGAATAAGGCGAAAAATAAAAAAAATATCTTTCGCCTTATTCTATGTTTGTAGCAAAAACGAACCTAACAAAAGAAAAAAATAACTCTCATCATTTTTCCCTAAAGCACCAAAAGAAGTATAACTTAAAAAAAACTAAAATATTGACTATAACTAACTTCAGGGTGTCGGTTTTTTGTGACGGTAGAACGCGCATCGTAAAAATTTACTCTCATAATTTTTCCCTACAGCACCAAAAGAAGTAGAACTTGAATAATTAAGTTCAAGTTGTTATAAATAGCCTAGACAGTGTCGGTGATATTCATGAGATGAGCACTTACATCAGATGTTTGCCCAGCCATTAGACAAGCACAGCTGACGGCATTACGTTTCGAAATTAAGCGGAAATTCTACGCTTATATTTTACAATTACTTAGCAATGTTGGTCTATGATTTTTGAGACTATCTGTTCGAAGTTTTGGAAGAGGTTTTATTTAAATTAATAATCTGTGCAATTGTAAGTGAAAGTCTGTGGGCTAACATAAACAATTTTTTTCACGCAAACACACAAAAAATAATGTGATGTAAATAGACAGTCACTGCAAAAAACGTTTAAAAAACTGAAAAAGTTGTTATAATGTTACGACTCTTAAAAGATCACATAGTCTTCGAGTTTTGTAGTTAGAGCATTCCACAATAGCAATACAAAATATAAATAATAATATATGTCCGGTTCCGGCTGTCTAGACGTAAATACATAGTGTAACGAAGCTCCGTATTTCTACGAATAAACTGTGAATATACTGTGAACTCCGGTGTAAAAACATTTAAATTTCATACATATTGTGATAAACTATACTGCAACTAAAACATCCAAGTGCAAACTGTGTTATCAAGATAATTATTCAGTGGTTAAAAAGTGGAAAAAACTTTTGAGGTTACCAGCCAAACAAACCGAGTATAGACTATAGACACAATTTCAACAAAACTAAGGCGGGTCAGTACTACCAACATAATAGTCCTATTAAGCTGCGTTCACAATAATACGTTTCATTTCACGTAAGCGACAGCGGCAAAAATGGATAACCTTCAATCTTTTTTTGAACAAATGAAAATAGAAATGTCAAAACAAACCGATGACATTATGGCACGGATTGATGAAAAACTAGTTCCTTTTAGACTTGAAATGCAGGAATTAAAATCAGAAAATGAGAAATTAAAGGAAAAAATAAACAATCTTGAAAAATATAGAAGATACAACAACCTAATTTTATATGGAGTAAAAGAAACCGAAACATCGACTATCGACCTAATCGAAATAATCAAAAAGAAATTTGAACATGATTTAAACATTACTTTTGAAGATAGGGATGTGAACACGATCTATAGAATTGGCAAAAATAACACAAAAAACGGAAAAGAAAGGCCTATCCTCCTAACATTCGTGAACGCCTGGAAGAAAAACGAGATAGTGGTAAATAAAAAGAAATTGAAAAACTTGTATTTATCTGAAGACTACCCGAAAGAAATATTGGACATGAGAAAGAAACTACAACCAAAATTGGAAGAGGAAAGGAAGAAGGGCAATTATGCATACATAAACTACGACAAGCTAATTATTAAACAGGGCAAACCAGGTAACGAAAAACGCAAAAGGGAAACATCAACCTCGCCTAACGCAATAGAGCACCCTCACAAACAACAACTGTCAACAAAAACAGCTCGGTTAAATGCATTCGACATAATGAGGAATAGAAGTAATTCCTTACCTTCTGCCAAGGTGCCAACCGTTCAGAATCTATAGGATATTGCCATCAGCCACCGGAACAAAACATTAAACAGACGAGAACTAATAGATAAAAGAAACAAAACATTCCCCAATCCGACTTGTCATCGTGGGGAATCAGACTACAACCCTCCACCAAATAGAGAAATAGATCATGGTATGAAACAAACACTCAAAATCTGCAATTATAATGTAAAATCGCTAGGATCAATAGAACGATTCCTTGAATTGACTAATGCTCTAAAAAATATTAACTGGGACATTATAGGCCTTGCAGAAGTCCGAAAAATGGGATGTAAGATAGAAGAGCACAGCGACCTTATATTTTGCTATATTGGCGAAACTAAAGGACTATATGGAGTGGGATTCCTTATCAAGAAAATGTATAAAAATAACATCATCAACTTTATAGGAATCTCTGAAAGAGTAGCACTTCTACAAATGAAGTTTGATTGCTTCTCTTTTTCAATAATCCAAGCATATGCACCGACAGAGAGATCAACAGAAGAAGAAATTGAAAATTTTTACAAAGACATTGAATTTGCTCACACAAAGACAGAAGGGAAGGTCATTGTCATGGGAGATTTCAACGCGAAAATAGGATGTCCAAAAACAAACTACTATCCAGTAATGGGAAAATATGGTTACGGAGTGCGGAATGATAGAGGGGAACGGCTCTTAATTTATGCTCATCAATACAAACTATCCATAATGAACTCATTTTTCAAAAAGAAAGCAAGCTCTAGATGGACATGGTTATCACCCGACCACAAAACTAAAAATGAAATAGATTTTATTATGATAACCCACAACAAACTTATAACTAATATTGAGGTACTTAACAAAGTTGAATTCTCTTCCGATCATAGATTAGTGAGAGCAACATTACTTTTGAGTAGTCCAGTAAAGAGCAGAAAAACCTATACAACACCAGCTAATATCCCCAAGACAGAAACAGAAATAAAGTGCTACATCGGAAATCTACAAAAACATACAGAAAATATAAAAACAGACAGCATTGATATCCAAACATATTACAATATCCTGGAAAAAGGCATAACAGAGAGCTTAAAATACAAAACCAATATGTATCCCCACCAACACAATATCTTCTCAAAAGACACAATGGAACTTTTAAAAAGGCGCACGGAACTACTACACACAAAGAACAAAACTAAAGATATGAAAACAGAACTAAGCAGAATATACAAAGAGACTAATAGATCAATCCGTAAGGACTACAACAACCACAGATACGAGATTATTACAAGGAACATTAAACATTTTAGAAGTGCCAAAAAAGCATACAAAGAATTAACTACACACAAGTCCTGGATTCAAAAACTTGAAAATAACTCACTAAAAACAAAATCCAGAAAAGATGTAATAAATCACGCTACTAACTTCTACAAAAACTTATATAGTAAACAAAATAACCCCGAAATCATATCGCAAACAACCCATACGAACACGACAGATCACATCAGACAAATTGAATACTCCGAAGTTTATGATCATATGAAAAAGCTGAAAGCCGAGAAGAGTCCCGGACCAGACGGAATATGCAATGAGGCACTTAAAATAGGAGCACCCATTTTAACATATCATTTTACGCGATTGTTCAATAAGATACTAGATGAAGAAAAGGTACCAAAACAGTGGTGTACATCGGATATAATCCTTCTCTTCAAGAAAGGAAATCCCTTAGATATAGGGAATTACAGGCCCATAAGTCTGCTGGCAAGTATTTATAAACTATTTTCATCCATAATCTTAAAGAGAATATCTGACGATATTGATAAGCAGCAACCAAAAGAACAGGCAGGATTCAGATCAAGCTTCAGCACAATGGACCACATACAGACATTAGAACAAGTCATAGAAAAATACAGAGAATACAATAGACCTCTGTATGTGGCGTTCATTGACTATAGCAAAGCTTTTGATAGCATTAGTCACTGTGCAATCTGGAACGCTTTACAATATTCAAATATCAACCAGAAATACATCAATGTTTTGAAATATATCTATACAAAAAGCACGAGCAGAGTTAAATTAGAAACTAGAGGTGACGAAATAAACATAGAACGCGGAGTTAGACAAGGTGATCCTCTTTCCCCGAAGCTGTTTATAGCAGTCCTTGAAACTATCTTCCAAAAACTAGACTGGAAGAACAGCGGAGTGTACATAAACGGACAATACTTAAACAATCTGAGGTTCGCAGATGATATTGCTGTTATTGCTGAGACTGCAAAAGACTTAGACAAAATGATGAGATCACTGGACTGCGAAAGTTCCAAAATCGGCCTTGAAATGAATGTAAATAAAACGAAGATACTAACGAACAATCGGGAGCGCCAGATAGTGATAAAAGGTAATAATATAGAATACGTCAGGCAATACATATACTTGGGCAAACAAATTTCCTTCAAAACTTCAAATAACGAAGAAGAAGTGACAAGGAGAATCAACACAACTTGGAAGAAATTCTGGGCATTAAAAGAAATCTTAAAAGGCAATTACAGCTCACACATGAAAAGGACAATATTTGATACATGCCTGTTACCTTGCTTGCTGTATGGCTGCCAAACTTGGACCTTTACAAATAAAATAAAACAAAAAATTAAAAGTAACCAAACAGCAATGGAAAGGAGTATGCTGAAAATTAGGAGAATACACAAAATTAGGAGCGAAGAAATTCGTCAAAAAACCAAATTAACTGATGCTCTCAGGCACGCACTCTTACTCAAATGGAGATGGGCTGGACACATCTCACGATACCGAGACAGAAGATGGACCATTGAAACCACACGATGGAAAGGACCCATGGGGAAGAGAAATGTTGGTCGACAATTAAGACGGTGGGCTGATGATATAACACACGTCGCAGGAAACGACTGGATACAAATAGGCAGAGACAGGGAGTCATGGAAAAGGATGGAGGAGGCCTTTACCCAACAGGGATCCAAACCTTGTACATAAATAATAATACTAACGGTAATTATAAGTAACCATTTTAAATTTAAGCAATTAAGTACTAACAACATTGTAAAACATAAGCAAGTTTTGGAATAAATGGCTTTATTATTATTATTATTATTATTATTATTATATATCTCAGTAAAGGCATTCTTCATTTTAGAAAATTAATTGTAACCCTTTTATAACCATGTTTTAAAGAAATACACAAAATAATATCTATAGAAAATAAACTTGAGTTAGAATTTTCTAAATTCCGTCTGCAAAAAATAATTTAAAAATCTCTGATATCCTTTATTAGGTACAATGGCTTTGTTCTTCCTCTTTTATATTAAATATGTTATAATGATTAATGCATATTACAATGTAATATTAATATAATACGTATACGTACGTATAAATATAATAAGTAACTGTAGGAATAATGATAAATAAATAAATAAAATTCAACCAAGTTCAGACACCTCTTACTCGAATTCTTCGCTATTAAAACGGTATTATAATTATTTATTAACTAAACAGTACATATTCTAAGCTGGATATATTATATATATATCCAGCATATATTATATATATATAAGCATTTTTAAGTGCCAATCTCAACTATTCCACTGTTTTGATAGATTTTTTACTTTACAATAAGCAAAAATACTAGTATTTTTAAATATTTTATTTTATATATGTTTTGATTGTATTTTTAATTTTTTTTATTATTGATGTTTAACAAAATTGTTATATATTTTAGATAAGATAGCTTGAAGAATTCAAGAAAAAAATAATAATTAATAATAACATTTATTAATTTATTATTTTTTTGATAAGAATTAGTCTAGCTATTAAAAGGGGGAACGCTGCCAGTATTTTCGGAACCTTGCCTAAAGGGGCTCCTTTTAATAATGTATTTTAGTCATTTATTTTAAGGTTAGTTATTGTTTTTAATGTGGTATTAATATTTGTTTAATTAAAATGTAAATTTAATGATAGTAATGAAACAAAGAAAGCTTGTAACATATACTGTAGACATAGCATTATCAATCAATAAATAAATAAGTAAGCAACTTTGGTTTTACGGTTACAAAACGTTCTGTAGGTTTGATAAGAGTAAATTAGTGATCAGCCGTGCGATTCTGTAACTCACTTTTCGAACTCACACAGCGGTTTTCGCAGCGCCGGTCGCGCTCAAATTAGTCGTGAAGCACTCATTTTACGATTTGGCGTTCTGATAAATAATAAACTACAAGCTTATAAAAGTGAGTTACAGAATCGCAAGGCAGTCTGGGTCCGACTGGAAACACGAGTTATTTCACCGGGAACAGAGGATCTTAAACAGGCGTTAATTTATGACTGAAAATTTATATGTAGCATTGGTATATGTAACGCTAAGACATCGGTTTAGTATAAACATCAAACGAGATCTACAATACGAATACTCACTAAGTAAAACTTAGTTCTTTGGCATTTAAAACTGAATTTCAAGTAAATTTTGATAGAATATCGGATTATTAATTTATATTTTAATAATAGTAGATAATATAATGAAAAGTATTAGAAGAGCAACGAGAAATTGTTTATTATCGTCGACGTTGAAACGCTAACAAGTCACCGCTGCGAGCGTTATTTAGCTTCCTGTTTCACGTCTTAATAGGTCACTTTATTCACGGCCAGAAGTAAATTAAGTCGTACAGTTTTTTAGAGCGGATATTAAAAGCGTTTTTGTGAGGTTCATTGAAGTATAACTGATATATTAAAAAATATCGATTTTGAGTCGAAACATGCTTTTTTGTATTTAACACTTGAGTTTTGTATTGTTTTACACAATACGTTATAATCCTAACTTACGTTTTAGATTGTTTACGGCTCTAGAATTTTACGAAGGGCTACAACGTATCTGTCAGTACAATGTCCTTGAACAGAAAAACTTATTATTTTCACAAACTTCACGCACGTAGTAACCGCTACAAACACCGAGCGCCCATAACGCTCGCATTAACCCAACTAGAAACTAACTTATAATAAGTCGGCGAGATATCTTCGTCGCTAATAAGTTTTTTCCTCTCCCCACAGCGGTAATAAAACTTCATCAGTGCTACGTGAGGACGAACTCACAGTGGCTTTCGAAGCCTTCAGTGAGAGGGAGCGAATTGGCGCGAGCCTCAGTCAGGCGCCGGCCTCAGGCAGCGCCGGTCGTGCGATGGATTGTGCAAGGTAAAGGGCATGCGGGCCGCGCTCGCCGCGCTGGCGGCTTGCTGCGTGGTAGCGAGCGCCGAGGTACCCTCCGCGCGCCTCGCCCCGCGCAACACCACCGCCCATCACGTCCTTCAGTGCAGTGATGGGCTTGTGCTACCTGCCTGGCTACCTCTTGAAGATGTCCCGAACGTCGAAATCGCTATCCGCGGGTCCGTCTACTTCCTGTCACTACTCTATCTATTTATCGGCGTATCTATCGTCTCTGACCGATTTATGGCAGCTATTGAAGTCATTACCTCCAGAGAGAAAGAGGTGCGCGTACGGCGAAATGGAAGTGATCAAATTATTGTCGTGCGCGTGTGGAACGAAACTGTAGCCAATTTAACTTTAATGGCACTCGGTTCGAGTGCGCCGGAAATCTTATTATCAGTTATCGAAATAGCTGGGAAAAATTTCGAAGCTGGTGATTTAGGCCCTGGCACAATTGTGGGATCAGCTGCGTATAATTTATTTGTTATCATCGCCATTTGCGTTTTTGTGATTCCGGACGGCGAAGTGAGAAAAATAAAACATCTGAGAGTGTTCTTGGTCACAGCGTCATGGTCAGTTTTTGCATATGTTTGGTTGTATTTAATTTTAGCGGTGATTTCACCAAGTGAAGTGGAGGTATGGGAAGGCTTAGTCACATTCCTTTTCTTCCCAGCCACAGTCTTAACAGCCTATATAGCTGACCGAAGGCTTTTAGTTTACAAGTATTTGAAAAAGGGTTACCGTGTAAACGAACGTGGCGTGATCGTAGAAGTGGAAGGTGATGGCTCAGTTGAAATGGCCTTAAAACCCTGTGACTTTGGTGACGACGAAGAAGGCCGGGAGCTTGAAAAATCTAGAAAAGAATACGTACAAGTGCTGCGTGATTTAAGAAAACAACACCCTGAAGAGGATTTAGAAACGGTTGAGCGCATGGCACTAGAAACATTAATGGCAAAAGGCCCAAAATCTCGTGCATTCTACAGAGTGGCAGCTACGCGTAAAATGACTGGTGGTGGTGACTTTTCCAGAAAAATATCTGAAAGAGCGCAGAGTGATTTGAGCGAAGTAAAAGCTGAGCTGCAACGTCGTGAGTCAAGTTCAGTGACTGCGGAGCCCAGAGGACCACATGTTCGCTTTGATCCCGACCACTATACGGTTCTGGAAAATTGTGGCTCGTTTGAAGTACGTGTGGTTCGCGGCGGCGATCTAAGCGGTGAAGTCACCGTTCAGTATACCACCGAGGATGGGACGGCGGAAGCTGGTTCAGATTATGTAGCAGCACAAGGATCACTCACATTCGGACATGGAGAAACTGAAAAGAAATTTTCTGTCCAAGTTATAGATGATGAAGTCTTTGAGGAAGATGAGCATTTTTTCGTTCGACTCAGCACTCCGAAGGGAGCTTGCTTGGCCTCGCCTTCGATGGCGACTGTGGTGATCTTGGACGATGATCATTCGGGTGTGTTTTCGTTTTCGCAAAGAGACTATGAACTGACAGAGTCGGTTGGGACGTATGAGTTAAAAGTGGTAAGGACTGCTGGCGCCAGAGGTCGTGTACGGGTCCCATATAACACAGAAGATGGTACCGCAAAGGTTGGTGCACAGTTCGAGGCATCAGAAGGACACCTTGTCTTTGAGAACAATGAAACTGAGTAAGTACACATTAAGCAGCTTATGATATGAAACAATTAATTAGTAATGTACGCGGAGTGCGTGATAACAACCCCGGGCAATGTAATGTGACATTGCTTTTGACATAATTGTAAAATGTATTCCACTAATTTAATTGTGCGTGGTGCACATTGTTAAATCTTGTAGCCTAATTGACATAAATTTTAGCCTGACAAGCTTTTAGAAAATAATTATTCATGCAGTAGTGAAAACTATGTTTTAGTTTCCACTTTAACATGAGCGTAGTAGTTTTAAAAAATAACAACGCTAGTTAAGCCTGACTTTATTTTTTAATTATAGTATATTTTTTTTCTAAATGAATGTTACACTTATAGTATTTTTCGTTTCTTGTCCTTCCTCCAGTAAAAAAACGTATAAAACCTTAATAATTAAATTGAGAATTGTTAATTGTTAAAGGCAAATAACTTAGGGTGTTTTTATAGTGATTCCTTAGTCGCCAGAATTATCCTACTTATTAAACGTTATAATTATTAAATATCACTATTAGCCTGTAACTAAATATATTAGTAAAATGCGTTTACAATTCCCGAATAATTAAAGGCTACCTTTAATTTAAAATTACGATTTTCTGAGAAAGAATTAATGCTATATTTCATATCTCGGCAATCACCGCTAAAGCCGTGGTATTCGGGAAAATTCGTTGAGTCATACTTCCTTGGAACTTAATTAAAGTACTCCAGTGTAAGTCTCATCTATCACTGCCCAAGTTACGGCGGCCTTCTATCGACTGATATATGATTTACACATATATTAGAATCACATATATAATATGATGAAGTAAGTTTCTGTGAAGATTTGTTATGTAGATAAGTGTAATCATTATCCAGTAATAATAAAACAACTTCTTGATGATGATATATGCCATTTATTCATTCAGAAAAAAAAAAAACTTCTAAATTTAAATTTACTGCTAGTTCTCAAATCAAGGGCGTAGAGTGGACACGAAAGGGGCAATATAGTCTCCGCCACTTATCAATCGCCAAGATTTTTCTTTTACATACATTTTTGTACTAAATGGGGCATATATATTTTGCATTTGCATTTTATAACTGATTTTGTTGGTGCCCTTAACTATTGAGTCATGAAACACAGATTTATGAAAAACAATTAACATTTAAATGGTCACAAAATCGCTTGTGACACGTCCAAGGACATTATGATCCCTTTTAGAACATTCTAATTACTCATGGCTAGGTAAAACGACTGTTTTTTATGTCTAGTTTCCGTTTGATTTATTGTAATATTTCTCTATATACTCCTACTAGTATAAATATACGAGAAGTTTATAAAAAATACTTTTTTATTATATTATTATTTGTACATGTTATTGACATCATTAGTTTGATAAATTTCTTATAAAGTTAATTTACCTAAGTTCGGAAATATAACAGTATTTTACAAATATTAATCAATTTTCGTCGAATGCCTCCCTATTTTGTATATTAGATTTCCTTAGTAAAACGTCTGAAGTAAAAACAAACAAATTTATATTTGATTAAAAATCTTTGGGACAAAAATTTTGGTTTATACAATTATGATTTGTGGTGACAAAAGTTAAAACCTAGGAATATAAGAATAAGTATAGTAAGAGATGCAAGAATACAATGTAATTAAATAATTATAAATTATTGATTTTAAATATGCGTAAAATCAAATGATACATGTCTTTAAATGTCTATGGGGCTTCAGATTGTATACGTTTCTTTGATAATTTTTGTTTCATAGACAAGTCTAACATGCCGTCGGGTTTTGGATAAAATACAAGCCGGTTTCCTCACGATGTTTTCCTACACCGAACGAACGAGTGTTAAAATAAAAAGTTCGTTGGTCAAGTATTACGTCACGCAATTTTTGGAGATTATTGACCTCCCCCCCCATGTAACGCGCCGTAACGTTTTTCTGTACCGAATAGTAAAACTTTCCGTGACCACACAGGGACTAAAGGTTACCATTAAAGTAAAGTAAAGGTGTAAAGTACTGGAAAGTCGAAAATAATATTAACAATAACTCGTAATTCAACGTTACGATGCGGTGCCCCCGCCCGTACCACGTAACGTAACGTTTTACAAAAGGACAATAAAATTTGTAACTTGACGCTCCCTTAGCCTGGGGATCGAACCTTCGACTTCAGGGATTAGAGTCGCCTGCTAAAGCCATTAGGCCAAAACAAGACACTGATTATAATACAAAATTATGTTAGGCTCTTCCACTTATAATCTTTAAATAGGATTTTGAAAGATTATGTAAATTGATCACTTAGTCCAAAGTGTCGATAATTTTATCTTCGTCAAAATATGGATAATCCGCTGACATGTTACGTGTGGCCTCCATATGGCTTCCAAGAAACCGTACCTATTTTTGGCATCTATTATAAGTGTAATTATAGTTCAGGCGACACATCGACGCTATTGTGCGAAGGTTAGAAAGGTGACAGTTTCTTAATTAAGCTTTTCGACGTAAATTCTTGGCAAGCTATTACTTTTATAGTATGCACTTTTAAAGGTAATAACCCTGCACAAACGTGGGAATGTATGCATGTAGATTTTTAAAGTATTTTATATAAAGTATATTATTTACATTCGACTGTAAAACAATGCCAAAAATTTACAAACCACAGCGGTTTTCTAATGTAACATCTTATGATTGAATTATATTATTTTTTTAAACAAAGAAATTTAAAAAAATGTTCAAAATATAGTATTGTCTTTGATTAACATAACCTTTACACATTTAAAGAAAGAAGCGTTAAAGGACACCGTGAGCCATTTTTGCCAAAACCCTCCATCTTTTAGTCGATACCAACTCCGGGGAAATAAATACAGATAATGCAATTTTCTCTACAGCTGTGATACTTTTTGACATTCAACACCTTTTGTCTTCAGTCACCGTGACCACGCACGCTGTAAAGCACGCGAAACGTCGGATAAATTTAAAATTATGTCAAATAATTGTAAATTTATAATAATACATAACTTTAATCCGGTAAAAGCTTTTTTCTTTAAATGTTCAAAATATTATCAAATTCAACTCAATCAAAAATTCTAACTATTAAAATTTAATTTAATTCAAATTCTACACATCATGACACTACAAAATATGTCAAAAAAATCGATCTATTTATACCTATATAGAGATACACATACACAATTAAGTCAAATTTTAAATAGTCGAACAAAATCCGGCAACGCACTTGCAAGCGCCCCGGCCCTGTCCATTGGCATATAATTCTAAGGGCGATATCAACTACATATTATGGACAAGGCAGTACATATACAATTGCATCAAATTTTAAATAACCGTACAAAGGCCGGCAACTCATTTACAAACGCCCCGGCCCTGTCCATGGTCGGCCGTTAGCATATAATTCTAAGTGCGATCCATATGTCAACTATATTTGTGTTAGGGCGTAACATTTACCGCTAAGATTAAGAAGAACTATCTGTTCATTTGTCCTTGTCCCATAAAACATTTAGACATAGACATTAGACATAGACATAACATTTATTACAAACGAAAACACACACACATAAACACACAAAATAACAATACTTAAAGAAAAAAATAAAATAAGATATCAAAAACAATAAAAATTAAAAATTAAAATTATCAATTCCCTTTTGCCATTCGGTTCACTTCCAGTGTGCAATGTGTGTGTACTGTGGTTGTAATTGGCCCTGGTTCAGCATTATGCTGAAGAGCAGAAAGTTCCACAGCGCTGGTCATTCTGCCAGAGACCACAGCAGCTAGTTTGCGCCTCTAATAAAATAAAATAAATTATAATAATACCAAGTAGAAAATAATAATAATAATATTAAAGTTAGAACTGTGAGTAATGAAGATCGTGTGTAACGGTGTATAATAAATAAAATTGAATTAAAAGTTAAAAATAAGAATAATTTGAAATAAGTGGATATTTTTAGTTTTTGGTTTTTGGGTGGATAAAAACTAATTTGAACACAAAATAATACAGTACAAGTAATAAATAAGTCGTCTGCTAGCCTAATCCAATATAATATTGCCAAAGATATCACAATTACTCTCACAGTTAGAGCAAATTGTATTTATCGGGTTCATTACAATAAAGAGCTCTTGTACAAACTATTGGAATACTTCAATTTAAAATTAAAGGTATTGAATGGGTATTCATGAAGTCCTAGATTTTCTACGGAAATAAAGGAAAAGTGCTGAGTTTTTCAAATAGACTTTTGAAGAGAATATATTTATGCCTGTGTTGATGTGCGAAGATTTTACTGATTTGATTTTGACTTACGGGATTTATTTCAGAATTTGTTTAAGTGTTAATCTGATTTGTGATTGTTTTTCATTCCTTTTAATGTTATTTTGAAACTTAAATTATATTTTTTTAAAGAATTTTGTAATATAATCTAAATAAATTTCGCTTTAAGCATAGACACTTTAACTTTAATCTAGTTAAATAGGACCCATTTGGTTTTTAAGTTACATGTAATGTAATATGGTTCATAAACAATGTCTAAATTATTTCGGCGAATCAATTCAAGTCCTAGAAAATAAGAGGTGGGTTCCTAACTCTTTACAGATATTTAAACTGAAAAAGACGCTTTAGCATTTTACAATCATACTGTAGGTATAACTCGTTTTATTGATTTTCCATTAATATACGGAAGTTTGTGGAATATACATCGTCGATTTTTACACGCTTCGCCTGTATGTATGTATGTATGTAACCGACTCCTTCGGACTCGATTTAGACCCACTTTTAACGGACAGATTTAATTCAAACTGCGCACCTGTCAAAGATCGATGACAATGCAATAATCCGAAAAAAAAATTAACTAAGAAATAAAAAATAAATAATAGTTTAAAATAAACTAGAACACACGCTTTTAAAGCACATCAAACTAAAAAGTGAAAAATAATTCCTAATTTAGGCTGAAAATGGTAATGAACATAAAAGCGTGTGTTCTAGTTTTTTAAACTATTATTTATTAGGTTTATTCTGACTTGAGCACATAGTACGTGCTCCAATATATATCGAAAGCAATATGTTTTGAATATACAGGGATCACACTTGGTTCATATAAGTGGTTTCTCACATTGCTTCCCTTTGCCGTATGAGCGAGTGTAATTTGCGTACATTTATATAAACATATATATTTATATATTATATAAAGACCAATAATGTCTGTGCAATAACGCTTGTATTAGCTGCCTTTGTCATTGTCCGGATCTCGTAAATTAACGTCAAAGTCAAATCTGTTTATAGCCGTTAATACTCGTGGTTTTTTTCGATTTGCAAATTCTATTATTAAAGACTATTGGATAGTCTATAGTTATAGTAATTTCATAGTCGTTATTATTGATGTCGGAGCAATGGCGTTAGTATCAGCTGCCATTGTCATTATAATTTAATAACCTTAAAGCTAAATAAGTTCAAAATCGTTAATACCAGTCATTTATTTGAATGGTCGATAATAATAGTGACTCCATCCATAGTTATTATAATTATTATTAAAATTAATTTCGCATAATCTAAAACGAATCTGTTTTATCACAAATTCAGGTTGTTATTAATGCAGGCACTAGTCGGCGCGACCCTCAGTTCAATGGAGCGGTCGATCCAAGCAGAAACCTTTAAAAAGTAGACCCTAATATCGAAATTAAACGGCTCACAACAAACTAACTTTTATCGTCTGCAATGCTGGAGTTATTATTTTCAATAATTTATCTGCAGGCCCTGTTTTGTTAAAATTCAGATCGTGCTTTCAAGTAATCTTTCAGCTTCGCAGTTACTTTGTGTTATTTCGGACCCTGTCTTAGAGTTCCTGTCGTTAGACTTAATATATATAAATTACGCGTCACTCCTAAACTACTTAACCGAATTCAATCAAATTTCAATACCGTGTGCAGTTTGATCTAACTTAAAAGATAGGATAGCTTTCATATACATATATATAATTCTAATGTACGTGTGTATGTCACTGCTCTTAAGCTGAACCGATTTGAATGTTTTTTTTGTATGCGTTTGGGTGGAGCCCTGGATGGTTTAGATTCACAAATAAGTCCGGCAGATGGCGCTGCTGTTTCATACTTTGTTTATTATCCTAATCGCTTAAAATGTCATGCAGGACAACGTCTGTGGTGTTCACCTATAATATATTGTCAGCTCCTGCCTTCCTTTCTCCAATTGTAATCTTCGACCTTCCTGCACCATGTTAGTGCTGTCCTTGTTCTTCGTTCCTGTGACTTCTCCTCTTACCTAACCCTACCCAAACAATGGTACATCTCTTATCGACGAGTAATTTTATTTAAATACAGGTTGTCTAAATGTCTTACACAATAATGGGAGTTAAACCAGAGTAGAGATTCCTTCGTTTAACCACTCACTAACTTCGGATTCACCTTAGGGTGCACTTAAATTTTAAAGTTCGTGTATTGCGGGAGCTATTTGAAATACCCTCGGTAAATACCTATTTTACATAGTTAGCGACATCCAAGCGGTTTTGTGGATAAACTTTCTCATATTTTGTCATATTTTAGTTTTTACTTGCATTTTATGTAAATTCACTTAGGAAACATTTTGGTAGACGAAAATATTTTCGTGTTACAGCCATTATTAAGTACTTCATTAAATGTCGAGAACCGTGCAGTGATGAATAATTTTTATTGTCTGTTCCCTTTTGTAAATTTCAAAAATCAAACAACTACACGCAATACTCGTCGACCGAGTTTGCTTATCTTGCCGAAGCCGTGTACAAATTATTTGAAGAAGTCTATTAAGTATGAGAGTGTGCAATTATTTAATCAATTACTTCGTAACATTAGCGCGTTTAACCAATTCAAAAGGGCATTAAAGATATCAGAATGAGCCTAGTAGACTAAAATTGGGACGGCTGATGGCGACGTGTATCTCGCTCGTATATAGATATTAAGTTTCTCATGTAAATAAAATACCTTTTTTGTAATGAGAATAAAGTTCTTTAAACATTAATCGAATTTCAAATAAAGAACCCTACCTTTAAACAGCCAAGAACTTTTCGAGAAACGCGTAGCGAATAACTTAGTTCGTACGTTCGTAACGTACTTTGTTTGCAATTGGTCCTATTTCTTTTTAGACTATATAAAATGAAAGAGACGACGATGTTTCGGAAAATGTGAGAAAACAGGAATGTTTTAGGGTAAGATTATGAGACGAAACTAAGTGTTAAGTATACTCGTACACGTTTTTCACGAAGGGAACAAAACTTAGAACTTGCTTTAGTTTTCGACTTAAGGTCTTTTCAAATAAATCAACCTTTGTCAGGTTTAGATGCTGATCATGAGAAAAAAAATATGTGCGTGTACTAGTGTACACACGTAAGAAGTGAAACTTCTTCATGACCTTATTTTTTAAAAATGATATGCAACTTTTGGTTAAATAAAGTTAAATTAGATACAGTTTAACAAAAGGCTTTTATTATCATAGACATGAATACACAAAAATGTTACACTAAATTTTTTTCCAACCCCGATAAAGAAGTTTGACTTCAAAAAGCAACATCGCGCGTAACCGAAAAACGTGACGATTTGCTACAAAATTTCTCCCATACGTCGATAAAGAAGTTTCATTCCAACGCCGATAAAGAAGTTTTACTTCAAAAAGCAACATGGCGCGTAACCGAAAAACGTGACAATTTGCTACAAAATTTCTCCCATACGTCGATAAAGAAGTTTCACTTCAAAAATAACAATAACTAAAACTACAGTCATTATGGGTACAAAAATTAATAGAATTAATCGGGAATTGAAAAAGGCTCTTAACTTTCTTTATTTGACTTTGTCTATTTATTTATTAGTAATCTTACAGCCAACATACATATTATAAAACAAAACAAGGAACAAAAATAAATATTAAGTATTTATTGTAGTTTTTACTTTCTGTCTATGTATCTACTTACTTATGTTTTCTGTTTCGTATTTTTTGTCCAGCAATCTGTTTTGGCTTTATATATTGTCTAAGTGTTTTCTTCTAAAATGTGTATTTGAGTATTTAGTCTCAGCTTTCTATTTTCCTTTATATAGTTTTTTTGGTAACGATTGTTAAGTAAGAAGAAAAAGAAGAAGGTGGAAGAGTGGAGTACCCTGATGTACAGGTCTCCCAAGGCTTCAGTTTTCTATTTTTCTTTGTATAGTTTTTTTGGTAACGATTGTTAAGTTAGAAAAGAAGAAGAAGGTGCAAGAGCGGAGTACCCTGATGTACAGGTCTCCCAAGGCTTAGTTCAGGGGCTCCAATATCTGCTAAAATAATGTCTTTTGTAATTGAATAAATAATTTTTGAAGATTCTATGAAAAAGGACGTAAGTACTTTGTATTTGTGTATAAACTAAAGTACGCATTATTGGACATATGGTATTATAAATTAATAAAACAAACCACATTAATTATATCCAGAATACTGCAACCGACTCATAAGTTGCCGAAGACGTAACCAGGACGCGAATTCTTAACGAGTTTGACCTACTTCCGGTATCGTATTAGGGACAAACGAATCCTTATATTATGTAACTAGATAGTTGGCAAAAAATTCTAGGTGAATTGGCGGTTTGGATTTGTGTCATGTATTGCTAAACTTTAGAGCGTTTAGGAAAACTGGAATACCTAATGTAATGTATGTAATTGCGTTTGAAAGAGTAGAGAAAATGTTGTCTATTTATTTATAAAAGTTTGTCACACCCGGCTCACTGATGGCACCAGTAAAATAAAATACAATATTTAATGTCACAAGCAGTTATAGGCAAACATAACTAACACGAAAAGAAAAAAAAATAAACTAAACTAAAGGAAAATAGGTAACACACATAAAGGTAAACTTTTTATTTCATTCTAGAGTAATCTCTATGGTTCGTAAATATCTGCACGTAATTTTTACCGCAAGTTCAAGACTTATTACAAAGTCCAAACATTCGAACGGACGAAAGGAACTGGTAAGAAACTTTCCACCGCTCTTAAATTGCCAACTGTTTTATAAAATCCGTTCAATTATTTATATATAGAGCAGTGTTGGCCTAGTGGCTTCAGCGTGCGACTCTCATCCCTGAGGTCGTAGGTTCGAATCCCGGCTGTGCACCAACGGACTTTCTTTCTATGTGCGCATTTAACATTCGCTCAAACGGTGAAGGAAAACATCGTGAGGAAACCGACATTTCTTAGACCCCAAAAGTCGATGGCGTGTGTCAGGCACACTATTAGATTGAAAAATGATCATGAAATAGATTCAGAAATCTGAGGCCCAGACCTAAAGAGGTTGTAGTGCCACTGATTTATTTAATTTTTATTTATATATATGCGTAAGTATATGACAATATAACATCAGATTACTTTTGCTTAAGTAAACGACATGACGCGAACAAGCCAAGATCACACCTAGACGTTTCTCTGAATAACAAAATATATTTCATTTTCTCCGAATTTCTCTTGATATCCGTTGGAGCTCGCAAAATTTGAGCAAATTCTACATTCATAACCTTTGAGCCGTTTCATTACGCATCCGAAACATGTCTTATTTCGGCAATTCGCCATATCAATCCAATCTGCACCGACAATAGACCTTTTTGGTATAAAATACGAGGACACTACATACAATGGTTTCGAAATATATTGGAGGGTAGTTTTTATCGGATTGAAAAGGGTTTATGGAATTGGTATTGAAAAATAATTATCACATTTCACGTGCTTAACAGAGCTATCGTTTGTTTAGGTAATAAATGGTCTAAGGATGGGTAAGTTAAAAATTGATTGTACGATAAAATCCAAGAATTTCACAAATTTATTTCGTCACAATATTAATAGTAACCAGTATTATGTGAGATAAAACTGTCGATCAAATTAGAACAATATCTTAACAAACTTAACCGTGGATTAAGAGTAGTACAACTGATTTATGAAATGAAATACCCGATTAACGAATATAAAAAGCGTAGGGCAGCAATTAAAATAATTCTGTGGCGCCTCTTTACAGGTTGGGCCTCAAATTGCATCTGTTTTTTAGTATCTTTTAAAATAAATATTTCTATTCAACCCCCTGTGACACGTTGTCATGTTTAAATTTTAGAAGCGCGCTGATAGAAAACGCTGCTAATTAATGCTGCTTCTTTTAGTATTCAATCTCATCTTTAAGGACACTTAGTTGTCCAAGATATTATTAGATCAGCAAACATTAAAAAGCCTAAAGTAAGAAGAATATAATATATATTATAATATTCCAAAAGAAAAATCCAACTTTCGGACTACACTCCGACTTTCGACTTTTCGGATCAGGCATTCCGGTTTCCTCACGATGTTTTCCTTCCTTCCATAGAAGATAGAACGTCCATTGACACCATTCACACAGCAGGTGTTCGAACCTACGACCTTAGTGATGAGAGTCGCACGTTGAAGCCATTAGGTCAACACTGCTGCTACATGTAACCGGATGGAAAATATTGACAAGTAATAATGTCAATGCCAAAGATGCCTCACAAATGAGGTTCTATTAAAGCGACGAAGTTAATCCGTTTAGAAGATTGTCGTTGATCCAGTTACAGGGTCGCCTTGATCGTGTTAGTTATAACCTGATTATTGTAACATGCTATATAATGTGTGGTCTATAAAGAAACACTCTGTGTACGCCCACGTTCATGCACTTGGTTTAAATAATATAAGGTTCCACATAGCGGTGGTTCGTGGCAGAAACAGCCTTTAAACGCTCAGTTGTAGAACGACGGGCACGACAATTGACTTTGAAAGAGTCTAAAGCTTAGGTTTCCTAGAAAAGCGGTGCCGTTATCTAACGGCCGTAATGTAGCGTTCGGTGACGTCACCCATACGTTGTCTATAAATAACATAACAGGTTTCCTGGAGAACGTTGAGTGTCACAATAACGTCAAATAGCGGTGCTGTAATTTGCATGACGGCCGTCATAGCGGTGCCCATATTTAATTAATACAATGAGTGGAAACGTGACTTGGACGAGCGAAAATGATTGTTTTTTTGCATTATGTTAAAAAGTAAAGACGGGCGTTATTAACAACCGTAAAATAACGGCGGCACCGCTTTTCTAGGAAACCTAAGCTTAAGCCACACAGATGATTACTACCTACAGAAAAAACAATGATTGAAATCATAAGTATAATTAAAGCGCAAAGGAAACCGTACTCTGTAAACTTCCTTAAAGAGATCCCAGTCTTATCAAAATGTATCCGAGACTTGCAAGTTATAATGAAGAGACTGTGTAAGGAGGACAACTTCTAACTTAATTATGATAGAGGATCAAAGTTTCAGTTCCTCAATTTGGTCGTTTAGGCTAATTATACGGTTTGGATGAATATATATTTTGATGTAAAAGAAGAATTGACATCCAGGAAGGGATTTTTTTATTTCACAGAATAATACATATAATAAAATCATAATATTACATTTTCATCATAATGTTACATTAGGAAACTGCTGTTCCAACTGTTCAAAATTCGAGTGTACTCCTTCCTCAAAGGCCGGTAACCCACACACTAAAAATGGGTGTCTATTGGCTGCGATAACTGCCCTTTTTAGGCGTCCCACAGGCTCGTTTGCCCCCCATTAAATAAAAAAAAACCATAGCAGTCTTGTTTAGGAACGCGACATATACATATAAAAGTAGTTTTTCAACTTACTTTTCATGTTGGTTAAGTTAGGCTGTCTAATAACTGAGTGAGGAGTCCATTTATTAATCGCGGTAGCAAATACTTGAGGTATTCACGTTCTCTCGCCATACACATTGTTTGCCCTTGATGTACAGAGCCGAACTTGCGTTACCGCTCGGGTCTGTACATCGTGCTATAACCATAATATGTAAAATATTAATGGTCATAATTAAATGTCTTATTATTAAAATACGATTGCGTCATGTTATGCCTATAAATTTATAGGAGCTAATGTGCTTGTTTTTTTGCCTTTGTTGTATATAAAATATCAGTAATAGTTTCAGCGAGTTTTAAACATTTCTTTAAAACAGTAACATACGGCACATACAAAAAAAACGTCTAGTATTCGAACTACGACTGGTTAATTATAGAACCCCGGTGTTAAGTGCCACATGAATGTGTTAATCGCAAGGAACACGCCTATCTTATAACGGTGGCATGCTGTCCATCCCCGTTCATAGTGCTTTTGATTTTGCGTTGTTAACTAACTAGTGCTTAACCTAGTCAATAAGACCTAATTGTTACTAACTCTAATCTAAGTTTGTATTGTGATCTAAAATGTCACTTTTAAATTACTTTATACACACTCACATTACTTTCACTAAAATAAATAAAATTCAGAACGACGCCCTCATAATCTAAGTCTACCCAAGTATAGAATCAATTACGGGAAAAAAAATTGAGCGTAAGGGGAATGCTGCGGTATAATAAACTTCCACAAAATATAAGACAGGCTAGCAATATTTAAATTAAGACTAAAAGACCATCTCTTGAGTGATCCCAGTTCTCTTTGTAAATGAAAGTCCACACCAGTTCTACTTCGCTAATTCATCCTTGAAGCTCTTCAATGACCCACGACGTGATAAATTGTATCTTTAGTATATAAGTTCTCAGGTAAGTGACTATACTCTGATTTTGAATTCCGTAGAATTCTGACAGCTACCATTTTTTGACATGTCAGAGATTGCAAACCGTTTTGGCCGGGCACATTTTTCAATTTCAATACGAGTTTGAACCTCTGAGTCTATACATACATTTTATTTGTTAGTGAATGTATCCATTTTATTAAGTGCGGTGCTCCACATTAAAAGTGGTTTTATGGCGAGTGATAATTACGTCCCTTTTCATCACAAACAGTAAAAAACACACAAGTAAAAATAACATTTTTTTTATTAGTAGGCTGTGATGCCAGTTAAAGAATAAAATAAAGTTATTAAAGTTAATTCGATATATTGTTCGTGATATTGAAATATTTGTTATTTTTGTATTAGGTCGCTTGAATAAGTAAATATTTAGATTTTGTAGATAAAACATAAAAAATACATAGCATTTTATTGTTTATTGCCCTCAAATGGCAGGTAATAAAAACTCTTTATGCAGGAACACTTATGAAATGTCAGATTTTTTTAGTTTATTGTCTGTTATGAGAATAAATGTATTTAAACCTAAAATAAATATTATTAAGTTGCTTTCAACTACATATATTAATTACTTGATATGTCATGTGGAACATGGTGTAATGGTTGCAGCTCCTTACAAACGTTGTATAAAAAAAAGTGGCGATTAAAAAGAGTGGCGGAGAGTTTATTGCCAGTTCTTCTCTTCCGTT
Source organism: Pieris melete (assembly GCA_963693345.1). NCBI lineage: Eukaryota > Metazoa > Arthropoda > Insecta > Lepidoptera > Pieridae > Pieris > Pieris melete. The sequence continues at coordinate 1,315,007 of CAVNZK010000003.1, forward strand.
CTACGCCCTTGATTTGAGAACTGGCAGTAAATGTAAAATTAGAAGCATTAATAGGTATGTATTTCTTTACTGACAAATCATAAGTGTACATTATGTTAGCTACATGATTAAATGATTTTTTTACTTTACTTGTTACTTTTACATCTTAGCCAAAGGTGAAATTCAACTATTAGGTACATCTTGTTTATACCAAAAAAAGTTCTGGGAAATAAATGATATTATCTTTGATGTTTCTGAGATCGCATAATAAACTAATGTTTGCGATATTAACGTTGGCTACATAATTATGATTGTATTAATAGCGTAGGTCGAATCAACACATCTCCGAGTCACAATATTTGCTTTGGCAATATTACAGTTCACGCGAGAAACTATTCATATAAATATAGTTGTATGTATATTTTACAACTTGTTCTTATATATATAAACACCACCTAACTCTGTCTCTTTCTAATAATTAGTTTTTATATTACGCAAAAAGAGACAACTGGGTGACTATTAAATTATCTCATGTGCATCTTAACAGTGCAATGTAGTTACGAAATTTAATGCACAATTAGTTAATGACTGATTAAAGAAAGCAGTGAAAGATGTTTTAGCTTCCAATTGGAGGTATGGTAAACTTATTTAATTCTTTACTTAGTAGCTTAAGGAACTGTGACTCAGTAACACTTATCACCACTAAATTGTGTGGCTTAAATTTTGTAGCGGAGAAAAATTGTCAAACTGAATTTTAACAATTAAGAGAATTTATTCTACAGGGCAAACGTTTTTCATGAATATAGCTGTCTTTCAATAACGGTGATACGCTCATCTAATGCTCCAATTTCACTAAGTGGTTTTATATATCATTCAATATGATATTAAAATATGCCAAAAAACTAAGTAATAACAAAAAGTACGTTTTCTTTTCAAACCCACAAAACCTTAATACAAACAATACTCCTCAATAACCAAATTAGGTTATATCCGTTCGTATCGGCCATGGCGTGTACGGAAACGGAACAGTTTTTTAAAGATAAGTACTTTTGATTACAAAGAACCTAAAACTATCAGTAAATAGTTTTTAAATGTCTACTTCGTAAGTTCAGAGGAAGCCCTGAACAGATACAAGGTAGACTTTAAAGGCAACTACCAACGGACCAAGGGGAAGAAGGTGAAGACGATTGGATAGAAGTTAAGACACGTGAGCAGGAAGCGAATGGAGAAAGAAACCCATAGAGATATTTGGAAAAAGCTGAGGAGGCTTTCATATGTGAAGGGGCTTCGATCAATGGTACTGGAAGAAGTTAGGATATTAGGCTAAAATATAAACTGTATATTTGTAAATATTGGAAATAAACTGTCTTTATTATTATATAAGTTCAGAGGGATTTTGACATTGCGTATAAACTAAGGATAGTGTTAGCCAATTGATTAAGGATGTGTTGTGATTCTCAACTCTGTGTTAATATTTACCATAAACAATTAAGATAGGTACAGGTTGGATACCAAAACCAACGACGTACATAAGGCTGATAAGGTTCACATACTTACCAGTCTTATAGGCACGTATATATTTATGTAATCTATATATAATATATAAAATTGAATCCCTATTTCCCTTGGTCACGGCATCACGCGTGAACGGCTTTATCGATTTCGCTAATCTTTTTTGTTTTCAAAAAACTTTTTTAAAAATTAAAAAAAAAAAACTTTTTTTTTCATGGAGACAAGAAAAAACTGTATGAGCTAATATGTAGGTATATAATATCTTTATACATATACAATTCTGCTAAACGTGTGTATGTCACTGAACTCCTCTTAAACGGCTGGACTGATTTGAATGATTTTTTTGTATGCTTTTGGGAGACGCCCTGGATGGATTAGAATCACAAATCAGCCCAGCAGATGGCGCTGCAGTCGGTACTATCATACTTTGTTTAATATACTAATCGGTTGAAATATTATGCAAGACAACGTCTATCGGGTCCGCTAGTAGTTAATAAATACTGTTCCTATTAATCATTTCGATTTAATGTATCCAAGTTGTTTTCTTTGATAGGTAAATAATGTATTATTTATCAAAGAAAACAACTTGGCATGCTCAGATGATTAATAGTCTTACGTCAAATTTATTTTTTAGCTATCAAAGATAAGATCTTTGGTAAGAATATTTTTTACGAATGGTTGATGTCTAAAAAACATTGGTGGTAAATATGTACACTGTACAGTAGTTCATAACCAGGATTCGAATAGACATACTCAAGGTTATGCTATCATTGAGAGTGGCCATGGGCGGCGGTATCACTTAACATCAGGTGAGCCTCCTACCCATTTGCCCCCTGTTCTTTAAGGATCAAAATCATATATTTTTCATTTATTTATTATAGTTATCAAACTAGTGTAAACCTGATCTCTACTACGGGATTGTGCGTTCAAATCTCGGCCTGTATGAAGACTGAATTCATACAAGATGTTATCAAAGTTACCTGTGATATTGTTTAATTATATTTGAGTATGATCTAGTAAGGTTTTCAAGCTCGTGTCCTAAATTTCGTTTGTATGTTTGTCCACAAATATATCGGAAAATATGTCATATTGAGATGATTTTTCACGTGATTTAAATCACCCCCGAATTGGTTCAGTAGTTTGTCAGTTACGGGTCACATATTGACGTAGTTAGTTAATTTCTTGTATTTTTTTATTGTTTGTGTTTCATATGTTTGTTTTTTTGTTGTTTTTTTCGTCTGTAAATTTTATTCACTTGCACTCTTGTTAGTTTAGGGTCACCTGTTAGGGCAGGAGTGTTTTTATAAATAAATAAATGATATTTTTGAAGAGGACATCTATAATCTAGCGGTCTTACCAATAAAGATTTATGCACATCGTATAAGCCTGTTATAAGAAAAATGTTACTAATAATTCCTGAATTGACAAGGTTGATATATACTGCTGTTATAACAAGTGTCTGGTTTGTATGAAGACTTGTACAATGCTTATACAACGCAGAGGCCTAGTTTAACGGGTGTATAAGACAAAAATTGCGTAATTTTACCTGATTTCGCGTTTGACAGCATTTTTTGACTGTTTAGTTCAAGGAAAGATATAAGTTAGTAGGTATTTGTGTTTGTTGAAAATAGATTTTATAGATCAAATAGAAGATTTAGATAGTATTGATATGCAGCTAATACATACGATTGAAGATTTGCCGCCTCCAAGGAAAGTCTAAACATACCAAACTCGGTGCAATCCGTTATTACGTTCGCATGGCGATTTCAAAACAAAATACCGCTTTTCAAAGAAGTATGTTATGAAGATCTGTGACATAGTGCGAGCTGATGTCGAAAAGAGTAATAGAGGTGGAGGGTTTTCGATTTAGGTGGCTCTTCTTCATGGCTTCTCAGTGTCATTAGAAAATGCCAAATTATATATAGTGGCAATCCTCCACAATATTGCTATTGATATCAAAGAAGACCTGGATGTTACGTATGATGACACTGAGAATGCTCCAGAAGAACCAAGGCCAACCTAGACGCCCCCAAGCAATCTGGCTTTTGTTATTCAACCAATACACATCGATTATTGGTCAAAGAGGTGTTTATGCCCTGTACAAGCTCTATTCACTGAATTACTATCACCTTGTTATAACGCATGTATAGTGATTTTTTATTAGTAAGACCGTAGGTGTATAGGTAAATAAATGTGCTTTACTTAAAACCGTTAAAATAATACAATTTTATTGAAATTATTACAAACTATGTAAAAAGACATTTGTTGCGGATCATAGTTTAAAACTAAATACGCCATTATTAAAAGTTTTGTACTCTTACTGAGCCGCAATTCAAGTACAACTCCTCTACAATGCTATTTTACAACGAGAGCTACGAGGCTCTACGAAAGTGCTACAATTAAGTTCAATAAAGCTGTATGTTCGTAGCAAGTGTGTTTCTATTTACAGTTGTTTAGAACTACTACAGTCAAAACTTTTATGTACTGCTATTTTTTTATAAAATACCGTCTAATTAATTTATCTTTATAAGTGTAGTTGTCGCTTTTGTAGTTAACGACCGCTTGGTTTAATAATAAATAAACATTACATTACCCTTCCTATATTTAGGGTCAAAAACTAAATTGATTAAGTAAGATTTAAATAAAAGCGGTTTCAAATGCGTTTATTTACTCTATAATGCATCTGATTTATAATGCTGCTTTAAAAGGAATCCCCTTTCTTAAGAAAACGATCGTATTTCAGTAAAAAGTTTCTATTGAGAATCCGTACTATAAAAGAAATAAAGGCAATGGTTTCCATTTGTTTAACAATGGCATTAGAGAATTTTCTAGAGCTTTTGTTAGTCTATTGTAAGTCGGTTCAATTAAAGATCTAAGTCAACCTATTAACCTAACAATATGACTGATTTTGTTACGTTTTAACACCCCTTTTGTGTACACGACCACCGAGCTGAACTAACTGTCGAAATATTAGTCATAACATTATTTTTAACTACAGTGTAAAATCTTTATAACATTTTTTTGGGAACGAGCATTCGTTATAGAGAGTTGTCGTTATACAGAGGGAAGTTTAGTTACAAGGAGCTCATATGTTTTGGTGAAAGTAAGAAGTGTCCGAAATATTAAAGTTTCCTTCTTCTTTATTATTCTACTTTCTGTCTTTCTGTGTTGTATTTAGAATATTAATTCTTTAAACGCTCGCAACACATCCGCGAGCTTCCCGCGAGTGGATTCTGACATGAACATCAGATGGACCTCATTCTCCTTTGCAATATAAACGTCAATATTAAAAAAACGAAAATAGGACAACAATTGAAAAAAAACTTGTTGTTGTTTTTGTATTTCGTACCAATGACACTGTTCGAAGTACCTACATACTTTTAGTTTAATAAAATTTGATGAAGGTGATACAAAATATTTTAACTCGGCCGATCGTCACATTTTTTGTTAGTCAATGCTTAGTTTTACTGGGGTTATGTTAGACGCCTTTTTAATTTGGTTTTTGTTAATTATATTTGTTAATAGTTACGTCCTCTAATAGAACTATTTTGAGGTGTGCCTTTATTCTTGGTATATATACATCGTAACGAGGTATGTACTGAGGACTAATTATTTTAGTATAAATTATTATCTATCTACGGCCATCGAACCGTTCTTTATGGTACAGACACTATATTTAATATAAATACATGAGAATAGCAACAATTTTATAAACTACCTTCATATCACAGCCTTAATAACACTGTATTATTAAAAAGGTAATCATGCGTTAAGGAACGCCATTGAAACCATAATTTATTGATAATGAATAAAGCAAAATTTTATGATGAAAGCATCCGGCTATTTTGTAAGCCACAACACTAAAATAATTTACGGTAATTTGATTTTTATTATCCTGGTTTAAACAGCGCTTTTCTTTGTAACTTTATAGTTTTATGGGTTATTAGGTCTCGGGTTTATGAAAATATGAGTTTCCCAACCACTATACATGCTTCTTTATATATATTTATGATTACGTATTTGAAATATTTCTCAAAATCGATAGCTGAAATTATTCATTCCTTGCAGTGGCGTAACTATACCATTTATGTCCCACTAATGGCCCTAGGCCTCCTCTCGTAGGCGAGAGGGAATGGTCTGTAGTCCCCACGCTAGTCCAATGCATATTGGGGACTTCACATTCATCCATAGAACATAATATCTCTTGGTCAGGGGCCTCTTCTTGGGTTCTATTGTTATGCCACTGTTTCATTGATGCATTTTCTGCAGATGTCGTCATCACAATATACATTCTCAAGCGTTAAATCTTGTCAGAGATTCCGAGAGTAGACAGATGAATAAGTTTCGATTAATAAATATGATAAAGAAATATCTGTAAAAAAATCTAGATTAATATTGTTCAAATGAGTATTTACATCAAAGTTAATTTCGTTAATAACACAGATATTGCACATAATTTCTCCCAAGACCATTATCTCGCGAACGTTCCGTGCAAGATCGCAATTTGATAGCAACCCCAACGCTAATGTACACCGCAAAACCACTAATAAACAACACGCGATGTCAATTATTATGACAGCTCAAAATTTTTTTTTAAGATAAAGAATGTGTTAACTATGTATTGCTTATGTATTTGTCACCCCTTTTTTTATATTTAAGGCGGTAATACATGTGTGCATCCCCAGAAAGCAGGGGTTTATGGGACTCGACCCACACTAGAATCTTTGCTATTCAGAGACTGGGTCAGGTATACCCTCTGAACCACCTCGTGTAGTTCCTAAAGGGGCTCCAGGGCCGCTCTCGCATTCTACTGGGACCTCATAGGCAAGTCACTTCCATAACTTTCCATAACTCCTATGATACGAAGTAATAATGAAACCAAAAAGGCTTTCATTATTTAATTTGTTTAACTTCTTCATTGAAATCCGATAGAAAAAGCTATAGACTTTGTAGTCTATAGATTTTTCTTGCTTGTGCCCATGGAAAAAAACTACCTTTGAAATGAACCAATAATACTATAATTAAAATGGATTATAAATTAATTCCAAGAAATGTTATTTCATCATACTTGGATTTCATTATTTGTGTATAGATGAAATATTGTAGATTTGAATTAATTATTCTATATATGAACTAATTATTTATTAACGGAATTCGATTGATTCAGAATTAAAGCCTAGCCACCACGAGCCTTTTATGCCCCAGATTTGAGGTCCGCGTCATGTCATCTACTATATATACCAAAAATACGAACAAGTTTCTTATTCATAAAAATATTTTATAGTGAAGCTCAAACTACGGCAGTTAAAAATTTTGTAGTTCAGTCGTTATATTTGATACCTACCGAAATTCGGTAATTTGCCATACATGTTTTCGATATGAATGACGCATGAAGCAGACATATTTTCGCCCTTATTTAGCCCATTTTTAGAGCAAGAAAGTGAGTTACCGTTAGCAATATACCTAAGAATACTTGATACTGAAATTTTTATACATAAATGTTTTTGATATGAATGGGGCATGAAACATACACATTTTCGCTCTTATTTTGCACATTTATAGTGCAAGAAAATGTTAAGTTACCTTTGGCAATATACCTAAGACACTTTTTGTCTTGCCGGGGAGCTTTAATCCCGCAGAGAAAACAGACACTTGAAGAATGGAGCAAGAAATATAACCATTATAATAAATTTATGTGTCCGTAATTTTCGTATCATTAAAAGTTTATTTGAATAAGGATAGTGATGCAAATATAGTCTACCAATCAATGCAGAGTGGGCACAATAGAATTTTGTGTTCTCAGAATCATGAAAGTATAAGCCTACTCCTGGGAAAAGATCTTTAATTTTCCGGGGTCGGGATGTGACCTTCGCCCATCGAAATAACCAGTGAGAGAGATTATTTCACCAGTCCTGATTGCAACCTCCTTTATAGAGGTAATGTCTATTGCTTTCGGGTTTCAGCCAAAGGCAGGCACGACTAGGGCAGTACCTATGTCTCACAGCCGACGCGAAGTTATGCAATAGTTGCATTTAATTGTATTCCCGTACCCGGTGATAAAAAAGCTAATGCACAAAGACTATAGCTAGAAAACTTCGGAAACATCTTATATAAAATCTTAGATAAAATCTTTTATAAATAATAATATTATGCTAAATGTTACTGCTACAAATCCTTACATTCAGAGTTCTCAGTTCTTTATAATAAAGCATATCTGTGGGCGTTTTTAATTCAAAGAGAGTATTCACAGCATATAAACGTTTAATGTAATCTCATACGAGTTGTAATAAACTCACGGGCACGGAATTCAGGGCAGTCGTAAAAAATTTAATATCTCCTACGTTTTGAGATAAAAATCAACGACACAATTTAGGTAACTAGTGCTAGTAATATATAACACTTTTCATGGTTTAATTTTGAAATATGATAAATATATCTTTTTAATTGATTTGTATAGAAAATACTACTGTTGGTTTGATTATGAGTATGATATTCTGGTACAATGAGACAATTTTAAAAGTTTGAAGGATAAAACAGTTGCGACCTTCATATATAAGGCATGTTCAGTTATTTTTGTTTATGCATGATAAGTAAATACTTACAAATAAATGTAAATAATATAATAATTCAAAATAATGCAAGTAATACAGTAGTTTGTTATTATCATATAATAGGTTAAAATCCTTAAATGCTAAAGAGTAGGTCGCCTGTGGTATAGTTCTTATTCCATCACGGACGTCTTAATGACTTAGCAAATACTAAAGTCAATTGCTTTTAAGACAGTTCAGATGTCTCACAATGTTTCTTCCCCGTAAGTAAAAATGTCAATTGCGCATCAAGAAATAAAACAAACAAACAGATTCAATCACACGCTTAACCACTTAACTAACACTGAAATAACTAAAACAGCGAGTACACAAACCATAAGTATATTAAATATGTTACAGTTTCAACAATATTCTGCCCGTTTCATAGTTATTGTACGAGAGTGTATTTTAATAGTAAGGATTGTGCAAACAGACCGAATGACTCGTATTTCGCCCGCGCAAACAATGAGGCAATCCGTTTTATGTATTTTCTGCTTGCCAAATTAAATGTGTATTCAAATATACCTTGTATGTATAATGAAGAAGTGAGTGGTGACACTGAAGCTGAACTTTTCTTTCCTTGTATCACCTCGTACGGTGAAAAACATGGTGACGGCACTTGCGTCTTTATTTATTTATTCACGTTCTAAAACAATGTGTATATCTAAAAAAATACAAGAAAATATGACATCAGAAAATGTAACACATATACACATCAATTATAATAGAACATAAGTAATCTATCAAAGGAAAAAATTAAGACGAAATAAACACAAAAAAATAAAAATAAGTCAAACTAAAAAGATTAAAAGTAAAATAAAATAACCTAAACTAAATGTAAACTTAAGCCTCATTAAGAGCGTGATAAACAAGGTTACGGTAACTAGGCAGACTTAGTCCAACAAGTCCGTTTTTATAAGTCAAACGTCAAAAATCATTTATTCATGTAGGTAACACAATGTAGTATACATTGTGTTACCTACATGAATAAGAAATATACATTAAATGCTTCTAATTTTACATTTACTGCCAGTTCTCAAATCAAGGGCGTAGAACGGAAGAGCAGAACTGGCAATAAACTCTCCGCCACTCTTTTTTTAATATACGTAGTTTGTGTTACGGATGGTTGTATGCACTAGAAACCCGACGGGAGTTACGGCTTGCAACGTTGTTGAAGTTTTTCGGGGAATTAGTAATCCTTTTGTTCTGCAAGAACTCCATTTATTTGTACCAAACTACTATTTGAGACGGCGGGTTGCAGCCCCTAGAGGCAGAACGAATTCGTGGCACGACGCCCCATTAACAAAAACGTTGCGAGTGCTTAATACTGTCTGATAAGATCGACATTTAATATATTCTCAGAGCGAATTCGCAAAAACGACGCCAAATATCCTATGTTACGGTGATTAAGTTACACAACTATCGCATTGGCTATTAGTAAGAGTAGTTGTATAGTTATCTTAATATATAAAAATTACGCGTCACGTTGTTTGTTCACTATGGACTTCTAAACTACTAAACCGATTTCCGTTTTGCACACCGTGTGCTCTCAATTTATACCCGCAATTTATTGAAAATTATTTGTTTATTATTTAACAGTCACAATTCTAACAGATGGCGCTGTGTTGAAAGTACCAACATTCCACATAAGCTACAATTTAATACCATAACCACCAAAAAGCATGGTGGTCCCCATGACTGATGTTCTCCTACCGTTTCTCTTGAATAGTTTACTACTATTTCATATAACAAAAACCTTAGCCCCGGCAACGCTTGGCCGAGTCTGCTAGTAGATATATAAATATTAATGACACTATTGAAGTTATTCGTAAAGCTCGTCTCACTAAAGCTTGCTGCTGCGACATCTAGGGAGTTAAATATAATAATAATACATTTTATTTGCCTCTTTACAATATTGCATTTAGTGGGTCTACACGCTTTAGGTATTGCCATCCATATACTAACTTTGTGAGAGACCTATAATAGGACTATACAAGTCCTGTGGTAACAGGTCACTACCCTTCTATCGCGGACAGCAAAATCTACAAAAACAGGACTACATACTATGACCAATCTTGAATAGCTTTAATATACACTTAACACAGCGAATAAAACCAAGACTACCGAATTTATACCGTGTGTATATTTCACATTTAAATACAAACATTTCTATTACAATAATCAGAACAATCTCGCGTACATTCGCTTAGATGAGCGCATTCTAACTTATTATGTTCGCTTGAAGATAAAGTGTATTGTGTTTCCGTTTTACTTAGTGTATAGTGAAAATAATAGATCTTCAGACAATGAACAATAGTGTATATAATGCGATGTGTTTTAACTACGATAAATTTAAATTTATATTTTCATTTTCAAGTGGAAATCGTTTCGAGAAATTTCACATATACGTTAAATAAATGTTGTCTTTTAAACCATTTTTAGCGTTAATTAAGTAAACATTTCTTCCCCTAAACGAAATCTTTTGCATAAAACCACAAAACAAAAGAAATTTCCGTTCTAAGTTCGATTTCAGTTAAATAAATGAAATATAATTGTCTGACATAGCCTGTATACTTATAATCGTGTAAATGAATACGCGTGAAGTGAATTCTGGAATTTTTTTATGAACTCTTGAAAATCGATGTACACGGCCAAACAATGTGGTCGGCAATAAAGACAATATTTTTTTTACTTTTTTTAATTACATAAAGTTACAAATGTAAAAACCTATTAACCAATGTGACCTCCAAAATCAAAATAAAAAATCACAGTATGAATCCTAGGCATAATTTCCACGGTGTTTATGAGTAATACGTTGGTAATTATTGATGAATTACCATTCCGATGAAAACCAAACAGTTGACCAACTAAAGCGGTTTCATTTGATTCTACAATAAGGTGTGTGACCGACATTTTTTTCTGTCTGTTTAAGGTGTCATAGTTCATACCCACGAAACCGCATTAACACGGCCCGATTTTTTGGCTGGTCGAAACCGTCCGATCATGCACACAAGACGGTTTGTACACGACCCGCTTTCCCACTGCCATACTCCACTGCGCACCGGGCGTAGACGCGGCGAGCCCCGTACCCGGTTGTGCGGTGAGCCGTGGCTAGTCGTGTGGTGGTCGTCATAGTGTCCCATGCAAGACTGACCGGACGTACTTAGCTCCGGTGAAAAACCGTCTCGTGGGAATGAGCCCTAACTGATGTTTTTAAGGCAGGTAGCAGATTGGACATAGGTAACACCCCTAACAATGATTAATTCACGAAGGCGTTATTTTAGTCAAATAGCCTTGCAAGGAGCGATAAATCATAATATTTCCGAGCGATTAATTATAATAATCTAGTGGCGCTACAACCCTATATTTGTCTCAGATTGCATTCGTTTATTTGATATTTTTAAATCATAGGTCAGCCTTCTGACTGATAGACAAATCTTTGTTTTTAATTTATTTTATTATTATTAATTATTTAAGATGTCACGTGGAACATGGAGTAATGGTTGCAGCTCCATTGTGTAAAACAAAAAACTTGGCAATTAAAAAGACTGGCGGAGACTTTATTGCCAGTTCTTCTCTTCCATTCTACGCCCTTGATTTGAGATCTGGCAGTAAATGTAAAATTAGAAGCATTTCATATATATTTATTTTTTGATGTTACTAATAATAAATGATTTTTGAGTTTAAATTTGAATTTCTGACTAACACATGTCGTCGATCTTTTTTATTTGAGACTAGCCCCTTCGTACTTCGTACACATAAGATATAGATATGGTGGTGGGCTTTTTTGTAGGATTATTTAAGATTATAATTTCCATCATACATTACATATGTAACTCTAGCGGTTTTGGCAGCGCACGCCAGAATAGCTTGCAGATGGTAGATTTTTTTCTACTTACTTGATATTTTGGACAATTCACGCAATATCTTTATAAGTTGTAGCCTATGTGTTATTCTGATGTATAAGCTATATTATTGTAAAGTTTCAATAGAATGCATTCAGCAGTTTTTAAGTGAAAGAGTAACAAACTTCCATCCATACTTTAAAACTTTCGCGTTTATAATATTAGTGGGATAGGCCGGTTTCCACACGATGTTGTCCTTCACCTCTTACGATGGGGAGAGAGTTGCAACCATATTCATTATTATTAATTATTATTCATTACGTAAAGTGATATTTATGAAAACCAAAAGGAGCCAGTCAGCAATAACACTTGGAGTAATTCACTCAGAATTTGATGAAAATTGAAATTGATGTTTAGGCACGGCTGAAACAGCAAGAGCTCTTCAATTTCTTCCGTTTTAATTGAGGTGGTATTATAAGTGATTGCTTTTTCCTTACGAATATCACCCTCCATCTTGAATCCGTGAAATTTCCCTTTAAAGATTAAACTACTCAAATATAAATTGATTATGGGATTATTTTAACTGTGAATATATTGTACTTTGATACCATATACTTAATATATCGTCTATAGTATAATACTATAGTGTAGTCTATACATTTATTTTGATTTTTATTATGTCCTGTGAACCTAGGACCATGGATTTATAAGCCTGGCAACACCACTATCAACCGTCTTTATGTTTTACTTGCTGTTCAGCTATGGGTTATCTACAAGGGTGGATCCTGGGGCCATGAGGTTATGATCTCGTTGTATAAGATATTTTTATTTCATTGAAATTATTAGTAGTTATTATTAGTGTCTTGTTTTTGACTGTGTGACTTGTTTATTAAGAATTCTAGTTCCAGTCTGGTTAGCTCTTTCTACGTAATTTATCAAACAGAAAATAAAAATTGTAAAAACTAGTAAGACATAAGACATAACATTTATTGCTAATAAAACACACACAATAATAATAACAAAATAACAATAATTAAAGAAAAAAATAAAAAAGAAAGAATGATAGATACAATTTTTTTAAAGAAGAAGGTATGTTTTAAGTGTTTTATGCGTGTGTGCTGTGGTTGTAATTGGCCCTAGTAATTTTTTTATCGTCATGCTATGGTTGCCAGACTCAGTTTCCGTACTTAGACTCAAACTCGGTCCGTTGTGCGTTATTTTTTTTTATTATTGTCCACCAACGCTATTTCACAAACGTTACTTAAGGTTTCATACAAAAACACGAAACGTTTAGTAGCTGCAGTTAATTATCTAATAATAGGTGATCTCAATATGCGTGTGCGCAAGACTGATCTACAAATAGACAATTTCCTACTTACCGCAAATAGCCACCTACAAAGTATTTAACTGGCGACAAATTATTTTACGCTGACTCACAGTTTGTTTCTATTTGTTTAGAACAATACCTAAATATTCAAAAATCTACCCTTGCATCACCAAGAACGTTCTATTATCTATGCTATTTGACATGACATGTCAAACACATTGTGTTTCAATATTTCAATTACAGTCAAAATCTGTTGTAACGACATCGAAGCGACTACTAATATTTGGTCGTAAAAACCGATAGGCGCAACAGCCGATGACGTTGTTATTAACTACCTAATACGATAGAATTCAGCCGGGACTTTGATTTTAGTCAATATAACCGGTATGTTGTTTTAAACGATGTTGTCGCAAATGGTTTTGACTGTATAATCTCACTTAATTTTTACTCAAACATCACACATGTTACAAGGAGGACAATCAGATACTTATATAAATATGTTGTAGAAAGGATATACATGTGTAAACATAACGTGATAACATGAAGAATTCGCAGCGCTAACCAGATCCATGGAACTTCCTCACAATCGAGTGGCCCGCAATATCGCAGCACACAACTCACGAGGGGACTCTTTGTATGTAATGACATACAAAACATAAACTAAACTGATATTGAACCTAATAAGAGTCCTAATGAGGTATTAGATTTTTTATAGATCAGGGGGCAAACTCAGATCAGATGAGTATCCATATCATACTCATCTGATCTGAGTGATACATGGATACTCTCAATGCCAGAGGGCTCGCGATTTCGTTGCTGGCCTTTTAAGAATTGGTACGCTTTCTTGAAGGACCCTAAGTCTAATTATTTCGGAAATACATGAGAGGGCAGCTGGGTTCTCATAGATTAAGGAATCTATAAAACTGGGTGACACTCATGTGATACTCTTTAGGTAGGACTTTAATTACAAATTTAATAACTCAAATTGAATAGTTTTATAAACACTTGTTCAAAAACACTTAAAACACTTTGTTCAAATCACCTTTAGCCTAAATGTCTCGTTTCAAGTTGGTTAGAAAAGAGCATTTCAGCAAATTAAACAAAACAATAGTTTAAAACAAACAACCAATTTGATAAACAAACAGCCGATGTGAACTTTCCGATCGGAGCATTGTTTGCGCGTCTACTCGTAATTAGTTTGCGAAGTTTTTGCGTTTTGTTAAGTAACTTTAATGATAATATTAGATATTTTTTTTTGAATTTACAACGCATTATAAATTGTGCGTAATATAAGAAAGAAAAAAACTGTATTACACACAATTAAAAAGAACGTGTATTTAAAAGGTACACTAGGATTCCGTGTCGTGAGCAGCTTGTCTCTTCCATTTGACATATTAATTAAGGTACCTGACGTAACAAATTCTACGAGTATAACACAATTTTATAAACTACTGTTGCACAAGAAAGATTCTTTCTGAAGAATGTATGTATTAAAGGACTTTTTTTAAACTTTCAATTAACTTTATAATAAATTCATTTCTCATGTTTAATATGACCCCCAACATTCAAACATAGGCTTGTGAGTTAAAGCCCCAGTAATGTAAAAATAAAGTTAGAGTCACATCTAAAATCTGAGAATCGATGGACAAAAGGGCACAAAAGGATTGGGTATAAAGCAAATCAAAAACAAATATAGTCTATCAATAACAAGTACTGCACGACACAGATTTCCAACCAATGTTGTCTGGTTAAAAAAACAATGGTAAATCTTTTTATTTATTTTAATTGGTAAAATAAAATCTTCATAACAAATTAAATCATTGTATCTCATCGAAACATTTGTATGTAAATTTATGATGACATTAGTCATATACAGGAAGCTTCGTAACGAAAGCGGAACGGCGTAGGTACCCCGTAACTTCCAATCGCGACTATGGCACTGACGCATATGGAATTATGTAGTAATTTTTGAAAACCTAACGTTTTTTTTATAAACAGGGACCCCTACATCCTAGCAGGCACGCAATCAGGCAGATGTGACCGAGTAGCTAAGCAGCAAGGGAGTGTCGAAATCTCCCCTTTCTTAAAAAGGGACTTTATTAACTTAAAGGGTTGGCGTCTCCCGCCGCGCCCGGGCGAAATCCTCCCGGAAATATGGCTGAGTCTTCTACGGTCCGCTTCACAAGACATTTTGCGAACTAGAGAACTGTGTAATCAATTCCCGGCAGGTTCTTCTCTGGGAGATTTGAACTCCAATTGTTTAAAGAAAGAGTATACTCCTCCCTCAAAGGCCAGCAACACACCCACTAAAATTTGTGTCCATGGGCTGCGACGACTGCCGTTTTAGAGCGTCCCATAGGCTCTTTTGCCCCTTATAAAAAAACTTAGTAACTTAGCTTGTTTATATTGTAAATCAACGATTACAATTATTTAGTTGTGTTCGCCAAATGTTTATTCCTTTTGAACCTTTGAAGATTTTTCTGTCATATTTTGTATAGAGATACGAAAAGCATGAAAACTATCTCGCCTTATATCTCGGTAGTAATGTAGACATTTTCCTAGATCGTTTACTTTCCTTTAAAAAGATGAAAGCTTTCTTTGATATAAGCGTCAAGGCTTAAGGATATTCTAGGTCGTCTTGCCGCAAGCCCGTACTTTTCAGCTTTGACGCAGCACTTTGCGTTAAATATTTTTAAACGATTTCAAAAAAGGTTGTTTGACCTGTATTGTTACTGGAATTGGATAATATTAGTGTGACGGTAATCTATTTATTCTTTAATTGTTCGTATGTTTGTCTTTAATTTTTTTTAATTAAACTTACAGAACAGTCCAAGTTTCGTCAAAATAAGTGAAGTAGTTAATGATATATAGGCATCCACACATTTTAACATATTTAAAATACGTACAAAATTATATTAACAGATTTTGAAATTATTTTAATTTGTCTAATATAATTTACAGCGTAAATTGAGATGTCCAGATGTCTGACTGCATCTGGTCAGAAAACTCAAAGAAAACTTTTTTTACCCTAAAATAAAGTTAAAAAAGCACCACAAAAGAGAATGCGACTTTACATAAATTAAAATCTAATACAACAATTATGTCTAATAAGTAATATAATGTTGACTTAATTATCTACTATATTTTTTTATATCCGAGGTGGAAATGCATTTGCGCATCCCCTGAACAGGGGTATGTGGGACTCGACCCACGCCAAAATCTGCTACTCAGAGACTGGGTGAGCAATACCCACTAAAACCACCTCGAGTAGTTCCGACAAAGCCGCGTTACAGAGGCTCCGGGGTCGCTGTCGCATTCTACCGGGACCTCAACGGCATGTTACACTCAAAAACCTCCGGTGCAGTATACACTACATAGGAGGTAGAAGATGTTCATATCTTCTCCTATTTACTTCCCGTCTTCTACCCCTAGGATTCGTCCTAAAGCGCTCCCTCTCTCGTTCTGTAGCATGACATGCTCACAGAAGGATACCTATATACTAATTATCTACAATACTAGAGAATAGCTTAAACTAAGGTAATGTTCATTAACAGTCTAGTGTTCTGTAATGTATTGACACTCTTACACATATATTCACTACTTTTATTTAATATTTTCAATATGAATTAATGTAATGATTGTAAAGCAAGTTATTGCAGATATACAATACTTTCAACTGTTTTATTAGAACCTTCGGCATGTAAATTATAGCTAATTAACAGTAGCTTAAGATTAATTATGTTTGATTAGAACCTTACCCTAATTAACCATTGACCAGCATTATATAGCATTAATTATTGTATATGAAAAAGAACATATGTTTTCCTAGTTTTGTAGTGCCTTTGATTACCCTGATATTTAAAATTTACTGTATTTATGTTATTATTATGTTGAAAATTTTGTTAACTGCGCTTATATTAGTAATTGTTTTCGATTAAAAAAGGTAAAATTTATATATTTCCCAAGATACCGTCAGTTTGTTTTTCATGCTCCTAATGAGGTTTTAGATTCTATTTAGTTTTTTTATTTATTATGTTTTACCTTGCTAGCTTGCTTGTGTTCTAATATAATTGTTATCTGTGTATCTGTGTAAAATTTGTAATATCATATTTCCTTGTATAATTTTATGTTGTTTTTAGAACTTAGAATAAATTGACGAAGATGTATCTGGGTCATATAAATATAACTAAATTTAGATTCGAAAGATAAAATATTTATCCAAGATACATTACAATAGTAAACGAAATTTTGTATTAACACATAGCATGTTTCGTCTTTTGTAAAAGTTTCTGCACTCCTTTGAAAATGAAATGAAAGCGTGCAATCGATCAACCTACACAACTGTGCATCCATTAAGACATGGGCTATAAAGTGGCTGCTTTGAATATACAAATAACAAAACCTTTTTTTATTTCTGTATTCATTACAGAAGAGTAAAGTTGAAGTGAAGTGTTGGCCCAGTGGCTTAAGAAACCCTGAGGTGTTGCGTTTGAATCACGGCTGTTCACATATATTTTTACACGCTTTATATTAGCTTCACCTGTATGTATGTATGTAACCGACTCCTTCGGACTCTATTTTGACCCACTTTAAACGGACAGATTTTATTCAAATTTTGCGCACCTGTCAAAGATCGATGACAATGCAATAATCCGAAAAAAAAATTTAACTAAAAAATAAATAATAGTTTAAAAAAATAAAAAACACGCTTTTAAAGCACATCAAACTAAAAAGTGAAAAATAATTCCTAATTTAGGCTGAAAATGGTAATGAACAAAAAATACTGGTATTATTGTGAAAAAGCGTGGTGCGCTCTGTGCCTTTCGTCTATAAAGCAACCCACGCTTTTATCAACTTTTATCAAATGCTCGGTGAAGGGATAACTTCTGAGTTCACTTAACATCAGGTATTCCTGTCCTATACAAAATATTACTCCGGTTAGTTTATACATTCAATTTTTATTGATATGCTTACAGGTATTTTAATAAAACTATTACATACCTATAACATAGTATATATACAGACAACAGCCCTGCGATTCTGTAACTCACTTTTCAAACTCACACAGCGGTTTTCGCATCGGCGGTCGCTCTCAAATCAGTCGTGAAGCAGTCATTTTATGATTTGGCATTCTAATAAACAATAAACTACAAGCTCCCACCTTTTCAGAATGCCAAATCATAAAATGACTGCTTCACGACTGATTTGAGAGCGACCGCCGATGCGAAAACCGCTGTGTGAGTTCGAAAAGTGAGTTACAGAATCGCACGGATGATACAAAAAATTTCGGGACTGTTCGACATTTATAGGCGATTCCAACTTTATTAAAAAAGAGACGTATTACGTGTTTTTGCTTAATGGATGTAATCCTGAACAATTATTGTTTATTCCACTCATTCTCGCTATTTTATTATTCTCCTCGATTTGTCTTTATTCGGCCAAACACTGTTTGCAAATGAAACTCTTAAACGTTATAACTATTTATATCAACCTTGTTTGTTTTTCTTTTTCATATTGTCAAGTGCTTTGTCATGCACTTCTGAGATTAGTTTTTTGGATAATCTCGATGTTTTGAGTTCCTTTATTTTCATACTTTTTTAATATATGATTTAATAAGTCAGACAGTCGCTCAATTTTACGTTGCTGATTAGTTTAAACTAGTTCTTTCATTTATTTACACTTTGTTGCACGTAAAGTACTTAAAAGTAAACAAATGTTATTTTGTGGTAGAGTAATTTTTAAGTACAAAAATAAATAAATTAATACTTCTTTGTTTATATTAACTTCAAAATAAATACATAAAACATTGTAAAAACAGAACGTGGAATTTACCGGAATTAAAGAGACTCAGAATAACGTTTATTTTGAATGAGTATTGTCTGTCTTAAAGCGAAACCTTGTTTTCGAAACCTTATGACTCGAAACAATTGTTTGACTTTCTCTATTAAGACAGGCATTTAGCTCTCTTAGGTAATCATACAAATTTGTTTTAGTATTTTTTTAACTTTAACATAAACATATTATATAAGGTCGTGTGGGTAAGGTAACTGATACTGATATATATTAACTGACCAAACATATAAATTACAATTAAAAAACATGATAATAAAATAATATACATTGAAATAAATAACTAACCTTAACATAAACTAAAATATATTATTAAAACGAGTCCCTGTAGGCAAGGTTCCGAAGATACTGGCAGCTTTCCCCCTTTAAATCGCTAGACTGATTCTTTGTCCGAGGTAGCTGCCAGATCTTCGGTCTCCTGTGATGTCGACTAACCTTTTTGAAATTTCTTTAAAAAGCCAAATTAATAATAATTAATTAAATTTCTTTTCTTTCTATATACTGACCAATATATTTATATATACTAGCTCGGCAAACGTTGTTCTGCCATGTATATTATTTCTAGGAAAAAAATTTTTAGTTCAATAAAAATAACTATCTACTGTAATGAAAAATAGGGATTGATAGTAGTGGGGTGAAAAATAAGGGTTGTATGTATTTTTTTATGCTGTATCATAAAAAAATAAAAATATTGTCTAAAAATAAAAAATAAAGGGGGATGAAAAAGAATGTTGTCCGATTGGCAGACCTAACCCATATGCACACAAATTACCAACACCGTGACACGGGAATTTTATATTTTAGATGCTATGCTATGTAAATTAACCATCAACATGACAGATAACACAATATAACAGGTAGGCATGGCACATCAAGGCCACTTTTATGTTGGGGTCCACAAAATTGCCAGTTCAAAAAACTAATTACATTGTTGACTTTTATATGGACGCTGGTTTCCACAGAACACTCCTGTTTGTCAGTCGTTAGACTTTTGCGAGGAAGAAAATTATGCGTATGCATGCCCGTGTGTGCGTTAACAGTCGTATCAAAATGGCTCCCAACTCCGTCAACTGCCACAGCTCAAACCACAAATAATAATGATATCATAGAGTTCAGAAAGAGTTAGTACACAGGTTGTTACGTATCTATTGTTCATATGCCATTGATCTAGGTGGTTCAATAAGGTTTTAATTTAAACCTTATTGAACCACCTAGATCTATTACTATGAAATCATCATAAAAAAATATAACAATAAAACAAGCACAAAGTACGACAGTTTGTTTAAATTTAAATTCTGTTCTCCAAACAAGTTTTTAATTAATGGTGCTTATTTAGGCGAGTCAAAAAATCTAAAATATATAAACTCGGTTGTATGAACTAAATGAATGGATTTTCCCAGTTATTTTATTTTCAACGACAGTGTAAGGCTTTCGCTTTTAAAAAGTCTCGTCTATGTATTATGAAATCGATTTATTTATAAGAAATCTTATATATTTTAAAAAGAAACCACATACAAAGCCAAAACAGATTACATTGATAAACAAAGAAAATACGACAAATAAATATATAATATAAATAATAATATAATATAAATTAAGTACAGTAAGAAAATTGAACATTACACTAACTAAAACTTAATATTTTAAAGAAAAAAGAAGTTGTTACTTCTGATAAACAAAGTCAAAGTTTTCCCAGTTTCAAAAATATATCCTTCCTTTTCCTTTGGTAAGGTGGAAAATGTCATATTCAATCATAACTTGTATTGTACTTAGTTAAAACCCGAAATATTGACGAATTACATTAGATAAACAGCAGGTGTGTAAGCGCAAACAAGGTAGGGTAAAAAATCTTCTTAAACACAATTGAAGATGTTTATTTATGTAACAAATCACTTAAAATTATAATTGTAATATGCTATTATAATTCTGTATGCTTGCTACTTCCAAACCAAAATTGCTTTCTTATGCTATTCGCCTGCACGTTGTCGCCAACAACACACATACGGGCTTTGGAATTACGTGCGTAGAATCAGCAAAATAAATTAACTTTATTTATATTTATGTGAGTGTCTATGGGCGGCGTTATCTCTTAACATCAGGTGAGCCTCTTGCGATTGCGCCCTATTCTATATTTGAAAACCCCAAAAACCTTATTATTCCAGATTCACATAAATAATTAAAATCACTAAAGCAACTTAACCCTTTTAGAACCTTAAGAAATAATATAATATCTAAAAAGGCAAGGAAAGCAGTAATGAAAAAGTGTCATTTTTCACGCTTTTAACAAATCTTACGATCCGACCCTTCTAGTCGATTTGCGTTTGCCGACGACACAGAATTCATTGAATCATGAAATGATAAACCATGGTTAGCGGTTTAAAGAAATATTGATTTCTAACGACTTCAATGTTGTGCATTCTACAGAGAACTAGAACTACGACCTTTTCCTCTGAATCATTTAATGTTCATATATTTCGGTTCCTTCGGTCATAGTGTTCGTTACACATATGTGCCTTCGTTAGTACATATTTTTGGCACATAGATATATTAATAGCAGTGTTGATATATTAATAGTGGCTTCAGCATGCTGAGGTCGTGGAATCATGTTGGCTCCAGAACCCTCAGCACACACACAGCAGTCTTATTTATTATTTTAAGGAATTTATAGTTAACTTTGTTATGGGCTCATATTGCTAGAGCGCGGGATAAAAGATGGACACTACGAGTAGAAATAACGAAATAGACTGGACCTACTGGAAAGAGATGTATAGGACGACAAAGGGGGAAAACTGGATGAATGTTGCTCTAGACATTAGACAAAGAGAAATGGAAAAATATGGAGGAGGCTTTTACCCTAAGAGGCCATACAAAAACTAGACCACTAAAAAAAATGTAACTTAAAATTTTTAAAACTTAAAATTAATATTAATAATATTTAATATTTTTTTTTAATTAGGCGACTGCTATGCTTTGGGTATCGGGTTGGAGTCAGAGCATAAGTTTATAGGAATATTTAAATTTTTTCTCTGCCGGTAGGGCTGTACACTCCCAAGTCCTTAACATGGGCACGGTCGAACTTTTAAGGTAAGCAGTGAGTACCTTGGAAAATAGATGTGGCCGAAGATCTGTCGTAAGCCGGGGGTGCAAGTTTTAAGTGGTAAAGCAATTCAACATCTTTTTTTGAGTTCATACTAATAAATTTATTTTTTGGTTTTCAATTCATTCCTTGTACCTATAGTGAAAGGAACATAGACGGTACATAGGGTTGTACCTCCACTGGATTATTATCATAAGTTATGAGTGAGACAGATTGAGGACCAAAAAAATAAGGAAAGAAGAAGAAGAAGATCAGCTCGTGAAAGAGACGAGTGGAAAAAAAGGGGGGAGGCCTATGTTGGAAGACATCCTGACAACTGGCTGTTGATACCTAGTGTAAAAAAAATATAGTTAAAATCTCGTTAATGTACGTATTTGGTTTGTGAATTAATACTATTTTTATTATTATTAGAGTGAAGCGGCTATCTGGGTTTTTATATCATTTTGTCTGATATTGATAATTCCGTAGTACTTGGCTTGTAACCCGATAGCAATAATTCTATTTAGATGTTAAGCGCTGAATCACACTTGTCACCAACCAGATATGAATTTCAAATTTACTGAATGTATGCAAACGTTTATCCACTACTATTATCTATTGTTTTCAAATTGAAGTTGAGGTTTTTTGCTATAAAGCCTAGAATTATTGCTATATTTTGTAAACGTAACGCAGATTTTTCCACAACTGAGCGGTGCTTAGAGCAAATTTTTTCCTCGTCCCTATGTGAAACCAGCTGCCTACTGAAGCATTTCCAAACCAATTCAACTTAGAGTCTTTCAAGAAAAGAGCGTACAAACTCTTATTAATTTTCTTATTTCACCGTTCGAGAGAATGTTAAATGTGCATAGCCAGGTGCATCGAACCTACGACCTCTGGGATGGCAGTCACGTGCTAAAGCCACTACACCAACACTGCATTGATCGATAATAACAGGTCTTAACTCTCGTCTATAACAGATTGTTCATAATATCTAACAATTCTTGTCAGATAAATTAAATTCCACCCTATGACGTGTTTAATATTAATATTTGGTTAACAATAAACTAATGAACATGAACAATGACAGATTAAAACCATCAATCATCTTAATATAACAATGAATATGAATAATAGTATAATTTGATAGCTTATTCAGTAATCCATAGTGTTTTTAATACCAGAGTATAGTTCCCGCTAAGAGTTAGATTCAGAATCAAACGTTTGACTTCCGTATGCCAAAAACGTGTTAGAGAGGTTATCAGAAGGAAACAGCTGTTTATGTAGTTTTATGTAGTTTTAAGTAAATATATATTATTAAATATTTGTCAGTATCTTTTGCCTTTAATTGTAAAAAATTTCATTAGTGTTATTTATAGCTTGCGGCTGACTTTCATCATCGGACATTAAGGCTTATGATATTCCATCCATATGACTCCATTTCCATCGTTACACAACTTAGTGTTTTTAAACTTTGTGCATAAAGCTACTTAACAAAGCTACCTAAGCATAAAGCCTCCAAAATTTAGTGTTTTTTTTATTCGTCATCTATATCAATGACCAAGCATTTCTGGTAAAAGAGCTTCACAAGATTTAGCTTCATTTACAGTGAAACGACAAGACACATCACTTGATAATGTAAACAGTGCCATCTCTAGTGTAGTTCACTGGTTGAATACAAATAATCTTAAGCTCAACGAAATGAATGCAAAATATATTAAGTTTGCAACAACAACAGTAAAATGTAGTAATACTCAAACAAACAGTGTTGTTGGTATTGTTAGGGAAAATCTCTGGAATGGCTAAACGCTGCAGCATTTGCTCTGAAAGTAAAGCTATTTTAGTTTTTTTTTTATTAAGTTTTAATCCCAAGGATTAGGATCATTTAAATATTTGTCAAATTTATAAAAAAAACCTTTATTGATAACTTTACGTTTAACGAGGGCTTTGAATTTATTCAGTGATAATGCTCTAATTACATTTGGGAGTTTGTTGTAAAAGCGAATATAATTTCCATATAAGGAGTGGTTTATCTTTTGGAGCCTGGTTAGTCGTACGCTTAAATTATTTCTATTTTGAGTATGTCCATCGGTGGTTACACTCTCAAGATACACCATGCAGATAGAAAACATATATTTTAATAAATTTCTCCTTGAGTCGGTAACTATTGCCCGAGTATCGTGGTCAGCTGTATAGTGAGATCTGGCGATAATAATTTTCCTCCACCAATATCGGTCCTGTATTTTTATAAAACTGTTTGAAGTTGGAGTGTTTGATCAGTCCATCTCGTTGGCGTACGTCCGTCCACGCCATTTCCACGTAAAAAAAAAAAGTGGCGGAAAGTTTATTGCCAGTTCTTCTCTTCCGTTCTACGCCCTTGATTTGAGAACTGGCAGTAAATGTAAAATTAGAAGCATTTAATGTATGTGTTTTTGACTTTTGACACGTGATCTTCTACCTTCGGTGTTGCCAATAACTATGAGGGTCTCTAGGTTCTCATTGCAGCTACACATTGTGTGACCAAAGTACGAAATGATGCGTTTCAATGTACGTCTCTTACTGTTACATTCCGTAGCTCAAAGGCGAAAGATAAATAGAAAACTATTTTCCACAAAGTTTGTGCATTTAAAATCTTTAGCAGAATAAAAGCAGTTCTGAAATGTCATCATTAGCCATCTTCTATTTTTCTTTTCACGCTATCGATGTCATTAGTATTGCAAACATTTCTCTCAGTTGACGTTGCCACATGAATACAAAACACAATACTTCATAGAAATTACATTCCAATTTTTTATGTGATACGAATTTATTAAACAAGATTAAGTTTATAATAAGTAAATAAGAGCAGTGTTGGCCTAGTGGCTTCAGCGTGCTCTCATACCTGAGGTCGTAGGTTCGATCCCCGGCTGTCAACCAATGGACTTTCTGTCTATGTGAGCATTTAACATTTGCTCGAACGGTGAAGGAAAACATCGTGAGGAAACCGACATGTGTTAGACCCAAAAGGTCGACGGCGTGTGTCAGGCACTGGAGGCTGATCACATACTTGCTTATTCGATTTAAAAATGATCATGAAACAAATTCAGGAATCTGAGGCCAAGGCCTAAAGAGACCTGATTTATTTATTTATGTTTATAATATTTCTTTAATAGATTTAATGATTTTTACATTATTTTCATAACTCGATTTTGCAAGTTCGTTTAAGCATCGTGGTCACAAGTTGACAGGTTGACAGGATTGATATTATTATTTTGTTTTGTCATTACTTATTCAATTATACCTGTTCTTTTATAAATGTATGTCTTTTAATATTCTGTTTACTTTTACGTCAATTTTTTTGCCATGATGGTTAACGGTATAATAATGTAGATAGTCATTTAAATTTAAATACAATGTTTAAAGCGCTCAATAGCCATTTTTCATAGTACCTAGTTTTAATCAACAATACTTGATATTAAATATATACTAAACCGTGGCAGTGCCAACGTAGGAAAATCTATTTCCTTAAGTTTCGTGTTACTATTAAGTAATCTATTAAAGTAAATTGGTAGGAACCAGGTCACGCAACTTGCGGTGTCAAGGTGATTTACTGGTGTTGGAAGTGCGTAACCTTTATTTTCCCTAACTTTACGCATATCTGTAGTTCACTGTACATTTGTGGTTATTAAAACCACATTACACACATTAATAGCTGAGTTTCATCATCGGACTTTGAGGCGGCATATGAAATTCCACCTCTTTGACCTCGATGTCCGTCGTTACACAACTGAGTGTTTTTAAGGTACTTTGTGCATCAAGCTTGCGACCAGAAGCTGAGTGCGAAGTAAACCTAAATGCCTTAGAAATCTGAAACAGAATGCCCGATAGATTGTTTGTTTCACGTTTTGAAAGCAAATTTTCTTAATAAAAGTAACTAAACAATTAAAACATTTTCTTTTTATTTGGACCTCAATATTAGAACAAACAGATTGACGTACGTAGGAAAAATGAAAAAGGGTGCCGTTCCTACAACACGTGGACACGACCAGCGTCATCAAGTATAAAAATTGTAAAAATAACAAACATCCTACGCTAGATTCTTTTGCAAAAATTACCATCGTACGAATGAAATAAATACAATTTTGAATTATTTTGTCTCAATAAATTTTTACATCTAACAATTTTAAGGTATCTTAGACTGTTGTTATTTTAACTTCAACGAAATAAATATAAAATAGTATAACGAAAGAGATCAATTAATGAAATTTAGAGATGTTTCTTCTTCTTCTTCTTGTAGTGCCTCTCCAATACTGGAGGTTGGCGGTCAGCTCGTCATGCACCTTCTTATTCTTTGCCAAGCGCATCAGCTGTCCGCTGGCCACTCCCGTCCATTCTCTGATATTGCGGAGCCACGACTTCCTCCTTCTGCCAGCGCGTCTTTTCCCCTCGATCTTGCCCATCCTGATGACTTGGAGAAGTCGGTACCGTTCCTGTCAAAGCACATGTCGCAAGTAACTTATCTTCTTCTTTTCTAGAGATGTATTCGGTTATCATGAATTTTATTCTAGTAAATATAAAAATAGAACTAGCAACTACGCCTTAGGTAGAAATATAATGTCGGAAACGAGTGCTTAAGGGATCTAGCTCAATCGTACAGTCTTTGAGCCGTAAGTTCTCACGTTTCCTTGTACTTTATATTTCGAATTGTGCAAATGTGAAATCATAAAAGGTTCTTGGAAATTCCTCATACATTTCTGTCTTTAAATATTATAATATTGAATTTTAATATAATGTAAAGGTTTGATAATATCATTTTTAATAAACTAATATATCATATACATATAATAAAACAGACATTATTTGACGATAATACAACAGAAAGATAAACGGAATATTAATACTATAGAATTGTATTACCTTTAAACCTAATAACTTTTAAAATATGTAACATTGAAAAAATATACAGAAGAATTACTTGTGGCTTATGTGTGCGACTTCAGACTTTGAGGTCGTATTTCAACTACGGCTAATTAATAATGGAAAATATTGGTAGGGAACCTCCATGCCTTCGCCTTGAAACGTCGACGGAGTGTCAGGCTTCAAAGGGTCATTTGCCTATAAAAAAATAAAAAAGGGTACGCGCGTAAGAAGCTATACTTCTTTGGCATCATTAAAAATAGTTTTTGATTGCATGCAAATAGTTAATTACAATTAAATAATCAAATACTGGAAAAGGAGTCATTATAGTCAATAAAGTTCAGTTAACATTTGAAAAATTAAATAAATAAATAAATTATTTTCTTACATTAAGTGTAACATAAACTCTATTTTTATTCGAATGTTGTTTATTAAATTATGTCCAATGGCGTAGCATCCTCCGTGGGCAACTTCATTCATGTTAATTCTGTGTCACGGTGCGCGTGCATCGTAAAATTTCACTCTCATCAATTTTTCATAACGCGCCTAAAGAAGTATCATAAATAATCTTCAAAAATATCATAAAACAGATACAGAAATTTGCCAAGACAGAGTTGTTTTTTTTAAATAAAAAAATGATTGTAATATATTAAAAATATATAATATAAAATCTTTCTCTTTGTAAAATCCATCTCATTTAAATATCATTTGATTGCGGCGAGTTGAACAATAGAAATGATGATTAAAAGAAATAATTCAAAAGAATATAAATTAAAACTCTTTGACCGAAACCTTCGTATTTTTATTAAAAGTCGGCCGTGTGTAATTTTTATATTACTAGCTTAAAAAAACGTTGTATACGTCTTCTAACTTCATTTTTTATATTATTTGAAACTCATTTGTTTGTTAGTGCTTAAGGGGCGCGATTTCTATAATTGTTTAATAAACATATGAAGATATTTTATTATACTTTCGCTCTTTTCTAACAACTGTGACATCAAATTGTTTTTACCGATGTAACAGACACAAATATTTCCAAACGAATAAGGCTTAGGGCCTTCGAGTGACAAGTGTATCCCGTAACACGCCTCCAAATTTTCCTTGTGTTGTCCCGGGGGGCGGTTAGAACTTTATTCTCGCTGCGTCACTCGTGTGTCATACAAAAAATGTAGAATACATCTTCACCACGTTTACACGAATTTGTAATGCTTTAAGAAAGATCAGTGTTGGCCTAGTGGCTTCAGCGTGCGACTCTCATACCTGAGGTCGTAGGTTCGATCCCCGGCTGTGCACCAATGGACTTTTTGTCTATGTGCGTATTTAACATTTGCTCGAACGGTGAAAGAAAACATCATGAGGAAACCGACATATCTTAGACCCAAAAAGTCGACGGCGTGTGTCAAGCACTGGAGGCTGATCACCTACTTGCCTATTACATTAAAAAATGATCATAAAACAGATTCAGAAATCTGAGGCCAAGGCCTAAAGAGGTTGTAGCACCACTGATTTTTTTTAAAGAAAGATGGATCTATTTATTATCCATCACTGAATTTCTTGTAAATTTTAAACGCCGAAGATTATATTAAGAAGATTACGTTTGAGGGATTAATTTGAGCCGCACTTGACTTGCAAATTAATCTAAGTTCAATCTTGAAGCCTCAAGCACTGATTTAAGATGGGCTCGATATTAAGAAGTAGTAAGTGACACTTGAGAGAGAATAATTCAATGTTATATTAATCTATATTAGGTTTGGAACTCATAAAATTATTAATGTGTCCTTTTATTTTATTATCCTTTTCACTATTTACATGTGTTTGTCTAAATATATATGTATATGTATTTTATGTATATATATGTCTAATGTATTTTTGCACTTCTTGCGCTTATCTTATCCAATTTTTTTTCGCACAGTGGTTGCCTGAAAGCGATGACGCCGCCAGTTGCCCTTTATTTTTTTAATTGTAGTACAATGTGTTAATAGTGTTAATAAATAAATAATTAATTAAATTCGGTCGACAAGGACAACTTTGAATTGATATTAAGTACTTTTCCATTTATTTATTTAGTTATTAAGCTTACGACATCACACACAGTACTTAATCTACTAATTATTTTACAAAATCTTACTTCTAAAATGTGTGAAAGTAAACGTACACATAAGTTTGCCATTTTTGACCAAAAAGTATTCATTGCAGCTGTTTTTCCAGATGTCTTGAAAACCGAAATTCTGCAATTAAAAGCATAATTCCAAAAATACCTTCGTAGATGGTGAAACCTTTTTCCAGTGATTAATAGTATTGTAATAAGAAACCATGTCTAGTAGATTTATAACCTGATACTGAGTTCCATTTGTCAATTCCTTCTGGGTCACTCGTTAACTTATAACAAATGGTTACACGTCAACAATGGTTATGGGAACCCAACCCGTGTCGTGATGAATAGAAGGATTGTCTCCCTATTGATCAATGATTGATATGTCTTTCTTAATACTTTAGATTTGTTAGTGTCCAAATGTGTGCGCTACGTAAAGAAGTTTGAGATTCTACGCGTACTAAACATTAAAATGGAAATTCATTCTATGGTGTTTTGGCGATCGTTTCTATTAAAATAACATGTAGCACCATCTATTAGCATTGTTTAAAACCATGAATTATTACTACTAATTTTGAAAACTTCCTTAATAATTACATATTCCTTTATTTGTTACGCTTGTAGCTAAATTGATTTTTGCTTTGCATTTTTTACTATACTTTCTCGTGGGAACTATACGTATATGCATGAATATGGCTGTCGTGAAAGTGAAATAAAAAAATACTACAACAATTGGTTAAAATTACAATAGTTAATAAAATACCTTATTAAAATTACAATTAAAGTACCTATGTACTATATTAATTTTAATAAAATTCGCATTTATACACGTTAAAAAGTTTTGTTTAAATACAAAGACGCTATCGTATTAATGAATAATATATCAGTACTTCAATAATAGGATTGCTAAAGTTCTAGGAAATTTCGCTTGCAGTCGTGAATAATGACGTAGCAAAGTTTAAGCTCACAAAACAGGCTTTCACCTGTCTAATAGTTTTAGTGGAATATACGAAAATCTAGATATTAAAACATGAAGGTTGTTGTACCGCTGGGTATTTGGTTATGGTTAGGCCCGGTTTAACTTTGATTTGTACTTTTGGCTAATAAAAAATAATGTTTTTTTAGATTTTAGTTAGTATATTTCTAGTGTTATATGATATATATGTGGTTTGTTAATTATGCACTTTTTATTTTTTACCGTAAGTATGTATTTCTATTTTATATTTTCCCTACACCCTTGTGTGTTGCCTTGAAGAAATCTCTTGGGATAAGGCCACCCGTTGCCTAATAACTAATTTAACCTGTTTTTTTAAAGGTAATGGAGTGTAAATAAATAAATGGTGATATGAGTGAGCCACACCATATATAAATAATATATACATGAAAAAAAAGTTTTTTGTTATCTTTTATATCGCCAGTATAAACATTAATTACTACAAATGCGATTTAATAAACAGTTTTATTTACGCATTCGCTCAAAGTTATTTACTTCATTATTGCAATTTCAATATTTGCGAATCGTTCAGGATTTCGGATTCGATTAACAAAGAGTTAACGCTATATTAAAATTGTTTTTTTATTTCATTTAAACGTTGACTTAAAACACACTAGTGGGGCTGTGTGTGGGCAACATATTACGTAGCGTTTTGACGACTCATTGGTCTAGTGGATAGTACCCCTGACTGCAAAACCATGGGTCCCGGGTTCGATCCCCGTCTGAGACAAACATCGATGTGATGAGCATTTGGTGTTGTGCTTAGGTCTTGGGTGTTTAAATATGTATTTATATGCCTATCTATCTATAATATGTATGTATATCCGTTGCCTAGTACCCATAACACAAGCTTCACCAGCTTAGCATGGGACTAGGTCAATTGGTGTGAATTGTCTTTTAAAAAAAAAACTAACAGTCCATTCGTGTTATATATATATAGTGTATTCGTGTTATATAGAGATAGGGCTCGAACTTACGATCTTAGACCTCAGATGCTCAAGCCAGTTCATACTGTTAGATCATTACAAAATAATCATAAACAAAATACGGTGCCACATTCTTTATGGAAATGGAAATTCTAATTACTTTATTAACATCTGATTATAATAACACATGATTAATTTCGATATAGTTTTGGAATATAAGAACTGGCCGCCATGGTGTTTCATAATAAATTATGGTTATTGATTCGTACTAATAATAGAAATGTATTGGACGCTTACATTGACGTCACTTACTTTTAATACTGGTGCAAACGTAATGTATTTACAGTGATTTGGTATTTCTTTTCTAAATTAGAAACTAAGAATGATTATCTCTTAAGAAATTAACTGTTCACTTTTTTATTCGGAATAATTTCTGGTCTGCGTTATATTCTTTATTTCATGATTAATATTTAAGGGTATGAGAGTCGAATTAATTGTGTTCTTTTGTTATATTATTTGACTAAAAAAACTTATCAACATCCTTTAAAATATCTTTAATAGTGCTAACCTAATCTTATCGCTAATCGCTCTAAACGCTAATCTTTAATAGAACTAATTATACGAGTATATCAAGTAAGCCAACTTGTCCTTATTAGTAACTAGATATACCTTATAGAAGGTACTATACATATTACGTATATAAGGTACTATACGCCATTTGTGTTGGCAATTGCTAATTAGCCAAAAATAAATGTGCGTCTAAGTGCGGAAACTGATTTCACACTACAAACATACATACCCATTAGTGTACTTATAATATAGTACTCATAAGTACTACATAAAATGCTACTAATAATTTGATAATACTATCAAACATGGAATTTCTCATTAATAACCTACCTTGCTGGTGTTTGCAACGTGAGTCGAGAAAGTCAGTTTTACTTGTGACTTGTTGGTCAAAAATCTATCAGCTTTAAGTCAAAGTATTTTATATTAATACTAGCGGATCCGACAGACGTTGTCCTGCTTGATATTTCAAGCGATTAGGATATAAAAGTATGAAAGTACCAACTACAGCGCCATCTATCGAGCTGATTTGTGAATCTAAACCATTCCCAGATCCCCTTGAACACACACAAAAAATTTCATCAAAATCGGTCCAGTCGTTTGAGAGAAGTTCAGTGACATACACACTCACAGAAGAGTTATATATATAAAGATTCTGATATGTAAATAGTTGCTCCGAGCTACGTTTTAACGTATAAGCCTCATCCCTGAGGTCGTATATTCAATCCCCGGACCTGTGCACCAATGGATATTCTATCTTTACGGCATTTAACACTCGTTTGTACGGTGAAGGAACACATCATGTGGCATGCATCATATTACCTACATGTCTATTAAGAAAAATAAATTATCACGAAACAGATACGCCAAGATTTATACCATACCATACCCATTTCTCATTAATATATAAATAAAGACGCGATTCTTATAAACTTGAACACGTAGAAAAAAAAACCATTTAATTAATATAAACCATTTATTCTGTAATACGTAATGAATTTACCATTGTAATACAAAATAAGCCATTAATTCCAACGAAGCCTCTTGATAAATGGCGGTTATTAACTGAGCTGTCATTTTCACTTGTTCTTAACGATACTCTTCATGGCGGGAATAAAATATAATGATGTTATTAAGGAAGATGTCTTGTTAATAAGAATGGAGGGTAGGTTTTATCATTAACTATGAATCATTACGGTCAAGCGTGTTTTTTGCAATTTACATGGGTCAAATTGTTATTTACGGAACATATGCAGAAATATGTCTGCCCCGTAAGGGAGGGAATAGCGCATCTAACATCTATTGCGTGTTGTCCCCACGAGAATGTAAGTGCGTGCTCCTATTTCACCATGCCTACTGCTGATAGAGGACAAATAAAATGTTTAAAGAACTTTATTTCTCATTACAAAAAGGAATGTATTTTATTTACATGAGAAACTTAATATGTATATACGAAAGAGATACACGTCACCATTAGCCGTCCCAATTTTAGTCTACTAGGCTCATTCTGATATGAATCTTTAATGCCCTTTTGAATTTGTTGGACTTTGTTTTTTCATTACTAATTAACTATTAATTACTTAAGATGTCACGTGGAACATGGTGTAATAGTTGCAGCTCCTTACAAACATTGTGTAAAACAAATAACTTGGCGATTAAAAAGGGTGGCAGAGAGTTTATTGCCAGTTCTTCTCGTCCGTTCTTCGTTGATTTGAGATCTGGCAGTAAATGTAGAATTAAAAGCATTTAGCATTTAATATGTATTTCTGTATTGACGTTCATAAGTGTACATTGTGTTACCTAAATGAATTAGGACGCAAGTTACTTGATTAAAGAAACATAGTACATCGATTTTAGATATGTTAAAGCAATGAAATTGGATTTAGTAGAAAATCTTATCGTATATTAGTTATCATAATTATAGTAAATGTTTGATCTATTACACTGTTTGGAATGGATTGGAGGAGGCAAAATATAGTAATTATTCTTCAAAAAAATAATAGTTGGATGAATTCCTCGGCTAGTTCTTCTCAGACCAGAGCGATTAATTGTAAGTCTTATCTTCATGTGCGTGTGTCGATCAGACATTATAAATATAATATATTTTTTACGATCATAACAATAAAGATATTCCATAACTTACAAGGATTATTCGATCCGTTAGTAATATAATGAAACTCACGCCAAAGCATTAGTAATGTTCTCCCGATAAATCTTTTAAGCTGCCAATATTACCCGATATTACGAAAACGTCATACGCAAGGTTATTGGCAAGCTTATTACTTCGTGGCCAGTTAATTAAGTATACTTTGTGAACTACGTAATCAAAAACACAGAGGGTAGTCTCTTAATATAATGGTGCACCAATCAACGTTCATTTCGTATAATATATAAGGCTGTTAATCAGAAAACGTGGCATGGAATCATTACAATAAGTCCCAACACTTCACTTCTTGTGTGTGTAAAAATGCTGTGGTTCATTGAATGGTTTATGTCATTTTAATTCTAGAATTAAATTAATTTAAATAAAATAAATAATATAATATTTTATTTTATTGCTTGATTTAAGGAATTTTTCTTAGGTTCGTTATTACATCTTTAGGTTCTTTTTTACTTTTATATGTTACAATAGAGCCTTCTTACTCATGTTTTTCTTAGTTCAACATACAAGCCAATACTTGAGACCCACCAACTTGCCCACACACACACATAATAATATATAATAATCCTGAGTGAATATTAATTAATTAATTCATTCATTAGCCTTTATTGCTGACACCCAGTACAATGTAATAACAATTATTTAAGTTACATAAAAAAACACTTAATTCTAATACATAAATAAAACTTAATCTAATACGTCAATTGACCCGTTTTAGGTAGTCAGCGTGTCCTGTGACACATAGGCCTCTTCCAGCTGTTTCCATTCTTTTCTGATATTAGCTCTTCTTGTCCAAGTTGTGCCTCCTATTATCTTTATATCGTATGCCCATCTCCTATTATCTTTATATCATCTCCTTCCAGCTCAGAATATTAATTAATAAATATTAATTAATAAACCTTAATTAAAATACTTATGTATCCCTTGTTGACATAAATATATCTTAATTTAGCGGCTTAAGTAATATTTAACTCTTAATAGACGATTTGTATCGCTGATGTTAGAAACAAGCCATTCCAGAGTAACGGACGTATTAACCTAATTACCTGAAAACAAGGTCGACATTTGAGGAATTTAGAAAATATTCGCTGTAAGCTAGCTACGATTTACGTAGCATTTTGCTACGCCGTAGGCTATTACAGAACTAATTACATTAATAACGACAAGGCTACACTTGCGTTCCTTATTAAGAAAAACAGTTTTTTGTCATAAAAAATTAGAACATATTTACGTTCCATTGCTTAAATTACCAATTTGCGTTAGTGATTAAGGGTGAGATTAATTATTGAGGTCATGCATTCGATTACTGGTCAATTAACGATTTTTCGTTCTATATAATAAAAAGAAATTAAAACATCATTAGGAAATTGAAATCTTTTATAAGTAACTGATATTGTTGGTATATAAGTTATCATATAAGTTGAGTTTACAACTTCAGTTACCGTTTATATAAGTGTTAGTAAAGATTATTTACCAAGCTTTTATATAATTAATAGATTTATAAATCTACTAGCAGACCGGCCAAGCTTTGCTGTGGCTAAGGTTTTTGTTATATTTCAAAGTAGCAAACTATTTAAGGTAAACCATAGGAGAGCACCAGCCATGAGGACCACCATGCTTTTTTGGTGGTTATGCCATTAAATTGTAGCATATGTGAATCGTTGGTACTTTCAACACAGCGCCATCTGTTAGAATTGTGACTATCAAATAATAAACAAATATTTTGCAATAAAATAATATTGCGGGTATAAATTGAGATATAAGCTATCCTATTTTTTAAGTTGGATCAAACTACACACGGTGTGCAAATTTGATTGATATCGGTTGGGTAGTTTAGGAGTCCATCGCGAACAAACAACGTGACACGTAATTTATATATATTGAGATTTTGCAGAGGGTCATAATTTTTCTTAGTTCTTTCTTAGTTTTATAAGCGTGATGATTCTCTATGTTCGGGCCAAGGCTGGTACACGTTATCTTCAGGAACTTGTTTAATTTTTAATTCCACCCAACATTGTAATCGAATTAAGTGTAATGAAGGAAAACAGGTCTAACGCTACGAAATTTGAGAGAGATTTTATTAAATTAATGATAATGTTTCCCTCTGTAATTTGCTTTTTATGCTTAATTTACCTATATTATGTCGGATACCAGTACATGGTCGAGTATCTGTTTAGCGCCATAGTTTGCTAATGGTCTCGGTGTGACTAAGTTCATGGGCTAATAGAAAGTTTTCGTTTTCTCAAAAAAAAATCTATCAGACTGTGCAAGTAATATTTTGGAAGCAGCTTCTACCGTTATAGAACGATAAAACAATGGTTTTACAATACATTTAGGGGTCCCACACAAAACCGCGAATTCGCATCGCATCGCAAATATCTGCGAATCCGCACGAACGCACCGCAAGAATTTCCGATCTGCTTCGCATCGCACATTCCTGCGATATTACGTCCTCCTTGGTGACGCCATTTTAGTCCGCTCTGAGACAGCTTACAGCTTGCGCTTGCTTTGTTTTTAAAAAAATGGCGGAATATGATATAGATTTTCTAATATCTTTAACTGACGAGCGTCTCGTCCTTTGGGACACAAGTGATGAACATTATAAAAAATAAATTATAATAAATTCTCCCCTTGTGCGATCGTTTTTGAAGGCATGGTGATAATAAACTCAAAAGCTCTTCAAATGAAGATATGCTCATTCTAAAATAATAAAAAAAATTATCTTCTTCAGTTCTCAACGCATAGAACTTTTGAGTTAAAACACGTCCAGTACGGCTGACTACGAAGGAATGGTCGCCCTACCAAACGGTTTGTCGCACTAAATCGTATCGCAAGTTCCTGCAATGCGAATTCGCATCGCATCGCATGGCAGTTTTGTGTGGGAGCACTTAGTATAAATAATATTCAAACAAAGCGTGTTATGTTAGGTAAGCTATCTTACAGTTAGTCGTTGACCTATATTAGACAGTTGAGTCGCGTCTAGAAATACAAAAGCTCCAATCATTAGCATACATTTATTATTACTCTGGAATACTACGAAAGCAATTGATGTATGATCGATATGATAAGTTCATGAGTCATGTTCACGATCTATCACGACTTGTGAATTAAGTTTTTAATATCACCTAGTTACAACTACTATTCACAATTTAACTAATGCACTGTGATAATTACAGCGTAAATTCGATTATAGGAAATATAAACAAAAGAAATTACTAAATATGTTGCCATAGTTTTCCGATGCGATTTTGTTTACATTAATTTTATATTTGTCAACATTTTACTGTGGAACTCAAACCTGGCTAAATTGTAAGTAAAAAATTTGTATTTAGGTTTAAGCTCTCTGCCCACTATCCCGTAGCATACCATGACCGTACTAGGACCGTTTCAGACAAAAAACTATTCTTTGTATGGAGAAGTATGAGACCATGCCCACTAGACCGTTCCGTCACCGGCCGACACCGTAGCGTGCCATGCACGGGCCGTCAACTATTCGTCGGAGGGAATATTTTGCCAGTGCGGACACGCTACGTGCATGGCACGCGACGTTGCCAGACCGGTGACTGAACGGGGAGTATGACCGTTACAAACCCGTTTTAAATGCGTTAAATTTGAATGTACACATTCGGAAGTACTGAAAAAACTTTTCTCCGTCATCAACTAAGTGCCTGATTAATGTCCAATATTAACACTGATATTTGTACGAGAATGAACCGATGCCTTACGAGTGTATTGAAAAGATTTCTGCCGTGTCACATACGGGCATCATACACATTAAATACGGGTTACATACGGGTTGTAAACGGGTTCAGAACGCTGTCGGCCCGCTTCAGTGGGCGAAATAGAGCGTACCGGATTGCTTTCCGTGCCTGATACGTTCCTAGCACGGTCATGGTATGCTACGGGATAGTGGGCAGACACCTTTAACGACATTTATTCTCATAACAAACAATAGTCACTTACATGAGAACTTATATACTAAAGATACGTTTATCACGTTGTGGGCTAATGAAGAGCTTCAGGGATGAATTAGCGAAGTAGAACTTGGGTGGACTTTCATTTGAGTAGAGAAGTGGGATCACTCAAGAGATGCTCTTTTAGTCTAAATTTAAATATTGCCAGGCTGTCTGCACTTTTTTACCGTAATTTGTTCTAAACTTAGGTAAAATTAGATTGTGAGGGCGTCGTGAATTGCGCGTCTGAATTTGATTTATTTTAGTGAAAGTAATTTTAATAACTAAGGTAAAATAGTCGTATAAGCCAAGTTTCATCAAGGATAGTTATATTTGAATGTTAATAAAGTCTGAATTTATTAAATCCATTTTAATTGTTACAGAAAAGTAATCCCGCTGCACATAGTCGAAGAGGACAGCTATGAGAAGGACGTACTTTTCTACGTCAATATCGGTGACCCAGAGTTGCTTGATGGTATGTATATATATATGATGGTTTCTTTATTCAATTTTTCCATAATAATATAAAAAAATAGTATTATCTTAAATTAAAGCACATTAGCACTTTATAAGGTCCTTCTTCAAACTTGTATTCAACTGATTTAGTTGTATGGCAAATAGGTTTCATATAAACTTTTAAATTTATTAGGCAATTTTGAGCCGTATTTTTTTTTTACAGCTGGTTTGAATAGTACTGAAAAGGGTCAGCACGGAACTCTTAAGTTTGTTTAAAAATATGTATCATATATTATACATATGTAACATAAAATGCATTGATTAAATTGTAGTTTTTTGGCTTAAATAAGTAACAAATTTTATATCCTTAATTGTGATGTTAAATGAAATTTTAATTATTTTTGCCTTTTAATTATGGACAACAAATTTGAAAAAGGACTTAATTGGAATCACTTTACAACTGAATTAATCAGTCATTAATTTAATTATGCGTTAATTAATAATAACTGAAGGTTGTAGATTGGTGAAGCATGATATTTATCAGTATATTTAATAGATATCTTTCTTTCTGTAGGATGTTATATTATTATTTTTTTATATAATACTAAATAAAACTAATTAAAAAAATAACTTTCTCTCATGTTCTTAATTTCTTTTTAAAATAAGACGACGACACCTGAGCTATGGAATTGGTTGTGTTAATGTATTAACGAAATATTTTCTGTTTTGACCCATTATATTATTAGTATTGAATATAATAGGTTGGAGAACAAGTTTCTTCGCATTTTTCAAGAACAACATTTTTTAATATAGTTTATTTACAATTAACTAAAGTATGTAGGTACCATTTTGTTCGATAACTTTTTGCCATCTTGTAGGTAGGGATATGATTCCATTGCTATAGACATTTTAGGGCTTCTGATCAAAATACCGCGACAATTGGTTTTGGCAGTCCTCTTGTGATGTTAGTTAGTTTTTGAGTTTAACCTTTAAATGGGAAATTGTGTACAAATATAGTACGCAAACAAGTCCTCTACAGTGTGACAATAACGTACTCACCAAAATAAACGACTTCGAAACAGATTTTCCGAAATGGAAATCTTTTTTGACATCGCCGAAGGGTAAATAATAAAATGGCGTCCTATCTAAATTGACAAAGGACATGTTGTGTTTTGATTCGACAGTTTCCCACGTAACCTGCAGGATATTGGATTGACTTTTTATTAACAATTGTAAATATAGTTCCACTATCGGAAAATGATATGATTTTCACGAGAGTAGTTCAGATTTTCTATTTATGTTTATTAATATCTATTCCGTATTGAATAAATGAAACTCAAATCTAATCTTGACATACAATTATTTTGCATATGTACTGGCTATGCTTGCGATCATCCGTTATAAAACCCACCAAACGTTATGCGACCATCCGGTAGGTGGCGCTGTTGGGGTCCGGTGGCAACCGCTGCAGATATGCAAGCAACCTAGGTTTTGTTAGGAATTTAAAGTGCAAGTACAGTTTTAGTTAGGTCAGAAATACACTTATATCTGAAAGAGACAAAATAATTTATTTCACCAAAAAATATAGCGGATATACTGTGTAGCCAAAAATAGAGATTTTGCAATATCTTTATAAATCATTTTACTTTATTCGTACAAAATTCCAATAAAATTATTGAGGCGAAACTGGTAGAGAAGGGCTTTCAAATCATTTACAAGGTTAATGTAATAAAAAATGCCTTACACATTTTTGTGGTTTCTTATATATTTTTGTGAGGAAATTCTCTTTTTTGGATTCTTAACAAAGCTTTCAATTCCTTGTATTTGTATGTTATTTAATTAACAAAGAAAGTCATTATAGAATTATAAGAAAGTCGTTATTAGCAAAAGCACAAATTTCAAATTTAAAAAAGTCCATAATTCCATTGAGCTTTAGTCAGATTTAAGCTACCTTTGGCTTCAAAAGTAGAAAGTCATTAGTGGTATAAGGAGGAATGCAATTTCATCTAATAATCCCATAATACGTGCACACGTTCTAAGTTAGTATATGAAGCTTTAGTCAGTTTGAAGTCACCATCGGTTTCCAAAGTAGAATGTTATTAAAGGTGCAGGTGGAACTATAAATATGTGTGGTATTCAATAGAATCTGCGTTGAACACACAGCTACGATAAAACTATTTAATATAACAAAAGTTGCGCTACAACCTTTTTAGGTCTCAGATTTCTGTATGAGTTTCATGATAATTTGTCAATCTAATAGTCAACTAGGTGATCAGCCTCCTCAAACTCAAACTCAATATGTTTATTCATATAGATAAACTAGTACACTTGTGAACATCAAAAAATAAGTTTAATTAATTGTAAATTTACATTTACTACCATTTCGCAAGTCAAGGGCGTAGAGCAGGCAAGAAGAACAGGAAAAAACTTTCCGCCACTCTTTTTCATCGCTAAAATCAGTATCAAATCATCGCTCCTGTGCCTGATAGAAGCCTTCGACTTTTTGGGTCTAAGGCAAGCCGGTATCCTCACGATGTTTTCCTTCACCGTTCGAGTGAATGATAAATGCGCACACAGAAAAAAGTCCATTGGTCCAGCCGGGAATCGAACCTACGTCAAGGCCAACACTGCTCACAATATAAACATATATAAGTTTTGAAGTTCTGCTTGAAAAATCGGTAAATCACAGGCAGTTTTTACCTATTAAGTATGTAGGTCTAAAGGCGATATACAACATTTATCGTTTTTTATCGGTTTATCTGAATTATTTATAATACAGGCCCGAAAATGTCTGTAGTGAGGGATTACGGTATGTTTGATTTATCGCGGGTGTGCGTTTTTCTTCTAACGTAAAAACTGGAGATACGATCGGGGTTCATACTTTTAAACGAGCAACACATTACAGTTAATATTTTCCAAATAAAACTTCTTTAACGGATTTACTTACATCCAGTAATGTAAATAATATTGTTTTTTAAGATGGCGCCTGGTAAATAGTACTGGTGACCCCAGAGCTGGTTCTTTCCTCGACGAATAAGTATCGCAACAGAGCGAAGAAATGCTGCCAGCGTTACACTACGACAGGGACCAAACTTTTTAAATTTGTTCTAATGTTCTATTTATTAATTATTATTATGTGGTTGCGCCGGATTCTTATTTTATAATAATTTTTGATTTTTAAATAATGGTTGCTCAATACATATACCCATCCTAATAGTTCCTAGACGCATATCTCATTACCCACCTATTTTATGTCCCAATCCTATGAAGGTACTAGTTCCGGAACGGGCTATAGGTGGCGCGCACGATGATGAGTCTCCAACAAGAATTAATTAGTGACATTTTTGATGACCCGCGATATGGTTTATTCGCCGCACGCTTGCACCGCTTCCTTTTAAACATTTAATTTTTTTATTATAAACTTTAACTATATCTAAATTCATTAAACTTTAACTTTATTATAATTTGTGAAAGTGATTGTTCATTGATGTACAATAAAGTAATTTAGCCACGAGGTTGAAGGTACTGTGCCGACATCCTTTCTTTCTTTTTCCCGTTGTCCATTA
Source organism: Pieris melete (assembly GCA_963693345.1). Lineage (NCBI taxonomy): Eukaryota > Metazoa > Arthropoda > Insecta > Lepidoptera > Pieridae > Pieris > Pieris melete. Next base: position 1,356,791 of record CAVNZK010000003.1, read on the forward strand.
TTGAGCAATCATATTAGGTATCAATAAGAAAAATACAGTCCACTATATTACCAATTCAAAAAGTTAGTTTATAGGTATAAAGTTTATAAAGAGCTGGTTCTTTCCTCGACGAATAAGTATTGCAGTACAGCGAGGAAATGCTGCCAGCGTTACTCTGCGACAGGGACCAAACTTTTTAAATTTGTTCTAATGTTCTATTTATTAATTATTATTATGTAATTATATATTAACTATATAAGTTAAGAATATTGTAAATAATGTACCTTTTTGTGTTGGCAGAAAGGCTTTAATAATAATAATAGCCTTTCAATTCAGATACTTTTCCATTTAAAAACTCAACAATCTTCTTTGACGTATCTGTGTGCCCTTTTTTGGCAAAGGCCTCCTCCATACCCGCCATTTGCTGCCATGTACCTCTTGTTGCTTCTTTAATTGGTCTATCCACCTTCTAAGTTGTCTTCCTCTTTTTCGTTTGCTGTACCTTGGGCACCAGTTTAGTACTCTTGGCTCCACTTTCAAGACATCATATTAATAAGAGCATATCTAATAGGAAATAAACTATTTAACCACTAAGTTAGGTAATCAAGCTAAGATCTTAATGGATGCTGGAGCGTGTTTTTTCAGTATGCAAATATAGCGGATCGTTAAAACTGAAGGTGCAAAACCGACAAAGGTAGATATTTGTTATTCAAACCCCTGAATTATTTAGAAGGTCATTTTGTTTCGCAAAAGAAAAACATTACTCGCGGTAATATGATTGCTTTCGTATTCCATACTGAACGTTTCAGTATGTTATGACTATTTATAAGGAACTTCGTATAAAATTCAGCTCAAAAATAATCACATTTGTATATAAATTGAAGTGTAGCACACAAACTCAAACTGAAAATAACTTTATTCATATAGGTAAACTTATGAACGTCAGAAAAGAAGTTAAATAAATTGTAATACATTTACTACCAGTTCGCAAGTCAAGAGCGTAGAGTGGCCATTTATGGAGTAGATACTTTATAAATTTGTAGAAGGTCCCAGAGCTACTTACAGAAATATTTTCGAAACAATTCAACTCAGGGTCCTTCACTTCAAGCGTTCTCAAAGGGCACCTATCACCTACAGAGAGCGTCTATCGCCTTCAGTCTCGAACTGTGGATGACCTCTGCCTCATTCAGGGTCAAGTCAAGTAAGTCAAAAGGCTAGCAACGCACTTGCAAGCGAGCAAGTTAGCGTCCTGTCCGTTTTCAACAAGACAACAGTTTTGACGGCAATTGAACCTAAAAATTTTGGGTTATATACTTTTTACGATTAACTATATAATTTATGTAGTATGTTGACGTTTAAAAGGTCATTCCACGATGCGGAATATCTTATAATATATTTCATTAGCAGTGGTGGCTTCAGCGTGCAGCTCGCCCCTGAGATCGTAGATTCGATTCCCGGCTGTGCATCAATGGACTTTCTAAGTGCACATTTGACATTGACGCTGATCGCTTGAACGGTGAAAGAAGACATCGTGAGGAAACTGGCTTGCCTTAGACCCAAAAAGGTCGACGGCGTGTGTCAGACTCAGGAGGTTGATCACCTACTTCCCCATTAGATTGACAAATGATCATGAAACAGATTCACAAATCTTAGGCCCAGACCTAAAAAAGATTTTAGCGCCACTGATTTTTTTATGTATCATATGCTTTAATAAATACCTTCCATGCCCCGTTCCTTAAATCAGTTGTTAACTAACTGGGTCTTAGAATTAATATAAGAGTTTTAAAAGTTATACTTCTTTAGGCGCGTTATGAAAAATTTATGAGAGTGAAATTTAAAAAAAATTAAAATTGACACAAAATTAGGAGTGTGATTATAGCGTGCGCGAGCGAGATAGGAATAAGACAATCTACAAGTAAAAATAAATAGAATATGCGTGAAGTTCGTATGCCAAGAATTTTGAATGATCATAATGACATTTGTCATTTACCTTTTAAACAAATAAAGGAGTTTTAATTATTTTTTCAAAGAAATTTAGCAATGCTTTTTGAATTATAATCAGAAGTAATTTAAATTGAATATTTAAACCAATACTAATTAATATTTTGTGAAAAAACTGTGCTCATCAACCTTCCTAAGTGCTTCAATACAATTGAGGTTAACTATCCGTATGTATTATTATTATAGAGTAATGTTTTGATTAAAAAAATGACCACATTGTTTAATCAAAACATGTAATTTTTTGATTTAATCTAGCAAATATAAGGACAAGAGACAAAAAACAATTGATGAATCAGTGTAAGTGCACTTAATTGAATACAAAAAAAGAGTTGTCATCTTATCGCTGTGAAACATCAAAAACTGGAGGTGGAACAAAGCCAAACTATTTTTAATAATGCCAAAGAAGTATAACTTCTTACGCGCGTACATAAGTACACGCACCCTTTTTTATTCTATTTGTGTATGTATATATGTATTTTTTACACAACATATACATGGTTGATTATTATTGTGCATTACATAACTTGGCATTTAGTTTGTATGTCGATTGAGAATGAAAATACATGATCGATTTTTCTTTCCGTGAATGCGATTACTGTATCGTACCCTGTTATTTAGTCACAACCATATTTAACCAACCACGTAGGGGTCCAAATTATGTTTGTCCTTTCCTTTGAACTTTCAACCCTTAAAATAGCTCAGGTGTTGGGTGTTATCATGACTCGCGGTATTCGCGTATTGCGGGCGCTAAATTATAAATAGCAACTTGACAGCAATAGACGGTTAATTATTAAGAAAAAAAAAAACAAGATTATAGTTGAAGAACAAAACAGATTTTTAATGGAATTAACTATTAAGTATGTTACAGTAGAGCTGGGAAATAGGTATTTTTTACATAAAACGGTTCCTAAACCTTAAAAATAATTAATTGTTATATTAAATAAATACATTTTTTTATTAAATAAATTAAAATATATTCTAATCTATTAAAGTAGTTTTCTATCAACTGACGTGTGGTTACTGAACCTGTTAGTTAATATTTTCAAATCAATCAGTATGAATATTCTATAAACATTTTTCGTTAATTTATGTAAATTTATATTGCAAATACACCACCGATATACAGGATGTCGTATTTGATTAACCTGGTTTATACAGGGCTACAATTTACGGCTGGGCGGGAAATAAGGTTAATTTGATTGTGTTGATTTGCACGATGCCAACGTTTATAAGGTGAATTGGCACATTTGTGTAAGTAGCAATTCGTAAGATGACTTTATACATAAAATATTACCTATCTCGCCTGAATAAATCATCAGCTTTTTTTAAGCAGCGTTTTTTAGGTTCCGCGAGAATTTTATACATACAATTTTTGCTTGCCAATGTGATATGAAATAAATTAAAAATCGAGTCATATTCTTCGTAATCCGCCATTAGATTTTTCCACCCCTGATATACATATTTATCAGTACCATTTAATATAGTACATAAGTTTTGGTACATATAAAAGGCGATAAAGTAATTAATTTAATTCTAAAGAAAACTAGATTTAACTGATGAGATAGTCTGTAATTCAAAGCATTTCTTGTTTTTTTAGTTACTAGGGTCGCCTGAAAGAGATTGCTTGTTAGCGATAAGGCAGGCCGTTGCCTCCTTAATGAATGTTATCTATATATCTATCTCATACGTTATGCATCAAAGTGTTAATAAAAAAAAAATAGTTGTAAATTGGGAGGTGTACAAGCGATAATTGCATAACTACACTATGTATCTATGTATATTGTACAGGTACGCCACGCCCAGATATTATATTATAATTAAAGTATACTAACCATGTACAAATAATCGAATACACATACATATGCACGACGGGGTTCTAATTTATCCTTACGTACACTTGTGGTGTTCCAAGGCCGACCGACCCAATGTTTCGTTTTCGCACTTACCGCGTCTATTATTTTATATAGTTACATTATCATACTTTACGGATTAAGAAATATTGCTATAGTCAAGATCAATTTTAATAACTCATTTGGCAAATTAAATGTTATATAATAATTAAATAGTTTATTAAAAATTATTATCCTTATTTTTCCTATTTACATTTAAATTTATTGCTTACTTATGTTCAAGGCGATTTTTCATCATAATTAATTGTTTGTTAATGTGATTGTTTTATAATCACTTTTATTTCACTTTTTCCAGTTTTTTGGTTTATCAGTCATCCTGGTCTTGTAAACCAAATAACCTTGTTTCTAAGCAAGTTTTGGAAATGTAAATTTAAAATGATTTTTGAAAAATGGCCTTTTTTTATGCATGATTATATCAGTATATTTATCTAATGTATCTTTCTCTTCGCACCTTCTGCACTCTTCACTGGTGGACCGTCTATGTTAAGTAAGATTTTGTTTTTTTTATTTCTCGAGATGTGTATGAGTGTTTATGTTTTATACATATCTCGCGGTAGTGTTATTAGTTTGTATTTAGAAATAGTGTAGTGTTGTAGTGTAGTATTAGTGAAAATGTAATATAATATTTGGTTATAAATCAATAAGTGCTTTAAAAATTACCATTTGCATCAGGTAGTATTGGCTGTAAAAGAAAACACAATATACAAAAGTGGGAAACAAGAAATACAAAATTTTTGTATTGTCTGTTAATAGAGAGAACGACATACATAATACTTAACAATTATTTAGATAAACTTTAAAGTATAATAACTTAAATAATATACATTGAAAGAAAAAAAAATGTAATTAGTTAAGAACAAGGTGACAATGAATTGCATCTACCTGATGCAATTCTATGCAAGTCTTGGATAAAAAAGTAAACACAATATACAAAAGTGGGAAACAAGAAATACAAAACTTTTGTATTGCCTGTTAATTAGTAACAAGATGACTGCAACATAAAAGAAGTCATTCAAAAGTATACAATAGCTATTTTAACTTATAAACATGAGGAAATTTGAATATAAATATAATATTTATATCACGATATGTTTTTATCATTTTACCATAGCACGTTTACATTTTCACTAAGTATTGATACCTTGCCACTTTTCTCCCCTCGTCCATTACCTTGATATATTTTTACGAGGAAATGGCTTGATAAGGTCTTATTTACAGTAGCCATATATCTATTAGTGTACCGCTATTTATTTTATATTAGTAACAGTTTGTAGGCTTAGGAAATATATTATGCTATACATGTTAATAATATATTATGTTTACTACATATAATTGAGATTATATATGAACACGTAACAGGATATTATGTAGCTGACAAATAACAATATTAAAATTATTTTGAATACTAAATTAATGTTGTTTCATATTTTCGTATATTTCGAATATTATTCGCCCGTCATGCCTTATAGGCACACATTTCTGTGTCTGTTAATAGGTTTTTGATTTAAGGTGTTTATCAGTGTTTTTCTAGGTTAGAACCCAGGACCGCTAAGTATTTAAACCATCAATTTTATAAATTTGATTTTTTATAATATTTATAATTTAATACTTTGCGTGTATCATCCTAATTACATTGCTTAATAAAATTGCACCATAAGAACGACGAAATTAAGTGTTGCTATAACATCGCAGTTAGCAACTGTTTACTGTTACCGCAATTAGTTTTATGTTTAGTACTAAGTATTCTTTATCACAAGATTAACTCAAAACTTAGAATCCAGTTAGAATTGTACACAATTCTTTATAACACGGTAAATAAGTTTATGTACAGTTAATTCAGTAGAAAAGTTCCAATGCTACGAGGCTACGGGCCTCTACGATCTTTTACGTGCTCCGAATAAAAGTTGAAATTCACAAAGAAAAAGTTGAATGCAACTTTAACCATTAAGTTTTCATTTGCAAGGTCAGAGTTAAAGTGAGAAAATGTATAAAGTTTTAGTAATATTAACTAACTTTTAAATTTTATCTTACTCTGAGTTCGTGAATGCGATTCGATTCGTATTTATATCTACACTCTACAAACAAATTGATTATTTATTTTAAAATACTTAATAAAAGAATTAAGATTAAAATGGTAATGGAATTTATGATTCACAATTAAAACATAATACAAGTACGTTAATTCATCTGTTATCAAAATACATACACTTGTTCCATTCACTTTGAGATGTATTACTTATGGTCTAAGATCCCGATATACAACGACCTTCACCGAGATGCTTATTTAATGAAACGTATTTTATATGTAATTTAATATGTCAATAAATATTATCCATATGGGTTGCCTAGCAAATTTCAGTCCAGTGTATGTATAATAAATATTTAAAAAAAAATATTTTTTTATAATTTGCATGTAGTAAAGTAAATAAACTTGTTTAAGGTTTTAATTATGTGGGCATGTTTGTGAATTTCGAGGAATTATCCAGGCTTAAATCAAATGATTTTAAAGAGGTACTGATTACGCTGCTATTATATAGATATATAGAAAATACTAGCTGACATGGCAAACGTCGTTTTGCCATGTATATCATTTATAACAAAAAATAGAGGTTGATCGTAGAGGGGTGAAAATTAGGGGTTGTATTTTTTCTAATGCTGTAGGTATCATTAAAAAAATTTATCTAAAAATTAAAAAAGTAATAATTTAGGGGTGGTACTACCCTTACATTAAGGGAGATGAAAAATAGATGTTGTCAGATTCTCAGACATACCCAATATGCACACAAAATTTCATGATAACCGTTCAAGCTGTTTCGGAGGAGTTTAACTACAAACACCACGACACGAGAATTTTATATATTAGATATAACCCTATTGTAGTCACGCCCTACTGTGTTTGGGAGAAAGATCTTGAGGAAATCGGTTTTTCGGATATGTAACGTAAATACACATATCGAACAGATATCAAAACTGTTTTTGAACTTGTATATATCGTACTCAGAGTTTCATAAATTACCTCAATAATTCACACTTAGAGTATATGAGAGCTTGAGAGCTCTATCAATGAAGTTGTTAGGGATTCAAATTCATACTTAGCTCTTAGTACGACTTCCGTATATCAAATCGTAAAGTACGTGGTACCATAAACCATAAATAACTTTCCTTCTTTATCTTTTAACATTCACAGACACCAGAGTGTCTGAGTGTGAAATAATTCCTCAAAGCTTTAATCTTTATAAAACCGCCGAATAATTATCGAAGATTCGAAATCTATTCAATTCCTAAACGGCAGTAATCACGAACAAAAGACGTCTGGGAATCATTAATTAATTTTTGTTCAATCGAAAGTGAAATTGAGCTTTATGTCAATGAAATAGAGTATATTATTCCATTTGTTTTGGAACAATGTCGCGGTTTGAAAGCAATTAGACTGATGGTTACGCTTTTATTATTCTCATTTTTTCATTCAAATAGAGTTGTAGATTAGTTTTATATTCGTATATTAGATATGGTATTATTTACCAAATTAAAAAATAACTAAACTTAAACAATAATAATTCTCCCCCGTCAGGTAAATTCGTTGCTATTTATTGCTAATAATTAACACATTATTTATTCAAACATTATATTTAAGGGGCCTATTATTATTGTATTATATATACGTATATACTCGTACAAGGGCGTCCCAAGACTATAATATATATTTTTTATTTATAGCCGACGATGACGTTTGAAAAATAGCTATATTATCATTCCATAGATAGCATTGGTTATTCGCAAATAAATACCCACTTAATAAAATACTTAAAAAACTTCATCTTCTAACAAGATGGAGGTCCAGCATAATAGTCCGAGAACAGCAGAGTAAGAGTATAAACAATAATACTAACTTGTCGAAATAAAATACAGTCTTCGTTCAACAAAATATCCTATCTACGATATTTAAGGTACTTTGATTTACTATAGTATTTTGACGCCCTATATATATATATATACATAGTTTCTAATTAAGCATTGGGAAACAAATAAAAAAAATGTTTTACGGCTCTTGAAACTTGTGACGTTCAATAATAGGTCACTTAAATATAATTGAGGATTATTATTGTTGAAGTTTATTTAATTTTTTAATTAAGTAATTTGTGAAGCCACCCATTACCACTTCAGTTTATTTATTTTTATTGTAACATCTGTTACCTTAGTTGTTCTCAAAAATAACCGCTAAAAAAGACTGTTGAATCCGAAATTCGAATAGTCGAGTAGTCTTGAAGCAGTTTTTAGTATCATTTGTAGCCCCTTGTATCGAACAACTGTCATCCAAATTCGACCTAGTTCAAATGGGATTGAGTGTTGTGTTATGCATTTAATGTTTTTGCAATTTTAGTTTCAAAAAGCAGACATAAGTACATGAATTTAAACACTTTTCATTCACCAATAAGCCTAATATGTACGGTGTAGAAAATAGACTTAATAATAATAGTAATAACCTGACAAATAAAATAAATAGAGATTTCACACTTATGAACGTGAATGTATAAAAATATCACATCGAATTTAATATTTACTTTCCTAAATCAAAAAGAAAATAACTGAATAGCGAATGCCAGTCTTTACACTCGCCAATTTTTTTACAAGTAAATGTAAGGAACTACGCCATGCTTCACATGACATATATTATATTAATTGAAAAATTTCTAAAAAATCTGTTTTCAAGAACATTGTTCCTTGAACAACCTCAAAAAATAGTTTAGTACAATTGTGCTTAAAGCTTAAAATTATATTTATCTAAAGTTGTAATCTATATCTATATTGTCCGTATATATAATGAAAGCGCAATTTAAAGTTGTCATATACTTAGCTATACACAACAGACTTTATTTTATAAACATAATTATACAAAGTACTACAAGTATAAAATATATCTACATGACTTTGATTGTACTCTTACTTTGTACATAGCTGATGTTCAAAGTAAGAGTACTATCAAAGTCATTCATCCAAAAAACCTTAAATCAAATAATGTTTTTAAATGTATGATAATATCAAACTGTTTACCAGTATCAGCTTTTAACATAAACAATATTAGTCTTGTTGACGCGAAGTTTTTTTAGATTACACACATGGATTTGGCTGTAATGCTGTTTCTAAGCTAATTAAAATATTTACTAATACTAATACTTTCTAACATCCTTGTATAATACTGAACAATTTGGAATTTGCTGTAAAGGTCATACAAAAAGTTGTTAAAAGAATTAGGTGTTTTTAATAATCTGGGTTACCAACACATTTATGTAAGTATTAAATACCTCCGACGGCTATATAGTTGAAGAATTATCTAGAAAACATTAAAAAAAACATCATTGTATATAAAATAACTTTAATAGTTCTTGGTTTCTCTACGCATAGAGCAACTTTGAAAGAATATAACTCTATAATTGGCATCCTAACAATTGTAATAACGTCATCCATCATACCCTATGCCATTGTAGCGCTGTTGTCACGTACTTGGATTAATGTGGTACGAAACCTAATATTTAAATTGGGATGTTATTGAGTAAACAAGACAATACTAACAACATATTCGATTAATATCAGTTAGCTAACGTAACAGCTTATAGTTTTGAACCAAAAATCCCCGAAGGTGGCTTCAGGGTGTAAATCTTTAAAATAATAATTGCCCTAACGTCGTATTTTATCTTCTAGACCGCCACAAACCTGTACCATCTAACCGTAAAGTGAACAAGTTGACAACGTTGGCGGAGGACGAATGTGTTGTCGCCATGATGGGGCTGCCTCGAGCCGGCGAGATAACCAGAGCTCAGCTTAGAATTAAAGAAAGCAAGGAGTTCAAGGTATGTAGTATAGCTGCGGAAACTAATGGATCGATTTCAGAACTTACTTTTGGGTAGAATAGCACAATTATCTAAGACGTAACATCATGCTAGGAACCGGTTAACGCACATACACCGAAGGGTTAAGATTCTTTGCACAGAATTTAACATATGCACTTGTATGATAAATGATATTATGTTATCGTACAATTGATACAATGTGCCAAGCGTAGAAAAGCTCAGGCTGAGACTGTACGGAGCTTTCGGTTGAAGTGCGAATGATGATGCAATGCTTTAAGATAAGCTTAGTAACACTGAGTGAGGTCTGTAAAGAGATTCTATTTTTAGAGCATAGCATAGGTAGGTAAGAAGATGAAATATTTTGTATAATTGTTTGGAAAATAATAAATAAATTTTAATTATATTAAAAGCTACACACACACACGTACGTAATACAACAATCTACAATGTTGTCAAAGTCAATTTAATTCTATACGGGACGGGATATTACGGGAATGATGCGGGAATGAATGATGATTTTACATTTAATTTCTTTAGATGTTCAGTCACTGGATGGATTTCAGATCCTTGCTTACAATAGTTTTGGGTTGGTTGGCAAATTAAAATTATCAATTCGTCTCAGTACTTTAAAATGTCTAAGTCTGAGCCCCTTATAAAAAGTACTTATCTGTTTTTTGTCATCACAGCGTAAACATAGAAAGAGATGAACGTGGAGTTTCGGTTAAAGCAGTGCCTTCAAGTCACCGTGACCACGCACGCTGTAAAGCACGCGAAACGTCGGATAAATTTAAAATCATGTTAAATAATTGTAAATTTATAATAATACATAACTTTAATCCGGTTAAAAAGTTTTTCTTTAAATGTGTAAAGGTTATGTCAATCAAAGACAATACTACAGTGCCTTCAACTAAATTACTTTCTATGAAATCTTCACAAATATGCTTAATAGCGTAAAAATAATCAAATTAAATATCTGAGTACAATCATAAAAGAGTTCTGTTTTATATGGTTGCATAAAACAATAACCCTGTCATTCTCCAAGGTCCCATCTATCTCCTGGAGAGTAATAACCAAAACCATTTATAATATCACTTTCGGGATATTCAGTATATTTTCAAAATATTTCTTTTTATTACTGTTCGAGTTAAATTTTATTAAGGTAAGTCGAACGCTTAGGGAAAATTAGTTGCGCTACAACCTTTTAGGTCTTGGCCTCAGACTTTTGTATCTGTTTCATGATCATTTGTTAATAGAGCCTGACACGTCGACCTTTTGTTTTGTAATGTTAGCAAATCGTGTTTTATCTCTTAAATTCTTGTTAATGAATAATAAATCTTTTTCACAGAATACAGTGGACAAACTTGTCCAAAGGGCAAATGCCTCAATCATTATTGGCACTTCTTCCTGGAAGGAACAGTTCACAGAAGCCTTGACGGCCAGCTCAGGTAATTCTAAGGCGGAAATTAGATACTATATTTCTATATATTGTGGCATATTATAGAATTCATAATAAAATAGTTGCATTCCATTATATTGCTCGAATTTTTTATAATGTGTTTTTAAAAATAATATACGTTGTTACTATTATCGAAAAGGACCAATTTAAATTACGATTTTTATATAACCTCATTATTTATTTAATTTAATGTTATATGAGAAAATGTAAATTTCCCAAATATTTATTTTTTATAATTCACATCAGAACCCAACGATTTTTTATTAATATAAAATATATTAGTTACGCTATCCTTGGACTTAGCCATAGTCTGTGTCTGTTTTTTCATCATGTTCGTTATTAAGCAAGAAGATGATCAGCCTTTCATCTCCAGTGACCCATGCCATCGATTTTTGTGTTTAGGGTATGGCGATTTCCTCCACGAGCAAGTTTTAAATACTTATATAGAAATCGATTACAATTTTTATCTATATATTAATAACAATAATACATTTGTTTTAATATTTCAACGTTTTTCAGATAATCCAGATGAGCCGCCGTCATGTTTAGACTATGTAATGCACATATTAACGATATTCTGGAAGATTATTTTCGCATTCGTACCACCCACTGGTAAATATAATTCTTAGCTATACAACTGACTTCTTTCTTTATAAATAATCTATCTGTTTCCTAAAATAGTTATCGTCTAGTACGCAATTAAATAAAACGTCTTGCGGCAAACATGAATATTTTACTAGAATAATACAGCGTTTCTATTTAAATTCATGTATAGGACAAAAGGTGCGTAAATGCGTAGCAAAAATTATTAATTCATAAAAATAATTAAAGAAATTTACGAAAGTCTATATGGGCCCTATAAATCGCGTGTTACAAATAAAAATAAATATTTTCTAATATCGCTGAACCATGTGGTAGGAGGGTGAAATTGATTAATTATCTACGTAATTTTGAATACCAAATCATAAAAAAAATATTCATATGGCCCAACTTTAACGTTATTTACGTTTTAAGTATAAAATTCGAAATCGAATATATAAATAAAATTACTTCATTTGACTCAAAAACGTTGAGATTCATTCATTTTTATTTTTTATTAAACTAAATTGAGGTAGAATCTATATTTAAAGTTGTTGCAATTAGACCGTAGTAAGTGTGAACTTCGATTTTTAAGATTTTTAAGTCTTGTGGATGAGAAACTAGGATACGAGATATGAATTTAGTAAATTTATTAAATTTAATATTTATGGATAAGATTTTAAATTTAAATTAAATTTTGAACAATATTACGGACTGAAGTTAGAATTTTTAAATATTTTATTTTTTTATATTACCAAACAAGTTGTCTATTTCATTATATTTTTGAGTTTTTAGCCATTCTTCTAGTTTATTTTACATTCATAGACATTAAGGGGATAAATATTCAGGATTTTATTCAGCTTATTGTACAACATGGGGCCTGTGTAACATTTGAATTTGGTTACACACAGGAGACCCATTACATTATCATATAATAATAAGCTTATAACCAAAAAAAATATTGGTGAGTACTGGTACAGGGCTATTCTGTAAAATGATAGGTATCCAATTTCTATTTATTTATTGCATACTTTACGTAATGTCGAATTAGAATTACGTTGTAAGATTCTGCGCGCTCTATCGCGCTCGAAAAGCCTACACTATCTAATACTCTAATTGTTTACAGATATAGGTGGTGGCTACGTCTGTTTTGTCGTGTCCATAGTGTGTATTGGCCTGGTAACTGCTGTAATTGGCGATGTGGCTTCACACTTTGGGTGCACACTGGGAATCAAAGACTCCGTTACTGCGATAATATTTGTTGCACTCGGGACTAGTATACCTGGTAAGTTAATTTTTATTTAAATCGGAAAAACAGAATATATGTATTTATATAATTTAATTAATAATATATAAATTTAAACAATTACATTTAAAATATAGCCAAAGATGGAATACATAATATTTACAAAAAGGTTCTAACATTACAATAGGGCAAAATTAAATAGTTTTAACTATGTAATATCGAATTTGGCTGTGTAGTGTGATGGAGAAGTACATACTTTGTACATGTTTAACCATATTCTTCGATAGCTTAAACAAGTCAAGGCTTAAATAGTGGTCGATGTGTGTAACATGAAACAAAGCACGACTACATCTTGTTGGCAGAGGAACATGGAGGGGCTCTGATTTTTGTAGAAACGAACTGCAATTAATTTTATTTGAGATGACGTCATCATTTGTAGTAGCAATAATAGTAATATTCTAATGGTAAGGTAATTTTGTAATCTGTAAATAAATATATTCTAAACTGATTCGGGACTGCACTAGTTTGCCTAAGGAAAGATAAACCAAATAAAATATTTATATATAAATAATGAATGTCAATAATAAAAAAAGGTTCTAAATTAATATTACTAGTTCTCAAATCAAGGGTGTAAAGCGGGCGAGAACACTTGGCAAGAATGTCTCTGCTACTGTTTTTGGACGTGTTTTATTATTTTTTTTATTAAGAACAAAAAATGTTAAGTATAAATGAAGTTTATATTCAAGTGTAATAAACATTATGATAATTTATTGAGTTACTAGCTGACCCGGCAAACGATGTTTTGCCATTAATATTTCTAGGACACATTTTTTAGTTCAATAAAATTAACTATCTACTATAATAAAAAAGGGGTTGATCGTAGAGGGGTGAAAATTAAGGGTGGTATGTAGTTTTGTATATTGTATCATAAAAAAATAAAAATTAACAATTTTGTATAAAAAATAAAAAAAAGTATTTGGAGTTGACACCCCTTATCACTTAGGGGTTTTGAAATATAGATAGTAGCCGATTCTCAGACTTACTGAATATGCATAAAAAGTTTCATAAGAATCGGTCGAGCCGTTTCGGAGGAGTATGGGAATGAACATTGTGACACGAGAATTTTATATTTATTTTATTAGATTATAGCAAAAATAACTATATTCGATTAAATATTCAATACTCCTTGTAAACTTGCAATACCTTATCGAAAAATTTGACCTGACGTTTACGGTTATGAGACCCCATTTATATTTCGACTAATGTGGGAAGGCTTTTAGGCCGGCTACCAAAAGGATTCAATAGCCCTTTAGACGCACTTTTGAGGGGCATGTGAGACCCAAACAGCAGTAGAGTATAATTTCTTGATGTTTTTTTTATGTCAATTTATGATATTTTTGGCTTGAATAAGTTAGTTTAAGGTTTAGAGCTCCCACACAAAACTGCGAATTCGCATCGCATCGCAAATATCTGCGAATTCGCACGAACGCACCGCAAGAAGTTCCGATCTGCTTCGCATCGCACATTCTTGCGATATTACGTCTTCCTTGGTGACGCCATCTTAGTCCGCTCTGAACCAGCTTTAGAGAAAGACGCGCGGCCCCTTCGCCGCCTTCTTTGTTTATAAAAAAATTACGCAATATAATATGGATTTTTTATTATTTTTAATTGAGGAGCGTCCCATCCTTTGGGACACAAGTGATGAACATTTAAAAAATAAATTTATTAAGCAAGATGCGTGGAATCGCAGAAATTCGCATCGCATCGCAGTTTTTTGTGGGAGTCCTTAATTAAAATGAATTATTTTATTAGTAATCATAACAATCAAATATACAGTATTAACAATTTTCTTAACCTTCATAGTAATAATAATAATTTATAAAACAAATTTGAAAAGTTTGTTCCCTGTGTACCTCGCTGGCAGCATTTCCTCGCAGTATTGCGAGATAATGCTGCGATACGTTGAGCGAGGAAAGCATTAGCATTGGAGTCACTGGTACTTTCTACCAGGCGACAAAAATCTTTAATCAGCGCCTGTGCACTTGAACCCCACGGCACAAAGGGAACAAAATCGAAGATAGAGGAAGGACTCGTATATTTGAGCCGTTTATTATTTGCCGCCCGCAGCCGTTTATTTTAAGCATAATAATAATATTATGGTTCAAATTCAAATTAAAAAATCATTTAATCATATAGGTACACTTATGACTTGTCAGTAAAGAAATACATATTAATGCTTCTAATTTTACACTTATTAAAATTAAATTGATTGTATTTAAAGTACTACGCTACCTCTACATAAGAAATGGTTACCCGTACTTTAAATTCACCATAACAGAACACAGCCGAATTAGGTATTACTTTGTTAAATGTATTTAAAAAAAATATTTTTGCTTTCGTACACGTTTGAACCGTTTTGTATTTAATATGTTATTCTATGTTTGGCTATATGTTGAGTATAATTATTTTTTGGTTGAATGTAAGTTATGTTAGCTGTACGAAATAAATAAATAAATACATTTACACCTATACAAGTAAAATATTTTTTTTAATTAATTATTTTTTATGTTTTAAGACATAAATATTTACAGTTTATTATAAATTTTAGATACATTCGCAAGTAAAGTGGCGGCTATACAGGATAAGCACGCAGATGCGTCAGTGGGAAATGTGACTGGTTCAAACGCAGTGAACGTCTTCCTTGGCATCGGCGTAGCATGGACCCTCGCTGCCGTGGTGCATTGGACACGGAACGAGAAATTCCACGTGGATCCGGGAAAGTAAGGGATTATAATAAAAATACAGCAAGAATAATTACAATCTGCAAGACATTAGCCCATAAAAATAACAAAAGAAATCCTGTGCGTAGGCCCGTGTGCAAGAGTATACCAGGATTTTTTTTTAAGTAATAGGAGGCAAGCGGCCAGTAGGCTCACCTGATGTTAAGTGATACCGCCGCCCATGGACACTCACACTGCCATAAGGCTCGCAAGTGCGTTGCCGGCCTTTCAAGAATTGATACGCTCTTTTCTTGAAGGACCCTAAGTCGAATTGCTTCGGAAATACTTCAGTATTATGAACCAAGAGTATTCAGTATTATGATAAAGTAGTATTTCTGAGCTATGAAGGATGTAAATTGGTATTAGTGCTAAAAGTAGTTTCTTCCAGACAACTAGACGTAAATTATCAAAAAATTAAGTAATAAAAATACTTTACAAAACTTAATAATGTAAGTGTAATGGTTGCAGCTCCTTACAAACGTTGTGTAAACCAAAAAACTTGGCGATTAAAAAGAGTGGCGTAGAGTTTATTGCCAGTTCTTCTCTTCCGTTCTACGCCCTTGATTTGAGAATTGGCGGTAAATGTAAAATTTAAAGCATTTAATGTATATTGCTTTTTTGACGTTCATAAGTGTACATTGTGTTACCTATATGAATAAATGAATTTTGACTTTGATACAAGAGGTCCTATGTTAAACAATATTTTTTAAATCATTATAATCAAGTGTGTAAGATTTCTTAGACATAATTTTTTTTCAGCCTTGCCTTCAGCGTGACGATGTTCTGTTCTGAAGCGGCACTGGTGGTGATAGTTCTCATGCTGCGCAGGCGAAAGTCAGTAGGTGGTGAGCTGGGCGGGCCGCGCGGTGTCAAAATAATCACATCTATGTTCTTCTTTTCTTTATGGTTAACTTACCTCACATTATCTAGCTTAGAGGCTTATGGCGTTATAAAGGGATTCTAAAATACGACAATCATAAATACTTGTAATACGTCAAAATCACTGACGAGTAACTCATATTCTGGCCAATCAGATTGCGTATAGCGTGCGACAAGGAAATTGGCCAATCACGAGACGCCAAATTAATAAGTATTAAAAAGTATTGGATTGAACTTAATTATAAACTATTAGTTAAAAGTCTAATTAATTTGTTTGTCAAGTTTCTTGCTGGGCCGATCAAAACTATTTGGTAAGACAATAGTTCGTTTTGTTTAAGAACATTTATTATTACTGAAGGGATCCACTGGTTACCATAGCAACGTTATTTACAAGTATGGGCGCGTAATTAATAATTTTATTAATATTTTGTATAATTATTGAGATTTTTTTACAATTAATTTCAATCCAATAATTAGAAAGTTTTAAGCGGTGGTTGTCCAGTCATTAGGTAGTCATTTATAAAAATAATTTATTTAGATTAAACGCTTTAATATGCATATTTATTTCGTAGTTAGGAGTATAAAATTTATAATTTTGTTACTAATATTTATTGTTTTTTATAGAAAAATTTTATACAGATATTACTATATGTTACGAATAACGAATTGATTTGACATCCAATCAAAATCTTTAAATAAACATCCTAAATATTTTGTTGTGGCCTCCAATGTTGGTAGCATAATAACAGTTTCGGTTGATGGAACTATGAGTTAGATGAAGTATTAACTGGGTCAAATATTATTAAAAAAAACCTGTTGCGCGCACCGGGAATGCTTCAATTGGAAAGGATTTGTATATGTTTATGAATACTGTTTTTGTGGTCACGCGAGTGTTCACAATATTCGTTCCCATACTCCTCCGAAACGGCTCGACCGATTCTTATGAAATTTTTTATGCATATTCAGTATGTCCTAGAATCTGCTACTATCTTTCAAACCCCTAAATGATAAGGGTTGTCCACACCAACATTTTTATTTTTATTTTTTAGACAATTTTTTTGTTTTATTTTCTTATGATACAGCATACAAAAACACACACAACCCTTAATTTTCATCTACCCGCTACGATCAACCACTTTTTTTTATTTGTTAGTTAAGAACTTTACCTCTTGAGGTTTATATAGGAAAAATAACAGAAAAACGTCTCTGGGGAAAATATAGCATAGCAAAATGTTCCATGGTGGTATGTACTAAAAATAGACTAGGCATTACGGAGAAACGAAGTTCGCGAGGGCAGCTATAGTATCTTATAAATATTTGACTCCAGTTTTAGTATACAGCCCTGCGATTCTGTAACTCACACAGCGGTTTTCGCATCGGCGGTCGCTCTCAAATCAGTCGTGAAGCAGTCATTTTATGATTTGGCATTCTGAAAAGGTGGGAGCTTGTAGTTTATTGTTTATCAGAATGAAAACCGGTGTGTGAGTTCGAAAAGTTAGTTACAGAATCGCAGGGCAGCTCATAGTATTTAAAATAATTTGTTATTCATAAATATATAAACAGAGCAGTAGTAAGTTCCTTTTTCCTTAACTGGACGGGTGTGAGTTTTAAACATAAGACACACTAGTTGATTATGTAGTTCTTTGCAAATTGAGGTATGTGCTCAAAATATGTACAGGTAGCGTGTCCCTTCTTCCTTAGAATGTGCTTGCCTCTATAATGGCACTTTTATGTATTGGAATGGCAACACATTGCTGATTTTAATGCACCTTAAAAATCTAATATTTGTTACAAGTTAACAAATTATTTTTTATGTGTGCAATACACTAGCTCCTTCAGTGATTGAACTTTAAGACATCGGAAAGCTTACGCAAAATTTACTTCGTAAATTAAATATATGGATGAGACAGGTGATGACTTATAGGCGATAGAAATTTGGATATAGCAGTAATGCGATTGGGATTACGACATTATCAAAACCAAAGAATAACGTTACTTTAAAAAATTTAATTGTTGCATAATTTAAGTAATTAATTTTTGTAATGGTATGTTGTATGACTTAAAACATTTTATTCCGATACGATATGAAACACGTAAACATATTTTCACCTGGTTAATTTCATAGAACCACAAAATCCTTAAAATAATATATAACATCCGTATAGTCCTTCTTTTTAAAAGGCCGCCCAAACCTGCTTCGTACAGAGCCTTGCCCTTAATATTAGATAGGTCTCTTGCACCTTTTCTCATAAAAATGTAAATAGCTATGTGTGTTCGTCATTCCAATCAGCGTGGCATTCTTAAAAGCCTTGAGGGCTGTGGTTAAAGGTCTAATTAGATAATAAATAGAGAAAATATCTGTATAGAGATTTGTGTCGTAGTAATTGTGCGATTACATAGAATATTAAATAAGTCACTCTCTTGAGGCGAGAGGATTTCAGATCTAGTCGTAGCCATGACGCGTGTAGTTTTATTTAATATGGGCCTCTGATTTTAATGTATATCTATTAAAACGTGTGTTCAGTGCCATAGTGAGCTGCGAATTTGTGGTTTCTATATTTATCTTAAATTGCGCAAGAGTTTTGTGTGGTACTAGTCCCTTAGCAATTATGAGTCAAATGTGAGTATTC
This sequence comes from Pieris melete, assembly GCA_963693345.1. Classification (NCBI taxonomy): domain Eukaryota; kingdom Metazoa; phylum Arthropoda; class Insecta; order Lepidoptera; family Pieridae; genus Pieris; species Pieris melete. Next base: position 1,376,100 of record CAVNZK010000003.1, read on the forward strand.
TTCATAAGAGCGGTAATGTCTTTAATTTCGTATGTAAAATTACTAAACAAAACAAAGATCTATATATGCTTTTTATTTAATATGTCTCGCATTTACCAATCAATTTTATAAAATTGATGATTTCAGCTATATAGGCTTTTTGATAAAGTAGTAAAGTGTACCCAGATTGTTCCCCCGTGTACACTTTTAAACAACGTTAGAACACATTTCTTGCTAACCGTGATGTTGTCATTCGGGACGTGTGATATGTTTTCAAAAGAGCATTCACGCCTCCGGGGGTATGGTAACGACAAACAATGGTTTATTTTGTTTGATTTTGATTGGTCTACTGCATCTCTAGTGTAACATCGCTCTTGTATAACTGAAATATGGTTTCGTTTTTTGTTTATACTTACACGTACAAAGCAGCAGTTTTGGCCCAGTGGCTTCAACGCGTGACTCTCATCCCTGAAGACGTAGGTTCGATCCCGGCTGTGCACCAATGGACTTTCATGATATGTGCGCAATTAACATTCGCTCGAACGGTGAAGGAAAACATCGTGAGGAAACCGGCTTGCCTTAGACCCAAAAAGTAGATGGCGTGTGTCAGGCACGGGAGTCTGATCACCTACTTGCCTATTAGATTGAAATCTGAGGCCCAGACCTATGAAGTTTGTAGCGCCATTAATTTTTTTTGTACATACTAACTACAATATACTATGGTAAAACTAGACTCTTCAATCATAAATTTCAATTATAATTTCAATATACTTAGTTATTTTAATATAATGAGACCACAAAATCGCTAAGCTCCTTAATTAACAAAGTCTAATTTCGAGAGCGCTGTCATTTTACGAAGCATTAAAACACTTCTCTGTAAAGTAGATATCACCGCTAGATATTTTTATTATATATACACAAATAATATGTTAATAATTTTATTAGGACACGATGAACAGCGAAAACGTATATTTTTATTTTGTTTCTTGTAGTATTTATTAAATCAATACATCGCATTAGATTCTAACTCTCTTCAATTGCTAAGATTTATCCCAGTTGTTATAAAATGCAGTCTAAGATAGAGTTTGTTGCCATGGTAAACGATTCTTATATGAAAAAGAACGATATTCTATCTATAGTCCATGTTTTATAATAAGGTACGTAAAACACAATTCTAAATAATATTATATATCCCTGAATAGTAAGTATATTCCACTCTTTTTAAAAATAGTATTACAACTTGATGTACGTTTATGACTAAAAATGTATTAATTTTCGATTTATTGAACTTTATATTACAATATTTATTTGTATTACATTTACAACGAACAATTTTAACAAGTTTTTGGGAGGTATTAGCTTTTCTAACTTTGTCATTTACGAGTTTGGACCAAGTTCGTTTCGAATTTATTTAACTTAGAAACTTTTTACATTTTCGTGTTTTAAGATTTAGTCTTTGAAATTGTAATTTTCATTTCATATAAAATTTTGGTTATATTTTGTTTTATACGCTATCACCAAACAAGCTAAGTTATTTAAAAAGGGTGCGTGTATTTATGTACGCGCGTAAGAAGTTATACTTCTTTGGCATTATTAAAAATAGTTTTTGATTGCATGCAAATAATTAATTACAATTAAATAATCAAAGACTGGAAAAGGAGTCAGTATAGTCAATAAAGTTCAGTTTACATTTGAAAAATTAAATAAATAAATATTTATTTTTATTCTCTTACAATAAGTGTAACATAAATTCTATTATTATTCGAATGTTGTTTATAAATTATGTCCAATGCCGTAGCATCTCCCGTAGGCAACTTCATTCTGTTAATTATGTCACGGTGCGCGCGCATCGTAAAATTTCACTCTCATCAATTTTTCATATCCGCCTAAAGAAGTATAACTTCAAAAAACATCAGTTTAGGGAAACACATTAGTCAATTAATATAAAGCTTGCTAAGCTTCACGGTCTTTAATGGAAGGAATGAAAGTTGTCGTTGAAGCCAAAATTGACAAATAATCGTTAAAGGTTCCCACGCCATTGAAAGCTGTCATGTAATATACAATATAGGTGTTTACCTAACGGCGATTAATCGAGGTATTGCTCGGCTTAAAATATAGTGTGTTAGAACTTATACAAAATTATAAAATTAAAAAAGATGCGGAAATGTACCAGCGCGTTGGGGAGGAAAGTATAAAAATGGCTTCTTTTGTCTTTTTCTCCACAGAATATGTAATGTCAAGTTTGTGTGTAAGTATACCGGATACATACGTTTGTATGATTATAAAATACGAGTAAAGTGATTTGGATTGTTTTTTATTGATAATTAGTAAGAATCTAACAACAAAAACTATTCCGTAACAATACCATTAAAACATTTGTGATATAGTTGAGCCCCATTAGGGCCCTCCATATAAATTACTACACTTCAAAGTGCTAACTTGAATGTTTTATAGTCTGTGAAGTATTTACGACGAGCCAGCCAGCCATTAAAATGAAAACTTCGAGGAAATACTACCTGAAAATGAGTCTCACGTTTGCGAGCTGTGCATTTCCCCATTTTATTGGATAATTGGCTTACGGCATCGACTTTCAATTTGAACTGACCTGCCTGTTATTTCTGGACCGAGGCAAAGACAGGAGCTTGAATGAGTTAATCAATCGTAAATCTTGCGTTTAACGTAATTATAAACACAATACAGTGTATGAAATAAAATAAAATATGTTTATTTTGGAATATAAGATACAGGTATCACTTATTCCACGTCATTAAATTTGACGGTAGATATCCCTACTCATCAGCAAAAAAGACAGAGGGTGTAGGCCGAGAGAAAGAAACTCTCGGTACTCTTTTAAAATAGCAAATCATCAGACAACACTTATTAACAAATATCGTAAATTAATAAGAAAGCCTGTCTAGCACTAGTCCCAGGCCCTTTTATCAACTAGATAATAGTTGAATTTATAGTAAGCCTTTACACAGGTTTTCTTTAATACATTTATTAAAAGGCAGAGATAAAAAAGCCTCTGGGATTTTATTAAAGAAATGTATCCCTTTTATAATATAATAACTGTACTTTAACAATTTATCGTCTGAATTATTTCTTATTAAACTAAGTTAAACATAAATATGATGTTAAAGTTTGTAGCATATTTTCGAGTTGGTGAAATAGAATTGTGTTCGTTAGTAAAATGTTTTTTCTCAAAAGAATCTCTAAATATTATAGTCAGTTTAATGCCAGAAATGAACGTCCATTAATTTTAAAATATTTTATTTCACTAGCAGAATATATTTTTAGATAACATAAAATTACAACGAAATTCAAAGCACTATAAAAAATATTATAAAGAATTAAATGAAACTTCAAATGTTGAAGTATTTTTAACTAGAGCGTGAACTATAGATACATTATTTATGCATCGTTTTGTTTATGTTTAAAATTCAGATGTATTTAAAGATTATTTTAATATATTAAGTATAAGATTTTCCATAGATTACCCAAGGTTTTCCATAGATTGCCCAGTATCCAATTGGAGTTTGTTGTCAAAATCTTTTGATTTTTATAAACAGCAATTTAACCTTACTTTGTTAAAGATTTTATACATAGTTTCATAGAGACAAATTTCTCTGTACGTTCGATATCCTTGGGGAATCTGTATCTAAATTTAACGATTCTTCGATAGCTTTATTTACAATCTAATGTATGAAAATTGCAATTTATCTAGATAACTAGTAATCCTAAATCTTATCCTAAAATTTCCTATTGTAACTTTTCTCTCTCTAGAAAATTTACTAAATATTAAATCCTACTTCGTTCACTATTAAATAGATTTATTAAATATATGTAACAGACTTTCTATGTTCAAAAAAAGCATACATATTACATGTATCACTTGTGTTTCTGATAATTTTAACTAACGAATTATACATTAAAATTCCTACGCAATCCCTAAACACTACATAGTTTCTCAAGGAGTTGAAACTTTTCGTATTCAGCAGCACAGTTTTTGCCGAAAAAGTCAAAATAGAGTTCATATAAAAACAGTAGAAAGTGTTTAATAATGGCATATTTACTTATATCGGGTGTTTTTTTTAGAGGTATAGAACTTTAAATTGCAATAAAACAACGATTGATTATTGGACTGACGTGATTTTTTGTTAATTTGAAAGATAATCTTATGGCAATACATTATAAATATGATTTCTGGCATACGACTGCCACGGCTGGCTCGGATATAGTCCAATCTGGACGTCCAATTTTCGATGACTATTTTCAACATTTGTGGCCGTATATCGGTAATAACACGGCGAATGTTGTCTTCCAAATGGCCAAGCGTTTGTGGCTTATCCACATAGACCAATGACTTTACATAGCCCCACAGAAAATAATCTAGCGGTGTTAAATCACAAGATCTTGGAGGCCAATTCACAGGTCAAAAACGTGAAATTAGGCGGTGTCTTTCAGTAAATCGATTGTGGCACGAGCTGTGTGACATGTTGCGCTGTCTTGTTAAAACCACAGCTCTTGGACATCATGATTGTTCAATTCAGGAATAAAAAGTTAGTAATCATGTCTCTATACCTATCACCATTGACTTTAACATTCTGGCCATTATCGTTTTTGAAGAAGTATGGACCAGCCCATAAAGCGCACCAAACAGTCAGTTTTTCTGGATGTAACGGTGTTTCGACATACACTTGAGGATTAGCTTCACTCCAAATGCGGCAGTTTTGTTTGTTGATGTAGCCATTTAACCAGAAGTGTGCTTATGAAAATCGGGAACAACGGACGGGAAAATTGGACGTCCAGATTGGACTATATCCGAGCCAGCCGTGGCAGTCATATGCCAAAAATCATATTTAAAATGTATTGCCACAAGATTATCTTTCAAATAAAAAAAAAATCATGTCAGTCCAATAATCCATCGTTGTTTTATTGCACTTTAAAGTTCTATACCTCTAAAAAAAACACCCGATATAATAATATGTGAAAATAAATCATAAGGGTGCGTCGTAGTCATGTGCAGCTCGCGAGCCTGAAGGAAGACGCTAGCCGCTAGCGCGTCTCCCGCGCGCTGATCGCGTACGGCGCTTAGGTTGCGAGCGAACTGCTCGCGAGCTGCACATTCGCCAGATGTGGACGCACCCTAATGTGCAAAGGCATATGAAATACCTTACTGTAGTTTCAAGTCTCTCTTGTTAGAGAAAAAGTTGTTTTATTTTCGTTTGGTGTCTTTGAATTAATTAAACCTTTTCTTGAGACATTTTACTTCGTCTGACGTGGAGATTATCCATATTAAACCAGTTTGTACAGAGTGTTAACTATTAATTTAATTAATAAGATAATCATTTAAAATACTATATTGTTTATACATTCATGTGAATTGTCTGAAATGTATAAACATATATGTTGGGTCGTCACCCACAACAGTTTTATAGTGAAGACTTGCAATGCATTGATCACTATAAGAAGTGCTTACTTCCGGAAAATAGGCTTTAGTAGTACACTATCTGTCAAATTACACTATTTTAATTACTGTTCGTCTCTTTCTGGCAAATTATGTTTACGCTATAGTGAAAAGCGACACATGAGTACTGTTAAATGGCGGAATGAAATTGATTTTTTTCATGGATAGGAGAAAATTAGTTTTATTTAACTTTTCTTTGAGCTTTGCATCTAGGGTTATTGGAAAGTAGAATAATTAAAGAAAGTCTGTTACATATTCGTATTGTATGGCAAAATAGCTTGCTTGTACTTGATGTTGTATGTATGGTAAAAGATAGTGACGGCACGATAATGTTGTAGTTATTTTGATAACTATTATTGTTATATAATTAAAGTGTTTGTTAAGTACAAATTGTTGCGTTTTATTTATGCCCTGTCCCGTTGGAAAGAGTCATTAATGAATAATTTTAATAGGTGCTGATTTTTTTATTTTTATATAGTAGTTAAATGAGAGAGCATTGGTCTAGTGGCTTAAGCGACTCTCGTGAGGTCGTAGGTTCGATCCCTGGTTGTGTACCAATGGAATTTAGAAACATTAGAATTATCAGAAGGCAGTGTAATTAAATTTTTGTGTCCAAGCCAAACATTCCTGTGTCACTAATGCTTTTCTTAAAGGCTAATTATTTTAATTTTAAGTCCAAAATAAGGATTGTTTGATCAAGAATTGAATCCAGTAGAGATATTAATTAAACGAGGAGATTTATTGAGTTTAATTTTTTTCTGGTGATAGTAATAGTATTTACTTTTAAAGTATCCGCTGTTAAACTAAATTTAGTATAAAACAACTAAATTCCACAAAGCTTTAATCAAAACTAACATTGTAAAGTTTTTCCGCCGCAAAGCCGCAAGGACATTAAATATGCATTTTGACGCACGCAACTCGTCCGTCAAACTTTATCTACGAATTGATTTTAAAGTTTTTGATATAAAAGTTTATTTAAAAATGCTTTTTTATAAGTTACTAGTTGGCCTGGCGAACATCGTACCGCCTAACAGTCGATTCTTTATTTGTTCAAAATACTTATTCTGCTATTCGGGACACCGGTCTAGCTAGTAAGAAAAAAAAAGAAAGTTGATAAGACAACAAATACATTATGTCAAAAAATAAAAATTTACCTTCCCGGAACCCCTCCACTAACACTTGAACTTTATGATATGGTATTAAAGATCAAATTGCATTTAAATATTATTACGAATATTTTGTATGGGAATACAGAAAAGTGTTGTTTTTAGACTTTTTCACTCATTTTTTTTAATTTACTCTCCGTAAAAACCATCCTCGTACTTCAAGGAATACTATGTCATGACAACGGTTATCGGGTTTCATTTTTTATATATATAGATTTAAAGTCAAAGTTACTGAAATAATGATCAGTAAAGTAAGTTGACTTAACTTATACTAATATTAAGGAATGTAAACTAACCAATTGTTGTTGGTTTAATAAAGCTTTAATAATAATAATAATAAAAAGTAAGTTGATTTTTTATAATACTTCAGACTACTATTACTGTATCGAAATTTTGAATTCAATAAATTTATTTCCAACACACAAATATACAGTATTAACAATAATCTTAAACTCCATAGAAAAAAAGCAAGCACAAACACTGTCGCGGCCGCAGAGCAGGCAGAAATTAAGAAACTGCTCAAATATAAGTCTTTCCTCGAACTTTGAGTTTGTTCCCTTTCGAGTAGAATTTCTTGGCCCGTGGGGTTTGTGCACAGGCACTTATTAAATATTTATGGCGCCTGGTATATTTTACTGATGACCCCTTTTTTGGATTTGATGATTGGATGCTTTCCTCGCTCAACGGAGAAGTATCGCAATACAGTGAGATAATGCTGCCAGCTTTAAAGGTACACTGCCACAGCGACCAAAATTTTTAAATTTGTTTCTATTTATCAATTTTTCATTATTATTATTACTATGTAGGTTAAGAATATTGTATATCTGTGTATTGAAATTCAATTTTAAAACTTAAGCAAAATAATTTCCCAAATTCTTTATAATTAATTTAACAAGATACAACGTTCACCATCAAATTATTAATAAAGGCAATATATTTTCGTAACGGGGGTACGACCCTAATAAGTTTTGAACGTACCAAAATATGCAGAATGTTTTCGGAGATTTTGAAATACTTTGCAATATGAATTTATCATAGAATTAAGTATATAAATATAATTAGCGGTAAAAGTTGTTACAGCGTGTGACTCTCTTCGAACCGGGGGTCGTGTGTTCAAGTTCCATTTGAATAATTGAGCTTTCTAACTAAATTAACTCGGCTCTCACGATGAAGTAACATCATGTAAGTGAATGTATATAAGTTTGTTTAGTGAATTTATTGATAGATATGTTGATACCAAGAGACCTAAGCTAACATAGTCGGTGTAGGTAGTTTACGGAAAGTGTACAGGCTTGAAATGGATTATTTTAGATGATGTGATTAATGGGAAGCACAAACAAACACAAGAAAACTATGTATTTCTGTCTAGTGGTTTGTAATTCTTCCTTCTCCGATCGCGTGCTTAGGGAGCGTTCAAGGAGGGGAGGTGGAAGACTCTACTTAACTGATACTGAATCAGGCTGACTTCCCCTCGGCCTCTTTCTTTCCATTTTTCTGTAATAGATTTGTAATTAATCGATTTTCTTTCATCTTTATTCTATTATCTTTTAGTGTGAAAATACGCGCACCTTAAACACCTTGTAGAAAAACTTAGCTACATTTAGTCTAACTAGCTTTTTTTTTTTTTACTTGGGGAAAAAAAATATATATATATATATAATAGCTACGGTAGAACTTACCCAACGTCTCTCAACCAAATATATCTCCTCCAAATGCGAATCCTCAAATACGTCTCGAAAAATGTGCTCGACTCATATAAAAAATGAAGAAAGAGGAATTTTAATACACTTTAAAGTACTGTCCATAACATAAAAAGTAAATAAATGTCTTCTAGTCGAGCACATTTTTCGATATATAAAAACAAGTTGAGCAAAACATACAGACCCGAGTGGTAACGCAAGTTTGGCTCTGTACATCGCGAGCAAAAAACGTATGACTAGAGAACGTTGAGGTATTTGCTACCGCGACTAATAAATGGACTACCCAAACAGTTATTAGACAGCATAACGTTAACCAACATAAAAAGTAAATTGAAAAACTATTTTTATTTGCAAACCCCAGCGGTTTTCTAATGTTACATATTGTGATTTTATTATATTATTCTGTAAAATTAATAAATTAAAAAATATATATGTGTTATAGTAGATATAGCACAAATATCGATAGAGCAGATCTGACACACTGTTTCTAATACATAGTTTGCTAGATTAGTAGTAATCCACTAATGTAACTTTTACGATATTGTTAAACAAATGAATGGACTACGTATATATCGCCCGACAAGAAATGTAATTTTCTCCGTTGTCAAGAAGAAAGATTAAAATGTAGTATTAAGAAATTCGTAAATCTAGTTCGTTTCTTCAAATGTACAGAACGTATTACTGTAAAGCGTATTCTAAATTGTCTGAAATCGCGAGGGAAAACACATTCCATATAAACTTTTATTTCTTTGTATTCAGATTTTAAATTAGATTTGGTTTACAAGCAAGCTTCACGTTTATAAATGTTAAAATTAAATAAATATTACCAAACTTATAGAGTTTCTCTATGTACTATGTGTGTTTTGTAGTTTAAAACAATTATTATTATCACCGGAAATCAAACCCGAAGTCATCAGAAACCATAAACTCCCCACTTTGTATATATGTTTTCTAAATTCACACACACATTGATAGTTAATGGTAGTATAGAAGTTGGTTTATATAGTAAAATTACTGTTAGATTTTGCTGAAAATAAATAACTGACTCTATACCAGACAAGATAAAATGAATTAAACAAAAAAGGAAAATGAAAAATGTCTATCGCAGAAGCAATATGTTTGTTTTAGAAGTTTCCCGAACAAACGACGACTTTGATGTATGACGCCCAACCTTTGTTTTTATTTTAATTGAGAGTTCAATATTGCACAATAGTTTTAAATCAATTTAGACTAATAAATGATATATGAGTAATGTTGGCTTAGTGACATTTTACATACTACGACCACTATTTAAGCCTTGACTTGTTTAAGGCTTAAGCTATCGCGGAATAGGAAGGAATATTAATAATATCCAAAGTGCTAAATCACCTGCATCATGAGCACCAACATGCACTCCCTCACGTACATACCCTCACTTTCACACCATCACATATTAATTTTTATTGATTTTTTCCTTTAGTAAAAAGTATTTGAACTTTTTAGTATATTTATAATGTTTCTATTCTATCTTTTTCTATACGTTTAGGATAATTATATTTTGTTGTGTATAATTTAAGTTAGCTGTAGGTTTAAGAAATAAATACATAAGCGTATAACTGCTGCCTTGCGATTCTGAAACTCACTTTTCGAACTCTCACAGCGGTTTTCACAGCGGCGGTTGCGCTCAAATCAGTCGTAAAGGAGTCATTTTACGATTTGGCATTCTGATAAGGAGGGAGTTTGTAGTTTATTGTTTATCAGAATGCCGATGTGAGAGTTCGAAAAGTGAGTTACAGAATCGCAAGGCTGGACTCTTCTCTCCTAAATTTCCAGTACGACAGGTTATCGGCGCTCAGCATTGCCTTTCCTCCACAATCCAGATCCACCCAGACCAGGTCATCTGTCTATTGGGAGACCGTCCATCCTTGAGTTGGTGCATATGAATCATGGTTATGCACCATATTATTTTCATTTCTGTTTAACGATGGCTCTTGAGGTAGTATAACCCAAACGTTTACAGTACCTCTAAACTTCTAAATATACTAATAAAAAACGGGATTTTTATGAAAAAAAATATGTTTATTATGGAACATAAGATATAGGTATTACTTATTCCACGTCATTAAATTTGAATAGGTAGACATCCCTACTCATCCACAAAGAAGACAGAGGGTGTAGGCCGAGAGAAAAAGCCGGCGTAAAAAACTCTCGGTACTCTTTTATAAGCAAATCATCAAACAACACTTATCTCTAGCATTTAAACAGATACAATTAAACTCCCTTAGAAATAAAATAAGTCTTATTAATGGCATAAGACCATATAAAAGATTCAGAGTTTAGTTGATAAACTACTTTGATTCCAAAAATCCAATTTCTATTAAAATAAGTGAACCGCAAAAAGAAGTGAGATTTATAAAAGTTGACACTTTAACCCCTTCGGTCCTGGCGTCCATGTGAGTGGACATGCTCATAAAACACTCGTTGTATTGTTGGGTCTTATCAAAAGTCGATTATAAATTAATGCTAGAAATCCGAGAAGTACTTAGAATCTACAATTATAAACAACGTTTGAGAAATGTGATGTGGTTAAGTGGAAATAACTAATCAAGTGTAGTGAACAGTCATAGACAGCCGACCAGCACGTAAGTATATTTTTGGTTTAATTTTAATGAACATAGCTGCTATGTATAAAGTTGAATTATTTTTTTTATCAATGAATAGTGTTTATTTTACATGCAGACATGATAATAATTATGAATCTTTGTGTCTTACTATGTAAAATCTGTACTTATTGCCATGTCCATTGTAATGGACAACAGGTTCCAATCGATAAATTTGAGCATAAACCTTTATTGAGATAAGTTTGAATAAAACATACTATTTTTACCTACTTTGTTATTATTTTTCAGGTTTTGACTTATCCCGACAAGGAGACGTTGACAATTTGCTCAACATACTTGAAAATAGGACTTTATCTGATATCGACGAAGAAAGTGATGATGAAATTTTACAGAATACTTAAAAATGGCCGCCTAGTGAAGGTAGTAATATCGTCCTCCCCAACGAACCTTTGTGAGATGAAGAAAAAATCAGCATCAAGCTTCTGCTTCATATGTTAATGCACTGGCAAAGCGAATAATTGGCCCTGGACATTATTAATTCTATGACAATTACTTTTCCAATTTGTTGCAAGACTTTAGAGAAAGACAAATTTATGCTGGAGGGACAATCAGATTAGACAGGTTTGGAAGGTTTATAAAAGATAAAGAAGGAGCAAAAAAGCACCCAGGATTTTCTTACCAGGTAACCAATAGTTCGAAAGATGTTGTGGTCCTGAAGTGGGTGGATAATAAAAGTGTCATCTTAGCATCCAATTTTGTTGGTGTTGGAGAGCAAGACGATGCTCGAAGATGGAATAAAGTCCTTGGATACTTTATTATTATAGTAGTATATACCAGTACCACGCCCTGAGCTAGTAAGATTATATAATAATTCATGAGAGGAGTAGATAAAACAGATCATCTAATAAGTCTGTACTGTATCTTTATTCGATCGAAAAAATGGACGCTTCGTATGATATTCCATGCCATCGATTTATCACTATCTAACAGTTGGTTGGAATATCAGGCAGACGGTTCCATCTGTAAGATACCTGAGAAAGTTATTCTGGATTTACTCGGCAGTGCAGCAGATTCGCTGTTAAAAATGGAACAGCCACTAAACAACAGAAAAAGAGGTCGTCCATCTTTAGGAAGAAGCAGCCCCACAAGCATTCCAACATCTACACAAACTTGACGACGTAAAGTTGAAATGGGGCCAATATGGGAATACGATACAAAAAGGAAGCTACTAGATGTAAAAAAGAATGCAAGGGAAGAATGCAACACATCTTTATTGCCTCAAATGCGGATACATCTCTGCTTCACTAGTGACTGAAATTGTTTCCGTATTTTTCACCAAAAATGTTGGTTAAATTTATGTTAAGTGTGTTAGTAACAAAAAAAATTCCTTGATACATAGTTTTTTTTTATTCAATAACCTATCCATTGAGATAAAAGAGTAACATTCTAAATAAAAAACTTGATAACGGTTTGAAACGCGTTTAAATTATTTATGCTGACGCTTTATTTATAAAATAATTTAAATAATTATATTTAATACACGTAAAAGCCAATATAAGTAACTTTCTGTACTAAATTTAATATTAATTTAGTACTATAAATTCGGGTACACATCATTAAGAAACAACACTAAGAACCTGACGTCCATTTCAGTGGACATACAATTTTCTAAAAAACTATTAAAGGAAACTTATATTTTTTTAACAAAATATGTTCTTTATTCTCTAATGAGCAAATAAAACATAAAAAATAATTTTTATATCGTCAATATTTAATGTGGGTCCGAAGGGGTTAATACGAATGAGTGTTCAACGCTGGGGCGACAATGTGTTCGTGATGTTTTGTTAATTTTATGTGTATGTGCCAAAAATATAGTAGTTGAAACAAAACCTTTGCATAGATTCAGATTGTTGTGTGTAACTGTACTAATTACTGGACACAAATTACCAAAAGCCTCGCAAGTGCGTTGTAAGCCGAAATTAATATTTCACATTTTGAATTCTTTCACATCACTACTTAAGGATTAATTCAAATACAAAGTTGGCAAGGAAAACTTTTGACATTAGGTAATAAATGTCAAACCTATAACACAAAATTTACTAAATCAACTGACAAAAGGTCTACTGCATGTAATTCCTCATTTGTACCTGAGAATTTCCATTCACTCACGTACTCACATGTACCGCTCAGAAATGACGGCATAGTGCTCAGAGTTATTTTCTGATATAATAACAGCCAGCGTTATTCACGTTGGTTCATTTCACAGGCATTTTTTGTTAATGGGCTTGTGGTCTATATTTCTTTCTGATGAATTACACGTAAATATATAATAAAAGAAAAATTGTCACCCTACCTGAGGTTGACATAAAAAGCTAATCTTAATGTTCTCGCAAAGTTTAGTTAATAAAGTAATTTAAAAAATGTGCGCTTATCGAGTACATGTTTGTTCAATGCAGACTCATATAACGCTATAACTCAGTGTTGAGTTTTGGGGAATTAAAATATTTTAGTAATAAATATTATAACGTAAGTAAAGTTTAAAAATCGACCCCATTGGGTAAATTGGAAACTAAATACCCTATCACAAGACTAAGATTGACAGATGACGGGGAATTTTGTCGTATCAGGTTCAGGTTCTACCGGTGCCTTGTAGCAATAGAGATGACGAGACAGTGTTACATGTCCTGACCAACTGACCAATTTTTATTTAATACCTCCGACGACAGCATAGTCGGGGAAGTAGCCAGTAAATATATATCTTTAATATATAAAATTCTCACGTAGCGGTGTTTGTAGTTGAACTCCTCTGACACGGCTCGACCGATTCTCATGATATTTTGTGTGCATATTGGGTATGTCTGAGAATCGGACAACATTCATTTTTCATTCCCCTAAATGTTAAGGGTAGTCCACCCCTAAATTATTATATTTTTAATTTTAAGATAAAAAATATTTTTTATGATACAGCATTCAGAAATACATACAACTCTAAATTTTCAACCCTCTACGACCAACCCCTATTTTTTATTATAGTAGGTAGTTATTTTTATTGAACTAAAATATTGTATCCTAGAAATAATAATATACATGGCAAAAGACGTTTGCTGGATCAGCTAGTATGTATATAAAAAAGGGCTAAGCTTTTATCATGATGTAAGGAAATAATAATAATTAAAAAACTAGGATAATGGACTGAAAATCTGAACCTGCGCCTCACCGATGTAGTTTTTTTGTTCATAAAAATCCTGGTACTTTGTTTTTGAACGAACACATAGTCATAACACTGCATCTAGTTTTTAGTCTGTTGCGTACTAGATGGCGCAGGCGCAGAGTGAGATTGCGTAAAGGATAGCCGGAACACATACACAGCTGATTATTGCTTTATTTTAAAGCAAAATATCTAAAATAGACAATTTCAATTGAAATCAAGAAACGTTCCATTGATTTTCAATTGTTTTGCGATACCATTGTATGTTACACATGTAATGCTTTAAACACGTTGTAAGCACTGTACTTCGATTATGTTGTAACTGAAACTCAATTTATATTATACATAGATTTGATGTATTTATCTCCGTCTCCGTATGAAAAAAAATCCGATAAAAATATTCATGGATTTTATAACTGTCGAAAATTTAATGTTCATTCCGTTGATACTATAAACTCTCCCTTCAAATTAAAAAATGTATTTAAATAATGGTTTCGAATTGACAATACAATTTGGATAATGGCGAATTTTAGACGTAAAAAATTTAGTATAATTTTATTAATCAAAATGGATTGATATGGACTTAAACATTTTATGTTGTTCCTTTCTTACAAAATACTGTTACTTAAGAAGAATTATTATTTTTGTCCATTCTCTTGATTCGCATAAAAAAATAAGGAGTGGATTTTTTTAAATTGGTTCGATTCCCAGACGAGACAAGTAATTTTTAGAAAATCATGGAATGCAGTAATACTTAGTTATTAAAATAAAATAAAGTCTTCTTTCAGCAAAATATCCTGTCTACGATATTCAAGGTACTTTCCCGCCGTTTTGAGACAGCCTGTATATTGGCTGTCATTATTATCTTATTTCATAAAATCATTAATTCGGTTCATCTAATCTGTGACACGACATTTATTATGCGGTACGAAGTTCGCCGGGTCAGCTAGTATATTAATATAATTCTTTTCTGACAGTATATTTTCAAAAAAAAATTTTAGCTGATTAATTCAATAAAAATTAGTAACTCTAATTGTACCGTTTTAACAAAATTACTATCATGTCTCTCTTCATTACAGCGTAAACACAATATGACAGAAAGAAACAAAAGACTAGTTAAGACTGCAATTAGACTTTGCAGTTGACTTTGCTGAAACAAAAACCAAGGCAAGTCACGTTCTGCCGTATCTAGTAATAAAAAAATCTAACCGTTTGCACGAACCATTAAAATTAAATGAAATAAAATTCGCTTGTCCACGTTGATTTTCTGAATATTATTATCTGTGTCAAGATCGTTTTAATGCGCTTTGCGGTTGCAGTTCGCGGCGTGAAATTTCAATTTACCTAAAGAAATATTTTAGGTATCATAATTTTAGCTTGGCAGTTAAGATACTGAGGTCGAGTATTCCAACTATAGCTAGCGGCGGAATTTTCTTTCCATATGTGCACAAAGTACTTGGTCGTGAGGTAAAGGAAAACCACGCTGTGAAAGCCGCAATGTAGTATTTTTTCGTAAATGTACATATTTTTATAAATTCAAAATCATTTATTCATTTAGGTAACACATATTAACTTCTAAATGCTTCTAATTTACATTTACTACCAGTTCTCAAATCAAGGTCGTAGAACGGAAGAGAAAAACTGGCAATAAACTCTCCGCCACTCTTTTTAATCGCCAAGGTTTTTGTGTTACACAATGTTTGTAAGGAGCAGCAACCATAACACCATGTCCCACATGACATCTTAAGTAGGTAATTAATAAAAAAAAAACAAAGATTTGTCCTCCATCAGCAGTAGGCATGGTGAAATAGGAGCACGCACATACATTCTCGTGGGAACAACATGCTTAGTACACCATAGAACAGGACCTTACCTAATGTTAAGTGATGGATACTCAACAATGCTAGAGGGCTCGCGAGTGCGTTGTTGTTAAAGAATTGGTACTCTCTTTACTTGAGGAACAAATAGTTCGGATATACTTCAGTGGGTAGCTGAACCAGCACACACGTCGTACGCGAATTGAACTGCCATAACGCTCAGTTGTTAAACAATTGAATTCGAACAATTGAATTAATTTACTAATTTTAACAGCTTCCAGCATAAAATATGTAATGTTTTACTGGTTCACTTGTTTTTGGTAGATGTAATTAGGTATTCAGTTGTATAATGAGTGAAGCTGTCATTCCAAGATTTTATGAGTAAACTGGAAATCAGATTTACTGGTAAAGCTGAGAGTTTAAGTGTGTTTTTGATTTTTTCGTATGTGTTCTTACTAATTATACCGCATTAAAAACAAAGCAAACGCTCCATACATATACAATGTTAAGTGACTCTGAACATTATTGAAAATTGATTTATTACATATTATATTTCCTACAGAAGTTGTGGGCATTAAGTTTCGAGGGCAAACAATTATTTAGTTGGACTTTGTAAAGATTTTTCATCTCTTCATAAATAACCACACCAAAGTTTCCCGAGAAGCTGTGAAGATTAAAAAACTTTTTCTTAGCACTCAGTTGGATATTTTGAAAGTTTTATTATATACTAGCTTTTGTTTGTGACACCTTCTATTCTACAGGCATTAGTTTCAATCGCTAACATTTCTCCAATCACTCTGTTAAAACTAAAATAAAAAGTCCACGGTTACAAAATGAGATAGGCTTTAAAAAATGTAATAATGTCACAGGATCGTCGATCGTTTAATTATTAATTAAAACAATTATGAATTAATAATTAATAAGGCTATTAATCTAACTTAGTGTTACTTAAAATTCTAACATTATTAAGTCTTAATAAAGCTTTCAACGAATAATAATAAACAGTGACTTTAGTATCTATTTGCTTCTTAAATCATGTCCTTCTTTAGTAAGTAGATAATTATTCCCTTGCGCTTGACAGTGTTTGTATCTACGATGTTATACGTACGAAATTTAATTGCATTGTAAATTATAATATGTTTATCATAAATGTGGTTGGTACAAGTTGCGTAAATAATTCAATCATTTAAAAACGTATAACAATTAATTTAATCCATGTTTACGCGAAGGTAATGTAATAAATGATAAAGATAATGACATCATGGTTTAATTCAGATGAAACACAAACTGTGTGCGAATGAGCTTTTGCCTCTACAAAAAAATTAATTAGACAAAAGAAAACAATGTTTCCATGAAAACATTCAGTTGAACGCTGAAGGAAAACGTCGTGAGGAAACCGGCTTGCCTTAGACCCAAAAAGTCGACACCGTGTGTAAAACACCTACTTGCCTATGAGATTGACAAATTATCATTAAGCAGATACAGTAACTTGAGGCCTAGAGCTTAAAAGGTTGTAGCACAACTGATTTATTTAACAAACTTGAACTTCATGTAATAGCTGGCAGGAAATTTTGTAATAATGTCACAAATCTCGATATTATACTGGAAAATGCTTGGTATTCAGGAGCTTTAGCTTCAGATATGGCCAGCCTCCGTTATGAGATGCCAATATCGCGAAGAATTTTGGCTATAATGTAAATAGAAGTCATTCCTATTTAGGTTAACATTAGAATAATTCTTTCAAACATTTTTTTACATTACGAATAAGAAAAAATACGTTTTTTGTATCGTATTTAATTTAATTACGTTGAAACAGTTCTGTAATAACATATTATTTTATTAAAACTTTGAATTTAGATTTAAATCTCTGTGCCATATTTTTCGTCTATCGAGCAACCCACGCTTTTTCACAATAATACCAGTATTTTTTCAGCCTAAATTAGGAATTATTTACATTATTCTAAATTAATATTTATTTAAAAAAAAACGGTTTTTTAGTTTAGTTCTCTATATAAAGCGTGTGTTCTAGTTTTTTAAACTATTATTTATTTTTTAGTTTATTTTTTTAATTTTTTTTCGGATTATTGCATTGTTATTGATCTTTGACAGGTGCGCAAAGTTTAAATTAAATTTGTCCGTTAAAAGTGGGTCAAAATCGAGTCCGAAGGAGTCGGTTACATACTTACATACATACAGGTGAAGCTAATATAAAGCGTGTAATAAAAAAGACAGGTAACTTAATCAGGAGAACAACCAGGTACCTTATCATTTCCGTTACCAAAAACAAAATTGCAAATAATTATTATTACTTACGTAAAATATCTTTTACACCATTACACAATTCAGCTGAATTAAGTATTACTTAGTTAAATGTTATGAATATTTTCTTCCATTTCTACATCCTTCTTGTAAATATAATATATTCTATATTTGGCCATATCTTAAGTATAATTGTTGGTATATATTATTTATATTCGCTGTAGGGTTACGAAATGTATAAATAAATAATAGTAATTAGAATACATCTTAGACGCATGTTTTAATTCGTAGTCTTACCATTATATGCCATACAGCGTAACCCCTCTAATAATTGTCATACAAATTTATATAACATGGCGTTTACAATGTAAACTCCATGAAATTCCTTGATTTCATTTGAAAATTGACCAACTGCTGACACGGCTATTCTATACTTTAATAGCTGATACACCAATAGCTCACAAGAATAATGTTGTGTCTGAATGTGTAAGTAGTATTGTTTTATAACAAAAACTCAGATTTGAATATTACTCTGCCTTATTCATTTCTCGCTTCCTCTCGAAGTGGCAAAGACTACTTCAAGTCCTTAATTATCGTGGTGAGCCTGCCCGATAGCTTTGAGATAATCCCATCACCTTGAATCTTTGATCCTAACCGTAGGGCTCCGTCTGTTACCTTAGGTCTCTTGGTGCAGACATCCGGTACTTATTTATATACTCACTATTTGTGTTAAGGTACGTCTATAGGGCTTAGGGATCCGTAAGGTTGTTAGGTTCTTACATCTCACCCTCTCATATATTTATTTATCTAGTGAAACTTGCATACACTACATGTACTATACAGATACTTCTGGCATTTAATACATAAGTTTAAACACACATTTCACAGTCCACTGGCTGGCTGTACAGTTGGTTTACCTTATTGTTTATATAATGTAACGTTTCTCTCTAACAACAAAACTAAAAAGCTGTGCAGAGCTTTCATTGTATTTGTATTAAGCGCTTTAAAACCGTAGCAGCGTAGCCTGGCACGCTTGGTATTCATTTACTACAGCGTAAACTCGTAGACAAATGATAAAAAGTAACATTCAGCGGTAAATATATAATATACCTTATAACTAATATATCTTATATATCATCTATCTCTATCTACTTCCAATTTTAATTCTAATTAATATAAAATAAATCAGTGGCAATACAACGCTTTTTATGTCTCGGCATATATAAGTATGTATATCAGTTTTATGATCTTTCGTTAATCTAATAGGCAAATAGTCCTCCCGTGCCTGACACACGACCCTTCTGGTTTTCTCACGATGTTTTCCTTCACCGTTTGAGCGAATGTTAAATGCGCACATAGAAAGAAAGTCCATTGTTGCACAGCCGGGGATCGAACCTTAGACCTCAGCTCACACGCTGGAGCTACTAGGCCAACACTGCTCTTTATTATATTAGTAATTAGCAATAATTAAATTGACTGTGTGTATGTTATCCATTAAAATTAAGTTAAAATTTAATATTATTGGCTACCATGCTCACAAAATATCGTTAATTCAATATTATACGTGCTTAAACTGATTATAATGTAATTTCAATATTTCGTCAATTTATTACTCATTAGATACGAAATATAAGTTAATCAATAGATCTCAGTACCCATAAAGATCTCAATTATTTGGTAACTATTCAGACTAACTTTTAATTTATTTTATTATTATTTATCACTTAAGATGTCAGCTCCTTACAAAGGTTGTGTAAAACAAAAACCTTGGCGATTAAAAAGAGTGGCAGAGAGTTTATTGCCAGTTCTTCTCTTCCGTTCTACGCCCTTGATTTGAGAACTGGCATTAAATGTAAAATTAGGAGCATTTAATGTATATTTCTTTTTTGACATTCATAAGTGTACATTGTGTTACCTATATGAATAAAAGATTTTTGACTTTTGAAGTAGTCCATGATATAAAAACCTAGTCGTTAGGTATATTAAGTGTGAATCTGCTCTGTTCCGGAGCGAACAGATGGACAGTGGCGCGTCGGGCGTCATTTCCGCTCTTCTATTGAAATGCGACACGGTATGTAACATATTCAGTGAGCGAGTTTAATATTGGTATTAGATGGTAAAGCAAAATAGACTTTGAGAATGGACAGTAAAGTCTCAATTTGGTTAACAAAACTTTTAATCAGATATCTAATGAATATCGTCGATGAGTAAAAATTTATTTAACTGAGCTACTATGAAGTTTGAAGGTTTATGGGTTTTGTAACAGGTAACGGATCAATGGATCAAGCTTTTTACTCTTTCGATCTAATTGAGTTCACACTGATATAAAGAGACAGATAGATTACAGTACAGTAGATGATTAAGAAAAATATCATAACATACTTATAAATTCATTCACTTTTTGTTATGTAAGTCAGTCTGGTTATCTCTCTCCCTAAAATATGGCGAGGGGGCCGATGGCTGGCCATACGACATACACGTGAACGGGTGCTACTTCACCACAAGTAGTACTTGAATTCGTGTATGCGGTGTTGTGAGTTATTTCGACTATGTATTTGCGTGTTGTTCCCACGAGAATGTAAGTGCGTGCTCCTATTTCACCATGCCTCCTGCTGATTGAGGACAAATCTTTGTTTTTAATTTATTTTATTATTACTTAAAATGTCATGTGGTAACACGGTGTAATGTTTGCAGCTCCTTACAAACGTTGTGTAAAACAAAAAAAACGTAGCACTCCGGGAGTGCCGGCAGAAGTGAAAACTTCAATATTAACGTTTTGTTTAATTATAAGTATAAAAGTACTATCATTTATGAGGTAGAATATAATGTTTATTTATTGCGCTATCGTACACAAATATGACAATTTATATGTTGTTATTTATAATATTATATCGTTACTTATATATTACATCAAATTTTATCTCTCAGAAAAATCAACATCCATCCATAACTTCGACGACTTATACACCATCGTTATTATCAGAATCATCATCGCAAATTTTTACAACTGATACAATTGGTTTATGATAACTGAAGTAAGAAACAAACAGTTTTGATTCGAACCTATTTAAGTGTCTAATAAAGACCGCATCAATAGTAGTTTTGTATTTCGTTGTGCTAAAATTGCGATCATTTGACATAGTTAAACCAAATTCATTATTTAAAAATTCAATTAATGATTGATCATTCGCGCAAGCGCCCTGTGCCGCCTAAACAGAGCAGCACACTCAGGCACGGTAGAAAGAGTGGGAGATACTAGTTCCTCTCCCTTCCCCTCGATCTTACGCTTTTTCGATCAGCATCACGTGACCCTGACGCGAGTTTGAAAGTTTTTACCCATACAAAAAAGTGCTCAGCGCCGCTAAAGAAGTTTTCACTTCAAAAAAATGGAAATTAAAAGAGTGACGAAGAGTTTATTGCCAGTTCTTCTCTTCCGTTCTACGGCCTTGATTTAAGAACTGGCAGTAAATTTAAAATTAGAAGCATTTAATGTATATTTCTCTTTTGACGTTCATAAGTGAACATTGTGTTACCTACATGAATAAATGATTTTTGACTTTTGAAATAATAACATAAGTTAAGACAGCTTCATACCAAGACGCGACCACCTCCATTGCTTAGATGTCAGTGATTTACGAGCGATGTGGTGAAATCCCCGCATTAGATCACTATGTACATTGTTCACGCTGTAATAGACAGATTACAAGTGTAATCTTCAAATTAAGTGTTCCTTGTGAACGTTAAAGAATATTTTGAGGCTTTATTATTTTCAGAATAAATTAAAACGTAAACTTTTTTAATATAGGGATAATTGCTGCGTTTTGGCTCACATTCATCAGCGAAATTGTATGTACGTAAATAATTTAAATTAATCAGATTAATTCATGTGTTTGAAATAAGATTAATATTGTTTGACACATATTAATATTAGTTCTGAATATTAAAATAAAATATTTCCTACACAATAAACTACAAGCTAACTCCTTATCAGAATGCTAAATCGTAAAATGACTGCTTCACGACTGATTTGAGGGCGACCGCCGGTGCGAAAGCTGCAGTGAGAGTTCGAAAAGTGAGTTACAGTTAGAATCGCAAGGCAGTATTTAAAATATTCTTTACCCACAGAGTAATAATAACAATAAATTAATAAATATAAAACTAAAACAAATGTAAAAAGATTGGTCCCTGTGGCAGTGTATCTTTAAAGCTGGCAGCATTTCCTCACTGTATTGCGATACTTATTCGTGGAGAGACGAAAGCACCAGCTCTGGGGTCACCAGGTCTATCTATCTATTAGTTAAACGCCACGGCCCAAGAGTTATACTCTGAATTATACAATACAACTTTAGGGCCTGAGCAACTTTACCACATATTATCTTGATGTCCGTACTTACACAACTGAGCACTTTTTACCATTGGAATATACCATCCATAAACAAGAGCTTCCGTAGTTTTCAAAGGCTGACAATGCATCCGCATGCCTTCTGATATTGTGAGTCCTATATAGTATGTTAAGTGTTGAAATCCAAATAACTAAAGAATGTAAACCTTTAGATTCTCTCCAAAACTGCAAGTATATATAGCAATAAAGTAAGTAATGCTGCGCATATGACATCTCCGGTGAAATTTTCTAAAAGGATCGTAAAACAGACTTCAGTGCATATAAAACAGAGAAATGCACTTTGACATCGTACTGCATAAAAGAATATTGATGTTAAAATATATTTGAACTTCTAGATATTAGATCCATAGGGATCAGAAACCGTCAATTGTTTAAAGAGTTAAAAGCTTGGTTCAGACTTATGGGAATACAGGAGCTTGTAACTTTGAATTTGACAGTAGTTTCAAAAAACAGGAATCTCTGGATACTTTTATTTGACTTATAAGATTCTAAGTCTATCCCGTTTTATGTAGAAAGTGTTTAAATTTTAATCAGGCTAAAAAGTTTGCGTCTACTTTATTGATATTTTTTATACATAAAATAGTAGGTAATCATTTGATTGGAATAATCTCTCTGCCATTAGCTGCTTCTCTAGCATAGGCTGATTCTTGCTCTTCTAATCTAAATGAGGAATTGCTGAATAATCAGGATCGTCACAACAATTTTTGTATCCGTTTCATATTCGGTCTAAGAAAGTACGACCACATCTCTATGTTCCGTAAGCAGCTAAGCTTACCCATTGTCACGTTCTCCTTCTCTTTTTTACCATTACTTCAACCCTTAAACTCCTTCTTACCTCAAGAACGTTTCTAAGTTTTCGGAGGCTCAAAAAAAACTACATAATTGAAATCCCGTCACATAACTCTTGGTTATTTGACATCACATAACTGTCTCTACAGAGCGGTATCTCCTTCTCTATCTTTCTTTATCTCTACTGTGCAAGCATTATTTGACCACCTTCTATCCCTGAATTGAAACTCGTATTGTAACTGTTTTGTCCATCATTAAATCTACAATTTCTTTATTTATACATTCTAAAACAAGGGGTGTGCATAAAAATGCAAGAAAATATGACATCACTAATTTAACACCCATCAATTATGTTAGAACATAAGCAACCTATCTAGGGAGAAATTAAACAAGCAACCACAAAATAAAGTAAAAAATAATAATAACTAAAACTAACCAGACAAAATAATAATAATAACCAAAACTAAAAAAACTTAAACCTGCTTATGTTTGTATATTTGTTGTACCTGTGTACGTAGTCGGTCCCAAAGTTCTGTCATAAATGGAAATAATGATAAAAACAAAAGTACTTAGCACTTTTTAATGAGTGATATATCAATTTATAGTACATTAATTAAGGAATAGAAATAGCATGAAATTATTCGAAATGACCTCCCTTATATTTAATACAGGCCCTTAAGCGCCACGGCCAGTCGTCTATCGCAGCACGCACCATATTCATGTCGATTTCAGTGACTGCTTTATTTAAAGATGACTTCAGACTCTCCATTTTTTTATGTGGTATAGCACAGACCTTCCTCTCTAAGACCTGCCAAATTATATAGTCCAAAGGATTAAGGTCCTGACTGGAGGTAGGCCAAACCTCATGTCTAATTGAGTGGATGTTTTGACGCTCAAACCAGGCTTGAGTGGTCATGGCTGTGTGTGAAGGCGCAGAGTCCTGCTGGAACACGAAGTGATGTCCCACAAATAGCGTGCTGGGCAGGTCTTTGACAAGCTGATCCAAAACCGTCTCTTGGTATACTTTTTCACTGGTTTTGACCCCCTTTTCGCAAAAATGAACCTCAGTTGGCCCGTAATATGACACTTCCAATCAGACCATTCCTGATGATGGGTGATGTCCATGTTGCACCCTTGGAACTTTATTTTCAGCTTCTTCAGAACTCCTGCCGTACACTCTATCATTCTGGTTATTGTATTTTTCTTCAATATCGAAATTTTTTTCATCCGTAAAGAAGATATCACGGTGTCGGTTTTTCGCGTACCGCTTTAACAACACCCGCGATCTCTTAAGCCTTATTGCTTTTAAACAAGCATTAAGTAAGTGCCCAATCAAACATTCAAAAATATAATGCAATATTTTTTTAATAAAATTATTTTCGAAATTTAAAAATAATGTGACATTGACAGAACTTTGGGACCAACTACGTATATTTTATGTATTCTTGTACCTTTTGGTGGACCACCTTTAGTGGTCGCCAGAAGGGATCTCTCGAAACTGAAGCTGCCCGTTGCTCTCCCTATTATTTAATTGTATATTTTTCTTAATAAATAATCAATCTAATATGCCTTACTTACGTAGGATAAACGGCTTTTAGTAGTAGCAATATAAAAGGCTTTGATCAAACAATGGCTGTTAACCCCCAATAAACTAGAACAAGTGGCAAACTTTGTCTTTGGTTGTAATTGAAAACTCGATTCGTATAAGTACTACTAGTTCGTGGGAATTTCGTTCGTAATTATAAAACTTTTCACATTGTTCGCGCGGCAATTGTGGTTAGACTGTTGTAACTTTGATTTATTTATTTGCTTAGATCGCATATTGAAATTGTTTGTATGACGTTAATGACGGGATTAAATATATAATGGTTTATAAACGATGTGGTTGAACATTATTCACTTAGTAGTCATGAAATACGTAGGTATTGGTAAATATCATTAATCGAAATATCGTTTTTTCATTCTAAATTTCTTAATCTCTTTGACGCTTATGGTGTGGGGCCTTATTTTGTTTTTTTTTTTATAAAATTTGCGAGAGGACTGGCGTACCATCTTCTCCATTAATATTCCTAATATATATTTCTTTTCATATACATAGGCGAGTGCAACTAGCGCTTTGAGTGATGTATTTGACAATTCTATTGCAGAAATCTTCCAGTTGCGATCTAAAGCTTCTTATGCATGTACCTTATAGACATCAATAAGAATATTAATTTAAAAAATATTGTTTCTAAATTTTAGTTTACTGCCAGTTCTCAAATTAAGGGAAGGGAAGAACGGACGAGATTGCCAGTTCAATAAACTTTCCGTCACTCTTTCTAAGCAAAGCAAGTTTGTGAGTTTAACTGGTACATTTCCTCACTGTTCCACTGTCCAGTGGACACTGGGTAAAAATGATGTGGTGTTAAAGAATCAGTAGACAGGTTAGACAGCATAGCATCCAGTTTTTATCCTTCATGTGATTAATCGTTAGCTATCAAAACCACATCAGAGATAGCGAATTAGCTGTTTTTGCTACACGTGTCTGATGTGTGACGTAATAACAAAAAAATTGACAAAGAAAAAAAAGTTATTTTTCTTAGTAGGGATTGCCTTACTCTAATTTTGTTATAGTTCTCTCAATAAGGAATGCTATTACTATTAAAAGTGACTGAACCTTGCTGATCTAATGTCTATAAGTGAAGATATGATTACTCCAAATACTTTTATTATTTGTTATAAACACTAATGTCAATAAAAGCTAAAGGTTCTAATGGAAGTTTTTTTGTTTCTAGGCCATAGTTCAGCCTCATTTTTTTTACAGGCAGTTCAACACAATAAACCGACTACCTTACTTATACTAAAAAAAATTAATCATGCTCTGTAAAGTATTTTTTGTTATATACTTCGTGACAAAGGAATTTTAAGATCCCTTTCTAAAGAAAGAACGAGTTTTTAGAGAGTGTGCGTCTCGCGTAAAGTTTTACCTAAATATAACAATGCCATATTAGGCCTTATTCAAAATAGCGAAATTCGGCGGCAAAATTAACAAACCGTAACTCTACAAAGGAAAAGTAATGGGAACACATCAACGACACCATTTACACAAATGGGCGACGTTTGCAAAAATTAACAATTTATTGTGTGAGCTTTTAGGCTTATCTATAACTTTTGTTAGGTTTTTTATACAGACGAAAATGTACGCAATTAATTATAATTTTTATGCAAAATAATTTATATTTTTTTATAAAATGTAACTGACTAATGTAACTGGCATATAATAATCTGTAATAATCGTCTATATAGCAATTAAGTAACTTATATTGACTTCTTTATAGCTTAACAGGGGAAATTTAAATGTATTAAAATTTAAGCACATTAAGTATGAATGCGCTTAAACACAAAAAGCACGATAAAAAACCTCTAAAACCCCTCCGCCACGCTTTTGAAGTCGGTAGGTTTAATTAACATTAGTAACATCGTCGACGTAGAATACGAAATTCCACCCGTATCACCTCTGCGTCCGTTTCACAACTGAGCGTTATTTAAGCCAGTTTTTCTGCACACCACCATTATGTGAAACCACCTACCCACTGAAGTATTTCAATTGGACTTAGGGTCCATCAAGAAACCAATTCTTAAAAGGCCGGCAACGCACTCGCGAGCCTTCTGCCATTAAATGTGTCCATGGGCGGTGTCCCTTAACATCAGGTAAGCCAGGTCTTTGAAAAATGAATTTTACTCCATTAATATAAAGCTAAGATAACAAATAAACTGTTTATTTCCGTTATCCGTATTGAGTTTCTAAGTTTCAGGTTTCATTTCGATGAGGCTTAGCTGATATTTCCTCGTAATATAAGACTCACCACTTCAAAATATTACATGTAGTGAATATTATTTATGAATTATATATTACTAGCGGAACTGATAAATATTTGTACATTTAAGACCTGTGTCTATTTTAATATGCTCATGTTTTGTTTTTTTATTATGTATTATAAAACAATCACTCTTAACATTCCCTAAAACTTACACAAATATTTCAAGATCAAAATTATTAGGTCCAGCCATTATCGAGTTCTATCTAGACAAACGAAAATGAATTCATTTATACATATATAGATTCTAGAGCTAGGAGACCGGCAGTAGCTCTAGACAGAAGATGAGTAGCATCTACTCAAATCTCCAATGAGAAGTCACTCCACATGACAGTACCACAGAAAAAAATCGCTCATAACCTTAGGGCTGATTGCAAAAAACCGCAGAAAAAAATATATATAGATGTTCATGTGATTTGCATTCGCTATTCAACTTTATGGCAAATCTTAGTAGTAAATACATTAGGTACTGATTATAGACACTCCTAAGTACATTAGTATTTTTTTCTTTGATTTCCTTATGTTACCAAATTGTATAAATACATTTATAATACTACGCTATTTAATGCGACTGACTACTATATACTACCAATTATATGGTGATAGTTATTGAATCTTTTTTTCAGCTTCAACTTAAAAAAAATACACAGAATTATTTACATACCTATAATTAACCGACTAATAACAGTTAGTTACACAACACAAAGAAAATTTTATTCTCCATTCCGGGAATCTAATCCGTTACCAGGCTGAGGGCGGAAAATCAAAATTAAATTATTTTTATGTTCTAACATACATTATCGTAACATGAATATAATTTTCGCAGGTCAAAGCACATTCGTAGGAAAACATTTTTGGTTCAGTTGTAATTTTATTTCACCCTACGAAGGGCGGAATCGTATCATCTAGGTAAATGGTTCGGAAGCTCGTTTTGGGTCAAGTTCAGAGTTAGGAATCCCTTGGGCATAGTGTGAAAATTTGAGTATGATAAGAGATTGTTGTTGTGAAGCGATATAAAGTTCTATTCACATTGATTAATTTTATACGACAATCGTATTATGAAGACTGGTCGAAACATTTTTTCTTCTGTTACTTGAAACGTTTTAGGCTTACTTACGTAGTTGTACAAACATTTAAAAAAATGCCGGTTTTAAAGAGCGACAGAAAGTTTATTGCTAGTTTTCGTTGTACGCCCTTAAATTAAGAACTGGCAGTAAGTTCTCAATTTGAGAAGTTTTCTCAAGTTGAGTTAAAAATCTTATACTAAATAATATCCACTCAATTTAAAGACAAGTTACAAGAAAAGATTTTAAGCATCAGCCCTGCGATTCTGTAACTCACCTTTCGAACTCGCAAAGCGGTTTTCGCATCGGCGGTCGCTCTCAAATCAGTTGTGAAGCAGTCATTTTATGATTTGGCATTCTGAAAAGGTGGGAGCTTGTAGTTTATTGTTTATTGTTTTTATCGCAAGGCAGTTTTAGGCGTTAGAGTGTTATTAAAACACAAAAAGATATGGGTACTACGGTTTACATATACCCTTATTAATATAAAATAAATCACTCTAACTGCACCGTTTTAACTAAAGTGCTGATCAGCAAAAGCCTAATATGAGAAGCAGACAGAAAACGTTAGTTAAAAGATTGCAATTAAACTGAGCTTTTAAAATTAAAAGGCTTAGGGTTCAAGACTAAAGCGCTAAAACTCTGGACAGCCATTTTTGCAAACACTATACTTTTGTTGGAAACACGAGAAAATATACCATTCTGTAAAAAAGGATATACCTTCATTATGAGTAATAACACATACACATATTGAATATCGACTCCCTTGGCATATTATCTTGGCAACATTTTCGTGCATCATTAATTAATCTAGCTGAATTGTACATTAATTAATTAACGAATAAATTTCATAAATAATGCCACAGGTTGTTAAAACAAAACTAACTCGAGCTTACAAACTCATTTCACCGAAGGCTTTTGATAATAGGCTAAGAGTTAGAATATATTACTTAATCAACAATTCAAATTTAAGGTCGTACTTTCGAATCCTTGCCATGGTTTAATATTTTCTTTCAATAATTTTTGCAATATCGAATCGGTGAGCTTAAATTGATTAAAGCTTTACTTAAATGCTTAAGGAAAAAATATGAATAAAATATATGCAGAAATGTTTCGCATTTGTTTGCCTTTCCCAAAAACGTCTAAACGCTAGTTGAATTCTGCTTAATAAATAAGTCGATAAGAGAAATATAATACTGATGCGTTCACTTACAGACTTTTTCTCTAGCCAACACCCACTGTTTTTCAGACGCTGTCTGTCAGCCCCTACACTCAAACCCCTATTATATTTATTTATTAGAAAAGTTCGGCCAACAGGGCACAAAGTTATAATGATTTGTGGAAAGAGCGAGATGTATTTTTAAAGTCAACCTGAGACACATTTGTATAGAAATTGAAGGAGAATGAAAAATAACATAATATATTGCTACAACAGCAGAACTTTGATATAAGCTTAATCCAATTTAGTGTTCACGCTTATTCATTACTTCATCGGGTACTGGAGGTTAGCTGTTAGTCTCGTAAAACATGTCTTGTCCTGATGCAGCAACTCTTGCGCAGTAGCAATACCCGTTCACTCCCTAACGTTACGAAGCCATGATTTTTTCCTTTAACCGACAAGCCGATTCCCCTGGATTATACTGATCATTATCATATATCTTCTTCTTTTGGTGTCTCTCCATTACTGGAGTTTGGCCGTTAGTCTAGCGAAGCGTGTCTTGTCCCTAGCCAGATGAAGCAACTCTTTCGCCATCGCAATACCCATTCCTTAACGTTACGAAGCCCGTTTTTCCTTTAACCGACAAGCCGATTGCCCTGGATTATACTGATCATTATCATATATCTTCTTCTTTTGGTGTCTCTCCATTACTGGAGTTTGGCCGTTAGTCTAGTGAAGCGAGTCTTGTCCCGTGCCAGATGAAGCAATTCTTTCGCCATCGCAATACCCATTCCTTAACGTTACGAAGCCCGTTTTTCCTTTAACCGACAAGCCGATTGCCCTGGATTATACTGATCATTATCATATATCTTCTTCTTTTGGTATCTCTCCATTACTGGAGTTTGGCCGTTAGTCTAGCGAAGCGTGTCTTGTCCCTAGCCAGATGAAGCAACTCTTTCGCCATCGCAATACCCATTCCTTAACGTTACGAAGCCCGTTTTTCCTTTAACCGACAAGCCGATTGCCCTGGATTATACTGATCATTATCATATTATATCTTCTTCTTTTGGTGTCTCTCCATTACTGGAGTTTGGCCGTTAGTCTAGCGAAACGTGTCTTGTCCCTAGCCAGATGAACCAACTCTTTCGCCATCGCAATACCCGTCCATTCCTTAACGTTACGAAGCCCGTTTAAACAGGATTTTAACAATTAATTGTAAGTGTCATGGCGCAACACATGGCCTAGGTATGCTTCATCTGATTTGTCTTTTGTTTCTTTAAGAATTATCAGTTTAAATTGTTGAGCTCCTAGTACCGAGCTCGTTGACCCGAACAACGAAGTCGATACACAGCGTGCCTATGAAAACTTTTCATCGCTCTCACCGTGAAAGCCTTTTCAAAGAATCCCTTACCTCGCTTGTTAGTCTCACATTAATTTCTAATTACGTTTAATGTGCAATTAAAAGTAGTTTGGTTTAATTTTTAAATTTTGCAATAAAATTCGAGTTTAAGGCACTCATAACGAGAGTTTTTAACGTTTGGTTTGAAATTCAATTTTATAATTTAATGCTGTCTTAAGTTATCTTTTACAATATATTTGAATTTTGTAAAATTATTTAACGCCTGGGGAATTTAACACATCAATTACAATAAACAACAATCTTTTGTTTATAAATTAACTAGCTAATCCGGCAAACGTCGTTTTGCCATGTATATCATTTATAATAAAAGAATAGGGGTTGATCGTAGAGGGGTGAAAGTTAGGGGTTGTATGTATTTTTTAATGCTGGTTCATAAAAAAATTGAAATTTTGTCTAAAAAATAAAAAAAAATTTAGGGGTGGACTACCCCTAACATTTAGGGGGATGAAAAATAGATGTTGGACGATTCTCATAGATACCGGATAAGCACAAAAAAATTCATCAAAATCGGTCAAGCCGTTTCGGAGGAGTATGGCAACAAAAACTGTGACACGAGAATTTTATATATTAGATTTTAAAACTTGCTACGTTTTATTATACGAATCAATAAATTGAAGGATATTATCAAGTCAATTGAATTGATATTAATAAAGCCTTGGGACATAGATTTTTAAACTGCTAAACAATTCTGGAATATGGGGTAAAGGAATATGGTCATATTCCTATGGGCGGCGTAATATTTTTTGTAAGATGTGAGTAGATATGTTAATTACCTAAAATAAAATCAGCGTGTAATGGTGAATGTGGTAAATCACAGAATAGATTTTTATTTTTTTTACTTATGTAACTTTAATGACGTTGTGGTTTATGACATTTTCCTTTGAATAATTGTAATGTAAAGGGAGGGCAAAACCTGCTGAGTTTCTTGCCCGTTCTTCTCAGAACAAGGCCTCCTGGTAGTTTTGCGAACGGATGGCGTAGTCTTGCTCTTTCGTGAATTTTGTAAACGTTGTTGACATTCATAAGCATGCTCTAAGAAGCATCTAAATTGAATAAACGTATTTTGATTTGATTTGATTGAGTGGCGCTTCAACCTCTTTAGGTCTGGACCTCAGATTTCAGAATCTGTTTCATGATCATTTTTAAATTTAATAGGCAAGTAGGTGATCAGCCTCCAGTTCCTGACACCTACTAGCGTTTTGCCTTCTTTCACCGTTCGAGCGAATGTTAAATGCGCTTTCTATGAGCTCCATTGGTGCACAGCATGCTCTAAGAAGCATCTAAATTGAATAAACGTATTTTGATTTGATTTGATTGAGTGGCGCTTCAACCTCTTTAGGTCTGGACCTCAGATTTCAGAATCTGTTTCATGATCATTTTTAAATTTAATAGGCAAGTAGGTGATCAGCCTCCAGTTCCTGACACCTACTAGCGTTTTGCCTTCTTTCACCGTTCGAGCGAATGTTAAATGCGCTTTCTATGAGCTCCATTGGTGCACAGCCGGGGATCGAACCTAAGACCTCGGAGATGAGTGTCGCACACTGAATCAATGTGAAGTACCTACTCTAGTATATACAGTACGTAATTCTTTGATACTGTATATAACTAAGCAAACTAATTTAAATTCGTCCGATTACACAAATCACCCAGTACCTGTATTACTCCAAACGTTACCTTTAAGTTGGCAATGGAAAACTTCTCAAGTTCCTTAATCACATTGTTAGTTTCTCTAGGAATTTAATTGAAGCAGACATCCATCTCACGTTTACAGCTATCATTTGTGGTTAACGTGAAGGTTCCGGGGAGATACATATATCTTGGACTAAAGTAAATAAAATATATAAAAAACTATCAGACCGGCCAAGCGTTGCTGTGGCTAAGGTTTTTGTTATATTACATACTTAGTAGTAAACTATTCAAGGGAAACGGTAGGAGAACTTATGTGAAAGGTAGATGACAGCTTATGTGAAACGTTGATAATTTTAAAACAGCGCCATCTGTTAGAATTGTATCAAATAATAAACAAATATTTTGCAATAAAATAATATTGCGGGTATAAATTGAGACTTAAACTATCCTATCTTTTAAGTTAGATCAAACTGCACGCGGTGTGCAAATTTGAATGAAATCGGTTCGGTAGTTTAGGAGTCCATAGCGGACAAACAACGTGACACGTAATTTATTTATATTAAGATAGACACAGAAATCCATCCGGCCCATGTCCAATCGGACAGAACCTCGAAACACATTCCTACTCAAGGCATCAAAAGACTTTGAATGTACTAGCTGATCAAAGATACAATTCCTTCCGTCCAAAGTAATATTCGAAAGACATAAATAATTAAGCTATATTCCATAATTAGAATCTAGACAACAAAGGTCAGTAATAAATATGAACGACATTCGATATATAACATTGTATCGATGCGTTGTTTCCAAGTTATCTTAGGTCGGAGTCAGTCACCTTACGCGCCAAGACGACACTGCACTTTATTTAATAATTTTCCATAAACAATAATGGACCCGGAAAGACAGCCATTGCTGCAGCAGGCAAGGAGAGTGAGGTAAGTTTAATATAATAAAAAAAAAGGTTGTACTTATGTACGCGCGTAAGAAGTTATACTTCTTTGGCATTATTAAAAATAGTTTTGATTGCATGCAAATAATTAATTACAATTAAATAATCAAAGACTGGAAAAGGAGTCATTATTGTCAATAAAGTTCAGTTTACATTTGAAAAATTAAATAAATAAATATTTATTATTATTCTCTTACATTAAGTGTAATATAAATTCTACAACATTCGAATAATAATATTCGAATGTTGTTTTTAAATTACATATGTCCAATACCGTAGCGTCTTCCGTGGGCAACTTCATTCTGTTAATTTTGTGTCACGGTGCGCGCGTATCGTAAAATTTAACTCTCGTCAATTTATCATAACGCGCCTAAAGAAGTATAACGTCAAAATTCTAATTCTCTGTATTATTCATGTTATACATGATATTTAGTTGTATTAGTAAGCAGGCCATTATTATGAGTAGTCTCTGATTTCAAAGTTTAAATTAATCATTATTAATAATACATAACATATATGTAGCAGTGTTGGCCTAGTGGCGTGCGAGTCTCATAGCTGAGGTCGTAGGTTCGACCCCGGCTGTTCACCAATGGACTTTCTTTCTATGTGCGCATTTAACATTTGCTCGAACGGTGAAGGAAAACATCGTGAGGAAACCCACATGTCTTAGACCCAAAAAGTCGACGGCGTGTGTCGGGCACTGGAGGCTGAACACCTACTTGCCTATTAGATTTTAAAAAATATTTTGTATAAATAATACATAATTTATTGTTCGATGAATTATATATATTATATTAAACATTTCTTAGTTTATATAAAATGGTCCCATGGTTAATTAAGTGCCAATAATTATTCTGGAGCTCATAGCATTTGGTATTTCAATTATTGGGCACACATCCAGAAAGATTTATGATCGAACGTACGAAAAAAGTACACGTTGAAATGTAAACAAACAACTTTTTTGAAGTCGGTTGAAAATAAAACTTGTCTGAAGTTTTAAGTGGGTAAGTAGAACTGATTTTGACATTGCAACTTGCATTCAAAACCGGTCGTGATTTAAAATCGTGATTTAAATTTGGCGGTTTTAAATAATAATCTTTGACGTCAATTCAAAACAAGATTTTAATTTATTTAGGTCAGTCGACGACGTTTCTAATTCAAGAGGCGGTAAATGTCATGATTGGTTTTTTGGTTGACATGTACATTTAAATGAATTCTTTCTGTTTCTTCAATAAAGCATCCAATACGTTGAGTTATGTAAATAGCTAAAGTTTAAAGAAAAACCTAATTTTCCTTTATCCATTTAGGCAAGTTCCACAGTTTTTTCATCATAACCAATTAATTTTGAAAATAATATTTCAATAAAGACGGCAGATCGAATGTCGCCATAATGACAACTTCCTTTAATTCTATTTGCCTACAGCCACTTGAAAGCCTTTCCAAAAGTTTAAATAATAAAAATATAAAAAATTCAACACGGCTGGTTTGGCGGAATACTTATGTTCCGAGGGTACAAAAATATAGTGACTATATGTATATATACTATAGTGAGTCACTGACTAGTTATTTGATCAAATTATTATTCGTTATAAAATAAATATTTTGCATGGAACATCAAGTAAATCCGTGGAATTCTGATCCATGGGTAATGGCGTAATGAGTCAAATTATCTTCTGTGTGAATATTTTTTTTAACAGCATTTCAAAACCGAAATTATATAGTAATCAGCCTCGGACGTCATGATATATTATATAAACCTTTATCTTTGCAGACCGCTGAGCTACGAAGAAGTACTACGTACGAGTACCCAGCTACCCTGGCGAAGTGCCAGGTTCCTCATCATCATCTTATTCTGGGCAACAATGGCTATGTTCCTGTCAATCATTGTTTGCATACTCCTCACAAGCGCCTGCTCCATTTCCGGGAATGGACCTACAGTACCACCCGTACATTTGACCTTTGCACCTCTTATATCGAGAACTATGCACTAGATTGTTTAAATATATTGGTTTTAGGGATTTTACAATAACTGTTTTTGAGCAGAAATGAAAGACTAGTGCGATATCAAAAACTTTATTCATATAGGTAAAAAAATAACACTTATGAACGTCAAAAAAGAAGATAATTAATCGTAAATTTACATTTACTACCAGTTCGCAAGTCAAGGGCGTAGTGCGGGCAAGAAGAACTGACAAGAAACTTTCCGCCACCCTTTTTGTAATCGCTAAGTTTTGAGTCATACAAATTGTTTGAACTGGAGTAAATCAATCTCAAGGATTAGGATCATTTAAGTATGCGTCAAATTTATAAAAAGCTTTATTGATTCATTTACGCTTTGTATTACTGCTTTGAATTTATTTAGTGGTAATTCTCTAATTTCGTACATGGCGGATTACTCAAGTTTGATTCCCGGCAAAACAATATTTGATTCTTGATGGTAGAAGAGGGATCACCTAACCTTTAAATTATTCCACAGATAGACAAATGTCTGTCTAGTGTGAAATCCAGAAATACCGAATAGTAGATAATTTAGTTCTTAAATCATAAATTAAGGTAATAGGAACAATTTGCGTAGTAAATAAATAAAAACTTTTTTATAAGATTTATTGTTTCAAATATAAAATTATTAAGAATAACAATTTATTTTATTATAAGAGCTCACGTTGTACAGGAAAACTTAAAAATAAGTATGTTCAACAATTTTTTTTATTGATACGTCAATCTTTTTAAAGTTTTACTGCTCAAAGGATTCTGTATAAAATTCACATTGTCTTAACTATATCAGTGTAATACTGGCACTATCTGTATTAGGTTATCATAATTACGTAATAGATAAATAAAGATGGGATTGCTTGATAAGACAACCATACCTTTTATATTTATAATAGGCTATTTGATTTCTAAGTGTTATCTGTATAAATGGATTATAGTGACACCCACACTAGCGTCTTCTAAGCGTCGTCGTCGTGTCAGCGTCCGCACGCGCGGTAGTTGTATGTACTCGATAGTACTTGTTCGTAAAAAACGTTGCGCTGGCGTCGCGTCAGCCCGGCACGCGGCCAGCCCTAGCGTCACGTCGACGCTGTGCGCACGCTGACACGACGACGACGCTTAGAAGACGCTAGTGTGGGCGTCACTATAATGCGCTATGGAGTAAAATAACTTGTTGATAATTAATCTTTAAACGTCTGGTCAAAAAGGTCACAGATTATTCGAATCGACGAAGACGTACCATGCCAGTACTCGTAATGTCTTTATCTATATTTTGAATATTCTTAGAGTTTTATCGGAGATTGTTTTATTCTTTTAATTAACACAAGTATATGTTTGTTTACATGTTTAGAAGCATGATACGTCTTGCGTAGGCGTAGGATGGCATTTTGCGAGGTTTTTGAAATTATCAATGTTTGATATGAATTTTTTAAAGCCGTACGTAACATAATTATAAATAACAATGAAGTCTATTGTCACTGAGACACTCTAAATTTCGTCAAATAGCCTATTTTATGGTTAGAAAAGGCACTGGGCTGGTAATCTGTAACTACCAATAGCGATAGCCATACAAATTTCAATAGTACCGCGCGATTATTATCAGCGCTACGGATATCCAAAAAATTATATTGAATTTGGGAACAAAAACTCGATATTGAGGTCGGAATCGCTATACAGAGTACCAGTGCTGTTTCTAGAACAGTAATTGAACAATCCTTCCCTTTATATTTATTCCGTAAGGATAACAGTAAACAAATTTTATTGATGAAATAAACACTTTCGGAATAATTTTCTTTATTTTGATAAGAAAATAATGAAAATATATTTTTCTCTCCCCTACGTCTAATCTGAACCGTCCCACGATTCAGATTGCAACGGTAGTGCAGTGCCGGTTTAAGTCCCGGGTGTAAGAGTTTAAAATTATAAACAATGGCATCATTATTGGGTCAGTCGTATGAAGTCAAGATATTTATTCCAATAAACATTGGTACATATAAAAGCTTTGCTTATGTCTATTAAACAAAAAATTCATGTAATAAAATCATTGAACCTTTAAAAAACAGTCTCGTGAATCAAGTTTGTCAATAATAGGGGAAAAAATTACATTATGCGTTGCTTTCAACAACAACAGACTCTAAAACTTAGTGCGAAACATATCTTCCATATGTCAAAATCCAATACATTTTTGACATACGGGCAGACTTAGATTAAGTTTCGTTTCTGAATTTCCTCCTTAAATATAGTTTCAAATATATGATTTATCCTTTTCCAGGTATGAAATTATGTGTGTTAGCGAAGCTAGTTTACGTATTGTGTAATATTATTAAGTATACGTTGTCTCTGTATTAAATGATTATGGCACTATACATGCTGTAAATAAAATGATCCCCGCGAATTTTGTAAAAAAAATGATGTATGTAAGACTAAATTTTCCTGGTTTTCGTCATAAATTTTTAAAAGTTGATATTTGAACACTTTCATCAAAAAAATTTTTTTAGATACTATACACCATCTAGTGAAGGAATGGCACACTTGTGGGCTTTAAATTATTCAATTTTGATAATCGTGTGATAAAAATTTACGTAAATTGTAAAAGCCTAATCAATGCTGTTTCAATAATTTCCTTAACGGTCATGCTAGCCTAGTACTTGTTACGTCAACAAAATTCTATAATCTATGCTGCAATAAACATGGCCAGCATTTGTTAGCATGGTAACAAAGTCTTTAGTTAGTTAAGGACGATAACACAGCACTGGTATCAAATTGTCTAAAATGGCTAAAGTAAGATAATATCGTGGCTGTAGTATACCTCGTATGTCCAGAGAACCAAACATTACAGGAAACGTAAAATGTTTCATTTTGTCAATGTTTGTCAAAATATAATTGTGTTTTTGTCAAAAGGTTTGGATGGTTAAAAGGAATAAAGAGGTTATTAATAACATAAATCCTCCTTCTTAGTCCTTACTTCATGATTATACCAGTTAAATGACATAAGAGTCAAAGAATAAAAAATATATGTTTTTTTGACATACGAGGTTATCTTTCTACAGCGAGACATGTGAAATATGGGGGGGGGGGGTTTAAAATTACAACTTAATATTAACTAAAAAATACCTAAAATATCAAGTAATTATCCTGCAAAGTGAATCCGGGATGGAATATAGTGCGTAAAGTTGTATTTCGTCCATCGCCCGGCCCTGGTTTCCTTGTTTCACTAGATTCGTCAACTCGTGTAAGGCCTCTTCGAGGACATCTTGTCTCTTCGGAAATCTGGAAGAACCGCGAACACTTAAAACTCGCTCTATTTAATTTATTTACAACAAGATTGGAGTTGGAGGTTATATATATATATCAGAAGTGGCCGGAATATCTCAAA
Source organism: Pieris melete (assembly GCA_963693345.1). NCBI lineage: Eukaryota > Metazoa > Arthropoda > Insecta > Lepidoptera > Pieridae > Pieris > Pieris melete. The sequence goes on from CAVNZK010000003.1 coordinate 1,414,930, forward strand.
AACAACTGAGGGAGCGTTCAAGTATTACGTCACGCAACTTTGGAGATTATTGGACCCCCCCATGTAACGCGCCGTAACGTTTTCTGTACCCAAGTATAGTAAAACGTTTTTTGACCACCTAGTGACTCTTTATAGTTAAAAGTTACCATTATGTGGTGTAAAGTACTGGAAAGTTGAAAATAATATTAACAATAACGCGTAATTCAATCCCCGCCCCGCATAGTAACGTTTTATAAAAGGACCCCCCTCCCCCAAAATACGTTACGTAATACTTGAACGCTCCCTGAACTCATTTTGAAAAAAACTTTTCATTAAGTTGAAACCTGATTTTAATGGAAACGAAGATATCTTCACACACTCGCGAAATAGATTATACTAGTTTCAACAATATCAATTCTCGTTTAATTATACAATACAATATAAAAATTAAATATAAACATGTAAATTATACAATACAATATATTGGAAGTTTAATTTAATCAGTTACCTTGTCTTAGATCTTATTATGTAAAGCGACATCTTTTGATTAATATTAATCAATTTGTTTTATTAAAACTCAAACTCAAATCTTTATTGCATTCTTTATGTTCATATTTTACACGGGACACGTTATAATTTATTACAATAAGGACCTTGGCTAGGCACAGCAATGTCAATGTCTCCTCTTGAAGTCGATTAAAAAGTACATACCTATCAGTGACAGGTCGAAACGCATGCGGCAAGTAATGCACGTGCAAGGGCGCGGACAGGTGCGCGCAAAGCAAGCGAACGCACGCGGACTCACAACTGAGCGCTAGAACACTCACGCGCACGCGACCCGCGCTCTGTACCCCCAGGTGCTGGAGGATGGTGGTTACTTGGTTGTTTATCTGTAGTCAAATGATCTGGTCAATTAACCTTGTTGCGGGAATGATGTGACCGAACATTAGTTAAGTAACATATATCTATGGTCATAAATCAGATAATGATAAGTACATTCATATTGAGTGCGAGAATATTTTAATAGTGCCTTCAAGATTTCTTAATAATTTAATTGTTTGCCCTGTTATGATATTGAATTTATCATAATCTGACTAATGGCTACACACACTAAAATATAAATTATATATTTTAGTTCATAATCAAGAGCGTAAACCAAATTTGAACAATTATCGCACACTTGAAGCCAAAATAAGTCATTTTAGTTTTATTTAGTTTTTACCACACTCATAAATTGAATTATAACATTCTCTTTTCCGATAATGACCAATATCATAAGTGTCACTTATATTTACGAACTCTTCAATAAGTCAAGTTAGTTTTTTGTTAATCCAATATCGCTACCCCACTACCCCTAATGTTATCTTAGTTATAAGCTCATGTTTTAAGCAATTAAGGCCAGTTGTTACCCAGCTTCAAAGAAAGTGTTTCACTTAACATATATCTGAACATATCTACAACGACCGCCACCGAACTTAACTCAGGTAACTCCAAATAAATTTTAACGACCAAAGAAACGGAACTGTCAACATAACGAGTCGACTTTACGAGAACAGTATAAATAATGGTCCACCAACATCCACATATATTTAAAAATGGTTACGCAATGGCTATCAAACTATTTAATCACCTTCCCAGAAGTTATAGATCACTGCCGTGTAATGCTTTCAAGGGGAAGGTGATTTTTAAAGGCAAGGTGTCTTTAAAGGGAGAATACTTAGACCATAAGTTTTCAGTACAGTTATAAATCACTTAACTGTTCTTATTATTATGACATTTTGATAATTAAAATGACATTTGCATGCCTATATTATATGACTGGCTTTCTTTGCAAATAAACGATTTATAATTATTATAAATAATATTGATAAATGAATCAATGGAAATATTAAATTAATAGAATTACAAATGAATATTTTAAGTAAAATGAATACCTGCACTTCACAATGTCGTTTACAATTTTTGGTGATTTTCTCGGAGGCTTTCACGAATGTGACAGAAATACAGGGACCGCTCGTTCTGTCACTCTCACTCCAACTTACTGATCGACTACCTATAAACCCATAATATAGATATAAAAATAATATTTAAAAAATTGTGGGTAATATCTTGTCTATGAGAAGAAAAGAGCGTACTAATTCTTAAAAGGCACGCACTCTCTGGCATTGAGTGTCTATGGGTGGCGTTATCACTCATAGAAACCAACTCAAAACTCGCCTTTAACTGTCTTTGATTTACATTGAAAATATTTGAATTTATAATTTCACGAATTTGTATGTATAATAATAAAAGATCTCACCGTACTCAGGATTCCGTATGGATGTTTCGGGGTTAAGCTTTTGTTTTACGAAATCTATGACATCCGTAAATTGCACTTTATATTCCCGTACTCTGAAAAGAATAAACAAATATTTCTCATATAAACGTAGCGCATCCGACAGACGTCCCGATTTGTTTTATGTAATAGGAGGCAATGGGCAGAAGGCTCAACTGATGTTAAGTGATACCGCCCATGGACACTAGCACTGAAAGAAGGCTCACAAGTGCGTTGCCGGCCTTTCAAGAATTGGTAAGCTCTTTTCTTGAAGGACCCTAAGTCGAATTGGTTTGGAAATACTTCAGTGGGCAGCTGGTTCCACAAGTGGTGGTGAGCGGCAAAATCTGCCTTAGAAAACGTTGTGGAACGACGGATGTCGCGGTGATACATTTGGAATGTATGTTATACGCTAAAGTATATAAGGTATATACGCCCCAATTCTCTAGAAACAAAAATAATAGTAAGTGGCTTCTATTTTATTGACCAGTTTAAAGGCATTGCAGCTACATCTAGACGATATAATATATCCTATACATACCTAGTCCCTTCCCAATACGACACAAAGACATAATTTCCATCTTGAACCAGAACTATAGAGGCTTTCGTGAGATCGTGCGACTCCCTCGCACTGCAGGGCCAAACGACCGCCCTGTAGCCTTGTGCCCACAACTCACGTGCGAGCTGACCCCGACTAGTTGTAACGTTCTCGTACGCGCCCGTTACGCATACGCATATTAGTTCGTGCTGAAAATGTTGAATTTAATAGTTACTATAAACTCGGTTAATTGTATATAAATAAAATAAATCAGTGGCGCTACAACCTCTTTAGGTCTGAGCCTCAGATTTCTGTATCTGCTTCATGATCATTGTTTTATCTAATAGGCAAGTAGCTGATCAGCCTCCTGTGCCTGACACACGCCGTCGACTTTTTGGGTCTAAGACAAGTCGGTTTCCTCACGACATTTTTCTTCACAGTTCGAGCAAATGTTAAATGCGGACATAGAAAGCATTGGTGTACAGCCGGGGATCAAACCTACGACCTCAGGGATGAGAGTCGCATGCTGAAGCCGCTAGGCCAACACTGCTCTACTATTAAAATGTATATTTAACATGTTAATATTGTGATAACAATTTTCAGCGTTGAATTTAACGAGAGAATCCTAACAAATAAATATTTTACTTAAAAGGCTCCCAAAATCTAACAACAGTTTTGTATGATTATTTACGTAAATAAACGTGATCGAATTCAGAGAGAGACCTCCGATAACAACTTTGGGGAATTGGCCAAAAACAAATATATAAAGAAATAATAATAACACTGTGTAATAACTTTTATATTTTTGATGTTTGAATCAACCAAATCAAGGGTTAACTTTAGAAACGAGACTTATCGCTAAGTGTGACAAAGTGTCAAAAATGTATAGGTTTTTGATCCGAGTCCACAATGATTCATGGGCACACAAATATGCGTCTATTTCAAATATATTTTTATCATCAAATTGTAAGTTTTTTATAAATTTATTCGAATTCCAGTAAAATCAATGGTTTAGAATATACTAGAAAATCTGCGTTAAGGATTATATATATCTATGGCAAATACGACATATTATGTACTTGAACTTATACCTCTGGCGTTTTCACAATGGGAGGCACCTCTACCTCTAAACATTTCAAAATGGCCGCCATCCTTTCTAACGCCATCGAAAATCCAACTGAACTGCAAATCAATTGGGCACCATCGTGGTCTTTTTCTGCTCGGGCGATCCTCCGAAACTCCTCTACCAAGTTATCATATCTGAAATTTTTAATCAAAAATGTAATCTAGAATAGAACATATACGGCTTTGTTCGTTCATACGTTCAAATTACGTATATTTTTATGTAATCTTACTTGTAATATATAAAAATAAGTCGGGTTTTCCTTCCTGACGCTATAACTCCAGAACGCACGAACCGATTTCCACGGTTTTGCATTCGTTGGAAAGGTCTCGGGCTCCGTGAGGTTTATAGAAAAGAAAATTCAGGAAAACTTTCAACACAAAAGCGGGATCACCAAACGAAATGTTACATATAACGCAGCCATCTGGTGGCGAAACGGAGTTTGCCGAGTTTGCTAGTAATATATAAATGTATTCTAAAAAGCAAAGTTATGTTATTCATTTTTAATAACAAAAGGAATTTTTCTTTCTAATGAACCGCGTATATTAGATTGTCAAAGTCAGACAAAAATCAATCAACTGAATCATTGACAGATGCCGTCTGAAGCCAAAGCCGAAATAAGGACACTGGATTATGTATAGGGCAGCATTTGCAGTGCTAAACTTTTGATCACTCAAGAATTGTTAATCATAGCTTTAGATTATTAGGAACTCCCAATGCTTATTTCTTCATAACTTTTAAATTATTACAAAAACATATTACTAACTAAAAACATTACCTTCTCGTTATAAATTACAAATAATGTCTCCCTTTTAAAGAAAACACTTTTTACCGGATTGAAGTTATGTATTATTATAAATTTACAATTATTTTACATAATTGTGACTGAAGACAAAAAGTATCACAGCTGTAGAAAAAGTTGTATTATCTGTATTTATTTCCCCGGAGTTGGTATCGACTAAAAGATGGAGGGTTTTGGGAAAAATGCCTCAGTGTTTTCTTTAAATGTGTAAAAGTTGTCAATAAAAGACAATACAATGTTTCCCTTGATTGAGAGTACCCTTTTAGTCCCGCAATTTGAAACTAGATGGATGAGTTTTAACATGATTTTTATGAAAAGCAATACCCTAACCTACTTGCTAAAATAAATATAAATGGGATAGACATTATTTTGAGAGACAAGGGCAATAATTTAACCATTTTTAATTTCCACAATGCACTTACACTGTTTTAAACTAGCACTCTCCACCTCACATCCATCTCTTCCCTAACATTATCACAGTCATACACTTCTGATGTATACAAACGTCTTAACCATGTAAACCTGTATATTTATTTTAGTAATAGTATTATATATTCATTAAACAGTTGGAGTACCCTGATGTACAGGTCTCCCTAGAATTAGTTAATGTGCTCCAATATCTGCTAAAACAATGTAACTTGTTTATTTTATTTTATCTTTACATTTGAAGTACAAAAACAGAAAACAAATTGGTTAAATACACACAGTTATTACACACTAAATAACATTTGTAAACCTGAAGTCCAATTAGATCTATACACAGCATTTTAGTGGAATCTTCAGTGCTGGTTTGCTAAAATATGTACATATATTAAATTTAATGACAAAAAATTTAGTTATTGAGGTTGCAATGATCGCAACACCACGAATAATCTTTTTAAATTTATAACTACTATTGTGAAAACTATCAACATTAGAGGACACAGAATTATAATTCTTGCACATTCTAGCGAGCGGACCATTCTGGGATACATTGTTGTTACTTGTGGGTATCATAAATAGTTGTGGGTTACGCAGAAGTGTTATTGAATAAAGAAATATTCGATTTTGATTTTTTTTGAATAAAACTTATAATAAATTCAACTAATCTCCCAATTGTATGGTAAATGCTTACCGTCCGCCGGCAGCTATAAGATCTTTTGAGCGATGTTTGGCCACCTTTGGTTGTCTCAATACTGACATCTGCCAAAAGACGCCGCGATGTTGCGTCGCATTGTACGCGAGGAATGGAGCTACTGTTATTGGACACTGAAATTTGATTAAAAATTGTTTTTTTAAAGCGTAAAACATCCAGTTCAATGAAGCAACGGCGAATCAGCGATGAAAAAAACTCCAGAGTCGATAATTCAAGTAATTTTTTATTGAGATTGGTTAATAACGCAAGAGTCTAGCTCAACTGTATGCGCATACGCAACTATTCATAGCCCGATAAGATGTGTGACACGAACCTTACAGATTCAATTTAATATTGAAATATCGGAAATTATTAATTAAAAACAATTTTTAGAAATTCGTATAATATATTTCTTAAAACAAAATGCGTTTTAAGGAACTAACTGATAACATTCAATTATAAATTTAATTTAAAAAAACTATTTTAAATCGAACTCTCTAATTCTGTAATGTTCCGAGTATCATATTCTGCTTCATTCATGATATTTTTACAATCTATATATATAAAAATGAAACCCGTTTTCCGTTGTCACGACATAACATGAAAACGGCTTGACCGATTTGTCTGATTATTTTTTTATAATATTCCTTGAAGTGCGAGGATGGTTCTTACGGAGAGAAAAATTTAAAAAAATTGAGTGAAAAGGTTTAAAAATAACACTTTTCTATGTACCCATACAAAATATTCGTAATAATACTTAAAAGTCAATTTGAACTTTAATACCATATCATAAAGTTCAAGTGTTAGTGGAAGGGTTCTGGGAAGGTAAATTTTAATTTTTTTGACATAATGTATTTGTTGTCTTATCAAATTTCTTTTTTTTATCTTACTAGCCAGTCGGTGTCCCGAATAGCAGAATAAGTATTTAAGAAAAATAAAGAATCGACTGTAAGGCGTTACGATGTTCGCCAGGCCAGCTAGTCACATATAAAAACGGTGATAGTTTGAGGTTATATGCTCACTGTCAACGGTAAATGTCTAACGCGCACTAAACACTGAGTAGGAAGTCAAAGTCAAATCATTTATTTAAATTAGGCCTATTAAAAGGGCACTTTTGAAAGTCAAAATTACAAGTTCAAAATATTTAATGACTCTAGTTGCCCCTTTAAGAGAGATGGGAAAGCGTCTGTCTGAAACACGGCTAGCGCTGCGGGTTAGAGTGAGAAAGAAGATGCCTACCGCTTCCGTATGCATAAGAGAAAAAGAAGCTAGACAGACTGGCGCCGTAACGCGTTACGTAACGAAGCGATACCCTTCCATAAGAAGTTATCACTGCAAAAGTGTTTTTACAACACACATTTAACATTAATTGTATTTATATTGATATCGCTAGAGTGACAGAAAGTTTATTTCCAGTTCTTCTCGTCCGTTCTACGCTTGATTTGAAAACTGCCATTTTATATAAACTTAGAAGTATTTCATCATTATGTTTCCTATATTATTAAATGATATTATGATTAATTTATAGTCTTAGTTAATTATTGTGGTAAATAAAATCATACCTCACACCCCAAAACGGCAGCATAACTGCAAACAGTCTCCAACTCTCTCACAGCCTTCTCCAAAGTCTCACTTCGATCTCTTCTCACTTGGGCCACCAGCTCACTCACTTGCTTGACATCTACATCAGCCTCCATGAGACGTAAGAGGTTGGTGATGTCCCGATTTGTCACACAGAGCGTGGCTAAATGGGTCTGGAGTTGGAGGTTTGTTATGCGACCTTGATCGAAAGATATTCATAGTTTTATGTAATTAAATATTAAAAAAAAATCAATAAATAAATGAGACAATCAATCAGTGCCCATCCTGTATAATTCTTAAGGATGAAACCAATAATTGGTAACACACGACGCTGATGTGTCAAGTTAGCTAATACTAAACATTACTTATTCATTAGGCATGACGTCATTAAAGTTTGTAGTTGATTTTTTACTTAAGAGAACATTAAAAAGCGTGATCAGATGCACTATGACACAAATTTTAACAACGTCATTATATAGTCAAAATTCAATAAAATAATACATCAGTGACGCTACAACCTGTTTAGGTCTGGGCCTCAGATTTCTGAATCTGTTTCATAAACATTTTTCAATCTAATAGGCAAGTAGGTGATGAGCCTCCAGTGCCTGACACACGCCGTCGACTTTTTGTGTCTAAGCCATGTCGGTTTCCTCACGATTTTTCCTTCACTGTTCGAGCGAATGTTAAATGCGCACAAAAGAAATTCCATTGGTACACAGCCGGGGATCGAACCTACGACCTCAGATATGAAAGTCGCACGCTGATGACCCAGATCGATAAGAATTATTTGAGAAAAATTCTGACCAAAATGATTATCAAACGCAAATCTTTCAAGCTTCTCTAATAATCTAGGTTTTATTCAAAATAATTATATACTTATATACTTGTGAAGTCCAAAAAAAGTGACTTACCCAAACTGACATCAACGAGCACAGGATAAAGCAAAGCGTGCTTGTCCAACGGCACACCACAGGATAACAATAATGTTTTTAACAACTCTGTATGATTCAATTGTAGGGTGACCTTAAGGGAGGAACCCGTAGCCGCTCGACACGCCACAACTAAAAGTTCTGCGTCAGGCCACAGCGTGTCTGAAAATTAATTATCAAGATTTAAAAAAAAAACTTTTCAAAACTAAAAAAAAAATGTGTGCGTGTACTAGGTGTACACACGTAAGAAGTGAAACTTCTTTATGCCCTTTTTTTCGAAAAATGATCTACTATATGCAACTTTACAGAAATTGGTTAAATAAAGTTAAATTAGATAAAGTTTAACAAAACGCTTTTATTATCATAGACATGAATACAAATACAATTATTTCATTTTAACTTATTACTGTACTACTATGTAGTACTAAGATTATTACAGAATTTCATTAATTGTAATAGAATTATTAGTATTACTATCATTGTTATCGTTATTATATATTTTTGTTACTAATGGCTTTGAATCTCTTCGGATCAACCGTGGTAGGGACAAGAAAAAGATGGCGCGTAACCGAAAAATGTGACAAATGTGTGTAAATTTTTTTCCAACGCCGATAAAGAAGTTTGACTTCAAAAAGCAACATGGCGCGTAACCGAAAAACGTGACGATTTGCTACAAAATTTCTCCCATACGTTGAGTTGCACTTCAAAAGATGGCGCGTAACGAAAAAATTTTACACTACATTTTTTTCCAACCCCGATAAAGAAGTTTCACTTCAAAAAGGACTTTGTGACAAGCGCCTAAATTTACAGTTTAGAATTCGCATTGTTACGTCTTCTCTGTGCTGCTCCACGGCGTAGAATCTTGGACGCTGACAGAGACATTGTCCAAAAAACTGGAAGCGTTTGAGATCTGGGTTTATCGGCGTATGCTTAAAATCTTGGACAGACCGCATACGAAATACAACCATGCTGGACAGAATGCAGAAGAACAAAGAAGTGCTTATGACGGTTAAGAAAAGGAAACTTGAGTTTTACGCAACTCCAAAAAATATGAGCTCCTTCAACTAATCATACAAGGCAAAGTGGCAGGTAGAAGACCTGGCCGCAGACGCACGTCCTGGTTGAAAAACTTAAGACAATGGTTTGGTCAAAGCACCAAGTCATTGTTTAGAAGCGCGGCATCCAAAATTAAACTAGCCATGATGATCGCCAACCTTCGCAAGGAGATGGCACTATAAGATGAAGAATGAGCTAATTAATTAACATTTTATAAGGCAACATACCATTACTCGGTGTGACCATATCAAACGCGCATTCTATAATTTCTCTCGGATGGAATCCCTTTACAGTCCTCTCGGTTTCTCTATAAACGCGGTCCACTACATACCGACGCATGTATTTCGATCCCGAATATGCTATATGCCTGGAATAATAATAAATCGGGAATTAGCATCACTCCTGATGGATTATACTAAATTTTCATAGTTATATCCCTATTAAAAAAATAAATGTTCGTACGTATTATGCAATAAATATTTATTTATTCATTAATTCACTGTGTTCATTTGTACAAAAACAAATAACATACATAAAAATGCAACGGGCGGCCTTATCCCTAACAAGCGATCTCTTTCAGGCAACCCAATAATAAAAATAAATAATAAAACTTTTTTAGTGTTAGAAATATTTAGTTAGACCAAAGAAATCAGTTATCAATAGGAAAATTGATTTCTTAGGTCTGTTGTTTTTAGTACTTTTATTCAATATTTTTTTACGTTTCCCACCGTTTAAACCTTCCTTGAAATTCCACACATATTTCAAGATCCAAATCAGTCCAGCCATTTTCGAGTTTTAAGGAGATAAACGAAAAGCAATAAATTTTTCTTTGCAAATAAATAATTTTCAGGAAGAAATATGTCCTTTTTTGTATTAATTTTTGTAATTAAAAATATTAAAATATATGTATGTGATTCTTGACAATTCTCTTACTATAACGTTACTTTAATGAATAATTTCTCTTACCTGGCAAAAGGCAGTCTCAAATCGTGCGGCAGATGACAAACAGAACCAGACAAGGTCATGACTTTCACAGAATTGGGACATTGGTCCCATCTTTTAGCTCGCGGGATTAGGAGCGGGGGTGAAAATTCTATCGCTCCGTGACTTCTGAACACCTGCAAATTACAGGTAGTAAATTTATACGATTTATAGCAGTGTTGGCCTAGTGGCTTCAGCGTGCGACTCTCATCTGAGGTCGTAGGTCCGGTCCCCGACTGTGCACCAATGGAATTTCTTTCTATGTGCGCATTTAACATTAGCTCAAACGGTAAAGGAAAACATCGTGAGGAAACCGAGATGTCTTAGACCCAAAAAGTCGACGGCGTGTGTCAGGCACTAGAGGCTGATCACCTATATGCCTATTAGATTTAAAAATGATCATGAAACAGATTTAGAAATCTGAGGCCAAGACCTAAAGAGGTTGGAGCGCCACTGATTTATTAAATTTATAGGATTACCAAACAAGTGAAGGCAAAAAAGAATGGCCAGTGTCAACTCATGCGCAGCTGTTTTCCTACATGCATAAATTTGTCCTATTACACAAAATCTTAACAACTTGCGTGCCAAGATATTTGTCTCTAAAGATGGCAAGTTAAATTTAAAAAATTATGTAGTACAACGTGTCTATCTCCAAAAAGCAATTCTCTAGCAACCGATTTGTGAAACGAGACAACATAGAAGAAGTATTCAATATTAAAAGGCAGTAAAGTTAATCGCGATCTGTTACCGTCTGGAGTGCGAATTCTTGTTATGATCCTGGTATGCAGAAGGTATAAAAAACAGTTAAGGTTTTGACTTAAGATTTCTGTAGGAAATAGGTGATCAGCCTTTCGTGTCTGACACGCGGCCTCAACTTTTAGGTTCTAAGGCATTCCAGTTTAGAACCTAATGCTAGGATATTCGAAAAATCTCTAATTTTTTTTTAATGTAACAGGAGACAAACGGGCAGGAGGCTCATCTGATGTTATGTGATACCGCGGCCCATGAACACTTTGCCAGTAGGCTCACGAGTGCGTTGCCGGCCTTTTAAGTAAAAAAACTGTAACTTAGAGAAGCAATACCTTCGTAATAACATCTTTAATAGCACCGATAACTTCCATAGGTTTCGTTTTCATCGCACTGTGGTATGTAAAGTCTTCAGCCGGCGACGGCTTTTGCTCCAAACAGGCTGTGACAAGTCTTTGGTATCCCCTGGAGCCCCTGTCTGACAGGGTATGGGACAAAAGACCGGACAGCGCCCCTTCGGGAACTGCTCTAGGAACGTGTTCGCTGGCCAATAATTCTGCGCTGGTCGGTCTTAAACCCGCATCGTGGTCTAACAGCCATCTGAAATATAGATGAAATGGAATTTTTCATGTACTGTATCTAAAATTTAACAACACTATTTCCAGTCGACTAAGAACATGGAGCATTTTAGTAGATTTTTTTATAAAAAATAAATCAGTGGCGCTACAACCTCTTTAGGTCTTGGCCTCAGATTTCTGAATCTGTTTCATGATCATTTTTAAATCTAATAGGCAAGCAGGTGATCAGCCTCCAGTGCCTGACACACGCCGTCGACTTTTTGGGTCTAAGACAAGTCGGTTTTCTCCCGATGTTTTACTTCACCGTTCGAGCACATGTTAAATGCGCACATAGATAGATAGGCTTTGGTGCACAGCCGGGGATCGAACCTAGCTCTTCGAACTATTAATGAAAGATCAAGTCTGTGGAAAGAAGAAACTAATAGAATAATTTGCTGGCGTCATTTTGTATATTAAAATATACTTTTGATTTTTCCATATTATCATGATTACTGTCAAACTACAATGACCTAACAGTGTTGTCAACATAACAATAAAAGTAATTTAGCACTGCGTCAACCACAAAACCCTGGAGACTCTATTTGGAACATCATACCATCACTGCATAGTCAGTCAGGTACCGTGACAAGTCGGGAGAGACACCCTTGCTAATCTTCTTGCTATGTCCTAATACTAAATCTATACGAAATTATAAAACGGAAGAGTTTTTCTGAATGAACGCGATAAAATAAAAATAAAAAACACTGATAAATACAGCAGTTTTCTTGGGTTTTCTCAAATTCCACTAAAAACAGTACCTATTGGCCTAGTGGCTTCAGTGTGCGACTCTCATCCCTGAAGTTGTAGGTTCGATCCCCGGCTGTGCACCAATGGACTTTTTTTCTATGCGCACTTAACATTCGAACGGCGAAGGAAACCATCGCGAGGAAACCGACATATCTTAGACCCAAAAAGTCGACGGCGTGTGTCAGGCACTGGAGGCTGATCATCTATTTGCTAGCTAGTAGCTATTCAGCTATTTTTTTACAGCTAAAACCCAAAAACGTATGAGATATTTAATTAGACATACCTTATAACATGAATCTGCTTAGTATTCTCTTCTTTAACAAAGTCCGGGGGCAGCATAATATCATTTTTCCTCAAATTGGTTAGTACTGTGAACCTTTCGGTGCCAGTTTCAAATGGCGCGTGGAACATTTCGAATAGAATAATTCCGAGGGAGTAAATATCTACTTTTTGATTGTATATAACTTTGGTTGCGGACTGTTGCAGCTCGGGTGCCACGTACAGTGTTGTTCCTACCTAAAAAAATACATTCGATTGGAGTTGTAAGATGTGTCATATGCAAAGCGTTTGGGACAAGGGAAATCTTAATACGTTTAAATGTCGACTCCAAGAGTGAAATTTTAGACATACGGGAATTTAATTTTCGTTTCTAAATCTTACCCTAAAATATAATTTTCACTCAAAGAACAAGATTAGTGCAGAGCCATGACAAATATTTATTATGTTACTAGCCTCGGCCAAGCTTTGCTGTGGCTAAAGTTTTTGTTAAAAAAAAAAAATATGTTTATTTTGGAACATTAGATACATGTATCACTTATTCCACGTCATTAAATTTGAAGGCATCCCTATATTTAGTTAGTTATACGTATTAGTTATACGTATTAGTTATACGTATTACATAGTAGTAAACTATTCAAGGGAAACGGTAGGAGAACACCAGTCATGGGGACCACCATGCTTCTTTGGTGGTTATGCCATTAAATTGTAGCTTATGTGAAACGTTGGTACTTTCAACACTGCGCCATCTGTTAGAATTGTGACTGTCAAATAATAACCAAATAATTTGCAATAAAATAATATTACGGGTATAAATGAAGATGTAAGCTATCATATCTTTTTAGTTAGTTCAAATTGCACACGGTATGCAAATTTGATTGAATCGGTTAAGTAGTTTAGGAGTCCATAGCGGACAAACAACGTGACACATAATTTATATATATATTAAGATTTAATAGAAAAGCCAATGGACAAGAGACACATCTGATGTTAAGTGACACCGCCCATAGACACTCAATGCCAGAAGGCCATTGCGTTGCCTTTTAGGAATTGGTGTGATCTTAAAGGACTCTAAGTAGAATTGGTTCGAAAATATTTCAATGGGCAGCTGGTTCCAGATAGATGAAACGAACCTACAGAATTACTCGCCAATTAGCCATTTACGTAGAATAAAATACACCTATAATTCATGTTTAAATATAAAATTATCGTGAAAGCGAAATTTACCTTTCCCGTGAGAAGTCCATCAGTATCTTTGCTATCTTGCGTTCTATCTGTAACGTTAAATTATCTATCTTTACTATTTCTTCAGCCTTTGGTTATGTCAGCGAGATAGACACATTCCCGCATCCGTTTTACGATTATTTTTTCATTTAATCATGTACGACAAAGAAGGAAGTTGTAGCACAATTTTAACTTAAAATAATAAGCCCCGAGATCACCTCGATATATCCTTAACATGAAGAAAGGCACACAATTGTCAGTCGTAAGAATAAATTAGTATGGAATCAATAAGAGAGTTGAGATTGATAATATAATAACTACTACTTTGCCTTTAAATAGATCAAAATCTTGGCAAAAATTTAATCAAATTCAAGTGCGTCTGGCAACCCAATTCATTTAATTATGTTCAATTTTTATTATGTTAATGCAACGAAGTGTTAATAAATAAATAAATAAGTGTACATATGTTTCTGTAAAAGCTCGAACTGCAGTATATCCTAAGATATTCCAGTAAAACCTAAGTCTACCAATTCCTAATGGTATATGTACCAAAAGGTTTGCGATTCGTACTCTTTCCACCATTCCGTTGGTAAATCTTAGGATTTACATTAATGGCACGGTAAATGTTGAAAAACAAAACATGACTAACTTATGTAAGCATTATGTTTGTATTTCGTTGTTAAATTCCAAATAGAGAACTACTGATTCAGTTAGATAGATATGATAGAGATTGAGATATTCAGAGATATACGTTATGTGTTTTTTCAAAATAATTTAAATAGGTTGGTATTAGTTTGTACTTATTACTATCATATGATACCTTTATAATACTATGTACCTGTTTTGTCTAATAGTACATTAAAGTAAATAATTAAGAATTACTCATTGTTGTATTCCTAAAACCAACATCTACCAGCTGACAGTGGTAAAACCTAGCATATACTGAATTCGAATGGTAAAAGCTCGAAAAAATCGTCGTATTTTCAGAAATACTTACATTTACCAACTCATGTCGGTAAATCCTAAGATTTACACTTAAATCTTAAGATTAACCGTAGTTCGAACTACAGTTACAGTAACATATACATAATAAATAATCTTACCATTAACAGGTAATCCAGTGAAGACCTTAGTAGCGAGACCGAAGTCTCCAATTTTGACGTGATCGTTGGAGTCCAAGAATATGTTGACCGGCTTCAAGTCCCTGTGTATCATGCCTTTTTGGTGGACGTGAGCCAAACCTATAAATTGAAGATTCATAGTTATCTGACAGAAATTTTGAAGTGAGACAGACATTATTCTGTATACGTTTCATTGGTATCAGCCTTTTGTTTCTGACTAACTTGGCTTTAGTATGGGCCAAGGAGCCTACGCAGAAATCATAAAAAGCAGCTACCGTAGCCCAAAGACATCCATGTTAGTGAGTGCGTTGCCGGGCTTTAAGAGTATGTCCTTTTTTGGGGCTAAGGGTAAGAATCGATATAGCGCTAAGTATGACTTCCATATGATTTACAAGGCCCACAGGGGGACCGATTGATTGTAAAGTTTAATTTGTTTTTATTTTTATTATTTCGATTAATTTTTTTTTGTTAAATTGTTTGATTATTTCTTGATTCGAAAATTTATTAAACTTATTTGGAATTTGAATGTCAGTTATGTTTTGAATATTACTATATTAAGTAAAAAATTTCTAGTAATTTCTTTCATAAACCTACCATTTAAGTTTCGTGAACAATTAATTTTTAAAAAAATAAAAATTTTATGTAAGAATATTAATTTTTGAACCTAGGGTTCGAACGTACGACCCTAGATGAGAGTCACATGTTTAACTTCTTGGCAAAAAATCCTCAATGTATAATATAATAAGTATAGATGGCGTTTATCTAAAAATATAATAGTCGTTGTACACTATGAAGACAGATGGCGCTGATATAAATCAATTGTATTATGTTTTTTTTACTGATTTAAGATATTGCTGGAGTATGATAGAGGTTTAAGTACAGATCTATTTTAAACATTACGTATTAGTATATTATGACATATATTTAGTTCACAAATTATCAAATTAAATTTTCTTAAATAATATTAATTTTTTTAAATCAAAATACCTTCTAAAATTTCACGAAACAGCCTCCAAGCGCGAAAATGTTCTCTATGTAACGAATTGTCTATAGCCTGTCGTAGAGTGTTTTTCTCGCAGAACTCCATTTGTATGTACAGCACCTGTTGTAGGCGCGGCTCAACTGATATCGTCGTGTCTTCAGAGGGCGCTGTTAACGACTTGTTTTGAGAATCCACTTCAAACTCTATGACACTGCTCGAGTCTTCGTCGTGGCTAATACAAAATATTTATTGAAATTCTTTAAAATATTAATAACTAGCAATACCCCACGGTTTCACTCGCGTAGATACCGATGGTAGTAGAAAGTCTACTATGTCGGACTATAGATATATTTTTGTTATCATAAAAGTTTAATTTTGCTTAGTTTTCTTAGTTTTTAAATACATACTTCCTTTCATATTATTATGATACAATGTGTACAATCTAATGAATATACAGATTTTAATTTACCACGAATATATACTGATTTTTAATTCCGTAGAATTCTGACATTTCATAAGTAATACGACTAAAAAATTTCTCCACCGAAAAAGGCTCAAATTTGACTTTTATTTTTGAGGGCAATAAAAAAATTCTACGTATTTTTCATGTTTTACCTATAAAAAGGTAAATCAAAATATTTACTTACTCAAGTGAACTAATAGAAAAATCAAATATTTCAATATCACAAAATATAATCGAATTAACTTCAGTTACTTTATTTTATTATTTAGCTGGCATTACATATTTTTTTTTAAATAATTAAAATATTATCTTTACTTGTGCGCTTTTACCTGTTTGTGATGACAAGGACGTAATTATCACAAAACTTAAAACCGTTAAAAATGTGCCCGGTCAAAAAAAAAGGTTTGCCATCTCTGACATGTCAAAAAATGATAGCTGTCAGAATTCTACGGAATTAAAATTCAGAGTATAATACATTTTTAAATTCGAGAAATAACACTCACTTCATGATATTAAACCAGAGATCCGGTTCATCATCGTCATCATCAGAATCTTCTTCACTCGATGATTCACTGTCTCGAGTCTGCACTGGACCATCTGACATCGACCAATTTACCTGTAATAAGAATAGCAGAATTTTTTTTTTTATTATGTTGTTAGCAAACATTATTTTCACACGTACGTACGTATACGTATTCTAGAACGACAAACAAATTTAAATCTAGTATCAAGACTTGTCAAACCATTTTTCTGTAGAAGTTCGACGTATTTGACATCGCTCAAGGCGAGATTGCAACTTGAAATACGAGTTAGTTTCGATTATAGTGTTTTTAAGATACGTGATTTGAGCATTTCACGATTTCATTTCTCTCTCTCTAACACAATTTAAACTTATTATAGTTGATGCATTATGAACTGAGGTTCGGGTCATAAATCAAATTTATCGTCTGTCTCGCTCGCACTTACAGGTCTTATGGAGAGGTGTAGTGATGTCCGTTAGAATTGTAGAGGTGCATATCGATAACGGGATAGGTACAATCGATATGCTAAATTATGTAAAATATTAATAGTAATAAATTTACGCTATCTGAAACCAAAAGCTTTTAATTTTTAAGATAACTGTCACCATTTCTTCATAACCACGTTAGAAAATAAATTCTTCGTTGTGCCTATTGCGTCTTATATTTATAGAAAAACAACAACCCTTACTCGTAACGACCAATCAGGTCATTAGTCAGAGTGCTTGCGCAGGTAGCTAAGTATCGATAAGGGGTTGCATTGCGTGCACATTCATACTGTCAGTGACATGTATTGCCAGACGACTCAGTTTAAAATGCGTCGACTTTAGTAACCAAATAACTAAAAAACACTAAGATTTAATATTATAAACATAGTTTAAACTAGGAAACTAAATTTGTACTGTATTCATAAATAATTTCCCTTAATTATTAAAAACAAGTTTATTAATACGTACTTTGACCTGTCCAAGTTTAGCTACAACATCCAGCAAACTATCCCCTTTTCTTTTAACCGGAGTAGTTTCAACGCTCGTGTCTTCTATCTCCGTGTCAATAATAGTCTCAATCCAGGCATTATAATATCTGACGACATTTTCATGATTTAGCCGCGACAATAACTTCACTTCGCGGGTTATTTTTTTATTTAATTCAACACTTTTGGGATTTAGTTTCACGTGTTTTATTGCATAGAAGCCACCGTCTAGTTTATTTTTGACCTGAAATTCGATTTATTTTATAAAAAAAACAATATATTATACAATCATGAGCGTCAGCTTTTTCTTAAAACAAGTGAGTAGAAAGGTCGAGAAAAACAAATTTTCAAAGAGAGAAAGATACATCAGTTTAATAGCACTCTAAACCAAATAACTCTTTTGTCTCTTTCTGTAGTTTACTATGGTAAAGTCTTAGGCGAATGCTACACGCTCGATATTTATCGTGATATTTATCGAGATATTTATCTGGTATTTTTTTAGTATACTACACACTCAATACGAATCGCGTCAGTACGACGGTAAATTTCATTGAGTACACTCGTACGTTTCGTGTTACAATAATGAGTAACAATATTAAGAAAGCTTGCGTTGCCATTATTATTATTATTATTATCAGTATATGCTGATATATATCAATATCCAAGACTTTGGATTGTAAACATTTTCCGCTGCAGCACCAGATCGTTTCATATCTGTTATTTTTTAAATTATTATCTGTAGTTTGCCTAGTTTGCATTTGAGGTGTCCCATACTTATAGGTAATGTTTCTAATACAAGTATGAATTCTCTATATTATTCCGCCTCCATATATGCGCGTCCTCTTCCATCGCTGGCAGCATTAATAGTGACGCGATAAATATCGACCAGACACTAGACGCTCGATATTTATCGACGATAATTGATAGGCGAATGCTACACGCTCGATATTTATCTTGTATTTTTTTAGTATACTACACACTCGATACAAATCGCGTCAGTACGACGGTAAATTTCATTGAGTACACTCGTACGTTTCGTGTTATAATAATGAGTAACAATATTAAGAAAGCTTGCGTTGCTATTATATTAGCGATAGCATTGAAAAAACGTATAAAGCGAAAGAAATGGGCGAAACATTGGTTTCAAGATAGAGAAAAATATACACATCTGAATTTATTAAATCAAATTACCCTATCAATCGGCTTTTCATTTTTATTCAAAAATTTCAGCATATGAAATACCCAAGACTTTGGATTGTATACATTTTCAGCTGCAGCACACGATCGCTTCGAATCTGTTATTTTTTTAAATTCTTTTCTATAGTTCGATTTTAATGAATTGATCTTGGCAATCACGTCTTTAGCTGTCGCGCCTGGTTTAATTTTCTTAAAAATTTGAAGCAGCTGCTCATACGCATTCGCCCTTTTCACTTTATTAATTATGTTTGCATTTGAGCATATCTCAGGTAGTGTTTCTAATACAAGTATAAATTCTTTCATTAAAAGTGTTTTTGGTCGTTTGTTTGAAGTGCGCTCGGCGCCGACTCAATATGCGCGTCCTCTTCCATCGCTGGCAGAATTAATTGTGACGCGATAAATATCGACCAGAGACTAGACGCTCGATATTTATCGAGCAAAACACTTTTAATGAAAGAATTTATACTTGTATTAGAAATACTACCTGAGATATGGGACAGCTCAAATGCAAACATAATTAATAAAGTGAAAAGGGCGAATGCGTATGAGCAGCTGCTTCAAATTTTTAAGAAAATTAAACCAGGCGCGACAGCTAAAGACGTGATTGCCAAGATCAATTCATTAAAATCGAACTATAGAAAAGAATTAAAAAAAATAACAGATTCGAAGCGATCGTGTGCTGCAGCTGAAAATGTATACAATCCAAAGTCTTGGGTATTTCATATGCTGAAATTTTTGAATAAAAATGAAAAGCCGATTGATTGGGTAATTTGATTTAATAAATTCAGATGTGTATATTTTTCTCTATCTTGAAACCCATTTCGCCCATTTCTTTCGCTTTATACGTTTTTTCAATGCTATCGCTAATATAATAGCAACGCAAGCTTTCTTAATATTGTTACTCATTATTATAACACGAAACGTACGAGTGTACTCAATGAAATTTACCGTCGTACTGGCGCGATTCGTATTGAGTGTGTAGTATACTAAAAAAATACAAGATAAATATCACGATAAATATCGAGCGTGTAGCATTCGCCATTCGCCTTACATCTGACACAGACACAATCAGACTTCTTCCTTCTTTTCCTTACTGCGTTATATTGTAAATAACTTTTTATTATTTATTTTAATTAGATCACGCACAATCCACTTGACACTACATTTTGACAGATGACAACACAATTTATAGTGACCTCTTTTATAATGTTGCTATATTTTAAAGAAATTTTCTTTAAGATTTTTCCACAAATGGTTTTATAAATTATTGATGGCTTTATATAAAAAACAGTTTTGTATGCCAAATCAATCGTTCTTCTAAGAATTCAAGACCTACTAAAGTACGGAAGAGTTTACCTTTAGTAAAATAATATCAGTTAAAAATCACCTTCAATACATCCCCAAAAGCACCCTTACCGAGCCACGTGAGAACTTCAAACTCGGCGTTCAACCGCGAATGTCCGTTCACTTGTGTGTTTATACTGTTTATTTTTGTATTGCCACCTTCGTCCTTAAATAAAAATATCACTTTAAATCACCTTGCAACACTTTCCTAATTTATAAAGGTACCTGAGGTAATTATTTTACATCCATTGTCTATTTTATTTCTTCTCCTATTGTGATTTTAATATTGTGTTATTATTATATATTTTATACATAGCTATTTAATGAGTATTTCTTGACGTTATTCTATCTCATTATGTATTATAATAATGACAAATGGAATATCATGTCAAGCGGCTAAAAAGATTAAGTTTTAGCTTAGTTACTAAGTTTACGATCAAACTGGCAAAATTCAAAAATAAAAAGCGTGTGTGTACTTATGTACACGCGTTATAAGTTATACTTCTTTGGCGTAACAAGATAAAAATCTTTTCAAAAACTTTATGCGACGTTTGTAGAAAAAACGACACGAACAATAGGAAAAACTTAAATGGCGACTATAGATAACTTCAGGGTGTCGGTTTTTTGTGACGGAGCAAACGCATCGTAAAATTTACTGTCATCGTTTTTCCCTAACGCGCCAAAAGTATAACTTCAAAAATAGATTACATTTTACCAACCTCAGACTCATCTTCTCCGTTATTTTCCTTACTATTAGGTAACTTTACTGGTGCGTCAACCAAAAACCCATGTTGTACCAATTTCTCCGCCGGCCATTGTGAATGCTCGTCTTCTGTCAAACATCTACAATATTTACTTCAATGGGGTGAGGGGTAAGGGGACGTTAAACGTACATTTTATTATTTATTTAAATAAATCAGTGGCGCTACAACCTCTTTAGGTCATGGCCTCAGATGTCTGAATCTGTTTCATGATCATTTTTAAATCTATTAGGCAAGTAGGTGATCAGCCTCCAATGCCTGACACATGCCGTCGACTTTTTGGGTCTAAGAAATGTCGGTTTCCTCACGATGTTTTCACCGTTCCAGCAAAATGTTAAATGCGCACATAGAAAGAAAGTCCATTGGTGCACAGCCGGGATCGAACCTACGTATGGTATGAGAGTCGCACGCTGAAGCCACTAAGCCAACACTGCTCTTATTATTTATTAGCACACTCAATAAGTTACAGCAAACCAAAAATAAAATTAAAAATGTATTTATATGTATAACTGTTAAATAATGTTTAAAAACATAATTAGAATTTAATACGAGATATCAAAAGAAAAATATCATATTTTTAAAATAGTTTTTTTTTTATAGAACGGGGCGCAAACGGGCAGGAGGCTCACCGGATGTTAAGTGATACCGTCGCCCATGGACACCCTCAATGCCAGAGGGCTCGCGAGTGAGTGGCCGGCCTTTTAAGAATCGGTACGCTCTTTTCTTGTAAATTTAGGAACGAATTTATTTTACCTCGAGAAGAAGTCTTTGGCTGAACCAGGGAAATCGGACGGTATTTGATGTATTTCCTCGGGACATACTATTGACAGCAATAATTGCGCTGCGGCGTAGATGTCTTGAGCTTTTGTTTGCCTGAAAGTATAAAAACAATATTTTTCTTGTAATTCTGAAGTGAAACTTCTTGAAGCGCATGGGGTTAAATTTGCACGGATGAAACGCAATAATAATATTAGGGTCACGAAGATGTGCAGCGTTGTCGAAGAAAAGGGAGAGAGTGATTGAGACGGATTGAGAGAGAGTGGGAAGGGCGAATCTACTATATAAAAATAAGTCGGGTTTTCCTTCCTGACGCTATAACTCCCGAACGCACGAACCGATTTCCACGGTTTTGCATTCGTTGGAAAGGTCTCGGGCTCCGTGAGGTTTATAGCAAAGAAAATTCAGGAAAAATTTCAACAGAAAAGCGGGATCACCAAACGAAATGTTACATAAAACGAAGCCATCTGGTGGCGAAACGGAGTTCGCCGAGTTTTGTGGGGAGCTACATGTGACTCTAACAAAACTAAAATTCAAAGAACACAAAACTACATCCTTAAACAAATAAGCAACTCGCCTTGGTTCATAAGAAACGCTGAAGTACATGAACACCTAGGCATACCTACAGTCAAGGAGGAAATAAAAGTATACGCTCAGAAGTACAAGACTAGGCTGGAATATCATCCTAACCACCTAGCTGTTCAACCCTACCGGAGTATATAAACCGACTCAAAAGACGAAGAACCTTGGAGCTCAGCAGCATTGACTGAGCTAATATTATTATGGTAGATATTCCTAATGAGGAATATCTCCACCCGCAAACCATCCTACAACTCATCTGCTCATAGTCAGAAGACTGATTGCACGATGCGCTCCATTAAAAAAAAAAAAAAAAATACGTGTGGCACTCGGGGACTGCCGCGGTAAAGCTATTGCATAGGAAATTTATAAACTTATGCAATATAATTATTCATATATTATAATTAATTATTATATATAATTATTCACGCTTACATTGAACCATAGAAAGCCTAAAATTTCTTATAAAATACACATCTGTGTTGTCTACATTTGTAACGAAAATTTGGGCAATACATTAGCAGTTCAATTGAATAATTTTTCTTATAGTTTGGCTGACCTTGTTCTGAAATATCCTTCTGATGCATTTTTAATACTTGGCGACTTTCATCAACCGAATATTAAGTGGTGTCAGACAAATGATCTCTCTTCTCTCTATCCGAGTGACATACAGGGAGATGTTCAAAGGAATTTTATAGACAATTTGAATATCTGTAATCTTTCACAATATAATTGCTTCCACAATATTAACGATAGGATTCTGGATCTTGTACTATCCAATAACAATATTTCTGTTACCTGCTGCGCTGATCCCCTGGTATGCGAAGATCCCCAACATAAAGCGCTTTGCATTTCGGTCGAGTTCGTTCAGTTGCACAGCCTACCCACTCGTCCTCGCTTACAATATTTGTACAACAAGGGCGATTACAATGCCATAAAACGAAATTTGGATTCCGTGAACTGGGACTATGAACTGAGGCGTAGATCCTTTGAAGATGCTGTATCGTATTTGACACTATCAACGACCAGCGTAACATCTACATTCCATCAAGAATTGTAACCATACAGTCAAAATTCCCAGTCTGGTATAATAGCTCTCTAATCAAAATAATAAAGGAGAAAGCTAAATATCATTTAAAGTTTAAAAAGTATAAAAACCTCTCGGATCATCATTCATTTGTCGTTTTACGACAGAGAGTGAAAGATTTAGAAAAAGAGTTGTTTAACAATTATATATCTGGTATAGAATCAAACATAAAGCGCAATCCTAAAGCTTTTTGGGCTTATGTAAAATCAAAAAAGCAGTCCAATTGCTATCCCTCTGTACTACAGTATGGAAATCATTCATCTGGGGATGGGGATGTTATATCCAACATGTTCAGCGACTACTTTTATTCAAATTTTTTGGAACCGAGCGCTGCCAATAACAACTCGCCACCAATCAACACACAGACCGTACCCGAGGGGGCTGCTTGTTTCGGCACTGATATCGGGTCAATAGAAATTAATAGGGATGAAGTATATAGATTCTTGAAACATGTGGATCTAAACAAGTCACCGGGGCCTGACAATATTCCACCAGTGTTTATAGTAAATTGCGCCGATAGCCTGACTTTACCACTATCAATTTTATACCAATTATCACTTACTTCCGGAGTAGTTCCCACTTTGTGGAAGTCTGCGTATATAACACCTGTCCTGAAAAAAGGATCAAAAGCCGCTGTTGAAAATTACAGACCTATATCCAAGTTGTGTGCATTCGCTAAAATTATGGAAAAAATCGTTTACAGACAAGTATATGCAGCACTGAAACTGGACTTTTGTGAATACCAACACGGTTTTATAAAGGGTCGGTGGACTACGTCAAATTTGATCCTCTGTAGTGACTTTATATCAGACTCCATGGCTAATGGATCCCAGGTGGATGTTATATACACAGACTATAGCAAATGTTTCGACAAAATCGACCACACCATGCTTTTAAGCAAGTTATCTTCCATGGGTATACGGGGTAATCTATTCAGATGGTTCTCATCCTACGTAGAGAATCGATGTCAGACTGTGGTGTTGAATGGATACTCGTCAAGAACTAGATATATACCTTCAGGAGTCCCACAAGGATCGCTTTTGGGCCCACTTCTCTTTAATATATTTGTTAACGACATCACACATTGTTTTCAGTCGTCCAAAATTCTACTGTATGCAGACGACATGAAAATCATGAAACAGATTAACTCTGTCGCTGATGCACTCTCTTTACAAGAAGATCTGGACCGCTTTCAAAATTATTGTGTACTGAACGGGCTTGACTTGAATGTATCTAAGTGTTACATTTGTACATTTACTCGCAAACTCCACCCCATTGCCTTTCCCTATAAACTTCAAGATTCTATTTTAGTAAGAGTTGGATCTGTCAAAGATCTTGGAGTTATATTTGACAGCAAACTTCTCTTTGATCTGCATATTGAGAGCATCATTAATAAAGCCACGAAAGCGTTAGGTTTCATTATAAGAATCTCGTCCGACTTTCAGGAAATTAAAACCATTAAAATATTATACTGCTCTTTCGTTCGTAGTCACCTCGAATATGCCTCACAGGTATGGAACCCAATATACAACATTTATATAGACCGCCTTGAAAGTATACAAAGAAAATTTTTAAAGTACATTCAATTTAAATCTAATTGTTACCTGCCTGACTATCATACACGCTGCAAAAAGTTTCATATTTTGCCTTTAGCTGAGCGTAGAAAAATATCGGACATTCAGTTCCTAGTGTCTTTACTTAATGGTGCGGCTGAGTTGCCAGAACTGTTATCTAGGGTGGGCCTGTACGCACCATCATTGTTTCTGCGCGGACCAAACTTATTGTACGTCCCCATAGCACGAACTACATACAGAAAAAATTCTTACCTATTGCGAGCATGTCGTTCTTTTAATGTATGCCACATTAAAAGAACGAGCTTAATTTGGACTTAATTTGGACTTGTTCTGCACAAGTGTTACTGCAACGAAGAAAGCCCTTTGTGACCGATATTTTTAGATTTAGTTTTTAATATAGTCTTGAGAGTTTTTTGAGCGTTGGTGTGTAATGATGTGATAATGTGTAAGTGTGGAAACTGATAATTGGCCGTCATCATGTTAATTGTATACTATTGAACCTTTTTAGCTGTAAGTTTCCCTAAAATTGTAAAATAAAATAAAATAAAATAAAATATTTTTTGCAGTATTTTTTTTCTTTAATATTAATTCAAGTTTTTTCTTTGATATTAATTCAATCTACCACTATACCAGACTCAGATTAACACGCCTATCCGATCAGGCTAAACCGATGTGAGACGCAGTATGCGTTCTGTCCCGCTCTAACGCGTATTGGCTGCTCCTATATTACGTCATCATGTGTTAGAATTTTTCGTTACGGAATTTCTTGATTCGGTCGCCACGCTCAAAGCCCGCGATAAAATCTATGCAATAGCTTAAAAAGAAAGCAGTTTAGACTATTTAATAAATAAACTCACCGGTCACAATAAGTCTCCCCTTCATACACCTCCATCAATCGAATATCTAAACTTGCCCCAACCAACTTGACCATCCCACAGTCTTCCAAGAAGACATTTTCACATCTCACATCTCTATGCAACACATTAACACTATGCAACTCATTTAACGCATTGAACACCCCCAACGCAACATGTCTCACTAGTTTCAACACTTCAAACATATCACCGAAGGAACTTTTATTCTTGAGGTATTTGAGCGAACTGCCCAAAACGAAATCTCGGAAGATGTACACGAATTGACGAGCTGACTTCTTAGATTCCGTTTCCATAGCAACGTATGGGATGAGGGAGCGGTGTTTCAATCTGCACATGGCTTTTAGATCTTGCTGGACTGAGTTTAGTTGTCTGTTCCGAGTCTGGAAATCCGTGGCAGGGGAAAGACACCATTTTTTGGCGATCACTTGCTGTCCGTCGTCGTCGATTGCGAGGTACGTTGTGGAGCCGTTCGACGAGTGACCTGAATGTGTTATTATAATTATAAAGCATGTTATTGAATAAAAAAATAAGTTTTAATAAAAAATTTAAGAGTTTCTTTTTGTTTATTGTTTTTAAGAAAGATACTAGTAAGGAGTCGAGATATTGGAATTTTGTACGGGAAAATTAAGCTGAGATACTTAATCAATTACTATATTGCTTTCATCTGATTTTATGATAAATCTTAGCATAAGAATGCTGGCAACCTTTTGCCTGATAATAAGCTAATATTGTAGTTGCATTCTATATGTATAATATGCTTGTTGTATAAATCTAATCGAGTATGTATTTGCGTGTTGTTCCCACGAGAATGTAAGTGCGTGCTCCTATTTCACCATGCCTCCTGCTGATAGAGGACAAACCTTTTTGCTATCAAAATTTAATGTAAATTGAAAATGATTCTAGATACATAATAACAGCGTTACGTTTAGAAACATTATGTTGAGAAACTCGCTACACTAAGCTTTTTATATAAATATTTTTGTGCCTAGCGTGCTTATAACTAAAATTAAATTACTAAGGTGATATTTAAAGAAATTACTTAAAGATGTCATGTGGAACATGGTGTAATGGTTGCAGCTCCTTACGAACGTGTAAAAGAAAAAACTTGGCTATAAAAAAGAGTGGCGGAGAGTTTAGCCAGTTCTCTTCCGTTCTACGCCCTTGAATTTTGAAATTTGAGAACTGGCAGTAAATGTAAAATTAGAAGCATTTAATGTATATTTCTTTATTGACGTTCATTAGTGTACATTGTGTTACCTTATGAATTAAGTTATCATATAATATCTATCCTTACATCATTCAGCGTTTTATTGAATACTTTAATCTATGGCGCTACAGGTTCAAATTAAAAAAAATATATTTGTCATATATCAGGGCTATTATCAAGCTACAACCAAGTAAAACTTCAGAGCAAAGCTATTATTTTGTTAATATAAATAAATTATATTGAAATGTGAATGTAAATCAAAGACAATATAGATACTAACCCAAACAATTGCCAATATAAACCTTCTTGTTATTGCGTTGCGTATACCTCAGGACGTACGCACCGCGTGAGTTGCACGTACATGGTACGTTCGTGCCGCGTATTACTTTCTTAGCGGGCGACATTTTTTCGTCTGCGTAACTGTAATAGAAAAAAATTGAGTCAATATTGATGTATTAAAAATCGGTTTTGATCCACCGTTCTCCAACATGCAGAACGGTGTTCTCGAAAATGTTAAGAAAATTATAAAAACAGGATAATCTGAGGCCCAAATCTTCCATAATGTAACACAGTTGTAATAGTAAGATTAGATTTTTTTTATAAATTGTGTTACATTATAAAATCGCTATGGTGTGTATAATGTAACCATTGCAATCTTGTTTAACCAACAAAAACATATAAAAATAGTTTTTCAATTTACTTTTTATGTTGGTAATAAATGTCTAATAAATCTAATAGTTCCAAAAGCTTCGTCATATAATCACAAGAAAAGCTTTTAAGTCGTATCTAAAGTACTGTTTTGTCTCTATCAGTCAAATTGTGTATACACTGTGATAAAAAGAATCAGATGGTTTGTGATGTTTGTGTGATGGTGATAGGGGGTAAAATGTGCTAAAACTTACTATAAGAGTTTAGGAGCATCACCCTGCCCTTCTGTAACTGGCTGTTCTTGGCTGAGACTAGACCTGTGTACTCTTCTAGCAGAATTCTTTAATGTTTCCTGTCGTCTTTGTATTTCATCCTTCATTTTTTTCCGCTAAAATTAGAAATTTTTTGATCACCAAAAGTGTATTTTTGAAAGAAATAAGCAAAGTGGATCATTATAATATCTATATTAAAAAATAAAAAAGTACCTCTTCATTTTCTTTTAATTCTATGTCTTGTTGTTTCAATTTCTCCATCTCATTCTTCTGTTTCAACATTTCATCATAAAATGAAAGTGTAGGTTTGTTGTGATCATGCAAAAATTGCTATAAAAGTAAAATTAAGGATTAATAAGTCGCTACTAAAACTGTATCTGTAGGTAACTTGATCAAGCCAAAATGATTAAGAATGGGTACTAAAGTATACCAATGTCTTCTGTATGGTATCAATCACAGTATTATTATCACATCTAAAATCCAAAATTGTATAAAGTTATTTCTTTACATTTTGTAAGTTGATCAAACTCATTTGTTTTTGGGCTTAAGTAAAAACGTCAGAACTGATATCCTATAACCTGTTGACATTCTCATTTATGATTATAATTTAATCAGATACAATGTTTCAGTCTCATGCTTATGATTGTACTGTTACCCATATTACGAACCCTAGCAATTAGTATAACATGTTAAAATAATATTAATGATTTTTTAAAATCTAGTTATAATTACCTGTGTATGTTGTGCTAGTTGAAAAATCATGACTTCCCCGCATAAATCAACAGCTATTTTCTTTAGATCTGAGATAAGTTTTGCTGCATTTTCATCAGATAGACCAAACATTTTATTAATTGCAATTGTGGGTGGTCTAAAAAATTATATAATAACTTCAGTACTTAACATATGATTTTTGGGCAACTGATTCCAATCAGAAAACAGTTTTCTATGGCTTAGTGTTTTCAAAAATATAAATTGCTTACCTATCTGGATAATTATGACAACATTTCAACTGAAGAGTGACTGAACAGTGAACTCCTTCTGAGTTGTGCAGGGGCAATAATGTTAATAGTATGTCCAAAGGACGCCACTCACTCCAAACAGCTTTTTTACGAATGTCAACCACTGCATCTCCATATATTGCCTGTAATATTTAAGATTATTTTCAGAAAGAAATATCATTGGAGATTTCTTTAAAGATACTTTACATGGCATCGACAATAAATAATAGTAAAACTAAAATTATAACCATAATTATGCTGATAAACAGATAAAAAAACAAAAATATATATCTATTATTATTAAGATTCTGTCATATTTAAAATTTCACTAAGTGCTTTATAATGTTAAATGTTGTTGAACTTTTTGTATAATATTTACGTGTATTTATTTAATTAGAAGGATCTAAAATAAAAGTAATGATAAAATTCTAAGGCACAAAATCAGCATTAAAATGAAATAATATCTAAATAGAGATTCGTGGTTTTCGGAAGCATATAATTTAAACTTAATCACTAAATTCTTATATAGACATAATAATAATATTGTTTGTTTTGAAATTGAACTTATAACCTGTAATGCGACCATTTCGTTATTTTGTCTCTCTTCACAGCTTTCTTCACTCATTTTTAGCCAAGTTTCACCGTATGAGTATAATTATACAATAAAGAATCCCTAACAAGATTCCTAATTAGAAAAAAACTAAACTTTTCAGAAATTGTTGGCACAAATAAACCGACAATAAAATAGAAATACATAATACAAATGAAAAATGGTATTTATTTAGACCCCAAATAAGATTCAAATTAGAAAAATTGTTAAACTTTCTCCAATAACCAATGGTTCGCGTGACAGTTTACATTATATTATTTGACTGTCAATCGTCATGGGCTTGATACATGCCACAGAGCATATAATGATTTTTCCGTCGATATTCGACAATTGTGTTATTAGACAACAATGTCAAACATACTAATAAAATAAATAAGACGCATTTAATCCAAGTTAAATATACCGTTCTGTAAAATCCTTGAGCAAATTAAATTTCTTTGCAAAATGTACTTTCAAGATGTATTTGACCAATAAAGGTTATTGACATTCCTATTCTTATCTAAACCACTTTGTGACTCATTGTACTATGAATAATCATTGATGTTTGAATTTTTTTAATAGTTGTTCTAAGGCACATAAGTAAGAGGATAATATTATTAATTAAATAGTTTACTGTTGTTTTCTATTTTCACAATTGAGTAAAATATTAAAATCAGTTATCGATGCCGTAACACCTAAAAAGTCTGTAATAATTTTATCCTATTACGATTTTGGTTTATTCAGCTGTATAAAACGAATTAACCTGTCACTGGTTGTCAGTTCAATTTTAGGCGGGAAGGACGCCTGTCAAAATGTGTCAATTCGCTTGGACCACTGAAAATACTTGTTGGAGGCTTAACATTTTTGCAGTGTGTGGTGTGGTGTAGAGTAAAGATTAAAGCGTATAATTAAAAATAAACGCAAATAATTACTCTAGTGGTTTTTGTCTTCGCTGCGCCTGAACTTCCACCGCAGAATATTTTATTTAGAATGTACTAAAAGCTTTAGCAGCTTTTTCTATGTCTGTCACAGTAGCGATATTGTTATGTATTTAATATTATATATTTTATAATGTTGCATTTTTTTCGACCTTGTCGTATTAGTTTAGGAAAGTGTATGTATTTTTGTGAATAAATAAAATATTATTACTAAATATTCGATTGAGCTTAAGGGATTATCAAATTATCTTCTAATAATAAGAAATAAAAGAAAGAAATAATTATTATTTGATTTATTTATCTTTTGCAAAAGATGGAAAATCTTATAAATTTCACCAACCCTAAAACACCTGAGCTCAGAATACTAATGAAGTTTTTGCGTCAACCCTTTCAAATCTAAAAGGGTCGAAGTTGTCAGTTCGGTTTACTTATCCACGATGCTCAGGGCTGCTACGTGGCGGATTTGAGGGTAGTTGCAAAAAAAGTTAGTTTTATCATATCTACGTATCTTTAAGGCCTTAGGTACAGATGCGCATCTACCCTTATTCTTAAAAATACGTCTAATTGAACGGCTTTAACCAAAGTACCCATCCGTCTAAATCACAGCGAAAACACGATTTGACAGTAACGAAAAAAGTACTTTGGTCAAGATTATGTAATTAGAATGATTTAGTTTTTATGAATATCAAAATCTAAATATACCATATATATGACAATGAACTCTCCGTCTACATATAAGTAATCAATCTTTTTTATTTTTGAGAGCAATAATAAAAAAGTAAATATTAGTAATAACATATTTATATCCTAACAAAGCATAACAGTACATAATGTCGCCGCTACAGTAAAAAAAATAATGCTGGTACAATCTAAACTGCGCATATTCTGCCACACATAATGGCGTGCAAATTTGTCTTTAAAGGAATTTTACATAGAAGTTAAATGCATAATGAGTTAAATCATTATATTCAATACTTATATTATTTGTAGTGATATAATATCACTTTATTAAAATTATAAAAACGTTATCAAATTTATATTAAGTATAATGTTTCACGCAAATAATCATTAATAGAATAATGCATTTCCAAAAGTAGGACATTATTTCGATTTTTAAAAACTCTAGTAGACAGATATTTTAAAGTTTGTAAATTATTCCCGGGTTCGATCCCCGGCTGAGACGAACATCGATGTGATAAGCATTTGGTGTTGGGCTTAGGTCTTGGGTGTTTAAAAATATGTATTTATATGTCTATCTATCTATAATATGTATGTATATCCGTTGCCTAGTACCCATAACACAAGCTTCACCAGCTTAGCATGGGACTAGGTCAATTGGTGTGAATTGTCTTTAATAAAAAAAAAAAAAATGTATATACCCTACAAGAGCAGTGTTTGCCTAGTGGCTTCAACGTGCGACTCTCATCCCTGAGGTCATACGTTCGATCTCCGGCACCAATGGACTTTCTTTCTATGTGCGCATTTAACATTCGCTCGAACGGTGAAGGAAAACATTGTGAGGAAGGCGGCTTGCCTTAGACCCAAAAAGTCGACGGCGTGCGTCAGGCACAGAAGGCAATCACATAGATTAACAAATGATCTTGAAACAGATACAGAAATCTGAGGCCCAGACCTAAAAAGGTTGAAGTGCCATTTTTTATATACCCTTAAAAATCGCATAGATACAAACAGAATCTCACAATACCTAATCTATATAGTACCTACAGAGGTTAGATCTACCCAAAGTAGAATATTAAAAGGTAACGTAAAATTCAAACGACTGTAGTAACCGCTAAACGGGACGGAATTCGGGAACCCTTTCAGTGACGTGTTTACTGTTTTACGACGGTTCTGTAAGCATAAACTTTACAATTGTAAATGAAATGAATGAAGACGTTTTATCATGATTAAAAGGGTTTAAGGGATGAGGGATGGTTTTTGTAGATCTTGTTTTTGATTGAATTTAGGACGCGTGTAAGTATAGGCATATAGCCATAGACATCTATATGTCTATTTCATTGATTTGAGCATTAACTGAACCATCGAGAATAGAAGTTAAAAACAGATTACAGGTTACATTATATATGTATACTACAGCTCCGTAGCTAAGTAACTACTATATATTAAAGTAGATAAAAGCAGCGATTAACATTTATAAATAGAGTAAATGAAAAGTCGTAATATTATCACTAACAATAATATTACAATATTATTTATTCTACGCTGTGTCAAAATATATTAAAATACAAATGCAAATATCTTGGAACAACTCTGACAATAGTTCTATTCTCTGGAGGTTCCGACTGTTTCAGTTGAGTTAAAATAGCCGTAGAATATAGTTTTCGTGTCATGTTAAATTAGTGTGAGTCTATTGTTGTTTAATGTTTTAGTCTGTGGAAAAATATAAGGGATAATCTAAGCAGTTTTATGACAGTTATCTTTTATACATAGTTCGTACTAAATCAGTTTAGACTACATAAAAAAGAGTTCTAGGCTTTATATATTTCAAAAAATATAAATTCAAATATTACCACCATGGCAACATTTCCATGGACTTAGACAATCTTTGATTTACTGAATTAATAAAAAAAAGTAAAAACATTCATAATTTGAAACTGATATAATATGATGGATTCGGAAGTTGTTGCTTACTAATCAGAACTGCTAAATAGCACTCGAAACGAATTATACGTTAAACGTTAAATCTCAATCTCATTTATATATCCATTTTAAAAAGTTTTAGTTACTTTATTTTAATTTGTAATACACAAACACTACTCGCGTTACAACTAAATATAGTTTTTTTTTCAATTCTTGCCTATTACAAATGATTGTTTCATAATTTTTTTTTTTAGTTTTGATACCCTGTGTCCTACGGCCTACCGTCATAGTTCTAGAGAGTATCATTTATAAAAGACAAGGCCGCAGCGGCTGCTGAATAATGCTGCTTTCTCTAAAATGCTGTTCTCTATAAAAAAACAACGTACGTCATTAAAGAACGTTTTAACTTTAGTAATTAAACGACACATCCCATCAGATCAAACGCCACCCCAAATAATTGAAAATGAAATGAAACAGGAGCCACGATTCTTTTGTTTTAATCTACACCACAATCCGATTGAAACGACAATCGCAGATGATTCAAAATCGGAAATACAAATGAAATGCAGGGAATTGGTTTTTACTAAGATCATACATTGTATTGTTGTGGTATGGGGTTCGTTGTTGAGTTGTTTGAGCACTTTTTTGGTTTATTTAACCATTTATTGTTTGACAGAAAGGATAGCTGCTAGCTTACAAATGTTCTTATATAGCGATTTAAGTAATTAATAATGATTCGTTCAGAACAATCTAGAACCATATTATCCTTTTTTTACAGATTTATAAATTCCGAGTTGTTCTTATAATATCAGAAGCGTTTATATCATACAATTAGGTATGATTTTTTAGTATGCGTCAAATTCTTGTCAATAACTACTTATTACTTTTGAAAAAAAAATTATGAACAATGCAATATGACTGATTCCCACAAAATGTTACGGACTTCTATGTATTGTAGCGTCATTTAATAGGAGGTAAAAAGCGTTGTGCCCCAAAAAAACGCATAGAATATTGTTTGTGTCTGTTTCATCATAAGAAGCAGTTGATAGGACACTATGATTTAGTTCACAATAATTATTTTGTAAGCCTTCTGAGCGCAGAAATATTCTTTAGAATAAAACTCTAAAAAATAATAATCTTGATAGACACATAGTGTCTATTAACTTGAAGATATCTAGAAAAGAATTAAAAACAACATAATCTTTAACCTTTAGTTTCTATATTCCCCCTATTATCAAGCAACTATAAAAGCTTTCATCGCTTTTCATATAAATTCAATATCTCACCAATTTTTAAAAACATGAACGGTCAGTAGCAATTCGCATCTTTGTCGACAAAGTCGTTTACATAAATGTGTATATTTATGCCATCTATTTATATAAAAAACAAATCACCCTTTTCTAATAAGTCTAAGGCCTACAGATTTCGACTAGCCCTGCTGAATAAACCTGGTTTTATGCTTGTACCTATAGGTTTCCTGAGCGTCACCGCAGTCTAGACGATTGCTTTTGATATCGCTTAGAAAACTAATTTCCGATTTAATTACCTTATGGGTATTTGGCATGGACAATATATTGGTTCTACTGTTGTTTACCAAAACATTATTATATAACTGGGATTGTGACTGACTGACTACAGTGATTTAAAAATTGTAGGCAATATTGCATAGTTTGAACTTTGATCGACTACGTGTTTGTTCTCACTATATTGCAAGTGCGTGCTTCTATTTTCCCCCCTGATGCTGCATTTGTCACTTTATTATTATGTTTCAGTATGTCAAGTGAAGCCGGCGTTCGTCATAAAATACATTAGAACATGAACTTAATGTAATCCTCGATTATAAGCTTTTTTTGTAAAGAAATGAAACCATTATACCATGCTCATAATTTCCTTCACACCAAAACTTGAAGATTAAAAAGATTAAAGAGTTTCTTTATTTTTATTTAATAGGAGGCAACTGGGCAGAACACTCCCCTGGTGTTAAGTGATACCTCCGCCCATGGACACTCACATTGTCAGAAGGATCGCAAGTCCGTTGCCGGCCTTTTAAGAATTGGTACGTTGGTCCTTTCTTGAAGTTTATTTTCTTGCCTATGTTATGGATTTGGGAACAGGGAGCAAATTAAAATAAAGATCTACTTATATACTTTTAAATAACAAATTAAGTATGAAATTTTTGTGATACTATATTTCTAGTTTTAATTGCTACAGTTAACTTCGCTAATATTCAGAGCCAAGGTGTAATTCAAGTTGTGAAATAAAATTCTAGGATTAAAGCCGAGCTTTTGAAATATGCGGTTATTTTAATATTCCTGAGTGCTAGGTTGTGGTTTGCGGAGTAAGTACAGCCTATAGCTATAATTAAGAAAAGTAATTCTTGAGTTTTTTACTTTTGAATAGTAATTAGTAAGTCTCTTTATTAAATTAAATTAATACAGCTAGTAGTTTAATCGTTTAGCAAAAAATTATATTTTTATCATCAAATTTTATTAACCGTTATGTTTTATTCAAAACTTATTCAGAATTATAAATCCAAAAATAAACATTGGCCGTTGTTCCTTTCCAATAGTTGTCTTTAAAGAACGCTAGGTCTTTTTAGGTCTAGGCCTCAGATTTCTGTATCTGTTTCATCAATCTAATAGGCAAGTAGGCAGTCTCCTGTGCTGGACTTGACTATTTTGAGTCTAAGGCAAGCCGGTTTCCTCACGATGTTTTCCTTCTCCATTCGGTCGAATGTTAAATGCGCACATAGAAAGTCAACTAAAATATTGACTAAAGCTAATATCAGGGTGTCGGTTTTGTGTGACGGTGTGCGCATCGTAAAAATTGACTCTCACCATTTTTCCCTAACGCGCCAAAAGAAGTATAACTTCAAAAAAAATCATACATATTGTCGATACAAATTATTACGAGCCCCTACGTATAAAGAAGCAATCACACAGTCCCATTGTAAATGACAAGTGGGAAATTGAAAGGTTTTCGAGTACTATTTAACGCCCCATTGTGAGTTTATTTAATTTACGACCAATCGTTCTGTATTGTCAATTTAGAAAAACGTAGGCAGAATTTAAATTTGTCCTGTCATTTTTGTACGAATTCATTTTGGGTTTTGGATTAGATTTGGGGTAGATGCGGGTTATGTACGAGGTATACATTTTAAGTGGTACCTTCTGTAATAGACCAAGCTACCATGCAACTTCCAACAACGATTCCAATTCTAATATTAAGTTGTCGTACTATTAAATGTATTAAACTAAAGCGTAGCTTTTACAATAAAATTTGAAATATTTTTAATATTGGATCGCAGCTTTTGCCTTAAGGCTCTATCCCAGCATGAATTGTTGTGTCAGTGTGTCGGGTTGGACTGAGAGGCGCAGTGGAGAGCTGTAGCACTGATGCTCGCCGGCACGTAATAACAATTAGTTATGTAAAACATTAAATCAATGTATTTTATCAAAAAAATATTCTGAAATGGATTACTTGGCTTGTGATAAAATATATCGTGTAAATTTCAAAATCATATTCTATATTATAAATTTTCGTCATAAAATGTTGTATTTTTTTCTATCGAGCGAAGTTATTTGAATCGTGTATCGATCTTTCAAAATGGATACATATAAGCTACTGAACTCCACCATATATTTTTTCCATTCGCCCTACTTCAAGAAACGATGACGAAAAATGGAAAGACACAATGTACTTTTTTTGGAGTTTTATGACCAGATAGGTGCTTAATATAAAATATTTTATGTACCAATATACGCTTCATATACATTCTCTTTGGAACTGCATCTGCATTCCATCTTATATATATATAAATAACTAGCTGGCCTGGCGAACATCGTACCGCCTAACAGTCGATTCTTTTTTTTTTTTAAATAGTTATTCTGCTATTCGGGACACCGGTCTAGCTACTAAGATAAAAAAGAAAAAGTTGATAAGACAACAAATACATCATGTCAAAAAATAAAAATTTACCTTCCCGGAACCCCTCCACTAACACTTAAACTGTATGTTATGGTATTAAAGTTCAAATTGACTTTTAAGTAGTATTACCAATATTTTGTATGGGAATATAGAAAAGTGTTATTATTAGACTTTTTCACTCGATTTTTTTAAATTTTTCTGCGTAAGAACCATCCTCGTACTTCAAGGAATATTATAAAAAAGAATTGGCCAAATTGGTCCAGGCGTTGTTGAGTTATGCGCTTACCAACACATTTTGCGATTCATTAAATTATATTATAGATAATAGGCATAGGAGAAATAGACTTCCGCAGAGAGTATAGTGACGTTATTCCTGGCGCGAGAATCTCGGTTCGGTTTGCTTAACATCGGTGTTTCCGGAATGCTCCGACTGTTATACAGGTTGTGCACTTAATATTTTTTTAGGAGCTATGTTAGGTCAGTGATTGCAAGTGACTCCTAATTCCTAACGTCTAAGTGTTGCGTGCTCAATTTCCAGCTGTGGACATTGGTGTAAGAAATATATATATATTATATATGTTATTATTCAATAGGGGGACACTCTCAATGCCAGGAAGCTCGCGAATGCGTTGTCGGCCTTTAAATTGGTAAGATCGTACCAAGTTCTTTTAGAAACCCTAAGTTAGTTTGAGGTTATTAGTCAGTATTCGTTTTTCATGAAATAAATACTATCACTGAACAGTGAAAGTAATAACATACACCAGAACTATTAAGGAACCCTGCATGTCTTATACGCAGTATAACTTCTATATATTAAATGCGATACTTTTTTTACATTCTCAGACCTAGGAGATGACGCCGGTCAGCCGCAGAGATTGCGAAACAAATGTGTCAGCGTAGTACCACGGCTTAACGGTCAACCACGGTTTAATGTTTAATTATAATATTTTATTAAATAAACATTAGCTAAACTATTTTTTTTTATTTAATAGAATTATTTTACTAAAGTTGTAGAAATTACATTATTGTCAATATGTCACAGAGCTCATAAATTAACAACATCAAAGTGAAATCTGTTTAATACTGATCATGCTTGTTTATTTGATTTGTCTATATTAATACAAATTAAATATTATTTTATAGAGAATGGTAATAGTGATTCCTGTCTGAGTCGTTATTATTAAAAGTAAATTATAATGTCGAAGAAATAGCTTCACTGTCAGCTGCTATTGTCATTTAATATCAAAGATCTCAACGTCAATTTCAAAAGATACACAATCTACATCCACTTATTCTGTCTTCCCGTCAATGGTCTTTGGTTTTCCCTAATTTCTTATTCTTATTAGTCCGTCTAAAAAAAATCAGTGGCGCTACAACCACTGAATCTGTTTTATGATCATTTTTTTCAATATAATAGACAAGTAGGTGATCAGCCTTCTGTGCCTGACACACGCTGTCACCTTTTTGGGTCTAAGACATGTCGGCTTCCTCACGATGTTTTCCTTCACCGTTCGAGCAATTGTTAACTGCGCACATAGAAAGAAAGTCCATTGGTGCACCGAACCCACTTCCTCAGGGATGAGGTTCACACGCTGTAGCCACTAGGCCAACACTGCTCATTAGTCTAATACTATTAAATAAAACTACGCGAAAACGAATCATAATTATTCTTAAACACCCTGTATAAGGGCCATGTCAATATTGGATGCCAGGAAATGTTCCGATGACACGAGCAGCGTGCCTCACATAGCCCGCTGTGGCCTGGGAGAGGTAGAGAGGTAATTAGGTAGCGGATTACCAACTTTCATTAAGCTATTTAAGGTATCAATTTCGAGAATGCAGGAAAATTGGCTCGAGAATTAGCGGCTTTATTAATAAGTATCTGAAATATGAACTGATCTGATATGATTATAGACAATGTGAATTTAATTTTATTTTAAGAAGTTCGATCACCCGTAATCTAATCTAATAATGTTAAATTGGGTTTCATTACAGAATTAGCGTTTTTGCAATAAATTAATTGAATCTTTTATGATATGGCAAGTAGTATTTTAACACGGGAAAATGGGCCCACCTGATATTAAGTGTGCCCATGGACACTCTCAATGCCAGAGGGCTCGCAAGTCGTTGCCGGCCTATAAAGAATGAGTTCGCCCTTTTTTTGAAGGAATTACTTCAGTGGGTAGCAGGTTCCACATAGTGGTGGTGGATGGCAAAAACTGCCTAAAAGAACGCTTAGTTTTGGAACGACGGACTTCGAGGTGATAAGGGTGGAACTTCCTAATATGCCTTGACGTACTATGATGAAACTCAGTTGCAGATGATTATCTGAACACTCTCCATGGTAAATGGAGTAGAAGATGCAGAGTGATCCACATCTGTACGCAACGCCAAGGGATCAAGCCGCTAGGAAAGGATTGGTAGTCGACGATTCGAACCGCTCGTCGTTGAAGTAGTAAAATATGATAAAGCGAATAATCAATACCATTTTTAGTATTCATATTATTTCTTTCATATCCCGATTAGTTTTGATGAAATACTCAATGTATAAAACTAAAATCAAATTTCAGGTGTTTATGTATTATTTAAAATTCTGTTTAAAATGAAATATCATGTATTATAGATTATGATTTTATCATCAATTTTCAATTGTCTTAGACAAAACAGGCGAAACGTTTTCAACGTTTTCAAACAGCTTCAAGTTTTTGAATCTAATATATAAAATTCTCGTGTCGCGGTGTTTGCAGTTAAACTCCTCCGAAACGGCTTGACCGATTCTCATGTAATTTTGTATCATCCCCCTAAATGTTAAGGGTTATTCACCCCTAACTTATTATTATTTAATTTTTATTTTAAATTGAATACTGCGGCTGAAATTGGTATAACCGTCGCAATTTTGAAATGTCAGACTGACATTGTTTATTTTCTGTAATTTCCTGGTGCGGTGCAATAAATAATTTTACTATCTACTAATATCTTATAAAAATCCAAATAAAGTGTATTTATTTTTATTCCTTGCATAATTAATTACAATGACATAGTTTATTAACGAACGGTGCTGATTGCTAGGTATCTTAAAATATATTATATTAATAGTACAGGTAACAAAACCTACTATATCAGTTGTTCCTAAGTTTGTGTGACATTTATTGAGGCCTAGAACAGCTGTAATTTCTAGATACTATTATAAATTGTTTTATTAAGACATTTAAAAAAAATATTTAGTTAGCCTGCATCAATGCAAATTATTCCCCTTATAATGGTTAATTTTTATTTACTGGCAATACTAATATGACAGCATAGCATGACAGCGACGCTCTTACTGGCCAAGAAAAGTAAAACCGTCGAAATTGTCAGCAATGATTATACAACATATAAAATGCTTTTATTTAGCTATCTATTTAGCTATATAAAGTATAATAAAACATTTTAACCAGAAGTTTCGAAGTCAAACGATGGAAATAGTAATATTACTATATAGTATGTTTATTATTTTGGTCGTATACATAAACTTAAAACGAAGTTTTTCTACACAATATTTAAACCTATCTTGATGTTTTACATCATGCATTGTTTAGTTTGCCGTTCACTTTTCCCTTTGTTTTAGTTTTTATCTTGTTGATTTTCTTTAACATTTTCCTCAATTTTTTATTTCTCATTTTGTGGACTTTGTTTAATATCTTTCGAATCCTTAGTTTCAGTTTGAACTTTTTTACCATTTTGATAAGTCTCGGTTATAACTTTTTTAACAAATTTGCCGTCTTTTCCTCTTTTTCGTTTGTTTCGTTCGTTTTAGTTGTAGTTTTTTTCAGTGTTGACTGATTTTCAATATTGTTTTCACCTGAAGTATTTTCGTCCGAATTATATTTCTCATTTTGTGGGTTTTCTTTCGTATCTATAGTTTCAGTTACAACTTTTTCTGTGTTTTCATTAGTCTCAGTTATAACTTCTTTAACAAGTTTACCGTCTTTTCCTCTTTTGGTTTTAGTTGTGGTACGTTTCAGTGTTGGCTGTTTTTCGATTTTGTCTTCACGCGAAATACTGTCTTCAGGTTTTAATTTATCATTTTGGGGATTTTCTTTAATAACTTTAGTTTCAGCTTTAACTTTTTCAGTGTTTTGAGTAGTCTCAGTTATAACTTCTTTAACAAGTTTACCGTCTTTTCCTCTTTTAGTTTTAGTTGTAGTACGTTTCAGTGTTGGCTGTTTTTCGATTTTGTCTTCACGCGAAATACTGTCTTCAGGTTTTAATTTATCATTTTGGGGATTTTCTTTAATAACTTTAGTTTCAGCTTTAACTTTTTCAGTGTTTTGAGTAGTCTCAGTTATAACTTCTTTAACAAGTTTACCGTCTTTTCCTCTTTTAGTTTTAGTTGTAGTACGTTTCAGTGTTGGCTGTTTTTCGATTTTGTCTTCACGCGAAATACTGTCTTCAGGTTTTAATTTATCATTTTGGGGATTTTCTTTAATAACTTTAGTTTCAGCTTTAACTTTTTCAGTGTTTTGAGTAGTCTCAGTTATAACTTCTTTAACAAGTTTGCCGTCTTTTCCTCTTTTAGTTTTAGTTGTAGTACGTTTCAGTGTTGGCTGTTTTTCAATGTTGTCTTCACGCGAAGTACTGTCTTCAGATTTTAATTTATCATTTTGTGGATTTTCTTTCGTATCTTTAGTTTCAGTTTCAACTTTGTCAGTATTTTTATTAGTCTCAGTTATAACTTCTTTAACAAGTTTGCCGTCTTTTCCTCTTTTGGTTTTAGTTGTAGTACTTTTCAGTGTCGATTGTTTATCCATTTTGTTTTCACGCGAAGTATTTACATTCTCTTCTTTATTCTGAGATTGTCCCTCGCCTGAATTATCTGTTGTGTTGTCAATGTTATCAGAAATCACTTGTTTTTCTTTCTTATCCGCTGATTTATAATCATTGTTACTCTCTTTTACAGGTGGAAGTGATTGTTGTTTGGTTTTTGTTTTTAGGGTTGGAGATGTAATTTGTTCATTTGTTTGTATTATTTCTGGATTTGCTGGTTGAGGATCCCAATGATATTTACTATAAATTTGGTCCCAAAACTTAAATCCATTAGTAAAAAGTCCTTTTTTCACTTGCAAATTTTTGTTGATCTCTAAATACATGGGTGATTTTTTCGTGTAAGACGGCCACTTCACAGTAAGTAGTGCGCTTTCATATTCAGTAGGATTCCTGTAAATAAATTTTATAATTACTGAAAATATACTATTCATAAAGGTAAAAGGTTACAAACATAACACAAGTATAGGCCTCCCTCAAGTTATACCATTTTACAGAAGCAACCTGGAGCCAGTGTGAGTTTAGGCA
The DNA here is from genome assembly GCA_963693345.1 of Pieris melete. NCBI lineage: Eukaryota > Metazoa > Arthropoda > Insecta > Lepidoptera > Pieridae > Pieris > Pieris melete. The sequence continues at coordinate 1,457,720 of CAVNZK010000003.1, forward strand.
AGCGATTACTAATTAATATTATTATTATTCGTAAAGTCACATTTCAGTATTTTTAGAGGAATATTAAAAAAAACCCTTACCCATATTGAGCGAAGTCGGTCCACATTGTTGTCATTCTATCTCTTGTTGTTAAGTCTTTGTAATTATTTGTAAAACCGAAAAAATCTAAGATATACGCAGTTTGATCTCTATGACTCGCACCTTTTATTCGATCCATATAATTATGTTGAATATTTAGTTTTCCAACATATGAAAATTCATATAAATATACAGGGTTATTAGATATAGAAGAGTGTAGTTGAGCTGACTTCATTATAGAATACTTGAACATAATATCTGAAAAGTAATCTATGTAGTTCTGAAGACTTTCGCGATTAATTATCTTGTCATGAAAGTAATACTTTTTAACTTCTTTTATGACTTCATTTTTTTCATCCTCAGTCTTAAACTTTAAATCAGCTGGTAAGAAATCAGCAAAATTTTCATTCATTTCTTCTCTCCATGATCCAAACTTAATTGATCTACTCAAACCTTCCATATTAGAGAAACCAGTTAAAACTGGTATTTTCTTGAAGTCTCCTTTTGTTAAAGTATCTAGTGGTGATTCAGTTACAATCCTTTCGAGCCCTTGGTCTCTTTCAATGCACGGCGCAAAACCAAATGTGCTATTTGGTAGGAAATAGTTTAAACTTTTAAGTGCTAAATCTTTTATATTAGCATTTAGATAAAATTCAGTTAATTCGTCTATATTCGCAGGACCATTGTAACCCATTGCCTGTGCTATATTCCATGCAGTACTTACTGGATCTCGGTTTATTGTAAAAGGGGCAAGCGCACTACCACTTTCCAATATTAATCGATTTATTAATCCATCCGCAGCCTTTGACAGCGCAAGAAGTTCAGCCATAGATGCACCCACACTGAATCCTGCTAAAGTTATCTTATCAGGATCTCCTCCAAACTTATGTATGTTTGCTTTTATCCAACGCAAAGCTGCCACTTGATCTTTTAATGCAGCATTTCCAGGTATATCCTCATTACCTAAACAGGCGAAACCTAAAGCTCCTACTCTGTAATTGAAGCTTACAACAATGATGTCGTGCCTTGCTAAATAAGTGAACTTGGCCATATTTCCAGTACCACCTGCGAATGCCCCACTGTGAATGTAAACTAGAACAGGTACCGGATTCGTTTCACTAGCTATTGTTGGAGTGATGACGTTTATGACGAGGCAGTCCTCGTCGCCATCAAGTACAACGTCTTCGTCAGAAGCATCAGTGTAATAGCACTGCTTACAACGCTTATTAGTGTCACTGGCAGCAAGTACATCTTCCCAAGGTGTTACAGGCAAGGGAGCCTGAAATTGATTATTATTCATTAGTAATATGTTATATGTGTGAGCTGTGTTGGCCTAGTGGCTTCAGCGTGCGACTCTCATACCTGAGGTTGTAGGTTCGATCCCCGGCTGTGCACCAATGGACTTTCTTTCTATGTGCGTGTTTAAAATTCACTCGAACGTTGAAGGAAAATATAGTGAGGAAACCGACATGTCTTAGACCCAAAAAGTCGATGGCGTGTGTCAGGCACTGGAGGCTGATCACTTACTTGCCTATTAGATTTAAAAATTATCATGAAACAGATTCAGAAATCTGAGGCCAAGACCTAAAAGAGGTTGTAGTGCCACTGATTCAATATGTTATTTGTATGTGTACTATTTCAAAAAGATTAAAGTCGCAACTGTCATCGTATATGTCATCTCTTTCTTACAAGCAACAACGTGCTTGTCAATGCGTGATTGCTAAAACTTCCAAAACCGTAAAATTTCTTTATTCCCGGGAATCAAAACATCTTTGCCATTAATGCACAAAAAAATGTGTGTTTCCAGTATAAGGTTTGGATATTAAAATTATCTTAAACTTTTTTTTTTTATAGAACGGGGGGCAAACGGGCAGGAGGCTCACCTGATGTTAAGTGATACCGCCGTCTATGGACACTCTCAATGCCAGAGGGCTCGCGAGTGCGTTGCCGGCCTTTTAAGAATTGGTACGCTCTTTTCTTGAAGGACCCTAAGTCGAATAATAATAATTGAGATTAGATGTCATTTTTTACTGTGGAATGTGACAAAAAATATCTTAGGCTTGTACTATAGTGTGTGTATAAGCCGTGAGCCGCACTAACTTTTACTTAACATTAATTTTAAATATAATAGTTTTTTTCATACCTTAAAACGATCTCTACCAGTTGGCGCAGTTGCGTATGGGATTCCATAGAATTCATAATAATCACCATTCCAGTACTTTTTTCCCTCCACCCATCCTGAATCCAACTTTACAGTCTTTGAATCCTCTGCTGACACAGAAAAAATAAATAAGAAAATTAACGACCACATACTAGCATAATTGAAACTGAAATGAACAGAATGATAAGGACAATGATAATTATTGATAGTAAACAAATTTGATTACGTGGATTAATCAAAAATTACTAGATAAAAATGTTGTACGTGTAATTATTTTATTGATGTTTTATGTTTTTGGAAAATCACATTTAGATAAGTACATACATATATCCAAATCGGCCACGGCAGCTTATCTCTATTGATTTCGATAATTAGTTTGCAAGTGTGTGTGCCGATATAAGTGCACTCTCTATTTTCATATCTCTCGATGGGACGCATACGACTAAGACCGCCAACATTCAGAGCCGGAACTTCCTTATGTCAAATTTAATTTTATAAATTTGACGAATACTTAAATGATCCTAATCCTTGGGATTGATTTGATCCAGTTCAAACAATTTGTATGACTCAAAACTTAGCGTTTAAAATGAGTGGCGGAAAGTTTCTTGCCAGTTCTTCTTGCCCGCTCTACGCCCTTGATTTGCGAACTGTAGTCCAGTCAGTCAAGACAATTAATTCATTATATTTCCAAAAGTTTTCAAATTTTGATGTAAGGTCGGGAGTGGTATTAAAACAAACTATAAAATTTTGCAACCTGCTCTGCGGTCCGGAACATTGTTAAAAATGCAATAAATGATAATTTGCTTAGTTCTTGAGACCAAAATTCCAAAAGTTCTGCAAAGTTGGAGTGGTGTTAAATATATTATTTTACATCACGTGTCAAATTTGCAACCAATTTAAGTGTACGGAACATTTTTTGTTATTAAAAATTAATGTTGTTCTTTATTAAACTGAAGGAAAACGTTCCAAAAGTTCTGCAAATTTGACAGATATATCGAAAATAAAATAAATAACAAAAAATGTTCCGTACACTTAGGTTGGTTGCAAATTTTATACGTGATATGAAATATTATATCGAAAACTTCCCCAAGTTTGCAGAACTTTTGGAATTTTTTTCACGACCATACAGACATAAAATTAATTTAATTGCAATTTTAACAATGTTCCGGACTGCGGACAAGGTTGCAAAATGAGATTTATTGTCGTCCCAATGTACCATTCACTTGACCGAAGTTTGAAAACTTTTGGAATTATTATCAAATTTTCGATTTCGAATGTCTATAATGACTGGTGTACTGGTAGTAAATGTAAATTACAGTTAATTTTATTAATTTTTGACGTTTATAAGTGTACTTGTCTACCTATATGAATAAAGATATTTTGAGTTTGAGTTTGAATATGTTTTTGACATTTGACATACTTACCGCTAAGTCTCTTCTCTGAATCTTACCTTAAAATCGCGGGAAATAGGCGCATAGTTGGCCTATAGATGCTTATCGCAGACACGATAACGTTACTATTTCATCAAAATATTTATTAAAACATATTTTTTTATATATAAAATCGTAAACATATTTATTATGCCTCTTTATGAAGTCTTGATATGCTCTAAACACTACACAAATAATCCAAAAATTGTAATGTCCCACGATTTTAATATATACGTATATACCGTTTTTTTAACAGGCAATCAGGCACGCGATCAGGCAGATCGAGAAGCTACGCAGCACGGGAGCGTCAAATCTACTCTTTATCACATAATCTATTTTAGAAACAACTAAAGTTCATAAACCATATTGTAAACTTCATTAATATCATTCAATAAACCTCAAAGACTTACAGCGAAGATGTTAGGGCGAGCAAACTGAGAACAATATCCCAAGTTTAAACTTTATTGTGAACAAGACATCAAATGTTACGGTCTCCTTAATATGCCTGGTCAGTTTCCTCTATCACACCGTGTACCTACTAAAGGCAAATCTTTCCTCTTTAAATTATTGTATGGATTTATAAAACAACAAAAATTGTCAAACAAAGGTTTAGTTATGTGTAAAAATATATTTCTCTAACAACTTCATTGATTTTTTCGTTTTATATACAGTGTATTCTGTGTATTATTGTATAATTCTTAAATACTCTCCATAGATATTTATGTTCTTAAAATTGAATCTAATAATACAGCTTATTTTAGTTATAGCAAAAACCCCGTATTAGCGATGTGTTTTGTTTAAAAAGATGTCTGATAGGAATGATAGGTTTAGTCACAAAGGACGTAGTTTCTTTTTGATTGACCAGTAAACCGGAACGGTGGGACCGTCTTTAGTACACGATAAATCTAGAATGTGTTTCATAATTTTGATTTTTATTATATTTTTTGTTCTGTATTGTTATAACAATACTTATGGTCTGAATATATTGACCATAAGTATTGTTCTAACAATAGTTTTATTGTACTATAATATTACTGATATTGCAGTTCGGTGTAAGTGCGTCCAAATTTGTTTATGCAGCATTGTCCTCTTTCATTAGGCTAGTTGGGATTACTAAAGATATGAATAATACATAGCAAGGGTTAAAACCAATTATTAATGGCTTGTTTACGACGAGAGAGGGTTATATCTTAGACTTAACTGGCTTCAACAGATTGCTTTAATAACATAAATTGTCAATTGGCATGTTGCTTATCAAAACTTTTGTATATCTGTAAAGGTTAGTACTGATTTTTCTATTTTCTTCAGTCATTTTTTACGGGAATACTGTCAGAAAGCTTGCGAAATCCAAAAATATCACCTTTAAATATACTATTAAATTCCGTTTTTTTTACTTTACAATTGCAGGAAGTCAATTTTCTGTGTCTACATACTACGTGGAAATTATTACTGGTGGTTTGAGGCGGTCATTATCACCAGGACAATGTTCGTATTAAAAATTAAGTTCATTGAGCTTTTACGATTTTGTCAGAGTTATTACTTGAATGAATCTATATAAAATTTTGCCAATCAGTACGATGTCATAACATGAAACGAAGTTATTTCGACCTCTAAGGAATAAGGATGTATACGATAAGGATGTATCGGAGGAAACATATCACCTTCCACTATGATACTAAGTACAACATATAAATTTCATCAAAATGATACCAGATTTCGATATGGTATTGGAGCCACACGTTGACTGAAACTTAACAAATGTTAAGAAATATGACAAGGTTTATCTCGAGACCAGTTTTATAATTGGTATAACTTTAATTAGATCAAAATAACCACTAATTGAAACCAATTTATATCAATCCCCTAAAGGCAGATGAAGCAAAAACATTAATTCGTCGACAAAGCAAAATGGAAACAGAATTTAATTTCGCTAATCGCAGTTTATTTTGATCTAAGGAGTTCGTTTAAGTGATTAAATCCTTTGGACGCGGCAATAAATTGTACCGCTTTTGGAATTATTTTCAGGTCTATTTAATTTTAAATATCTCGAGGTTCAAACGCACGTCTTTATAGTTGAGAAACACTCATACGTTTTTTTTTTTAAAATACGGGCAGAAGGTTCATCTGATGTTAAGTGATACTGCCGCCCATGGAGACTCACACTACCAGAAGGCTCGCGAGTGCGTTGTCGGTCTTTAAGAAATGGGTACGATCTTATCTCGAAGGAGCCTAAGTCGAATTGGTTCGGAAATACTTCAATGGGCAGCTGGTTCTATTAGAGAAGTGCGCGGTAAAAAATTGCCTTAATAAAATCCTTAGTTGTGGAACGACGGACGTCGAGGTGGTACGGAGGATGTTTTGTATTCTGCCTTGACGTCAAATGATGAAACTCAGCTGCAGGTATTAATCCGAACAACTCCTCTGAACACTCTCCATGGTAAATGCGGTAGGAAAGTAGGTTATCAGCCTCCAGTGATAACTCACGCTGTCGACTTTTGGGTCTAAGACATGTCGGTTACCTCACGATGTTTTCCTTCGCCGTTCGAGCAAATGTTTAATGCACACATAGAAAGAAAGTCCATTGGTGCACAGCCGGGGTTCGAACCTACGACCACAGGTATGAGAGTCGCACGCTGAAGCCACTAGGCCAACACCACTCTTAAAGTTGTATATATCCTTTGTGAATTAACATTAGTTTCAGGTCATGACGTCATTGCAGTGATTTGTGAGCGTAGATTGTATGTCACAATACTATAAACAATAGATTTTCCTAATAATATTACTGTGGCATAGGTGTTACTTATTCCGTGTTGCAGTCCAAATCGATAGCTTATGGAAGTTGCGCTAGACACTTGCCGTTAACTCGTCCTGGCTATATCCGATATAAACCTATCAACCTAATACATTCGTGTGCCCTATGGTGCAATTTATAGGCTTATTTCATATGAATAGTGTACCTCATCGATTCTTTACCTATTATATACACAACCTTTAGAATGTCAGTACAAAGTTTTTGCGTCAAATAAAGTGATTTTTATTATTATTATTATTATATACTTATATAATAAAACTCTAAATAAATGTGGGATTATTGGTTTTTCTCTGATACGACCAGTGCTCACTTATGATGCTAAATACCTGGGCCCATAGCAAGAAAGACGAGCTTGCTCCGCTTATTTTCGAGACGCAAAATCTTCGTAGAACTATAGACCCTGTTTGCGACGACGGTGTTTGGCGTATTTGCACCAATGAAGAACTTTATAATTCCTCCAGAACTTTATCCTTGACGACGCTAAAATCGTCCAATTCATAAAATGTAACAGGCTCAAGTGGCTGGGACATGTGCACCGAATGGCGGACGACAGAAGCCCGTGGAGGTTACTGAACTCACAACCTGGTGGCAAGAGAAAACCCGGTAGACAGACGCTGCCTTGGTGAGATGGAGTTGTCAAGAACCTCAAAAAAATAGGAGTTCGAAGTGCATGCTTGAAATTGTAACTATAATAATGATATATTCGTAGCTGAGTGACTATCATTATTTACGTGCAATACAGCACAACTGTAAAGTAATTATTATTATCTAGCTTATATATAAATCAATGCAAAATATGTATCATTAGTTATTAATCTATTATCGTATTTTACTTTTTGTCTCTTTGCTTAAATTTCCAATAACAGCTCTTCTAAAAAAATAAAAATAAATAAATAGAGAGGTATTAAAAACCAAGCTATATTGTGTAACGGACAGCCCTATTAGTAAACGTTAAAAAAGAACTATGAAGTATGAAATTTTGTTTTAAAACATTTGAAAGTACCTAATTAATTATTAATAAACTTCCCAAAAGATAGAGAAAAAATAAAAAGTGACTGTTATATGTGGGTGATGATGTTAAGATAAGACCCATGAACATTCTTAATGCCAGAAGGCTCGCGAGTGCGTTGCCCGCCTTTTAAGAATTGGTATGATCTTTTGTTTACTCTAAACGGCACATAATTACAGTTTAGATATCAAAAACTAAAAGGGTACTGGCATAAATCTTGTACCATACCACAAGACGCTCGACGCAACTTGATTGGTGGAAGATCTAACCCACACTAATCCCAGATAAGTCGAAACGTCGAGACACCCTAGCAAGCACCTGTCCTCCCATATTGTTTGGTGGTCACAATATACGTCCATATGACAAACATATCCTTGAATATCAACCGAACTATTGATACTCGATTCAATAAATATGTAGGCAATTAATTCTTAATTAATTTTTAATAAGTCTAGCTATTCAAAGGGGGAACGCTGCCAGTATCTTCGAAACCTTGCCTAAAGGGACTCCTTTTAATGATATATTTTAGTTATTATATTTTAATGTTATTTGTTGTTTTTATTGTTTTTTTTATTTATAAGCTAGGTTAAATTATTAAATAGATTCTTAATTAGTTTCGAAACTTCGTAAAGGAATACACCGAGTGGAAACAGGCATGTATTGGACCTAAAATGACAGCGTGTGACAGGAACTAAAAATCTAATTATAAAAGAGGAAAATGCTTTCAAATTCTTGGGGTTTAGGGGCTTAAGGGTCTGAGGCCTATTACCAGGGAGGTTAGAAAATAAACGATTCCGTAATTTCAATGACACTTCGTGAGTCATGAGAACAAACCGAGATCAAACCTCATAAATGTATTGGATGATATTGAAAAAAAGCAATCATTTTAGGGTTTATCTTCCTATTTGACAATTATAATAAAATTAGCTGACCCGGCAAACGTTTGTTTTGCCATGTATATTATCACTAGGAAAATTTTTGTAGTTCAATAAAAATAACTATCTTAATAACAAAAATAGGGATGATCGTAGAGTGGTGAAAATAAGGGGTTGTATGTATTATTCTATTTTGTATCATAAAAAAATAAAAACAATTTGTGGCCTCCCCTTACCACCTAGGCGTTTGAAAAATAGATAGTAGCCGATTCTCAGACTTATTAAATATGCATAAATTTTTTTATAAGAATCGGTCTAGCCGTTTCGGAGGAGTATGGGAACGAACATTGTGACACGAGAATTTTTTATATCATAGGAGATATAAATGATTCGTCTGTCGTGGTTCGTCCTGTAACCAAAAGCTCCTTGGATTGAATGCCTTAGTGAACCTCGATGGCCCATCTGAAGGGCGTGTGGAGGGTTGAGGTGTTTTTAGTGGGTATGGTCTCTCTACCCCATGTCAAGCTGAACATCCGTGGTGCGGTACTGTGTAAGCACATTTTCACCTCCATAAAAAGGCAATCAAAAGCCGTCTCTCTGACCCACCTCTAAATCTGATCTCAATAAGTAACAAGCTGAAAACTAACTCAATATTTTCTATATACGAAGTTTAGGTTATAATTCTTTGTACCATAGTTGCGATATAACAGAGAACATAAAAACAAGTAGGATATCATAAAATGGGAAGACCAGCTGGCTTATGAGAGGGGATCAAGGAATATACGAGTGACCGTAACGAAGATTATGTAGCTTGTTTTGGAAAACTTCTGTTTTATGACTAAAATAACATTTTATACGCTTTTTACTTGCACAGTGGGTCGAGCATTTTTTTATGAATCGCCTACTATCAAAAGATTGATAGTGAGTGGCTTGAGCGTCTGACTCTCAACCTTGATGTCGTAGGTTCGATCCCTATTAGATTGACATATGATCATTTATTTATTTATTTATTTAGTTATAAGCCCACAACATCACACACAGTCCTAAGTCCACCAACTATTTCACAAAATCCCACATCTAAAATGTGTGACAATTAATGCAAGCATAAGTTTCTCAGTAAAAAAATCAAATAGAAATTTAAAAAAAAAACACAACTAAAACACACACGACAATGCAAGCACACATTAAAATAAAATCAATTTTTTAACATAAACATAAAATAAAATTTTCAAAAACTATGGCACTGTGCAGAAAAAAAAGAAAAATCATCAGAAAAACAGCGAAATTAGGTTCTAGAAAGGCACCCCACAATGCTTTCTCTAAAACCGATCAGCCCACTACCGAATATATCCAGCTCTGGATACGCTGTGTTCAATTTGTTGAAATCGCGAAGAATACGAACGAGAGGTGCCTGAACTCCTAGGTTGGTTTTGGCAGATGGAATTTGGAATATATTGTTAATTTTAAACCTAGGGAATAAGTAAGGGACGACAAATTTGATTTCTTGTAAGAGGTCACTGTTCTGTAAATGGTTGTTGAGCAATTTATACAAGAATGTAACACCGGCTAGAGTTCTCCGATTGTTAAGAGATAACATATTAAATTTTTTAAGTCGCTGATGGTACGGGTGTCTATGTGAAAATCCTCTGCTTATGTATGCTAGGTGTCGCGTAAAAGATCTTTGAATGCTTTCAACACGTTGCGAATGGATCGCATATAGTGGATTCCATATAATACTACCAAACTCAACATGACTGCGCACCAGAGCGTTGTACAAAATTGTTTTAGTCGTACAACCAAAACAATCTGCATTCCGTTTAAGAAATCCAAGCATTCGTGCGGATGTGGTGACTACTTTATTGACCTGCGATGTAAACGTTAATTTTTTGTCAATAATAACACCCAAGTCACGAATCTCCTGAACCTCCTTCAATGGTGCGCCGTCAAGCTTATACACAGTAACAAGTGGTTTTTTTTTTCTTGTGTATTTAATATGAAAGCACTTATTTATATTGAGGATCATACCATTTAAAAAGCACCAATGATGTATACCATTAAGGTCACTTTGAACTAGAGCAGCATCACAGACAGTGTTAATAACTTTATAAATTTTTAAATCATCAGCGAAGAGAGACGCTTTACAGTGCTTTATATGATTTTTAACGTCGTTTACAAATAGTAAGAATAGCAACGGTCCCAAATGAGATCCTTGCGGTACACCAGATCGCGCAATATAGGGAGTAGACTCAGCGCCTCCAACAACTACTGACTGAGGCCTGTTACGAAGATAGGACCTAAACCAGTTTAGCAAATTCCCTCCCATTCCATAACCACGAAGCTTCTGAATCAGTAACGCGTGACTGACTTTGTCAAAGGCATTGCTAAAGTCAGTATATATGGCATCAATCTGGCGCCCACGATCTAATTCCCGACATGTTTCAGTAACAAAAGACATGAGGTTCGTTTGAATTGAACGGCCTTTTCTGAAACCATGTTGCTCATCAATGATACAGCCGTCTAAACATTTGGAGATTACGGGATACAGGACAGACTCAAAGAGCTTGGAAAAACAAGATAAAATACAAACAGGACGGTAATTTTTTACGTCGGTGATATCTCCCTTTTTATACACAGGTACAACACGAGACCTTTTCCATACTTCAGGAAAAACACCATCTTTAAGAGATCTATTATAAATAATAGTTAGGGGCAAAGATAACACAAATCTACATCGTTTTACAAAGATAGGAGGAATCGAGTCTGGCCCAGCTCCTTTGTTAGTATCAAGACATTTTATTTTCATAGATATTTCATCCTCTCTAAAGCTAAGGGACATTAGGCCGTCAACATTGCCAATGTCGTCTGGAGTGCAACTGCCAACAAGTGATTCATCACAAGTATATACAGATGAAAATTGATATGAAAAAAGATTAGCAATATCAGGTGATGACTGGGCTGTAACATTGTCCATTTTCATGCAAGAGGGAAGCGATGAGTGACCACCTTTCCTATTTTTAATAAAACTCCAAAAACATTTAGGATTATTAGGAATACTTGCCTCAATATTTCGCTTATATTTAGTGTAGCAATCATCATAAAGTTTGTGACAACGTTTTCTAATAATGTGATACTCTATTTCGTCTCGAGGATTCTTGTATATTCGATACCTCTTACGTGTTTTTTCTTTTTCAGCAAGTAATTTTATTAAGGAAGAACTGAACCATGCCGGATACTTAGATTTCGTGATGGTCGTATTAGGTACAAATTTGCTTATAGTGGTGTTAAGAATTTTGTAGAACTTAGATACCATATCATTAACATCATCATGAGCGCGTAGGCTATCATTCCAATCAATGGTTTTCAGATCCCCTATTATAGACACATAGTCAGCTTTATAAAAATTTAGTTTAGTGTTACCTCTCGTTCGCAAAAAAGATATTTTAGAATATTCAATACTTAACAATAAACTAGGATGATTCGCGTATATTTTACTTAACGAGTCGGAGGGGGCTGATACATTAATACTAGACATATTACTTAATACTAAATCCAAGAAACGATCATCGCTATTGCCTATACTATTAAATTGCTTTAGGCTATTCATAGACATAAAATCAATCAAGGCAAAGCCAAGTGTATTGTTATAATTACAAGGTGTCATAAAAACTTCATTATTTAGCGATCTCCAATCAATGAACCCTAGATTGAAATCACCTAGAATAATGACGTCATCGCTTAAGTTCAAAGCTCTGTCAACGCTGTCTAAAAAATGTGTCAAAGTCCCAATCTTTACAGGAGGAGGTAGGTATACTACACATATCGAAAGTTTCTTTATTATTTTATTAATATTTATATGTAAGGTGACCCATAAGTCCTCCACATCCGATTCCCATGCCTCAACTCTGAAAGAAGAAATTTCTTTGGAGACTCCCAATATGACACCTCCACCATCCGATTTGGTATTGGTAGAACTTGAACGATCTCTACGATAAACAGTGTATCTATTGTCAAATAATTCCATGTTTGAAATACCAGATTTCAGCCAAGTTTCAGTAAGAGCGATGATCCTATAATTAGAAGTTGACAAATATTTGAGAAAGCTTGCCGTTTTAGTTCTCAACCCTTGTACGTTTTGATAATAAATTTCAAGCATTGTAAAAAATCAGTGTGTTACTAGGCTAAAGATACAAAAAGCTTACAATCTAATATACTATACTATACTATGTTAAAAGATTTAAGGTTTCGTTATTCTTAATAAGCAAGGCTTGGCAGTTTTCGTTCTTTCTTGTAAAAACTCGTCCGTTGCGAACCCAAACAAATTTATACTGCTTCTCTTTTGCTTTCAAGCGTGTGGCCGCGTAAAGAGCATTGTTAACTGATGTTAGATGTTCAGATACAAAAATAGGTTTCTTAGTTCCTCCAATACCAAGATGATGAGAGTTCAATTTATCTTGTGGATTCTTCCTATTAAATTTGCTCACAGCAGCCAGAACAAAGTCACGTGTACGCGGGCTACATAACTTAGCCACCACGGACCGAGGCCTATCACTGCTATTAGTTATTTTAGCAACCCTTGTTACGTGCTGAATATCAACTTGAGTGAGGGGACAGTCCACAGTCTTGGCTATACGAAGGACAGTTTCAAATAAATTTTCTGACCTATTCTCAGGGATCCCATTAATCAATATATTATTCTCCCGGGCATGTAGTTCAACAGAAGTTAGCCGGTTCGTTAGGTCAGCCACATTAGACTTTAACCTCTCATTATCTTTTTTTAAATTCACTATTGCGATGTCCTTCTCCTCAAGAGAAGACTTTATATCCTCATATTGTCGGCTCAGGAAGCAGATTGTGTCCTGGAATCCAGCAACCTTTTCAGTGAGATTATTAAGTTCCGATGTCACCAATCGCTTAATTGTCACAGTGAGGACTGAAGATAATTCCTGTTGTAAGATATCTCGCAATTTATCTTCAGTGACATATGATTCCAGTTCTCGTTCTGGTAGTTGTGAAGGGGGTCCGTGTGACGGCTTAATTCGCTGCGTTACATTATCAGAGCACGGAGGTTCACTCTCCGGACTTGCTTCTTGTGAGCTCATACTAAGAGGGCTTCCATCGGAATTTTCACAAGTCAGCAATGACGTCTTTGCAATGCTAACATTAGTCGGTTTCCTAGAGCATTCGGGACATCTAAATGACGCCTTTTGTCTTGCGACCATCTCAACAAAGCGCTTGCGGGAGACATTAGCACATACTAGGTCGTATTTTAACTTGCAGATATGACAGCATAAAAAATCCTTCTTTGGTAGCTCAGTATGACAGCCAGCACAACAATTTGAAGGCACCATAGCAACTTTTAATAAAAAGAAAAAACAAAAAAACAAGTAAGTTGCCTGGATTGGAACCACGTCACAATCTATATAACGATGTCTCGACAGCGTTCTGCTACACTGAGCCGATCGGACAGTTGAGTACTTAGTCAAAATAATAGTATATATTCCAGACCAATAGCGGAGTGCAAACGCACAACGCGTCACCACGTTGAACAAAAACTCGACACTGTTTCACTGAATCTATGGATATGATTATTAAAATTAATCCAAAAACTATCAAATGCAAATGTTAATGTTATGATTCACTTGCGCATTTTTCCATTTGGCGTATTGTTGATTGACCACTGCACCAGAGCGTTTGTTATTATGTTGTAAATTTGATTATCCTATTAACACAACAACTTTGAAAAGTCACACACTGCACTTATTTGCCTTGCTTAATTCACCTAAAACAACATACTAGCGATATTAGCAGTATTTCTATTTTTAATCTTAATTTTACACGGGAGCCGATGTGTACGGTACCCACAACGACGGATCATGAAACAGATACAGAAATCTGAGGCTGAGGTTGTAGTGCCACTGATTGTGTGTGTGTGCATTTGCCAGATGGGATGCAAAACCAAATCAACCGAACCAACTTTACGAGTTTATGCAAGAAAAGTCCACATGTTACATCATTAAAATAATCTCGGAAAAATCGCAATGCCGGTTATATACTTATCAGTCCTTATGATTGATTAAATATATTACAAAGACTATTCACCCTCTTTTGGTGCCTCTCTATTAATGGAGGTTGACTATCAGTCTCGTGAAACGTGTCCTGTCCTGTGACAGATTTTTTTCGTGGGGAAATGCGTTACGCATACCCTCCCGCGGCATGGTTGATCTGATGGGAAGGATTATGTGGGACTCGCTGTTGTGCATACCCACTAAAACCCCACGGCGCCACCAGCAATCGCCCGGGGCAGGACACGGTAAGAGCGTAGCCTTGTCCGCATCCAGCCATGCGATCAGCCGTTAATATTACGGTCCTCTACGGCTACGAATGATGTGGAATGGACCTTGGCACAGCAAGGCCAATTCATCCGGTTTTATAGAGCTGGAAGAGGCCGGGTACAATGTTTGCAGGGATGTGTCAGCATCCCTTCTTTTGGACGCATGAGCCCCTGTTCCCCCGCTGGAGCAACTGCGTGCCCAGGATTACACACAGGGTTGCACGGTGCAATGGCGACGCGGGTGGGCTGCGGGATCATCCTCCCTGGGCCTCTCCGCCTCTTCTTTATGGTGCATGACGGCTTCACAGAATCTCTGGAAGATTTCCCACATGCCATCACTGTCCGAGCTTGTAACTGCTACTCTCACAATGTCCTGTGACAGATGCAGCAACTCTTTTCGTTACGAAGCCATTTTTTTTTCCCATTATAATTAATTGAAGGAGGTTGTAGCGGTCATGGCACAACACGTGGCACAGACAACTTTCTGTTGTTTAATGTTTCTTAATTATTATTATTATTATTATCAAAGCTTTATTAATCAATAAAACAATTGGTTAGTTTAAATTCTTTAGTGAGTTGTGTTAATATAAGTTTTAAAAAATTGAAGTTATATTTTTTTTAGTGGTCTACTTTTTGTATGGCCCCTTTTATGTTAGTAAAAGCCTCCTCCATATTTTTCCATTTCTCTTTGTCTTGAGCAACATTCATCCAGTTTTTCCCCGCTAGTTCTATAGTCCATCTGTCCATCTTTTCTTTTGTCGTCCTATTGATCTCTTTCAAGTAGGTCCAGTCCATTTTGTTATTTATAGTGTCCATCTTTTATACCGCGCCTAGCTATATGACCTGCCCATTTCCATTTAAGTCTTAGAGCGTGTACATGTGCATCTGTAAGTTTTGTTTTTTTACGGATGGTTCTTTAATATAAAAGTTTAATCACCCACACAGCCTTACAGTTGAACTCCATTACCGAGTGTCCGTTGCAATCTCGAACGAAAAACTTTCCAATAATTCCCCAATCACTTAACCAATTGCTCGCTTGTCCTAGTTATGTTGCCCTGAGGCCCTCATAGCAAAATCACTGACGCTTCTGTTTGCCAAATGAATATTCCATGCGGCCACAGTTTAACCTGCCTTGTTTATATGAGCGGTAGACATGGCCTAAACGTTTTCAAGTCGCACTTACGTTGAGGATATTGTACTTAGTGCGAAGCGACCGAAATTTTATTATTTAGTTGTTCCCTGTTTACCCGCGTTAATTTTAGACTGTAGGTCTTGTTTGATCGTTATTTTGTTGCCTAGTTATAATCAGTGGTGTAACTATACGATCTAGGGCCCATGGCAAATCTTTTTTCGTGGCAACTCTTTTGATGGGGCCCTATCAGTAAAAATAGTCCCTACTCAGTTCAATTTTAATAAACTTTTGATGATGATTTTCAGCGTAGTCAATTACACGTTGTATATGTCCCACTAATGGCCAAAAACCTCCTCTCTTAGGCGAGAGGGAATTGTCTGTAGTCCCCACGCTAGCCCAATGCGTATTGGAGACTTCACATTCAGCCATAGAACATAATATCTCTTGGGCAGGGGCCCCTTGGGTCGGGGGCTCGTGGCATTTTGTCAGCCCTGCCACCCTATTGTTACGCCACTGGTTATAATGACATATAACGTCTTTTATTGCGTAGGTATTTTAAAACTTCTAAGATATACCTATACTATTTTATTATTGCTTATAGCTTCTGCGATATTTTTTATGATTTGATATTATTGAAATACAATATGGCAGTACAAACATTGTGTTTTTGTCTATATTTTGTTAAACACATTAGTGTTGTAAGATTACAAACTAACTTCCTATTGCTTGTAGAAACTAACCGGGGTTTTTTAGAACAGATAGCAAACAGGCAGGAGGCTCACTTTTTATGTGAAGTCCGCGCCCATGGACACTCTCAATGCCATATTTGTTTTTGTTTAAAGTTCACCAAATGTGAATAAATAAATAAATAAAAATAACTCAATGTATAGTTATAAATTTTATTAAAAAATCAATTACATTCAAGAAATAGTTACATAAAGTATTACTATCCCATTCGGTGTCGAGACCCTTGGTTCTTGGGGTCCTAGCTCTATAAGGCATTTTAAGGAAATAGCTAAAAGGTTAGTCGACATCACAGGAGACCGAAGAGCTGGCAGCTACCTCGGACAAAGAATTAGTCTAGCTATTCAAAGGGGGAAAGCTGTCAGTATCTTAGGAACCTTGCCTAAAGGGACTCCTTTCAATAATAAGTAAGTAAGTTTCAAAGAATGTTATTTTTACGTAGCCTAATAATAAGTATTACTCACTTGGCGAATGCCTAGAACAAGAGGTAAAGTAAGCAACATACATGGATTCCAATACAACAACCATAATCAGAGTATGCCAAGGTTATATTCGAATTTGGCGAATTGGCTAGCGTTTCCCGTTCAGCTACACATGAATTTTAGATGCGAGACCCCCGGCCACTGTTTGATTTGCTTACATTTCTAACCGAATCTGAATAATTAATAATTGGCTCAAAATGCAAATTGCTACACATGAATTAATGTTCTACTTTAATATCTGGGAAAAGCTCAAGCTTCGTTAACACCAAAGCTTTCTATTAACATCTATTAGATTTATATAAATATGACGCATTAAGTTAATATGTGTAATATCTATTAGCGTGGAGAAATATTTTAATCATTTATTGCTTCATCGGGAGTCCTGGGACCTTTGAGATCGCCATGAGTGATAATTAAGTTAGAACAAAGAAGAAATCAAAGAAATTTAAATCAATAAAAAATTCTAAGAAATATATTTTCGACACAGTCCTTTAGTAGAATCAATACCCCGTTATAACATTGATTAATTGAAAATTTGTTTTTTTTTATTTAATTTTTTTTTACAATAAATTGGCGCGTTCTACTTGGTCCATATTGTGTAGTCTGTGGTTCTTTTGCGAACTATACTACTATAAGTTCATAACTCAGTAACTTTTTTAATTTATAATTTTGATAAACTAGCTATACCAATTGTAATCTCTGCTATATTAACAATAAAATTTATTCAACAATTAAATGATTATTCAATTAAAACCACACTAGTAGATAGATTCATATTTTAATCAATAATTATTTCATCGGGAGTAAAACTCTCAACCTTTAGGGACTATGCAATGAGTGTTAACTAAGTCACAACATATAAAAATCCTATCATATAGAATTCTCAGAAATATATCTCGACACAGTTCTTAAGTACCTACTAACATTCATAACATCGGCTAATTGAACAGTTGAAGAACTTTACTGAAAATTCTTAGAAAATAAGAATCTACAGACGTTTAAGACCTTATAAGTCTACGCGGAATTCACAAAGAGTGCTAACAACTAACAAACTGAGATTCTTTCCTTGTTACAGGTTGTTAACGTTTCCTTTGAGGCCTTTGTGCAGAGTTCGAGCGAAAAAACGGCGTTTTTCATCAGAAGTTACTCGATGTTTTTATAGGGTAAAATCCTTGAAAGATTTAAGATGCACAAAGAGGTTTTATATAAAACGATCAAGTTTGATATCACAAAACTATATTTAGATAATGTATATCAAAATTTTATTTGATTTTTGGGTAAATGATGGTTCCTTAAATAAAAGCTAAGGAATGATTTCGAATATTGTACGGCTTGCCAGCCAGTGGACTGTGAAATATAAAAACTCTACATAGTGTATTAGCAGCAAGCTGCACTAGATAACTTAATATTAGGATGTAGCCCTACAGATGTACCCAAACAAATAAATAGTATTGGACCCCGACAAACATTTTTCAGGGCAGTGTCAGATTATTTAATTTGTCGGATTATATAATAATGCCTTAGACCCCCTACATAACCTTTACACATTTAAAGAAAACACTTTTTAACCGGATTAAAGTTATGTATTATTATAAATTTACAATTATTTTACATAATTTTAAATTCAACCGACGTTTCGCGTGCTTTACAGCGTGCGTGGTGCTGTTGTCGTGTACAGTCCGGATTATTTTACAAAAGAGTACCTTGTAATCCGACAAAATACAGATCCAATAATGAGATTTTATGTGTTAGGTATATATATGTTCTCTGAAGTACAAATCATAATTAATTATGTATGTCAAATTTAATAAATTAAAGAACACTACAGAGACACACTACGTTTTATTATATGCGTACTTGTTATAACTTGTCCATGCATTAGCGAAGATTGTCAAAAAAATATTCAATAACAAATAATAGACCGTGTCGGATTACAATACAAGGTGTTTTTTTAAGTGAAAATAGATTCAGTACCTATTACCATAATTATTTTAAAACAAAGTGTGTGTATTCAGTCCATTAAAAGCTTCCAAAATTAAATGCAAATCTAGAAAAAGGTAGCCAAATCTTATTACAAAAATTCACGTAACCAAAATCCTTATTTCCGTGTGAAAAGCAGCAGGTGTGAACCTAGCTTTCACAAGAACCTTTTTCCCGATAGTAATGCAAGTTTCATGAGACACCTTGTGCTACCTGATAGGGTGATAATGTACTTGAAAATCTTATGAGCTATACGAGTCGAAAACGTTTTGGTTGGAATATGCCCACTTAGTTTAATATAACTAAAATAATAGTGATTCATGTGTCCTTTTTATATTCTTGCTTTTGTATTAATGTCCCTCGATAGCTCCAAGTCTTTCCAGTTCTCTTTAGTTCTGCCAGTACGACGCCAGGTTTACCTGAGACGGCCACGCTTCCGCATTTCTGGTGGGTTCCAATCAAGCGCCTTCTTAGAGATATTATTGGAATCCCTTCGGAGTGTATCTATCCATTTTCCTATCTTGATCTGCTGGCTAATCGGGGTTTCTTGGCAGCTGACCCAAAGTTGCTCGTTAGAGATCTTCTCGGGCCAGTAGTATGCCCAGAGTACGGCGAAGACAGCGGTTGACGACAACGGAGTCGGTGAAGATGTCTTTGGTGACTTCTTTTTACTAGGCTGTTTCGTGATGTTAGACAACGTAACTGTTTTGTTATTTGTTACTAAATGAATGTTAAAGTAAAATATATAGGAAATAGTTAATTTTATTTAAAATTAATTAGTACAAAACACTTTCTAAATGGTTAGCTACCAATTTTAATTTTTTAACTTAAAAAATATTACTTAATCCATGTTATGAAAATACTGAATATAGTGATGGTAATTATTAATAATAACTTTATTTTCTCAAAAAATGTCACTAACATGAGAATAATACTTTAGATTAACATAACATTGTAGTCGTTCTTAAAATAATCACAATAAAAAGATAGCCGTACATGCAATAAACTTAAAAGTAATCAAAGAAATATGAATTAAAAGTAATTATAAGAAATGATTTGAAAAGTAATTTTGGCTAACATATTCAAAAATTTACTTTGAAATAAACCTAACTATTTATAATTATAACTTATTTCATTGCTGCAGCCTTCTCTTCGTTCTCTTGTTCCAGCTCTTGCAGTTTTTGTAGCATTTTTAATCTTCTTCTTTCCATTGGAGTTTTTAACCACCATGCTTCTGCTGTACTCTCCTGTGTATACAGGTAGTAATACAGTGATCCGGATTGAAAGGCGTTTAAAATCCATATCAGTACAATTTATTTGATAATTAAAATTTATTATTTGCCATAAATTCAGTCTTCTAAATGCCGTCTGTAAAAACAACCTAGAAGTTCTTCTTTGGAGAAGAGAATTCTTCGTGAATACAACAGAACAAACGCTACTTATTCGGAGCTTATTTTTTTCGGTAGTAGACTGATCAATTAAAAAAAAATGCCTATCGGGTACCTACCAAATCGGCATTCTTAAGCGGATAAGTATTTAATTAATTACTTAATATAGGAAAATACTAGTAAAAACTAAAATTTGAAGTTAAAATAGTAATATTTTCATTATTTTTTGTAAAAATTATGATCACCGTAATACTCATGTACTTTATAATATATTACAAAACATAAATAGAAATTTATTTTCCTTAAAATACTTACATTCTCAGCATAAACAGGTTCTTTAGTACTAAGCTGGACGGCCACTTCTTGAGCCGTCAACGCTCTTACTCGTAGCTGAAGCCTTCGTTTCGTCGTTAGTACTCCATCGAGGGCTGACAGCAATGTACCTTAAAACGATTTTGTCTTAAGTTAGTACCAAATATTTAAACAATAAAATCATTTATTCATTTAGGTAACACAATGTACACTTATGAACGTCAAAAACGAAATACATATGAAATCCTTCTAATTATACATTTACTGCCAGTTCTCAAATCAAGGGCGTAGAACGGAAGAGAAGAACTGGCAATAAACTCTCCGACACTCTTTTTAATAGCCAAGTTTTTTGTTTTACACAATGTTTGTTAGGAGCTGAAACTATTACACCATGTTCCACATGACTTCTTAAGTAATTAATAGTTAATTAATAATAATAAAATAAATTAAAAACAAATATTTGTCCTCTATCAGCAGGAGGCATGGTGATATAGGAGCACACACATACTCGTGGGAACAACACGCAAATACATAGTCGAAATAACTAACATCACCGCATACACGAATTCAAGTACGACCAGTCATCTATATCATTTTTGTTAAAGACAATTCACACCAATTGACCTAGTCCCATGCTAAGCTGGTGAAGCTTGTGTTACTAGGCAACGGATATACATACTTATTATAGATAGATAGACATATAAATACATATTTAAACACCCAAGACCTAAACACACCACCAAATGCTCATCACATCGATGTTCGTCTCGGGGATCGAACCTGAGACCCATGGATTCGCAGTCAAGGGTACTAACCACTAGACCAATGAGTCGTCATAACATATAATTTCAACTTTACCTATTGTATATGAATCGGAGACTCTTGCTAAACAAGACACATCCAGTCTCGGTGATAAGGCACCTGCTCGGTGCAATTTCGATCGCCACATAAGTGCTATACTTCCATAGTCCGCACGAGGTATTTGCACTACCTTTGAGTAACATTGAAATAATAACTTTTGCTCAGCGTCCCATGGTGTTCGAGATGTTCCCACAAATAACACCCGGTCTTCTGGGTAGATACCTGTAATTTTTAATCAAATTCATAGTAGTAAATAAAATTCTACGTCAGTATCTACAGTCTAATAAAGTAATACTTAGTGTTGCGTTAGACAGTTGGGCCTAGCATTGTGACATTTGATTCATAGGGTATGTTCCGATATACACTGCGACCACTGTACAGAGTACCGTCAATTTAGTATACTGTGAAACCGTTTCTCTATAGCCAGCTATACTGGTTACAATTTAAAACGGAACGCAGTCCAGTATACTAGTCAGCTTCGTTTTTCGACACAGTTTTCACATGAGTGCATCAAAGTTTTTCAATTCAACAAGAAAAACTATTATTGGAGTATTAAAGCATTAAAAAAATCTATATTAATATTAACTGTCAAGTGAATTAATACTACAAAGAAAGTAAGTTAGAATTTTAAATGTTTGTTATTAAACTGTAAGTTATATCAGCCGTTAGGCATTCAAGTGGTTTTGATTGATCACGTGATCAAAGCACTGCGAGTACCTTACCTCGAAAACGCCAGTGCTCGCAGTAGAAGTATAGCGGGGATTTGTGACGTCATATATTTCCCTAAGACGCTGCGGCTGTATACTGGCAGTCCATAGCGGAACGAATTTTTGAACAGTGGGAGCACTATACAGTACTCGCAGTGTATATCGGAACATACCCCTCGAAAACCCTCGAAAACGTCAGTGCTCGCAGTAGAAGTATAGCGGGGATTTGTGACGTCATATATTTCCCTAAGACGCTGCGGCTGTATACTGGCAGTCCATAGCGGAACGAATTTTTGAACAGTGGGAGCACTATACAGTACTCGCAGTGTATATCGGAACATACCCTTAGTGTTGCGTTGGACAGTTGGGCCTATCATTGTGACATTTGATTTTTAGTGAAACCAGAGTGTTGGGTATTGTTCACATTTCATTTGAACATTGACCAACTTCTGTCACCGCCTACGTCATGTCATATTCACTATTTATGTGTTAGCGTACGTGTGTAGGGCTTAGTGATCAGTAGGGTTGTTATGTTCTTATATCTCACCACCACTGTCTTGGCCTCAGATTTCTGAATCTGATTCATGATCATTTTTTTAAACTTAATAGGCAAGTAGGTGAACAGCCGAACCTGACACACGCTGTCGACTTTTAGGGTCATGACATGTCGGTTTCCTCACGATGTTTTCCTTCACCGTTCGAGCAATTAATGTTAAATGCGCACATAGAAAGAAAGTTCATTGGTGCACAGCTGGAGATCGAACCTACGACCTCAGGTATGAGAGTAGCACGCTGAAGCCTCTAGGCCAACACTGCTCTGATATCTGATATACTGTTCTGATACAGATACTCCTGACATTTAATACATATAAATTTAAACACACACACACAGCTGGCAAGCTGTACAATCTGTGATTCCTAATGGTAAGATAAGTCTTAATAACGATTCAAATGTACTTTTGCTAAGCTTTTCTGGTCAGGCGAAAATTAGTTCAATGCGTTAGTCCGGTGTTATATTTCAAGCGAAATTAATTTTAGTTTGCGAAGGGACCTCACCTACAGATAAAGTATTAACTGCTACTTTACAGTTAACAGTTGTGTGTTGGCTCACCTCTCTGTAAAATCACTGTACTTATCAATAACTTAAATTAATTTATTGTTGCCATATATGAGCACATTACAAAATATACCAAATATTTATTTCAATAATATACCTTTTATAATTTTGACTAAATCCTTTTTTAACCTTTTTGGATCAGTTTTATCAGTCTTCGGTATTTTCTTAACAAATGGCTTCTCAGCATCATCCATCCATATAACAGCTGGTTGTAGTAATCTTGATACTTTCATAACTAAATGTATCAACATAATTAGTCCAGTTTTTCCTGGGTATTTTCCGACTATGTTAGCTGGAGTCAAATCGAACAGCATAGCACCAGTTTCACTGCATATTGCGTTGATAAGCATTCTCTTCCCGCTTCCAGGAGGTCCTGGAATATTTTACAATAAAGTTGTTTAGTTAACTATAATGAGACAATTGATGCGTTAAATACCTAAGTTTTTAACCTTAGTACATACTCGTATTATCATCAGCTAATTTGCTGTGATGTTACCGCATTTTTTTTTTTTTTTTTTTTTAATAGAACGGGGGCAAACGGGCAGGAGGCTCACCTGATGTTAAGTGATACCGCCGCCCATGGACACTCAATGCCAGAGGGCTCGCGAGTGCGTTGCCGGCCTTTTAAGAATAGGTACGCTCTTTTCTTGAAGGACCTAAGTCGAATTGGTTCGGAAATACTTCAGTGGGCAGCTGGTTCCATATAGTGGTTGTGCGCGGCAAAACTGCCTTGAAAAACGCTCAGTTGTGGAACGGCGGACGTCGAGGTGATACGGGTGGAATTTCGTATTCTGTCTCGACGTCCGATAATGAAATTCAGCTGCAGGTATTAATCCGAACAACTCCTCTGAACACTCTCCATGGTAAATGCGGTAGAAGATGCAGAGTGACCCCACATCTCTACGCAACGCCAAAGGATCAAGCCGCTCGGAGAGGGATTGGTCGTCGACGATTCGAACCGCTCTGCGTTGTATACGGTCAAGTGGAAGGAGCTGGTACTGGGGAGCCCCCGCCCAGAGGTGAGAGCAGTACTCCATGTGGGGCCGAATTTGCGCTTTATATAGTGCGCATGGTAGATGGTGGATCTAAAATCTCACTGCTCGATTCTGTAGCTAGTAGTTTATTTGATGAAATTGATTATAAATTAATGTTTAAATACAGCAATATCGGTCTGCTAGAATTATTCCATAGACGTCTTTTTCAATAAAAAATTGTTCTTTTCTCACGTGTAAAAATTTTCATTGAAAGCATGGCAACCTTTGCTTGCGGCTATTAATTCTTGGGCAACCATGGATTATCATACATATACATTTTACAAAATTCATAATAAAATATCATCGAATGTCAATTAAAATTAATTTCAATAAAAAAACAGATTGCTGCAGAATCGTTCACTGGAATTCCCGAAGGTACGGATGGCTACAATAGTCATTTATTAGGCAAGTATTAACCCTACCCTTTATTACTCACTTTGCTTTTACATATGCTTTTTTTAAATTACCTGCAATCAGCACAGATCTAACTACTGGGGCATTAGTCCTTACATACTCAGACCCTAAAGGTAGTATGCAATACTCTTTCACCAACTGTCGTATATCACCAAGTGTTGGACTTGGCTCTCGTCCCTCCTTTCTCCATTCACAGCCAACGAAATTCTTCTCACCAATAAAGTCGTCCATACTCACGATTGGATATGGACGAATGATACCATTGGAAACCAATTCTTCGAAAAGCGATTCTGTTGTTCTGTCTGGAGTTAAATCTTTTTCTTTCTTTTTCTTGTTTTTTTTGCCTCCACGTCGTACCTATAATATATGAGATTATTATATTCATACTAGAGAGCCCACTCAGCTGCTGACAAATATATGAATAATGTGGAACAAGAAATCAACGTTTATTCGTGGATTTCTAAGTATAGTGTTTAATATATGAAGTGTAGAGGGTTTAACCTTTTTTTGTGGTTTCTTGGACTTCTTGCCTTTATGAGCCCTGTCTTTATCAAATGCAGCTTGTAATAATTCCAATTCCGTTCTCATCATTTCATCAACACTGTTTCTTATTTCCTGTTCAATTTTGGCAATTTTTTCACGCTCAATCATCTCACTGTCATGGTCTTCATGATGATCGTCTTCATCATCTCTATACTTCCAAATATCTTCATATCTACAATTAATTGTACAAAAAAGTTATAGTAATCATACGTGATATTTAACCACGTTTGTGCTTTAGTTGATAAGTTAGTGCAGGCGAAACCTATGGAAATAACTTTATTGAACGAAGTGAGTTGCGAGATAAAATGTAGCTTACTCTTCATTGGTATTTATTATCTCCTTCAAAAACACAGAAGTTGTACACTTAAATGTGTATAGATCCTCAGCATCCTCTTTGTCCTTATTTTTATTTTCTTCGCTTTTGTTACTCTTTTTCTCCTTGCTGTCTTTACTTCTTTTTGAGTCTTTCGATGAGATTGGTGACGACTTACTTAACTGGCTATCAACACCTGTACCTATATAAATAAGAGTATTCTATAAATAATCATCTTTATTTTGAGATATTAATTCATATGTAAATTTGACCCCTCAAATATTAATTAAAGTGATAATAAACTATGCATCATTCTAGAACTTTAGAATTTCATGAAAAATACCTTGTCTACTAAACATTGTTCGACTGCCACCAGCATCTTCAGATGGAAAATCTGGCAGTCGTCCAGTACGCTCATAATACTCAGAGATCCAACGTCTCAACTCATCTCCAATGCGTTCATTTATTTTAGAACCATATTTTGCTCTGAGCTGATCTTCAATTTTAACAAGTGCCTCCTGGTATTGGTTCTCTCGCTCTTTTTGTAATTGACGACGACTTTGTTTGACCTATATTATCAATTTCTTTAATGATACAATTGTTGACTATTATATCACTAAATAACTCTCGGATGTTATTATTAGAGATATCAAATGGGAATTCAAATATAATGGCAAACTCATGAATTACTCTTGCCACGTAGTTAACTTGTTACCGAATTCCGCATCGAAATGCATCATCTTAATCATGGAATTCCCCGTTCCGTTCGATAGACGCGAATCGCACATGGGTTGGTTAATCTCACCTTATGATAAGATTTTTTTAATTTAAAATATCGCCTATTGTTTTCAGTGGGGACTGGGGGCCCTTTGGATCCACGGGGCCCTGGACTGTAGCCCAAAAAGCCCTTAAGTAGATCCACTCCTTATCTTGTCTTTAGTTTAGTCATCAAGAGTTATTTTGACGTTTGATGTTGGAGCTGATGATTTATTTATTTTATTATTGAATTATTTATATAATAAACGATTGATCATCCAGAAAATCTATAGAAATATTTTAGCAAAATCGTAGTTACCTCTTCTGCTCTTTGAATCTCCTTAGACTCTATATATGGAGGCATTTCCATGCCGATAAGTAATTGTTCTTGTTGTTTTCTCTTCTTTGTTGTTCGTCTTGCAATGAAACCCCTCCACACTCTCTGTATGGCGGTAGCTGCTGAAGCAGACATCTCTCCTTTCTGATCTCTTCCCTTTTCTTTTAGTAAACGAATTTCCTTCATAAATTGACCTCTGTAATAATACAATATAACTTCTAGAGTAGTTAAATCCAGTCCTGAATTTTATTACAAACAAAACTGTTGGTAGTAACATAACACAACTTTTGGTATAAAAACATAATGTGAAAAAGTGCGTTCAAGTTTACGATGATTACGTTTTATTAAAATGAAGTAAAGATTGTATGGAATTATGAAGCTTTCTTTATATGAAACTTTTCATATCGCTTCACTATACTATATTTTCTCTCTTCACTAACTACTTAATAGGGACCGAAATAGCACTATTTAAGGCACTTTTTGCCGCGCAAAACCTCTCTTTCTCATCATTGTGGAATAAACAAGCAAGCATTAGGGGTTCTTCCATTACGACTTAGGGTACTTCAATAAAAGAGGATACTATTCCCTTGGTGTGTTCTATTCGCAAATCGGGCCGGCCTCCTGTCCCATAAAAAAAAGAAAGTGGTTTACCTCAATCTTCCCTGTCGGGCTCTCTCATGGCTCTGTATTATTACAACCGCCTGTTGTTCAGTTAGAACTAGTGGTTGTGGCTTCACGGGTTCATGACCGAGTTTGCGGAGTACATCTGTGACAAATTGACGACGTTCCGACACTTCTTTTTCTCTTTCTCTTACGAAATACTGCGGCACACATGGTTCTGCTTCAATGGGAGTTACAGCAAGGCGTTTCAAAGCCTGTGAATTTTTCAGAATTATTTTTTTGAGAATTGGCCCATATTTTTAATAAAAGTAGCAAAGATTTTTGATGGATGGACATTTGTAAAATAAATATACAAACAACATCACGGATATTTAATCGGAATTAAAAAAGTTATAATTTTGTTATTTATTTTTTATATAATTAATTTGACGTGCGAAACACAGTGTTATTAACTATTTTTAATATTTAGTTAAAAAGCAAAAGAAAATACATTAAAAAAACAACACTTGACTTATACAACATGATGAAAATTGGGATGTAGTTTAGTTTAAGTAATCTTCAAAATATTAAGTAGTCCTTTGTTTAATTTCACTTTTTTATCTATGAATGTACTTATGTTTTCTGTTTCATATATTTTGTTTATCAATGTAATCTGTTTTTGCTTTGTATATTGTCTAAGTGTTTTCTTTTATAATATGGTTACGTGTAGCTGTAAGATTGCTCATAAATAAAATCATAAACATTTTTACAAATTCATAAGGGGGAAAATATATGGATTAAATTCGATTCAAACAAAACCAATTTTTTAAAAAGCTTTTTAACAGTTTAATTGAATTTATATTAAAATGTCTAAGACAAAATAAAACAAGAAACATACCTCATCATCATCATACGTGTAATCAGAAAGGTTAAGCTCAACCAAGTCATGTTTAATCTCTAGAAGTCTCCCCAAACACGCTTCCAGCAGCCTCTTGACAATCAAGCGCTTTTGGGGCTGAACAATCTGATCGTACACTTGGTCTAATCGTCGTATTAAAACCGTATATCTCACTCGTAGTTCTGATAGCAGCGGATAGAATGACGACTTTTCAGCGGCACCCGCTTCAAACACCGCTTCGTCTGCTTGAGTTGCTTCGCCGATTAGCTCAGACGTCTCACAAATAAGTGCGTTGTATGTTTTAGAAGACATTTTATGCTTTCAATTAGTATTCAATGTACCAATTGTTATATGGAGAAGTCGTAGGTCAATACCACCTTAAATTTAAAGCACCGTCGGAATATGTACTGTAGGTATATTGTAAATTATAAGACTTACAAGTTTAGATAGTAAAAAAATATATTATTTTATATCCTGTTTATCAAGCGTTTTACATTGACTGATTAAATGTTTAAAATATGAAAATGGTCTGTTACTATATCCGATTTTATATTTATACAGAACTTTGCCCATATTTTAAAGTGCCTGACGCAAAAAAAAGCAATGACAAGTAGATTAAGAATCTCATCATCATAGATTTTTGAGTTCAAGGCACCGGTTCCATCTCTTTTTTTCCTTCACCACAAGAGCATCATCCACGAACTGACCGACTGAGAGTGCCCAATCTATATTTGTTGCTATCTATTTAAAGTAAGATTTGTTTTTTGTATCAACCTGTTGTACCTATATAAAATAATTCAAATTATTTTTAATACACCAACCAGATCACTTATACAACACTAAATTTGGTATCAAATCTTAATAGTAAACTTACTATTTTTTCATATTTAACTTGAATATTATTATCACAATGTACACTAACTGTGAGACAGGGCACGAAACGTAAAAAGTAATGTTACAGTATTGAACAAACAAAGTCGTTGCTATGTTACAGTTGAACGTGTAAGTTAACAATGTTGCTCTGGATTTTCGGTCATTATTTATTGATTGCTTTTAGAGATAACTTAAAGTATATATAATAAAATTAATGCTTAATTATAGTTTAAAGAACATTATATATACGAAAAAGCTTACATTTACATTACAAAAACGAAATACAGCATATAAATCAAGTGCGTAGAACGGAAGAGAAGAACTGGCAATAAACTCTCCGCCACTCTTTTTAATCGCAAGTTTTTTGTTTTACACAACGTTTGTAAGGAGCTGCAACCATTACACCATGTTCCATATGACATCTTAAGTAATAAATAATAATAAAATAAATTAAAAACAAAGATTTATCCTCTATCTAGGAGGCATGGTGAAGTGTATATATATACATATCTGTTTATTTATTTATTTTATTTTTTAATTTCTTGTTGTTGTTGATGTTGGTAGAAATAAATGTCTTTCGGTTGTACTTACTAACTGAAATGGATCTGTGTTATCTAATTGGAATAAATTATTATTTTTATAAATCTTATCGAATCGTTTATTTCATAATTCCAGGCTCAATCTTCCCTTTCTTTTGAGCCAGTCCAAGTATGAAATATGGAACCGCATCATATAAAAACAAGTTTGTTTTATTAAAAAATGTTAATTCGTTTCTTGTTCCGTGGTCGTTAAAAAATAATCAATACGCAGTATCAAGAGGTGCAATTTAAAACAACTACGATATTTTATAACCTCATATTTTGAGTCGTGCAACTTTGTCGAAATATAAGGTTGTTTGTACACTATATTAAGTCTAATTACTAGAACCCTGCGTATTATGGTACTAAAATTGGATTGGAAAAGTTACCTAAGAACGTTTATTTATCATAAATCAGTGAAAATGGTGCAATTATCTAATGCTTAGTTCACACGCGCGCGTTCAACTCTACATTCAACGTGCACATTCACATTCACGAGCGTGTAAACGGTACGCCCGAGCCCGTGAACGCGCCTGTGAACGTGAATGTCGCGAATCGGGCAAGTGTCGGTTTTTTGGCAAAGTTCAAAGGATGTATGTGCGGGCGCCCGGTGACCGTTTACACGCGCGCAGGCAGTCAGTCTCTCCCGCGCTTTCGCGACGAGTGGATCTTCATTCAACGTTGCTAAGAAAGTCGCTACGATCGGAGATTACAACATGGCGGAATATAATAATTTTGTTTCTTTTTCCAATAAAAACAAGTTAAGCCAAAGGATATGGCAGCAACAACACTGAGGTCCTCGCTGCTCGCCTTTCTGGCACTGACTGACACGACGGCGTGCGTGTGAACAGCTTGAATGTCCGCCGGCCACGGGCTGCATGCCGCGCAGCCCGCCAGGCTGCACGGCGCGCGTGTGACCGTAGCATTAAAATGATCACGAGTAAAACATTTTGCTCTGATTAAGGCCATTGAACCACCAGAAATGGGGCTCTAAACAATATATTTTATGACGAACCCGGCTATCAGTAATAGCCAATAGGATTTGTTTGAAGATGATCACGTGATCAATCGTGAACAAACTAGTACAGTTTCATACTCTGTTCATTATATATTTATAACCAAATAAATATAGATAATTAATGGCAATATTTGGAATATATTATGAATCTGTTATATTTATATTCCTAAAATTACTCTTAAAATTTGCTTACCCAATCGATTACTGATTTATTTTAAAATAAAAAAGTGCGTGCGTATAAAGTACAGTACACATGTCAGAAGTGAAACTACTTTGGCAAACTAATTTTTAAATCTTGTTCATATATTTTATATAAAACTAAATATTTCAGAGACTTGGAGGGAAAAAGGAAGATATGTTAGGAATATAATGAATTTAATTGTCATTAAAATATTAAAAGTGTCAAAAAGTTTGATCCCTGTGACAGTCTACCTTTAACGCTGGCACCATTTCCACTTCAATTAACCAATAACAAAATTATATATTAGTTTTTTTTAATTTCCATACTAGAGTTGCCTAGAAGAACTCGCTTGTTAGCGATAAGCTGCCTAATAACTTATGTAACCTGTGTTTATATGTATAAAACGAAGTGTAAATAAATAAATTAAGTCGTTCTCATCACAAAACTAATTGTCTAGAGTCCAGGTCGATTAAGTTTATAAACACCCTTAATTGTGGCCACTCTTGTAATAAAGTCATTATGTTGGTAAATGCTAACGACTGCAATATCTACAATGACTTTATTTACAAGACCACACTGATCATTAAGGTTAACCGTTATTACCAACACGGAACTAAAGCTACTGGACAAGTTAAATCCAAATTACCTTAACTAAAAACTGTATTTGAAAGCGATCTGATAAGGGATAGTTACTGGAACAAGCCAATACATTGAAGCGAGTGAAAGTAGACAAAAATTCAAAACAATAATTTTGATAATTACAATATACATAAAGACAAAATGCATCAAGGTATCATTAAAAGAAAAATTTACTT
The DNA here is from genome assembly GCA_963693345.1 of Pieris melete. Lineage (NCBI taxonomy): Eukaryota > Metazoa > Arthropoda > Insecta > Lepidoptera > Pieridae > Pieris > Pieris melete. Next base: position 1,489,499 of record CAVNZK010000003.1, read on the forward strand.
GTAACTATATTATTTAATCAAATATAAATATATATTTAGATTATATGGGTCAGTGAAGTTACTAGCTTAAGCAGGAAGGAAGTAAAGCATTAGTAGGACACAAGTAATTTCCCACTTCAAATCTATCTAAACGTAGATTTTATATATTATTGACAATTGTTATATTGTTATATTTTGAAGTTCGTCTCAAAGTCAATAGCACAAATGTCAAAACCGAGCCATAATAACTTCCTCCACTCTCTCAAGTGTTCCTTTACTCTGTCGATCTAGCGGGACCTAAGACAATTGCTGGTATCTGACCATTAGGCTGGCTCAGCTAATCTTCCTTCACTTCCTGATCTTGTCCCATGCGCTCAAGGTGCCCCAGCCAACGTGGTCAATCCTTGATTCGCCTATATTGTTGGGCTGAGCTACCAAGTCTTCTATTCCGGCACTTCTTTCGGACTTCGGACCCGTCCTCCCTCTTTATTGTCCCCAGGGTTTTATCCTAAGTGGCACAGGACTGGAAGCGCTGGAAGTTTCTCGCTTCGGACGCCAAGACACTTTTGGGTCGCAGTGCCAGATTAAAAATATTATATAGATATTCATTATTTCTTTAGAAGTTAACACATAAACAGCCAGTTAACACACTGTTACTCGAGTGCCGAAAAGAATACAGACAAAAAACTACAACAATAATTTACATAATAACTACTTAAAACAAAATGTACTTGATTAACATAACGAAAAAATTAATTGTACAATTTTCAATTCTTTCTAGTTCGTTTAAGTGGAAAGGAATTATTTTATTTATTGCAATACTAGTTCTAGTAACTTTAAATCTGTTAAAGTTTTATTATCATCTAGGTTTGCATACAATGTACTCGAAGAGGCGGTTCCAAGTATCGAACAGTTTTTGCATACAAACCTGTGTTTAAACTTGTTTATCGATTGTCTACTTTCAAAGTTAAAACTGCGTAAAATAGAAATGTTTTGTTTGCAATAATGAGTTTTACAATTCGCTTTTAACGAATCATCTATCTTTACTGATACAATTAAAGCTTCTATAGTAGAAATAGCTTGGCATTGCATAGAGCTGTGGATATGTCTGCATCTTCTACCGCATTTACGAGCTCTACTTTCTTCTGCGTATGTTCAGCTCTTTGTGGAATTTTTAATTTTTCATTCATGACAAGAAAAGCGCGTACTAATTCTTAAAAAGTCGGTAACGCACTTGCTAGCCCTCTGGAAGTGTGATTGTCCATGGGCAATATGACTTTCCACGTCAGAGTTTCCAGTCCGTTATACTTATTTAAGAAATAAATAAGTCTTCATTGTGTCAGTGTAAACTTGTTTATACGATTGTTTTCGTCAATTAAACATAGTTTACTGTATAATACAGAAATACAGTGTACTATTATATAAATTACACAAATATTGTTGTTATTTCTGTCAAATGTAGGCGACATCTTTATATGTTTGGGAAACGAGTTTACCGTAGCGACCTTATTTATGCTGAGAATACGAATGTATGTTTATAAATACATAATAATTTCAAAGCTTCTAAGACGAAGAATTATATTATAAAAAAATTAAAATTTAAATGATCACTCCCACTAAGGAATACATCGTGAGTAAAAATATAAAAACCGACGGCCTGTATAGCACAGAGAGCTGACCACCTTTTTGGCTATTTAGAAGAGAAATCACAACGAAACAGAACAAAAATCTAACCAGAGGCTGTAGCGCCTCTTTTTTGTCTTTTTTTATAACTATTGTAATCTTTCACCTAATCCAATATTCTTAATATCCATTATCAAAACCATCTGCATATCAAAATAGATAGAGAAATCTGAGCGCAAGACCTAGGGTTGTAGCCTCACTGTTTTTATAAAGACTTTTAAATTAAATTTGAATGATTATCTTAATCTATGCTAATTTAAGTACGTATTCGCTTGATAAATCGTTTGACGTATCTACACGAACATTAGGAAAACACGAACACACGAAAGTCGTGAGAAAAGCTTTATATTTAATGATTCATAACCACATTTCTATGGCGTATCATATTATCACGTACATTATGTCGCAATCTTGTTGAGATTTTGGTGGCAATTTTCATGTGAAAAATTGTAAATGAGAGCAGATTTTATTATGAGATAATTGTGATTACATCTTAAGAATTGCATATATTCTCTGTGGGAAATGAACGATACAATTTTTTCCAACAAAGAAATTGTAGCAGTGACAAAAGTATTAACAAAAGTTATCTATAGTCCGACTTAGTGAACTTTCCACTACCAAGAGTCAGTATCTACGCGAGTGAAAGCGCGGCTATATATACATTTCTTGTATAATTAATATAATTGTAACTAAACTGAACATCCAAACGATAATGAACACAACGTGCTAAACGATAAACAGTGAAATCGAAATTTTTTATTACCAATTCAAAAAATAACCGAATGTTTTTCGGCTGACCGGATTTCCGGAGAACTGCAGTGATTAAATTTAAAATACGTCCAACAGATATCTACCGCAAGTCAATTACTCCGAAACGAAAAACAATTACATGACTGTCCGCATAGCTTTTAAATAAAAGAATTGTGTGGCATATCGACGGATTTTGTTACAAAACGGGGCGTTACATTGTGTATTGAATGATAGTTAGACTAAAATATTAATTGCACTTTTTAGTATATAAATAAATCTAATGATTAAATCAAATATCAAAATACGTTTATTCAGTTTAGTTACGTCTTAGCACATGAATGTCAAAAACATTTACAAAATTCGCGAAAGAGCAAGACTACGTAACGCCATCCGGTCGCAAAACTACCAGGCTTTGTTCTGAGCAGAACAGGCAAAAAGCTAAGCAAGTTTTACCCTCCCTTTACATTACAATTATTCAAAGGAAAATGTCATAAACCACAACGTCATTAAAGTTACATAAGTAAAAAAATAAAAAATCTGTTCTGTGATTTACCACATTCACCATTACACACATATTCACAACACTTCAAAGATAACAACAAATTATAACAACATAACTAGACATTGCCACGCGTTTTTGTTTTCTAGGTAGTCATTAACTGTGTAGGAGCGTTTACATGCTAATATTTTTTTTTAATTAATATAATAATTTTATTAATATAATAATAGATTAAGTTTGAACCTTAAAATTTGGTTTTGAAACCGGTTTGCCTTAGATCCAAAAAGACGGTCAGGCAGAGGAGGCTGATCACCTACTTGCCTATTAGATTTACAAATGATCATGAAACGGATATAGATAGATCTGACTTAAAACGGTTGTAGTGCTACTGATTAATTTTTATTTTTTACTTGTTTAAAGTACAATTAGAAATATTTTAACTAACGACTCTGTTGTTGCGACACATAAACTATAAGAAATGCCGTATAGAAACCATTTAAGCGTCCATCAACTCTTAACAAGTCATTAGCGAGTTTGAAATGCGTAAAAAGATCGCAAAGTCAAAGTCATTTGTCTGAAGTTTCGAAGGCTTTAAATTTCATTAATGGAAGCCACTCAAACGATCAAACTCCGCAGAGTAAATACCCAGTGTCGTGTTGGGTTGACTTTTGCCCATAAAGCGTTTTACGCATTTTTAAGCATATTATGTAAGAAGAATTTTATATTTTGTTCTATGGAATGGGCTTACTTGCTGTTAGGAAGCATTCAAGTTTACGTCACGCAACTTTTGGAGATTATTGTCCCCCCCCCCCCCATGTAACGGGCCGTAACGTTTTTCTGTACCCAAGTACAGTACTGTATCCAAGTATAGTAAAACGTTTCGTGACCACCTAGTGACTCTTTATACCTAAAAGTTACTATTATGTGGTGTATAGTACTGAAAAATCAAAATTAATATTAACAATAACGCATAATTTAATCCCCGCCAAAGTTCGTTACGTAATACTTGAACGCTCCCTTACTTGGTACAGATATAGAAGGCAAACGGGCAGGAGGCTCACCTGATGTTAAGTGATACCGCCGCCCATGGACACATTGCCAGACGGCTCGCAAGTGCGTTGCCGGCCTTTTAAGACTTTGTACGCGCGAATAAGTCGAATTGGTTCGGAAATACTACAGTGGAAATATGTCATAATTTTTTCCTTAATAAACATGAGAGCAATGTTGCCTTGAGCATGCGCCTTCAACTCGGAGTTAGTGCGTTCTAATCACACTTATGCACCAATGGATTTTTAATACTAGGTACGCATTTAATACTGCCCAATAGGAAAACATACAGAGGAAACTGACATGCCTTAACCCAAAAATCTAATGAGTGTAGTACAGAAGGCTGATCGCCTATTAAGAAAACACCTACAAAATCTGAGGCCCAGGACTAAAATGTTGTAGCGCCAGTTATGTAAAATTATGTTTATTAAGTTACACATATATTTTTTAGTTACTAATTAAAAGCCTAGCCAAAATGTAAACAATCATATTTGAAGCCAATATGAGCCATTTAGTTTTTACCAAACTTATGTATTTTAACATTCTCCTTTCCGATAATAACATAAAGGTCATTTATGAACATTTATGAATGTTTCTTTTTATTAGCGTCGCAACCCCTCTACCCCTATTTTTGTGTTAGTTATAAGCTCATATTTTAAACCATTAAAGTCAATTGATACCCAGCTTCAAACAAAGAGTTTTATTTAAAAATCTCCATACAACTGCCACCGAACTTAATTCGCCACTAGTTATCCAATGCTGGGTTTATATCACGTTTCTTTAAAGGTTCTTAATATATACAAATATGAGAGTCGAATCAAATTATGCAGCCGGAATATCATAATTTCGATATTACTTTTTGTGAGAATTCAATATTAATTTCCCGAGGTGCGAATGTTATCTTTTGACGACAGTAAATCTGGATCATTGAACATTATGAAGTGAGAGTATCCCCTTTTATGAAACGTCGACAACTAAATTTGGATATGACATATTTATTAATAAATAATTATTAATTTTCGGGATGTTTAGAGATAGATATAGCACACACAAAATAAAAAAATTAAATAAAAAATATAATGAGAGAAAAATTAAAAAAAAAAAGAGTTTTTTCCCTTTTCACACTCGGTTCGTTTCAAGTGTGTAATGTGTGTGTGCTGTGGCTGTAATTGGCCCTGGCTCAGCATTATGCTGAGGAGCAGAATGTTCCACAGCGCTGGTCATTCTTCCAGAGACCACAGCAGTTTGCGCCTCAGTCGCAAAACGTAATGAAAAAGTATGTAATAATACTTATAGTAGAAAAAAAATATAGTAAAAGTTAGCAGTGTAAGTATTGAAGTCTTAAAGGTGTATAGTAAATAAAGTAAAATTAAAGGTTTTAAGTCATTAATCTCTCTCTTTAATCGGCATCTCAGCGGTCTTTCTGTTTCCGTCCAGCACCTCTCTTATGACAGTGTAGAGTTTTAAGGACGATGAGTACTTTACTTGATTGGTCCATCTGTTTGGTGAACAAGTCAAAGTCAAAGTTATTATTGTTCATTTGTTTACGTAAATATTCCAGGTTCGATTTCCATTGTAATTCGAGGACATAAATTGTTGGTAACAGGACGAAAAATCTATGGAGTGTCGTGCATAATGTATAAAAAAAACTTGTTAAAAAAAAGAAGTTCTTCTTAGAAAAACCCGAAAATTATTAATTTTTTCGGAATAGCCAGAATTTTAATAAATAAAATCAAAATCTAAACATTATTCAATTATTTAATCAGGCAACACACGAAAGTCTGTAAAGAGACTGATTCTAAATTTAAATTAACTAACAATTCTCAAAACGACTTTTTTTTGTTTTTAAAATATTTAATAGTTGCAACCATCTCATCATGCGGAAGTCATTAATAACATGCAATAGATTGTCCGAAATTTCTGAATCTAAGACCCTTTTGGCGAGTCACGGTGATCGCCCCCAAGTAAAATCATCCCATTATATAGGGGGAGCATTTTGTAATTTACACCCCTCTGACATGAGATTACTTTTGTAGGTGTACACTTGTCAAATGACATCACGTTAAAAACCCTGTTTATATGATACGTCATTTGTCTCTGTAGCTCAGTGGTCATGTCTTTTTTAAGAACACGGGGCAAATGGGCAGCTTGCCTGATGTTAATTGATACCGCCGCGCATACACATTCACACAGCCAGAAAGTGCGTTGCCAGGGTATAAAATTTTTAAATTCGATTGACAGAGTCTTGGCTTGGAAATAATATTGTAGAATGTAGAATTTAAAAAAAACTTCTACAATATAATATATTTAATAAATGACTATATATATAATATATTTTGCTTTTTGCTTTGCTTTTGTTTCACATGTATAATCGCTTGATCAAAGCTAAAGCTTGTTAAAATAAAATGTAAACAAAATCATTTTATCCATGAAATTTCTATTTATTCATTGCTTTATTTAAAAATTTTAAATGTCCAAAGATGCACCACGAATAGCGAATTTTGACAATCACACAAACAAAACCGTTAATATACTCTGTAGTATCACGTAATTTAATTTACTATTGTCTGTTTCAAGTTCGATATAATTTTTCCTTTCTATTTTTCCAGCCTGCAAAGTCTGTTAATGTCAAAAATTATATCAGATATCACATATAAAAAATGATTATAAAATATATATTCACTCTAATATAGTCATAAATTATCGCTTTGTTTGCTATTTTCAACTGTCTATTATATAAACTTGATGCCCCATACAAACAAGATGTCTAGGGTTCTTTATTTAAAAATTAAAATTCACTCACTAAATTACGCTCTTAAAAATAAAATAAAAAATTATCACGAAAACAATATTATACAATACTAGCTGACCCGGCAAACGTTGTTTTGCCATCTATATTATTTCTAGGAAACAGTTTTTTAGTTCAATAAAAATAACTATTTCCTATAATAAAAAATAGGGGTTGATCGTAGAGGGGTGAGATTTGAGGGTTGTATGTATTTTTGTATGTGGTATCATAAAAAAATAAAAACACAAAATTTTCTCTAAAAAAATAAAATTTAGGGGTTTGAAAGATATAGTAGCCGATTCTCAGACTTACTGAATATGCATGAAAAAATTTGTCCAGAATTTTTTTATTAGATAAGTATAAGAATTTAAGGATCCAAATTTTCTTTAAGTATAATATGATTCATGAAACTAAGCGTTGTAATAAAATCATTTAAAAAAAGGTTTACTTGTAGGCTCTTCTCCATAGGCTCCGCAAAGGACTTCTTCCTCTGATATATCTGTATTTTAGAATTACTCTTCTCGGTTGATGACGCATAGCCGGCTTCCGGGCGTCACAGAATATCACATAAATTAAAACTAAACGCGCGAATACAAAGCATTTTCCAAAATACAGTTATTCTGATCACGCAATTGTTTCATTAAGACTAATGAGGAACCCCATACATGGGGTATAAGGGGTGCAACCCTTTCTAAATTACCTTGGCAAAACTTCAAATCACCTGTATATATATTATATATGTATATTGTTTTTTCAATAAACATATAACCTTGACAATTTATATATACTCGAACAATAACATTCTTTTATAAACTAGTATGGAAGAATTTAAATAAGAATTTAAAACGATTTTTTTATTAAAACATAATTCGTTACTATACTTTTTTATTTTCAATATACTGTTTGGTTTTACAGGTAACGAACAAGAATGCAAATTAAATAAAAAGTTTACACACGAAATCAAACATTGATTAGCAAAACAAGCTAAAGATAAACGCACTGAAAAAGAAACTAATAATTATTATAGACTATACTATGAAGTAGAACTATTGTCAGTTACTTAAAGTATAGAAAAGGCCCCGGTACTGTGTTATTCCATCAAATAAACTGCCTCAACGATTGCAATAAAAGTAATAATTATAAATCAATTACTTAAGAAAGTTTTTGCAAGTAATCGATTTATTTATTAAAAAAAAACAAAGAATCAACCAAATAAAAATAGACATGCAAATTTCATATTTCCCATGGTCTCGTAATACCCATTATAAAACCTAATCCAAATCCATATAATGCTTTGGATTATTTATTAACCATAAAATCCTTGCAATTAAACAGAATATATCATTAAACTAACATTAAATTACAGAAAATCGATTAAGGAAATTTCGCCCTAAATTCTCAAAGCTCAATCATTAAGAGTCGTAATACTTATTCAAATCAAGGATTCCCTTTTGATCCAACCCTTTAGGTATCGGGTTACAAAATATTGTCCCCTTCTAAATATTGCGGAACCCTCTATTGAGATCCCTAAATTATTCCGGGTCTATATTGACCGGTAGAATACATAATGTAATGTTAACCAATCTAAGTTGACACTCGTGAACTGCAGCTTTGGAAACCGGTATTAATTAGAAGTTATTCCTATAATACTTCTAATTAATACCGGTTATATAAATAATACTTCTAATTTGTACGAAGGTTCAGATTGATCGGCCGAAATACATTGGGTATTTGTGGCTACGGGAACGCACTAATTTTGAAACTGAAATATTCGGTATGTAATACAATACATGTTTGACATACGGGAGTCAGACTTAGTGCTAAGTCTCATTTCGTAATCTCACCTTATGTCTCTTATTCTAGAACATCACTTACACTTACGCCCGAACCCAATAACTAATCCACAATCTCAGATTGATTCAATCAGAGCGTGACAGACGATCGATCTCCAATCTGCATCCCAATAACCAAACCCTACGAAGACAATCCTTTTTTGGCGACGGATGAAATGCTCTTTTTCGTTCGATTTTAAACCAAATAAAGTAAATAAAATCGAGCTTTCGTCAACTATCATTTTCATACAAAGGTCCACAGACACCGGTACTACCTCCCATGGATAGCTTTTATCTATTACAATCCATCGATTGGTTATTGGCACACAAGTTACAACATTTGGATTAAGATTACTATCTTAGATGGGGGATCATGGATTGTTGTTATACTCAAAAGAGCTGTCAAACCTATTTGAAATTTGATAATGCTCAAATAGACATTGACTCAACTGTTGAAATATGGTATAGTAATAGTTACGTCATCCAAATTCATGTTAAAATTTTAAAATTGCGAGACATGAATTTAAAATATCGAAATCGGTATTGAATACTGCGTAGTATCTGTAGTATATACAGACTAGGAATAGACGAAAGTTCAAGACTAAATGGTCGGTGATTGACAACTAATGTGGGTTCTTGACGGACAGAGCTTTAACGTTACTTACTTTTAGAATGGTTAAACAAAGCTCTGAACTCTGAAGTATGAAGCGAAGAAACTGGTACATCTGTCACGCATAAAAACCTTTTGTTGTGACAAATGTAAATCTTTCTTTAATTATTTAGAAATAATTACAGCTTCTAACTAACTTACTTACTAAATATAAAGTTCTTTTTACGCCATGAACAAATCTTTACAAATAATTAAGTACTTAATAGTCAAATGGAATGGTAACAATAACATTATCTATCAATAAAAAAAGCAATAAACTAACTAAAATTAGTTTAGGAACACTTAGTATAACTTATCTTTATAAATAAAAATGAATAGCAAAATATGTTGCTTAGCAAATCTCGAAGACATCTGGACCAATTCGAGTATTTTTTTATTCGAGTATTCCTTCAACTATGAGGTGAGATTTTGTAGAGAAAAATATTGGAAAAATTGGATAAAAACCCTATAGGGTAGCACAGTAATGTGTTCTATAAAAATCATATTAAGGCGAAACGAAATTTGCGGGGGCTGCTAGTACACTAATAAAAACATATACAATTTATTCTACTGAGGAACTCTGATGTCAGAGCTCTCCTTGCCCGACTTGAAGCTGTATAGAAAACCTATTTGTCTTAAAAAAACTGAATTTCAAACAACACATGAGGTTTTTGTTATGAATGTCTGGCAGATATCATTTTTACATGTGACATCAAACTCAGCGTTATCTAATATTTAAATGCTTCATTCGTTTAGTGAAACGTGCTGCGATAATGTACGGTAATTGAGTTGTGCTTACATCGCTCCGTTGTCAATAGAGACTGATTGAGCAAACTAACTATATTATAGTTACGAAGGGGTTAAATTCATTGACATATATCTTATGTAGTTTATTTATTTGGAAAATCCTGACAGCTTATTTGATAGTTTACATAATACAAAATAGTTTTTAAATCGTAACGCCAATTGGAATACAGTATTAACAGTAATAAGGGAGAAAGAATGCGTGTTGGGTGTGTATTTGAGTGTGAAAATCGGCCATTGTGTTAAATCGGCTTTATTAAGTGACATGAATGTCTCATAGTATTTTAAGTATATCTTTTTTTAAACAAAACTTAACTAAGCGAAATATTGTTACAAAGAAGTTAAATTCTTTTCAACGGACTAAAGAACCAGGAGAAAGTTTATGTACACTTAGCTAGCTCCTCTGTTCGTGGACAAATGAATAGGTTTTTTAATATGTTCAAGTTCATAACTATGTATGGATAAAATGGGACTCGCGAATACGTTTTTAGTGTATGTTGGAGGAGGTTTTTTAAAGAAATGTATCAAGTTCTATAAATAATAGTTAGTACAATAGTAGGTACAGTGTTAGTCCTGCTCTAGAGGTTGCAACTTTAACTTAACGAGTTCAAAGATTGGCTGTGGGTTGGTAATTTGCAAGTAATAGCAATGATTTTTGTTCGTTATTTTATAGATGAAAGGTTTTTACTACATTATATTTTCACTTAATGGATATTAACTGGCTAAGTTAGTGGCTGTCCACAGTAAAAGACATTTCCCAATTTAATAAAAAACAAAGTTTTCATAGCTGTGAGCAGTGTTGGCCTAGTGGCTTTAGCGTGAGTAGCCGTAGGTTCGATCCCCGGCTGGCATTGGACTTTTTTTTTATGTGCAAATTTACTCTCTTGTCCAATGAAGGAAAACATCACGAGGAAACTGGCACGCTTAAGACGCTGACGGTGAAGGGTAGGTACAGAAGACTGATCACCTACTTGTCTATTAAAAAAAGACAAATGATCATAAAACAGAACAGAAATCTAGCACAGACCTATCTTATTAGACCCAAAATTCTTATTGTGCTTTATCAATACCCTGTGTTGGTGAATCATATAAAAAAAAATATTATAAGATAGAAAAACTTATCGAAAAATGAAGAGCGAAGTTATTACCACGTAGTTAGAGAGCACTTATTTAGATCGCTTGCATCGTACAACATGTTCCGAAGTTATAATCATGTGCAATAACAATCCTACCGCATCTTAAAACTTGTGTAAGCTGCGGGCTTATTTGCGTAATCATTTCACCCGATTTCAAAGTGGTTTAAAAATTTAACTATTTCAGTTATAGTATTATCAGGCAATCCACAAACACTCGCTCCAAGGCACGCGAATTATAAGACGTTACACGTGATTATAAGCTGTTATACTGTGACTATTGAAAGAAAAAGAGAAATATTGTTATTCATGTATTTTTATGAAGCAAGCAATCTATTAAATTAAAAAAATACAGTCATTTTAAGTCTAGCAGTATCTATTCAACGGCAGTAAAGTAATATAAATTTTACCGTACCCTCCATCTATGTATTGGCTTGAAGCGACATCTACAATCTGCATTTACAAATAACTGCGAGACGTAATACTCTGAAACGCGCTAACAAAGTTATTCCAGTCGCTAAGGTAAAAAGAACAATTTAAAATTTAATCATGTTACGGTGTTTATTCCAAAATCTACGCTACTTAATGAACTCACAACCGGAAGAGAAATCCCGGTAGACTTAGAGAAATGGAGTTCAGGACCTCGAAACGATAGGGGTTCGAAGTTGGACGCGGGAAGCACTGATGGATTGCGATGGCGAAGTGTACTTGAGGTGGCTCAGGCCCATAATGTAATGCCATTGGTGATGATGATGATACTATCAAGAGGAATATTTTTCAACTAAAACTTACACATATACACAGACACACACCCACACACATACACATAATTTACACATACACACATACCCCATGTGGTTTCCTCTATATATTGTAATGTATTGTATTGTATAAGATCTTCTGTCGATCCGAAGTGGTGGAGGCCTGATAACCTGTAACACAGGTACTCTTACCTTTAGCAGGCATCAGTCTCACACAAACTAGCTTTCTCCATAAACAGAAGTAAGAATATAACTGTAATATAACTTATGTCCTAAGTTTAAGTTTTTGTGAGAAAATAAATAAATAAATTTCGTTTAGGACGATACGGACTCCCCATTTACGTGAATAGCTCGCCCGTCTCAGACTAACTTTATCCATGTAAGTTGACAGGATAAACGCTGCGATTTTAGTTTTATGTAAACGCTAATCTGACGAAGGATTCGCTTAGAAGTGGAACTGTTAAGTCATCCAACTTTTCACGGAATAGATAAATAAGTTTGAACTTTATTTCTTCACTTTAAATATATGAAAATAATAACAATTAAATAGAAAATTTAAAAAGTTTAGACCTTGCAGCAGTGTCCCTTTAATGCTGGCAGCATTTCCTTGTTGTGTTTGATACTTTTTCGTTGAGCGAGGAAAGCACGAGCTCTCTGGTCACTGGTACTATCTATCGCCAACTTATATCAATAATAAGCGCCTGTACAGTTGAACCCACGGCTCAAGAGTCTCTACTCCAAAGAGAACAAAAATATAAATAATAATTTTGTGAATATTTTGAATACTGTATATTTTTGTGTTAGAAATAAATGTTAGAATATATTTAAAGAAACTGTGTATATGTTAAATTCTACCTATAATAAATGCTACCTTAAGTTGCCTTGTTAACAGCTTCATAAATCTCGAAGGAGAAGATCCGACGTTTATTTTGTCTATAGCTCGTACATTAAAGTAGAAAAGGTACTGGCATGTCATATATCTCAAAATCGTGCATAGCTACTTTATTGGTCTATGATGAATGACAGATAAAGAAATACTAATCCCATAAAGCCTCCACTGGATGTATGTGTATATGATGATAATATACTTACATACATAAAGTTTTATGCGTTTTATTTTTCGGATCCTAAACGGGTTTGTTGTATCTGTAGTTGAAAGATTTTCACCAGTCAAAAAAGGTTATAGAAAAAAAAATTCTAGAATTGAAATCCAAAATAGGTTTATTTCAAACATTTTATACTGATTTTTAATACCTTTGATCGCTTGACATCACTTGAGGCGAATGCTAGAAAGAATTTAAACCAAAGCAATAAACGATAAAACCACAGATAATCTTTCGGCGGTGTTCGTGAATTTGTTAACGTCCCTAAATTTAATCAGACGTTAATCCGAACGTATTGGAACAGTAAAAATAAACGTTGAATAACTCAAACCGACAGTCTCGTTAAAAACTCATTCGCCGTACAATATCTTAGTGCAGAGGGTATTGGGGTTACAATTAATTTCGCCGGCTTGCGGTCGCCTCCAGACGTGCTTCCGAAGGTGCTTCCACTTGGCGCTAGGATAACTAAATGACGGATGTTCCGTTGACGGAAGTTTCGATGTTCAAAATTTGTGCTCAATATTTAATTAAATTCTTATGATATAATGGCGATAGATTTTACATTCATAAGCTATCTATGCGTATCAATTACTATGTTATCAGTTTTAAATTCTGTTAGAGTTTATTATGACAATAAATCGTTAAAACCTAAACATAACAATCGAATATACAGTGTTTACTATTAAATATAATAATTAATAAAAATAATAAAAAAATTCCCTGTGACCATGTTCCTCTAATGCTGGCACCATTTCCTCGCTGTATTGAGATACTAATTCGTTGAGTGAGGAAAGCATCAGCTCTGTGGTAATAAAAATAAAAAACTCGCTCCACGTCACAAACTGATAAAATTATGTACTATGAACATAAGATCCCTATCATCCAAAACAAGAAAATTAGACCTGAACAATGCATTAAGAAAAAAAGGGAAATGGAAAAATATGGTGGATGCTTTTAATCAATGGGGGGCAATCATTACTAGACCACTAAAAAAACTAACTTAATTTTTATAACTCATACTACAACTACCTAATACTCATGTTCAGAAAAGTTAACTTACCAATTTTTGTATAGATTCATTAAACCCTCAAGCCTACACCCTCTGTCTTCTTTGCCGATGAGTAGGGATGCCTACAAATTGAAATTTAATGACGTGGAATAAGTGATACATGTATCTTATGTTCCATAATAAACATATTTTATTTATTTTTAAAAAGCTCTAATAATAAAGAAAAAGTCCAACAGCTTTAAGTGATAGAAATACAACATTGACTAAGTATTTAGTATTTAAAATACAATTAGTGAAATTATAGCATCTATCTACATCTAAAATCTAAAAATAGATACACCACATCAACCAAGTGGAAGGCACCTTAGGGGCAGAGACACAAATGTGTAGGTCCAATACAAATGGTGAATCGACCGCACCGATCAATTTTAAAACGGAATTGCTTCGGATGATACAACCGCTCCCTTATCTCAGGATTTATGTATGCTCATAGTCAAATAGCTCAGGAAATATTGGATATTTGAGAATTAATATAAACGTATTACTTTACTCTTTCTGCAACTGAATAATTATGTTGTTTAACTGTCTATTGACACTGTCTAAGATTTTTATGAGGGTATAATCCAGGTTCAATGGCGTTGTAAAGAAAAAAATCATGGCGTCGACGGGTATTGCGATTGCGGAAGAGTTACTGCATCTGGAACAAGACAAGACACTCTTCACAAGACGCCCAACATTCAGTAATGGATAGGCACCAGCCTTGCGCCTTTTCTTTACAACGCCATTGGACCTGGATTATACCCTCATAAAAATCTTAGACAGTGTCAATAGACAGTTAAATAACATAATTATTCAGTTGCAGAGTGAGTAAAATAATACGTTTATATTAATTCTGGGTGATGGGTAAAGCAACACGTCAAATATTATTATTTCATTTACCATTAATCCAACTTACAAAGCAAAGCATAATGCAGTCATTAATAGGAATATAATAAAAAATAAATATCGTTTCTGGGTTTAAAAATAATCTTATTCATACCTTGTTTATAAATTAATTTATTATTGTTTAATACAAAAAATATAATTATTTTTGATAAATAATGTAATTGTAACTTCTTTTCTACCATTATGTGTGGCAGATTATGCGAACTTTCGATAATACCAACATAAATTTTTTGTACCATGTTCTTGCAAATAAATTATAATTATTATTGTTATAAAGGAATTTATTGAAAGATAATTACCACTCTACATGATCTATCGATCACTATATATGATCTTGTTTATTTTTTTTATGTAATTGGAGGCACACCTGATGTTAAGTGATATCAGGTGCCGATGGACACTCATATTGCCAAGAGGCTCGCAAGTGTGTTGCCGGCATTTTAAGAAATGGTACCCTCTTTTTTTGAAAGACCCTAAGTCGAATTCGTTCGGGAATACATCAGTGGGCAGTTTCCACAGTGTGGTATGGCGCGGCAAAGTTTGCCTTAAGAAACGCTCAGTTGTGGAACGACATTCTTACATTGATCTAGATAGACTATTTAATAGTCTCACACAGCCACAAACTTTACAGTACAGTACAGTATACAGTCTAGGTAGTACTTAAGTTCATACACCTTCGTTTAAAATGTAAATTAATTTGTTAAGCACCGCGGGAGGATGGTTATTGGTTGCAGTGTGCTGCAAATTATTCACTTAATTATAACTAAGAAGATCAAGTAAACTTTCCCACAACATCTCAGTGAATTTAAGTACTTTAATATTTTCTAGAAAGTTCACGAAATGGAATGCTAGAAAATTTACGAAGTGTTAAAGTTATTTATCGCTGTTTTCTTATTTGAATTTTAAATATCGTAAAGCTTTTAAAAATAAACAAATTTCCAAATTTTTAAGAAATTTCATTTGTTTTAATATTATATACCTGAATTGTATATTAGACAAGTAATTTATATTACGATAATGGGGATAAATGCGATGGGAGGACGACCTATCAAAAATTGCTGGCCCAAACTGGCTCCATATATATACCTATATATACCTCGTATACCCATATATAAATTAAAATTGTAATCTATAAAAATATTCACCATAATTTTTTTTTTATTTCCAACACACAATTATACCTACATAGTATGATAATAATCAAGAATAATTACTTATAACTTAAAATTTATGAATAGAAAATTGAAACAGATTCAAAAAGTTTGGTTCCTGTCGCAGTATACTTTTAATGCTGCCTCATTTCACTGTATTGCGATACTTATTCGTTGAGCGAGGAAAGCACCAGCTCGTGTCCCCGGTACTAACTACTAGATAAACATAAATATATATATATATATTAATATATTATATACCTCTAAGTAATGGGGAAGTATAAGACTGTTTATACAGAGTAAATTATAACAGTAAATATACTATAAAACTTAACAACAATTTTGGGTTGATAATTATCTATTATGATTTTACATTACTTTGGCCAGAGTTTGAATAAAATAAAAAGTCTAATAAAGTAAATAAATGTCTCAAAATGCACTAAATATTGCCTATAAAATAAATATGAATAAAACTATTAGGTTAAGAATATACGGAAATGGTTAAAAGCTCCATAACTCGTAGCAAAAAATGAATTTCCATTACTAAGAACTTTAAAATATTTTAAAAAGTGATCGTGCAAGAGTGTCCTCGAACATCCAACATTTCCAGGTAAGGAGCTTAAAGTCTATTATTTAAGGATTTCTCTAGAAATGGTCAGGTTAGTTCGAACTCTTTGTCCCCGAGTAATAGAGAATTCTTTTTCTGCATTCACAGATACGAAGATTGAACATTTTCCGCATACAATATTCTTACTTATATTTTAGAATTGTAGTAGTAGTAGAAAAGTAGTTTCCCACATGTGATATTATTTTTACTGGGACATATTACTACTTGATTTTTTTGTTTATATAAAACTAGCTGGCCTGGCGACCATCGTACCGCCTAACAGTCGATTCTTTTTTTTAAATATTTATTCTGCTATTCGGGACACCGGTCTAGCTAGTAAGATAAAAAAAGAAAGTTGATAAGACAACAAATACATTATGTCAAAAAATAAAAATTTACCTTCCCGGAATCCCTCCACTAACACTTGAACTTTATGATATGGTATTAAAGTTCAAATTGACTTTTAAGTATTATTACGAATATTATGTATGGGAATATAGAAAAGTCTTGTTTTTAGACTTTTTCATTCAATTTTTTTTTATTTTTCTCTCCGTAAGAACCATCCTCGTACTTCAAGGAATATTATAAAACAAAAATCAGACAAATCGGTCAAGCCGTTTTCATGTTATGTCGTGACAACGGAAAACGGGTTTCATTTTTATATATATAGATTAATACCTTTTTGCGTGTTGGTCCCACAGTAATGTAAGTGAAACCTTTTTTTTTATAGAACAGAGAGCAGACGGACAGGAGGTTCATCTTATGTTAATACTGTCCATGGACACTCTCAAACCTAGAATGCTCGAGTGCGTGCCGGCCTTTTAAGAATTGGTTATTAATATTATTATCAATAACCAATACTAATATTTTACCGCACCTTAGAACGCATTAAAATGTTTGGTTTTTATATATTTATTAAAGAAACTTAGATCTACCCTACCTACAGAGCGTTGAGTAAGATTTTTTTAAAAGGAATCTCATTGTTGGCCTGAAGGATGAGAGGGTTTTTACTACCAGAAGGGCGTCTGCTGCAAATCTCGGAATTTGGCTTGGGTCGTCATGGGGGAAGGGGGATACATGATGGGTCCCGGGTGAGTACTATCCACTAAAACCTCCTTGGCAAGCTGCAAACCTTCGCGTTGCAGCGATATCAGAGCATTCTAACGAATAAAATAATATGGTCGTAATAATATTAAGTTATATGTCACCAAACATGGCAACAGTTACTGTAAACTATAATCCACTATAGATTAACATAATGTCGCCATTTCTATTCTGGCTTAGTGTACGATGACGTGTGAATAAAACCTGCATACTTTATGTGGCTCTGACAGTGATAAAAACTGAGTGATTCATTTGTTTCCTTTGACTAGAGTACCTACAAGTTGGGGTATTTCAATATGTGATAGTGTTACCCAGTTGCGCTACAACCCTGTCTAATATATAAAATTCTCGTGTCGCGGTGTTTGAAGTTAAACTCCTCCGAAACGGCTTGACCGATTCTCATCAAATTTTGTGTGCATATTGGGTATGTCTGAGAATCGGACAACATCTATTTTCCATCCCCCCAAAGGTAGTCCACCCCTAAATTTTAATTTCTATTTTTTTAGACAAAACTTTTTGTTTTTATTTTTTTATGATATAGCACACAAAAATTCATACAACCCTTAATTGTCACCCCTTTACCATCAACCCCTAGATAGTTATTTTATTGAACTAAAAAATTTTTTCCTAGAAATAATACCCTACAAATGGCAAAACGACGTTTGCCGGGTCAGCTAGTATTTATATACACCGCCGCTAGAGTACTTTTTGTAATTTTAATTATATTTTATTGCACTGTGTAAATTTTGTTATGAAAACATAAGTATAACAAGAAATAAAGATTTCGTTTATACGTGGTATTTATATGAATAAAAATCTTCTATTTTTATTGCAAATAAAGGCGAAATCAGCATCTCCTGTTAAAATTACTTTAATGAGAAATCGTCAAAAATCAAGAACAGCGAAGGAGAGGCGTCAAAAGCATCATTTTGAGTGTCATCCACACCGATTTTCCTGCGGTGCATTTAAATATGAAGCCACTGTAAGTTTGAATATCATTTAACATATAAATGAAAAGCTATTCTCATCTCTGGGCTCCCCAGTACCAGACCCTGCCACTTGACTAAATTCAAGAAAGAGCGGTTCGAGTCGTTGACGTTCCGAGCGGCTTGATCCATTGGCTTTTTTATGGTGAGTGTTCAGAGAAGTTGTTTGGATTAATTCCTCAAGCCAAGTTTCATCGGATATCGAGGCAGAATATGAATTCTACTCACATAACTCTGACGTCTAATTACATAGCTAACCTTTTTTTTAGTTGTGTTTGCTGCACACCATACTACGTGGAGCCAGCTATCACTTTACATCAGGTGAGCCTCCTCTCGCTTTGCCTCATTCTAAATAATTATCTTCTTCACTGGCACTAAATGTAAAGTTAGAAGCATTTCATATACATTTATTTTTTTTGACGTGCATAAGTGTACATTGTGTTACCTATATTATTAAATGATTTCACTTTGACTTTGACTTCGAATATCTCGTAATTGATTAACCAATAACCAACCTATCTTCTTTAATACAAAAAACATTGTTTCTGGATAAGAAAAAACGTTTAATTCGTATTTAGCCTGTTTAATGATAAAATATCTTGAGACGGAATAATGAATGTCCTTACTGCTAGGTTGTGTAAAATAAAATAAAAATAGTCTATATTCGAGTACTATAATAAAGATAATATTACTCTTCTCTGCTACTATTTTCCAATGTTTCGCCGCTATCTCTTTATACTCTCCATCCGTCTTACGAATTTTCGACCAGGTCACGTGTCTTGACACGAGTTTAACATTTTTTACCCATCCCAAAAAAAGTGTACAACGCCGCTACAGAAGTTTTCACTTCAAAAATCAAACACACTACATGCAATACTGGTCGAGCGAGTTTGCTCATGCCGAAGCCGCGTACAAATTATTTAAAGAAGTCTATTAAGTATGAGAGTGTGCCATTATTTAATCAATTACCGTCTAAAATTTGTAATAATAGCGCGTTTAACCAATTCAAAAGGGCATTAAAGATACATATCAGAATGAGCCTAGTAGACTAAAATTGGGACGGCTGATGGCGACGTGTATCTCGTTCGTATATTTAAGTTTCTCATGTAAATAAAAATACATTTTTTGTTATGAGAAATAAAGTTCTTTAAACATTATCAACCGTTCCAAGTTCACATTATAAGTAGTACCCGCTAAGAAACGCTTACAAAAGAGACCCGCCGATTGATTCGGTTCGCAAATGTTCACCAATTCGTCTGCAGTGCTCGTTAAAAAGGGTGCGATTTTTTTTTAGATTGCATTTCTAAAGATTTGTATGAGTTTCCTATTACTTTGGGGTTGTTATTTAGTGCAAATATTGACGTATTTTGAAGCAGGTCTACCTGTATGAATGTAATGCTTCGTAACTACCAACTACTCGTAGTTTTTTTTTCGGTTTTCATCAATAGATAGTTTGATTCCTTAGGTGTTAAGTGTATCTTAGTGTAATTCATTATGGTTTCCAATTGACTGAAATGCAATTATGGTTAAATAGTTAGCAACAGTGAAAACTCCGAGAGAGCGTAAATATGATGGTACCTACTAATTTTTTTTTAAAAATTAAGAATTTTAAGTCTCGGAATGATAAATGTATTCCTATGTATAATTGAAATCGTAAAATAAATAAATTTCTTGGGCCGTAATTTGTCAGTAAAAATGAAACCGTCTTTCCTTGTTCTAGAATTTTAGTGTCTGAATTGGAATAATTTTATTTTTTTAGTAATATTTTAATTCTTGTGCTATTTTCGTTCATTGCTTAGGTACTGCAATGAACGAAAATAATACTCCCTGGAATACCAGCTTTGTTTAGAAAGAGAAATAGCCCGGCTGTGTCATTGCATAGTAAAAACATAAACTGAAGCTTTTGCAAGATATTTCACGTTATTGTTGCTTTTTTTGCAAATTTCCAATAACTTTTAAGAATCATAATTGATTTGATTTGTTTTGTTATACTTTGAAATAATGACTTAATGAATATCGTACCAATCAGAGCAGAGCAAATGCCTCCAGTGGGGTCGAGGCGGCATCTAGACTTTTGACAGTGCGTACAGGGAATGTGGGACAGTTTCAATTGGGTATCGAATGGAGCATTGTGGTGATTAGACGTTGGACTGAGTTGGATCGAGTAAATATTGATTATAAGTGTGTGTAAATGTTTGTAAAAGTGAGGTGCCTGGAACCAGCTGCTCTTTATAATTTAAGCTAAAAGTTATTTGTAGTATTAAGAGGAAAGATTGATTATCTAAATTAAATATTTTACGTTAACTACTCGTGTCGAGCTCTTTTATGCTCGCACTTTACTCACATGACTTTCTACACACAATTGTAATACATACATATTACGGTTAAAGAAAAATCTTTTATTTTTACCGAAGAATCGTAATGTAAGGTACCATATACAAATAAAATACACTGCCTTAGTCAAGTATGACTGTCGTTATTTTTAAGAAGAAATTTTTTACAAAATAACATGAAACCTTATAGTAAGTTTATATGAAAGATGAAAGTATTATGTATTTAAGTATTGTGTAAAAATTGAAAGGCCAAAAGCCGAAGTAACTTAAGTTACATTCTTTAAGTTTACTATACCTAGTATGGCACCCGTAGCGTTCATAGCGACCTCTATAAAGCGTGCAATACAACACTTTCGGGTAATGTCTGCTTGTTAGCACTACACCAAGTTAAGTTGCTAGTAAAACATCATTGCTCTACCCCTACTTATGTCTGTATTTTGTATGGCGAATCCAATGTTTACGTATACGTTGTGAAGCTTTAAATAATGTTTCATCCGTTCCGCTTCAATTAATTAAGTTTATTGTTTTGTAATTTTAACAAGCAACAGTTGAAAATATGTATTAATTACGATAAATTAGAATGCAATAATAACTAATTCTATAATAAATAAATAAATAAATAAACATGTTTGTGGAGGAAAGGTTTGCTCCTCCAAACTAAAGAGAGTGTATTGCCAGTACTTCTCTTCCGTTCTACGCTCTTGATTTGAGAACTGGCAGTAAATGTAAAATTAGAAGCATTTCATATATACATTTTTTTGACGTTCATAAGTGAACATTGTGTTACCTATATGAATAAATGATTTTGAATTTTACAGGGGGTTCCTCCACAAGCCATTTACTAGCCTGTATGCTCTTACGGGCGAAAGTTTGAGATATCCTTCGAAGTATAATATCGTGGCAGTGATTAGTATTACGACATTGTGTTGATGTTTTTATTATATGACATAATGAAAATTAATATGACATTTGCATGCCTATTGAAGTTATACTTCTTTTGACGCTTTAGGGAAAAATTCTGTGAGTGCATTTTTACGATGAGCGCGCAATCCGTCTCAAAAAACCCTGAATATCTGTTCAAACGTCGGTAAAACAGTCTGGGTCGCTAGTTGGCGCTTGCTCTGTTTTATCTACAAGTTGCATTGTTGCGTGTTTATTTAAACCAAAATAATGATTTCTAAACGAGAAAACCCGTTCCAATGTGATTAAAAACATAGTGTTTATTGTAAAATATCATAATTAGTACATATTATATCGTTTCGGAAAAAATGCAGTTCGTAGAGGGAAAGTGTCCCTCTAAAGTGCCCGAAGAAAATTATTACGCCAAAGAAGTATAACTTTTAACGCGTGTACATAAGCACATACCCGTTTTTTTGTTTTTATATGGCTGACAGTGCGGATTTTTATAATTGATCGATCTAAATGTACTACATAATCGTATATTATAGGTGCTTTAGTTTATTGCTATCCAGCTCTCTCAGTAGCAGAGTCTGAAGTACGTATGTCTCACAGAGTATTCTGGAGATGCTCAACGCTTCTTCAGAAAAAGGGAATTCATTGGTCAATTTGTCCACATTGTTCATAATTTTTATATATACGGACAACAGATGTCGCTAGCCGGAAAACTGTTTTTGCCTGTCATGTTTCCATTCAATTTTCTTGCGCTGTTCAGTGGAACATCTACAAATTTTCACAGACAAGTTTTAATACTTTAAAATACGTACAGCGCGTAAAAGTTTTGTAGAATTAAAACTTTCAAGAAAATAATAATTTCGATGTGGCTGCACAGTAATGGTTTCTTTGAAATAAATGTGGATTTTTAAAATGAACAACTATTTATGAAATATGTTTTATCGACGAGCGGTAATTGCGCTTTCGTCCATACTTTTATAGATAGAGGATTGGACAATATTTTTATACGAAGATGTTGGAAGACAGTTATAACCTTAAATACATCATTAACGGCCAACTCTTAAGGTGGGCCCAGCTGGTGGCCTCGATTAGCGATTATCAGTACGGATTTTGTCATGGTCATTCGCCTGGTGAAGATCTCTTTTACCAATTCTTAAAAGGCCGGCAACGCACTCGCGAGCCTACTGGCATTGAGAGTGTCCATGGGCGGCGGTATCACTTAAAATGAGGTGAGCCTCCTGCCTGTTTGTCCCCTGTTCTATAAAAAAAAAAACCTTACACATAAGTGGGCAGAAACAATTGACACCAAGTAAGATTAGACATAGGGAAAGCCTTCGATCTTAAATTCACCTGCTGTGCGGACAGCACTGGGTGTCCATGGGCGGCGGTATTACTTAACATCAGATGGGCCTCCTACCCATTTGCCCCCTGTACTATATAACAAAAATGCAGATGTACAATCGGTTATAGGTTCAAATGATCACCCATTTGTTCTTTCCTTTTTCTGTCTTTATGGTAACACTATACATTTTATGCGGTTTTCATGATAGATACCTTCATTTTCGTTAATCCGTTAATAATTATATCTACCTATTAGCACCAAAGTATAGGAAATTATTAATAAAAAGATTTCCTTTATTTTATTGTAGTCTACCTGAACTCCAATTTATGTTAGACGAAATACGTTTTGTACGTGAACCATTTAAAGTTATATTGCAGTTCGAGTGAAAGCTTTTTTCTATGCTTCACGTGGAAAATATAAAATAATAATTTAAAAGGTTTTTAAAAAAAGGTTTATGAATTTAAAAACAGATACAGATACCTTACACTGGCGTTGCGTAGAGATGTGGGGTCTCTATGCATCTTCTACCGCCTTTACAGTGGAGAGTGTTCAGAGGAGTTGTTCGGTCTAGTACCTGCAGCTGAGTTTCATTATCGGATGTCAAGGCAGAATACAAAATACCTCGCCATCCGTCGTTCGACAACTGAGCGTTTCTTTAGGCAGTTTTTGCCGCGCACCACCACTATCTGGAACCGGCTGACCACTGAAGTGTTTCTGAAACAATTCAACTTAGGGTCCTTTAAGAAAAGAGCGTACCAATTCTTAAATGGACACTCACATTGCAGGAAGGCTCCATGGTCCATGGAGTGTCCGGAGAGTGGGTCGGTGATATCACTTAACATCAGGTGAGCCTCCTGACCGTTTGCCTCTTATTACATAATATTTTTTTTAAGTTTCGATAGAGATGTGCAATATTTTGATAGATTTCTTTTTCTTGTCATAAGTTTAATATTGTATTCAGTCAGCTTCTGTTGTCTTCAGCATTCCATTCCTGCTGTGCATTTCCAGCCATTGAGACAATAAATTCAGCCTTGCTGTTTTTGCAATATATTGACAAAATCAAATGTCAACTGTCATACCAACAAACCGAAAACACTGTGTTATTGTCTACAGTTGGAAACTACTTATACTTGCCATAAAATCCACAAACATTTCCCTTAAAGAGTTAAGCTTGAAATGTAAAACAGCAAAGTTTGCCGAGTGATGTCGTGTAAATTAGCCGAACAATGCTCAAAGTACAAAGTTTTGAAAATGTAAAGTACGCTTCGCAAAATTGTATACAATAAACTTTTTCATTGTTATGAAGATAATGTACTTGGTTTATGGCACTTTAAATCATTTACTTGGAGTACTTCCGATCACTTGAAACAAAGACGTCTGCCAAAGCGATTTCAGTGGGACTCTTATAATTCAGGAAGTTTGAATAGACGCCTAGTCGTTTCAAGAAAGAACGTGTTTAAAGCACTCTTTGCGAATCACCACTTCATCGAACCAACTGTGACTTCTATAACCCCTAGATGGGGCAGAGTCCACTGTGTATCTCCGTCGTGTTCGGTCTTGAGCCTCGTAGTTCACCTCGCTCCAAGTCTTTATGGTTTGTCTCATCTGCATTTGTACGTCGCTAAGTTTACTTGGTAAAGCCACGCTTCCGCTTTCCTTGATTTCCAATCAAGCGCCTGCTTAGGCAAATCGAACCAACGGTCAGTACAGTTTTATACTAACTTTCATTCGCTGTAAGAATATCCAACTCAACCACTGATTTCTTCAACTGTTTCTTTCATTTATCGATTTAATTGATACTGGTTAAAAATAGATATTGTTGTCTAAGTTGTCTTGTTCTAAATAAAATGCTTTTAAATTGAAATCAAATAGAAATAATAAAAAACGTTATTTAACTTAAAAAGGACATTTAATTAAAAATAAAGTGCACTAGCCCTCACACCAAGTTTCCCTGTATCGTGGGCAGCTAGTACTAACGGTACATAATAATAATTAGCCTTTACTGCTGTAAAATACTTATCATAAAAATGTGAAGTAGGTACATACAAATACTCATCTTTTTATTTGTCTTCCTCGTTTTCTTTTGTTAAAGCGAATTTGTTTGTCTTTGTCATATAAATTTATAATGTCATATAATTTATTTATTTATTGCATTTTAGGAAGATTTACAGTATTTTAACAGAAGGTAAATTATGATTACAATAAAATAAAGTCAGTACTAGTTACAAATCTCCACCTATAGATAATCCATAAATACCTTAAGGAGATAGGAGGAATAAAGTTAACATTTATGAATTTATAATACTATGAAACAATTAAAGAACTTTAGTAAATTAAAAAAAAATAAAAAATTAAATAAAATTAAATATGACTATTCTAATGGAAATTCTAATGGAAATACTAATGGAAATACTAATGGAAATACTAATGGAAATAGCTGGATGTGAGTGTGCGTCTCACAGAGTCGATGGAAGAACAGAAAAGATCGATATCAAACTGGGTTGAATATTGGTTGTAGGTCTGTACACTTCGAATCATAAATGTATTTTTTCTATAGTTGGTATTAAGTAGAGGAATTTTGAAAAGAGGGCGGTGTCTGAACCATAATAAGTCAGTTCGGAAGTTGAACTTTGCTAACATCTCCGGACAATCAACGAATCCCCTAACAATCTGTAATAAATAACATACATCAGATATATTCCTTCGAATTTCAAGGGGCAAAAAATGGTAACGTTGACAACGGTGATGGTAACCATCAGAACGCTGGTGGGCCTTAAAGTCAAGAAAACGAAGGAACCGTCGCTGGATATTTTCGAGACGAGCCTTGTATTCCTGGTATTGAGGATTCCAGACTTGTGAGGCGTACTCTAGGTGACTACGCACAAAAGAACAATATAATATTTTAATAGTTTTTAAATGTTTAAATACAGCTGATGTTCTAATGATAAAACCCAAGGATTTAGAGGCTTGGGAAACTACACTATCAATGTGTCTATCGAATAGCAATTTATTGTCATGGATGACCCCAAGATCCTTAACTTCTACTAGTCTAGAAATTGACTGATTATAGAAGGTGAAATTACCTATCAATGGACTAGGTTTACGGCTAAAACTAATGTGATGACATTTAGACACATTGAGTTCCAACTTGTTTAGGACACAATAATGCTCAAATCTATTCAAATCGGCTTGCAGTAGGTTAATGTCATCCGTGTTATGCACAAACTTAAAGATTTTCATATCATCGGCAAACAGTAATATTTTAGAATTGAGGAAACAATCACCCACATCCAGTGTGAACAGAATAAACATTAAAGGGCCCAAGATCGATCCCTGAGGAACTCCTGAAGGAATGGAGACCCACTTAGACAAAAATCCTTGCAGTACAACAGCCTGACAGCGATTATCTATGTAGGATGCGAACCATCTGAAAAGGTCACCATGGATACCTGCAGCCAATAATTTGCATAAGAGAACACTGTGATCAATTCTATCAAAACATTTAGTATAGTCCGTGTATATCACTTCAACTTGACCACCACTGTCCATTCCCTCAGTAATAAAATCATTCGCTATTATTAGGTTCGAGACGGTTGATCTGCTTCTGAGAAAACCATGTTGTTCTACCCCGAAAGAAGGTTTAAGCGCCGCATATAGATCATTGTGAACAAGTTTTTCAAGAATTTTAGCGAATAAACATAATTTAGAAATAGGGCGGTAATTCTCAACATTAGATCTATCGCCCTTCTTAAATACAGGTGTTATATACGCTCTCTTCCATATCTTCGGGACTATGCCTTCTGAGAGCGAACGCTGAAATATAATGGTCAAAGGTACTACCAAGCCAGACGCACAATTGACTATAAAGACTGGGGGCAAGAGATCAGGACCACCACCCTTACTTAAATCTAAATTACGAATCAGTTTCTCGACCTTCGCATGTGTAACTGACACAGTAGAGATGCTAACGGCACTAGTACAACGAACAGGACTATTATTAACATTAACAGTGTCATTAGGTTTTAGAAAATTAGACTCAAAATAACTTGAAAACAGGTTAGAAATACCTACACCAGAATCTGCAGTAGCACCAGTTGTTTTGTAGAACATAAAATTGGGATAAGAGTTGGACATTTTTTTGGATTTTACATACGACCAAAAGGTACGAGGATCGCGAACTATAGAAGCCTCAATTCTGTCTATATATACCTCAAAGCACTTCTTTTCTACTGTGATTGCCCTTTCACGCAGAGTTGAGAATGATAAGTAATCCGCAATGTTACCATAAGTTTTGTACTTACTGTGATATTTATATTTTTCCTTTAGTATTTTAATCAGAGCAGAACTATACCATGGTGGATACAAACATTTTGACACAAATTTGGACGGAATAAACTTATCACGTAGCTCATAAAGTTTATCATATAATAAAGTCAGTGCTTCGTCTACAGTACAGTTAAACAAACAAGAATGCCAGTCTATCGAATTGAGAACTGATGTTATAGAATTAAAGTCAGCGCGGTTATATAAAAATTTTAAGGTTTTAACTTGTTCTAGAGTATGTATTTCAACAAATTCTATATCTAAAATTAATGATTTATGATGTTCATCTTCTGAAACCAAGGGTGACATACACGCTTGAACATTCACAGGTGAGTTAGAGAATATAAGATCCAGTATTCTTTGATTAATATTTGATTGTGCGTTATATTGACAAAAATTACAAGTATTAATAATATCAAGAAATTTTTTCAGATAATCAGATTTGTATTCGATAGGTATCATTTCAGTAGACCCCTCAGACCTAACCCAGTTGATGTCATCCTTGAAATTAAAATCACCTGTTACAAGAAATACGTCCGAGGGGTGGCTCAATACTAGTTCACCTAATTTATTCGAAAAATTTAACAACTGTGTTTTATAAGAATTGCCGCTTCCTTCATTACACAAATAAACCGTACATAAATGTATATTATAGTTTATAGAAGGGTTCCTACGTTTCAAAGTGATTGTCACCCAAATGTCCTCTGCTGAGCTCCTCCACTCCGACCGCTCAACAACCATAAGATCTTTCCGCACCGCTAACAATACTCCTCCACCTAGTTTCTGCGCTGTCCGCGCATAATCACGATCTCGTCTCCATATTATGTAACGAGAATCAAATAATTCACTGCTTAAAATACTGTCAAGAAGCCATGTTTCAGTGATTGCAATAAAATCATAATTATTTAACAATAAGTTAGCCAGAAATACGTTCGTTTTAGTGCGCAGCCCCCGAGCATTCTGATAGTAACCAATAAGACTTTTGAACTTAATCATTGAAGAAACAGACAATAAAAACAATATATTTACCTATACTTATCGAAGCCTTCATATAGGATAGACAAAGCAATATAACCAATAAATACACCGACTCGCCATTCAAACAAACTAAAATATGTACAATTCTATTCAATAAATATTTTACGTAAGCGAGACAATAGGTATACTTAAATGCCGTAAGCAACGTCTTGAAATAACAAATAATCGATCTTATATAAATAGCGTTAGAATCATTATTGGTATGCACTCCATTAGCAAATAAGCAAAAGCAATTCAAACCTGTTTCGATAGTCAACCCACAACACAGAACAATGAATGAGAAAAAAACCGTACCATGCCGTACCATCACACACTCACCGCCAGCTGTTCTCAACATGTTAAGTGCAGAGAAAAATAAATGTAATAAGACCTTATGAATAACAATATAAATAATAATGATTATATTATTTTGGAAATGTCTTTTACATTGCGGATATAAATTATTGGTGAGGTGTTGTCCTTCCGTGTATGAATTACAGCTCTCTTCACCCAAACGTATTGAAAATTATGATCTTTGGCCACCTTGCGAGCTTTGTTCAGCAGATCTTTGTTTTTGGGAGTGAGGTGGTCGTTTATAAATATTTTATGATTGCCATTAAGGCCCAGATTGGTACATGTTATAGACGATTTCGATCTGGCTAGGTCCTTGACTTTGGTTCTTGCTGCCGCGATGAAATCTTCCTTGGCGTAACGGTTTAAGAAGCACAATATAATTGGCTTTGGTTGATTACTATCTCGCACTGGCACGCGAGTAACAAAGTTAATTTGATTTTTTTGGACCGTATAGTTAATTAATTGCCCAATAGAATTAACTATATCGTGTAAGTTTTCCTTATCCCTCTGGGGAACTCCTTTAATTATTAATAACATTAACAATGTATCATAAAATAAACACTTAAAATCTAACAAAACTTTTCTAACTACATTCATACATCGCAAGCATGAGTTGGTATTTCTTTCGTACTTGCAAAGCTTTAGCTATAAAGGCTTTATATAAAGAAAATGTTAAATAATCTATTTAAATGCAAAATGCAGGTACTCAAATTAGCAAGGTGAAGCGATTCTCAGGCGGCGACTAACAGGCAATTTGCGATCGCTTAAAGTAAGCTTTGAAGCAAACGATTGGTATATTAATTTGTATTTTATAGAAAATGTATTGAAATTGATATTTTCTTTGTAGTATTTAAAGTTATTGATGTCGAAAGAAAGGTTATTGATTGGAAATAACTTTAATATTGGTACAGATCTAAATATAATTTAAACATGAATAAAATATTAGTTAAACTAACCTATTAATTAGTTGTAATACAATTTAAAATTGAGCAGTGTTGGCCTAGTGGCTTCAGCGTGCGACTCTCATAACTGAGGTCGTAGGTTCGATCCCCGGCTGTGCACCAATGGACTTTCTATGTGCGCATTTAACATTCGCTCGAACGGTGAATGAAAACATCGTGAGAAAACATGTGTTAGACCCAAAAAGTCGGCGTGTGTCAGGCACTGGAGGTTGATCACCTACTTGCCTATTAGATTTAATAATGATAATGATACAGATTCAGAAGTCTGAGGCCAAGACTTAAAGGTTGTAGCGCCACTGATTTATTTATTTTAATACAATTTAAAGGCCGGCAACGCACTTTCGAGTCTTCTGGCAATGTTATAGTCCATGGGCGATATCACTTAACATCAGGTGAGCCTACTGCCGGCTTGACCCCGTTATATAAAAAAAGTTTTCTGCGTTATTTTTCACTAAAGTACTAATTTGTCGCATCACAGTATAAACACAACTTGACAGGAATACATAAATTACTAATTAGCGACCCGACTTAAGTTCTGTGGCGGTGGTTGTATGGATGTTCAGATATATATTAAATTAAAAACTTTGTTTGAAGTTGGGTAACAACTGGCTTTCATATTACTAAGATAACATTAGTGGTAGTGGGGTTACGATGCTGGATTAATATAAAAATAACTCACCTTCACTTATTGAAGAGTTCTTAAATCTCAGTGACACTTATGTTATTGGACATTATCGGAAACGAGAATGTTACATTTTATGAGTGTGTTAAAACTAAAGGGCTTATATTGGCTTCAAG
Source organism: Pieris melete (assembly GCA_963693345.1). Taxonomy (NCBI): domain Eukaryota; kingdom Metazoa; phylum Arthropoda; class Insecta; order Lepidoptera; family Pieridae; genus Pieris; species Pieris melete. The sequence goes on from CAVNZK010000003.1 coordinate 1,520,370, forward strand.
TGTGCGATGATTGCTTACATTTTGTTTACGCTCCTACTTATTTACATAACTACTATCAATCAATAATAAAGTATTCATAAATGACGTAATAATAAATGAAGTTAGAATTTGTATTAGTATATTCGTAGCCACGTAGCAACATAATGTTTTCATGTAGCATGTAGCATAAGTGCTACACGAAAACATTACCAACGCGCATGGCATCACTACGATGTCTACATCAGTTTTTCCTTACCCATTTTGTGCCGTGCCCGACTTTACCCTTACTAAAATTCTTGGGCCAACCCCCGTTCAAAATACATAACTTTTAATTAAAATTACAATGTCGCTAAAGAAACATAAATAATATGTATTATATTTTTCCTTTTTAGGAAGAAATTACTAGGAAATTGTTAACGATACACATAACGAAAAACTTTTATTGTAATTCCAAATAATTTTAAAAGAATTTCGAAAACCCCCCTTAACAATCAAATTGCCCTCCTGTGGGGCGTGGGTCCCACGTTGGAAAACACTGGTCTACATTAATACGTTTTATATTAATACTCTCTTAAAATATAAACTAGAAAGTAATGTAAACGCTAATTAATTATATAAGTCATAGTAAGTTTTGTTAATCGATCAATTAATCAAATCGTAATTTAGTCAATAATTCCATAAATCACAACTTATAACGACTGGACAGATTTTGATGATCTATAATTTGTAACAGTCTCGAGTATAATAGAATATATAATTCAAACTTAAATTGAAATATGAATAAAAGTCGGTAAAAATAACAAATGACAATAAACAAAAATTAAGTCTCAACTATCTTATTAAAATAAACTGAATCTAATCTTAAAATACGAACGACGCTCCATACCTATTATTAGCAGATATTGGTTCAATGGAACATTACCATAAATCGTGGTGAAGCTCATTCTGGTCCGGACGTAATGGTTGAGGAAATTAGTGTAAAAAACTCTCGCGTCATCTGCAAGAACCGTTCGGATGTTATAATGATGATATCATTGTTATTACAAGCATTTATTTACTAGAATATATAATAAACAATTTCCTATCGACACATTAATTTTTTTTATATACAACAGGGGGCAGGAGGCTCATCCGATGTCAGGTGACCGCCGTCCATGGTTCTCTAAATTCCAATGTGCTCGCGAGTGCGTTGCCGGCCTATCGAGAATTAGTCCAAAAAATTCATACCAAAATAAAATTCATATCATATATATTAGCATATATATTTTAACAATTTTAAAAGAAATTTTTGGATACCTGTTATTACTAAGCATTTTTGAATCGATGTACTCGTATATATGGCAAAACTAAATGTGAAATTAATAATGTAATTCCCTATTAACTGTATGTAAAAAAAATTACAAAATAAGCTACCATTACAGATTACTCCAATGTGGATATTATTTCTTTTTATAGAAAAAGCAACACAAAATTAAACAGTTACTGATTAAAATTTTTACAAAAGAACTATTTCTTAACTTTGTCAGTATACTCAACGGACAATTAAAAACGTCTGTTTATCTATGCATTTCATTAATTATTCCCATATATTGTGTACCATTTTCAAGGTTAGTTTTCGCTGAGGGTACGAGTAGTAACCGCGATCGATCGCCGTGTTTGATTATACTCCAACAATAATCCTTGTGCGCCAGTCTATGTAAATCAGAAATCTAGAAGACCCGTTCTCTTTTGGCCGTATGCCCAAACGAATAATTGTTTTGAGTACTTTAATTGCTTAGATATTGGCTCTGGATCTGATTTACGCGGTCCATTCAGGACACGTGATCAGGCTTTAATACAAACGAGAGAAGCAATAAATATGCAAATCGCTCACGCTCGAACCTACGATTTGGATCTCTATTCCAAAGCGGTAATTGTCAATTTGGTTTCTCTATTGTTATTCCTAGAACGGGTTTTATCCTTCCATATAATTTTTGGATTATACCCACTCTAAAGTGTCGTTAACAGAGTAATGGAAATAAATGTTTTTGTCGAAAAAGGTACGAAAATTGTGAGTTAAAAACATTATTTATTAACAGCTGCGTCAAGCTGTAAGCAGAAATATTGTTTCTTCATGGTGTTTTGCGTCGCTTGTATGAGTAATTACGCACATACATAACGTATTGATTGATTACGTAATACATATGACACAAAACGTTAATAGATTACTAGAATCGACGATGAAGTAGCATGCTTGTTTAATGAGTATTAAGAATATTCATAGCGCAAAATAACCTGCATTATAAGCATACCCCACATACACACCTTCACGTACATACCATCACTTTAATACCATCACACAACACAGCCAACTTAGGTATTACTTAGTTAAGTGTATTGAATATTTTTTATTGTTTTTCCCTTTTGTAAATATTATGTTTTCCATCTTTGGCTATATTTTTGGTGTCATTATTCGGTTTTTTATATATATTTTTTGTTAGCTGAAGGATCACGAAATAAATAATCTCTTCAATCCAATACCGTCTTAGAGTTAAATTTTGTCGGAGACTGATTTCGATCGAAATATAATTTAAGAATGATTATTAACACGTAAAAAATTAAGTTGACGTTTCTTATCGTATTTACAGGCATGGTTGGTGATAGGGACTGGTGCGACGCCATCTTGTTTAGACAAGCGTTTTGGCGGGTTTTTGAAATTATGTTTTATTTAAATTTTTAAAACAAAGAGTCACGAATTAATTATTTGACAATTTTAAATCTTGCCAAATAAACCATTAAGCATTTTATCTAATAACAAGCAGAATTAGAACACAATAAACATTATTTTGGCGAAGCTTCAGATTGCGTAAGTTACGTACACTATTATTGTGAGTGCCTATTAAAAGCGTTGCTGTGTAAGCTGATTAATAATTAAGTGCTACACTGTAAAGCAATCGCTCCCCTTTCCATTCGATTATCACCCTTATTACGCTTTAACTCTGACTTTTGAATTTATTTAAGTGTAAACATCAGACGTCGGTTATGACGTTTTGAAATAATAGTTTTCTCTCACTATTAATTTTGTTGACGTGTTTTATTCTATTTTTTGTGTTGCGAACTCACAGCTAACACATAATAATTTATTGCATGAATATGGCACAAAAATTTGTAATGTGGTACAATCGTAAATTCGCATATTCTGCAACACACAATGGCGCGCAAATTTGTCTTTCTAGGAATTTTACATTTGACATTATTAGTCATATGAATTGGTCAATTCTTATATTATTTTTATCGTACATGTCATATCATACGTTATTAAATTTATATCAACTACACGGTCTCACGCAAATAATCATTTATTAAATGATACATTTTTTCCAAAAGTAATACACCAATTCTTAAACAAACGACATTTAATACCTAACTAAATTGTTACTGCTAAAAGTCAAAGCCTTCCCGTTTCTTAAAATATTTCCTCACATCCTCTATGGTATGGTGGAAAATATCAATATTACTAAATATAACCCCTGAAATATTACAGGCCCCTAAAAATCAAAATGAATTGCATAATAGTGTTCCACCCTCAACAATTGATCGTTAAGACCTAAGAATGAAATGAGGTTCATTGTGGCGCCCTCTCCCTAGGGAGCCTACCCTTTATTCAAACTAGAAAGGGCTTGCACAGAATAGTTGGCATTTTATAGACCAATTTGATTTTCATTTTGCATTAGTGCTATGATAATAAGACTGCATTGAATCGAAATTCTATCATCAGACCGGATTTTAATCTAACGTGTATAAAAACATACATAATTAGGGGTTATGTTTTTTTATAGAAGTGATAACTTATATGGTAAGTAAGCCCATGGACACTAAATGCCAGAAGGCTCGCGAGTGCGTTGCCGGCCTTTTAAGAATTGGTACGATCTTTTCTAGAAGGACCCTAAGTCGACTTGGTTCGGAAATACTTCAGTGGGCAGTTGGTTCCACATAGCGGTGGTGCACGGCAAAACGAGCTGGGTCTGAATATCCATAATTGCCCCTCACACTTTAAAATCGATTTTCGTTTAGTTTTTATATAAAATATATTATTGTTTTGTTTAAATTCTTTTAATTATCTCTTGTATGCTATGTTTGCCTTGAAGTGCTTGTCACATTGAAATTTGTTTTTTATTTTCATTGTACCGATGTATCAGTGTACCGAGCGTTGACAAGCTTTTATAAATATCTATGGCGTAGTCCAAAGTCTACTACAATGGGACTCAACCCAGCCAATAATAAAATAATCGAGTACTCTAAGTTTATGTTATTATTGTATACAAAGAGTAAATAAGAGAGCAGTGTGAGACTAGTGGCTTCAACGTGCGACTCTCATTCCTGAGATCAGACTCCGGCTCCCCGGCTGTGCACCAATGGACTTTCTTTCTATATGCGCATTTAACATTCGCTCGAACGATAAAGGAAAATATTGTGAGGAAACCGACATGTCTTAGACCCAAAAAGTCGACGACGTGTATCAGGCACAGGAGGCTGATCACCTACTTGCCTATTAAACTGAAAAATGGTCATGAAACCGATTCAGATATCTGAGGCCCATACTTAAAGAGGTTGTAGCTCCAATGATTTATTTTTTTACATACATTATGAGTCATATCATTATAGTCAATTCTTATATAATTTGTGATAATAAGATATCACATGATTAAATTTCTTCCATTCCTAACTAAACTTCCTATAATTCATATTTTCAATTATTTATTTATTTATTTGCTTAACGGTATTCCTACAGCTACTTACGAGTATTATACAATATTCAAAAAATTATACTATACACAAGCCAAAAACGGAATACACATTTAAACACACACAAAGCACAGTTACACCTATACAAATACAAAAAATACAAAAAAAATATATAAAGAATATATTATGTATTTATAATAAATTCTAAATTCTAAGATTCATACTTCATGAGGAATAACAAAGCCATTCTATCTAATAAAGGATATTAGAGTTTTTATATAATTTCTTAAGCATTTTTTAGATACATTAAATATATCTATTTGCTGGTAATTTATGTTATAATTTGAAGGTATACGATGCATGAGTTACGTAAATAGTTTGTATTAGACCGTAATAAATAGGCATTTGTCGTAGACATTTGATCCTAAATACTTAACCACTGAATTAATGCGACAATATTGCGCAACACTAAAACCAAATGTACGAATAAAAATGTTACGGCAAAACATGCTTAACGAATGTATAACAAGTGGTTAGCCAAGCAGGTAGAAAGTTACGTAATTAAATTTATCGGAACAGTTTATCCAATACGGAATTTACTCCTTTGTTGCGGAACTTTTATTAGCTTTCGAGTTTTAACCTAAAGCTTCACGAATTATTTGGATCGTGTTTTGTTTTAAACTCATAGATATTTAATTGTACGTGGGTGAGGATTTCATTACAATACCTCTCATAAAGTAGATATGAAAAAGTTAAGATTTATTAAAAATTGCGATAAACGAAAAAGAACATGTTTTATGTGATTATAAACTACAATACTGCACTGTTACTTGCCTAAGATTGCTTGTTTTTTTTATAATAATATATATATATAAATATAGACATTGTCCTTAAAGCCTCAGCTAGCATCGGAATACTGGGCGTTGACATATCGAATAATGTTCAGTGTCGCGGTCATCTGGAAGGAAAGGCTAAATTAGCCTCAAAAAAGCTTAGTGTGCTCAGCAAGACGAGACGGTACTTCACTTCGGGCCACCGCGCTCTATATAGCGCAAATTCGGAATACTGTTCTCACCTGGGCAGGAGCTCCCCAGAACCAACTCCTTCCACTTGACCGTATCCAACGAAGAGCGATTCGAATTGTCGACGACCAGTTACTCTCCGTGCGGCTTGATCCCTTGGCGTTGCGTAGAGATGTGGGGTCTCTCTGCATCTTCTACCGCATTTACCATGGAGATTGTTTAGAGGATTTATTCTGTCTAATACCTGCAGCTGAGTTTCATCATCGGACGTCAAGGCAAAAAACAAAATACCATCCGTATCACCTCGACGTCTGTCGTTCCACAACAGAGCGTTTTCTAAGGCAGTTTTGGCCGCGCACCACCACTATGTGGAACCTGCCCACTGAAGTATTTCCGAACCAATTCGACTTAGGGTCCTTCAAGAAAAGAGCGAATTCTTGAAAGGCCAGCAACGCACTTGCGAGCCTTCTGGCATTGTGAGTGTCCATGGGTGGCGGGGTATCACTTAACTTCAGGTGAGCCTCCTGCCCGTTTGCCTCCTATTACACAAAAAATAATACTTTTGTGTTCGGTTTCTGTTAGGCAAGAGCGAGGCCCATTGGGTGTAAGATTCAAAAACGATATTTAGCACTAAGTCTGACTTTCGTTCGTCAAAACGGGAGTTAAGAGAGTTACATAACCTAACATTAGTTAATTTACATATTATATATATTTAAGGAAATAATAAGAAGCGTAAAAAAAAAACCAATCATCGCCATGTAAAACGCCATGCCACACTTGATGCCAACATGAGCCCTTCAGTTTTTACCACACTCATAAATTGTAATTTAACCTTTTTGTTCCGATGATGTCCAATAACATAAGTTCACTTAGGTTTACGAACTCTTTAATAAATTAAGTTAGTTTTTTGTTAATCCAGCGTCGCAACCCCACTACCCCCAATGTTATGTTAGTTATAAGCTCAGGTTTTAAACAATTAAAGCAAGTTGTTACCCAGCTTTAAACAAACTTAATATGATTTTTTTTGGGCACAAATAAAGAAAAACCATTAAGTAGTGCACCGCAGCCAGTATATAAATGCACGAACTTAGGAATGATTGTCGCCGAGTTATGAAAATTAATATTTCGTCTCTTTCTGTCAAATTGCGTTTACACTACAATGGAAGGAGATAATTCTAAGTATCACACTGGTTTCTTTAAACGTTTGATACTGAAATTAACGAATCATTAAATTACTATAATCTTTGTGCTACTATCGGTTCATTAGTTTATAAATACATGATCTTAAGAATGAGAATCGTCTGCACATTTTTTAGAATAAATATACATACTTAAATACTAAGTATCTACCGTAAATGCTACCTGAATTCCTTTTATTTCTCTTGACTCGATTCCCTTGATACATTGCTTCGTAGAATCTATGTAACAATTACACTCACAATAAGAGTACTGCAACGGAAACTCGTAAAGGGTATAATTATATGAAACAAACTTAAACCCCTCTTAGACTTTACTTCAAACATAATTACAAATAACTCATCCCCTTAATTATAGGCTAGGAGCCAAATTTCAAAACATTTGTTCATTATGTTGTAATCTGATTAAGTGTTGGCCTAGTGGCTTCATCGTGCCACTATATAGGTTCCATCCCCGGCTGTGCACCAAGGATTTTCTGTCTATGCGCCTTTAACACTGGTACGATGAAGGAAAATATCGTTAGGAAACCAACAAAGAGACGGCGTGTCAGACCCAAAAGGCTGATCACCTACTTGCCTATTAGATAAAAAAAAAGGAAATAGAAATCTGGAGACAGCCTTTAAATGGTTGAAGCGTCACTTTTTATTGTGTTGTGATTTACTCTGTTTTGTGCATATATTGTATTCTTTCTTTTGAAAAGTTTTTCCTACCTAAACTTTGGGACAGTATAATGAAATTAATATCACTTGAATAAAAGTGTTTTTATAACAGACACTTTCCTTGAAACATTATCTGTCTATTGACAAGAAGTTCCTTTTTAATTTTGACATATTTAAAATGATTTCAGATTCCTAATTGGACAGATAGTAATAATCATTTGCACAAGCAACACGCTAACCATTTTCACTGTGGGTTTTTATACAAATTATTATTATTTTTCTCACTATCTAATAATAAATATTAACACGAGTCTAAAGAGATCAAGTTCGTAGCTTTATAGCTCTTAGACTTTCCCCATTATTTAGAGACAAATACTGAAATTAGAGTAAGTAATCCGAGAGCCATCTGTGTGCACACGATAATTCGCAACTCCGCGAAACTTCGGCCCCCAAGCCTTTGTTATGTGCCGATAATTTTAAGTGAGGTGACGGAAGTTTCACATCAACAGAGCGTGGGGTATGGGACAAATTAAAAGCTTTTGTCTAGCTATTGTGAGTAATGAAAGAGAGTAAAGCTTGCCGATTATTTTTTAGTCTTAGCTCAGTTTGTCTGGAAGGGTTCTCTTATAAGCCGCTAACCACAAGCTTTATTGCTAGGTAAGCTTTAGATAGCTTTAGTTTTATGATTTGTGTGTGCAAGGAATAGATGTCTTAGTTATAAAAGCAGCAGAAAAGGAATGTACATTATCATGGAAAAGCTTAGAAGAAATGTATGAGCTGACTATGATAAGAGACGGATCTTCGTGGAGAATGCTTGGTCTAAGCTGTACAGCTGTACATTCTGAATCTGTCTGGGAACAAAGGTCTACGTTTGTTTTATTGTATATAGCTTGTAAGTAAAGGCAACTATTCATGTTAATTGTTTTTTGTAAACTATATGTAAATTACTATGACACTTGCATGCCTATTTTTATATCGCTGGAAGCCACAATTTACCAATTCGAGTTCCTCAATGAAGTCATTAAAGCTACTCAAAAATATGCTTGTTCCATTAGGTAGAGGAAGGGTAAAACTTGCTGAGTTTCTTACCCATTCTTCTCAGAACAAGGCCTCCTGGTAGTTTTGCGAACGGATGGCGTAGTCTTGCTCTTTCGCGAATTTTGTAAACGTTTTTGACATTCATAAGAATGCCCTAAGACGCATATTGATTGAATAAACGTATTTTGATTTGATTTGAGGCTAATTTGGCAATATTTTTGGAAAGCTTGCACGACTGCACGTGTACTAGTAGGAAAATATCGAACGTATCGAATCTACTAATTTATTTGTTCGGGCATATATGACTGAATTTTTATAACAATGCTATGAATTTTAATCATAACGAAGTCGGTATTTATATTTATTTAATTTGCCAGTTTTTATATAATTTTAAATTCGATACTTGTACCACAATCTCAACACGTTCTATGTATGTCTAAGTTAGTTTAAGCTATAATTTAATGAAACTTTTAAATCATGTTGAGCAGTGTTGGCCTAGTGGCTTCAGCATGCGACTCTCATCCCTGAGGTCGTAGGTTCGATCACGGGCTGTGCACCAAAGGACTTTGTTTCTATATGCGCATTTAACATACGCGCGAACGGTGAAGGAAAACATCGTGAGGAAACCGACTCGTCTTCGACCAAGAAGTCGACGGCGTGTGTCTGGCACTGGAGGCCGATCACCTACTTGTCTATTAGATTGAAAATGATCATGAAAGACAGAAATCTGAGGCTCAGACCTAAAGAGGTTATAGCGCCACAGATTTTTTTTTAAATCATGTTATAGTAAAAATCTTAAATTACTTATTATATGATAATTCTAATTTATTGCTTTTGTTTCACACAGAACTGAAAATAAACATTGTATCGTACATTTCTGAAGCTAAGGTATGAAAAAGTTTACACCTGTTAAAACAATTCTGTAACATTAATATTTAATAGGTATGATGATATGTTAATAATAATAATGAAATTAAAAGAATGTGCTCCCTTAACAAAGCATCAATAGTCCCTATAATTTTCCACCACCGGAATAATCCCAAAACAGTTAAACGAATCTACAAAATTGTTAGACTTCCCGAAATCCATTTATATCATCCCTCAAAAAGCAAAATACATCAAGAATAACCCGCAAATAGATAAGATATCCATAAAAATTATTGTGTACACTTGGCTTAGTTGCAACAGTGTACCAGAATCATGAATCGATCCTGAGTAAACATCTACCAAACATAATAATAATAAAGTTCATTAACCTCTTCACAATATTGCACTTTACAGGTTTACATACTGCAGGTATTGACTAACTTTGTGAGAGGCTGGTGCCTATAATAGGAGAAATCCTGTAGTAACAGATCTCCAGCCTTCCATCATGGATAGAAAATACACAAAGAGATGACTATATACTATAACTAAACAAAAGTAACAAACAAAATGAAACTAAAAGCATGAATGATTGTCGGTCTGTGAATATGTGTGGGTGTGTAAATACGTGTAAGGGTGAGTGAAATAATTTAATTTAAAGTCTTCCTCAAATGTCAATGGATTGCAAATTTTCTGTTGCATCGTAACCAAGGGTTTTTAGAAATTTAGAACAGCCATTTTGCACTTTTTTTCTGGCTGTGAATACTTAAGAAGAATTAAGTATTATAAAAATATTTTTGTATTTGAAAAAAAAAACCCGTTTAACAAAACTATTATAAGGAAGTTTTACGCAAGAAATACTGAATTATATATTCTATTATACACAAAATGGCTGACAAAAACATTATTTTATACAATGACAACTATTCGATGAGATTTTCCGCCATTTCCGTCATAGATTCGGATTATCCGATTTCGGTTAAATTTTCTGGAAAATTGTATTGCTTACGGAATTTATTAAACACACGCATTTAATTATCTGCAAGTAATTGAATAAATACTGTTTATAATATCTTTCCAGCTATTACTTATGAGCAACTTTTAAATAAAATTGTGTTTTCTGAATCGTTCTACTTTTTCTAGGAAGTCTACCGCTTTCAACTTATGGCTTTCAATTTGCCTGAAAATTTCTTAAAAACTTTGTAATGGCGTATTTTTTAATTTTCTACTTGGGATTGAATCTGTCAAATGTAAGTATAAATTCAGTCGAACGTAACCACCAGTAGAGCTTAGGTCGGAAAGCAAAAGAAATAACATACACACTAATACACTATCACTTTATAATGCACAGATGAGAACTTGGAGAAACTGATCGTGGATGGTAATACAGAAGGCAAAAGATCACGTGGCTGTTTACCAACCACATGGACCATCATGGACTCATCGTCCTCAAAACTGTACTCATAAAAGAGGCGCTGGACAGAAACCAGTGGAAGCAGATAGTCCACTACAGATGCTTCCTTGCTGATCACGACGCTCAAACATGAGCTACAGATTGAAGTGAGAGACACTATAACTACTCCGTTTCGTGAATGTTTCTTTATCACTATTTTGTATGGAATTCCTCCAATAGAAAACATTCCTTCAACCTTTGATTGAAACGTGAATCTTCATTAACATTCTTTCTCTCACCACATCCGTGTAACAGTACTACAAAATACGATATTCAAAACCGGAACCACATAAAACGAAAAAATTATCCTAAATCGTATGAAGCCATATTTCAGGGAACTGCAATGAATAAGCGAACCACAGACGTCCCAAGTCCCAGAATCAATCCCGGCTTGATTTATGGCTTTTCCTTTTTGCCCGGGATAGTTTTTGTCATCCGGTAGAAATGTATTTTATACGGAATTGGAATTTTCTATTCAGATTTACATTTTACAATTTTAATTTGACTAGCTACTATTCTCACTGGAGTCAAAAGATTAAAGTTAACTGACACAAATAGACGCGCGTCATATTACTATGAAAGTGAGATTTTCAGTAACAATTGTCTTATCATATTATATGCTGTGTTTAATATGAGTGTTGGCCTAGTGGGTTGAGTTAACTGAGGTCGTAGGTTCTAGTAATTGCAGTACATCATAGACAAAGACATAACATTTATTATTAACAAAAATAGACACACATAATAACAATAACCAAAGAAAAAAAAGAAAAAAAAAAGGTTTCCCTTTCGGTTCGTTTCAACTTTGAAATGTGTCATGCGTGCGTGCTGTAGTTGTAATTGACCCTGGCTCAGCATTATCCTGAGTAGTAGACTGTTCCACAGCGCTGGTCTTTCTACCAGAGACCACAGCAGCTAGTTTCTCAGTCGTAAAAAAAGACAGAAAAGGAATGTAGTAGAAAAAAAATTATAATATTAGTAAAAGTTAGCAGTGTAAGTAATGAATACTTTTGTAAGGGTGTACAATAAATAAAATTAAATTAAAAGTTTAATATAAGAATAATGGTTAAGAAGTAGATAATTTTTTATTGGGTGGAACTATGAACTTGAAAAAATTGAAAATTACCGCTACAATTACGTATTCTAATCTTAAGCCCAAAAAAGGCGGCGTATGTGAGGCCTATTATTAATATTAAAAAAAACAGACATAGAAAGCAGGCCTTGACATGTTTAAATTGCAACTATATTAATCCATCTCTAGACATTCAGCTTCGTGAACGAATTGTTCAATTGCACCCGCTTCTGTCACTGATTACTGAATATTATCTGTGATTCTGTCAAGTTAAATATCGAACTGTCTTGGATATTGTGCCTCTAGGGGACTGTACTTCAAAGATTGGACATTTGAAATCCTAATCTGAGTATATTCGTACAATAAAATTCCAGTGGAGAGAACTAATCTATGCAAGCTAAAATGGTGTATGGGAAGTAGGAACTTTTGATGTCTTTAAGGCAGACAAGAGGCATTTCAATTTGTTGCTTCTTTACTTGAATAACCTTCTTATTGTCCTGTTGATGATGAAGAAGTTTTGCATTGAGCTCGTTTCATTATCAGTGTCTATTTTTTTTTATAAAGGAGGTGAAAATGCACAAATGCAGGCCCGCGGGCGTATGCAGTCGCTACCGCGGGGAATGTAAGGATGGTTATCTCTTATCCCTCTGCTAACCAGAGGAGAAACCCGACCCACTAAAAATTCCTCCTAGGCCCTCCATATCGCCTGCAGTGCCAGACACAAGTGTCTATTGAGCCAGCTCTGATTAGAACACTGTGGGTGAATCAGTACGTGAGGCTGTGTCTCAGAAGTCTACCTATCAACAAGGGTTAACTAGGCAAATTATTTGATAATACTATTTGTAATCCAACAAAAATAATCCAAATAAATCGTACAAAAACACCCCACTTTTCAACCAAGCAATGGAAACAGCTAGCATTAAGTGTCGTTAAATTATGTCACATCAGAAATTAAAAATTAATAATTTATGTAGTTATTTTCTTAATGATGTCATACAGCTAAATAGAGGATATTAGTATTGCAATATCTTAAATACGCTGTTACGGTGTTTGCATATGTCCCGCGGTTTTTCTGGTGTTATTTTTTTAATTGTATGCTTAATGTGTCTTCAAGGGTACTGACAGAGTTTCAAACAGTGCCACAGTGCTCGTATATAATTTTTGCTGCATATACTTAATTTTCAAAGATAATATTTAATGCGCATAACTGTGCTGTTCAAAGGAAACCGCACTCAGGCTAAATGTATTCAAAATAGGCTTAAATATCAGAGTGCAGCAGTTGCAAGTATACATTATTTATGTCCGCAATAATCTTGAGAGCCTTCTTAGCTGGTTTCATAATATACGAGCTGTTCTAGTATTTGAATTCTATTTTATAAAATGTATTTGCTCTTGGCTTAGCCTTATATAATATTAATATGTGTTTATGTTGTACTTTTCTTAACTATATAATACAGCTAGTATTAGCATTGCAATTGCTAACGCGAGAATTTGGTGTTTGCATATGTCACGCGGTTTTACTAGTGTTTATCTTTTTTGTATAAGAAAGGTAGTCATCTGATGTCAAAATACCGCCCCAATGGACAAAATCCATAGAAAGAATGTAGGCAATTAAAACCAATAGTAGCAGAGATTGGCACTTTTTTCATTCTCTTATAACATTGACGAATCGTACACTTTTTATTACATTCATGAAACGCTAAAATATACTTTTTTATGGAACAGATGGCTCAACTGATGACACCACTTTCTATAGACACTCACACTGTCATCTCAGAAAGTCCGTTGCAATTTTAATAATTTGTACGGTACATTTTTGAAGGAACATACGTCAATTCGGTTTTCACAAGATGGGACTATTTGACAGAAAATTTTTACACCTCAATTGTTAAAATCCAACCATAGATGACGTATAACTTGACCATCAAACTGTACGTACTTGTGCGTTTCGGAGAATTATCACCGTTGCCGGAAACAAAATTTTTAATGTGTATTCGAGTCCTCCAGTCAGTCAACTTTCTTTCTCATTCTCCGGAGACCGACCTACTTGTCGTATGGGTGTGGCGTATGGGTGTAATATACTATGATATAAAAACATACTTAGTAACGATGTATAGCAAAAGGTTTTCTGGTAATTTTATAACAATCACTTAAATGTATAATAGTTTTAGCATATTTTCAGTAAAAATTTTCCCACGCTGTACACAAAGTAATTGGCTCTTCGATTTTTGTTGTAAAGCTCTCGTAATTATAATTACTTATAGGTTCTTTATAAGATTAACATAAAATGCATTAATTAACCATTCACAGCCAGCTACCGACGCGATATGAATTTAATTAAAATTATGGTAGAAAAATCTGTTCGAGACACATTAATTTCTTGAGTAATTAGTTAGTCTTCGTTTTGCCAACTGGAAAATGGCTTTACTCTAACCTGGATTCAATTACAGAATAACAGATACTCAATTTAAATATTAGCATCGAATGCTATTAGACCTCATAGCTTTACGCACTTTCGTTTAAACGATGTTTGTGTTAACATTGCCTTTGCGTCTCTAAAGGTGCGCTTACACGAGGGCAATAATTGCTCGGCAACACGAATGGACCGATCTGGAGCAATTAATTGAGCAATTTCAATAAATTCAATAAATTTCAATAAATAATTTCGGCGATATTGCTTCTAATTGCTCCAGATATTTCATATCGCTCAACGTCGCAGATACGAATTGACGAATATCCAATGGACTTGGAAATTCCTAGCAATTTTTGTATATGTCTCATTCGCACTTGTTTGTTTTGCGGCTTGCCGTCTTGCTTCCGCGGGGACAGCGAGAGGTCTAAATAATAATAATTTCTAATTACTTTATTCAAAAGTAATTCAAAGTATGTTCGTGACATTCTAGTAAAGTTTTTGAATAATATATTATCTAATTCTTGAAAAAAAAAACAATTAAATCAAAGAATTAAAGAAATATTAAAAATATAATAAATTAAAAATTTAATGAATTAATTATTTTTTTCTTTAATTGTTTAATTTTATTTTCACAATGAAAATTGCGGCCTCTCTGCCAAAAACGATCGCACCCAGATTTGACGTACCAGACGCCTTTTCCTTTTCTTTCTTTTTTGTTTTTGATTAATAATAAAAAAAGCGCTACAAGCCGCCGCAGCAAGAAGAATCCCAAGTAACACGTAATCTGTATATTCACTGAAGTAAAGACTGATTTACGTTTTAAAGTCAGACTATCACTTTAAATCAGTTTTGACTTAGTTTAAATGCTTTTCAGTAGAATGTGGTAAAATTTATAATGCATGAAGCTATTGTATGGTCTAAAAAATAAGGTTAATTGGCTTATAATCATACTAAAACATTAATTACTTTTAATATACAGCACCTTAAACAGCATTTACACTAACACAAAGGTTAAGACCTTATATTAGTAAATAAGAAAACCTAATACATTAAATAAACGTTGTCGAAATACTTTATAGTGAACTTAGATTTATTAACACATTTTTAAGATTAAACGCATTTTTATAATCTTTTCTTATGCTTATTTACAGCTAAGCATTAGCCAAACATTTACTAAAGTTTTAGCTCTGTTATCTTCTTAATTTATTGTTACTTTAAAGCTTTCAGCACTATTTAGATAAATAAAAATTTAATTTTATTACTATAGGTCATAATTTGGCCATAAAACCATGAGTAGTATGATTATTTTCATTTGTGCGTTAGTATATATATTATATACTCATTAGTAATTTTATGTCGCACGTGTCACGTTGTTGTCATGAATAAACAGTGGAAAAAGACTAAGAGAACAGGTGGAGTAAAGAGAAAGATAAAAATGGAATACTCAAATTTTATATCTGGTTTAAGTAATGAAAAACGTGTTCCAAACAATGATACTCTTGATACACAAAATACAGAACAATCGGTAGTTGTGTATGAGCCAAGCACCGTTCAAGAAGTTCTAGCAAGTGGTTCCGTAGTACATTCAAGATTTGAAAATGAAAATATTGAAAATGATTATTGAAATCTGGTAATCCTGACATTGCAAGCTGGGTTTCTCTTTGGGCTTCATAAATAGTGGGGCCGGTATCTATGTCGCTATGCTGCATCATAATTGACAATTCCTCGTCAGCATCTTCATAGGTTAAAAAACCCGTCCGTTTGACTTAACAAGGCAACACTGACCAATCTGCGCGAGGCTTGGAATTTTCATTCCTTACTAATGCAGACTCATTAGGTCTTTTTGGATATCGCAGTTGACGCTGACTTTCCCACCCGCTTGGAACAATAAACAGTTCAGTTGATCCCCTTTCGGTCGTTTGCACAATTTTAAAAGGCATCTGAAAAAAACAATTGAGTTTATTTAGGACTTAATAGAGAAGGTACTTTACCTTAAAACTAAATAAGTACCCGTATAACGCGTGCCCTCAAAACGTATTTACAAAAAGTTCCTTTAATTACAATGTGCGAAAAATAAGATTATAATATCGTGTTTCAATTCGCTAGGTATTTTATGTAGTGGCACGCTTAGCGTAGGAGTATACCTACCTTAGTAGGTAATCTACCTTATTATTCCTTTCCTATACACACTACAACTAAATTGGTACCTGTAAGGGATCGTGATCACGCCGGTGTTTAAATTAATTCAAAAATAAAATACACAATATTTAGCAAATGAGCGCGCGTCGTCACAGGGACAGGAATCAAGTACTACTAATGATTTAATGAATAGAGCTCGTTCTCTTGGTGCAAGTGACGTCACGTTTTGTAGGCGATTGTTGTTTTATCGACTTTAAGTCGCACGTCCCGTTCGTTCTATTCGGGCACATGATTCAGGGAATTCCCCAACTCATTTATTGTGATTATGATTTTATACTTACACTTGGCAAATTATCTAACTGGAGACAGATAAAATATGAAAGACGTGGAGTAGGGTTATGTAATTACGTTATGTAATTAAGGGATTCTAAATTATTATTTCGGTACCCTGATTAACACTATAGCAATCCATTTTTATGACGTATAAGGGTAATAAACATTATAACATGCCTAAAAAGTGTTACTAAAATGCTAAAGATATCACTTAGATATTTTTTATGTAGGTTGAATGACTTAAGCTATTTTTTTATACTATAATAAGACTGACAACATTAAAAGACACTAGTTGAAAGTTTAGAACATTAATATAACATGACGCCATTTGCTTTCTGTTTTCTCGAACATAAAAAATAAAATTATAACACACATATGAATGAAATACTACTTATTATATTTTTCTTATAAGCGAAGTATCGATAGAAACAATTTTATACGTTAAAATTAATGAAATCGTTAAAAAATTACAAAAGGTCAGCTGATGTCGATTCTAAATTTGTCCCTATTTTTTATTAAAAAGCATTTCTGTGACGGCGCGTGAATTATAAGCCACAAACATATATATATTTTCACATAAGACTAATACCCCCAACTCATTTGCATTCAAAACAAAATAAAATTGATGTTTGTCTTACCTTATGATAAATTATTTTCAATGAAGACACATTAAAACGTCTCCGCACAACACCAATGCACTGCAATACACTAAACGAAATATATATAATCAATTCGGACATATAAGTTTCGATAAGTTTTTTCAAATATTTTTATACAAAGAAAATAAAACGTTCAGCCTTAGAATAAAACGTAACTTTGGCATTGTAATTCAAAAAGCTGTATAAAAGCTGTACTAACATCTAAAAAAATGCTTTTTACATTAGAATATGCTGTCTCACAACTTTACTAATGTCTGTCTTCAATAACATTATAAGCGCTGGTTAGCAGCACTAATAATATTTAAAAATGCTCAAAGCCGTATTATTTGGGGCCCAAATTGAGCTTATATGACACTTATAAACTTATAAACGGCTGATATAGTGCTACATATGCTGCTCATATACTGTTTTGCACGTAAGTCCATGCTGTTGTACGCTTCTTATAATGTTGTTTTGTGTTACTTGGGATGTCGTCCATAGCGAGCTGTTATACCCCTAAATTGTAAGCCTTAATGCTAACACAATATTAAAGACGGTCATGTCATCATAAGCTAAAACAGTCATGTCATCATAAGTATGGGAGATAGACACCATCCATTTGGTATTAGTCAGTCTGCTTTGAGAACTTATCCAGAACGGTTGTTTTAAATCAATCCTAATTACGAGTATAAAATCTTTGTATTAATCATTTCAAGTTAATAAACATAGTTAATTAAAATAAGTTTTTTTTAAAAACTTAATTCCAAGAACTCGTATAACATTTTGGTGGCAGCGGTGGGATCCGGATATTCCAAGTGCCGTTCCGCAGACTCGCGCCGGATCTCGCGTAATCCAAATCGTAGTCCGTTACCATACTACGAATCCAGTGAATCTTGTGAATAGTGAAATAATATTCAGTGCAAATAAGTCCTGTGAAATAAATCATACCCCGTAATACACTGTGGTGGTCCCAGAGAGGATCTGTGCTCAAGAAGATCAATATCCTGCCTATCTTCGAGTTGGAACCACTCACCTTCGACGTGCCCCAACGTGTCCTCAACCTGTCCTGGACGCGTCACTGACATACCCTGGGAAAAGAAACATCTACCTGTGAAGGAATCAAATTAAGAGATATAATTACTCGCTACATATCACGTATCGGAATGTTCCCAGCCGTCGCCGTCGTGTTAATTTCAGCCGCCCACGTAGTATATACACAGTAAGTCTTTGGTCATTGTTTTGTTTAGTTTTAGAGTTCCGTTGGTCAATTTGTAAAACCCTTCTCGATATTTTAAAGCGTATATCGTTAGTAAAATATTTGTAGTTATATCGGCTGAGAATCCTTTATCTTAACCAACAAAGGATTTATTTTTCTTGTTGTTGAATCTATTATGCTAGGACCACCCAAGGCTGAAGAGACCTCTCCTGAAAAATCGGACGAACCCGTAGAACCAAAAGGTCAAACTAAATCATCCCGGCAACCATCTCCATCCTCTAGAAGTACCAGATCTAAATCCAAAACTACTGAGATGGATATCAATGCCCTTCTTAAATTTATTAAGCCTTACGATGGCAGTAGAGAAAACCTTAACG
The DNA here is from genome assembly GCA_963693345.1 of Pieris melete. Lineage (NCBI taxonomy): Eukaryota > Metazoa > Arthropoda > Insecta > Lepidoptera > Pieridae > Pieris > Pieris melete. The sequence continues at coordinate 1,539,492 of CAVNZK010000003.1, forward strand.
CTTTTATTATTAAATGCACTAACGCTATGGACCTGGCGTCAGATGTTCAAAAACCAATGCTTTTTAAGTACATTATTAATTCCTTAGAGGGAAAGGCTGCTACTACATGTGCTATAAAAGAATTTAATGACTGGTCCCAATTAAAAGAATTCTTAAAAACCCAGTTTAGTGAACATAAACACTACACACATTTACTAACTGAGTTACAGGAAAGTAAACAAGGCGTAAACGAACCGGTAAGCCAATTTTCATTGCGTGTCGAAACGTCTTTATTTAATTTGTTAACAGAAATCTCTTTAGGTAATTACCCACAAAAGGAGATACCAGGTCGTATTGCCTCTATGGAGGACCTGGCCCTCCATCACTTCCTCATGGGTCTATTACCTAGACTCTCAAACTTAGTTAGAGCTCGAAATCCTAAAAATTTAAATAGCGCAGTAAACTTAGCGATGTCTGAAGAAAAGATCCAGAATAGCCAATTCGCAAAACGATCAACCAGTCAAAGTCAGCCTCACCCTAATAACAACTCTAGGTCCCAAAGTAACCAAAATTCATCCGGTGGAAAACCTAATTACAACTCTACAAATAAATCCTACCCAAAGTTTTCCTCAAATTATCCAGCTAACTCCCAATCGTCCAAGCAACCATCCTTATTTTGCAGATACTGTAAAGCTACGGGCCACGAAATTAAAGATTGTGAGCTCCGTATTGCCAACAACAATCGCCGCAATCAGAAGCCTGGCAATGGTAATTATTCCTATCCCAATCGGGTGTCCCATGTAGCTGAACATACCGATGAACCTGATGATGATTATCCTGTTGAACCAGAATCTTTAAACGAATAAACGTCTCGACTCGGTGTTGCACGGGACGAGCCTTTAAAGTCAACACCCCTAATCCACAATGTCCTAACGACCCTATCCTGGGTAACCAACCCCAACAATCGCGTCGTTCTAACTCTCAATATCCTAATGACCCTATCCTGGGTAACCAACCCCAACAATTGCGTCGTTCTAATCCTAAACGTCCTTACGACCCTATCCTGGGTAATCAATCCCAACAATCGCGTCGTCCAAATCTCTCCGTCCAAATTCCTCCACCTCCTAATGAGGGAGTTTATGAAGTCAACATAGATACAACAAAAAAGTATCTACCACATATATTAATAGAATCGCAAATTTCCGATATCCCGTTATCTTTGTTGGTTGACTCTGGCTCTGCCATATGTTTATTAAAAGAATCTAGTATCCATATTAACCAAAAACTATATAAAGAATTAATAAAAATTAAAGGAATAGACCCCGGGGATGAACCAACACAAACCGAAGGTCATTTCCAATTAAAACTAAAAATATTTAAAACAAAGTCCATTCCTTTTAAATTCCATGTTGTTCAAAACATTAATTTGCCTTATGACGGTATTATTGGTACAGATTTCTTAACGGAATTTGGTTGTAAAATTGACTATACCCGTGATGTGTTAAAGATAGGTAAATACGAGATTAAATTAATATTTTCCGAACCATTCCTCGTCATTCCCCCTCGTTCAGAAGCTGTCATACAGTGTACAGTTCATAAAACTAACCTTAAGGAAGGGTTAATTGTGGATCAACACATCTCAGAAAATCTCCTCATATCTAATTGTATTGTTAAGGTAAGAGGTAACAACTGTGTAAATATAACCGTAGCAAATACCTCAGAGTCCCCTGCTAATGTAAAAACTAATTTAAATCTTAATATCACACCGTTAGATTCTATTTCATATCCTATAAATTTAACAAGTCGTGATATAACTCACCGTACTGATGAAGTCATTAATTCATTAAGATTGAGTCATTTAAATATAGAAGAGAAAAATGCTCTTATTGAATTGTGCTCAAATTTCTCTGATATATTCCATCTTCCTGATGACCAACTTACCTATACTTCCGCTATGGAACATCGTATTAAAACTAGTAGTGACATTCCTATTCACACTAAATCATATAGATTTCCGGAATGCCACAAGAAGGAAGTAGAAAGGCAGATCAATAAAATGTTAGACCAAAATATTATAGAATCCTCTTCTTCTCCCTGGAGCTCACCCATTTGGATAGTACCAAAAAAAATGGACTCTAGTGGTGAAAAGAGTTGGCGCATTGTGATAGACTATAGGAAGTTAAATGATGTCACAATCGGAGAAACTTACCCAATTCCACAAATATCCGAAATACTCGACCAATTGGGTAAGAGTAATTATTTTACCACTCTCGATCTAGTTTCTGGTTTCCATCAAATCCGTATTTCTTCTGAGGACGCATCCAAAACAGCATTTTCAGTCCCGCAAGGACACTTCCAATTTAATCGAATGCCGTTTGGGTTAAAAAATGCTCCCTCAACTTTCCAAAAACTCATGAACACCTGTCTTACAGGCCTCCAAGGTTCCAGGTGTTTTGTTTATCTTGATGATATCGTCGTCTACTCCTATGATTTAACCTCTCATATCCATAACCTTAAATCGGTATTCCAAAGAATTCGTAATTACAATTTAAAAATACAACCTGCAAAATGTGAATTTCTTAGAAAAGAAGTCACATACCTAGGGCATATTATCAGTCAAAATGGCGTTCAACCTAATCCAGCCAAAGTCAAAGCTGTCACAGACTTCCCTACACCTAAATCCTCTAAAGATATTAAATCATTCTTAGGACTCGTCTCATACTATAGACGGTTCATACAAAACTTCTCCAAATTAGCCAAACCCTTGACAAATCTACTCAAGAAGGATGTACCCTTTTTATGGGAACATGCCCAACAATTGTCGTTCGAAACTTTAAAAAACCAACTTGTTTCCGCCCCTATATTAGCGTATCCAGATTTCTCCCAACCATTTATCCTTACCTGTGACGCTTCGAACTACGCCATATCCGCCATTTTATCCCAAGGGCAAATAGGCCAGGACAGACCCATAGCATTCGCATCCCGTACAATGAATAAGGTCGAATGTAATTATAGTGTGACGGAAAAAGAATGTCTCGCCATATTATTCGGCACTAAAATATTCCGCCCTTATCTTTATGGTAACCGGTTTACAGTTGTAACAGACCATAAGCCTCTGCAGTGGCTTTTCAATTGTAGGGATCCGGGATCCAGACTAATTCGTTGGAGACTCAAACTAGAAGAGTTTGAGTATGACATAAAGTACAAGAAAGGTAAAATAAATTCCAACGCCGATGCCCTTTCTCGATATCCGGTCAATCCAGTTCAACCGGAATCTAATCTTGAAAAAGGAGGAGAACCAGTAGATAGAGACCTTATGGATCTTTTAATATCTCCGCCCTCATTCCATCCGGAAGAGTTACTTTCACCGAACTCTAATCCAACCACCCTAGATTGTAATGATCTACTCCCATTACCTGAATTAGAATCTAATTCTAAATCCTCTGAACTACCCAATCAAATGACCGGTTCACCTGTTCAAATCCCTGAGGTTACACCTCAGTTGCCTCAAGAGCAACCAACTGGTCTAAACATCTATGACGATCCGATGCCTTCTACAAGTGCAAACCCAGATCTTCCCGTCGATGATTACCCTACGTTCCTGAAATCTATAGCAAATAAAGATAAAAATTTTAATGTCGATATCGAAGAATATAATGAGAGTTTAATTAAGACAAACTCCAAAGTAATCCTAGTTCCAACTTCCATTGATCTAGACGAATCTAATCCTTATGTGCTAGATATTTTAACTGACCCCGAAATCTTAGAAAAGGCTCGGAATTCCGAAAAAGAACTTTTCTCTTTTCAAAAGATTGAATTTAATAATAAAATGTATTATTTCATATTTACTAAAGTCCATCACTTTGACGAAGCATCATATCCCGAGATATTCCAAACCCTAAAGAATATTAGAAATGAGTTAGTGATTTTCGGCAATACAGATGAAATTGCCATATCAGATATGAAAAACCCGTTTGAAAAACATTCATTCATTAAAATTTACAACATACTATGTTATCTTTTTCATAACGCTCAAATAAAAATCAAAATATATCATAATAATATCATATACCCAGCTCCTGTTGAAATCAAAAAGATCCTTTTCGATAATCACGACATCCCTATCGCTGGTCATTTAGGTTCGGTGAGAATGTACGACAGAATTAAACAATCGTACTATTGGAAAGGGATGCGTAGTGATATAGAATCTTATGTAAAGCAATGCAAGTCCTGCCAAGAGAATAAAGCACTTAGGAAATTAAACCGTGCTCCCATGCGAATAACAAGTACTTCAAGTGAACCATGCCAACGAATATCCATGGATATCGTCGGCCCTCTCCCGGAAACGGGCCCTGCTAAGCTCAGGTTCATTTTAACATTTCAAGATGACCTTACCAAATTTTCGAGTGCTTACCCAATTCGTAGTACTACAGCTGAGGAGACAAGTGAATGCCTACTCCATTATATTTCCATCTTTGGCATACCCAAATCGATATTAACCGATCAAGGTACAAATTTTACATCTGATCTTTTTAAGAAAACTTGCGAATTTCTTAAAATCAAAAATCTGTGGGCCTCTCCCTATCACCCACAGACCCAAGGTGCCCTTGAACGGAGTCACTCCACACTAAAAGAGTACCTCAAATCCTATATCAATAAGGAACAATCAAATTGGCCTCGTTACGTATACACTGCAATGCTTGCATATAACACATCGGTACACTCGACAACACATTTCACACCCTATGAATTAATATTTGGTAATAAACCGTTTATCCCAAATTCCATTTTTTATTTATTTATTTATTTATTTATTTAATAACAGCACAATGGCCAAACTTAGACTAAAAACAATAAACAATACAATAAATACAATTAAGATTTACAACACAGGGTAGCATTACCCTCTTATCCCCTCCAGGTACACTCTGAAAGCACAGTATACCACCCCCATAAGCTTCCCAAACAGGTCGCTCTCCGGTGAAGAGTCGAGAAACCCATTAAGCAGTGAGAGTAGCCGGGGAATGGGCGCTTGTTGTCGCTGGACAGTGCGAGCCGAACGCACAGCGAAAAGGTTATGTTTCCGGCAGCGGCAATATTTGTCCGGGACGTATAGCCTCATGATCTCTCCCAGCAAGTATGCGCTTTCCGTTTCATTCTTAATTACACTCAAACCAAACCTGACCACCGAAAAATCCCTACGAAGCTCTAATGAATTATACCCTAACACCCCCATCAAGAACTTTGTAGGGTAGAGGTAAGGAAAGAAATTGTATCTTCTTTTATACAGATTTCTCAGGAACTTCTTTTGAACTCGTTCAATCATATCCCCATAATACCTTTCATAAGGGGACCATATGACGCAGCTGGTTTCGAGAATTGGCCTTACTAATGATGAATATATCACCCTAGTGGCAGTGTCCGTCAGACCAACCGAATTTCGCAGGACAAACCCTAATCTTCTAAAAGCAGCATCCGTAATCGTCCGAATATGCTCCGCAAATGAAAGATCGGGCACGAAAAGGACACCCAAGTCGCGGACTCTGTCTACGCGCCTAATAACTTTCGATCCTATGCCATAGTCGCAGAGTATTTTATTCGGAGAGGCACTAAAGGTCATCACTTCACATTTGTCATAGTTGAATTGGAGTTTATTTAATTCACTCCAATGCAGCAGATCATCCAAATCAAGTTGCATACACAGACGATCATTGTCAGTCTCAATTATTTTAAAGACTTTAACGTCGTCAGCAAATAATAGTATTTTGGAATATTTGATAACGCTTGGAAGGTCGTTAATCATTATTAAAAATAGTAACGGTCCCAGGTTTGAACCCTGGCTAATACCAGAAATTGTTGGATAAGGCTGCGAGATATATTGTCCATATTTAACATATTGGTTACGATTTGCTAGGTAACTAGAAAAAAACTTAAGCAGAACAGGTCCACACCCAATTGCGGCCAACTTTTGGAGAAGAATGTCGTTGTCTACTCGATCAAACGCTTTGTGAAAATCCAAATATACTACATCCACCTGACACCGCCTATCAATTTCACGCGATACCATGTCAGCCAAAGTCAATAGATTAGTATTAACTGATCTGCGTGGAAGAAAGGCGTGCTGGCAAGGAGTGATGTGGGGAATGCATTTAGGCAACATTAATGAGTGTAAGGACATTTCAAACACCTTCGCCAGCGTACACAGAATCGCGATAGGCCTGTAGTTTTCAGCTCTGCTTCTACAATCAGCTTTAGGAACTGGGGTCACGCGGGATGTCTTCCATAACGTTGGGTAGACCCCTGAATATAAAATAATATTGAAAATATGCGATATAGGCAATATTAAATATTCTGCCATTCCTTTAATTATATAAGCCGGAATCATATCTGGACCCGGAGGTGTATTAGATTTTAGTTTATTTACACTACGCATAATAACTTCTGTTTCGAAATTTTTGATATCAAAATGATTAGAGTATGCTTTTGGATTATGATTGGCAGTTTCTGGAATTAGTTTCGGGTGATCTGCCAGAAATACCGATTTAAAGTGACTAGCAAATGCCTCTGCCGCGTCACAACCATAATATTCAACATCATTATAAGAAATTGCAGACTCTTTAGCTTTTGGGTTTCTAAGAGAACGAATATATTGCCAAAATTGCGTAGGTTTATTAACCAAATTTAATGAGATGGTATGTAAATAGTTAATGTTAGCTTTGCGAATGTCGTTCTTAATGATTGACCTAAGACGTTTAAATTCTAAACACGCGTTATTATCATTAAGAAATTTCCACTGCCAATGGAGCTGCGCTTTAGTTCTTAATTTAGCGATGATTTCATTATTAAAATATACAGGGTAGACCCTTTGTTTAGTTAACTTTCGAATTTTTCTAGGAAAACATTGATCAAAAGAGCTATATAGAATGCTATTAAAATGTTCCACCGCTTCATCGACATCATCAATAGCAAGTAATTCTCTCCAGTCTACGTCCTGTAGAATATAAAATAATGACAGAAAATTTCCTTTATTAAAGTTCCATTCATTTACGTTAGTAATATTCGATGGTTCACGGGTTTGCGCAGGCTGGTAAAAATTGTAATTAAGAGTTACTTTTAAGGGTGGATGATGAGCGTCAATTCGGGATAACTCATCACCTGAATCTACCGCTACCACATTCACACTGCTGTAACTCGACTCTTTACCGGTAAGGACTGCATCTAATACCCTGCCGTTCTTATTCAATATTTTATTGAACTGAGTTAAGCCCATTTCAGCAAGAAAACAGTTAAAATTCATTATACAACTTTCACTACAGCTATAAAAATTGAAATCTCCTAATATTAAAATCTTATTGCTATTACTAACTACCTTTACAATATTACTTACATGATCAAACCAGTTTATATACAATTTTTCAGAAGTTGAAGGTGGTAAATAGACAACACAAACGTATACGTACTGGCCCATAAAATTAAACCTAGCCCAAATATCTTCAACATCGCTGCTTTCAAATTCAGGTAAACGCGTCAAATGTAAGGGTGATTTTGACAAAAGCATAACACCTCCTCCACGACGCCCACGGTCTCTGCGAATAACAGACCAGTCGCCATCCATGACTTCGGCGTCACATACAGTTCCATCCAGATTTGTTTCTGTTATAGCGACCAATTGAACACCGATAAGCGTTATTAGGTTCGTTCTGAATGTTAGTAATTTTGTTTTAAGGCCTCTCACGTTCTGATAATAGGCAACCAGAGTTGATTTTTCATTCCTATTATATAGTGTGTTTATTAAGGGAGTCCTATTTTTCTTTTGGTTTGCCACGAAAATTAGTTTTCCAAGGCTTGACGCATATTTTATCCGCCCAGCTCTCTTCCGCCATGACTAGGTTGCCACACTTGGCAGGAACTCCAATTTTAAATGATGCGTAATTTCCGCGGGCGTTAAGAGCTTCTACAGAGATATCTTTGGTCGTACAGATGTTTTCAAGGTGCTCACGAACCTGTTCAACGTTTGTCCCATATTTTAAATAAAACAAATGGTAATAACTCATTTTCTCTGAAGCCTCGAGAGTTGTTGACCCCGGCCGAGCAGTACCTCGCACAAGATAACGAGTGCTCAACCGTCGACGATTGACCGGCAATTTTACCTCCGTGCAGTTTACATGATTACAGGAATTCGTTGATCTCTCTGTGTTATTAGGTGATTCTATATGTCTCTTAGGAGCTGCTGGCTTGGGCAACTCCTTCACCTCATCGATGGGAGAGGTATGAGTAATTGGAGCCGTAGATGCATTTTTGCGTTTTTGCTTCCGATTTTTCTTGGTTGGTATTGCATGTAGTGTAGTACTTGCCTCACTTTGCTTATTTCTATTTAAATCAGTTACTATCGGCTGGCTGGCAGTTCCAGATACGAATAGTTTATCTTCTATGATCTTTAACCGATTATTTAATACTTCAAATGAGTTGTTTAGAAGCCTCGAAATATTATCAGTTAGAGCGAAGACTGCACGTTTAATTTCTCCAGAGACAATTTCCTCAATCATTCCTCGCAATTCGGAACCCGAAAGAGATGGCAAAGTCAGCAGTTCTCGATGACGTCGCTGGTTAAAAACTATGTTATCAGTAGAAGCACGACTTGGGTAGGACATATTTAAATTGTCAAGGTTATCGTGGTTCTTACATATTGCACATGTCCACGAATTACTCTCGCTAGTACCCTCCGGACTGGCCAGTGCATTGTTAACACATCTAATGTGATACTGTCGTTGGCAAACAGTACATTTTAATGATTGGTTTACACCATCTATTATATCGTTACACTCATAACAATTCATATTTCAATACCCTTTTTATGTAGATATCCCAATTTATGTAGGTAGATAATATCAACAATATTGTACCCAAGATCCAAAAGTGGGTAGACTCGGGTCCAAGAATGTTATTATTTATTCGTTATTTAAAGATTCACCAATTCTGTCCCCTATCACGAACTCTGTAGAAATATAATATTATTACGCTGTAGATCACTAATTAGCACTTATTTATTGGTTTTTGTTTTACACAGATGTCGAACATTTTACACTTCAAAGCACTTAAATGCACGTTCTTTTGAACGGATAACACTTTCACAGCATCCCGTACGCTAGGTGATAACATAAATGTACTTTAAACTATAAACCTCAAGTAAACAGATTTTAAAATGATTAAATACGCGGACCCGATATTGTTGTGACTTGGTTGCGCCTGACTCTTCACTGTTTATGAACGAGGTTAACCAAAATGAATAGTGTAACTCAACTGAAAATGTGTATGTTTATACGTATAACCTTTAGAATGTAAGCACGAAATGTAATTGTTTTTCCGCCAAATAAAGTGAGTTTTTGAAGTTATACTTCTTTAGGCGCGTTATGAAAAATTGATTGATTTTTAATGAATCCCTAGGGGCTACTTACCCCGATTACGTCAGAATGCTCCAAAATCGCCTTAAACATTCAAGGGAAAAAGCGCTGGACTTCATAAAGAAGTCCAAAGAATCTTCAAAGTCATATTATGACTTAAATACCCGTACCATAAAATATAAAGCCGGAGAATACGTGTATCTCAAAAATCATTTAAGATTACGCAAGGCTCTCTCTCCATTATGGAAGGGACCCTATAAAATAATCAAAGTAAATAATAACAATACACTTACCTTGCTTATTAACAGGCGCCATATTACCCATCACTTTGATCAGGTAAAACCCGCGACTAAATTAGATAACCTGTAAAATTAAATCGTAATAAATTTAAATACTTACTCATAAGATATCTCAAAATATATATAAAAAAAAAAAATATATATTATATAAAAAATATATTTAGCATTTAAGGGAGTATAGTGTAGTGAAGCTTAGCATATTTGCAGAATCCCAACCGGAGGTCAAATACAACAGGACTACGCTCAAGCAATCAACGCTAGCGCAGGAATATATTTTGATTACTTAGGTACTTTGAAAATCAATAGTGCTGTTTTAAAAATTATAGTACCCATAGATATTTCACATTTTAACCCACACATAGAAAACATCAAACATGTCCTTAAAATTACGGAATATTTCTGTAATCAAACCCCGACCATTCAGTTGAATACGGATTGTTATAGTATGTTTCAACCTTTAGTTGTTCGCTATCATGACTTAGATAGGGGTTTCCAAGCAATTTCCCATTTATTAAACAATAGAATAAAACGTAGTTCTTGGTTTGGGGGCATTGGCATAGCCCTTAAACACATTATTGGTACTTTAGACGAGGACGATGCGGTAAAATATGATCAAGCCATAGATAGTGTCCAAAATGATATTAAACAATTATCCCATTTAATGAAGGAAAATATTTTAATCACCACATCCGTTTTATCATATTATAATGAAAGCCTGAACAAGATAAAAAATAACGAAATCATATTAAATAACGCTATTAATAACCTCTCGTTGAACCTTAAAAATATTTCAGAGCTCACGAATGAATTGCATATGTGGACACATATAAATAAAATCTTTGACAGCTTAGAATCATCAATACTTACATTGTCCTTCCAGCTAGAAGACATAACAAACGCAATCTTATTCAGTAGTCAAAACATACTACACCCGGCCATGATAACACCTCAGCAGTTATACCAAGAACTAGCCGACAACTACAGATATTTGCCTAACGGTCTAGAATTACCTGTTTCATTAGATATAAGTTCAGTTTATATAATTTTAAGATTATGCAAAATAATTTGTTACTATATTAATAATAAGATAATATTTTTATTACAAGTTCCATTAGTTAAAAATGACCAATACATGTTGTTCCATAACATTGCTCTACCTACTCCATACGATTCTAAACATCCTAATTCCTTTAGTTTAATTATACCAAGTAGTAAACACATTGCAATGACCAAAGATAAGACTCATTACTGCAACATAGACAACCTTGAACTCTGTATAACTACACAACCCGGAGAGTTCATTTGTGACATACCTGACATATATTCCATAGACGCAAAACCCAGTTGTGAAAGTGAATTTTTGTCTAAAATTATCAGCGAAGTTCCTAAACAGTGTGATACAAAGTTTATATTTGGTAGTCTTGATATCTGGAAACCGATACAGAATAATAGGTGGCTTTATGTTCAAACCAAACCTAACAAAGTGTCTATAGATTGTATAGATTACATGAATGAAATTAATATTATAGGAACTGGTATACTTACCATTCCCGACCGTTGTACCGCGTTCTGTAAAAGTACTACATTGACACCTAAATATAATGTGTTAAATATTACGTCACCAATTAATAACATTCCAGAATTTAACGTAATCAATGACCCTTGTTGTAACTATGCTAAGTTTAATGTTGTAATAGATAATGTATCTCCTATTAATCTTCAAAATATAGATCTTGATGAGATAAATTCGAGAGGTAAACTTTTAACAAATTCTTTTTTACATAGTTTAAATAATATCGAAAACAAACCTCACATTATTAAATATGGGACACACTACTCTACTTTAGTAATAATTATTTCATTTATTGTAACCTTATATCTATTATTTTTAAGTTTTAAACTTTTAAAATACTTAATGTTACTTTATAAGAATAAAATAACCGTAATAGATAAACTTCCCAGAGAACATGACTTGAAACACACAGAAATAGAAATAGAAGATTTTGCTCCTACAAGGACACAAATATAACCAAAACTTATTTACCCTATAAGTTTTGTCTAAAAGGGGGAGATGTTATACCCCTAAATTGTAAGCCTTAATGCTAACACAATATTAAAGACGGTCATGTCATCATAAGCTAAAACAGTCATGTCATCATAAGTATGGGAGATAGACACCATCCATTTGGTATTAGTCAGTCTGCTTTGAGAACTTATCCAGAACGGTTGTTTTAAATCAATCCTAATTACGAGTATAAAATCTTTGTATTAATCATTTCAAGTTAATAAACATAGTTAATTAAAATAAGTTTTTTTTAAAAAACTTAATTCCAAGAACTCGTATAACAGAGCGAATACTGAAATGCTCGTGTATGACAGTATTGCCTAGTTGATGAAGTTGTGCCATATCGCTCAATATTGTATTGCGCAGTATTGATGCTTGTTGCCGTTGCCGTAAATTGCTTGATGTAGTCGTGACGTCATAATTGACGAGTATTGACTGGAATTGAGCAATTTTAATTGCCCGTGTAAGCGCACCTTTAGTGAAGATATTCTTGAAATCTCTCTATCAAAAGTCAAAGTCAAATTCATTTATTCATATAGGTAACACAATGTACACTTATGAACGTCAAAAGAGAAATATACATTAAATGCTTCTAATTTTACATTTACTGCCAGTTCTAAAATCAAGGGCGTAGAATGGAAGAGAAGAATTGGCAATAAACTCTCCGCCACTCTTTATGACCGCCAAGTTTTTTGTTTTCCACAACGCAGGAGCTGCAACCATTACACCATGTTCCACATGACATCTTAAGTAATTAATAATAATAAAATAAATTAAAGACAAAGATTTGTCCTCTATCAGCAGTAGGCATGGTGATACTTTTTTGTCCCCTTGGTTCCTATCGTAAAGGGATTCTCTTGTATATACAAAAATACCGACGTCCATCCTCAAACTCTAGTATTAAAGTTCCAAAAGTTCTAGCCCTGACAATCGACAATCAATAACATTTTATAGCGAATCAATCATTGTTGAAGCTGCGTTCCTAACGATCTATACGAATTGTGTAATTTCAACTCTTTTCCATTGTACTACAGTCGCTATTTGTATGTACCAAAAAGAAACAAGTGAGGAAGCCATGTGTCACACAAAGTAATTGAATTTGCAGTTTTGATTTGTGACTAAACTGTAATTGGGTGATTAGTGTCTTGGAGATGTCTTTTCACTTCAAAATACTAATTCAACCTCAAATCCTGTCAAAAAACTTTACAATTTATTATTTACCTGGGTACCTATACGAGGCTGTCGGAACAGGATCTTGAAGACTGGCAGATAACCTGTCTTCGCCTATTATGAAGCATTTTGTCCGTACACTTGTCGGTTCAGATCGTCAAGTGTATGCATAGAATGTTTCATGGGTTTTTGTTTTTATGTTTAGCTTTTTAATAATAATATACTAACACTAGTCCGTAAGCTTATACTAACATAATGATGGATTATTTTATCTGAACAAATAAATAAATAATATTATATACATGTGTATTGTGTATAGAAATTCATGGATACCCGAATTTCTAAAAGTACTAAATCGATTTTTATACCCGATTTCAATAGATCATGATTTATGTAGATATTATGTTTCCGAGTAATGTGGGTAAACGTACATACACTTACGCGTTTGGAAGCCATATCATTGAATCAAAGAAGACACACATATTTTTGAAAAATCTAATATATAAAGCTCTCGTGTCCCAATGTTCGTTCCCATACTCCTACGAAACGGCACGAGCGATTCTTATGAAATTTTTTTATGAATATTCAGTAAGTATGAGAGTGGGCTACATCCCCCTAAATGTTAAGGGTAGTCCCCTAGTAGTATTTTTTAGACAAAACTTTTTGTTTTTGATGATACAGCATATAGACTACTACCCCTAATTTTAACCCCTCTACGGTCAGCCCCTATTATTGTTTTGATTGTTATTTTTATTGAACTAAAAATGTGTTTCCTAGAAATAATATACATTCCAAAACGACGTTTGCCCGGTCATCTAGTACACACATATTTTTCAATATCGTTAAAAAAGTTGACACACACTTGACATAAAAATCTCATCACACAGCCACAAAACGTTTTTTCTCAATGTAAGAGTTCACCTGCCCCCCCCCCCATAGGAGAGTTCCGGGAGACAGTCCAGATATTCCATAAGCACGGTAAACACAATATGCACACAACATTGAGATGGCACAAACCGACTTATGAGAGGATGTCTCTAGGGAAATAAGAGGCGTGAATCGAGACTGTTTGTTTACCTGTGTATAACACATACATACTCGTAGAACTGGATATGAAAAGTGTTTTTTTTACTGATCAGTATTCGTTATTATGAACTCTTATAACAAATACAGTGCACCAAAATACCAGCTTCTTTTCAATTCAGCGAAGGGCTTGTCGAATTGTCCATCTCCAACGTATTCTACAAGACTTTCTACACTTACCATGGAGTTTGTTCTGAGAAGTTGTTTGATCGTTTCTGCCTCATTTCAACATCGTACGAGCCATTTTATTTCAAAATTTCATCAACGCCACCTTGATTGCTGGAAGTCTTCCACTGTCCGCTTCACAAGACACTTTCAAGCGAGCGAGTATACTTCTCCCAGGCCGGCAACGCTTCCGCTAAAATGGTTGTCCGTGAGTTGTGACGACTGCCCTTTTTAGGAATCCCGTAGGATCGTATCTAATAATAATAAAGTATTAAACTGACAAGATATGTAAATTAATCAAGCTTAAGTACCAAATTATTTATATATTTTCACATATCAAGAACATGTTAGTCTACACTTATTATTATTATAAAGATGTCGAGGCATTGAATCAATCAATCAAAATACGTTTATCCAATTTAGATGCTTCTTAGAGCATGCTATGAATGTCAACAACGTTTACAAAATTCACGAAAGAGCAAGACTACGCCATCGCAATAGGCTGCAAAGCCCTACATTAGAACCCTACGCTATAATATATAATAGCGATTTCCGGCACCCATATAACGCGGTATTTGCGTCCTATAACGCTGAGATTTCTCAAGTTAAATTTTTGTAGTAAACAGTCCACACCTGCACAAGCAAACATTGTTGGTAACTATTTTACTTTATTATAATTTAATTATCACCATAGTAGTTTAAATTTAGTGATAGGCATGGTGGGCACAAAAACTTTATTGAAAAAGCTTCGTGTAACGAGTTTCTCAACAAAATGTTTCCAAACGTAACGCTGTTATCATGTATCTAGTATCATTTTCAATTTACATTAAATTTTGATAACAAAAAGGTTTTGCAACCTCATTTTCATCGAGCTAAAATTTTATCGAAGCTTAATAGCGGATCTCGTAATAGGTAACATCAAAATGCGCACATCTAATTGAATATTGTTTGCATAATGGATACCGGATGTTGAATTAATATGCAAAATCTATGGAGCAATGTGAAAATCGTGGACGGTATTATGCAAATCCCGAGTATCGGTGAAAAGAGTTCGATTTTTGTTTTGCATAATGCGATCGCCGAGGCCGTCGTCAATTATTTCAACTAGCCATTTTACGTTGGCACTGTCTTTTGGAAATATTGAAGCGAAAATAAGAATATAATATTCCTATCATCAAAATATATCGCCTGGCGAAGATAGAACAAGCTACTTGCTAAGGCATTTTGTCAAGTATTTGGACATGCCTAGTACATTGTGCTATCAATCTTTCCATACCGATTAAGTTTTGTCATGTATCAAATCACATACTATGTCATATAGGAGTCTTTTTAGCGCTGTCGACTCCGAATCTTAGATGATGGTATTACTGGATTCACTTATAGTAATATTGGTACTTAATTATATACCCTATGTAGTTAAATTAATTAACCACGAAAACTTAAATAAAAAAAACTTATTTGTCAATATTAACAAATTACCGAAGACGATGTATATTCCACCTGAGCGTCTCTTGATTGAACAAACTATTTCATTCCCATAGAATAGTTCCACAAGCCTTAATCATGTTTAGCGTTGAATTATTGTCTAACACATTCAGACATCTATTGCATTCAAAACATTCATTTAAAAGTTATCAAAGCAATCCTTTTTTAAGAAATATCACACATCCGCCATTTTGTCTGTCCTATTAATAGACAAGCCGCCATTTTGTCTGTCAATAGTTCAATTGTATATTTTAGTAAAACGAAATAAAATAAAACAATACTGTGAAAGTACAATATTCAAAATGTACGTGTAATTCCAAGTAAACATCGGTTAAAGTTAACTAAATGTTAAATATTCATAAAGCGACGCTTTTAATTATAAATAAATGTGTAATAACGTACGAATGTGTTGTCAACCAATTAGCTGTGTTGAGTTAGCATTGCGTGTTCCGTGATTAAAACCGCCTCATTTTTATTAAAATTAACATTTTAATTACGTACGCTGATTAATATTGCAAATATAAAATTATTGCTTTCATGTTTTTACTGGAAATCTGAAATGTGACGATTTTATATTTCACAATTTGTATACTCTCGTTTTCTCCGAATTATTATATAATGTGATTTAAATTACCATAGCAGTGTGGACCTCATCCCTGAGGTCGTAGGTTCGATCCCCGGCTGTGCACCAATGAACTTCCTGTCTATGTGTGCATTTCAACATTCGTTCGAACGGTGAAAGAAAACATCGTGAGGAACCCGGCTTTGATCCAAAAAGTTGACGCGTGTGTCAGGCACAGGAGACTGATCACTTACTTGCCTATTAGATTAGCAAATGATCATGAAACAGACACATAAATCTGAGGCCCAGACCTTAAAAGCTTGTAAGCGCCACTGATTTATTTTATTTAAATTACATAAATCATAACTTATCATTGATATCATGTTAAGATTTATTACATTTTCCTTCAAGAAATTGTTATAGTAGTCAAAGGACATTCTTAAAGAAACACATATTTATGAAAATACGTAAAAAAGATTTGTATATTTGTAACCATATAAAAATCGAATGTTTGCGCATAAAAGATAAAATGGCATCACTTCAAAACTAAACGAATTTTATCTGCATTTTTATACTGAACGCGTCTGAAGCGAGCAGATGGCGCCATTTTCAAACCCGCCATGATTGATTACATTACGCGGGAGCTGTGATTCGTTGATTCTATTTTTGAATTTCGCGCCACGTATTTTTTGTTTGCAAAGGTTTTATTGAATCTTTATGTTTTTATTAGCTATCTGTGTTATGTTTCTTCATGCACAAAAATGCCTATAAGGTCATGACGATTTGGGTTCAAATCCCAGGTACAAAGGGCAACAACTTACGTATCGGATAACATAGTGTGAGAATTATGTATTGCGAATATACTGTACATGGCCTGTCTCAATAGATAGCAAATTTTATTTAACTTATGCCCAAATCTTCACATAGATTACTTTATATTTCTGTTTATTAATTTATATCATAATAAATACCCTTTTGAAGAAAATTTTTAAATAAGTAATAACAATATACTACACTCATAATTTTTTCATAAAGCCTATCAATCTTAAATCGGAATTTTTTAATAATCCTTCCGTTTTTTGAAGTCGGTTTGGAGTCGTATCAGTTTTGTACCACGCAGCATAGATTTTCTATTACTCAACGACAATCTTCATTCGTTTAATTGATTGAGTACAAAAGTTTACGTTTACAAGTATTGATGACTTCGATAACAATCTTTGTTAGAACACACTACGACTATACCTATTAACTATCGAATATTAAAATTGTCTTATTTCTTAACCAACTTTCATTTAGCCTTGCGATTCTGTAACTCACTTTTCGAATAAACAATTAACTACAAGGTCCCTCCTTATCAGAATGCCAAATCATAAAATGACTGCTTCACGACTGATTTGAGCGCGACCGCCGCTGCGAAAACCGCTGTGTCAGTTCGAAAAGTGAGTTACAGAATCGCAAGGCAGGTATGGATCTGATATGTTTAACATATTTAAAATAAAATGAAATGGTGCTGCTACTTACTAAAACAGTAATTCTTTCTTTCTTTGTGGTGTTTTGTACCTGATGGTAAGACTATGAAGGCGGGATATAGCATAGTTTTTTTTCGTAGCGAAGTGCGTTACGCATACCCCCCCTCCCACGGCACGGTTGCCTCGTGGTGAAGGGTTATATTGTACCCACTAGGGTTATGCACAGCGGCGCCACCAGCAATCGCCCGAGGCAGGACACGGTAACAGGGTAGCCTTGTCCGCATCCC
Source organism: Pieris melete (assembly GCA_963693345.1). Taxonomy (NCBI): domain Eukaryota; kingdom Metazoa; phylum Arthropoda; class Insecta; order Lepidoptera; family Pieridae; genus Pieris; species Pieris melete. The sequence goes on from CAVNZK010000003.1 coordinate 1,557,457, forward strand.
GCCGCACGATCAGCCGTTAAAATCACGATCCTCTATGACCACGAATGAAGTGGAATGGACTTTGGCACAGAAAGGGCCATTCACATCGGACAATTTGCCCTGATTTGTAGCTGGGGGAGGTCGGGTACAATGGTTGCAGACGTGGTTTGCGATGGATCCGCTTCCACAATAGCCTTCAATACTTCATTATCAACTTGGGTCTCAGGCCGTCCACGGGGCTTGTTCTGCAGGTCGAAATTTCCAGAACGAAAACGTTGGAACCAAAAACGAACTGTGTTTTCTTTTGCAACATGACCGCCATACACATCATTCACCCTTCGAGTCGTTTCGAGTGTAATAGCAGAATAAGTATTAAAAATAAAGAATCGACTGTTAGGCGGTAAGATTTTCGCCAGGCCAGCTTATTACATATAAATTTAAACACACATTTAACAGTCGACTACCAAGCTGTACAACATCATATAATTTTATATACTATATAAATTATCTTATGGCACTACAGTGGTTTTGGTGTCAATTTAGTAATTTCTCTGATAAGGTTATTTTATAAGTATTAGCGATTTGTCTTTTAAAAACAGTGTTAAATTTACAGTAAGTATAGATCATTTGAAAGATATTTGGGGGAAGGAGGATATGGTAGAAGGCGGTTGAAGTCTATCAAATAAGACTTGAGCAGCTTCTGTGAACTGAAATAAACATATACAACCTTCCGCACTGTATAAACACAATTAAGGTTTTATTTTAACTGAATTGCTTGGTTTTTAGGAAGGAACCTATAAATATAGAGATTAGTAAATAATGTAGTAAATCCCATGTTTATTTCAAACGACAAACACTCAAATTCTTTGTCAACTTTAGATAGGGGAAGAGAAAATACCAATTTTTCTCAACAAAAACATACAGACGTCGAAAACTACAACAAACGTGACGTATATTTACGTCAGGTTTGTTATATTGTTAAGTAAAGAAGGCGTTCTTGAAATGGGACCATAAATAAGGCCTTGTGGTCCCTTTTCACCTCGAAAGGAGGTTCTGATTCTAACAAATTAAGATAATATTATACTTATAGTTAACTAATAACAAATAAAATTAATAAAAAAACAAATGACATGAAATTAACCACACTATATCAATAAACTTATAAACAAAAGATAACAACACTTCAAACAATAATAATTAAAAGTAATCTGCGTTATCAGTAAGCGAGAGCGGGCAGTTTTTTGTAGCTAGATTTTGCCATATATTTGAAAACCAGCTATCAGTTACTGCTACGCGTGACTTGAGATTTTTAAACTTATTTTATATATTAATTGTAACTTTGTACTATGATATTAAGCGTTATAATTATTGCATAACGATTGACTTGCACATAGGAGAAAGCTTCAGAGTCGTACTATAACGCGTTCCTGTGTAACGTTTCTTCTGGGTTTTTGAAACGTGAACTTTCATGATAAAATTCCGTACATAATATTAGTGGTGTTTGATTTGACAAATTGCATCCTTTGTTGGCACCAAACTGTCGATAACCCCACACTATTTGTCGACCTTTTCAAACTAAGCGATTCCATTCACGTCGACTTGACGGAACCGTGTTTTATTAAGTTTTCGCCTAACCCGATAAAGTTTTTAAAAAGTTAAAAAATTTCATTCAAACTAACTAATCACGTCTTAGGTTCAACTGTGGTTTGTCATATTTAAAATAACATTACTTTATTGAAGTTAATAATATTATTTTGGCTTCAGCGTGCGATTCTCATCCCTCGTAGGTTCGATCCCCGGCTGTGCACCAATGGACTTTCCTTCTATGTCTTTAACATTCGCTTGAACGGTGAAGGACAACATCGTGAGGAAACCGGCTTGTCTCAGACCCAAAAAGTCGACGGCGTGTGTCAGGCACCTCACCTACTTGCCTATTAGATTGACAAATGATGATGAAACAGATACAGAAAATAGGCCCAGACCTAAAAAGGTTGTAGCGACAGTGATTTATTTTATTTTTAACATTATTTTAAAATCCCATACAAAGAAAGCTTATTCAAACATTCTCACGTGTTTTTCTATCAGGTAATATACTGCAACAACAACAATTTTGTTTTTGTGAATTACATACAATTTTTTTAAAACAATCAAATACATTGTAATTTGAAATGCGAATATAAATCTTTAAAGTTGTTTCTTAGTGAAATATTTTTCAAGAAATTGCCGATTCATTTAGTTCTCAACTTTGAAATAAACAGTAATAATATTCCTTTGTGGGCTCTCGAGTCACTTTGTATTGAAATTGCAAGAACTTCTTAGTAATTGGGATAAACTCAACTGAAACTTATGAGCCCAGCTTTCCCAGTAATATTACGAGCATTATTGCTGAATCGTTTTATTAAATGAATTTCTTAGTAGATTTATTTACAAACAGTGTAAAGAGTAGTCTTCGCTTATTGTTTAAGAGTGCGACTTTCATCCCTGCCTTGCGATTCTGTAACTCACTTTTCGACCTCGCACAGCGGTTTTCGCAGCGGCGGTCGCGCTCAAATCAGTCGTGAAGCAGTCATTTAACGATTTGGCATTCTGATAAGGAGGGATTGTTTATTGTTTATTAGAATGCTAGTTACAGAATCGCAAGTGAGTTCCGCCTAAAAAAGTTTTACTTCAATAAATGATCACAAAACCGGTACACAAATCTGTGGTCCAGTCAGTTTGTAGTGCCATTGGTTGTTTTTACTAACAGTTGTACGCAGTGAAGTGGATTAAATATATCTAATTGTATATTAAGAGCCTTTTCCACGACCTTCAAGTAGTCAAGTAGGTAAACTGATACTCAGTTAAGGCAGCCATCTTAATCTATTTATTTATTTAATTACACTTCGTTGCAAATAAAAGAAATGCACTACATAAAAATTATAAGGGATGCAACGGGCGGCCTTATCGCTAATAAGCGATCTCTTCCAGGCAACCCTAGTTAAAGAGAAAAACTAAAAAAAAAACATGATGCGTGCGAGACGTGCAGAACCAAAATAATGTTATATAAAATATATATATATATATAACCTCAGTCTAAAGTAATACAAAAAAATATTAATAACAGACTAAAAACTTAAAAGCTAATCTTACAAATTCATGAACAGCGAATAGTGATGCAAAAGAAAACATAAGAATTATACAAGTCACAATTGGGAATCGCGAACCTTCTGGTGTCTATGGTCGTATGTACCTATAACATCAGATGAGCCACCTCTCAGTGTGTGTCCTCATTAGCAAATTCCAAATGTTTCAATATTATAAATATATATTATTGTAATAGTCTAATTATGTATTATATATTTATTATTTATCAACGCAATGGAATGCTAACATGAACCGCAAACTAAAGCAAAATCTTAATGATCATTGATCAAAACTCACTTCAAAATTAATTAAAAATTAATTCTGGAATAAAGTAGCTACTTGAGTACCAATCTGATTTCAAATAGTCTCAGGTAATCTTTGATCTGAGTGACGTCTTTGAGTACGGCCTAAGTACTCTTAAAATTTTCAACGTGAGTATGCATAGTTTGTGTCAGAACCATCTCTTAGACGCATTCTTACATACGCAATATTCTGTTTAAATTATATTTCTATGTGAACTGTTAAGTATTGAAATAAATAAAACCTTTTTGATGTTAAATACTAATTCTTTTTTTAAAAACAAAAATGTTCAAATATGCCAATCAAGCTAAAATCTCCTTAAAAACAAGGACAAAATTGAAAACAATGCATTCCCGCCAATTTAGCAAATGAAGCAGATAAAAAATATTCTGAATGACTCAAGATTTAAGCATCAGATTTGAAGGACAAAGGTGGCTTTGACTTTACGAGTGCCCTAAATATAAAGATAAAGCAGAGTTCTTTTGTTCCCTGCGTTTTATAAAATTCGCTATCTTTATATAGGAGGGTGTACAAATTGCGTTTTTTGTTGGGGGTGTTTAATGTTTATTGTAATTTCTATGAATGTTATGTAATCTTAAGATTATACGTAGCAAGGACCATAAAATTTGATTACACTAATTTACACTAATCGACAACAACTATAAAAAAAACTGCTCACTGAAGTATTTCCGACACAATTCGAGTGGGGGGGGGAGAGAGAGATGATCCTAAAGAGCGTACTAATTATTAAAAGGCCAGCAACGCAAACGCGAGACCTCTTGCATTGAGAGTGTCCATGAGCCTGCCCGTTTGAGTTCTGCCCGATTGCCCCCTGTTCTATAAAAAATACAACTAAGTTACTAAGTTCTATAATAATAAGCAAACATCATGAGTTTCGAGAGGTTTAATTAATGAGTAATTAAATTAATAAATTTGATTTATTCATGAGGAATAATATTAATATAAATGTAAAGCAATTGAAATAGTAAATATGATTTTTATGGACATTTGTATAAGGAAGTATTCAGTCAAACGACGATTTACTATCGCGGGATAGGGGGCTTTACATTTTACAACACGTCATCACATACCATTTATGATGTGATCACATGGCATGTTCAAATATCATACTAAAACTGCATTGAAATGCAACAATAACCTTATCCACGCTTTATTTCACATAAATTAATTATAAGATGAAAATTTTTTATAATACACTAGCTGGCCTGGCGAACATCGTACCGCCTAACAGTCGATTCTTTATTTTTTAATACTGAATGTGCTATTCGGGACACCGGTCTAGCTAGTAAGATAAAAAAAGAAAGTTGATAATACAACAAATACATTATGTCAAAAAATAAAAATTTACCTTCACAGAACCCCTCCACTAACATTTGAACTTTATGAAATGATATTAAAGTTCAAATTGCCATTAAATATTATTACGAATATTTTGTATGGGAATATAGAAAAGTGTTGTTTTTAGACTTTTTCACTCAATTTATTTAATTTTTCTAAGTTTTTTCTCCGTAAGAACCATACTCGTACTTCAAGGAATATTATAAAAAAAGAATCAGACAAATCGGTCAAGCCGTTTTCATGTTTTGTCGTGACAACGGAAAATGGGTTTCATTTTTATATATATAGACTAGCTGACCCGGCAAACATTTGTTTTGCCATGTACATATTATTTCTAGGAAACATTTTTTTAGTTCAATAAAAATAATTATCTACAATAATAAAAAATAGGCGTGGTTCGTATATGGGTGCAAATCAAGGTTGTATGTATTTTTGTATGCTGTACCATAAAAAAATAAAAACAAAAAGAATGTAAAAAATAAAAAATGTGGGGTTTTGGAGTTTGAATGATAGATAGTAGCCGATTCTAAAACTTACTTAATATGCATAAAATTTTGTACAAGAATCGGTCGAGACGTTTCGGAGGAGTATGGGAACGAACAGCTGACACGAGAATTTTATGTATTAGGTTTAGTCTCCTAGAGTTAACTGCGCTTTATTTTGTTTGACCAAGACAAGGTCACACTTCTGAGTCTGTTTTCTTGTTGGCAAGTAACAAGCAACATAAACTATATTATAATAATAAAATAATTTACACTGGAGGAATGTAACAGTATTATTATATAATGGCAACTAGCAAACTCAGCGAACTCCGTTTCGCCACCAGATGGCTTCGTTTTATGTAACATTTCGTTTGGTGATTTTCTGTTGAAGTTTTTCCTGAATTTTCTTTCTTAACCTTGACCGAGACCTTTCCAACGAATGCAAAACCGTGGAAATCGGTTCGTGCGTTCTGGAGTTATAGCGTCAGGAAGGAAAACCCGACTTATTTTTATATAGTAGATTTATACAATTAATTTTCTACCAAAGTTTTTTTAAGAGATTTGCTATATAAAAATTCGTTTATAAAACATACACATAGTCCGTATTTACCTTAATAGTATATGTCTCTTCCATAAATGTGTTTCCGGCAATATAGATAACTTTTAGTTTTCGAAAAATTAATGGACAAACATTGAAAACTGAATTGTACATGTGTCTAGAAAATATCATAATACGCGAATATTATTGTTACACATTTTTTTTCTAACGGTTACCATAAGGAAAACTCATTCAAAGAAACTTTACGATTTGTCGTTGGTCGGCATCGTCATAATTATTATTCTTAGCGGGTGACTCCCCTTTTACGACGCGCGTAGTATATAAGACTGTTAATTCAAAAAGCATGACATTGCTAGCGTAATTAATCGATAATGAAGTTGTGTTTGATTGCTTTGTGTTTGGCCGTAGCTACGTGCATTGATGCACAGGGGTTTCCTACAGGTACTGTGTAAATGTCCTAATAATAGCCGAGTTAGAAGAATGTTTAAAATAATAATTTATTGCAAGAATGTGTAACGTTCGCATATTCTGCCACACACAATGGCGTGCAAATTTGTCTTTAAAGGAATTTATATATTAGAATTTATATTATTTGTTTCGTACATATCATATCATACGTTATTAAATTTGTATCAACTACAGTGTCTCATGCAAATAATCATTTATTGAATAATATTTTTTTCCGTTCAGTCAGAATATATTTTAATTCTTTTGGTGATTTAAGAAGCCTTGGCTTCAATAGTATTTTTTTCCCCAAAAAGCAATTCTATATTAACACACGAAATTCCTTTTATCCATTTTGTTAAACAAACAAAAGTTACTTCACTCAAAATACATTTACATTTTGTCATAGTTTTTTTTTATTTAAGGGGGTGTATGTAGAGGTGTAATTATTGTCTATATAGAAATTTCGCAATGTCAAATTGTAATATTGTCGACGTATCGTTATTTCGTAATTCCACTTGCACGTGGCCCTAAAATCGCCATGTAAGTCAGAGGACAATAAAGATAGTGAATTCTATTTCGGTTTTTATTTGGTGTACCTCAAACACTAAAATACTATATCTCACAAAGAGTTGCCAAATTTATACAGGTGTCTTTTCAAGGAAAGGCCTAAATAAACATTATTATTTAACAGTAGTAGCGCCACCTATGTGTCAGCCTATGAATTTTCAGCCTAATAAATTATCGTTTTAATAACATATTTACATAAGTATTGGTTTGTCCTCATTTTTGGTGAGATGTTGAGAGCATAAATAAAATTAAAATAAAACTTTATAAATATTTTTGTGCGACGACACAGAAACCATTTGTCCTAATCGCTCGTACGTGACTTTGAAATTAATGCGAAAATATACGAAAAATATACATAGTATATAAATTGTGTGGTCAGTTTGAAGGACTTTGTAACATTGTCATGTTAAATACATTCAAATGGTTTTGATGTTTTTCAAAATAAAATAAATCAGTGACGCTACAACCTTTTTAGGTGTGGGCCTCAGATTTCTGTATCTGTTTCATGCTTATTGGTTAATCTAATTGGCAAGTAGGTGATCAGTCTCCTGCCCTGCGATTCTCTAACTCACTTTTCGAACTCACACAGCGGTTTTCGCGGCGGCTCTCAAATCAGTCGTGAAGCAGTCATTTTATGATTTGGCATTCTGAAAAGGTGGGAGCTTGTATTTTATTGTTTATCAGAACGCCAAATCATAAAATAACTGCTTCACGACTGATTTGAGAGCGACCGCCGATGCGAAAACCTCTGTGTGAGTTCAAAAAGTGAGTTACAGAATCGCAGGGCTGTGCCTGTCGCACGCCGTTGCCTTTTTGGGTCTAAAGAAAGCCGGTTTCCTTACGATGTTTTCCTTCTACGTTCGAGCGAATGTTATATGCGCACTTATAAATAAAGTCTATTGGTGCACAGTGATCGAATGTTCGACCTCGGGAATGAGAGTAGCATGCTGAAGCCATTAGGTCAAAACTGCTGATATTGATGTTTAAGATTTGTAAAATATGTTTTGTTGTTGCAGCAAAATGCCCTCCAGGCGAGCATTCCGTCCTGTATTGTCCAGAAAGAGCGGAACCAGATTGTGACAATCCAACAGTCCATGACCTCAAGGGACCAGCTGCGTGTGGCCGACCTCAGTGCTTCTGCAATACCCCGAATGTCAGAAATCTGAAAACTGGGAAATGCATACCTCTTTCGAAATGCTAAACGATATTATTTGTCTTATGACACTGTTTAAACATCTTTTCGTACAATTTAAATTCTTCGCGATTATAACAGATTAAACAGTACATATCTGGAGCTGGATATAATCTATTATATTTAAAGAAAGCTTTGTTAAGTGCCCATCACATCTATTCCGTTGTTATTTTTTGCTTGGAACAAAAAGCCAAAATTTAAAAAAATAAATTAAATTTACCAAAATTGTCATTTTAGACAAGATAGCTAACATATGCAGTAAATATAGATATGTATGATGTATTCAATATATAAATTAATAAATAACTATAGATTTATGAATAAAGGCGAATTTTTAAACGGTTTTCAAATGTTTCTTGTATTGTATGAAAAATTTTATACCCACATTTAATTGAAATAAATTTATTTTTAGAAATATACGTTTTTACATATGAAAACATTTTTACACATGAAATTAGACCTGGTTCGTATAAAATATTCAGCATAATATATTTTTTAGCATAAAACAGAACATGATTAAATTCTAAGAATTATTTTATTGCCATATAATAAAATTTGTAATTTTCCTGGCCCCTTAGTAATTCTCGTTAGTACAAAACGAAAGTATATTTAAAACCCACGTACATATCATACAGATATAGTATTAGTTAGGCATGCAACTCTGCGGTTGTGTGTTCGAATCTAGACTGTACACCAATAGAATTCTTTGTTGTTGAAGTGTGGTGTTGTCTTTCAACTTCCTCTTGACGTATAGGTTCCTGGCCCATTCTAACCACTGACTGGCCAGCCCAAAACAGTGCTCGAGTTGTTTATATTGATAGCGGTATAATAACTTATATTTCACGATATTTCACGTTCAATGTATGAGTTCATAGTAGTGATAGAAGTAGCCTATAATTGTAGGTGTTGCTATATAGTAAAAAAATATTTAATAATACAATATGTAAATAGCAAGTCTCTTTATTTCGTAATTACAGCTAACATAAATTAATATAACAAACAACAATAACTAACCTTAAAATATAATAAATAAAATATATTATTAAATTGCCCTCTGGGCAAGGTTCCGAAGATACTGGCAGCAGCTATCTTTGACTAGCTAGACTAATTTATTGTCCGAGGTAGCTGCCAGCACTTCGGTCTCCTGTGATGGCTATACCTTAATACCTTTTTGCTATTTCTTTAAAAGAAGATAAGATTAGATTTGAATATAATTTATTAATTACCTACCTATCGAACTAAATGCGAGCGCGCATACTAGCGATGTTAGAAAAGCCAAGTAAAAACCAAAAATTATTCGGCCTTATTTTAAAACGTGAATTAATGTTCCTTTTGTGTTTTTATTTCCTCAAAGATGCGTACCATCTGAACGTTCTATCTAATTAAAACACATGAATTAAAGCATGCGTAAATCTCAAGAGCCTGAACAAATCAAGAAGAACATTCAGCTAATTGTAATCAGAAGGAGGCCATTACAGAAACGCATTAGCACATTATTCAACTGCTCTGGGAATTATTTTACTGGATAAAATAGATAATGTTTGGTGGAAGTTATGGGCTTGTGCAGAGCTAGCGTTCTACAGTCTTGGATTTTTATTGTAATAATAATAATTTATTGCAACACACAATGGCGCGCAAATTTGTCTTAAGGAATTTTACATTTAACATTGTTAGTCAAAGTAAATTCTTAGATTATTTGTATCATACATATCATATTATACTTTATTAAATTTATGTCAACTACAGTTTTGTCTCCTTGGCTTTCCCATGTGCTATCGGGTTTGTAAATCATAATTATTTTTGTATGTATTTATTTGTCTTTTATTTTTATTTAAGTGGTTTATCTGTTTGTTTTCTGATAAATAAATTTCTCCCATTACAAGTGTCGTAATGTCTATGATATTTCTAATTCTTTTTAAACTTAAACTTAAACTTCGTTATAAAGTTGGAGGTTCTTCGCCTATCAAACTAAAACAATTGTTGTTTTACAATCAAACCCAACGCTTGTGTTACTACGGTATCACAATATAAACTGGCGGCCTTATCGCTTTCGAGCGATCCAGCTACCAGGCAACCACTGTGAGAAAAAAAAATTAGATAAGGAAAGCAAGAAGTGCAAAAATTTATATTACATATAGTATATATTTATTTCTTATGTGTCCGTACCTGATCTCCTGTAACTTACGGCATTTTTGTCCTACGGGAAATTACAGTTTCGGCCAATTAGAAGCGGCCGGATCCGAATAAATTTCGACAAAACATTTGTATATATTATAAATTATTTCATTAATTGAAGATCCAGAACAGGTCTAAAGAAATGAAATTGAAAATCGAGATGATTATTGCACTCTTTTTAAGGAATTTAAGAATAATATAATAATGATATGGCATAAAATAAATAAATAAATGATCATTGTAGAATGGATACTATGAAAACAATTATTTCTATACACAAAGAGCTTTCATACAAAATGCACTGATTCATGCGTATTAGTTCGAAAATTTCGAAACGGACTTTGTTCGAGATTGTTTAGAGTGGTTTACCAAAATCACTCATCGTAGATTTGATTTTATCTGTGTGATGCTTGAATTAAAAACAATAAGTATGTATTGATCCTTCACTATAATTTCAATGGTTGACTCTAATTAAAAGCACAATACAATATAAATTTCTCGAGACAAAAAAAAAACACAAAGTCACCTTTTTTATCAATCATGGCGAGTATTTTTATTATTTTATTATAGCCTCTATTCGGACATGCCAGTATTTTTCTTTATTTTTCGTATATTGTACTTTTCTTCCGCTTTTGCTTGTCCGTTTGCCAGATGGCAAAGGCCTCCTCTAAAAAAATAAATTTAAAATAGTGAATCGCAAAAATATACAATAACAAGTAACAATTAGACAATATTAGTGAACTATCTGTCTCTGGAAAAGATAGCTGCTTTGTGGATGGCGAGTATTATGGAGTCGAAAAATAATTGTATTATAGAATATCAAGCTGTCTACACACCGCAGCCGCCGGCCCGCCGGCATGAACCCGGCGGGCTAGTGCCGGCGGGTGAACCCGGCGGCTTTAGAAGTTGCGAGCCTGACAATTTTCCCGGCGGCACGACAGTCGCGGCGTGCAGTGTTCACAATTAGTGATTGCCAAGTGCTTGCTAGTGACTTTTTAAATTTTTTATTTTTCTCTCCACTTCATTAACGGATTCCATAATGTTTAGTCGATTAATACTATTTCTTAAAAGCCGGTGGGAAACCGGTGGTGAAGAGCGGAGAGGAGCGTGCCGCGGGGTAGATCGCGCGGGCGCAAGCCGCCGGCAACATCGTTAAAACCAAGGCCGCCGGCCTTGCCCGCCGGGTTCGTGCCGGCAGGCCGGCGGCTGCGGTGTGTAGACAGCTTTAGTTTCGCCGAGAGCTGTTACTAGAGATTTTATTAAATAATGTATATTTTACGACTTATTAAAATAAAAAGAATTTGGCGTTTACACTGTATCGTCTCATCTCACGCGAATTCAGGCATACGTTTATTTTACTAGGGACTAGAGTGGGCTAAGGGAGACGCGCGGGTGAAATTATGAATTTTGTTAGCCTATTGCGCGCATTTCATAGAGGTGAGTTTAGTGGACTCATTTTCCGCACTTAGACTCATAATTGGTCCGTTGTACGTAAAATTTCATAAAAGATAAAACTAAATCTAGTCTAATTCCTATTGATAAGTTAGCGAGAGCACTAATAACAAGGCCGGTACTGGGAAACACAAAATTAGGAGTTAGACAAAGCTTTGTTGAGATAATTGCATAGGATCTGATTGCGGCATGTGAAACCACTTTTGGTTAGAACTGTACTTTAATTTTTAACATCCCACGATTTGATCTATACGTAATTTTTATTAAATATATTTAAGCATTTTAGGTAATACACTCTATAATAATCTAGTCTAAATATCACCATTAACATTGTACTTTTATCTGTTTCTAGTAAGAGATATTTAATTTGAAATCGAATGTATTATCTAATATATAAAATTCTTGTGTCGCGGTGTTTGTGGTTAAACTCCTCCGAAACGGCTCGACCGATTCTCATGAAATTTTGTGTGCATATTAGGTATGTCTGAGAATCGGACAATATCCTAATTGTTAAGGGTAGTCCACCCCTAATTTTCTTTTTAATTATTATATTTTTTTGTGATACAGCATTAAAAAATACATACAACCCCTAATTTTCACCCCTCTACGATCAACCCCTATTTTTTATTATAGTACATAGTTTTTTTATTGAACTAAAAAAATGTTTCCTAGAAATAATATACATGGCAAAACGACGTTTGCCGGATCAGCTAGTATTTAATAAAAAAACAATTATACTAAAGATGCTGTATCTTTATCAAATATACTATATCAAATTTGGAATACATAATATAAAAAAAGGAACAATAAAAATTATTAAATACATTTAACTAAGTGATACCTAATTTGGCTGTATTGTGTGATGGTGTAAATGTGAGGGTATGCATGGGTGAGTGTGTATGTGTGGTCATGATGCAAGTGATTTTGCGTTATGGATATTCTACTACTTTCTACTACTATTCCGCGATAGTATAAACAATTCAAGGCTTATATATTTTGGTCGTTGCGTGTCCGGGCTGCGCGATACAAAACTGAGTTTTTTGTAGGTTTTTTATATAAACCATTTTTATCTCTCTAATTATAAATTGTATACCTAAATTATGTAAAAAATATTTTAGCAATCTCCATTAGCAATTAAGTAGAGTCGTTTGAGCGTAATTTATCAGCTGTTAGAGCAAAATCTTTCTAAATTACCATATCAAGGGGAATTTGAGGTATACATTTTTTGCCCCAAATTGACGTCCTTAGATGTAATTAAGTTGATGAGAAAGATCTTTGTACTAAGGAGAAAATTTGAAGAAGGAATTTTATTTTTCAGTATTGTTACTTGAGCTTAAAACACTGTCAAACGGTTTGTACTATGTTTGATGATAAATGAAATGTGAAAATTGCATGAAAAATATTATTAATGTAATAATAATAGATATACTACAATGTAATAATAATAACAGATAAAATAAAAATATAATAAAAAAAATGTAAAAAAATAGTGTATCTATTTTCTTACAAAAAAATACTATGATAGGATTAAGTTCTTTTGTAAGAAATAAAAAGGCTTTTTTATTTTATTTTATTTATTATCTTTAAAAATATTTTTACAATATTATGGTCATAAATATAGCCAATGTGACTTTGTAAAATGTTGCAAAAGCAAAAAATTCGCAACCAATCCTAATATAATCTTCTATTACATTCTGGAAAGCTATGTTTCAGCGCCGGCTTATAATGCCAAATATAGAATACACATCCAAACATATGCGATAAAAACTCAAATATTAGCTTAAGATAATACCTGGTTGCCAAAAAAACAAATGCCCCAAAAATGTGAACAGAGTTTTCTTTGAAATTTTTCAACCTACTTCCAAGTTTAAAGTAAAAACAAATAAAGAACACAAGTTTTAAATAAGACCTCGGAGCGGAAAATAAAAATGTAACAATACTTCTGTTACATCATAAAGAGTGTTTTGAACTAAATCTTTCGTTGACAAAAAATTTTCTTAACAATCAAAACTTTTTCCATTTGCAACGATGAAAGAGCTTAAGGGGAGGAAATACGAAGCAATCTTGGTGATGACAAGCTTCCTTCAATTTCATGAGTTCGGAATATTTTGTCACTTATTTCGTAGACTCAATATTTCAAGTAGTTGACTTTAGAAAGTCAAAGTCAAAAATCATTTATACATGAAGATAACACAATGTACGCTTATGAACGTCTAATTTTACATTTACTGCCAGTTCTCAAATCAAGGGCGTATAACGGAAGAGAAGAACTGACATTAAACTCTCCGCCACTATTTTTAATCTCCAAGTTTTTTGTTTTACACCTCGTTTGTAAGGAGCTGCAACCATTACACCACGTTCCACATGACATCTTAAGTAATGAATAATAATTAAATAAATTAAAAACAAAGGTTTGTATTTATCACCAGGAGGCATGGTAAAATAGGAGCACGCACTTATATTCTCGTGGGAAAAACACGCAAATAAATAGTCAAAACAACTAACATCACCGCATACACGAATTCAAATACGACCAGTCACCACATGTAGCACCCGTTCACGAGTATGACGCATGGCCAGCCATCGGCCCCATACATAGCTCTAAGTATGCTTTCCATATTTCTAATCTATAGTTCAAGGTCCATAAAAACAATGTTAGTCTTAGTGGGTACGAGGTCATCTCGCAACCCTCGGATCTTGCTTACGTATCCGTGCAGGCGTGTATGTTTATTTCTAAAAAAAAATCAATGGCGGTACCTTTTTAGGTCTGGGCCTTAGATTTCCGTATATGTTTCATGATCTTTTGGTAATTTAATAGGCAAGTAGGTGATCAGCCTGCCTAACGCACGCCGTTGACTTTTTGGGTCTAAGGCCAGCCGGTTTCCTCACGATGTTTTTCCTTCACCGTTCGACCGAATGTTAATTGCGCACATAGAAAGTCCATTGGTGCACTGCCAGGGATCGAACCTACGACCTCAAGGATGAGAGCTGCACGCTGAAGCCACTACGCCAACACTTGTCATGTTTGCCTAGTGGCTTAGGGTTTATATATATAAGTGCTATTAATTCAACGACGAAAAATATTGTGGGGAATCCAGTGAGTTGAAAAATTTCCTGTTTTTCACATTCTATATTTGCGTATATAAAATCTTTATAACAGAAAACAGATACAGAAATTTAAGAGTAGCGTCAGCGTAGCGTTTTTTTCTGATAATAAATCGCAATAAAAGACTAATTGCGACCTCTTCAATAAAAATCGTTAAACCACACGAAACACACTGTCGGCGAAACAATGACTTACAAAAATCCATTTTGACGTTTTTAAGTTTAGACCGTACTTCATTGCTGACTCCTAACAAATATTTAAACTCAATAATACTAACACTCCATGTTATCATCTTTGCTCAGCATAACTGAGGGGTCCAAATGATCCTCAAGGGTTCAAAATCGTCGGTTTTGAGACCCTTCCCCTATTTCGATTTGAGAAAAAATATGTTGCAAGTAAATTGCTATTTTCGCGAGGTACTGCTGATATTTATAGCTGTTACGTGCTATGGAACGCTTTTAAAAATATTTTTATTTTATTGTTGTGTATAGGATTGGATATTTGTGTAACAATTTTTTTTATAGAGCAGAGGCAAACGGGCAGCCAGCCAATAGTTCGTAAATTAAATATGACATCTCTAAAATGGTATTTAAAATAATAATTTAAAGAAATATAAACACAATTTTAATTAAATGAGTCGATATCGCGTTTAATTTATGTATAATGAACAGGATGTTCATCTGTTTTTAAGACATGGATATAGACACTCAATGCCAGAGGGCTCGCGAGTGCGTTGCCGGCCTTTTAAGAATTGGTACGCTCTTTTCTTAAAGAACCCTAAGTCTGAGTCGGAGTACTATATTACAGGACTCTTTTCTTTTAATGGTTAGGATAGAAAAAGATAGTTGCGGGAACTAAAAGCTATTTTTTGTTAACCAACATTTTTTATTCATACGCAATTAATACTTGCTTAAGTCCGAAATAGATAAATATTAAGATAAATTAGAAGAAGGAATAATACTTCCAACATTCGATATCGGGCAAAGAAGCCACCATTGCCTCAAAAAAGTCCTCAATGTGGGCGCAGAATGTCTGTTCCATGCTACATTTAGAAGGGTAGAGTTTTTGTTTGTAGTCCAAACAAAAACCTAGTAAGCCTAGCAAAAACTAACAACGGACCACTCGCGAACGTGTCAAAATTTCCACCTAAGAGATTTCACTATTCAAAATGATTATATTAGGGAAATGTGGGATTTTGTGTCCCCGAAAATTGCAACACCTCGCCCGCCTGAATACTTATTACAGTGTTGCTATTTTCGTTCTCGAATTTAAGCTCAACTACGGCACGTATAAATTGTGTTGCATGTTTTACGCGAAAACAGAGTAGTTTGTTTACTTAATTTTTACCTAGTTCCATTTCGTATTTTAATTACTCTCGCGTGTATTATACTAAAATGTGCGGTTTTAAAAGGAGTTTTGCATTTCGTTGGATTTAGAGTGAACCAAATGCACTTTGAGACTGTATTACGAGCATTAATTTATTTGCTTTTATGCCAATTTATAAATTTGATAATCTGTGGCTCTCTTTGCCTCATCTGTACGACACCAGTCGGCCTGAGTCGGCCACTCTTCCGCTTTTTTTCCTTCCCCAATCAAGCTTGCTTGGGGATATAATTGGAATCCCTTGGAAGTGTTTGGCCTATCCATTTCCATTCGCATCGCTTGATCTTCTCCAGTTCATCGCTTGAGATGTTCTCGGGCCAGTAGTTGGCCAGAATACGGCGAAGACAGTGGTAGGCGAGGACTTGGAGTCGGTGCGAAATTGTTGAATGATGAGGAAAAGATAACCTACGTACATCCTTATTTATGGGAAATTCGATGTCTAAAGGCACGTGCTAGGCATCACCACTGTATGGAACCAGCTGCCCATCGAGGTGTTTGGTACTAATAATGGATGTACTCCTAGACAGTGACTTTTTTTTATATAATAGGGGGGCAAACGAGCTTGCGGGACGACCAAAAAAGGCAGTCTACGCAGCCCATAGACACCCATAAACTGATTCTATAAAAACCCGCAACGCATTGCAAACCTTCCGGTATGTCCAAGATATTATCACTTACCATCAGGTGATACTCCTGTCTGTTTGTTGGCAAGAGACCACTTGCTTTAAAGCATTACTTTCCGGTCTAACACAAAAGTTTTAATGGGAAAAAAGCCAAACGCGAAATGCAATTCACTTTGGCTAATGCTTATAAAATAACAACGCCACGTGCATTTTATTGTCGCTTTTCAATAACGGAGCCTCAGCGTTGCCAGTTACAATATAAAATGTAAATTACTTTTCTATACATTGCTTGTTTAGTATGAAATTTTTAGCATGTCTTGATGCAATTTAATAACATTGTAATAACTTAACAAACTTTAAAACAAGCTTTTATAGGTTTCTGAGAACTCAAAAAAATCAAATCAAAATACGTTTATTCAATTTAGATGCGTCTTAGCGCATGCTTATGAATGTCAAAAACGTTTATAAAATTCGCGAAAGAGCAAGACTACGCCATCCGTTCGCAGAACTACCAGGAGGCCTTGTTCTGAGAAGAACGGGCAAGAAATTCAGCAAGTTTTACCCTCCCTCTACATTACAATTATGCAAAGGAAAATCTCATAAACCACAACGTCATTAAAGTTACATAAGTAAAAAAAAATATAAAAACCTGTTTTGTGATTTACCACATTCACCATTACACACAAATCAGATTATAAGAATATAATTCCAACTATTGCCAAGCGTTTTTATATTCCAGGTAGTCATTGACTGTGTAGTAACCTTTACTGTTTGGTTTATTAAATAAATGTAGCCCGAACGTCTTGGACATGGGATTTATAACTTTTAATAATAATAAAAACCTTTTATTTCAGATACTTTTACACTTAAAAACATTTATCATTATATCATCTCATTCGTGTTAGATATCTGTATCTGTTTTCGGCAAAGGCCTCCTTCAAAATCCCGACATTCCTCTCTGCACCGTGCCAGTCTCTGCTGTTTCCTTAATCTGGTAGATCCACCTAAATTTGCTCTTTTGCGTTTATTATACTTTGGGCACCAGTTTAATACTTTCTTGCACCACTTTTCTATTCCTCTTGCCATGTGCCCCATTACATATAAGTTTATTTATTTTTCTGCTACCTTAGTTATTCTTCTTAATGATGTATTCTTTATTTTATCTATTATTTTTTTCCATATCACAGATCCTTCTACTCGTTGGGGTTTATAACTATTAATTATAAACAAAATGTCACTACGGCCTATGTTACCTGGGAAGGGCAGAGATCAATTAAACTCTCTAACTTTGCCTGGTTGTTATTATAGACAATTTTGCAATTGTTTATAAATTTTTAATAAATAATTGATTTTCTCTCCTTACTACTACCATATTCTGTTAAATTATTCAAATGCTTATTTATTATATAAAGGAGTGTTAGTTTAGTGTGGCCATTATGATTGTCTGGAGAAATCACAATGGTGTTACCAAACAAACAACAATTAACGAAAATAGCGTAGAACATTGCGTGTCACCGCAACTCGCACAGGAAGCGCGCCATTTCCTCCGGAAGTGACGGCCATATTTTATTTTTCCAGACGAAAACCATTAAGAACAAGTGAAGGTAGGCTCGGTTGCTTTCAAGCCGTAAATAACAGAAGTTGTCGACAAAGATGTAGATTATTTGGAGAGAATTTCATAACATATTATTTAATTTACGAGCTGTGAATTTTGTATAATATATACGAGCAAATTTTTAAATATATTTTGAATGTATGTAAATATATGAAACATACATACAATTTTATTAGAACTATTATTCAATTTATTGTTTTTTCTTTCAAAGAAATTATTTGGTGAGCATGATCTTATTCAAACGGCGTCATTAAGCATTGATTTAGTATAATTGCCCTACGTATTGCAGGATTGTAAGAGAAAAATGGCATTGCTTAGAGGCGTATGAAGGGGTCTTTTATGTAATAGGAGGCAAACGGGCACGAGGCTCACCTGATGTTAAGTAATACCGCTGCCCATGGACACACACTGCCAGAAGGCTTGCAAGTGCGTTGCCGGCCTTTCAAGAATTGGTACGCTCTTTTCTTGAAGGACCCTAAGTCGAATTGGTTCGGAAATACTTTAGTGGGCAGTTGGTTCCACATAGTGGTGATGCGCGGCAAAAACTGCCTTACAAAACGCTCAGTTGTGGAACGACGGACGTCGAGGTGATACGGATGGTATTTTGTATTTTGCCTTGACGTCCGATGATGAAACTCAGCTGCAGGTATTAAACAACTCCTCTGAACACTCTCCATTGTAAAGGCGGTAGAAGATGCAGAGAGACCCCATATCTCTACGCAACGCCAAGGTTTCTTCTAACATTGTAACCTATAATTTAATATATCTTTTAAGTATCAAAGGCAACATTTTGTTTGCAGTCGTTTTTTAGTATAAATCATTAATAAATATTGTTAATCTTAGTAGGAAATAAACCCTTTTTTGTTTTTATTTTACTATACTTTAAATATCGTCTGTGCACATAATTATAATGAGACTGGTATGAAAAATGTTCTGCGTCTGTTTTGTAAGTTTCGATATAAGTGCAGTAAGAGTTTGAATACAGTAACCTGCATTACAAATATTAGTTCACATCTAGAAATATTACATGCACAACAAAATGTATCAAACGAATTCAATTAAAGCGAGCCAAGCAATAAATTTGTCGCAAATTTCGCACATAAATCAGTTATCTGCCGCTTAAACTGTATCTTTGACTTTATTTTGTAAACAGAACTTTCGTTTAATAAACCTATCAATTTATTCTTTAGACTGTTCAATATTTTTGAATTGGTAGCAAATAGTGTTAGATTTGACTGATCCACAAAGTGACTGAGTGTGGTAGGTACTATAAGATTAAACTATAAAAAGTTCCTGACACCAAAGACAGTAACTTGAAGTGAGGAAATGTAGCCTTTTAGATGTTTGTAGCTGGTAAACAGTTTTAATCTTTCGGAAGTGCCGCAATTACCCCAACATCCTGCCATGAAGTGGCGTTCCGTGTTCTATCCTTTCTTCTTGGGTGTTGATTTTTGAGTTTCCTATATATTTAAATAATAAGTAGCAACGCGAATTATAAAATTCGATTAATTTTCAGTCTAAATTCAATCCATGCAAATTCCATGGTATGATATCTTATGTTAATATAACCTGCGATCTTGGCGTCAATTTCCGGCAAAGCAGAGATAGCTTCGGTTCCTTACAGCGTGTTACTAGTATCGCTCTCTTCTGGTGCTTTTTATTTCTAAAAGAGCAGTGGGCGTACTGTAATCTGTATTCTCAATCTCTATTAGAAGTTTTAAAGATGGTTGTGGCACTTCGTTTGACATTCGTATGGGGGTTGAAAAACGCGAATTGTTTATAGTTCAAAAAACTGAGACCTCTCTATCTCTTCTGGTGCTTCTTATTTGTGAAAGAGCAGTGGGTGTACTGCCATCTGTATTCTCAATCTCTATTAGAAGTTTTAAATATGGTTGTGGCACTTTGTTTGACATTCGTATGGGGGTCGAAAAACGCGAATTTTTTGTAGTTCAAAAAACGATACCTACTGGCTATTAGTTTTATCCGTTCTCACTGGCCGCTATACGTCTTCCCCATTACTGTTTGCCGTGTGGACGTTTTAATCGACTTACTAACGACCTGGGTACTACATACATATTTTTCAATGGATGAAGTATAAAATATAGCCAATTATATTAAGGAAACCCGTAACTATTGTACCTACAGTATCGTTTTGATATAATTATTTTATTTTATTATGTACTAGCAAACTCGGCGAACTTCGTTTCGCCACCAGATGGCTTCGTTTTATGTAACATTTCGTTTGGTGATCCCGCTTTTCTGTTAAATTTTTTCCCGAATTTTCTTTGCTATAAACCTCACGGAGCCCGGACCTTTCCA
This sequence comes from Pieris melete, assembly GCA_963693345.1. Lineage (NCBI taxonomy): Eukaryota > Metazoa > Arthropoda > Insecta > Lepidoptera > Pieridae > Pieris > Pieris melete. The sequence goes on from CAVNZK010000003.1 coordinate 1,578,138, forward strand.
ACGAATGCAAAACAGTGGAAATCGGTTCGTGCGTTCTGGAGTTATAGCGTCAGGAAGGAAAACCCGACTTATTTTTATATAATAGATAGGTCTGTAGAATTCAGTATGCTATTCATGATTTCAAGAAACTTGAAAAAAAACTTATCAAGTTTCAGATTTTTTTATCAAGTCAAGTTAACATCTGGTACTGTCTACCAGACACCAACGCTATTGTGTTTCTCGCTCAACAAATAAGTACATTTATTGCAGTAAATCTAGGAAATATTAGATCACAGCGAAAAAAATTATTTAATTTATGTATTGTAATAAATGTATATATATTTATTTTTAATTACTATTATCATGTGCACCTTATGATAATTTACATTGGCTAAACTTATCTTAATAATTTTAACTCAATTTTAAAATATTAAAACTTATTTTATTATTAGATTACCTTCAGTACCGATTATCTTCAGTAACTTTCTAATGATGTAAGTTTAGTTCTAAAGTTAAAAATAATAATTTATTTATTTGTAAAAATATGCTACAAAAATATTATTGTGGTACTATATAAACTCTGCATATATATAGCCACACATAAAGGCATAAAAATTTGTCTTACATAATTAAAAGGTAGAATTTTACAGAGTAATTAAATATTACGTTACATTATCAATAATAACATCATAGTCAATTCTTATATGACTTTACCACTACATCATAATTATAATGTTTCATTCATATTATCAATAATTAATAATATTTTTTTCAAAAAGTAGCATGTTGAGTCAAATTTTAATAACTCTAGGAAGATCTTTGAATGTTTTTGGTAAATTATTATAATCTTGATACTTATACAATTCCAGATTAATCTTTGGCATAATTTGGCTAATGGTATACATATCATTACGGACTTTTTCTCATGGTGAGATAAAATAGCTTGTAAGCACATTGAGGACAACATTCAACCATAGATCGGGATTTATAATTATAAATAGTTCTAATAGTAGCAATAAGTAATAGTTCTCAGGTGATAACTGAACTGTCCCTTTGAAGACCTGAAGCTTGTAACACTGCATCGCAACTATTCGCTTATAAATTAAAGTTCTTCGTCAAGAAATGAAACGGTTCCAACATTAATTTAAGCATAGTTACAATATTATGTAAGCGTAGAAATTACAGTTTCAGCGATATGGACTATTAAGCAACATGCATTATAAAACAGTAAAAAATATTACGTTTTTTTACAAATAACATAAAAAATTTCAAACTAGCAAGGAAAAAAATAAATACAAGCAAACAGCAAATTTAAAAACATATTTAAATATAAACTTAAACCTCATTATAAGCGTGTTACACAAAATTACACTAAGTCAAACAATCTTCTTATCGTTGTAAAATATATCAACATTTTTATTAATGTTAGTAATTATGTTGTAAGGCTGCTGCCTCGAATTTCGTGGTCAGCGGGGCGGCGGCGGCCGCGGCGCGGGAGCGGCAGGATATTATGCGTACAATCAAATGGACCGGTTCTCGAAAACAGCGGCGTGGCAGCGGCGCGGGCGCGGGTAACGAGCGGCGCAATCCATTCAAGCGGTGACCGCCCGCGTTGCGCGTATGCATTGTAGTATAGTGCTGTACATATTTTTTGTGACGTATCAAAATAACCTCGGACGTGCAAGAGCAAATTATTTCAGAAATCTTTGAAAGGAGACCCATATGGAACTATATTTTTGCATATAACATATTTTTGCCCACAATAAATCGAGCGTTAGGAATAAATTTGAATCAAAAAGATGTTGTCGCCGTTTTTTAGACATTTCGTTCGCGAATAAAAACAAATATCTCGACTACACAACCACGAACACAACACTACACCGCTATAGTGCCGCGCGATCTGCCCGCTGGTTTCGAGAACAGGTATGCGTTGGCCGCCCCGCTGCCCGCGAAATTCGAGGCCGCAGCCTAAGAGCGAGATAGCATATTCACTGGATCATTAAAGGTAGCAGATAAGCGAGCCGTAGCTGTAGGTACGTATAGTTCTAGTAACTCTAGGATGATAAACAACGGAAAATTTAGCGAAAAGGTCAGTATGCGTTTTATCAAGACGTATACAATAAACACACAAATCTTACCTTGAAAACTAAGCCATAACTCATTAATTAGGGCATATTTCTGTCTACTTCTGTGATCTTGCGTGCCTTGATGCGCTGATGTTAAAAGTGTTATGTATAATTATTAATTAGGATTAATTGGTTAATTATTTGTATAATTAATATATTGCGTATGCACAATGATAGTCAACAGCCAAAGGCATTACTAGTTAAGCTGCCCGTCGTCGGGTAGCGTACTTCAGAACTATCTGGAACCAGGCCAGTTTCATTACACACTAAGTCCGTTCATTTGTAACTACAAACAACTGTTTAATTAAAGAAATTCTAGCTTGCGAAAAATGCTTGCGTATTAAAATCCAACGTGGAAGCTCTAATAAAAAAAACTAAAAACGCCGAATAATTTCGATTGAGCTATGAATTACAGGGTAAAAATTTCTTTACTGTCCTTACATTAAAAAACTAAGTCCCTCTACGTTTATTTGACTGTATGAACGGGTAAACCGAAGCATGATTTCCGAGGAAGGTTTTTTTATGTAACAGGAGTGACTGATGTTAAGTGAAACCGCCGCCCATGGACACTCACATTGCCAGAAAGCTCGCAAGTGCGTTAAAAGCTCTTAAGAATTGGTATGCTCTTTTCTTAAAAGCTAAGTCGAATTGGTTCGGAAATACTTCAGTGGGCAACTGGTTCCACATAGTGGTGGTGCGCAAAAACTGCCTTAAGAAACGCTCAGTTGTGGACTAAACAACAAAAATAACATTCAGTATTCAGTATGTTTCAGGTGTTCTAAACGTCCATTTATAGCTTGCTCGCTACAGCTGTGATATCGTCAGACAAGTATTTTGTGGTTTTCTATGGCCTGGTTTGATAGTTCCATATATAAGTAAGCATGTGGCCTTCTAGTACCCAAGGGCTTATAAGCGGAAACAGGGTCGCCTGATGAGAAAAACAAATTGGAACAAAGATGAAATTCAAACTACCTATTGAAATCGCGTCTGATTGGAAGCACTATAAACAGTCGGAGGGGGTACCCGCTAAATATAATATTAAGAGTAATTATATTATATCTGTTGTAAAAGTGACTGTTGTGTATTCATAATTAAAACTATCTATTTGTTAAGACAGATTAAAAAACGAGGCACAATAAGACAATTTTAAGCTGGGGCGGCCGCAAAGCAGGTGGAAAATAATAAACGGCGCAAATATAACAGTCTTTCCTCCAACTTCGATTTTGTTTCCTTTGGAGTAGAGACTCTTGGGTCATGGGGTTTAAGTACACAGGCGTTTATTAAAGATTTAAGTTAGCGCCTGGTAGATAGTACCGGTGACCCCAGAGCTGGTGCTTTCCTGGATCAACGAATAAGTATCGCAATACAGTCGGAAATGCTGCCAGCGTTAAAGGTCACTGCCACAGGGACAAAATATTTGTTATATTGTAAGACAAATAATACGTATGTATCATCAGTTATCAAATTAATATTAACTATAATGTTTCACGCAATTAATAGAATAATACGTATAATACCACTTCAAGATCTTTGTAATCACACAGTATTGGCCGAGGGGCTTAGGAGTGTAACCCTCATCTCTGAGGGAGTACACCAAAGGGATTTTCTTACTATGTGTGCGATAAGCACTTGTTCCTCGGTTGAAGGAAAACATCGCGAGGAAACTGGCATGTCTCAAAGCAAAAGTCGATGACATATGTCAAACACAAGAGGCTTTATCTCTAAATTAAAAATGATTAAATTAGTAAATTTACGTAATTAACTTTCAACTAATATACTAACCTAGCTTATAAATACACAAAAAATAACAGTAAAAAAGCAATAAGTAACCTTAAAATATAATAACTAAAATATATTTTAATATAATAAATAAAAGGAGTCCCTTTAGGCAATGTTCTGAAGATACTGGCAGCGTTCACCCTTTGAATAGCTAGACTAATTCTGTGGCCGAGGTAGCTAAGTAAAGTGCCTACTTTACTTTACCTAAATTATACACAATATATGTGTATAACAAAGTTTTGATGTGAAACGTCTATAGCCGCACGTAAAACCGATTTCTGGCGTGGCGACGCATGCCGTGGTGACGCGCCGCCTCGCTATATGATGGTATATATATATATATATACAGTCTATATGCAGTAGTGTGTGTATTTCGAAGTCACTGATTAAACGTCCCGTGCGCGGCTCACATTTTTTTTTCTTAATTGATAAAGTTTTCTTTAAATTATTTGTTATTATGCTGACCAGACAATCGTTACCGTAAGCAGTAGTATAAAATTTTTCATTCCATTATTTAATTTCAAAACCCTTAAATTTCTCGTGGCTGGAAAATCACATACCCTGGCCGTTAATCGAAAACTAATAGTAGAAAACTGTACAAAAAATATTAGAAATTGGCTAAACGGCTAAATCATATTTTCAGGTGAAATATGATCGCATAAAGCGTTTCCGAAAGCAATTAGTTGCTGTTACGAGCACAGAGGAAGGATCTGAAAAAATTTGTTTACACACTTGTGAAAACACGCGGCGTTTTTATTCGATAGGATAGATACAAACGAGGGATATGCTGTGTCTACATCGCAGCCAACTAGCTTAATTAACCGTTCAATTAACAGTCTAGCCTTTTAACTAAACGGCGCCGTTAAACCAGCGGCCTGAAATGTATTCAGCCGTAGCGTTTGTTTCAACATTTAATAAACTGGCTGGCTAATGCTTAGGCCATTCGTACCAGTGTCATTATTTGGCAGAAATAAAAAAGGTGAAACATATAACATACAAATTTTACTTTTAAAATTAAATTGCTTGAGTCAAATACAATAATACTGTCACTACACTCTTCCATTGAAATGAAAATTTAGAAAAAAACATCAAAGTTGTGATTTGCTGACAACATATTGACAATTTGAAGAGTTTCGTTTCGAGTTTGACAGTGGCAGGTAGTGGAATTAAATTTAAATTAACAGTCAACAGACTAGGCAAGTAATGAAACGTTATCGATCCAAGTCAATTGCCTAGCTATTTGATCAACTGGCTGAACATCTTTCAGGCCGCTAGCTAAACGGCACCGTTTAGTTAAACGACTAGGCTGTTAAATGAATTGCTAATTAAGCTAGTTAGCTGCGACATCTATATTTATTGCAATACTTTCAGTATTGCAATTAACCATTTTTTATAAGAAATCTCTTGTTCAGTTTTTGCCGTCTATCACTACTATGTGGAACCAGCTGCCCACTGAAGTATTTACGAACCAATTCGAATTAGGGTCCTTCAAGAAAAGTATAAATTCTTAAAAGGCCGGCAACTCACTCGCGAACCCTCTGGCATTGAGAGTGTCCATGGGCGGCGGTATCGGCCGCCTATTCTATATTTAAAAAAAATGACTATCTGGAAATCTTTTTTTATAAGTATTCATTCACCTTGGCTGCTGGTTTAAACTGATTTTTTTATGTTTCTGTTAATAAAAACGCAGCGTTTAAGAGTACAGTGGGTTGATAGGCAACATAAAAATAAATACTGTAGTAACGTTGCAGGTTTACGATATGACCACAATAATTTAATGCTTGCCCGTGGATTAGGTATTTATTTAGCTTCCAATAAGGCCTGTGAGTTATTTAATGGGGCAATCGTGGTGAAATACGCGAAACGTTATTATAAAACCCAATATCCAGGATATTGTAATGAAAGCTTCTTGGTATTTGCTTTTATACTCTTTACAAATATTTGTTTAAGTGTATCTGTAGAACACTTTTGAGAGAGACCAATATAGGAAATGTAGAAAAAAAATGGATTCTTTTTTAAAGTTTTTACTGTTATTTATATTCGTATATAAATACAGCAACGCAGCAGCAGTAAGCAGTGTTGGCCTAGTGGCTTTGCTCACTCCTTGAGGTCGTAGGTTTGATCCTCGGCTGTACTTTATATGAAGAAATACAATATACTTAGTTTATTAAAATCTAAACATAACAATACAATATACAGTATTTACAATTTTCTTAACCTACATAGTTATAATAATAATCATTAAAAATAAATAAAAAATTTAAACGAATTTAAAAACTTTGGTCACTGTGGCAGTGGACTTTTAACGCTGGCAGCATTTCCTCGCTGTATTGCGATACTCATTTGTTGAGCGAGGAAAGCACCTGCTCTGAGTTTACCTGTACTATCTACTTGGCGCCAAATTAAATCTCTGATTAGCGCCTGTGCACTTGAACCCCCCGGCCCAAGAGTCTAGTCCAAAGGGAACAAAATCGAAGTTGAAGGAAAGACACTTATATTTGAGCCGTTTATTATTTTCCACCTGCTCTGCAGCCGCCCCAGCTTAAATTGTCTAATTATGCCTTGTTTTTTAATCTGTCTTAATAAAAAGCTTTAATTAGGAATACACAAGTCACTTTCACAACAGATATATATTTGGCGTTTACCTCCCCCGACTGTGTATAGTGCTTCCAATCAGACGCGATTTCAATATGGCCCCGGTGTGGTTTTAATTTCATGTTTCTACCATTTCGTCTTTCTCATCGGGCAATCCTTTTTCCTATTATTAGCCCTTGGGCACTAGAAGGCCACATGCTTACTCCATATATGGAACAATCAGACCAGGCCATAGACTGACCTTTAGGAGATCAAAATGCTCCAATAATTTCTCGCAAGTGCGAAGCTGGATTCGTCAAAGATCACAACAAAACACGTACTGCAGATAGACAAAAATGACACTGCCAGCCAGTAAACCCGCTAGTGACAAAGCGTCTTCTAAGCCCCAACAAAATGAATCTCAAAAGAATGATAAGGATTATTAAGGGACTTACTCCAAATAAACATCTCTATGCCCTTGGCTGTTTCAGTCACCAACGTAGTCATGGAATACGTGGCAGTGGCTTCCCAACGAGTAGTAAACCTCGAAGCAGTGAGGTCGCTCCCTGAAGCCTGTGAAGTGCCCAGGAGTTTCAGAGATTCTAGGAGGAGGTAGGATGGCTGAGTTATCCAGGAATTAACGCACGAACCATGGGCGACTAAGTTTGGTAAATGAGTCAACACTTCACTACACACTACATTCTCAAAAATTATCCTTATCAATTTGAATATAGAAAATATAATGGGATAGTTACGAATTGCATTTCTCAAAAGCTAGAACCAAAGTTAAATTAACCCATATTAGCAGTTGTAATTGAATTTCTCATAACGGTAACAGCACTATGGAAATGTACTCACGTTCACTTAATAAATTAAAACTCCATCTGACATCGGGCCATGTCAGACATTTTAAATTTAATAAAGAACTCGTCTCCTGAGTGGAGCATGGGGCATACATGTTTCAGCGTGTCACAGACAATTATTATGATTTGCTACTAAAATTGTTTGTTTACGTTTAAATAGGAGGCAAAAATATGGTTTGCTTAACGTAATAATCACTACTTAGTATAAAACAAAGTCGCTTTCTTTGTCCCTATATCCCTATGTATGCTTAAATCTTTAAAACTACGCAACGGATTTTGATGCGGTTTTTAATAGAGAGAGTGACTGAAGAGAAAGGTTTATATGTATAATAATATACATTAAATAGTGGAGAAATATTGTTATTTTTGAGGTTTTAATGTGATGTCGTAAATAATTACATTTTTTCCGCTTACATTGCAAACGCAGGCTGAACCCTACGAGATTTATCAAAATAATGTACTCAGTATTGTACAATTTGAAAAGGTCTACAAAAAACTCCTCGACGGTATAGGTATGTCTATCTCTTAGGCTGCGGCCTCGAATTTCGCGGGCAGCGGGGCGGCAGCGGCTGCGGCGCGGGAGCGAGGCGGCCAACGCATACCTGTTCTCCAAACCAGCGGGCAGATCGCGCGGCACTATAGCGGTGTAGTGTTGTGTTCGTGGTTGTGTAGTCGAGATATTTGTTTTTATTCGCGAACGAAATGTCTAAAAAACGGCGACAACATCTTTTTGATTCAAATTTATTCCTAACGCTCGATTTATTGTGGGCAAAAATATGTTATATGCAAAAATATAGTTCCATATGGGTCTCCTTTCAAAGATTTCTGAAATAATTTGCTCTTGCACGTCCGAGGTCATTTTGATACGTCACAAAAAATATGTACAGCACTATACTACAATGCATACGCGCAACGCGGGCGGTCACCGCTTGACTGGATTGCGCCGCTCGTTACCCGCGCCCGCGCCGCTGCCGCGCCGCTGTTTTCGAGAACCGGTCCATTTGATTGTACGCATAATATCCTGCCGCTCCCGCGCCGCGGCCGCCGCCGCCCCGCTGCCCGCAAAATTCGAGGCAGCAACCTTATGGATATCCCACAATAAAATTTTTTTGTCATTTACTTTTTACGACAAATAATGGCTAATTTTCGAAGCGATTTTAACCAATACACCGTTAATCCTTATCCAATTAAATACCGTGCGATGCCGTGGCGGGTCGCTAGTTTATTTATATAGCCAGGCAACACAAGAAAATTCAAACAAGTTACACAAACCAGAACCAGTATATCCTCGATATGCGGCAGGACGCGTGCACAAAAAAAAAATATAAAAAAAATAGTCTAGTCTAGTCTAGCTAACAGAATGCCCTTCCTAAATCAGATGATCTTTCTCATCAATCGGCAGCTCATGTCTGATCCTCATGGTCAGTAAGAAAGCCTCTGAAGCGGACTATCTGTTCCCACCGGTTGTCTGTCCTGCGCCTCTCTTATGACAGTGTACAGTTTTGACCACTACGAGTCTTTCACATGATCGTTCCATCTGATTGGGGAACGACCACGTGAGCAGATGATAATGTTTAATAAAATAATGGTGCGGTAGCGCTACAGTCCTTTAGCATCGTCAAGAAAATAGAATTATTATAGGTTTTCCTACCAATACTACACCCTACTACGAAAACGAATTTTGCGTAAAAAACTTATTTATTTACATACATAGACGCTACGATATTGTCTAAAAAAAATATATGAACATACACATTATCTCTACTGTGATCTCACTCTGCGAATATATTATGACGATAATGTTGAAGAAAGCATATTATATAGTAGGCGCAACGTCTTTGTTAATATGGATCTGTGCAACAGAGTGACTGCAGTGGCCCTTGCTATTGTAAATAACCGTTGGGTGTCGCATATCCAGGTTCAAGAAAACGTAGTTCTTGAAGAACACTTAGATTGTTTACCACCCCCGCAATACTTTAATTAGATAGCTACAATATGTACATATTTATTGATAGATTTTACGACACCTAACTCTTATTGTACCTAAGTATGTACTCCGGTACTCGGGTTGACTCGTATCAAACTAAGGTTCAGATTTTAATGATTGCTTTTAGATATTTAATATTCCTTAAAATCATTATCATTTAAATTTAAATAGCTGAACTAATGTAATTTGCCACAGCCATTGGCTATGATATGAATTTAAAGTACCGCGTTGATTTATTTAAATGAGGATTTAAATGAATTTACAGCAAAACAAAGAGGCTATTAACGTTTTTAATCCATATAGATTAACGAAGCGTATCACGGAAGTCGATTCGTCATGATTTATTGGGTGTTAAGCTAAAGGATGTAGCGGGTAATGCATAAAAAAGTGCGTGCGTAAAAAGTACACGTCTGAAGTGAAACTTCTTTGGCAAACTAATTTTTAACTCTTGTTCATATTTATACAAACCCAAAATTTTGATTTCCGAGATTTATAGGGAGGGCAAAAGGAAGTGTCGAAAATTAATATAAATTATAAATTTGATTTTTTAACTTTATTCTTATAAAAACAAGTGGCATTTAAATTTACAATTCGTTATTTGAGATTTCAATAAATTATTTTGCATAAAATATTAAATACTAATATTTCATAAATTCTCTTTACGGAATTTTAATTTTAAAAATAGAATTTCTATAAGGTGATTCGCCCTTCTCACTCTCTTTCAATCGGTCACAATAGCTCTCTCCTTATTCTTCGAAAACGCTGCACAACTTCGTGAAGGTTTTTAAAAATTTTACGCTAATGCACCTAAAGAAGTTTCACTTCAAAAACACGAATCTTGATTGATACATGTCCCAGCATTTGACAGCCATTTCATACTATTGAGTCTATGAATAGTCTGGCTGATGGTTGAGCCAATGTCATAAGCAACATTCCAGTGCGTGAAATATTATATATATAATTTATCTGAAATTCATGGAAATCCCGTGTCACAGTTGCAACCAAACTTCAAAAAGGCCGACATTATGTATTATTTATTTATTTCATAATCTTATATGTAACATTATATACAACAAAAAATAATTATACTAAACAAATAGAAAGATCCAGAGATGGAATACATAATACATAATAGTTCAAAGAAAAAATATCAAAAATAAATTAAATACGAATTATTCGGATGTGTTGTGTGATGGGGTGTGGGATGTGCTCATGATGCATGTGATTTGGATATTCTTAATATTTTAAGCATATTCTGCGATAGCTTAAACAAGTCAAGGTTTAAATAGTGGGCGTTGTATGTCCTACAATAGTGAGTTTTATCAATAAAGATTTTGTGTGTGATTTTTTTTTCATAATATAATAAAACGTAATGTTCTTCCTAATTAAAACTTACATCATCCTAATCGATTAACTCCTGTTTATTTCAGTAAACAAATTCTCGCGTTCTTCTGTATCTTGCACCAGTCATAATATACAATGATCCTGTATCCGGAACCATTTCCAAACAGCCAGAATTTACTGTGTGTCAGCCTTAATTTGAAAATATGCGAATGATTGCTTAATTGCCCACCGAAATGGGCAATAAATAATCGGACAATAAGGCTTATTGGGATATTAGATACAAATCGAGAATGGGTAATCAATTAGGTTAAGAACATTGGTATGGTGTTAATTTTTTTTGTTTAACTTATTTAAAAAATAAGGAAGTAATCGAGGTGTTAAATGATTTGGATTTCTATATAATAGATAGATAGTTTTATGATATTAACTAAAATGTCTCATGGAAAATCCAAAAGTGCCGCAGTCACGTCGTGTACAAGTTGATGGCGCTTTTTAATAAAACAAAATATACTGTAAACAATAATTAAATTTCTAACAAATTGCATTCGCTGAATCCCTGCAGCTGTGTTTCATCATCGGACGTCGAGGCAGAATTCGAGATTCCACCGGTATCACACCGACGTTCCACAACTGAGCGTTTTTTCAGGCAGTTTTTGCCACGCACCACGACTATGTGGAACCAGCTGCCCGCTGAAGTGTTTCTGAACCAATTCGCCTCATGGTCCTACAAGAAAAGAGCGGCCGGCAACGCACTTGCGAGCCCTCTGGCAATGTGAGTCTATCACTTAACATCAGATGAGCCTTCTGCCCGTTTGCTGTTATATAAAAAGATACATTAAATAAATATGCAGAGGGTTAGATGATAAGTATGATACTTAGGGTCTGTTTCACAATGTATGGATAAAGTACCAAATAGCTATGCAACACATAAATTATTTTGACGATAAATTGTTCTATTTGACATTCTTCGGACTCATAACTTTTGATGGACTTTATGTGACGAATAGCGCTATCTGACAGTCGTGAAACGCAACAATAGTGTTTATCCTACAAATAAGTAATAAATAGCTAATTTGGAACTTATGTGGAACTTATCCGTACATTGTGAAACAGACCCTAAGTCCATTCGCGGTATTCAACTAGAACTTATTTTATTATTATGAGACACAATGATTATAAAATACCTTTGTACATGTAATTAATAGGTTGTCCTATAGATAATGGGGCTAATGTAAATATATATTTTTGACAACTGATCATGCAGTGAAGCAGTATTTGGGGCCGGAGTACGTTGGAGTCGCGCCAGGCACAACAATCAGAGAATGTAGTAATGTAGAAAAGTAGTTAGCTGAATCCATTAGTTATTAATAAGAAATATAATAAATAGTATGCTTATATCTATACAGATTTCGATTGGTTTCATGACATATAAACCACACTATATGATGCAACAGAGTTTCTCCGTGTGCTGTCAACTTGAGGGCGTTCGTTTGCACTTTAATAGTGCACCAATTTTCCTTTCTACATATTTGTTCTAAATATGAAATAGAATAGGTCATTGCATTTGTTTCGGTTTTTCGATAGCCAAGTAGGTAATCTGTGGTACATGCCATCTCATTATTTGTAATATCGCCTTATAATACCGAAGAAAAAATCTATTGCCGCACAGCCATGCTACATAGGCTATGTAACCAATAGACAAACACTGATGATAATAATCGCAATATTATTCAATGTTAAAGAAAAAAAAGAAAATCAGTAAGAAGACTCAATTATTTAATTACGTAAGAAGTGTTTTAAATCACAAATAAATTTTACGGTAATAAAAGTATAAAATCGTTTAGAAGGTTCAGATGGATAATTAATGGGAGGTAGCAATTAGTGGGAATTTTTAATGAAATTTAATTACAACACAGATTATACAAAAGAAAGAAATATTTAAATAATAAAATGAAGTACTTAAATGAATTTAAAATCTTAATCATAAATACTAAAGCAAGTTTCTATATAAACAAACGAATGCCCTTATTAATACAACACTAGTGAGTTTGATTGTACAGTACTATCATCATAATTGCCATTAATGGCTCAGCCCTTTATAGACCTTAGCATCGACATCGATATCGATAGATTATTTCGCTATCGCCATATACCTCATGCGTCCATCTTTGAACACCCATTTTGAGGTCCTTGACAACCCCATATGGCGGTAATTTCTGGCAGTAAAACCAAACCGAATAGAAGTAAAGGGCCAGGCACAGGGCCTTAAGCTGGCCATAGACGAACCGCATTTTGCAGTCAAGACCGACTGATGTAGAGCGGTCGCGTTGAAGTCGTGTACGACATAATGCAGTCGGCTACGACTGCTTGGAGCAGTTGTGTTCGACCGCAAAATAATTTCAAGAAACACTGCTACTTGTACTATTATTACGCAAGCGTCGGCGTAGAACACCGTAGTATGTGGGTGCGTCCAATACTACAATCAAGAGAACAGCATGGAATATTTCATGCATTGTATCATCAGCTGAGAGGAGACACTTAAATGTTTTTCAACTACTTTAGAATGTCCGTGGTTTCATTTGATGAATTAGTTTGTATTTTATTTTATTTGAGAGAGAGGCGCGCGGTCGGCAGCAACCGCTTGTAGCGGTCCCTGTATGGTGGGTCCGGCAGCTCTAAGCAGTCGACCCCACGGCGAAACTCGACCGCAGAGCGACTGCTCCGACGGCTCAAAAACTGGTCGTGCGGTCCGTGTATTGCGGATATGAATTTAGTGTGGAAACTGCAGATCGCCGTGCGGCGACCGCTTATAGCAGTCGGTATCAACTGCAACATGCGGTCCGTCTATGGCCACACTTAGGCGGCAGCCCCGTCATGTGTCAAGATTGTAATGTGTCTAATTGCAAGGCTAATCATCAGTCCAGTCAATACCAACCGATTATAAAACCTAAAGTATTGTCTTAATAATCAGTATTAACGTAATACAATTGGACGAATACGAAAGACTACTTTAGTTTTAAAAGTATTACACTAAAACTACAACAAAATATGCACATACCCTCACTTTAACTGTTTACACCATCACACGACACATCGAAACTAGGTATTACTTAGTTAAATTGTATTGAATATTATTGTAAATGGAAAAACCATAAAACACACTTAGCTCCTTCTCTATCTTCCTTTAAATTTCTTCTGTTCAAACATTACCTGACCACATTGTATTCCTAAATTTCGTACTAACTACTAACTGACGTGAGACTGATCTTAAATTAAATTATCATGATGACATGATGTGCACTTTTTACGCTCCTTTTTATTTTTCATGTATCCTTTATTAGTTTAGTTTGTTTTTTGTTCCTGCTTAGTTATACCGGTGTATTGGTATCTTTTGTAAATATTATGTATTCCATCTTTGGCTATATTTTTAGTGTAATTGTTTGTTTTTATATATAATTTTTCGTAGCTGTAGGATTACGAAATAAATAAATGACTAAAATACATATTAGAGAGGGTACTTAAAAGAAATAAGGGCTGTATAGAAGAAAATTGACGACTCATTGGTCTAGTGGTTAGTACCCCTGACTGAAAAACCATGGGTCCCGGGTTCGATCCCCGGCTGAGACGAACATCGATGTGATGAGCATTTGATGTTGTGCTTAGGTCTTGGGTGTTTAAATATGTATTTATATGCCTATCTATCTATAAAATGTATGTATATCCGTTGCCTAGTACCCATAACACAAGCTTCACCAGCTTAGCATGGGACTAGGTCAATTGGTGTGAATTTTCTTTAAAAAAAAAATCTATTCCTAGCGATACTTATAATAATAATAATCACAATAGTGTTCGATATATGGAGGAAGGCAATGTGTACAATGTGTAGGTACTGTTACTGCAACCTATTATCGGGGATTCTCAACTAATTTAATCACTGACTGGCCAGACAAAAGCCCCAGTGACTGATCTCAAGAGGTTCATACTTCGTTAACACAATTCCGGGTATAACTTCATGGCACTGACTATAGCCGGTAGGCATCGCTATAGTCTCCATAAATCTTGTATTACGGGACGGGATTTAAATCGGAAACTATGAAAACTCTAAGCCGTGTGCATGTCCTTATAGATTTTGTGTTATAAAAATTTAATGGACTCTTTCGAGCTGTCAAATTTACAATGACATTTAATTATTCGTTACCTCTATTTTAATTTTGCGTTTTAAACCAATATTCTGGAAATTTCTTGGTAAAACTATTTTAGGACTAAGTACCAGCTTTGAAGACACGAAGTACCCGCCCACTCCATGTTACCTTACTTCACTTAAACTTATAAATCAAAAGACACTTAAATTGACCAATAAAAATCTGAAATGACCACCTTATGTTTATAAGATTGTAAATAAATAATTTAAATACTTAATGTTGTTTGGAATACTTAAACACTTTATTGTTTTTTAATAATTTTTATGGGACAAATAAAAACAACGAATGAAACGCGCCATTTCACTTGAATAATTCGACTATTTATATCAAACAAACTTTGAAACTGTTTAGTATTAATATAGTGGGAATAATCGTCAAAGAGTTGAATAAGGTAGGTATTCACAATGAAATACACACAGCCAAATGTATTAATCAGAAAATGTTTATTCAAATTATAAAGGTTGAACCACCACTGATATTAAGCGACCTTTTAGGTGTGGAGATTATTAAAAATAAAAATAAATAATTTAGAATTTTATATGCATTAACGACAATAAGATAATTAAACAAATAATAATAAACAGGGTTGCGTTTGCATTTTACGTAGGATTAATTTATTATCTACCTACTTTTATTATAAAAATTAACCGAAAATCAAAATATCTGTTAACGGTGAACAAAAAGCATAAAATATAATGTTTATGTATAACCTATTAAAACGTAATACTCGACGTTATGCGAAAGCTTTGTAAGCAATAAATAAAACAACGAAAACGACTACAATCAACGTCGTCGAAGAAAAACGTTATTTTAATAATAAACTTTATAGGTGTTTATAATTTATGGTTACAATGCTATTAATCTGGGGCGTAAAACTGTTAAGGTGCTTTCACATTGGATAATAAAGATAAGGGAAACTTAAACATGCAATTTAAAAGTAATATAACTTACGGCTTTATTGCTTCTAGCAAAAAACACATACACATTATTAATTACGTTAAAAATAAAGCAATGAATGAATTACAAATCAAATAATCGTAATTTACAGCCTTTAAGTTAATGACATGTATAGAAATAATTTTAGAGGACGTTGGCGTGCTGACTTCATCGCCTGATGTCAATTTAACGGGACGGGATACTGGCGTACTGACTACATCACCTGATGTCATTTTAACGGGACGGGATACTGGCGTGCTCACTACATCACCTGATGTCATTTTAACGAGATGGGACACTAGCGTGCTGACTACATCACCTGATGTTATTTTAACGGGACGGGACACTAGCGTGCTGACTACATCGCCTGATGTTATTGTAACGGAACGGTACATTGGCTTGCTAACTACATCACCTGATGTTATTTTAACGGAACGGGACATTGGCTTGCTAACTACATCGCCTGATGTTATTTTAACAGAACGGGACATTGACTTGCTAACTACCTCAACTGATTCCTTTTCCATTCGGGAGCTTAGAACCGACGGACGTGTAATACATCTTCGAATTATTTGCTTTGTAAATTTAGTAGAATATATTCTATACGGTCCCTTCTGAATAATAAAATATAATGTTACATTATATTATACAATAATATATTATCAATTATTGAAATGAAACAATAAAATATAATTTATAAAACAAACAACCGTCTATTATCGTATCGTTCGTGCTGCAACCTTGGGGTTTGTCTTGCAATTACACAAAAATACGTAAATAATAAAAATATTGTCTTTAGTCAATATATAACGAAATAACCGGAAATGATACACACGTATATATCATTAAAAAATAACTACCAATAATTTCACCTTTGACAAATGCCTTTATACACCCACGCGTTAGATTAACATATCAAAGTTTTATTAATAGACAATATGTAATTATGAGCACGTCAGTTACAAGTAAATTATTGTATCATGATTTGTAGATACAAATTATAGCGCCCTGGGGCATTGCTTTGTGCTACTTAGATGTACGTTTTATATACATGTTGTGAACTCGAAGAAGAATCTTGGATTAAAAGGCATCGCTAAGAACGCTGGCAAGCAGCTTCATGTCTTTAATCCCTTGGAGAATGGGGTACACTGTAGGATGCTACTTCTGTGGACACGTAAGCCCCGTCTCACCACCCTCGGGATAGCACAAAAGCCGCCTACCACGCTAGGGGCCGCAGAGCAAGCGGAAATATAATAGCCTTTGATTTAGTTTCTTTTCCAGTATAGGTTTAAGTGCATAGGCGCTAATTAAAGATTTAAGATGGTCCCTGGTAGACAGTACCAGTGACCCCAGAGCTGGTGCTTTCCTCGCTCAGCGAATAACTATCGCAATACAGCGAGTAAATTCACCTAGCATTAAAGTAACTGCCACAGGGACCAAACTTTTTAAATTTAAAGTGTTCTATTATTATTTTTTAATTATTAGTATGAAGGTTAAGAATATTATAAATACTTTTTAGATATAACCATTATTTTATATTATTAAAATACTAGATCTCAGATTAACTTATGTAAAAGACTCATCGATATGCCAGCAAAGGCTTTCAATAGATCACTTGGACAAGCTGTTTGTTTGACAAGTATCCATAAAATTATACTCCAATGTCGTGTCGATCAAGTCCTTGAGCAGGTCAACTCTTCAAACTCAATATAACTCTATTCCTATCGGTAAACAACTACACTTATGAACGTCAACAGAAAATTGAAAAGTGAGCAAGATGCACTGGCAAGAAAGTCTCCGCCACTATTTTTAATCGCCAAGTTTTAAGTCATACAAACTGTTTGAACTAGAGCAAATCAATCCCAAGGATTAGGATCATTTAAATATTCGTCAAATTTATAAAAAGCTTTGATTCATTTACGTTTTACTTACTTCATGTAAGTCCGCTGTCATCAAAGTAAACTTTCCCATGCTTCTTTAGCAGTTGTGTACTTCTGTACATGAGGAGGATTGACAATTCTAACTTGACAATAGAACACCACAGACAGACAGACAGACATAACATTTATTACATACGAAAACATATACACATAAACACACAAAATAACAATACTCAAAGAAAAAATAAAATAAGACATCAAAAACAATAAAAATTAAAATTAAAAATTCCCTTTTGCCATTCGGTTCGCTTCAAGTGTGCAATGTGTGTGTACTGTGGTTGTAATTCGCCATTATGCTGAGGAGCAGAAAGTTCCACAGCGCTGGTAATTCTGCCAGAGACCACAGCAGCTAGTTTGCGCCAAGCGTTCTCATGCAGCAAATATGTCTTCACACTTTACTAGGCAAAATTCTCTCTTCCTATTAGTCTATATGGAGCTGGCAGCTACCTCAGACAAAGAATTAGTCAAGCTATTCAAAGGGGGAACGCTGCCAGTATCTTCGGAACCTTGTCTAAAGGGACGCCTTTTAATAGTATATTTTATTTATTATATTTTAAGGTAAGTTTTTGTTTTTAGTTAAGAAAATTGTTAATAAAAAAGTTTTTCCATTAGTCTATGAATGTAACATTATTTAAGTTATTTTTGACGGAGAGGTCTCTTCATACAACTTTTACGAGAAAAGCTACGTTGATTATATAACTTCAATTCCAAAGTCGTCAAGTACCTATTCCGCCAATATAAATTGTGTTCTCACTTTTCCGATATTTCCAACTACACTGCAATGTCGCTCTGCTACCTGTGTGAATGTACGTGGATATTGTAATAAAAGGAATGTTTAGTGAATACAATTTATTCTGAGACTAACCAAGTACAACATTTTGTGCATAAATAGTGGAAAAAATAAAAAGGGCCTTGTAACAAAATTAAGAACAAAAAATTGTTTTCATTCCAAAATACATATTTCAACACTAGCTTATTAATTAGCTATGGGCCTGGGATTTCTGAATATGTTTCATGATCATTTGTCAATCTAATAGGCAAGTAGGTTTCCTTAAGATGTTTTCCTTCACCGTTCTAGCAAATGTTAAATGTGCACATAGACAGAAAGTTTATTAGTCCACAGCCGGGGATCAAACCTAAAACCTCAGGGATCAGAGTCAGATGCTGAATATACCAAGCCAACACAAGCTTAATAAAGCATAAAATATTTATTAATTTACAGCAAATAGTTAAACAATCCTAACCGAACTTACATATATACATGTATTACTTACAAATTATTATTTAGGTACTATTAGAAAATGAAACTTTTTACATTTATGGCACAACCT
Organism: Pieris melete; assembly: GCA_963693345.1. Lineage (NCBI taxonomy): Eukaryota > Metazoa > Arthropoda > Insecta > Lepidoptera > Pieridae > Pieris > Pieris melete. The sequence continues at coordinate 1,597,199 of CAVNZK010000003.1, forward strand.
ATCGCAAATAGATAAAAATATGTTCCTAATGCCAGCTTCTTAAACATCGATACCTAGATTCATGAAAGAATATTAAAAAAAGTATAATTTATACTGATGTAATATTTGACCAAAATAAACTATTTATGTTCTATTTTTTACATACTTCTATTCTATTTCTATACTTCTATTAGGTATATATGCATAACGAACCCAGAAACTCTATCACAGAGGCTCTTATCTATCTATGTATATTACAATGTAATATCGTACAGCTATAAAACTAGAATCAAATAAAATACAATAGAATGGCCTCGGGCTGTTAATACGGCGCCGAAGTCTCAACATCGAAAACGTAATAACCTATTACTCGATTGAGAAATGTAATAAATTGTAAAGTCTATAGATATTTTGTGATTGCTAACTTTATTAAGAATCAATTTAAGCTTTAAGTCATAAACTTTGATGTCTAATTTTTTTAATTAATTTGTTTTGATATTGTTGACAATGTTTATTTATCTATTTAAACATACATATAAAAAGCAGCCTTATTGCTAACAAGCGATTTCTTCCTGGCAACCTTAGTATGGAATAATAAATAAGAAACACCAACTGAGGGTAACAAGGATTGCATTAATACTTCAAATAAAAGAAAAATAGAAATTAAAATTAAAATTAAAAAAATAATATTAATGTAAAAGTTAATTATTTATATATTATATAAGTAGCTAATTACTAGCAGTGTACTGAGCTCGTCTCATATTTAGAGGTAAAAAGTTCCAGCAGGACACTGCATAGTAAAGAAGGAGTGATAGAAATCCGTTTTATGAGAAGGAATATCAAGAATTATTAATTATAATCATTTTTTAACATAAGTTTCGTTCATTTGTTTCTCGCTTGTAAATTTTTGTATAATATGTAAATCTTGATGAGCCCATCTTTGAGTAACAAACAACTTTTGTTCTTTATAATATAAGAAAATCTGTGGTACTACAACCTCTGAGCGCATCGGATTTTATATCTGTTGTATATATTGTATTTATTATATTATAGACTGTATTATCAACCTTCTGTACCTGACACACCATCGATTTGTGGAATTGGTCATGTGATATTATGTTTCACAGCAATTATTTTATCATATATATACTTATTTTACAAGCCAATAATGGTGGAACCATAAATTAGATATAGGTTTTTGTTAACAACTGAAATCAATACAATTAGGCATTTTCCAATTACGAACATACACATACATATCTCTTATCGGTCGGGGTATGAACTTCGACCCTGAGATTCCCGTCGTAAACCCTAGACACAGCTCTGTTTATAATATTTTCACTTATTTTTTATACTGGAAAACTACCAATATATATACACAATTCAAAGCGAATATGGCGGTCCTTTGATTTATAAGCGATCTTTACCAACCCGTAACAATAACATTGTGACTATAATATCTATTTCCTGGTTAAAAGTGGTAATATAAAGTGCAGATAGTTCCCATTAAACGCAACCTGTATAAACCTCACAAACAGTTCCGGATAAAACCAGCATCTTAAGCTGTTTCGTAAATTAAAACTAATAATTTCTCCAAGTTCCTTTCACGAATTCTGCACATCTCATCAAGATTACGTAGCATTTCCAATAAAGACCATCATTACTTCACAAAAGACTGCAAATTCAAAACAGAGTATACGAATACCGGCATTTTGCAGTCAACTAAAGGAGTTTACGGCAAAATACGAAATAGCAGGAACGCTTTCTTCTTTAAATGTACATTGGAAAATAAACTCTAATAGCCTGTAATAGAACTTAGAACACTACGCATTGAAATAAAGGGTCAAGTCTTTCTTTCCGCTTCAACGTACAGAGGAAAATAGCCTTTCAGTGATATCAATAAAGTTGGTTATAGCTTGATATTGGAGTTAAAAAGTTGCGGTATCGGTGTAAATTCAATGTGAATCGAATTCTCGGCTTCTCATGACTCTATTTTCGGCGATTGTAAATGCAGTTACGATGAGTTTGTTTTGTTTGATCCTTTGTTTTAAACTGATTTTCTACTCCTTGAGAACCTGACAAAACTTAAAGAGCAACCGTTGATATTTATACAATTACTTTACTTACGGATGTTATATTGTTTATAAATAATTACGGCAGATCCACGGATGATCTCACATACAACTTTTTATTGATTAAATTAAAACTTAAGAAGAAGGGAACTATAATAATACGAATATATGAAAAAATTGTTAAGATATCGTGCACCAGTTGATTTTAGGATATGTACTTATTTCTATAAGCGCAGTTTCTATTATGACGAAGGAAATGTAGGGTATTCTCGCAACTGAAAGAATAATTGATCATAAAGAAAAATTACCATCTATTACTCTCGTACAAATATGCAATAGGGCAATTCAGTATAAAAAAACAAAGGCACTTTTAAGGTTTCAGCTTCAGATTTCTGTATCGGTTTTGTGATCATTTGTTTTTCCTACTAGGTATGTAATAGCGGCGACCCGCGCCGGCGCTGGGCGGACGACATCACCGCCGTCGCTGGAGTCATCTGGCCGCGCCTGGCCCAAGACAGACACGAGTGGAACCGGATGAAGGAGGCCTATGTCCAACGGTGGATCCCAAAACCTGAAAATGCAAGCATATGATGGTTCCTAAATGTCACATTGTATTTTACCTACAGTTAAAACTTTGATGTTCATAATTAAGTTTTGAACATAAAGGTTATTAATAGGTATGCGGTCAACCTTTTTTGCCTGACACACGCCGTCTTCTTTTAAATCTAAAGGTAGGAACTGACCAACGTTACGAGGTGTAATGTAACATGTAATGTAATGTTACACAGCGAGCATTCGTGCAGTCAGTACGTCGTGTTACGTCGTGTTTCCCCGTAAGAGTTCTTGTTAACGACAACGGACAACGGCCCGATTCTTATAACGGGTGACGCGTGACGGGCCGACGCGCAGTGTTCAAGTAAGTTGAGTGAATGTTTGTTAACGCGACGGACTCATACCCGTTGCAACGTGACTCAACGGATGCGCGCACGTTGCCCCTCGGCGCGACGGCGGACTGTCCGATGCAGTGAACTATGTCATTTCATAGAAGTGTGTTGACGACGACGGATGTGCGCACGTTTATTTTTCTGTCTACCTACCCTCTGCTGCTCTTAATATGGAGTTTACCATTGATATGAATTTATTAATTAGCCTTGTTCAGAATAGGCCTATGTTATGGGACAAAACTATAGAAAATTACAAAAATAAACAAGCAAATTTTGCGGCTAAATGAAGATTTTGAGACATTATCTGATAAATAATAATCAACGTACGTGCACTTCTCCCTTCAAATTTAATAGAACTGATATCGACAAAAACGGACGCGTTCACGTTATATTTAGCGTATCGTGTACAAAGGTAGCCGTTTTGCGTCGGGCCGTTACCCGTTGAAAAAAACGTTCGTTAACAAGAGCTCTCACACGACGTACTGTGAGACGGACGTCATGTGAGAGTAAAATAAATTATACATATATGTGATTAATTTTATTTTTTCGCCCGATACCTCCCTAACAATTTCTTATCTGATTTTATAAGTACTATTAATGCAACAATTTAGATAAATAATAATGAATGGCAAAACGTTTCTATAAACATAATTTATATCAGAGGCGGTGGTCAAAGATAATTTGTCTAAGTTTGTATCACCAAGGCGGTCAATTATAGGAGAGCGTAAATTCTATAATCGCAAACAATTTCTATTATCTCTGGTATTTTGCCGTCATTTATACAACAGAAGCAATACACATATTTTTATGTAACTTAAACTTATTATCAGATTAAAGGCTTTATTTTACCTTTTACAGAAACAAAGATTGAGCTTGCTTGACAGCAAAAGTGTTTCACCTTACACAAGTGAATTTTTTATAACTCCTTCCAATGCGAGAACAAGATTTTCCCATATTTTCCGCATGAATATTTGAAAGGTCACTTACTGAGTGGTATTTTTAGATTTCTTTCAAACAAAGGGATATTAGGATTGTCTATCACAGTGTGATAGGAAGGGGATGACGGGTCTGGGCGTTACTGCATACGATTTTTTGCATTTTCTGAGAAGATTTACTATGGTAATATATACATTATACATAAATATATATATATTTACCATTGGTAAGTAGAGATTTCAACGAACTGAAATAACACCAACTTTATGAAGAAAAATGATGACATGACAGATGAAAATTAGGGTGTTATTCCCATATTAATTCAAAATAAAATGAAAAAATAAATATTTTTAATCAAATATATTACAGCGTATTTGGAACATAAAAAGGTAAGTGTTCACCAAATTTCGTTAAAAAAATTTTTTTTTGTAAAAGATAAAAATTAAAAACCAAAAACTTGGTTTTTTGAATTTTTCACATAAATTTGGAGGTTATGTGAAAAATGTGTGAATACAAAAGCGTTAGATCTTTTTAATACCTACATTTTTGCCATTTAACTTTCTTCGATAGGACTTTTAGTTTTGCCGGAAATCGAGATAAACCGTTTTTTTACCCTTAAAACTTCCCCCTCCCCCCTGCCACTTCCCGACCTCAGATCGCCCGTAAATTATTTTTCCATTATTTTTTATAATATTCTCCTCCTTTTCCAATACGCTTCATCCTACTATTATTTTTTTAGGTTTCAAAAATTATCGGCACTGGTCTATACACTTTTTATTAAATATAAGTTTAGTCAAAATTTCAACAGATTAAAGTACATTTTTCGTCTGTTTCTGCATAGAATATCCATACCCTCATAAATAAACAAATAAATTTAGTATGGTTTACAAACAATTACCTTCTTTTTATTCATAGAAACTAATGTCTTTTTATGAAGTGTAAAAACAATTTAACCAGCTTAATTATATCCAATATCGTAATATTAAAACTTATAAAATAAACCGCATTATTAATATGTTATATTGTTAATTTAGTTATTCGTAGCAATACAATGTTTTACAGCGTAATAACAGTGTTAGCTCAAGGGAAATTAGTTTTGAGTTTACACCCGTTCATAAGTTTTGCTACGTTCAACACATAATTCGTCTGTCTTAGTTTAAGTTTGTAGTTAAATTTAATCTCTGTTTTATTTTCAAGTTAATGTTCATTTGGTAATTGGATCTTGTTTGGAACATTTTATGTTATTGCCTTGATAATTTTATTAAGGCATCCAGAACTTTAGCAATATCAACCATGTTGGTAAGTAAGGCATAAATATGACTAATAGTTATTTTATGGAAGTTAATATTGACAAGTATATATACGTAAGTACCAATTTCAATTACTTACGTCATTGGGTCTCTTTTGCTTTTGAATAATTCAAAAAATGTTTAAGTATCACATAAAAAAAATTGCGATTAAAATGAGTGGCGGAGAGTTTATTGCCAGTTCTTCTCTCCCGTTCTACGCCCTTGATTTGAGAACTGGCAGTAAATGTAAAATTGGAAGCATTAATATATATTTCTTTACTGACGAGTCATAAGTGTACATTATGTTACCTATAATTTGCATGATTCTTTTTACTTTTACTTTTTTACTTTATCATATTCATTTGCGACATTGCGCTCTTGCATGTTGTATTCGCTACTCAAAGATTGGCAACCACGCCTAGGCATCAGGGAGTAGGAAGGATTTTCAAAGCGGTATCTTGCTTTTTATTAACATGAATTATTGGGTAAATATTTTCATACAGCTTGTGGCATCCATCGTCAAAATCCCACGAGAGTTAGGGCTGCCAAATACCAGACCAAATATCTCACATATTTACATTACTTTGTAAATCATACCATGTATTATAATATTTTTTTAAATTGATAAATAGAAAACGAAAATTTAAAAAGTTTGGTCCCTGTGGCACTGTATGATGGCAGCATTTCCTCGCTGTAGTAGCGAGTTCAGGTACTTCGGTACTAATTCATTGAGCGAGGGAAGCATCACCTCTGTGGTGACCGGTCTTATGTACCAGGTGCTAACTTCCACCTAGAAATAGATCCAATCTTTAATAATTTTATGAAAATAGGTTTGTCCTGATTCAATTATCAATTGGACTAAAGCTCATGAGATTGAAAGTTAATGGATGCAAAAATTGAAAAAATACTTTTTTAACTACCTTCAGTTCTGAAAGGTTTTTTTAACGGTTATCTGGAGTACCTCATTTAAATAGTTGTATTAATTTATGTAAAAGGAGGCAAACAGGCAGGAGGCTCACCTGATGTTAAGCAATACCAGCGCCCGTGGACATTCAGATTGCCGGCCTTTTAAGAATTGGTACGCTCTTATCTTGAAAGTCGAATTGGTTATTATTACTAAGAATAGTATATTGGCGCGATTTATTTATATATTAACTATAGGTAGTATTTATATAAATGAAAGTTATTTGCATATGAAGAAAGAAGAAAAAACTTTTTAACCGGATTAAAGTTATGTATTATTATAAATTTACAATTATTTAACATAATTTTAAATTTATCAGACGTTTCGCGTGCTTTACAACGTGCGTGGTCACGGTGACTGAAGACAAAAGGTGTTAAATTTCAAAAAGTATCACAGCTGTAGAGGAAGTTGTATTATCTGTATTTATTTCCCCGGAGTTGGTATCGACAAAAAGATGGAGGGTTTTGACAAAAATGGCTCACGGTGTCCTCTATTTTCGCGGATTGTTTTTCTTGAGATTTATAGAAAATTATGTTAAATAATTGTAAATTTATAATAATACATAACTTTAATCCGGATAAAAAGCTTTTTCTTTAAATGTGTAAAGGTTATGTCAATCAAAGACAATACTATATGAAGAAAGAATTTACAATAACACAACTTAACAAATAAAAAGTACATATATTGGAGAATTTAAACCCAACTTCAGAGAACTAAGTAGGCAAAACACTAAAATGCACTAAAACTTCCAAAACCGCTAATTGTCAATTAGTTGAGTCAATTCTAATCCAAGTTTGGACAGTCTAGCGTTCAGTTTGCAACCGAATCCTTACGGGGTGCAGAGGTCAATTAATTTTCCTTTACTATTGAATTAGAAGTTCTACTGACGCTGCGATTCAGTTCATGTGGATTTTATTCAGGTATAGTCAGCGAAGACATGAAATCTTTCCGTATTTATCTCATAGTTTAGTCTTTGGCACATTGATATGGATTATATTAAGACAACAAATAATGTAATTGTTGTGCTGCCCTGCGATTCTGTAACTCACTTTTCGAACTCACACAGCGGTTTTCGCATCGGCGGTCGCTCTCAAATCAGTCGTGAAGCAGTCATTTTATGATTTGGCATTCTGATAAACAATAAACTACAAGCTCCCACCTTTTCAGATCTTCTTTCACTTTTTTTCTGTGTGAGTTCGAAAAGTGAGTTACAGAATCGCAGGGCAGCACAACAATTAAATTATTTGTTGTCTTAATAGTTCTTCTTCTATAATTTGTCTTATGTAATACTTTCATGCCAAATTAGAAGTTTTTATTTGCCTTTGGATATTTAGATTTCCTTAAAAATAAGTGTAATATGTATTTGTTACCAAATCCATGGTCGAGAATGCTTTATCATATATATGGGGTGTCTCAGTAAGAGTGCACTTTTTAAAATTGTAATATTTTTGTTTTCCTGCAAGTGGCAAGTCTGAAATTTGACAGGTGTCACCTCAGTTTATTCCGATTATTAAAAATGGAGCATTTTTTGAAAGAACAACTCGTTATAATTGTGAAAACTCATCACAAAAGTAACGCTGAAAACGCTTGCGAGCTTCATCTTCAACTTCACCAAACTTTCAGCCGAGAAAGTGCACCTAATGTGTCAACCAATCGAAGAGTGGTCAAAAAATTTGAAGAAACTGGGTCAATTATGGATTATAAGAATCTATTGCGTCAACGTACCGGGTCGGTCCCTTGACCGACATTGCTGCTGTAAACGAGAGTGTCGCCGAATACCCACGAACATCAATTCGACGCAGCAAATTTTGACTAAAGACCTCCACCTTCATGCGTACAAGATTCAGTTAACTCAAGAGCTCAAATCAGCAGACCAAGGAAAGCACCAGCAATTTGCTCAATGAGTAATGGAGCAAAGGGAAGTCGATGCCAATTTTTCGAAAAAAGTCTTTTTCTCCGATGAACAGAACAAATTATCTCCCGAAATTTTGATGTCAACTAGCCACCAAGATCGTGCAATTTAACGCCGTGCGATTTTTTCTTTGGGGTTTTGTGAAATCTCGAGTTATTTGCGAATAAACCTGAAACCATTCCTGAGCTTCAATCGGAAATCCAACGCGTCATCGGTGAGATACAGCCACATCTCTGTGCAAAAATCATGGAAAATTTCATGAAAAGTGTAATGGCCTGACATCCGAGCCGTGGAGGTCATTTGCCTGATATTTTATTCCATACTTAATCGGAACATGTCTTCTTTACAATACAATAAAAATATCAGAAGTATGTCATAAAATACTTGTCTTTATTTAAAAATTAAAAAGTGCACTCTTACTGAGACACCCTATACATATAATAACACAACACTATGCAAATTAAAATAACATAACATTCTACTTAACATTACCTATTGCAATGCCTAATCGGAGATTAGCCACTTCTTCCGGATCATTTGACGTTTTTGCAAGAAATTTAATAATAATAATAAAATAAAAAGCCTTTATTGCTGTTTAGCTAAATATAGCGTAAATGTGCCTAAAGTAATATAATATTTATTATACTGATTATCTATCGGGAAACGGTTATTTATTTATTTACAGCTTATTCTTTGACAAGGGTATCGTCTAAATTTTACCATAGCGATTCTAAGCTACATTGGATCCGCTACATTTCAAACAAATTTACCGGTTATAATAAAATACACGCGTTAGAAGTTTCTTTGGCGTAAGATAAAAATCTTTTCAAAAATTTTATTCTACGTTTAGAAAAAACAACACTTACAATAAAAAAAAACTAAAATGGTGACTATAGCTAACTTCAGGGGTTTTTTTTTTGTGACGACGTGCGCGCGCATCGTTAAAATTTACTCTCATCATTTTTCCCTAACGCGCCAAAAGAACTTCAAAACTCCAAAAACCCAGAAACCAGAACCCCTAAAAGGTAGCGCCACTGGTATATAAGTATATAACCCAAAAACGGCATAGCAATCAATCACGACATAAACAATACTGTCTTGTAGTCATCAGACGTTGTGGTTTATGACATTTTCCTTTGAATAATTGTAATGTAGAGGGAGGATAAAACTTGATGAGTTTCTTGCCCGTTCTTCTCAGAACAAGGCCTCCTGGTACTACTACCAGCGAACTACTTACGAACGGATGGCGTAGTCTTGCTCTTTCGCGAATTTTGTAAACGTTTTTGACATTCATAAGCATGCCCTAAGACGCATCTAAATTGAATAAACGTATATTGATTTTTTTGATTTGATTGATCATTACTTTAGTTAAAATACTGTTCTTCATATTGAATACCCAAGTCGTAAATATAAAACGCGTTTCTGAGAAATATATTCAATAGTAAATTTGGACCTTTGCGATGTTTCGTGATTCAACTTCGACCTATGAGTTCTCAAATGAGTCTGCACTAAATTTAAATTTCCGTTGCAATGTTACACTATCTTCTGTAGATGGCAAGTATTAATAGGCATTTTTTTTTAATTTTTTTGAAATGCAATACTGGCTCTGTTCCATACCACTTCCTCTTTTTGTTAAGAGGTTAAGGTGAAGCGTTATCAAGATATCTACAAAAGTTTTCGAAATAACGCCTCTGTTTGGGGCTATAAAATTTGAATAACATAGACAATATAAATATAATTTTATTCATTTATTTAAAAGTAGTCATACATACGTATTAATAAACAAATCACTTTGAGAATAAACAAAGCCAAAATAGATTACTAGTTGAACAATATATATGTAACAGAAAATATAAGTATGTAATTACATTAAAGACAAAAATAAAAGAAATTTAAACAAACGACAATTCGAACTAAATATGTACATTCATTAATTTATACGTTTTGAAGAAACTGATTAAAGAATTTAATTCTTTTGATTAAAGTTATAACATACCATATAAATGGTTAAAATAATAATTTTCACACTTTAATATAATATTTTCTTGTCTGCGTCTTGAATATTTCACATATTTTAATGTCAACTCCAATGCGCAGAGGCGATGAGAACTCGGAGAAACTGATCTTGGTTGGTAACACAGAAGACCGTTCTCCAACCAGATGAACTGATCATGACGATCAGACATAAGCTGCCGAGATCAAAGTGAGATTGTTAGCTCAATGATCACACGTTTCCATTGGAACCTAAACGCCGTTCCAAAGTTTGAAAATGCCGGCGAAATAAAAATTGTTTTAGAAATTTACTTCACAAAGGTACTTCCTTACATACTATATAATTAAGTCTCGAAATAGATATATTACTTTCTATTTTTACTTTAATATTAATCATGTAATTTTAAATTCAAGTAAATTCAATTGAAGTAATGGCATTTCGTAGCCCCGCGCCGTGATCTTGACGCCATAAAAAGATTGATCTAACGCGGAGATAGTGAACGTCAGATCTCGTCAGAGTGAGTTTGAAATGTAATTGTCAAGTTAACAGACAGACTGATGGACACCGGTATATTCTTTTTAAGTTCTTCCGAATTTAAACGTAAGCCTACTTCAGACAAAATATATTTTAACTTGTTATACAGACCAATCAGAGCAGTGTTGGCCTAGTGGCTTCAGCGTGCGACTCTCATACCTGAGTTCGTAGGTTCGATCCCCGGCTGTGCACCAATGGACTTTCTTTCTATGTGCGCATTTAACATTTGCTCGAACGATGAAGGAAAACGTCGTAGGAAACCGACATGTCTTAGACTCAAAAAGTCGACGGCGTGTGTCAGGCACTGGAGGCTGATCACCTACTTGCCTATTTGATTTTAAAATGATCATGAAACAGATTCAGAAATCTGAGGCCAAGAACTAAATTTTGATGATTGATTTATTTTTACTTTATATACTTAGAGGATATGTCACTAATAATTGAAGACGTTTCCTAACTTAGATTACGTGTCTATTGTTATCCGAAGGTTCGAGTACGGGCGAAATAATAATTGATTTCGTTCATAGCAATTAATATAAATTAAATCCTCACCTATGGAAATTCTTTCTACATCTGCGTTATAAATAAAAAAAAAAAATAGCCTTTTATCCAGTAATATAATTAAAGTTTATGTTATTATTACATTTAATATTAGTACTCGACTTCTGACGAGTGAAATTCTTCCATTGTCTCTCATCTTCGCAACAAATTTCCAATCTTTCCCCGCTATCTCTTTTATTTCATCTTCCCACGTTTCAGGTGGGAGTCCTCTGCTTTTTCTTTAATTTTTTTAAGTCATTGGTCTTTAAATTCGTAAATTAAATAAATATAAAACTTAATTAAAGTGATAATATCAGCTAAGTTATTGCTCACTACTATAAAATACCGTTAAAGTTATTGTCGTTTCTACTATTATTTATTTTTGTCAAATATAAAATCTTAAATACATAAAGTTGTCATTGATCGAAATTAATTTAAATCTTCAGCTTACACAGACTATGTTCAGTAGGTTTTTAAACATGATTGACATAGACAATTGATTTTTAAAATTGAAGTTCGTCAGATTTAAAAATGGAAGCTATAAAGGCGCGAGCGGGCCGGACGCCGGACGCGGCTTCATCAGATCCGTATCAGGACAGACGCCGCGAGCGGATTCATTTCCGTTCAACGGTCGCATTTTGAATTTTAGAATTCCATTTGATTTCAAATCGGGTCATTCGATTTTAGTTTCGATAGAAACATCATATATTTGCCATTGAAAATTAAACGCATATTGTGTTGTTCTAATATATTCGTATGGAAAATTACTCCTTTCTTGCAGTTTCCGATTTTCATACAATTAGGTCCGTATTCTAGAGCGTCTACCAAAATTATATTTAGTTTTATGTCCTGTCATACCATTTTTGCTGTTTGAAATTTGACATATTAGACAGCGTACATAGAATATATTAAATATACATAATAAACAAATTAAATACATATTAAACTTAAAAGCTTAGTGGTTCAGTATTCGATTCTTCAGTGAGGTGGTGCATTTGAGCCCCTAAGCTCAGCATCTAGGTGTTTTATGAGGGGTTTTTGTATTCTCCAAAACAGACCTGGTAACGAAGCATCATTGCAGAGGCAAAAGAAGCTGGAATAACCTGGATTGAAATCAAAAGAAAACCACTCAGGCTGGTGTTCTACGTTGGATGCCCACATGGGGGTCACAGGACAACTCAAGTTACTTTAAGAAATACAAGTCTAGCTCTAAAAATGGCTGGCTGGAAATAGACAAAACGTGACATAATTTAAAGAGTTTTAAGTAATATTTTACGAAAAACGTGTACTAAGCACCGATTTTTTTTCATGATTATACTGACGAAACCTTTTTTTACAACTTCTTTAATCTCTTTAACTATAGAAATATTGTTCAACGATGTACTGTACAATACATCTACCACTTCACGAAAGTGTACACGCGTGCACATAAATAAGTGCGTATGAAATTTATTCTCGCTGTTAGATGTGTATCTTTATCTATGGTTAGGTGGCTATCTGTGTCTACACACGTTCGCTATTTATGAACCTGTATGCGTGAAAACAACCATAGTTTAACTTAAGCACTGCAGTGTTGCCAGATAACCCTATATTAAAACAACATTTAAGCATTAATTATAGTCTTGTGTAAGTCGAGTATTATTCGATTGGTAAAGTGTCATTAATGTATAAATTATTTCAACTCGGTATTGACAGAGACAATAATTTGCGGTTTCAACTGTCAAAAAGTGCCAAATCCTAAATAAATGTCTTCCAATCAAAAAGCTATTTATTATCTGTACCTAGCAGTTTTATCACATACTTTATCATACTTACGTTACTTTATTTATACTAAATAAAATACATGTACTACTATGTATATTTTTAATTATGATTCTTCAGTGAGGTCAAGCATTTGAGCAAGGGACATCAAGGGATTTTTTGAGGGGTTTTTTGTATTCTTAAATAAAAACCTGGCAGCGAAGCATCATTGCAGAGTTGAAAGAATCTAGAATGACCTGGAGTGAAATCACAAGATTCCCGGGATATCAACATTAGAATTTAATTATTTTCATAATTATTTTACAAGTTGGTAAAATGCATACGTGTGACTAAATCCTCCGATGCTAAGTGCTTCACTACGTTAAAAGATAATTTGATTAGACTGCGTCTGCTAGGCTTAACTAAAGGAATACTATATAGTATATGTATAACTCGTGTCACTTAAAATCGAGGAATATGTTGGCACTATAGTTTTACAACTTGTGAATACTATACTATACTTACCTTAATACAAAACTTGTGCGGCTTCGTTTCTTTTACAGAAAAAAAAGTGTGCGTGTACTAGGTAGGTGTACACACGTAAGAAGTGAAACTTCTTTATGACCTTATTTTTCGAAAAATGATCTACTATATGCAACTTAACGAAATTGGTTAAATAATGTTTAACAATAGGCTTTTATTATCATAGACATGAATACAAATACAATTATTTCATTTAACCTTATAACTTCTAAGATTATTACAGAATTTCATTAATTGTAATAGAATTATTACTATCATTGTTATCGTTATTATATATTTTTGTTATTAATGGCTTCGAATCTCTTCGGATCAACCGTGGTAGGGACAAGAAAAAGATGGCGCGTAACCGAAAAACGTAACGATTTGCTACAAAATTTCTAAGAAGTTTGACTTCAAAAAGCAACATGGCGCGTAACCGTAAAATGTGACGCGTAACTAAAAAAAAAAATGGTGCGTGTACTTATGTACGCGCGTAAGAAGTTATACTTCTTTGGCTTTCTTTATTTTTTTAAATATTAAATAATTAATAATCCATATTAAGCGTTAATAATTTAACAATATTTAATATTTAGTATATTATTCAATTATTAATTAATATTAATAATTATTATATTATATTATTAATTCAATTTAATAACTAGGTATTTTTCATAACCTTTTAACTAAGTATAAATAGGTCTTTGTGAAAAAGCATTGCTAAATTTCTTTGAAAAAATAATTAAAACTGCTTTATTTGTTTAAAAGGTACTACAAGTAGATTGTCTTATTCCCATCTCGCGCACGCTCGGCGCCCATACTGAAATTTGTGTCACGGTGCACGCGCATCGTAAAATTTCACTCTCATAAATTTTTCATAACGCGCCTAAAGAAGTATAACTTCAAAAATGTTACACTAAATTTTTTTCCAACCCCGATAAAGAAGTTTCACTTCAATAACTTGTATAAACACAACCACTTTACTCATTGAACCAAGACTCTCACAGGCCTCCATCCAGGTGTTTTTGAAGTCTGGGGTAAGTGAAATCATTTGATACTGACATAATTCTCAAAAGAAGAAAAAATCACTGCTGCTACAACCCTTTCTTAATATGCAAGTAGATCCATCTGTACCAGACACACGCCATTGATTTTTAAGTCAATGGCTCTTCCAAGAACATCGTAATTATTTTATTCACCGTAAAAAGTCTATCTGTGCAAAGCCGTGATTCGAACGCACGTACTCAGGGAACTAATTCTCAGAAGAATGCTTAAAAATAAAAGAACTGTGGACCAAAATGAAATCCCTCCAGAGCGGGTAGCCAATTGAGACGTTCGAGCCGTCATTGTGACTGGAGGAAATTTAATACAGCATCTGTCTGTCCGGTAAGTGCTTCAGTTAAAACGAAATATTGGAAATAATAATTGAATTTCATCTCTTTGACTTATTGTCCCCTTTGTTGAGCACTAGCTTTTGTGTCGATATAATAGCCATACTAATAATTTAAGATGTTAAATATTGGTACAACTTTATATTCAACATTAAATTTATATGTATACGAATAAAATATAGGACAAAGAACAACACGAAATTTGAGAAAATACGATTCATCCAAACAGAAGGGATAGACTAAGCTCCAGGCTTAACATTGAGGTCGAGCGTTAAAACTAAGTGCAATAATAGATTTGGTATAGAAACTATACTTATAGTAATATATTTGAAGTAATTGTTCTATACCAATAGATTATAATCTATCAGTACACGGGGTACAAAATTAATATTGGTCTACGAGTCATTCAATATTCGATATATGAATTTTTAACAAAAGAATTTCAAATTTTATTTATATATTTTAATTAGGAAGTTTCTATGTAGGTATAGCAAGTAGTTCAATGCGTATATTATTTTAATTAAAAAGTAATTATTACGAGTACGGTACAGCGATTTTGATACAAATAAATTAAGCATAATTTTCAGGGGACTCAAAATTGTATGAAAATTAATTTTTACAAAACCGAAACAAATGGAAAACAGGTGTCAAAAAGTGCGGTGCACTGAATAAACGTTATCGATGATATCGTTTCGAAAAAAGGGCAAACGTATCGACAATATAGCACGTTGAGAATAAACAGTATGGCCGACGTGCGTGATTTACGCGCAGCGCGGATATTGTTGAAATCCGCGTCGATAGCGCTTTTGTTTCGCCGTCTGCTTTCTTATCGCGTATTAGTGATGTGCCACACTAGTTTCGATATTTTTACAGAAATAGTTTATGTTTTAAATGGAATGAAATTAATATTTCTCTTTAGACCATATTTTAATATTAAAATAATATACTTTTACATTTTAGATATATAATTTTATAATAATAATTAAACAACATATGCGTTTGTGTACTCAGTTTTAACATTTTATTGACCCCAGCGTATAAATAACACATATAGACCGTCAATATTAGTAGTATTAGTGAGGAACCACTTTTTACCAAAATATTAAAAAAAAACTATTACATATGCGGCGTCAGCGGAGCTATTTGCTTCTGACCGTAAGCATAAATTTATGAAGACTTATTATAAAATGTGAACTACTGGCGCAGTGTTTGTTACCACAGTGACTATGATATTCCATTTAAAAAAAATTAACCCACGTTTAAACACGACCTTTTGTCTTGCAACTTCTTCGATACAAAAACACAACTACCTTTCCAGAGTTGTGTGCTGCGATATTGCGGGCTACTCGATTGTGAGGAAGTTGCATGGATCTAGTTAGCGCTGCGCCTTCTAAGTTCTCATGTTATTTTTACGTATTTGAACGTGTGTGATGTTTGAGAGCATAAATACATTAAGTTATCGACACTCGTACATCACTATTAAAGACAAAATGCCTACACCCGCGGTGCTGCGAAAAGGCAAAATATTAAACGCATTCCACCACACCGATGTAAAGGTGAATTTATTGGTTTTGCCTCTATAATCTTTGTTTTAAATCTGTTATGTAATGTTTGTAAAGGCATAATGGGAACATTTTATGTATGTGATGAAGCGAGCCCCCCGGCGGGACAAACGACAGACTGAATCGGGTCTGCTGATAACTTTCACTAACCTAAACCGATAATAATTGGTGCAAAACCAGTGTCATTTAAGCTGAAGGTTTAATTAATGTCATATAATTGTTTTAAATTATATTTACAATTTTCTTAACCTATATATAGTATTAATAATAATTAATAATTAGAAAATAAAACAAATTTAAAAAGTTTGGTCCTGTGGCCAGTATACCTTTACCGCTGGCAGCATTTCTCCCTGTATTGTGAAAGTTATTGGTTGAGCGAGAAAACCCACCAGCTCTGGGGTCACCGGTACTATCAACCAGGCGCCAACTTAATTAGAGCCTGTGCACTTGAACCCCACGGCCCAAGAGTCTCTACTCCAAAGGGCAAATGCCAATGCGAAGTGATTCAGTGTCCTCAAGGGTCAAAATCATTTATTCAAATAGGTAACGTTATGAACGTCAAAAAAAGAAATATAGGTACATTAAATACTTCTGATTTTACATATACTGCCAGTTCTCAAATCAAGGGAACGGTAGAGAAGAACTGGCAATAAACTCTCCGCCACTCTTTTATGCCTTTATTCAGCTAATGACCAGCTTCCCTAGACCCCACATCAATCAATCATTATCAAATAATTATGAATAAAATACATTGATGTGTTTATGTAATAATATTTTTTAATGTATTGAAGTATATGATATACAAAATAAACCTCAAAACCACAAAGTTAGAAAATATTTTAAAAAACTAAATCATTTCTTGTACAAAAGATTACTTTTACTACACAATTATTATTTCAATTACAACAGTTACGTGAAAATTCACCATTAAATGTTAAAAGGAAATGAAAAAATCCCAAAATATTGCTTTCATTAAGGCGCTTCAGACAAATAACCAGTTTAACAAGATATTTATACAAATAACGGCCTGAGGCTACAAAACTCCTATTTACAAACATAAATGATTCATTTTTTGCGTCCTTAAAGCCGCCATCTTAACTGAGGGTAATGACGTCAGACAACAATGACGTCATAAAATGGAGTGAAGCCTCATAATAGCCTTAAAGCCTCACCTGAGCTTTTACTGTGAGTTCTCGAATGAAATTCGAAAATAGATTAATTAATGGAAGTAGTAATTAGGAGGTAGTATTTTAATTAAATGTAGTTGCACACTAATAAAAAATTGACCAACAAATAACGATATATTATCTGTACGACAAAAACGTATTTAAGAAATTATTTTAAGAAAATTAAAAAAATATTAATTCTGTACTGTTAATAACTTTTTTTAAAAATCTCAATATTAATTTTATTAGCAAAATAAAATCATTGATTTTTGATACAATGGAATATGGTATTTATTTATTTAATGTATGAAACCGTTGCTGAGTTTATTTTTTTGTTATAAAATCCAATCTTTCCATAGTAGGAATATTCCTTTAACAGGTAGTTCTTTTTATGATTGCGAAAATATGGAGATCAGAGAGCACTCATAAAAGTTAAGTGTACTTTTAAGATATGACATTAAAGGTTCTTTAATATTTGCTTTCATTTTTGTATAATTATTAACTAACTTTTGTTCAAGAGATGTTTATAAGGCTTTGCACCAACGGACTCTCTATGTCGGCACAGAGTCTCTCTTACGGTGAAGGAAAATATGGTGTTGGGCCTGGCATGCTTAGATCTAGCAGTCGCTGATGTGTGGTACAGCTATTAATTGCATTATATTAGTCTATGGTCTGACATGGAAATCAATCTTATAATTGGATAAATAATTTGTTTGATTAATGTTTATAATTTTATATTAGAAATTATATAATATTTAAGAGTTGCGTAAGCCAAAAAAACAAAGAATTGTTTTTTTTATTCGGTGGACGATAAACGACAATTTATAAATCATCGTTACGAAACCGGCATGTGTTGAAAATCCACATCCGACAAGACGTATCTACAATTTAAAAAAGTACGCAAAACTTTGTTCTTCCATGCCCCAAAGCTTCATACCTATAAGAGTAGGCACAACTCAATGTCCTACACGGTGTAAAGACAATGGTTCTATTATATTGAGTTAACAATGAACTCCTGATTAAGCGCTGATCGTAAATTGTTTCGTTAAAAGCTTCCTAAGGCTTTTACTACCCGGGAAAAAGCTAAAAACTGTTTAGAGCGTCATATAATAATGGAAGGTGTCTTGAAATCAGTTTACGCTTTCCGAAATGCATAGTTACAATAGATGAAGTATGTTCAGTAGTGAATTCAATAATTGAGATGGTTTTTTTCCCATACAAACATTAAGTCCACAAGAATAATGAGGTACTCAGAGTCGTCATTTAAATTATCATTATCATAATATTTTATAATTTTCCTAAAGAAGAATCCGAAGGCTTCCGATGGTAAAATTGTTAAAGACTAAGGAATAATAATAATTGTTAAGGAATCATAAGTCAAGAACCTATTTATCTGAGATTAGATTTTTAGTAATTTAATTTTAATATTTACTAAATTACAACTTTAAAAGTATTATAATTTATATTAATTTCGGAGCCATACCAGACGCATAATTGATTTTGTTCAATAGGATTATTTTTACGTAACGAAACGTAAACGTAAAACGTAAACGAAAAATACGAGCTCCTTCAACTAATCATACAAGGCAAAGTGGCAGGTATAAGAAGACTTGGAATTTGAAAAATCTAAGACAATGGTTTGGTCATAGCACCAAGCCATTGTTTAGAAGCGCGGCATCCAAAATTAAACTAGCCATGAAGACCGCCAACCTTCGCAAGGAGATGCCACTATAAGAAGAATAGGAAATAAAAGCTTTTTCATTTCTAAAACTGTATTCCAAATTAGAAAACAAATGATAAATTAAATATAAGTTTAAATATGTTTGTGACATTTGTCTGAAAGGCCTTTATCGTCTGCTAATCAACTAGGCGTCTATACATTAGAAGCATTGTTCATGAAAATGATTTACTTTTGATAGCTCCATTATGAAGTCTATATTAATAACTTCCCTTAGAAATTGACGCGTAATTTGGTGAGAATTAATGGATAATAAATTTTACGATTATTACGAAAACGTGAAAGGTATAATTGGGTGTGAAATTCTTTAAAGCATATTTACTTATAAACTTGAAAGAAAGGAAGAAAAAACATTAATTTCATTAAAGTGCCTTAAAATAAAATACTAAATAAGAAATACAAATTTAATCATCTATCTTGAAGTGCCACACTAAACAAAACAAAAATGTTTACAATTAAAACTTAAAATAAAATTACAAACAACTAAACTCTTGCAGAATTCAAACTGAGTTATCATTAAAAAATAATTTATCAATACTTATATAAATAGTTGATAAGCTATGTTTGATAATAATTATCAACTGATACCATTGTAGACTTTTAATTATAGTAATAATTACTGATCAAAGCGTTATACCATGAAGATCCTATTCCTGTTTTTATTTGTAGGATTTTTAGAGGTTTTAACTCAAAAGCAGACATTTGAAGGGTACAAAGTCTATAAGATAAATCCAAAAACTGAAAATGACGTAGAATTTATAAAGAAATTGCAAAACAATGGTATTGGTGAGTTGTGGGAAGACCAAGTCCATGTTGACTATGAAGCAAGAGTTATGGTGCCACCGGAAAATGTACAACTTTTCCTAGAAAATATAAAAGTAGAAAAGATAGACGCTCAAGAATTGATAAGCGATATGCAAAGGTATGTAGAACACCTTTTCTTTGTAATCTCTAATTTATATACATATATAATATGTCGGTGCAAGGGCACTGAAACTAAAATTGGCAAATCAAATAAACCACAGAACAGTTTTGAAGTAATTTGACTTTGATGTTATTAAATTATAATTACATTGGCAGCTTGTACCGGCACCATTGCTCGGACATATATGATATTTTAAATGATGATTAGATAATATGTAATAGATTATCTCAAGTCATCTGTTTAATAGATCATTTTTCTTCATAGGTAAGTCCTTCTGTACCTGACAAACGTCGTCGAGATAAGATATGATGATTTAGTCACAACCATTCACCGTATGACCAAATGTTGATAGTTTTTACTAATAAATGCCCAGATACGTTAAAAGAGGAAGAAACACTATATGAAGGTGGTGAAGAAAATTGTAAATTCATGATTTTTTTTTTTTTTTTTTGGAGTTTATGGCCTGGTATCTAGACCTTTAGGCCAAAAATCATGAAAATCATTTCATGAATTTTATAATTTACAGGATAATAGATAATCAACTATTGCCAGATGCAACATCTCGGAATTCAGCGAATACCTCCTTACTTTCTATGACTTGGGATCGCTACCATAATTTGGATGATATTAATAAATGGCTGGATGAGTTAGTGATTACCTATCCAGGAATCGTAAGAAATGTTACAATGGGTACATCATTTGAAAATAGGGAAATAAGAGGAATCGTTATTAATTATAAGCCTGATAGAGAAGAAAAACTTATTGGTATGTTAGAAGGGACATTGCATGCGAGAGAATGGATTTCAACAGCCGTAGTAAATTGGATTATCAAAGAACTTTTGACAAGCACAGATCCCGTAATAAGGAGTATGGCTGAGAATATAGAATGGCATATATTTCCAGTGGTCAATCCAGATGGATATGTATATACATTTACTACTGTAAGTATATGAAAATATTAAATTATATTTAACTAACCCGAGTAGGTATAACCTATTTAGTGGATATGTATACGAATTAAAACAAAGCATATATAACTGGACATTTATACAATTTACAGCTAAAGCATAATCAATAGCTAGCTATGAATATAGCATATATTTATAAGTTATTTATATTATATTTATTTATATTATCTTATATTATATTATATTATATTCTATTATATTTATATTATATTATTTATATTATATTTATTATATTATATGATATTATGTTATAATTATATTATATTATATTATATATTTTATATATGAATAAATCTTCTATGCAAAAATGTCACAGATTTTATGCGTTTTTGTGGGTGGTTTTGAGAATGGTTTAGCGTTTTTCAAAATTAGACGTTTTTTTGTATTTAAAACGAGTGTACAGGACGTCTATCAGGTTTGCTAGTACATATACAATAAAATTGTGAATTTTATTCTATCTGCGATAAACTTAACCAAGTATCTGTTTGGTAAAAATACATGCTGACTCTTACTTGAACATTAAGTATATTTAATTAATTTTTACAGAACAGAATGTGGAGGAAAAACCGCAACACTCGTAATTTCACATCATGTGGTGCTGTGTCAGACGACATGAGCAATGGAATTGATCTTAACAGAAATTTCGACTTTGCTTGGAGAAGTGAGATGTTTTTATTACTAAATACTTAAAAAGACATGATTATTGATTTGATTTGAGCATTGATTATTGTTGAAGTGAAACTTCTCTAGGCGCATGTAGGTAATTTTTTTACGGATGTAACGCAATAATAATAATTAGGGCGAATTACCTTATAGAAATTCTATTTTTAAAATTCAAATTTCGTAGATAATTTATGAAATATTAGTATTTTATATAAACAAATAATTTATTGAAATCTCAAATGACGAATTGTAAATTATAATGCCACGCGTTTTTATTATCGAAGAAAAAAAGTAAAAAAACAATTATAATTTGTATTAATTTTCGACATTTAATGACAATTAAATCCCTCCCTCTAGTCTCGGAAATCTAAAGTTTTAGATTTGTATAAATATGAACAAGAGTTAAAAATTAGTTTGCCTAGTATTAGCTTCTGACATGTGTACTTTGTACGCACGATGGGTCGTTTAAAGAACACAGAATGCTGTCTAACAGATCGATTAGTGGTAGAAGAGGCATCTAGTATTATTACTTAATTGAATAGAATTCTGATTACATTTGGGAATTGTAAAACGCGCCTTAGGTAGATGTTATAAAAATGTTTTAATATTGAATGTATTCAAAAAAACATATTAATACAAATACTACCTTCCTAAAGGTAGAAGGTTTTCAGTTTAGCTTTTTTTTTAATTCCAGCCGTGGGATTCTCAAGTAATCCTTGCTCAAACACGTTTGCGGGTTCTGCCGCGGCGTCAGAACCAGAAACTCAGGCTATAGAAAATTATGTTCGGAGTATCAAAGATCAAGGGAAGTTCATCTACTACTACTCCTTTCATTCCTACACACAGGTTATAATAGTACCCTATAGTAATGGGACAAGTGCTGATGTGTTGCAAGCCGATAATTATGGTGACATGGTAATTTAGAGTTTATTAACTAGTTACACTATTACATAAATAAGCAAAAAAAAACCCGCGAGGCATAGGCTTTTTGGGTTGCTTGTACAGAGTGTGAAAAAAGCTAGCATTCTAAATATCAGTCATATATGACTGACTAACATATATATATAATATATCTTTATCATTAAAGGGAATTTGGGAACCTTTTATCTTATAAAATATATTATATAGCCGCAATGAATAAAGTCATAATTCAAGCACTGCCTACAAGATACGGTACATAACGGACCGTACTTTTATTACAAAATCTGGGGTCACCACTGCCCGCGAAGTGAAGGAAAAAAGTGTGCCGCTTCTTGCTTTTCTCGAAGCACTTTAGGCCATTTTCAGTTAGGGATTATATACATGTATAAGTCAAGGAAAAGCTAAAATATTTTTCAATTTCGGTCCGGTATGATAGATAATATATATATATATATTTTTTTTTTTTTAATTTTTGATAGCGTCGGTATTTACGTCTTAGTGTCAGCCAACTACAGATTTAATGATCGCATATTGTGTGCTCTTAGAACAGCCTTGCGATTCTGTAACTCACTTTTCGAACTCACACAGCGGTTTTCGCAGCTGTGGTCGCGCTCAAATAAGTCGTAAAGCAGTCATTCTACGATTTGGCATTCAGATAAACAATAAACTACAAGCTCCCTTCTTATCAAAATGTCAAATCATAAAATGACTGCTTCACGACTGATTTGAGCGCGACTGCCGCTGCGAAAACCGTACAAAAATTCAAGTACAACGCGGACTTAGCAGGCGAAAACTTTGTTAATATGGTTTTATTATTAACTTTTTAGTTTGAAATAGCGGCGAGAGGAGCGGCGAAGGCCAAAGAGCGTTATGGTACAGTCTACAGAGTTGGAATTGCAGCAGATGTATTATGTAAGATTCACATTGATTTAGTACCTATAAAATTAATATGGGAGACATTCTTTTTTTTATAGAATGGGAGAACGGGTCGGCCGATGTCATTATTTTTACTACACAAAAGCAGACAAGACAGTTTTGTAAAATCCTAACGCAGAGCAGCGCAGAGCTATGCAGTGTAAGAGGAGTTCGACCGAACAGAAAACAAATTAATATATATTTATTATTATTATATTGGAATTAAAAAGCGTACAGAACGTGTTAAGTCAAATAATGTTTGTTGTCTTATTTGATTTAAATTAAATAATTGTAATAATCTGATAATCGAGAATGTAAGTGCGTGATCCTATTTCACCATGCCTACTGCTGATAGAGGACCAATCTTTGTTTTTTTTTATTGGTATTGATAATTACTTAAAGATGTGTCATGTGGAACATGGTGTTATGGTAGCGGCTCCTTACAAACATTTTGTAAAACAAAAGCTTGGCGATTAAAGAGTGGTGGAGAGTTTATTGCCAGTTCTTCTCGTCCGTTCTACGCCCTTGATTTCAGAGGCAGTAAATGTAAAATTAGAATCATTTAATATGTATTTCTTAATTGACGTTCATTAGTGTACATTGTGTTACCTAAATGAATAAATGACATTGAATTTGAATTTAAATCTTAACAGTGTCATATTTCTAATAAATTTGCTTTATCTTTATACTAAATTGTTGTTTCGATATTTTAGATTTGTCTTAAATTTCAGATGTAATGAGTGGAAGCAGCTTCGACTGGGTGAAACAAGAGACTGGTGTTTCAGTTAGCTACCTTATCGAACTACGAGACACGGGTGATTTCGGTTTCCTTTTACCCGCCTCACAAATTATTCCCAATAGTTTGGAAATTGTGGACAGCTTAATTGAAATGGATAAAGTAACAAGGCGACTAGGATATTACTCGGGAGCCAGTACATTTGTTTCCTCCTTAAGTTTAATAATTGTGTGTATATTGGTATATGTATAAAAAGGGGGTTTATATTTTTATAAAACTTATTATCTAGTATTTGTTGTATTATTTATCTGACTTGAATCATACTTTCCAGCAGTCGTAGTCAATGGGAGGATTGAAAATTAAAAAAATTATATTGATTACGCAATTATAGTAGGCATCACTGTAAAATATTCCCAATTATATAAATCAACTGATAAGTATTGATAATAAAAGATAAAAAGTCTAATTTTTAAGTTATTTGGGAGTAGTTGTTCGAGGTAGTCGACAAAATGATATTAAAAATATTATTCTTAGCGGCAGCAATTGCAACAGTCAACGCTGGTATTAGTTATGAAAATTATAAAGTTTATAAAGTCACACCGAGGAATGATCGTGAAGTAAAAGTTTTGACTGAATTAAAAGATCAAAATGAATATATGTTTTGGCTTAATTATGTGAAACAAGATGTCGAAGCTAAGATAATGGTTGATCCAGCAAAACAAAATATGTTTGAAAAATATCTATCAGAAATGGGAGTTAAAGGTGATTTAATTGTGAATGATGTGCAAAGGTAAGAACTGTTTATGTATAAGGGTAACAATTAATGAATATGTGTGGTGTCGTTTTATTAATCGAAGGCATGAAACTGATAATTTTGGATAATTAAAATTTTCCCTCATACCTTGTACCGTCGAATTCGAGTATAACAATTTTACGCAGACTTACACATTTCGTTGTACAATACTGTAAAAATAAAACACTTGAATCAGATTACTATTTCTACATGTCAGGTTCTTAGTAACAACTAAATAAAACTTCACAGTTTGATGGAAGAGCAAATGAAACGTCCCGTAACAAGAAATACTCAGGAATACAACTGGGACTTCTACCAATCCTGGGAAGAGATCGAGAAATGGATGGAAGATACAGTCGCCAAATACCAGGATGTAGCAGAAATAGTTACAGCAGGAACGAGTAACGAAGGGAGACTAATAAGGGGTATGAAAATCGCCTTCAAGAAGCGAGAAACACCCGTGATTGGTATGATCGAATCAGCGCTACATGCTAGAGAGTGGATTACTCCCCCAACTGCGACGTGGATGATAAATGAACTCCTTACTAGTACAGACCCTGCGGTCAGAGAATTGGCTGAAAATGTCGAATGGCATATCTTCCCTGTTACAAATCCAGATGGCTATGTTTATACCTTTACCAATGTAAGTATTTAATCTATTGCAGTGTAACTGCTATGCTATTAAGGTGTTCTATTTGACTGAATGGTTAATTCACAACGATAATGACTAATCGAACAATGGAAATTTTGTAGTCACTGATTTCATTACTATAACCCTTGAGTATACAACCACATTTCTGATATTATTTCAATTTACATTGTTAAGACAAATTCTTCCTAGCCGGAAATAATTATTGCGTCGGCAATGAAGCCCAAACCCTAAATGTTAAAAAAGTATATTTTTTAATCAAAAGACTAATTTATAAGTGCAACGCAGTGTAGAATTTTGGCTCAAATAGTATTTTTTTTGCAGAATAGAATGTGGAGAAAGAACCGCAATAAGTCATTATTCACAAACTGTACGCACAGAAATGTCGATGATGATCTTAGTAATGGCGTGGATTTAAATAGAAACTTTGGCTTTCGGTGGAATAGTAAGTATCTGTAGTAAATAAAAAGTCCTTGGACCATGAGCGAATGAAGATCATGGCGGCCGTTGGAGGGTTATCTCTATTGATACAGGCCTTCCTCGTGGAAGGATGTACGCAGACGCATAGCACTCTCTATTCTATAACTCTGGAGTCCTACGTACGAGTATCTGAAATGAGTGTCCAGTGCTGACAACTTACATGCACCATTAAGTTAGGGTTTTCATACCGTATTAAAGAAAACAGCTATGGTGTTTTGGCCCTACTCCAATCGATACGATCCTACCAATTGATTATCTGGTTGAAGGTCCTAGACTCGCACGAGCCGTTTCGCCTGTCGTTCTTTATTTGTACGACTAGAAAACAGAATACCATAACTACGTCTGCTTTTCTGGTTAAATGCGGCAGAGGCAATCCCGGATATATTGGCAACCAATTTGACAGTCAATGTTCTAGTTTGGTTGACATTTATATATACATACTATTAAATGCTGTGTGATTATTGGTAATTAATATATTAAGTATGTTATCGCGATAAGCTACTTATATCAATGCTTATCATAGCACCATCCAAAAAAACGTTCCATTTTTACAAATTACTACCAAAATATCAGAGATTTGATATCACATATCTTATTAGTTGCGTTTTTGGTTTTCTTCACAAATAGCGTTAATTCGCCTTTGAATGAGTTAAATAATGCATTCCCGAGTCTTCTGGTAGTTTGGCTTTCTATCGGTGATAACATCAATAGTTAAAATATAATAGTTTCCCTGATTTTGAGTGATCATGGATCCACTGATTCCTGAGATGAAAATAGAGCATGTTCGCTCTCTTATGATACAGTTTATAGCTTTGGAATAAGGAGTAAAATTGAAGTAATAAATATAAAAATAACTTAATTTTGTTTATAAAGTACTGTTTCCCTTAATCCATAATATGCTTCAACAGTCTTTCGATTTATTATGACAATTTCTAGGCATTAATATTTGAAAAGACTTTTGTAAAAAATACTCGAAAATAAGTGTATTTTTAATGTGTAATCGAAAGACAATATTATGAATAAGACACATTCATAGGAAAGTATTTAGGATTTGAGTCATAGTATAAAATTGAATAAATATTTTTTTAGCAATTGGAGCATCTGACGATCCATGTGACATAACCTACGCTGGTCCAATAGCGTTTTCGGAGCCAGAAACAATGGCTATAGTGAACTATGTGAAAGGATTACAAAACAGAGGCAACATGGTGTATTATTTCTCGCTACATTCGTACTCGCAAATGTTATTGGTACCCTACAGTGATGTTGGCGGTGCTGGCGTGCTGAGTGTACCGAATTACGGTGATATGGTAAGTCTTATCTTTAAAGCTTGCATGCCTTTAATTGACGTTTTGAAAAAACATATTAAATTAGGAATCTGTAGAGTTTTATACGAAACACATATAGATATCGCTGTCATTATAGATTGGTATAAAAGAAATCAGTGGCGCTACAAACTCCCTAGGTCTGTGCCTCAGACTTCTGTATCTGTTTCATGATCAATTGTCAATCTAATAGGCAAGTAGGTGATCAGCCTCCTCTGCTGACACACACCGACTCCTTGGGTCTAACTAAAGCAACCTGGCTTCTTCACGATGTTTTCCTTCACCGTATAAGCGGGTGTCAAATGCGCACATAGAAAAAAAGTCCATTGCTGCACAGCCAGGGACCGAACCTACGAACCTTAGGGATCGTACGATGAAGCCACTAGGCCAAAACTGCTCTATAGAGCAGTCTTTAAACATAGATCAGTTTACCAATTGAAACAATTGACAAGACTAGAGAAAATGTCTTAATAATATTATAATTAATTCAAAAGTTTGGGTATATATTGATCATTCACGCCCAGCGCTTAGATGACATAAAAATACAACACCGAGAAAATATAATATGAGTATTTTTATTACTTTTTACTAAGTACAGTTGTCATAGGAAATATAAACTGTATTCGTTTTTACTACAAACTTCCAAGCGAAATTAGAGAATTATGACTGAATAAACCCGAAATTCTCGTTAAACGTAAATTAATCAATAAATATTTGACGATAATTTAAATAATCCTAATATTTGGGATTGATTTGCTACACTTCAAACAAATCGTATGACTCAAAACTTGGCGATCAAAAAGAGTGGCGGAGAGTTTCATGCCAGTTCTTCTTGCTCGCCTTAATTTGGACTTGGAAGTAAATGTAAATTTTGAATCAATTTAACATATTTTCTGTTGATGTTCATACGTATACTTGGTTACCAATATGAATAAAGTTAGTTTGTTAGTTAGTTTTGAGTTTCAGTTTGAGGCAAACTGAGATCGTGGGTACAATACAAACTTAAACACATCTATCGTTTAGGACATACATTACTACTGTGTTTCACTATTTTCTTTACAAACAAGTACAATATTTACTAAAAGTCACGGCTTTTAAATTAGATATAAGTAATGCATTTATTACAATTTAGCAAATAAAATACTTTTTTATTAAACATTACAGTTTGAGATTGCATCAAAGGGAGCTGAGAAGCTTCAAGCAAGGCATAATACGACGTATCGAGTAGGAACCTCTTTGGATATTTTGTGTAAGTATTTATTGATTTATAAAAGTTTTTATATATATTTAACACCAGTATTTATTTTGTCATGCGTGATAACATATTCAATAGAAAATTAAGGTGTAGTAATTCAGAACCAATAAGAAGCGCCTTTCTACTAGAAACATAGATTTATATCGTTAGATAGGCCCTTACTGCAGTGAGACCGCGGCGTGTTGTTCCACAGTCGAAGTGAGTGAGTACACCCCTACACACAGTGTTAGCCGGACGTGTTGTAAATGACGTTTGCGAGCAGTTTAGTGTCACAAAATGCCATCGTGTGCTTTAAGTGGCGAGTGCACGAAAGAGAAAGTAGTGTTTGCAACTAATGTAGGAGATGACACTAGTTTGGACCGTACATTCTACACAAATTGCACTGTTTTTGGACGCCATGTTGACGCACACATTCAAACGTTTTCGTTAATGCACACATTCAAAAACAATGCCACAGTTTTTGGTGTCGGGGCCTGTCTAACGATATAAATCTATGACTAGAAAGCAATAATATAACTTTGGCTAATTTTATTAAAAAAAAAGATAATTTCTTTAATTAACTTTTCTTCAAAATTATACATCAAAACTTTATCTATATGTCACAGATTCGAAGCGATTAATATTAGTCGGTTATCACTATCGACGACCGACTTGATTTTATTTTCAAATAAGTCAGTGTCTACGATCAATCCAACGCACTTGTGTCAAATTGAAAAAATTACATTGACAATTTACAACCTGTAAGATGTCTTTGATATTGCGTAGTGTCGCCATGCTAATAAAACAAATGACATAGTGTTCTCTAATTACATTATATCAGACAAATATACAAAACTTTGGTGCGTGTTATGATTGTTTAAGCGGAATCGATTATTGAATGTTTTTATTTTTATTTTTTAAAACGTGTGTATTATATTTGATTATACTTCTCTTGACATCCTTCTTTGCCCTTTAACTGCCTAATTTACGTCGTAGGTAATAGTTTAACAAGCGTATGATTAATTCGTCGTTAATGGATAGTTGATGCTTGTTTTTATAGGGAGATTAATTATGAATGGAATGTGAACGAATATTCTATGATTGCCATTTGACGTGCCGTGTCGAAGCGATTGTCATTTCCTATTTATTTATTGTATGGCGTTTGTAGAAAAACGAGCCTTTATTCGTAAACGTACTATAAACTTGTAAATATTGTGCTTTGCTAATAAATATTTCTCTACGATGTCTATAAAAAAATTGTTGGTTTTAGGTATCAAAAACACTTGTACATAACACTAAATAGATGACTAAAAAGATGCTGACGCTAGTTTAACAAATCATCTAAACTGTTTACTATGACCCTATTTATTTAAATTTGAAGTTCGTTCTTGAGACTTACCATTTCCGCCATTTCGAAATAATATCTGACTATTCCCTGATATAAAAATGTCCCTCAAATCCATACAGATCTAATATTATATAGTAATGATTAAAGCTTTATAAAATATAAACATAATATACAGGGATTTAGAAGTCTGTAGGCCTCAGGGCAATAAAGGAATGGAGGCGTCTTGGACCCAAATTATTTTCCAAATAAAATAGACAATTTTTACAGTTGAGTTTTCAAATTAATAATTTACTGTGAAACCAATTAGATTCTTTTATTATTTAACAAACATATTAAAATATAAATACAGATCAATGATTCCTGTTAATATTTAAGAACAATGTAACCTTTTTTTTTACAAAGGTAAAGGTAAAAAAAAATATCAAAAGATAAGTTGTTTACTAGTGGTTATTAGTCGGATTTTAAATTAAAAAAAATTTAAAGTCTCTATTGTGGGGGCATCAGTTGCCCTCTCCTGAATCCGGTCCTGAGAATATATTAAATAAAATTTTACTTCTGTCACGTAGAGGTCTCAAAGACCTCAAGGGGAATTTCAGAATTTTCTTTCTTATGTTATCTTTCAATTCTTTACTTTTAAAATACATTCTTTTTTTAAATTAAGCTATGTTTAATATTTGTTACAGATCCTGTGACAGGTTCCGGATTCGACTGGGTCAAAGGGGGTGCGAATGTACCAATTGTACTTTTGTATGAGTTGCGTGATGTTGGCGAGTTCGGTTTTCTTCTCCCACCGAGGTTCATTCGACCAAACTGTGAAGAGTTCATGGATTCTATTATTGAGATAGATAGAGTCACTCGTGCGTTGGGTTATTATCACACGAGTTCAGGGAATATTTTAAAATTAAGTAGCGTTTTGATGGCGGCTGTGTTATTCCTGCTTTTGTAAATATTATAAAAAGTAACATAAATTGCTTTATCGATATTGTTGTGTTTAATAACTTCGTATAAACGATTCTTATCGTGAAGAGGACTTACGATATAACTACTTAGACACTTTAAGACTCCACCAATTTGCCTATGCCCGAGGCAATTTGAGTGTCCATAGGGGGCTAGGGGGCTTAATATTGGGTAAACGCCCTACCCATTTGTATCCATTTCCCAGTCGGCTAGACTTCAAAAATTCGAAGCAACTTTTTAAACGTGTAATTATTTTTTGCTTAAAAAATATATGCTTAGACAGGATGATTCTACTCATCGAAATATAGATATGCTTTAAAATGAGTAAATAATAATTTAAAGTTATTAATTTATTTCGTAATCCTACAGCTAACAAAAATTATATATACACATACAAACAATTACACTAAAAATGTAGCCAAAGATGGAATACATAACATTTCCCTTCATATATTTTCAAAAGGGAAAAAAACAATAAAAATTATTCAATACACCTAAAACTAAAGAACCTAATTTGGCTGTGATGTGTGATGGTGTAAAAGTAAGTATGTTCATGAAGGAGTATGCGCTATTAAACAAGTCAAGGCTTAAATATTCTAGTCGTTGTATGTGAGTTTTTTGTATCACCTTATTTTTAAACATTGTAAATACTAACAGTGTTCTTTCTTCTTGGCACTCAGTTGCAACCCCGACTTTAATGTTGATATTGTATATCGCTCACAGCAAGGCACTATCAGCGCTACGGATATTGAACTACATCGAAATTGCATACACAAAATATCGGCGCTGCTTCATCCTAGTTTTACGAGAATAAAGATCTCACCTAGTTTTATAATACACTTAAAGTTAAATACACTATACATAAATGAGAACTACATTATATCTCATACTTAAGATATGAAATTATCTTAAATAATAATCAGCCATTTATTGTCCTAATATTGCTTTACAATTGATATTATCAGACATCATCGGATCACTTACAAAATGTACGCTACGATTTCGCTTATTTTAAATGTGTTAATATTAACTTCGGCTTATAAAAGTTATGAAAACTATAAAGTGTATAAGGTGGTACCGGAATCCGATACGCAACTGCAAATCTTAACCGATTTGAAGAAATGTGGATTTGATTTATGGACCGATGTACCGATGATTGGAAAGGATGTTAGGATAATGGTGTCTCCAAGTCAAGAAAACGATTTTGTTGACTACATGAAAAGCGTTGGACTCGACATAGCGGTTGCTATAACAAACGTGCAGAAGTAAGTAAATATACTATATTTATATCTAAAAAACGTCACGTAAATGTGCAGCGATTTTGTCGAAAAGGGAGAGAGCGATTGAGACCGATTGAGAGAGAGTGAGAAGGGTTTACTTTATAGAAATTATATTTTTGAAATTAAAATTTCGTAAAGAGAATTTATGAAATACATATTAGTATTTTATATTTTATGCAAAATAATTTATTGACATCTCAAATGACGATTTGTAAATTAAAATGCCACGAATTTTTATTATCGAAGAAAAAAATTAAAAAAAAAAACAATATTTGTAGTTATTTTCGACACTTTTAATATTTTAATGACAATGAAATTCATTAAATTTCTAACATATCTTCCTTTTTCCCTCCAAGTCTCGGAAATCCAAAGCTTCAGATTTGTATAAATATGAACAAGAGTTAACAATTAGTTTGCCAAAGAAGTTTCACTTCTGACATGTGTACTTTGTACGCCCGCACTTTTTGAAGTGAAACTTCTTTAGGTGCATGAGGGTAATTTTTTTATGTAATAGGAGGCAAACGGACAGGAGGCTCACCTAATGTTATGTAATAAAACCGCTCATGGACTCACATTGCCTAAAGAGTCGCTAGTGCCTTGCTGGCCTTTTAATTTATTGGTATCTTGGGATTCATATTTAGTTATTTAATATATTCATATAAAAATCAGAGCAGTGTTGGCCTAGTGGCTTCAGCGTTCGACTCTCATACCTGAGATCGTAGGTTCGATCCCCGGCTGTGCACCAATGGACTTTCTTTCTATGTGCGCATTTAACATTGCTCGAACGGTGAAGCAAAACATCGTGAGGAAACCGACATGTCTTAGACCCAAAAAGTCGCCGTCGTGTGTCAGGTACCGGAGGCTGATTACCTACTTGCCTCTTAGATTTAAAAATGATCATGAATCAGATTCAGAAATCTGAGGCCAAGACCTAAAGAGTTTGTAGCGCCACTGATTTATTTTTATTTTTTAAATAAAAATCAGCCAAACAGTTACTTAACTTACATATTTAAACAGACTTTGTACTTATATGAACTGACCAAATTACAGCCTAACACAGCTTGACTTATTAAGCCACATCAAGCCATTCCTGGACCCCGGCCCCGACCGAATCGGCCCTTCCTTTCACGACATATTCTAAAAGTAATGCGGTTTAATAACCCTAAACAAATAAAATATGTGACGATTTCATGAATTAACTCTTGGTACACACAAATTTTCGAACTCAAAATCAAAATAACTTTATTCATATAAACCAAGTAGGTACACTTATGAACGTTAAAAGAAAAGATTGGCGATTAAAAAGATGTTTTTAATCGCCAAGTTTTGAGTAATACAAATTGTTTGTAAGGCAGCCTTAATAATTTGAACTGGAGCATATCAATCCCAAGGATTAGGATAATTTAATTTATAAAACGCTTTATTATTGTCTTTGATTGACACACACCTTTACACATTTAAAGAAAAAACTTTTTACCGGATTAAAGTTATGTATAAATTTACAATTA
Source organism: Pieris melete (assembly GCA_963693345.1). NCBI lineage: Eukaryota > Metazoa > Arthropoda > Insecta > Lepidoptera > Pieridae > Pieris > Pieris melete. The sequence goes on from CAVNZK010000003.1 coordinate 1,631,180, forward strand.
TTTAACATAATTTTAAATTTATCCGACGTTTCGCGTGCTTTACAGCGTGCGTGGTCACGGTGACTTGTAAATTTATAATAATACATAACTTTAATCTGGTAAAAAGTTTTTTCTTTAAAAGCTTTATTGTTTAATATTACGTAGAATTTTTAGTCAATCATACAAATTTGTATTTTGTAGCCTCATAAACGACCAACTAAAACCGAGTACCACACAACGCAGAAGTCTGGGGTCCTTAACGTGGACGGAATTCCATACATTAGACAAAATTCATGCATGGCTTGACGAACTTGAGACAATGTATCCGAATATAGTGAGCACTGTTACTATTGGAAATGGAACGGAAGGTAGAGCAATAAAAGGTGTCATAATAGATAATCTGGACAAAGAGAAAATCCACTCATAGGAATGATTGAAGGCGGTATCCACGCAAGAGAGTGGATCTCACCAGCTACTGTAACAGGAATTATAAAGGAGTTTTTGACTATCGACAACACTGATGTAAGATTCATGGCTGAAGCATTCGTATGGCATATTTTCCCTGTGGTCAACCCAGATGGGTATGCATATACGTTCACAAATGTAAGTTGGATATTTTCGTATAAAAAATGTGTATATTAAAATAAATATATTCCATTAATTTAATATAATTATAGATAACTAGCTGGCCTAGCGAACATCGTACCGCCTAACAGTCGATTTTTTATTTGTTTGAAATACTTATTCTGATATTCGGGACACCGGTCTAGCTATTAAGATAAAAAAAAGAAAATTGATAAGACAACAAATACATTATGTCAAAAAATAAAAAATTAACCTTCCCGGAACCCCTCCACTAACACTTGAACTTTATACTAAGGTATTAAAGTTCAAATTGACTTTTAAGTATTACTACGAATATTTTATATGCGAATATAGAAAAGTGTTGTTTTTAGACTTTTTCACTCATTTTTTTTTAATTTTTCTCCGTAAGAACCATCCTCGTACTTCAAGGCATATTATAAAAAAAAAATCAGACAAATTGGTCAAGCCGTTTTCATGTTATGGCGTGACAACGGAAAACGGGTTCGATTTTTATATATATAGATTTCAAAGAAGTATACGCTATTATTTTCGATTCGCTTCAGTTACCATGTATGCAGTTTACAGGGAGTTTTAGAGATTAAGTAGCGAGATTTCTTACATTAATGGCGGCGGATATTACACTAATATTCAGAACGAAATATAGTATATATAGTATGTAGTCATGTTAAAAAATTAACCCCTGTATTTTATACAGCTTATTATCTAATAATTTGATAACACGATGAACACAACTAACCTAGAAATATATCTTTGAACCGAACCCAATTTGCTACAGTGTGTAGACTAGTATTTAAAAGTGGTTATACTATAAACCTGAAATAGCTATATAATGTTTTGCCTTGTACAAGCAAATAATAACGACTTCACGATTATGAATAAGTTTGTAAGTAATCTAGAGATTGTAAGTGATTAGTGAATGTATTTTTGTTTTCAGAATCGCATGTGGCGGAAAAATAGAAATACACTTTACTCCACCACCTGTGGAACCGATGATGATTTGAGTAATGGCATTGATCTGAATAGGAACTTTGATTATGTTTGGAACAGTAAGTATGACGAAACCAAAATATATTTGACAAATCGAATAATAAATTAACATTTGACTTAAATATACCCACTGTAATTGCACTAGCCCTTGGCTATGCACACTTATGAACGTCAAAAAAGAGATATACATTAAATGCTTCTAATTTAACATTAACTACCAGTTCTCAAATCAAGGATGTAGAACGGAAGAGAAGAACTGGCAATAAACTCTCCTCCACTCTTTTCAATCGCCAAGTTTTTGTTTTACACAACGTAAGGAGCTGCTACCATTACACCATGTTTCACATGACATCTTAAGTAATAGATAATAATAAAATAAATGAATAACAAAGATTTGTCCTCTATCAGTAGGAGGCATGGTGAAATATGAGCACGCACTTACATTCTCATGGGAACAAAACGCAAATACATAGTCGAAATAATTAACATCATTGTATTGCAATAACACCAAGAGCAGCCAATGAAGTACCTACTGGATCTCTTCTCACATAAAATATTTAATTTTATTTTATGGCCGTGACGGCCAAAACCAATATGCAATATCAATCCAATTTTAGCTGTCATAGACTGACAATTCAATCCATTTCTAAAGAAAAGCATGCCAATATTCAATACATGGACTGAGATACCAATCTAATTATTCAACCAATCGTTCAGAGGGCGGATAAGAGATTGAAGATTGCCCTCTGTATGAAAATGAATGTTTACTCATGCCAACAACCTATCTGTCCATTTTGACAGTTGCTTCGATTGGCCAAATCAATCTCGGATTGCTATCGGTGAAACTCGTATGATTTGGGTTTGGGATTGCGACCTAACTTAATATTCTTTGGGAAAATTTATTAATGATTAATTTTTTTTTAATGCAAGTGTGCGAAGTAATCTTATAAGTGATTATTTTGCTTTATTACTATAATATTTTATAAATTACAACATTTTTGAGATAAATTAAATAAAAATTCAATGCTTTTATTTAAATAAAAATACAAATTTTTAATACAATACAACCTCGCTCCAGGCACAAAATCTATTATTTTTCTAATTTATTTAACAATATATTTTTTTCTATGGCCCATAATTCTCTTTTATGCTCTCTTTCTTCCTCTTCAAATGCCCATTGCTTTCTCTTATTTAGAAGCTCTTCCTTTCAATTGACTTTCATTTCTTTCGACAGACAACAATATCATGTCTTTTTTTCCTCGATAGGGGGTAAGAGGAGTAGCAGCACTAGGGCCACCTCCTGTACGATATGTTTCAGCATGTATCAAGGCAGACTTTTTTCTTGTAGCCCTCTTTAAGCTTTAGCACTGCGAAAGTTTACCCCACTTGTGCTATTAAACAGCGCCTCCAGCGTCTTCCAGCACCGCTCTTTCTCCTGCCAGGTCACTGAGTCACTCTTTTTATTTTCTAATATATTTTTATGCTCAGCAACAAGTGAAGTTAGAAGGTCAACTTCTTCCCGGCTGAAATTGACGCTTCTTTCACGTTTTTGCGTAGACATTTTTTTAAGTTAAAGAACCAACCTCGAATCACAAAACAACATACACAAACTACTCAGAGAAAATTTATATTTGTAATAATATGTACTAAAATACTCAATAACCTAACAAACAAAAATACCATATGACAATGACAGCCCGTTTCATTACAAGTAATATTAAATGACCAACAAAAAGGTTAAGGTTCTATGTTTTTCTATAGAATTTTGTAACTTTATTTTTTCGTAACAAAAAAACAAACAAAACGTTGCATAGCTATTTGCTACTTTATCCATACATTGTGAAACAGACCCTAAGTCTTACTTATTTTATTTCGTTCCAAAAACAGCAAACTTTTGGTATGCTTGAACACAACATATTGCATTGAACGAAACGCGGTCGAGAGGCAAGGATCACGCAAAAGATTGCTGTCAATCTTTTGTCAAATAAACAATCGGATAGCAGAAATGTTTATTGGCATGCAGATTGGAGATCGGTCTTTAGATATGAATCAGTCCAAGATTGGTTATAATCATAGATTGATGATACATTATTAATTTTGGACGTCAATGACCCGGTGAACTTCGTGTCACCTACATATATTTGACCTATACCTAATTCAACATTTTTAAATTGGAACAAAGAGATCGGACCTGATACTACAGCTATGAAACACCAATTTCGGAAGGCTGCTACTGTTTAACCTTCCCTCAACTTCCACGAATATTTATATACCATACTTAGCGAAATCAGTCCAACCATTCGCTAGTTTTAGCGAGACCAACGAACAGCAATACATTTATATATATATATATATATATATATAGATTATCTTAAGCTTACCATATTATATTTGGTATTGTAAACCCTTCTGTTAGTACAACAGTAGCATACCTAGTTTGTCTAGTGGCTTCTGCGGCTTCGTATCGCATGAGGTCATAGGATCCCTGCTTTACCACTTGCTCGTACGGTGAAGGTAAACATCGTAGAAAGCTGATCCCCTACTTGCATTTCAAGGTGTCTGCCCACTATCCCGTAGCATACCATGACCGTGCTAGGAACGTATCAGGCACGGAAAGCAATCCGGTACGCTCTATTTCGCCCACTGAAGCGGGCCGACAGTGTTCTGAACCCGTTTACAACCCGTATGTAACCCGTATTTAATCTGTATGATGCCCGTATGTGACACGGCAGAAATCTTTTCAATACACTCGTAAGGCATCGGTTCATTCTCGTACAAATATCAGTGTTAATATTGGACATTATTCAGGCACTTAGTTGATGACGGAGAAAAGTTTTTTCAGTACTTCCGAATGTGTACATTCAAATTTAACGCATTTAAAACGGGTTTGTAACGGTCATACTCCCCGCCAGTCAGTCACCGGTCTGGCAACGTCGCGTGCCATGCACGTAGCGTGTCCGCACCGGCAAAATATTCCCTCCGACGAATAGTTGACGGCCCGTGCATGGCACGCTACGGTGTCGGCCGGTGACGGAACGGTCTAGTGGGCATGGTCTCATACTTCTCCATACAAAGAATAGTTTTTTGTCTGAAACGGTCCTAGTACGGTCATGGTATGCTACGGGATAGTGGGCAGAGAGCTTTAGAACAAACAAATGATAGCGAAATAATAATAATACTTTAAGCCAAACCGTAAAAGATTGTAGCGCCACTGTTTATTTTCTGTAATAACCATAAATAATTATTTTTTAAGCCGTGGGTGCATCTTCGAATCCTTGTGACCAGACATTCGCTGGTCCTTCGGCTGGATCAGAACCAGAAACACAAGCAATTACGAATTACGTGCAAAAGATAAAGGGAACTGGGAATATGATTTATTATATTGCGTTTCACTCCTATTCTCAAATGGTATTGATTCCATACAGCCATGTGGGCGGAGCTGATGTTTTGCAAGTGGAGAATTATGGTGATTTAGTAAGTATAATATATATATATACACCCACTTATGCCTTCATTTCGTTGAATAGCTTAGTAATAAATCGTTTATTTGCAAAAAAAGTGATACAGATTAGTAAATTATAAAAAAAAAACTCTCAACCAAATAGGCATGCAAATGACATATTAATTATCATAACGTCATAATAATCTAATAATTTATTTATTAAACTATGCTAACATAGGACCTAAAACCTAATTGTTATCAAGCCATTTAAGAAAATATATATTGATGAACTGAATTTAAAAAAAGCCTTTAATTTTCTTACTTATAATCTTTATCTAATTATTATAATTAGTCTTATCATTTTTTAACTAACATTACTTTATACGATGTTATTACTTCTAATATTGGTCGGTAAGGACTCTATATTAAAAGCCTCCAAATTGTCTGAATTAAATTACTATTATTTTTTTTAATTAAAAAATTCGTTACTATGTATGTTAGTGGCATAATATGATTTGCATGCGATGTTAAGATACTGTGGAAAAGTTTTTAATTAGGTACATACAAAGATTAGCATGGGGTAACTTTACATTTTGGAAAATATTTGACGAAAATTATATATATATGAAGATTTTTTATCGCCTGTGCAACTTGGCCTAGATTATGATTATATCACCGCACAGCCGGAGTATGCACTGCCGGGGATTGAACTCTGGACCGGGTTAGCGCATCATACGTTTAACTAAACTATATGTTTGATTAGTTTAAATTAGTTAAACTAGTAGTTTGATTAAAATATTTTAGTGCAACATATTTTATGTGCAATATATTATACTGTACTGTACACTTTACATTTAAATTTTTCTAGTATGAAATAGCGCAACGTGGTCTCGACAAATTAACGGAAAAATATGGCACTCAGTACGTAGCGGGAACTTCCCTAGATATTCTTTGTAAGTATATTTTCTATGTTATGATTATTTTATGTTATTTCGGATATTTTTTTATATACAAAGTATAGATAACTGAATATTATCTTATATATAAACTCTCGTGTCACAATGTTCGTTCCTATACACCTCCGAAACGGCTCAAGCGATTCTTATGAAATTTTAATGCAAATTCAGTAAGTCTGAGAATCGGCTACTATCTATCTTTCAAGCCTCTAAATGTTAAGGGTGGTCTAGATAATTTTTTCGTTTTTATTTTTTTATGAAAAACCATACAAAAATACATGCAACCCTTAATTTTTACCCTTCAGTTATTTTTATTGAACTAAAAAAATGTTTCCTAGAAATAATATACATGGCAAAACGACGTTTGCCGGGTCAGCTAGTAAATGGTCCTAAAAGATAATATGGTAACCGAATTAAACAATTATTTTATCTTTTTGTTGATCCAAAGTTTGTGTAAGTCTTTATATTAATCAAAAACAAGCTATCATGCATTGAACATATTGGACATGATAGTCAACAAGGTAAACAGTACTGTTGCGAAATCTCCACGAAGCAAATATAAATATGTTTTACTAATAAGCTTCTAATTAAAATATTATTGTTATAACACATTCATAAATTAATGGATGGATATTCCAGATGCAGTAACAGGTTCAAGCTTCGACTGGGCAAAAGGAGTTGCGAAAATACCTATAGTGTACCTTTTCGAACTTCGGGACGTTGGCGACTACGGCTTTCTTCTCCCCCCGAATCAAATTATCCCCAACAATGACGAAATTATGGCGTGCCTCATTGAAATTGATAAAACTACACGAAACTTGGGCTATTATTACTCGGGCGCGGCGAATGTTGCCGCTTCTGCTATTGTGATTTTTACCTTTGTATTGGCTTTTGTTTATTAAATAGTTTAAAATTGTAGTGAGTTTGTTTATGATAATATAATAAATATTAACCTCTAACTCCTAATAGATAGATTAGTCTAATTGCACTGTTTTGAAGTATACGTCTCTTTTCGTCACATGGTATAGATAATTTGACATTTACTTATTACTATGTGGTTTAAGAAAATTATAAATACTGTATATTTGATGGTTATGTTTAGGTTTTATTTAAATAAATTAAATCAGCGTAACACTGATTTACAATCAATTATATTTTCACTCGGACTTCCAAAGAACTCCAGTTCTTATTTACTTTAAAAAAGTCAATAACAAAAGTAAATCAACGCAAGAATTTGAAGAAATAGGATGTTTAGGTAATTAACTAAGTGATTTATTTGTACGACAGTGCGCCTGGGAATTCGTTGGACATAAAAAATACATTTAGTTCAAAGAAGTTTGATCGGTTTTTGTAAGAGGAATCTGGTACTATTTTATTAATAACACCCCAATATCATTTGTTTAATTAAAATCAAGCCAAAGTGGAACTAATCAAAATCTCAAATAGCGAATTCCCAAAAATGTTCTCTTACGAACTATGCCTTTGTATTTCTGAGGGTGCGATATACGAGTATATTTAAGGATACTCGTAGTATTAAGTAGATAATATATTTATTTACTCAAACGGGAGTTAGGTTCGGTGGCGGGTGTTGGTATTACTACCAAAACTGACGTTTTACAATTTATTGGCTACAAGTGTAATATCGCTTATATTTACATAATAGGCTTTACATTTCATTTGCGTTTTTTTATTATTTATGCAAAATAATAGCCAATGATGGAATACATATTATGAAGAGTCAGTGGAATACATATGATGCGCCGTCACATAATATTTACAAAAATGTTTAAACATTAACAAACGGGAAAAAACAATAAAAATTATTCAATACATTTAACTAAGTAATACTTAATTTTGCTGTGTTGCATGACGGTGTACTATTATATATTATATAACGTAACTAAGGTTAGGTTACATAACTCGGTTTTTACTGAATTACGCCGCGGTTTTGTAAAGGGGTTCTCAATGTTATCCTCATACACGTTAATATAAAAATAAACCATAAGGCCAACCGGATAATATGAGAGGTAATAAATAACCCAACCCCTGACGCGGTGACGCTTGACTGAAATCAGATGTCACACAGCCACAAATCATAGTCCACACCTATTTCACTTATTCGGAACAAAAAACGTTGGAGTAGATGATAGCCTAATTAGTCTATTTTTATTACCATATGTCAATTTTTTTATTTAGTTTTTTATGTCAAATATATATAATGTTTTGATTTTATTACTCTCCCGTAAAAAACAACAACTATTAATTTCAGAGTAAAAATATGTAGAAAAAAGAAATAAAATCAGTCTAAAAGCTTCTAGGACTGGTCTCAGATATATGTATCTGTGTCGAGATCTATTTTTTGGTGATAAGACTTCTCTGTGTCTAACACATGCCGTCGACTTTATTGGGTCCAAAATATACCTATTTCCTCAAAATGTTTTCCTTCTCCTCACTCGCTAGAGAAAGTCCATAAGCATGTCAATTGGTGCACAGTCGGGATTTGAAACTATGACCTCACTGATGAAAATCGTTTGCTTAAGATCTTTTAATGTAGTGTAACTGATAATATTTTTGACCAACTAATCCTATGTTATTTTTGTTTAAGCCTTATCTTAAGATATGGCTTATATATATGGATATATATATTAATTCCTAATACAAAAATATCTAATTTTCTCATGTGTTAGGGAATATCTTTTACAGTTAGTATCAGGAACCCTCTCCGGTAAAGGCCTCCTCCAAGGCTTGCCATCTTTCTCTATCCCGAGCTATTTGGACCCAGTGAGGACCCGCGATTTTTTTGATGTCATCATCCCAATCCTATGTTAATCGGAAACTTATAAATGTAACGTAGAAGGTTTTTAAAAGTTTGTATTTGTAATCACGTACTGGCTGCAGGAGGACAGATTGCGATAGGTCTCATATCATCATATATTAAAATATCTCAAATAATTAAATAAAAATATTTGCCCCGCATCAGGGAGCAGGCGGAATATTATAAACGGCTCAAATATAAGAGTCTTTCCTCCAACTTCGATTTTGTTCCCTTTGGAGTAGAGACTCTTGGGCCGTGTTGATTAAAGCGCACAGGCGCTAGTTAAAGATTTAAGTTGGCACCTAGAAGATAGTACCGGTGACCCCAGAGCTGGCACATACCTCACTCAACGAATAAGTATCGCAATACAGCGAGGAAATATACAGCGTCAAAGGGATACTTCCACAGGAATCAAACTTTGTTATATTTTCTGTTTCTTAATTTTTAATTATAAATAATTATATATTTTGATTATTATTATACTATGTCCGTTAAGTTTACAATAAATAAACACACCAAAGTGTTAAATTGTGATCAAAGTCACGAACTTTTAAAATAAAACTAAAAGCACTCAAACGATTTCAAACAGATTTCTTTATTCATATTTAAGCAATAAAAGTTTACATTTAAACACAAAATAGACATGGAGGCGAGCCAACTCTTAATTGGCAGCGATTTTAATGAAAGCCGTCTCCACAGTTTTCTTTAGCCAAAGCGATTTCAATTTATATGATAATATTTCGTAATGATCTTTTTTATTGTTTTCTCTCTTATTCTTGCGTAAAATTAAATTATGGAAAGGATTTAATGGATATATTGATTTTAATGGCACATCTTTTTGATATATTATAATAATGTTTTGTCTAACGGACCTCTTTACTTCACGGGAACATCCTCTCATGTATATTTTGTTTTTCTTTTTGGTATTTTCGTCGAGTCTGTGCACTTGAAGAATAGGCGCTATTTAAAGATGTACGTTAAATTGGTGGTAGAACTGAAGTTCGGCTCAAATCAGTCGTGAAGCAGTAATTTTATGATTTGGCATTCTGATAAGGTGCCCTCTTTGTACTTTATTGTTTATAAGAATGCCAAATCGTAAAATGACTGCTTTACGACTGATTTAAGCGCAACCGCCGCTGTGATAACCGCTGTGTGAGTTCGAAAAGTGAGTTACAGAATCGCAGGGCTGATGTGAAGTGAGATGTGGCCTTGCTATTTAACCGCCACTTAAATGAAGCCATATTAAACTGTCTAGGGAAGATGGAATGGGGCAAGGAGTTCTACTTCTTTGCTGTTTTTACAAGTAACGATCCAAATAGTAGAGTGCGGCATCAACAAAGATCTGAAACTCTAGCTTGCTTCTAGATGAGCGTTATTTAAATGGAAATTAGGAATTTTTTGGTCATTATTGTATTATCGGTTCCACGCTGTTCTTAACTTTAGCACATACTGCAATGACCCAAAGTCACCTGACCTCAGAACTAGATTTGATTTAGAAGAATTTTAATGGAAACTTTTCAGTCTTGGACTCTTGCTCTCAGGATTTTGAGTAGAAAGTCAGTTTATGCTCGCATTAATAATTTAGTAACTGTCAGTAATAGAGAGACAATTTGACTTTTAAATAATGATAAAAACTGCTGTCGTACGTGAGTGGTTATACGAGAGCATACACTATTAACAGATTTCTGTATGTCTTATTAAAAAAATATACACAATACTATACAATCATATTTCACATATTTTTTTCACGTGTTGCGCCATTACCGCTACCACCTCCTTCAATTAATTAAAATGGGTAAAATCCAGGGTAAGCGGCGTATTGGTAGAAGGAAGTAATCATGTCTTCGCAAGGTTATTGCGACTGCGGAAGAGTTGCTGTATCTGGCACAGGACGACATGCACTTCAAGAGACTTACTGGTGAACCTCCTACTGGTAACCTCAGTAATAGAGTGGCACTATAAGATGAATATTTTTGTCATTTAATTCTGAAACATAAACAACTTATTAGTCTTAAGTTAGGCTAGATTGTAATGTTCCATGATGTCTTAGTAAAGACACATTTATTCTGAAACATAATAAACTATAGCATAACAAACAAAACAACAACACAAATACAATACAACAGTAGAAATTCCTTTACGTAACAAGTAAATATTTAAAATGGCGGTACTTAAAGTTCTAGTTTTACAACCTTTGCGTAAAAGCTTCATAACTTGTGTTATCGTAGTTTCTCATCTTTCTTAGTACCATTACAAATATATGATTTTGCCGAGATCAAAACCAAAATTTTCTTAGACCAAATAATCTTAAATATATAAAGAACCTAATAAGTTGTATAGAAACACTCCAATATTACACTCCTTTTTCGGTCGCGTTAAAAAGGAAATACCTGCCACAATCAATAAAATCTCTATAATTAGCTCAAAGTAAATATTTTCTTAAAAATAACCAATATTTTATGACCTGTCACCGGTAATATTTATTAGGAAGTTTAAACTGTCTGGAACTGGTCAACTAATATAACTCGACCTACGCCAACTACCTAAACGTGTGACGGTCTAGGTCAAGTTTATTGGTTATTAAAATTATTTTTGGTGTTTCTAAAGTTTATGTCTAAAGCTATTATAACAACTATAAACAAGTGGCATAGTCGTTTATTAATGCATTTAAAAATCAGTTTTGAGCTTTCCGATAAAATGGATGCAGCGGAAAACGGAAATCAATTTGTATTAATTACTGTTCTTTTTTCAAAACTCTTTAATTAGAGATTGATGTTACCTACAAAGTTTGCCTTTTCGTTAACATAGACAGTCGATTCTATATATTATATACGAGTCATCATATATTATTATATCTGGTTTTAAATTTACCTTTTTCCTTACGATATTTTCCTTCTACCGTATGAACGAGCATCTTGGTTCTCTACTCGGATTCGAACGGTGGAACTCATGTTGTACATAGCCAGGATAGCACTGTTCTGAAGTTGTGTTCTGAAGCACTGTACATAAGTAATCACCGTAGAGTGGTTCGAATCGTCGATGACCAGTCACTTTCCAAGGTTATCCCTTGGCGTTGCATAGAGATTTTGGGTTGCTCTGCATCTTCTATCGTATTTACTACGGAGAGCGTTCAGAGGAGTTGTTCGGATTGATACCTGCAGTTTCATCATTGGACTTCGAGACAGAATACGAAATTCCACCCGTATCACTTCATGTTCCACAATGGAGCGTTTTTTGAAGCAGTTTCTGCAGCGTACCATCACTATGTTGAACCAGCTGCCTATTGAAGTATTTCCAAACCAATTTGACTTAGGGTCCTTTAAGACATAAGGCTACAAATTCTTAAAAGGCCTACCACGCAAGCCTTTTTGCATTATGAATGTCTATCGGTTAACATCAGGTGAGCCTCCTGCCCTTTTGCCCCCTGTTCTATAAAAAATATATATTATAATTTTTTAGATTACTCTATATAGTATTAAATGTCGACATTACTTGCTTTAAATATCATTGATTCTAAGAAATAGCTCATGTCTCGTTATGGGAGAGTTAGAATCGTTTGGAAGACAATTTATCACGCGCTGACAGTGAATCCTCCCCTTAGTTTGACATTCATACGTCACTCTGTCAACTTTGGTGGATTCGATCTTCGAAGGTTTGGTACAGGTATTAAGCGGAAGCGTTATACTAAATTTTACCGAAAATAGGAATGCATGATTAACGCAAAGGAAGGTATTTTTTTAACATTAATCATGATATGATTAGTTCCTCCTGGGATAGAGTCGCGAATTCGTCATTTCAAGAAGCTTTTGTTGAAAAAATTTAAAGTATAAATAAATAATTATATAATAAGATTAAAGAAGTTTTTTATAAAAATATTGTAATAATATCATAGAAGTCGATGTTATAAGGATTTGTTTTAATTTCATATTTCAATACTACGCAGTGGTCCCACAAAACTTGTGTAATGAAAATAATAGATTTATTCTCTGTCGAATTAGATAATTAATCGCTATTTAGCACAGTATTTAAATAGTAAAAACATAAGGCTAGAACTGACTAAGTATTAGAAATAATATGTGTTGTTGTACTTGATGCATTCTACAACCGCTTTCTCTAGCACAGCGCGTGTTTACTATACTTAGATGTCCTGAGTTTTGTATCCCAGCCGGACACCAATGGTTTTAGAATAAATATACACGCTAATATACAAAGATTGTAGTGCATTGTAATTCATGAACCGTAGGATTAGCTATTTTATTTTTAAAGTTTGGTAATTGTTCAACTTTTTTTGTGTTACATGTAATTTTATTTTTGTTGGTTGGGATATGCACTTCTTGCACTTTACTCTTAGCATTTTCTTAATAGTTTTTTCTTTAGAAGAATTTGCTTGTTAGCGATAAGGCAGCCCGTTGCATAATTGATGTTTTTGGTTTTTATTTGTAATGTATTGCAGTTTAAATAAATATGGCTATAAAGACGGTTATCGTTCATGACTTAAACCAACAACCAAAACTTTTTTTGTCCCAAATTCTCGATCGTAAAGGGAGTACTAAACGTTCAGTAATTATGTTTGTGACTTCCTTAATGCTTTGAAAAATATTCTGTTAATTATCTTAAATAAACCGAAGGAGTCATTAGCGGTTTGCCTAGAATTTATTCGCTTGCATGTGTTTGTTTTGTTTTTTTTATTTACAAGGAAATATAAACAGTGTTGAAGTTATAAAATGTTTATAGATCTGGATGCCTAATCTAACGAGATTGGAAATATAAAAATACCTTTATTAATAGTTTTTTTGTTGGTTTGGTGAAATTCCGGTAGACTAATGTCAAATATTTTTTTATTCATTAGAGAGTCAAATAATCTACTATATAAAAATAAGTCGGGTTTTCCTTCCTGACGCTATAACTCCAGAACGCACAAACCGATTTCCACGGTTTTGCATTCGTTGGAAAGGTTTCGGGCTCCGTGAGGTTTATAGCAAATTCAGGAAAAATTTCATCAGAAAAGCGGGATCACCAAACGAAATGTTACATAAAACGAAGCCATCTGGTGGCGAAACGGAGTTCGCCGAGTTTGCTAGTTCAATATAAAATAGTAAAAAAGAGTGCGTATACTTATGTACGCGCGTAAGAAGTTATACTTCTTTGGCTTTCTTTATTTTTTTAAAATATTGAATAATTAATAATAAATACTTAGCGTTAATAATTTAATAATATTTAGTATATTATTCAATTATTAATTAATATTAATAATAATAATCATTATTATTCATTATTTTATTATATTATTCATTCAATTTAATAACTAGGTATGTTTCATAACCTTTTAACTAAGTAACAATAGGTCTTTGTGAAAAAGCAAGCTTAATTTCTTTGAAAAAATAATTAAAACTCCTTTATTTGTTTAAAAAATTAAAAGGTACTACAAAGGTCATTATGGTCAATGGTCATTCTGATAATTTTGTGTCACGGTGCGTGCGCATCGTAAAATTTCACTCTCATTAATTTTTCTTAACGCGCCTAAAGAAGTATAACTTCAAAAAATCTCATAATGGTTTAAAATTTCATGTTTTCCATACTATATCCGTTCAGTCTAGACGACGCTACCAGATACCCCCAACCCCACGTAATTTCGCTCCACCATTGGTATTTCTGTCACTGTGTATGTGCGAATTTGTAAGTCGTAAAGTGAAAGAAAAAGTATGCGAACCGTTATGCCTGAGACCCAAACATTCGACGGCCTTTGAAAGCTGATTGACTATTAGAAAAAACAAATGATCATGAAAGAGAAATGTAACAAGACCTAAAAGAAGAAGACCACGTATTCATAAGTAACTTATACTATCTATAATTCTTTTGCAGTACCATTATCTCTCTATTTAGACTCTAGATATCAGAACTTTAGATGACCTGATAACATTGACGTCCGTCGTTCCACAACTGAGCGTTCCTTAAGACAGTTTTTGCCACACAGTACCACTATTTGGAACCAGTGCCCTGCCCAGTGAAGTATCTCCGAACCAATTCGTCCTTCAAGAAGTTCTTATAATGCCGGCAGTGCGCTTGCGAGCCTTCTGGCAGTGCAAGTCTCCATGGGCGGTGGTATCACTTAACATCAGATGAGCCTCCTGCCCATCATCCTCCTGTAACATTAAAAAAAACGAAGAAGACCAGACCGAAAAGGTTATAGCGTCTCTGGTTTTTCCGTCTCTATAAAGAACACCACTTGCACATAAGTAACTCTTACTGCTATCTATAATTGTTTCGAAGTGTTATTATGTCTCTATTTATTTTCTAGGTACCAAAATAATCAAACAGGTCACGTTTATGGTTTATATTATAGTTGCATAGTTAAAAACTGACTGTCAAAACTTTCCAGAGAGAAAGTCTATTAAAATGTCAGTAACAAAGGCCCAACCACATGACAATTAAATTGGGAAACTTGTGATTCGGTTCGGATATCTTCGTAATAGTTCACTTGCCTTTAGTTCTAATGTTGGAACTTGTTGCGGTCAGACTGCTTCACATTAACTAGTTTCGGGGTATAGGAGAAAATATTTTCGCCAATTACGTATTTGGTGATATAATTGTAGTATGATGGTAATCATCGTGAAATGTTGGACCTGAATTACGTTTTTCAGGCACAAAAGGATAAATTTATTGCAAAAAATGGGAGTTAAACTAATTTACACACTAACAGATATCACATTTGTCTTTAATAAAAAATCAGTGTTAAACACCCAAACTTTATAAATATACGTATAGTGTTATTAGAATTGTCAATGCTACAAATTTATTTTACACTAATTAAAATACTGTAGTATATTTGTTTTATAACGAAATGAATGTACTAAAAGGTATTAAAATCATCCAAAACGGTCCACGGACGGAGTTATAATAGAACAAATCTTAAATCTTTTATTTAAAGTACTAACCTACAAATCTATATTATTTATTTCCAACACACAAATTAATAGCATTTAAAACATGCGATATTAACAATAGTCTTAACCTACATAGTAATAATAATTTAAAAAATTTAAACCAATTTTAAATTTGTCCCTGTGGCAGTGTACCTTTAATTGGCAGTATTTCTTGGTTGTATTGCGATACATATCCGTTGAGCTAGAAAAGCTTTGGGGTCACTGGTAATAATAATTAAATACACTTTTTTAGGTTGGTTAAAAAAGGGAAACTTTTTTTCTTTAAATTCTATAAATTTATTTTTTGTACAAGCACATATGATCGGTTTAAGTTACACAGACACCCAAGTACAGACAATCAAACAAAGAATTATTATTCTTCGAAAATTTTACGCCAAAAAAAATTAACTAAAAATCACTTGTAAGCAAACATCTGTAGGACATTATCGCCTTCTCACCTCGAACCGGAAACCCTTCTTCCGTAAGCCACAACGAACAGCCAATGGTAATTGATGGGGACGCGACGCGCCATTTCATCAGCTGTCGCTCTATGATGACATTCGGGACAAAGTTACATAAGACATTTGTTTCGTACGATACGATATCGGATAGTTTGCATCGTATCGTATCCCATTTTATATT
Source organism: Pieris melete (assembly GCA_963693345.1). Taxonomy (NCBI): domain Eukaryota; kingdom Metazoa; phylum Arthropoda; class Insecta; order Lepidoptera; family Pieridae; genus Pieris; species Pieris melete. The sequence continues at coordinate 1,647,530 of CAVNZK010000003.1, forward strand.
CAGGTGCTAATTCGTTAAATAATTGCTTACCCGCTTTTAGTCAGAGTTGTAATTAACTAAAAATTTGCATTAATAATATGAAAAATATTTTTGATCCGGCTGCATGGTCTCATTGTCCTGGATATCTGGATTCGAGTGCCAACGTAAAAAGAACTCTTTCTGGTTGTAAGAAACACCAGCCTGATAACGTACGTAATATCGATGAAACAATAAAAAAAAACGACGGGTTGCACTCCGGGGAGTGCCGGCAGAAGTGAAAAGTTGAATATTACCGTTGTGCATTTTTGATCTTTTGGAATGGTATTTATTGCGCTATCGTACACAAACATGACAATTTATATTACATTAAATACGCCGCGACAGCTGTCTACTCTCCATCCGTCTTAAGAATTTTCGATCAGGTCACGTGTTCTGACGCGAGTTTAACATTTTTTATCCATTCCAAAAAAAGTGTACAACGCCGCTAAAGAAGTTTTCGCTTTAAAAATTATTTACCTCTTGCCCTGTTCGCTTTTCATAACAAATATTTTACAGGCGAAAACGTTGTCTATAATAGTTACTTTCAAACTGGTCACGTGGATTAGAAGCAAATTTATTTAAAATCGTGTTCTGTAAAATGTATCATATGAATTATGACAGTTGTTATGTTTTACTACATTGAAAAAGCTTTCAAGTTATTATTACACACTAATGTGCGGCCATTTCGATGTCTATTTTAAAATGGAAGCTAATAAACTAATTGTCCCATATTCATTATTAAACTGTTTAAATCGAAAAAAATATCAAAAAAAAATCTTTTTATTTTGTTTCCCTTATGATTAGTTCCTCTGGGGCCGTGGGTACAAGTGCGCAGGAGCACGTTTTTTTAAGTTTATCTTATGTGGCGCGTGGTGAATAGTTTCGGTGACTAAATTACTATTTAAAACTTTGTATCATTAATTAACTGTATTAGCTAGACTTAAGGATAATAAAATTATCAGTAAATTTTTATCCACAAGTCTGTAGATAAGATAAATTCCTTTTTTATCTTATAATAAAACTCACTCATAAATGCACTAAATATGATTAATTAATGACAATATTTTTATATTTTTTTTGATTGTCCTTGAATGATAAAATATATAATGTTTGTTAGTGGCAAGTCACAATACGTACAAGGCGAGTTTTATATTGTTTTATTTAGACCACAAAATTAGTACAACACACGATACAAACAAACAAAATTACATACAAAATGAGATGCAGCATCGCATCTCTATATATCCCTATTAATGGGGACACATCCAGCGAAATCAAGTGATAAATATGTAAAAACTATATACAACGTTATGGAACTTTTAAACTTCTTTAGGCGAATGAGGGTAAAATTTTTACGGGTGAAACGCAATAATAATAATAGTATTAGCGTCACGAAAATGTGCACTGTTTTTGTCGAAGAAAAGGGAGAGAGCGATTGGGACCGATTGAGAGAGAGAATAAAAAAAATTGAAAATTTTCTTTCAATTTAACGGCAACTCTTTGTAACGTAAAAATTTGTTCATCCCTTGAGTGTCGTTATATAGAGTTTACACTATATTCTAGAAAATTATGATTCAGCCGTGCGAAGCTGTAACAAAACACTAATAAAATTATATCGATAATATAGAAATTTCCTGCCATCCTTGGGTCCATATAATACCATCAAATAATATTAAGACGCAAGAGAATTTTGTCTCAAAATAATTATTATGGAAGTCAATTAATAAGAAACAAAAGGTGTAGACGTTTCAGCAGACTTTGTATATTTTAATTTGACGACGGAGTTTTCGAACTTTGTGTCAATTTATTAAGTTATAATTTATAGGAAGAGACAATTACAAATTCTTATTAAACAATATAATGGAGGCTCTAAAGAAAATTTAATGTTAAAATAATGAAAATAAAAGCAGTGTTGGCCTAGTGGCTTCAGTGTGCGACCCTCATACCTGAGGTCGTAGGTTTGATCCCCGGCTGTGCACCAATGGACTTCTTTCTATGTGCGCATTTAACATTTGCTCGAACGGTGAAGGAAAACATCGTGAGGAAACCGACATGTCTTAGACCCAAAAAGTCGACGGCGTGTTTAGTTTCATATTCTTTTATGAGGGAGATCTAAAATTTTAGAGTTACATTTTTATTAAATGACTGACTGCTTTGTTTCACTTTATATTATACGATAACCTTTTTGCCAATTACATATTTTGTTAGTAGTTACGTCCAAGATTTTATAATTTTGTTAGTAGTTACGTCCAAGATTTTATAATTTTGTTAGTAGTTACGTCCTAGATTTTATAATTTTGTTAGTAGTTACGTCCTAGATTTTATAATTTTGTTAGTAGTTACGTCCTAGATTTTATAATTTTGTTAGTAGTTACGTCCTAGATTTTATAATTTTGTTAGTAGTTACGTCCTATATTTTATAATTTTGTTAGTAGTTACGTCCTAGATTTTATAATTTTGTTAGTAGTTACGTCCTAGATTTTATAATTTTGTTAGTAGTTACGTCCTAGATTTTATAATTTTGTTAGTAGTTACGCCCTAGATTTTATAATTTTGATAGTAGTTACGTCCTAGATTTTATAATTTTGTTAGTAGTTACGTCGTAGATTTTATAATTTTGTTAGTAGTTACGTCGTAGATTTTAAAATTTTGTTCGTAGTAACGTCCTAGATTTTATTATTTTGTTAGTAGTTACGTCGTAGATTTTAAAATATTGTTAGTAGTTACGTCCTAGATTTTGTAATTTTGTAGGTAGTTACGTCCTAGATTTTTATAATTTTGTATTGAGAGTTTTTGTCCGTGTTATCAGAGTAACCTCTCTTATTGTTGCCAAAATAATATAAGTTCTTATCCTTGCTACTGACAATTGTGTGCCTTTCTTCTTACACATTATTACCTACTCAGGACAGGCTTACTTACTTCCTACTTAGGACAGGCTACCGAACCGTTCTTTGTCATACTCTGGTGGTATGTAATCTTGGTTGTCTGTGCGGAAAGACATAGGAAGGTCTGTTATTATTAGCTACGTATCATTTCACAATTATATCGTTTTAATTTCTGGATATATGAAGATTATAACAGTGGAACTATAATGACGTAATAGTGGTAACATAACAAATAAATGTAAGCACTACAGCAAACTCTAAACCCACAATCGTTCTCTTTCCATACAGACTATAAGGTTTCCTCCACTCCTGAGACGTATGCCAGGCATAGAAGCCGATACCCAGTCGGTTTATAAGCAAGTATGCTTATAAAGAAAAAAAAGAGACTAAGGTCAAAGGCCAGGGCCAAGAAATAAAGTCAACTGGTTTGTCGGTGAAAAAAGTTTTTTGTTGTATCTAAGCCTCGTTCAAAAAATGTTTGCTTGAGCTTGAGTTTCTGTGAATGTGATTCCATATAAAAAACTTACTTTGACAAAAAAGTGAATACAATTTATATTTATAAATACTTGGCCTCGCTTGGCAACTCTGTAGTTTATGGTTTAAATTTGTAACTTTATTTAATATTCCAATGTAGGTACACATCCAATATTGATGCGTCAAAAGCCGTGTGACTTCTGAATTTTTTAAAATTAAGTTCGTTGTTTTTGCTTCGTTACATTGCTTATGTTTTTTTAATTTGAAAATCATCTACTTCTGACTATTATATGAGATTATAAGAACTGAATTGTAATCCTGCAATTGAATCCTTTTCCAAAATGTAATTTTCATGAAACATCAACCCGAATTAATAAGAGCACATAAAATATGAAATTTTTACCGAAAAATGCAAAATCACGTACCATTGGGGCTCATAACTCACGAAAGTGGCACGATTTTTTAAATTATCCCCTTTTGTTTGCTTTTTAATTGGTCAACGGGTGTTTATACAGTTAAATATAGATAGATACCTTTCGTTTTTGAAAGACTAAAACCTCTAACGACTAATTTTTTTAACAGAATTAAAATAAATTTTCAATGTGGAAACTGGCAAGTATCATGTATAGTTATAAACGTATTCAAAAGCAAAATGTGTGTCTATATATCTGAGTCTCTTATGTAAAACTTATGTGTTCATTCCATTTTTAAATCTCCACAGGCCACTTATCGCACCACACAAGTTCGGTTACATATTTTGAAATTTTACCCAATATTCATTTTTGGTAGACCAAAACCTAAAGACTAATTTATTTAACACATTAGAAAACACTTTTTCTATCGTCTAAGGGCCAAAATAATTTCTATATAGCCCTCAGGTGTGCGTAACAAGAAGAAGTATCATGTGTCTTAATTGTTCCTTCCATTTTTAAATTTCCACAGAACACTTATCGCACTACCAAAGTTCGGTTAGATAGTTCGAAATTTTCTCTAAAATTCGTTTTTATGAGACAAAGAACTGCCTAATTTATTTAACACAATAGAAAATATATTTTCTAAATAGCCCTCAGGTGTGCGTAACAAGAAGAAGCACCATGTGTCTTATTTGTTCATTCCATTTTTAAATTTCCACAGAACACTTATCGCACTACAAAAGTTCGGTTACATAGTTCGAAATTTTCTCTTACAATCGGTGGTGGGAGACAAAAGCCCCCACTGTTTGCGTTATCTATGCAAATATTCAAGAAGTCAAGCTTTGTTTAAAGTTCGTGTTACGTATGAGGTGCGCTACTTGTTAGTTCTTTATAAAGTTTAGAAATAACATATTTCCTTGTACAAGTTTTATAAAATGATAAGAGAATGAGAAATGTGTTTTTCTAGCTGTCCGTGCGTTGGCGTAATTGTTAGGGACTCTATTTTGCAATGCAAATTTTTGAAAAAATAATGTGTAAGCGGTTAGTTGATTCACGGACGATAGGACAAATTATATGAACTATGGGAAATTATGAAGAAAAATGACGCAATAATTTTTTTCGTCAAAAAAGGAGTAGAGCAAGACGTACAGAAGAAATAATAAAAAAAATATTTAATAAAAATTAACAATATTTTTATTATAAATATAAAGATAAAAGGCTTGTAATATAAGTATTTATTCTTTCTCTATACATTAGGTCTTTGACATGTAAATCTAAGGAAATTATCGAAAAGCTCAATTATTACATACAAAAGCTTTCTTCACATCAGGAATATCATTGCACTCCAAACGAACATCAACCATAGTACGCTATCATAAAGACTATTTTTAAATTGCTCAATATACTCATGTTTCCTTTTAAAATAAAAATGGTAATGACAGTAATAAATCATACAGATCGTTAGCTCCCCATCGCGGGTTCGATTCCCGGTAGAATGGCATCATCTGTCAGTAGGCCGAAGTGACATGACTCGCTAATGGAGTTGCCAGGTCCGATTGTTGACAATAATTATGGAAAATCGGAAAGTATTTAAGGAAAATTTCCTATTGACATTTGACAGTAACGCTTACAGGTCGACAGTTTGAATTAATCGTTTCACCGAAATACTTGTTGGAGGAAAAAGTTGACGGTTTGAATCTAAAATTATCAAGCGCTACATATAGTATGTTGCTGTGTTTTAACAATCAGATAACTTTTATAATTAACAATGGAAATTAATATAATATGATATCAGCCGCCCCCGCGAACTTCGTTTCTCCTTAATGTGATTTTACTAAGCCTATCTTTTTAGTACATACCCACATGGAACATTTTACTATGCTACCCCAGAGACTGTTTGGTTTTCCGGAATAAAAACTTTTTAGGTTTTTCTGTGACTTTTCTCTATATAAACCTCAGAGTTCAAGTTATAAGGTCTTAAATAAAAAATAAGGGTTGATCGTAGAGGGTAGATGAAAATTAAGGGTTGTATGTACTTTGTATGCTGTATCATGTAAAAAAAATGTTGGGGTGGACTGCCCTTATGGGTTTGAAAGATAGTAGCCGATTCACAGATTTACTGAATTTTCATAAAAAAATCATAATAATCGGTCGAGCCGTTTCGGAAGAGTATGGGAACAAACATTGTGACAGGAGAATTATATAATATATTAGATTATATTTCTACTATCGCAAACATAAGGCAACCGAAGTTAGGTTTTTATCATACGGATTTCCCTTTGGAGCTTACCCTCCCACCGGAGCTTCAGTGACCAGGCATGTTGGTGACGACAGCAATAAGAAAGGAGAGGCCCAAGTGAAGTTCAAGTAATGCAATTGTCTAAACTTCTTTAGAGAATTTTAAATTTTAAGATTAGCGACACTGTACGATAATATAATATGCTTGCGCAATAAGATATATGCTTTAGATTAAACGAACTTTTGACTCACAGTAAATTATTTATTAGGCCTATAGGCCGGCCTCAAACTTCAGCGTTTACAGTTTTTTTTATGTAATAGGAGGCAAACACACACATTGCCAGAAGGCTCGCAAGTGCGTTGCCGGCCTTTCAAGAATTGGTACGCTCTTTTCTTGACGGACCCTAAGTCGCTTAACCACTGCATACAATCAATTAAACGCCCTACCCAGTCATGACGCAAACGAAAAGCTACATTAATGAATAATTAATGAGAATTCATTTATAACGGTAAACAAAAACTTGTTAAATGTTAATGAAAATTGATTAAACTATGCAAAAACTATGTAACACCCACGGGGATGTCACATTTAGCTATCAGTTAAGCGAAATTACATTACTGTGACTAAGCAAACGAAGTTATAAGGGTATCATCGATATTCGACTTATATTATTTTTTTTATATTTTCTATAGCATTTTAATCCATTGTTGTGTACTTTCTTATTCGCGGACGGCCTTAGCAGATGCAATTACAATCATAACCGTCGCTGACATCCCCAATCCTGTTTTCGCAAGCTTTTTGTTCAGATTTAAGCATCAATTTAAACATCAATTCTTTTTCATAATAAATGATGATTCTAGTCTTGACTTTTAAACTTTAACTTCTTCCACCGAGCATTCTCTACAGCAGTAAACTTCGACACGAAACAGTAGTCTCTCTGGATAATTTCGCTCATCCATTTTATTATAAGCATTCATTAAGCAAAGGAAGCGGTTCATTATGATACCTGCTATCCGGGGTTATAATCAGTACGAGGAAGTCCTACCTTAAATTGCGCCATCAAAGTTCTTCCAACTAAGCCATCAAAGGTCCTGAGGGCCGTAGAGTCAGTGGAGAGATTGGTCTATGATCCACTTCTATGTTGGAGGAAGAGTACACCTTCCTACCTCCACAAATCTTTCAATACTAAACGATATTTCGTCAAATTCAATGGGGGCAATTCTTTTGTGGCAACTATTTTACGTAAACGTTTATCGCACTACGAATCAATTATTATATTTGAAAATATTAGTTGATTACGGAACAGACCAACGCGAATACCCAACGTCACTGTTAGTAGCGAGGCGTGTCTGACATATTACGTTAATTCGTCACATCTCATAACGCACGTACGGCCTTTGTTGACATTCACGCCATAATGGGAACAATAGTTTCAAAGAATGGGGGATGTCTATAATAATATTGTAAAGAGATTTGTATGTTTGTACCTAATGAACCTCAAAAACTACTGAACAGATTTCAAAAGCCTTTTAATGCTTTCTCATACTAGAGTAATGTGTAGACAATAGCTATATTTATTTCGGTAATGATAAAAATAATCTATGGTCCCCTTATTTAATACATAGCAGTCAAATAGGTACAGTAGTTTTTGAGTTTTTTCATTACATGCAAAGTTTTCCTCTTTATAATATTAGTATATAAAAAAGAAAGTTTATCCATTGCTGGGCGTCTAGTTTCTCAGTAATTTGAACGATATGTAATCGTATCTATTAATAATATTGGCGCAATTTTTTCGTAAAAATTGTATTTACTTATTACTTTAATACGTATAGGTATAGGTATAACATATACAGCCTTATTATATTAGTAATTCAAAGTGGAGTCAGAGGTCGGCAGGTTTCAAGGTGATATTTGTATAAAAGTGTAATTTTTATTTTAGTATGAAATAAATAATTTATAGTATTTAGAGTGTATGCATACAATTTTAATGAATCTCAAATTTTCTTTTTATTTTTGTCAATAAAGAAATTTTACTAATATTAAAAAGGAACACTGCGACTTTCATAAACTTACTAGCTGGCCTGGCGAACATCGTACCGCCTAACAGTCGATTCTTTATTTTTTTTAATACTTATTCTGCTATTCGGGACACCGGTCTAGCTAGTAAGATAAAAAAAAGAAAGTTACATATACTACAACAAATACATTATGTCAAAAAATAAAAATTTACCTTCCCGGAACCCCTCCACTAACACTTGAACTTGATGATATGACATTAAAGTTCAAATTGCCTTTAAATATTATTACGAATATTTTTTTTGTATAGGAATATAGAAAAGTGTTGTTTTTAGACTTTTTCACTCAACTTTTTAATTTTTTCTCTAAGAACCATCCTCGTACTTCAAGGAATATTATAAAAAAAGAATCAGACAAATCGGTCAAGCCGTTTTCATGTTATGTCGTGACAACGGAAAACGGGTTTCATTTTTATATATATATATAGATATAGCAAACGTCAGAAGAGGTTCTTTTGTTTATTGAAGCATATATGCTTGTACTTGTACTTTTAAATAAAGGATTTTTTTTTAAATACTTGTCTTATACTTGTATTCTCTCAAACACCTGTTCATAAACCAATATTTCTTTAACCACCACTTTGAACCGCTAGAAGACACTCAAAACTTGTATCGTTTAATATCGAAGCACGTTGAACACTTCAAAAACTTAAAGTACTCTAGTTCAAAACTGCATCAAAAATTTCTGATTGAATTTCGCCGACATTAAAACTCCGCGAGGAATTAATGCTCTGAAGTTGGGAATAGAAAGTTGATTATGAAAGCGTAATGTTGATGGCAACTTTTTATAAGTACTCTAGGCGTACGAGGGGTAATTTACATGTATTAGTCAACAGTGGTACAAATTAAATGAAGTGAAGTTAATCATATAAAAAAAGAGCAGCGCTACAACCATTGAAGGCCTTAGATTTCTGTATCTGTCATTTTATTTTGTGAACAAGAGAACTGTGGAATTGACTGTCTTTCCTGGTAGTTACAACCTCCAATTATTCTTATATGGAAATTGTATTCGTTTTTACAACAAACTCCCAAGCGAAATTAGAGAATTATCACTAAATAAATTCAAAGCAGTAATTCAAAGTGTGAATTAATCAATAAAGCTTTTTATAATTTGATGAATACTTAACTTAAAGTTTGTTAACTTACTGGTCTAAATATACGCTGAAAAGATTATTAGATAAAAGTGGATAAATGTAACGTACGATAGATATTTAGCGCATTTTTATTTACATGATTGACGGAAAACATTATTCGGACTGTTAATACAGTTGTTACGACAATGACAACAGTCATGGCTTATTTTGTATAATGCATCTTTAACAAAATCTATTAATTAAAAATTTAATTTAAAAAACCAGAAACAAAATCAGGCTGTCCAATTCTTTAGAAGTCTTACCAGGACAGCCCGAACACAAAGTCATTTCAAAACTCAAAACCAACTGTAGTCTGCCCATGACTGTACTACACCATATTATTTATCGTCTATGATACCAAATGCGTTATATAAAGATCAATCGATCATAATAAAGCATAAAATTCTTGAGTACATTTGGGTAAAATATGATACATAAACCATTTACGTGGGAGGCCGTAACTCCGGCCCTTTTCTATTCCATTGAATATAATGAAAATTGTGTAATAACTTGAAATAGTTGTACCCTCATTACGTTTTCAAAGAATGGATGACATTTATCATAACGATGTATGGTACAAAGTTAACGTTTGCTTTTGTTAAAGTTTATGAGGGAATTATTAGCATATTAACTTTTTTTTGTGTTAACGGGCCATGTCAGAGGGCTCGCATTTGCGCTGCCGGTCTTTTAAGAATTGGTACGCTTCTTTTCTTGGTTCGGAAATACATTGGTGGGCAGCTGGTTCCACATAGTGGTGATGCTCGGCATTTTTAAGACAGTTTTAGCCGCCTTTAAAAGGAGAAAGTGAGTTCCCGATTACGCCATTTAAAAAGAAGTATTAATACACATTTGAACGTACTTTATATACGATTAGAATACTACAGCCCTGAGTCGCAAAGGCTATATTTATTTTCAAAAATACTGTAAATAAATGTCCAGTGGAAGGGACACGCCCTAGATGATATTAAAATATATCGTATAAGATTTTTAAATCAATAACGTAAAAAATCCAATAACATTTGGCTTAACACATTGAACTTATTTATCATTTTATAACTTGCTATCTTTATATACATCATGTAATTTACTTTACAAGATTAAGCAGTAGCATATAATACGGATCTTGAATTTCATTCCCGTTTAACCAAATTTTTTATTCTACTCTATCAATAAAACATAAATATGAGTGTCTTATTGTTGAGCTATATAGTACGCATTTATTTATTTAATTTAATATCGTGTTAATATAAACGAAGGCTTGCTACCTTTTCAACATTGGTGTGCTCTTTCTTATAGATTAGGAAACGCTTCGACACTACCTTTGTACTATACAAAGGTAATATGGTAATATATAGTAATATGTTATTGGGGAGTTTCTAAGTAAACCTTATATATAAATTGAAAGTTGTTCCGTTAATTATTTCAGTGAAGATAAAAGTAATATGCAAATGGGTACATAGAGTAAATTCGAGCGATGTTCAAAGGAGCAAGTTCTCGCATTATTCACAAAAACTTAGTTCTGAAGACAGCAGTTTCTTCCGCTGTTTTCATCGCTGCCAACTTTTAATGAGCTGGACTTTGTTACTGTGTCAGCGGTCTAGAATTTTAGAATAGAAAGTTAAATTTAAAATCGCTGCAATCTTTTTTTACTTAACAAAAAATCACAGCCCGCTTAGCGAGTAAATTTTTATCAATTGATTTTGAGCAAGTATTTTCGAGGAGTTTTTTCTTTGAGGTGCAAAATTAAGTATGGTTATATCAACACGAAATCACATATAATAACATTTTCTACAGTTTAAGTTTCAATGCAATGTTCTAAAAAACATGAAAATTACGGTGGTGGTTTACAAAAAAACTAAATATTAAAAAAAGAAGAGAATAAACCAAAACACATAACTCGTAACTTAATAATATTTAAGTATGATTTTATAACTATTCACAAACTATTATTTGTAAAGCCCATTCCTTCAGAAAAATACTTCGTTTCAATTCGGGCGCATGTTGCACGACGATGTATTAAAAAATTGTTACGCCATGGCTATCAAACTGTTTATTCGCCTTCCTAGAAGTTATAGATCGTTGCCGTGTAATGCTTTCATGGGAAAGATGTTTATTATTTAAAGGCAAGGTGCCTTTAAAGGAAGAGTATTTAGACAATAAGTTTTCACAACACTTATAAATAACTTAACTGTTCTTATTATAATGACAATATGATTATTAATATGACATTTGCATACCTATTTTTATATGGCTGATTGTGCTGTTTGTTTTATAATTATTAATCAATCTGAACCACATTCTTTGCAAACTTTTTTTTTAGGTTTCGGTATTTTAACGCACTCACAATGTCTAAAAAAGTAGTGTGCACTTTCGATAGTGTGAGTTTACTGGCGATTTTGATAGACCACAGACAGTGAGGTTTTAACAAATTTGTTAAAAAATGTGGGGAATTGACAGCGTTGCAAATTTGATTTTTAAAAGGGATAACACTGTGGATATCAAAGTAAAAAATCGCTATTGATCCTGGGCTGATCTGCATTAAATTAATATTTCTAATTAATAGATTTGTAGTTATTCTATTAAAACTTTAATAAAATAAAAAAAACAAATGTGATTCAGCGATTTTAAGTTGGAACTGTGTATTTTTCAAGTGTTTGTGTGAGTATTGTAATTTGTATAGTTTTAAGTTTTTTAATCGTTTAGCTTATTAGCTTATAACTTAATTTCAGTACTTTAAATTGTTTTTTATATATTCTGTTAGCTTTTACTTCTTAATTGTAATAAAATTATTCTTTTTGTTTCTACCTACATTGTGTGTTATAAAGGTTAAATACGAATAAATGAAATTAATAACTTAGTATTATGTTAAGTCAGTAGTCATAGAGAAATACATTTTGATAAATTTGTCTAATTACACCGTAAAGCAGGTCGAATAATTATTATTTCACTTCAACACCATCACACAACACAGCCGAATTAGGCATTACTTAGTATTGAATTTTTTTTCTTTTGTAAACGCTTAAACCGTTTTGTAAATATTATGTATTAATATTATTCATCTTTCGCTATATTTTTAGTATAATTTTTTTTTATTATATTTATAATTAATGTTAGCTGTAGGATTACGAAATAAATAAATAACGGTAAAATAAGAAATACTTTTACTTGATAAATCATAGACTAGTTAGTTTTTTCCATATCAACAAAATATACTTAATGCCTTATTCGGGGAACTGCGATGAAAACTTTTCCTATCAGATGAGGCAGAGATTTTTTATTTAAGTTCGTAATCTTCTGTCCCATTGTTAAGTGACAGCCACCTAATGGGATCTCAAAGTTCGGCTGTTTAACAGGCAATTTGAACAAATTAAAACTTCTTTAACGTTAACAGTTTATCCTTTTTCGAAGATCCTATCTTTTGCTTTATCATATAAATTATACGTATATACTTACTATTGAAAATCCTTTATTTAACAGGCAAGTAGCATGTGTCTCACCTACGCCAATTTTTGGGTTGAAATTTAATTTCTTCGGTCTATTTTCTTTTATCGTACAAGCAACATACAAGGAAACATATTGGTGTTAGCCGCTGATGCATTATACAATATAAAAATTGTTTCCGATGGCAAAATAAACTTAAGGCATGAATTATTACGAATTCGATGGTTTTAATAATAACGGTTTTACGATAATTTCGGTTGAATCTTCATATATTTTATGTTGTAGTAAAATAAAATAATTTTTTGATCATTACTTTTAGAAACGAGGTAATTTTATATTTGTCATTTTTATATGATTCTACTCAGATGTAGTACATCAGTGTATAATAGGGTTCTTTTGCATGAAGGAAAATGTTATAAAACTGGCATGTCGAGAACGTGTATTAGAGACACGAGACACAGACGGATAATTATTAAAAAAATATATTTGAATAAAATATTCACTCGTATATAAACAGAAACAATTTCTCGTCTTCTTCGAGTGTTTCACAGAGATATAATTATAAATATAACTACGACATACTGTAGTACACCACTACGAATCACATAGAGCGAAACAGATTTCGATGTAGCTCATACATTCTCTTGACAACGGTCCTAATTTATGTGCCCCATATAAATTCATCTCTATGCAAGGGATTTTGTGACCGCAATCTTACGATTCGCTAATAATGATTCTTATGCTATATGACATACTATATTTAATGGTATTACGAAGAGGAACTGCGTTTAAAGTAATTTTCTATTGTTAAACATTAAATTTTTTAAATCTCGTGTAATATAACCAAACTTCTCTGAAACGGCTTGAGCGGGTTTAATCATTGTTTTGTGTATATTGGGTAGATCTGAGAATAGTACGTTAACTATTATTTATACACCGAAGTCATTAGGCCCCAAAGTTTTAATTTTTATTGTTTATATTAAACATATATGTATAATTTCCATCACCAAACCCAATTTTTGTTGTTTTTTTTTGCAAAACAAATAGTGGTTTGGGTTAGCCAGTATAATAGTAAGATCACACTTTTTTGTTTTTGAAGCTATACTTTCTACTATTCTTTAGGCGCATTATGAAAAATTGATGAGACTGAAATTTTACGATGCGCGCGCACCGTGACACAAAATTAACAGAATGAAGTTGCCCACGGAAGATGCTGCGAACTGAACGCTACTGAAATTTATTGACTATAGTGACTCCTTTTCCAGTCTTTGATTATTTTATTGTAATTAATTATTTGCATGCAATCAAAAACTATTTTTAATAATGCCAAAGAAGTATAACTTCTTACGCGCGTACATAAGTACACGCACCCTTTTTTTTACTTATTATTATTCAATAGTTCAAGATGAACGTAATCAAGTCGTGTAAAGCTTAGACTAATGGTTGCAGCTCCTTATTATTTCTTGTTTATTACTAGTTCTTCTTGTTCGTTTGACGGGTTTGGTGAAAACCACCAGTAAATGTAATTTAGATTAATTTAAAAAAAATCCGTTTAATGACGACGTCAATGTTTTATTTTATTTATTTCATTTTAGTTACTTGTGGTATCCTTTGCAATCAAACTTTTTATCCCTTCTTCTTTTTATATAGCGTCAATATCAATTTGTTGTCAAAATTAAGCATTTTATTAAAAATGAAAATTCTTTTTTTGGCTTTATTTTTATTCTTAATTCATTGTGTATATTCCAAGAGCAAAAGGTATGAAAATTATACTTTGTTCAACCTTGTCGCGACTGAGCGATATCAAATTAAGTTTCTGCAAAATTTGGAGGCACAAAAATACATAGATGCTATATTCTGGAGACGTCCTTTCAAAATGTTCAGCGATATCCAAGTTCTAGTAAATCCTATGGATTTAGAAATTTTTAAGGAGAGATTAGTGCATTTTGGCATGAATTCAAGAATTTTGTCTGACAATATACAACGGTAAGTATTTGAACTCAGAGCTTGTAAGATGCGATTTATATTCCGTAAATGCTACGTTGGCGTAGTTTCAGATTTAGGAAAATAGTACGCATTAGTCGTTTGGATACCCAGATCCCATGCTTCATAAAATTTTGAAAAACAGCCTTTCCATTTGCATGTATAATGTTTATTTTTTATGTAACAGGCTCACCTGATGTTAAGTGATACCGCTGCCCATGGACACATTGCCAGAAGGCTCGCAATTGCGTTGCCGGCTGAAATGTTAATAAAGCACAATATAAGAAATATATTTTAATTCCATAGCCTTTAATTGTCTGTACTATAACTTTTTTGATTTTTAATTGCTAATTTTCCTAACCCGCGATTAAAACTGTGAATTGCTAAACTTATGGGTAAACGGGAATACTTATATGTTATTTTTAATAGTCTTATTAAAATTTATTAATTTTCCAGTGAGTTCGACCAACAAGTAATCCATAGATATTTACGCCTCAAAACAGCGTCTTATTCTTGGACCAATTACCATTCACTTGAAGACGTATACCAATGGATGTCTGATATTGCTGCAAAATATCCTAAACTAATAAAACTCAAGGACATTGGAAAAACTATTGAAGGCAGGGAAATCCTAGCTATGAATATATACAGACCAGGTTCTAAGAGGAAAGTTATAATAGACGCAGCGATGCATGGAAATGAATGGATCACGGCGGAGTTTGTGACCTATCTAGCAAATGAGTTGGTGAAAGCTGATAAGTCGAAGAATAGCAAATTGAGACGCGTGGCGAATAAGTTTAACTGGTTTCTGATACCCGTCGCTAACCCTGATGGGTATGTTTATAGTATGAAAAACGTGAGTACAATTCACTTCATAATTTATCTGAGTCTGTCATAAATTTACTATAAGAGCGTATGTACTCGATAGTACTTCTTCGTAAAAATGCGTAAGCCCGGGGCGTTCGGCACGCAGCTAGCGCTGGCTAGCGTCACGTCGCCGCGGCGTCCTCGTCGCGTCGACGCTGTGTGGACGCGGACACGACGTAGACGCTCGGAAGATGCTAGTGTAAGGGTCTCTTAGTATCTGTACTCGACGTCGCATGATTCGTGCATTTTATTTAGAGTGAAGAAGACGTGGCGTTCGGTCAAAGTTAAGGCACCCACGAATGTGTTAATAAAACACAAATTTATTTATTTATTTACTCTTATTTACGTTTATAGAAAAACAAATAATATAATACAATAAAAGGCTTTTAGTCTTTTATGCTATGCTGTTGTGGTCTTGTAAGTTTTTCAAACTCTTTAGATGTGTTTTTCTCAAGTTTCTCTTTAGTTTCTTAAAATAGCTAATGCTGTTCAAACTTTGAGAATATCATTATTTTATTATATTTATATGTTACATATTCAACCTCTATATTTATACTGTCAATCTTAACCATATTATCACTTAAATTTTATTTCAAAATTATATATAGAAAAAAAATCTCATACTATTTAAGATTTGTAACGTTAATAAATTAGACTTATCCTTATTTATTAAAACTAGTTGGAGTACTTATAATCACAGTGGAACACAATTTGACTGAAAAGATGAGAGAAATTTTTAGTTCAAAGAGTGCTAGAAGACAGAGTTACATTTTTGGGAGTTATGTCAGTAATAGTGTCTGACTGATCTATCTTTTCCCAGCGTAAATCCAATTTGACAGAAAAAACTAAAGAGTATTTAAGGTTTTGTGTACTAAGACTGATTTTTTATATATATGTTAGTATTTTATTCAAAGGCAAATATTTGTACAGGATCGATTATGGCGGAACAATCGGCGCATTGAAAATAACAATACGATCGGTGTCGACCTGAACAGGAACTTCGATTATAGTTTTTGCAGTAAGTTTTGAATTGCTGTTAAGGGCCTGATCGACGGACGAGTAAGACCGCGGTTTTATGGCTCGTCGGTAAAGCTCGCCGGTGTATCATTGCAAAACCACGGTTTTAAATACCGCCGAGCCTGGCTCGCGGCTCGTCGTCGTGCTATATTTTTTACTCCGCTCGCCATCCAAAACCGCGTGTCGGAAAGAGAACAAGACATGTTTGCGACTGTTTTGCTTGCTAATCGATCAGCACCAACGAGCCGCGAGCCAAGTTCGTCGGTATTTAAAACCACGGTCTTACTCGCCCGTCGATCATAGGCTTTAGTCTCGCTAAAACTCGAAACTGGCTGGACCGATTTGGCTAATTATGATCTTAAATATTTGTGAAAGTTCAGAGAAGATTTAAACGATGGGAAACATTAATAATAAGCACAGAAAAATACTCAAAACGACAATTGAATATTCTAATAGAAACTGCTGGAAATATTTTGTCATTTTAGAAATAATAAATTGTCACTTGGCTGTCATATATTTACAGAGCCTTCAGAACTTGAGTTTAGCTGTAGTATGAGGTCCGATCTCTTTGGTCTGTATATTTAGATGATACAAAATTCACTAGGTCGTCTTATTTATTATATAAATATGAAATAACTATAAAATAGCTGAGTAACTAGGAGCGTTGCTCTCAAGAATCTCTGTTAAGAATCTTGGCATACGCGCGCATGTGTCATAGTTGCTCATTTCACTAATTCTGTTGTTTACGTCGAATATACGCCCGAAGTCGGATGGTCGAATCGAAATAGGGAATAGATTATAAATCTAGTTCTGGCACATGCACACGGGCATTCTTCGTCTTTAAAGTGATACTGTTTATCTAAAATCAGTGAAGTGAATAACAATGAATCAAGTGTTTAATTTCCTACCCTTGATCTAGTTTTTATTACAATCCTTAGGATTTTGATTCTCCGTTACTCTTATTCATAATAAAGAAACTTATGTCACTGATTTACTAAAGCAGTGATTCTCTAGTTCTGTACTTACATATGATAAATTAATGTAGATTTATATAGGCTTCGCAATCTTAGACCAAATTTTATTATTGGGAAATAGATTAAGAGTATATAAAATATATTTATTATATTACAACGAATTAAAAGCTACAATTCAACCATACTCGAAGGTAAATGTCGTATACTTGCCTGGATTTAGTAACGCAAATTAACCTAAAGTTCAATTTGGTCCATCTGGGTTTGAAACCCAATGAAATGAATTTGTATTAACGTATTGCATAAAGCGATCATCCATTCCAGCTCAAGGTGCCAGCAAAGAACCATCGAAAGATTACTTTTGTGGCTCCAAGGACTTTTCGGAGCCGGAGTCGAGGGCCATTGCCGACTTTGTGAGAATTCACCGGAAGGACCTAAATTTCTACATCTCACTCCACGCTTACGGGCAAAAGATTTTGATACCGTACTCGGACAGAGTGAAGCATGTTGAGAACTTTGGTGAATTGGTGAGCGTTTGATATTTAATTGTGCTAGTTTAAATGACCATACAATAATCATTTATTAATAGTCTAGTTTGTCTATGAGGCTTATAAATGTTGTAAAAATATTATTGATGATAAATATACAATAATAAAACTCAAAAAAGTTATGTCACAAATCATTTATTAATATGGGTAACACATAAACGTTAAAAAAGAAATATACATTAAATGCTTCTAATTTTACATTTACTGCCAGTTCTCAAATCGAGGGCGTAGAACGGAAGAGAAGATCTGGCAATAAACTCCAGTAATAAATTCGAAAATAAACACGGGTCCAGACTGTTTTATTTGGTATTAGGAAAATATAATTGACTGAAAAATTGTTTCTAAAATGATTTCATTATTGAATTAAGTAAAATTATTTTAGAAACGTGAATATTATTATTATAATCAAAATATCTTTGATTCATATAGGTATTTAATATGCACTTATGAACGTTAAAACAAAAATGCAAAGCATTTTAAATGTAAAATGCTTCGAAACATTTACTGGCAGTGTTCATATCAAAGGCGTAGAACGGACCAAAATACTGCCAATAAACACTTACGCAACTCATTTGAATCGCCTAGGTTTTATTTTACAAACTTGCAATCACGAAAATACGCGCCATATGGCATCATAAATCAATTTTATTAATTAAAAATATTTTTAATTACACTTTAATATTGCTAACTCTTCATTATAGCTACACTAAGGATGATTGACGTTCGGAAACGAGATAAGTTGGATTTTGACATAAGGGAGTAACAGTTCACGCTTCATTTCGTTTCTGAATCTTACCCTAATTGTTGAAATACGCATATTGGCAAGTGTACAAATAGAATGACGACACTGACAATCAAAAATGACATCTAAAAGAAGGTTTCTATGTGAAGGAATTAGTTCCAATAGTTTTCTGCAAACTGGCTAGGTTCTTTATTTACTAAGAAAAGATTTCTGTAATTATTCAGTAGAATTATTGTCATAGGCTCTTGAACTATACGCGATAAGTTTAAGCATAGCAAACATACTAATTCCAGAGATGTGGTGTTGATACATGCAAACAATACAAAAGATTTATTCGCCGCAGTCATGTGGGAGATTCCTCAAGTTGCAATTTATTGATGTAATTTATGTGTGTTAGCAATGTCTCATGCAATGCTTAGAACAATTCATACCTCGAGAACTGAGCGTGTGCTAGTTTTGAGTTATTAAAACCAATTTTAATGAAAAGCTAGTTTACAAAATTAAACAATTAATTTAAAATTAAATTATTTATATGTAGGATTTAGACACATTACACGTACTACTCGTACATACATATTTGATATTTTTGACGTGACGACTTCCAAAAAATTGATGAACGCCGGCTGCACGCACGAAAATGCAAAACTTATTGTCTCGTTACGCCCATTGTCCCGTTACGCTCACCATTCTCTTGCCGCATATATCTCTCTTCCACTCGAAGACTTACATTTCATGTATTGTTATGATGTTGTCATCGTCCGTTAACCATATAGTAGTGGTGGGCGATAAAAAGTGTCTTTAAATCACTCGTCGTCGACGTTCTTGCATTCATTATTATTTCTTGATGATGAAACTATGCCGCAGGTATTAATTCGAAAAGTTCTTTGGAACAGTCCCCATCAAAATCAAGATCGTCGAAGATTCTTCTGTATACGTAGCTTGATTTAAGTAACAGAGAATTGAATGATCACTTACATATTTCTAAATATTATGACATATATTATTATGATAAATGCTTATTTATTAAATATTAAAATATTTATTTTCATTCCGTGCTATATACTTTGCAGTAAAGGTAATTCTTGTAATTTTTTGACGTTCATAAGTATATAAACTCCTATGAATTATTGTTTTTTAATTAGTTAAAGTGTTAACCAAGTAAATCTCTTAAAGTAATCAACAATGATTATTATTTTATAACTAAAAACCTAATCCAATAAAAATTGCCTAGCACGTTTAATCCACCTTAACAAGTCGAACTCCATGAGAAATCTAAACTAATTCGGCTCAGACAGGCGCTTGAGGTATTATATTTTTCAACGAAGAGAAAGTTATATTAAGACGTGCCCTGATTTTAAATTTAACTAATCAATAAGGTTAAAAATAGCAAGAGTCTAAATTGGAAATCAGTAAGGCAAATAATTTTTTCTCCGAAGGAAATCAAAATCACTTGGCGCTGGGTAGGAATATTCATGCGAATTTTGAATTTCAAATCACGTTTCAGGAAAATTATGGGAAACAAGCAATATTGAAAATGTATAAAGTGCACGGGGTCAAATACGGTATTGGAACCATTTATGATAGCTTTGGTGAGTTCCTTGAAAATTTACTATTGGCTTCAGTGAAAATTCCACTCTTCTAATTACTACTATGACCGACATACCATGATGACGTTATGCCACTGGGGTAAGTCAGTAGTTAGACTGGTCGAGGAGCGTACCTTTAAGTAGTAGAAAGATCATCACCTTCCTTCCTTCCACAGATAAATAAACGGTAAAGATTTTCAAAAACGTCCAAATAGTTTATTGTTTTGCCTTTTTATTTAATAGTACTGTTATTAAAATTGGTATTTTATAATTTCAGGTTATAGAATCTCGGGTGATAGTGCTTCATGGGTGAAGAAAAATCATAAAGTTAAGTAAGTATTGACTATACTATAATAGACTCTTGCATTGATAATGATTTGGGGTTTTCAAAGGAATATCTAAAAGGTTTTCCCTATGCTTCGTGCATAAGCTGAGCTAAAAGGGTGAGTAAAAATAGTAAGTATTACTTATAGCCTCACCTTGAAACAAAGTTTAATTTTAGACTTATTTTTTTTATAAAGGGAGTGTTCAAGTATAACGTCACGCAATTTTTGGATATTATTGACCCCCTCCCCCATGTAACGCGCCGTAACGTTTTTGTGTACCCAAGTATAGTTAAACGTTTTGTGACCACCTAGTGACTCTTTATACCTAAAACCTACCATTATGTGGTGTGAAGTACTGGAACGTCGAAAATAATACTAACAACCGCATCGTAACGTTTTACAAAAGGACCCATAATTTGTTACGTAATACTTGACCGCTCCCAAAGTCTGCTAAGTAAAGTAAGCTAAATTATTTCAGATATGTGTTAACCATACTCCTACGTGACAACGGGACATATGGGCACGCGCTGCCTGCGAATCAAATTTTGCCAACCTGCGTGGAAACGCTGGTGGGCTTAACAGAAATATTGACGGCTCGCCACAGACGAGTTGAACCCGTCCTATTTAGCGATGCAACGCGTATACACTTTTGTCTAATTATATTTTGTATTTGTTACTTTTTGAATTATATTTTCTGAATACATTAATCTATTATATTATAGATCTAAGTACATGTTTTAAAAGGGGATTGCTCACTCTCCTGTGTCCATAAAGACGCAAAGCAAAGTTCGAAAAAACTTATTATTTAAACTACGTAAGCATGACGGCACTGTACGTTATAAATACAAGTGACTTAATTTAAATGTACATTTGTGTAGTTACGAAATGCACTATACAAAAACATATCAAAACGGACATAGAAAAAGGTAATATTTCTATAACCTTAGTTTTTTGCTGACATAATATGTTAATATTTCTTTCATAATAAAAATATTCTCTTTAATCAATATAATTCCTATTAATAAAAGTGGGACAGTAATCGTTTTAGTCGCGTAGTCATTAAACTATCCGATACAAATAACTTTCAAATTTACTTTAACCAACGTTTTATAAAGTGTCTTCTCTAATAGACTTATAATATTACAATTAAAATAGGAAAAAAATTAGAAACTATATTATGTTGCAAACCAAAAAGTTTCTATAGTTATTTTTCTATAGAATGCATTATCTATGCGCTGATTTGACACAGAATCATTGCAAACATATTCTATGTGCAAATAGGCAACTGTCACCAAATGAAATCAGTGAGGTCACGAAACAATAACAATGTTAAAATTTTTACTCTTCACATTACTAATTTATAATGTGCAATGTATTCCAAAAAGATACAAAAATTACTCCCTCATACGCGGTATACCAGTTAATGAGGCCCATTTAAGATTCTTCAATAATTTAAGTGCGCTTTATAATGTTAATTACTGGAGATTACCGGGTCTAGTACACAGGCCCATTGAATTCATAATTGCGCCTACTAACAGAGAGGATTTTGTAAGGACCGCGGATAAAGCTGGCGTGTATTATTCCACTCTCATAGAAGATGTACAGAAGTATGTAATTTGAAGTTGTTTAAATCAGTCATATAGATTTAACAATTTACAACTCGTAACAGCAGCTTAGACAATTTTTTTAATATTATATACGATATAAAAAGCTTTGGTAAATATTCCGTATCGCGCCACCAGCGATTTTGAGGCTACAGTCGCGTTATGATCTGTAAACATCATAACTAGGATTTTTATGATGGCGCATGAATTTTTTTGCTAAAAAAAAGCAGCATAGAGTCTTATACTACCAAAAAAACTGTTGCCGCTACGGCTTGCATAATGCCTGTTACAGCGGGTGAGGGCTGCTCTTCCTCCGCGCCTCCGATTTGTTATATGCACTGTAGGGGTAAGGCAGACAAGACCACGTGGATAGTGGGGTGCTCTGATTAGGTTTTGGGTACTTTTTGATGAGATTTTTATATTGGCAAAATGGTCATGCGCCATCATAACACTAGTTATGGTGCTGAGAACTCATGACGAAGTCATAAAAAAAATCAGCCTCAAAAGCGCTGGTGGCGCAATTCGGAATATTATCCAGAGCTTTTAATGTTTCGTGGTGTAAATACTTTTGGCTTCGTATGGTTAAATGTAGTAGTAAAAGACTTATATATATATATAAAGAATATAAGACTAGACTAATCAAATCGTCACAAGTACTTTAATAGTAGTTTATCTCTTATTGTGCCATTGTATAGAAAATGAACATAGGATATGACAGTAAGGTAGTAAACATCAGCATTGACCAAAGCAAGCCAAGATAAGTTCAGTTCCAGTACAAGCTATTTCCAATAGACGCAATAAGTAACGTGGGAACTTTGCGATTAAAAATTCATAAGGTTTTATTAACTTTTTCTAAGTGATATTTTCTTACTGAATTTCCTATAACCCCTATATGGAGTACAGGGAGTCCACAGTGAGTACAGGGTTTCCGTAGCCGAGCCTTGAGCCTTATATTTATTTTACCAATCACCTCGCTCTAAGTCTTACCGGCTCTATTTGCCTCATCTGCAACTGGCACCAGGTTTGCATGGGACGGCCACGCTGACAACTATTTTGTACTAGTTAAGAATCTTAGGAAAAGAGCTGTTTCTTCTTCTCTTTTTCTATTGTAGGACGTCAGAATGCGAATGGTAATGCGCACGGCAGTTCAGCAGCATGTCGCTTCATAGATTGAGGGCACCTACTGTCAACGCACATTAAGCTAGCACAGTACATAAAAGTCATCTAAGTTTATACTTACAGAGCACTTGATATGCAAACAGTGAAATCCTACATTCGACGTAATATGGAGTCGTTCGATTGGAGGAGTTTTTTTCGACTGCAGGACATTTACGCCTGGCTCTGGGATCTGGAGACCCAATATCCAGATGTGATGCAAGTGAAAACAATTGGAAAATCTGTGGAAAAGAGAGATATACTTGCTGTGAAAATTGAACATAAGACTGGGAGGTGTGGGATTTTAATATAGTTTCATAAAAATGAATTTTCTAGTCTCGCTTGAATTCCGAAACCCCACACAACAAAAACAATCATCCACTTTTATCCTTGCTAAAGTACATAATAATATGTAAATACTAACAAACATCGTTTTGCTATGTATATTATTTCTAGGATTTTTTTTTAGTTCAATAAAAATAACTATCTACTATAATATAAAATAGGAGTTGATCGTAGAGGGTTGAATGTATTTTTTAATGCCACATAATATAAAAATGATATCCATAAAATAACTTAGTTTTTTGGGGTCGACACCCCTTGTCACGTAGGGGTTTGAAAGATAGATAGTAGCCGATTCTCAGACTTACTGAATGCATGCAATGCATAAAAAAATTCATAAGAATCGGTCGAGCCGTTTCGGAGGAGTATGGGAACAAACATTGTGACACGAGAAATTTATATATAGTATGTGACGGAAAATTGACAATCACAAATATATATAATTCAAAATAAAATCAAAGACGAAAGATAGATCGCGTATCGTATTGGACTAGAGATACTGTTGACCAATCATAATGAAACGAAACGCGCTATTCTTTCGTTTTTGATTATCTATGATTACCTTTTAAGATAAAATCTCAAAGACCCAACATTATATTAAAGGACTACGCGAAGACCTAAAGTAATTGTGGAGGGCGGTATACATGCGCGTGAGTGGATATCGCAGGCGTTTGTCACATATTTTCTCTATCAAATCCTGACAGCCGTTGAATCCAATAGCACCCTGAGAGTAATAGCTAAGACCTACCAGTGGCATTTCGTACCAGTTATGAATCCGGATGGATATGAGTATACGCATAATGCGGTATTTAGTTATATGTATTAAGTTATTTTAACATATTTACTATTATAATAGTTAGTAGTGTTCAACGTAGTACTTAGATTACTTGATTTTTAATCAACAAAAATCAAGTGATACTATTAACCAAAGAGCAATAATAAATAAGCATGTAAAAAAAAAGTATGTATTAGGTAATGCAGAATCCACAATATTAGACAAACATATAAAATAACTATACACTATCTCTAGATCCATATATCATTTATATAATATGTACCAGCCAGTGTTAAAGACGGTTCACAAGACACTAAAATTTGTAAAATATTTTCATATTATAGGATCGAATGCACCGAAAGAACATGAACCACGTCGATTTGAATAGAAATTTTGGATTAGCTTTCGGAAGTAAGTGATAATTTTTTATGAAATAGGACTATATCCTGTTCTTTTGTACTATGACAGGAGTAAAACATATTATAAATTAATATTATTTAACATCTTTAAAGTTATTTATAATATATAGATGAGAAATTTCTCAATATAGTGTTGCAAAAAAAAATACGTTTATATCAAAGAAGGTTTATTTCAACACAACTTCTATGCTGGGTATATAACTTATTTTAATTAGTACTTTCAAATATAAAAATATTTAGATCCATTGTCCATAAGAAATAAATCTTATTGCACTTTTTAAACTAAAGCATTCGTGTATCTCATTGGGTCAAATTGTGTTTACGCTGAGAAAAAAAACTAATAACGAAAGAGACAACTTTAATTAAAACATTGCTATTTGACATATTGAGCTTTAATAATAAGCTATAAAATACGAAGTCATTAGCTAATATTTTAGAGCCATCTTGTTTGACATGTAAAAAATATATACATACAAATGGCTAGAACCTTTTTAGATCTGGGCCTCAGAATAATCTGAGGAGAATTCCATGATCTTTTCTAATGGCCAAGTAGGTGACCAACGACTTGTAGGTCCTGTGCCGTCGACTTTTTGGGTCGAAGGCATGCTGGATTCCTCACGATGTTTTCCTTCAACGTAAAAGCGAGTATTAAATGCGCACATAGTCAATTGGTGCACCGCCGGGGATCGAACGTACGAACCCAGGAATGAGAGTCGCACGTTGAAACCTCTAGGCCAACACTGCTCTTTAAAAAAATAAAATAGATATATGTTCGAAAGTGCCAAATGACGTGTTTTTATAGCCGTTGGTGTGAGTAGAAAGAAATCTAGCGAGACATACTGTGGTCCACATGCGTTCTCGGAACCGGAATCGAAGGCAATGGCCGATTTTGTTCTTGCAAACAGTCGAAATTTAAAGTTCTACCTCGCTTTCCATGCTTATGGTCAATACATGATATTACCGTATACACATTTGAAGGGTCATTCAGAAAATTATGATGATGTTGTAAGTTAAAATTCATTGTTAATATTAGAATAAGTTAATTATAGTGCGGTGCTCACAGATATTATGTGATTATCTGTACTCAGCAGCTGCCAGCAGTAAGCCGCCTTGGTCCAAGTTCTTCGTTGGGGCCGTTTAAGTATTACGTAAGCAGATTTACTGCAATTTATCCCTCCCCCCCACCTCTTGTCAGAAAAAGTAAGCAAAGCTCTCAAAAATAATGGTACATAAACGTATTAATTTTTTGTAGGAATCCTCGAAAATGTATTTCGTTTTCAAGCATAGACAATGTGTGGGTTATATGTGTAAAAAAGTACAGAATTACTGTCGACGTAATCACCAAATAAGAAAATCAAAGACCCCTATAGTTCTTACGTAATACTTAAATGGCCCCTTTCTTTTGTTTTATCATAAATTACTATCAGAAAGAAGAGAATTAAATTAATTTAATTTTTAAATTAAAAGAGAATTATAGTAAAAAAAAATTATTACAGTATAAACTATAAATATACAATTTAAAAGAGAATTAAATAAAATTTAAAATGTAGAAAAACTCAAGTTGAGGAATTTCTCAAAATCTGTTCAATTATTATTTTAAAAGTTTTATTTACTTTTACGTCTCTCATATGAAATTAACTAACGAAACCAAATAATAAAATTGGCTAGTCTTTATAAGCGTGAAATACTTATTTTCAAACATATTATACGTAAGCACTGTTTATGTATTAAGATTTTTATATGAAATTTAAGCATGAAATGGGTCTTAAGGCTGCGTCCCGCATAGCAGCTAGATACGGAACGCAGTATGAAGTTGGCACTGCATACGATACAGTAGGTAAACAAATTGTGTATTACAAAGGAGAAGAATATAAATTGCATCTTTGGCATTGTCCATAAAGTAGGTAATCCGACTAGATATTAATAATAAGCTGTGCCCTACGGTTGCATGTTAACTTGGTCGTATTATATTGCCGTAACTATTTGTATTTTAGCTACAGATTTTTACGGTTTATATATTTTTTGTCTTTACTAAGACATCATGGAGAATTACGATCTAGCCTAACTAAATACAAATTAGTAATTTAAGTCTTACCTAAATTACTAATAAGGATATTTAACATAAGTTTCCAATAACACTACTTACAGTCTTTAATAAATGGAAGACACTCTTTTCTTGTGCTATTTTGTACGATTTAAATACATTTATATCTTAGAACATTCTTGATATGCTTGTTTTTATTGTTTTATTTTTCGCGTATGTAGAAAGTATTTTTTTTTAAAGACAATTCACACCAATTGACCTATTCCCATGCTAAGCTGGTGAAGCTTGTGTTATGGGTACTAGGCAACGGACATACATACATATTATAGATATACAGACATATAAATACATATTTAAACACCCCAGACCTAAGCACAACACCAAATGCTCATCACATCGATGTTCGTCTCAGCCGGGGATCGAACCCGGGACCCATGGATTCGCAGTAAGCGGTATTAACCACTAGACTAATGAGTCGTCAAAGGAAGTATAAATCTTAAAAACTTGTTTCATTAAGTTTTATTTACATTTGTTTGTAAAGGATAGGATTATCTACAAATAGGTTATGATTTTAATATCAAATCAAAAATTTTTTTTCTATTAAAAAAGTGCAACTTTGATTCTTACAGGCTACATGACATCGGGAGTCAGTGGATGCTGGGTGAAGAAATCATTCAATGTTCCGTAAGTTTGTAATTAAAAGGTTAATAAAAAAATTAACCTTCGACCCCGAATAACTTTAGTAGCACACATAGGATGGATAGGGATTTTTAAAACATAATTTGTAATGGTCCCAGCTCTCCACATTTGACCATTATTTTGCACGCCTCTGTCAGTGCTCTACTCTCGAAATGTCAAAAAACCCAGTCTTTCGAAACTTGAATGACTTTTTTCTCACTAATATAACACTTACAGGATAATATGAGTGCACTAAAATCGAGTTAAATAATCTATCAAGCACATATGGTATTTTTTATGAACAATTATTTTGTTTAACATAGTAAATAATAACATTAAAATCAATCATTCTTGGACGTCCGTCAGTCTGTGTTTATGGATCCATGTATGTGGCAGAGAAATTGGTCGAAAAATTTATCGTACCAGAATACTTTTTTTCTTATTATATAAAGTTATACCCTGGGCTGATTCCTAGTTAATATTAGCGTTTTTAGTACTGTCGTTTAATTATAATTTGTAAAAAACTAAAATACGACTGTGTATTTTCCTCACCTTAGAGTTATGGCGCCACTATATATTTTTTTATAATAAAAATATATAGTGGCGCCATATAAATTAAATAATATAACAGTTTTGGTTGGTTGGTTAAATACTATAATTTTGTTTTAAAAAACTTGAGTTTTTGTTTTAGAATTTTAAATGTGAATGACCGCAATGAGGCGTGCACTTTTGGATTTTCCAAACTATTTATGTCTAATTTGACCGGACTATACACTAAATTATTTTTATTTATGAAATATCATTTTAAGTGCAAATATTTTTTAGATATGTGGTGACGTTTGAATTGCGTGACCAAGGGCAGCATGGCTTTGCTCTTCCCCCCAAACAAATATTGCCGACTTGTAAGGAAACCATGGATGGTCTCATATCCCTTTTAACCCATAAAACAGACAAATTAAAGGATCCAGTCTTACCGAAAACGGGTAGTGGAGATATGATATATATTAATCATGTTATTTTGAAGTTTATATTGATTAAATTGTTTATTTAATAAATATTATTTTATTTTTAGAGTTACTATCGCCATGTGTAATTTATTCGGTTTGAAAGATAGTGCGTAAAAATCAAAATAAAATTCATATAGGAAAAGAGAGTATATGCCAGAAAATAATAATGTTTCTATGTTTGCATTTACTGCCAGTTCTCAAATCATGGGCGTAAAACAGATGAGAAGAACTAGCAATAAGCACTGCGTCTTTCTTTTAAATCTTTAAGTTTTTTAATCAAAATGTGTCTAAGGAGCTGCATTACATCATGCTTCACATCGCGTTTTAATGCAATTAATTAATTATAATAATGAAATAAATACGGAGAATACTATTTATAGTATCTGGAACTACCTACATGTTAGTATACGAATTAAATATTAACTTTTTTATTTAAACACTCGGTATAACAATTTTTAAATCGTATAACATAGAAGGCTGAGGTCAGCATAGCAGCCACAGAAATTAATCAGCTATTATTATAATATTGTTATTTGTCATGAAAGTGGAACATGAGATACATATGATGCATTGAACTGCACAATCTGCATGCAAATTATAATAATATTCGTAACAATTTAACTATTTTAATACCAATATATCATAGATCGTCTTTATATTAAAGACACGTTGTCATTTAAAAATCGAACCATCTTCCCAGTGAGAACATTTGCCCCATTTCCATTGATAGCTAAATATCACGTGATTGAACAATTTGTCGTAACTCCTGAGCGATTATACAGATCATTAATTTCGTTATCACCTGATAACTGGAAGGATTTATTGCAGTGATTTCTGATTTTTTTATAACCTGTCACATGTTATGAGAACAGTGGTCTACTATATTAATATATGATTTTAATTGAAACAGAGATAATGGAGATTAAATGTTGTTTGCTACTTTAATTGGAGATTTATAAAACCTGTAGACAACTTTATTATGTCGTGATAAATTTATGTCGGTTTTTTACTCGTAGTTTGATTAAATTATAACAATTTAATATATTATTTTTCGTTTATGGGCTAACACAACAATAGTTTGTCATTAAAACTAGACATCCTGCAGATTAGCAAATAAAAGAAACTGTTCATGCTATATTAAAATATATACTATGAAGATATTCTGTTTTAAAATCTAATTATAATTCTTTTAACCGATTACAAAAAATTTAAGAAGGAGGTTATCAATTCGACGCGTAATTTTGGTTCACCGTTATCTAAGTATCATATGCAAAGTTGGGCGGAGTCGTGAATTTCTACAAAACTTGTTGCTAAACGCGATTAAAAGCTAGGCAAAAGTTTCTACTCCCAACTGAAATATAATCCACCAAAATGTATAAATAAAGCCAACTGTTATTTTTGTCACTGGAGCACCGTTGTGTGTTTCACGTGAGAATTAATTTGAGGCTATTATTTTGGGTTATTTTAATGGATTAAAACTATTGCTGTGTGAAAATGCGCGGTGAGTTATGTGAAAATGAGCACGTTTTTCACGTTTGCGGTGTCGAAATTTTCACCTTATTTATTTTCACGTATTTTTCTTATGTTATTAGTGTATACAATGAGTTCTGTATTCGTTTTATGATCATATTTTTCTTAATATGCAAGTAAGTGACCCTTATTTTACTGTAGCTCCACTAGATTATTATTAATCATTGTAAAAGTGTAGCCAAGCTTTGGCTTTTTAAGCAATAAATTTGTATGCAATTTTTAAACCCGAGGAAGTGGGTTCGAGTAATTACTCATAAGCTGTAGAAAGTAATTCTGAGAATACGGGCATGTAAGACTCACTTGTTGATGTCAGGCGAAAAGGACTGTTCACCTAAGAAACAAAAATTATGAATGGAATACAGAAATCTTCGATTCGTCAACGACCAATCCCTCTCCGAGCGGCTTGATTCTTTCGCGTTGCATAGAGATGTGGGGTCACTCTGCATCTTCTACCGCATTTACCGTGGAGAGTATTCAGAGGAGTTGTTCGGATTAATACCTGTAGCTGAGTGTCATCATCGGACGTCGAAGCAGAATACTAAAGTCCACCCGTATAACCTCGACGTCCGCCGTTCCACAACTGAGCGTTTTTCAAGTCAGTTTTTACTGCGCACTATGTGGAACCAGCTGCCCACTGAAGTATTTCCGAACCAATTCCACATAGGGCCCTTCAAGAAAAGAGCATACCAAATCTTAAAATGCCGGCAACGCACTCGCGAGCCCTCTGGAATTGAGAGTGTCCATGGGCGGCGGTATCACTTAACATCAGGTGAGCCTCCTGCCCGTTTGTCCCCTGTTCTATGAAAAAAATCTGAGCCCGTACGACTATAGCGGTCACTCGTTAATCCAGCATTCTCATATATTTATATCTATGAATTAAGATTTCGTAACACGACAAAGCGAGAGCTTAATAATCGCTAAATTCAATATTCTATTATCGACAAATTTAACCGCACCTTAACCCCATTAAACCTTCGTTAACTTTAACATAAGCACACTCGAGTTTAAGCAGAATTTTAAAGATACAGCGATTTTCTTGCCAACAGCCAAGTGATCCTTCAGTCGTTCTCCCCTTCAATTGTTAATGGGATGCTGTTAAATTTATGTTTTAGCCCAGTTCCTTTGTCAGCATATTTTTATATATAGGTCGGTGCTACGAGACCTAATAACGCATTAGTTGAAGAATCTATTAGAATTGACAATGCAAATTAATATGTATGACGCATGTGTGTCTCTTAAGGTATTTAATTCAATTAAATTCGTGAATATTGTTAGTTATAAAATTAATAATGATATAATTCATGAGACAGGGGGTCTAGAACGGAGCATGCTTAACATTAGAAAAATTAATAAAATAAGAAACTCAAAGATAAGAAGCTAGCTTCTTAGAGCTTTACAAAAGCTACTGATGCGCTAAACTATGCTCTAAAGCTTAAAGGGAGATGGGCAGGGCATGTAGCAAGACTATCTGACGATCGATGGACCATAAGGGTGGCCCTATTGGGAAGCGAAACAGAGGAAGACCGCTCACGAGATGGGCGGACGACATTGTAAAACGGCTGGCTCGAGCTGGATGCAACTCACCGAAAACCGAGATACCTGGAGTTCCTTGGAGGAGGCCTTCACCTGCGGAAGGGTTCTTGCAAAATAATTTGGAAATAAATATAAAAAAAATATATATTAGTGTAATTTATTTTCTTAAAAATGTCTTCTATATATAATATTAAGTTAACTTTGTTCTTTTGTAAAAAATAAAAAGGGTTTTTTTATTATTATCATGAGACAGGTTTAAATATTCTACTCGTAGTATCAGCGATGGAGGCGATTGGGTTTTGACCCAAAACATCGCGAGGATTATCTTTGGATAATCCTCGCGATGTTCTTCCATCACTGTCAAATAAAATAAAATAAAAATGTGTTTATTCATTATAATGCATTACTGTATGTAAGATTTGGAAACTTTTTAAGTAAAAAATCACCTGCATCATGAGCATACCCCACATACACACCTTCACGTAGATACCCTCACTTTTACACCATCACACATCACGGTCAAATCAGGTATTACTTAGTTAAATGTATTTTCTCTTTTGTAAATGTTTGAATCTTTTTGTAAATATTATGTATTTTTTTGTGTATTTTGTGTACTTGTTTGTTTTAGTATATATTTTTTGTAAGCTCTAGGATTACGAAATAAATAAATAAAAACCAAAAAACAATAGCACTACAATCTTTTAGGTCTGTGCCTCAGATTTCTGTAGTTGCTGTTCGTCGGTGGTAGACTACATAGGCAAGTAGGTAGCTAGCCTACACTTTACACGCCGTTGACTTTTTGGCTCAAAGGCATGCTGATTTCCCTACGATGGGTTAAATAGGCAAATAGAAACTGCCCAGCTGGGGATCAAAACTGCGACCTCAGAAATGAGTCGCTTGTCATTTTGTGTACTAATTAGTAACGGAACTTCTAGCAAGTCATTGTTGCATTATGGACCGTATTGTCTGATAAATAGAAATTAAAATTATTAAAATGTGTTTTTTAATTATTTAATATCAATTTGTTATATAAAGTGTAATATTATTTGGTACGAGATTTTGTCAATTAAAACTCGAGATTCATTAGAAAGTATTTTAATTGGATCCAGGAAGTTGGAATTAGATACTTTTCTTTATTGTCATTCGCCATTTTTTTACAATCATAAAGTTATAATAATCAAGTTAAAAGCGACGTAAATAAGTTTCCTAACTCAATATTCAGTTTGCTATGACCGAAAACAAAAAACAATTAAAATTCGAAATTCCTTATAGCTAGTGGTTATTTATAATAAATACTATAGATATGTACTTGCCTAGATAATAGAGATATTATTGGTAACTCTTTATAGGTTACATACAAAAATAACTCTTAGCATACATTAAATTATTAAGAAATATAGGCACTTTAAAATTGGGTCACACAAACAAACTTTGTCGAAGATTAAAATGCCTATAATTTTATTTTACTGCAACGTAAGTACAAAATTAAATGCCAGATATTTAAGGCTGATATGTGTGTATGTGTATGTGTAACGGCTGTTTGCATCATCATCAGGGATCATCTCAGTGTGACCCTCCGAGAAATGACTGATTTCCGCGATTTTTTTTTTGCATAGTTAAAATAAGGTAATCGGTTTTTTTTTGGTACAAATAAAAGCACTAATAAAGAATATAAGATGATTTTTAATATGTAGATTTATTAATTATTTCATATTACAATAAATTTTTGAAATTGGTCCTTGATGGTGTCTACCACCGCGGCCGTAATATATATAAAATATAATATATATGTATATATAATAAATATAAATATAATATATAAATATAATGAAATAAAAACTTAGTGAGAGTCTAAGTGCGGAACTTGAGTCCACCACCACATACCATTATGAATTTGTAGGAAATCTATCGGTTTATGAAGGCATTTTTTTTAGTTTGACAAAATGCGGCGGTTTGAACTTAAAGTATCGAGTGAGAAATGCTTAGATAAATCGTCTACTTACGGCGATGCCAGGTCCATTCAAGGTAGCTACTGCTTCCTCATATCTTGCCCACAATTCTATACCTTCGCTGCTTAAACCTGCTTCGGTACACGAGCAGGGTATAGGGGCTAGACAAAAGGCGACAAAAACCTTTGAGCGGGAAGAAAGACCCTGTATGTCACGCTCTGTCCCTTTCTCTAACACGAGGTTTTTCTCAAAAACCGGTCGAATTTTGTAAAACTATCACGACAACTGTATTTTGATGTCATAATTTTTCAACTTTAAGTTGCATGAAATCAATTAAATTTAGGCGATCTAGGCAATTCAAATATAGAACCTCACCAAGACTCGAAATTGAAAACTCAATCTAACGAAAACTAATAAAACTGATCTTCACAAACATGTATAAATTCGGATACACTTCAATAAATCAATTAAACGCAACAATACGAAGTATCCCAGCTTTGGCTGTTTGCCAGATACGTGCCTAAAACAACGCCAGTGGATGCAATTGTCTGAATTAATGCAGCAGTTTGATGGATTGCATCGCTGCGGACAAGTGAAGGGTGGATGGTATTAGACGGTGAATCACTTAATTGAAGAGACGTCGCGGTTTTTTGACGTCGCGACAGTTGTCTTGGTATTATTTTCATGTGTTACATACCAATGCATTGTTATAATTTCGCCCACATCCTTGCCTGCGTAGATACATGTATTTCAAAAATTAATATGTTCTCATAAATATATCATATTATATCAATCTCATAAATAATCAATTATACCTTCACCAGGAATCAGTATTGGTTAGCCGTCGTAAAATTTGTTACGCTAGTTATTTTTTACTTTATATTCTTTTGTTATTTGTAATTTGAGCAGTGTTGGCCTAGTGGCTTCAGCGTGCGACTCTCATACCTGAGGCCGTAGGTTCGATCCCCGGCTGTGCACCAATGGGCTTTCTATCTATGTACGTTAATTTGCTCGAACGGTGAAGAAAAACATCGAGAGGAAACTGACATGTCTTAGACCCAAAAAGTCGACGGCGTGTGTCAGGCACAGGCGGCTGATCACCTACTTGGCTATTAGATTTAAAAATGATCGTGAACAGATTCAGAAATCTAAGACCAACACGTAAAGAGGTTGTAGCGCCACTGATTTATTTTTATTTTTTTTATTTGTTATTACTGTTCGGCCTTAATAAAATGTTTCGGTATATTTTCTATGACGCAAAATCTAGTTCTTTTACTACTGCGTCGTGGAAAAAGTAACAAATTATAATGTTTGTTATTTTGTTTTGAAACAATACTAGTTGTCCATACACAAAACATTACTTTTAATAAACTAACACTATAACTTTCGAAAATTATATATTTTAAATAATAGAGCAGTATATCAACTATGTGTACGACAATCCGAATTAATAAATCCTTATTGGCACAAAACTATCTCGGCGATTGGCAATACATTTTAATTTTCAATGAACAAGATTAAATTCGTTTCTTGATATAATAAACTTAAATCTGATTGTGAATTTATGTTTTACTAACTTGAAATAAGAGTTTAGTAAAATAATATCTACAAAAGATATTTATTTATAAGGCAGACGGAAATTCACAGAGAAAAACTAAGAATTCTTCAATAACAAGTGTAGATATTCAGACATTTGAAGGCGAAATCGTCCGCCGTTACTTCATGTACAGCTAGGAGTAACTTGTAAAGGACACATATGATTCGCTGTATTACTTTAGTAAACGAATTACATAGATTAATGGAATTCTTTTATTGTCCATTGAGATAAAGGACCAAAGTTCTATTATTTGTTACTGCCTATAGTAGTTCGTTAATTTTTAGTATATTTATTATTTATTGTGTCATTATTCCTGTGTGTTTTTTGTTTCGTGTGTAATTTTTTTTCTATATTTGCATTCTTGTCGAATTAGGGTCACCTGTTAGGACAGGATACAAAATATGTATAATGTAAAGTTTACAGGTACCCTTTAACTCTTCATTAACAGCATTTGCCTATATACCACGCTTAACCATAATAAAAACTAAATAAAAACGAACGTTTTAATTTTTAATTTCTTTTTTTTCGTGAAACTTATGTTTACTTTAATTGATGTAAGATTTTGTAAAATAATTGTAGATTTAGTACTGTGTGTGATATCGTAAGCTTAATAACTAAATAAATAAATAAATAACTCTGCCTCGCACCACAAACATCATAGTCAGTTCAAGTCTTTCAATTCGCCTATACATTGCCTACAAATAATCGTTGTATAAACAAACATTGTTCTAACATTTACTTTGTACTAAAGCAAACAATTGGTTGTGATCTCATTCATTACACGCATTAGATGCAAGCAGCCGACGCAGACGACGTTCCCTGATTTATCGGACCACCTCCTGCCCTTAACGACACATCGTGATGTACGGCTACAATCGCTAGTCCAATGTATGAGATTTAGCGACAAAAAAGATAACTCGATCTTTTTGAAGTTATACTTCTTTTGGCGCGTCAGGGAAAAATAATGACAGTAATTTTTTACGATGCGCGCGCACACCATCACAAAAAACCGACAGCCTGAAGTTAGCACAGTCAACATTTTAAAATAAAAAAATTCCATTTCTTTAATTATGTAGAAATAATGAAATAAACTTTATTTCACTAGATAATGCGTTATTATACAATTATATAGGGTATTTAATACATTGAATGATAATGATGTGTTTTTTTTATTATTAACTAGAATTTTGATAAGTTAGTAGTAAAGCCTCAGACTCGGTTATAGCAAGGACTCACAAAGTGTCGGTTTCAATAATGCCGGCCTTTTAAGAATTAGTTTGGAAATACGTCAGTGGTAGGGTAGTAGTATGAAGACTGAAGTCTTAGGCCCTTTCTGCACTGCTCCGGTCCGGCGTCGGAAGCCGGAATGAGTCATTAAAAAAATATCGGAAAGCCGGATTGCGCTTCTCCACTATATCCGATCCGACAATAACCGATACTTGTATATTTATCATGAAACACTGATATTAACTAAAATCCATATAGTTTATTTTATTAATAAAACGTTCTAAATTCTGAATATTTTATTGCCTGGCTAGTTTATTACTTTTTTTAAATTTGCTATCTTGAAATATTAAGAATGCTTGGAAACATGCTGGTCCTGCTCCATAGGACAATCATAGAGCCTGGACAAAATCAAATTGGTTGCTGACTTTTTGCTGTAACATATTTTTGTTATTATTATTATAATTTTTTTTTTTAATTTATAAATGCTACAAATGTAATTATTTTTTTTTGTATCTCACACACTGTTTTGTTGTGTTTTTTAATATTTTTATTACACTTTAATGTTAATATTCTACGGTTTCGATATTTGTAAATATGTGAGGAACATGTATACTAACTTTTTTAGTATAGTAGTTTATTCTAAGAGTACATTGTCTTCACATATAATTATTTAACAAATGTAACAAATATTGTAAACCTATTTTAAAAGAGTTTGTGTGAAGTTTCTTGCCCATTCTTCTCCACACGGAACTACCTTTTGGAAGGGGCAACTAGAATCTTCTATATATATATAAATTTTTTTTTTGACGTTCAAAAGTGCCATTTTAGATGGTCTAATTGAAATAAATGCTTTGACTTTGACTTTGACTTTATTATAATCTACTTAATAAATAGTTCACTAACACTTAATGAGTTAATTTAACTATAAATAGATAAACCTATGAATAATAATTTATAACCTCTTGGATATACTTGGACCCATAAAACACCGCGTTCCGATCTAGCAAGTTATCGGATCGTTAAAAACCGGACGCCGGAGTAGTGGAGAAGTACGTAAGTACTGTTGTGAGTTTCTAAATCGGATCGGTAATTAACGTTTGCCGGACCGGAGTAGTGGAGAAACGGCCTTAGTGTTTAATACAACAGGTTAACAATATGCCCGGCGTTATTCGTTATACGACGAATTAAAAATAATAAAATATATGCAGCGGCGTATAGGAGGTTATCTCTTGTACCACACGTGTTAACCTCAACTGTAAATAGTAAAGAACAAAGGGAATTATTTGAAGATGAAGTCAACCGCGATATTGCACGGACGGACTCGAGTGATTAATGTAGTTTGTACTAACACTTTTGTAAGACGCGTTTAACGCGATTTTAAACGTTTTAAATCTAAATTTTATGTCCGATTGAACAAACGTAAACCTACGTTCAGCAAGCTTACTATGTTACTTTAATAATAATGTTAGTTTGTTATAAAATGGTTATCATTTTAATAATGTATGTCATTGGTCTTAGTATACTTATAAGTATATACTATTTTTTTAAAGACAATTCACACCAATTGACCTAGTCCCATGCTAAGGTGGTGAAGCTTGTGTTATGGGTACTAGGCCTCGGATATACATACATATTATAGATAGACAGACACATAAATACAAATTTGAACACCCAAGACCTAAGCCCAACACCAAATGCTCATCACATCGATGTTCGTCTCAGCCGGGGATCGATCCCGGGACCTATGGATTCGCAGTCAGGGGTACTAACCACTAGATGACTAGACCAATGAGTCGTCGTAAACTTCTTTTTTCTTGTGACTATGTATACAATAAATAAAAAATAATTCAACCAGTCCGTAGCGCCCTGTAACAACAGTATCTCTTTAAAACGAACCTACCCAGTAGTGTACTAAAAGTATTCTCCAAGAAATTAAATTAATGTTTCGTTGATCATCAGATTACGTCAAATAACGAAAAATGTACGCAATTTTCATAATTATCCACTCGAATGTACTCCAATTTGGAAACGTGTGCGCAACTCAAGAGGCAATAAAGCTCAAGGTTGAACCTTTTGAGTACCCTTATGGTACTTATCATAAATATCTCACGACGCAACATTTTATAATATGCCTAGAATATAATTACTTTATCTATTTAATGCTATAAATCTCATCCTGAATCATTAGATTTTATTTGATAGAATAACGTAAAGGAATATGTTAAGACCTTTTGCTTCTACTACTGAACACAGGGAACAAACGCCCAACTTTATTTTATTTCTTAATTTAACATAATTTATTTCTTAGGACATATGTTATGTTACTATACTAGAAGCAGAAAAACGTCAACTTAAATATAAAGTTTGAATATTTAATGTATTCTAAATATATATTAAAACATGACACCAGTAAGATAAGTAGAGTTGTTGTGGTTGGTGTGATATATAAAGTCAAGCACAAATAGTTAAAATTAATTTAAAAAAAAACAGCGTTGGCCAACCATCCAATTCCAAAAAGTCAACTCAGTATGTTAGCCAAGAAGGCTGATATTTTTTTTTTATATCCGAAATGGAAATGGATTGGCGCATTTGCCCCCAAAAGTTGCACGATTATGTGGGACTCGACCCACACCAGAATCTCTTCTATTCAGAAACTGGGTAAGCAATACAGAGGGTATTGCTAAAACCACCTCAAGTAGTTCCTATAAAGCTGCGTTACAGAGGCCCCGGGTCGCTGTCCCATTCTGAAGAAGGATTCTCAACCTGCCTATTAAAAAATCAAAATCATAACAAAACAGATACAGAAATCTCATTGTCCAAACATTTTAGCGCCACAGATTTTTTTATACAATAAAGTGTTATGATAAGTAGGAAGTCAATACGAAAATAATTGTGCTGCAATTTGTCATACAATTCGGGTATGAATTAAATTTTGTCTGAACATTAATATTATTTGGATTTTCGCGATCGTGGATGATTTGATTATATAAGGATTCACAACCGTATTTATACGAAACATATCTGTATTGATAAGTATATGATTATTTTGTTCTGCAAAGTCAATTCCTTGGTATATATTACTTTAAAAATAAAATGTCGTCCTCATTGGAGAAAACTTTTTCTAAATTTTTCTTTCTAAAAATCTAATTCAGCGTTTAAGAGGTGCCAATGCAATAATATTAAGTAATCTCTGTAAACTACAGACTTGAAGACAATATTTAGTTTTTTTTACACAAACCTCGAAGGAGGAACATAGGTTCCCTAGTCCCCTAGACCTCCAACTATGGTTTTAGCTTTTGCGTGCACATTAACACACTTCTGAAAAGCGTGATGAAACTGAATCCTGTCCAAATCTAATGCGTTGTTGATAAACAGGGATCGTATTTATCGCCGAACCTGGAATCTTAACCTAAGACAATTAAATAACGAATGAACATAAATATACACATCTGTGCCCATTGCTCATATTAAGTTATTTTATATGTTAAGTTATTTTATATATATTTTATTTATATCTATATACAAGTACGTCACAACCTTAATTACGTTTAACGCGTACCGGCCGCGCCTACCCTACGTCACCGATCTCGTCAGAGATATGTGAATACGCAGTATGCGTTCTGTCCCGCTCTGAGGCGTTTTGGCTGCACCTATATTACGTCACAGTGTGTTAGGTTTTTATTGATCAAAGCCCGCGATAAGAGCTATGCATAGCTTAAAAACATCATTTAAATAAGATTTCGTCGATAGCACGTTTTTGCATCGGCTAAGTGTTGTCTATCATTGTTTTGATGTTGCAAAGTTACAAATGCATCGGCTTACACAATTTAACTGTGTTATGTTACATCATTGGTCTTAGTAAAAAAAGTTGTAAAGTTTGTCCTGTGTCGAAACATTGAATGAACAAAATGTATAGTTGTCCTTTCAAGTTGTGCTTGTCTTTCATTAGTTGTCTTCTTTAAATACAAATCACTTAATAAATTAATAGAACCCACGCAGTCGTTCGTTAGTATACATTGTATTATCTATATGAATAAATGTAACCCCAAGTGATGCTTAATCCAAAGGCCAAAGTTTAATTTGTAGCTTAAGTTTAAAAACTGTTAATACACCCTTGATTCTTGGACTATAAAGAGATGATTCTTATCAGTTGACAGTAAAAGAAAAAGATTTTTAATTTCGATAAAATCAGTCTAGACGCAGAAGTAAGAGGTTGATCTACATTTGAGTATATTTGAAGATTTAAAAAATATACCAGTGTAGGGATAATTTCCCATAACCAAAAATGGAAGTGTAAAATATAGTTTACATTTCAAAAGGAAGAGATTGGCACAACACAGGTAATCCTAGTGTCCAGTTCACTCTACTTTACCTAAATATCCTGTAAGTTGTGTATAGTAAAGTTTTTTCTTTCTTTCTACTACACATGTTTAAAATACAGATAAAAAATCTAAACCATTCCTGAATCCAACAAAACTCAAAAACAAACCGCTTAGGATTAATAATAAACGCACAGAACATTTATAACAAAACGAATTATATTAAAAAAGATTAATAAGAACATTAATAATAAAAAGTCTTTTATTTGCAAACAAAGTGGTGCATTTAGATTGTCAATATAGGCATGCAAATGTCATAGTAATTATCATGTCACAGTAATAAGAGCCGTTATAATTGTTGTCAAAACATGACTAAATACTCCCCCAAACTATAAACTGTAAAAATGTCATCACATGCCCCTTGAAATCATTACACAGCAGTAATATATTACTTCAAGGAAGGTGACTAAATAGTTTTATGATAGAAAAGTTTAAGTTTTCGTTAGGAGATCTGCCGTGTGAAAAGGTGGGAGGTTGTAGTTTATTGTTTATCAGAATCCCTAATCATAAAATGACTGCTTCACGACTGATTTCAGAGCGACCGCGGATGCGAAAACCGCTGTGTGAGTTCGAAAAGTGAGTTACAGAATCGCAGGGCTGAACTACTGAACCATTCACTTCGGAATGTCAACCATGTTAAATCCAGATTGACTCGATATTAAATCTACAAACCGCACCATTAGAGTGTTTCGTGTTTAGAATTAGTTTAATGCCGGCTTAACTCCGTGGTTAGCTGTAATTGCGCGGTTTACGCACTGAATTAAGCCTAAATGTAACTATTGATTGACAAACTACGAGGCTAACATCGTGTAGGAAATGTGCGCACACGCCTTAGCACATACGATATAATCTATTGAATTTTTCAGTTTCTTCAATATTTTATTAGATTTTAATTTTATTTTTTTAGTTCTCGCTATGTTTGTGCCAAATAATTAGTACATGTTGATTTTAAACTTTAAATTAAACTTTTTTCTAAAAAAAAAATTATATTTATTTAAAACGATTAATTTTTAATTTCTAGTTAATTATGTAATATTAACTTTCTTAAATAAAACTCTTTAAAACACTAATTAATTTTCCCAAATTTTTATATTAAACTCTGATACACAAGATACAATAAATAAAATTTACTTGGAATACATTTATATTCCAATATTTATTAAAAAAAAGTTGACATTCGTTACGTTAAATAATTGGTTTACAATATTCATATTTCACATACGAATTCATTA
The DNA here is from genome assembly GCA_963693345.1 of Pieris melete. Taxonomy (NCBI): domain Eukaryota; kingdom Metazoa; phylum Arthropoda; class Insecta; order Lepidoptera; family Pieridae; genus Pieris; species Pieris melete. Next base: position 1,689,719 of record CAVNZK010000003.1, read on the forward strand.
TTTGGGCTTAAATGTAAACTTTGTTCACGACATAATTAAAAGATACTAAAAGGGTAACAAGAATTCAGCTTAAACTAATATTAGGAGAATAGATATTGTATATGTTTTCAAGGAATAAAATCATAACTGGACGATTTCAAAAATTCTTTCACCATTAGCTATATGTATTTCCAAAATACTTTATAATGTCCGGCCGTGGGAAGTCAGGCCAGCCAGGACAGCATCTTAGTTCGTTTATACATTTATTTTAGTTATATTAAAGTCTCAAATAAACTTTTGTTTTATTTATTTGTACGATAAAGTAGTACAAATACGATTTTGTTAGAAGACTCTGCCAGTTACAATGCAAAATTTTTCTGAGATAATTTGTTGAAGTTTTGATTTACATATGAAATTATAATATAACTAAAGGGTATTTCAACAAGAAGTTTGTTTTTCAATTGTGGCAACACCGAGAACGTGATAGTTTTGACATTTAGTTTTTGGCGGTATTCGTAGCAGGTGCTTTGGCAATTATTACAATGAATTCAATTTCGCTCGAAAATCGCATTAAAATAATTCAAATCCACTATAAAAATGGTGGTTCTGTTAAAGTTACATTTCGTAAAATTCGTGATATTTTCGGCCAGCATAATCGTCCTTCTGAGACCGCTGTTAAGAATTTGGTCGCGAAATTTGAGTCGACAGGCTCGGTACAAAATGTGCCAACACCAACACGTGTTCGACCGGGTCGTTCAACAGAAAACATCGCTGCCGTGAGCCACAGTGTTGAAGAAGATCAAAATTTGCCAATTTCACGACGTTCTCAACAATTGGGGTTATCCAAAAGCACAACATGGCGAATTTTGCGAAAGGATTTGGCTTTGAAGCCTTACAAGATTCAACTGGTGCAGGAATTAAAGCTGATCGACCATTCAAATCGCCGCAGATTCGCTCAGTTCATTCAGGAACAACCTGCTGGTTTTTCTGAAAAAATCATTTTTTCAGACGAAGCCCATGTTCATTTGTCAGGGCACGTCAACAAGCAAAATTGTCGCATTTGGGCTTCTGAAAATCCTAAAGCAATTATTGAGAAGGCTTTGCATACTCAACGTGTTACTGTGTGGTGCACTATGTGGTCTGGAGGCGTGATTTGGCCGTTTTTTTTCGAAGATGAGGCTGGAAATGCGGTAACAGTCAATGGATCACGGTATCGCGAGATGTTAACCACTAAATTTTGGCCTATTATTGATGACATGGATATCACTGAAATGTGGTTTCAACGGTGCCACATGTCACACAGCCAATGAAACGATCAATTTATTGCAAACCAAATTTCCCGAGCGCATAATTTCGCGAAATTCAGCTGTTAAGTGGCCAGCCAGATCGTGTGATTTAACACCACTGGATTATTTTTTGTGGGGCTATGTTAAAGACAGAGTCTATACGGAGCCAATCGAATCGATTGCAGCCTTAAAACTCAAAATCCGTGATGTCATTAACGAAATAGACCCTCCATTTTGCCAAAAAGTGATTAAAAATTTTGATGAAAGAATCAACATCTGTCAGCGTGGTCGTGGTGGACATTTGCCAGATATCATTTTTCATTCATAATTGCCAAACTTTTCTCTTTGTAATACAATAAAAATTTTATTCATTTTCCTCTAAATTCTTTGTTTTATTTTGTTTTAGAAAACAAAGTTCTTGTTGAAAAACCCTTTATATAGTAGTAGGATAGTAAATTAATATGCAGCAGTTAGCATTGGAACTTTCTTAATTCGGAAGCGAAGATACTTTTTGGGTGGCAGAGTGAGTAACAACTACAATATTATATATTAACTACTAAAAAAATTACATACAAAATTTCGTAGATGTTTCGTATTGAATGAAATAACTTGAATTTTTTTTTGTAGAACTAGGTAAACTGAGGCTCATCTGGTGTTAAGTGATTGCCCATGGACACTCGATGCCAGAGGGCTCGCGAGTGCGTTGTAGGCCTTTTAAGAATTCGTACGCTCTTCCAAACATGCTAATAATGATAATATCTGTACTACTTACAAAGTCTTATCATCCAATGGGTTCTTCTTGGAAATCTCTATTTTATTCACCGCCATTATATAAAATACCTCCAACCAGTGGCAAGTGAAAAGTAAATAGCCTTACTAAAGACAAACGATGACGTCACGACAACGGCGCGACAATTTATCACAATTAGCGACGCCACGAGCTATTTTGGTAAAAGTCGCTCGTCTGTGACCGACCTATTGGGGTTGATTAGCTTTGTCTTAAATTTACGACGTATGGATATTAACTACGCAGTTATCTTTAAGGGTATGGCTGGTTTATTAATTTATTAAACTGTATAGTTCCGTTTTTACTTTCGGTACTATCCGACTTTAGTTTTTCATGTCGAAGTTATTCTGTAAACTGTTCAATAACTGTATTGTTTTAACTATTGTAGTACTTTTCTGCCTAATTAATAGTGGGCACCATATCTCGACGCCGATCCCCAACTCGCTCGACCGATCAAGTAAAAACCCTTACGGGTCTTACCATCACCCAGGCGCAGAGGCTTGCTGAAGACAGGGGAGAGTGGAGGAAGTTGTGCGGCGCCACTAATACGACCTTCAGAAATAAAGAGTGCGACTGAAGAAGAAGATAAAAATGAATCTTAAATACTGGCTACACAATGTGAATTAGTAACCAGTGAATTGCAGCAAGTTTCATTGTACGCTAATTAGCCGTGCAATTGCATTTAGATACCGAATTGGAATGCCATTAGCGAATCTATCCCCTAAATAGTCGTAATCGCTGTAAAACGGACGTTAAGCTTTGTAATTTGTGTTAATTTTTGTAAATACAGTAAATAAAAGTTTATTATTAGCTAAGGGTTTTTATTTTATTCATACGAGGTGACATGGCTCAAGATCGAACGCGTTTGAGACTCACTGTGGACTCCCTCTGCCTCATCTAGGGGTTATAGGACATTAAGTCAAGTAAAATAAGTTATTTTATTTAATGCAAACTTATCAGCTTTTCCCACGACTTTGCCTCTTCAAATGGTACCAAGAACCATTAGCATTCTAAAGTTATGTCATCCTAAGCAGTAAAGATACTTACAAAATGTTATATAATTATTAAAATTGATAAATAGAATTTTTCAAGTTTGGTCCCTGTGTACCTTTTTGACATGACAACATCTTATAAATCGATGGAGCACGCACGCACGAAAAAACATGACTCATGCGGCGTTACCTCGCTTTGAGGCGTTCCATTTAAGGCTTGAAGTGCAAGCGAGAGCGCGAAGCGACAGAGAGGCACAATCGGACTCCGCGGTCTTCAGCGTTCGACATCTGTCTCTCTCCTACTTGAGTGAGCGATTTGTGAAGTTGTCACGTTCAACTATCGTCAGTAAACCGACTTTACAGACAACCGATTTTTTGCTGTGTATTCCACTCTTACATTTCAACGTGAACAAGCTTCCATTCCCCTCTTGTACTCGCAGCAACTCTTCTCCAGAGCGACTTATTTGTGAAGGTATAGGTTACTTTTAATTGTTTAATGTATTTTTAAGTTAAAATTTCACCTATGTATGGTAAAAATAAATAAATAATACCTTAATTAATTATTTAGGAAAACATCACGTAGTTTTTGTTATTCGTTACAAACATCTAAAAATATAACAATAAAGTATATAAAAGCAATTCAGAAGATTAATTGAAAATGAAATATAGGAAGAAAAACAAATAAAGCGCGTGCACATACACACTGATGTATCTATCACACAAACAAAACACTCCCATATGTACTAAAGATCTTATGTAATATTTATATATTACTAGCTGACCGGGCAAACGTCGTTTTGCCATGTAAACCATTTATAATAAAAATTAGGGGTTGATCGTAGAGGGGTGAAAATTAGGGGCTGTATGCATTTTTTAATGCTGTATCATAAAAAAATAGAAATTAAAAATTTTGTCTAAAAAATAAAATTTAGGGGTGGACTACCCCTAACATTTAGGGGGGTGATAAATAGATGTTGGCCGATTCTCATAGATATCGGACAAGCACAAAAAAATTAATCAAAATCGGTCAAGCCGTTTCGGAGGAGTTCGATTACGCACCCCGTGACAGAAGAATTTTATATATGTATTAGATTTTCATATTTAATTGGATCCCCCTTGTGTGAGCTAGCAGCTTCTAGCTGTATATGTGTAATAGGAATTTGTTTTTGTGTAAATAAACTATTATTGTCACTATATAGAGCGTGATATTATAACAAATGGGATTAAACGACCAATATTTCTTAATTAACTTAATAACGCAGTAATGGACTTATTCATCGTAATTAAGGACTGTCAAATGTAGCCACATCGACAATTAGCGAATAAAAGATTGATTGCTTGCAGTAATTAGCAACGGTTCGGTAGCGCCTCATTTTTAACTGTTGAAGTTTTGACGTCAGGTTTTATTTTAACCGCAAATTAATGGTGGCGTTAAAGAATTTGTTTGCAATTTCTTGCAGTCGTTTGGTTAAAAGTTTAATGGTTATTTTTCTCAATGGTTAGTTTAAAAAAATTTGGTTCTCGTTTCTCAAAAATACAAAAACTACTATTCCATAGTTTTTATCATCACAAGCGCAACAATATGCATAATTTTAATTTAGAACAGTGTAGGCCTAGTGGCTTCAGCGTGTGACTCTAATCCCCGAGGTTGTAGGTTCGATTCCTCGGCTGTGATAATATCTAAGACTATTTAGCAATTTCATATTTTTTTTGAAGAACTTTTAACGGCGAAATATTGTTTTAAAAGTTTGCCGAAGCTAATTGAATAGATATAGATTTTGTTAAAATAACTGTTAAGGCAACCTTGCGAATATATATAAAACTATCGTTGTTCAGAATAAACCATGTAGATGAGTTTCATATACGAAATTTACCCCGTATCATTTCAACGTCCGTCGTTCCACAACTGAGCGTTTTTAAGGCATTTTGCCGCGCACCACCACTATGTGGAACCAGCTACCCACTGAAGTTTTTTCCGAACCCATTCAACTTTAGGTCCAAGGGAACTTTCGGGCGTTCTGGCAATGTGAGTGTCCATTTGGTAAGTTTTCCCCTTGTTCTATAAAAAAGATATAGCTATGTTTTTTCGGTTAACAACCGTAACCTAAAATCAACAATATTATCATTTCAAATAGCAATTATATCGAAATAATCGAAGTAGGAATGTGATTAGATATCAAATTATCAACAAAACAATACACAAGCAAAAATAAACTTAACGTACCAAATTGAAAGTGCAAAATTGATTAAAATTATAAAATTAATATTGAAGCATTTGATACTAGAGTAGAATCAATTAACTCAGTAGTACGTTTAGCAAAATGTTACTAAAATTAGTTTTAATTGGTGTTCTACCTTTTGTTTTAGCAGAAAAAGTAAGATATGATAATTATGCCTTATACAAACTACACCCAAGTACAGAGGATCATGTGGACTTTTTGAGAGATTTGTATGAAGAATCGGATGGATTGGATTTTTGGATACCGCCAGTTCGGAAGGACGAATATGTCAGTGTCGTCGCTTCGGCTGAAAAACGTATGGAGTTCGAGCACTCCCTGAAGAAGAGAAGTGTGAATTATGAAGTTATGGTACAGGACATACAACAGTAAGTTTTATGTAATAATTTAATACATGTATTGTAAGACCGGGAGGAAATACTACTAGTATAAAAGGCACTCTGCCGATTACCAATACTATTTACAACTTTTAACCTTTGAACAATATTTTTTAAAGTAGGTCAGACCATGTACTACGTAGATCACACACTAAAAATATGATTATCAAGTAAAATTAGATGCTAAATCGTTTCCAATATTATAGAGAAGAGTTTGTTTAATTGAACGCGCTAATCTCGGGAACTTCTTCTAACCAGTTTGTCTTCTTTCAGTGTTTGTTGTTTTTAGTTGTTTGTCTATGAAAACTATACTCATACTGAAAGGAAAGTATTATAAATTATTTTTAAAATTTACCTTTGCACCTTGCATAATCATTACACTTTTCAGTTGTTTGAATTTAAATCGGACAAAGACTATTAGCATCATATTTGCACGCAGGGTTTTTAATGTGTGTTGTACAACGGCCTTACAATTATCTATATATATAAAAATGAAACCCATTTTCCGTTGTCACGACATAACATGAAAACGGCTTGACCGATTTGTCTGATTCTTTTTTTATAATATTCCTTGAAGTACGATGATGGTTCTTACGGAGAGAAAAAAAAAAAAAATTGAGTGAAAAAGTCTAAAATAACACTTTTCTATATTCCCATACAAAATATTCGTAATACTACTCAAAAGTCAATTTGAACTTTAATACCATAGTATAAAGTTCAAATGTTAGTGGAGGGGATCCGGGAAGGTAAATTTTAATTTTTTGACATAATGTATTTGTTGTCTTATCAACTTGAACTAGCTAGACCGGTGTCCCGAATAGCAGAATAAGTATTTAAAAAAATAAAGAATCGACTGTTAGGCGGTACCATGTTCGCCAGGCCAGCTAGTTTTTAAATAAAAATTAACTCCAATTCGCATATAAAAAAAGTAACCGGAGTAATCTACAAGTACTTACCTGGCTTACTGGCTAGACCAATAGCGTACTACAATCTCAGCTTGACAGGAGCAAAATGTATCTTTATCCATGTATATGTCATTTATGTATCCAACGTATCTTCAAACTGATATTTGACGTCATCGTGAGAATAAGCATAAGATTGCTCTTTGCTGTAAATCTATTTGATTTGTTAAAATTAAACTATTAATTTATAAACTATTTATAGTCAGTAAATACGTCAATGCTCTTGAAATTAGTAAAAGTAACGAAAATAATATTTCATTACAAGATAATTAGAGATAAATCACTCAGAGTTTCATTAAAAATTTCCAAGGTGTCATCGCGATTTCAAAGAAAAGTAACTTTTCCAACTGCAAAAATTGAACTAAAGATTAAAGTGATTACATCTGGCTAAAGTTAGTTGGACAATTTTAAAGTTTTATTACTTGTGACCTTACAATTTATGTAATTTAAAAGTTTTAATCGCTTGAGGAACTGGGGTCGAATGACCATCGCCATAATGGATCAATTTAAACCACAAAATACCCAGCTTTTTGGCCTTATATATTGAATCTGTTTTCTTTATCATTATTATTTTAGTAACTATGTGATGAACCTTCTGACACATGAGCCGTCAAGTTTTGGTACTAAAGCCTCTTGACACCATATGATTTGTAACATACAGGGTGTCCCAAAAGTCGACGTCAAGTCGAAATTTTCTCATAGGTAATGCCACACCATAAGAAAAATTAAAAAAAAAAAATAAGTCATGTATTTTTGAAGTTATGGATATTTTTGAAGTTATTCCAGAAAATGCACACCATGTGACAGTTTTTTCATTCCTGATGTTACAAATATTTACTTTTGGCCAATTTTTTTTCTCTTACGTCATCCCGAATAGTGCTTTATGTAATGACGTTAGACGTCGACTTTTGGGACAACGTGTGTATACAAGTTAAGACAAATAAATAATTTAAAAATATAAAATAACTCGTTTTAATTGCTTTTCTTAGCAATTCGTCAATTACCTCGACTGTTGGGCGAGTCGGAGCCCGTTTGATTCGCCCATAAATATCATGAGGATATTTCTGGAGTAGTTGCCGCCCGGGCTCGGCAGGGAAGGCCAATCCCACCAGACCTAATATAAGTAAATAAAGTCCCTTTTTAGAAACGGGGACATTAGATACTCCCCTGCTGCTCATCTTCTTGGCCACAGATCTTCTAAATCGCGTGCCTGAAGGGCTATCGAGTCAAGTTATGTAAATTATATAGATAACAAGCTGCCCCCGCGAACTTCCTTTCTCCTTATTGTGGTTTTACTTAGCCTACATACCTTTTTAGTACATACCAACATAGAACATTTTGCTATGCTACCCCAGAGACTGTTTGGTGTTCGGGAATGAAAACTTTTTTTCTGTGATTTTTTCTCTATATAAACCTTAGAGTTCAAGTCATAAGTTTTTAATTAACAAATAAAACATAGGCGTTGATTGTAGAGGGGTGAAAATAAAGGGTTGTATGTATTTTTGTATTCTATATCATAAAAAAAAAAATGAGAGGTGGACCACCCTTAAGATTTAGGGGGATGAAAAATAGCTGTTGTCCGATTCGCAGACTTAACCAATATGCACACAAAATTTCACGAAAATCGCACCAGCCACTTCGGAGGAGTTTAATTACAAACACCGTGACACGAGACTTACATATTAGATAACATTACAACTTCACAATAACGATATTCTAGTTTGTCCTTGTTCTTATTTTAGAGCTCTAGATGACCAAATCATATGGAGAAAGAAACGCGATGTAAGAAATGAGATGTACTGGACAAATTATCAAACATTGGAAGATATTTATAACTGGTTTTACTATTTAGCTGAAACACATAGTAATATAGTGTCAATAATTCATGCGGGAACTTCATATGAAGGTAAGAAAAAGTTCATGATTGTACTACTGACAACTTCTGTTAAGTGTTATTTCCACAAATTAAATAAATATCAACATCGTTAAAAAAAAGTTGCTAACATAAACAATCAACAATTTAAACATATTGAATAAAGACTGTAGAAGTATAAGTAATACTTTAAAAAATTAAGTATGATTCACGAAAAAATATTTGTTAGGTCTCATTGATCCCTTTTGACACTAACATTTCAGGTAGAAACATCACGGGTGTCAAAATATCCAGGCGATCCGGTAGAAAGATATTTATGATAGAAGGAGGGCAGATCGGCGCGGATTGGCTCTCTCCAACCGTCGTAACGTACCTGGTTGACCAGCTCGTTAAGGGTGAAGACCCCGAAGCGTTGGCAGCTTCGCAGGACTTCGAATGGCATATTTTCCCAATGGTGAACCCTGATGGACACGAATACACCAATGCTGCTGTGAGTAATATTAAAAAGTTTTTTATTATATTACAATTTTCTTAGCCTACATAGTAATAATAAAAATGATTAAAAATCATAATAATCGTTCATTATTATACAATTTTCTTAGCCTTCAAAGTAATAATAAATATTATTATAAATCATAATAATCGTTCATCGTTCGTTCTTTCGTTCGTTCTTTCGTTCGTTCGTTCGTTCGGTCGTTCGTTCGGTCGTTCGTTCGGTCGTTCGTTCGGTCGTTCGTCATTGTTTATTAAACCTTTTACTGCTTCTGATAGTGGGTTGAGTGAATTAAAAAGTGTAATATATATACGTGTGTGTATAATTAATAAATTTTTCGGTGTACTTGAAACCTAAAGCTAAGATAATTTTTAAAGGACATTCCTCAATAAATGAATGAATGATTATAGAATCTTAATTTTTGATATAACTTATAAAAAAATTGCAGATAATATAATAAAATATGATTAATTTGTTGTCATTCACTATTAACACAACACAAAAAAAGAATACACAGAAACAACAACAATGAATTATAGTAATTTAATTTAACAAACAAATCTATAATTTATTGACAGTCAACGCCAAAAGGGAGTTCAGGGCGCCAACTGTGTTGGCACTTGTAATCGACGGAGACTGGCTTTTAAATAGTTTCGCTTCCTCAAACGTCGTCATACTATTGCCGTAATTATGGCAAAGAAATAATTTAAGCAAACCGAATATTATAAACGAATTGAAGTTACCCAGTACCCCTGCTGCTACATTAAAGTACGTCAGAATCAATAGAGATCAAAGTAAAACATTCATTAATATTGCAGGTCCGACTTTGGGCAAAGAATCGACGACCTACAGGCTCCGCAGTTGGTGTTGATCTTACAAAGAACTGGAACTCGCAGTGGGGAGGTGAATAATTTATGAAAATTTAACTTAATATAGTTCAAATAGGTTATATTGTCTACTTTTAAAAAATCTCTGAGGAAACTGGGATGCTGATTACATCAGCAGCTTTCATTTTGATGGGAGAGGACATTGGCGTGCAGGCTACTTCAACTGATTCCTTTTTCATTCGGGTGCTTGGACGCTATGGCTTGATTTAATTATTACATCGCATAGTGAGTGTATTTCTGAATGCAACAGTGACTGTTATTGAAATAAATTGCGAAATTTTTTGGGATTTCATTCAAAAAATATAAAAATCAAAATACTTTTAATTAAATCAAATGCTACATTAGGTTTTCTTTATAACGATTAAATTAAATATATAAAATGAAATAAATCAGCCTCCTGTGCCTGACACATGCCGTCGACTTTTTGGGTCTATTAAAAGCCGGTTTTATCACGAAGTTTTCCTTCATCGTTCGAGCGAATGTTAAATGCGCACATAGCAAGAAAGTCCATCGGTGCTTAGCCGGGGATCGAACCTACAACATCGGGGATGAGAATCGCACGCTGAAGCCACTAGGCCAACACTGATCAAAATGAAATACTAGATAGTAGATATAAAAAAATCTATTTAATATATGTCCCGAGTTGTTGCTCACAGCTTGCTTCACTAATAGTCTTAGCTGTATCATTATTTTTTTTAAGTTTTTTGATACAACATATTTATCAAAAAACTTAAAAAAATAATATATATTATTAAGAGCAACTATATACAAACTATAACTACAAATAAAACTCTACAATCGACAATGAAGTCTCGCTGTTCTTCTGATTCTTAAATATCTTTGTTTCAGTAAGTGGCGGCAGTTTCAGACCAGCAGACCAAAATTATGTGGGTCTAGGACCATTTTCCGAGCCTGAAACTAGAGCGATGTCTAGATACATTGAAGGAATATCTCGAAATCTCATAGCTTTGTTATCATTTAGAGGTTTTGGACAAAGATTCGTAATTCCAGCTTATCCTGTCTCAGATCAAGAAATAATGGTACGAAATATTTAATTTGTTTGTTAATATAAATATATGAATAATTAATTAAAAGTTCACAGTCACGCGTACGTATTTTAAATGTATAACTTTGGTGCATTTTCAACGCAGCTTAAAAACTTCAGAATTAACATAGTTTGAAAATGTATATCATATATATTACAAGTCCTGTAACCGCCCAACGACGGACAGATTTCTGGACATCGCCATTCAACGAAAATTACGAAATCATTTTATAAAATTCCGTAAATTAATTCAAAGATTATAAAGCTATATACATCACTATGAAGATTTTTTCATTCAGAAGAAGATCATTTCAGAAGCATTCATTATATTGGTTGTTGAACTTTATGTTTTTAGAGAAAGATTGGTAGACGAGCGATGGGAGCTCTTGCTGTTCGGTACGACACGCAATACAGAGTTGGCACATCTAAGGATGTATTTGGTAATTTTTAAAATTATTTAAAAAATTTTTTAATTTGTCGCCCCTACACTACGCTAAAACCTAGGCTAGAGAACGTTAGAAAGATTCAACATTGATTGACCACAACTAATTAATTAGTTAGTGATGTCGTTGATCGTTGGAAGATGTGACGGGCTTTCGTATAGAATTCTACTTGTGTGGACACGTTTGCCCCGTCTTACCTCCCGCGGACAAGCAAAAAAGCTTAGACTACCGCAGTGGAGGCGAAAAATATTAAACGGCTCAAATATAAGAGTCGTTCCTCCAACTTCGATTAAACATTTAAGTTGGCGCCTGGTAGTAGTTGACCCCAAAGCTGGTGCTTTCCTCGCTCAACAAATAAGTATCGAAATACAGCGAGGAAATGCTGCTAGCGTAAAAGGTACACTGCCATAGAGATGAAACTTTTAAATTTGTTGTTTTTTATAACGTATTACGACTACTAAATAATACTGTTTATTTCATTGTTATGTTTAGGTTTTATTTAAATAAATATGATTCGTATTAATAAGAAATATAAATCAAGATTTTATAAGGGATTTTTTTTTATCTAGCGTTATTAATTTTTGTGCCCCGTCATACCATATTGAAAATTCACTTACGTTAAGATTTTTTTGTAATACGTGTATTTCAACAGATGGCGCCACTGGTGTAATTGGTGATTGGGTTAAATTCCGCTTTAATCCACCTATTGTAGCGACATATGCACTACGTGACAATGGTGCTTGGGGTTATCTTCTACCAGTTGGACAGGTGCAGCCAACTTGTGAAGAGACATTTGATTCTGTTCTGTCTGTTATTCGAGAGGCGAAGTTAGCTAAAGTTTTGTAGAATAAAGATAACAAGTGAATAAGTTGTTTCATTTATACATTTCAGTTTATAGACTAAAACATATCGATACCGCATGAGAAGAAGTACTGTCTCATGTTGAAGCGCATTAAGAATAAATTAACACAGTTATATACAAGGACAAGCTAAAAACCCAACGGGAGTTACAGCTTGCCTACGTTGTTAAAGTTTTACTTGTACCAAACGGATATTTGAAACGAAGGCTATTTGCAGTACCTAGGGGCAGAACGAATTTGGGACATAAGGCCCCCTTGCCAGTTCTCTCCCGTTATACGACCTTGATTTGAGAACTGGCAGTAAATGTAAAATTAGAAGCATTAATATGTATTTCTTTACTGACGAGTCATAAGTGTAAATTATGTTACCTATATGAGTAAATGTTTTTTTACTTTACTTTAACAAAGAGGTTGCGAGTGCTTAACACGGGTTCTGTAACGATCGATATTTTTATAATGAATTCGCTAAATAGGATATTATATATAAGTAAATATATAAATGAATGAACTTAGTTTAGCGTAGTGGTTAAATGAACGATTCTCAACGTTGATGTCATTGAAACCTGGGCAAAGTAGATTTTTATTAATATGTCTGAAGTTAACACTTAAAAAAACTTTTTTTTTTTAGATTCTATCCTCATTTAGTTTTATAAACAATAAAATTATAACCCGTTCAAATATTTAATGACAAACAATCTAACTAATTTGTTAAAGACACTGGAAGGAACTAGCGTTTAAGATACAGGCTAGGCCTAGTTTAATCGCTAGTGCACATATAATTATTTTATGTTCGAGGTTGACCAAATTAATAGTGAAAAACAACGCTTCGTTGCATGTTCGTTGCATATTGTATGTTTATAACCTTTAGAATGTAAGTACCAAAAATGTTTTTCGTCAAATAAAGTGATTTTTATTATTTATTTTATTATTATAAAGAAAAAACTGTTTAACCGGATTGAAGTTATGTATTATTATAAATTTACAACTATTTAACATAATTTTAAATTTATCCGACGTTTCGCGTGCTTTACAGCTAACGCTAACTCTTAAACTAACTAACGATTCAACAATGAAGGAAACATCGTATGCAAATTGATGTCTTGGTCTTAGGACCAAGTAGATTTTAGAATCGATATGACAAATGCAAAGAAGGTTCACGTACTTGTCTATTGATAAATAATCACGACAACAGACACAAAATTAAAAAAAAGTTAGTTGTTTGTTTCAGAAGTAAATAAGTTCTCTACTATAAATTATAAAATTGAATGTAAAGTCATCCCTCATACAACACGGTTGATTGGTTCCGCGTTATAGGAAACACATTGTTGAAGTATTCTCGCGCTTCTAAGATATGCGCCCCATATAACGCGTTATGTAGAATGATTCACGTTTGAATGAAATATGTGCGTACAAATCATAATAAATGTCAGTGACATTCAGAAATTTAACGTGTGCAGTCCCCGCGTTATATGGGGAATACCCGTGTTATACGAGGGACTGAAATCGGGTAACTTTAAAATGCGTTATAGGAGTACTGTGTTATAAGGATGTTTACTGTACTAGTGAAGTACATACTAGAAACAATACAAAACGAAAATTGTTCTTAAAAATACTAAATAAATACGTGTAATAAAATTAAATATGTCTTCATTTTATTTTCCTTAACTCATGTCTAGATTACTACGCCGTCAATTATGTAGATAACCCGTGTTAAATTCATTAGTTTTATCTTAAACTTACTCAATTTACAATTAGATTATTAATACCGATAAACAGTTACACTAAGGTTTTTATCAATAACATTCAGTGTGTCCGTGACTGGATTAATATCAATATGATCAGGAATATTGTGTTTTTTCTGAAATTTACTTTAATAAGTGCAAAATTCAAGTTTGATAACTATACATTGTATAAAATATTACCTGAAAATGCAAACGATATTCAGGTACTTCGTAATATACAAGAAAATGATCAAAGATATGATTTCTGGACAAATCCAACTCCCATTTTAGACTTTGTGAATGTTATGTCTAGTCCAGAACATAAGAATGATCTGGAGGTTATTCTTAATGATAATGGAATTAAATTTACTGTATCGATGTCCAACGTACAAGAGTAAGTAATATTTTTAATAATTAGTAATGATAAAGATTAAAATGGTGTGATACAACTTGTTTAATCCAGAGATTTCCAGTTTGTTTTCTGGCAAAACAATAATTTGCGGGAAGGCCGCAATTTGATCGTCAACTAGCATAGTCAAGCAAAAACAAGCTGCAGATGTATGTCTGTTCTATTACTACTAAGAGGGTTAGGGGCTTCGTAAAGTAACCATAACAAGCAAGCTACTTTGATATTAAATAATGAAGAACAAATTATTACAGAGCTATTAATAAGGAGAATCTAGGAATGTATACCAGCAGAAATCTTAGGTCAATGAGATGGGATAGTTACTATACACTGGATCAAATCAATAATTGGTTAGACGATTTAGTTGCAAGATATTCTGACGTAGCTACAATCATAGTTGGAGGCAGAACCTACGAAGGCAGACAAATAAGAGGAGTCAAAATATCTCACGGAAGTGGAAAGAGAGCGATTTTCATTGAAAGCGGTATACATGCAAGAGAATGGATCACAATGGCAACAACGAACTACATAATTGATCAATTACTAAGAAGTAATAATGAAGATATTAAAGCGATTGCTAGAGAATTTGATTGGTACATCTTCCCCGTAACAAATCCAGACGGGTATGTCTGGAGCCACGATGAGGTAACAAGTGTTTTCAATGTAAATAATTAACTGAAAAACTTTTTATAAACCAAAGTCCTTTTTTAGTTCAGAATGTGGCGAAAAAACAGAAGACCAATTCGTTCAGAATTTGGTGTGGATTTAAACAGAAACTGGAATAGCAATTGGTTCCGTAAGATTATAAATATTAAGAAACTCATATGTATTAATAATAATAATAAAGCCTTTATTCTTCCCTTTCTTATTGAAACACGTTAAGCAAAAAAAATATCGGTTGTCTGTAAAGTCGGTTTACTGACGATAGTTGAACGTGACAACGTCATAAGAAAATACTGATGGAATGGTTGCATTCTTCAAAAGAAAATTTTAATTTTATTTGTTTGATAGATATTTTGTATGGATATAGAGAAGGAAGTAAATGGAAATCACAATTGAATTGATCAAGTTACATTTATTTGTACGCATAAATACAATTATGTCAATTTTCGTGTGCAAGCGAGAGCGCGGAACGAGTGCTCTCGCTTGCACTTCAAGCCTTAAATGGAACGCCTCAGAGGTAACGCCGCATGAGTCATGTTTTTTCGTGCGTGCAGCCGGCTCCATCGAGTTATAAGACGTTGTCACGTCAATAGATATAAATGATTTTTTACTACTCTAAGATACGGCCTCTGGGAGAAGGCCCCTCCAACTTCTTGCACCATATTTTATTTCATTAAAACTTACATGTATTACTCACCCTATATTAGTACATAAGTCATTTATGGATTTTATAATTATATTGACTTTTGATGATATAGTTCTATATCTTTCTAGCCTTACTATTAAGAAATCATTAAAATTGTTAAAATAAATCGTGATCATCTGTCGTTGCAGTTCACGGATCCAGTATGGATCCATCTACAGATATATATGCCGGAAATGGTCCATTTTCTGAGGTGGAAACAAGAACTTTATCAGAATATATACGATCTCTTAGTGGGCAGATTGATTTGTATCTATCAATGCATTCTTTCAGTCAGCTTTTACTGTTGCCATTTGGAAATTCTACACAGGGATATGCAAATTATAATGATGCCGTACGTATATATTAAGTTATTCTTAAAATAGAATATATGGCGATTTAATTAGTATCGAAAAGTGACTTTTCAGTTCTTTTTGTCCTTTCCACGTCCTTGATTTCAGAACTGGCTGTGCTGTCTGAACTGGATCAGTAGATGTCAATTAATAGCCATATTTTAGACGATTATGATTACAGAGAGACCTAAACGAATAAATATATTTTGAGTTAGTCTTTGATAGATATCTTAGTTTGACTCAACAATATTAGATTAGCAAAATTTTATCTAAATATGTGTCAATGCTTAATGTCTTTTATATTCTCTTTTCTTTCAGATGAACATAGGAAGAAGAGCTATGGGTGCCTTGTCAGTCAGATATGGAACTCGGTACATAACAGGAAACATCGGTGAGGCAATATGTAAGTAAAAGTTTTTTAACTACACGTGACCCAATCACTGTCATGTCGTCTCCTCAAGTTTTTATATAAAAAAGGCATTCAAATAAAACAAAACGTGACAACTTTATATACTGTATTTACGTTACAAAATATTGATGAAATGATTTTCTTTGACATACTTTTATGAAAAAAATTGAATATTTTTTTACTGAATTATTACTATTTTCTATGGATACAAAATAGGAGTGAATCCTCACATCCATAGGCCAATCGAGTGGAAGAAAGATAGATGCGGCGCAAGCTTACATTAATCGTAACGGGACAAGGAGTCATGCTTTTTCGCAGCCTTTTAGCCTTTTACCACTAGTTACTTTTGCCTATTAGCATGTAGCCGGCGTTCATTGATTTATTAGACGTTGTCATGTCAAAAATTATGTAAGAACCTGGTGCTTGATACTTTTTAATTAAAAAATAAAGCTTGCTAATTAACTTGAAATGATCTATGGTGGTATATATGTGTACATTATACTCATTTACTTATCCTAATAATAGATTTAGTTACATTAATATCACAACAATGATATACTTTGTCATCTATTACGAGCGTTTTAAGCGTAAAACTGGAGTTTTAAACAAATTAGAAAAAAACATTTATGAACGAAATCACTGATTTATTGCAAAGCATTAAATATAATTTGTTTTAGATCTTGCAACGGGTGGAAGCATCGACTGGGTCAAAGAAGCTTTAAACATTCCTCTTGTGTATTGCTATGAGTTCCGTGACATAGGACAGTATGGCTTCCTCCTCCCAGCTGACCAAATCCTTCCCAACAGCGAAGAAGTATTGGACTCTATAGTAGACCTTATTTTCCAAGCCAAGCGATTTGGATACATGAATAGTGCCAATAATGTCAAAATTTCTACCTTAAGTCTGCTTAGTGTGCTTGCAATTCTTTTGTACACGTACTAAATATATAATATAATCTAAAGTGTTGTTTTTAAACTAATGATCTATATTTACTACTACCTGTACCCGCAAACTTCGTGTTTGCGGGTACATACTTAAGTACATAAGTAAGTAGGTACATACTTGTAATAAACTACAGCTACACATTAGTAAGGACCTTTGATATTATTTAGGATTTTATTACATATGTGAGTTAGCATCTACCTACTTAAATAAAACATGTGACTTGATTAATAAACTGTTTAATTATAACATAAATACAAAACAATTTTAAAAAACAACATTACAAAATTTACATGAAACCCTAAAGTAGCAATTATATATTTTCTAATTGTTTCTTCTTGCATTCCACCTCAATTTGATGCAACCCTTTTTGCTGCTACATATATTTATTGTGCCTTTCTTCCATGCAGCATGCAGCATGTATTTTTGGTGGGCCTCTTCTTTGTGCAGCAAATGTTTTTGATGCTCTTCCTTAGCATAATTGGGCAAATCACGCTCTCTTTTTGCTTGTTTTTGTTTCAAGACCTCATTTTTTTAATGCGTGTGAATCATAATCCGTTTCCTTGTTTCCAAAGGGTTAAAAGAATTTTCCTTTTGTTGTAGGATACAGCTGTAAACAAGAATAAATATAATTATTTGCCTGCCATCTTCATTAAAGGTATATTAAATAACACTAACACTTCGGTGTCTAGACCCATCTGAGTTGAAAACGTCACAGAGATATCCAAGCTGCATCTTTTTGTAGATTGCTGCAGTGATCAGTTGTTTGCAGGTTACGACTGTGTAATCCTTGAGAAGCATCACCAGTTTGGCAGTTTCTTTTTTACTTTCTATTACGAAACACAAGATAAACCGGAATAAACAACACGAAAATATGTTTGTACTTACTTGTTTGACCGTTGGCTGTTTGCGGACATCGTTATTTAGATATTTAAGTATCGTAAAAGGTGTAGACCGTATTAAAACACAGAAAAACAATTTTATTTATATAGTGTTATTTTATACTTCAAACTCTTCAAAGCGCAAATAACGAATGAAGATGGCAAAAATGGATTTCATTCACTATGATATTATGACATTATGATATAATATTGAGTGAATGAAATCCATTAATATTATGTCATACAAATTAAATGTTCCTCACAAAAAAAATCACATTTTTTGGGATGTCATTGCTCATTGCACTGGCAACAAATTGACCAATCGTCGTATGTTTAACTATAGTTAAAATACACATCGAAAAACGCATTTACGATTTCACTAATGGTTAGTCATTTAACTATAGTTAATGTAACAAATGGTTATACCATTTTTTACTACGGGTCAAAAAACTTGCCCTTAGCAATATATTTTGCAATTCATTTTTATTTATATCTATATATAATAATAAATATATACCTAATACCTATATAAATAAAAGGAATTTGATATTTCGCAAACAGTGTTCAGGTTATTTAATTTATCTTGGAAGAACTGCATATTATAGTGATTCACTTAAAATTGTATGACCTTTAGTAGTAGTATATTTAATATAGCCACTCTTATCTTAGTTTAAAAATATAACCTATAAGCAAGCTAAGCAAAACTGTGAAGGTTAATATAATAAAATTGTACATTAAACAAATATTTTATTATTTTTATTTTATCGTGAATAGTGTCATAGGGTGATATAAAGTCAAATCCGATAGGATATTGATGCACGGAAGCTAAAACGCGCTATTTTTCAACTGTGAACATGTGCCATTTTTCTATCCTCATATTTTAAGAGGTTGATGCACAGATATAATATTATGGTCATAAACTTCTTATGAAGAAAATATTTCCAGTTAGAAGCACAAATGTTGATTATCTAAAAATAATATTATGCAATTCATATACAAATGTATCTGACTTATAAGAAATTAGAGTACGTTAGAAATGTATTACGAAAATTAAGTAATTTTTATTCAACCGAATTCTATCAAGATTTTCTATTTTCTGTCTCCTTCTTTCTTAATAAGTCTCAGTTTATTCTTTTCTGTTCCATTCTAAATCAATCCAGCTTAAACATGTTTTTTCTCAATAAACTACAATCAAAAACACGTGTATCTTTAATTTTGTTCTCTTTAGAGTTCTGGGAGTTCAAGAGCACAGGCGCTCATTAAAAATTTAAGTTGACGCCTTATAACGAGTAACAACTTTAAGTATTGCTTTACAACGAACCAATTATTAACCAAACTATTTAAATTTATGTTAGTTTTCATTTCAGTATTTAATTTTAATAATTATATATTACTAGCTGTACCCTTTATTACATTGTACTGGGTGTCAGCAATAAAGGCTATGAATGAATGAATGAGCTGTACCCTGCCACGCTTTGCTGTGGCACATTGTGATTGAATGGTTGAGAAATGAGAAACAAAACAAAGAATACATTTCATATAAGTTTAATTTTTCAATAGGTACTTGTGAAAAAAAAACAAAAAGAAAATAGATAAAAACAATCCTTGATGCGGATTATATATATCATGCTAAAATTTCAGCTCGATCGGTGCAGAACTTTTTGAGTTTTTGAAGCAACCAACCAATTTTTATATAATATATAGATGTACAGATAAGATTATATTAAGTAAAAAACGCATTATTTTTAATTTTCATTAATATTTGTGTATATAGTTATCATGAAGGTTCATGCGAACGAGGTCATGGGGAAAAGCAAATTACAAAAATACATTATTTATGAGTAATTATTATGATAATATAGATTATACATATCTATCCTGATAAAGGGATGATTGTTTTACGTTGTATTACAATGTTTTAGGTATTGTTATTTACGATTTTGACATTTAATAATAGTAATTTCACTTACACTAATTAATCGTAAGATAAATATAATATAATTTATCAGCATGGTAGATAACTTACCTGCGAGAATGTAAGTGCGTGCTCCTATTTTACCATGCCTCCTTCTGCTAGGGGACAAACTCCTTCTATTACCTCTACTTCATAGCGATCACGACCCCTCTGTCAAGAGTGTACCGGATAGAAAGAAGAAGCCATGATTGTTTTTGTTAGCGATGCAACCGCCTCCCCGCGACCCCGCGTCCCCTCTACACCTAATTTTGTATTAGTTTTAAGCTCATATTTTAAACCATTAAAGTCAGTTGTTACCCTGCTTCAAACAAAGAGTTTTATTTAAACATCACCAAACAAAAACCGCCACCGAACTTAACTGGCGCAGTCTGTATGATCGCGTCGATAAATTATCACTAAAAGTCTTCTTAAAATTACGGACCGTGGAATATTATCGGAATATCGGCGACCTATTTCTAAAATCGAATGGGAATACCGTGACGCGATCAAACGCGATTTAAGCATATCCAACAACCACCAACGAACTTCACTTTAGGCTAAATGAATTTACATGCTTATAAGTTTTAAATATTAAACAAACTATTTTTTTTAATGGCTCTGGCACGATTTGCGCATTAGCCAGCGTCAAGTATAGGATTTTTTTCATTATTCTTGCTTGTCTTTTTTTTTTGTCCGTGTCCTCCATGTACGGTTTAAGCACTCGCCCGGTACCGCACAACTCTCCCAAAGGCCGAGAACAAATTTTAAATTAAATTAAAAAATGCCCTCGAACCGGGAATCGAACCCGGTACCCCTCACCTAGCTGCCACTTAATAAGACCGCTAGGCTATGAGGCCCCTCAAACTACTTTTTTAATTTAAATGATTTCAGATGACATTATAATGTTTGAATATGTTTTTGCGATGTATAGATTTTTATAAGAGTGTAGATTAATAGTTAGTAATAAAAGTTTTCTCTTTACTAATACCAAAAACAATAGAAGCGAGGCGTAGCAAAGTTTGACAAATTACGATTTGAATACGATTATGTATAAATATTCCGTTCACAGTTCCCGCATAGCTACGCTCGCCAAAACAGCCCGAGCTGAGCTGTCAAGGTCCTACAGGCTAACAGCGAGATTTCATTAAAAAATTCTCTGACCGTGGACACTGTGGCATTCATGTAAGTTGGCTGCTCAGTCATCGTGCCAAGCTCTTTGCGTTTTTGAAGTGAAACTTCTTTAGGTACATGAAGGTAATTTTTTTACGGATTAAACGCAATAATAATACTAGCGTCACGAAGATATGCAGCGTTTTTGTCGAAGAAAAGGAAGATACCGATTGAGAGAGAGTGAGAAGGGTGATTCACCTTCTAGAAATTCTATTTTTGAAATTAAAATTTCGTAAAGAGAATTTATGAAATATTAGTATTTTATATTTTAATGCAAAATAATTTGTTCTTAATTCAATAAATTAGTTAATTTTGTAGGTGGAAATTAATATGGCAACTTGAAGCTTCCATAATAGCTAAAGGAAAATGATTATGAACTTGCTGCGTCTCAGCTCTGTCTTCGACCGCCTTTACATTGATGTCTTTGAATATCAGCGTTAGTAAATGTATTTAATTATCTCCCAAGAAGAAACAGACCACGGAACCTACTAGTGCTTCCAAAGGACTATTGGATTTTTAAAGCCTTAATAGCCTTTTAGTTCGCGAAAGAGTTTATACGTTATTGGGTTTTTATAGAACATGTGTATTCAGATTTCATATGAACATTGACCAACTGCTGATACGGCTCACGTGTATTCCAAACCTTAGCAGCTGTAGAGTAATTTTAACTATATTTTATTTGAATATCTCACATATTTATCTAGTGCAGCTTGCTCATACATACATTACATATACTATATAGATACTCCTGACATTCAATACATATAAATTTTAAACACATAATTCATTGTCCACTGGCTAGCAAGCTGTACAATGTGGAAAATGGGAGGCTCATCTGATGTTAAGTGACACTGCCGCCCGGACATACACTGCTGAACGCTTACAACTGTGTTGCCGGCCTTTTAAGAATTGGTTTATATATTTTTTTTATGTTACAGAAGCCATACGGGCAGCAGGCTCACCTGTTAAGTGATATCGCCGCCCATGGACACTCGCACTGCCAGAAGCGCGCTGCCGGCCTCTTGAGAATTGGTACGCTCTTTTCTTGAAGGACCCCAAGTCGAATTGGTTTGGAAATACTTCAGCTGGTTCCACATACCTAGTGCCTTAAAAACGCTTAGTTGTGGAACGACGGACGTCGAGTTGATATGAATGGAATTTTCCATTCTGCCTCGACGGCCGATGATAAAAATCAGTTCATGTATTTATCCGAACAACTCTGAACACTCTCCGTGGTAAATGATCGGTAGAAGATGCAGAGAGATCCCACATCTCTACGCAACGCCAAGTGATCAAGCCGCTCGGAAAGTGACTGGTCTTTTGTTGAATACGGTCAAGTGGAAGGAGCTGCTAAATAACTAATCAGCTATACCATATAATGCCTTAATTCCATACATATATTATCTATCCTATTTATATATTGACATTTATATTATTGCTTTTAGCAAATATTATATATATAAAATTCTAGTGTCACAATGTTCGTTTCTATACTCCTCCGAAACGGCTCGACCGAATCTTATGATTTTTCTTGCATACTCAGTAAGTCTCAGAATCGACTATCCATCTTTCTAACCCCTAAGTGATAAGGGGTGTCCTATGCAAAAAAAAATATTTTGGAGAAATTTGTTTTTGTTTTTTTATGATACAGCAAATATACACACAAACGCTAATTTTCACCTTTCTACGATCAACCCCTATTTTTTATTATTATACATAGTTATTTCTATTGAACAAAAAATGTTTCCTAGAAATAATATGCCATGTATACAAACGTTTGCCGGTTCAGCTAGTACATTATAATATTTTTATTATTATTGACATTAGAATCAACAGCCTAGATATTGCATACAAAACAAAAACACCGACAATCATTATAAATCGTTAGCACAGTGAATCATTATGTTAGTTTATTGATTTATTTTTATTTGCTCAGCACCACAGTGTAACACAAATCAGTTGTGAAAATTGAATCTAAATACAAGTCTAAATAGATCGAGTTTTATATCACTAAAATCCATATTTTATCGTACCTAAAGAATCACACATGAATGAAATTAGAATAATTAATATAGATAAAAAACAAGGGTTTCCACACTATCCGTTAAGTGGACTTTTCTCTATCTACCTCGTAACTGAATAGGAATTTAGTATCCACAGGTAATATACTACCAAACCACGCCATAAACTCCCTGTCTTTTTAAATCAGTTTAATAAAACACTACAGTTGTTTTTTTTTTTTCATTAAAAAAATAATGAACGAATTCTTTAAGGTGACGTAAATGATGATAGTCATTTGTCGGAGTCTTAGGCGTATTTCTAAATTTATTATTATGTATATAAAACACACTAGCAGCGCTGATGCGCGCGTATATTGAGATTTGGAGAAACTATCCAATCTATTTTTAAAGGAGTTCAAAGATGGTGCACTGATTAGACTTTTCGAAAGCCTATTCCAGTCGGCCACAACTCGTGTAATGTGTCACAATCCTGTCTTGAGCTGTCTACAATATCAAACTGCATAGAGATTTTTCTTTGATAGAATGCGTGAATTATCTGAAGTACAAAATTTTCGTTAAGTCGAATAGACGACCATAGCAAAAGTGTATTTTTAGTGTATTTTGAAGATAGTTCACGGTATTATTTGATTTCCTCACTAACTGTTAGTTAACTGTGTCTAAATTAACAGTATGCAGGTGGGGTTTTATGTGTTTAACTACCTGAGTAATGGCCAGGAAACTTATGATGCACTGGCTAGGATGAAATTTATATAGGACCATTATTAATATCCTAAGAGGATTTCCACTTACATATTTTACGCTTTATGAGGAAAAACTTTTTCTCAATACTTCAGTAGTAATCGTAGGTATTTATAGCATTAATAAATTAATTTGTATAAAGCCCCTTTATTCATGATGCATGAGAGAAGAACATTTCTGTTAAAATTTTTAGATTTTTTCAAACCAGATTATTCTTCTGTCACACGCCAAGTCAATGTTTGGGTGAAAGATATAGTAATGTCCTTACAATTTCTTTATAAGAAAGAAATATCCAGTAACCGGACCCGCTGTCTACCGTATGCCGACACCGAATTATATAATACTTCGGCCACACAATGCGCAGAGGCGACGAGAACTTGGAGAAACTGATCGTGATAACACAGAAGGCAAAAGATTACGTGGACGTTCACCAACACACAATGAATATTTGAATACAATCAAAAGTTGTAATTAAATATGTGTATTATGCCATACAGTTTGACAACAATTATAAATAACTAAACTGTTAAGCTATAGTATAGATTTTATCGCGGGCTTTGAGCGCGGCGACCGAATCAAGAAATTCCGTAACGAAATAAACCTAACACACGATGGCGTAATATAGGTGCGGCCAATACACGTTAGAGCGGGACAGAACGCATAATTTTAATAATATGGCATTTAAATGCCTATTTTTTATGGCAGATTGTGCGGATTTTTTTATATTTAATCAATCTGAATGTACCATTTTTAATATTTATTTATTTAGAGTTTTATGGATATAAACAAAAAGTATAACGCTGAACTGAGGTAGAAGGTAGAACTATCTCCGCATCGATCAATTACATTCGAAATAAGAGCATTTCTTATCAATAATGGATGAATCACTACACCACGGACGGTGTAAGATGGCTTTCATACCTCGAAATGTGTTCAACGGATAAAATGTTTTGTTACCACTTCTATGTACTATGTGTAAATTTTCCCATATGAGGTGGTGTGTGATCAGCCCATCGCGGTGCCGTTACCTTAACCAAAAGTGATAGTAATTCTAAATGAAATATTTGTATGCAATTTAGATGTTCACTTATTGTAGCCCTAATGCCGTTTTGGAAACGAGCAGTACGTGACAACATTGATGTCGGCTTGCTCAAGAGAAGATAACCCAGATATGGTTTTGGATATACGATATTGGGTCTTATTAAAAATAAAAAACAGTGGCGGAGAGTTTATTGCCAGTTCTTCTCTTCCGCTCTACGCCCTTGATTTGAGAACTGGCAGGAAATGTAAAATTATAAGCATTTCATATATATTTATTTTTTGACGTTCATCATGAAAAAATGATTTTTGAATTTGAATTTATTCTAATGATTATATCTAGCAGCAGCTCCTCTTTCGCTTTCCAAGTGGCCTCCTCCACTCTTCATTCACTTTCATTGCCCACGACAAGACGCCATAAATTTCCCATCATGTTTGTGAATATGTCGTCACAACACTTATATGGTCGTACTACCACACTTTCCCCTACACCATTCTGTCACTGGACCTATTATAACTTGCCCAGTCCACTTCCATTTCATCTTCTTAATAGTCGCTTGAATGTCTCTATTGTATAGTGTCTAAAATCCTGTTTTCTCCATCTATTTCGACCTTGCTCCTTTCCATTGCATGTATTATTTTTAAATAAGAAATGCCAAGATCGCGTGAGCCAGTTACAATGGCTCTATAAACATTTTCACACTGTTCAATCAATCGATTGGAATGACCCGCCTCTCGTTACATTCACTAAATATAAATCTATAATTGCTTTTTCGAATTTAATATAATGTTATAAAGTGTGAAAGCTTTAAGCCAAGATTATTTTTATTAAAATACCTTATAAATCGCAATGCGCCTTTTTTAAGGTTGATTAAGTTTTTAGTTATATATCAGAGTCTTTCCTCCTTTGATTTTGTTCCCTTTTTAATAGAGACTTGAGCTGTAGGGTGCAAGTGCACAGGCGCTAATTAAATATTTAAGTTGGCGCCTGGTAAATAGTACCGGGACCCCAGGGCTAGTGGTTTCCTCGCTCAACGAATAGGTATCGCACTACAGCTGCCAGCATTAAAGGTACACTGCCAGTCTTTTTGAATTTATTGTATTTTCTATTTATCATTTTTTTATTACTGAAGTTATACTTATTTAGGCACGTTATGAAAAATTTATGAGAGTGAAATTTTACGATGCGCGCGCACCGTGACACAAAATTAACAGAATGAAGTTGCCCACGGAAGATGCTACAGCATTGGAAATAATTTAAAAACAACATTCGAATAATAATAGAATTTATGTTACATTTAATGTAAAAGAATTATAATGAATATTTATTTATTTAATTTTTCAAATGTAAACTGAACTTTATTGACTATAATGACTCCTTTTCCAGTCTTTGATTATTTAATTGTAATTAATTATTTGCATGCAATCAAAAACTATTTTTAATATTGCCAAAGAAGTATAACTTCTTACACGCGTACATAAGTACACGCACCATTTTTTTTTTTCTAGGTTAACAATATTGTGAATACTCTATATTTGTATATGGTATATTTTAGGGATTTCTACAGTAGTAGACTATTTAATATTAACTTTTTTTAAACAAAGCTAAGACTGAATATGTCGACTTATATTGTAGGCTCTAGAACAACAAGATTTGAAAATTCTTTTACCATTAGAATCCTTTTTTTAATGATGTGAAAATGCGCTAATATATAATGCGTTAAAATATGTATGCGTGGCACGTGAATTTTTTTTGTTGTTTTTTTTACTTGTAACATATTTACCTCCAGTATTCAAAACACTGGAGACTTTATTTAGCCAAGCACCGTTTCATTTGCTACCATTTCGACTTACAGAATTTTTTGACCCAACATACAAACTCTAGCACATACGGTCGCTTATTAGACTTAATTTTTTTTTCTAACGTAAAGATCTCTTTATTTAACGACAAAACTAACTTGTTATCGAACGCATAAACATAAGCCAATAGCTGACAGACTTCGACAGTTAATGTTTACATACACAATTTAAATTTTGTTTCCAAAACGATAACTATTTAATTTGCCATATAACGCTGAAGCTTGGATCTTTAAACTATTTTATTTCAAGACAATGTTAATAAGTAGAACGTTTTATCAAAGTTCAGTGTAAAAATGTTACAAAAGCAGCTGTTACACGAGCTGGAACATTCTTTATTCTCGGTGGAATTGTTCGCGGCTCTGCATTTACCTGTGTGACTTAGATCTACGATAGCGTGGAGAAGGATACATATTTAATCGAAGAAACATTTTTGATCATTGCTATAGTTTTTTCTTTCAATTATTATTTATAATAACTTTAAAGTATAACACTTTAAACGACTTAAAAAAAAAAGAAAATTTGACATGATTTTTGGGTGTAATAGATCTTTATATCATATCTAATTAAGATTTTTTACAAAACTTTAATAAAGTATCTAATATTAATAAAAAAATGACACGTCTTAGTACAATTTGTTTTATATTATATTATTATTAAAAGGGGATTTTTTTTAACTTTATGTTCACTCCCAGTCCCCACAGGGGTGACAGTATTCTGCTATCAAGTTATTAGACCTCATGCTATATAAAATCCACACCCTGCAGCTACCAAAGCGTCCAAGTATTTCATAGTTTGAGGTTTCTATTATCAATGGTCAACTCAAAATTCATACAAAACTCAACGTGCTATAAATGAGTTCTAACGGAAACTATAGACCGAACAAAGTGGAGAGATGACACAAGCAAGGCATTAGGCATCTGACAGTGACACGAACTTCAGCAATGAACTGACTAAGAAGAGTTTCCGTCAGTAAGCTAATATAAAAACAATTAAAACATTTCGTCATTCTTTCATACAAAAAAAGTATTTTTTTATACAAAACAGAAGCATGTCGTGTTCGTATATCAAATCAAATCAAAATACGTTTATTTAATTTAGATGCGTCTTAGGGCATGCTTATAAATGTCAAAAACGTTTACAAAATTCGCGAAAGAGCAAGACTACGCCATCCGTTCGCAAAACTACCAGGAGGCCTTGTTCTGAGAAGAACGGGCAAGAAACTGAGCCAGTTTTACCCTCCCTCTACATTACAATTATTCAAAGGAAAATGTTGTAAACCACAACGTCATTAAAGTTACATAAGTAAAAAAAAATATTAAAAAATCTGTTCTGTGATTTACCACATTCACCATTACAGACAAATCAAATTATAAGAATATAATTACAACTATTGCCAAGCGTTTTTATCTTTCAGGTAGTCAGTAGTAACCTTTACACGTTAAGGTGATATTTTTCGATATGTGTTTTGAATCTGTGTAAAGGCAGTTCCAATATTTCACTAGGAATCATGTTATAGCAGCGTATACTTAGGCCCATATACATTTAGCTATATTATTATCCTTACAATTCTTCTGATTACATTCGAGAACAGAATTAAATAGAATCGAATTAATTAAGAGAAAGTAAGCCTCATCCAATTGTATACGCTTTGGTGTTTCCGTATTCAATTTGACTACAAGTAATTCTTTCTACAAATGTGAAAATAATTGAGGTAATCATTGTTTGTTTACCCAAAATAGACCTTTGTCGAATAAATGTTTTTAAATTGCAGTTTGTTTAATAGATATAATGAATACTGTATTAGTTATAATCAATCATGGATGATTTAGTTAGATAATTCTCGTAACGATGATTAATTTACATTGTTTATACCCTGAACGCGCTACCGAAGTTATTCCTACTAAGGATATATAGAACTTCTCCACCTTATGGTGCACTCAGGCCAGTCAGGGATTTTTGGAGATTCCTTTTAGGGTGGAGGAGCTATTCACCAACCTTCCTACACATACTTGATCATTCTCGTGAACGCTACTTGTGGTGACTGGTCGAACTTCAATTCGTGTATGCGGTGATGTTAGTTATTTCGACTATACATATGCGTGTTGTTCCCACGAGAATGTAAGTGCGTGCGCCTATTCCACCATGCCTACTGCTGATAGAAGACAACTCTTTGTTTTTAATTATTAATTATATAATAATAATAACAATTAATTACTACTAGCGTAATGGTTGCAGATCCTTACAAATATTGTATAAAACAAAAACATGGTGATTAAAAAGAGTGGGGCACTGCCGAGTATCGAACCTACGACCTCAGAGTTGAGAGTCACTCGCTGAAGCCACTAGGTCAACACTGCTCAAAAAAAGATTTTCTTTGTTTTATATTAAAAAATTCACAGTGCTATAATATAAACCTTTAAAATTACACTTTTGCTGCAAACAGTTTAAATAAAATAACTATTAATGTCAATGGTCTCACGCATTTTTCACATTAATGTCGATTTCAATTTAACTATGGGAATATTATAATAGCCTATAATTTGTCAACTATTGTTATGTTTGGAAAACAACGTAACGAAAATGTTTGTTTCAATTTATATTCCTCGGGTAAAAAAGCATATCATTTAATAAATTTTTATAAAATATTTCGAATTTGTACACAAAGGGAGCCTGCGATACACTATTGCTAAATACATTATTATTTAGGTATGTCCGCATTAACTGTACGTTTATGCCAAAATGTTTAAAAAATCCACTCGTGCGAAGCCGGGACGGGCCTCTAGTATCTAATAGACTATCTATTTGTTTTATAAATTAATACAATATTTCTATTACGCGTAAAAAATATCTGTGAAAGATAAACTTCTCAAGAAACAATATATCAAAAGCCTATACGAAATGCAATCAACTGTACTCCATAAATTCATATTTTCTGAAATAGCAACGAAATAAATGGGAAATGACTTTCTAACCCACATCAAAATAGTCACAACCAGAACCTATTTCCGAGTGCGGACGCCACCTGGGGGGCTCTTTTGACCCCATTCATATGCTAATGTAACAAGTACATTTGCTTTGCCGCCATTCAGTCTTCGATCCTCGGCATTCTGGTGTCTCATACACTTGATTTACGATTCGCGTAGGTTGAATTTTTTCCATTGTTTGTGGTTTATCGAGTGTAGAAGTCATACTATTCTACCATCCTTTATATATATTGTATGAAGTTTCTAAGTTAAGGGACATTCGTGTGTACGAGCCAAGGCTGTATTACTCAGGATTTTTTAGTTTTAGAGTGGCGATTACCTCAATCGGAGATACGCCCCGAATGTATAGCCAGACGCAGGCACTCTCAGCATTTTATAAGCTGAGCATCGTTTTTAACTAAGTATTTATTTATCTAGCATTAATTTTTCCTTTGTAATCTTTTTCTTCTTCGTAACTTTCATTACTGAAGGTACTTGCTGCCTCCGCCAAACTCTATCCTTAGCTTGTCTCAGGTCATTAGAGATTTTGAGAGCCATAATTGACTTAATTTTTATTTATGAATTTATTTTCTTTATCTATTGATACGAGTGATAATAAATAGTGAAAATTATTTTTTACGTCTCGTTTTCAGTATCGGTTAAGCCCTCATCGTTCACTGAGTTTTATATCATGAGATACTTATAAATTATGTTAATATTGAGTACTACATAAGAACTAAATCTTAACAAATATATTCTTGAAATCAAATATCCTATCGCCAAATGAACACAGTTTTAAAATATAAAGGAAACACATATGTTTAAATAAATATCGTAGTAGACTCTTGTACGTGTGTGTGTCTCATCTAAAACATAAATGTTGTTTGTATTCTGTTTCACAGTAAAGCTGTGACTGAGACATTTGTTAATTTTTAAATACTTTAGTAGCAAACAAATTTATCCGACAAGAATCGAACCTACGAACTCTGAAATGCATGTATTAACGACTAAATAACGAGGGCGGTTAACTGTCAACATCCACTTAAGAGGAAATAATGTTGCCATCATAATGAAATTAGTTGGTCATTTTTCTGTTCATAACTATCTAACAGTGATTTCTACGTATCCGGTGGAATCAGTAATTGGTGATGTTTGTGATTCATATTTATTTATTTCGTTCTACTACAGTTAATTTAAATAATACAGTAAAAATCTGTTATAACGACATCGAAGGGACTACCTACTCATATTTGGTCGTAAAAACCGATGAAGTTGGTGTTAAGAACCTAATAAAAGAATTTAGCCGGGACCTTTGGTTTTGGTCAATATAACCGGTTTGTCTAAACGATGTTGATATAAATGACTGGAATAAAAAACAATTATACTAAAGATATTGCCAAATGTGGAATACATTTTATATACAAAATGCATCAAACATATACGACCTACAAAAAAAATATTAATACATTTAACAAAGTAATTACCTAATTCGGCTGTGTTGTGTGAAAGTCAGGGTATGTAGGTGGGGGTGTGTGCTCATGATGCAGGTTATTTAGGGCTGGATATTCATAATTAGTAGTCTTAGAAGTAGTAGTTGGGCATAAAAGTAACGGAGACGAGTTTGAAGGGAATAATGCTCAATAGGTTAAGGGGCATCTTTTTGGGATTTGCTATAAGGGTCATGCAAAAAGTTGTCAAAAGAAATAGTTATATAGTAATAGAAAGTAAACATGCGGGTTACCAGTACCATTTATGTAAGATTTTTAACACCTCTGACGACTACATAGTCGGGGAATTATCTGAAAAATATTAAAAAAAAAAAAGAAGAAGAAGTAGTAGTTAGAATATCCATCCATCCATCCGAATTATGTAAAGGCGTGCATTTTCATATATTTTTTTTAATATTGTGATATATATCTATATTTTATATATTAAGAACAATGTTGGCCTTATGCCCTGAGTGTGCAATCCTCAATTCTGAAATCGAGAACGGTCCGGTGAAGAGAAACATTATGCGGAAACTGGCATCGACAGCGTATTAAAAAAATATAACAAATAGATTATTAAATCTGTTTAATTTGTGCCTTTGCAAGTTTGTGAGCGCGAAAAACCCAATACTAATATTAATATAAAACCCTTAGTATATAATATATAAAAGATACGAACACATAATTAAATAATGAAAGGAATCGTTCCGTCGCTGCGAGAATCGATTTCCTTTGAGCCTTGTATGAGACAAACTTCAGGAACACGCTCGTGAATACTAATTTCTTCTAATACCTGTAATTAGTGGATTAGTCCCTTGTGACTTAGAAGACCCTAATTTGAACCTGCCGAGGTCATCCGGACCAATATTCAATTACATACACCGATATCACGCTTCAGGCATTCTCAGAATATTCACTGTTAATTGACATCCGAATCTCGCCCAAACTACGCGAACATAAAGTCTGTTTTCGCCTGTTAGAATTCGATTGGATATTCTAACATTGCTTACCAATTACTTAGATTGTCTTATGTGAGATGCAAATAGTGTTCAGTGAATTTTGGCAATTCCAGTGGTATTTTACTTTGATTCATCGGAGATCTGTGGACTCGGATGTGTGTAATTTGTAAAGGGCGGGTTGTCTATGGATTTTAAGCCACAATCCATTAAGGATTTGTTAAGATTTAGTTTTAGCTTATTATAGTATGAGGGCGAGAACGAAACATATTCGAAATTTAAATATTAATAATACAGTGGCGCTTACTGCATTTATTTGTTTCTTTGGACGTGTTTCCTTACGATTTTATAACCTTCATTGTAAAACCGAAATTTTAACTTTATATACACCCATTTTTAATTTTGTAATTTAAATATTTAATAAGCAATTTGTCTGGTCTTTCTGAACCCTTAAACGTCCATTGATATTGTCTCGTATAAACTGGATAATATTAGGGTTGTATGTAGGTCGGTATAAATGATTTACAACCCAAAGTTTTGACCTCAGATTGCATCCGTTTCTCGACCATTTAGACAAGTAAGTGATCAGCCTTTTGTGCTTAAAAAATTTCATTGATATTTGTGTTTGTAACGGTTTCCTCACGTTTGCCTTTACTCTTATAGTAAGTGCTAATTGCACATAAAAAGAAAATTAAATTGTTGTACGTGATTCGAACGCACTCAGAGATGAGGGTGACACTCGTGATTCGAACGCACGTTCTCAGAGATGAGGGTTACACTCACTAGGGCAACACTCCTCTATAAATAATTGGTGGTGAAGGTGATAAAGTCTGCAAACACCACGGTGGGATACAAAGCTTGAGCAGAAAACCAAAATGCAGCGTCCGATTGCCTCATTCGATGTTAGGATCTATATATTTTTTTCTTAAGATATATATAGATAGATACTGATAAACTCTTTATCAGTATCGAGATGTACTTCGACGTATTCATGATAACTTAGATTGTCTGTTCAATTTAGTTGTGTCTATGGCCACATCTATTCATCCTTAGGGGGTGATTTCAATTGAATGATAGAGGTTTATTAGACGAAAATGAAATAAATATTAGAAGGTTTAGTCATTGATCTTTACAACCTGCTGAAAGTCAAGTGTCTACAACCTAGATAGGGCCTCTACAAGAGAGACTTCTGTAAAAAAAATGTTATAAATTCCGACTAGTAAACACATCTTAACAATTTTTCTTTTGATATATATTTATGTTTTTTAAATATTAAAAGAATCTACATGGTTTCACAATAAATTATTGATTAAAAACACGAATAAAAAAAATTGTGCATTTGGAAAATAATTTGCCTCCATTCATTTGTTTCTCCATTCTTAAAAAATGTAATCACCTACCCCTTGAAACCTTTACGGCACTGATCTATAACTTCTAATAGCCACGTTGTCGTAACAATTTTATAAATGCATTGCGTTTATACAGACGCAGACAAAGATATAATATATAATTTATATAATATAATATATAATTTATATAATATATAATTTATATAATATATAATTTATATAATATAATATATAATACATAATTTTACAAGCATGTTGGATATGAAGCATTATAAATAAATGAAGTTTACATGCGTAAATTCGATTTATTAGAAAGACGTGGGGACGTTAGCCGAAACCTTTTGCTGTCGTGTTAGATTGGAGTACTCTCCAACCACTGAACTAGGTCATCAAGTATTTGCTTGTGAATTAGATATTTTAAGTGGTAATCTCAAGAGCATTTTAAAGTAGCCAACGGAGATGATTTATATGTAAATAAAAATGAATCGCAAAACTCGAAGATTAAAGTAGTTTTACTAGTTCATTGTACATAAAACCTTGGAAGATTTTATGAAGAAAAACATTGGAAAAATTGCACGGAGAAACCTAAAAACGAGGTTTTATTCCGGAAAAGCTAACAGTCTCTATGTCAGTCTATGGAGTAGAGGGTGCTTCAGCGTAGAGGAATCAGTCACCCACGTAGTCCTAGAATTCGTGGCTGTGGCTAACCTCTGTACAGAAATACTCGGAGCAGTGAGGTACTCTGAAAGCCTGTAAAGTGCCCAGGAGACTTCTGTGCTTCTGGAAGGAGCTAGGCTGGCTAAATTAGCCAGGACTTTACGCACAACGGAGCTAGTGAGAGTCTTAGTGCGGACTGAGTCAATCAACCTTAAACCTTTTTTCAGTCTAAGGAGGTAGCTATATGAAACATTTTCCTATTATAGGAAAATGTGTCATATAGCTACTAAAAAGGTTAGCTAAGTTCGGTCCAGCGCACTACTAATTTGATTTTGACAATTTACAAAATCTTAGATGTCTATGACGTGGTATTGCCATTCTTAAAAAACAAATGACGATGTTATTTATAACATATATTTATATTATTTTTTGCGCACAAGTAAATAGGTATAAAACCTGCTTGATTCTAAATAAGGGACATATTAAGTAAGCTTTACACAGATAAGTCACCACCCACGGGTATTCATAAATAATCATAAATAGCAGATCAAAAAGCATAGAATGGGGGCAGGCTCGTCTATAATGTTCCCAGTTAATAATGTAAGTAGTCCATTACGGGCACAGATCATACGTTTATAGAGACGTTAAGAGAGATATGGTGGAGAAATGAGAATCATTCGATTCAATCTAATTTGTTTTATTACAATTTATATTCTACTCAAATGATGCTCTCTTATGGTCTTGGTTGACACTTCGGGTTCGTGGTTCTATCAGTTCACCTCATGAAGACATACAGTGAGCTCTTACAACTTGTCCCTATCCTTCAACAACCTCCCTATGCTGTCGCGATCCGTGACCTAGGAAAGTGGAAGAAGTTGAATGTTGGAAACCTTTAGGTTGGATTGGTTGAATTAGATCTAACCTTACCTTAATTAAAAGTTTGGTGTGTATTGGTGAATCGTGAGTACTTCAAATATACGAGTATAGAAGTATGTATAGTATACAAGATATATGGTGTTAGGTGTACCTAGTAAAATTTGAATATTCGAAAAAGCAATGTCATCTAACATTTATTCCTAAAATTAATGACTAAATACGTAGCTATCAAATAAAAATCTAGTATATATATATATATGTTTGGATACACGAACATAGTGTCAAAGCATTATAGAACACTAAGACTGTTAATGAACATTACTTTAGTTTAAGCTATTCACTAGTGTTGTAGTAAATTAAGTTAATATAATATTACTTATTAGCCATAAAATTATTGTATAAAAGAAGTCGCACTATATTTTGTGAACATTATTGTAGGAAAAAAATATCTAGTTTCTGATTGCATAATGTATGGATACAAAAAATTAAAACGTAAACAAACACTAAATCTGTTCAAGCGGTATATCTTTTATGTTTCTAAGTATTCAGTTCCAATGGCATAACCTTTTAGGTCTGGGCCTCAGGATTCTGTATCTGTTCCGTATTCATTTCTTATAGGTAATTACATAGACAGGAAGTCCATTGGTGCTCGATCGAACCTACGACCCCAGAGACTTTTTTTTATAGAACAGAAGACAAGCGGGTAGGAGTCTCATCTGATGCTAAGTTATCCCGCAGCTCATGGACACTCTCCGTGCCAGAGGGGTCGCGAGTGCGTTGCCGGCCTTTTAAGAATTGGTGCGCTCATTTCTTGAAGGTTCAACTGTCCGCACGGCCGGCAACGCATCCACTAAAAATCGGTGTCCATGGTCTAAAATTACTGTTAATCATGAGTGGGGGCAAACGCGCCTAATACATAAAAAAAATAGTTTTGAAATTCATATAAATTTTTCTTTTATCTCTCTATATTCCATTACTCTATGGCAGACGTCACCGAGGTAGAACTCAAATAACCGTTAATGTGTTTACCGGTTTCACTTTTAAAATACGTTGCATTAAGTAAACAATATTTCAGTACGTGGGGTATTTCAAGTAGTTTAATTTTTAATCTCCAATTTTCATAATAGATTCCGTGAAAGCTCCTAACATCGGCTATTTCGTTTTATCTAGACCGGGCGAAAGGGTTTTATTATAAGTAGAAGTAATAATTTAATTTGTCATATAGTATATAAAATAAATAGCGACCTATCATCACAATATCATGTATATCAACAGTAGTAAAGATATATAGTGTACGAAAAGTTAAATTAATATAAAATACCTGGCATTAATATATAAGTGGGCTGATCAATTTTAAAGAAAGCATTGTTAAGTGCCCATCTCATACGTAATCCACTGTTTTGCTGGTATTAAAAAAAAATTAACAATAAGCAAAACATTCCAGTGTAATTTTTTTTTATTTTTTGTAACTATAACTATTCTAGTTTTTTTGTCGAAAATTGTCATAAATTTTAGAAAAGACCTTGTTACATATACTGTAGATATAGCATTATGTGTGTTGTAGTTGACTTCAATAAATAAATAGCTAAATTAGATAATCCAAAAACTGTACAGTAAATGTCGAATGAAAATCAATTCACTTCCGCGATAGCTTCAGAACGGCAAACTTATGCCTCGGGTATTTGCATAAGATCTTAAAACACCAATCGTCTGATCGCTACATTTTAGTCTAAAGTCAACACTGAACCACTCTGAATGAAATATTTATACAAATTATAGTATATGCGGAGGAAACAGATGAATTTGCAAATATAAATATTGTATCACTTTAGTAGTAGGATTCAGAGATCTTTCCGGATACTATGGGAGTATGTCACAGGTTGCCAGTGGGAGATTGTGGTCGTTGCCGTCTTCTCCTCAGCTCGTTTTTGGGACGCGAGGGGGTGAGGCGAGAGAATAAATCACACTCACGCACTTGCTAACTTTGAACTTCTGAGCTGTAAGGACTCGAGCGTTTTCATCATGTCAGAGTGGAGTAACGCTTTGTGTATTTTATAGAAATCAATTGGAATCCAAAATATACAGGAGTTAAAAACTATAAAAAAA
Organism: Pieris melete; assembly: GCA_963693345.1. Classification (NCBI taxonomy): domain Eukaryota; kingdom Metazoa; phylum Arthropoda; class Insecta; order Lepidoptera; family Pieridae; genus Pieris; species Pieris melete. The sequence goes on from CAVNZK010000003.1 coordinate 1,727,173, forward strand.
TAATTAATGGCGCCTTTTAGAGAACACCTATGAAAAAACAAAGCTTATATTAAATTATATTACACCCACATGAACTAATATTAATTATTTATATTAAGATAAACGCAAGATATTATAATATTGGTAGCCACATATTAATAATCATAATGTCATAATAAAAAGACCAGTTAAGATATTTATAATTGTTGTCAAAAGTTAAGGTCTACATTCTCTCCTACTACTATAAATGCACCTTGCCCTTAATTATTCCCCTTGAAAACATTACACGGCAGTAATCTATACATCTGGGAAGGCGATTAAATAGTTCGATAGATAGCGTAACAATTTTTAAAATACGCCGTATTTTAAAAAATCTTTACGGTGAATGAGCAAGTATTAAAGGCACAAAAATATAGTAATATCCATTGTTGCAAAGCCGGGGTCCAAACATACGACCACAGGGTTGAAACGCGCTTTGCCACTGACATTCTTAAGGGCTATTTTTTTTTTAATTTTTATAAAATATTGCAAAAAATATACAATTTAATTTCTATAACCAATAGATTCGTGACCTAAACTAAATAAATAAAACACACATTGCAGATTTGTATTTACGTAAAAATTACGCTACATTATATAACTACTTTACTAAACTGATTTTATTATTAATAACTGTGCTATACAGGTTATGTATTAAATTGTGCCCAGAACCGCAGTTGTATCCCATGATAATATCTATACTATTTTGATTAAGAAGTGATCATGCGCATGCTGTGGTACCGCACATCGAGTGTTGATTTATTGATACAACTTCAACGATCACGCAAGACAAGTATTATATATTTGCCATATATTTATATGGCAAATCAAGTTCAATATTTCCTAGATCATTGAGTATATTGCCTTTCCCCTATTTTACGGTAACATATTTATTGACTATTGAACAATAATTATTCAGATAGGTATAGTTATAAAAACTACAATAAAAATGTATGTAAAAAAATACACGTAAATCATAGATTTATATCGTTAGATAGGCCCTTACCGCAGTGAGACCGCGCCGTGTTGTCGCACAGTCGAAGTGAGTGACCTCACTAACCTGGGATCAGTGCACCCCTAAACACAGTGTTAGCCGGACGTGGTGTAAAGGACGTTTGCGAGCAGTTTATTGTCACAAAATGCCATCGTGTGCCTTTCTAAAGTGCAACAACAATTCTAGAAACACAAATAAAGCCAGAGGTGTAACATTTCACTCGTAAGTATTGCGATTTGATTTAAAAACTTTTATTTTTCCTTCCGCACTGTCTAAAATAACAAATTTAAATTGCGAGTGCACGAAAGAGAAAGTAGTGTTTGCAACTAATGTAGGAGAAAAAGAGATGACACATTTTTCTCAGTACATAGGTAATAACAACAGATAAGTACAATGGCAGAAACACGATTTTTAAACTACTCGTTAGTGTGCGTGTGTCGGCATTTTGTTAACGCACACATTCAAAAACAATGCCACAGTTTTTGGTGTCGGGGCCTATCTAACGATATAAATTTATGACGTAAATAATATTTTAATTTTATATAAACTGCGTCATCAAATTTATACCTTAACTTACATATTTTAACAAATTTTGGACTAAAATCAATAGGTACAGATCCAATTACAGGCTGTTTGCACTTATTAAGGCTTTCCTTGGACCCCAGCACCCACCACCTAGCCTGCGTTAACAGCCTTGGTCAGAAGGCAGTGCACTCTTTAAGCAGCCTAGAGTCTCTAGAAATGATGCTGCTGAATTCGTCATAGACTAAAAATATTTGACTCTTTGTGAATTAGCTTTAAGAACACACACATTTGTCGGTTATAAATATTATTGACTTTATATATAAATGCTGATCTACATTCCGCCTGTGTCAAGTCTTTCTTAAATCTCTTGGTAGGAATAAAGGTACCTTACACTAAAAACTAACATCTGAAAATACAAGTATTATAACTCCTCTTAATAGTATATTTTATTTATAATTTTTTCTTGTTTAAGATTGTTATATTTAATTTTCATTTTTACGGGTTACCTGGAAGAGATCGATTGCGAACTTACTAATGAAATGTCAGCAATGTATTGTTAAATTGATTTAAAACCCTAAGGCGAAAGCTCGGTCAATTCAATGGAATTTTCTTCTTGTCTTTAAAGAAAAATGTTCAGCGACACAATTTCGTCACTGAAATCCTTCACTTACACCTGCTACTGTTTTTTTATCTGATGCCTATAAGAATAACAATGTCTGTAAATAAATATATATATATACTCAACTTTTAAAATTAAAGAGTCTGATAACTACTGTTATAAATTAAACATTTTGTTATATAGAATGTGGACCATGTGAAATGTATGAACGTGACAAACGCCGTGTTAAAAAAAATATAGTACGAAGAAAATCTTGCAGAAAGGAATATATAAGACATCGCGAACCTATATTTTAGTTCTCGCTTCTAAATTTATTTAATCGCTACTTACACAAAGATTTATTCGAGCGAATACCTTACGAACTGTAAATAATTGTACCGCCATAGAATGGTAATACAAGAACAAACAAGGCATGTGCTTGTGAATGCGCATGAATTACGAAAGCGATGCCACAGACATCTCATAACAAACGTGTCGTTCCTATATCTATCTATCTATCTTTATCGCCTTAGTTTTGGTCATGTTTTGTTTTCCTATAAGACAAGGAACAGAGTAGGCTCCCTTGGTATTAGATGAAGCCCACAAAGATCTAGCAGTAGCAATTGAAATGCTAATTTTGCATAGTCCATTTATAAAATTATGCTATGGGATATGCTATTTTATTTTCTGGTATCAGTGAGCCGAGCGTTGGCAAGCTATTATAAATAAATAAATCTAAACATAATTAATATATATGAGTAAATAATTACATGAGTACAATCATAGGTATTCCCGAACCAACTATTCCTTCAAGAAAAGAGCCAATTATTAAAAGGCCGGCAATGTACTCGCGAACCATCTGTCTGTGTCCATAGGCACTTAACATCAGATGAGTCTCCTGCTCGTTTGCCCACTGTTCTTTAAAAAATAGGACTATTATAACGTTTTATTTCATTTAATGTAACCAATATCTGTTACCTTTACCTGTTTAGCTTATATTTAATAACCAAACAAAACGATAAATTATGCAACAAAAAATATCGAAAATAATTAAACTTCAACCCATCTTTTTTAGTATTCCAGTATTTCACTGCCTATATCGATTGCGTCCTTTATGTGCAGTCAAACAAAATGCATTTTTAATAATCTTTGCTCCAACATTCCACCCCAAAAGCGTGTACAAATTCAGGGAAAATATTCATTTAACTTTGCTATAGAAGTTTAACAATAGGTTTTGGGAGTCGATTTTTTTATTCAATAATAAATACTTTATTTATTTTAAGAACTGGAAAGCATTAAATCGATTTTATAAACACAAAAAGCTCAAATTTATAGCATAATATGTAAAAAAGTAAAAGCTGTAATATATTAATAATATTTTTCAACATTTATTTATTTATAAGTGATCATACTACACATATTATCTATATATATAAAAATGAAACCCGTTTTCCGTTGTCACGACATAACATGAAAACGGCTTGACCGATTTGTCTGATTTTTTTCTATAATATTCCTTGAAGTACGAGGATGGTTCTTACGGAGAGAAAAATTAAAAAAAAAATGAGTGAACAAGTCTCAAAACAGCTTTTCTAAATTCCCATAGTTTCGTAATAATACTTAAAAGTCAATTTGAACTTTTATACCATAGCATAAAGTTCAAGTGTTAGTGGAGGGGTTCCGGGAAGGTAAATTTTGATTTTTTGACATAATGTATTTGTTGTATTATCAACTTTCTTTTTTTTATCATACTAGCTAGACCGGTGTCCCGAATAGCAGAATAAGTATTTTAAACAAATAAAGAATCGACTGTTAGGCGGTACGATGTTCGCCAGGCCAGCTAGTACTATATAAAAATAAAACACTTAGACACTATATAAAGCCAAACATTGCATCGATAAACAAAATATACGAAACAGAAAATATATGTCAATTACATGAATAGCTAAAAAAAAGAAAACTGAATTTAAGCATACAAACACTACTTAAACAAACTACTATTTAATATAAAGAAATTGTTATTACATACTACTAAATAAAGTCAAAGTAAACCCGCTTCTTAAAATATTTCTTCACATCCTCTTTGGTATGACGAAAAATGTCAAAACCTTCCTAAATTGTACTGTAGTTAGCTAAAATCCGAATCATTTAATTTTTTGAGTTGGCGCCTGATAGATATGGTACCAGTGACCTCAGAGCTGGTGCTTTCGTCGCTCAACGAATAAGTATCGCAATACAGCGAAGAAATGCTGCCAGCATTGTACACTGTCACAGAGACCAAAGTTTTTAAATTCTTTTTAATTTTTTATTTATCCACTCTTTCTTATTATGATTACTATGTAAGTTAAAAATATTATAAATGCTATATATTTGTATGTTGGAAATAAATGTGAATAAATTTATTAAAAACCGAAACTTATTCTCATCACGCATTAGTTGGTCATGAAATCTTCTTGTTATTATTATAAACTCTTATCAAATTAGACAACGCGCAAGTCATTGCATTTTTAATATTAATTATCCAGTTATTTTTAGCGCAATCTTTGAAAACGTTTACAGCTTAAACCGATTTTAAGGATAGATTTAAACTCAATTTTCTCATCTTAGTTATTTATCTACGATAAGACGCCATTCCGCTCCGAGCTCTATCATTAGTCACAGTTTTGTTCTTATTCACAACTTTGATAGCAATCTTGAGTAATGAATTGTCAATACTAGGCTTTTAACTATACTATAAACAATAAATTAAATCTAGAGCACTAGTGGTGATTCTCTTCTTTTTTTTACAGTCCGAGACAGACGGGCAGGAGGCTCACCTGATGTAAAGTGATAACGCCGCCCATGGACACTCGCTTTGCCAGAAGGCTCGCAAGAGCGCTGCCGGCCTTTTAAGTATTGGTACGCTCTTTTCTTGAAGGACCCTAAGTCGAATTGGTTCGGAAATACTTCAGTGGGCAGCTGGTTCCATATAGTGGTAGTGCAAACATCTTTAGCGTATTTATATTTGCAAGATTTTCGGATGCGGATAGGGATGGCCTTAAAGGCAGTCCCGTAGGCCCTTTTTAGTGCGTTGCCGGCCTTTGATGAAGGGGTTTCCTCTCTTTATAAACAATCATATTTACCAGAGAAGATATCCACCGAGAGTAAATATAAATCCAAAAACTTGAAGTGGGTTAAAACCATGTTTGTCTTAAAGCATTTTCATGGCGAACAGTTCTGATATGCATATTTCCATACATTGAGGTAAGTATCAGGAGGCCTTCTCAATCACTCTTGTCTTGGATCATAATTACTTGAATAGATGATTTCAAGTCCTCATCAATCACCTGGAATCAGCGAGTTGGAATCAATGATCCCGATTGGAATTGTACTGAATAATATATTAGTTTTGCTTGCAATTAGGTGCTGATGAATTGGCTTTGTAATAAAAGATGTAATTAATTATTTGTACTTAAAATGATTACCAATATATGCTGCACAAGCGACTGTTCGGGGTATTTGTTGTGTTTCCCCAAGGACGTTTGTACGGAATAAGTTTAAGGAATTAAGTATGACACTAAAACTCCCAAGTGAAATTAATTATCACTGAATAAATTCAAGACTTTAAACGTAAATTAATCAACTTTTTATAAATTTGACGATTATTTCATTGATCCTTATCCTTGGGATTGATTTGCTCCAGTTCAAACAATTTGTATGACCCAAAACTTAGCAATTAAAAAGAGTGGCGGCAAGTTTCTTTCCAGTTCTTCTTGCCCACTACGCCCTTGACTTGCGAACTGGTAGTAAGTGTAAATTTAGAATCAATGTAACAACTTTTCTGTTGACGTTCATAAGTGTACTTGTTTACCTATATGAATAAAGTTATTGTGAGTGTAAGGAGAAATATGGTCACCACAGTCATCCGTAGTTAAATTTTGTATAATAAGATCGAATAGTGTAAGGTAAGTTTCATTACACAAAGAATTTATTTCTATCCCAGGCCCCAGGAGCGAAGAACAGATAATATATTTCCCTGCCTTGTAAAACAGCTAGAAACAATGTACCAGCCCTAACCCGAGCATAATTTCAAATTCCGAACGACCATTGTTGTCGCCTTCGAGTTTATTTCCTAAGATTGCCATGACCATTTAAAATACTGTTTTATTGAATTAAAACGCTAGTAACTTGCGAAATAGGTGATGCAGTTAAGAATAGTAGAATATTGTCACAGGCGAAAACTCCACACTTGGTGGCGCTATACAGGGCGTCCCAAGACTATGGGACATTAAGGGAAAGTACCTTGAATATCGTAGATAGGAAATTTTGTTGAAAGAAGGTTTTATTTTGAAAAGTAAGTATTACTGCATTCAATGATATTTTAAAAATTACTTGTCTCGTCTTGGAATCGAACCGACTCAAATGGGGAAAAAACACCACTATTATTAATAATTTTATTTATCTCACATTAAATATACCTTAATATTTGTAACCAACATTACATATATTAATAAGTTAGGTAATTTCTGTAGGTACAACTGTGTTACGGTAGAGAGACTTGTAGTCAAGAAACCACCAAAAATATTATTTTAGCAATACAAAAACCAAAGCAACATAAGTAAGAATACAACAAAGAAAAACAAATAGGAACAAAGTCATTAATGCCGGAGGCAGTAAAATAATTATATATGTATAAGTATGTAAATACATAAGGAAAAAGAAAAATTATATTTTGCTTGATTTACGGACTACAGACTGTGGCATATTACCTCTGATACAATATATATCAATACTATTTACCTTAAATAGTATTGATATATATTGTTGATTAATCGTACATTTTCGCTTGTCCTTTTGAATTTTATTTCCAGCCAGGCCATAATCACTGAACCGCGTAACAATTCTGATTGGTTTTCAAACCCATGCGCCTCATACAAATTCATAAACGAAATAAAATCCAATTCCTATCTCAATCAAAACAAAGGCACTTCCAAAAAATTAAAAAAATCCAGCACAAAGATTTCACGCACAATAAACGCCGGTTTTAACCAACGCTGACGCGTCGCGCCAAAACCTATTCTGATTTTGAAAACGGCTCCCACGAGCAAACAGAGCAAAAAAGCGATATCGCGGATTCGTGTTGATGCAGAATATTTTTAGTAGTAATATACAATACAAACGCTTTCCTCTCTAGATCATTTAAATAATTGGTGAAAATGTTAGAATCATATTGACAAACTAAAACGTGTGGGGAATGGTTTATTATTTAACATTTTATAATTATCTTGTAGTGGTTCGTTATGTTACACTTGCCAGCAAAGCTTAGGGCTTAAATCCCATCAATGTACTGAACCTAAATAATATTTTGATTCCGTCGAAATATAATATAAGATTATTTAAATTAAATTATTGAAAAGTGCTAGAAAGCGTCCGTTTGCATCGCATTTTTAACCAAACATTAGAACATTTAAGAAATTTTTAGGACTGCGTAACGCAAATAATTTAAAATCTTTTAGGTACTAATCTTATCATTCAGTTTAGTTATATAACGCAAATTTTTTCTAGTTGTTAATTTTACGACCGTTGAACGGTACTTAACTATTTAAATATTTATTTGGTACGCTCATAGTTCTTATAATATATTTTTAGTAATAGAAAATAGGCAAATTTTTTTACTTATTTTTTATATACTCCTAGATAGATATAATTGTGAAGTTTGTTGGCCGAACTACTTTGCCGTCATATAGCTTTTAACTAGTACGGAGGGTAGGTGTTAAATTTCTGGATACTGGAACAGCTAGCCGATACATAATAGAATGTTTAATTAGAATGTTACAAAATTGTTTCACATAATGTAAGCTTTTGACGAAATAAAACAAATTTTACTTTTTGAAGTTATATTTCTTTAGGCGCGTTATGAAAAATTGATGAGAGTGAAATTTTACGATGCACGCGCACCGTGACACAAAGTTAATAGAACAAAGTTGCTCACGGAAGATGCTACGGCATTGGACATAATTTCAAAACAACATTCGAATAATAATACAATTTATGTTACACTTAATGTAAGAGAATAATAATAAATATTTATTTATTTAATTTTTCAAATGTAAACTGAAGTTTATTGACTTTAATGACTTCTTTTCCAGTCTTTGATTATATAATTGTAATTAATTATTTGCATGCACTCAAAAACTATTTTTAATAATGCCAAAGAAGTATAACTTCTAACGCGCGTACATAAGTACACGCACCCTTTTTTTTCTATCGCATTAGTTTTATTGTATTGAAACATAACAATTATATTGAAATAATAAAATAAAAATATAAGATATATTGCTAGGACATAAAAATAAACGTACATTAATCTGTATAACGTATGTGCTACAGCGAAGCACGTTTTGCGGTTGTCCAACTGTTCGGATCATTCTCGGGCGTTGAACCGCGGCTGCGATGGGTTTTTATTTTTGACAAGTGCCATCGATACGCACCGGCCATTGTTCTCAGTCCGCCATGACGGCTTGTTATTTTGAAGATCTGCACTTCGTTGAGTTACTGCACTCGCCGAAAGGGTTTGATACGCAATATATTCTGTTGACCCGAGCTAATTAGGGAAACTCAAAACTTCAAAGAGTTGACTAACATTTAACATATTTTCTCAAAGCTAGGTGCGATTATGCTATACATAGGTAGATTCGAGTCCTCGTAGGGCATTTCTGAATCTGCTTCATGATACTTTTTAAATCTAATAGGTAAGTAGGTGATCAGCCTCCAGTGCCTGACACACGCCATCAACTTTTTGGGTCTAAGACATGTCGGTTTCCTCACGATGTTTTCCTTCGCGGTTCGAGCAAATGTTAAATGCGCACATAGAAAGAAAGTTCATAGGTGCACAGCCGGAGATCGAACCTACGACCTCAGGTACACTGCTCTCTTTGCAAATAAACGTACGAAATATGTATTATTATACTAATTGAACACGCAGTTCCAGTAGAAATAAGATAATGTCTGAAACGCCTTTAAATAACCCTCAACAAAATATCGCTTAGATAATCAAATAAATTATCAGCACAAAAGCTTATTTCGTCCTCACTAAATTACTGGTATCTTCATTTGAAACGATTTCTGTGTTGCGCCCAAAATCAGCATTTATCTTGGCACATAATTTATTGCGAATGTAAAAAATGTATGTGCATACTGTGTAGGCGTACATGATAAAATATAATTTATTTGTCGCCAAATTTGGTAAGTGTATTTTAGTTTCTTCAATTATATATTCAAATTTATTCACATAATTAGACTTTTCACAAGCCGTGAGACCCTTCTGGGACGCAAAGAAGCATTCAATGATATTTATAAAAACATATTAACTTTGTACAAGTTATTCTCAATATATATTTTTTTAAAGTAAGCTAGACTATGAGCAGATGTGTTGTGAGCTGTTAGGCGTTCAGAGCAAAATCTCCATCGAGACTGCTCCTCTCTTTCAACCGTGTCTATCAAGACTTAGGATTTGTCGCCTTTTTAGCCTATTTATTAGGTCCGGTATGGTTCTCAATATAAATAAAATAAAATTTTATCAATACATAATTATAATGTGTAAGATTTGGGAAGCTTTTAAATATAAAAAATCCTGTGTCAGGGTTCCCAGCTCTTCCATAAAAAAACTTAATAATAAATTCCTTAAAATATAATTTAATTACATTTTTTTTTTTATTATTTTACACAACCTTTAACGAATCTCATATATAATCAAAGGTTATACCTATATAAAAGTAAAATTTCATTTGCACATAGGCAGGTTCCAAGCACGATCTTAGAATTGAGAATCTATTAAATATATATATACATATATTTTGTTTGCCGCGCAACACTTACTATGTGGATTCAGTTGCGCATTGAAAGTATTCCGAACCAATTCGACTTAGGGTCATTTAAGAAAAGAGCGTACTAATTCTTAAAAGGCCGGCAACGCACTTGCGAGCCTTCTGCCAATGTGTCCATGGGCGGTATCACTTAACTCAAGTGAGCCTCCTGCCCGTTAGCCGAGTGTATAAAAAAATATATATGCACTGCTTACTTATTGAATTACCCTCTATATATTTCTTGTATTTAACAAGGCTAAAGAAATCATAATAAAACAAAATATGACTACAATCGTATATGAATCATCATTCAAGATGCTATCATTAAAAATGTACTAATTATAAAGCTCATTAACAAAACGCTGTATTTGCACAAAACATTCCATACCAAATCGGAAACCATTAATATACAAGAAATCAGATAATTCCGAATTTTAATTTAATATTTATTTATGAAACGTGTTCTTAACAGGTTTAAAACAATATCGAGGGAAGAAAACACTCGCTGTTAAACATTTAATTGTAAGACGAAATTCAACTTTATTGCAATACAATATGAGCTATAATCGTGTAAAATTGGTACTGAACGGTGTTATCACGTGGGCGACAATAAATTCGCGTATCAGAGATCCTTAAATATATAATTTAGATTCTTGAAATTTTCTATTTCGAATGAAATTTGATGTCATTGCTTTGACAACTAGCAATTTTGCTAATCGCTAGGCTCTGACGAGTTTGGGAGCCAAAAGAGAGATAGAGATAGAATAAAAACGAGTGTGACTGGTTCGACTCATATTAGAGTTAAAATGTCAAAAATATATTTGACATAAAACCTGGGTGTGTGCCGAGGCCAAAATTACAAAAATAATAATTACTAGTTAAATCTAGAACAAAACCGTTCTCACGAAAGTGCTACCTTTATTTTAAATTCTGGGTATCAAATGAGTATTTATCTTGTCACGTAGTTTATCTTTTTATTAATATTCTTTTCATTTAATAAAATGTTTTAGGAGCTGCTACCCGTGTTTTAGTCGGACGAGTTTCCGTCTTTATTTGACATAAGACTTTAATCAAACAAAATTATTTATGCTTCCAGCTAAACTATATCATTTGTGAAAACCGCACGAACTATAATACAAACGAATGTATGGTCTATTAGTGGGATGGGCCTTCTGCACTTAGACAAATATTTCTCGCGATATCCTTCATCCTAAAAGCTTGCACGGTTCATCAGGGCTAAGACCCGCACGCCTAACCACTAAATTGACTCAATAATATCCGCAGAACCCAGGTCTAGACAGATTCCTTTGGCTAAAATAACGCATAATGTCAGTGGTGTTTGCGGCACTGAAAACATTGGTGGGCTTTAACCGGTTTCGCATTATGCGATTCTCGTCCGCACCACGTGTTCGAAACAGAAAAAAGAAGAATCCTCCAACAATGATCGGTTTTCTATACGATAGAACCGGGGTGGCCTGGTAATCAATACAGTATTAATATACTATTAATAGACCAACCGATATGTATATCTTAATACAAATCTAGCATTTTTCATATTTTTATTTTTATAATGCCTGCTGTGTTAGCTATTACGATGTACTTCTGTAATTGTTGTTACTATAAACAACCTGAATAAGTAAAACTAAAATAACTTTAGTTTTTTAGTATTTAATGGTTGGCACCTTATGGTAAAAACAGTAATTTGTATATTTGAATAGCAGTTTTGTATTTATTTATAAGTAATCTTACTACACATATCCAAACTATAAAAGAAAATACTTAGACAACATACAAAGCCAAAACCGATTACATTGATAAACAAAATATATGAAACAGAAAACAGAGAACGACAAATGATAACTTAATCTTTTAAAAAAAAACTAAATTAATACTACTGATATTCATCGATCTTCAGAAAATTACATTCGGGCTCTTACAACATAAAAGCTTAAAATATAATTTTCAGTCTACCAGCTCATCAAAACCCTGTTTGAGTCGTTTGAAAATTCAAAAGGCAACTGAACTGAGATTGAACTACCACATTGAATATTGACAAAATATTTAATCGCCTTATTATCATGGCGGCTGACGGACAATCGTAGATTGCTATTCGATATTTTAACGAGCGGCCCACTTTAAATTTATAATTTTGCATTGAGTCGCCGATTCTTTTTTCGATTTTATACGGATTGTTTGCGGTTTTTGACCTTGAATATCTTGAGAGACACTGGATTTAATGAATGATTGAGTGATAGGGGATATATTTTTGTTTGTTAAGATATTTTTGACTTAAAATAATAATTGTATTAATAATAAGTGTTAGTAATACCAAACTACCAAAATATTTTATTGTTATGTCATATATTCACCATAGTAAGGTGATGAAGACATCGTAAAGAAAAGCAAAAGTCTAAGAACTAAGAATGATGTAAAAATCTGCGCCAAGCTGTTGTAAGATTAGTCCTGTCCCAAGGTGACATTTTGTTTTATGGAACAGGAAGCTGATGGGCAGGATGCTCACCTAATGTGAAGTGATACCGCCGCCCATGGACACTCAATTGCAGAACGCTCGCGAGTAAGAGCCCTGCCCTTTTAAAATTGGATAGATGGATGCTAGATATAATTAGATTTTTGTATGTAATTAGAAAAACATTTAAACATTTTTCCCTTGGTCCATAGGGTCCTAGCGCTATAAGGCTTTGAAGAGCTGCCAGCTACCTCGGACAAAGAATTAGTCTAGCTATTCTAAGGGGGAACGCTGCCAGTATCTTCGGAAACTTGCCTAAAGGGACTCCTTTTAATAATAAATTTTAGTTATTATATTTTAAGGTTAGTTATTGTTTTTATTAGAAAAACTACTTCATCAAGTTACTCTACTCACATGTATTGTAACTGCTTTTTATAAAAAATATGAAAATTATAATATGTTATCTGTCTAAGAGTGTTCAAATAAAGAAACAAGAATTGCGAATTCCAGACAGCATTTCTTTGTATTAGCGCACCATTCGAAAAAGCTATAACACCCACGCTTGTGGTTTATCCAATTTAGATCGAGCGTAACTAGAGATCAGAAACAATGGTATTGGTGCCATAAACAATGCGAAAGCTTTACAAAGTGTAAACCTGGCCGACATTATTACTAAACAAATCATGGTTGCCTCCATTTATAGTGTGTCGTAGCGATAAGTTGACTCAGTTACAAGGGGATTTTGAAATTAAAGCGTCGGCTAAGCAACTAATTATATCATTTCATTTATTTATTTATATAAACTCTCTTGCCTTAACATGCGACCCTAAATTGACAAAAGTGAATAAAATTTACAGACATTTTAAATAAACACGAAATTAATTAGAAAAACAAAATACATAATAAAAATACAAGAAAATATTAATTAACCAACTACTAAATGCACTAACAAATAATAGAACTTTTGCCAGTTCACTCAACGGACAATGAAAAAGGTTTGATAACCTATGTAATTCGTTAACTAAATTAATACACCGAATTATATGTGCCCTTTTTAGAAGTTTAGGTTTAGCTATATATTATATTATATTTATAAATAATTGCTGTGAAATTTCTCACCTTAAATCTGACAGAAATAATCGTATTAAATTAAAAAAATAAAATAAAAAATCTTTGTTGATGACGTGAACATGAGTTTTTTTTATACCTGATCCAATGTCGTAACGACATATTGTAAACCTCCGACATTTTCACGAATGAAGCCAGGCACATGCGTTTTTATAAATCAAGTTATTCGTTACGCCCAGACTTCATTGTCCTCGCTTTGTGGACGGAAATAAAAACAGAATACATCTACCTCTTTACAAAATGTGCACTGTATTGGAAATCATATTTTTGCAGTCCGCGATTTTAAAAAAAGACCTTATATGTCGTCTTTTGTCTTTTATGCGTCATATATTTTAAATTTCGAAATTACTCACCTGATTTTATTGGTTCTACAGTCCTTTGTTTCATATAAAGGAGTATTTTTATAGATTTCCATGCTTTTTATCTGTATTACTGAGAAATACCAGAACCAATTAAATGATCATGCAAAATGGGCCGGGGGCTGGTATGGGATGCAGCCTGGTCAGACTCACTGGCCCCTTTCCATCTACATGGAACCAACAACAGAGCTGGTGCGGCTGAAAAAGCTAAAGCATGCAAATACAAAAAAAAAATGTTGACATCACAGGAGACCGAAGAGCTGACAGCTACCTCGGACAAAGCTCTAGTCTAGCTATTCAAAGGGAAAACGCTGCCAGTATCATCGGAACCTTGCCTAAAGGGACTCCTTTTAATAATATATTTTAAGGTTAGTTATAGTTTTTTGTCTATAATAGTACAGGATAGTGTTTTAAGCGTAATTAGATTAAAATTATAAAAAGGCTAATAATGCGCTAAGTACGCTGAATTGTTCAATGACAGTTTTTTTGTACATGCAGTGCCTTTTATCGACTGAGGGTGGGGCCTTTATCCTGAGGCCGTGCATTTGAACAACGGCCATGCAACACTTGTATTTGTACACAAGTAACGCAAGCTTGTACTGAAGTCCTTCCTGTTAGAAAAATGAATTGGCACGAAATGGATACCTTATGCCTTTGAAATAAATGCCTAGCTTGTAGCGCCATTCGCTATTTTTATGAATAATTCTATTGATAACAAACATTTTATTCAATAAATTACATATACGCGTAGTGCTAAATATCACGCTATACATGTTGAAAACATTACAATACCTTTCTTATTAGTACGTCCTCGCTAATGACATAAAAAAATAAGTTTAATACCGTTTTGTTCGAGGATCTTTCTTAACACGTTTTCGCAAATAACCCTTCAAGCGCCGGTTTTATTGTGATGTGTGAAGTGTAAATGTTTAAATAAAACTTCCAAGAACACTTAAGAAAAAAATTGTTTGATTTATAAAGCTAACATTGGCAGGAAATACTTCGGCATTTGAATTAAGGAGTTGTAAAGGGGTTTTCTTTATTTGCAAACAATCTTAATTAAGAAAAATGGCGATTCATTTGTAGTAAGATATATAGTCGTTATATTTAACTTAAACTTATATTTTATTGAATTATTGCGAACTTAGAGTTAAATCATTATTATACAATTAAATATTTATTTCGTAACGTTATTTTTAGTTCTACTAATAAATAAAAATGGATAAGTAGAAAACTACAATAAATTTTAAAAGTTTGGTCCCTGTGGCAATGTAGTTAATGGTGACAGCACTTCCTCACTGTATTTCGATGTATGTATGTATTTAAATTTTTGTATTCGTTGTTCGAAGGTTTTTTAACAAAAATTTAAAAATAAAATATAATTTTTATTTAGGCTTTAATGGAAAGTGAGTGTACTGTAAATACGACTATGACTGATGTTCAATATATGACCAAACATTGATAGATTTATTGAGATGAAAGCTTTTTGTTAGAGTCTATTAACGAAATACAGTTTACCGAATTAAGGCTGTTAAATTCACCAGGCTATATACAGGCTATAATATTATTCTTTCTAGTTTAAGTTTCGCTAACTAGTTGCATTTTAAGAGAATGTTTATGTGCGAACATTCCTTCATTTTAGTAGAAAATTAAAAATCTACATGTAGAACTCTAAATTACACACGTATCACCTCGACGTCCGTCGTTCCACAACTTAAGGCAGTTTTTAACGCACACCACTCTCTCTCAATCGATCTCAATCGCTCTCTCCCTTTCGTCAAAAAACGCTGCACATCTTCGTGACGTTCCGTAAAATTTTTACCCTCATGCCCCTAAAGAAAAGAACATACATAATTCATTTCTGGAACTCCTCATACACCATTGTGAAGCACGCATAACTTCGGGATAGTTTCAGATAATACAATAGTGTTAATAATCTAGAGGCGCTACACCCCTATGGGCCTTGGCCGCAGATTGCATCCCTTTCTGATCATTTTTATTAATAAAGACAACTAGGTGATCAGCCTTCTGCTATTTTTTTTTTTTTTTTTTTTTTTTTTTTATGTAATAGGAGGCAAACGGGCAGGAGGCTCACCTGATGTTAAGTGATACCGCCGCCCATGGACACTCACAATGCCAGAAGGCTCGCAAGTGCGTTGCCGGCCTTTCAGGAATTGGTACGCTCTTTTCTTGAAGGACCCTAAGTCGAATTGGTTCGGAAATACTTCTGTGGGCAGCTGGTTCCACATAGTGGTGGTGCGCGGCAAAAACTGCCTTAGAAAACGCTCTGTTGTGGAACGACGGACGTCGAGGTGATACGGATGGTATTTTGTATTTTGCCTTGACGTCCGATGATGAAACTCAGCTGCAGGTATTAGACCGAACAACTCCTCTGAACACTCTCCATGGTAAATGCGGTAGAAGATGCAGAGAGATCCCACATCTCTACGCAACGCCAAGGGATCAAGCCGCACTGAAAGTGACTGGTCGTCGACGATTCGAACCGCTCTTCGTTGAATACGGTCAAGTGGAAGGAGCTGGTACTGGGGAGCTCCCGCCCAGAGGTGAGAGCAGTACTCCATATGGGGCCGAATTTGCGCTTTATATAGTTGCAAGCGGTGGCCCGGAGTGAAGTACCGTCTCGCCTTGCTGAGCACACTAAGCTTTTTGGAGGCTAATTTAGCCTTTCCTTCCAGATGACCGCGAAACTGAACGTTATTCGATATGTCAACGCCCAGTATTCCGATGCTAGCTGAGGCTTTAAGGAGAGTGTCTTCAAAGAGGGGAGTAGCGACAAAGGGAGTTTTTTTAGCGGAAAACGCGCATACTTGTGTCTTCTTGGGGTTAAATTGGACTAGATTTAGTCTACCCCAGTCCGAGACTCCACGTAGAAGAGTTTCGACTTCAGACACAAGTTTGTTCCGGTACTCATCGACAACAGCCCGAGAAATACCTGCCCGGCCAGTGTAAAAAGTATCCCCAGTGCTGTCGTCCGCATAGCAATGAATGTTGCTAAGCTGCAACATATCATTGATATGCAGAATAAACAGGGTCGGGGATAGGACACAGCCTTGTGGGACACCAGCATTCACAGGTTTCAGGTCGGAGCATGCTCCGTCGATGACGACTTTGATGCTCCGATCAGCGAGAAAGCTGGAAATCCAGTTGCATAATTTCTCAGGGAGCCCGTAGGCTGGAAGCTTCGAGAGCAGCGCTCTGTGCCACACCCGATCGAAGGCTTTCGCTATGTCCAAACTTACCGCCAGCGCCTCCCCCTTGGACTCAATTGCCTCTGCCCACCTATGTGTAAGGTATACAAGGAGGTCACCAGCTGAGCGACCACGACGAAAGCCGTACTGAGAATCGCTAATCAGCTGGTGGCCCTCTAGATACCTCAGGAGCTGGCTGTTAATAATGGTTTCCATTATTTTGGAGAACAAGGAGGTTATAGCTATTGGGCGATAGTTGGACGGATCAGAGCGATCGCCTTTTTTAGGGATCGGATGTATCGAAGCGATCTTCCAGCACTTCGGAACAGTGCCGAGCGTGTAAAGGTACCGGAAAAGGCGCGTTAGGACCGGAGCCAACTCAGGAGCACAAGTACGCAGCAAAAGAACTGCTACATTCTTGAAGTCACTATGTTTGCCTTCACTGTAGGAGCATCAATTGCGCACGAAGAAACCACTCGGCTCAATGCTGTATTAGACATTATTGATACGCCTTTGAATCCAGTGAAAATACATACACTAATTAAAGTTACATAATCACACAGCCCAGTAAGGCGATTAGATTAACTATGTCATGTGGGTGCTAAGATCATTTCGCCCATTTATTACAAGACTCAGTAAGTCACAGAACTGTAATATAAATCACGTCTAAGACGTATTTCGGTCCAAGATTACAATGTTATGGAAAAGCTATGTAACAATTTAGTGTGATAAATCGTGTCGTGCATATGGAAAGGTTTTAACAAAGATAGTATGTGAAAAAATTATATAATATTAGGCCCTTACATATGAAATTGGCGGTTTGTCGTACTCGCCTCTTTGACCCCAAAAATATTCTTTGGTTAAGAATTCCAAATTCAAGTTTTTTACAGCTATATACTCGTGCATTTGTTTTTCGAAATGATTAATGTCATTTTCCCGCTTTTTTTTCTTGGCTATGTTTGTGTGTTAAAATGTAAATTAAAAAATAATAATAAGTCTAAATAAAGGAAATAAAATCACATTAGTACATAGAAGCAAACATTGATTCATTTCATTAAGTGTTTTAATCCACTTTTATCATAGTAGTGTACTGGGACTCATTTTCCTCTATTAGTTCATTTAGTTCGTGCGTTAAGTCCTAATTGAGCCAGAATAGCGCATCCCAGAAGCTCAGAAGTTTCCTTCACGCTTCACGGAACGTGAGGACTCTTTCGAGGATTTCTGTTTCTTTGATAAGCCACAACTACGCATTTCAGGACTACGTGGGTGACTGATTCCTCTGTGCTCAAACAGCCTCTGCACAATGGACTGACTGTCGTGCCAAGGAAATGTGAAATTATAGTAATGGAATATGGTTACCAACAATACCAGCTATCGTGAATTCATATAGTTGGAGTTTGAAAATATAGCTTATTATTCTGAGATAATGCAAATCAAGAGAACAGCGTAGCACTTCCTTTTAGGCCGCCCAAGCACTTGCAAGCAAGGAGGATAGTTATCCTATGGGCGGCCGTAAGCATTTAATGAAAGGGGTATGTTCGATACAATCATACAAAAATACGATTCTTTCCTCTTTATAATAATAGTAAAGATGAATACAATAAATAATTTTATTACAAAGGCAATTGCGATAAAATATTAACAATTTAAAGTTATAAAATATGTTCTAAGGTTTCCAGGCCAAACTTTTTACCAATTTTAATTAACCTTCATGTTTAATAACTCTTAATTTTATAGCTAATAGGTATAGGTAAAAATGTCCTTAGAAATTTAATTAAACCTCGGATTTGGAGCGAAAATTAAATTTCACGGCCCACTCGAGTTTTATGCAAAATTAAGCTCACTCATTAGTGACTTTTCGGTTTGTTAATGTCTTCATTTGAATTTCGGGTTTCGATAAAAATTGCTAAAATAAGGCTGTATATACATTTAGTTTAGAAATTGTAATTAAAGTACCGCAATGCGTCTGCCTCTTTGATGATATTTTTAAACAGATAATAGCCTACCACATTCTGTCAAATCGAAATCAAGACCTTCTTCGTATATCTATGACACTAGTTGTTTATCTATGTTTTTTGCATAAGCTATGCTTTTTAGAATATTTTAAGATTATTTTATAAAGTTGCAGCTTTTTTGCTAGCAAGGAAGCAATTTCGCTTTTTTAGGTAATGACTTCATTTATTTATAACAATAATTGCAAAAATCATAAAAAGACAAGATTCCAATCAATCGATTCCAATCCCAAAAAATCCAATCAATTCCAGTGGAAAAATCTAGGCCTCGTTGACACTGGATAAAGGAATAAATCAAACTTGTGCGATCAGAATAAACTACATTAATTATTTAAATCGACATTTTTCGGCGTGTTTTGCTGACTAAGCTGATATCATTGCAATCAGGTCTCAGTGTGCCGCAGCTTAATCAGTGTAACGCAGTAGCCGGTTATAACGGGCAATTTCGAACTCCTGTTTGAGAAACCAGCCCGCGCCATACATCTTAATTAAGTTTATCGATAATTTAATTGGAGTATCGGTACAAAGCTGAGTTTGCCGTTTTAAAAATCCTTTGCGGATAAAATTGCATTATTGCGATGTTTTTTATTCCATTTTTAAATTTTTATTGTTTTTTTTGTGAGTAAAGCGTCATTCTTTTGTTACCTTGTTTGTAGACTGCCAGTGACATTTTGATATTTAGTTAGTTGACATACATAGATAACTAATCTGTGATAGACATATTTATCTATTCTTAGTCTAGTTTTCCTTTCACGTAATATTATAATGACTAGTCATTATTTATTTTAAAAACATATCACACACTCTTTTCTTTTTTATTCGAAAAAGAACTTTACCCATCATATTTCTTTTAGTTTTAGTTTCTTTCTTACTAGGGTTGCCTGGATGAGATCGCTTGTTAGCGATAGGTCGCCCGTTGCATCCCTAATTGTATGTATTATGTTATTTGGTTTTCTATAAATGTAACGAAGTGTAAATAAATAAATAAATGCTATTTATTACCACTTCCGCGGGGTCGCTTTCTCCTTTTGCCGGCGCATCTTCTATCTAACCTAATGCTCAGAACTAACGTGAGGTGTATGATGCATCAAGTTAAGAAGCTACAGCTTGAGGAGTTTATATGCTCAGTCTATGCACAATGTTGGTCAACAGTACCATCAAATAGATATTTCAGCTTTAATTAAGTTAAAGAGGATTTTTCTGAAGGAAAAGCAGATTCCACGTTTTAAAGAGATTTGATCGGAAATGTCAAGTTAAACGATGTCCAATTAATTAGTGAAAAGCAATCGTGGTAGCCACAGCTGCCATTAATCAGGCCGAGATCGTGCTGATAGTGAGGACAGTGGGAGCAAGTGGTTTCCTCCTCTTGACTCTTATAAGTATCATCTGTTATCTTTATTTGTATGATACATTATTTCATAAATTCCAAAAACAAAAATGTACACGCGTTTTTGAATTAAGAATACTGCCATTCAAATTTGAGGCAGTCTGTGATTCAGCATTCTGGACTTACGAAACACATCAATTAACTTAATATATAATTAAAGGAAAAATTCTACGTAAGACTAGGCGGTATGGTCAAGAGTCAGCCAGCGAAAAGAAAAAAAAATGTGCGTGAGACGTGTTGTTGGTTTCAGTAAATTTATATTAGATAGAATTCATAATTCTTATTAGAATAATCATATTGAAGTAGAAGTACCTGTCCGTCACAAGTGACAGAAGCAAGAAGAAACCATGGCTTTAATAATGACTGCGTCACGTGTAGAAGACGAGATGCCGTCTTCGTCTCTTATACGTGCAACGTAGTCCTCGGACTATGAGTAGTGTATGTCTTTGTTTAGCATATATTATAACAACATAATGCAATATTTTAAACACACTATGTTAAAGAACAGAACAGAGCAGTGTTGGCATAGTGGGTTCAGCGTGCGACTCTCATACCGGCTGTGCGCCAATGGAATTTCTTTCTATGTGCGCATTTAACATTTGCTCGAACGGTGAAGGAAAACATCGTGAGAAAACCGACATGTCTTAGACCCAAAAAGTCGACGGCGTGTGTCACCTACTTGCCTATTAGATTTAAAAATGATCATGAAATAGATTCAGAAATCTGAGGTCAAGACCTAAAGGTTGTAGCGCCACTGATTTATTTATTTTATTTATGTTAAAGATATAAATATTATTACAATCCTGTTCCGTGTTATATTCAGATATAACCGGAACATAGCTACTACGTCGCGCTCTTCGCCCAGTTAAATGAATATGTATGTTCATAATATACAGTTTATGGGAAGTATCATTAGCAAATGAGGTAGATTAGCAAGGTTTATTGGGTATTCTTGGTTACGGGCAAAGTACGGTAGCTGTCAGCGGTTAATTTACAAATTTGTTACTAGTGACTTTCATTTATCAGGTATGTATATGAGATTATGTTTTATAGAACACGGGGCAAACGGGCAGGAGGCTTACCTGTTGTTAAGTGATACCGCCGTCCATGGACACTCAATGCTAGAGGCTTGTGCGTTGCCGGCCTTTTATGAAGTGATATTATGCTCTTTTAAATCAGGAAAGCTGCTAATTAAAATTATAGATATTCTTATATATCTCTTATTTCTATTTAAGATTATAAATAGTTATCACTGGTGTCTGTTTCAGTTGCGTTTGATACGATGAAGGAGTTTTCGGTACAGCCAATGTTTCAACCAGGCCAGGAAGATCATATCCTATGGTATAAAAACAAGTAATAAAAAATAAATCACTGGCGCTACAACTGTTATATGAGGCCTCATATTTCTGTATCTGTTTCATGATCATTTGTCAATTTACCAAGTAGCTGATCAGCCTCCTGTGGTCTAAGGCAAGTCGTTTTCGAGTTCGAGCGAATGTTAAATGTTACATAGACAGAAAGTCCATTGGTGTACAGCCAGGGTCGGAACAACGACCTCAGGGTTGAGAGTCGCTAGGCCAACACTGCTCCACAATAACTAATACTTCGAAAAACTTCTTCTTTGTTAAGTTATACAGTGCTTATACTGAGTTTCCAGGTTCAGTTCCGCAAAAAAATTATAGTTTTGAGTTTGACTTATAAATAAAAACAGTATATCACTCCTTGCAATGCAGATTGCTATTTATATATAACAAGGCATATGGACACTCATATTACCAAAAGGCTCGCAAGTGCGTTGCCGGCCTTTTTATTTGTACGCTGTTTTCTTTAAGGATCCAAAGTGGAATTTGTTTCGAAATAATTTAGCGGAAAACAATAGATAGTTATTAATTAAATGGAAATCTTATATCGAATTTACGATAATCACTGTTCAGAATATAATATCATAATACGTGATATTACGTTCTAAAGCTGTCAGTTTTGTGGATTCCCATAATCACGTCGGGATTAGCAGTGTAATAAATCTTTACGTTCCGGAACACTGATAATTTAATGTTAGATTTGCGTTGTTTTATTAAAACTTTAAATGTTTTCGATGTTTTGATTATATCAAATCACATTTTGCTTTTTGTTTAAATACATACTGTTAGAGATGTTGTTTATGAACAAATGGTTAGTAGTTGTTTATTTTCTGGAAGTTAAATTAGTTTTACTGCTGACATTTTATGAATTTTATATAATTGAAGAACTACAAATTAATGTATAAGGTTAATTAATATTCTATCTTTAATTTGAAAATGATGTAACAACATGCAATAAATGAATAGTTAATTAAAAATAATAATATATATATATTTTTATTCATTACTTCATGTGGAACATGGTGTAATGGTTGCAGCTCATTACAGACATTGTGTAAACGAAAAAAAATTGGCGATTAAAAAGCGTGGCTGAGAGTTTATTGCCAGTTCTTCTCGTCAATTCTACGCCCTTGATTTGAGAACTGGCAATAAATGTAAAATTAAAAGCATTTAGCTTTTAATTTTTATTTCTTTATAAATAAATACGTTATTTTGAATTGGAATAACATGAATTAATAATCCATTATATTTGGCGGTACATACAATTTAGCCTCGTTGAATAAGTGAACCCCTTTTTGTATACTTGGTAAATCTATTTACAGACCCCTTCAGCAACTGGATAAGGTGACACAAGTTTGGTTTGATCCGGAAGGGGCACCATCGATGGCTCCATCTGCTGGATATTGAATGGAGGAATTTCGAATAATTCAGCCCAATTTCAACTTTTACTTTCACATTTCAACTGAAGCTTCACTAAACCACTCATAGCGTATACGCAAGCTTCATAGGTTTAAATAAAATATATGAAGTAATTAGTAAGTATTATATAATTAAAAAAAAATAAACGGCACAAATATAAAATTCTTTCCTCCAACTTCGATTTTGTTCCATTTGGAGTAGAGACTCTTGGGCCGTGGGGTTCAAGTGCACAGGCGCTTATTAATGATTTAAGTTGGCGCCAGGAAGATAGTACCGGTGACCCCAGAGCTGGCACTTTCCTGGCTCAACGAATAAGTATCACAATACAGCGAGGAAATGCTGCCAGCGTTAAAGGTACACTGCCACAGGGACTAAACTTTTTAAATTTGTTTTGATTTTCTTTTTAATAATTTTTAAATTGTGAATACTGTATTCTTGATTGTAAATAAAACTAATATTATTTTCAAAAAAAAATATCAGGCTACTTTGTTGTATTTAATTAAAATATATAAACACCAAGTCATATCAAAATTCACAGAATACATAGAAAGGTGCAAGTCACTAATAATATTTATATGCAAATTCATTCTCAAATTAAAACATCAAGCGTTCAAATTAATTCAAAGAAATAATCTTAAGCTAAAGGATTTTGTCCGACTGTCATTCAGATGTAATTATGTGGAAAGGATTAACTTATTGAAAGCGAAGATCTGTCGATTTATTGGGTTTTTTATTTGCGCAAAGTAATTATATTACAGATAAGCTGCTTGTCGGCAGAGATTACAAGAATTTTTATGGTTTTATTATATTTGAAGGAAATTCCTGAAAATGTGCAATATCTGATTCTGTATCAATCAATTTTTTTTTAATATAACAGAGGGCAAACGGGCAGAAGACCTACTTCATTGGGTAGCTGGTTCCACATCGTATCGTGATCCTATGAACACTCTCCATGGTAAAGAAGATGCAGAGAGTCCCCACATATCTACGCAACGCCAAAGAAAGTCAAAAAGTCAAAAATCATTTATCCATGTAGGTAACACAATGCACATTTATGAACAACCATTACACCATGTTCCACATGACATCCTTCATAAATAATAATAATAAAATAAATTAAAAACAAAGATTTGTCCTCTATCAGCAGGAGGCATGGTGAAATAGGAGCACGCACTTACGTGGAAACAACACGCAAATACATAGTCGAAACAACTAACATCACCGCAAACACGAATTCAAGTACGATCAGTCACCACAAGTAGCACCCGTTCAGGAGTATGACGCACGGCCAGCCATCGGCCTCCTCGCCATATTTAAGGAAGGAGAGACAACCCGACGCATGGACGTCAAACGATCAAGCCGCTCGGAAATATACAGTGCGTCGACTTTTTAGGTCTAGGGCAAGCCGGTTTCCTTACAATGTTGTCTTTCACCGTTCGAGAGAATGTTATATGTACACATAGACAGAAAGTCCATTGGTGCATAGCCGGAGATCAAAACTACGACCTCAGGGATAAGAGACGCACACTAAAGCTACCAATTCAACACTGCTCTTTACTAAAACTCCTACTCCACTTAAATAACGCACATACCATAACTCAGAGAATCTTTTAATCTCAAGCGACACATATTTCTGCGTTAATAGACACAGAAGACTAAAGTCTCCTGGAAAACGATCAATGAAACACACAGCATATCTGCAGAATGTTCTAGGGTATTTCAAAATACATTTCACTAGAGTTCAGCTACGGGCACCCTATAGAAATTTTCTCAGAAAACAGTAACTACTAGATAAGCCGTGATATTTTCAAATTCTAAATCAATACAGGCACCTCACAATAAAGATATAAATCAAGTCCCGGGCGCTGAATAATATCGCCTATATCTCGCTTATCGCCGGATCGGACCCTCCCGTGTATATGGCGATAGCCACTATACAGCGTGTGCCTTTTTGTTGTATCATGTTCGATGTAAACTAAGAAGTGTAACGCGGTTATTATAGATGTATAGATATACAGATAGATAGTTAGATACTCTAAAACTCCGATGTGACTTCATTGATCTAGGTTATTTGTATAAAATATTTAACTTTAATACTTATACTAACCTTCTTCAAAAATTTTCTTTCTTGTTATCCTAGAGTTACTTGAACTAAAATTCTACGTACGTACATACGGCTCGCTTATCTGCTACTTTTAATGGTCCAGTGAAAAGGCGATTTCGCATTTACCACTTAATTAACATTGATGAAAATATTGATATATTTTACAACAATCTTCCAACTTACCGTAACTTTTCATTTAGTTTTAGTTATTATTGTTTTTATTTTGTGGGTGCTTATTTATTTTTTACCCTTGTAAAGCAAGCTATGCTTATGGTCTAATATAATTTATGTGTATGTTCGTTATTTAGAACTTATAATCTTACTTTATTTACGAAAACCCCTTTAAATATATTCATATTTTAACACCTTTAAACACAAGTACTTCCTTATTTATTTATATCATAAAGCCTATTGTATGCCACAAAACTTCTTCTTTAGTTGCCACTTTATTACTGAAGCTAGGCTTTTTGGTTGGTTAACAACTTGAATTGCCGGATATCTTGCGCTAGTCTTAAAAGCTGGTCAGCGGTTGTGATGCCAGTCTACTCCCGTACGTACTGCAACCGCTTCTTTCTTCTACTATTAGAATTTAGAATACACCTGTAAATGCATGTTAACGTTTAAGCACACCAAGCGTTTATGGTTTTCATCCAACTCAACTCCACTTATAAAGTAAGAAAATAAAACTCTAACAAATATAATATTGCACGTAGTGGAAAACATTTCATAAACCACCGGTGGCAAAGTACACTTCATGAAGCGAACTAAAAGTCAACCAACCATTCAGCGGGCGACAATTTCACTGGTCTATTTGAAATACAGTGTGAAAATAATAAATTTCCACAACATCCTGTGAATGTCGCTTGCAAGGCCTCTACACTTGTATAGGGTGTTTAATGTAGCTCCGAGAGGATTTTCGTGATACTGCGTTCTTTTTGTACGTTATTACAAAGTTCAGCAGGGTTACTCTTTAAAAGTTTGAGATTGACATACTCAAAAACTAGCTAAAGCCGGTTTTCTCTAGTAATGATGAATGATAAACTATCTTCTAATATATTCCGTGATTCCCATCGATGGTTGTATTTTATTAAATACAGGTCATTTGGAGCAAGCTGTAATGGTAGCTCCTTACAAGTAACTTGTAAAATAAACTTAGCCATTAGAATGGGTGGGGGAGAGTTTCTCGCTAGTTCTTCTCTTCAGTTCTACTCTTTTAATTTAAGAACTGAGTTATTCAATTTTTTATATTCATAAATGGATACAGTTTACCAAAGTGAATAAATATATTTTGAATATGCGTACACATATCGCAAACTTGAAATTATGTTACGAAAAGGTAATATTAAAATCGGAATGGCTGAATTTATGGAGTAGGCTGCCAGGGTAATAATGATTATACATTTTTTGTATTAATATAGCGGATGTGAGTGAACCACATTAAACTAAGGAAAATAATGTCATATAGTTTCAAAAATTACACATTTTTCTCTACACCTACTATTCATACAGGTAACAATCAACACTTATGAACATCAGAAAAATATTGCTTCTAAATAAACATTTTCTCAAGTCAAGAGCGTAGAACGGATGGGAATAACTGGCAATAAACTGACCGTCACTCTTATAAATCGCCAAGTTTTTTTCACAAAAGGTTTGTTAGTCTTACCTATAATAATTATTAATACATTAATAATAAAAACATGTTTATTCTCTAGCTAACGAATAGGAGCATTTAACTACTGGGAAATAACATGCAAACACGTAATATCGAGGTGAATCAAGGTAGAGAACAGTATATAATAACCTCCTTCGGTTCTTTAATGTCGGTTAAAAACCCACCAAAGTCCCTTAGCTTAGCTCTTAGCATTGCCACTCACCACATGAAAGAATCGCCTCGCCTCTTCATTTAATGACATAAAAAGCTTTGAGCGTACATTCATTAAATGAAGTTCTAAGCATAATTCACTCTGATGAATAAAATCGTTTAGTTCAAGACTTTTAAAAGATGTATACAAATTAAATGTGTTTCATATAGTAGTCTGAATATCCATAGTTTCTCCCCTCAAACTTTAAAATCTATTTGCGTTTAGTTTTTTATAATTTAATTGTTTTGTTTAACTTATTTTTATTATCTCTTCGCGCATATAAGTGCTTGTCACATTAAAAAAATTATTTTATTTTTCTAGTACCAATGTATCCGTGTGCCAAGCGTTGGCAAGCTTTTATAAATATTATAATTAAAATACATGTTTGCAGTGGAATAAATCTGATTAATTCAAAAAGGTATTCGATCACTTTGTTCATTTCATTCCGGGCTGTCTTAAAATAAGCTTTTGTATGTGAGTAATTAACACTGTACGAGTAGAAAAATACATAAAAAACGAAGACTTAGATCCGAAAATCCACAATGTGTTTCAGGCCTAGAACACAGATCTATCCTTTACTTGCCTTTAAAGAATCCAATGAAAATTAATTGTAAATATTGCCGCAGAGCCCGCACGACCCCTCAGGTTTCAGAGCCATTAGTCTAACACTGCTTAAGATTTAATTGTATAAACGGCTCGAATATAAGAGTCAGCTCCAACTTGGATTTTGATCCCTTTGGAGTAGAGACTCTTGGGCCGTGGGGTTCAAGTGCACAGGCGCTACTTAAAGATTTAAGTTGGCGCCTAGTAAATAGTACAGGTGACCCCAAAGCTGATGCTTTTCTCGCTCAACAAATAAATATCTCAAAACAGCGAGGAAATGCTGCCAGCGTTAAAGATACACTGCCACAGGAACCAAACTATTTAAACTTGATTTGATTTTCTTTTTTTACCGAGGGGTACCGGGATCGATTCCCGGTTCGAGGGCAAGTTTTAATTTAATTTTGTTCTCGGCCTTTGGGAGGGTTGTGCGGTACCGGGCGAGTGCTTAAACCGTACATGGAGGGCACGGTCGAATTTCTAAGGAAAGCAGTGAGTATGCTACCTAAGAAAGGAGACTGTGAAGGTTTAGAACGTAGCAATACGTTCTAGGCCGAGGATGGCAAAATTACAAGTGCGAATTATAAGAAAAATCTTATACTTGACGCTGGTCAATGCACAAACCGTGCCAGAGCCATAAAAAAAAATAATCACAAAAAAAATAATATTAAGTGACTATTATTTAAACTAATATGACAAGTTCTATATTTAAAATTAATACTGGCTCTTTATTAAGCCAATGAGAATATGAAAGCGGATGACATTTATATAATTTCCCATATCGTATATAAACAATCTTCAAAACATATCCCTTCAAAGAAACTTCATATTGACAAATAACCGCCGGCGACCGTCCTTCAAGATGAATTGTCTGACGTCTCATGTCATACACAAAAAATGGAATGTCGGTATGAAACGTTAAAATGAATATTTCGGTGTGTGAAAAATAGTTTGTTTTATAAAAGTATACGTAAATAAAATTACTTTAATTGAATTTATACTATTTAAACAGTTACTCCATGTTTTGGTATCACTCTGATTGCAAAAACAAATCCAGCACAGCATACACTTTTCACACTGCTTAGCCACACTCACGCACACACACCCATTCATATTCTCATACTCAGGCATACTTAAAGTCTTACTGTTTTTTATTTAATTTGATTTAACATTAAGATTTTGGTACATAAAATATAAAAATTTTAAACATGCACTGCGTGTTACACCCACGGAAAAGCAAGTAAACCAACCGTTACTAGAACTCCCTAGTGTGGGGGCTAGCGTCAATTTTGTCACAACCATATTTTGTTATCAATAAAGTTTATAATTTTTTATTATAAGCTTACGAAGAAAACTTCACTCTAATCTGAAAACTTTATTTATATTATGTAAAAAAAATCGTCTCATTTAAAATGTATTTATTGTATATTACCTTTTGAAAGGGGCTAGAATCATCTTTATATTTTATTTGACGTTCAAAAGTGGCAATTTAGGTAGCCTAAATGAAATAAATGATTTGACATGACTATAAATTTTTATTAGATACTTATAATTTTAGAAAAGTTCCTTATAATCTCATAACATAACAATTCGTAAAAATTCCGTCAAACCTCTCGAGACAGCACGAAACATATTTTTCGTTAGGGCCGTTGTCATGAAAAAATGGCGAATAAAAATTGTAAACAGCAAACAGAGCAAAACTTTGCCGAAACCTCTGGAGAGGTCGAAATTTATTATTTTTGATATTTCCACCGCTTCGAATGGAAATGAAACTAGTTTTTGCAGATTGTTTTGTCACTTGACAAGTTCGCGCTTTATTACCGAAATGTTGGTGTCATTTTTTGAATTTCTTCTAAACAGTTACTAGTAGGTATTACTCGGGTGACGTGGGTTGGAAACGAAGTTAGTTAGACATCGTAATAAGAAAGAATCACTTTGCGATCGCGTTCGAAATGAGGCCATTCGTGAAAAGACCGGCGTCAGCGACGAAGTAAGGGCTATCGTAAAATTTAAGTGGCGATGGGTAGCGCGCATGGACAATAACTGATGGACGCACAGGGTCCTTGAATGGAGACCTCAGCAGGACTAAAGATCGCGCGGCCGCCCACCGACTAAGTAGACTGACATCATCGTCAGATCAGCCTGATGATCACAGCCTTCTGTGCACACGCCGTCGACTTTTTGGATCTAAGGCAAGCCGGTTTCCTCACGATGTTTTCCTTCACCGTTCGAGCAAATATTAAACGCATATTATGCGCATATAGAAGGAAAGTCCATTGGTGCACTGCACCTCTGGGATGAGAATCACACGCTGAAGCCACTAAGCCAACACTGCTCTAATCAGGTTTTTTAGTCTCGTTTAAAATCGGTGTGCTATTCAAAAATCGATAACCTAAACCTCTAGTTTTGATGGGATTTTCATTTAATCGTTGTTATGAAAATATACTAATATCCCTATACTATACCTTTTATTGCTGAATCGCTTTAAACCCATTCATCACCGATGAATGATCTTAGATTTGTGTAGCAACAAAGGGCGGCCTAATGGCACCAAATCCGCTGAATCAGCTCACTGTAATGTATCTGTGGTAATGAAAAATTGTATGCCCTTCGAAATAACGATGACCGAACGATACTTAGTTTGGATAATGCATACAGTTTTGGTAATATTTTTGATATCCATAACAATCTATATAAATAAAAATGAATCGCAAAGATGTTGCTAAGCGCCACACTGATGACCATTCTTGAACTCTGGGAAAAGTTTTCATGAATAGAAAGTTTTATTAAACGCTTAGGTTTTTATCCCGGAAAAGCGAACAGTCTCTATGGGTTAACACAGCAAAATGATCCATATTATGTTCGTATGTAGCGACTAAAGAGGTAGGATAAGTAAAAAATCATATTAAGGCAAAACGAAGTTCGCGGGGTGTTTAAAATAAATTTACTTCTTTTTTGGTGTCATACAGTTACTATGTCACAGGGAACTCATTCATTTTATTTAATCTGGTGTTTTACTTTATCATAATGTACAGCTTAGGTGCAGCTTATCCTATCTGTAAATAGCTAAGATTTCATAGACTATAAATGAAATCAATGGCGCTACAACCTTATCAGCCTCTTGTACCATACGCCGTCAACTTTTAGACCAAGCCAGTTTACTTAAGAAATATAGCCACAATTAAAAGTATAACTTAATAAATTAATTAACCGCAAATATAAACCAAAGACAATTTTTTTTTTTAAATTTTATTTGCTAAATTATCTGCGTAACATGTTTAGTAACTCATAGTATATAATCTTCTTAAACCTTGACCCGCCATATTTTAGAAGTGAGTAAAACAGAGAACAATAAGCCCTAACTATTATCGTCCAGTCTCACGGCGCGGGCGCAGCGTTCTTGCGAACATCTCAACGTTTAACGCTCGCATTGTTGTCTTCACAAAGGACGCTGTAGATATGTTATACTAGATGCGAAAGCTGCATTTTTAAGACATATATCAGTGGGAAGTCAGTTAAGAAAAACTAGTCATTTATTTCACAATTTGGATAAATTACATATAATTAAACTTAACGACACATCAACCAATGAATTAGAAATGAGAATGAGATTAGAAACACATGTAAGGAAAGTCAGACCTTGAGGCCGATTTAATCGTTGACCGATCAAAATAAGGTCTTTTACCACTCCCAGCACAGTTGCTGAAGGAAATCTTCCGGCGACACAAATACTTTAAGAGCGCTTGAATAGAAGAAAAAAAACATGCGTGTATTTCACACGTAATAGAAGTGAAACCTTAAAAATTTTTGGTTTCAAGATAATGAAACGAATGTGTTTATAATTTTTAAGTTAAGTATCAATTAGTAATTTTTATAAAAACGACAATGATTCGTTCATCGACTATAAAAGATGCTAAAGAAGTTTTCACTTCAAAAATAATGAGCCAAGAAAAATCATAACAGTATTTGTTTGATAAGTCCGATTTCTAGCGAAACAATGATTGATCGTAACTCAAGTGGGCTTCATACATCTCTGGAAATTCTCTCATTTCTTTACTATGATCACTTGTAGTTCCAAAGCGGAAAAGTATTGAAGCAGAAATGATATCTATATTCGTTTTATTATGAAATTTCAAGTAGTTCAAGTATTACGTAACGAATTTTGGGAGGGCCCCCCCCCTCCCAAAATTCGTCCTCTTGTCCTTTTGTAACGTAACGATGCGGGGCGGGGATTGAATTACGCGTTATTGTTAATATTATTTTCTACTTACACCACATAATAGTAACTAAAGAGTCACTAGGTGGTCACGAAACGTTTTACTAAACTTGGATACAGTACTGTACTTGGGTACTAAAAAACGTTACGGCGAGTTCGTGGGGGAGGGGGGGGGGGTGTCAATAATCTCCAAAAATTGCGTTACGTAATACTTGAACGCTCCCTTACGCGTTCACTCACTTTTAACTACTTTTAAAAAATTATTTGTTTTTAACATACTATACTATCATAATATCTGGAAAATAATTTCCCACCGTTCTCCGTCTTTATAAATAAACCTATTATTTCCCTTCCAGTAGTGCTTATCTTTGTGTAACACAACAAAAGGTCTGAACCATCATAAGGAGGCTTTAAGGGAGTTTTATCCGGAAGTCTTCACTTCAGATGAAGGGCCTTGATACGATCTAGACTCAGACATAATGGTCAAGAATGGACGATCTTTTGTCTATGGACGCAACGGTCAAGTCCACTTCACTAGATTTTGAGACGTGAGAAAGGCATCACTAATTGTGCGAAGCTTTTCACTGTTGGCTATAAAGGCTCTATGGATTTATGCTGAACATTTTTTTAAAAGAACATTACATGATATAATAAATTTATAAATAGGTACTAATTTATTCTTAATCTTTGGTTTATGGGATATTAAAACAAAACTTCTGGTCTGTCTTTCAGATTTCTGTATCTGTTTCGTGATCATTTCTTTTTCTAAAAGCTTACTAAAAATATTATACAATTAAGTCACCCTCCTGTGTCTGATACACGTCATCTTTTTGTGCACGGGTTACCTTACGATCTTTTACTTTAAATACGCACTTAAACCAAAACTCTATTGGAGGTCAGCCGGATTTCGGAACGAAAACCTCAAGGATGAGAGTATCAAGATGATACCACTAGACCAACACATGATTTAACTTATAAAACTGGATATTTTTGCTTTACGCCATCGCCACGAGATATAAAGTTATATTTACATACTTATTTAGTGCATTTGACAAGAAGTAATCTATCTATTCTTGTCTAATATATAAAATAAGTGTGCGTGTACTTATGTACGTGCGTAAGAAGTTATACTTCTTTGGCAGTTACTTCTTTTTCTTTGGTTTTTTTTTTATTTTATTAAAAATAGTTTTTGGTTGCATGCAAATAATTAATTACAATTAAATAATCAAAGACTGGAAAAGGAGTCATTATGGTCAATAAAGTTCAGTTTACATTTGAAAAATTAAATAAATAAATATTTATTATTATTCTCTTACATTAAGAGTAACATAAATTCTATTATTATCCGAATGTTGTTTTTAAATTATGTCCAATGCCGTAGCATCTTCCGTGGGCAACTTCATTCTGTTAATTTTGTGTAACAATGCGCGCGCATCGTAAAATTTCACTCTCATAAAATTTTCGTAACGCGCCTAAAGAAGTATAACTTCAAAAAATAATCCTATCTGGTTGCACTTACAATTGAATTTTTACGCTTTAATTGAAAATACTTTTTAGGAAACGAATAATAAAATTATAAGACTGCTTAAATAATTTATGTTCATTCTAATATTACATTTTAATTTATTATATAAACAGTATCAATCCATTATTAAAATGTTTACAATTCTATTTAATACAACATTATAACAATAATTGTGCCACGATATTTATTTGTAAATTCCATATTCACAATAGGCGCTTCACATACAAAAACAAAAACATTTTATTTGAAAGGGTAAATTAATGGTATTGTGATAGATGACTGTGTTGTATCCGGTAAAAATGTATTTTCGAAATGAAATCAGATTTATAACAAACCAATTTTATAGTCAAACATTTGATGTGATGTGCTTTACAAATGTTTAACTTATAACTTTCTCTACCGGACCAGATCAAGATATAATAGATGGTATAAAAGTTTATGTATTGAATCAGACAATCTGTATGATAGGTAGAATATTATCCTAAATTTTATTGACAAACTTTTGAAACAAAAAAACTAAAAAAAAAGGGTGCGTGTACTTATGTACGCGCGTAAGAAGTTATACTTCTTTGGCTTTCTTTAATTTTTTTTAATATTAAATAATTAATAATAAATATTTAACGTTAATAATTGAATAATATTTATTATTTAGTATATTATTCAAGTATTAATTAATAGTAATAATTATTATTAGTTTATTATATTATTCATTCAATTTAATAACTAGGTATGTTTCATAACCTTTTAACTAAGTAACAATAGGTCTTTGTGAAAAAGCATTGCTAAATTTCTTTGAAAATAAAATTAAAATTCCTTTATTTGTTTTAAAGGTACTACAAATGTCATTATGGTCATTCAAAATTCTTGGCATTGCTGCTAACTTCACGCATATTCTATTTCTTTTTATTTGTAGATAGTCTTATTCCCATCTCGCTCGCGTATGCACGGCGCCTGGCTGGTTTAAAAATAATTCGTTAGTGGGCAACTACATTCTGATAATTTTGTGTCACGGTGCGCACGCATCGTAAAATTTCACTCTCATCAATTTTTCATAACGCGCCTAAAGAAGTATAACTTCAAAAATAGACAAATAATAAATACATAATTGAGAATGATATTTATTTTAAATACACATTATTTACAATATTCGTAACCTACATAGTAATATTAAAAATTAAAAATTGATTAACAGTTAATTAAAACAAATTTAAAATTATCAGCATTACCACGCTGTATTGTGAGACGTTGAGCGAGGAAAGCATCAGCTCTGGGGTCACCGGTACTATCTACCAGACGCGAACTTAAATATTTAATTACGGCCTGTGCTCTGGAACCCCATGGCCCAAGAGGCTCTACTCCAAAGTGAACAAACTCAAAGTTGGAGGAAAGACCCTTATATTTGAGCCGTCTACTATGTTCAGTCATCACAAGATTTATGATATACCAAATTATTGAGTAATTCTAATATTATACTGGCGGTAATGCTTGCCGAGGACTGAGGGGAATGGAGGAAGATGTGATATGACACGACTTTCAGTAAGAAAGAACCTCCCTTCTTCAAAAAGAACGCTTTTTCTTGTTTTCTATCTTCTCTCGGTGACGGGCAAGATTCGGGTTCGGGACTAGCGTATGACGTTCGTGTGTCAAAAACTTACTAAATTTTGACACGCGAAAGTAAGCGCCAAGTCTCAACTCAAAATTGCCCTTACTTAATTCAGCTTTAATGCATTACAGATTTACGTGTTACGGTCGACCCGAATTAGAGACTAATGAAAGACCCACATAGTTATGTGGTATCAATTATTTAAAGGTAACTTTCACGGGCCCTTAATTACTTAGCTTTGAGTTACCTGAACTTAATAAGATTACAGAAGTGGGGAGGTCGCATGGGTTAATGCATTTACACCTTACAAGCCACTTCCGGTATAACTTTGCATCAGATGATGAAGGATTGTCTTAATAGCAGATAGATTGTCGTAATGCATCGTTCTAGAGTCTCTATGATCTCTGCAATTTTTGTCGTACGATGCCCGGTTCGCTTGATATTCGACAAAACGCGTTTTTCAAGATGGCGGCTGAAGCGCACCTTAAGTCATGACGCCAACTTGGATTTACATTCACGGGACACCCCTGATCATATTCCAAAAAAATCCGTTCTCTAGAACTTGCAAAAAAAAACCCCGGCGCTTGGACTATAATTAATTACAGACAAATAATCATCTCTTGTCTAATTCTTATTTCCACCAAATAGTTATTGATCGTTCACGTTACTTTCTAAATCAGTAAACAAAAATTGTGTTCATTCATTATAATTTGTTAGATTTGGGAACCCTTTTAAGTAAAGAAATACCTGTCATGGTTCCTCCAGCTCTTCCATAACAAACATAGTAAATTCAAAAACGAACTTAAAATTATTTAATTCATTAATTGTTTTTGTTTTTTTAACTGTTTCCAACAAGCCTGAGTGCATGAGTGAGTGTGTGGGTGCGTGTGAGTGAGTGAGTATACAATAAGATTAGAATAACAATCTTCGAATAAATTTTGGACTAAGGCGTAACTTTTCCATTCCAACAGCTGGTTCCATAAAAGGATTTGGGTGCGTCTACAAGTGTCAGAAAAAAAACCTAAATCAGAACTATTTTTCCTTTAATGAAACCATGCACATCGTAAAATGTATTTTCGCTTGGAGTCTTCATTTTGTTGTCGTATTAGTCGTCTGACTTTTTGTTTAAATGCTCCCTATAAAGACCCTATATAGTCCAGTCAAATTATGGCTAAAAACGGGTTAAATAAACATGAGCGAACACAGTTTGGGGATTTTGAGGATCGATAGGGGGGTGTATTCTGAGCATAAATTTCTTATTTGAGCCATTTTTTTATATCAGTCAGCAAAACCAGCAAATCCACATCCTCACCAATAACAACCACACCACTATACTCCTGCGAAATTCTCTTAGCCGTACTGATAATTAGACCATCCGCATCCTCTACGGCTTGCTCCACCTCTATGTCTGATTTGATGAGAACCGTTTTCAGTAGTGAGATGAATCTGGTCTTATTGCTCTCGTTGCCTAAAAACTTATCTGTGGATACACGTTGCGACAATGGCGCGGATTTCGCTCGGTAAAGTGATCTATAACTCCGAAGGTATTGCCATTACGGAAAAAAGTTTGAGAACAAAATTGTTCATAACTAAAAGTTCTACACTTCGATGATCGGTAAAATTTAATAAAATTGAATGGTTGGGGAGAAAACGACGAAAAATGAAAAAAAAAGTAAAATTTTTGCCTTGCGGGAGTAATATCTTGAAAAATATTAATGTTAGAAAAAAAAGTTTCAGATAAAAAAGGTAGTAAATTTTGTTTAAAAAAGAAAAGGTTTCTACAATTTTTCACCTAACACTAACCATTCTCGAGATATGGAGTTAAACGCGTTTCCATCGAAATGACCTTGAGCTGACCTCAGTACAACCCCTCAAATTGGAATTTATGCTCAGAATACACCCCCCTATCGATCCTCAAAATCCCCAAACTGTGTTCGCTCATGTTTATTTATTTCGTAATTTGACTGGAGTAATAAGCTCCCTGACTGAATGAGTAAAAATTACTTTGCCTTCAGCCCTGCGATTCTGTAACTCACTTTTCGAACTCACACAGCGGTTTTCGCATCGGCGGTCGCTCTCAAATCAGTCGTGAAGCAGTCATTTTACGATTTGGCATTCTGAAAAGGTCCTACCTTATAGTTTATTGTTTATTAGAATGCCAAATCATAAAATGACTGCTTCACGACTGATTTCAGAGCGACCGTCGATGCGGAAACCGTTGTGTGAGTTCGAAAAGTGAGTTACAGAATCGCAGGGCTGGTCTTTTATTAACAGTGTCACCAAGACTGAACATATTCTCAAATTTGAATTCACGTTTATAGGCTGAGAGAGCGTTATTTTATACATTTTCAAAATTTCATCCGCATCACATTGATGACTGGAAGCCTTCCACAGTCCGCTTGACACAACATTTTCTTTTGCGACTATTTAAGCGTGGAAACGACTCCCAGTGGGGTCCTCCCTAGGAGATACGACACCAATTGTTAAAAAAAAGTATACTCATTCCTCAAAGGCCAGGCACCAACTAAAATGGTTGCCAATGGGCTTTGTTATAAACAAGTTAAGCAAATTATATTTTTATGATTGGACAATTCACACCAATTGACCTAGTCCCATGCTAAGCTGGTGAAGCTTGTGTTATGGGTACTAGGCAACGGATATACATACATATTATATATATTAGACCTAACACATATAAATACATATTAAACACCCAAGACTTAAGCACAACACCAAATGCTCATCACATCTATGTTTGTCTCAGCCGGGGATCGAACCCGGTACACATGGATTCGTCATTTATTACACGATTCCTAATACCGATCTACTATATTCTCGGTTCCTTTCTACACGTCCATATTACGACGTTTCGTACCTGCAATATTAATGTAATTAACATTAAATGCAAATTGCAAAACGGATGCGATCTTAGTCATCCTTCCAGCTAGTTTATAGCGCATACAAAAGACTATTTTTATTAGCCGGCGAAAGAGAACAGTAGGCTATTATATGAGGTATTGTATGCACGCAATGGCTACCGAACCGGCCGTCATAACTTCGAGTCCTGTCGCATCGTAAATTGTCGAGTTTGTCGAGTCTCAATGAAGTTAACGGTACAAGTTATGAACGGGAGGCTGTATAATATAAATGTTTCTTCAAGTAAAGACTATACTTAACAATGTTTTTTAAATATGTATAAAATAAATAACGTCGTTTAAGCTGATTAATCACCAGAGGAAATGCAGAATCGCGTACACTTTATGTCACTGATTCAAATTTAAAATGCCGAGAAACAGTTTTCTTTTTTTTAATATATCGCTATTTATATGGATCCCGTACTTGCGCGGCAGGTCAATATTATAATTAATTTAAATATACGTTAATATTCGAAATACATGTAGTCGATTCTCTAGGGATGTGGTCATTCTAAAGTTTAAATTTTTTTTAAGGTTTATTTCTTAACAACATACAAATCTTTCTCTTCATAATACTAAAATAGATTGGTATAGTCACATAACATTTTGATAATATGACAAATCAGTAAAAGCCGAAATCGCTGAAAGTTTCTGCCTTGATACAGAAAACTGTAGGAAGAGCATTGTTTATGGGAACGACATTTACACATAGGTATTAGAAGCTTAGTGATAGCGCAATCAGAGAACATGGTAACTGTGATTTATTTTAAGAAGTCTTTGTCATATTATTTAACTAGTTATTGTTACAGGAAATTGCAAGCTTTTCGCCTTAAGGCCGATTGGTAAATTGTACTTTGATTTTATATAACTGGTTTAATGTAGTTATTGTTTTTAAAGTGGTACAAGCTTATAGAAATAAAAGGCAGCTACTGCCCAAACTCTTTGGGGGGAGTATGCCCTGTTTTAAATAGTTGGAGGTCACATCTCGCAGACATTTACGCTCGTGGGGTCATGGGCGGATCGTGTATTTGTGGGGCTCTGATAGACTCACACGCAAAAAAATACATTATACATACATTGTAATTAGAATTCCCCCTTATGATTAGATTTTTTTTAAATTATTGATATGTTTTTTAATTCATATCGCCTATTATTTTCAGTGGGGACTGAGGGCCTTTTGTATCACCGGGACCCAAAAAGCCCTTAAGTAGATCCGCCCCTGCGTGGGGTACGATTACCTCTGCTCTGATACCGGCGGAAGGGTCAATGGGTTACTAAAGCAAGACTTAGAATATATCCTACATATGCAATATCTTTGGACATAGCATAGCCTCAAATGCCACCTTGTTAGTGTTATCACCTTAGATATCAGGTCTCTTTGTAATATTTATAAGTAATTAGTTTATAAACAATAGGGTTATAATATTTTTGTCTTAATTGTATACATTGTTTTTATTTTAGTTATAAATGGGCTCCATCCCTCAGTAGTTCTGGCAGATCACTCTGCAGTTATGATACATTTAATTTTGTAGTGTACAAAACCAATAAATATATATAATATTATAATACTAGCAGACCGGCGAAGCGTTGCTCTGGCTAAGGTTTTAGAGTACGTAGTAGTAACATATTCAAGGGAAACGGTAGAACACCAGTCATGGGGACCACAACGCTTTTTTGGTGGTTATGCCATTAAATTGTAGCTTATATGAAACGTTGGTATTTTCAACACGGCGCCATCTGTTAGAATTGTGACTATCAAATAATAAACAAATATTTTGCAATAAAATAATATTGCGGGTATAAATTGAGATGTAAGCTATCCTATCTTTTAAGTTAGATCAAACTGCACACGGTGTGCAAATTTGATTGATATCGGTTCGGTAGTTTAGGAGTCCATAGCGGACAAACAACGTGACACGTAGTAAAGGAGTAGGTATGAGGCAAATTCCTATCACCATCTCACCCACATAGTACATTTGTATTGGGATTATCTCTCTGGCAATTTCTCTAGGTGACATATTAAAAACTATTTCAAATAAGTGTGTAAAGCTGAAACCAATAAAATCAGGATTTCGCCCACGTCCCACTGTGTCCCGTTCGTGCGAACACGGCCTACTCGAGTGGGTGTTAAGCTATGTGCACACTGGTATTAAAAGCTAGCGGTTGCTTAGAAACAAAATTCTTAATTCTAACTAATGTTAGAAAATCCATTAATTATGTGTATATTGTATGAATAATATAGTAACAGAAAAAATATTATTTGAGAAACTTGAGAAATAAACTGTTCTTTTAAGAAAAGAACGTACAAATTCTTAAAAAGCCGGCAACGCACTTGCGAGCCTTCTGGCATTGGGAATGGGTATCACTTAACATTAGGTGAGCCTCCTGCCCGTTTGCCTCCTATTACATAAAAAAAATTATGCGATACAAACTAAAGACAATATTACTGACCAACTACTGTGTATTTGGAATCATCACATGAAGTGGAATACAAACCCAGACAGTCTTTTATGTCCACATTTTATTGCATGTATACATTTTTTGCGATGTTTGCAAAACTCATCGAAGAATCCAATCAGATTTTGACGTATTCTGACTAAAAAGAAATATTAATAAACTTACATAAGTAATGCATAATAATTGAGTGCATCGACAAAGCTCGCTCCAAAACTCAAATTTTTTTGAGCGAGTTATAATTTTGAAATTGACGAAAACGTTTTTAGGTCTGGGCCTCAGATGTGTGTATCTGTTTCATGATCATTTGACAATCTAATAGGCTAGTAGGTTATCAGTCTCCTGTGTCACACACGCCAACGAGTTTTCGGATCTTAGGCAAGCCGGTTTCCTCACGATGTTTTCCTTCACCGTTCGAGCGAATGTTAAATACGCACATAGAAAGAAAGTCCATTGGTCAGCCGGGGATCGAACTTACGACCTCGGTAATGAGAGTTGCACGCTGGAGCCACTAGGCCAACACTGCTAACTATTGACGAAAAATTATGTCTTCATAATTTTCTTTAAACAATAGGTTATATCAGTATTCAGATATGAAAGGATGGATTTTACATATATTCCACATAAATAAAACATGTTACTGGTGTAGTAATGGTGTATGCAGTGAACTTTTCATATATCAAACTGTGTCATATCCACTGTTCTGGAAAATATTTTGAGACAGCATTTTCGCAACCTATGCTTATGACATTCCAATTTTGAAAATGTTTTAGGCGATACTGGTCTTCATTTATATAAAGTGAAATTGTTTCTATCTTCCATATCTTCAAAATATGTCTGAAATGAGGTGTTTATCTAGGGTAGTAACGTCTTAATAATGTGCAAATATAATTCTGTATATGAAACCATTTCGTCAAATTTAAACAAAAATTGACTTTATCTATTCGAAGTAACGCTTTTGAAAGAT
This sequence comes from Pieris melete, assembly GCA_963693345.1. Classification (NCBI taxonomy): domain Eukaryota; kingdom Metazoa; phylum Arthropoda; class Insecta; order Lepidoptera; family Pieridae; genus Pieris; species Pieris melete. The sequence continues at coordinate 1,768,743 of CAVNZK010000003.1, forward strand.
AAAGAAATATGTATGTTGCGTTATTTTTGGAGGTATTAAAAATTATCGCGTGAATACATACACTAATTAAAATACGCGATGAACCTCGCTTGTTGCAAATTTTACATATTTTTTTTGTGAAATATTTTTCCAAACGAAACGTGGGCAATAAATAGTGCCTTTATTGATCCACAATCACACATACACGTTCATTAGTATCCAGCAATTACTTTAATAACATATTCATTGGCAATCAATATTTTTCATTTCCCTCCGAGGCACTTAGAAATTTAATTTGTCCGAAGAAATTTTTGCAACAAAAAATTTTACACCCATCAAACCATTCTATTACCATTCAGGCTGCCCTCATAAAAGGGTTAAATTTCCCCTACAATCCCCCTTTGCCGTTTCCTAACCAAATGCAATCTTGAGGCTGCATTCAACATAGACAATGCAGCTCTACCCTTTCATCTCTTTCTACATCCAACAAATTAACTACCTATCTCCTTCACCTCGAAATCACATTCGGTAGTTTTCGTTCGAACTCGGTTGCATGAGCCGGTGCCCGGAGTCCCGCAATCGGGCATAAAAACAGTTTTGTCGACAGTCGTTATCCAGCTGTTGAAGGGGGAGCATCGCCGTCTCTTATTTCTCCCGCGCAAAACACGTTATGCTTTAGGTACAAATGATGTGTTAGGTTTTGTGTAAGTGTATGTGAACGGATGTGGTTTTAAGAAACTGTAGCTAATATACAATATATGCATTAATTGTGTTTCAACAAATTTTGAGGTGAAACACAATATTCCAAGTAAGTATTAGTTAGATATAGCTTTTTTATTTCAAATCTTAAATATATATTTTAAGTATTACAAAAGCTCTATTAAACAAAGCTTGAAGCAACTTCAAGCTGCAACTGAGAGAGCTAAGGGTCATTTAGGAAATGTTTAAATAAGTTCAACACTGATTGATCTAATCGAAAGCTTACGCGTCAAGTTCGCGTTCTAGTGTCTGAATTTCACCCTCAGACTTGAGACTTAGCACAAAGTCAGACTCTTATGTTAATCCAATAAGGATTTCCTGTGCGTTCATCACCAATGACTTTCATACTCTTAGTGTTCTGTACGAGGCCACTATTCTTAATTTATTTATTTATTTCGTAATCCTACAGCTATCAAAAATATACACTAAACATATTATAGCCAAAGACATAATATTACAAAAAGGTTCAAACATTTACGAAAGGGAAAAAGCAATAAAAATTATTCAATACAATTGAGTAATACCTAATTTGGCTGTGTATGTTTATGATGCAGGTGATTCTGCTTTATGGATATTCTTAGTACTCCTTTGTACCATATTTCGTGATAGCTTAAACAAGTCAAGGCTTAAATATTGGCCATACAAAACTGCATAGATTGCATAGTTAGTGTTGATGTGTGGACTTTACCTAATTATAAGTAGGTACCATTAGATTAGAGTACGTATACGACTCCGACTATAGGGTCAATTCTCTCATATGTTTTAAGCAAGTATTTCAAATCTGAATTTGAAATATTATAGGAATTATTCCTTAATCAACTAGCAAGCTGATTCCTATAAGATTTTCTCTATAATTAAAATACAATGATCTTGGTAATTCCAATATGAATTTATTGTTTTAAGGACGGTATAGAAATTCGAGGGCAATGTTGGCAAGGTTGGTAGTGGCTTCAGCGTGCGACTGTCATACCTGAGGTCGTAGGTTTGTTCCCGGCTATGCACCAATGGACTTCTTTCTATGTGCGCATTTATCATTTTCTCGAATGGTGTAGGAAAACGTCAAAGGGAAATCCACATATTTTTTAGACCGAAAAAGTCGACGAAGTGTGTCAGGCACTGGAGGCTGATCACCTACTTAGATCTAAAAAAATTATTTTAAAACAGATTCCGAAATCTGAGGCCAAGACCTAAAGAGCTTGTAGCGCCACTGATTTATTTATAGAAATTTGAGTGTGCATAAATAATTCTTATACGACTCTTTATTATCAAAGACGATTATTCTTTCTGAAATCGATATTCTTCTTAAAAGGCTTCGTTTTGTATACGCAAGAGTTATAAAATGTATTAATCCTAGAATAACGTTAATATTTAAATAAAACTTTCTGAGTGCTTTTCAGAAGAGACAAGAATCGGAACGTCGAGTTATCTAATTACTGAAAATTGCGTTTTCAAAAGTTTTAAATGTGTACACGAGTAAACCAGAGACAAAAATAAAACGTTAATAATTTAACATGTTTGTCTAATTGTCTATTGTTGAATTTTTTGTCCCAAAATTTTCAATAAATAAACCGTCATGCCTAAATCAATTAGGTATTGAACGCAAACAAAAGGTGATTGAATTTGAGCCATGAATGCTTAATGATGCATAGTTTTGTTAAATTATTTCCGTGTACCCAGGAAACTAAAACGATTCCAACAGGGTATTTTAGATTAATTTAAAAAATGCATTAACACTAAACATGAAGCAGTGTTGGTCTGGCTTCAGCGTGAGGCTTTCATACTGAGGTCGTAGGTTCGATCCCCGGCTGTGCCCCAATGGACTTTCTATCTACGCATACAACAATCGCTAGTACAGTGAAACATAGTGAGAAACCGGCATGTCTCAAATCCACAAATCTACATGTGTCAGACAGAAGGTTGAAATTTATGAAAATGATCAAAGTAACGGATGCAATCTCAGGCCGAACACCATAGGGGTTGTAGCGCCACTTGATTATTAGTTTTTATTTATTTATATATTTTTTATTTATATATATTTTTCTTAATCTACTATAACTGATTCTGTGTGCCTACGGGCAAAGGCCTCCCCATTGTCCTCCATGTTTCCTTGTTGTATACCAATCTCGTCCAGGTCTTAGTCTTTCCAGGTTTTCCATGTTTCTTTCATCAGGTTTGCGCGTTCAAACTCTTAATAATGTTATTACGAACGGAAATTGAACTTTCTTCCATTAAGCTAAATTTGTTAGAGATTTAGTTTAGAAGGAATCATGAAAAGTTACGTACTAAACATATTTTTATTCAATTATATAACCTAAACTCCAACATGGCTTAGATCATGTTAAAGTAAAAATAGATTGTAACCTCTGTATATAATATTTTGCCCTTAGGTTGGTATTTATTTTTTGATGCTATTTCTCTTTCGAAAACTCTCCTACTGCACAGTTAAAACATCCCACTTTAAGTCGTGTATCGTAACTTGTATGCCAATGCCAGTGCAGTGGCACATCAGTGTAATCATTATATATCTATTGATTCCGATCCCAACGTTTTTGTATGCAAGTTCGATGTAATTCTCAATATCCGTAGCACTGATGTATCAATCTTGGGTTCGTGCGGAACAAAAACTCCATACAGAAAACGCTATTGGAAGTTTCAGAGGAAGGCCTCAGGTCATCATTATTTTTCTCATTTAATAAACCCTGGAGTTCCGGTTTAAAGGGAACGACTTAACCGTTATACAGTCAGAGTTCTTTTCAATGCAAACGAAACAATCTTTTATGTTGACTCACTTGAAAATCTTTGAAATACTAAAATTATTGAAGCGTAAAGAAGCGTCGGAAAGAAATTGTGGCGTCTTTTCATTAAGGATCATTAGAGATTCGAGAGTAAAAAATGAAAAATAAATAAAGAGCCCACATTGTAAGCCCCTGTGAGTGGCAAAGTCTTTTATTGTGACAAAAATTTTGTATAGGGCTGCTTGCACAAGTTAAAAGAATACACAACAAATTGATAATCTCCTACTTCAGTGTTGGTATAGAATAGTAGTGTGGATTCGGTTTGCACTTATACGCACATAAGGTATGCGTTAAGTTGGCTACTTATGCCAGCCCAGCTCCTTCAGAAGCTCAGATGTTTCCTTGGCACAAGCCTCACAAATACCTTATTTAAAATGTAATACTTGGAAATCAAATTTTATTAAATTAGACAAGTTTTCATAAAAGTAAGTAGCAACCCTGATTCCACCCCCTCAAACTCGGCTTCTGATTTATTTTGATCGCGGAATGTTGTCATAATTTTGTTGTTGAATTTGCACCTCCATATTTTTAAATCAATAAAGATATCACAAGTGAAATAGAAACCTTCTATGATCGTTCTTAGAATATTTTTTATTTATTCCTTGAAGTTTAAGGAATGTTTTCATGGAAAAAAATTACAAGGTTTCTATTCCGAAAAAGTAATCAGTATCTATGTGGTAGCATAGCAAAATGTTTTTACTGCACTTACAAATACCATTCACTCAACTGAAACATCAGTGTCACACAAATCAGTTAAGAAATTGCTATTATTATAATACCAAGTCGCTCAGGTTAAAGTTATATTATCCATAATAATTAATATTTACACAGTTATAAATAGTATTCATTAAACTTTGCTTATCCTGAGTTTCAATTATGATATTTCAATAGTTATCAATTTATATTCGCCCACGCACAGTGTTTCTAATTATTGTCCCTCACCGCCTCCATAGAACCCTAGATTATTCACGCAAAATCCTTTAATTTATATATCTTTTTCAAAATATTTGTAAAAAACAACCACAATGTTTGTTTTGCCATTTTCCACCTGATTATTAATCAAAAATCAATCCATAAACAATTAAACGAAGACACAAGAATCTATTTATTTATTTATTCAAGTTTACCACATCATACATCATACTATATCTACTGTATATGTTAAAAACTGTTTTACATAATATTTATTACAATTTACGTAAACATAAAAACGTTTCAAAAAAATACAATTAAAATACCAGAAATTTTTGTTAAGCATAGCAAATGGCAAAAACAATACAATAAGTCACATAATCTAATCCATTCAATTCCCAGCAATATTTTCAATATTTATATGGAGTTGGTCGTGCCTGATCTCCCACTTAGGATAACTGAAAGCACACGTTTTGAATAACTCTGCCGTTTCACACTAAGATCGAAGGTGATTACTCCAATTCCCCTCGAAACTCTGATCTGATACCGGTCTATGGTAAGCTTAAGTGTGCTTGTTAAATTTCTCATACATATATTTGAAATGTTTGTAGTTAGGTCTCAAAGTGGTTGCGATGTCCTTATAATTTCTGAAATGTTACGTGTTTTGTATGAAATATCATAATTAAGGCACGTCGTTGCAATATTAACACAGTAACTGCACTTTAAAAACATTGCACGTCGAATGGTAAACTTCCTTTCATTTAATTACAATACAATTACAGTATATTTTAAATTCTCTAAGAATCCCTCCACCGTATGTGACAAGATACTCACAATTGTTCCAGTGTTCGTACGAATACGAATTACCGCCATGTTTCGTGTTTTAGCTAACTATGATGATGTTGATATTTTTCACGTCACCAAAGAGGATGTAAGGAAATATTTGAAAAAGCGGGAAGACTAGCAGTAACAATTTAGTTTTTTCTTTGAAATATTAAGTATTAATTGTCGTTTGTTTAATGTTTAATTTCAGTTTTTCTTTTATTTTTTTTTCTGTTTCATATATATTCTTTATCAATGTAATCTGCTTTGGCTTTGTATAGGTATTGTCTAAGTGTTTTGTTTTATAATATGTATGTTAGCTGTACGATTACAAATAAATAAATAAATTAACAAAAGAAGAGGTAAGAAGATATTTTATACGTTTAGGTAAATTTAAGTCTGTTATATTTGGGTAAAGCTAAAATAATACCTATTATCCTACTATTTACGGTACGTTCTAGGTATCAGAATCCGTCTGGTGTTCGTTCTACGATTGGTTTTTGTTACTGGGTCCAACTAAAATTTGTCTGTGACATATCGTTTCTGGGATTATTAATTTATAATGTAGCTAGAATACAATATATAAGAACTTACAATAAATTCTTGGTCTAGGCCAAAAGAATAGAAAAAATACTAAAATAAATTGAAAAACTTTAGTCCTTGTAGGGTTCCCCTTATGTTAAGATATTGAAAACGAATCGTAATCGGTATTAAAGTGTGTATCTGACCTTAGTGTAATTAAATTGGCGCCACACATCGGTATCAATAGCACTGTCCAGGAAACCAGATCCGTTACACTGATTAGAGAGATGTCTTCCGTGGAATGAGTCATTTATAAGCCACCTATAGCACGAACAATACGTAAAATTGAATAAGGTAAACATAAAAATTGTATTTTAATATTGAACAGGGAATTTCTGTATTTGGAAGGAATTTTTGTCGTTTAGTCATCATTCATGTAGTAAACGGAATGCCATCACAAACATACACTGTAAAACATCCAAGTCTTGCGATCCTTCTTAAGGTTTTACATAATTAGATAAGCTAGCAATTTGTTGTTTAGGATGAGGAGTCAAAAGTCAAAAATCATTTATTCATGTAGGTAACACAATGTACACTTATAAACGTCAAAAAAGAAACACACATTAAATGCTTCTAATTTTACATTTACTGCCAGTTCTCAGAAGAACCCACCACTCTTTTTAATCGCCAAGTTTTTTGTTTTACACAACGCAACCATTACACCATGTTCCATATATCATAAGTAATAAATAATAAATCATAAGTAATAAATAATAATAAAATAAATTACATCTTATAGTGACCAAATCAATATTAAAAATCTTATATATTTTTCTAATTTTCTACACAACAAAGTTATAAATATAGGGGAGCGAAAATGGCCTGAACGTGAAAAGGCCTTGCCTCTTTTAGGTCAACTTGACGTACCCCCAGATGTATGGAAAGTAACATCTACTTTAATATATACCATAATGTTAGGATTTATAAGTGAATATATGATTACGAAACCATACTATGAAACACCACTATGTTAAGAAGTTTTCCTCCTACATAAGGAACAGGATTCCTTAGCATTTGATAGCGATTCAATGTCTCTGTGTGAGCTTATTTACTCAATAAAATCTTATTCCTGTGTTTATTTACGCCTTTACTGAAGTGACGGCACACGGATGGCGCTCTGCTCGTAATTTCATAAAACTATCAATGTTTATGAAATCAAAAATACATTAAATAAATTTTCAATCGACCTAAATATTTATATCAAAGCAATCACGACCATATTTGTTGTGACAAATAACACAAAATCGTGTGAACGAAATACAGCAATGCTGTTTACATTTAGACACTGGTACAATTACGAAAACGTTTACTCGATACGATGAATAAAGTAAACTCTTCTATTTTTAATGCTTTGATCTCGACCGAGTCCTGTGATGTTGCGGGCATTAATTTAGCGATAGTTCCGCTTAGCGGACAGTCATTTGTTTTTCAAAATTTTTAAAGCAATCATACATTTTTTTATATGTATGATTAGTAATATTTCTGATCTCGCTTTCTCGTTTCGTAACCATGGATTTTACAACGCCCATATTGCTGAAGGACTACTCTACGACTTATTTAGTTAGGTGATCTTTAAAAATCTATTGATCTGATTTCTCCATCTCTCGTTTGGTAACGTTTGATTTTAAAACCTTTTTGAAGTTATACTTCTTTAGGCGCGTTATGAAAAATTTATGAGAGTGAAATTTTACGATGCGCGCGCACCGTGACACAAAATTCAGTATGGGCGCCGAGATGGGAATAAGACAAGTAAAAAGAAATAGAATATGCGTGACGTATGACCATAATGACATTTGTAGTACCTTTTAAACAAATAAAGCAGTTTTAATTATTTTTTCAAAGAAATTTAGCAATGCTTTTTCACAAAGACCTATTGTGACTTAGTTAAAAGGTTATGAAATATACCTAGTTATTAAATTAAATTAATAATATAATAAAATAATAAATAATAATTTTTATTAATATTAATTACTAATTGAATAATATACTAAATATTAAATATTGTTAAATTATTAACGCTAAATATCTATTATTAATTATTTAATATTTTTAAAAAATAAAGAAAACCAAAGAAGTATAACTTCTTACGCGCGTACATAAGTACACGCACCATTTTTTTTTGGATTGTACTACAATGTTTTTTAGGGTGTGGTACTCGTATGCTCAACTACCACACACCGATGTGTCAACCAGGGGATGCTCCCAAACTCACGTGAAGGCCAGCGAAAAATCACAGCCCTCTGGATTCGGATTCCAAGACACACTTTGGTTCATTGAACCAGCGGAGTTTGTATTTTATCTGCTCCGGGCGTATAATAGCTCGCCGGTTTCATTGCCTCCGCATGAATGGCATGGCAATAAAGAGTTATTAGATTCTCTTGACTACAAACGGTCGCGCCCGCGCCGATGTCAGGACTGTGTTAGTGTTTTGTCTTCTTGATACAAACACTATTTGGGTGTTCTTTTATTTAAAGGTTACGTGTTTGTACACGTCACTGTATTCGTATTTCCTTCAATGGAGTTATATGACCATGGATTGCACTTTTTAGTTATAAGTTCATAAGTTCTTTCGGCATGAGTCAATGGACAAATTTTTTTTTGAAGTCGATTGAAAGTAACTTTAACTTAACATTTGACTTGAGAAAATTTCAGTCGATTTGTATGTTACGTTTTGGCGAGCATTTTTCTGCATTTAGAAACTCAGATATAAAAAAATACTTTTCATTTTATTCGCTAAATTATTCAGTGTGGAAAATGTTTAATAAAAGAAAAATCGACAGGAGTCGCGCCGTCTGCGGCGACAAAGTTTTTTAATAAAATATGTAACCGACAGGGAGAAATTTTATTACTTTCCCTGTCTTTTTACAGAATTATTAAAACTAGTATTTTGCGGTGTCATGGTCGCTTAATATTAGATGTCATACCAAATATAAAATTCCGAAAAATGGCGTCGTAAAGTTATAAACATGAAATCGTCAAAAAGTATTCTCTACATAGTCTGAAGCAAAGTAGCTTCCCGCTAATTGTATTTTTAAAACTGCGTAACGGATTATAGTATGGATTAAATAATATCTGATTAGACGGACATATATTTTTAATTACTTTTTTTTTATACAATAGGGGGGCAAACGAGCTTGCGGGACGACCAAAAAGGGCAGTCTTCGCAGCCCATAGACACCCATTTTTAGCGGGTTGCCGGTCTTTGAGGGAGGAGTACACTTGATTTTTAAACATTTGGAGGTCGTATCTCTGAGGGAAGACCCCCACCGGAAGTCGATTCCACAGTTCGCTAATTCAAAAAAGAAAATGCTTCTTAATGCCATCTTCTTTCGAAGGTTGACAAATACAATGGCTACCTTAATTATGGATTCCGCGTTACAGAACTTTTACTTGGTGCTTTGATCTAGCCATCTTTAATCACGCTTTTCTGTTTACTAGTCTTGGCTTTGAGCTGACGCAGATCTTTCTTTCTATGTGCACCGACCACATTTTTTTCTGTACAGGAACATCGACTTATCTAAAGAAGAAAGTTACCCATATAGAGTTGTAGCCATTGTATTAGTATTTTCATTTCCTGTTCCTTGAAAGACATGCACTTTACAACATCAACACTAGACATTCAATTTCTCTCGCAAATATTCTAAAAATATATTCTTATAACACTATCATACATTTAATGTCACTAAAAAAAGCCGATATGAACTCACAAGCTCACACACACAAATACGCACCTACACACTAAACGCTTTCCCTGTATATGTTATTGTTTAGTCTGTTACATACCTCTTTATTTGCGTTTCGAAATATTTTTATTTTGTATTTTTTTAAGTTAAGTAAGGTGTAAGATTTTTCTAAACCCATAGGAAATAAACAATAAATAATAGATTTAAAATGCACACATGCGTAATGAAGTATATTATATTATTTTATCAATACATAATTTATTTCTTAAACATTTTCTTGTTATGTATGTATTAACTTTACCGCAAATTATATATTAATTTATAAATTTTAACGTTTCTGAGAACACAAATACAAGAATTGAATAACTATTCCTAAGTAAATCACAGTTACAGGCCGTAAAAGAATCACGTACCTCCCAAACCCTTTAAAATACAATCCTAATTACCCACACTAAGGGTTCTTTATGGCGATCATAATTTTATTCAGATTGAAATATAATAAAAGGACAAATTGAAGACACCATAAACGTTTTTATAGTTGTATAAATCTTTACGAATAAAATATTGGTTTAAGTTTTTAATTTGAGATTTAATCGCTTGTTTTATAGTTTATGAAAATTGAAAAAGTTGTTTTATGGGCGAACAAATCTTCGTCCGTTAGACATAAAACGCAAGTTCCATAACCTCGAGTATGGCGCAGACATTACTGCGTTCTTGAAAATTTTATACCTTTAAATGTCTAACGAAAAATATTGTATTTGTATTGTTGTTATTTTTGTCTTTTTATACATGTTTTTTAATAATTATATAAGCCTTTAATCAGAATTTTACACAATTTTAAACTTAAACTATTATCACTAGTGAGTCGGTGACACCGAGCACCTATCTGTTTGCCTAACTTTCGCAAAGGCCTCCTCCATTTCTTTTCACACTGCTCTGTTCTGAGCTTTCCTTGTCCATATTTTCCCAGTTAAGGATTTTATTTCGTCTGTCTGAAACCGTCTACCTCCTTTTCTTCTCCTATTTCTTGGGTACCAATATATGATCTTTTTGTTCCACTTTTCTATACCTCTTATTATGCCAGCCCATTTCCATTTCAATCTTCGTATCCTCTTTGTGACGACGTGTATGCTGGTGAATGAATAAAAAAAAATACATTGTAAATACAAATGTATTTTTTTTATCATACAACCTACGAAATCCTAAAGGAAGTTCCGATTTAAGATTTCCGATTTTATATTTATAATTGTTCAAATCCCTTGAGTTGTTGCGGATGTTAGGACTGTGTGCCTATATAAACACTGTCTATGTCACACATACCAAACATAGGTTTACAATAAATTAGTCTGTGCAAGTGTATTTTCCATAATAATTGTGAATAGTATATGACGGATCTCAATTTTTCGCTGCAAGAATCTTTTATAATCTTTCTAAACATAAAAAGCACTGGTTTATTTTCTAAAAAAAAATATTTGACCTCTAAAGAGGGGGAATGTTGCCTCATAGATAAAAACGGCTATCTATTCCAGATACATAGTAATTTATTTAGTTTCTTATGAATTGTGCTCACTATTCGAACTGATATAAATCGAGGAGCTGTATTCCATGGGGATTCGACCTGGACGATCTGGGACCTGGAGCCGGCCCTATTTTGTTGTAGACACATTTGGGTTATAAGTCGAGCCTCCGCGGTACTAATTCCCTCTCCGAGCAATACCCTAACGAAAATTAACTGTATTTTAAGAATACCAAAACGATTTTTTTAGATTAGAATGTTGTAATGTATTAATAAAAAAAATTAGCCGGCGTGCTTTTACTTATTTTTACCACTTCCCCAATCTTCCAAGCCCACACCCATCGTGGGATCGTCAGCTGACGCTTGATTCAAGTGAACACTAACAAGTGTGTGTCAGTCAAGATCTATTAAAAATGGCGGCAATCGATCGGCATGTATACACTAGTTAAATCCAACGTTTACCTTCCCTTTTATCAACCTCGATTATCGTTTGTTTACATGTAAAAAGATATCCACGTTTTATAATAAGGCCGTAAACATCAAATTCAAATAAAACCACTTCCTCAAATAAAAACTGTAATTGACGTTAAATATAAGATGTAAACCCATCGAGAAATAGTTTTTCAACGGAAGTCCCTTTTAACACGTACTCATTAGCTGGAGTTTAATGAAACGGCCTGAATAGAAACCGATGAATAGCCGCACAGATTTCAAGCTTTACAACTTACGGTGCTAAGTGAGCTTTGTTTTATTATAGCTTTTATGTAAATATTTGTGTTTTTTTGCAATGTAAAACAATTTATCTGGATGTTATTGTGTGTTCGCGACTCGACGTTATTGACGACTTCTTTTAAATCAGTAAAATTTTTATGTTTTAGTCTTTGCTTTCGAGGGCTTAGTAGCTGTCTAAAATATTAGTGGCGGAGAGTTTATACGCCCTTGATTTGAGAACTGGCAGTTAATGTGAAATAAGACGCACTTAATACGTATTTCTGTATTGACCTACATAAGTGTACATTCTTCGCCAAGCGCATCAGCTGTTCTACGCTGGCCACTCCCGTCCATTCTCTGATATTGCGGAGCCACTTCCTCCTTCTGCCAGCACGTCTTTTCCCCTCGGCCTTGACCATCATGATGCGCTTGGCGATGAATAAGAAGGAGTATGACGAGCTGACCGCCAACCTCCAGTAGTGGAGAGGCACTACAAGAAGAAGAAGTGTACATTGTATTATATAAATGAATTAATGATTTTGAATTTAATGACATCAAAATTATTTTATTAATAATATAATAAATATTATAATAATAGTAATTACGAGTAAGTATGTTCACTTATGAACAGCAGTTTAAAAAATGGGAATCAAGTCAAATATAATATATTTTAGCGTAGGTACATTTTTATTCACACAAATGGGTATGATAAAGTCATCTATCATAATATTGAGGAATAATTATTTTAAAAATGTTTCGTATCTGTTGCATCTGAACTGCACAGGCGGGTAACAAGTTACTAGACTAATATTACTTTTGCTTCGATATCTCCAATTCAAATGATACCGTTATCTTAGCTAACGTTGCACAAATAACAGTCTATTCCGGCTAATGGCCAAGAGTCCCATGCTAATCGGCTGTAATTAAAATAAATCTTCGACGCTCCCCAGACTAAGTGACGTGAAAGCTAGGAACGAGGCCAGCATCAAATATAAATACAATAATACAACGCGATACACATATAACGCGACTACCGTCCCCGATATAACGCGGTATTAACTCCTATAACACGGAGATTTCTATTGTTATATAAAAATGATTTGCCAAGTCCATTATTAGTTTAGCGTACCTTTGCACTTGTTTTAATTGTGTAATGTGTTGTTTTAAAATTAAACCTAATCACTTTATTAAATAAGTGTCACTAGTGTTTGAATTGTTCAAAAACATGGTTTTATCAAAATACTCCTACAACGCGATTTCCTATTACGCGGCCCGGTTCTACCGCCTCATCCGATTATTGTACATATGGATAAAAATTGACTAGTCGTAAAAATATTCGTAGTTTGACTTCTAAGCTTTTATAATTAGTGTTGAAAATCGGCAACGTTTTTAACAAATAAAAGTACTTTTATACTATCTCACCGTCTGTTTGTAATTACATAGTAATGTATTATCTATATCCAAGTCAGCTTAATAAAGTCAAAGCAATTTATCTCCATTCTCTTAACATAGAGGTCTGGAATCGTTAGCTTTAGAATACTATCGGTAACGAGTTGAAGAGTTATTCTGCAATTATTACGACAGATTAGCATAATGAACGTACTAATGTAATGGAACTCTGGATCGGTAAAAAAGGATTGATTTTTAGGTATCAAATACATTGTAAAACTAAGGACACTATACTTTGGAAGATGGGCCGGGTGCTGGTATGGGAAGTAACCTGTTCAGACACGCTGGCCCTTCCCAACTTGAAACCAACAACAGAGCTGGTGCGGCTTGTGAAGCAGCTGAAAAAGCTACATGCAAATGCTCAAAATATTATTTTGTCCCATTCGGTGTCGAGACCCTTGGTCCGTGGGGTCCTAGCAAAAAGGTTAGTCGACGTCACAGGACACCGAAGAGCTGGCAGCTACCTCGGACAAAGATTTAGTCTAGCTATTCAATGGGGGAACGCTGCCAGTATATTCGGAACCTTGCCTAAAGTGACTCCTTTTAATAATATATTTTAAGGTTATTATTTTTTTTTTAATTTTTGAAAAAGTCTTGTGAATGCATCTGTTAAGTCACTAAAATATTTTATAGGTCGCTTACCTATTCGACTAATCAAATTGGAATTAAAAACTGATATTCTATGTAAACGATCGGCATGTTGATGATGAAGAAAAATAGAATCGTATTTAATAATAACAATAATATAAATAATAATATTTAATTTATTTGCAAGAAAGTGGTACATTTAGATCGATCAAATGTAAAAATCCGCGCACGCAAATTTCATGCTCATTTTAATTAAGTCATGTAGAACATCAACACAATCTTATAATAATAAGGTAAACTATTTATAATTAACTGTTGTAATATGATTTCTTTATATTTACACTTAAATTATTACTTTCCAACCATTCTGTGACAAGCTTTACTGTTACATTCAATAACGATTCGTGGTTACGCGTATCTTTCGTCACGACCATGATATCATCCGCGTGTAGCGGATGATCCGAATGCGTTTTCTAAGGCAGTTTTTGCCGCGCACCACCACTATGTGGAACCAGCTGCCCACAGAAGTATTTCCGAACCAATTCGACTTAGGGTCCTTCAAAAAAAGAGCGTACCAATTCCTGAAAGGCCGGCAACGCACTTGCGAGCCTTCTGGCATTGTGAGTGTCCATGGGCGGCGGTATCACTTAACATCAGGTGAGCCTCCTGCCCGTTTGCCTCCTATTACATAAAGAAAAAAAAAAAAAAAAGAACGCATTTTTTGCTAACCAAATTCGGTAAATTATTAAAGAACAGAAGAAACAGCATATTATTTAGTAATATATCTAATTTATGGTAAAGCGAGATAAAATTTCAATTTACTTTATATCAGAACATTACAAAGGACCAGATAGCTTTTTATCGGGCCTTCACGTAACGTCTTTTGGGTAAATAAGTTGAATAATGCTACTATTTCTTTTATTCGTATTGGAGGGTTGAGTGTCAGTGCGCTCAATGTGAATGGCTTTTCCGACACTTAAAAGAAAATCCACTGATTTACTTCGGGACTCTATTGAGTATTTTTAAACCGATTCTCTGAATTGGAATCTACAACTATTTATATTGCGGTAGATTAACTATATTTTAAAATAGGTAGTATGTGTTGAATGGGAAGCATTGTGTGGTATGAGGTCGCTGCAGAACTATTTTTTATGTTGGCAACACTGTTATGACATTATATTTCCACAGTATATTTCAAGTCAAGTCAAGTCAAAATCATTTATTCATATGGGTAACACAATGTACACTTATGAACGTCAAAAAAGAAATATACATTAAATGCTTCTAAATTTACATTTACTGCTAGTTCTCAAATCAAGGGCGTAGAACGGAAGAGAAGAACTAGCAATAAACCCTCTGCCACTCTTTTTAAGCGCACTTATTAATAATATTTTAATGTATATATAACATATTATATATATATATATATATATATTATTAATAAGCAACTGATGATGATAGTAGTCTGTACTGAATGATAAGCGTATGTATGAGGTCGCTGCAGTGCTTTTTATGTCGACTACGCTGCTTTATCAATATAGTTCGATAGTATTGATATTTAATATAGCAAGGACATTGTCAGTTCTTATACCTGTTACGCCGCTTCTTCTTAAAGTATCTTAAGTAGTAATATAACAAAGCTCAATAGAATTCAATCTAGAATGATAATGGTTTAAATGCTTTTATTTACAAGTTCTAAAACAACGTGTATGCATAAAATTACACAAGAAAATATAACATCACATATTTTACACACATACAAATCAATTATATTAGAACATAAACAAGCTAGTAGGGGAAACAATTAAAAAGCAACTGCAAAAAATAACTAAAAAGTAGATTACATAGAATTAAATAGAGTATGACAATTTATAAGACTTCGTAAAATATTTATTTTGTTATTCGCTTATCTGTCAACATTATTTAGCTCTTATCACGACTACTGCAAAGCGTTTGAATCGTCGAGTTACGTAAATAATGTTATAAGCTCGCAATGAAATCCCTTGGAAGTTTTATTCAAATACAAATTATGCTATCAGAATATATTTCTCATTGCAAGACTTATAATTAGCACACATACACAG
This sequence comes from Pieris melete, assembly GCA_963693345.1. NCBI lineage: Eukaryota > Metazoa > Arthropoda > Insecta > Lepidoptera > Pieridae > Pieris > Pieris melete. Next base: position 1,784,623 of record CAVNZK010000003.1, read on the forward strand.
AAATACATTCAATATAAATTATACACCGGCTAACATGTTGAATAATTCTTGAAGTATCGAGTTTCAATAAAATTTTAGATTTTTCTGATATCTCCCGTCCATTTTAGAAGAACCGCGCTTTATATTTTATTTCTATGTGCGCACACATTTTTTAAAGTTCATTGAACTGAGAGAGGTCAGGATTTATTGGTTCGTTATAGTAAATATTGCCTTTGAGCTCAATAAAACCAACGTGTTCCCATACAAGTTTTATTTATATTTTTATTAGAAAAAGTGGAAATAACAAGTTATTAATTAATAAAATTATATCGGATGTATTTTATCACAAAGATAATCTAAGCTTGATTATTTATTTTTGGTATCTCGTATATATTTTATACTTAACATTATTAATAAAATCCTAGTACAAAATAGAAATTTAACGTCAAACGTACAATTTATTTCTAATTAGAAGAGATAACCATGGAATACAGCTAAATAGTTTTTGAAAAATCTAATGCTTTGACTAACGCCAGATAGAATTATAACTATGTATAACTTTCCATCATGAAACTTACCATACCAAATAGAAACACAAGCGCGAATCACAAATTGCTTAGACAAAAACAGCTGCTCAAGAATTAGAATAAATATACCACCGTTACTATCAAATTAGGAGAGGCCTCCTATATGTTACTACAAAACGTGTAAGAAAGGTGGTTGTAGTAAAAGCTAGTCAAGAACGGAGAAAGATCAAGAAGAATAGGAAAATCTAGCTTGTAATCGACACTCGGATGGGAACCATTTAAAATATTATTACTTTATCTGAACATTACATTTTTATTATATTTAGCCACCCTCTGTGTAAAAAAACAGTGGCGTTACCTTTTTAGGTCTGGGACTCAGATTTCTGAATCTGTTTCATGATAATTTGTCAATCTAATAGGTGAGGAGGTGATCATCCTTCTGTGATGGTGACGCCGTCGACTTTTTAGGTCTAAGGCAAGTCGGTTTCCTCAATATGTTTCTTTCACCGTTCGAGCGAATGTTAAATGCGCACATAGAAAGGGATTCAAACGACGACCTCAGGGATGAGAGTCCCACGCTGAAGCCACTAGGCCAACACTGCTCTTTTGTCTAACTTATATACGTCATTGAAGTATTATTTCTTCGTTTAAAATATTATAGTACCTAATTAATATACCGTTGCAATTTACTAATACATCTGATCTCTCTTTGTCCGTACATATCATACTTCAAATCTTTTTGAATTCAGCGAATGTATGCCAAGATATCAAAAACACATGACTATTAAGTACTGTCAGTTGAAGAATTAGACAATTCATTAGAAGTGATTGTTTAGGATGAGTCAGCAGCCGCTTGTATGGGATGCGTGTGGTATTTTCCTTTATTGTTGTTGTACAGTTTTTATATTTTGTCATTTACACGTCACGCTGATAGTTTCTTAGAATTTTAATAAGATTGTCATTTGTTTTGTGAGAGTTCCTAGGTAGATGACGTATAAAGCTTTCCGAAACAATAATTGTGGCTTGATTTTATTTATTTATAAGTATACTTAGACAATATAGAAAGCCAAAACAGATTACATTGATAAACAAAATATACGAAACAGAAAACATCAATAAAATAAGTCATTACAAAAAGGAAACTGAAGTTGAACATCAAACAAATACTTTAATTTTCTAAAGTAAAAACAAAAGTGAAGTATAGTCCAAGTCTTCCCGCTTGTTAAAATATTTCTTACCAAAGAGGGGTAAGGTGGAAAATGTCAACAAATGTGTGTTGTATTTAGTTAAAACCCGAAACATTGGAGAAATACGAATTAAAATAAATCAGTGTCTCTACAACCTTTTTAGGTCTGGGCCCCAGATTTCTGTATCTGTTTCATCAGCATTTGTTAATCTAAAGACAAGACGAGGCTGATCACCTAGATCAGCCTCATATGCCTGACGCACGCCGTCGACTTTTTGGATCTAAGGCAAGCCACCTCACGATGTTTTCCTTCACCGTTCGAGCGAATATAAAATGCGCACATAGAGAGAAAGTCCATTGGTGCACGACCGGGGATCGAACCTACGACTTCAGGGATGAGATTCGCACGCTGAAGCGACTAGGCCAACACTGCTCAAACATGAAATACGAATTACTCATGAAAATTGTTTTTGTAGAGCAAGAAATATTAACTAATATGATTTAATAATGTGTTCTCGTTATCAACCCAAGCTAAATAGAGCTTTATTAAAAATGATTATAACGGAGTCGGAAGTTAATATCCAAAATATTCTACCCATGTCGCCACGTTCCACTAAAAGGGCTATTTACACCTACATTAACATATGAATAATCTTAACAAAATCTCTTTAGAGATCACCGTCCATTGCAACTGGACCGATCATAGAGGCACTACTTAGCATTCAATGTAGGCATGCTTTCATAATTCCGCCACTACTTAATACAGCCTTACACGACCACCAGACAGAACCAACGTACTTGAACCGTGAAATGTGGAATTCATCTACGCAGACTTGACTTGTTAAGGGTCAACTTGTATTGGACACCTTATCTCATACTTGCCCCCATCTTTGTTTCACGAAAACGTGATATAAAAGATTAACTTATTAGTATTCGGGACCGAATTGTACGGCTGGAGCCGTGCGTGAGAAAAGCTGATTCTAAATGGCGTCCATCTTGAAATAATGACAATTGTTACGCTTTTTGTTTGGAGCTTCTTTGTATTGATTTTAAATGCAGTTAAGGCGAGTTATTACGGCGAAAAGTAATTAAAAATAATTGCTGGGTGGAATTTAATAAGCAGCGGATGTAGACTTCCACTTAGAGTTTCTGCCATAAATAATGGGATAAGAAAGATAATCAGGGCCAAAAGTTTTCTAAATTAGAAAAGCAGTGAATAAGAAAATTGAAACCTAATCTGGAATCAATTGTTTTTGAATTAGATTGAATTGGGACGGTTCAAATAAGAAATTGAGGGTCCTCAAAGCCTAGCGGTCTTATTAATTGGCAGCTAGGTGAGGGGTACCGGGTTCGATTCCCGGTTCGAGGGCAAGTTTTAATTTATTTTAAATTTATTCTCGGCCTTTGGGATGGTTGTGCGGTACTGATTAAACTGTACATGGAGGACACGGTCGAATTTTTAAAGACAAGCACGATGTATAAAAAAATCCTATACTTGACGCTGGCTAATGCACATATCGTGTCAGAGCCATAAAAAAACTAAAAAAATAAGAAATTGTTTGTTAGAAATAGATTTCCATTACAAAGAAATCTCTCTATAATTTGCATATACCGATTACTTCATCACAAAATGTTACTTGCCCAGTGCTTTCATTTATCTTATTAATTATATAAATAACACTTGATGAATAGGAACGAGTTGATTCTGTTAAGAAGCTATGACACACGCATGCAGAAACAAATGAATATCTACTTATAAAGTATTACCTTCGCGTGGGTTGGGTTTTTTAATTTACTTATTGGCATTTAAACTAGTAAAATTATACATACATAACGTTAATGTGTATATTTATGCCAGAAATTCTTGTTGAAACTTTTTGATTTTTGTACAAGAGCACTAGCAAACCGGGGAAGCCATCTTGTGCTGCGAGAAAGTTCTGGAATAAATAGCCGATTATTACACCTTTGTTTCTTAACTCATTAGAGATTAGTTTTTATATAATTCGTTGAAAACTATAATTTGTGTTTGTCACTAACATGTCACAAAAAACAATAAAATAAACATATATTAATGATCCCATTTAAAGTTATTAAGTTAAAATTAGGCGCGTACATGACACTTAAAGCTACAATCAAATACTTAAGTGAATGCTTATTCAGAATCAATTGGCCGGTGTAATGAAGACATTACGTTCCGAGATCTATCTCAAGATAATCGCGGTTTCATCACGACGATGCTACGTGCTTTACTGACGCAGTCTATAGCACATTTTTAGTTGTTCAATTAGTATATATTCCCATGTTCTATATTTATATTTAACTTGTAATGCAGTAGACGAAAATTGTTTACTGTTAAATGGGATACTAAGTGCTGTAATAAAATTCCAGTGCCACTACAACCCTTAATGGGCATAGGCCTTTGTTTGTGTCTGTTTCTCGATAATTTCGTAGACAAGTAGGTTAGGCTATAGCCTATATCTGACACATGTCATAGACATTTTGGTCTAAGACATGGCTTCCTCACGATGTTTCACAGAGCAAGTAAATTGCGCATATATTATAATCAAAATTCCATTGGTGCACAGCCGTGATACAGCTCGCTAAAGCCTCTAGGACAACACGTGCATTACGACACACTACATTATATTGTATATACACATGTAAAAGACGTAATTTTAGATTTGTCAAAAATATTATTGTTATACTATCAATATATAATTATCTATTAATTATAATATCAACAGTTACTAAAAGAAATTCAAAATGATTATGTACGTTGTTTAAAGGCGTAAATATATAAGAATTCCAAAATGGCTTTTCACATCTTGTACATACACTGTGGTTAATCTGACAACCGGTTTCATCCTTGTAATACCTTCCTATTATCAGAGCGAGGATGCGTTTCCATTGTGTGAAGAACTTGCAGAAATGGTATCCAACAGCAAATCTAGTGGAAATTGGATTTTCGTTCAAAGTAAGAATTAAAGGATGACTTAATGTTCTATAAACCCTAGATGGGGCAGAGGGCGTCCTCAGTGAGTCTCCAACGCGTTGGATAGTTTAGTACAAATAATAATAAATAGATTTAGTATCTGCGGACGCTCTTTACATAGATATAGATATCCTGTATACATGGCCAGTCTCAGATACACCGTGGCCTAATCGGACTGAAAACATATTTTTTTTAGTTTTTTCTTTAAATGTGTAAAGGTTATATCAATCAAAGACAATACTATATTTTATTTATTTATTTCCAACACACAAATATACAATATTTACAATATTTTTTATCTACATAGTAATAATAATAATAATTAAAAATTGATAAATAGGAAATTAAAACGGAAAAATGATTCCAGTAGGCATAAGTTTCGAAACACTTCTAGTAGGTACATTTGAAAGGCGTTCTCAATGTTACTCTTTTCTGACGTTCCGTCTCCTTTAACCACGTTCATCCATTCAATTACAATTTTTATTATATTTTTTGAAATAAAATAGTGGGAGACAATGTCATTCTAGTGTATTCAAAAGACTTCTAGTAGGTACATTTGAAATGCCTTCCCAACATAATTATTTTCTGACGTTCCACGTTACAGCCACGTCTCTCCATTCGATAATAAATGAACGCGTAAAAGCTATTTCTAATACTCCTAAAAGTTCTGTCCCTTTATGTCCTATCGGTACAGTGTCAGTCATCCATCAACTTATTAGACTTCGTAACAAAATTTAGGATCAGATTTATATCTTTGTCCCTGCCGAGCGTAATAAATCACCTGCATCGAGCATCGTCATTAAGTAGAAAGCTTAGTATTACAGATTTTTTATATATTCCACACTGCACTGTTCGCCTAGCAGTTAAGGAACTCTTAATGGTCGTTTGTTCGTCGCTGGTATGATGAAGAGGAATATCGACATTATTTATTGAAGGTGGATAGACCTCCATACCTGTTAGTTGGCAGAGAAGTAGCACATAAATTTGTTTAAACTTAAAAATATCTTAAATAAAAGGCTATTATTAACTTCGTGATAAAAGATAGTACTGACCACCTAGTTCCCTATACAGAAGCATTATCTGATAAGAAATAAAAAACAGATACTGACATGTCTTTGCTCCTACATATACAATTTAATCCTCCTTCATAAATAAATTGCCGGCGACCATGGATACTCTCAATGCCAGAGGGCTCGCGAGTGCGTTGCCAGCCTTTTAAGAATTGGTACGCTCTTTTCTTGAAGGACCATAAGTCGAATTGGTTCGGAAATACTTAAAACGTAAAATATTAAAATCTAAATCAACCATTGGAGGATCCCAGTCTTCGCCATAGTGGTTGGACTAGTGACTTCAGCGTACGACTTGAGGTGGTAGGTTCGAATCCAAGCTGTGCACTAATAGACTTTCTCTCTAAGTGCGCATCGAACATTCGGTTGTACGCTAAAAGAAAATGTCGTCGTTGACACAAGATAGTTAATAAAAAAAACAAATGCAGACGATACAGAAATCTAAAGCCCATATCTTAAAAGGTTGACGAACAACTACTTCTTTATATACTTACCATATTTCATACCTCTTTAAATTAATCTTCTAAAAGACTAAACCCTGACATATCTCTTTCCACGGCAACTCATCGTTCTAATCTAGAATCTAGACCAACGCTAAGCTCGTGAAACCTGGACTTTAAACAAAATAAATGGCCAGCTAGCATGGTCTATTATCCCATTAATAAATATTAACATACCATTTGAGGCGATTTACCGATCTATTTAATAATGATCGTGACTTCGGTAGACCATTAGGGTTGGGCTCATAACATTACGCTTAACGTGATAATGTAGAATAAACTGCCGTTCGCCAAGTCAGTATGTGATTTAATCATATGTATTTTGAAAAAATTCGAGATATATTTTATTCAGTTAAGATTATATTGCTTTTTAGTTATATCAAACTATGACATGCATTTCCACAAGGAAACGAACGAAACGAACACTAAGACGGGTACAAGTGTAAAACGTCTTTTGACACTTTCCACACTCGCTGGACCGATCAAGTAAAGGTTCTTATAGGTCTTACCATTACCCAGGCGCAGAGGCTTGCCAAAGATAGGGGAGAGTGAAGGACATTTTGCGGCGTCACTAACATGAACTTCAGAAATGAAGTGTGCGACTGAAGAAGCACATTCACAGCTCCCGAGTCGAACAATTTGGTAGCACGGGTATGTGAGACCCACACCAGATTATATGTTATTCAGAGATTGGGTGACCCGCATAATCACCTTGGTCTGTTGGTATTGTCATTGCTTGGTATTGTTATATATACGTTTGTATGTATGAAAACTAAAATATAAATGACGGTATGATAAGCTTATTTTTCAGTTTAAATTCAAGAGTTCAAAATGATATCACTATTGTAATGAAACATGATGTAATGTAATGTTAGCATTACCTATAACAACCTATCGAAGTAATTAACTCCGGAGTGATGTTAAATGTACTGCTCTATTTAAGGCAAGTTTATACATCATGATCTGGAAACATCGTGATTACGTAGCACGACGAGGGTAGATATTGACGTCTCTATCATCTATTAAATTTAGATAGAGAGAGTTCTAATGCTTTGTTTTAAATCGTAGTCATGAAATCATTGATGGCTTCTATCAATCAGTGATTTATGTTAAATCGTTATTCAATAATTGTTAATTATCTTAGAAAATATTGCGATGAGTCTTGCAATACATAACGATACGTATTTTATTTATAAGTAATCTAACAGCTACCCAGATTATAAAAAAAAACACTTTGACAATATACAAAGCCAAAACAGATTACATTGATAAACAAAATACCTATATGAAACAGAAAGTACATTAATATATTTAAAAAAGAACTGAAATTAAACATTAAAGGAAGGAACAATTTAATAAACTAAATTATATATATCTTGTAGAATATAATATGTTGTTTTGTTTGTTAGGTATACAAGCCTTCTTACAGTAACATATTTGTAATATTTTTTATTTTTTTTATTTTAAAAGGCACACTAACGAAACACATACAAACACTTACAGATAACACATGACATAGAAAACAAGATACCTACATGCATGTGCATCAATAACAAATGTGCACAACATTTAAAGGGAAACATTACAATGATGAAGAGAAAATAACTTAATCATTAAAAGTTAAAAACAAACTAGATTTAAAAAATACAAATGTGTAATTTACAAATATATATTAAAAAATAAAAATAATAATAATGGTAGTCATTGTATTGTAATGTTTTGTAAACTAAGCAATAATGATTACTAATGTCAAATGTTACATTGGTATTCGTCACACGTCAAATGTAAAATGTCAACTTTAGCTCTAAGGAGAAAAGATGGCGTGTGTACTTTAAAAATAAAAATGTTTAAAACCGAAGTTTTCTCCATTATTATATCAAGTACGAATACCATTATTGTATGAAATGTTGAAAAAAATTATTAACACTCTAATTTTTGACTAACCACAGATCATCTCCGTCGATACCTAAAAGATTTTGAAGTGCCAAATATTATTAAAAAAATATAATTTCTGATGAACCATTTCCACCAAAACATATAAAATAAAACCTTTGTAGTTAAAAAACGCAAAGGAAATTAGAAAAAGCTTCTATTAAAATTTTATAGTTTTTTAATTCGTATTCCGATTCAATGATTTTAAAAACATAAGCGGATTTTTTACTATTCAAGTTTCATTGCGCATAAACTGGGGTTGTCACTCGCAAAAAGCTCGATTTACCGTGAAATCCTGGGATAAAAGTATAAAATGCTACCTGAGTAGTAAAAAGTTAATGCTTTGTAGTTTTGAACAGATTAAAGTTCCTGGGGCGTCTTAAGCCATACAAGATTAGGGTTTTTTGCGAACTATTATTAGACTAAAATTTTATTAGAAAAATTCAGACAACGGGTGCATTTGTAATACAACAACAATTTATTGAATTTGTTAACTATGTTTGGAATTAATTTATTTACATGTATTATTTATAACATTTATTAACGTGTAGAGAATTATATTTATTATTTGTATTAATGAGCAATTTTCAATAAAGTAGCCACGAAAATTACAAACGCTACTTGCTACTATTGCCGTCACAATAAAAAAAAAACAAATTAATAGTATCTTTTTAAGTCGGTTAATATAATCTCACAAAGCGCTTACTTAAGCAATTCTTAACAGGCCGACACCGCACTCACAAATTCTTAAAAGGCCGGCAACGCACTTGCGAGTACTCTGGTATCATATAACATCAGGTGACCCCGTTTGCCCCTTTTCTATATATGTATATCCTTAACGTCATATATTTTAAAACACAAGTCTAATAGGAATACATATATAGAAAGCTAATATATTCGTCCATAATAATTCTAATTAAAATATCCGTTTCCTCAACTCATACCAAGATAGGGTAACTAGTTCCATAATAAAACATTTCAAACACGCAACGTGGTAGTTGACAGCCCTTAAACTTTCTTTTAAAAAATAAATTTCAAAGCCACATACTTTCATAACTAAAACAAAAGCGAGAATGGAGAAGGGGTCTGATTCTTGTGTCATATATTTTTACAATAGAATTGATGAAGGGTCTATAGAAATATCTTGGACCGGTATGAAACATGTAACTCGATTCTTCGGCATCATGATGTTTATTTACCAATGGGACAACACACCGTCTCTTATTCACTTTTCGCAATACGGTCTGCAAAATAATATTTTTAACTTTTACGTAGCAACATTTTGCTTGATCTGTTAATGAAGAATATTCTTTTGATACTCCACTTTTCATCACCTTGATGGCTGGAAGTCTTTCATGGTCCGCTTCATCAGACATTTTCTTTTGCGAACTAGCGAACCGTGGGATATAATAGATACAACCTCCAACTGTTTAAAAAACCACTCTTCCCACTCTCCACGATCCACCCTCAAAGGCCGGCAACGTACCCACTAAAATGCATGTCTTTGGGCTGCAACTGCCCTTTTTTGACATCATAAAGGCTTGTTTGCTCCCCTTTGCAAAAAATTGTAGTTGCTTATATTTTACGAAAATTATGTATTGATATAAAATTTATCACAATTTGTTTCTTATATACAATTTATATCTTAGAAAATTAATCATTTATGTAAAGACCAGATGTATGTTGTATGAAACATACAATAATTGAAATCCAAAAACCCTTTTAATACAGTTTTAATACTGACAAAAAAAATTCATGAACATTTTTGCCAACGCTATACATTTAAGCCCTCGCTTAAATATGATACCCTCTGGAGTGGAGTGGATTGCTAACAAAAGCCTATTCTGATTTTGTTTTGACTAAAATCGAGGCTAGAGGCAGATCACATTACACTAAACTCGTTTGCGATGATACACAATATTTTATTGAAACCTTATTTATTTTAGAAAGCTTTTGGAAGCTTTTCTGTTTGTGAGATATTTTCCACTTAATATTTTAACATCATTCTTTACGATAATTGAAGGATTTTCACCACTTAAGGCACAATATCACAGATTTTAGATATACAACTTTTTATTTTAATTTATATGCTATTTAGATGACCAAATAATTTTATACGAAACACATTTTTTTTTCTATACTAATATTTACAGGTTCGAGGTTTGTGAGGTTGTGAGGTTGTAAAAGAATTTTTAAAAGATTTAAAAATTCTTTTACCAATAGAAAACCACGTTCACGTGAGTGTCAAAATACATATCAACCCAAAAAATAGTTTTCATGGTAGTCGAAAAGAAGAACGTATAGGTATATTATTTTTCTTGATGGATGGATGAAAAGCGACACGCCTAGAAAATCCGTACTGTAAGAGAATTATTTCTCCGTAATTACGAATCATACTTAGTTTTTAGATATTCATAAAATACATACCTATACACTATTCTTTCAGATTTCGCCAATGCGATGTGTCGAACACACAATTAAAATTTCTTGCTTGTAATTTTTTTCTTAATTGTAACAGATGTTTGTGGTCCACTTCCATAGATAAAAACTCTGGTATCTTTAGCAAGAATTAATCACGCCAAACCGGATGGTTTTTGAAAGGTAGATAATGCCCAGAGGTTAGCTAACAATTGTATGAATACTCCGGAAGCAGAGAGATTCACTAGACGACAGTAAATATTGTCTTGCATTGTACAGTACAATAACACGATGTTTGAAAGGACTGAGGCAACTTGTGTCGATTTTTTTCTCAGGATGTACGGTTTTCGTTTTTTATTACCATTACTTATTGATACATTGAAATACCGCCAGTGAATTAATTTTTGTAAGTATATTTCATGATGTTTTTAACATTTATCAGCAGTTTGCGTAGAATTCGTAAGCATAAAATGAACCACATCTCGTGCTATGATCAACTGTGGTGTCCTTGTAATAGAAATTGTATGTATGATGTTGGTATAATCAAAGATAATAATATATTCTGTGTAGAGCAGTGTTGGCATAGTGGCTTCAGCGTGCGACTCTCATCCCTGAGGTTGTAGGTTCGATCCCCAGCTGTGCACCAATGGACGTTCTTTCTATGTGCGCATTTAACATTTGCTCGAACGGTGAAGGAAAAACATCGTGAGGAAACCAGCTTGTCTTAGACCCAAAAAGTCAAATACAAATTGTTTGAACTGGAGCAATTCAATCCCAAGGATTAGGATCATTTAAGTAGTCCTCAAATTTATAAAAAGCTTTGTTGATTAATTTTCGTTTAACGAGGGCTTTGAATTTATTTAGTGATAATTCTCTAATTTCGCTTTGGAGTTTGTTTTAAAAACGAATACAATTTCCATATAAGGAGTGGTTTATCTTTTGGAGCCTGGTTGGTCGTACACTCAAATTAGTTCTATTTCGCGTATTATACTGGTGAAAGTCACCATTTGTTTTAAAATCGTTTATATTTTTTTGGACATACAACAAGGCTTCAAGAATATATTGACCAGATAGTGTCATAATATTTAATTCCTTAAACTTATTCCGTACCGACTCCCTCGGAGAAACACAACAAATACCCCGAACAGCCCGCTTCTGCAGCACAAATATGGATTGATGCAGCACAAATATGGATTGAACTTAACTAGGTGACCGAAACATACTCGCTCGCACCTAGAGTTTTTATTCGTTACTGCCTTTAAAAAAATAATTTTATTAATTAAATTTCATGTTAAAATGTTTGAAAGCTCGTATTAAATAGCATTATAAAATGACGAGGTTAACAAAATATAAAAAGCAAAAAATACATTTTGAATTAATTTAACCTTTAGACTTCTAAGAATTAAGATATTGAAACACGAATTTATTATAATTTCAGAAAACTCAAACCTAATATTTCGATGTAATTAAGGCACAACGAACATATAGTGAACTCGAACGAAAATCGTTATTCTGATACATAACGTTATAATAACGTAATAGAGACGTTCTCAAGAACTTAATATAGATCAATACCGAGTGCATTACACCGTTGAAGTAATATTTAAAACTCAATTTCCATAAGCTGGCGTCCATTTAAGAGCTTTTACAGATTAAAAAATCACTTGAGTATAGTCATAAATCATTCGTAAATAGATGCTAGTTACTTCGAGTGGTTAATGTAAGATCTGCTGGTGTATTGTTTTTATGTTATAATAGATAATAAGACATCATGGGGAGAGGTGTCTTTGGGTTCATTCATAGGTGGAGTTATTTGTTTAGAACAAAACGAACATGGCCTCATTATTGTACATTTCAAGTGGCGTAGAATAGTATTATTTGTAAACTTTGAAGCATTACTTTAGGTTTATTGGATGAGTATTTTTTTCATAAAAGTTTTTTTTTTTTTAATGGCTCTGGCACGATTTGTGCATTAGCCAGCGTCAAGTATAGGATTTTTTTTTTATAATTCGTGCTTGTCTAAGAAATTCGACCGTGTCCTCCATGTACGGTTTAAGCACTCGCCTGGTACCGCGCAACCCTCCCAAAGACCAAGAACAAATTTAAATTAAATTAAAATTTGCCCTCGAAACGGGAATCGAACCCGGTACCCCTCACCTATGCTATGAGACCCCCTTCATAAAAGTTATATCAAGATCAAAAAAGTTAGTTGTGGATTCTTACTTTTTTTGTAATGGTTTTTATTTAGACCCAGCCTTATGCTCAAATTATTATGCAACTGTTAGCTTACCGCATAGCTTTAATAGCGATTTGAGCCTTTATTCTGCCGTTTCCAATAACCACATCGACAGTGATCCCAATTTCAATACTGGGTGTTTTTTCCGCGAGTCCCTAAAGTTACGACATATTATATATATCGCAACTAAATCGAACCTGCATAATACATCAGGATCACTATTGGAACTTACAGAGTAAGGGCGCTGATACCAATTTTAATATAATTTAACCTACTACATTGCGGATTATAAAGCTACATTGAAGTTCGTGTACGAGCCAAGGCTGTACATTTGGCTCACTCACGCTTTCTTAGTTTTTAAAAACATGCTGATTCCCTATGCATATGCCAAGATATTTTGCTCATTTACAAGCGGGACGATTAGCTATGTATGTACGTGCCCTGGCTGTACATTTTGATAACTTATAAGCGTGACGATTTCCTAAATCGTCGGAGTTACAACCCGAGAGCATAGCCAGACGTAGGCACTCTCTTTGACTGTTAAATTGCTTCATTCGTTACACAGCAATTAACATTTCATGATTTCGCTCATATTCTATTGTTATACGCGATTGGTTAATATAGAGTAAAACAAAAATCTACTATTTAAAGCACCCGATGACTCAGGAACCGTACAGTTCAGTTTGACATGATTGAGCCATTCAAACCGTTATTAGTTTTAAGAACCGGGGCTTAATATAAGAATATATTACAAATAAAACCAAGATAAGTAAGATGTCTCACTCTCAAAGTCATCACTATTTTATTGGTCACATTTAATTCCTATTTATGCGACTCAACATTGCATTCAGAGCATTATTACGCATATTTAAGCATTAGTTGATACTTGTAACGTAATCTTGTCGTAAAATATCGTTATCAGAATAAGTATGCTACTTATATGAAATAATATTTAGTATTTACGAGTCTGTTATTGGATTTTGTACTTAACTTAAAACTGACTGTAAACGGAGAAGTTGGTATATATTAGGTAGATAAAAAAATATATTTTTATAATAAATTTTAACAAATGTTCTAATATAATTGATGTATATATGTGTAAAGTTGTGACAACTTGTGTTGATTTTTTTGTCAGGATGTACGATTTTTGTTTGTGTAATACAAACACAATATATAAATACATTTCGTATTTATTGATACATTGATACAGTGAATTAAATTTTATAAGTATAATAATGGTTTTATAATATCACGGTTTGGTTTTATAAATTGGCATGGTTTTTTAAAGATTTGTCAGCTATAGTTTGAGTAGAATTCGTAAGCCTAAAATAAACCATATCTCGTGATTTAACTGTGGTGACCCTGCAATGGAAATTGTATGTGTGATGTTAATACCTAAAGATATTTTTAGTTTTAATTCTTAAAATTTTATTTTAAATTTAAATACGATGTATGTAAACGAAGAAGTTTGTTGATTACATTAGGTAGATAAAAATAAACTTATATATTTATAATAAACATTAACGCAATATGTTCTAATACAATTGATGTGTATGTGTTTTCAACGTCATATATTCTTGTATATTTTAAGCAAACATGTTGGACTTTTAGGACTTATATATAAAAAATAAATGATAACGAGACAAAGGGAGGGTCTTTTAAAGCGAACTCATCCAGGCAACCTTGTAATCAAAATTTAAAAAAAATCCATATAAAGGTAGAGAGGTATTTATTTAAATGTTTTTGTCAATTCTTAATCTTATAAGTACTTTTTGTTTCAGGTAAGTGGACATACATATAAATAAACAACGAACAGTAAGTTGACTTACATTTATAGCACAAGTACTTAATCTTATTTACAATTAGCTTAAGTTATGGCCTAAGTCAGAAGACACCCTGACCAGATAAACCCTAAAGAAAAAAAAGTAAATTGCCAATTACTTGTAATCAACTTTGTTTGTAATGGCCAGATAATAAGATCTGTATTTATTATAAGGGTTCAATTAGTTAAATAACGTTTACTCGGCGTAGTTTATTTAACAACAGAAGAGCTAATTAAATATTGAATACATATTTAAGGCTTTTAGTACGATTATAGTAGGTAAATTAAATTAATATGATTCAAAAATATGTTTTCTTTTACAATGCGTAACGAATTACGAAGGAATTTTAACCCTCGTAATGTTGACATGTGCCATGCGGTCCATTCGACCAGGTAGCTCACTTCCTACTGTCATGGTTGTTAAATGTGATATGGATGTATGGGATATTTTTGACAATAAGAATTATCAACTGTCATTCCATTGATGATACGATATTTTATTTATGTTTGCGATTGTTATGTAATGTTTATTTTATTATAAAAGTATAATCTTTGCGTACCTACGATACATGTATAAAAAAACTTTTAATGCATTTATAATATCACGTATATTATATATACTATGTTATTACATGAAAAGATTTTTTCTACCATAGTTTTTAAAATATTTTTAATACATTTTATAATAAAATAAACGTTACATGGATTGGTATTCGTAACCTAAATTTTAATAGAATAGAGTTAAAGAGTTTGTTTTATGAATATCTTACCACTGATTCAAATTATAAAATTATTTTTGGTCCTACGTCAAGGAATAATATACTATATATAATATATCATATAAAATGAATGTGTGTGAAACCGTAGGCGTAGTTGTCTTACAGAAGCGTGATAAACGCATGGTTAAATTGAGTAAAGCTCTCAAGGAGCTTTCGTAAGCAATTTTAGAGCAATTTTCAATAAAAGCTTTCTAAATCGTTCCACATTCATAAGCGCTGATTTTCATACTTTTGAATGCAATTTGAAATAAAATTCAAAGAAAAAATAGGTCACAGTATCCGGAAATATTAATAGCGAAAAATGGGAATGTCGCGGTGTGAGATTGGTATGAATTATGTTGGAATTTATTCGGTTTTTAATGTATTTTGTATTTATTGCAAGTTCTACAGGTCAGAAAAATTATTTATACATTATCTATAATACTTTTTGTACGTAAAGTTACATAGTTTGTATTGAGAGCAAAGGAAAGATATCCTTACAATAACTGGCTTATATACGTTTAGAACTTATGTCGTATTTTTTCGCCAAGAAATGTAAGAATTCTTCAAGCAATTGAAGAGACTAGAAAAAAATTTACCCCGCACGTACTTGAACTTTAAATAGAGTTCAATCAGCATAAAAAGCTTTTAAAAAAGCTGCAGTTGTGTCAACTGATATTCTATTTGCTCAGCTTGTCACTTACCAAATGTTGGTTCATGCAACTTTATGTATTGGGGTTACGTTTCTTAAATCAATATTCGAATATTATAAATATATATTAATCACTGATAAATACGTGTTTTGGGTAAAAAAAAATCATCTATCGTTAGTCCCCACACTAGGGAGCTGTTTTGTAGGTAACTAGATAACAATTATTTCGTGGTACATGGTGCGTGTTTAAAAAAATTTCAAGAAGATTACTTTCTTAGTGTTACAACTAATAAGGCGTACAGTATGCGTGAATGTATGAGTATGTGATTGGGTGTGTGTGAGCTGATAGTTGTTATGTGTGCGCTGTCTGTTGGATTTGGAACCTCAGAGTCAGCATACGTAGTATTATACAAAATTTTAGTTATTCATTACTACTATACAACTACTAGTTGTGTATTTAATAACCGTAACACAGGATATTGAAGGTCGTTATTGCTAATTCGCTCTGAGAACATATAAAAAGGTCGATAAAATGTCGACTTGCAACGGCTTTGCTTATTTTAAATAGTAATAGCGAGATATGTTAGTATGTGAAATCTCTATAGGATTAGTCACGTGTGACTATTGCACAGGTCTTTTGTTTGTATCTTCTTCGAAAATTATTTCGATGGGCAAAGTAGCAGCACCGTATAAGATTTGTATATTTCTAGAATTCTTCAAACGTTAGCTTTAACTTAGCGATACTAGAGCGTTGATAGTATATTTTAAAACAAAATACCTATCATACATTTTGCAGCGTCAAGTAACTTGATTGGTGTGTTATTTAGAAATTTGTGATTTAAATCCAACTTTGTTTAAGTCGTATACCTAATTGTAACAGTCGAGATTCATCACGAATATTTTATGTATTTTATGTAAGTGATTTGCTAACCTACTTCTTTGAAAATACGTTAGTAGGTATAGAATTTTTTTTACGCGTGACATATTTTTTTTATGCTCTCCATTCATTTATTCCATTCCATTTCATCACGAAAATTTATGTATTTTATGTTAGTGATTTGGTTACCTACTTCTTTGAAAATAAGTTTGTATAGCATTTTTTTTACGCGTGACATATTTTTTCTCTCTCTCCGTATAGGCAAAACTCTACTGCCTACATCCCGATACTGCAATTCATATAGAAACAGATTCGAGCTGTATGAAATGCGGCTTATAAATTAGCGAAGGTTAGCATTTTCACATAAAATATATGAATAGAAAAATCTTTACTTCGTACTGAATTAATTTCTCGTTAAATAAGCTATTAATTAAAAGCCAAGCTGAATGTGAACCCTAAGACTGAAATTTGAAATGGCTTAATTACCTTGAAATACTCTTAAGATTAATTGTAAACAAATTAACGATTTAAAATTCAAAAGCTGACCTCCATATGAAACCTTTTCATTAATTTAAATTCTTTGAAATTTTATGTCATCACGTATTTGACACGAATTCAAAAAGTTTAAAGATTAGTTTGGATTGCACAGTTTACCTTGTAATGAAAACTCTTATTTATAAATTAATACATTACATTTTAAAATTGATACTTTAGAGTTTAGACTCCCGACGAAAACAATACGATATAATGCTACTACATGACGTGATCTCAAATAAAATTATTTTCAGCACACTTCTAGAAAAATTGCAGTTTCATGTTTCTGCCTACCAGACTCGTAATCAAGCTTTGTTCCACGTTCCTCACATCATCACCAACTATGCAAGAAACTCAGTTTTGTTACAGCCCTTACACATTTACTACTATTTAAGCCTTGACTTGTTTAAGCTATCGCGGTGGCTTGAAAGAAGTAATAAGAATATCCATAGCGCTAAATCACGTAAAAACCCTCACATTTACACCATCACACGGCACATACGAATTACGTTATTATTACGTGTAATAATTATTTTCCCTTTAGTAAAAAATATTTGAAGCTGTAGGAACGAATGAATAAAAAAAACAGTCTCTTAACAAATATCCATTTTCTCCTCCCTCTGTCATACTGTATTAACTCTGTGATGAGAAGAGACAAATAAGTATTTCAGTTACAATGGTGCAATAAAATTGATTGAGTTATATAAGGGGATAACTTTATAAGTATAAAAATAATATTGGCATACAACATGACTGTAAAAAGCTACGACAAAAATTAACCCTCGTTAAAATATTCCCCACCTTATGTAGAATATGTATATATTCTTTGTTTAATTACATCTTATTTCATTATTAATTATTTGTACTCAGGCTTTTACACTATCAGAGAAAATTTATTCCACTTTTATCGATTGGAAGGGGCACTAAGAGCCTCTTAAAACGTCTTTAAGTGTAATTATTGCCGAGAAACGAGAATTACTAGATTCATTTGACTCAATGAAGATACCTGCTGCCTGCATTTAATTACTAAAGCGAAATATACATCTTAAAGACGCAAAATTGATGCAGTATTTCGATTGGGGATGGGGTTTTGATCCTTGTGTATAATGTGTTAAAGCCTAGAATCCTATGCTGTTTCAATAGAAGAATGCAACTTGCGTAGGCAGTTTCGCTACTTAATAGCAATTACTTGTGGCTTTAAATTCTAGGAAAGTTTCTTTAGTGAGATTAAATTGTCATTAGATTTTATGCTTTTTGTAATGGCTTTGTTAACGTGTGTGCCTTGATATTGTTAATTTATGTTTTAATTAAGACACAAGCTCTAAGGCATAAGTTGTAGACATCTCGTGATTTCTAATGGCCAATGAATTATATAGATTACTTTAATTTTTTTTTTACCACCATTACGTGGAACCAGCTGCCCACTGAAATATTTGCGAACCTTCGACTTAGGGTCCTTCAAGAAAAGTGCGTACTAATTCTTATAAGGACGGCAACGCGAGTGGCAATGTGATTGTCCATGGGCGGCGGTATCACTTAACATCAGATGAGCCTTCTGCCCGTTTGCCTTTTTTTTTAGAAAGGGGGCAAGCGGACAAGAGTCTCACCTGATGTTAAGTGATACCGCCGCCTCCTATTAAATGAAAAAAATCTTAATAACCAAATACAGGATTCTCCATGTAATACAAACACAAGGCAACGCACTCGATCTCGATGTCTGAGTGCCTATGGGCGGCTGTATTAACTGCAGACAAGCCTTTTGTCCTGCCCCATTTGTCCCCTATTCAAGTTAATGAATTTGCATAGTTGATATAAATACTTAATGCATTATGAAATTTAAATACCTAAATAATTGTATCGTCCTGTCACGTTCATTGCGTAATTATCATTTGGTTCTCTAGAGTTTTGTTACAAATTGCATTCAATTAATTGAAATTATCAGTTGAAATGTCACATGGCAATTTTTGTTTAATTAATTCAACCATAACATAACTGTATATATATTAATGCATTGATGATGTATTAAGTCCCATTTAAGCATTATATTAGTAATTGAGCATTCTTTTGATATATACTTTACCACTGGGAATTAATTGACGACTTTAATAGCCATTTTTTTTAATAAATAAACAAATAGTACAAAAAACCAAACTACAATTAAAAGTAAGACAGTCAATACAAAGACGAAATGAAAACTTTACAACAAACAGAAAGAAAAGCAAGTTTTTTATACCATACTAGCTGACCGGTCAAACGTCGTTTTGCCATATATATCATTTATAATAAAAAATAGGGGTTGATCGTAGAGGGGTGAAAGTTAGGGGTTGTATGTATTTTTAATGTTGTATCATAAAAAAATAAAAACAGAAAAAAATATCTAAAAATAAAAAATAAAATATTTAGGGGTGGTTTCCCCCTTAACATTTAGGGGGATAAATAATAGATGTTGTCCGATTCTCAGACATACCCAATATGCACACAAAATTTCATGAGAATCGGTCAAGCCGTTTCGGAGGAGTTTAACCAAAAACACCGCGACACGAGAATCTAGATGTTTAAAACTATTCTGTAATAATTTCTGTTTACATATATTGTAACAACTGCAGCAAAACATTTATCAGTTACCTTTAGAACGAGAAAGTAAATCTGTCGATTCGCTTCAACATATTAAAAGTAAAAAAATCTTATCATATTTCTCACTCAATAGCCATGTCTTTGTCAGTTTTTTATAGATAGAAAGAGACAGTAAAAACGCTACCATATTTATCAATTTGTAAATATGTCGCGACGTATTTTATTAAGTGGAAGGATGTAATGGATTAGGACACGTGGTTTTTGATAAGGTATGATCGATTGGTTTGTCCAGAAGGTATCCTTGATAACAATCCTTTTCGTTGACAGTGGAATTAATGGAGATGGGTTGGAAATAAATTCGTATTTTTTAATTTTAGTTGCATATACATATTACACCAAAAAGCAAGAAATTGTTTCTTTGTAGTGCTTTTTCTTTTAACTTTTAACCTGGCTACTAAATCAAAAATAAATCAAGGTTGGGCCTCAGATTTCTGAATCTGTTTCATGATTATTGGTCAGTCTAATAGGCAAGTAGTAGTCCAGTCAGTCAAGACAATTAATTCATTATAATTCCAAAAGTTTTCAAATTTTGATGAGAGAAGTTCAGTGACATACACCTACATATATATTATTTTAGTCTTCTTCGCAGTTACTCGTAAAAGTTACAACCAAAATTAAATGCAACGAATTAAAAGACAGTATAAAGCGCTTTATGCTTCACAAAATCATTTTTAATATCGAGGAGTGTGGCTGGGATTATTTGAATAATGCTGTCAAGGAAATGGCGGAATAAAAGCGCTTATGAATGGCAGATATGCCGAGATTTTATAGACGAGAAATGTAAATTATGCTCGATGTTTTTAATATTTCAAATTGACTTACCTGGCCGGGTATTCTTTGATTAATGTTTGTCTTGTTTATACAAATACCATCTGTTTGTAACACTTTATTTTGTATTCAGAATACCTTCTTATTTGAATCGTTAAGACCTGAGTACTAATCTGTCTCTTTTCATCGCAACGTAAAGTCAATTTGGCAGACAGAGACAATATTATATACAATAAACAGTTACATGATTAGTGCACTTCTTGACTTTAACGTAACTAATTCTAAATAACATTTAAACTTAATTAGCCTTCTGAACCTAAAGGTAGTTAAAAAATGAAATTTAAAAATATACATGTAAGCAATGGCGTTTCTGTCAGCTGTCATTGTCATTATACGTCACAGGGATTATAAATTAACAACGTCAAAGTCAATTTAGTTCAAAACCGTACGTAGTAGTTTATTTGATTGATCTAGCAATAGTGGAAAGAATAAAAAGACTTATTAACAGTTATGAACTACAAAATCATAATTTAAAAGTAAGGTTTAGCTGTAAAATAAAAATACTTAAAGCATTAAATCACGAGCAATCTATCTAAAGACCGAAGACTATAAAAATATAATTCGTTTCCAATGAAGACGTGGACCAATTTAAAAGCGAAAAGCGTTGTTAACATCAAGATTCTCACCTAAACACCACTTTCATAAGCAAACAATCAACTGTATACTGGTTACTAAAACAACGATTATTATGTTCTAAGACAATTGTCAAAAATCTCTATTTTTAAACGATCGTTTTCACTAAAGGTCGACAATCGTCCACCTTAAGTGAAAACGCAGCCACCAGCATTGCATTTAAATGTAAGAGTTTTTGTATAACTTTGTAATTAAATAGATTTCATAAATATATTTGAAGAATATTGTAATTAAATAGATTTTATAAATATATTTAAAGAATATTCAAACTTTATTCAGGACAGAAATATGGTTGTAAAAAATTTGATCTAACGCTAGTCACAACACTAGCCCCTGTGTTGTGGGTAACTAGATTACAATTATTCAGTGGTACATGTGGCATGTAGTCTTAGTAATACATCTCATCAAACAAAACTCGTGTATGCGTGAATGTATGAGTACAAGAATGGGTGTGTGTGCGTATAATTCACTCTGTATTTGAGTGTGGTTGAGAGATGTTATAGGCTTGCGCTGTCTCTCTAAGTTTTGGAACCTCATAGTCATGCCAAAATATCTAGTCAGGTCTCTGTAGAATCGAAATCCAATTCAGCTAGTATAATTTGTATGCGCTTTGTGAGATTACCTCTCTATAGTTTCTGTAATAGATCAGAATCCATAGATCAGGACATTTATTATAAAGGAAGAGGTAAAAGCACAAAAGCGTTTTTCATTCGGTATTATATTCCATAGTTTTGTCGTCGGCCTTGGCCTTACTTTAATTTTTCTACTACGAAATACTTTCTAATTTAAAAATATCTAATCTCTACAGCGTTTGACACATACCACAGCTCTCGCGATGCCTGGATCAACGGGGTCGACCTAATATCTCAGAAAGGCTACCTAAACGTATAACATAATGAAATAAAATAACTAAAACAACCGATATCAAACGGAGCTATGAGGAATTTTGATGAGACGGGTTAAAATTTCGATATTAAATTCTGCTAATATTGATAATTAATTTTGATAGCCGGACAAATACTATGCATTTTTAATTCGGCATAATATTCCTATACAAAATACCACTTACACACACAAAATTAATTTCTTAAAAATTAATTAAATCTTCGTAATATGTGTGTTAATGACACAGAACAATTCCTTAAGTTCATTAGAATTAAACTTTAGAAGTTTTTAAAATACATATATATACCTATAAAAAAAAAAAGTAAAAAAAATCATTTAATCATATAGGTAACATAATTTACACTTATGACTCGTCAGTAAAGAAATACATATTAATTCATCTAATTTTACTTTTACTGCCAGTTCTCAAATCAAGGGCGTAGAACGGGAGAGAAGAACTGGCAATAAACCCTCCGCCACTCTTTATAATCGTCATTTTTTTTTCTGTTTGGTTCTGTTACTGTACTGAACTGAACTGTATTTAACATATATTACTGTACCGTACTGACCTATTTTTAATATATATATATATTACTGTACTGTACTGTACTGAACTTTAAATATATATTACGGTACTGTACTGTTTTTACTGTACGTTTTCAGGCACTAAGGGTACTCCCAAGAGGATTTTGTGTTTCTGTACCCTTAATTATAATGTTTTAACAAAACACCCATAAAGAACCTTCAGTTAAGAGCCTGGTTATCAGCTAAGAGAGTGGCGGTACAATCTCGCATTTTTCAACGTCTCAACCAACACATCAATCGTTAAATGAAATAACCTGTTCCCTAACGATTAAGTGATCTCCCCGCTAACACCAATTTTACGTTAATCTCTTCATTTTGTTTCCGAGACCGTTTCGGATCGAACGGGCAATTTTTCTAATGGACGACGAAAATGTACCTGTTATTCGAACGCTTTCTTTGTAATTGCCTTACTCGTTTGACAAGTTGAAAAGTTACTTGGATGCAAGATATTGGATGTTTTCAGAATTGATGGGATGGGTTTCATACGTATTTAGATCTCCACGCTCGTTTTAATCGTCCTAAAATAACGATTTTGACGCTTAGACTTTGATGAATTTTGTAATATCGATACTGACTTCCATGTATTTACATGCAAAACTATATTTATATGTAACGAATAAAACCCTAATTAATGTTTCGACTTTTTAAAATATTGATCACAAAAATGAAGTTATTGGTAGGTTATGTATATAGAGCAGTGTTGTGGTAGTGGCGCAGGTTAGATCCCCGGTTGTGCACCAATGGACTTTCTTTCTATGTGCGCATTTAACATTCGCTCGAACGGTGAAGGAAAGCATCGTGAGGAAACCGACATGCTCTAGACCCGAAAAGTCAATGGCGTGTGTCAGGCACTGGAGGCTCATCACCTCAAAAAATATCATGAAACGCATTCAGAAATCTGAGACCCAGACCTAAAAAGGTTGTAGCGCCACTGTTGTATGTAGCAGACAAAGAGCCTGATAGCTAGACGATTTAATACTTAGTAAAGGTTGAATATTTTTAAACATAAATGTAGAAAATTGGGTCATGTTTTTGACATTTATAAAGAAAACAATCTAAGACGTTGATACCCCAAATTTGAGGAAACGAGGCAATTACTATACCAAGAACAAAGAGTGATGGGGAAAAAACTAAGTTAGCCAAAAGCTATTCACTCACGGTTCGACGCAACTGTTTTGGGAAAACGTTTTCGTAGATTGAATATAACATACAATTTATATTAAGGCTGCAACTAAATATATTGTTGAGAGATTTTATATTGGCTTTTCTTACTTAAGTTTTGAGTAAAATAAAGTATACCTGTAACCTGACTAGCGTTTACATCCTTAAGGTTAGAATTATTTGAATTTGGAATGTGGATTAGTAATATTTTAATCATCAAAGAGGTCGATTTTTCATTTGATTCAAATAACTGGCTCCCGAGAATTATCTGCGCGCGGACCGCAATAAAAAAATTTAGTTTTTGTAAAATTTATTCAGTAATACATTGTTCTGGTATATCAAATCAAAGAGCAAGAAATCTTCAACAGAGTAACTTAATTTTGCTTTATTTTTTTAGAGTACTATGAGAATAATTAAATAATAAAAAAGGCCTTCACCTACAGAGGAGTTCTTACAGAATGAAGATTAACAGAAACACAAGTAAATGATTCTTGTGTTAGTTTTTAAAAGTCAAATGATTTTTAAAAACTAACACAAGTAAATTTAGGATCCAAACTTAATTACGAACAAAACTAATAATTGTATGTAGGTAAACTAACTTAATCTAATCTAACTTCCTATATTATAAGCTATAAGAAAAAAAAGGCTTTTTATTTTTTAATAGAGCGGCGATATCGCTAATAGTATATCTGTCTATTGGAAATAAAAACATTAATTAGTTTTTGCTTTTCATTTTATTATTATTTATTAAATCTTCAGAAAGAGATCCTCTACAAAATTGTTCTGACTATTTTTTGATGATCTCAAAAGAATAAGTTTTTAAGCAAAAAAGGATTTTGTTTTCACTTTTTTACTTATAACTTTAGAATTTTGGATTTATGATAAAAAGTCCCACATACATAATTGTAGGCAAAGCGATTTGCTACAAAATATGTCACAATTTTTTTGTACAATGGATAGTTTAGAAGATATAGCCAAAAACGTGATTTCACCCCTTTTTCCAAAATGGCGGCCGACCTTGTATTGATCTCCCCCTACATATTCCATAAATAAAATTGTGTCCTCTAACAAATGTTGAGTTTGGTTCTCAAATTGTAACGTTTCAATGGACTATAAATCAATCATCGATTTTGAATTATGTTGAATTTAAATTCTGTCATATTAATTTTTTTTTACATGATTATAAACTAGCACAGGCATTTTAAGTAAACGATAGATAAGCTTTAAAGAAGAAATACGCTTGATCAATGCCGGATAATGGAGGCTTACGTGCGAAATGGACCCAAGAGAATGATCTATCATAAAGTATCTTCCAACAAACGCGCTCAATGCAAAATTCGATCCGTTTGTTTATTCTCGATTCAAATCAATTTCGAATCTTTCGTTATCCTGTTTCGAATTGGCCCCAACATTAATCTTCGACAAGCCGTGACCTTGTCCGCATCTCGTCTTGGATTTCATTCGTGTTCTCGCGATCGAATCGTGATCGAGATGTCATTGTGATGTTTTTATCTACGAGCTCGTGCGTTTTTTGAACGTTTACGTCGATTTAGTTTGTTTGCTCTCGTATTTGTCTGATGGAATACCGATGAATTGTATCGAGTTACGGGTTGAGGTCGGTGATTGACCAGAAAAAACTTCATGCTAGATTTCATTTCGTCTTCAAAATTGTTAGAATTTACTTACGAATCTACTAAGATTTATAGTTTGAACTGTGTTTGTAGAAGCAAGGTTGTGTGTGTTTTTACTTATTTTCATAAGGGAGAATTTTATCAACGTGTAATTTTTTTGTTCCATTTAAATACGCAACTAACACTGAATGTCTTCGCCACAAATATTTACGATGTGTGTTAGATTTGAATATATATTTTCTACTTGATAAAAGCAGCAAATACTGCCAGAATTATTTTATTATTATTATTTGTTATTAGAAAAGTTTGGCTGAGATATAAGAGGTTGTAGCGCTAATGAATCAAGATAATTATTATTATGATTGGTTTTTTTTAAATACATATTAACGCCATCTGTTACCGCAAACTTGGAATTGTTTCGCTGGAGTATAAAACTGATTGTGGTTCCTTATTTATAAATATATTTATAGTTAACTGTTCTTTCATTTAGTACATAGTCTACACGCACTTATTAAAAGCACAATATTTAGGTATAGCTTGTTAAATATAACAGTCACATCCCGACTTTTCTACGTTCGTCTGTAGAATCTAAGACCTATCAAAAGAAACACCAATTGCAAGTTATATAAAACTTATTTTGTACTAGCGGACCCGACCGACTTGTCCTTCAAGCGATTAGTATATTAAACAAAGTATGATAGTACCGACTGCAGCGCCATCTGCTGGGCTGATTTTTTAATCTAAACCATCCAGGGCGACACCCAAACGCATACAAAAAAATTCATTCAAACCGGTCCAGCCGTTTAAGAGGGGTTGAGTGACATACACACGTTCAGCAGAATTATATATATATTAAGATATTATATACCTACATATTAGCTCATACAAAAGAAAACATAAAATAACGGTAGATGTCAGATTAAAGAGAATGCCAAAGTACATATGAATTTTGATCGGCATTGTACGAGGCGTATTACAAGATAGACGGGCATCTTAAGAATTCAACGTTCCGTTAAACGTATGAATCAAACGTCAAAGCTAGGGTCAAATATGTTAACGAAGCTATATAAAGTAACGAAATTCAAAAGATTTTAATATCCGTAAAATGAAGCGTTTTATTAACACCAATCGGCTTAGTAATTAGTTGGTTTCTTATGACCTTACCGAACTGTGAAATTGGATGTTAAGCTTTCGAATTTCGTAGTCGGCTCAAATGTATTTGATAAATCTATATTTTCACTAAGTGTAGCCCGTGCGACGAATAGTTTTTGTTGTAATACTCTTTAATTTTACTGCATTTTTTTTAGTACAATTGTGTTTTTTATTTCAATTAAAAGTATAGGTAACTGTTTCTCGGTTTTATGTAGAGTTTAGTATTAGGGAGTCGAAACAAGATTGATTTTAACATAGGCCCATTTTTTTTAAATAAAACTTATTATATTAAACTGTATCACCTCGCATACACACTTTCACGTGCGGTATGCACTCACTTTTACACCATCACACATCACAGCCAAATTAGGTATTACTTAGTTAAATGTATTTAATTATGTAAATGTTTGAACCTTTTTGTAAATATTGTTCCATCTTTGGCTATATTTTTTCTGTAATTGTTTGTTTTTATATATTTTTTTTGTTAGCTGTAAGATTACGAAATAAGTAAGGCCAAATTTGTCTACTACTCTGAGTATTCTTCCAGGCCTTGTAAACATTTCCTGTGTGATGAAACACCAGGATCCAGAATGTATTTATAATAATAATAATAATATTATATAATGTATGATATAGGGAGGACATAGCACAACAACTTTTTCGTTTGGCATCAGATTTTTGTTTCGTAATTATTATTTTTTTCAACGCAAGTAAGTGATCAGCCTTCGGTGATACAGCCTGATACACGTCGTTGACGCTGGTTGAAATCGGGCTAAGGCATGCTGGTTCAACTACTACTATTCTGGTATTCCACCGTACAATCGAGCATTCTTCATAGACAGAAAGTCTATCAATAGCTGAAGGGATGAGAGGCGACCATGCTCACATAGGGCATAAGATAAATACAAAAAGAATTCAACAGAGATCGTTCCAAAGTTTCAATCTATCCGTAATCCTGTAAGCTATAAACAAGCTAACAAATGCCGATAAAGGCGATTTTACGATCCGCCACCTCGTTTATTACCAAGTGTCGAAGCTTAACAAAAGTAGAAACAAAATGGACTTAAATATTATTGCAGGTGACTTTATATAAAGTCCATGTCATTAATGTGTCCGACCTTTTACTCCGAATAGATTTATTTATGACGCCATTCTCTAGATTTATTGTGTTTGTTTTGAATGGAATCGTTCCAGTAGGTAGTTTTAATTAATTTTATTCCTTTAGATTAATACGGAGACAATTTTAAAATCTAACGCTCATTACGAGCTCTGTCTTATATACGATGATGTCAATATTATAATTGTATTTCTCTTTTATATGAAATTACGATTACGATTTAATTGATTTTTTTTTGTGGTAGTAGGCAATAACTGTGTGTTGTGTTTGAACGTGTGTTCCGTTTTTGGCTTTTGTGTATAATGTAATTGTTTAGTTAATGTATAATAAGTAGCTGTAGGTATACTGATAATCAAATAAATAAATAATGAATAATTTATTGTGTAGGACACTTAAACCATTATATATACAATAATTCATTTTAACTTTGTTTATGAAATTATTTGCTAATTACTGTTTTTATTTTTATTAATTAATTAATTTAATTTATATATATACAAACACTCCTGCCCTAACAGGCGACCCTAAATTGACAAGATTACACAAAAAGTGAATAAAATTTACAGACGAAACAAAAAAAACATACGAAATTAATTAGGAAAAACAAAATTACATAATAAAACTAATTAGTACTACGGGCACTAACAAATAATAGAACTTTTGCCAGTTCACTCAACGGACAATGAAAAAGGTCCGTTAACCTATGTAATTCGGTAACTAAATTAATACACCGAATCATATAAAATGTATGGTGTAACCTAAATATTCGAATAGCAGTAAAATCTTATATTTTAATCCTTAGCAAATGGTCGAAAACACATGTAAGAAACCGCCTCCATTGATTTCTCAGTTATAATAATTATTGCTTTAAAATTGCCGTTTCGCATTACTGCTAAAATGAATCTTATTTCAACCACTCAAAGTTGAAATTAGCTTACACGATAGATATTCGATTAAAACCGTCCACACTCTAGGTTAATTAAGACATGGATTATCAATCGTTTTGAGGCAGTAAATAAAGTTGTAATCTTTAAGTTTTAAAGCAAAGGCGTTTCTATAATATGCGTTATCGTAAATGTTAAGACTAACGCATAATGTTTTCTTTTGATCCCACCTACACGGTTAACTTAATATCCTTCTACTAATGCACTGTCAATTTTTAATGTATGCGATAAAGGAGATTCTATTGGAGCATCTTTAATGGAGTTTTGACATTGATCCCATTTGTCTCTTCCGGATAATCTGGTGTCCAGTGAATTGTAACGAACCATTGCTTGATACGTCTTGTTTAAAATGTTTAAATAAATACTAATCATTTAGAGGAAAGTTTGTGTGACCCACCCACATAAAACACCTGAGTCCTCAATACGAACTTAAACCCCCGGGGTTCGCCAAGGCATTAAATCCAAGGGGACCTATACAATGCTATATATTGTCCATTTTTTTGTTTTTTTTTTTTTTTTTTTATATGAGGTGAAAATGCGCTTACGCAGGCCCGCATCAAGGATGTCGAACTTGACGCGGGGACTGTGGGGCTGAGTCTACACTGAAATCCCTCTGCGATTCAGAGCTCAGACACCTCAGCCCTTCACACGCCCTTAATATGGGACGCCGGGGTTCGCTAGGCATTCTACCCAAGGGCTATATATTGTCCATAATAGGCTATATTTATTTTCAATTTTTTTAACCAGTCGTGCGAAACCGGTACAATGCCATCCAAACTACAAACTACAAATTTTCAATATTTTATGACCTCATTTTTTTTATTATAATTTTAGTTCGTCAATCAGATATATGAAACCCTGAAAGTTTTTATCGTTGAAAGAGACTAAGTCTCTCTTTATATTCTAACATGTTTTTGGTAGTTAAAATACAGTGTATAGTCTCCATAACGTATACATTAATTCACTCTTTATAGCGTAAGACCCATGCTCTGTATCGAAGAAATATTTTCATATTTAGACATCAACAATAATAGTATAAGATCCCGCTATACAACGACCTTCACCGAGATGCTAAATAACGAAATACTATTAAATATACTATTAAACGAAATATTAATTAAAATACTCTGGACTGAAATTTGCTAGGCAACCCATATGGATTATATTTATATTATTGACATATTAAATTAAATTTAAAATAAGTTTCATTAAATAAGCATCTCGGTGAAGGTCGTTGTATAGCGGGATCTTAGACCATAACCAGCTAATAAAATCAATAATAATCAGCTTACAAAATCAACTTTTTGAGGTGCCAAGATTTCTGAGAAAGACACCTGAGGTTAATAACAGTCTTCTCGCCTTTGTTATTGTTAAATTAATTAATTAATTGTATTAACACGTGTGCCATTGTTCTTAGACTACATTGCCTGTAGGAAATTTTGGTCTCAGTAACTAAACGTCCCTCCGTCACCTATCGTGTATTATCAATCGTTTGAAACTTTTTTTTTAAAAGACAATTCACACCAATTGACCTAGTCCCATGCTAAGCTGGTGAAACTTGTGTTATGGGTACTAGGCAACGGATATACATAGATTTTAAAGATAGATAGACATATAAACACATATTTAAACACCCAAGACCTAAGCACAACACCAAATGCTCATCACATCGATGTTCGTCTCAGCCGGGGATCGAACCCGGGACCCATGGATTCGCAGTCAGGGGTCAAACTGTCAAGATGGAGTAAAAGAAAATAATAATTTACCTATTGATTGAAATAAAATTAGAAATTATTCTAATTGGTAAAAAATTTTTTCGCCGCCGTCCCTATAACGAAAGAAATGCTTGAAATTTGTTATAAAGACACACTGTACTATATTATTTAGACACCAAGCTGTGAGTCATCAAAAATAATATGCTAACAGGGAAATAACATTGTTGTTTTAGTAAAGTGAGGAGTCCATTTCTTGTCTGATGGGTTTTCAAATATTGACCATTATCAATAAAGGTGACCGGCATGCATCCCTGTCTTTGATAAAACACATACCGACTCCGTAATTGTGTTTATTTTTGTACTCTGGTCGGTCAATAGATTTTACATTAACGTACTAATTCATTAGCAATTTCAATTTAAATAAAATTCTTTCACTTTGCTAATTCATTATTCACATGACTTTTCGAGTGTTGTCCTGTATATAATAATATAATTAATATTATTTTGTATGTAATAAATGTGTACGAAAGTAAGATGCATTTTTATATAAAAATACCTTCCTATAAAAATTTATGATTGACTTCAAAATGCACATTTAAGTCTAACTTTCACTCAGAATATTGTGCCTTATTAAAACTTCTCATAATAGGCATAGTAGCTTAAGCGTGCATCTCTCAACCCTGAGGTCGTGCGTTTGAATCAAGTCTGTGCAAAAATGGAATTGGCAAACCACAAAGTGAAAGCAATCATGATAAGAAAGCTGGCGTGTTTCTTAGACCAAAAGAAAACGTCTATGACGTGGAAAATACAGAAGGCTGATCAACCAACGGTCTATGGAAAATAAACCGGGGTCTGTCTGAGGAATTGTTCGGACTAATATATTCTGAATTCCACCATCGGACGTCTAGGCAGAATTTAAAATTACATCCTTCCCATTGCGACGTTTGGCATTCCAGGGCGTCTGGCACTTTCTGCCGCACACCACCTCTTTGGCACAACCAGCTGCCAGTAGAGCTATTTCCCAACCGACTCGACTTAGGGACGTTTAAGAAAGGAGCGTACTATTCTTTGAAAGGTCGGCAAGGTACCCGCTAGCCCCCATGGGGGTAATCACTTTATTCAAAGTGACAGGCCCCATTTTTGTAACACCATTGGATTATTATTATATTTATAGAAAAAAAATGTATTCAGTAATGACGAGATTATTTATATACAACGGCATTCTGAATTGCGGCAACGTATAAAGTAGGTCCATGAGCTACAATTATAAGTAGCGGCACGAAACTCTAGCGCTGACCGTTATTGCGCAGAAGTAAAAAATAAGGTACCTGAGGGGGGCTAGCGGAATGAAGAGCGTCGATTGGCTCTCCAGTCGCATTTTGTCCCCCGCGCGACAGTACACATGCGCAGCAATCCCCTCCACGTATCGGCCAGCGCTAGACTTACGTGCCGCTGGTTATACTGCCCTTATTGGGTGTCCAGTAGGCTATTTGCCACCCTATCCTATAAAAAATTATTATGTACTTGTATAAACTGTACATAATATTTTTTTATTTTATGTATATAATGCTACTGTACACTTACAGTAGCATACTTCTGTCACATAGCAGTAAGTACTGCCTACTATACTTATCAAAAAATTCGCTTTGTCTTTTGATTGCGCAGGAGTCGATTTTATGTTTTTAGCGTAATAGCCCGTTAAGTCGTCCGAATTGTGCGGCTGTTACGGACCTTGATTGGCTAACCTCATGGTCTATCATGAGAAAATGCTATCACGCGTTATTCACGCCGCAAATCTCGTAACCGCACCACTTAACACTATAATAATAAAAAAAATATTAACGTAATAAATCTGAAAGTTAACTCTCCCATGTGTTGAAACAACGTTCAGTAGTTATTAATTACGCACAGACAGACACCCGAGCCGAGGAGATATATACAGTGAATATTTCAACGGTTAATTAGAAACAAATGTTGAACTTTTTACCATCATTTGTTATGACGTGCAAATAAATAAAATGATAAATAGGAGGACTTTTTGAAGAATGCGTATGCGCATGGCATAGCTGTTGTTTGCCGTAGGGTTAGTCACGATTTAATTAAACCGATTGTCACAGCTGTAGCATAGTTTTGATTTTTCGGAGCTTCTTGCTGGTTCTCACTTTACTCCATTCGAGCTTCTCTCAAAAGCTCATAGATTATAGTAGAAATATCTTGTTAAAATAAATTAAGCTAGCTTAGACTAATAAGATTGTAAGTAATCGTTAATGAGACACCCAAAAATGAATTAGTTTTGCTTTGCACAGTCTGCGCGATCAGATGGTTCGGAATCCCATGAAATATAGTCCCAGCAAATTAAAGTACATATACATATGTCTTATAAAGTCTCTTAAAATAAAAATAAAATAAAATATGTTTATTATGGAACATAAGATACATGTATCACTTAGTCCACGTCATTAAATTTGAATTTGTAGGCATCCCTACTCATCGGCAAAGAAGACAGAGGCCAAGAGAAAAAGCCGGCATAAAAAACTCTCGGTCTTACTTCCTAAGGAACAGTTTTTAATTTACGTAAAATTATAAAAAAAGTGTAAGTTATTTAATGGTTTACCAGTTGACGAATATTATAGCCATAATTATTGAAAAGGCTAGATTATAATTCATGTGAAGTGGCACTCTGTGAACTTTATTGTAGGAAACAAAAAAGACAGATCACGACAGCTAAATCACACGAGTTTCGTAGATATTTTTAACATGTAACACCTAAATACATCTCATGATAAAAATTGTAGTGCGAAATAGCGGAATAAAATAAGAATTAGTTTTTTTTTTTTTTTTTTTTTATAGAACGGGGGGCAAACGGGCAGGAGGCTCACCTGATGTTAAGTGATACCGCCGCCCATGGACACTCAATGCCAGAGGGCTCGCGAGTGCGTTGCCGGCCTTTTAAGAATAGGTACGCTCTTTTCTTGAAGGACCCTAAGTCGAATTGGTTCGGAAATACTTCAGTGGGCAGCTGGTTCCATATAGTGGTTGTGCGCGGCAAAAACTGCCTTGAAAAACGCTCAGTTGTGGAACGGCGGACGTCGAGGTGATACGGGTGGAATTTCGTATTCTGTCTCGACGTCCGATAATGAAATTCAGCTGCAGGTATTAATCCGAACAACTCCTCTGAACACTCTCCATGGTAAATGCGGTAGAAGATGCAGAGTGACCCCACATCTCTACGCAACGCCAAAGGATCAAGCCGCTCGGAGAGGGATTGGTCGTCGACGATTCGAACCGCTCTGCGTTGTATACGGTCAAGTGGAAGGAGCTGGTACTGGGGAGCCCCCGCCCAGAGGTGAGAGCAGTACTCCATGTGGGGCCGAATTTGCGCTTTATATAGTTTTGAGGAAGTGATATCATTAAGGTCTATAGTTAATGAAATTATGAATGAGATGATTGCAAGAACTGCTGTCAGTACTGAGTATGGAATGTCTGTATGATATTATAGCTAAGGGACAGGTGACAAAAAGTATTATAAATGCCGGGAGCGGATCGTTTTTGTTCAAAACTGGTTCCCGTTCAATACTTGGGAATGTCGGAGATTGCTGATGAGAAATCTTATGATTTTTGTGTGGCTATGAAACTGGATGCCCCACAGCTTTTCTAATAATAATAATAATCCAATGGCGCTTCAACCTTAAATGTTGCCCACAGATGCTTACGTTTATTTGGAGTTGAGACATGCGTATCCTTACTAAATATTCCTTCACTGTTCGGACAAGTGTTAGATGCGCAAATAAACAGTAACTCCATTGGTGAACTGGAACTTATGACGTCAGGGAAGTGAGACGGATGCTGAAATCACTAGACCAAAACCATATAACTATATCTACCATATAAACGTATAAATATATAGATTATTATAGTAGCAACCAGAGCCCTACGAGTAGGGCTTGAGGTTCAAGGTGGAGGCTCACCAGCTTATTGAAGAGCTGGTAGGAGTCTTCGACTTGTCTGCCAGAAAAGGTTACAATTATTTTCTTTCTTTATTTTAGGAATCCAACAGCTTTAGTTAATTTAAATGCTACAAAGCACTTCGTGAAACTGCCTGCCGAAAGCCGACCACTTTTCAAAGTAATTCTTTGGAGGATTTTTTGTACTAAGACTGTTTTACTACTAATACGTAAATGTTAAATATATGCGTATACACATATGCACGTTACATTTAGCAGTTTATTTATTTATTTATTTAGTTATCAAACTTACGACATCACACACAGTCCTAAATTTACTATTGTAAAATAATTTACAAAATCTTACATCTAAAATGTGTGACAATTAATGCAAGCATAAGTTTCTCAAAAAAAAATCAAATAGAAATTAAAAAAAATACAACTAAGTGACACGATTACTATTTAAAATAGCAAAAACATAATATTTCCCTTTGTTAACCCTATTGTTTCGCCATCATCAGGATTACTAGTGTATATAATTTGATATTTTTATTATTAAATCTTTAATCGTGCGTTTCTTAGCCTAACAAACGTAATAAGATACAGTCGGTATTTAAAATTGAACAGAGACATGTAACTTATAAAAACTTGATAATGACACGAACTGGCTAAAGACTTGAAAGAAAATTAACAATTAGTTTTAAGGAATAGCATCCTGAAATCCTGCCAAACCGCTAACAGTTTGTTTACTCATAGCAGGAGTGAGTGTATTTTGAATTTTTATTTAACCTCCTTAACAGGGCTAGAAGCCTAGTACTTCTGAGCTCGAAGAGCTAGGCTAAGCAGACAAATATCTATAAAAACATTTATTTTATTATTGCAATAAAGTATACGTACGTATACTGATCTTAATTTAAGAAATTAAAAATGATTCATGTGAACTTTTTATTATTATTTTTTTCATGTATTCTTTATTAGTTTAGTTTGTTTTTTGTTCCTTGTTTCCAACTAAATGTAATACATGTATTTTTGCACTTCTTGCCTATCTTATGTAATTTAATACTTTTTTTTTCTCACAGTGGTTGCCTGAAAGAGATCGCTCGAAAGCGATAAGGCCGCCAGTTGCTCTCCTTTTTATTTAATTATGTCAATTGTACTATATTAATGTATATGCAAAGAAGTGTTAATAAATAAATTAATAAAATAAATAAATTAAGTTTGAATAGTTATAATGTTGAAATAAGCCGGCAGCACACTTGAAATTACCAAACTATGACTAACCTGTGTCAAAGCGTAGTTTTTTTACCCAAAGTGAAGTAAAAACAGTTTTAATATATTATTTTACTTTCGTTGATTAAACATTGTAATCGTAATTGATCTATAACAAAAATGCAATAAACTATAAATAAGCAGGTGTTGAAATATTAATCTTGTAAGGTAGGATCGATTCAATCCGATTATAACAATGTACTTAATTGCATAGCTACAAACAAGTTTGAATGTTGACTGTTGCGGACTCAAATTGGATGAGGGAACCACGGATAAGTGAGAAACTTCGATTTGAGGAAGTTATTTTTGTACTTAAATTATTCATTCAATAAGCTTTTTTCATACTTCTTATAAAATAAATTTTGCCAAAGATATTTAGTTGTTAGTTAGAATACAGAGAAAAGTATTATATACAAATTCGTATACGAAACGGCTCTACCGATTCTTATGAATTTTTTATGCATATTCAGTAGTTCTTTCTAACCCGTAAATTTTTAATTTTTGGCAAAATTTAATGTTTTTATTGTGTAATATACTAAGAGCAGTGTTGGCCTAGTGGCTTCAGCGTGCGACTCTCATACCTGAAGTCGTAGGTTCGATCCCCGGCTGTGCACCAATGGAACCAAAAAGTCGAAGGCGTGTGTCACTTCCTGGACCTACTTGCCTATTAGATTTAAAAATGATCATGAAACAGATTCACAAATCTAAGGCCAAGACCTAAAGAGGTTGTAGCGCCACTGATTTTATATTTTTTATACAGCATACAAAAATACATACAACCCTTAATTTTCACCCACGATCAACCCCTATTTTTTATTATAGTAGATGGTTATTTTATTGAACGAATAAAATGTATAAAAATAATATACTTACATGGCAAAACAACGTTTGCCGGTTCATCTAGTATTACTATATAGTTTAGTCCTATCGTCCGAAATTGTTTCCTAGCACATTGGGCTATTAAAATTTAGCGTCAGGATTTGCGTCACTATTCCTTCATTCTTAATTTCTTTTGTGTATTAATTAATACAATTTTTATTATTTTTTGTACTTTTATCTATTTTAGTTCGATCCCAAAACAAATGATTTAATTTCATAAAATAATAGTTATTTTCATGATTGTAAGAAATTTTACAAGAGTCCCTAAAGCCTAAGTAACTAATATAATAGATCAGAATCCGATGGGAATAAAATCTATGCATAATATTGCAGACAGCGAATCTAATTTACAAGTCAAACAAACATTAGGAACTCAGCACAGACTTCTAAGATTCGATTTCGATTAATCTCACGCTTGTAGTCTAACTTCATATTAGAACCGCGGTAAGCTGTTCAAAGTAATAAGAGGCAGCGATTAATTACAGTTTTAAATTATTTTTTGAATATAATATATTTTTGACTCTGACGTGCCTTACATCCTTTAAAATGCATTTGAATAACAATACTTCTTATTTGTTTTCATTAGTCTTGAGGGAATTAAATCCATTTTTTGAAAATTTTTAATTAAATTTATTGGGACTATCCGGTGTCGCAAGCTGCAAAACTTTTTCATTTTTATTTCTTACTTGAAGTTGCTGAACTATTAATTGTTCGCATAGATTCTCCATTTCACTCTGTTAGGCGTGTTATTAACTGGAGCAATGAAGCTTTTGTCAGAGATACGTTGTTTTCTGCTCTTGCTTACCTGGATGTTCCATACGCCGGACATTAAGCAGTATGTGCAGTGATATTTGTTTAATCTTGTTATCGCAGTAGCAATTAAATCCATTGAACGATAGTTAATTAACACGGGCTATGAAGATCACATTTAGCAACTTTTTGGAAGTCATTGCCGAAAATTCCATTAAATTATTTACATGACTACCTAAACAATACCTGTTGTACTAATGACTGACTCTTGTCTTTAGGTATGTCGAAAATAAATAAAAGTTACGAAACCACTTTCAACGTATTCTCTATTATAATTGTACAGTTGAATTTAACGCCAATACATAAATAAGTTTAGAATGTTTTAATTAAAATATTCTAAACTCATTTATAAAATTTAATATGTCAAATATCTACATTAGAACATTTATACTCATAAAATCGCTGGTGTTTATAAAATCGCTTCTCGCTGTTAACGAAACGCTG
This sequence comes from Pieris melete, assembly GCA_963693345.1. Taxonomy (NCBI): domain Eukaryota; kingdom Metazoa; phylum Arthropoda; class Insecta; order Lepidoptera; family Pieridae; genus Pieris; species Pieris melete. Next base: position 1,822,734 of record CAVNZK010000003.1, read on the forward strand.
CCTTTAAACAAGTTTCGCTATGCATTAATGCCTCTCTTGAATTGGTTACATTTCATCGGTTCCCTTTTGATGCTAATCGAAAAATTTAAATATAAATTATTGCTGATTGTGTGATTGGAATATGTTATTGTATCCAAGTTATAATTTACGTATCTAATTAAGGCGTTTTATGAGAGCATAAATCTACTATATAAAAATAAGTCGGGTTTTCCTTCCTGACGCTATAACTCCAGAACGCACGAACTGATTTCCACGGTTTTGCATTCGTTAGAAAGGTCTCGGGCTCCGTGAGGTTTATAGCAAACAAAATTCCGGAAAAGTTTCAACAGAAAAGCGGGATCACCAAACAAAATCTTACAAAAAACGAAGCCATCTGGTGGCGAAACGGAGTTCGCCGAGTTTGCTAGTTATTTATAAACTTCTCGTTAGTAACAACAAGACTGTCAACAGATCTATAAAATATTTGTCATTGAAAGTACTACGTCACACGACTAGAAATAGTTTTAAAAAATATTTTGCATATTTAATGTTAATCAGATGTTTAATTACTTTTTTAATTCTTATAGATTTTTTTTTATTTTTCCAGGTACTGCAGGCTCTACGAAAATTGTAATTGTAAGTATGAACGATTTTTGTTAATAAAAAATAAAAATCAGTTTCAAACAGAGCATTGTTAAGTGCCTAATTCACTGTTTTGCTGGTAATTTTTTTTGGTTAACAATGAGCAAAAATTTTTTTTTAAATTGTTATAACATTTTTGTTTACCAAAATTCTCTTATATTTTCAATAAGATTGCTTGTAACATATACCATAGATATAGTATTATGTATGATGAGGTGAACTTCAATGAATACGTAAATAAACACTTCTGATCATTATAATAAAGTTTCGACATCTAAAGCAAGATTTTTATTTCATAGTTTCTAAATTTAAAACATCAGAAGATAACGAGTGTGTTAACATAAAAAAATCTGTGTGTGAAAAAGGGTTGAAAATTTTAATTATAAGTATCAATAAACCGTAGTTATCAGTCCGTAAACTTTAGAGGCGTCTACTCATTAACCCGAGGTCATAAAAAGTCAGATCTTTAATTATTATATGTAACGTCATAATCGTCCCGATCGTGAGCAATCATCGAACGCATGAATTAATGTTGACGTCCAATTAAATTAGACACTCAAATTACACTTCGAATACACCCAATATTCGTGCTTACGATAGTCGAGTGCTCTGGATTTGAGATTGAAAGTGTCTTGTTAACATGGTCGAGAGATACTTAGATTATTACGTTAGTAAGATACTAGTTTACTTGTTCGAAACACCCGCTGGGCTAAATGTGAGGCGTACAGTGTGCCACTTCATCTGAATCCAAATCAGGTGTCAAATCATTATTAACTTTATTAAGCTCGTGATAGAATTCTAAAATGTTCAACGCCGCAACTTGCGTTCTCCGCTGTACGAGCTGTTCCATTACAAGTTTTACATCATATATCATACTTTACATTGCTATAATTTATTCTTGATGCCTCTCTTGTTTTATTTTGAGATTTCTTACATGGAGTTCTCGAATTTCTTGGGACGTGATGCGATTCTTGCATATAAAGTTGTTTGTGCCTTTATTATCGATAACAATATTTTACACGTCAACGAGAGCCGGTAAGGTGAAACCACGGCTTATTTATACGTTGTCGGGACCTTATGGATTTCTTTAAAGTGTTGGCGATTAATTATCTGCATTTCCATTGAAATAAGAGAATTCAATTTCAACTTATACAAATAAATAGCTTTCAATAAGCAATACATTTTTCCTTGACTAATTGCAGTAACACATCTTTTTTATAAAGATGTAGGACATTTACTTTGATTGAGTCAACTAACATATTGTAGGATATTTTATATATATCGTACCATTTAAAAAAAAATCTTTTTTTTGTACGCTTCTATAGTTATCAAAAACGAATAGATACTGTAGTATCCTATCTATTCATTAGTATACATACTGAGTCGCCTTGCGATTCTGTAACTCACTTTTCGAACTCGCACAGCGGTTTTCGCAGCGGCGGTCGCGCTCAAATCAGTCGTGAAGCAGTCATTTTACGATTTGGCATTCTGATAAATAATAAACTACAAGCTCCCTCCTTATGTGAGTTACAGAATCGCAAGGCTGATTTTTATCCTTTGTCCTTTTGTCCTTTGCTTTAACGCATTAGGTGTATATAGACTAAACTGAACACGGTGACTTCTTTTTTTCTACATAAAGAATTTATATCAAATTAAGATCTAGCCTAACTTAAGACTAATAAGTAATTTAAAACTAACCTAATTTACTAAAAAGGATTTTTAACATAAGAAACTGTCCAACACCACTACTTACAGTTCTTGTGTAATATTTTATTCCACTTATCACTTCTTATCACTACCGCTTTTTTATGTAATCAGGGGCCCCTGAAGTTAAGTGATACCACCGCCCATAGACATTGTCAGAAGGCTCGCAAGTTATCGACTTTTAAGAATTGGTACCCTCTTTTCTTGAAGGACCCTAAGTCGAATTGGTTCGGAAATACTTCAGTGGGCAGCTGGTTTCGCATAGTGATGATCCGAAACAAACACTGCCTGAAAAAACGATCAGTTGTGAAACGACGGACGTCGAGGTGATACGGATGGTATTTTGTATTCTGCCTTGACGTCCGATGATGAAACTCAGCTGCAGGTATTACGTAAATTAAAAATCCTAAAAATAGTACACCATTCTCATTTTCAATGCCTGTTAAAATTATAATCGAACTACTATTTCCGGATGGATGACAAGCAACCATATAAGTAATGAGATTGTTATTATCAAAGATTATCTGTACATAATCTCACATTATCTCACCTCAATTATTACCTTTAACCATTAATTATAGGTTATTGATGCGGTCACATAAACAGTAATTGGATGATAATGTAAGCATTAGATTTGATCTAGAGATAGTTAATTTAGAACTATCAGTACTAATTTCACTAATGTCTTGCTAGATACAGGTTCTAAACGATGTGTTTGTTGTACTGTGATTACAGTTTAAATCTGATTACGAAGGACTATTTATGTTGTAACTATACTGTATTTAAGGTATATATAATATACTAGCTGACCGGGCAAACGTCGTTTTGCCATGTATATCATGTATAATAAAAAAATAGGGGTTGATCGTAGAGGGGTGAAAGTTAGGGGTTGTATGTATTTTTTAATGCTGTATCGTAAAAAAATAAAAACAGAAAAAAATATCTAAAAATAAAAAATAAAATTTAGGGGTGGACTATCCTTAAAATTTTGGGGGGATGAAAAATAGATGTTGTCCGATTCTCAAACATACCCAAATAAGCACACAAAATTTCATGAGAATCGGTCGAGCCGTTTCGGAGGAGTTCGATTACGCACCCCGTGACAGAAGAATTTTATATATTAGATATACCTTAAATAAGGTATAGTATATTGAATAAGCTCGTACTTCGCGGGTTCTTTTTACATTCATACCTTCTAATTAAAGTTTAATAAGCCTAAGATTAAGCATCGTTGGCTTCGGCGTGTGACTCTCATCCCTGAGGTCGTCGGTTCGTTTCCAGGCTATGCACCAATAGACTTTCTTTCTATGTGCGCATTTAACATTCGCTAGAACGGTGTAGGAAAGCGTGACGAAAACGGCTTGCTTAAGACCCAATTGCCGACGGCGTGTGTCAGGCACAAGAGACTGATTACCTACTTGCCTATTAGATTAACAAATGATCATGAAACAGATCTGAGGCCAAAAAAGGTTTTAGCGCAACTGATTTATTTTTTGATACATAAGTCACTAGCCTTTATATGTAACATTGCATGCTTGCATTTAGTTATATTGATGAATCTTTCAAAGAGATCTTTTTTCAAATATCATTCTTATCATTAATTGTCAATCTCCAAACAATAAATAAACATTACCATGACAAAACGTTATCAGAGAAGCGTTTCTTTAAGCGTGCGATTGTTAAAAAGGGAAAAGATAAGGCATGTTTTAACTTACGGCGTCGGTGAAAACCCCTTAATTTAAGTATTGGAATTAATGCTAAGACATGAACGACTAAGTATTGATTTAAAAGCGATGTTCACTTTGAGGCAAAATACATTAAATTGTGGCTGAAACTGGTTTTAGGAATCAAGATGACATTTGGCGCTATATATTATATATATGTACGTAAGATAGTAACAATTCGGAGGGGTAGGCCACATAGCGCGCATGGACAAGAAACTATAGAATCGCAGGCTCTTTGAATCGGCCGAACAAAAGACAGCGCAGCCGCCCACCGCCTAGGTAGACTAATGACATCGTCAAGGAAGTTGGCTTCCAGTTGATACAGAGAGCCTGCGTCCAAAAACTGACCTATGGAGGCTAATGATGATGATTAATAATTTAAAAGCGCTAGGCAAATGAGAAATGAACAAACGATTTATTAGCACGGTATCTAAGATACAAAAGGAAGAGGGGATGTCAAGTAAAAAGATGGGCAGATGGTCTGCCGAAGAGATGGAGCAGGCTTGTCAGAACAGAGTGGACTAAAATAGAACCTGATGAAAAACCTGATCATAAAACAGGATGCTAAAAAAAGCTAATTATAACTTTTATTACAAATTATTTGCTATTTTGTTTTTAAATAACGTTCGGAGAGTATTGGCTTTATTTATTTATTTCTTAAAAATGCATGGGTACTATAAACTTTGATTAATTTTTAGGGGAAAGTAGGCAAATGAGCAGGAGGGTCACACGCGCAACACATAGATAGGTTTGTAAATTTCTACAGCTGTTTCATTGGTTAATTTTATTTTTTGAAAAGTCAGCTGTGTAGCTCAAGCAAGTCGTTCCACAAATAGAAAGAAAATTTATACAGGGATATGTATAACGATACATTTGTTACACCTTAAATCCCATAAATACATCAAAATAAATTCTTCTACAAACACAATATATTTATAATTTCTCGTACCGTGCCAAGAGCGAACACTGTTTCACGAGTTTTCAGATAACATTTCTGAAATCACATGTTCCGGAATAAGTTGGAGGTACGAAAACACAATTTTCCACATCAGTTGATTCTGTTAAAAGTAAGAGCATACTTGGAACCCGCCCAGTATTATTTACATATTACCCACATATTACTGTAGCTAATAAATTCTCAGTAATATTGTTTCTGGTTCTACGTTTATTTGCTTTACTATGTTTCTATGATTTACATAGTATGAAACTTTACCCGTGAAGGGTTTCCGATGGACGGTACTGAAGTTAGCTAGGATATTGTATAATATGTAAAAAGTCTAAGCTGTATATTATTATTTTTAAGATTGGAAATTAAACAGGCTTTTATTGTTATTTATTATAAATAAGTACAAACATCGACTAACTGTTTCTAACTAAACTAACTAAGGAATCGGAAAGAAAAACTTACGTAAAGTAGTGTTTGAAGCAGTTCTGTTAATATTTTAAATTTGATTTTTAATTAGTTTTTTTTCTTCTTTATTTTTACTTAGTTTAAGTCAAGTGTAAACCACAGAACCAATTCTTCGTAGACACAGACTATAATCGCAAATTATTTTCATAATCTAAGTTGAGTTATTCTTAGTTGAACTTAAGATATTCAATATATAATGTGAGCCTAATATATGCACATACATCATAAAGAACAATCAGGAGAATAGGCCTTTCTAGCATATTACATCAATCATTAATGTCTATATATCAGTATGAGCTTTTCATACAATATACATAAATATATCTTCAATATGTTTGATACTAAACCTTGTATTAACGATATTCAAACTCAAAATATCTTTATTCATGTAGGTAAACAAGTACACTTATGAATTGTCAGAAATAAGTTAAATTAATTGTAAATTTACATTTACTACCAGTTCGCAAGTCAAGGGCGTAGAGCGGGTAAGAAGAACTGGCAAGAAACTTTCCGCCACTCTTTTTAATCGCCAAGTATTCAAATATTTCACACCGTGTGCAGTTTGATCTAACTTAATAGAATAGCAGCTTAATTTATACCCGCAATATTATTTTATTGCAAATGATTTGTTTATTATTTGACAGTCACTTCTTACAGATGGCGCTGTGTTGAATGTACCAACGCTTTACATAAGCTAAAATTTATGGCATAACCACCAACTAACTTCGCTTACATTGTAATAGAAAAATATCTTTAAAAAATTGCAATACGTTATCCTAAAGAACTAGATGTCGTGGGAATCTTCTTTTACGAATTAATCATTTATTAATATTAATGAATCGAAACTTTACACCTACCTATAAATTTATACAAACGAAGATTCGGTAATCGAACCATGCCTATTTGGCAATTCGAGCCGCTTACGTTGATCGGAACATAATGGTGATTTTATTTAAATGAACGAAATTTAAGATTTATGTCTTAATAAAGATTCCGGTTTTCGAACAAGGTTGTTTTAACATTTATACTTGTTATTAGCAACTATTATTGTGCCCAATACGAGTTTAATAAATGAAAGACAATAATGAAATAGGTATCTAATCAGGGACGGATTCACACGGATCACATAGGGGCAACAAAGTAGGCTCCAAATAAAAAAAAAAAACAATGTTTTCCACTCGAGTTTTTCAATAAACAATTTATGGTAAAACCAAGTAGATTCTTTTAGTATTTAACAAGCATATAAAAATAAATGTTTACTAGTGTCGGAATTTAAAACATTTTTTTTCTAAGGCTCTTTTGTGGACAGGGGCCCTATATCTGACCCTGTATCTAATCATACACATAGTACTAGGGTAATGGGTTTATTTGTTGTACATTTTGATTTGTAATTTATATTTTAGCTGTTGGCTACCAAAATAAAAATGTTTCAGACAACGTTGCATTTATCTAAACTTTTTTAAGTATTCTGATTGTAAAATGCTGTACTGTGCTTTTTGTTTATTTAGAACAGGATTTTACAACATTATTACATTAAAATCTTGCATCTAGAAAAAACATTCTTTCTTTTCTTTGAAATATTAAGTATCTATTATCGCTTATAATTACTAATTATCGTTTGTTTAATGTTAAATTTCAGTTTACATTTTTTTAATTTTGTATATTAATGTACTTATGTTTTCTGTTTCATATACATTGTTTATCTATTATTATATGTTGTGGCTTTGTATATTGTCTAAGTGTTTTGCTTCATAATATGTATGTAAGCTGTAAAATTCCTAATAAATAAATAAATAAACAAAAATAACAATAAAATCTAATTTTTACCCTTAAACGGTTTTTCTTTTTAAAAATGTCGCGTCATGCTTTATACGTAAAAAGTGATAGTAACAGATTTCATACAAACTTTAAATATGTAATAGCTCTGTGAAACTGCGGTGGAAGGGCAAAATTTCGAGGGAAAATTTATTAGATAACATCCTAGAAATAGCAGAGTTAGAACCAAGGACGGCTCTACGAAAGTCGTAAACTTCATGTATTAAAATATCAAAATTTTCTAGATGTTCTAAATGTTCCCTTTAATGAAGAATTTAATTTTTTTGCATAATTCTTTAAACAGTTAATTACCATTATTAATATACTATAAATCGTATTGGTTCCGAAGTAACTTTACCAGCTGGGAACCAGCGCAGAAAAAGTACCAACCTGTATACAAAACTCTATAGATTTGTAAGCAAGCATAAATCATCGCAAACTGAATATTAACTGTAGTCGCGTGGGCTTTTGCGTTTATTTATTGGTTCATTAATAATTTTAAATTAATATTAAAGCAATAGTTCAAGAAATTTTGTATAAAATATATTTTTTCTCAACCACATTGGTGACAAATTAATCATTCTATTTTAAGCGTGATTTAAGAGATGTTTAATGTTTCAAAATATATTTTATTTATATTTCATATTATAACTTATTTAATGCTGGCAGTTGAATCGTTAAGACTGTCTTTTTATTTTCAATTAGGTTGATTAGACCTAAAGTTTGTGTCCATATTAAACTACTATTTTACCTGTTATCATGGTAATATACACGGTGTCTATAGTGTAAATTTAAACTCACAAAATTTTCTTTTACCGTATGGAGTAGAGCCCTATAGTACATATTGGCAAGATAAATGCATCAAAGATACCTTAAAAATAATAGAAAAAATCATATATTAATGACGTAGACAGCTGACGCCGTCATCTGGGAGATATGAGGCGTTAACGCATCTCCAAATTACACGCCATTAATTGAAACGTCAGTTTGCGAAACAAAAAAATCATACTAATTTAGATATCAAGAGGCCGACAAATTGTTAGCTATACGTTCGAGGAATTAAGACATCGCTTTGTTGGGTTATTCTGGAGTCTCTGTTGCGACTCAACCGCTGATGCTGAGAATAATCGTTGGTTTTGACTTTTGAGCTTTGATAATTATGTCTCGATGACTTTTATTTACGCAAAAAACATTTTTACTAATGAGTTTTACATGAAAGCTCGACAGATCTAATAGATCATAATTAAGATCAGATAAAAAGAAAAATGAATACATTTCACATTTCGTCTATGACAATCCCAACATCGTATTCCAAATAAGGTCTGAATTATTTATTGTGTAATCCTAAAGCTATATGATTTATATATAACATAAAATCATAATACTAATGATATAGCCAAACATGTATTCCAATATAATACATATATACAAAAACGTTCAAACAAGAAAGGGTAAAGGTAATACCTAATGCGTGTGTGATGGTGTGTAGGTTTGAGTATGTATGTGAGGATGTGTATGTGGGGTGTGCTCATGATGACTACTACTTAAACATAGCATTTTATAATAAGTTATAGATCCATCTTATCATTTTAAGTAATTGATACTTTAAAACATGTATTTTAAAACGTGTACTTATGTTTTTATAATAAATGGAACAAAGAACAATAACTAACCTTAAAATATAATAACTAAAATATATTATTAAAAGGAGTCCCTTAGACTAGGTTCCGAAGACACTGGCAGCGTTCCCCCTTTAAATAGCTAGACTATTTCTTTGTCCGAGGTTGCCAGCTTTTCGGTCTCCTGTGATGTCGACTAACCTTTTTGCTATTTCCTTAAAAAAGCCTTATAGCGCTAGGACCCCACGGACTAAGGGTCTCGACACCGAATGGGACAAAATCATATTCAGAGCCTAGACCCCTGTATTTGCACAAAATTATTCATACTTATATGCACGTGGGACCAAGTCCAGGTATTAACGTATAATATTATACATATAAGCTTTTATATGAAGCATATCTTCACTATTAAATAGTTTAAAATATTCCTTTAAAACTCGATGAAGATTAATGAATATGCGCGAATAGCCCTGTCGGCTTGTTCAGAGGATATTTTTAGCTCTCGACGTTTCAATCGAGCGGTCAGAGTTTGGCGGTTTTTGTTGTGAAATTGTTGGTCCAATCCACCATTCCAGAGGGCAAGGGTTGAGTGGACTTCAAAACTTCCAGGCAATTTTCCGCTTTGAGTCGATTGAGTGTTAATATCCGTGTAATACTATTATCTCTTAACGATTTTATTCAAAAAGCATTAATAAGAGGCATTGACTGATCTTTTTGTTCGCTATTAAACTAAGAATTTTAATAATGTCGTTAAAATCTTAATGCTATTTGATATTATTAGTACTTTTTGTTATTATTTTTATAATTTTCTCTTCACTGTAACATCATTAATTACAATCTAGCCTAACTAAAGACTAATACGTAATTTAAGCCTAACCTAATTAATTAAACAGGTATTTAACATAAGAAACTGTCCAAGAACACTACTTACAATCTATATTAAGGGTAAGAAGTTTAGCTCTTAAGACTAACATGCACTAACACTAAGTTACATACCTACTAATGCAAATGATTGTTTCCTTTCCCATCTTCTCAAAATCTTGTAAAAGTTATAAAATTTGAACGTCAAAAATTTTTTTATATATATATAGAAGATTCTAGTTGCCCCTTCCAAAAGGTAGTTTCGTGTGGAGAAGAATGGACAAGAAACTCCACACTTACTCTTTTAAAATAGGTTTACAATATTTTGTTACATTTGTTAAATAATTATATGTGAAGACAATGTACTCTTAGAATAAACTACTATACTAAAAAAAGTTAGTATACATGTTTCTCACATATTTACAAATATCGAAACCGTAGAATATTAACATTAAAGTGTAATAAAAATATTAAAAAACACAACAAAACAGTGTGTGAGTTACAAAAAAAAAATTACATTGTAGCATTTATAAATTAAAAAAAAAATATAATAATAATAACAAAAATATGTTACAGCAAAAAGTCAGCAACCAATTTGTAGCATCGTCATATTTTATTGTTATGGAAGACTTGAGACTCCTGACACAGGTCTCGTTTACTTAAAAGTGTCACCAAATCTATGAATTGTAATGCATATGTCGAAGCCAAATAGCTTAATAATTAGCCGTTCAATCAATAGCCTAGCTTCTTTACGAAACAGCGCCGTTTAACTAACGGCCTGAATAGCAGCATAGTAGCAGTAGCTATTAAATATTTTGTCCTTATTAAAAGCAATAGTCCTCATGAATATCCTCCGTACTTGTTATATTTCACAAAAATTATTCAAACCGGATTAAGTCGTCCCATATTTTATCATTAATATAGGCGAATACAAAAATACCTCATAAAAGCTTTATTTAAGGAGCAAAGCCTATTCTCCGAGATCGCAAGAATTAATGCAAAATAATACGATTTGTTTGGGACTTGTCGCCATGTTCCTAAATCCACCCGCCATCATTGGACAGTATTTATTTTATTCTCTCATTTGAATAAAACAATACTGAGCCCTTTTATTACTTTGTTGAGATTTTTAGACAAATTAGCTTCGCAAAGGTTCTTGGTTGAGCAAATTTACCAACTCCTTGTCAATGCTACAAAAGAGAGTAATTGGAGTGAATTCAAACTACAGTTCTAGGCAACATCTTGAAGTAGATAGGCCTAGGCTAGTAAAGACTGACATAGACGGACCCTGGAATGCCCAAGAGTCTTGGTTAGGCTGTCAGTTCTAAATAAAGATTTAGAGCGGCAACGTCAAAATAACTCGAACTTTCCGCCACAAAAAAAAGAAACGGCTGCTTTGAGAACTATTTCAGTTTTTTTGCAGGCCTTACTTTTCGATCGCATTTGTCCCGGGGGTGTTTTTTTATAGTACAGGGAGCAAACCGGAAGGGAGCTCACTCTTGGCGTGGAACTTGTACGCTCTTTTCTTGAAGGACCATAACTCGAATTGGTTCCAAATTCAAAATCATTTAATCATTTAATATACCTTAAAAGCGCTCAGTTGTGGAACAACAGTTCTCGAGGTGATTCGGGTGGAATTTCGTAGTCTACCTCGACCGCCGATGATGAAACTCAGCTGCAGCTATTAATCCGAACATTATCCGTGGTGAATGAGATAGAAGACGCTGACCCGACATCGCTACGCAACGCCAAGGGAAGTGACTGGTCGTAGATAGATAGAGTTGCAAGCAGTGGCCCGGTGTGAAGCACCTCCTCCTTGCCGAGCACACCAAAGCTTGATCGCTAATTTAGCCTTTACCTCCAAATGACCGCAACACTGAACGTTGTTCCATATATCAACGCCCAGTATTCCGATGATAGCTGTGGCTTGGCGTGTCTTCGAGGTTAGTGGCAATAACGGGTGCTTTTGGTATGGTAAAGGCTGATCCTGGTCCAGGAACAAATATATTTACTAAGGTTTTGTGGGTAGGACATACTTACAAACCGAGAACAACATGTGTGAAACGGATTTTTTTCTTCATAGTAATAAAAACAGTACAGTGATTTATTAGGAGTATTAGACAAGCGTACATAATTATGAAATATATATCCTACGTTATAATGTAGTAACTATTTGACGTTGGAAATATAGGATAATGAAATATGCTTGAATTTCGCGGTCGTTTCGCGGTTTCTGCATCAGTGAGCAATAAATCTTTTAAATTTCATCAAACACTGTGGTTTTGCATCTTTGTCTATTAAAATTGCTTATTTGAATTTACATAAAAAATATCCGTAATATAAATATATGTTAATGAAAAAGTATTTTACCGAGTATCACTATATATATATAAAATTCTCGTGTCACAATGTTCCATACTCATCCGAAACGACTCGACCGATTCTTATTAAATGTTATATTCAAACGTTTCACTTCACACTCCACGAATCCTTCTGACCTCAACACATAACTTGTACATATTTAGTCCATAACCAGAAAAAACCTTGTAACCATGGCAACCAGCCTGTCTACATTTTAGAATACCTTAAAATAAATACCTATGTTTACTATTTATTATATAAAATGTAATAATTAATCATCTCTAAAGACTGTTAAGAATATTAATTATAATAATAGCTTATAAAACTGATCAGTGTTGGCCTAGTGGCTTCAGCGTGCGACTCTAATCCTTGAGGTCGTAGTTTCGATCCCCGGCTTTTTTTCTATGCGCGCATTTAACATTCGCTCGAACGGTGAAAAAAAAAACATCATGAAGAAGTCTTAGACCCAAAAAATCGGCGTGTGTCAGGCACAGAAGGCTGATCACCTACTTGCCTATTAGATTAACAAATGATCATGAAACAGATACAGATATCTGAGGCCCAGACTTAAAAAGGTTGTAGCGCCTAAACTATTCCACAATGAAGGGTTCCAATACGATTTTGTATCTAGTTATAAGTGTACATTAATCTAATTAAAACTTGGAAGTTAAACGTTTAACTCGTACCTTTCAATTATGCAATAAATAGCTTCACGGTGTTAATATCATATTTAAATATCTTAACTTTGATTTAACGCCTTTATTACGAGTTCTATTTATTTCACTAAAATTGATTATTAATAACCATATCAAAATAGTATTGTCAGTAATTATAGCTTAGTTATACACTAATAGGCCTACAATATACAACTTTATTTCAAATGTTAATTCTCCTTTAAAAGCCCTATTAAGCTTGATAAATGGGAAATGTCATTTTAAAACCATAAACGGGTACAAACAAAAATGTGGCAATCCATCATCGCACCGACTAATTATTGTTAGAAGCGTTAATAACTATGTCCATTATTAAACTTGTTTTTAAATAAGTTCGATAAAAATCTTGTTTTTTATAATTACCTAGCTCTTTTTCTTCCCACAATCTTGATTATCTGTATGGTATTTTTCTTTTGAGTTAATTTGGTTGTCCGACGACTCTTTTGGAATGTTTAATTTTGTGATTTAGCGTTTGTTATCTGATAGCCTTTCTCGTATTTCTGGGATAGTTGTGTAATCTTTGCATAGTTTGCATTAAGTTATTTTGTTTTATAGTACTTCTACCTATAAGTATATGGGTTTCATTTTATAAGTATCTATGAAAAGTTGCATCAATCAAGACCTGTACGTATTTTACATTACCTTACATACATATCTGTAGTAAGAATTATACAATTATCATGGAGTGACGTTCTTATTTTAGACGAATACTTTAAATATGGTTGCAGTCTAAAGGACGTTGATATTTTATCCAATTCTTCTTTTTCTTTTTCACTCTAATACTAAAGGTTGGCTATAAAAACTTGAATTGCCGGGTATCTTGCATTAGTCTAAATAGCTCCTCGGTGGATGTGATGCCGGTCTATCCCCATACGTTCCACTACCACGACTTCTTCCTTCTACCAGCACGTCTCTTGGCTTTGCCCATCATTATAAGCTGCATCAAGTCGTATTACGACGCAAAACGTATCCGAGATATGCGACTATCCGTTTTTTTTTTATAGACAGGGGGCAAACGTGCAGGAGGCTCATCTGATGTTAATGCACTGCCGACTTCCGACACGATTGACAACTTCACTAACGAAGTGAGATTTTAAGTGCTATTTAGGAGAGCGAGTGAGAGAGAAAGAAAAGTACTTTCTTTTTTTTATGTTACAGGAGGCAAACGGGCAGGAGGCTCATCTGATGATAAGTGATACCACCGCCAATCGCAAGTGCGCTGCCGCCTTTTAAGAATTGGTACGCTCTTTTCTAGAAGGACCCTAAGTCAAATTGGTTCGGAAATACTTCAGTGGGCAGCTGGGTTCAATATAGCGGTGGTTCGCGGTATTTTACCAGTCTGCAAAAATATTCGTTTTTACTGTTTTATTTGTCACTCTTTGGATCCAGCTGATACAAAGCATGCGACGGTAACCTCCAAAGCTTCGAGGTGTTTTCTTGTGCATTCTCTAATAGCCTGCCGCCGTATAGTGCTATTATTTAATTATTCAATTAATTTATGTTAGTTTTAAAACTTTCAAACATTCATGTCTCGATATATAATTTATACGAAACAAAGCTTTGTTGGCATGTAAATACTTTGATTTTCATTAAAATTCAACAATATTTTAAAATGCATTTCAACCCATTTAAATTTTCATTTTCAGCACTATCCAAATTATTCATGAAAATTTACAATTCTACAATACTTACGCAAGTTAGCTCGCACAGGGTAATAAATATTTATCACTTACTAACTCATATTTAAATGTTTCCTGCTACTGTAAGAAATGCCCAAATTAATGAAGCTTCATTAACATACGCTTCAAGCCTACCATGATTAAGGCCATTGTTTGGACTTTTTTTGTTTCTGACGTCTTTATTGTTATGTTACATTAAATATACAAGTTCGGTAGAAGACCAGATGTCGTTTTGATAGATTTAAAACTATACTTCGAAGTTTGAATAATTTAACTTAAATCATTAAAACTACGCAACGGATTTTGATGCGTTTTTTTTTCAATAGATAGAGTGATTAAAGAGGAAGGTTTATATGTACAATAACATCTATTAAATAGTGGAGAAATACTGTTGTTTTTGAGGTTTCTAATGTGATGTCGTAAATAATTACATTTTTACCGCTTACATTGCAAACGCAGGCTGAACATCATCTAATTGTAAAACCATTCTCGAATCCACAAACTAAACATTTCATCAAAATCGGCGCAGCCTTTTAAAAATTACAAACACGCACAGAAGATTTATACTCCAAGAGCTCGGGCGACTTTGTTCGTGGAGACAGGAAAACATAGTTTAACATTTTAATTTAATTTATGCTCTGTGGAAATTCTACCAATAAACCTCTTTGATAATAACCTAGTAGATAAGTTGCTATTAAAGGGCTAACGGTAGCGATGACGGGAAGTGGCTTTGGTGAATTATATACTTGTAGGTATGGGGATGTAGTCTGTGGTAACTATGCCTTTTCAAATGTATTATTGTCTGTAATATCATCATCATCAATGGCTATACAGCCCCTTGTGGGCCTTAGCCTCCGCAAGTACCTATATTTTGCCATCGTTATCTATTTCGTGCTTCTTGCGTCTATTGTTTATATGTACGTGTTTTTATGTAATAGGAGGCAAACAGGCAGGAGGCTCATCTGATATTAAATGATACTGCCGCCATTCACTTTGCCAGAAGGCTCGCAAATGCGTTGCCGTTCTTTTATGATTTGGTTTTTTTTTTGAAGGGCCGTAAGTCGAATTGGTTCCGAAATAGTTCAGTGAGCAGCTTGACAACTCCATCCCACCAACGCAGCCTCGGTCTACCGGGGTTTCTCTTGCCACCAGGTTGTGAGTGCAGTAGGTACCTTGTGGTTCTGTAGTCGCTATTCGGTGTACATGTCCCATGTGCAATTGTCTGTAATATATAAACCTTAAAGTACAGATTCAATGCCATACCGTAAACTATTTACTTATTTCTTTTATTAATTTAGCAACTGAGGACACATAAAATTATGACATTACTATACTCTAAAGACCCGTGACCCTCAAACGAGGCAATGTGCCAGACACATAGCTAAATTTGTATAGTTTCGTTATTACAAAGCTATAGAGTATAGGCATCAACTTACCCACAGTGCTTTAGGTTATGGCATGGAACAAGCGAGCAAACCCTTAATTATACATACATTTTATTAAAATTCTAATTAAATTTAAATAACTCCTTACCATAACTATAATTATGCATTTAAATGCCTTATTCATTCGTTAACAACTTAATTGAAAAGGATCTAATCTAGAATTATTTTAATTAATGTTACTTATCAGATCCGTCACGCTTTGATCACGTACGCGATAAAACATTTAAGTCGGTTCGAAACTGTTATCTTTACATGACTACGAACTCACAATAGAAACCTTTTGATCTGTTGGAGAAACGCATTTTAAAACGCGTTCAAGTATTACGCAACGCAATTTTTGGAGATTATTGACCCCCCCTCCCCCATGTAACTCGCCGTAACGTTTTTCAGTACCCAAGTATAGTAAAACGTTTCGTGACCACCTAGTAACTCTTCAGTTACTATTATGTGGTGTAAGTCGAAAATAATATTAACAATAACGTGTAATTCAATCCCCGCCCCGCATCGTAACGTTTTACAATTGTCTCCATATTACTGATGCAGACAAAATCATTACTATTCCTTAAATAGTTTCAAAGTTAGTAATACCTTTATTATATATTAGATATTGTGATTGTTTTAAGTTGCGTGAATATAGGGACAACTATATATTGCACCCTCAGTCATAGGCATATCTCGAAAAAAAAAAGAATTTTGGGAAATCGTGTTTAAAGGTTTTGATTGGTTTCACTCCGGCTTGTTTTTTAAATAAAATGTTTTCTATTAATATTTAAGTCATCATCATGACATTTTATTCTTAAGGCAATTTCTGCCGCGCACCACCACTATGTGGAACCAGCTGCAGAAGTATTTCTGAATCAATTCGACTTATGGTCCTTCTAGAAAAGAGCGTACCAATTCTTAAAAGGCGGCAGCGCGCTTGCGAGCCTTCTGGCAGTGCGAGTGTCCATGGGCGGCGATATCACTTAACATCAGATGAGCGTACCTGCCCGTCTGCCTCCTGTAACATAAAAAAAGAAAGTACTTTTCTTTCTCTCTCACCCGCTCTCCTAAATAGCACTTAAAATCTCACTTCGTTAGTGAAGATGTCAATCGTAGCAGACAAATATATTCATTTTGTAATATTCGTTTGTTCCTTTAATAAACTATTAAAAGAACAAAATTAACCGCCATTTTGTTAAGCTCGTTACAACTCGACGCACGCCAGTGGGCCTCGTAATTATGATGTTCCTGCGCAGCATGTGTGCTTGTACATGCGAATAAAAGTATTGATGTGTGAGTTGAAACACCGAGCTTTTGTTCACGATTGTTGTATGTGTGCGTGGCTTGTGGTTTCTACTGTGTGCGTGGCGGCTCTTTTGAGTATAATAATAATTATTATATACCTTACACCCGCAGGCTGCCTTCAACCGTGCCTTGTTTTTGTTTTCCTTTTGATGTTTTAATCATATTACTCTTGACAGACTATCGACAGCTAGATATGAACTTGAAACTGTGGGTACTAATTTTACTTCTAGACATTGAACATATTTTTTAAATATATAACTGGGAGCAAGGGCAGAAGGCTAATCCACCGACGCCCATGGACACTCACGTTACCAGAAGGCTCCCAAGTGCTCCCAAGTAGTGATGATGCGTGGTAAAACCTCCCTAAAAAAACACTCAGTTGTAGAAAAGCGTGATATAAATGAATTTTGATATCCCTTTAGACACGGCCATTGATTATTAATTTCTAATCAACCCTATTATCACTCGACCAACTCCGCCTACACCACAGCGGGGAAATGTTGTCACGCTGCACGCATATATTGGTTAATAGGGATTCTTGCACCGGCCAATTAATAAATATTTAATGTTAAAAAGTATATCTAGACGAACAGACATAGAAATGTCTAATCCAACTAAGCCTGTGACAAAAAATAAGGCTGAGTGCCATATTTGCTCAGCGGAACTTCTCACGTAAAAATTTATTCCATACTATTTTATGTCAGAAAGTTACATATACCAATGGTGCTACATCCTTTTAGGTCTGTTCCTCAGATTTCTGTATATGTTCCGTGATCAATCCTAATAAACAAATGGGTGAATATTCTGTGCCTTTCTTGTGTTTCTTTTTGGGTCTGTGCCTTATTATGTTTTTCTTCACCGTACGAGCAAGTGTTTTTTTAATGTTTAATGCGCACATAGACAATTCGGGAATCTACAACCCCAGGGATGAAAGTCCCACGTCTAAATTACTACAACACTGCCCATAAAATAATGTCTAAGTTATTCATCGATATTCTGATATCTTTGACATTATTGCCATACCCTGACGTTACAAGTGCTTTTCAGCTATCGACTTTTTTATAATCAATTTGCGTTTTTATCCGCTAAATAATCTAACCATTAAAAAAACACTATTTAAAAAATCTATTTCTAATTTTAAAATTAAATTATCATTTGAAAAGCCAAAACGAGAGTGATATTGGCACAGCACTTGCGTAGCGGTTTTTAGGCATTGTTTGTGGTGGTATAAATTGATTTGCATTTGCAAAGTGTTTATATTGTGGCCACGTCAATGTTTGTACTAAATTTAATTTTGATAAATTGTTTTCGTCAATTAAGTATCGAAGCGTTGATAAATTTATCAAAAAAACAAAATGGGTTTATATATGATCTACGTATAAAGTAAAGAATTTAAGGGAAATCTGAGGCTAGAAGAAGATATATAGGGGCAGTGAATCACTGCCATGTTTATGATTAATAGTTTGTTTCGATCGAATAGGCTCCAAAACGACTGGACTGATTTAAAAAAAAGGGTGCGTGTATTATGTACGCGCGTAAGAAGTTATACTTCTTTGGCATTATTAAAAATAGTTTTTGATTGCAAGCAAATAATTAATTACAATTAAATTATCAAAGACTGGTAGATTATAGTCAATAAACTTCAGTTTACATTTGAAAAATTAAATAAATAAATATTTATTCTTTTTCTTTATTTTTATATTCTCTTACATTAAGTGTAACATAAATTCTATTCGAATGTTGTTTTTAAATTATGTCCAATGCCGTAGCATCTTCCGTGGGCAACTTCATTCTGTTAATTTTGTGTAACGGTGCGCGCGCATCGAAAAATTTCACTCTCATCAATTTTTCATAACGCGCCTAAAGAAGTATAACTTCAAAAATTCTTTCACCATTACAATGGTACATTATGCCTGATGAATATGGGCAATAGATAAAAAACTTGGAAATTACGAATCCGTATGAAAACTTCTATAATGTTACCCAATATCGCGTGCGCTACGGAGACTGAGAGTAGAGAAAAGTGATGACTACAGATTTACGAGTATATACGTAGAAGACATCGTCTATAACAAATTTAATAAAATAAACATCCATCCGAGGCCGGGACGGAACGCTACACTAATTTTATAAATCTGAACAGTTGCTTGAACGTGCTTATCCCAAAAACAACGGAAATAAAAATTTACTATCGAATTAACTAGCCGATATTGAGGTTATACAAGAAAACAGAGTGGACACTTCATTCGATTAGGAGGTCGTCACCATAGTAGCATGCCTTTTTCCTTATTAAAGGCCGAAAAGGCCTCATTTTTAAAAGAATACAACGTGCAAAGGGCTCATCTGTAGGTAAGGAAACGTGAAGTTATTGAAGGTGTATCGTAACTAAGTTTATTGACTGAACAATAAAAAAATATTATAATAATCATTACCAGACTCGTGATCGTGTTTTGTTTTATGATCCTCACGAACCCCCATCAACACGAACTATTCAAAAAACTCATTTTTGTATAGCGCAGCCCGGACAACGAGCAATATTTAAGCCTTGACTTGTTTAAGCTATCGCGGAATATGGTTAATAAGAATATCCATAGCGCAAAAACACCTGCATCATGAGTAAAAGTGAGCTTTTACACCATCACACAACACAGCCAAATAGGTACCACTTAGTTCATGTATTGAATATTTTTTGTTTGGTTCCTTTTTGTAGTTAAATACTATGTATTTCATCTCTGGCTATATTTTCAGTGTAATTGTTTGTTATTATATATAATTTTTGTCAGCTGTAGGATTACGAAATAAATATGTAAAACACACCATCCATGTTCCAAGGAATCAATTTGACCAAACAATCTCCTTACCGACAATTACAGGACACCAGTAAAGGTAATATAAACATTAAAAATAACTTAAACCTTCTGAGAAGCAGAAAAAATACAAACAAAAGCCTCTCAAGGCGAAACAAAACGATTTAATGACCCTTGAGATCGTACGAACAGAAAAAGTTACAACTCAATCTGTTTTGTACTTACCTGGCAACTTAATTTATGGTCTTACAGTCGTACTCAGAGACGTATATTATTTATAATGGCGGATTAAAATTCCATAATATTGTGCTTATTTTGAGCAAGACCTACAGTCCCTCAAACTACTACTATTCAAAAACCTTATTATTCAAATATGGCGGAGTTTCTCTGCCCTATATATCTTATTTTAGTCTCAGATTTAACTTAATGGTTTACTTATAAATAACAACTAATTGATTTAAGTAGTCCTTACCTAATAACGGCTTTAAGTACCTATTTACTTTCTATGTGCGATAAGTCTTTATTACAAAGCATTTATAAATGGTAATTTTTAGTTACCACAGAAATGGAGTCGAGTTTTAAAGAAACATCTAGTATGAAACCCAATTATTAAAATTTATGATTTTATATAATTTGAATTTAAATGTAAAAACTTACTAATATAAACGACGGCTTAAAAGTTCAGAAACGGGCCATCATCACCATCTACTTTGCGTGATAATTATTAATGTACTTAAAAATCAAAGTTATTTATTTATTTATTATTTATTTACCGTAATTATAGTATTTTAAGTTATTACCGTAGCACTTATTAAATTATACATTTTATAAGTAAAGATAACGGCTGCTATCGATCTATTTAAGGGTTTTATTATAAATGTAAAATGTATCCTCTTTTTTTCGTAGTTCGTTTGCCCTTTAGAGTAAAACATCAGGTATAGGAAAGTTCGTAACAAAATCCATTAATTTGTTCTATGTAGTTTTATGTGCAAAGCCTTCAAATTGGATGGACTTTCTAACGTTTTTATCACTCGAATAACCTTTTTAACAAACGAACCGTTATAGACAAACATTTTAGTTCCGGTATTTTTGCAACAGCTAAAAGTGCAAACAAAAAATCTCCAAAACTAACACGGGACATGAAAACAAAATCGGTTACTGACGGTCTAAATTTGAAAAACACGAATTGTCAAAAACTGAATAAAACCTTTTTTTAATTAGACATCAGGCCAGTAGCGAAGTTGTCACGATCCGATCTGTTCGGTTGATTGTTCGTTTTTTAAATGTTGGTTTTTGAATAATGTAAAGGAATTATAGTCTACGCCGCCATTCGTCACGGCTAGCCGTTGACGGGATGACGACGCGATTTTTTCCGCTATTAACATTTACTTAAGTAGACAAGTTCGACTGACTCTATAGACCTGTATTTAAGAGTCACTTTTGCTTGTGCTTTAATCACGTGTTGTAGATTAACATACCATAACTCGTATGCATTTTTAACGCTGTTTCTCAAACTTAAATGAGATTTTAAAACATCATTTTACTTACACAAATGTTAAGGATTCTTTAAACAATTATTGAATGTCTAACAAACATTCTAAGGTGAATGTAGCAGGCAAAAAACTTGGTAATTTGGCAAAAGTCCGACAGTTCTTCCCCTTCCATCTTCCCTAGACATTTTAATGTGTTCATGTATTCACACTGTTTACACACTGTATACGTGCTAATGATAATATAAAAAAATTAAAAAATCTGCGTTTACTGCAGAAGACTTTATTAAACAGAAATACCATCTAAAGTTCTAATATGTAACTACTAAACGATTACATCAACCAATAGCGTGTATTTTTTCTCGATCTCCCTTACTCTCTCTTTCAATCTCTCTCACTATAGCTCTCTCCCACCTCTCGCTCCATGGCATTGTGCGTGATGCGACGTTAGCTCTATCTAACTCTCTCTCTCGATCTTTCTCACTTGCTTGCTCCCTACTCTCGCTCCATTTGCTTCATGCTATGTTAGCCCTTTCTTACTCTCTCTCAATCAGTGTCAATCGCTCTCTCTCCTTTCTTCGACAAAAACGCTGCACATCTTCGTGACGCTAATATTATTAATATTGCGTTTCATTCTCATGCGTGTAAAGAAGTTTCATTTCATGAGCACAGTTTCTTGAACGATATACAATATTCAGTAAAGTTTGAAAGCCTCTTGCTGTATCGTTGAGTAGTGATGACTTAATTCCAATCTGCGATGGTTTCTGCATGAGGATTTTTATTTTTTAATTTGATTGTCTCGTTGATTATAATTTATGGAGCGGGATAGTTTGCTCAAGGTTTAACATCGCATACATTATGTCTTCATTATTCTACATGGTAATTGAGTTATTTTCGTTCTTGAATAATGGTCTAAGCGTCTCGACTTGTGATTTTATCCGTTAACAATAATCAACGCAAAATGAATATAATTTATATTGACCCTACATGTTCCATAAATAAAATTGCGGCCCCTAACAAATGTTCAGCAAATGTAACATTTCAATGGACTAAAAAGAGAAGAACAGCCAAGTCAATCAAGAATCAAGATAGAATATTTAAAAAAGGTGTGTTCTCAGTTTTTATCAAAGACTGGAAAACAATTTTTGATTTATAAGAACTTTTGATATAACATCTTGTATCAAAGGATGTTTATTCTATTTCAGATAACTTCTTCATCCATATTATTATTAATCGTGAATATTCTCAAAATCCCATTCATTTACAAACAACCAGATCCTTATCATTTATTCATGAAATGGAATTTGTGCTGCATTAAATTAAGGATTTTGCTGAATTTGTAGTGGATTGAAAAGTTCTTAAGCAAAGCTTACATTATTAACTTTTTTTAGTTAATTTTGTTAGAATTTAGAAGAAGCTAACTCTATGATAAGAAACACGTTTTAAACAAATCGAACCGCGTTCAGGTTCTTGTAGTTGCGCATTATTTTATGGTGAATTGTCCAAATATCCATAATTAATAGAATATTATTAAGAAATGACTTTTTCATTGTCGTGATATAGCAGTGATATCTGGTTTTAAACAGTTATAATAATATATATTTTAATGAGTATAGACAGATAAATATTGTTAAAAGGAAACACACTTTATGGTTCCCGGGTTTTATGGGAATTAAAGCCGCCTTTTTATACTAACCGATCAGAAATTGGTTCATAGACCTTGAAGGAATAAAAATAATAAACTTATATTTATTTTCAACTGTTATTATTGCTTACTTGTTCGTTTAGCTCAGGATCAGCGTATCATTCCCGAGCACTTTTGTACCATATTTGCAAGAATATGGTACAAAAATGTATAGTTCTCATATTATGGCGTGTTTTTTTTATTATTTTATCACTACATCATCACATTATTAAGCACACGTATTTTATAAGCTATTGTCTTTGCGTGTTGTATGTAATATTTCTACTTTTCCGACATTTAATTTGATTTCTGAATGTTTACTAGTATCGTTTTCGCTTTATTTATTCATTGCTCTTTTCGTTTCTGCTATGTAGTCCACTTTGACAGGAAGTAAATGTTATATGAAGCACAGTTGAGCAGTTTACAAGTAAACCGGGAAAACATAAAGATACCCATAAATTATTAACGATCGTATTTCCTTTCGTAACGTTATTATTGAACTGACGCGTCTTATTCGCTATTTAGTCTACAACATCTAAATAGCGTTTTTTTGTTCTATTGCTATTTTACCAAAGACATTGCCTACATGTAAGGTGACCAACTATTTTTTGTTCAAAAAGAGTACACTTTGCAAGTATTTCATAGGTGAAAAAAAACTTTATTTTGTTTTAAAAACATATTTCTCTTCCGAGTGGATTTTTTTGCCAAATGAGGATGTTCGGCTAATAATGTAGCCACATCCGAACAACTTTTATAATTTACATATTAAATTTTACTGTTAAGACGGCAGATAATGTTTTAACAGAAAGTTGCGACTTCTCACTGCTCCATTAATCATTTCCTAGCGCAAATATCCTTTCAACAGCAGCATTAGTGATAGATATATTCATAGCAAATTTTATAAAAAAAATTAACTTCTTTTAAAAATTCATTTTTTATTCTGGGATTGGATCTTCTAAAACTGTAAGTTTATTCTTTAGAATTAGTGGTAAAAATCCATCATTAAATCTTGATTTCCATTGCAGTATGAAATCGTTTAATATAATACAAACTTCTGCTGCTGAAATTTTATCTCCTTCAATTTGTAGAGTAATTTTATGAAACAACGACACCTGACTGTAAATAAAATAAAGCATAGGTACATATCGTTTTGAAAGAATTTCTTCAAAATTGTAGGACATTTGCCAAGGCTTAATAAATATGAACGTAGTGGGTCATATATATCAAAACGCGTTCTAATGCTGGAGTTAAAGCAAGCCATCTGACTTTTACTTAGCCATATTTTACCTTGGAAAGTGGAAATTGCGCGTGTAAAGAAAATTCCATTGGTGCATTCCCGTGATTCGAATGCATAACCTCAGGGATATACGGGTCCCACGCTGAAGCCGTTAGAGTCTAACTAAAAAAAAATACTACAAAATAATTGTTGGTCTAACGGTTAGACCAACACTTCTGTAGTATTTTTTTTTTTATACAATTCACACCAATTGACCTAGGCTGGTGAAGCTTGTGTTATGGGTAGTAGGCAACGGATATACATACATATTATAGATAGATAGACATATGTCTATCTATAAATACATATTTGAACACCCAAAACGTTCGTCTCAGCCGGGGATCGAACCCGGGACCCATGGATTCGCAGTCAAGGTTACTAACCACTAGACCAATGAGTCGTCAAAGTAAGTAATATGATTTAAAAAAAATAAAAAGGATTTTGAACGAACACTGTGAATGAAACTTTAAATACTTTTAAAATGACAAAGAAAACACTAATTTATTAATAATTTTCGTAGGCAAAAGCCCAGAACACTAAAAACCGAGTGAATACCTTGAAATTCAGTTCACCTAGATGAAGCTTTAATATTATCACGCGAATTAATATTCAAAAGCTCTATTAGTGACAAAGCGTTAACTAAGCACTCCGAAATTTGCATCAACCATTACCGTGTGTCAAGCAAACAGTTATCACATTGAAATATTAAAGTTTTATAAAATATTTTTAGGTTATTTTTGTAGCAAATAGGCAGGAGGCATCTGATGTTAAGTAATACCGCCGCCCATGGACACACAATGCTAGAGGGTTCGCAAGTGCGTTGCTGGCCTTTAAAACGGTAACCGTACGAATAATAATTTCTACTGCTTGCTTATCTACTGTCCATGTGGATAATATGATGTAACGGTTACCTTTTTTCGATAACCGAGACGGAAATTGATTGCGCATGCTACTCCCGTCCGCACGGGTATGTGGGACCCACACCAGAGTATCTGCAATTCAGATAATGGGTGAGAAATACCCACTAAAACCTCCTCGGGTAGTTCCTACAGTGCCGCGTTGGGGCTTTAAGTTCCCTTTCGCTTTTACCCGTTACTTACTAATACTAGAGTGTTCCTTTCCGAAACATTTTTGATACGCAGTTATGAAGAGGCCGTGGTTTTTAGTGATACAAATAGCTTATGAAGTAAAAAACTACAGTGAAATAAGAAATATTTAATAATAACCGTGATTTTCCAGCCTGTACAGTACTTATAAACTATTTGAATTTCGAACTCACTTGTAAACCGCGACAGTATACATGACAGTGATAATTAGTCGACATGATAAGCGTATGTAACCCAAACCACATTACTTAATGTTAAGTGAAGTGACTTCACTCATTAGTTCGACGTGGCGGTGTTATGTTGCTAACAAACAACTGTGTAAAGTGGTTTATTAATCCTAAATCTCTATAAAGAATTTCGATGTTAAGTTTAATACTAAGTAGTTACGGAAGGGATATTAAATGAAGGGATGTAAAGTTAAGATTATGATTAATTAAAACAGTATTTTAGCCATTGATTTAAGATCTTCGTTTTCGTTGCCATACTCCTCCGAAACGGCTTGACCGATTCTCATGAAATTTTGTGTGCTTATTGGGTATGTCTGAGAATCGGACAACATCTATTTTTCATCCAGTCCACCCCTAAATATTGTTTTTTTTATTTTTAGATATTTTTTTCTGTTTTTATGATACAGCATTAAAAAATACATACAACCCCTATTTTTCACCCCTCTACGATCAACCCCTATTTTTTTATTATACATGATATACATGGCAAAACGACGTTTGCCCGGTCAGCTAGTATTATATATAGATTTAAGTGACATTGACTTAAGATATATTTAAATTGAATTTTAAAGACTGAAAAGTTTATTTAATAATAAATTTTATGAATATAACATATGCAGAGCATGAAAGGAAAGTTTCGTACGGGTGAGTTTCATTATCGGACGTTAAGGCAGAATACAAAATACCATCCGTATCACCTCGACGTCCGTCGTTCTACAACTGAGCGTTTCTCATGGCAGTTTTCACCGCGCACCACCACTGTGGAATCAGTCGCCAACTGAAGTATTTCCGAACCAATTCGACTTAGGCTCATTCAAGAAAAGAGCGTACCAATTCTTATTTTCTTCTCTTGGACGTGTATTGCGAGAGAGTTGCTGCATCTGGACGCTTCACGAAACTAACGGCCAACGTCCTGTAATGGACCTCTCCATCGAACCTCATACTGCTCATTCAAGAAAAGAGTGATCCAATTTTTAAAAGGCCTGCAACTCACTCGCGAAACCTCTGGCAATGTGTCCATGGGCGGCGGTATCACTTAACATCAGGTGTGCCTCCTGCCCATTTGCCTCCTGTTCTATAAAAAAAACTAAAGCTTAAACTACTCGTTAATACTTACCCTTCAGTTATCGAAATCATAATTTACTGATCGCTGTGAAGTTTACAAAGAAATTTCGAGTACATTAACAACGGCACGTCGTAAATTTGACGTACAAAGGAGAAATTAAACATTAATTTTTAATTCCTCGTTTTTATTATTCGTGCATTGTGCGCTCCCCTCAATACATTCACAGAAAAACAATGTTCATTAAAAACTTATTTAAAACTGGCCTATTTACAATTACTCGCCGGAAACCTGGCTGGTTTGTCGACATGGCACATGAATTTTTGGGGTATTCACAAAATTGTGTTAATTTCATGAGATTTTGACGTGGTATATTCTATCTGAAATTATGTTTTGGGCGATAATTTTAAAGAAAAGTATCAAGAACCAGCTTTATAATATGCTATAGACACGAAAATATATTCACACAGTTTAAATGAAAATGTTTAGGTCTGGGCTTCTGTATCTGATCATTTGTCAATGTAATCGGCAAAAGCCTCATGTGCCTGACGCACGCCCTCAACTTTTTGGGGGCTTTCCGGTTTCCTCACGATGTTTTCTTCACCGTTGGAGCAAATGTTAAATGCGCACATAGAAATAAACTTCTTTAGTACACAGCCGGGGATCGAACCAACGACATCAGGGATGAGAGTTGCACGCTGAAGCCACAAGGTCAACACTGCTCATAGTTTAAACGACTTCATAATATACGTAATTTTATTTAACAAGACAATACACACCATCATTTATTCTACCATGAGGGTGATAATGATCTAAGCTTTTTAATTATACCAATAGACTCCGCCCGTGTTTTAATTTATATGGAAACGTCCAATCATATTACCTGGGTCGCTGGTGGGTGTCTGGTGTCAAACTGACCACGAATTAATCACTTTGTCTTCCAGAATTGTTTTCATAAAGATATTCGATTTGACGGCTCGGTTTTGTAAAAAAAACGGATGATATTATCAAAACTAAAACAGGTAGAACTTAAAAAAACACTCTTCAATGATTATCCAACATAGTGTTTCAATTTAAGTTAGTAATTCTACAGCTTTATACTATTAGCAAGTGTATGTCATATGGCCCAATTACAGAATTAATATTATTCAGGCACGAGGCATTATATTAAGTAATAATAATAATAAAACCACTTTAACTATGGATGTTAAAAATTACATATCAAATGTGTTTAGCTATGGTTCTTTCCGTCTCTTTGTGTTCTGCATGTACCCTTTTTGGGTAAAGCTCTCCTGAACTTTCCATTTCGATCAGTTCTTAGTCTCCTTTTTTATCTAACAGGAAGAAAACGGGCAGAAGGCTCACCTGATGTTAAGTGATACCGCTCGCAAGGCTCGCAAGCGCGCTGCCAGCCTTTTAAGAATTGGTACGATCTTTTCTTGAAGGACCCTAAGTCGAATTGGTTCAGGTTCGTCAGTGTGTAGTTGGTGGTGGTGCGCGGCAAAATTCCCTTCGTCAGAAACTTTTTCTGTACACCTTACAAAATGGCCTACTAATTTCCATTTCAGCTGTAAGGCGTGGTTTAGCGCTTTAATCTTAGTTTTCGAGGCTTTATACGCAGCATTAAACGTATCTTGGGAAGTGTTAAATATAATTAAAACCCATTTATAACCGAATTAAAACGCTTTCTAAAGCTTCGTCCAATTCCTAACAGTAAAGTCAAGCGTAACACTCCCAGTAGTACCCTAATATTCCATTTAAAAATTACCTATATCTAGTGTATAATTTACAGCTGCTCGGCGGATGCCTTCTCACAAATTACAATTCGAAATAACACATTCTCTCGCCGACACGACCGGCCATGGGGATTCGAAATTAACCATAATTGCTTAATTCTGAGCGTATGTTGTTTGCTCAGAGCGCCGCGAAGATCTACGCGAGACGGCTATACAAAGGCAGAGGGAGGGAAAGGGACGAGAGATGCGCTCGCTCAACCCGCAGGTACATGAACGCGTGAAGGGTTTGAAAGTGGCATCATTATAGACCGTTTTTATATGGGTAATGATGTGGATGATGAAAAAGTGATCTATCGCGTTATTTTTAAGATTTTTATTGTTAAATTTATCATTAAAGTAATATGGTTACGTCTGTGAAGAATTTAACTACACGTGGTTATTGTCATTATTTTTTTTTAAATAAAGTTTTAGATTTTGTACTAACCTGGTAAGAATTAAAGGCTGTATGATTTAAAAAAATCAGTGGCGCTACAACCTTTTTATTGTAGATTCTGTATATGTTTCATAATCATTTCTCAATCTAATAGGCAATTAGGTGACCAGCTTCCTGTGCCAAACACAATCGACTTTTTGGGTCTAAGGCAAGCCGGTTCCCTCACTATGTTTTCCGTTCGTTCGGGCGAATGTTAACTGCGCACATAGAAAGAAATACCATTGGATATTTTATTTATATATAGCTGGAGGCCTGATGTTAAGTGATACATATAACATAGACTCGCAAGTGCAATGCCGGCCGTGTAGAAATCGATACGCACTTTTCTTGAAGGACCCTAAGTCGAATTACTCCGGAAATACCTAATATTAGTGCAATATAAGTATCTTTTTCCTTTCTTTTACTTGATTTCTCGAATGCTTTCTGTATTTTCAAATTAATACTGATTGCCTCATTTAAAGTTATAGCAAACAAATGTTAAACACGACCACCAACACATTTAACTCTGTAAAACTTGCACGTCCTCAAACTAGCATAGAATGTTAAACGATAAGAAAATTCAGTTTAGGATCTCGCTGCGGAACTGTTTGTTCAATATGGATTTTAAGATTTTTCTACGTTCAAGTGTATCAGATGGGTTGTTCAAGGTATATTATTACCATTAATTATTTTTAAGTATTTGGGTCTATAGCCTACACTCCAAAAGCGATAACGACCCCGATTTCAATAATAAGCTTTTGTTCCCAGGGTGGATATTTAAAAAAAAGTTTATTATGGAATATAAGATACAGGTATCACTTATTCCACGTCATTAAATTTGAATCGGTAGACATCCCTACTCATCGGCAAAGAAGACAGAAGGTGTAGGCCGAGATAAGAAGCTGGCTTAAAAATCTCTCGGTACTCCTTTAAAATAGCAAATCATCATACAAAATAACTAAACAACATTTTATTTTAAAACAAATATCGCAAATTAATTAGAAGTAGCCTGTTTAATACATTGCTTTAATTTATTAAAAGGCAGAGATAAAAGAGCCTCTGGGATTTTATTAAAGAAAAGTATCCCTATTCCCAAAAAAGAATTACCAACTTTACATAGTCTAAGTACG
This sequence comes from Pieris melete, assembly GCA_963693345.1. Lineage (NCBI taxonomy): Eukaryota > Metazoa > Arthropoda > Insecta > Lepidoptera > Pieridae > Pieris > Pieris melete. The sequence continues at coordinate 1,852,965 of CAVNZK010000003.1, forward strand.
TAGAATCAAGAGAACCGCATTGAACTTGCATACAACAACTGTGGTATTGCTGATATATCTACAAACGACTGCTACTACTACTAGCTACTTTAGTTATATTGCCAGGAGAGATTTTTACATTCTCGACAAACTGGTAATGGTAGGTGTATTATAAGTCGGGTCGGAACCCGATAGTCTGAACAAATGAAGACAATTGTATCTCGACATCCCTAATGCACTGAGACAAGTTAGAGTGATGTGGAGACAGCAAGTTGACGTATCCGTTAGGGCTTTCCAAGACAGACACACAGTAATGAAGACTAAGAAGAAGAGAAGATACACTATTTTGTAAGTGTACCAACGTCAGTATTCTGAAGAGTTGGTTGGGTTGACTTGCCTCAACGCCGAACGAGCCGTTTCAATCACCTTGATGGCTAGAAGTCTTCCACAGTCACAAGACACTTTCTTTTGCTAGCGAACTGTGGAATTTACTTCCGGTGGGGTCTTCCCTTAGAGATACGACATCCAATTGTTCAAAGTAAGAGTATAACTCCTTTAACGCATAACGCCGTCAACGTACCCACTGAAAATGGGTTTCCATTGGCTGCAATGACTGCCGTTTTTGGGCGGCCTATAGGCTCGTTTGCTCTTATATATGAGGCAGTCATATCGCGGCTTAGAAGCTAAAGCTACCAAGAGACCATTTTGAGAGTTTTTCTTACAAACTATGTTTTGTTTCAGATATCACCCTGGATGAAGTCATTAAAAAGGTTTGTGCAAATTGTTACGAAAATTTGTTTATCGCTAAAAATATTACCGAAGAATTTATGAGCGTAAAATAAGCAAGGCGAGACCGTAAAATTTTACGTTTTATCACACTTTATTTCTACCTCGGGGTAATAAATTTCACGTTAACATTCCCATATTTGCAAGTAATAAAAATATGGTTTTTGTTTGAGCGTCATTACGGGATGAAAGGTATTTACGACATGATACTTTCATTTAATGGCTCAATCGTAAATGATCGCATTGTAGATCCTGAATCGGAAATTACTGCATATTACTGTATAATTACAATGACTAATATAAACCTTTATTCAGATTATCCATCGACATAAATTATGAAAATGTTATTTTGTCTACAGTACATTTGCCTCTTTCTATTAAATTGAATCGCATCAAAGGTTGAACAGTATCAAACTCAAAATAACTTTATTCATATAGGTAAACAAGTACACTTATGAACGTCAGAAAAGAAGTTAAATTAATTGTAAATTTGCCAAGTTACATAGGTACATCTTTCAAATACATTAATTACCGTTTAAAAAATCTACCACTGGACGAAAATGTTTATGCAATATTTTAAAGAGAACAAATTTTTTGAAATGTAATTTGAATATACGAGAAGTCATCATAATAAGTTTAAAAAAATAATGGGCAGTTATTTTTTTAATTGCTGGTTGGTAAATTTTTGCGATAATTAAATATAGACATAAAAAAAACAATTGGCCAGCTATTTCGTCATAAATGCCAGTACTAAATATACATAAGCAGACTAGTAAATAAATGGCCGGTAAAAATTAATTGAATGGAATGGGCAGTTCGGCAGTTATAGGTTAGGTTAGGTTTAGGATGGCCCACTCGAAACTGCCCATTACACTGCTCAGTATTGATTATATGATCCATTTTATAATTTTTTACGACTCATTTCTGTGTAGGATTTCAAACAAAATAAGAATATTGGAAGTCTTAAAAAAATTAGTGGCACTACAACCCTTTTTAGGTCTGGGCCTCAGATTTCTGAATCTGTTTCAAGATCATTTTTCAATTTAAGAGGGGATCCGCCTCCAGTGCCTGACACACGCCGTCAACTTTTTGGGTCTAAGACATGTCGGTTTCCTCACGATGTTTTCCTTCACCGTTCAAGCGAATGTTAAATGCGCACATAGAAAGAAAGTCCATTGCTGCACAGCCAGGGATCGAACCTACGACCGCAGAGATGAGAGTCGCACGCTGAAGCCACTGCCAACACTGCTCACACACACACACACACATTGGGAGTCTTTCTTTTAATTGTTGCTTAATATAACTTACGAATATAGAGATAGATGCCGTAATGTTCCGATCTGTTGATCCTCATGGTGCAATTAATTTCCTTTTGACATCGCATTCAGAGAAGACAAGTGAATTGAAGTTTTGTTTCAGCGTAACGGACACAAATTTCCGTTTCGTATAATTCACATTGCGTTTCAATTGTGAGAAATGAGAATATATTGTGATGCTCCGACTTTTCGAGTATGATTTGTGGATATCTCGTCACATTGTATGAATACGATAATTTATTACATTGTACATACAGGCCCTTTTTGAAATTCCTCAAATTGGCTGGTTGTAGGCATTTTCATAATAACTAATGAAGTTTTAATTAAAAAACACATTTTCGTTACGCGTTACCATGGTTCCATTTCTTGGATAACATCATAATTTCAGAATTATGTATATATTATTTCTAAAGTCTACATTTTAAAATACGACCTAATATAAAATACCATCCGATTCACCTCGACAAAGATTACGTCGTTCCACAACTGCCCCGCACCACCACTATGTGGAACCAGCTGCCCACTGAAGTATTTCCGAACCAATTCGACTTAGGGTCCTTCAAGAAAAGCGCGTACCAATTCATAAAAGGCCGGCAGTGCGCTTGCGACACACATTAGTGTGCGCCTCCTGCCCGTTTGCCTCCTATTATATAAAAAAACGACCGAAAAAGTTTCTATATAAAAAAACAATTATAAGAAAATATTACTTTTGAAAGCAATAACTTATATTAAAATACTAGCTGGCCTGGCGAACATCGTACCGCCTAACAGTCTATTCTTTATTTTTGTTTAAATACTTATTCTGCTATTCGGACACCGGTCTAGCTAGTAAGATAAAAAAGAAAGTTGATAAGACAACAAATACATTATGTCAAAAATAAAAATTTACCTTCCCGGAACCCCTCCACTAACATTATTACGAATATTTTGTATGGGAATATAGAAAAGTTGTTTTTAGACGTTTTCACTCATTTTTTTCTCTCCGTAAGAACCATCCTCGTACTTCAAGGAATATTATATAAAAAAATCAGACAAATCGGTCAAGCCGTTTTCATGTTATGTCGTGACAACGGAAAACGGGTTTCATTTTTATATATATATATATATTGCTTATTTCACATGAATGTAAATTTTAGTAGGTAAATGTTTTTAATATCAGTATCTATTACTATCAAGCGTTTTATTTTGAAATCATGAAATATATAACATATAACAAGGCTTAGTGCAAAGGCCAGCATTATTGCTTATAAGAGATTTCTTCCAAGCAATCCGTGCTAAAAAAATAAAAACATAGGCGAAGTAAATATAAAAGTTTATCGTAAAAATACTAAGTTATATTCATCACTAACCAAAATTTTTCGCATAAATCATATTTCCCACGCAGTTGCGTAAAGTGTAAACAATGTAAGGGGTAATAAATAGAAGAATTCCAGAATGATCGTCCGACACGCTAACGACTGTTGTAAACAAGCTCAAGTGATGTACAATCAAAGTTTCTCTGCATATTTCTTGGAGTATTTCGGAAATTGCGAACGAACCGTTACCCGGGAGTTTCAGCCCTTTATTCAGTTTAATCTGTCCTATAATTTGTTCTTATAACGTTGATTGAGCATGAGACCCACTCAATCCCTTTTCACTCGGTCACTTATTCTTAATGGCTGTTTAATTCGCTGAAACTCTCATAAAATACTTTTAAAGAATAATACTAAAGAATTCTATTGAGTTTAAAAATCGAATGAAAAATATGCTGAAGAATTAATTCAAACAAACTTTGTTTTTAAACAGATGACATTCGCGCTCCGAACTAAATCACTTAATTAAGTGGATACACTTTCCGGGAATCCATAGACAAATGCCAAATAAATCCACAGAGATCTGTCAACGGTTCGACGAAAACGTATTCTAAATTCAAAAGTTTGTGTATGGAACGTTTATTAACTGCCAAGCGGACATGCTAAAACAGATGTTCTGTCTTCACTTGACGGATAGGTCAGGCGAGGTCGGACGCCATCTTGCGAGATTCCCGCCAATCGGCGCGTCCCCGGGGTGCCTGTCAACGGAGCGAGCGAAACAATTACCGGGATCGTGACTTTGTGTATACGGCGGGTTAGCTGCAATCCGAGATGACTTTTTAAAAATCCCTCTGGAACTTCTAAAATTTTGAGGGTTTCTTTAGTGCTTTAGCGGTGATTGGTGTATCCCTTAAGGGATATCGTGGCGGGGAACTTGTAGCTTATTAGTAGGGAATTTCCTTGATGACTTTGTGGAGGATAAAAGAAATGGGACACAAAAGATTTTAAAGATACGTTATTATTTTGAATCTATTATGGTGTACATATTTTTGCTATAGAAACTGTATTATATTATTATAAGTTAAAATAATAGTGGCGCTACAAGATTTCTTTATCTGTTTCATGATATTATTTTACAAGTATGATCAGCTTTCTGTCATCGATTTATGGGTACAGGCATGACGATTTCCTCACCATGATTTTTTTTGCACCGTACGAGATCACTTGTAAAGAAAAATCTATTAAGCCTGATTCGCACGCACGTCGTAGTTTGGATCATCTTTTAATTTTTCCAGCTCCACATTATCAGCTAAATCATCAAAACCGTTGGCCGCTCTCCTATAATTACAGCGCGATCTGATCTTCATAACAACAGAATTGCAGTATACATTTAACTAGCGGTCTTTCAATCTAAATGCACCTGTTTGGGTTCGCCCGATATAATGAAGACATTTCGGTTCCTCCGCAGGTGTGTGACTTCCAGTCCGAGACCCAAAATCGACGGCTCATTATGTTGTTTAATTCATTATGCGCTTTGTTTTCTTCAATCGTTTTTTATCTGTCCCGCGAATAAGTTTATTGTCTCTACCACAATTTATTGTTGTACGGGCCTAAATAAATCGTGTTCTGACTTTAACATATGTAGGTAATTAAGCTGTTAAGTTTTTCAAATGTTTTATGACTATCTTTGTTCGAGTTTTATTCCTTGATTGTGTTTTTTCGAAGGCACAAGTGGAGATCGTTTTGCGTTCCTATCTCGATTACAAAGTTACGGTATTCGATTTACAGTTGAGGATTGGAATCGAACGTGTGTCGTTGAAAATTTTGAATCAAAGTATCACTGCTGCTGGGTTCATTTTCGTTCGACTTAACACTTTCTAGGAATGGCCTATATTAACTCCTTTAAGATAATGCGAGGCTACGAGCTATTCTATTTTACGGGAGATTCAACTTTATTTAGAAGGCCGTATGTACTATTTTTCGTTGAATTAAATTGGATTAAAATAAAAATTCAACGGTTCCTGATTAGATGATTATCAAAGAAGTTGCATTTGAGAACGATTACATTTTATATGGTAATTGAATTGTAATATAAGCGCTGGCTTTCTAGTTCATTATTATTACTTACAGAATGATCCAGATGAAATGTTTGAAATGAATTATTAGGGAACTAATTGGTCATTAAATAAATAACGAAGCTTGCGTAGAATTTATATTTTAAATGAACAATAGAATTTAATCTTAACTGTTCTATCATTTATATATTGATATTATAAAGTTACTCGTCTTTTAGCCCTATAGGTACGTGATTTTGTTAGAATTGTTCTAATATTGTTTTGTTGTTACATTTGATTGTAATGGCTGTTACATAAGTATTAATGTTTTCTGTGTATGTAATGTATCAACATAATAATTTAGTTATCTGTTGCATTGTTTTTTATAACACCATGCGCCTATTTTATTTTATTCTAGATACATGGTCTTCACATATCAATGTAATCAAAGTATACAAAATGTTGTGAAAATAATTTAAAAGAGTAGGTAGGTAGTTCTATGCACATTTTTCTCCATACCTACCTATTGGACGGGGCAACTAGCCCCGAACTTTAATTTGTAAAAAAAATTCTTTGAGTTTTTTGACTTTCAAAAGTGCCTTTTAAATAGGCCTAGTTGAAATAAATGATTTGACCTTGACTTTAAAAATTGATAACAGTATATGTTTTGTATTCGTTAGGGTCACATATTCTTAAAAATATACAAATTTGTTAACTTAGAGATAAATCATAATAAGAGTTAATATATAAACTTTCTAGTCTACGAGCTCTAAACATGAGATTAAAATCAAAACTGCACGAAATATCCCACATTGAAAGTAAAAAAACCAGACAATAGACGCGGCAGATGCACCCAAGGACTGCACAATTAATTTCTTATATAAAATAACATCTCTATCCCGAGGAAACCATTTCTCCGAATTTGACGTGTTATAAATTTGTTTTTTTTTCGGACGCCATATGCTTGTGATGTTTTATTCAATTCTTGGACCACTTGTTTTAAGGTTTGTGGTTTACGTACAGCTGGTTTGGACAGGAATAGATTACGCGTTGGTGTTACTCAGATAAATAAATAAATAAATAAATAAAATAGCCTTTATTGCTGAACTTATTTTTACAGTAATTTTTCTTACAAATACGTTTATAACTTTTAACAGTTTCTTTTCTTTTCATAAATCCGGTATCGGTAAACGGTCGTTTCTACATTTCAGCTTGTCTTTCGACATAGGCCTCCTCTAAAGATTTCCACTCTGTTCTATTTTTCGCTATGCGCGTCCATATTGGGCCCGCCACTTTTTTGATGTCGTCCTCCCATCTTCTAGTCTGTCTGCCTCTGTTTCTTTTACTATCTCGTGGTTGCCATTCTGTTATTATTCTCGTCCATTTCTCCTTCTTCTCTCTTATCATATGTCCAGCCCACCTCCACTTTAAGCACCTGTATGTTGTGTATGCATTCTTAAATTTTGTTTTGTTTTTGATACATTTTAGTTTAACTCGGTCTTTTCTTTTAATTCCTATTGTGCTTCTCTCCATTCCATTCTGACAAACTTTTATTTTCCTTGCTTGTTCTTCTGTCAATGCCCATGTTTGGCACCCATATAGTAAGCATGGTAAGATACACATATTGTATATTCTCCTCTTGTTCCTCATAGACATATCCTGGTTCTTCATGACTTCACTGAGTGACCAATATCTCTTCCAAGTATTAGTTATTCTTCTTTCTATTTCTTTTTGCATACATTCCTCAGTAGATATTAACTGTCCCAAATACACATACTCCTTTACATACTCTATTTCTTCATCATTTACTGTTATGGACTCTGTTTGTGAGGAGTTAGACATTACTTTTGTTTTCGTTAAGTTCATTGACAGGCCTGCCTTCTTACTTTCTTCCGCTAACTGTTGCAACATTTCCTTTAGGGTTTTCGGGTTTTCCGAAAATAAGATTAGGTCGTCTGCAAAGCGTAGGTGACTCAGATTTTCGCCATTTATATTTAGTCCTTTATTCGTCCAATCCAGATTTCTGAATATCATTTCCAGAACTGCTGCAAATATTTTTGGTGAAATTGGGTCTCCCTGGCGTACACCTCTCTCAACCGGAAATTCTTCGCCTATAGATTCTAGTTTTACTTGTGCGGTGCTTTTGTGTATACGTTTTTCAGTATCCGTATGTATTTTGCATGTACGCCTTGATCTTTTAGTGCGTCCCAGATAAATCTATGTTCAAGTGTGTCGAATGCTTTGTTGAAATCCACGAACCCTATGTAGTAAATTTTGTTATATTCTTTAAATTTCTGGAGTATTTGTCTAAGGGCGTGTATGTGGTCTATTGTTGAAAAATGTCTACGGAATCCAGCTTGTTCTTTGGGTTGATTTTCTTCAAGTGTGTTTGTGATTCTAGATAATATTATTTTTGAAAACACTTTGTAAATATTGGACATTAAACTGATTGGTCTGTAATTTGCTATATCTCCTTTGTCACCTTTTTTATGTAGTAGTATAATTGTAGATTTTGTCCAATCCTCTGGAATGTTTTCCGTTTTGATAATTTCATTAAATATATCTGTAAGTCTTGGAGCGATTACTGGTAACGTTGCTTTTAGAAGTTCGTTTGTAACAAGATCAGATCCAGGGGCTTTATCGAGTTTTTGTGTATTTATTGCTTTTATGGTTTCTTCCTTCATTATTTCCGGTATATATTCTTCATTAGTTATTTCGTCGTTTTCTTTTATAGTGTCTTTCTCTTTTTGACTTCGGTATAAGTTTCGGTAGAATTCTGTAGCGATTTTTAATATTTCGAGTCTTTTACCTGTATTATTGCCATCTTTCTTTCTCATACTTGGTATCCAGTCCTTTTTGTAGTTTAACTCCTTCAATGCCTTTTTTATTCCTCCTGTCTTTTCTATGTAACTTTTCATTGTATTAGATCTTTTAGTTTTTCTTTCTTTCCTAAGTTGTTCACTGATCTTTTTGCTTACTTCTGTTACTCTTTGGCGGTTTCCTTTAATTTCCTTTTGTCGTAAAAGTTCTTTTCGTTCTTGTAATAATTGTTTGATTGTAAGTGAGACTTCTTTCTTGATACTTTTGTTTGTTTTTCTGGTTACTGTTTTTAGTTGATTTAGTAATAGGTTGTATTTTTCTTGTATCGATGGATATTCCTTCTCCTCTAATTCCGCGGCATCTAGAGATGTTTGAAGATTATTAAGTAATAGTTTAGGGTCACCTGAGTATTGTACCGCTAATTGTTTATTTTGAAATCGTCTTGTTTTCTTGAACATTCCTGACATCGCAACTCGAACCATCCTATGGTCTGTGTGGAAGTTTAAATTGTTTATGATCGAAATGTTCTTGAAGGCTTTTCTATTATTAGACATAATAAAATCGATTTCATTCCTATATTGTCCATTGGGTGAGATCCATGTCCATTTTTTTGATGGTTTCCTTTTATAAAAACTGTTTAGAATACTTAATCTGTTTTCCAGTGCAAAGTTTACTAGTCTTGTTCCGTTTTTGCTTCTATTTCCATACCCATAGTTTCCTATGGTATTTTCTTCCCCACTATTTTGAATCCCAATTTGTCCATTAAAGTCTCCCATCACGATGACGTTTTTGTGTGCGTTATCAATAGCGTTTTGGAGATTTTCATAGAATTCCTCAATTGTTTTTACGTCCTCTTTTTTATCAGATTCAGTTGGTGAATATGCCTGTATAATAGACCATCTCTCTTCTTTATCTCCGTTCACGGGCAGTTTTATATTAAGGATTGCAATACGTTCCGAGAATCCACTAAGTTCTTCTATGTTGTTGACTAGATTTGCTTTCACCATGAATCCAACTCCATACAGCCCGGGCGTCTCCCCTTTATAATGTAGTACGTATTTACCATGGTTTTCTATACCTTCTCCAAATCTGCGCATTTCGCTAATACCTATAATATCCCACTTTAACTCTTCTATTGCCAGCTCTAGTTCTTGGAGTTTTTCAGGTGTTCTAAGAGATCGACAGTTAATAGTTGCTATGTGGATGTCATTTACTTTGTTTTTCATGTTAGTGTTATTTTTCATGTTAGTGTTATTTTTTTCCTTTAGAGGGTCGTGGTCATTTTTCCCCACGATGACCAGTCGGCTTGGGGAAGTATTTTGTTTTGTTATTTTATGTTGGTTCATGTTGAGCTGTTTATTTTTCCGTTTACCGACAGTTAATTGTTATTCTTTGTTAGTTGTTGTCTTAGCGGGAAAAGACGAAAGAGAATTAGCTCTAATCCTCATTACGTCGAAAGCATTTGGTCTATTGTTAATCGGCGGCATTAGAGTTTGTTGTTTCCTTGGTTGAGCATTGTTTTGTGGGGATGATGATGTTTCTCTTTTGCGCTTATCCTTATTTATGTTAGTATTTTTTTTTCTTTTACTACTAGTTTGTCAAATTTCAGGTACGCGATATTTCCCTTTTCTCTCTCCTCTTTTAGCTGCGCCTGCAACGTTTTCCTTTTCTCTATTACTTCCTTTGTGTAGTCTTCTGTAACATATACATTTTTGAAGTTTTTCTTCTTTCCCATAACTTCATTCTTCTTCCATTCGCTCGTAAAGGAAATCAGAATTGGTCTTGGTTTTCCAGAAGACTTTCCCTTTCCTAGACGATATATTTTGTTTATCTCATGTTCTTGTAATTGTATGTCAAGGTCAGTTTTGAAAATATGTATTGTATTTTGTATTAATTCTTGTGTAGACCTTTCGCCTTCATTTACTCCAAACATTATCAAATTGTTTTGCTTCTTTCCTCTTTTAAACTTTCTACTTCCTTTTCGAGATTTTCTACTTTTATTTTTAAGTTTCTATTTTCTGTTATAATAGGTTGAAGTTTTTCGTCTAATCTCTCCATTATATTATTTGTTATCGAATCTTTCAATTCTATTGTTTGGTTCAAGATTTCATTCTTCATTTTATCAAACAATAGTTGAAACTGGTCCTCCATTCTTGTAAACTAAATCTGCGTGTTATGGAACGTAATTAGTGGTAGTTTTTATTTACTTGCTCTGGCAACACTAGTTAGCTGTTACTGTGACAAGTGTCAATGCCATTGATCTTTTGTATGCTCAATATGATTGGTGAATTTCTAACCTCTAATTATCACTTTTTGGAGATACTTTTGTTGAAATTCAAGAACTTACGTGATATTGTGTTAAATCGGTAGTTCCACTACACGGACGACACTTCGATTTGTGTTTTGTGACGTCGCAGTCTCAAGAACAGTGTACGAAATTATTTTTTAGCACTCAATATTACGGAGCTACACAATTACGATGCTTACAGTATGACAGCCGGAAACGGAAGCTCATATACATTCTTATAAAACTATATGATTTTCCTTCTGCTAAATTTGTACTATGAGTATGTAGAATGAATTAAACACCTTTTTAAATTTTTGCGTGCTGTTCCCACGAGAATGTAAGTGCGTGCTCCTGTTTCACCATGCCTACTGTTAGAGGACAAATCTTTGTTTTAATTTATTTTATTGTTATTAATAACTTAAGATGTCATGTGGAAAACGTTGTAATGGTTGCAGCTCCTTACAAACATTGTGTAAAACAAAAAACTTGCCGATTAAAAAGAATGTAAAATTAAAAGTTTTTAATATGTATTTCTTTATTGACGTTCATAAGTGTACATTGTGTTACCTAAATGAATAAATGATTTTGAATTTTTGTTTTTTTTTTTAAATAAATATTATTGACTATATATATGGAAGAGTAACGGACTCTTTACTATTTTTTAATATATATATATATATATATATATATATATATATCTACAGTAAAAGAAACCGACTGAATGAATTTTATTAGAAATTATATACCTTTTGCGACTTAACAGCAGTCTTTATTTCAAACTTAAAGGCCGGAAACGGACTCGCGAGCTCTCTGCTATTAAGAGGGTTAATGGGCGGCGGTATCATATCAGGTCAGCCTCCTGCCGGTTTCTATAAAAACCCAATAATGTAAAAATCTGCATTTAGTTGGATATATTTGAATATATATAATTGTCTAAGAAATTTAACTTAATAAATGCGTTGAATTTTGATAACTTTAACGAAAACAATCAAGACCAAACGTTGTAAACACTACTACAGGTAAAACTTAATACAATTTTAGATTAAAATAAAATTTAAATATTTGTTTATCTAATATATAAAATTCTCGTGTCGCGGTGTTTGTAGTTAAACTCCTCCGAAACGCCTTGACCGATTCTCATGAACTTTTGTGTGCATATTGGGTATGTCTGAGAATCGGACAAAATCTATTTTTCTTCCCCCTAAATGTTAAGGATAGTCCATATTTTTATGATACAGCATTAAAAAATACATACAACCCCTAATTTTCACCCATCCACGATCAACATTACGTACTTTCATACTTTGTTTAATATCTTAATCGGTTGAAATATCATGCAGGACAACGTCTGTGGGGTCCACTAGTATCATATTAAACAGTCAAACGTCAAAAATTTCGCAGAGCTTCGAGCTTTTAAAGTCTTGAAATCTCAAGTAGATTATTGAATCTTGATTTTTCTTTAATATCACTCGTGCGAGAAGGGCTTGTCAAAGACAAAAGCCTTTTCACATATTTTCAATAAATATTTGCGCTAATAAAGCCAATAAAGCTAACCTAATTTAATATCACCACACATTTAATTAAATATTGGATAAATTCATGTCAATTACTCTTAATTACACAAATTACGCATGTTATATTTTATTGACAATTTATCATTAATATTAATTATTGAATTTATTATATGCATATTAAAATGTGCAGTCTATTTAAATGCAATGTATGTTAATTCTTTATTTAATATATAATTATAATTTTACTATCATGCTCAATTAGATAATTAAATATTTTTCTTGGTTATATATAAATAAATCAGTGGCGATACAACCTTTTCAGACTGGGTCTCAGATTTCTGTATCTGTTTCATGATTACCTACTTGTCAATCTGAGTGGCAAGGAAGTGATCAGCGTCCTGTGCCTGACACACGTCGACTTTTTGGGTCTCGGCAAGCGGATTTCCTCACGATGTTTACCTTCACCGTTCGAGCGAATGTTAAATGCGCACATAAAAATCCATTGGTGCACAGCGGGTATCAAACCTACGACCTCAGGCATACACTCTGAAGCCACTAGGCCAACATTGTTGAATATATATAAGTGATTATTATTATTTTTATTTAGTAAGCCCCCAGTTAAAAGAAGTGTTGATATCACGTCATTACAAAAGGCCACTTGTTGACTATGAAAAAAAAAAATACAATATACAAAGTCACTCTTTGGGTTGGTTTGGGTGAAGCCACTAGGCCAACACTGCTCTCTCAAAAATAAATAAAATATAAATACATTTATTTCATAGAAAATTACAAATCTAAAACGTTTGAATCGTTTAAAATTGATCAGTGAAGTAGTCAAATAAAATTAAAAAGTTCAAAATCAATTTTCATTATTATACATTGTTTAATGAAGCGTATTAACACTAAAGGGACAGATGGTCAAATCTACCCGACTGATCGATTAAAGAAATCCCTATTCACATCAAATCAACAAATAGGGACGGTTGACAAAGGTATAGGCGAACTTGCCACAATAAAGCGATTTGTGCGTGTAAATTTTTATAGAATTCGTTTGGGGTCATTGTGATCCGAATAAGACTGGGATGTTACGGAATGGAGCAATGTAGTGGTCATATTATTATTGTTACAAAAGTCTTGGGTTTGTCATTTTTGGGGTTGCAACTATAGGAATAGTTAGGAAATAAAGATTTTTTCCTTGAAGTAGTATCTAATACCAATATAAATTGTCGTGTCACAATATTCGTTCCCATACTCCTACAAAACGGCTCAACCGATTCTTTTGAAATTTTGTATGGATTCAGTAAGTCTGAGAATCGGCTAATCTTTCAAACCCCTAAGTGATAAGGGATGACACACCAAAAAAAATATTTTTATATTTTAGACAATTTGTTTTGTTTAAATTATTTTATTATGAAACAGCAGACAAAAATACAACCCCTAATTTTCAGCCCTTTACCATCAACCCCTTTTTATTATTGAAGATAGTTATTTTGATAGAACTGAAAAAAGTGTCCTAGAATAATACGTTTGCCGGGTCAGCTAGTTTATTGAAGTGAAACTTCTTTATCGGGGTTGGAAAAAAATTTAGTGTAACATTTTTTCGTTACGCCTCACGTTTTTCGGTTACGCGCCATCTTTTTCTTGTCCCTACCACGATTGATCCGAAGAGATTCGAAGCCATTAATAACAAAAATATATAATAACGATAACAACGATAGTAATAATTGTATTACAATTAATGAAATTCTGAAATAATCTTAGTAATAAGGTAAAATGAAATAATTGTATTTGTATTCATGTCTATGATAATAAAAGCCTTTTGTTAAATTTTATCTAATTTAACTTTATTTAACCAATTTCGTTAAGTTGCATATAGTAGATCATTTTTCGAAAAATAAGGTCATAAAGTTTCACTTCTTACGTGTGTACACCTAGTACACGCACACGTTTTTTTATAACAATATATACCCAATCTTAATATAAATACAGAAAGAGGAATCAATCGTTATAAACCATAATACATGGTTGTATGGTGCCTTTCGGACTGCTAAAAGTTGTTAGTCCGTCTCCAAAATCTGTAAGTATGTATTCTTTGCCCGGAGCCAATTGTTCCTGCGACCACGTAAGATTCATAGTCGAGGCGTGAAAAGGATTTCTAAAATCCTTTACTGCTTAACCAAATCAAATTATATTGAAGTACAACATAGCACTTGAAATGTTATTTCGAATGAAAAATCTCTAACGAATGAAACACTGATTGCCAACTAATTGAGATAAATTTTGATACAAAATACATCAATTTTCTTTATAATAAGGAGCAAATATACTTAGCTTAATTTATATTTGTTAGCATATTTCGAATATTTCAATAATTTTCATAATTAACTAGTAAGTTATACTAGTTATATTATTATAATACATTAAGGGTCTGTTTCACAATTTACGCATAAGTTCTACATAAGTTCCAAATTAGCTATTTGTTACTTATTGGTAGAATAAACACTATTGTTGCGTTTCACGACTGTCAGATAGCGCTATTCGTCACAAAGTCCATCATAAGCTATGAGTCCGATGATTGTCAAATAGCACATTTATGTTTTGCATAGCTATTTGGTACTTTATCCATACATTGTGAAACAGACCCTAAGTATGGTATGTCATAAAGCAAGCTGTGTATTTATATGTAGAATAAAATAGCATCGAATAATCTCGCAGTAATATTTTCTTTATTATTACCTGTAAACGCTATTTCCCTATTGTTCGCTGCCTCTAAATTACCTAATAAACATCACAGAACAGCTCAGCATCAGAGCAATTTATGCACAATTTACACACCAATACACAAAATAACGGACAGAACATTCGTGTCACAGATAACTTAAGTATTTTTACGATGATAGTTAACTTTAACGACACCAAGTTCTGTGGGGAGGTTTATATATAGAGTATTCAGTGCAGCGAAATTCACTTGTCGTTCTTAGAACTAGAAATCAGTATTGACAGTTAACGACTGACATGTAATGACTAGCCTATAAAACTCATCGTCATGCATGTCAAGTTGGCGCGAAAAAAAGAAACAAAAAACAAATGTCAATTGTCATATTTTTTGTTTGTAGTAGTCTGTGATGTGTTCATTTCGACAAACACCGCCAAAATAAAACAAATTTTAAAGACTTAAGAAAGGTTAAAATAATCGAAACACAAAGGAATGTAGGCAGAACCTCATCATCAGGTACTGACTTATTTATATCACTTGCCAAGAAAGACAGTATTTTAAATACCTCTGGACGTCTTTGGGTAACTGGAAACACACCAAAAAGATCGGTTGAAAAGATCCAATATCAGTAATCAAAGTCGAAGCAAAGCTTATTTAAATTAACTTTTTACTTTATTGGGTTATACCTCGAAGACCCGGCGAACTCGGGAACTCCTTTAAAGTGAAATATTAAAATCTAAAAATGATTCGTACTTTAAAACTAGCTACACGTAACTATATAAACTGACTAAAATAAAATTAATGTTATGCTTTATTATATTATATGTTTTATTGTATTTTATAGCGAATTTCTTCTACTATTACTTACCTATATTGCCTATATCATGAAAAACCAAGGTTTATTTAGATATCTGAACAATATAATAGGCATTATTTAATAAAGTTTTGTTTCTTATTTACCAGGCACGGCATCTCTTTCATACTTTTAAACCGACTTGTTTGTACTTTTTTGCGTCCGTCCCAGCTCCTACGAGTGTGCACCGATGTCAAATGATTCGTATTGGCATAGAAAATTAAAAAAAAAAAAATAAGTCTCTTAAGATCATTCTATCACACCCCTTATATATAAAAAAAGCGTGTGCGTACAAAGTACACATGTCAGAAGTGAAAGATTCACTTTGGCAAACAAATTTTTAAATCATGTTCATATTTATACAAATCTAAAACTTTAGTTTTCCGAGACTTAGAGGGAGGGAAAAAGGAAGATATGTTAGGAATTTAATTGTAATTAAAATATAATTTATTTCTTCGATAATAAAAACACGAGACGTTTTAATTTACAATTCGTCATTTGAGATTTCAATAAATTATTTTGCATAAAATATGTACTACTAATATTTCATAACACGAATTTTTTATTTTAAAAATAGAATTTCTATAAGGTAATTCACCCTTCTCACTCTCTATCAATCGGTCTAAAAAATTTACCCTCATGCGCCTAAAGAAGTTTCCACTTCAATAAACTAATTAACATCTTAGCAAGACCAAAGAATATAAATAATAAATATTGGGATTCTATTTATTTTAAGGAATACACTCGTCAGACTCTAAACATCTTCTGTATTAAAAATAAAAAGATAGCGAACCATCTGACGTGCAAGTCATCACGACAAGTGGGATAAACAAATTTTACGACCCAAAAAGGTTTTACTATTCATTTTTTCTGACAATCGTAAACTATTGTTTGGATGACATATGCTAGGCGCCGCTTTAGGCCTAAAACAACAAAATTTAGCGCCACGTTTATGTTCTGTATCAAGTGCTTTTGTTAACTGTTAGAAAATAAAGCTTTTGCTCTTTGAAGATTTGTACAGTTTATTTATAGAAAGTTGTATAAGTTGTATTCATTTAAATTTCGAATTGTTTTTACTTTAAGGATGAATAAGTATTTTATAATTTTGACGTTGTTTCATCCAAATTACTTTTACTGTATTTTGTTGAAAAATTACTAACATAGGTGAGAAAGTCAACGCTTACAACTATATCATCATATACAAAGTCAAAGTCAAATCATTTATTTCAATTCAGACCACCTAAAATGGCACTTTTGAACGTCAAAACAAAATACAAAGAAGATTCTAGTTGCCCCTTCCAAAAAGTAGTTTCGTGTGGAGAAGGATGGGCAAGAAATTCCACACTTACTCTTATAAAATAGGTTTACAATATTTTGTACTAAAAAAGTTAGTATACATGTTCTTCACATATTTACGAATATCGAGACCGTAGAATATTTACATTAAAGAGTAATAAAAATAATAAAAAAAACATAATAAAACAGTGTGTGAGATAAAACAAAAAAAAATCATTTGTAGCATTATAAATTTAAAAAAATACATATATATTATATTAGTACAATACACAAATGACGTCTGCTATAACCAGTTAACTTTATCTGTATAATTAATACTCTACTATTTCTCTGTAAAATCTTAGATATATAGTAAACAATTAAGTTTCTGTCAAATAATTATGACGTCATCTCCCGACCTATAAGCGTTTAAAAATTCCGTAAAATGGAATCGTTGTAAAATTGCATTATGCCTATATTTCTTACCATCCTATACAAATAAACGTAACATTTACGGAAATGTCAAATATGTTTTTGACGTACGAAAGTCGCACTTAACGCTAAGTATCGACTCAGTTAAACTCCTATTAGGAGTAAAATCCGCTACAAGTTAGGTTACAACGTGCAGATAATCCCTAATGCTGCTAATGCTTAGTGCGGACAAGAACAAATAGATTCGCCTCTCGAAGGTAAGCTTGTTATCAAAGCTTAAACGTTACAGTTAACAGCGACAGTTCAAGTTAAGTCGCAAAGTCATTACGCTTCCTAGTACGTACGTACGTGCTTGAAACTAAGCCAAACGTAAATGGTTAATTAGTGTATATAATTTTGTGTGGTTTATTATAATACGCGTATATCATATAGACACAGTAAAGATTCACTCAGGTTTTATTTCTTTTAACCTGTCCCAAAGTAGTTAAGAAGTAAATGTAGAAAAAAACTTTCATAAGCAAATCGAGGTGTATATTAGTTTCAGGTTAACTGATTTTCTCTGTAAGCATTCAAATGATGAAAGGGATATACGCTACGGAGGGATCCAACATTGCAACCGAGCTCTCGACTGGAATCCTCAAAATCCTCAAAAGACCTGGCAACGAAG
Source organism: Pieris melete (assembly GCA_963693345.1). Lineage (NCBI taxonomy): Eukaryota > Metazoa > Arthropoda > Insecta > Lepidoptera > Pieridae > Pieris > Pieris melete. The sequence goes on from CAVNZK010000003.1 coordinate 1,870,956, forward strand.
TATCATTGCAGAGGCGAGAGAAGCTGAATTGACGTGGAGTGAAATTAAAAGATCCGCCCAGGACCGATCAGGCTGGTATTCAATTCTGGATGTAGCTGTTGAATGATGAATTAAATAGAAAATAATACAATAAAAATCTTGAAATAATTGATAAATAATAATATTATTATACCTTAAACATTAAATTTAAAATATATTGAAGATATCCTATGATTGCATTTACTTCAACAAAAAGTAATAACTAACAAACTCAAAATAACTTTATTCATATAGGTAAACAAGTACACTTATGAACGTCAACAGAAAAGATGTTAAATTGATTCTAAATTTACATTTACTACCAGGTCGCAAGTAAAGAGCCGGCAATAAGAAATATTTATTCATGTAGGTAACACAATGTACACTTATGAACGTCAAAAAAGAAATATACATTAAATGCATTAAATATTACATTTACTGCCAGTTCTCAAATCAAGGGCGTAGAACGGAAAAGAAGAACTGGCAATAAACTCTCCGCCAGTCTTTTAATTGCCAAGTTTTTTTTATGCTTTACAAAACGTTTGTAAGGAGCTGCAAACATTACACCATGTTCCACATGACAACTTAAGTAATTAATAATAATAAAATAAATTAAAAACAAATATTGTCTTCTATCAGCAGGAGGCATGGTGAAATAGGACTTATACTTGACGAAAAATAAATCTAAAGCAATATTATTATCACTGTATACAATATATTAAAATCAACACCTAAAGCGATTTTTTAAAAACTCATCGACGCGTTAATCCTCTACTAATTTACTGGATCATCAATCATTTGGAAAAAAGTAAACCATATGCCGAAACCTTTACAAATCTTTACCTGATCGGAGACTAAGAAAAAATTCTAACAAAAAAAGGTGACAATACAGTAACTATGATATCTCTATCTATGGCCTACAAATCGATATACAGGGTGTACTAAAAGGGACAGGCACCGGTCTTTATTAAAGGACGTTACTCGAGCATATCTTGTTTCGTTAAATATATTTTAGAGCGCTACAAAATACATATAAATTACACAAATTAGACTTATTATTGTCTGACTTGTGTTGTGAAGTCCCGTAATTAATGGGCCATATAAACCTGCGTGTGTTTGGAAAGGAAAGCACATAGAACAATTTATTTTGCCGAGAATGGAGTCGAGCTTATAACCAAGCCGTAGAGTCGCGGTAAGAAACGATTACAGGCGTTTAGCAGAAAATATACAAGAGCAAATATTTCGTATTAGGAGTTCATGTTAGAGACTTAAAGTGTACTTCAAGATAAAACATTATAATGTGATTTATACGAAATCACGTACACAATTTTTCCCCTTATTTTAATAACACTCTGTATTCTTGCGTTCTGAGAAAACCCGGAGAATTTGTTGCAAATAATTCTGAGCGAGGATTTAATAATGTGTGGACATTATTATATTCTGTCGGCGGACAAAAAATATTATCTTTTTGCGTTGCCTTATTAACAAGTAGCTTGTCTGTCTAGTTTCAATAAAACCGCTGTCATTAAACGAAAACTTAACATTTAAACTTATATTTCTTATAAATATTTACGAACTGTTACGTATTTTTAAGATAAATATCCTTAATCTCCTTTAGTCGCAGCTAAATATTGCCAAAGGAAATATTACCCATTTTAGTAATATGTATTCCTATTTTCTATATTTGTAATGTTTTGATTGTCTTGATTGTGTTCATTGTTTACCTTAGGTTTTAGTAGTTCTTGCTCTCTGTAGTGCCAGTTGTGGCTGATACATATATTTTGTTGTGTACAAAATTAATAAAATATATATACATATATATATATTTATATATATATGTATATATATAGTCGTCTATTGATTGCAATTTCAAGGCCCCCGAACATTACATGCAAGCAGGAACACAGTATTATACACCTTTTATCTATCAATAAGGAATTTAATGATATTTGTGTATAGACAGTGTGGTAAATGAGTACAGAACAGAATGGCGGACGATTAAAAAACAACAAGTTTCGTATAATGTAAAAAAAATATTTACTAAGTAATTAAATCACATTATTATGTGCACCCAATGAAGTAAGTTCGTGGCCGTGGAGTTTTAGTCGCAAACTGACCGACTTGAAAATACAATATTTTCAAGTTCGTGCGGCGAATCGATGGACAGCCTTTAAATAAATTATTAGGATTGCTATTGTGGGTTTATTATTTTCACCCTTGAATTGACACAAACACGATATCATTATTCCAAATTATAATTTATTTTATCACCGTTTGGCAACGCCCCATTGACTGGGTATCTTCAAAATTCTTGCATTCAAAATAAGCCAAAAGACGTTATCTCTACCTCAAAGGTAAACTTGACAACTTATTTCCGTCTGAATTTTATTTAGGGTTGTGAAAAATATTTTGCATTGTATTCATTAATCAATACCTATCTGGTTTTAGTAGTAGTATTTTAATTCTAATTCTGTTATTATGAAAATTGGCATACAAGGAAACAAAAGGGTTTGTTTTAAAACTAAATAAAAATAATAACATTAACTTACACAGTTTTGTGGAAAAATTATATGTTTCTATCGAATCCGTCACTTTCCCGACTGATTAATTTGAAATTTAAAACACTTGTATTTTTGTATTAATGTAGCCCTAATATTTAGTCAATGTATTTAGTCAATAGTATCTTAATATTATGATAAAAAGTGGATTTTGGATTTTTTAGAAATCCAACATTGTTATACGATCATGACGAAATATTAGGTACATAATTGCGATGACAGTTAGACCAAATTTATTTTATCTATTAACGGTATATTGAGTCAATGTTAAGTTGATTTTTCTTACAACTTGATATTAAATATTCTTAATATTTGCGGTAACAATACGGAGGCGAACATCGTGAGGAAACCGATTACTAGACAAATTTATAAAATTGTTATAGTGACACCCCTTATCGCTTGCGCATGAAGTGTGAACGCCGAACGGCAAAACAAATATTTTTATCGGCTGGGCTTCTAGGAATATAGATTCTTATCCTTTAGAGGTTTTAACGATACCTGTATTTTTTTTTAATTCGACACTTGTCAAGATATAATAATAGATGACTACTGATGTCTTCTTTGGTCTGCCGCCTTGACCTACGGTGATGAAATGGCCAGTTGCATAGTGGTAGGTCTCTCAGAATTAGAGATCATAAAAATCACTAATTGTTTGTGCATATTTATGTGGATGATATCTTCATAAAATGAGGTGAAAAGATCTTATACGATTTATATGAAGACTTCTCTTAGCAATCTTATATAAAGCTTGCCAATGATCGGCACAGTGATACATTTTTTATATTTGGTACATAGAGAAAAATAAAATACATGACAATCACTAAACTATTTTTTTTTTATTTCAAAGTGTGATAAAGCAACTATGGATATCCAGACCTAGCTCCTTTAGTTTTTGCCAAAATTTAATAAGTTTTAGTTAGGTTTTTATTTCGTAAAATGTCTATATATAGCATAGCAAAATGTTCCTTATGTTGGTATGTAGGTACTAAAAAGTTAGGCTCAGTATAAGATCATATGAAGGCGAGACGAATTCGCGAGGGTACTAAGTAATTTATTAATATTATTTCACCTCGCTTGCCATGGTTACTGAAATTAAAACATCGACATGTACCTACGTTATACATTGGCGTTTATCTATGAAACGTGTTTTATTTATTGTAAAGTACTTCGGTAAAGAAACGTAAAATAACTAAATTAAAAGTGATGTAAAACAAGGGATGATGACATGTTTAACAATGTCTGAATCATCGCTTGACATTCCAATGACAGCCCTGGGAGAACTATTTGCAAAGTATGAGTAATCCTGTCACTATCAATGCGATAAGAGGTTTTTGCTCTTTTTGCCTACAGACCGTTATATCGGTTTTACTAACAATATGACTTCAAACTTGAAACTTAAAACGATTGTAAATATTTCCGTTGCTTTGCGGAACGAAATAAATTATTTGTAATGGTTTGAATACGAATTACAATTTTGTTGATTATTACCTATCATAGTTTAGCTTTCAGCCGTTTTCATTTCGATTTGAGTGGGCTGTGGCATCCAATTGACCCAAAATTGCACTGTTTATTTGTATTTTCGTTTAATTAGTAAATAATATAACAATATTGAAACCGAGTTATTCCATTGCGTTTTTTTTTAATTCTTAGGTCAGATCCACCAATAGATGTTTCTGTCTCTACTCAATAAAATCTTTTTAGGTATTGTAAATGAAGACGTCACTAAGAAAATATCTTATATATGTGATCAATGATATTTGAAATGTGAGGCGAAAATCTAAACAGATTTAAGTGTCACTGAATTATTATTGTGTTATTTTTAAACTAAATTCTACGTTGTCACGCTTAAATTAGTGAAATGTGATCTTGTTGGTTGTCTTTTCAAATACGTGTATAATACTACCATATGATCAGTAAACACTTAGGAAATATTCTTGAGTGAAAACTAGAATATACAAGTCTGTAATTGTATATATCAAAGTGAATCGAGGTTTTTAAAAAGATAATAGAAATTACAGTGTTCCAATTTCAAACAATTCTGCGTATCCAATCAACGTTTCTAAAACTGATTCGGACAGTGTTAGTTCCGCGCATTGTTTGCGATGACAGATGTCATAACACGTCACTAAAGTTTGTATTCTTCCGCTAACCTATTTCCGGTGCGACGAAAAATAAATTTCAATTTAGAACTTGACCGATTTTGTTTTAGAAAAAGAAATCACACAAAGTTACCTACTGTTTTATTCCTTTTACGTAGCATCGCGATCACAACTCTTATGTATTTGGAGGTAAAGGTATTATTTTTTGTAGTAGGTAGGTAGGTATCATTAATGCCTTGATACTGCTTTGAAATCGATCAATTATTTTAAAATTGATCATTTCTACAAATAATTTTAAACTAAACAAATTTTCTATTTGATCGTATCAACAGGTTTTGCTTATTAAGTGTAAATATATACGGTATGCCCCAAAATTAAAGCCTAGTTTTGCATATTCGAATTTGGAATGTGTAATAATTGTCCCTGGCTCTAATCAGCACAGCGTTCGATAATTATTGTATATTCCCGTCATTCGACTCGTAAAGCTATGCTATTGTCTGCCAGAATAGCGAACGATAGTTTCATTGTCTAATGGACCGAAATTATTATAAAATCATATACGCAGATTCGCGTAGCAATTTGAGCGGTGAGATTGTAAAATGATGTCGCTCTTTGTTTAATTGTGATTGGACAGCGATAGTCCAATGACAGACACAGGACGCGACGTGTTTCCGATTGAACAATGACAATCAAACGAAAGAGCCCATCGTTTCGTTCTTTTACATTCTCATCTTCGTGTTTGTTTGCTGTTTTCATTTGTCATAAAATCAGAATTTTAGTCGTTTACTATTAGAGTTGTAAAGATTGCAGTTGATATAATAACGCAAATTCTCTCCGGAATCATTAACTCTTAGTGGGTCGCCTTAAGTAATTAGTATTGCTAATGGAAGTTAGAGTGAAGAGGCTCAACATCCTTGATTCTTTTTTCAGTATTTTAATTTCCAATGGATTACTTAAAAAGACTCGAACATATTTGTCCAGTGCAGTAATTGCTGACCGTTAAGATGTATCTAAAACTTCTTTAATTAAAAGTAAAGCAAAGAAACTGTAACATCAAGTTAATAATAGACTTATCAAGATAACAGGCTGTTATTAAATGTTGCGATATTAACGCTACTATATTGAAAAAAATTAATGAAAACGAAATACTTAGTAAATTTTAAAAATGTATACTTATATTAAATAAAGTTTCCCATAGGGGCACGGGAAGTGCCAATTGGGTTACTAAAAACAGATACTTCCGGCTTATTTTAATTTGATTGGTTTACAATCAACATGAATGAATGGAATAAAGCTTAGAACCCTTCATTGTTGCTTTAAACAACGTTAGTTAGAATTAACGTAAATGTTGTTAGTGGTGATGCAAAGTCACATTACACACGTTCTTAAAAGCAACTGAGTGATCGGCCTTATATGACAAAACAATTGTTTTACCGGGAACCGAAGCTAGAATAACTTAACTGTCGAAACCAACGTAATATCTTTAGTCTTTTTCAATAGTATATATAATTGTATTTACGCTGTTATGAAAAGAGACAAAATTTTTGTTTAAAATGGTGTAGTTATACTGATTAACTATCTAAAATATTTCGATAGTATATGTCAAATGAACACGGCTGATAGAGCTGTATTCAATACATTCAAATCTCGTAAATGTTAAATTCAATCCTTCGCTTACTTAACTTATCTTCTTGTTTTTTTAAATTGTTTCTTCTTCGGTATTATATCAACAAATACCCGAGTTTTTCATGAAAATAGCGTACATGACCTTGAAGGCCGGCAATACATTTGCCAGCAGGTGATGTAGGTATATTTGGTTGTACACCTATGAACGGCAAAAATAAAATGTCTGACGCAAATTTTACAATTACTACGAGTCCTCAAACCAACGGCGGAGAACTGGCTAGAAACTCGCCGCCACCCTTTTTATTCGCAAAGTATTTTGTTCTTAAAAAATGCATGCATTCACTTGAGATGTGGACTTAATCTATAATTTAATACTTTTTATAAAAAAACGCTTCCTCATAACATATGTATATAAGATATTACAGAACTATTAAAATATTCACCACAATCAAACAATACTGAGTGGGTGTTAAATCTGGTAATGTTCTAACGTAGCGATAAAAAGCGTGATTTTATGATAGTGTTGTCGAAACATTGTTCATCTTGGGTGGTCACTGGCAGGCCTAATGGGCTCATAAACACCGATTTCCCGTTTTATCCTTTATTTCCTTATCAATAAAGGAAATATTGGCGTCATAATGATATACAGGCATATCTGCTGTAATCTCTGCTTATTATATTATTTATTGGATACGTTTTATTTTCAAGCTATATGCCAATGCGATTTTTGTATTTAAAAATTGTTATATATCTTATTCATGTACTTATGTATCAATTAACATCCATGGGACGATACAATAAGACGTACATTGATAAAAAATTAAAATAACATAACATTTAGTAACATTGAATTTATAGTAATTTGGTTTGGATAGGATTTTAGGAGTAGTTTTTCCTAATTGTACCTTTGCTGCTATCTGTACAAATTAGTTAGTTTTGATTAACTGAAGCCAAATGACATGAAGAAAGCTAAAGGAGTGTCATATCACTAACTTCTGGTCCGACAGTTAAAAATTGACCGTCAGTTCAAATATAAGCTCGCATAATATTGAGGACCAGAAAAAAACCTTAAATACATTGTTCACATTAAGCTCATCGTGTAACTGACAGCTACCTACTAGGAGTCCATAAGATTGTTCAAGTAGAGCGAAAGAAAAAGAATTGCTCCTGTCAATAACTTATCGGTATAACATGGGGTGACAAATTACAAGTCTCCTAATGTAATTGTTTCCAATTGTATTCAAGATCGATCGTGGGATGTCATGTCTATTGACTGTGTGAAAATGTTACATTTGTTTGATAAAGAAAATGTATTAATATCCCAATTGGACGGTGCTCCATGATAGTACACGTGCAACTTTGATCATTAACGCATGTACGTAAGGAATGTAAAGAAATAAATAAATTATTTATATATTTAAAAGATCTTTTCTAATAAGTTAAGAAGGTGATTGCGAAGGATTTACAAGATATGAATGTATTGAAAACATAATATTCATGAAGCTCCATTACCCGTGTTCAATTGACATGTACCTACTATCAAAATAATTTAGATAGTTAATCATAATTATGTCTGCAATTACCATTGATGTTTGACTGTCCCATAAATTACTTACGTACGTATATTACTTTTAATTAATATTGTATTATAATTAAAATCAATTTGAAATTCTATTTAGTTAAACCGTTGCATCTACTCTTATCTGTTATTTGCCATTGGCACCATTTGCCTATTTTTAAGAAAAATACAAAAGACTTAACAAAGCGAAAGTTCTGAGAAAAGGTGGAACTCCACTAACAATTAAGGTCTTTAGTGCTCAACTTTCAACTGAGACAAAATCTAGGCCCTTTAGTTAAACAAAGGGAATTTAAAACTTAGTTTTATAGACTCAACTTGATTTTCTTTTCAGTAAAGTAAGTTAAGATTTCACTAAAGTATTTCGGAACCAATTCGACTTAGGGTCCTTCGAGAAAGGCCGGCAACGCACTTGCGAGCCTTCTGGCATTGTGAGTCTCCATGGGTCCATCACTCAACTCAGCTTCTGCGCGTTTGCCTCCTATTAAAAAAAAGCTTTTATGCATACGTTAACGAATCTGCTTAAATATATATTTTTAATAAGTTAATTTCTTATTTGTTATATTATTAGTGGATACATTCTTGGGATGGAAGCTTATTTTTATTTGATTACTGGTTTGAATTTAAAAACTATTTTTATCGGAAAATCCAAATTCGCAAGTTCGGTGGCGGTCGTTGGACTTTGAAGCTAGGTGTCAACTGATTTTAATCGTTTTAAACATGAACTTATAACTAACATAATATTAGGGGTAGTTCTAACAAAAAACTAACTTGAAACGAGAATGTTATGTTACAATTTATAAGTATATAAAAATTATTTATAACATTTGGCCTTCTAATTAATAACTACAATACATATATGTAACTTAATTAGCGCACACAACTCACGCTAAGACGGAATTAATAGTTATTATGGCATTTCTTTCCGTCCAATTGCTTGGTGATAATCGCGAGCTATTCTTCCTATCACACGTCCGGTACCACAGTGACATGTGACTTAAGAAAGCAGGGTTTCGCATTATAAAGACTATTATGTACATACAAGTATTGTTCTAATTTGATTGCAGTATATTCAAGATACATTAGGCATTTATATCTGAGCAGTCTACTAGACTGAGGACATGCATACCCATGGATTTTTGTATGTGCGCAATTAACACTTAGTTCTTCACTGTCGTGAGGAAGCCGACTTGTCTTGAAACCCAAAACTCTACGAAATGTTTGATCTATAAAAAAAACGACAGGTTGCACTCGGAGAGTGCCGGCAGAAGTGAAAACTTGAATATTAACGTTGTGCATTTTTGATATTTTTGAATGGTTAGAGAATAATTTTGCACGAATTGCTTTAATTATCAGTATAAAAGTACTATAATTAATGTGGTAGAATACAATATTTATTTATTGCGCTATCGTATACAAACATGACCATTTAAATTACATTAAATACGCCGCGCCATCTGTCTACGCTCCATCCGTCTTACGAATTTTCGATCAGGTCACGTGTCCTGACGCGAGTTTAACATTTTTTACCCATTCCAAAAAAAAGTATACAAGCGTACAATTTTTCAATAAAAATGATTCAAACAGACGTTGCAGCTGACACCTAGTGATGTAGCGCTAATGAAGTATTAATATTACCTATATTAGAGATAGATTTAAATTTCTGTTTTCTTTGAATACTCACATGACTCAAAAGAAACTTTAAAACTAAACAATTTGCAAATGCACCTTGTTAAAAGTACGCAAACAATATCGTAGAAACCAAAATCAAAGAACATTTTCTCTACAAACTTGCACAGAACCACCAACGCTGACAATGACTTGGTTTACTTATAAAAAGGAACATACATTTTAATGATCGAGTTTTTGCTCCCTCGGCCTGTTGCTTTGCCCTAAGTTTTTACGACAACTTGCCGTGATTCGCGAATAATTACCTCATTATTGTACTGTGCTGAATAAACTTGACGTTTTTATTGCTTGACGTTTCAATTAGTTTTTATTGTATTTGAAAATCGAACGCAATTTGACCAGAAGAATTTAATAGCACGTGGGCTGATTATCTTAGTATGTGATGTAGATTGAACTAAGATATGTTTTATCACGTATTAAAATTATAATGATGTAGTATTACCAATACGGTGTAGTATTTTTACATCATTAATAACTTATTTATTTTAGATTATATCTAAATGTAGTTATAGTTAGGAGCAGTGTTGGTCTAGTGGCTTCAGTGAGCGACTTTCATCACTGAGGTTGTAGGTTCGATCCCCGGCGTTGCCCAATGGACTTTCTTTCTATGTGCGTATTTAACATTCGCTCGAACGGTGAAGGAAAACATCGTGAGGAAACCGACATGTTTTAGGACCAAAAAGTCGTCGGCGTGTGTCAGGCACTGGAGGCTGATCACCTACTTGCCTATTAGATTGAAAAATGATCATGAAACAGATTCAGAAATCTGAGGCCGTAGCGCCACTGATTTATTTTTTTATTTAGTTATAATTAGAGTTAATAATAATTTGGTTGTAGTTGCTATGTTAGTATTGGTTAGTAAACAAACCAAAAAAGCCCTATAGACAGCATACCAACGTTTTAAGATATGCATGTTCTTTCTGATCACCACATTCAGGATACCATTGGTGCTATGCCTACGATGCATCAAGGACGCCTTGTCCAAGTTTGCCAGGATCTTAACAGCCATTTAAGTGCGATTTTGGCTTTGGAATTATAAAGAAAACGTAAAGTAGCAAAACTTGTAAATCAACAATAAATCAGTAAGAAAATGATTTAAATCATCACTTGAGTTCAGATCCAAATAAGTCTTGTTAAAACCTTCGTTAACTTTAAAAAACAAAACACAAACAGCTTAAGACAAATCCAATTGAAGAATTTCACGATAATTACGTCATAAATTCCAACTAACTTCGTTAAAAAGGGACACAAAATCTGCCATTCAGTAATTGGCTGCCATCCAAATTAGTCGAACGTCTCAGGGCGAAATAACTTATCATAACAAAAACATGGGAGCGAAAATGAACTGTCAAGAGGGAAGTCCAAAACCAATTACTCTTTGTATAACAAATGCACGGATTTGAATTAGTGTTCGCAGATTTACAAGACGTAACGAGATTTAGTTAAGATGCCCACAACTGAGTCGGATGGGATTGAATTAATTCGTAAACACAGAATCGACTGTGTTTGTTTAATGATTTGTGATACAGTTTTACGCATGATGTAAATGATAACGTGTTTGAATTATATTAACTTAGTAATTACATTTTATCGACGTAATGAAGTACTGATTACAATGCGCTTAGTTTATGAATTAATTTGCGTGCTAAAGTTTGATAAAATTATATCCAGGCAACGGTTTTTATAACAACTTTAATGAGTATGATAAAATCAATAGTTTTTCCAGTATTATTTAATAGCCAATTTTTAAATTTTTGCAATTTGGTACTGAAGGTTATTCATGTTTTGAATACACGGCTATAAGTGATACCGCCGCCCATGGACACTCACAATGCCAGAAGGCTCGCAAGTGCGTTGCCGGCCTTTCAAGAATTGGTACGCTCTTTTCTTGAAGGACCCTAAGTCGAATTGGTTCGGAAATACTTCAGTGGGCAGCTGGTTCCACATAGTGGTGGTGCGCGGCAAAAACTGCTTTAGAAAACGCTCAGTTGTGGAACGACGGACGTCGAGGTGATACGGATGGTATTTTGTATTTTGTCTGGACGTCCGATGAAGAAACTCAGCTGCAGGTATTAGACCGAACAACTCCTCTGAACACTCTCCATGGTAAATGCGGTTTTAGCTAACTATGACACTAATTATAGAGATTGATATTTTTTACTTTACCATGGATGAGGAAATATTTGAAGAAGCGGCAAGACTTTGTAGCAGTAACAATTTAGGTTTTTTTCTTAAAATATTAAGTATTAGTTTTCGCTTGTAAGGTTTATAATGCGTTTTCTTTTTTTGTCTATTCATTTAAATTTATGTTTTCTGTGTTAGCTGTAAGATTACTAATAAATAAATACTGTATATTTGTGTCATAAGTCATCTAATACTACATACACAAGTCAAAATGATTTATTAATTCCGTTAATGAATAGCTTTTTAGACGTAAAATATATATCGTAATCTAGATATATACTAAATACTAAAATTTCATTTACCAGAAAGCTACGAATTTACGACTCACCGTTTTATAGATGTTTATAATTCTCGAGTTCTAAATTAATTACCCATTAAAAAGATAATAAACATTTTACGAACTTTGATATTAGCACCTATTTTATAGAATCTTTAGTATTATACCTCAGTTTTATGAGAGAGCATCGACGATATTTTGATAGAACCGCGTTAAGTACACCTTTTAAAGTTATAGGGTAGAATTCCTAGAAGATCTATAGATTGCACTCGTGAGAATGCTCCATGGAACTACAATATCTGATTCCGTCATCCCCTTTCAAGGAAAGGTCTTCTAGAAGCACGCTGGATTTTCATCCCTTCGTTGTTGACATCCCCAGGTGTCGCACTGCACGATTTGGTTCGTCGTTTAGAACTCAACAACTCTAGAAACGGCATCTCCTGGACAGGTGTCCCGTCCAATAGGCCACATCTCACTTAACATCAGTTGGAATTATGGCCAAACATCTGTCAAGTACTGTATAAAAAAAAAGATAACAAACAAACCCCATACCTAAGTAACACTGAAAATGTTTAGAAAATGAAAAACGGCTTAATGTAGAAAGTTGCCAATACTTTTCTAACTGGCCAGTTCTAAACGTTTTCAGTGCTACCCACGTATACTTAGTAGTTTTATAATAAACGTAAGGTTAGTCACGGTGATTATTATACTTAAATTATAAGTTTTTAGACGAGTTAATTAAAGCAAAATAAATTTTTATTTATTTTCCAACGCAAGAAATACATTACAAAAAAAGTAATAGAGAAAAAATTTAAATAAAATTGGCGGTCTTATCGCTTTCGAGCGATCCAGCTCACCTTATTTGAGCTCTTAGCTGAGCTCAAAGCCAAGCGTGAAGTGCCAAAAAAGTACATGATATGTAAGCAATTACCTGGACATAAATACTCAATGAAAAGGGCACATACATTTTGAGTTATTATCCAAATTTTATTACAACACTACAAAGACTAAAAACAAGCATATTTCTGCTCACATAATATTAAACTACATAAAGGTTGAAACATGGGCAGCGAGCGCCCATCTGGTCATTGTCATACAAAAAATGCTACACAATTTTCTCGTAAAGACGTAAAATTCTGCTAAAAAGCTGGAGCGTTGAACCTTTAGCCGAGTTGTAAATCAAGGTTTTTCTCCAGCCTTTGCAAACTTTGAATAAGGATCACTTGCACCTGCTGCAGCGAAATGTAGGCTTTAGCGATTCTGAATTTATTTTTGAAATCGGCTGTAAAACGATTTATAGGTCGCAAAACTAAAACAATATGCAATTTTGATGCTAGTTTCTTTATATATGGACTTCTAATTATAAACCGAGATAGAAGAAGAATAGAGAATAAGATACGCGTTCTTGCTTTAGACGCACGTGTAGTTACTTTTTTTTTCCTTTATGGCTCTGGCACGGTTTGTGCATTAGCCAGCGTCAAGTATTAAGATTTTTATAATTCGTGCTTGCCTTAGAAATTCGACCGTGTCCTCCATGTACGGGTTTTAAGCACTCGCCCTGTACCACACAACCCTCCCAAAGGCCGAGAACAAATTTAAATTAAAACTTGCCTTCGAACCGGGAATCGAACCCGGTACCCCTCATCTAGCTGCCACTTAATAAGACCGCTAGGCTATTAGGCCCCCGTGTGGAAGACTTCTAAACTATATTTTTTCTTTTACTGAATCGTCGTTGTTTTTGACTAGGAAGTAATTTATTGATTTATAATAATATTACCAGCGGCGCTACAACCTTTTCAGGTCTGAGCCTCAGATTTCTGTATCTGTTTCATGGTCGGTTTCTTTTTCTTAATAGACAAGTAGGTGTGCACACGCCGTCGACTTTTTGGGTCTAAGGCAAGCCGGCTTCCTCACTATGTTTTCCTTCACCGTTCGAGTGGATGTTAAATGCGCACAACGACAGGAGTCCATTGGTGCACAACCGGCGATCGAACCTACAACCTCAGGAATGAGAATCACATGCTGAACCAACGCAATTTAATTTTATATTATAAAACATGATAAAAACCAAATCAGTTATTTCTATCTATAATGAGACTGTCTTAATATAATACTCTTTATACGCTGGGGTACAGAGATGATGAAAAGAGATACCTAGATGTGCATGTTATAACGGTGCAGTAATCAAGAATAAACTTGTTTGAATGTATAAAAACGGATTTAAGCTACCGATAATGAAATAATTAATGAAATGATTTCTCGAACAAAGCCTAATTGTACCAACTTCAGGCAAGAAAATCGAGAGCTAATCAATCAAGGAGGGAATCAAACGTTGGATAAACGACTAGTGACAAATGCTACGGTAATTGCCCCGGATTGGGGAAGATTTTTTCCCAAGCAAAATTCGGAGAATACGATTGATGAGCTGTTGAAAAAAGAAAATCAGGGTAAGCGTTGATTACGAGACTAGATTTCGAAATTCTCTCCAGGTATTCATTTGCATACTAGTTTTTGGAGTTGCCGTCCAGAATTTAGAGAGGTTCAATTTGCTAAAATCGTAGCGAATCATGTGTTCTTAATTAAATCTAGGGCAATGTATGCTACAGATATTTGCAATAATACTACAAATTGCTACGATGCAACATAAAACGCAAATGAAACATTTTTGTTTCAATTAACTACTAAAGAGTCGCACTTCTTTCTATGAAAAAGTGCTGAGCAATCACGATTTATATTTTAGATATACACAAGTCTTTATACAGACTGTGATAGTGAAACAAATGAAGAAAAAAAACTTCTTTTTAAACATATCAGTTGTACATACTGAAAGAAACAAAAGGTTTAAATACTGGCTTGCTAAATATCTTGTGAAATGAAAAGGGAAAAGCTACTTTCATTTTCCAATATGCAATAAACTAAGGTCAATATTGTTTATTGAAACGAACTTTATTACCCATAGAGTAACCGGGAGATAAAATCAGGAACCTCAAACTTCTATGCTTACCATAAATTCGATTTTGAAACCGAAAAAACTGGTGGCGCCCCTTCACAATTTACGATCCATTTCGCTTCTGTTTTTGCGGAATAACCAACGGTTCGAGAATACATTTGTTGGTAAAAACTTTTGGTTTGTTTTATGAGGTTATCCTTAAACTCTATATTAAATGCATTTTCCGTGTTTTGCGGTTTATTTAACCTATTATATGTTGTGTTGCGAAAGTTTTCAGTTTAATTATTGAGGGATTTAATATTGAGTTTTGCGTATATTTTACGATATATACCGTTTTTAAGTATCGTAGTACATCTAAGTACCAGGGAATTTCGTTACGTAAAATTGCTGGCATTGCTCACGTTTCATAAAATTTTAACATTTCGTCTAATTAATTAAATTATTATTAAAAATGGTTTTGTCTGGTTAAATAGAAAGAAGTAAATGATTAGGCTAATCAGAGTTACAATTACCAGCCCCAGATTGCATATATGTACTTACTTAATTTTATTACACGCAAGTAGATGCTTTTCTTGATGTCACAAACTGTGTTTAGATCAGTGTTTTCAAACCATTTTTGTGAAATTCCCCACCTTAGCCTTTCTAAAACCCTTATTCCCCCCTCCCCCATGTGACATACATAATTTTTAATATAAAAAAATGAATAAAGAAAGTCTTGTTAAATGATAGGTATATACATAAGTAATATTGCAAATAATTTAAAGAAATTTTCGAAATCCCCCTTAACAATCAAATTGCTCCCTTGTGGGGCGTTGGGAAACACCGGTTCATATACTTAATAAATCACTCTGTAATAATATACCCGTGATAATTTTTTCAGAAAAAAAAACTATTCCAGAAATAATATTTAAGCATTAATTAGTAAAGGCGTCACGTCAAAGACACGACATTGAAGCTTGCGCGTACCTAACACAATAATGTTGCTATCAAAGGGGCTCGGTTAATTTAATGTATATCGTTTTAATTAATTCTCCTTGTTTGTTACTTCACTTTCGTTCACATGGGAAACGCTAAGTGGGTTTCTATTAAAACTTTTACTGATAATCCGGGTGTCTGATAATCTATGCAAATATACAGCGGAAAGATTTGTGTTTAACGCATGAACTTACTAATTACATATTTCGTCAATATAATGTTATATTATCGCTGAGTAATATAAGCTATATTGAAAACATATCTAGCCGTGCGAATCTGGGAGAGGTTCGCTAGTAGTACTAGTACCAAGTAGACTTAAAAGTATTATTTTTCTGTACTCTTTCACAGTTATTGACAATAATTACTATTCGAGTACGATGAAGTTTTTTTATTTGAGTTATGGTAACTGTACGACAACTATTCACTTACACTGTAGGAATAATAATGAAATAGGAACAAACAATTTATGTTCAGTTGCTGTATTGGTAGACAATAAGAAAAACATCTACAAGAATATATTATATGATAGTTAATTTTATAATGCGTAATGTAACGCGCTTATCTAATGATTTTAATTGGAAAAACACTTTTTGTAATGGAAAGTCCACATTGAAGGTTAAAACCGTTTTTTTTTAATGGCTCTGGCACGATTTGTGCATTAGCCAGCGTCAAGTATAGGATTTTTTATAATTCGTGCTTGTCTTTATAAATTCGACCGTGTCCTCCATGTACGGTTAAGCACTCGCCCGGTACCGCACAACCCTCCCAAAGGCCGAGAACAAATTTAAATTAAATTAAAGTTTGCCCTCGAACCGGGAATCGAACCCGGTACCCCTCACCTAGCTGCCACTAAATAAGACCTCTAGGCTACGCCCCCTTAATCCATTTCGCCACGACCGCAACGCACCGCGATAAAAAATGACGATCAAAAATTACTTTCGCAAATTCAAAAATGGAAAAAAATTAACCAGATACTGTTCCTAATTTAAATGATAGTTTAAAAACTGCGAGTATTGAAACCCCACACACGTGCTATAACAATAAACCCTCATGAACAGTATTCTCTTTTATATTCATTTTATTTGACACAAGGGACAAAGCGTTTGTCAGACTTCATATTTTTGATGTCAAAGGCATTTGCTTGTTTAGATTTATTACTATAGTCGACGTGCCTTTTTTAATAGATTTATATCAAGATTAAAATATGTTAGTTATAGGCGCTTGGTTTTAATGGGAATTTGAAGTATAATCCGGGTTTGATTTCCAGCGTAAACACAACTATTACAAGTCTATAAAGGCAGAAAGATGATCACCTACTTGCCTTATGCGTCCCACAAGATTACAGGACCTTATAACAATAGAGATGAAAGATAAGCATTTCAGGATTATTGATCCAAATCTTTTTATTGAAAGTATCAACAAATGCTTGCTAAATATTAATAATCATTAAGATTTGGACACACATCTATTATTGATACATATTACATATCACACATTTTATTGGAATATTCTAAAAATATCACTGAGTACATACCAATGTTAATTGGTCGCTTACTGTGTAAGTTTTAATAAATAAATATTTTAATAGCTAGATTACCATTCCGTGGTCAAACTGAAGATTTTATATACTCGTTATTACGGTCAAAGGTCAAATGATTTTCTATACAATATCTAACTATATGAATGTTCGAATAGTCTATCCATAAACGCTTATAAGCTGCTTGCTGCGAGCTCCTTCAACTTATAGTGGCAGGTGGCCGCAAACGCATGTCTTGGTTGAAAAATCTTAGACAATGGTTTAGTCAAAGCATCAAGATTCAAGTCATTTTTTAGAAGCGCGGCATCCAACATTAAAGTAGCCATGATGATCGCCAACCTTCGAAAGGAGATGAATGGAGAAGAAGAAACGCTTATAAACCATATTGTATATATATATAACTTTTGTCTATTGTCTAGTTTATCACAAAAATATAACAATATAACCAAACTTTATTCATGACAAATAGATTGTGACAAAATTCACATATCGCTAGTCTCCACACTAGCCCCGGTAACTAGATAACAATTAGTCACTGGTACACGGTAATTATTAAAAACAGTTTTTTTTAGAACATTCTATATAAACGGCATTTATTCAAAAACTACCAAACAGATTTTAATACAGTTTACAAAAAAATAGATAGTGTGATTTATAAGAAAGGTTTAAATTTATAATTATTATTTATGGTTTAACGTTAATTGACTGATATATAAAGCGTTTAAGAGGAATCAAAAATCTTTAGCGTCTATATAAACGGCATTTACTCAACCAAACGGATTTTGAAACAATTTTCACCAACAGATAGTGTGATTAAACACAAGTCGTATAAGAGATTCAGTATGTGTGAATGTGTGAGTGTGTGATTGGGTGTGTATGCGCATGTATTTGTGAGTAGCGAAGAGTTGTTATAATATATTTTTGTTATCGATTCGTAGGATGAGCCAGCAATTATGCGAATTAAATGCTACATCCAATTTACTTACGTATGAAGTGCAATAAATTAAAGGAGTGAAGTTAAAATATAGCCGTCGGCTGCAATTTCCATTCCTGGCTATATTTATTGAGCTACTTTTGTTACATTTTGTGCTGTCATCTTTGATCTTGTTAATAGTTAACGTATGTAATTTCATACGTTGGCTATTAGGTTGTGAACGGACAACGCATTTCAAAGCATAATTGTTTATATTATTTTAGCTTTCATTAAGTATACATATTTCCTTACAGTAGGTACCGTTTGAAAGCGTTAAAGCGTTTTATTTAATTATTTTAATAGCACTGTAATTGCACGTATAAAGTAATTGTGATTAGCCAAACCATAGCGACACTCGATGGGTCTTATATATACAATAGTGGTGGACATATTTTAAACACTTCTTATGAATAAAGAAAATATAACTTCAACATACAAATTATCGTAAAAAATAAACATATTCAATATTTAATAATCATGGCATAATATAGCCACTCAAATAAAAACTCATTCAATGTTTAAAATATAAAACATTTAATTACAAATTGAGTCATACACATGTAGGATTTTGTTTTCCGTTGCTGGCAGCTTCGACGCCTAATTAGAAACATTTTAAAAAAGAAACTATGGGAGATTAACATTTCTTTCTCGGCTTTTTCTATTATTTTGGCGGCAATTCAAAATTTTATCAAAATTCAAATTCAAAAATTAAATTAAATTCAAATTCTATATCAGAATTTTATTTTGCTCAAAATGGGCATTAATAATTTGGGTCTATCGGTTTCCTCACGTAGTTTTTCTTCACCGTACGAGCGAGTGTTAAATGCGCACATAGAAAGTCTCTTGGTGCACAGCCAGGAATCATTCATGGTCTTACCTTCGTTTTTTCACTGACTTCTCAGTACATTATTCTGTGCTATCTATATATGATAAAGATTTTTTGGACTTTACGTACGAAAGTATTTTTTTTCGACCATACGATTTTCATTAAAAAAAGAAACAGTTGAATTAGTAAAAAAATTAAGACAGAAATTTATTGAATTTGGTTATGGTAGTAAATTTGTGTGTGTAATCATGTGTACGATACAAAAATAAATTTTGTGCATAAACAAGTTGGGTGTATAAAAATTTGTATTCCAGTGTTATTAGTGTGTTCTCATTCATGTTTAGACTCCCCGTGCGACAAACTGTCAAGTACTGACGATATATGCGCTGTCGAGATAGACACAGACTAAAAGTAAATAGACTACACTGTAACCAATAGACAATTTCTATACTTACACATTTTTAACCGACTTCGAGAATAACAAAAAGGTTTACAATTTAATAGGTGTCAAATTATGGTTAGCTGCGCATACCCTTGCTGGATTTAGCAAGCTTTATTTTTTTTTAAGTTTTAAGGTAATACGTCCGAATAGCTTTTATTTTGGACATGTTTGGAGCTTTGAAAGCTCAAACTCACTCATATTCGGTTCAAACTTACCAAGTTTCAATTCTCCTTAATCTAAATTTAAGAACCCATCAACATAACGTTATCAAACTAAATTTGAATTCGAACCAATAATTTCTACGGAAGTTCTAAGCGTGTTCCAATTTTAATTACAATGATATGCACCCTAAATTCGAAATTTGAAATGGGGGCACGTGCCTGCAATTAGAACGTGTGGATTTCATATAAATAAAATGTTTTATTGGAGAATTGCATTCGCAATTATAGTATTGCACGTGTTTCATATTTCGTGCAGGTTTCTTCGCTATGTTCCATTTTCAAATGCAGCGTGCAAGGTACATTTTGTAATTTCACATTTTATTTATTTTGTAAAAAGCAAGGGTGCTTTCTTAAAAACGATTTCGATATATACTCTCTTGTTCAAGTATTTTTACGTTGTAGTATGTATTAGATGCCATTTTCGAGTTTAGAATTCTTTTGAATTCAATTCGATTTATCTAGTTTTAAAAGCGAAAGCTTTCTCCGGCTTATTTTTATTATATTTATTATTATGTTTTTAAATAATAAATGAATATATTGAAATTATATTTTAAAATTTTTAGTACTAATACTTCTAGAAAATTTTAATGAGATTAACTTTAATTTTTAAAACACATTGTATGATGATTGTACTTTGAGATATCGAAATGAATGATGCAACTCAACTAGGAGTTGGAAAAGAGAAATCTCTGTTGGCTAGTAAAATAAAAATAAAAAATACTTAAAAAACATCTATTTCTCTATACTCCTTGATTAAAAACAAGCGGATGCCAATTTTATTTGGTCTATGGTCTATTTATTTTAAGTCTACGCTCATGCAGAATTTCTCGTAAATTGACGTCGTTCGAGTTAATTAAGACTTCACTTTTTAGACTTGCGTCGTGGTCGCTAGTCGTGAGGAGACCGCCCATTGCTCAGCTCACTAACTGTTTTAAAGTAATTATGTACCGGGTACTAATAATAATGGATTGGAAGAAATTGGAAGAAATACGTTTATGCATGATGAGTTAAACCAAACACTTGAATTATCTTCTCTCAAATTTATTTTTTTATAAGTTTAGAACTTGTATGAAATATTATACAAGAAAATATGGCATTACAAATTTTACACACATACACATCAATTATATTAGAACATAAGCAAGCTAACAAGAGTATAACTAAACAAGCAACCACAAAATTAAAATAACTAAAAAAAAGTATCTAATAATAACTAAAACTAAATAGAAACTTAAACCTCATTAAGAGTACTCGTACTCGTAAATAATGCGATACTTTAAGTATTCCATTTTGTAAAATGAGTGACGCAAACAGAAAAAAAACAGAAGAAAAAAACAAATGAATGACGGTCATCGAAGCCCAAATACATGAGTAAATAGCTGTACAAATTTGAATTTGGAATTCCTTACCAAAGAGGAACACATCGTGATTAAAGTGGCCAGTACGAAATACGCCAATTTCTTATGTAAGGACCTAATATTTAATGCTGTACCAGTTGTATATGCGCTACAAGATCTCCTATCCGCCCGAGGTGATGTTTTACAACCTTCTCTAGTCCTGGTATATGCACTAGCCTCACAAAGGTAGTATGCAATAGCTACTCATTATACGTAGGTTGTGAAGGGACAAATTTATTATTATTACAGAACGAAAACAAATCAAATGGTTGCTACTGTACTAAATCTAACCTTTCCTAGGCGTTGTCTATATTTAAACGCTTTTTGACTGTACCATATCTCCACGATATAATTGGACAAGACATCCATACAGCTTATGATTTCCAATTGTTTTGGCGTAGAATGTTTATCGTTAATAGAAAGTTTTATAGGAACTGAACAATTTAAATGTGGATCTTTTCTTTCGCTTAGTAAGCCTAGAATTAAAACACGGAAGTATTTAATTGATTATTTGATTGCCATTGCGGTTATGTATTACATAGATAATGTTTAAATCTATATATATATAAATGAAACCCGTTTTCCTTTTTTTATAATATTCCTTGAAGTACGAGGATGGTTCTTACGGAGAGAAAAATTAAAAAAAAATTGAGTGAAAAAGTCTAAAAACAACACTTCTATATTCCCATACAAAATATTCGTAATAATACTTAAAAGTCAATTTGAACTTTAATACCATATCATAAAGTTCAGGTGTTAGTGGAGGGGTTCCGGGAAGATAAATTTTAATTTTTTGACATAATGTATTTGTTGTCTTATCAACTTTCTTTTTTTTATCTTACTAGCTAGACCGGTGTCCCGAATAAGTATTTAAAAAAAATAAAGAATCCACTGTTAGGCAGTACGACGTACGCCAGGCCACACAGTTATTATATAAAGAAGGTATCAGACCCAGAAACTCGAACTCATGCGTTCTCAATACTGTAAATACTATTAAACAATGCTATTATAGAAACTTTACGAATCAGAAAGCTCTCGATCAACAAAATGTACCGAAATTTCCGATCCAATATTTATATTCCATCAAACAATGAAAAGAGATTCATCGGGTTTTAAAACAAACTGTATAAAATCAATTCCAAAAATTGATAAAGTTTACAAATTGTTTATTTGCTAAACACTGAATAGTTGTACTGTATTTTTGATTGAATGTACGATAAATAATAATTACAGAGTTCTAGAGGTAGTGAGTTCAAATCCCGGCTGTGCAATAATGATTTTGAATTTAGCGGAAATAACATGGACTTGGAAGAAGGAACACAAAAACCGAAGACTTCAGCAAGCCAAAAGGCTGTTCATGTGATATATACATAAATTTCTATAGAAATATAATTAATTTAAATACTATTTTCAAAATAAAATATTCTTATACATTATAAAGTTCTACGACCGCGTCTGTCTGTTTATATATCGCTAGGACAAATACTAAGTTGTAGTGTAATGTAATGTTTAATTCCAGTTTTCTCTTTTTATCTATTCCAGTACTTACTTACTTCTGTTTCGTATATTTTGTTTAATGTAAAAAAACTGTAATCTGTTTAGTGTTATATTGTCTAAGTGTTTTTTTTTTTTACAATTCACACCAATTGACATAGTCCCATGCTAAGCTGGTGAAGCTTGTGTTATGGGTACTAGGCAACGGATATACATACATATTATAGATAGATAGATAGACATATAAATACATATTTAAACATCCCCAAGACCTAAGCACAACACCAAATGCTCATCACATCGATGTTCGTCTCAGCCGGGGATCGAACCCGGGACCCATGGATTCGCAGTCAGGGGTACTAACCACTAGACCAATGAGTCGTCAAATTCAAGTCGTTTTCCTTTTTATAATATGTTTATGTGTAGCTGTAAAATAACTTATCTAATATTATGAGGAAAGAGCAAACGTCGCAAAATTTTATATGATTCAGACGGGCGAAGCTGTCGGAAGCTGGTATTATTTTAAAGAGCATCGTAAAAAATATGCATTTGGCTCTCAAGTTAGAGCCCTCACTTCCTATTGCCAAAATCCTCATAGACAAGACATCGCTAACGGATGGACTGTCTTGGCAATGTCGCTTGGCAGATGATATCTCTGTATATGGAGCGGCTGTTTAACCTACATCCAGAGAATAGAAGGGAAATTAGGTTATAAAATTGTTTTTCACTTGTTATCGCGCCTGTGGGATATTTTTAATAGTATTCTTCAGTCATACTCTTTTTTCTGAAGCTTTAATATTTTTAATTTCACTGTTTGCCTTAAAAGCCTTTACAGCTCAGCTCGGGCTGTTTACAGCTCAGCTCGGGCTGCTTACAGCTCAGCTCGGGCTTCTTACAGCTCAGCTCGGGCTGCTTACAGCTCAGCTCGGGCTTCTTACAGCTCAGCTCGGGCTGCTTACAGCTCAGCTCGGGTTGTTAGTAGCGCCACATAATTTCCTCCACTCTCCGCTGTCTTGGCCAAGCCTCTGTGCCTGGTTGATGGTAGACCTGTAAGGGCCTTTACTTGATCGGTCCAGCAAGTAGGGTAGTGACCTTGAAGTTTACTTGAAAATCGATTTTTGTTTAGGTTTTTGAAATTTTGTTTTTGTTTAGTTATTGTTTTGTTTAATATTTGTTAGATCTCTTCGTCTATATCATGTTTGCCTATAACTGCTTGTAACATTAAAAATTGTATTTTTTGGTTATTTTACCAATGTATCAGTGTGCCGAGTGTTGGAAAGTTTTTATCAATAAAAAAAGTCTGGTCCCCTCCACTCTACCAGTAACGATGAGTTTTTCTAAACTTTCTGGATCTCTGCATAATAGTATAAATTGTTTAAAAAAAGTAATAATAAGCTTTATCCATGACATAAATATGGTTGTGTCAAAATCCTCCAATGTTGTGGGTAACAAGATTACAATACTATATTTTGAAGAAAAAGCAGTCTTAGTGTCCAATACATGTAATCAAACAAAAGTCGTGTAAGACCTTAAGTATGTGTGAATGTATGGGAATGGGTGTGTGTGCGTGTATACTCTGTATTTGAAGATGTGGCTGTGAATAACAAGCGTGCGCTGTGTCTGTGTTAGTTTTAGGAACCTCAGAGTCATGCGTTACATATGTAGTCAGTAGGAATCGAAAACTATAGAATCGAAATCCATTTCGGCTAGCATAAGTATTATGCGTTTTTGTGGGTTTAACAGGGGGCTGAAAAGTTCGTAGGCTAACATAGATATATTTTTTATTCGAAGCTTGCCTTGGCTCAAAATAGGCTTCAGTTTCCGCGATTACCTCTTCATTAGCTCTTCTTTCCATTCTGTACATATCACATATTATACCTTTGAATGGTTTTAATCTCCGGAACTATTGTATTAGAGTTCGATTTTTTTGAATAGTCGAAGTATAAAAACGTACGATTACTTTATGTAAGAAGTAATAACCTTTCTCTACATTTCCCAATTCCATCTTTGTTTAGATTTCGACCGCATATTGACCGTTCTTAGTAGCTTTGAATTATTGATTTTTGCTTGTAACTAGGTAATCTTTGTAAATATGATTAGGAAGTTACGTAACTCAGAAGTTTGCTATTTATGTAATGAATATTGACGTGAAAATCGACGCCCATAGAGTAAGCCATTTGTTATGATATAGAGACGTCAATATAAGTGAAATAATATCTAAGTTTACATCAGCGCAAAGGTTTTTTATTATATTAAAAAGGGGCAAATGGGCTGGAGGATCACCTGACGTTAAGTGATACGGACTCCCATAGACACATTGCTTTAGGGCTCGTAGGTGTTCGCCGGTCTTTTAAGAATTGAATTGAAGTAGAAAAACACATCCAAGCTTTTCTAGTCCATCAAAGAAAACCGTCTCCTAAGTAATCCTGGAATGCGAGGGACTGGCTAATCTACGGACAAAGTAGTTCTCAGACAGGAGACAAGAATTTAAAAAACATCTTACATTATCTATTACTCCTCTACCAACGAATTCACACGTTTTAAACAATGGGACACACTTTATATATGTATATAAATCTTCTCTGTAATAGAAAACGGCTGGATCGATTTAGATAAAATTTTAGTGTGTTCAATTAGAGAATGGTTAAAATTTAGAATTTGATATTTTTTTTTAATCCAAACGGTGCATATCGTTACAGTTTATTTAAATCGAAATTTTTGTATTTAAGACGTGTGTCTGTCGGGTCTGCAAGTACATTATTAATCAACTAAATACGAGTTTTATTATTTATTAATGTCAAAGAAATACATAAGTATATTATTTGTTTAAAAAATATATACAGAAATGTAGCTAACGGTGGAACACAAATTGGTCACAACATCTCCGTCCAACGAAGCCACCATGAACGTAATAATTTATTCATAAACACTAGTAAACCATATTCTATAATTTATTGTTTACCACAGATTATATTGTAATGTATGATTTTCCTCTGTTTATGGATCATCTGTGGACGAGCAAACGTTTTAGCTATGAGAGGGTAAGACGTGTTTTCTTGTTTGTTCTCGTGTTAGCCGCTCGGCTAATGGTCGCGGCGTCGCCTTTGGTTTTATGCTTGGGGCGTGTACGCACTGTAATTTTATACTTACCTTCATATTTAAGGGTATTATTTATTCATTAAAAACTAATTTTTGCGTAGACTTTGAAGTAGTAGTAGTGGTTGGTAACAACCAAGTCTATGTTAATATGTAGGTACCTAGTAAAGTTTCAGAGTATTACAATGAATTAGTACATACGAATTAATTAAGAGCCGGCCACTTCTGGTAAAGTATCTATGGGCGGAGGTATCACTTAACATCAGATGAGCCTCCTGCATACATAATATGTCATAAAAAAAACATGATTATGATGTTATTTTCATATAAATGATGACTAATATCATACTTTCTTCAGGTTTTATCAGACCGTCTAAGTATATATAAAATAAAATTATTGTGTAGTGTGGGTACACCCCAAAGCACAGCCTACTACTTTATCCCTTGTGCTAACTGTGAACACTCGGCGGGTTACGCCAACTTTTATTTTCGACCACCAACAGTTTTAAGATACATAGGTATTTAGATAATATGTTATATAAATATCAGGTGATTGTTCTGTTTTATAAAATCACTTAATCAGAGTTAGCAAAAAAGTGTGTTTTTTTAATTCAGAGCTCGTTAAACCCCAGTCAAACAATAAAAATAAATCAGTTGTGCTTTTTGGGTCTAAGGCACGATGGTTTCCTTCACCGTTCGAGCGAATGTTAAATGCGCACATAGAAAAAAGTCCATTGGTGCACAGCCGGGGATTGAACCTACAACCTTAGGAATAAGAGTCACACACTGAAGGCACAAGCCCAACACTGCTCATAAGCCAAACAATTAGGTTTTCTTTATATGTACTGACATAGGAAAACATCGTGAGAAAATTAGTTCGTTTCATTATAGAGTGGTCAATCTCGACATGCTTAGACACTAAAACCTCCCAACACTCCCTTGTTGAGAGAAGTTGTTCGGACTAACACCTGCAGCGGAGTTTCAACATCGGACGTCAAGGCAGAATACAAAATACCATCCGTATCACCTTGACGTCCATCGTTCCACAACTGAGCGTTTTTTAAGGCAAATTTTGCCGCACACTACTATGTGAAACCAGCTGCCCACTGAAGTATTTCCGAACCTATTCGACTTCAAGAAAATAGCGTATCAATACTTAAAAGAACGGCAGCGCGGCGGTATCACTTAACATCAGGTGATACCGTCAATTCAGAATAGTACTTTGATTTTAAATTACTTTTTGTGTTACACACACACAAAATTACAAATAGAAAGCCCCAAACCCACTAATTAGATAATATTTGCTAACGCAACTCCCATCTACAACTTACATTAGTTAATTACGAAATCTCAGAACAAGAAACTTATTTATATCACGAAAACAAATCTAAGACGAAACTAATTAACTGGTTGGAAACATGGCAGCCTTATTTACGCGATTACTTTAACACAACCACTATTTTCCGAGAATATTGCAGGGAGGTAACATTTTCATAATTAGCTACGACTTTCGGGAAATGCAGCGCGGAATTGAGTTAGTTAAATTGCACCTTTTCAATGTATTTTAAAGTGATGATTGCACGCTGTTTATATGGGTCGTACGTTATAATTTTTTAAAGCCAAAAGTTCGCTTTTATAAAAATACGGAACTGAATAAATTCAATATACTATTGGAATGTTTTCAAAATCTGACACCGTGCCACATTACTTCTGCGAAACATAGGCTATGTCGTATTTGCTATTTAAAAAAAAAAACTTTGGCAGCATAAAAAATGGTGTTATTAAGAGCGTGAAATGGCTTTAAAAAGCGATATGGAGTAAAATAACCCATACGAAAATAATCATAAGTACACAAAACGGTCACAGATTAGTCGTAATGGCGCAGCATGCTTTGCAAATATTGTCTGTATGACAATTGACGCACTAAAAACCTGACGTGTACAATGTACATGGTACAGCATATACGCCATCTTATGCGTATTGGCGGGTTATTAAAAAAAGTTGCATAGTCACTAATGAATAACGTGATACGGTTAGGAGATGCCCAATTTTGTTTCTGACTTGATTCCGTTTTTAAAATCCGCCTAACTTAGCAAACCGAATCATAATTCTAAATTCAAAATCATTTATACATAAAGGTAACAAAATGTACAGTATAACTTATGAACGTCAAAAAACAAATATATATGAAAAACCGGTAACACTACAATAATCCACTAACTTGTATCAATGATTGTTTGCTGTGTATTCAATTCCAGGTAAACACGCGTAAGGCTAAAAAAAACACATCATTCAATCATACCATACCATTGGATAATATGTCGTTTTGAATTCTACAGATTATTAAAACCATAGCAAAAGGATATGAAAACCACGGCATTAACCACTAAACTTGATCGTTGCATCCAAACGTGTAATATCTAAGCCCCTAAGTCTTAATTTTATGATAGTGACGTCATACATTAATTATACGTCGATTGAGCACTTGAATAAAACATAATGGAATTCTAAACAAAAACATCTATTCAAACATCAATGCTAGAAGCAACAAAATCAACCCTTCAATGCTGGCTATAAAACTAAAATGCATAAAGAATTAAAGGATCAACTTGGCTCTAACAATACTTGAAAAACTCTACCTGAATATTTTATTTAACCAATCACACGTCTGAGCGGCCGTCGCCGCGGGAGGAATACATTCAAATTTCGAATTCGAACAGCGAACTTTGAATCTCCCACTCATTCAGGTTCGAGCGCGCGTGGCGGTTGCACGTCGCACTGCACGAATAGCGAGTTACGAAGTGAAGTGTTTGTGGCAGTGGTTTAATAAAAAAAATCAATGTGTGCAAATCATGTGTTGGATATGTGTTTATGAATTGGATTTTGAAACAAGTTAGTATTTTTTGGTTTTTGCTTGTTTCCTCACAATGTTAGGAAAACATTTTTTTTTGTTATATTTTGCAACGTACACGATTGTTAACATTTAAATTGTTAAAACTAGGAATCATGTTTGTGCACCTACCAAAGAGAAATCTAAACAACATTTGTTTTTTTGTTTGTTCAGATAGAACAACAAAACAACAAAATTCAAAACACGATAATTAAGAATACTCTTAGTTCATCCGGTCGCGGGCAAAAACTTGTGCAAAAATACTGCTTACAAACATAATCGAATTGATCAATAAGTTCCACCAGGGATAGAACGGTTAATACAATAAACTAATTCTATTATCGTATGTGTATTGTGTTAGTTATATTGCTGACATGTTTACTCTAAGTCAGCATTTGTGTAATTCCTATTGTTGCTAACGTAGGATTACTATTATTCTACTATTTTTGCTATAAATTTGCTTCAAATATAAAATTGATGTATATGATTTGTAGTTACATTTATTCGTACGTATATGTTGTTTAAGGACTTATTAAGAAGCTAATATTGCGTCTCATAAAAAATCTAATAAGTATATAATTTCATGCTTTTCATAGATGTTTTAAGATGATATATGTTTATATGTTTTGTATACGTTTACGGTTATATTTATCAAATACTAAATCAGTTTTATGCGAGACTTCATTGGTTTTAGTTTTTAAATCTGTGAAATTGGCCGCCGACGTGCCTGACGCATTCGCTAGAGGTTTAAGTACCGAAAAGTGTATAAATATGAAAAGATTTTAAAATATTGTGTTTCGTTATTATTTGGTATATTATATTTAAGCATCGATGCACTGCCTTGGTATAGTATATTATTTGATGGAGACGATAAACTATAAACTTTTATAATATATTTGTTAAGAGATACAGATAACAGAATATAAGGTTCTAGAATATACGGTTCATAGTTAAATTATATTTCTCATACCGCTTAAGTAATTTGCGTTTAAATTTATAAAGACATACGAGTTTACATATTTGTTAAACCGCGCTGAACCGTGAAAAAACTTGAATTACTTAATTTAAATTGCAAGGTCAATAGCGTTGTTAGGGAATATATTATTTAGATAAATTACCTTCATCGCCGCGAGTCTACGAAAATAATGCATACTCGAAAACCGAACAAGTAGCGCCATCTATGAGCGATAAAGTGAACTAAACATCCGAAGCAGGAACAAGCTTTGATATGACTTTCAACTATTTGCAAGGAAGTATATGAATATAAATACATTACAACTAATTAAATTATTTGTACTTTTTGCTTATTTATTAATTTATCTATAATTCGCATTTTTTTTTAATTACAGATAAAGAGCTTTAAGAGTAACTTTAGAATAATTGTGGTTTCAAAGATCAACATCGTTATTTCGTAAATGAAAAGTAAGATAAATAGTAATTGTATTATAATTAACCATTTTAAAGCGTTTTATTTAAGTCAAACTATTTACTTGTAAAGTAATACTTGTTCAATAAATATAATATATGTCTACCTATGTAATGTTTTGTCACACAGTAATTTAAATAATCATGGGTAGACAGACATTAATCTGTTTTTGCTCAGTTTTTTTGCAGCCAATATTTTTCTACAATCAGTTGATATTTATTTCAAATCGTTTCCTTGAATATTATTTATACATAATCTGTAATATGTCATAGGCAAATTATATGCCTTATATGATTTTATAAACTTATTACAAATAAACAAATATTTATTTAGTATAAATGCATGGACTATAGACCAATAAAACTATTATAACATCAAATAAGCCCGCATAAGAAAGTGTGCCAAATGCGACTATTTCAATAAACGTATCCATACAACTTCCGGTAAAAATAAAATACAACTACGACCCAGAAACCAACAATCGTATCAAATTGTCCCGCCCACAATATTGCATTTTTATGACATGAACCCATGTTCACTAAGTCCATATGTACGTTAAATTGGCAAGGAAAAGAATATTTTTTGGAAGGATTTTTGTGCGGTTATTGCGGCTATTGCGATAGCCTACGCACATGATTTTAACATTACTTTCACGATTAGTACTTGCCGTGCGTTTTAGATGAATAAATGACTTTTGAACTGAATACATATATAGAAAGTTCATTGTATTATCTAAATATATATAACAGAGTCGTGTTAGTTACACCACTTATAACTCAATATCGGCTGGACCGATGTTAGTTATCTCTTTTTTAGTGGATTCTTCTCCGCTCCGAATAGCAGAATAAGTAATAAAATATCGGAAAAGTTATCGAATAACAATAAATAAGTAAATTAATTTTACGAATGCAAACAGCATGTGGTGCCATCCGTTGACAAAACTACGCATCATTTTTACGTCGTAATTCCGATCTTGAGGTGAACGAGGAGATTCATAAGAAGGCTTTTCTATCAAAGACATGTCAATCATCAAAAAATTTTGTATATCAGAAAGTACTTTAACATGCATTTATCGCAATATTGGCGCTAGAGAGAAGAGGCTTAATGTCTAAAACTGCAATCTCTCGCAATGGCACGCAATAAAAGTTAAAACATTTCTGTGTTTGCCAAAAAAAGTATTAATGTGAACGTAATGAAATCCTAAAATAAGTTTTAAGTTAACACGATATTATTAGATTGTAAGATGGAACAAAGTTCGCCGGGTTAGCTAGTTTTGTATATAATTCTACGTAAGAACTACGATGTGTGTTAGACATATATTATGTTACATGTAGAACCTATGGAACATGCCTATATGAAGAAAAACTAGAGTCGTATTTTCCAATTTTGTTACCAAGGTATTCGTTATATGATTAAAATAATTTTCTATTCACCAACAGTTGATGTTAGTTTTAATATATTGGTCTATAGTCTATGGATCTATACTTAGTATATATATGTATTTGTTTCTTGGTTAAAACTTGATGAAAAGATTAATTTGATTATTATATAATTAAAAAGCACATTCAAGGTAACAATTTCTGTTAAAATATCAAATGATTTTAATAAATACTTGGTGCAAATAACGCGTTTAAGTGGTCATATAAATTAACTAAATATTAACTGGAGGTCGCTTTTACCAACTTTGATTCCAAGGTATTCGGTATATATGAACAAACTCATATTATTTTATATCTTAGGTAATATTACATAAGGCATTCGCCTGGGAATGTGTAATATTTGTAGGTCAGGTGAAACTGATATTTCTTGAGAAAGAAAATAATATTGTGTGAGAATTATGGCTATCATATTCATTAATGGTGATATATATTTTTAATAATTTGTTGTTTATTCTGTGAATGTGAATGTGTGATGAAATCTTTATTTATTTATTAAAGTTTACTACACCAAACATAATGCTATATCTACAGTATATGTTACAAGCTATGTTTTCTAAAATATATGACAATTATGGTAAACATAAATCTTACGAAATATACAATAAAAAATACTAGCAAAATAGCCGCTGAGGTAACAGATAGGCACCAAACAATGCCTTTTGAAAATGTATTAGCCCACTACAGAATATCATAAGCACTAAACACTACGTATCCAGAATATGTAGTGTTTATTCCATTATATTCCAGATAGATTATTATATACCATTTTTGACTAATAAGAATTATAATATTTAATTTAAATATAGCATATCTGTAAAATATACTGAGATATCCGCTTCATTCTGTGTTATTCTATTCTTACGCGGTGATGACAAATAGCCCGCATAGGTTCTGAAACTAAAAAGTTCCTTAAATTTGTACTGAATAAAATCAACGAATAACTTCGTAACAATAATTGATAATTGGCTAAAAATACAAATAATTTATCTGTGTCATGTTGAACAGCCGTCCGACATCTGTCAAACTACCGAATCATAGACAAGTAGACTCAAACGATCGCATTGAACTCTTGACCATAGATACGCTATTCATGTAAAACCTCGATTCATGCGATCTTGATACAAATCAACCTCTGCGTAACCTCGGATTAAGATTTCAAGAGGGATGACCGTTATTGGCTAGGGCTGTCAAAAATTTTAAGCCAAAATACTACTTAATTATTTTATTATTATTTATTTATCAATATATTTTTTATCTAAATTACTTGGTAGTCTGCATGCAGCGGCAGCAGTGATTTATGAACCCAAAAACTGAAGAAAAAGCATGAAATACCTTGTACATATGAAATAAATATACCTACCTACTGTGTTCATAAGGTTTCTAAATGTGCAATAATTGTACTTTAAATAAAAAAGAAAGGGATCTTCACAAGAGGCAACCCTAGCCCTGACAATAATTCACGTGAGAAAACCAACAGAATAGCTTCGTTATGAGGTTCGAGGGCTCTCCAGTATTGTGCTGATGTCAGGTTCTTCCCGCCAAAATGCTAATGAGCTCAGCCTATATGGCGACATTGATTTGACGTATAATGTGCATATTTAAAACCAACTTTTGAACAAGCCTGATGAGCTGCATATTTAAATATGTTACTCATAATGTCTAATGGTATTGATGAATTTTAGTGTAGTATAGTAGGTAATCCGCCCATAACGCGGTTTTACCCCCTATAACGCGGAGATTTTTCAATTCCATAATTAGTTTTACACCTTTGCACCTGTTTCAATTGTGTTGTTATAAAACTTAATAACTTTATTAAATTCGTGTTCCTAACTTTGAATTGTTCATGAAAACGGTTTTACGAGAATACTCCTACAATGCGATTATCTAAAACACGGTCCGAGTCTACCGCGTTATAGTTATCTTTTTAATAAAATGTAATAAATACATTTTGGTCGACATCTGCTATGGTACAAAGTGTATGGGAAAATTTCATTAATGCTTTATTTAAATATTATTACAGTTTCATATTTAAAAATGTCAAATTACTGGTATACTGTACACTTTAAAACGAAAAAAAGCTAGTTACTAACGAGAATTCAATTAAATTTGTTTCATAATTGCCCAGAGCAACTTTTTAAAATAATAACTAGAAAAAAATTTGTGAAAGAAAGCGGGAAATCTAAATGAATAAATAATATTATTTATTTATTCATTATAAATTGTTTAATGTAGAAATTATTGTCAAGTCAGTTAACATGTCAGTGTAACAGTGTTGGCCTAGTCGCTTCAGCATGCGACTCTCATCCCCAGGTCGAAGGTCCAAACCCAGGCGGGACAGCAATATACTTTCTGTCTCGCTCGTACGACAAAAGAAAACGTAAGGAGACCGGTGTCTTAAACCCAAAGAGTCAGAGTCACAGACGGCTGATCATCTTGACTATTAGAAAACACAGTCAACAGATACAGAACTCAGAGGCCCAGATCTAAATGCTCATGCTCGCTTAAATGTCATTGCTTGTGGCGGCGTCCATGCGTCGGGTTGTCTCTCTCCCTAAAATGTGGCGAGGGCTGGCCATGCGTCATACTCGTGAACGGGTGCTACTTGTGGTGACTGGTCGTACTTGAATTCGTGTATGCGTTGATGTTAATTATTTCGACTATGTGAGCACCTATTTCACCATGCCTCCTGCTGATAGAGGACAAGTCTCTGTTTTTAATTTATGTTATTATTATTAATTACTTAAGATGTCATGTGGATCATGGTGTAATGGTTGCAGCTCCTTACAAACGTTGTGTAAAAAAAAACATGGCGATTAAAGAGAGTGGCGGAGAGTTTATGACCAGTTCTTCTCTTCCGTTCTACGCCCTTGATATGAGAACTGGCACTAAATGTAAAATTAGAAGCATTAATATACAGTATTTCTTTACTGACAAGTCATAAGTGTACAATGTGTTGCAGCGCCACTGCTTTTATTAGTAAACTTACATTTTTGCCGTGAACTAAATACCATTCATGTTTGTTCTTTATTAAAAACAATATACCGTATAGGTTTCAAAGGCTGTTTATAAATGTATACAAAATAACACAAACGTGCTTCAACAGACAAAGTTACAAAGCCGAAAATAATTATGCTAAATAATTTAGGTTCATTATTCTCAGTAAAAGCTAAAAACGTTTTAAATGACAATTAACTTGACAATGTCGCCTTTGACCGTTTGACCTAACGACCTGACTTTCACGTTACACAGCTGTTTATTTTTTATATTGTTCTCTCATAAATATACCGTAATAACTGTTAATTATTTTTAGCTGAGAGAAAAATTAAGAGTAGTAGGAACGTAATAATTTTTATATTGCTTGCAATTTCGCCCGCATGTGTATTTTGGAAGGAATTGTTATCTCTTCATTGAATAAACGTTGTTTTAGTCAATTAACACAAAACCATTATTAACTATTAGGCTATATATTTTAAAAATTAATAACTGCCATTTAATAACTTTTAACTAAAAAAAAACAGTGGCGCTGAAACCTTTTTAGGTCTGGCACTCAGGGATCTGTATCTGTTTGTGTTTTCTAATAGGATAATAAGGCTTCTGTGCCTGACACAAGCGGTTCTTTAAGGCATGCCAGTCTCCTCACGATGTCTTCTTACATCGTACGAGTGAGTTTTAATTACTCGAAAATTAAAATTATTACGAGAAAGAATGTCTATTGGTACAAAGCCAGGGTTCGAACCTACGTCTCTAGGGATGAGAGTCGCACTCCAAATTAGGCAAACACTGTTCATTCTTTTGAAAATGGAACATAGAGTTTAACCGTATAAAAAACCGTTTGGTTTGATTTGAAGAAAACGCGCTCCGACAAAAAGACTATAACAACAAAATAACCATTATATCTCTTCAGTTTGATTTATGATATCGATGATATAAAAACAACTTTTGTAATAACTTTTCTTATTTAAATAAACTTTATATAAACAATAAGCATATTATACATATATACCGTTCTACGACCCCATCTCAACCGACCGTATAAATAATAATCATACTTTGAATCCAAATGTCTGTCAATCAAAACAATTGAGAACTTAAAACAGCAATCTAAATAAAAAAACATTGGACTTCAATCTGTAGAATCGACATCCCGAGCCGCTAGAAAAGCATCCACTCAAATTGATGTGATAAAAAATAAATTAAAATAACTCGTGAGGCCAGATGATATCGACACTAACGCATCCATTGTGCCTTCGGATCTAGTAGTCTCTAATTGCGGCGTCTTTGTAATACAAAATGAGGTGTTACTCTTCTATTAAATAATAAGTGGTTCGATTCTTGACGAGAATCGTTACATTCGCTGTCAGATTTCAAATTGGTTGCCGTATTAGTTATTTATTTAACATTGTCTTTCTTTCTACAGATAACGAGGAACGCCGCGCATGGAAAGGTATAAAGGAGGTCCAAATAAAGCGTCGCCGTACGCTTCTTGGACAAGTTATACCTGGAGCAAACATGCTAGCCAAAAACTTTTGCGTAACGCAGACGTAGATACAGAAGATAATGATCAGCCCAGTGATATTGATCAATTACAATCTAATATCATCAATACAGTTATAGCAACAGAACCGGAAGAAAATGACTTCGAAGAAGTCAGAAAAAACGTATGGAGCGATGTTGATGACGAACTTTACATAGCTAATATAATAAAAGAAAGGACTACAAATGAAGTGAAACGCGTAATACGTGATACTAGTTGGAGTGTTAGTGATTACAGTGAGGTTGTGAATAGTGATAAGTTAGATAAATCCGATATGTGGGACCTGGAGCCCACGGACCTAAAGGAGTGTGATTGTCTTGGACCACCTCCTGAATTCCTGTTGCCTCCTCCGCCTCGGCCGCCTTTCCTACAGGCGGAATACTATTGTGGGGACGATCCGATAGCGGATCTGGAGACCTGCGATACGGAACCAGTAAGTTATTTTTTTTATTTTCGTCCTCCGCCTACTCCGCCGCGCTTTAAAGGTATTTTGGGTCTGCTATCTAGACTAAAACTCCCTTCGTCCCGAAAACTATCAATTTAGAATTATATTAGTAGATTGATGTATGTAAAAACTAGACAAATACAGTATCACATTTAAAATTTTTGTCTGCATTTCTATAAGGTTTTGATTTAGTTTACATTTTAATACTATTATAAGGAAAATTAAAACAAAACCCTTTTCATTATTTTATTCGAATATACAGTTTAATGCAAAAGAGGCAAAAGCAAATCTGTAAATATAAAGTTTAATGTGGATTCTAATTGGAATGTCGCTTCATCTAGCAACGATCTGGACAAAGCGTTTGAGCAAGTGACACGTACTCATTATTTAGATTTTAAATGAGTCACGTTTCAAATTATACTTAGACCGTTTGTGATAAAAGTATTCGTGACATTTAAAATAAAAGTTGAATTTTCTCTTTAGTCATCAGTTCCAAAGTCATTAGTAAACTATGCCATCTACGACTATCCGAAAATCTTTAGTATGTAATACCTAACATTAGATGAACTATTGAAAATTTTTGCTCAAAAAAAACAACAAATCTTGTCATATTTTTGATAAATTAAATCGCTAATTTAGAATAAATATAGCTTTTGAAGTTATCGAATAGATTCATTAATAAGAATACGTATCGAAATATATATTTGAAGATATTTAAATAAGTTTAGTAGTTCCTTATTGGACAGTACCAATTAGAATTTCAATTTCACTAAATTGTGTATTTATTTCCTTCTCGCAACTCTGTTTTATGTGCGTACCTCTAAAATTGTTTGTAGTTTTTTTTAATTGTTCAACTGCAAGCAAATTTTGCTTACCTCACTTGATACGTTCGCTTTAAATGCATTATCTGTAGCATCTTTAACAGCCGTCACTTAAGCACGATAAAACTTTTTATTAATAGGTGTTTTTGATAAACCGTAGTTTGTTTTTACGTTTAAATCAGATAACGGTTATTGTTTAATGCCGTTTCGAAATGCTTCCTTTCTCCTATTGTCCCTTACTAAACAGTGACGTATCGCTCAATCTTATCTCTTCCATGTTTTGTCCTAGAATGGTAATGAATAAGCGGTTTCGAGTAACTAAGTAAATATTTAGTATAATGCACTTAATGAAGGCGCGGCTACAATACATTTTATCTTGAGATCTCAAAGTTTTTTACGATGTCTATAAAGCTTTCCTTTAACTTGGATTAAATGTGTGTAGAGTACGGGCGCCGCTTATTACACTTGCATTCCCACCGAAGCCAATAAAATGTAAATGTATTATTTGAGGTAATTTTGAGACAAAGCATTGTTTTTTCTATTACTTTACGATGCTTGGGGATTTGAAATCCCAGTAGGTATGTTATTAATATGTCAAAAACGATTTTCATAAAATTGATTATTAGTTTCTTACCTTCAAATTGTGTTTATACTATAACGCTCGTACGTTGAAGGAAAACATCCTGAGGACACCAGAATGCATAAGACCAAAAAAGTCCTATTGTAGTATTTGTAATATGAGATATATGTTTACAGAAATCTGAGGCCCAACTGGTATTTACTGACTACATGTAAGGAATATACCTATTAAGAAAAAAAACGTATAATATATTTATTCCTAACATTGCATAGTCATAATAATAATAATATAAATTAAAACAAATTTTAATATATATATTATAATTAAAATTATACTTATTATATATACATACTTATTCGTTGAAAAATAATTAGATAAATAATAATATAGACCGTTATTCAGACAGAATTTTACATAAATTTAATCTTAAACTCTACCGGTGACCACAACCCAGTTTTCCCAGCTTTGGCAAAAGCCAAGCTCCAATTAGATATAGCGAATGATTCATTGACAAATATAAAATCAGGTAAAAAAATAATATCAGACTGTAAGCGAAATTATTACCGCTCATGTTTATCACCGCGCTCTAGAACTCGAAAGGTGCTTTCTATTTAGAGTTATGGAAGTCTGTGGTAACGGTTTATTGCTTAGATTTCGTAAGTACACGAAATGCTAACATTGATACAGTATGTTTACTTACTTCATTCTCGCCCTCGCTAAAGCCTGGCATTAAGAACAGTAATCTTAGAATTAGAGGCAGCGTTAGTCATCATTTTTTGTATACTTTTAAATCAACCATCAATTTCTCTTTATATTGAAGCTTTATTTAGTACCTATATGTACTTATAGTACATAGTCGCTCATCCCTGAGGTCATAGGTTCGATCCCCGGCTGTGCACTTGGACTTTCTTTCTATGTGCGCATTTAACATTCGCTCGAACGGTGAAGGAAAACATCGTGAGGAAACAAGCTTGTCTTAGACTCAAAAAGTCGGCGTGTGTCAGATACAGGAGGCTGATTACTATTGCGTATTAGATTGTCAAATGATCATTAAACAGATACAGAAAGAGGCCCAGACGGTATATTTATTATTTAAAGTTAGGTGATTCAATTATAAACCGGATTGATTTATCTGGAGCAGAAATTTAGACGTTCAGCAATTATATATTTCAAATCTACAAATGTTCACGTCACGCGCTGATTGAAATTCAATTTCAATTAAATTTGTTTAGTGTACTCTATATACTAAATTATATAGAAGAGAAATTTTATAATAATCCATTTAATTACGACATTAACTGAATCAAACCGAGCAGAAAAAATCCTTAAAAAATAACCAAGATATCGTTTAAGCTACCTAGTTATACAGTCACAAGACATATTTCCTAATCTTTAAACGGAAACACCCACGCGTGTTCTCATGAAATATGCTGACGGACTGTCTAGCTCCCAGTCTCGATTATTAGATATTAAGTTAGTCTTAAGCTAATCACCAATGTAACCGGTTGATTAAATATTAATTAAAAATAAAATTTTATTCTTTTTAAAAACGCTCCAGCGCGACCTCGCGTTTTGACTGGCGCAGCCGGTAGGATTTTCACATCCCGCGAGTATATAACTAAATTGAAAATACTCAAATCGATTTTCATAGTTCTTGAAATACCGTGGACTGTCTAATAGCAGAGTGAAAATCCGCGAATCAAATAAATAAGTCAAATAGAAGAGCATTAAAATAAAATCCGGTGCAGTGTGTGATTAGTGACTCAGGAAGAATGGAATTGGGCTGGCGGTGAGTAAACCTTTTCACTTCCCGCTAAAAATTCCATTTTATTCCACATATTATATATTATTACATTATCTGATTTTGTTTCGTACCAAATCTACGAATAAAATTGTACTCAGAGTGTAATTAGATTAGGAACTGTAGTTTTAAAATTATATTGCACAAGAATAGGCAATATAATATAGATTAAATATATAGATAGATAAAAAAAAAATTATATTGCACAAGAATAGGCAATATAATATAGATTAAATATAGAGATAGATAAAAAATTATATTATTAATTAGTACGGATTTATTGCAAATTCAAAATTATATAAGTAATTTAAAGAAGTGTAAGTGATTATATTGTATTCTTATATATAAAAATTAAAGACTAAAAATGTCAATGGAAACATATAGATTTGTACCAAGTGAGGTTTTGTCCTTGATTCCCAAATATGATGGGACAGAAAACTTACTAAATTTATTTATTGCAAAAAGTGAATATGTGATAAAAGAATTTAGAGTCGAAGGTAATACAGCCCAAAATTTATACTTATTTCATGCAATAACTAGTCGCTTAGTGGGTAAAGCGGCAACGCTATTAAGTGAAAATCAAAATATTACATCATGGGATCATTTTAAAGATATATTGACTCAACATTTCGGCGACCCGCGTTCAGAAGAATGTATAGCAATAGAATTAGAATCATTAAAAATTAAATCTGGAGAATCATATATAGAGTTCTGTCCAAGAATACAAAGTGTTAAAAGTTCCCTAACCTCAAAGGTTAATAGGTTAACCGATGAGAGTATTAAAGCAGCCAAATTAATAATTTATAATAATACGGCTCTTAATGTATTCCTTTATAATTTATCTGAAGATCTTTTGCGTATCGTTCGCCTAAAGGGCTGTACTAATTTAGAGAGTGCATTAAGTGTTGTTACTGAAGAGGTTAATTTTCATTATCAATATTCTATTAAAAATAAATTGTGGAAGAATAGTGCATCCCCTCAACAAAATAATTTTAAACCTGGAATCCCTTCTCAAAATAATTTCAAACCTGGAATTTCTCCTCAAAATAATTTAGCATCAAATGTGCCTCCACAGAATAACTTTAATTACGGGATTCCCCCACAAAATAATTTAAAATTCGGAATGCCCCCACAAAATCACGTTAAGTTTGGAATGCCCACACAGAATAACTTTAAATTCGGGATACCACCACATAACAACTTTAAATTCGGGATACCACCACAGAACAACTTTAAATTCGGGATACCACCACAGAATAACTTTAAATTTGGAATGCCCCCGCAAAATAATTATCGGTTTGGAATTTCGCCTCAAAATAATAGTCGATTCGGTATACCTCAACAAAACTATAAATTTGGTTACCAGCCACAGCAGGGTCCTAGGTTCGATATACCACATCAAAACGAGAATCCACAACCAGTTAACACAGACGTTTCTATGCGAACTGCGCCGATAAGACAAAATATGATTAATGACTCTGAATATTATTACGAACCAAACTATTACAACGACTATAGCGATTATGATAACTATGAATCAAACGAAACAACCGTGTGTGAAAATTTTAATTTGTTAGAAAATCAAGAAAATCCTAAAGATAACAAGGAAATAGATTCGCAGCAAGTAAATTTTCAGGGAGAAGCCTCGAATCATATACCGAAATAATAAATCTTAACTATTGTGATAGCATTTTAAAATTACCACACATATTAATTCCGGAACTAAACGCAAAATTTCTTATAGACACTGGTAGTAGTCGTTCGTTTATCAGTCCCTCTAAAGTTAATGAATTTCTTAAAGAATATAAAAGCTATGAACCATTTACAGTGGTTAGCACTCATGCTCGAAGTACACATAACGAAGTAGTATACATCCCTTTGCCGTATATTTTTAATAGCCCTTTAATGCATAAATTTTATGTATATGATGTAGATGCTAGATATCATGGTTTAATTGGCTCAGATTTATTAAAGGAATTAGAAGCTAGCATTGATATGAAAAATCAAATACTGTATACAACTGGTTCTGCCATACCTATATTATATAGTCCTCCATACGAAGTTATAATTGAACCCAGAACAGAATCAAAATTTAAAACCCCTACTAACCTACAAAATAGAGATGACATAGTAGAACAGGACAATTTTAGTAATGGCGTTCGTATGCCAAATGCTATGGTTACATGTGAAAACATCTTTGCAACCACCGTAATACAAAATACATCCGAGAAACTATTTAAAATTACTTTGAAAGAACCTATAAAAGTCTCAGTTTTAAAAAATAATGAAATTTCTAAAAGTAATTTTATAAATGAAACTTTAACAAATGATAATGTTTTAAAAGAAAATTTGTCCAAGCTTCGTTTAGATCATATGAATAGTGAGGAACGTAACATAATCTCTAAACAATGTTACGAGTTTCGTGATAATATATTTTATTCTGATAAAATTCCTTTATCATTCACCAATCAGATTAAACACAAAATTAGAACAGTTAACGAAGACCCCATTTATATTAGACCATATAGACATCCTGCTTCTCAAAACCAAGAGATAGAAAAACAGATAAATAAACTCTTAGAAGATAACGTCATAAAAAAATCATTTTTCCCTTATAGTGCAACGGTTCATTTGGCACCAAAAATAAAACATTTCCGGTCTTATTTATATGGTATAAAGAAATCAAATACTAAACTAACACGTTGGAAATTTCAAAAATGGAAAGAAAAATTCAAACGCAGACTCATCATCTAGAAAAAGAGTTAACACGCGACGTAGTAAGGATAAGGCTCGTTATCATAAAAGCTCGAGTATCGAGTTCAATTCATAGAAACGTTGTTCCAGTGATAACTCTTAAACGAAAAAACTAAGTTACATACTAAAGATTTGAAACGCCCCTCACAGGTTGTTACTCCTGCTGGTACATCTGATCCCAAGCCAGGCCCTTCAACTGCAAAAGATTACTAGAAACCCAGGCCTCCTACCCATTAAAGAAGGTCAAGCAGTAGTAGCTTACGACAGATGGACCGTGATAAAGATTTTAGATTTTAAAGCTATCAACAACTAACTAAAACTAAATATAAATAACTTTTTAACGCTTAAAACCGAAGTACAAATTGTTTCGACACTAGCCTATTCAATTTGCACTTCCAAGAAGTACAGTTACAAACTAGTTTCATAATGAATATAACAGTGGAAAAATATAAACAATTAATTCCGACTTCAAAATCTAAACGTGGTTTATTGAATCCTATTGGAACATTCATTAAAGCAATAACTGGCAATCTTGATAATGAAGATGCTATCAGATATGAAGATTTAATTAATAAATTAAAAACTAGACAGGACGCTATTAGTAATAAAATAACCATAGTTTCCGAAATGATGAGTTTTGTAACAAAAATTATTAATGTAACAAGGAATAATTTCATTCAAATTAATGAACGTTTTGAGGACATAGATCTCAGGTTAAACAATTCTAAAATGTTACAAATGAGCAATGAAATTATTCATTTTTATAATATTTTTACCCATAACTTTCAAACTATTTACTCAAGACTAAATGAAATTGAAACAGCTCTCGCTTTTGCTAGGATTAAAATATTACATCAATCTATTATTGATACTAAGGAATTACTGTCAATTTTAAAAGAAATAGAATCTATGTATAATTTAGTATTTCCAGTGAATATTGAAAAT
Organism: Pieris melete; assembly: GCA_963693345.1. Classification (NCBI taxonomy): domain Eukaryota; kingdom Metazoa; phylum Arthropoda; class Insecta; order Lepidoptera; family Pieridae; genus Pieris; species Pieris melete. The sequence continues at coordinate 1,914,529 of CAVNZK010000003.1, forward strand.
ATTGTAAAAATTGAACTGAATATTGAGATGGAAGCGTATATCAAACAAAATCAGATAAAGTTTAATATGCACATACCCTTAATTAAAAATGAACTTTATAATTATTATAAATTAATATCTTTACCAGTGCATAGTAATAGTAATAATATATCTAACATTATCCTTCCTAAGTATCCCTATGTCCTAGTGAAAGGGTTGAAAGTCGAGCCGCTCTCACAACCATGCCAAGAAATAGATGAAAACCGATTTTTATGTCCTGAATTTGAAACTGCACCGATATTGAAGGACGAATGTATTACTACACTAATGAATTTTTCCCCCAACACATCTTCATGTCGTCCTGTGCCCGTTCTAATCGAAGATGTCAAGATTTATTTAGTACAACAAAATCATTGGATAATATTTTCTAGAATAGAAACCATTATATCTAAAATGTGTGACAACGACGTTTCACATGAGCCATTAATGGGCACTTACCTGTTAACCCTAGATGATGATTGTTCGATAAGAATCAAGGATTTCAACTTGAAAAGAAACGAACACCAGGGACACGATATCGCGTTTACCCGATTCCCAATTGTAAACCTACCGTTAATCTCCAGCGAAATTAAGTCACAGAACAAGCATCTGAATTTAGATGGAATTGACCTTGCAGACGTTCAACTCTTAAACCTTTTGGTGAAAAATAGTGTTCCTACAAGTGTTAGTGAAAGTGAATTAAATCAATGGTTCTTTGGTATAATTAATATAGTAATAAGTTTTTTACTCATGACATGTGTCATTATATTAGCATTTAAAAATAGAATTAAGAAAATTATGTTTCAATCTAAACAGAATATTCGAGATCATCCAAACCCTGAGGATAATCTCGATTCTAAGGAGAGAGGAGTTATACAGTCACAAGACATATTTCCTAATCTTTAAACGGAAACACCCACGCGTGTTCTCATGAAATATGCTGACGGACTGTCTAGCTCCCAGTCTCGATTATTAGATATTAAGTTAGTCTTAAGCTAATCACCAATGTAACCGGTTGATTAAATATTAATTAAAAATAAAATTTTATTCTTTTTAAAAACGCTCCAGCGCGACCTCGCGTTTTGACTACCTTTCAAACAAAAAACTTAAACAAAACCCGTCAATCCGATTAGGACCTACGATACACGTCAAACTTCTAACCCTTTTTTTGCGTTAGGGTAAATGGCTTATAACCGCCCCTAAAACCTTGTAAAACCCATGCTAAAGTAACGTTGTAACGGCTGTTTAATTTGAATATAAAAATATTAAAGTTCTCGAACGCTTTATTAATTAATTCTATTTGAATAGATAAGCTAGTGCAAATATTATATTTAAGGCCTAAATAGGTACTGTTCCCAGGAAGTACTCCTGGGGTTGGGGTAGTGGCTCGACCAATTTCAATGAACTTTTTATTCTATGCGCGTTTAAGTCGCTCGGACGGTGAAGGAAAACATCGTGAGGAAACCAGCATACGTTATATATATTTCTAAATAACCCTTTGTAATTCCATTTTTTCATTATATGCTTTAAAATCTGTATTTCGTAAACAATTGCCAAGTAATTTTATTTCCTAAAACTTCTTACGTGATCAACCGCCTTAGACGCTATTGTAGTATATTTAATTTGCCTATTACGAAAAAAATATATCATAAAACAGATACAGATATCAAAGGCGCCACTGGTAGTTAGGTTAAAACTGCCTCAATTTTGTCCAAACAACTTGACCAATGTTAGGGAAAAACGAGACGTGGAACTTTAGTCGTTCAAAAATGGTAATCACGAAAACACTTGTAATGAATATAGGTGTCGCTGTAATAAAATTTCCCTTTCTATCTATAAATTAAAACTTATTTTACCAGAATAAAAACTATAATAAAGTTATTATAAATTGATTAAAATTATAATTGTCTTGGCTTCGGCGTTACGCGTAGGATTATAGGCCGAGTCAATTACCACCCAATATCTATAAAATTTCAGCTGAAGCAGGTCTTCCTACACTCTGTCGATCCAGGGGCACCTTTTCTTCTACCACAACTACTACTAGTCAATTATAATAAATTCAATCGTTATAATAGTGTGACGTGTAAAATCTAACCGTTTTCAAAGTAAAGAAATTTGATACGAATTAAAAATGACACGCTCGTTAGGTGTCCAAAGACATAATTTTCCCTAATTGGCCTTTAAATTGTTGCGGTCTAGCGAATTGAGTTGTTGAAATTAATAAGACCAATTTCTTAGAGTCGCCGAGTTGATTCACACTTCGAGGAATTCTCGGGTGGCCTACGGGTAAGGCACAGTTTTAATTAAACAGTTGTAACAGCCTTCTAATAAATTAATTTTGCTCAAAATACATGACATATTAAGCTATTTTTGACATTAGACTATTACTTCAAAAATTAACGTTTAATTATTTTTAAGAATTACAAATATTACCAGATGAATGGGACCTTTAAAAGTAAAAGTAGACTGTTATATATACACGTCAAACATAGTATAAAGCTATGATATACAGATATAGTATAAACCTCATAGCTCAAAAGGCCTAATAAGGCTTAACTTTATATAAAACCTACTTTATCGTAAATATATAAACGTGGCGCCTTTAAAATAAAACTTGACTGTTTATATGTAAAAGATAGTATAAAGCTATGATATACAGATATAGTATAAACATCATAGCTCAAAAGGCCTAACGCTAAAGATAATATTATAAAACCTACTTTATCGTTAATATATAAAAGTGGCGCTATAACCTCTAGGTCTGAGGTAAGATTTGTGTAACCATTTCATTAAATTTTCTTAATAGCCAAGTAGATGACACATTTTTTGCTGGGTTTAAACCTACGACCTCAGGGATAAGAGTAGCGAGCTAGAGTAGTACACTGCTCCTTATCGTAAATATATGACTACTATTTTTATCATTCTGTGCACACTTAGCTAGGATTAAGTTTAAGCTTCATATAAATTTGTAGGTGGTATGAGGTTTTTATCTGTGACCAGTTGAGCTTATAATTCGCTATCAAGAATTTATTATCTAGATTGTAATCCCAGGGTAATATAAATAAAGATAACTTTATAACATTCCCTTCAAAGAAAACCGTCTGTGATATTTTAAGAAGCTTTAATTTCTATTTGAACTTTTTTAAATACTTAATAATTGAATTGATTCTATTTTTGAATACTCTAAACAACTTACGTCTGTGTAAAAATATTTTATTTATTTTAGCTCAAATAAAATAGTAATAATTTCTGCCAAAACTAGCCAGTGAATTTTTTTTACGGGACGCCCAAAAAGGGCAGACATCAAAGCCCATAGACACCCATTTTAATGGTGCATTGCCGGCCTTTGAGGGAAGACTATAAACTCTCATTATTACTCTTTCTTTAAACAATTGAAGGTCGTTATCTCCCAGGGACTAACCCCACCGGGAGTCGATTCCACAGTTTGCTAGTTGGCAAAAGAAAGTCTAGGGATACGGACCGTATCCCTAGACTTTCTTTCCATGACTGGAAGACTTCCAGCCATTAAGGTGATGTTACATAGTTTTCCTTCACGATATATAAAAAAAATATAAATATGTACTTTTATTTAAATGTATGAATTGTTTTAAATAGTTTTGAAACTAAGGTTTTGTGAGCCTACCGCATGGATATATTATAATAAATGTATCCTATTGTTTAAACGCATCTTTCCGTGTTGTCTGTCACGCCCACAGAAACGAATGAAAACAGACAATTAAAAAACTCAAGCGCCCATGTTATTTAGGAATAATATTATTCGTTAAGGACCTCACACACACTTTAAGAATAATTTTGAATTTAGTTAAAAAAAGAAAAACATCTTTGTTTGATAAAATGAATAGTTTTGCTTGGGTCAATTTATTTTCCTATACAATAAATAAATAATGAATTAAAAATTTGACAAGTAAGAACTTAATAATAAAATAGAGGTATTTTTTAACTGTCCAGTTAGATAGTGTACCTACAATTCGTAAATGTTAATATAATACTACTTAACACTTTGAATCACACAATCACTATTTCTAAGCCAGTAGTATTATTTTACAGCATACATTATATTGTAGGATACATTGTATATTAGAGGCTAGCGACCCATCTCGGCTTCTCACGGGTGGACCTTTTTCTTTTAAATTTTTTGTAGATATTAATATTTTCTTTAATATTGTGGAACATTTTTTTATTCTATCATCAATTGTTTTCGCAGCGCATGCGATGAAATATATTTTATAGTCTTTTTTTTACACCTTGGGTAAACATTATTTCTGTTTTACTAGGGTACCTTATTTTTTCTTGCAATTAAATACCTATATTAATCAGTGTTAATGTAGCATTCAAATGGTGAAAGAATTCTTAAAATCTGTCCAGTACTTTTTGAGCCTATTTGTTTCACATACAAACTTTTCCTCTTTATAATATAAGTATAAATTTAGATAATATTTTTTTTTAGAATGTATGACGTTGCCTTAAACAGTTGGCGATCAGCTTCGTTCATGTTCACTCGCTTAATTGACTAAAATGATATAGCAAGTTTGTCTAAATATGCACATAATATTATAGCTCTTTTATTATGTAGATACCTTTGAGTAATGATTATGGGGGCAAATAATGACAATAATGTACTGAATAAACATTTATAAGACCTGATATCGCAAAAGTAGATTATTTATTATAGTTTACTAGAAAAGTAGGTCTACCGAGAGCACCTAGTAATTGTAGTCAACTCTCTATGGGTCATAAACCTTCCTGCGTTTTAACGTTTCTTTAAACTAATCCAGTCCGCCTGTGCCCGTTTTATGTTGTTTTTTTGTTGATGCTGTTTTTTTATTTATGGAAAGAAAAATCAGTGTACAGCCGTAGTACGAACTTACCACTTAGCTATCCTTTAATAAAGCTCCCCTCGTATGACGCAAAATCTAGGTAATCTCTACACATATTTAATGATTTGATAATATGCAAAATCTATGAGATATCGATATGTCATCTCTCAGCATTATTTGACAGAAGCAACTCACAAACAGAAACCAAAATCACTTTAACTAAAAAAAATACTATTGCTAATAACTTAAATTAATACTTGGATGTGCTAATAACTTAAACTCAGATTTAAGTTATTAGCACATCCGCAGTGATTAAAAAGCTTTTGGAGACTTCAGAACTTTATCCTTATATACCTTCGTGGACCATACTGTATCAAACACCCAGTTCCGCAACCCTATTTTTACGCAAAATTAACGCATGAATAATATAAACGTAATATGAACTCTTGGCATATAAAATGCTTCATTTCCGAGATAATATTCGTTAAAAGTTTCATAAAAAGAATCCATTACGCATAATGCCACTTCCGGTTCCGCAAATCGTCTAAATTCCAATGTGACCCTCAAAGTTTGGGGTAGGATGATCATAATTTATGAAAAACTTCACAAAGACGCTGGAAATTAATTAAAGCCTTATTCAATTCTTTTTCTAAGAGTTTTTATTAATTAAAGAGGGTGCATTGACTAATCGCTACCGGCAAGATCGGGCGATAGCCAGGGTGACCATCAATTTTACTTTTACGGGTGAATAATTTTTCAATTTATTCAAAGAGCTTTATTATCTTTGGTTGTGAATGAAGTCGGGAAGCATTAAGCTTTAAACGGCACAGTTTTTCCTTTTATCTTTTGGTTGTATATGATCTATGAAAATGATTGTAGCCAATAATAAATAATATGTAAGGATCGAAGGATACCTAATGAAGCACCACACGTTTATGGTAAAACAATCACACTATAGATTTTACTAATGTATGAAAATATATTTTAGGTAGGTATAAAGGTATTTTCATGGTAGTATAGCTTGTACCGATTTGAAATGACTTACAAATAATTACCTCGCATTGGTCCTTTATCTACGAACATAGTTTAGTTATATTATGTAGTCATTGTATATTTTCTTCGATGGAAGGCTGGTGAGCTGTTACCACATAACTTATGTGGTCATGTTATATGAACCTCACAAAGATAGTGAATACCAGCAGCATGTAAATCTGTAAAATGCATATGTGAAGAGGCAAATTCAATTTTTTTATTCAATAACAAGTCACAGTTTTAACAGATATTGGACTTAGTTCAGGGCTTAGTCTAGGAAGACCTGTACAATGTACATCAGGGTACTCCGCTCTTCCAATGGTATAACGAAATAGTTAATTACTAAACTAAGCGTACAGGTTCACATGGTCTAGATTTACAAGGTTTTTTTTTAATGGCTCTGGCACGATTTGTGCATTAGCCAGCGTCAAGTATAAGATTTTTATAATTCATGCTTTTTGCCTTAGAAATTCAACCATGTCCTCAATGTACGGTTTAGGCACTCGCCCGGTACCGCACAACCCTCCCAAAGGCCGAGAACAAATTTAAATTAAATTAAAACTTGCCCTCGAACCGGGAATCGAACTCGGTACCCCTCACGTAGCTGCCACTTAATATGACCGCTAGGCTATGAGGCCCCCGATTTACAGGTTTACATTAAACATAAACTATACATTCCAAATTTAAACTTTTTATCCATTCCATCGAGTTCATTGATCGATATCATTAGAATGGAAGTTAAATCTTTACCTCGATGACGGATGCTTCGAATTGGGACATGACAAATGGTCCTTCCGTCCCCGGGGACCATGTTTGATCTTATCTGTTTTTATGAAAGTCTTATCTTTGACCGTTGGGATTTAAGAAATATTGGAGTTATGCGTCGAACTTGATATGTTAGGGATAAATCATTTTGTATGGTATTTGTTTTGTTTTGCTTGGTATATTTTGTGATGCTCATTCCTTTCATAATTTTTACTGGCGCAGGGACTAGACCTATCTTATAAAACTAAAAATAGATTATAAAAAATCCTTTAATTTCTTACAAAAATAAAAATATAACTAGTATAAAAAAAAATTAGTACATACATATAATATAAATTAAATTATGAGTTACTTCATAGGTATAGGCCTCCGCCATGAATACCATTTTACCATAAGCCACCAGTAATAGCCAGCAGTTGCGGTCGCATATAAGAAATATGATATAATTAATTAATTGTTATATCTTAAATGTTACAATGACAACTATTGATAAATTTCTCGCAAAATTGTATTGACAATAAAAATAAACTGTCAATCACATGACACTCACAAAAACGATTGTCGAAATTGTTACGAATAATTTATAATATGTTTATTTCAAAGTGATTATCTGAATAGAATTCCCCTAACCATTAAGGTAATTGGAACGATTTTCATTCGGCTGAAACCATACGTCTAAAACTGTCACGCACGGCGTAAGTCTGCGCCTTTTTAAAATTTTTCACACATATGTGAGTTTCCAAAAGTCCTAGAGAATTTGTCTGTTAATTAATTTCATGTTGACCCAGTAAGACGTACACAGATTCGAACAGTACTTATTGTTATATCAGTGCTATGTAATGATGCATTCGCTATGAAATTAAGCGAATGATTTGAGGAAGCATAGAGCAGATGTTTAGCATTCGACTAAACTTGAAATATTCACTTCTAAAAGAAATTGGTCCAATTATTAATAACAGCTATAATTATTAACTTCTATATAAGTGCGATTCTAACTTCAGCGGTAAGAACATTGCTAACGTTGTCTATAATTCGAATTTAGAATTTCGAGTTATTAACAACAAAATGTTATTAACTGAGCTACACAATTCTAAATCAATATAAACTGTTAATAAAATTGTTTGTACCCACTTGACAATAATGACAGATGTGTTTTATTATGATACAGCTGTTATGATAATATCGAAATGAAAACAAAAATTACATTGTATAATGGGTGATAATAAAACATATACAAGGGGCGATTTCATGTCAAATATTGGTCTGGCACAATTGGTAGGGCTGTTTTAAATGAATATTATAGATCTTAATACAACGCAATAGTGCTATTTTAGTTACATTTTGTAAAACGCTGTTAATAGCAACAATAAATTTTCATGCGCCGTTTTAATCTAATCGGAAGAATATCGTTCGAATATTTATTTTAAAAACGCACACTAACAAAACACACACAGACACTTACAAAAAACGCAATACATGTGCACCAATGAAAAGTCTGCACAACATCTAAAGGGAAACATTACATTACGACCATAAACGATTAAAGCCGGTTGCAGATCGAAAACTAAGCTATGCCAAGGCTAAACTAAGCTATGCCAAGCAAGCTAGGCTAAGCTAAGCTAGAAATAAATAGCGTGCAGACCAACAACTAAGCAAAATCTCAGTCAGTACGGCGAAGGATGTGCAAAGGGTGTGCGGAGTAGCGGGAGGGGCTTAGCTTAGCTCGTGTAGCTGCGCATCGGCATACACAACTAACTTAGCTTCGCATATTTTAGTTAGCTCACATAGCTTAGTTCGCATAGTTTGCAGTCTGCACACAAGTATGTAAAACTGCGTCAGCTATGCGAGCTAAGCTAAACTAACTTAGCTTAGCTCTTGGTCTGCAACCCGTATAAGAAATATACAATTTCCTTTTCTTCGTAATGTTCTTTGTAATCCTAGAGTTACTAGAACTAAAAGTCTATACGTACCTATGGCTCGCTTATCTGCTACCTTACAGGAATAGGCTATCTCGCTCTTACAACATAATTACATTGATATTTGTATTATAAATTTTACAAGAATCTTTATACTTACCGTAACTTTGTGTATCACGTCTTAATGAGGTTTAAGTTCCTATTTAGTTTAAGTTTTTTTTGTGTTTGCTTGTGTAATTTTTTCCTCGCTAGAAATTTTCATGTTCAAATATAATCAATGTGTTGTTTTGAATATTTTAAGCATACCTGTTGTTTTAAGATTTAATAAATAAAAAACAAATATGCAATTTAAACATTTAATATTTTTCTTCTTTACAATTGTTATTGGTTACGGAATAATGACTGCAACAACTTACCCCTGAAGATATGAAGACTGTCATAAAATAGATCAGCCTGTTCTATTAATAGGTATTATCTAAAGGGTATTTCAACAAGAAGTTTGTTTTTCAATTGTGGCAACACCGAGAACGTGATAGTTTTGACATTTAGTTTTTGGCGGTATTCGTAGCAGGTGCTTTGGCAATTATTACAATGAATTCAATTTCGCTCGAAAATCGCATTAAAATAATTCAAATCCACTATAAAAATGGTGGTTCTGTTAAAGTTACATTTCGTAAAATTCGTGATATTTTCGGCCAGCATAATCGTCCTTCTGAGACCGCTGTTAAGAATTTGGTCGCGAAATTTGAGTCGACAGGCTCGGTACAAAATGTGCCAACACCAACACGTGTTCGACCGGGTCGTTCAACAGAAAACATCGCCGCCGTGAGCCACAGTGTTGAAGAAGATCAAAATTTGTCAATTTCACGACGTTCTCAACAATTGGGGTTATCCAAAAGCACAACATGGCGAATTTTGCGAAAGGATTTGGCTTTGAAGCCTTACAAGATTCAACTGGTGCAGGAATTAAAGCTGATCGACCATTCAAATCGCCGCAGATTCGCTCAGTTCATTCAGGAACAACCTGCTGGTTTTTCTGAAAAAATCATTTTTTCAGACGAAGCCCATTTTCATTTGTCAGGGTACGTCAACAAGCAAAATTGTCGCATTTGGGCTTCTGAAAATCCTAAAGCAATTATTGAGAAGGCTTTGCATACTCAACGTGTTACTGTGTGGTGCACTATGTGGTCTGGAGGCGTGATTGGGCCGTTTTTTTTCGAAGATGAGGCTGGAAATGCGGTAACAGTCAATGGATCACGGTATCGCGAGATGTTAACCACTAAATTTTGGCCTATTATTGATGACATGGATATCACTGAAATGTGGTTTCAACAGGACGGTGCCACATGTCACACAGCCAATGAAACGATCAATTTATTGCAAACCAATATTCCCGAGCGCATAATTTCGCGAAATTCAGCTGTTAAGTGGCCAGCCAGATCGTGTGATTTAACACCACTGGATTATTTTTTGTGGGGCTATGTTAAAGACAGAGTCTATACGGAGCCAATCGAATCGATTGCAGCCTTAAAACTCAAAATCCGTGATGTCATTAACGAAATAGACCCTCCATTTTGCCAAAAAGTGATTAAAAATTTTGATGAAAGAATCAACATCTGTCAGCGTGGTCGTGGTGGACATTTGCCAGATATCATTTTTCATTCATAATTGCCAAACTTTTCTCTTTGTAATACAATAAAAATTTTATTCATTTTCCTCTAAATTCTTTATTTTATTTTGTTTTAGAAAACAAAGTTCTTGTTGAAAAACCCTTTATTTGTTATTACCTATTTGTGTAGGGAATCATTTGAATGCGTTTGAACTGTTTATTCATACCGAAATAATTATGTTTTTCAAACAAATATATAAATAACATTATATTATAATTACTCCCTACCATTTTCCACAAGAGAAGCATTTCCACGCCACGAACAGCGCTTTTCTTAATTATCACATGAAATTGTAATTATAAGCACATTTCCAGTATAATGGCGAAATTACTTGAATACAGAATAATTATATTCAGCAGATGTTTTTGGACGATGTGTTAAAATATATTATAAATCAATTTTTGTTTCACATACTGGCATATCGAATTCCATGAACATATAATAATATTGCTTTAATCAATATAAATATTGGTGAGGTGAGTCATATTTTGTGTCAATGTGTGTTTTTATGCTTGAAATATTTGTTATCATGAATATTTTGTGAGAGCCGCACAAACGAGATCTTTAGTTAACCAGTATTAAGGGTCACTTTATTAATACGTCCTAAGCTATAGTAAGTTTAACAAATGTTTCTTTTAATAAACACGTCTTACATAAGTTATCTAAAGTACATAAAAAACACCCAATGTTACACAAAAATATAATTATTTCTAATAAAAGCCACCGCCCGGCCCGTCAATCATATAACGCCACGTAATAAAGCAATTTTCAACCCCTCAAAAGCCCCTAAAAAATGACCCATTGTATTGGTTGCGTGTGAAACTTCCAAAAAAATAATAATATAGAAGAGAGACAATTATTGCCGTATGGCGTGCTTGGTAGAATTCACTTTGGTGTGAAAATGGCAACTTTTTACGAATTTTGATTAACGAACGAAGTAATTTATTTTTGGACTTAAATTGAGGTATTTAAAAGAAGGTTGTATAAAACTTTCAAAAACTCGTGATTTGTGGAATCCCAAGAAGATACGACCTGTATTTTTCTTAGAAAATCCTATCTAAAAGGCCGATTCCTGCACGCTAGTACGTTACTAAAAAAAGTATTATTTTTCACGGGTATATACCTACTAAAAAAAAACCCTGCTTAAATTAATATATATACAAACTGAATGTAATGTGCCATATGTGTGTTGACCTAGTGGCTTCAGCGTGCGACTCTCATATCTGAGGTTCGATCCCCGGCTGTGCAATGGACTTTCTATGTGCGCATTTAACATTTGCTCGAACAGTGAAGGAAAACATCGTGAGGAAACCGACATATGTCTTAGGCCAAAAAGTCGACGGCGTGAATCAGGCACTAGAGGCTAATCACCTACCTACTTGAATATTAGATTTAAAAATGATCATGAAACAGATTCAGAAATTTGAGGCCAAGACCTAAAGAGGTTGTAGCGCCACTGATTTATTTTATTAATGTGTCGTATCACGTATGTAGTCTATACTAAACGAATTGTATACAAACAAAAAATATTTTTTATTTGATTACGCAGTAATGAAATTCTTCATTACATTTCTAATTTACATAACTGGCACGTCCATGCAAATAAATATTAAGCATACTAAAAAAAATATTTGTATTTTTCAGAAGATTGACGCGTACAACCATAGCGGGCCTTCACTACAGACTTCAGCAGTGATCGCTCTTTGCTCCATAGTCCTCGTTCTTGGGATATTCATAGGAGCCATCCTTGTTTGGAAGTAAGTAGCTTTTACCTTAATAGTGTACCAAAATAGTGATAGCTATTTTATACCAGATACCGTTAAACATTTCGTCACATGTGCCATGCCTACAATAAAATACAGATGAAATATAATGCAATGAAATAATTCAGAATGGAAGTCTGTTATACCAAATATTCCTAATGTCACGCATCGAAATATTACAACACAATTTCTCTAACAAAGAGTTTCTATTTTTAATTTTTTGTAAACGAATTCGTTCAAAACGTGGCTAGGTAAAATATTTTGAATTTCGATCAAAACTGAGCCACTCATACGTGATTTGAATCCCATTCTTTTTATATGAAATTTATGTTCACGCCGTCATGTGATTTCCCGTTTTCATCTAAGAAATTTCGCCCGTAACTGTATTCATATAAGCCCCACTACGGGGGAACGTAATAGGTCTTAAAACCGTCAACACTCGGAGGCAATGGCTCGAAAGTTGATTAGAGTAGCTGTCACCTATACGAGATTTAATCTTTTTGAGTATGTGGTATGCATGTGAAGAGTATAAGCGATTTTGTCTTTGCAACAATATTCTTGATAAAGGCTGGTCTTCCTGGACCAGCATGTAATCATTATGCATGTTATCATTTTATTAATTTCCTAATTACAATTACGGTAATGTACATTCGGTAATTAAAATTACGGTAATATACGTTTGGTAATTAACATTACGATAATATAAATTTTGTAATTACAATTACGGTAATATACATTCGGTAATTTCAATTACGGTAATATAAGTATAGTTTGTTATTGCCCATGTAATTGGAATGCATAGGAACTGAAAACCCATAATTTTAATTAAATATCCTATCTGTAAACTGTATACCTACTATATTTTTTTTACACATACGCTATTTGATGACAAATTATCTCGTTAGTAAATATATTATATTAGAGGTCAACGTTAATTGATGATATCGCTTCATCGCGTTTCCTAAACCAAACAACTTAAAGTTAATTATACGTTTCACAGTCACAATACGCACGTCTTCGAGTTAGAAACTATTTGACAGTTGAATATAGAAACACTTGACATTATACTATTTAAAACTAATATTAGTTTAATTAGGTGTCAGTGTAGTAATCAGCTTGTCTGCCTTTTATTTTGGTTTGTGTTTGTAATAATACGGTCGGTTAATACATATGCTAATATATAAATTAAGAAAGACTACTTCAAAACTACCGAAGGAAGAGTGTAATATTTTTTCTAAATCTTTGGTAACGTAGGTACAGGTATCTTTTACTGGCGGGCTGTCCTTACGTCACTTTTGCACGTTACATTTTTTTTTAATTGGAAATAAATATAGCGGGAGGGCTATCCCTCAACCTAGAGATAATGTAGCATTCTAAATTTATTTTCGATATCAGTCAGAATAATTTAATATTTCAATACCTAAAGATGCGTGTGAACGTATCAAAAATGATACTTTAGACTCTCGACGAAAACAATACGATTTAAAGCTTGACATCATCTCAAATAAATACTTTTATTCTCACTTTTAGAAAAGTTGCACTTACATGTTCCTGCAGTACCTACCTACATACCCTCACTTTCACACTACACAACAAATCCGAAATAGGTTTTACCTAGTTAAATGTATTTAATAATTTTATAGCGTTGTTCCTTTTGTAAACGTTTGATCTTTTTGTATATCTTATGTATTCCATCTTTAGTATAATTGTATTTTTTTAATATAATTTATGATAGCTGTAGGATTACGAAATAAATAAATAATCTAAGAATATTCTAATCTATTTATAACTGTTGTTTGAAATAATTTGATCGCTTTTACTGTCTAAATATTTGCTTGAACTTCGAAACTATAAGTAAACTCGACTATTAACGTTCAAGTTATTTCAAAACAATATGGCGCCATATTGCGTTGTTTATTATTCATAAATCATTTCTTGTCAATCGCTAAGCTGGGGAGTTGCTTCCTGTTCGGAGTTGAAACTGAAGTGAACTGATAAATGAAACTTTAAAATCGTTCATCCATCTTGTAATCACTACGAACTCTTTAGACTGAGAATTAAATTGTGAAGAAACTAATATTTATTTGTTAGATTTTTATATACACTAGTTGACCCGGTGAACTTATCACCTACATATACGTATATATAAAATTCTCGTGTCACAGTTTTCGTTGCCATACTCCTCCGAAACGGCTCTACCAGTTCTCATGAAATTTAGTGTGCTTATTGGGTATGTCTGAGAATCGGACAACATCTATTTTTCATACCCCTAAATGTTAAGGGTAGTCCACCCCTAAATATTTTTAGATAGTTTTTTCCGTTTTTATCTTTTTATGTTACAACATTAAAAAATACATACAACCCCTAACTTTCACCCCTCTACGATCAACCCCTATTTTTATTATAAATGGCAGAACGACGTTTGCCGGATCAGCTAGTACCTATACGTATATATATTTGTGTCAAAACTTAATATTTACGTACAAACAAACACAAACTTCTAAAGGCATCTGATCTCTGGAAATGATAACCAAGTGACATTTTTTTATTTCTAAAAAGACAAAAGACATCAGCTAGTTTTTATTGGAAAAATTCAATTGTCGTTTGTAGTATTTTTTATATTTCCTATCGTATATCTTCCCTCAACTTCCACAAATATTTCAAGATCATGATTAGCTAAATCGGTCAGACGATTAAATATTATGTACACAGATCACAGGTTTGAGCATTTAAATAACTTAGGACAATCAATCAGAAGGTTTTATATTATAATGTGTATGTACAGAAGGCCCTATAGGTAGGTGAACGTCGTCTTCCTATACCTACCCGTTTTTGTTTGTTTAGGTGTGACAGCATAACAAACTTTATACTTCTAGTTACATTTTACGACTAAGGTAATCATGTTGATGGATTTTCAATTCTTTTCGAGGAATACATTTAAATTCGTGGTTTCTCATCTCATGGGCACTATCTTATTCTAAAAAAAAAACAATGGCCTACGCTATCGCTACATCCTTTTTAGGTCTAGTTCTCAGATTCCTGTATCTGTTTCATGATCATTTAACCTACGCCCTCAGGGATGATAGTCGCACGCTGAAGCCACACTATTCTGCATTTATTCCCATATAAGATCCCAAAGGACCTCGCTTAGCTTTATTTGTAATACCTTGCAATCGTTAATTATCAAATTCTGATTAATATCTTTACTATGAATCCCTTATCCCATCCGAATTTAATTTGTATTAAATATATCAAGTTAGCTAGTGATAGGATCTATCGTGCTCACAAATAATTTTGATACTTCCGAATTGAATTTGCCATAGGATATCTTAGTGACCAATACGTTTTACAAATTTTGTTGTAAAGCACAAAATTAGTTTCACGTTAAAATAATGTTGTGTGAACTCGTAAAATCCACTTTGAACTTCAACATAAAATAAGGCCAATTTTCCCCCTAACAATATGAACACGTACGAAAATAATTCTATCCAATAGTTACTTCGATGCGTGACTAATTATGCCAAAATTACACTCTACTCGCCGCCATGGCGCGATTGGTTGATATCAAAATGGCGGACCAATCGCGAGCGAGGGCGTTGCGTCTGCGCATGTTTGAAGTATGAATATTCAGACTTCACTGTCAGTCAACCACCTGTCTAGCAGATGTATTTTGATACTAGGTGGGATTTCGATGTTATAGTGTGATTGTTCTGTGATTGTTGTAGATCTTATGTACTGATATGTCAAAATTTTAACATCATGGGTTGCGTGCCGTTTATATAAAAATCATAATTAGAGGAGCATGAAGTAATGATTGTAGCTCCTTACAATCACTTTGTAAAAAAACTTTTTGAAAATGACAGGTGTTATTGCAAGATCTTCTCTTTCTACGCCCTTGATTTGGGAATATTAAGATTTCTTTATTGACGTTCGTAATATTACATTGTGTTACCTGTATGAATAATTATTTTAAATCAAAGCAGGTAAAAATAAATGTTAACCATGGATATCAATTGTGGTATTTCTGCCAAGGTTTTCTGCCGTTTAGTTATAATACTAATTTGGTTGGGTTAACGGTCATCTCACATGAAGCCGTTAGCCGATCCTATCCATTGATTTGTCTGCCCACCAAGGAAATATTTTCATATATACCTGATATTATCATCACGCCTTATTATTGAAAGCTCTTATATTCTATTTACTATACACAAGACTTCATTACTTACACTGCTAACTTTTACTAATATTATTATTATTTTTTCTACTAAGTATTATTATCTTCCTTTCCTTTCTTTACTTTGCGACTGAGGCACAAACTAGCTGCTGTGGTCTCTGGCAGAATGACCAGCGCTGTGGAACATTCTGCTCCTCAGCATAATGCTGAGCCAGGGCCAATTACAACCACAGCACACACGCGTAGCACACTTGAAACGAACCGAATGGTATTTTTTTTATTAAATTTTTTCTTTGATTTTTGTTATTTTGTGTGTTCATGTGTGTGTGTTTTTGTTTGTAATAAATGTTATGTCTATGTCTCTGATTCTATGGCCACTAGCTTCGTTTACTCTGTTCTAGTTTCCAGCTGTCAACACTTTATTTAATTACTCCTAATAGAAAGCATTTGAGACACAGTAGAACATGCTATATGTTCCCCGTTTAAGAGGTCTTCGAGTCCTTTATGTAATTTTTTTACCGTTATTTACTTGTCAAAACCGTTTAATACAATAGAGCTATTCAAAATTAGTACTATGCTATTTATTCTGTACACTCGCTGCAATGAGAATTATGATAAAAATTAAATAAAATTATGTATGGTACATTTTATCGTGAACTCATAAATTCGAAATTAAAAAGTGCTTTTTAAGTATTTGACAAAAACTTATAAGAGTTTTTCACTTCTAAGCCCGCATAGCTCTCAAGTTGAACGTTGGGGGTCCTTACAATGGTCTATTTAAATACCTTTTGTCTTAGTAAGAGGTACTCGGTTACGTTAGACCTCCAGGTGAGGTTTTTAACCCGTACTTTAGGGTACTTGGACTTTTTCGTTAGCAATTTGATAAGAACGTTAATAGGTTTTGGTTTAAAAATGTAAAAAATATTATAACTTACAAAATGAGTTAGAATAAACTAAAGTTTTGAATAATTTTTTCCGTTTATCTACATACAGACTTAATTTTATATATGATATACTTACCTTAGACATAAGCATGTATATTCTGCCTTCAAATACTTTATAGTAGGGTTTTTGTCTATCTTTTATATATATATGTTATCCACCTATATGCTAATAATTTAACATAACATCATTACGCAATCGTGCACTTACATTGTTTGCTTTGCTCTCCTTTTAATACAATTGTTTTAATTATACTATATTATTCCAACGAAATGTAAATAAATAAAATAATTCTTTACGAATTGAATGTACTAAATTGCATCAGCCTGCTTTGGATTTATCTAAGCGATTGATCTAATGCTAATAAAACAGTGGCTCCTCTTGTTATTTGGCCATACAAGCCGCCTACGTCTAACATTTGAAATTAAGCTTAGCATTGTCTTGCTATTACACTTATGTTCGTTAGGGACAATCTACATACAATAAGCTATTTGCATGATATCTCAATTCGCTGCAATCATTTGAATACGCTATTACATTTCACGCATGGATACATATGAAAATGGAGCATATGCTTTATGTAACTAAAGTATTTATTAAAATAATAATATAGTTGTGACCAATAGAGTACCGAGAGTTTTTTACGCCGGCTTTTTCTCTCGGCCTACCTACACCCTCTGTCTTCTTTGCCGATGAGTAGGGATACCTACAAATTCAAATTAAATGACGTGGAATAAGTGATACATGTATCTTATGTTCCATAATAAACCAATTTTTTTTTAATGACCTCCCTAGAAAGGATTGTTTCTTGATTAGGGGTAAGTGAAAGGATGAAACTTAGTGTGTCAATACAAATAGTTAATACAGAATTGTATATATTTAATTATAAAGCTGGCATGGCAGAAAATAATTAACGGCTTAAACATGGCCTCCAACTTTGATTTTGTTCCTTTTGGAGTGTGCACAGGCGCTAATTAAAGATTTAAGTTGGCACCTGGTAGATAGAACCGGTGACCCCAGAGCTGGTGCTTTCCTCGCTCAACGAATAAGTATCGCAATACAGCGAGGAAATGCTGCCAGCATTAAAAGTATCTACACTCCCACTAGGACCAAACTTTTTAAAATTGTTTTAATTTGCTAATTATCATTTTTTTTTTCATTAATACAAGTACTATGGAGGTAAAGAATATTGTATTACGAGTATATAAACCACAACGACTCTTATAAAGTAAAAGTAATGAATTCATGACACACAAGTAGTATAAGTTAAAAGCAATGCCAAAAGTGACATATTTCATAACCTTGACATGTCAGCTTTTACTATATATTTAAATACGTCTAGTAAAAAAAATAAAAAAAGGTAGAAGATGAACAATAAAAGAAGATTTTGTTAAAACAGTCACAAAATTATTATATAAATTTTAATAACTAAAAGCTTTCTGTTTACCTAAAATTAAATGAATTAGTGTATTTCAAAGGGTGCTAACAACATACCTATAGAACTGCATTAACAGTAACACAATGTTCCATGTTGGTATGTACTATAAAGGTAGGCTAAGTAAAATCACAGTAAGGAGAAACGTAGTTCAAACTAAGTTAATAATGGGTTTACCACTCTTGTTTATCAATATTAAATAATGTCATACAACTTAAACAAGTTGTTTAGGGTAATGTTTTGATTAAGATATTGCCCGACTCATAAATCTTAGGTATTATTCACTCTCAAGTTCGCAATCTAATTCCAAGCAATTCCCTGCTTTGATTTATGTTCGAATAAGTTGAGATTAGTTTCAATTTAAGTTTAAGCTTTCGTCTATTTACGATAATCAAGAAATGCATCTTATCTTTCTTCGAAGTGAAGTTTACGAAAAGTTATTCTATAGGAAGCTCTAATTGGATTTGTAAATACAATTTTATTACTGTTTTTGTCCTTTTTGTTTACGAAAGCCTTTTTTTTAACTAAAACATTTGACACATATGTACAAACTAAACCTTAATGTCCTCTTTTAACATTAACTACTTACAAACGTATAGTGTTCTTCATTAGTATAATAATATTTAATTTATGGTCCTCTATCCTATTCATTTTCCTAATATTTTTTGATAAATAAATGTTCATTCAATTTGGCTAAAAAGGAATCTGGTTGCTATATTATATGTATTCCATTACGTATTAAATTGTCTTCGTTAATTATTTCAGAATCGTTGATTTTGGCGATACATCAGTATTGTCTTGGAATTATTGCTACTATTGAAATACTCATACGACTTTTATTATTCCGGTCTTAACTAGATAAATCCAGCTAAATAACAATAATCTCTAAGGAGTGTAATTCTTGAATTAAAAAAAACTTAATTAAGATAAAATGCTTCGCAATGTTACGAAAAAGTTTTAGAAACTTATTTCCAACCGGAAAACGTTGGAAAATAACGAAATTATAATGTATTGCAAGTAAATTGGAAAGTGAAGCTCTAAAAGGCGAGTTAGGAACTTGGATATGCCAATTCTATTCAGAAACTTTACAGACGAAGACAAGTTTTATATTCTGCTAGCTTTCCGTAGGGAAAGCATTATATTTATAGGGTTGAATTTCTGTTTATTTTGAAATTTACATTGGAAGGATTTCTGAACTATTTCGAATCATTGTACAGAATAAGTCATAAGTCAAAAAAAAGGGTGCGTGTACTTATGTACGCGAGTAAGAAGTTATACTTCTTTGGCATTATTAAAAATAGTTTTTGATTGCATGCAAATAATTAATTACAATTAAATAATCAAAGACTGGAAAAGGAGTCATTATATTCAATAAAGTTCAGTTTACATTTGAAAAATTAAATAAATAAATATTTATTATTATTCTCTTACATTGAGTGTAACATAAATTCTATTATTATTCGAATGTTGTTTTTAAATTATATCCAATGCCGTAGCATCTTCCGTGGGCAACTTCATTCTGTTAATTTTGTGTCACGGTGCGCGCGCATCGTAAAATTTCACTCTCATCAATTTTTCATAACGCGCCTACAGAAGTATAACTTCAAAAATATTTTAACTGGAAACCATTTTTATTTAATACGTGAAATATTTTCCAAACAATTTTTAGAACATTATTCACGTATATAGATCAGTGTTGGTTCGCTGAACACAAGTACTCTCAGGTAATGGTCTGTTCTAAATTTAAGATTGATCATGTATCCGGTATGCATGGTATAAAATATTTAGTAATACCAAAATTTAACCAACAAAAACTTTGAAACAATAATTTTATTTAACTCACAGTTTTAGAGTACATATTGTATTAGGCACACACTGTCACACAGCATTACATTTTACTATTTACACACAGATTAGAGGCTGGTCGATCTATATATATATACACACAGAGAAGATTACACGTGGAATTCTAATCCTCTTTGAGATTTTAAAGTTGGTTAAAAAACTTTTCTTTCTTGATTCTGCATAAGTTACATCGTTCGACGGTGGAATATTTTACTTTTTTATGTTTTTAATATTATTATTTTTTCTGATTTAAGTGACAGGTATGTTTTTAATGAAAATAATTCTTTACACCTATATATATAGTACCTAATTATTAATGACTAAACAACGTATATGAAAATTCTGATTATAAATAAGGTAAATGGAAATTATAGGAAATTCATTAAAACGAAACATGTCGGTCAACAAATACAATAAAGTGTCGCCTTTCAATTATAAATTCGTATCCGGGTAAACGGTTAAACCAATTTCAACAGGATTTAACCGGCTCTTAAATTATGCTCGAGTTTGGTAAACTACTTTTACTTAATAGTTTAGGGATTGTTTAGACAGTCATAACTTGATATCTTTAGTACATAATTGTGACAGGGGTGAAAATACTTTGTTGAAGATCTTAGTTTAAATTGATTTAAACCTTTATTTGTCCACTAATACATAAAAGGTATATTCTGATATTTCGTCAAAACTACTATAGAAGCAGAAATAGAACATATTATCGTCAGAACTTTAATGTTTTACATATTTTTGTACGGATGAATGTCTTTGTCAATTTGACTGGATAAGACAGAAGCATTGGAGATGTGGTGTTGGGGGAGATTGTTGCGAATACCATGGACAAATACCATGGGAAATTAGATGGCAAAATGAACCAGAAAGTCCATTCTTCAAGTACCTTACTTTATCTTACCAAGTAACTATCACCACAAGACTGTCAACTATTTACAAACAGATGCTAAGCTTTGGCGATATATACAGGAGAAAACAGAATAGCATCGACAAGCTGGTAATGGTACGGATTACCTACTACCCGTTGGTCTGACCGAAACACCACTATGGTTCCCAATGTCCCTAATGCACTGAGACAAGCTGAGGATAGAATGGTATGGAAAAACTATGAAGAAAAGACTATAGAAAACTATTCGTAGTTATAACGACGGGTACAACCAACACGTTACTCAGAATCTTCAAATAGCGACCCCGGCTTGATTGAAATTTTGTACCGCGCTTAATATTTTGACTTCAGCGCTATAAATATTGAAATAACGAAATCGAAATTGGGCGAAAACAATCGCTATCACTATTAGAGTTTTCGTAAACCATATTTTAACACAAATCTGGTTCTGAAGTGATATTTCTATACCACAAAAGCAATATTCGTGTGTTTAAATGCAGCATACTTGTATTTAAAGGATATTAAGCTAACACAGGAAATGCCTATCCCCTACAGAGCCTTTGTAGGAAATCCAATGATAGAGTACGGGTGAAATAATACCTTCAAAGCAACACTAATAGCCCGACTCGGCTTGCAACTTCCACAGAGAAATATACTGATGTACTGCAATTCATGTATACAATACGCCAGTATAGAATTAAATACTAATTGGATTATTGGATATTTTTAATTTTCAATTACTTACTAATCTAAATTGCTACGACATTTTGGAAGAGTTTACTGTGTTACTAAAAATAAATATAATAATATTAATAAATAATTTAATCCTAGTATTTTAATAATAACATTAACAATAGTTAATGTTAATACAACTGGCCACAGATTTTGCTTGCTATGAAACCTCCCCTCTTCATATCAGTTTGTATCGGCGATTTTTGGACGAGTTTCATTTTTTTTTCTCAAAGAAATCATCTCGCTGTTGATCTAAAGGGTCTTTACACCTCAGCTCGAGCTGTTTTGGTGAGCGTAGCTCGGCCTAAATAGGCGTTTTACCCGGGGCTAGCGCAAGGGCGTCTCCTGTGAGACTCGGACCTCGGCTTGGGCAGTCGCGGGGTGGTCAATCGCCTAAAGGGCAGGATGGAAGCTCACTGGAGTGAGCGAAGTACGCAGTAAAGGGTAGGGTAAAAAACCGCCTTTCCCGGTGAAGGCGGTTTTTTACCCTAATCTGATTTTGATTATTATTATTGGCTTTTAATTTATTGTTAGAATAAGTTTCCTTTTTAGTGTTAGTTATTACACGAGCTTAGTGTTTATAATCACATGATTACCCTTTAACCTTATGTTATTTGTAAATATTGCTTAATATTCGAGACAACCCAGCCAGTGCTTTCAAAGCAACGCCAGTAATCACAGCAGATTTCAACAGCGCAACGTAATTTAATCTCAGCCCTATTCTCACGTGGAGGTTTAGGCCTCGTTCAAAATGCCAGATTGATTACTGCTTTGTTTCCAATTCGTGCCTTTTGGGTGAGAACTAGTGTAATGACAAAGTCAAATCAAGTAACATTGTATTGTCAGGTGGTTTTTAAATAAATATTGCCCACTGGTCAGTAATAAAAAGGCCGGCAATGCACTTGCGAGCCTTATGGCAGTGCGAGTGTCCATGGGCGCTGGTATCACTTAACATTAGGATAACCTCCTGTCCCTTTGCCCCTGTTTTATATTTAAAAAATACTGTTGTGTGTTGAAACTGAGTTAGGCCATATGTAGTAAAAGGTTTTTGTTCTCTTTAGTTTAAATCAATCATTCTTTCATTATACACATTTGGGTTACGATTAAATTAAATTGAGACAAATTTATTCAATGACATTATACACGGAAAAATATAAATGTATAGTGATAAGATATTTAATTATTGTCTAAACTCTACAATATATATATATATATATACTAGCTGGCCTGGCGAATATCGTACCGCCTAACAGTCGATTCTTTTTTTTTAAATACTTATTTTGCTATTCGGGACACCGGTCTAGCTAGTAAGATAAAAAAAAAGAAAGTTGACAACACACACATTATTTCAAAAAATAAAAATTTACCTTCCGGGAACCCTCCACTAACACTTGAACTTTATGATATGGTATTAATTAATTAATTAGTAAGTTCAAATTGTCTTTAAATATTATTACGAATATTTTGTATGGGAATATAGAAAAGTGTGGTTTTTAGATTTTTTCAATCATTTTTTTTTAAATTTTTCTCTCCGTAAGAACCATTCTCGTACTTCAAGGAATATTATAAAAAAGGAATCAGACAAATTGGTCAAGCCGTTTTCATGTTATGTCGTAACAACGGAAAACGGGTTTCATTTTTATATATACAGATATATAATTATAACTAAAATCTAAGAGTAAACTAACTAATAACTTATAACTTCTGTTGATTTATCTACCAGCCTTAATATAGAGCTTTTCAACTTGAAAAACATTCTTGGGTCAAAATAAATTGTTTTGACTTATGAAATCGGAGCTTTAGGCGCCGGTTGAGACGTGATCACTCGCCTGTATTAATTAATATCTGTACCACCGTCTGTGGTGTACCGTATTATTATCACAACTATTGATGAAAATTGGAGTTGTCTTTGGCGAAATATTCTGTTTTAAGACTATTTAACAGTATGAAAAGTATTATCGAGAGTAGTATGTATATGGCGTTAAAAAGCGTTATAGAGTGAAATATCTAGTAAATAATATAAAAGAAAATAAATATAGTTTAAAAAAACTAAAAAACACGCTTTTAAAGCACATCTACTATATTTATTTTCCACTTTTTAGTCCTAGCAGCAATACGTGTTGTCTCAATTGAACCGTATTGCTTTGTGGACTTAAAAAAAATTCATTGTTTTTTTCGAGAACCTATGAAATTATTATATTGTCGCTGACTCTTTATAAGTGTACAAAGTTTGAATTAAATTTGTCCGTTTAAAGTGGGTCAAAATCGAATCCGAAGGAGTCGGTTACATACATACATACATAGAGGTGAAGCTAATATATAGCGTGTAATAAATAAAAATATTGATTCACATAGTCACGTGACACGAGTTTAATTTTGTGGGACACTGTTTTGATTGAAATCTAATAAATAATTAATAAGTAATAAAATCTTTACGGTTGTTTATACGTATAGTACGTCTGCTAGTGATACGCTATCTTGACTAAGGATTTCTAGGACTAAAAACATAATCAAAATATTAATCTATAAGTATTTACAGTCACCAATAAATAGCCTTAAATGGTTTTTAAAATCTTGTCAAACAGCCTATTGAAATAACAACTTGTTATAATACTTTCGGCAGTAACGTTGCCTCCCGTAACGCAATTTAACACATAAATAATTTAGAATTTGAATCAGTTGTTTTTGAGATAACGCGCTCAACGAAAACAGAGATTTCTTTGAATGAGTTACAATACTCCTTTAGCTATAGCTATATATACAGCTTAGCTAATAAAATCTCCTATTATAATTAAATAAAACTTTAGGGCAACCACAAACCTACATAATGTACTTCAGGGTACAAAACTATTTAAAAGCAGTCAACGCACGGCAAACTGGTACTGTACCTTTAATTGGCCATTTTGTTTAATATAATACGTATAAAAATAATCAACTGAAAAAGGTACCTTTTTGAAACTAAAAGTGCTATTCAAAAGCGTCACATCAGTAGCAATAAAAAGAAACGCCAATCAATCTCATCATCCGTCCTCTTGATTAGTGATGCACCACTTATCGAGTAACTTGATACCTGTCTATCGACAGTGCGATGTCGATAACGTCTCGAATGTTTGCATGTTTGTTTACACTTGATTAACCTCTTAACGGACGCAACAAATTGATCGTTATTTGTAACGATTTGATGCTTTTTTAACGCGTTTAATTTTTTACTTCGTAAGACTTATAATCAACGCGATTTTCTAAGAAAAATAAGGTAGTTTAATTTTATTTTTACTTTGTTACATAAAAAGAAATACAAATAACATAAATTAAAAAGGATGCAACGGACGTTCTTCACGCTAATAAGCGATCTCTGCCAGGCAACCCTAGTAAGAAACAAGCTAAAAAAATATATTAAGGGTAAAGTGCTTGCACTTTTTAAAGTGCAAAAGCAAATAACAAAAATAAAATTACAAGTAAAATTAAACTAACAATATTTTATAGAATAGAATTTTTTTTTGATATTACCCGACGAATATTCTTGCCGCCGCGCCGATCGTTTGATATGGCACAAAACCGAACTAGTATTTCGCCGGGCGTCAAATTATAGCCCCCAATATTTATTACCATGGATTACCATATATACCATTGAGTCATATATGAGACAAATATTGAAGTTTGTGGTACATAAATACCGATCTAGTAACTACGATGTAATAACAGTAAAAGTATACAATCAAAAGAATGTTAAAAGAATTTGTTATTGATTCGCTGTCACACCCACTATAAAAAACATAATCTATATCTATAAAATAAATGAGGAACTTTCAAATCAGATAAGTTGAAGCTCAGTGTGTGCCCATGTTGATTGTGTATTGAAAAATGTATGTTTTATCTTTAAAAATTAGATAATAGATAAGGAATCGACATTGGACTGATTCAAAAACAGGTCCAGTTGACGAAATGAAAGTTGTGGGACTTATTATAAAGTATTTTTATTTTATACATACATACTATTAAATTTAACATTTTTGTTTATCATAATTGTTATATATTTTAGAAAAGATAGCTAAAGATACTGTAGATAAATAAATAAATATAGCAAATACTACTTGTTGGTAATTATATTAAATAAAACTATACTCATATTGTTACAAGCTGAAGAGGTATGGTGAAAATATATTTTGTTTTGTTTTAGAACAACACCCTAAGACAAAAATAATGCCGGTTGTTCAGAATTCCAGAAGACAATTAAGAATTGATTTTAGAGTTACTTATTAATAACTTTGATGAGCAGAGTTGCTTAGTAGCTTCAGCGTGCGACTCTCATCTTGAGGTCTTAGGTTCGATCCTCGGCTGTGCACCAATGGACATTCTTTCTATGTGCGCATTTAACATTCGCTCGAAAGGTGAAGGAAAACATCGTGAGGAGACAGGCTTGCCTTAGACCCAAAAGTCGACAGCGTGGGTCAGGCACAGGCTTATCACCAACTTTCATAATAGATAAACAAATAATAATGAAACAGATTCAGATATCTGAGGCCCAGACCTAAAAAGTTTGTAGCGCCCTTGATTCATTTTTTAATTTTTTATTGGTAATGCCAAATTAATTTTTAAATGTTAAACCGAGTTTCGTATTTGAAATAGAGAGTTGTTTATTAAGTTTGTTATTATAAGATTTTCTACAAACGTAAATATAGTTAACAAGGTAGTGACATTTTTACTGCGCCGCGCCTTAGCTGTGGGTGGTCAACTCGTGCGCATCTAACTTCCGAACTTATCTCCCATATAAATACTGATGACGATTTGATAAGCATTCTCTTAGAGAGATTTAGATTGAGAAAACCATATTAATCTTTTAGTATCTAGTTTAGTTGTAAAGAAATGTTTAAAACGTTAATGTCAAAGTAATGTTTGTAATAAGTCAATTGTCATATATTAAAATGTATCGTGTGTCAAAATTATTACGTATACAAAAATTGTTACACTTTTGTCTTGACACACAATTTACATTTACATAATAATTATTGATGTGTACAATATACATTTTGTATGCGTAGGAGTTCAATGCGTGTGACATATTGTTTTAATCGTCCATTTGATGTCTGTAATAACTTTGAAATAGATATGTTTAATTTTACCTTTTTATTGCACGCCTCATTAGCGGAGCGTGAGGCAGTGCTCTACTCTCGACATGTCAAAAAACCCAGTCTTTCGAAACTTGAATGACTTTTTTCTCACTAATATAACACTTACAGGATAATATGAGTGCACTAAAATAGAGTTAAATAATCTATCAAGCACATATGGTATTTTTTATGAACAATTATTTTGCTTAACATAGTAAATAATAACATTAAAATCAATCATTCTTGGACGTCCGTCAGTCTGTGTTTATGGATCCATTTATGTGGCAGAGAAATTGGTCGAAAAATGTATCGTACCAGAATACATTTTTTCTTATTATATAAAGTTATACCCTGGGCTGATTCCTAGTTAATATTAGCGTTCTGTGTAGGTCGCCTACTGTTATGTCGTTTAATTATAATTTGTAAAAAACTAAAATACGACTGTGTATTTTCCTCACCTTAGAGTTATGGCGCCACTATATATTTTTCAATCATTCATTTATTTTTATTTTTTTTGTTATTTTGTTTTAAAAAAACTTGAGTTTTTGTTTTAGATTTTTTTTTGAAATGTGAATGACCGCTATGAGGCGTGCACTTTTGGATTTTCCAAACTATTTATTAACTTTGTTTTTTGTCTCCAGGCATAAAAGAAAAGTGACCAACCTCCTGCCATCGAAGTTTACAGCGCCGAGCCAAAGTTCCGGATCACAGAGAAGAGCACCGCCTCCTGCTCCTTTATACGAAGACCTACAAGACCTGCCTAGAAGACCGCCTTTGCCACAGAGACCCGAAATTGAACCACAATTAGAGGTATGTTCAGATTAGTAGTAGAATTAGTTTGTTAAAAATATGTCTTTTTAAACTTGAAAAAATCGTGTACGAGCGAGTTGAGTGATTAATTTAATAATTAATAGTAGATATTTAATAATTAATAGAAGATATTTTCTCAAATCAACAGATTCCACTAGAAAATAAGTTATTGAATTTTAATAATTTGCAGATGGTGGAAACAAAGAGGCCCAATTGTCAAGGAAGAGTTTTCGTTTGTGGTACCGGCGGTTCTTGGCGAAGTGGGAACCCGTGCAGCAATAATTGCAACGCACCAGTTTACGAAGAACTCCCTCACAGATCAGATGACTCAGTCCACAGTGATGATCATTTCGCTGAAGACGAACTAAGTCTGGTTGGTGACGTTCTTCCTTGCCGGACCTGCGCTAGACCACCACAATCTCTCCCCCATCGACCTCGACAGCAACGTCTTGATCGCCGACCAAAATCGCTGGAAAGACGACGAGCACATCGAATGCCCAGACATGTCCATCCACCGGACCCCTCAGAATTCCACGAAGGAGTTCTACTAGATGCCTTGCTAAGGCTATATCCTCAAGTGGGCACAGTGGGTGCCAGACCACCTGGTCCGATACCTATGAGCGCTGGCGGTGCTTGGCCTGGAGGTGAACTACCTGGAATTGCCTGCTGGAGAGGACCTAGGGCGTCTCCCAAGCCCCCCAGTGGAGATTCTTCCTTCGGGTCTGATTCAGGTTACAGCAATAACACATGTGGAACCTGTGGTACCAGGGCCTCATCTAAACATAGATTATCAGCGGAAATTCCGTTATCATGAGGTGACATAGAGTGCCATAACTCAAGTGTTTACTTCTCGGCCTATAAAGATAGGCCTCGCCTTCTTCAATAATAGTGATACTACGATTCCTTAAATTACTGCCAATGCACTGACTTGTTTCAAAGGCCCAGTTAGTCTTTCGATTGACGTAGTATATCTAAGGTCATTTCCCACTTCCAGTTGAATTGCGAGGTACCTTCGTATGACCTATTAAGTCCGGCTATAGGGGCTCAGATTGTTAGTCAGTGTGGGTGTGTCATATGTCTATGAATCTGTACAAAAGAGGTATTAGAAAACTTAAGTAGATTTCCTTTTTTAATTACGAGTGCTTTGTAAATTGTTTCCAAGTTAGTTATTTTTGTACAAATATGTAAGTTAGTTATAGTTTTGATCTTGTAAGTTATTTCGAGCTAGTCCTAAATTAATTGCAATGATAAAACTATTAAATTTTATTTAAATGGAAGCCGAAGGGTTATTGTAGATATTGTAAAAATAATTAATGATAGATTAGTGAGTTGAATTTTATAATCATATCACAATTAAAATTACGTCGCATGGTCACGATTTCCTGTATATTTCCTATGATCTGTCAAGTAGGAATTTATATTACTGGTGCTAAAAGCATATTTGTAATTATTGTTTGATTCTGCCGTTCCAAAAGTTACTACATTATCTAGTTGATTATAAATACATTTTCTAAGCAGTCATCTCAGCAAATTAATTGCTTTATTAAGGTATTACAATTCAGTCCTATTTTAACATTTTAATATCAATAACGCATTATTGAAATATTTTTCGTTAACTGTAAAAGGGTCATACTTAGACAAGTTGTTTATTTGTTTGATTTTGTTCCCAATGGTAATTTCGTTTTGATGTTGGCATTTGAAAACTAAAATTGTTTTATTTTGTTTAATTTTAATATAAGCGATATTTATTTTTATATTATGTTTGTTTCGCAATGTATAGTTTCGAATTTTCATGAATATTGTAATAAATTTCGGGTCTCGGAAACCCCCTTTATAAATATGGAGAGCACAATAAATGAAAAATAAATACATTTCTAATGAATTTTTTGCTTTTTATTTGTACCACCAGGTACTACATACTTTGTCATGGCTAATAAAGAAATAACTTGAATTCGACTCGTTGATCAATTGTCTTTATTGGTAAATAGGAGATCATCTTTTTGTGCCTGATACACCTCAATTTTTGCCCAAAATATAGGCTAGGCTTTTAAAGTCTCCGACGTACGAGTTAGCGATAGGTTTTTCTTATAGAAAAAACGGAGAAGAGGCTCACCTCATGTTAATGTATACCGCCGCCCATGGGCACTCAATTCTACAGAGTTCGCGAGTGCGTTGTCGGCCTTTTAAGAATTGGTACGCTCTTTTCTTGAAGAACCCTAAGCCGTATTGATTCGGAAATGCTTCTGTGGGTTGGATGGTTGCACATATTCTGGCTGGTTCTTTATTGTGACATATTTTAATTAAAGATTAGAAATAATTTAGGTTATATTTAATTAAATACAAAAGTAATCACCAGCAATATTCAATGAAATCTTTTTCATAACAAACAATCGTAATTAAAATAATTTCCACTTTTGTTTCAAGTGATCTAGATATGAACTAGATTCCTGCTCGGGGGACTCTTAAATATCCCATTATTCTTGGAACAAAGCCGTCATGTTGCAATTTATATGGAAAATTACTGGGGATTTAATAGCCTGTTTAATTTATTAGAGAATTTAATCTTGATTATTTTATTTACTGTATTTTCCTTTTAATAGTGCCGTCCTGTAATCTATGGAGCAAACAGAATTCTGTTAATATTCTTTAGATACGTGCTCTGAGTTTTGTCTAAAACATTCTGGTTTATTAGTTGTACATGTAGAAAGAAAACTGTTTACGCTGCCGCAATGAGTGTTGTATGCGGGAAATCGTTACGTTTATTCCATTCATTTATTTTTATAATATAGAAAATATCACCTAGTTTTCGCTTCGTCATGATTATATTAATTGCATCCTTAATATTACATTTTTAAGGTAAGATTTTAACACAAATATTACCGATGTATTTCGCGAGACGTGTGATGTGTAGTTTAGAGATAGAAAAAGTCCCTGGACAGTATGGCAGGGGAGTAGAATAGGTTTAAAAAAAAAAGATTTTAACCTAAATTTTTTTATAATGAAATCCGCATATAAATATAATATACCAACAATTTCTATCATGCGATTTTCCTTTTGTCAATATAGACGCTTGTGAATTGTATAGTAAATAGCGAGTCGAGTAAAGAGATAAGCGAAGTGCGTTTTTAATAATAACCCACCGCCTTGCCTTCTGCTGAGACAAATACAAATAGACTTGTTTCGTACAGTCAGCAAAAAAGCTAAATCGCAGACGTCTTTATTACCGTCATTTCGGTGACATTGTTATTTGAGAGCTGGCTTTGTTTTTTGCTTCAATTATTTCGTAGGTTTTCGCTATTAGATCAGAAAACCTACCTATTTATTATTTTAGTTCACCAAATTACAGCAGTTCTTCAACCAAATCGCTTCACGGCCGGAGGAGGGATGCTTAGAAGACAAATAAAATTACACATCGTATTGTCATCTACTTTTTTTATATGATGGGGGGGGGGGCAAACGAGCCTAAAGGACGCCCAAAAGGGGAAGTTATCGCAGCCCATGGACCCCGTTTCACAGTTTTAAAGTCGAGAAAAATCTCTATTAAAAATTTGAAGAGATCCGACAACAGTTTGACTTCAAAAAGCAACATGGCGCATAACCGAAAAACGTAACGATTCAAAATTTCTCCCATACGTCGATAAAGAACTTTCATTCCAACGCCGATAAAGAAGTTTGACATCAAAAAGCAACATGGCGCGTAACCGAAAAATGTGACGCGTAACGAAAAAATGTTACACTAAATTTTTTTCCAACCCCGATAAAGAAGTTTCACTTCAAAAAAATTTTTTTATATATAAGTGCACACTCACGAAACACTTAGAAAGAACACACAACAATACATGCATACATAAAAAGTGTGCACAACATTTAAAGGGAAACGTTACAATTATAAAACAGAAAAGAAATAATACAATAAAAATAAACGACGACGAATATAATATGCAATTTGAAAATGGAATATTTCTTTTCTTTGCATATTTCGTTAATGGTGCCGTAACAATGGTTGCAACATCACAACAGAAGACATGGAGACTCATACAAGCGCGTGTCCCCAAAGCGTCAAATATATATATACCAACGATTCTTCTTCAATATAATACTTTTTATTATTAAATATGAAAATTTAATTAGCGATTAAAAGCACCCCAGTGTTAATTTAAATAATTTTAAATGTACATATACATTTCCCAAATGGATTACAAATAGGGTTGATAACGTTTCATGTCATTGCACTTTTATACCTGAATAATTAAAGATAAGAAATTATCGTTCATAAATTATAATTAATGTTAATTAATGCTTTATGATCATACAAATGGATAAACGTGTTCTATACAAATTGAAACATAGGGAGTGAAATATAGTAGTTGATTATTATTTACTAAAAAAGCATTCTTAATACTGTACGTTTGAATAAAACTTTAATGGTACCCGTTAAAATTGTATAAAATTATTTAAACAAACTTATAACCACCAGCTCGTCTTGGAAGCTTAGATATGATATAACTATAAAATATTACCCTCAGACATAACCTACTTCTTTTTAATAAAAGGAAACGTACAAGCGTGATCCAATGTGTCAAGCAGGTGCTTTCTGTCCGTAAATTATTAAAAAATATATTTAAATTGGAAAGGACACCTGTCTGAAGAGACAGATTTTGATTTTTTTTTTAACTTAAATAGTTTGAGTACGTACTTACCTATTTTACAGTATCCGTAGTCAGCGAGTCACGTAAATCAAGTAGCGTAAACTAGAGACAATATACGTATACGTATAAAAGATTTATTATTCATTTGACAGCCCTAATTACAGGGTAACTCGTGCAAGTTTAATTCGAGTTATTGAAGTAATTGATTGCGGTACAAAATGGTTAAATGTGTTTATTAATTTGTCATTTAAATATCGACATGGCACAATATGCACTATAGTACTCGTATATGTAATATGTATGCGTAACGAGTTTAATTTTGATGTGTTTAAAAAAGAACTCTTAAACCAATTGTTTGAGCCCTGACTTTCCTTTCGTACGCAAATGGATACCAATACGGCGAAGCAAACATGTCTTGGACCCAGAATCCGACGACGTCAAGCATAGAAAACTCATCCCCTGATAGTAATTTGAGAGTGTGTAATAAAGTGTGTGACTCTGAAGCTTTAAGCTCTTATTAAAGCTGTGGGGTGCACACTTTACATTCGTACGCAAATGCATACGAAAACAACAATACTTGTACCCAAAATTCAACGATGTGAAGCACAGAAAATACTTGACAGAAAAAAAAGCCAATAAAACAAAGGCGTGTCTGCTCCAGCACACAATCTTTTAAACATTCGCCGTACCTGTAAAATAAAACTACACATTTATAAAACGAAAACAAACATTTTCTCCTATCGCTACATGTTCATAATTAATAAGGCTTTTTGCTATCTGTACAAATAAAAGCTTGCATCTCTTTCCCGGTAAGCTCAACAATACAGAGATAGAATCTCACTTATTACCTACAAATGTATAAGTGCTATGTGACTTACCGTTGCGAACATTGATATTGGTCACTAGATAGACTATTTAAACTCTCTAGTTTTTTACTCAAAGTAATTCGATTGATAAAAATTTTGACAGTTGCCTTTTTGAAGGTCTCAAGACGGCCCATTAATTAATGTTTATCAGCTGTATGCAGTTTTTACACAACCTATATTACATTAAATTATTTGTTAAGACAAAGTATTAAAACAGACAAATTTTCTCCCTTTATTAAAACATTTAAATTTTTCGATACTTAATTTTAAGTTTTAATTAATTATACAAACCATATCTAGCAAATTTGTGTCTCTCC
Source organism: Pieris melete (assembly GCA_963693345.1). Classification (NCBI taxonomy): domain Eukaryota; kingdom Metazoa; phylum Arthropoda; class Insecta; order Lepidoptera; family Pieridae; genus Pieris; species Pieris melete. Next base: position 1,948,301 of record CAVNZK010000003.1, read on the forward strand.
CGGCAAATATTAATAAGCCGCCTAAGGCAGTGTTGATTTATGCGCTTAGACTTGTGCAAATGAATACATTTTAACATACACACAAACATACCACGAGGACGGATTGTACGCAGCGATCCACTTTTGAGGCCCTGGATATTTATGAAAAAAAATAACAGTGTTGAGAAATGAACAAGTAAAAAACCCAATTATTTCAACACGCTGCTTTTCTTAATTAAAATAAAAGTGAATTTTTTACAAACATATACGGTAATTAAACGTTTCGAATACCTTATAGTTTAAATGTGACAAATACGGAAAAATATCCAAATATAACGTTGTCACATTTATGTATCCCCCAGCCCAATTTTTTTTTTATCGATGTCTAATGAAAACCGAAATAGCATTAGCAATAGAATATTTCTGTTGGTGGTCTTACAGTAGTGGATACGTCTCTGTCCTTTGATACACGAGTCATATCGCTAAACGAGGACGTTATTTATCGAGAGGACTGTACTGAAGATGAAAATGGATTATTATAACATGACAATTTTGTCTTGTCCTACACTAATAACTGGGGGTAGCACTATGTTTGGTTTGTGTCAAGAAAGATGTCGCAAACGACCTAACGTTACTTTTGCAGATGGCCACATGATAAAACTAGCTAGTTATATGTAAAGGTTAGGTAACGCCGTCTATTATGATTATTTCTATCACTTCTCGTTCACCGTGCATAAACAATAAACAAGCTGCCACCTTATCAGAATGCCAAATCATAAAATGACTGGTTCACGACTGATTTGAGCGCGACCGCCGATGCGAAAACCGCTGTGAGTTCGAAAAGTGAGTTACAGTCATATACAGTCACTGCTATGGAATTCCTTCCCTATTCATATCAGACGAACTCAGTCTTTAAATTTATTTAAAAATCTCCTTCTTGGTCATTTTTTTGTGCCTCGTGATTAGCTTCTACTTTTATATATTAATTGTGAGTCAATTACCCTTTGGCAGAGCTTTTACATATCTGTTTATATAATATACTATTAATTATACTTTTTCTTTAGATTTTATTTAAATTAATTTTAGTTATAGTTGCATATTATTTTTAGTATCTTTTTGTTAATTAATTATGCATTTATTGTACTTTACCCTCTGTAGGTGTTTCTTTTTTTATTGTTCCTTATTAGGGTTGCCTGGAAGAAATCGCTTGTTAGCAATAAGGCTGCTTTATAACTTATGCAACCTACTTACTTTTTGTTTTTTTTGTATGTATTATGGCAATGAAGTATAAATAAATAAATAATTATTATTAGAGCTTTATTAATGAATCCATACAAAAAGTTGGTTAGTTAAATAAACATGAAATCAATAGTTAAATCATTTCTTAATATTAGTAATAGTTTTAGTATAACTTGTAAAAAAATAAGTTAGTTTTTTTTTTGTTTTTTTTAGTCGTCTTATATTGTATGGACCCTTTTAGGGTAAAACCTTCGTCAAGCCTCAACAAGTACAAAAGCCTACAGCTTGAATATTATGATACAAGTTCTTCACCGTCTCATCGTGATACACTCAAGAACTTAAACGGATTTTCATCCGGTTTAACATGCCGTCTAGTACTAAATAATTTATATTGTGAGCCGCAATAAGAACCGTCTTGTTTTAGAGCCAAGACTTTCAGCACTTTCTAAATTGCATTTAGTTTATCCTGACGTCATACAGAACATGGTAATTGCAACTTCCCCATACCCTAACACGTCTAATCAACTGATGGGTGTCTGGAATCGAAAGAGTTTTTATGTTACCAATATCCAACCCCTATAGTTTCCCTTTAAATACACGATAAACGCCATTATATTTCAATCTCTAAGTATATATTTATAGAGTCGAATATTGTTTACGGTGTTCAGAAAGGCTATTAAGAAAATGGCTTCTATTTTCACACATAAACAAAGCTTTTGTTTTCTAAGCGTTTTAAATAAAATTGCTAGAATCGTCAGTTTTAGAAAATACACCTTTTATGGTATGACTCATAGAAAGTTTAATCTAAAGTGGGACATAAGATTGATGAACAAAGAACTGTCTAACTGCCAAATTCAGCATGCTAATCGTCAAAAATATAATTAGTAACATTAACTCGTTTATTTATTGAAAGACCTACTTTTAGTAACTGAAACTTACAAATACATCAAGATATACCTCCAATCAAAATTTGACGGAAACGTTTAGAAATGTAATATTGTAGCATCAGAAAACTTTACGTGTAAAATATATCATAAGAGAATATATATTAACTAATTATATACTAAAAATATAATAGCTTATTGTACTTGATTAATATTTTAAATTTTTTTTTTAGAATTTATTTATTATCATAGAATCATCTGTTGAAGCAAGTTTGACTGTTAAATTTCAGACCATACATAGAAACCACGAACAATATTATCTTTTCTAACAGTTTCTTTGTTCGGTGAAAAATGTAATTCAATTTAGGAATCTAAGCCTACCAGCATCTCAACTGGGTCGTTTTAATAATGCTGATGGTGGCCCACGGTATGTCAAAAAACTATTTAGAAATTTATTATTGCTTGCATAAAAAAATCTTTTCTGGGGCTATCAAATACGATATATTATTACGTAGTGTTTGACCGTGCCCTAGTACTCCGTAGGTGCAGATGAAACCTAATTCTAGTTTTCACTGTGACCTGGAATTGAATTCCCACGCGTCATGGTCTCCTTACATCGCTGGAATATTACGGTATACACTGCGCAGATTATCAGTGAGCTATACAAAAATGCAGGATGACTGCATATATTATTTTATTTTACACGCCTGTCGGACGGGAAAGCGGGCTGCTTGTGTAAGGGAATTAGTGCCTCATGCAACCGCCACTAAGAGCTAAGTGTGAACACTCATTGGAGACGAAACAGCTAGAAGTATTTAGGGGAATATTTTTGGCAGCGCTGGCCTTCCGTGTAAATGTGGTATAATAATAGCTTTAATACGATGAAAGTAATTTCATAAATTCTTCTATTATTCTGTATTGCATCGTTATTCATGAAACCGTGAGAGCTTTTCGCTTTTTAGTTTTAGGTATTTTTTGTATTAGTAAGATTAAGGTTGGTAATTCTATATTTTTTTTATAAGATTTGGTTATATATTTCTTGCACTTTACGCTTTAATTTTTTAGTTTTTTCCTTACTAGATTTGCCTGGAAGAGATCGCTTGTTAGTGAGTAGACCGTCCGTTGCATCCGTACAATTTTTATGTTATTTTGTTTTTCTTTAAATGTCACGAAGCGTAAATAAATTGAAGACTGTGGAGGAAGAATGTTTCCTTTTTTCTGACCTAAGTAGAGGCCCTAGTGGTTACAATAAGTTACATATATTATGCTAGCGTTCCAAAACACTTGATATCTTCAGTTCCTTATAACTGCAATAAAACCGTTAAGAACCTTGTCCAAACATTGTCATGAATTTATATCACATTTATTTGATTTAGTGGGTATTTCTCATAATTTAAATGCTACGAAAATAACGCTTTAAATATGAGCTCCAGTAAGCAAGATCCATAAGCAATGAGTCACCAGAGACATGAACGGACCATAGTGAATAGAGCACAGAATAGATAAAAGTAAAAGTTATGACAGACGATCGATTTTCCATACATGTTCATTTGTCCTAGATAAATTCTATTCACACGCCCAAGCGTTTCTAAGTTTGATGAATTAAAAAAAAGGGTGCGTGTACCTACTTATGTACGCGCGTAAGAAGTTATACTTCTTTGGCATTATTAAAAATAGTTTTTGATTGCATGCAAATAATTAATTAAAATTAAATAATGAAAGACTGGAAAAGGAGTCATTATAGTCAATAAAGTTCAGTACATTTGAAAAATTAATTATTTATTATTATTCTCCTACATTAAGTGTAACATAAATTCTATTATTATTCGAATGTTGTTTTTAAATTATGTCCAATGCCGTAGCATCTTCTGTGGGCAACTTCATTCTGTTAATTTTGTGTAACGGTGCGCGCTCATCGTAAAATTTCACTCTCATAAATTTTTCATAACGCGCCTAAAGAAGTATAACTTCAAAAATCGATATATAATAGGTAATTCAATGTCAATAAATTCTCGAATGATTTTTGTATTTACTATGAGTAAATACTCACCTTTAATATTCCATACAAATTGTTTCCTGAACAAAGTTCTTGGTAATCGAAACACATTTTTATCTAAGCTATCTTGAGACACCTGTTCGTAGTTTTATATTAATTTTGATAGTTCAAATTAAACTGGTAACTGAAACGCATGTCTGGCGTCATCGGACGCGACAGACGACTATAATTCTTGGAGGACGCCGGAATGCAATTTATAAAAGACAAGTTTCACACAATTCAGCGGGTACATAAGTGGTCTTAACTGCGATTAAAAATAACGGCGTTTATTCGTGAGTTTTCGAAATTTAAGAGCAGTGTTGGCCTAGTGGCTTCAGCGTGCGACTCTCATCCCTGAGATGAGGTTCAATTCCTAGCTGTGCACCAATGGACTTTCTTTCTATGTGCGCATTTAACATTCGCTCGAACGGTGAAGGAAAACATCGTGAGGCATCCGACATATTAGACCTAAAAAGTCGACGGCGTGTTTCAGGCACAGGAGGCTGATCACCTACATGCCTATTAGATTGAAAAATGACCATGAAAAAGATTCAGATGTCTGAGGCTCAGACCTAAAGAGGTTGTAGCGCCACTGAATTTTTATTTATTTCGAAATTTAAATAACTATATGCCTTAAATTTGAACTGATAGGTGGAGCTCTGCGTGAAATTTTACTATGTAATTAATTTTAATAAAATTTTTGAGTTGATAAATTATTACTTACTCACTTACTCCGATGGCTCTGCGACCCAAAAGCTCTTACAGCGATATGCTAACTTCCGCCAATTTCTAGCTTTCAGCTGCAGCAGGTTTTCCTTCACTCTTCTATTTTGCCATTTTTTCGGACTCTCCAATCTTCTAAATTATTATAATATCAGAGAAACTCTATAAATAAAATATTAAAAATCTTAATAAACTTCTTAAACCAATATAAATACGAATTAATTAAATTATTGAAATAACACGTCAGTTCGAATGGTTTTCTAAGTAAATGCTCTGTTCCGGAATACAACTGATAACGTCGAGTTACGTAATTATTGAAGTGAATTCGCATTTATATCCATTAAAGATTCATTATTTAAATATATTATGGTACTTGTATAAACTAAATAAATTTTACAACAATAAAAAAACGCAATCTTTCATTGTCTATACGGGACAATAGTTTAAGAACACAAATACTCGTAATTTTGTTACAACCAAAGTGAATTCAAAATAAAATATGCGCAAAATGTAAATTTTAAAGGTAGAAAGAAGTTGTAAGCTCAAAAAATAAAATTGAAAAAATGTTGGCAGGTAATTGACAGTTTGTTAAATACAAAAGAAAATGCAGCGGGAAAGTAGAAAAATGTAGGAGCTTTTGTATTGTAATGAGATGCTTCTTCTTGTATGAAACAAGTGTCCTGTATATATTAGTAATCATTGTAGTCAAATAATAAGAATTTAATTTGAAATTTAAAAAAATATGTATATGTATTTGAAAAATATATTTGTGTTTGCACAACAATGTAATTATTAAACATACACTGCCACAGGAACCAAACTTTTTAAGCATGTTATAATTTTCTTTGTATTAATTTTTAATTGTAGGTTAAGAAAATTGTAAATACTGTGTATTTGATTGTTATGATCACAGTCTTATATTGTAGTAAGGGAGCGTTCAAGTGTTTCGTCACGTAATTTTTGGAGATTATTAACCCCCCCCCCCCCATGTAACGCGCCGTAACGATTTTCTGTACCCAATAGTAGGTAAAACGTTTTGTGACCACCAAAGTGACTCTTTGTACCTAAAAGTTATATGTGGTGGTGTAAAGTACTGGAAAGTCGAAAATAATATTAACAATGACGCGTAATTCAATCCCCGCCCCGCATCGTGACGTTTTACAAAATTATCTGGATGGATCTATACCAAAATATTACTGCATATTTATCTATCAAATTAAAAAGCTCTAACAGTTTAATTAAATTGCGAGTAGTCTAAAATTCCTATAACCGAGTTAAGAATAGCTCCCCTTGATTGAAGATTTCTCGTTTTAATTTTAGCTAAACGTTTACGATGTTTGTCACCTCCTTTGTGAACAAGCGCCACGATACGTTTCGTTTCATACCTTTGATACTATTTCCGTAGCTATACTTAAAAGCTCCTAAAATCCAAACAAAAAAACCGTATATTTAATTTTGCGATGTCATCATTTTCAGACAGTGCGAACGCTTGTCAGCTCTGCGATACAGGTGTACCCATAAGGTTGTTTATTTATCTTTTTAATTTACTCTTGTTGAATGTACTAAAATTAGTTTGATTTGATAATGCATTAGCCCATAGGGAATGATCTTATTAATAATATATATTTTATTGCTATACAAGATCGTATAAATTCTTCTAAGCATTTACTAAAAATAGAAATAATAAATAAATTAAAAAAATAAAAATTGCATGTATAAAGAAATAAAGATCACATTATTACTAAAAAATATATAACACTACAATATTTGGGAAAATACAACATAACTGGACAGTTACAAGTTCCTGAAATACAGCTCATTGTAAATAATTATTGTTATAAAGTATGGAGTTCGAATGCCGGTATAACAATAATTTTCGGTAGTCCCAAAATACGAATCACGAATGTGTCTGCCCCATGCCTCATTTGGCTCCTTCCCTAGATATGTATATCGATTGCGTATTTAAAATAGCCGTAATCTTTAATTACGGGTATGTAATTGATAACTAATTGATCATTTTGTCGTCAATTGTTATTTCTCTTCTTTACAATAGAAAAATCAGGGTACCTAGTATCACATACTTGTTTATTTATGCTCTCAGATTCTGGGTCATGGTCTGAGAGAATGAATAGTGTCTGTTCAAAGAGCCTGAATTTGTCTCGCGGTAGCACAAAATTGTATGGCTAATAAAATATACCTTAGTTTCACGCCCAGTTTGCCTGCAGATAAATTGTAGATCACTGTAATAATCATCTTTGTGGTTAACTTTTAAGAAATAGTTCCTCTGTAAAAATTAACTTAGATTAGACCACTGAGTTGACAGTTATCTAAATAATCAAGTATGTTGGTTCTTTATGTTGTGTTTGTAGGTTTCCTAATTTTATTACTTCACCTTCTTACTAAAACATCTTTAACGCAAATAAATACGAATTAATTACATAACAAATTACAGTCTCCTGCTGCCCAGTGCTGTAAAGCACTCGAAACGTTATGTAAATAATGTTATAAATGTCTGTTTATATCCGTGAATGATGTTTTAGTTATTTTAACATCTTTTTCGTATTGGAGCAGGAAATTGTTTGACGTAACGTTTATCAGAGCTAATTCAGTCTTGACCACTTAAATACCTGATATAGCCGTATGCCGAACATCAATTGTACATACCATACAAGGTCTTTAGCTATACATAAGTTGGACAAAGTAACACTAACTTTAAAATTAAGGTAAGTTTTACACGTAACTTGGAACCTTGTAAAACATTTGATACAAAGTATTACGCTAGTAGCGCACCTTTGCATTGTACATTGCACTTTTCACATGACATTACCACCAAACAAATATTTTGCAAACAATTTTTCCTTTTTCACCTATTATCATATTATTCTACTCGAAGTATAACGATATGGATATAATACAATAGTACCATGCAATATCTATAGACAAAAGCTAACCAAATGTTTGTATTAGGGATTAGTATGCAATTTGTGTACGCTCATATAAAAGTACTCCAATCTGTTAATGGTTATAGCGGTCTAATTAGGCTAGTATTGCGTGCTGTCATCCACCGATCCGTGTAGATTATAATTAATAGGCTTTCCCGCCATGATATACCTTAATTATGATATTATCAGAGAACTTTCGGAGATTTATTTCAAATTCGTTCTATAATACTAGCACGGAGGTTAATTGTTTAATATAATGAACTACTATTTAATTGGGATAATAGTGTTTATATTATAAAGACGACAGAATTGTATTTTTGTATAATAACTCATTTCACCATATAGGCAATATTTATTTTCAAATAAAATATCAACACTAGTACAATAGAAACTACGTTACCTAAACACTCTGAATTTTGTAATAAGACTTAGAAAATGAATAACTAATTTTAAAAAGATTTTAGAAAAAAATCTGGATATTTTTGATAACGTATCTACAAAAATATGTCACCTGCGTTGAATACACAAACTGATCAATTAAACTATCCTACCGGGGGGGGGGGGCTACCATCAGCTTTCTTAAAACAATCCAATAGTTTAGGTACCTAAAGTCAGTAGCATTTTTTCGTACCATGACCGCCTATAAGGTGAAACGTATTGACATTGCAAGACCGAACCAAAGGGCCTAGTTTGACTACTGTCAACAGTAAGGCAACGCAGGCCCAATCAATGTGTCCCTTCTACGCGCCACTTAGAGAACACATAATTTCACTATAATATCTCATTTCAGGCTGATTCCATAATTAGTCTAGTATTTCAAATTCAAGTCCGTTTATTGGATGGCAACATTTAATTTACATAATGTATTGTTGGCGGTCGATTCCGCACGTAGTCGATAATTACGTACGAATTGTAATTGGTGTTGCCAGCTTATTGCTTCCGATATTGCCACTTAGATTTTCCATTTGGAACAGTCCACATGGTCCGATAAACGTGAACCAATAATAATAGCCGATTTAATTTTCGGAACGGCGACCGTGAGTGCTTTCAAATTGGCAGAAAGTTGATGCATTAACGCACTACGTCTGAAACTTCAGATCTTAAGACATTTTAAGACATCAATATTCACAACCTTATGTAATATAATTCTCACTATATTGGAGCAGTGTTGGCCTAGTGGCTTCAGCGTGCGACTCTCATGCCTCAGGTCGTAGGTTCGATCCCCGGCTGTGCACCAATGGACTTTCTTTCAATGTGCGCATTTAACATTCGCTCGAACGGTGAAGGAAAACAAATTGAGGAAACCGGCTTACCTTAGACACAAAAAGTCGACGATCACGTTAGGCAGAGGAGGCTGATCACCTGCTCGCCTATTAACAAATGATCATGAAACAGATACAGAAATCTGAGGCCCACCCCTTAAAAGGTAGTAATCACTCCTGATTTTTTTATTTTATGGATTGCAGATTATTTTTTTATATTATTGGATACCAGATATTAATTTCTTTACATATTTCACTAGCTGCCCCTTGCTTCATTGGGCCACGTTTTGTGAATTATAAGAGTACGACACGCTGTCGCATTATCAAGCTTTAAATATTTTCTTTTGACCTTAGTTTAATATCTCTCATCGTTAATAGCGTTCGTAAGAAACGTTTGCGTTCGATCGTTTTTTATCCGACTACCACGAAACAGCCACTTTTTTAGGTTATAATGACTATGTCACTCACAAATAACGTGGCATTCTACTGGTAAAAGAAGTATAACCTTAGGAACTAGTAATTTTATTTTTGTATTATTACGATAATTTGTTTTTTGTTACGCTATAAGTACCATGATAATATGCTTGTTTTTTTTTATGGAACAGTGGGCAAAAGCAGGAAGCTTACCTTATGGCAGAGGGCTCACGAATGCGTTGCCGGCCTTTTAAAAATTGGTACGCTCTTTTCTTAAAGGCCCGTAGTCGAATTCGTTCGGAAATACTTTACAGGGTAGGTGGTTCCACATAGTAATGGTGTGCGGCAAAAACTGCCTTAAAAACGCTCAGACGGGAACGATGGATCGCGTCGAGATGATACGTGTAGAACTTCGTATTCTGCCTTGTGGTCCGATGATGAAACAAAGAAGCAGGTATCCGAACAACTCCTCTGAATACTCTCCATCGTAAATGCGGTGGAAGATCCAGTGTGACCCCACATCTCTCTGTCATTTCCTTATTTTCTATTTTTACAGTAACTTAATACTACTACAATAGAAAAATTATTAATATAAAAATTTAACTAAAAACATAAACAAAACAAGAAAACATCTTATATTAAATGTATCTTGTTAATGTGCTCAAAGGTTGATGTCAATTAGATTTTGTTAATAGTTTCTTTTAGTTTTCTGATTGTGTAAATAATAATTTTATTTATAACTTGTTTACAGTGAAAGACATAAATATAAAAGATTTAATTAAGTTATGATTATGGTATAATCTTCGCATCATCTACATTGCTATAACTACTAGTGATGTGGTAGCATTTAGTTTAAAAAATGTTTATCTATCAGTTATAAAAAATATAAGTTTTATTTCTACAGAGGCATTACTACATATCTTGGTATGACTTTGAGGTTTCATAAACTATACAGACACCGTGCACGATCATAACAACTTTCAGCTACATTCTCAAATACATGCGCAAACTCACCTATTCTCACACTCACTCATTCACTTCATTTGTAACACTAAATTTATAACTATTATTAGTATTTTTTATTATCATCTTTTTTTTATACTAATTTTCACATGTACCACGAAATAATTGTTTTCTAGTAAACCACAACACAGGGCCTCCCTAGTGTGGGGACTAGCGATTTATGATTTCTGTCACAAACCCTTCGGTCATTAATAAAGTTTTTATTATTATTATTATTTGAATAAATAATTAACTATAAATTTAATAAAAAAGGGGGAACATACGGTTTTACATACATTTGCCGTTGTGAGCTCTTTGGTGAAGATAAATAGATCTAATATAATAAATAATTCCCTATTTAACATTACATTTAATACGTAAATATTATGTAAAGAAGGTTAGACTATTTTCTGGATGTTTTTATATATTTTCTTTGGCTAATACCCCGACTGAAATTGAGATCGTAGGTACTTTATAGGTATATGCTTATAATATATGTGGTTATAATATCATTAATTGAGTAACTATTATTATTAACCTATTTCTATTAACAATTTTGTTGTAATTAATAAAATTTAAGCGTAATTTTCGTTCAACATTATTTATTTGAAGTATCCGTCTGTTATGTTTATTCCTATAATTTCCTCGGTGTTGTACCTTTCGTAGATTGGAAAGTCACATTCATTTACTGCCTTTGTTTAAATTTAATTATGTGAATATACATTAGAATAGAATTATTTTAGATTTTAGAAGGTACTACAAAATCTAATTATTTAAATTTATTTGCATATTCACGTTTCTGTTCGTAAAAAATATTAAAAAAAAATTGACAATGTAATACTAAATTAATTGCGCTCAATCATTATATGTTAAAAAATCATCCTAACGCCAAACTAATATTATCGATACACCAACATCCCACAACTAGCGCGTATTTTCGTCGTCCATCGTCGCACGCGCAGCTGTTCTGAAACATCTAATAAATGACAAGTCGAGTTTCACGAACGTCGCGAAAACTGCGGGCTTGTTAACAACTTTGTTTTGACAACCGATGTGTTTTCGGAATAAGGACAAGTTTTTTTTTCGTTGAAAAATTTGAAAGAATTAGTTTTGTATTTCGGTATGTTTCACAATTCAAATAATATTAACTATCTCTCTCTTCAGTTGGTAGCTCATGCTCATATCTGAGTGTAGGCAACTAGGAAACAGCCGGTTTCTGTCCAGAACCTCTCTAATCTAAGACATATATAAAATTCTCGTGTCACAATGTTCGTTCCCATACTCCTCCGAAACGGCTCAACCGATTCTTATGAATATTTTATGCATATTCAGTAAATCTGAGAATCGGCTACTATCTATCTTTCAAACCCTAAGTGATGATGTTTGACAACCCTTGTGTCCACCCCAAAAAAAAAAAATTTAGACAATTTTTGTTTTGGATTTTATTATGATACAACATACAAAAATACATACAACCCTTAATTTTCATCTACCCTCTTTGATCAACAGCTATTTTTTAATATACATAGTAGATAGTTATTTTTATTGAACTAAAAATATTTCCTAGAAATAATATACATGGCAAAACAACGTTTGCCTGGTAAGCTAGTAAGTGTATAATTTTGAGGACGATGAGTCTTTCACTTGATCGGTTAATCATCTGGTTGGTGAACGGCCACGTGATCTTCTGCCTACTGTACCAACCACGATCACCAATATTAACTATGCTTGTTTGTAATGAGTATTGTTATAATAATCTAGTCGTTACAACCTTTGACTTTTGATGTCAAATTGTATCTTTAATAAATTTCTTATTCTTACAAACTGTAGGCGTCTTGTCAAGTACTCATTCCATCTGAGACTCAGTATGCAAGTATAACATAGACAAAAAATTCTGTATTGAAAATCGCACGCTTAGCCGCTAAGACAATATTGCTGTAATTGTGTAGGGCAGATCTAATTGCGTGTTAATTAAAAAAATCTGTATAAATCCAGTAAAAACGTTTACTGTTCAGTCGTCTCTCTAGTTTTTTTTAATAACATCATGTTATTCCAAAAAATGTCGATACAATGACCTTTTATACTTTGCGGATAAAAAGGAATCTTAATAACACAGTTACAATTTTTTTTAATACGGTATTATACTATTGAGAACGATATATTTCTAACAAGTAGGCTAAAGTACTTGTTACATAAAAGCAAAATGAAAATGCAATGCAACTGCAAATTTTAATTAAATCTTAAATATTCATACATGAAGATTGTTATTATTTTTCTACGAGATAAAATATTTTAAAGCGCACTTTACTCGTTTGGAGAGTACTAGAGATCACAGCCGCTTCCATTTGGCCTATTTCCGTGATTACAAGATCTTTACGCTTCGAAATATTAAATTCAATTCTTGAAACGAAATAAATTATTCATTAATTTATAAAATAAGTTACAAGGCGTGAACATGTCTGGAACCTTTTCACCTAAAATCCTATCATTACAATTAATTAGAACAGAAATATAAATGTTTTTTTTTCAATATACGAGTAAAACAATAATGAAAAATAAAGGGGAGGACCTTAAGGGAGTGCAAGCAGTCTATGAAAACTGAAACTTAGAAGCTGATAGCTTAAAACACAATAGTTTGATGTTGGAGCGTCTTCTCAACTAAGAATATTAATTATTCTGCAGCAAAACAAATGAACAACTGCATCTGTTTTTTTTATTTTTATATCTCGGATAGCAAGATATATTTAGTACACAATTACAATTCCGTGCGCATGAAAAATCTCAAAATTCCTAATAATTTAAAAACGCTACAACCCTATAGAAGCCATGACTTGAGATTGCATTAGTTTATTTTAGTATAAAGAATTTGGTTAATTAGTTAATCATGTCTTGGACTGATATGCTGGTTTTTCCTCACGATGTTTTTTCAGTATGTCTAAAATTTAGAAATCTATCGATACAGAGCCGAGATTTAAATTCTTGAGAGTATGGAGAACGTTTAACCACTAGGACAATACTTTTATGATTATCTCAAATCAAATCATTCACACATATAAACGTGAAAGAGAAAATCAAATATTTCCATATTTACATTATTCACTATTGTCTATGACACTTCAATAACTAGTAAATTTTCTAGTCCGTGGAAAAATTCCTAGACAAAAATTGAATAAAGAATTCAGAAAACCAGACAAAATCTCCGTTCAATACAAAGGCGTAAAATTGATTTCTCATCACTTACTAGTTTTTAGAGTGTGGTCCATATAAGGCAGGTGGCAAAATTGCCAGCTAACCTCTTTGGTCCTTCGAAAAAGTCCCCATTGTCTGAACTACGTGCTCAGCCTCTCAAAGTGGGGTGGTCTGCATCAAAAAATATTTCATGTAATATTCATATATTGATTTATGTTTCTCTGGAAGAGGCATTTTGTTTTTCTGTGAACCAATTTGACTTAAGGGCCTTCAAGAAAAGAGCGTACCAATTCTTAAAGGCCGGCAACGCACTCGCGAGCCCTCTGACAATGAGAGTGTCCATGGGCGGCTGTATCACTTAACATCAGGTGAGCCACCGGCCCGTTTGCCCCCTGTTCTATAAAAAATATATACATTTTTAAATGTATAAAAGTTGTTTATGTGTACGCCATTCAATTATTAAATGTAACCAATTAATAATTAAATATATATAAGAAACGAATCTTAACCATTTATTCTTATCTATTCTGAGGTAACTTGAGAACTGGCAGTAATGTAACAGTCGTATTTATTAGTAACATTAAAATTGAATTTGATTTTGATTTTAATTAACGAATCGTGAGAGTACGGTTTGAGATAGGAATACTGTAAAAATAATATAATAGATCCCACACGGCTGCGGGTGCCGGCGTGTACTACCTCTTACTTCATGATTAAACTATTGAATCATCTTCCTAGAAGTTATTATGCTTTGCCTTTGCAATTTATTGCCTTATAATGCATTTAAGGAAAGGTAATCGTTTTTTAAAGCATGCCTCTATAATGCCTAAATGCCTCTATATACGGGAAGTTCTTAAATAAAAGGGTGCGTGTACTTATGTACGCGCGTAAGAAGTTATACTTCTTTGGCATTATTAAAAATAGTTTTTGATTGCAAGCAAATAATAAATTACAATTAAATAATCAAAGATTTATTATTATTCTCTTACATTAAGTGTAACATAAATTCTATTATTATTCGAATATTGTTTTTAAATTATGTCCAATGCCGTAGCATCTTCCGTGGGCAACTTCATTGTGTTAATTTTGTGTAACGGTGCGCGCGCATCATAAAATTTCACTCTCATCAATTTTTCATTTGTCGAAAATTTTACATTTGTTTTTATTAATTATATTTTAAAATTTATATAACCGTGACTGAATGCTTTTTTGAATTGGCTAATTGTGTTGTTCTTTCGAAATTATTTAACTGATTTTATTATTTTACAAATATTTTTATTATTGTTTTATCTATATTAGTTTTATTTTAAATTTAATCATTCCTGAAGTAATGGCAATTTCTTATTATTAACAAATAAATAATAATCATATCTAGTAATTTAGTTCGTAACTAATCTATGTTAGCGATATATATGTTGAAAAAATCACTGAAATTGTTGTATTGTACTTTTAAATATTTCTCAAATCATAGTACCTACAATAATAATCTAATGACTATATCCGTTTTTGTATTTTATAATAAGATTAGTAGTTGAATCCTTTCCTATGATAGACCGGATTTTGACGGACCCTCCACTTCAAGTTATATATAGTCTTGAGGTGGGTTTCAAACCTAAGATCTCAGAAGCATCGAAAATTAACCCTATCGAGCGCACACTGCTACGTGAATCGATAATTCCTTGGAATTTCTGTTTAATGAAGCCAACTAAAACTGTATACAGAACTCGTAAGATAATCTGCTAGTTCAGAGATAGCTTTGATTACAGTTATCATAGAGACGTTAATTAAAGGAGATTTTAGTCAGCCTCTATGTAGTAATAATTAAGTAATCTATGGCTTTACACGTGAACCGAGTTGAATAGATTTGAGAACCTATACGGGTTTTCTATTACAGAAATTGTGTTTCAAAGATTTAAGGAATTTTTGAGAACGAACGTAAACACATTTTCATAGTATATGAATTTTCCTTCAGAGTATAAATCACTTTTAAACGATAAAAATCTTTTTTGTTTGTTGATCGTTTTGTTTCATACATAATTAATATAATTGTATGTTATATATAATATCATTGTTTTAGTATATAAGTTTTGAATCTGTACGACGACTTAGTGGACAGAAAAGCTGTGTCCAGTTTATATTTCCACCACTCTTCACTTCTTTTTAATTTCTCATGATGTATACAATGAAATAAATAATCAAGAAAGCGTTTAAATTACAAAAGATGCCTTCTGGCATAATTATATCTATGATATGATATAGTATATAGTAGTATAGTATATATAGTAGCCTACCCAGGAATTATCTTAACTATATTTTAAATTTATTTATAAACACTTCGTTCGCATGTACAGAAATATACAACAATTGACATAACTAAATAAAAAAGAGGGCAACTAGCGGCCTTATCGCATTCGAGCGAACTTTTCCAAGCAACTGAGATAAAAAAGGTAATCGCAAGAAATGCAAAAATACATATTATAGTTTTAAACAAATTTTAGACAAAACTACAAAATAAAATATATATATTCTTCATAATGTAAATGCCCATTATTGTATGACATTAAACAAAGCATAACAAAGCTTTCTATTAACAAAATGACGATATTTCAGTAATAAAACAAATTATAATTACGTCTAAAATTCTTGTTTTCTTAAGAACGTTGAAATCGTTTACAGACTGTGATTTCTTCCAATGCCATCTTTTCACTCTTTTGAATAGAAGACTTCATCTTTTGAGGTTCAAAATAGCATCGTTATTATTCTTGTAACCTCGAGTGTTGGAATGTAAAAAAGTATATTTATTTATGTCAGATGTACAGTGCCACATACTTTTTTTTATGGCTCTGGCACGGTTTGTGCATTAGCCTGCGTCAAGTATAAGATTTTTATAATTCGTGCTTGCCTTAGAAATTCGACCGTGTCCTCCATATAAGGTTTAAGCACTCGCCCGGTACCTTAAAACTTGCCCTCGAACCGGGAATCGAACCTGGTACCCCTCACCTAGCTGGCACTTAATAAGACCGCTAGGCTATGAGGCCCCTACAACATACTTTTCTCGGCCGGCGGCTCAAATTGGTATCGTCGCCATTTTGAAATGTCAGACTGACATAAGTTTATTTTCTGTAATTTCTTGGTGTGTACAATAAATAATTTTATTGTCCAACACCTAATGAAAATCCAACTCAAATGTATTTATTTTTATTCCTTTTTTTCATTAATTTTTTTTTTTTTTTTTTTTTTTTAATATATCACTTTTCTACTCCCCTGCCATTATGTCCAGGGACTTTTTCACATCACACGTCTCGCGAAAGACGCCCCGGCTACATCTGTAATATTTTTGTTTACAATATTCATGGGCGAGCCGGGACGCAATTCCTCGCGAGACCCGTTCTTGGGGTTTTGTTTGCCGCCTTTATATATTCAACAATTTCATCGCAGAACCGTTCCAGGTACGATCTGTGCCTTATTAACATGTCCTGTAGGCCGTTACGGTTTACAGTCATCTGCATTTGTTGCTCCAGGTCGTGCCTGGACGATGCGAATATAGGGCAATGTAGGAGCACATGTTCTACTGTTTGATCTTCATTGCTGCAGGCACATGTTGGGCTTGTCCTAATTTTAAACCTATGAAGGTAATGTGCAAAGGCTCCGTGCCCTGTAAGAATTTGCGCCATCTGGGGTGTGAACCGCTTCTCTTTTATTAATTTGTACGCAGTTCTCACATTTGCGATGAATAATTTTGTAGTTCCAGCTGTTTCACCCCCCAGGTAGCGTTCATTCCATTCATCTAGAGTCTTTTGCCTTATCTGATGTTTTACATATGACAGGGGGTATGCGGCGTATTCAGGTTTTGACCTTAGTCTTTCCGCTGCTTCTTTTGCTAACGTGTCCGCCCTCTCGTTCCCTGGCGTACCAACGTGCGCCTTTACCCAGAAGAGGCTTATATGAGTTCCTCTTTTGCGGCACTCTTCCAGGCTCCGGCGGATCTCGGCTACCTGGGGATCGAGAGATCGTCCACTCACAATAGCATCTAATGCTGACCTAGAATCACTGTATATTTTAGCGTCACGCTTATTTTTATTTATGTGACTAGTCGCGTTTCGTAGTGCCGTCAATTCAGCTTGAAAAACTGTGCAGTGGGGCGCCATCTTAATCATCTTGCTATTTATTTCTATTCCATCCTTCCATTCCGTCCAAGCGGCACCCACTCCTATACCTGTTTTGCTGCCGTCCGTATAGATTTGTGTGCCGCCGTGTCCTTCGATTTCTTCCGGATTGGTGAGCATCTTGTAGTCCAGTTTTGTTTGTTTCGCCGGGTGTGGGAGATCTACGTATTTCACTCTCCTCTCCAATTCTTCGCCCTCCAGTATTTCCGTGCTTACCCCCCTTCTTATCTCGTATAAGGCAGCGGCTTCTTGAATACGGAGGTCTAGTGGAAGTATCCCGGCCAGTAGGGTTGCTGAGTGTAATGATGTCGTCCTATAGGTTTTTGAAATTTTTTGGGCAAAGCCCCTTTGCAGGTGATTAAGTTTTCTGCGTACACAGATTTTATTTGTCGCGGGAGCCCACACCGCGGCCGCATACATTACGATTGGTTCAATAACGGCAGTGTACGCGGTCGCGATAACTTGCTGGTTTAGTCCCCATTCGATCTTCGCGGCTTTGGCCAGCTGCTTATATATCTGGATGGCCTTCCGGCATACCCTCTCCACATGTCTGTTAAATGTGAGTCTAGCATCCACATCAACTCCGAGAATTCGAATGTAGTTATCCATCTGTATCGGTACATTATTCATATTTAGCCGTGGGGTATCATACTTCAGTCTGCGCGTAACCACCATGGCTTTGGTCTTGTGTGGCGCAAACTTCAGTTTGTTTAGGATACCCCATCTATGTATCCGGTTCAGTGTTAGGTTGAGGTTCTGCTGGATCTCACTACCGGTCTCTCCTTCCGCTATCAAAACGACGTCATCCGCAAAAGCCTGGACGTACTCACCACCATTTCGCAAGTCCTGTAGGAGCGGGTCCAATATTAGATTCCACATTGTTGGTCCCCCTATTGAACCCTGAACGCAGCCTTTGTTAGTTACTTTTTCAACCGTTTGTCCAGCGTAGGTTAATTTTATTTGTCTTTCGTGTAAGTAACTATCCATTACTTTCCTTAGTTTTAATGGGCATTGTTCTTCTGCCAGTCGGACTCTAATTTGCGGCCACCAAGCGCTGTCAAATGCACCCTCTATATCGAGTGATACGATTGTTAGTATCTTCTTTTGTTTCAGCTTTGCGCGTATATGTGTGACTGCGTCATATAGGGCGTCTTCAGTGCTCCGCTGGGGCATGAATCCGTATTGGATTTTCGAGGTTTTCGGGACTAGATGCCACTTCAGCCGAGCGATTATCATTTTTTCGTATACTTTGCCTAGAAGAGGTAGTAAGCCTATGGGTCTGTAAGACTTCGGGTTTGTATAATCTGTCTTACCAGGTTTGCGCAATACAATTATTGTAGCCTTTTTCCACAATTTGGGGAAGTACCCTAGCTCCAGGCATTTGTTTAGGACGGTGAGGAATAAGTTAGGCGCCGCGTTTATCGCGTGCCAACTTATGTCCGCCGTTATGCCATCTTCTCCGGGGGCCTTCCTCGGGTTGAAACTGAGAGCGGCGGTTTCGAGTTCAGTCATTGTAAAAGGGGGATCATAGACTAAGTTATGTCCCTCTTTATTTACTGTGTTTGCTCTTCTTCTTATCAATTTGTGGTCTTCAGTTTCATCCTCACTAGTGTCTTCCGGGAAGAAAGTTCTTGCCAAGGTCTCCGCTGACTCCCTTTCGCTAATATATCTACCGTCCCTGCGAAGTGGTAAATCCTGGACTCTGGTCTCTGTCCCTCTTATCACTCTATATATACCTTCCCACATTGTCTCTCTTTCCTGTTTCTCGCAGAACTTTTTCCAACTCTCCGTTTGGGCTTGTTTGATCCGGTTTTCATACTCTTGTTTTAATGCAAGGTATTCACCTACGACCTCTTGCCTTCTGCGTGCTGCGGCACATCTTATCCTTCTCTTTCTAGTCTCAACCTGTTTCTTGAGCACCTGTAGTTCTTCGGTCCACCAAACCATTTTTGTTTTCTTCCCGGTTTTAATTTTTGGAATTGCTATTTCACTTGATTTAATTACTACATCTGTGAACTTTTCTACAATTTGTTCCAAGTCTTCAATTTTATCTATCTTTGTTACGACGTCCTCTGTTAACTGAGAATTTTCTATATTTCCTAACATTTCTTCCTTGAATTTTACCCAATCAGCTTTTTTACTGTTGTAAATTTTTGTTTTACTCTTTCTCTGGATTCCTTGATGCATTTTTGCATTAATTTTGAATAATATGGCATTGTGATCCGATGAAACCATTCCTATGTCTACTCTCCAATCTTCGATCTTTCCCAGTAGGTCACTCGTGCACACTGTTACGTCTAAGTGGCTGACTATTCTAGTTCCTCTCCTTATAACCTCAAATGTTGGTTGCTTCCCATCATTCAGTATGTGCAGGCCAAGCTCTGTTACCAGACTTCCGAAGGCTTGTCCTCTATTGTCTATTTTCGGGCTTCCCCACCACGGACTTTTGGCGTTTGCATCACCCCCTAGAACTATTCTACTATTGAGCTCATTCACCGTCGTTTCCAGGTGCTTTAGATAGGGTTCTATATAGGCTGGGTCTGGTTCCATGTAGAATGAGATTAGTGCAATGCCAGTTTGCGCCGTGGTCTTCAGTTTGATAGGCACTACATTAGTTGTTGTTAGTGCGGGGTATTGGGTAATACCAATATCCTCGTCAAAAATTAACACTGCTGCCTTTATTACTTTACCCGTCGGAGGATTCTGGCACTGCACCACTCTCACTCCCCTATAGTCTTTCACCCTACCCAGGGCTCCAATGTATGGCTCCTGTACTAGAGCGACTGTTATTTTCCTCGATTGTGCTTCACAAATAAGTTCACTCATTGCGAGTCTTTTCCTTTGCAGGTTAATCTGCACTATTTTTATCGATTTTACCGTTGGCTGGCCCTTAGCAATAAGCTACTCTGCTTCTGGCCAGGCTATCCCACCTCTTCCTTACCGGACAATGAACGTCAAAGGCTCCGTGGTCTTGTCTCTCGAAACCCATCCTTTTGCAGTTTATACAGGTGGGTTTTTCAGCTGCTTTATATTTGAGGCACTTCTCCCGCATGTGGGTTCCTCCACAGTGGGCACAGGAACAGACCAGATCGTCCTCTTCTTTGCAGTGCTTTCGCCCATGGCCATAGCCCAGACATTTCATACACTGCACCAGAGGGGACCGATCTCCAACCCACACCCTTTGAAGGTCCACATGCACTTTTCCTGCGCTAGTCAACGCTTGCCATAATTTTGGTGAGACCTGAAGGATGACGTGACCCTCATGTGGGTTCCTCGCTCTGCGACGGTATTTTTCTGTTATCCTCCAGTCTTCTTCTCTTATGTGTTCTACTATTTTCCTGTTTTGTGTTCGTATTGCCTGCTTTATATCCTCTTCTGTATTGTAATTCAGCAAATTCTTTAGGATGATTAGTGGGTCTTTGTTTTCGACTTCTTTTACTTCCAGGTGCTCATTTTCACTCACTAAGTTTTGCTTGAGTCTCTCCTTTTCTTCTAGATCTCTACATCCAATTATTACTTTTCCGTTTTTGATCTTTCTAATCCTATCCACTCTAATGCCTCCCTCTTTAACATTTGCGGCTTCCCTAATTCTATTTATTACTTGGTCTCCCGTTTCCCTTTCATTTCGTGGTGCTATTATCATGGAGTGCAGCTCTACACGTCTGTTTTCCATGATAACACCGTGTTTTGGGTTGGGTGGCCTATCTCTTCTTTGGCCGCTCGTTACCTTGGCATAGGTGCGTCTCCCCTCCAACACTTGTCTCATCACTGTTGTCTGTTCTTCTATTTTTTCTTCTAGTCTCTTTTCCTTTCCATTTTGCTCACTAATATTTTCTTGGAGTAGCTTGGTAATTTCTTCTAACTTTTTAGTCTCCTTCCCTAGTCTTATCAGCTGCTCCTCCATCCCGTTTGATTTCACCTGTCGTGTGTTATCTATTCTATCATTGTCTTTTCCTGTTTCTTCCTCGTTTCCTTTGTCATTCTTTTTCTCGTTTCCCTCCCTTGCCTGGGCCTCTGCTTCTTTAACTAGCTCACAGAGTCGCTTGATAGCAGTGGTCACAGCTATTTTAATTTCGCCCTTTAAAGTACGGGCAGCGTCTAGTTGAAGGAGGGCACTTTGTTGAACGGCTGTTGCCTCAGCAGCTTTGCTTCTATATGTTTTTGCGTTTGTGTAGGTTCTGACCTTCTTTTCCTCATTTGTTACCCCCTCCCACTGGTCAATGCTCTTCCTGACACCAGCGGCCACTACGGATGTCTGCACACTAAGCTTATCTTGTTTATTAGCCTCCACAGTGGTCGCGGAGTGTGGTTTTGTCGGTGTGCGCAACCCAAACATTTTTCAATATTACTACAGTTTCTCTGGTCCGACACGCAGTGTACTGTGAAATCTGGCGAGCAATGTACGCCAAAGCGTCAGTTTGTCAGTGTTGGTACCCTTGGGCCTTGAGTAGTCTATTCTCAGAGCGCGCAATGTACCGCGAATATCTAACGAGCAATGTATGTTAACGTAATATGTCACTGTTGGTGCACTTGATTTCTGTATTCTTTGAAATGACTTTGTAATAACCTCAGGATTAGTTTCGTTTATTTAGTACTATCTAATTTCACTTTATTTTCCACTTTTCGCGTTTTTTGTTTAGCGGCTAATTCCTGCAAATGTTTTTACAATACAATTGTTGTGTTTTTAGCACTGATGCACTTATTTTTATCACTTTTATTATATAAAAATCCAGGAGTGATTGACAGCACGTCTTCACGAGTCCGCCAATCCCAACTCTGCATTAATTATTACAATGGCAAAGTTTTAATTATCGAACGGCTTTGATCTCGTCTTAAAATATATTATATTAATAATACAGCCTTGCGATTCTGTAACTCAGTTTTCGAACTCTCACAGCGGTTTTCACAGCGGCGGTCGCGCTCTAATCAGTCGTAAAGCAGTCATTTTACGATTTGCCATTCTGATAAACAATAAACTACAAGCTCCCTCCTTATCAGAATGGCAAATCGTAAGATGACTGATTTGAGCGCGACCGCCGCTGTGAAAACCGCTGTGTGAGTTCGAAAAGTGAGTTACAGAATCGCAAGGCAGGTAACAAAACCAATCATATCAGTTGTTCCTGTTTGTGTCACATTTATTTAAGCCTAGAACTGTATTTTCTAGATACAAGTATACATTGTTTTATTAAGACACTTCAATAAATTATTTCAAAATATTCCCCTTATTAATTTTTATTTACTGGCAACAAGATATCCATGACAGCCACGGCCAAGAAAAGTATATCGCACTGTAACATTTAAAACATTTAGTTTTTTTTAATGACATCAGTTTTCACCAATTTCACTTAACACTATCTGTGAAACAAATAAATCTATTGGAGGACATGAAACTGTTCGAATACCACCCCTTTAAAACAAATCATTCTTGACGTGCAATTTATAATTACAGGCTATTAAGATCTCATCGCATTATGTGTTGTTTATGCTACCAGCTTTTATGAAAATAAGATGTCTGTGACGCCGTCACGTAACAAAGTATTGAAAGGATAATGAATATTCGTTTTTTTATATAACAGGGGGCAAACGGGCAGAAGGCAAATTATTTCTATATAATATTTTTGACGTGATAACATCTTTAAAATCGTTTTAGTCGGGTGACATGTTCAGAAACTTGTGTCACACCAAAACCTCACGAGCGCGATCGCAGGTATAACGAGAGAGAGACGGACCGATCTCCCGTCTCATCTCACTCTAGCGGCATACAAACGAATGGAGATTTTCTCGTGCGGTTAAGTTTTGTAAGAAAAATGTATATCATAGTCGAATAAGTAAACTTGTCATTTTACACCCGAAATTTATCATCAAAAGTGTAAATAAAACGATAGATGTAATTTAAAATTTGAAAAAATTGTTATCTTCATTAATTCCTTACTTCCCAAAAACTTACATCACCAATAAGACGTTATCACGTAAACATCCCGATCGTAAACCTACTTTACAAACAACCAATATTTTTTATTTATCAATTTTGCGATTTTCATCATCTGATTTTAAGTGATATCGCCGCCAATAGACACATTACCATATGGCTCGTAAGTGCGTTGCCTTTTAAGAATTGGTTCGCTACAGAAGAGTTTTATAAGTCGTAGCGTTGGGTACAGAAAGAAATAAAAATAGTTGAATTTAATCCAATTTATTACGCAATAACAAATGAATGCTAATAAGAAATGTGGGCGCGATTCAGCGTTTAGTTCCTATCAGCAATACTCATTTCTGGTTAACTGATCTAAATCTGACATAAACTTTCTTCTTCTTTAAGCCGTGTGTTCGAGCCCCGGTCCCAAAAATCTTACACATGACTTATTTTGAGGGCGAAACAAAATATTGTGAGGAAACTGTAATATTGTCGATTACAACATCAACGTGTGTTGACAACGATTTCAAGACTCTTAAATGATTGTTTACGTGTATAATGTACATAATTATCTTGATTTATTTCGTAATCCTACAGATAACAAAAATTACATATAATACAACAAACAATTACACTAAAAATATAGCCAAAGATGGAATACAAAAGAAAAAGAACAATAAAAATTATTAAATACATTTAACTAAGTAATACCTAATTTGGCTGTGATGTGTAAAAGTAACATTTACGTACGTACCACGTAAATGTTTGGATGTGCTCAAGATGCAGGTGATTTTGCGCTATGGATACTCATTTTAACCATATTCCGCAATACCTTAAACAAGTCAAGGTTTATATATTGGTCGTTGTATGTCCGGGTTGTGCATTACAAAATCTTGTGCGGTAGATGTTAAATATTTCGCCAAAATTCGCTACGGTGTAAATGCAGTCTAATTAATATCCAAAGAGGATTTTTGTCTGGGTTTATTTGTGTTAAGTTCATTTAATTTGTTCGCATTCGAGAAAGCTTTCAAATAACGGGGTTCTAATAACAACTAAAAGTTTAGCTTCCGTCTGTTTTTTTTATAGAACAGGGTCAGGAGGCTCACCTAATGTGAAGTGAAACCGCCCATGGACACTCTCAATGCCAGAGGGATTGCGAGCGAGTTGCCGGCCGTTTAAGAATTGGTACGCTCTTTTCTTGAAGGACCTTGATTAGGAAATACTTCAGTGGGCAGCTGGATCCACATTGTGCGCATCAAAAGCTGCCTTAAAAAAAGTTGTGAAACAAAGGAACTCATGAAAAAAAATGAAACTCATCTGCTTTTTGTAATGAATTCAAAATACACAAACAATTTATACACGATCTGTTTTAGTCTAGTGGGCACGTGAGTCGTATTATTATACCTCTGCTGTGCACCATGAATTCTTCTAATAAAACATCAACAACTTAAAACAAAACTTGGTCATAACTTATAAGTGCATACTCCTACGATCAGAATAACATACTTAAAACTGCGGGGCAGCTAGTAAACTTACAAAAAGTCTACACATAATCATAGCTGAGCATAGCATAGCATCTTAGATAATCAGTTCTTCAGATACTATTTTACTGAAACAGAGTCAAAAAATATAGTGAAAATGTCAGTCCCCTAACATTGCGCGTAATATTTTGTTAGGCGTTATAGATTATCATTAGGACAATAGATAATAACATATAATTAATTTTTTTTTTAATATAGAGCAAATATCAAGATTTTTATATATATCTTTAAACTTTAATGCCTTTTCTATAATTGTAAGCTAAATATGTACTTGTTGTAGCTATAGACTTAATATAATTAATTACAAATAATTTTCGTTTCGTTTCGTTGTACGTACTTGGAGCGTACTTGGAAATAGCGAAGAATATAACGTTCGCTTTCCGTATTTATATTATGGAAATAATATATAACACAACTACTCGAACAATAGGGTTTGTGCGAAAGATGAGCAAGAGATTTTGCCAAAACAAACGAAATCAATGTGGGCGGAAGCTGAATTAAAATAAAATATGATTTTTTTAATATTTGATTGTTTTTGTTACACTATCTAATTAATTGAATATTGTTAAACATTGTTTATGCAATAGTGTGTAGGTACACTGAAATCTTCAATGGACCTTTGATTCGTTGATTCATAAATTATAAACGCGACATCTTCGAAGTCAGCCGAAGGGTCCAGTCGCCTTGCTTATTACTAAAGTTGCTTACTAAATTCAAAATCACATAAAACAAAACCATTACTAATATCCAAAGAAGAAAAATTAAATATACCGATTTATTAAAAAAAAATGTTTTAACCTACACTATCTGGACTCTTCTATACAAAAAAGTTTAACAAAAAGCTAACTTTTTCAGAATCGCTTATTCTGTCATAGTTCGACGGTTAAACGGTCTAATTTTGGTTCCGAAACGAGGTCATGGTGCAAATTTTCATACAAATCGAATGAACAAAATCTGATTACTAAGGTTACTCCTTTAACCGACGTCATGGTATAAATAGAAATGCATCTCAGCTGTAGGTTGTTAATAGACTCGCAATAAGAGCTCATGGTAGGCCCCAGGTAAATTAAAAACTCCCGTGAGTAGGGCATTGTGCCTTTAAAAATGTAACCACCTTTCATTTGAAAGTATTATACGTTATCGTTAACCAAAAGGAAGGTGATTAAATAGTTTGATCGCCATGGCGGCCATGTAGGTAGGTACCGGCATTGGACATTCAATTGCAAGGTTTCTAAACCCCATACGAAAAATCTATTACTGCAAATACAA
This sequence comes from Pieris melete, assembly GCA_963693345.1. Lineage (NCBI taxonomy): Eukaryota > Metazoa > Arthropoda > Insecta > Lepidoptera > Pieridae > Pieris > Pieris melete. The sequence goes on from CAVNZK010000003.1 coordinate 1,974,860, forward strand.
AGTTCGAACATACGATAAATAAATAAATAAATCGTTTATTTGCCAAGATTGTGCCAACATAATAGGCAGGCAAATGTCATATAATTTTTTTGCAATGTCATGTAATAAGTACATTAACATAATGTCATAATAAGAAGTTAAGTCATTTATAATTGTTAAACTTAAGTCTAAATACTCGGTCACGCTATAACAGCACCTTGACTTTCAAAACCTAATCACCTTCCCCTTGAAAACATTACATGGCAGCGATATAATATCACACACATTAACACTACTCTGATTAGTATATTAGATTACTATTAATATATTTTCCTATAACTACAAACAGAAATCCCACATTATGGAAGTGCGTGTGCGGAATTTTACGAGCGACCCAAGTAACATGAAACTGTTATTTTTCTTACATCTATTTAATTATACGGAATGACCCTGCTAATGGATTTAGGTGAAAAGATAACAATTAAGTTGCGTGTTTATATATCTTACACGTTTGTAAGTTAAAATGTAATAGAAACCTATATTTGAAGCCAATGGCGGATTAACAAATTTTCAAGGCCCTTGCTTACAATTGACATGTCTTTTTAATTTTCAACACAACAATTTCTTTGAAAATGCACATAAATTAATGTTTGGGTTTGATTTTAGCACAAAATTATACACAAACCAACCAGTTCCCAGGCTCCAACCAGTAGTAGAATTGACATGTATCTGTTGATAGGGAGAACAGGGTAGTGAGAAGTACATTTTCTGAATTTCCGCTCTTTTCACACCAGCAAAGTGAACTTAAAAAGGAAGTTTTCTACACCAAATGTACAATTACAAGTGAGAGGGGAAATACATCGATAAAATTTGTTGCCGACCTCTATCTGTCAAACATTAGAAAACCGTCAGGTAGAAATATTATTGCCTTATGAGGTAGCAAAAAAAAATTCAGTTCCCAAATTTGCCGCCCTAGACTCTTGACTTCTCAGCCTGCTGGAAAATCCGCCATAATTGAAATTTAAAGATCTTTATCTGAGCTAATAAATTTACTATATTTTATTATAAAAATGCCAGCCAATTTGGACAAATTAAAAATGAATAATTCATGATCATTTTGGCAATAAACTTTTACATTTATATGGCTAAATAGAAAACCTAGAAAAACTCATAGTGACTGGCAGAGTGGAGGGCACCAAAATTTGAGGCCTGCTCGTTGGCCTCATCAAGTACGGGCTCTTACGGGTCTTACCATCACCCAGGCGCTTGCCGAAGACAGGGAAGAGTGAAAGAAGTTGTGCAGCGCCACTAACACGACCTTCAGAAATGAAGTGTGCGACTGAAGAAGAAGGTGGCTAAATATGACTACACTTATGAGAAAAAGGAACGAGTAATAACAAAATATCCACAGTATGTATGATATATTGATTACAGTTTCTTTTCACAAACTCCAATATTTATAAAATATAATAAACAAATTTTAAAATGATATAACTTGTCTAATTTCCCCAATTTTTGTGGTTTTCAAAGTAATTTGTACACTCTGAAACGATAGTAACCACGCCAGTTGGGACTGTAATGCAAAGTTTAGGGTTTCTAGATCAAGAAACAAGACGCAAATACTATTCCACTGGGAATCGGACCTTTATACACCATTTAACTCTTGATACGCCAATTCATAATATTAGATAAAATAATTTGTCCAACCTACCACAATGTCACAAAAACAAAAACACTATCAAAATACAAATGACTGAATTGGAAATTAAACTAACACGGCTTTCGAATAAAATTTATTTGAATTTCAAATTGCGTGCCAATTCATAGATAATTAAGTCTGTAAATGGTGCTCATAGATACATTTAAACTTTTAATTTTTAAAATATAATCTAAAGATTTTTTTCTATTTAATTCGAATGATTTCTACCACAGTTTGATTTTATTATGTATTTCAATTAATGGTTATTTTTAGCACGATACGATATCATTACGTAATTAATGTACCTACGACAGTTTTATTAATTACGACACGACTTTTTAACCCCTGGTTTGTAGTGCAAATGCAAAAGAATCAGCAGTGCCTTGGAATCCTCCTCGACAGAGTAAAGGTAAAAAAAAATGTTGATATACAAACAGAGTATTCTATTGTATCGATAATTAAGTAAATAGTCCAAATTTGTCAATGGCTTCGAATTTTTGTAAATTACGTCCCTACGGCTCGCTTACTTGCTACTTATAATGCTCCTATGGATAGGCTCTTACAATTTATTGACGCTAAGCTTCAAGAAAAAGGCTTACCAATTCTTAAAAGGCCGGCAACTCACTTGCGAGCCCTCTAGGAATTTGATTCTATGAGCGGTGATACTCATTACATCACACTTAAGGTGAGTCTCTTGACAGTTAGTCCCCTGCTAATTAAAAAAATAATGGTATATAAGTATTTAACTTCTCTTTTATTTATACTTACTATAATTTTATTCATTATGCTCTTAATTAGTTTTAAGTTTCTTTATTGTTTCAAATTAAAAAAAAAATGATTTTGTTAGTTCCCATACGATGACGTTTATAAACTCTATATTTTTTTTTCAAAGAAATGTGGTCCGACACGCCTTATTTTGTTTTACGAAAAACATCACGGTCCGTAACACCTTTCTTGCTCACACATAAAAAAATGGCTGGCACAAAGCGTATCTAATATTACCAATGTCGTCATATTAAAAGTCATATCGTATCGTAGATAATAAATATCTCACTCAAATACTGCAGTTTTGCAACAAACCTCAGCCAGACACAATAAAAACCATTCTGCAAATAAAACAAGCCAAGATGGTTTGCTGGTTTAATGAAGAACTAATTAAAACTTAGCTGGATATTATTCCAGAAGAAAGATTCTTAGTGAAAAATGTTAATTATTATCAGACCAACGTATTTCATGACTGCTGGAAAAATAGGATTTGCGCTCTGAAATGATATTGAAATTGTACTGAGACGATGTTTTATTTGTTTTTACATTTGGTTTTTTGCTACTTTGTTTTACGGTTTCCAGTGCCTTTACGCAATCAAAAGCTTTCCTAATTATTTAGTAGTTGCAAACTATAAAGACTACTGCATCTAATGCTATTTTTGTAGTTACGAATAAAGATATTTTAAGTTTCAGCTAAATTACTCTTTCGTCTCTTTCTGCCAAATCGTTTTAACGCTATGATAAAAAGAGACCCATAAGAACTAGTTAAATCGTTTGGCTTTTTGATAAGGAGGGAGCATGTAGTTTATTGTTTATTAGAATGCCAAATCATTAAATGACTGCTTCGCGACAGATTTGAGCGCGACCGCTGCTGCGAAAACCGCTGTGCGAGTTTGAAAAGTGAGTTACAGAATCGCAAGGCAGCTGCCCACTCAAGCACTTGCGAACCAATTCGACGTCCTTCACGAAAAGAACGTCAATGGGCGGTTGGTATCACTTAACATCAGATGAGCCTCCAGCCCGTTTGCTCCCTGTTCTACATAAAACAAAATTGTGTTAAACTATATAAATATTTGTTGCTAAGGGTATCTCTAAATAGCGGTGATTGTTTATCAATCTCTCTTAGATTCAGACACTAATCGTTATGCCTTCTGTATGTCAAATCCAATACATTTCTGACATACATGATACTAGGACGAAGTCTCTACTCTGAATGCGAATACTTGATACCCAGAAACACCTAAAGGTGTCTGCCCACTATCCCGTAGCATACAATGACCGTGCTAGGAACGTATCCAGCACGAAAAGCAATCCGGTACGCTCTGTTTCGCCCACTGAAGCGGGCCGACAGCGTTCTGAACCCGTTTACAACCCGTATGTAACCCGTATTTAATCTGTGTCATGCCCGTATGTGACACGGCAGAAATCTTTTCAATACACTCGTAAGGCATCGGTTCATTCTCGTACAAATATCAGTGTTAATATTGGACATTATTCAGGCACTTAGTTGATGACGGAGAAAAGTTTTTTCAGTACTTCCGAATGTGTACATTCAAATTTAACGCATTCAAAACGGGTTTGTAACGGTCATACTCCCCGCTCAGTCACCGGTCTGGCAACGTCGCGTGCCATGCACCTAGCGTGTCCGCACCGGCAAAATATTCCCTCCGACGAATAGTTGACGGCCCGTGCATGGTGCGTGTCGGCCGGTGACGGAACGGTCTAGTGGGCATAGTCTCATACTTCTCAATACAAAGAATAGTTTTTTGTCTGAAACGGTCCTAGTACGGTCATGGTATGCTACGGGATAGTGGGCAGACAGCTTAAAGGGTACACTCCTAGTGAGTACGAGTTGGTTTGCAACAAAATGTTATTATATCTATATTTTTATAATATTTATCATGCTACCTGCTAACCGCTTTAGTTAGTTCTAGTATATAATTTAAGGAGCGCTACGTGCTCGTAAACTACACGGAAGCTGATTTATCGCTCGATGTATGTTCACTATAAAAATTGTATGCAGAATCTATGTGTAGTTGAAAAATTTGCATTACCGACTTGGCGTATAAAACGTGAAAAAATATAAATAATGTACCTGTTTATAGACTTATTAAAGTATATAAATACAAATAATTTAAATGTTTGTTTAATATAAGAAACCAATAGCTATAATATGCCTGAGATGTTTAGTCTATACAATAATTTCGGATGAAATGCGATAGTAAATAATAAAACACCAAACACAACCCGTTGAAAGCGAAAAATGGCCGAACGATTTAATAAATTGTTCGAACATGAAATAAAAAGTTAGCATTATGTCGCATTAGGTTATTAAGTCGTATTTTACTTGCGGTACAAATGACCGTATTTGTTATCCGCAGTGCCTAATGGGTTGTCGTGTGAAGCGTAAACGGTACTGTTTAATCCCCATTAAATAATTGGATAGGGTATAAATTGCGTTGGCACAGACCGGGTGGGATTTAAATAAGTCGCGTTTTGCGGCTAAGTTATGCGCGGTAACTTTAATTGGTTTTCTGATTTTTGATTCGAATAGAATCTGTATTATCTGTGTTAAATTAATCACCTAATGAACTTCATTTGTTCTGTAATACCAAGTTTTTATTCAAATAGAAAACGCCTTCCAAAAATAATTAGCAAAATGTATTCAAAACTGTTCTGTTTTCAAAAGTCGAATCTTTTAAAAATGGAACAAAGGCGTCGTAACTTCATAACAATGCAGTGAGAAAAATATTCTAGCTATATCCACTCAGAGAAAATTACATTTGAATAAAATTTGTGAATACGTCAAAATGATGGAATAAATGAGTGTTGGAAATTTGAATGTGCCAACGTGCAACACTTGGGGACGCGTAAATATTCGGGACTGACCTTTTTGCACCTTCCGTGCCATTACGTAAAACCTTTATGTCACCCTAACGCTGATAATATGTTAAAAACAAGTGGAAAATAACGTTTTCAAAGCAAATATTTGTTTGTTCGTCCTGTTATTTTTTATTTCGTATAATTTTATTATTTCCTGCATTGTAGTGTTTAATTAGGTACGCCAATAGTGTTTAGGCAATTTTATATAGAAACTTTGTTGGACCAATGGGTCGAAAACGAGTCTGGCAACGCTTAGCAAACTGTATGTCATTGAATAACATACAATTAGGGTAAGATTCCCATAGGACCCTTAGGTTAGGTATATCCTATACAAATTTATATTTTTTTTTAATTAGTAATTTTGTTCGCAATATACCTAGATACATAGTGGATTCGAATTGCTTTAAATATTTATGTATTTTAAACATGCATTTTAAATTTAGAAACTTTTCAGGATGTGTTTAAGATGAAGTACCGAATGCGGATTTCCGGTGACGTTGGCAACCCTAACAGTGCGTAGACCATAAATATTTGAGTTTTGTTTTGGCTGATCCGGCTTCCGGCATGTTCCGTGGCTTAAGTATGTTTCTCTTAACTTTAAAATGCAAATAATACATATTATTCACTGGCAGTCGTGCTCACAGTTTTATGAAGCCGTGGTTTGGTGTTATTAGACATTAGAGTTTACTTTTTAAAGTATTCTGCTTGGTTCGACCGCTCAATAGAACTGAAGACACCAGCATTGGCCTGTTTTATAAATTGTGATAAACAAGTTTCGTCGACGGAATCGACTACAGTTAAACGGCAGTCTTAGAAACGATTATCAAATGATTATTTTATGAAGTTTCAATGGTTAAGGTAAAGTTAACTTTTAATAACAATAATCACGATTTTTATCGACCATTGAATAGTCGTTACTCGTTACTTTATTGATCTAGCATCATAGTCAAATCAAATAAACAACTATGGTGTTAGTTTATGAGATCAGTGACATTATGACGTTGACAGTTGACAACAGAGCTATGAGGCTATGTTCAGATGAAAAAAAATTGACGCGCGTTTTCAAATCGCGCGACTAGACATTGTGGTATTTTCATACAACTGTTCACATGAGCGCGCGTTAACGGGGTCTATTTTTCAAATTTGGATGAACTCAATGTGTACGTTTTCTTTTTCTATATTTTTCTTTATAATATAACCACAAAATAATAGCCTCTCCCACGTCCATTTTCTACGTTCTACCGAACTAGACTGACGAGTACTCTCGCAACGCGCATTAGCGCTCATCATCTGAACTCTCTTCAAATTTGATCGCGCGTTGACGCGCGTTACATGTGAACATAGCCTTACTCTGACATATGACATAGCAGCAGACGGGAATGCCAAGCAGGCTAAACAATATTTAGAACATACGAATAAGAAGACGACAAAATACATAAAACAATATAACAATAATTGTCTCTTAAATGAAGTACTTCTCTACAAAAACAGGTCGACATCAGTGTTAGCATTTAGTACACATTCTATAAAAGGGCACGCGGATTCCAACATTGGTAACCAAATATTAATATTTAACCCATTATCACAACGCAATTTTGTTTTGTATTTTATTGACGTCACGTTTATGTATGAAGGAACATCACCAGAGTAATTACAGAAAATATATTCGCAACCCAGTACGTTTATATAATACTAATTAATTTTATTTCTAATATAAAAATCTATGTTTATCATATAACCTAGATAATACTAGCCATTGTACTCATATTCCCACAATTGCAGAGGCCGCTTGATTTACTTCACTTAATATATATTGGTCCATGGATGGGGCAGAGAGAGTCCACAGTGAGCCTCCATTGCGTTCGCTCTTGGGCTACGCATTTTACCTGGCTCCAAGTCTTTCCGGTTCCTCTCGCCTCATCTGCAATTGTACGTCGCCAGGTTTATTTGCAACGGCCGTACTTCTTCTCATCAATCAAGCGCCTGCTTCGGGAAATTATTGGAATCTCTACGAAGTGTATGGACCACCCAGTACAACCTACGTCGCAAAAGGCTTCGGCTATCAGACTAAAGAAACAGAGTCATTAGACCTGCCAACCAATATTTGTTTGAAATCCCACGAGGGCTTCGTGGACCTAAAAGTAAACCAAAATTGTGATAAATAGGGAAGACTATAACGTAATTAAATACGATATTTTAAATCAGCCTATGCCGCTGCCGGAAGTATTGCCTTATAGTATTTTTGCTGCAACATCGTCGCCATTTTACAGAAAGGCAGAGGCATAAACTGTAACTTATGAGTGTCCTATTTGCATACTCTTTCCTGTCCAACAGAGGTCAATTAAAATTATGCATTGTAGTGTAAATACACCAATGAAGAGCAAATAAAGTAAATTCATAACCACATAGAGATGACAAAATTATGAGTTAAGTTCACTTTTGTTTACACTTAAAAATTCAGTCGTTCAAAATGGATATAATCAGAAAGTGATACATATATTTTGTACGTATCAGCTAATATAATAATAAAATAAATAAAACAATAGGAAAGCTGTTTTATTTACGATTTAATATTATTATGTAGCATTTTTAAAAATGTTTGCGTAGCTCTCTGCCCGACTAGTCCTCAACAAAACGTTCACTACGAGTGCTTGGGATATACGAATGTAAAATATGGTTTGAACCGTCACTACCCTCTTATACATAAACAAAACGTATTACCATTATTCATATCGGTTCAAAGATACTTTATTTCTCAAAGAATTACATTCACTTAGAGAGAAAATTTAGAGGAAGTTAGTTATGTACATCGTGTTATGATATTATTTGAAAATACACTATATAAAATAAAAATATTAGTTTCTGTATGTACAATATTTTTTACAAAAGTGCAGGTAGGTTGCATCGATGTTACAACAAGTATTATGTGACTAATGAATAGTAATAATTTCTTAGACGCTCGTTCATATGAAAAGAAGTTATAAAAATATATTAAATCTTATACTATTAAGTTGCAATTTCCTGTAGCCAGGCATTCAAGAGGAAGTATGTCTTTTCCAATCGATATTGTTAGTCTAGTGCTAGCGCGATCCATATTTCCAGGAGCTAAATTAGCTAGCGGAACCTTTAAGATAACGCAGGTAATTGAGACAACAACGCCGGTAGTCTTTACTATCGGCAACGTGAGTGCAACGGATATTGAAAGAACCACATCGAAACTGCCAGCCAAATCATAAAAGGTTGATAAATACTTCGTTCAGTTTAAAAGTTCAAGCCCCTATGTTTTCATGAGAACGTAAAACAAAGGAAAATTCCTGGCTATTAAAATGCATGCATCTTATTCGAGAAATATCAACGCATAATTGTCTTGAAATTAAATTCGCGTGCTTTGTTCTGTTTATTTTTAATTAGGTACGATATTTAAACTGCTTTTCGTGCTTACAACTCGGCTTCTTACACAATTGGTGTAAGTAATAATTGAGCTTTGTATTACCGTATTATTTACAGAATTGTTAGCCTAGTAATTAGGTTATAACCTTGAGGTCGTCGTTCGAAGCTCAGTTGCTTATCAAAGGTCTTAATTATTATGTTGTTATTTATTATAAAAAACGTGAGGTTTCGACTTGTGTGACCCATAATTTAATGGTATATTTCAGGCATAAATCAGCATAAATCTACATCGGCCAGCCACAGCGGTACATCTCTAAAGAGATTTTCTATTTACTGAAATATATAAGTGCAAGAGTATATCATTCTCACTCTCACTCTCATACTGTGAACGGTTGCTAGACACTGCCACAGTACGAAAAGCAGGCGGCGGACGGTTTTACCTATTTATTCGATGTGCAGGGAATCAAATCAAAGAATTTACAAAATAAATCCAAAATTAAGGGTAATATTTCGGCCCCTATCGTACTAATCCAGACTTATCACAGGTTAGACTTTTTTTAAATCTACTTCTAATACCTAATCAATGTATAATAGAATGTTGTTGACAGTATTATGCAGTACTGTCAATGCAAACAGCTGTTTGTTTTGAGACGTGCATTATAGCTTAATTTATGCAATTAGGTTTATTTGTGTTCGATATATTGACAAGATCGAATACAGTTAACTGCTCCTTAAACAGAAACACTATTGTTTCATCTCAGTAGAACCCACTTTCTGAGCTTAAATTGAGAATGCAATTTCCTAAAAAGTTTGAAGTTTCAATTTCGAGTAGGACAGATATTTTCTCTTTCATTGAATATCTTTAAAATGACAGAAATATAACGAATTTTACGTAAGGATTATAAAAAAGTAAATTTTCAAAATTCAAAAATCATTTAATCATATGATATATTGTACACTTATGACTTGTCAGTAAAGAAATACATATTAATGCTTCTAATTTTACATTTACTGCCAGTTCTCAAATCAATCAAATAAATTCTCCGCCACTCTAACTTAATCGCCATGTTTTTTTTTTCATACAACGTTTGTAAGGAGCTGCCACCATTAAACCTTGTTCCACTGACATCTTTAAGTAATTAATAATAATAACATAAATTAAAAACAAAGAGTTGTCCTCTATCAGCAGGAGGCATGGTGAAATAGGAGCACGCACTTACATTCTCGTGGGAACAACACGCAAACACATAGTCGAAATAATTAACATCACCGCATACACGAATTCAAGTACGACCAGTCACCACAAGTAGCACCCGTTCACGAGTATGACGCATGGCCAGCCAGCAAGCAATTTAATCATTCGTCTAATAAGTTTGTATTGCTCCGCTATTGTGGGTATTATTTTATGAATAGGACCATACGTATATATATTTTGTATATATTACAAGGCTGATCCTCAATCACAATTATAAAATTACTTGCTATCATTATAATTCGTAGCTCCGTAGCTTCAAGCCATGCTACGTTAGTACTACGTGGCTACGATTGTACATCATTCATAAATACTTACTGACCGCAATGTAACTTTGCAGAGAGCTTAGTTTCAATAATTTAAGTTATTGTTTCTTCTCCCTTGTCCAGTCCGTTTTTCACTCTAAGATTTGAGACGTATGTGGCAGATCAAAGTTTACCTTTAGCCTCAATAATAGTTCTCTTGGTTGTAAGCCTAACGTAGCCATTAGGTAGAGCGACAATTAAGAGCAATTTAGAGAGATTGAAGCGAATTTAAACCGTTACTTTAAAAGTATATTTTCTAAACCGTCTAAATGAGAATAAATTAATTAAACTATTGATTGTTGTTGTATAAATCAACTATAATTATGATGGTACTTTTAATTATTCGAATAGAAATTATAGAATATAATTAAGGACTGTCAACAAATTTGATACAGAAATATTTTCACATACGATGTGCATATAGCACATCCCGTCTTGTAGTGAAATCGTCTGTTTCCAATAACTAATTAAATAGGAATACAGAAAGTGCTTGGTATGGCAGAGAATAAGGCTCTTTTGTAGTCATTATAACCTCTTTGAAGCAAAGCATAATGGACTATTATGTGCAGACTTCATTGTCTTGACTCAAAGTTTATTTACTTTGATAAAGTATTGACAAAGCCTGTTTTTAATAACCTTATTATGAAAGTATATTGAAATTATATTGTGTTTTATCGGATGGCAAGGCAGAATACAAAATACCATCCGTATCACCTCGACGTCCGTCGTTCCACAACTGAGCATTTTTTAAGGCAGTTTTTGCCGCGCACCACTACTATGTGGATTTTGGACGCGAAACGTCGGTAAAATTTAAAATTATGAAAAATAATTGTAAAAGCATAACTTCAATCCAGTAAAAAATTGTTTTATTATCAAATGTGTGAAAGTTGTATCAATAAAAGACAATAGCATTTTATTTGTTAAAAGTCTTTATCAAATCTTCGTCTTTAAATAATTATTTAATAAATTCATTTTTCAAGTGCTTTATAGTAGTCGTATTCCCAAAGTTATTATGTTATATAAACTTTAATTCGAAGCGAAAAGATTTTTAGTATTGTAAAATAGAGTGAAATGGAAGATTTTTAGAACAAAAAACACTTGTGAAACTAGGTCTAATCAATTACCAAAAATAATTGGAAAAAATCCCAATTCCTGCATGTTCATACAATCTTTTATGTTCATACAATCAAGGCTTTTTGTTTGTACCTTTTCAATTGGTTGTGTGGGGTTGTGAGGCGTAATAATCCCCGACTACTGCGTTGAGTCAACCGTACACTTCGTATTCCGTACTCAAGGGTAATAGTCTAAGAATCAAATCACCATCAGTCCTGGAAAAACAGCCTCTGTCGCTAACCACAACGCGAGTCACTAATTTGACGATCATCTTTTGACGTTTAGTAGAACGTCAATTATTTTGAAATACTCAGCTAAGTGGGCTGTTTCTTAGCTGTTTAATGTTATTATAATTATAATGTCACGGAATTATATTGATTCTTGGAAATACATGTTTCACTCTTTTATCGTGCGGTCAGTTGTAAGTTACTCGTTGATTTACATTGTGCCTATAATTAATATAATGCTAATAATTAATTCCAAGAATAAAAGCTATAGGTTCAGGTGTGGTTTTATATTTATTGAATGTTCTTAGCGCGAGCAAAATTAATTATACATATTAATCATATATTTATGCATTTCACTTTGTAATAGGTATACATTATGTACCCTTTTATGTCTGTTTACAAAATAATATTAATCATTTTTATCGAATGATATATTTTGTAAGGTTATATAACACATTACCCTTGCAACAACGTAAAATAATTATTTTCCCGTATAACCTCGATGGAAGGTACTGTCCATTGATGTATTTCCGAACCAATTAGGTCCTTCAAGAAAAGTGCGTACCAATTTTCAAAAGACCGCATGCACTTTCGAGCCACTTGGATTTGAGAGCGTCCATGGGCGACAGTATCACTTAGTCTTAACATAAGATGAGCTTCCTGTTCGTTTGCCCCCTGTTCCATAAAAAAAAATAACGAAACTTCTGATAGATATAGATAAAAAAATCCTATAATAACATTAATATTCTCTTAAGCTACACGAACAAGAACAGAAAGCAAACTATGAAAAGCGGAGTCAGCTGCAAACGTGAGTGTTTTATATATCGCTTATATTATTTTTCCATCACACGGTTTTCTTTCGACTGAATATTGTCATGCGAACTAGTTTCATACATTTGCAGATCAAAGATAAAGTTTGAACGGATTTTGTTATTTGACTACAAAGATGTTTGATGTGCTTTGTCTTTTAGTTGTGGTACAATGCTCTTACTTTGTTCCTGAAAAGATTATAAATAAAAGATTTATTGCAATGGTATTTAAAGTTACATTTAAAAGTGCTTATAAAAATCAGCGGTTCTACAACCATTTAGGTCTCCGATTTCTATATCTATTTCATGGGGAGCGTTCAAGTATTACGTCACGTAATTTTTGGAGATTATTGACCCTATTTGAGTAAACGTTTCGTGACCACCTAGTGACTCTTTATACCTAAAAGTTATCATTCTGTGGCATAATTCAACCCCCACAAAAGGCTACGTAATTGGGGGCAACGTAATACTTGAACGCTCCCATGATCATCTGTCAATCTTATAGGCAAGTAGGTGATCAGCCTTCTATACCTGATGATCACATGATCGACATTTTGGGTCTAAGGCAAGTGGTTTCCTCACGATATTTTCCTTCACTGTTCGAGTGAATGTTAAATAAAGAAAGTCCATTGGTGCACAGCCGGGTCATCTGTGTCTTATCATCGCAGCGTCAATAGTATTTAACAGAAAAACAGAGAGATATAGTTAATACAACCTACAACCGGTAACATGAATTGTAGAAACCGTATTTTTAAAATAGATACCGGGAATTATCTGCATTCAGCTTTTAAAAATACTACTTACTTCTTTTGCAGCCATCCAAAGTGCGCTTTGATTTCCGAATCTAGAAATTCACCACCTTAATAAAGATAAAGTCATTTGATTCATCTATTTCTAAACATTGTATTCGTACTTAATTCTAATAAATATGTCACAACGTTAATAAGTATGTTTGTTTCACCGATTTAGTATGAAAGCATCCAAACTTTTATCCAGCTAAAATATGAGGTTTCCTCCAATAAACTTTTATTGGGAGCAGTAAAAATGTATCATTTGAAACTTGAATCGTTTTATGTAACTTTTCTCTTATTTACCTTCGTTTTAGTGTCAATCAAATTAACTCATAAAGTTACTGTTTACGTGACTCACAGTTAAAATAAAATATACACATAAACAAGAGCAGTGTTGGTGAGCTAGTGGAGCGTGTGCCTCTTACCCCTGAGGTCGTAGTTGCAAGCACGTTCAAATGCTATGTAACGTTAACGTTAGGGGGGGGATAAAACGTTACAATATACGGGGATTGAATTACTGTTTATTATTTTCAACGTTCCGGTACTTTACACCACATACTACTATTGGGTACAGGAAAACGTTACGGTGCGTTACATGGGGGGGGGGGGTTCAATAATCTCGTAATACTTGAACACTCCCTGTGCACCATTAGACTTTCTTTCTATATGCGCATTTAACATTGACTCGAACGGTGAAGAAAAACATCGCGAGGAAACCGGCTTGTCTTAGACCCAAAAAGTCGACGGCGTGTGTCAGGCACAGGATCTGATCACCTAGTTACCAATTCAATTGACAAATAATCATGAGACATATACAGAAATCTGAGGCTCGGAACTACAAAGGTTGGAGCACCACTGATTTATTTTTTAGTTTATTTATTTGAAAAATGGAATGAGTGTGAGTATTTCAGACTGCTTAAAACCTTTTATTTCTCATCCAATTTATAGATAGATAATTTAAAAAAAAAATTAACTAATTAAATAGCAATATTTTAATCTAATACTATAAACGTTGTGCTGAAATGGGTATGCGAGCTTCAAGCTAGGAACCGGGTGAGCAATACCCATTAAAACCACTTGGGTTCTTCGTGAATGCGAAATTTGCAGTAAGCTTATTAGACCATTACCATTATTCTAGAGATGAGAGAGCTTCAAGAAATGTGCATAAAAACTATTGTGTATAATGTACTGAAAAATCTCTCAATTGGAATTTTATAAAAAGTATTTTCGAATCATTCATTTGTTAATGCAAAGGGTATGTATACTGCTATAATTACAATTATTATTGTAGTGTATGTATGAAAATCACAGGAAGGAGCTGGTTCGAATTAAAAAAATATATTTGTGTGTGCCATCATGCTACGAGAAGGCTGAAGGTATCTATACTAATATTATAAAGAGGAAGGTTTCATTTTTTGTTTGTTTGAAATGAATAGGCTCCGAAACTACTAGACCGATTTCAAAAATTCTTTCACCGTTGGCAAGTTACACTATTTCCGAGTGACATAGGCTATGTTTTATTTTCAAAAAATTAGGGATGCTTACTAAAACTTGAATAATCTAACCCAAGGTGTACAAAAAAAACATAAAACTTCCTTCAATCGTGTGCGCTGCGAAAACTATTAATGATAGAACAAAATGATGTATTACAATTTTTCAGGACACATCACTATCTATAAAAAATGTCGCGACAGCATGTCTCTATCTTTTATAGTTACGTCACAATAAGCGTCCTTGTATTAATTTTTTTAAATTAAAATACCACCGCTAGAAAAGGCTCTTTATTCGTACCTAGGTATTGATCCTTATCAAAATAATTACCAACGTTTCACATAAGCTACAATTTAATAGCATAACGACCAAAAAAGCATGGTGGATTGGTGTTCTCCTGCCTTTTCTCTTGAATAGTTTACTATTATGTAATATAACAACAAATTTAGCCACAGCAACGCTTGGCCGAGAAAGAAGAAAATTTATAATACAATTAGGTTTTTATGGAATTTAAAAGTAAATTTTTAAAAGTCCACAGAGATGAAATATTTATGCACCGTATAAATTCAACGTACGTAATTTGAAAATTTAAATTTAGAACAATCTTTAATAAAATACTAATTATCTGATATCACTTCCGGGAGCCGTCATAAAACATGCGAACCCCTCACAAATGTACCCACAATAAAATAGCTAAATTGGCCAAAGTCTAATTTTGAATTCTGTCCCGACTCTGCCCCATAAAGACGTGTACAGACGGTAGCTCTAGGGTTGTCAAAAGTTATATGCCTATGCATGGAAGGTGAAAAAAAATTAAAAACTAAAGTTTTATATAAAAACAATATATTTTAAAGTGCAATATTTTTATTTTAATCCATCAGATTATATAATGTCGATACTATTCGTACTAAAACACCTTTAGATATATAATTTTTATGAAACCAATCAAATACAAAATGACTGAAAATTCAACTTAATGACACTTTAATTTTCATAGACAACAATTGACAGCCCTAGCTGAGGCGAAATGGTAAGTATTAACCGTTTTATGAATTTTGCCCGGTGTAGGCTTTATTTGGCCAGATGGTGCAGGGCTTATTAAATTTCAGAAGGCTGTTAAGCAACATGTGATAATCTGGGACCATGAATATTACTAATGTTTGGGTTATTACTATTCTATTGGTTGCCCATCAGCTTTTAATAATAATATAAATATACCGAAGTCGGCGTCTTCCTAATTTGTTTTACTACCATTGAACCGCCATAGTTCGCTATAATGCCATTTTTCAGCCAACCAATCACTATATAAAAATAGTGCGTGCATGTTAGAAGTGAAACTTTTTTGGCAAACTAATTAATATTAATGATAAAAATTATAATTTTAATTTATATCTTCGATAACAAAAAAGTAAATTGTTTTGCATAAAATATAACATACTAATATTTCATAATTCTCTTTACGAAATTTTAATTTTAAAAATTTAATATCTATAAGGTAATTCGCCCTTCCCGCACTCTCTCAATAGGTCTCAATCGCTCTCTCCGTTTTCGACGACAAAAACGCTGCACATCTTCGTGACGCTAATATTATTATTATTTCATTTCATCCGTAAAAAAATTACCCTCGTGCTGCTTTTCTTAGATTCAATTCAAAAAAATTCTACATTTTGCAACAGTCCAACTTAGGGCTGAATGTATACTAAACAGGCCAAGGTGACAGGAAGGGTACATACTACACATTAAATGAGTGTTGAAGCAGCTTCCTTGTGTTTGACACTCCTTTCCGGCAATGTCCCATGCAAGCCAGTAAAAATAAGCATAGAACAAGAGGAAATCAAAAGTGCATGAGACAAAAGCCATCTGAGTTGGTGGAAGTAGTCAGTGCATCAATTTTCATTGAACTTCATGTGCTGGTCGTAAATGTGATAAAATACGTCATTTCACCTGTGAGTTCTTCTGATGGGCCGATTACTTTATTATGGTACTATCGCGTGATTTGTATCAAAATTGCAATACTACACATTTATTCCGATTACAACAATCCATAGGCTAATACAAACGAAGACTTAATAATCTTAGACTTAATAATAATAGGAGTAACGGTAAAATAAAACAAGGAAAAATTCATTACCTACATATACAACTATTACGCTATGTTACAGGCATTCAGAGGTAAGAGCAATGTTGACCTAGTAGCTTAAGCGCCCGACTCAACTCTGAGGCCGTGCATTAAAATCCACGGTTGTGTACAAATAGATGCTTTATGTACTCACAATTTTCACTTCTAAGAAAGTTAAGATCGTGAGGAAATTTTTGAGGCAAACCAATTAAGTGTTGCGACTGGATAACTAGAATTATTCTTTATATATACCTAAATTAGATTTCTTTAGTACGGACTCATGACGCTCCATATTTCGAATGCTTTCAGAAATCATCAGAAAAACGAGAATCAGTCAAACAAGTTTACTGATAACTATTTAAAATTAAGAGTCTACAGTAATTTTGGAATATTTTTTTTTTTTATATAATAGGGGGGCAAACGAGCTTGCGGGACGACAAAAAGGGCAGTCTACGCAGCCCATAGACACCCATTTTTAGTGGGTGCGTTGCCGGCCTTTGAGGGCCCACTCCACTGGATTTTAACAAAAATTACTTTTTTAATAATGCATGACCTTGGGTGTTGTTCCCACGGGAATGTAAGTGCGTGCTCCTATTTCACTTTGCCTCCAGCTGATAGGGGACAAATCTTTATTTTTAATTTATATTTTTATTATTAATTAACTATTAATTACTTAAAATGCCATGTGGAACATGGTGGATTTCATCTCCTTATAAACAATATGTAAAACAAAAAACTTGGCGATTAAAAAGAGTGGCGGAGAGTTTATTGCCCGTTTTTCTCTTCCGTTCTACGCCCTTGATTTGAGAACTGGCAGTAATTGTAAAATTATAAGCATTACATATATAATATAATATGTCTTTTTGACATTCATAAGTGTACATTGTGTTACCTATATGAATAAATAAATGATTTTGATTTTTTCAGACAAGGCTTGTATCATCTTGTCCACTAAAAACATGAACATGAACAAAGAACGTGTACAAAAGTTCCCGCGGAGCTCACCCATACTCTGAGGTACGAAGGTGAGGATACGAAACCTAGTGTCCATATAATTTAGTATAGATTATTATAGCTGTATATAGACGCATCGAATCCCCGATATCTTTCCTATTGTTAACAATATCGCAAGGTCTAGTGTTTAATTCCGAGTTATCTGAAAGGATTTTATCCTTTGTGTTGGATGCTATTGTGCTCATGTTTCCTTATACGGAGCGCATTTCTTGATAACCGTTGGAGACATAGCCAGGTTTTCACATTAATAGAATACTATACAAGATTGTGTCTTAAGGATCTTTAGTTATTCAAGATGTTAGCTACAATATTACTAGTTGGCCTCTTTGTTAGAAATTTATTAAAACTACTTTGGCACCAAAACTAAATCAGTTTATAACATGGTTTTTATGCCAAAAACCCACTTAACTACGCCGGTATTAAATAAATAGTGATATTGATCCCCATGTTTGTGCATGCAATTTCCTTAGTTATCTTAATATCCGTAGCGCTGATCTAGAGTAGAAAAACTAGAAACAATGAACTCGGAATTGCAATCGGTATTTGGAGTTACCGCGCACGAAAAAAAATTGTATTTCAATTTAGAATAAGTGTTTTTATGTAAGAGTTCACTAAACTAATATAAGCAAGTTACACGTTCTGTATTTTTAAACGTGTAGGTATTCCAAATAAGCCAATTCCGTATAAATACAATAAAGTATTTCCGAATTAATTCGACTTAGGACTAGCTCTTTGACATTGAAAGTGTCCATGGGCGTCGGGCGGCTGTCCGATTGGTATTACGGCTAGGATCAGTTTCTTTCAGACCACCCAGACCTAAGTTGGCTGAAAACATTAATAATACTATATACTTACCACCAGTTCTCAAATCAAGGGCGTTAAACGGTCGAGTACTGGCTAGAAACTCTATGACACTCTTAATCTACACCTAGTTTATTTTGCAAGAAAGCTGCAAGCATTTCATGATGGAATGAATCATTAAAATATTTAAAGTGTTTTTGGTCCTTGAAACACATTGCTGCATTTTTCGTTCTAAAACTCACAGATCTCTACAATGTTTTCAATAATTTTCGGTGCTCATTTTGGCCTACTATGTAATTCTGTTGAACACTGTACAATATTGTCTTAATTATGTTAGATGTAATATGATGTTGTTTCACACACATGTAAACATGCATAGCGTGATTGTTTTCATTAGGGTAAGCCGTTCCTTACATTTAATATATTTGATATTAATACAATACAGCACAAAGTAAACTGCCACAGGGACCAAACTTTAAATTTGTTTTATATTTATAATTGAATTCTTTTGGAGCGTTAGGGAAAAACTATGAGAGTGAAATTTTTACGATGCGTGCGCACACCGTCACAAAATATCGACATTCTGAAGTTAGCTATAGTCAACATTTTAGTTTTTTTTTATACAACTATTGATGCTGTATTTGTACGATATTTAGACAATGTTTCTACAAGAATATTTATTTCATACTTTAGCTTCCTTGTAACTCATTTGTCTACTGAACTCCAACTAATGAATTTAATAGTAAATAGCAATGTCCATTTCTTTAATTATGTAGAAATATTTTTTTTGTGATATTTAAATAAACTTTCTAACTAGATAATGCGTTATAATAAAGCTTTCAATGTATTAAATACATTTTTTTCTATTGTTAGATTTTTCTACAAACGTAGAATACAATTTTTGAAAATATTTTTATCTTGTTACGCCAAAGACATATAACTTCTAAAGCGTACATATAACTTATTATTGAGGCTACTACATAGCTTAATAATATTATAAATACTGTATATATTTGTGTGTTAGAAATAAATTACTACCATTAAGAATTCCAATTGCATGTTTTCTATGCCTTTAATTTAAGTTGGATACGAGTTTTTGTATTTATTATTATATAACTTAGGTGTCGAGACAGAGTTTCCTAAGCAGCATAGAATACTTTCGAAGTTTTTTCATTCCAAAGGTATTGTATATCACAATTTTTATAGCGGTACCTATAAAGACCCTTTCGTAAACTTGACGTTTTATGAGGAAAATCCCTGATTTAAATACTTGATCTGGGGATCTTGGCCCAATATGTTAATATCCCTTTTTGGATCCGACTTCCAAGCTTATCTCGGTCGTGTGAATTCATCCTTCAGACATGCGGTTTCTATATTTTGATGGCTGTCAATATTTTAATAATATTGGTTGGTCACATGCGAAACGCAAATATATGTATTGAAATTAATTCATGAGTAAGTCGAAATCATTAGTAATGTTTTATTAAACTTAGTTCGTCGAATAAAAAGATAAAATGTTTATTATGGAACTAGCAAACTCGGCGAACTCCGTTTCGCCACCAGATGGCTTCGTATTATGTAACATTTCGTTTGGTGATCCCGCTTTTCTGTTGAAATAAACCTCACGGAGCCCTAGACCTTTCCAACGAATGCAAAACCGTGGAAATCGGTTCGTGCGTTCTGGAGTTATAGCGTCAGGAAGGAAAACCCGACTTATTTTTATATAGGTAGTAGATATAAGATACAGGTATCACTTATTCCACTTATAACTTTGTATCGGTAAACATCCCTACTCATCGGTAAAGAAGATAATGGGTGTAGGCCGAGAGAAAAAGCCGGTGTAAAAATTGTCGGTACTCTTTTAAAATATTAAATCATCATACAACTTGACTTTGGCTCACATAGATAGAAGAAACCAGAAGGAGATAGATACGGTCCGCTCTTTATTTTTATTAAATTACAAAACTGAACGAAAACCTCGCAGTGCAGCAACATTGCACCTATGGTTTTAGATTTAAAAGAGTAAGTGTGGAGTTTCTTGCCCATTCTTCTCCACACGAAACTACCTTTTGGAAGGGGCAACTAGAATCTTCTTTATATACAGGGTGTCCCAGAAAGAATGGATAATCCGTGAACCCCGCACGGAACAGCCTTCCAGCGCTCAGAAAAAAAAATAAAAAAAAAAAATTCCAAGTGATACCCAAAATATGTTTTTTTTTAGAAAAACATACGTTATTTTTACTTTACTTCACATTCATGTGCACAACGGCCACAAAGTAATGAAATTTGTGGCGTTTTTGGTGTCATCTTATTCCTGAAAGACTATGCTACTAGAAATACATTAAATAACATAAGTATCTATGATACTTTTTTCAAAAACAAAATAAGAACTTGAGTTTTTGACATGAAATTTGATAACAAAATAATTTTGGCATAGTTTGAGAGTGTTTCATGTAAAAAAAAAGTATGAAAACGTAAGTGGCCAGCTATTTAAAAAAAATGCGCAGTTCATACCGTTTACAAAATGGTATAATACATCATTTTATCTAATACCACTACGAAGTTATTGCTATTGAGATGCAAAAAGAGTAAATACGACTTAAGACAGAAAACTATTGTAAAATGATATTTTATCTTGACTTAAACGGTAACATTGACAATAGCGTTCCAAAAAAGGGTCCCTTTTTATTGTACCTGGGGTGGTTACTGTGGCCCAAGCCCATATGTTGTTTACACGAGACAAGAATAGGTTTGTAGAGTATGAACAAGTGAGAGAAAAGATCTTTTTTCGCTCGGTACACTGCACCGGTTTGATCATTATCAGATCGGTTTCAGATACATAACAAAGAAATTTACTTACGAAGAAATTTATTTACCGACAGACGTTGTCTTGTATAATATTTCAAGGATATTAAACAAAGTATGAAAGTATCGACTGCAGCGCCATCTGCTGGGCTGATTTGTGAATATAAACCGTCAAGGGCGCCACCCAAACACATACAAAAAAAAAAATTCAAATCGGTCCAGTCGTTTAAGAGGAGTTCAGTGCACACGTAAAGTAAATTTATTTTGATTATATATAATTCTAATTCTATGCTAATTCTTGGAGAATGGGGATGTCTATAGAAACATTTAATTATTGTAAGTAATTAGTCATAGTTTTCGCTACTATTCCTATTATTATTTATTGTCTGTAATTATTAGTATGACACTGTTTTAGGGTGTGGTTAGGAAATTCTGTTTTGAGTGGGTGATCTTATGACAGTAAATATAAGTATGTATCTATTTACGTTATACCGAATTAAGTTACTATATGTTGTATGCATGTTTATTTAAAACTTCTTGTTGTCTAGATAAAGGAATGTTATTTTTAGTTTTCACCACTACAATATCAAAACACTGTACTAACTTCACGCTAAAAACGACCTAATGGAAAAGTGTGATACGTTCGCGCAAACATCGATTAATTCTGTTCTCGAATCGAACCCTTTCAGCACCGGGCGTCGAGTGAAAAACTTTTGTATACAAATGTCCTATTCACTTATAAAATGAATTTTATAAAACCACACAAGGAATTTTCTGTGTTGCCATTTTCCTCAATAGCACGCTGAATACTTTCGCGTCTCTGGGATTTGATTCTGGTAAAGTCCAAACGCAATTTCCATACGATGTAATATGACAGTGTGACCGAGTTTTTTGTTCTATCACAAGCAATGGTGATATGTTTTAACTACAGAAACAACAATTTTGTGCTTATTAGTAATAGTAACAAATACAGTGGCTCCACAACCTTTTAAGAAATGGGCCTTAGATACCTGTATCTGCTTTTATTATCATCTTTTTAAACATACAAGTATATGAAGAATGATAAGCTTGCCTAACAGCCTCGGCTTTTGGTCTAACCTTCCTCACAATGTTCTTTACCATACGAGTGACTAATAATTAAATACGCGCATAGAAATTCCATTGGTGCACAGACGGGGTTCGAAGTTAGAACCTCAGATGAGAATCTGCACGACTGCCTTGTGGTGAAGGGTAATGTGGGACTCGGTAATGTGGACCCACTAAAACCCCACAGCGCCACCAGCAATCAAACCATTTAATCACCTTCCTAGAAGTTATAGACCACTGTCGTGTATTTCTTTCGAGGGGAAGGTAATTAAATTTTAAAAGGCAAGGTGCCCCTATATCTTGGGCGATTATTTACACCATTACTTTGATAACAATGATAAATATTTCTTATTATATGACATTTGCATGCTTGTATGGCTTTTATCGATCTAAATGTACAACTTTCTTTGCAAATAAACAATTTATTTATTTATCGCCCCAGGCAATATCCTGCCACGCGATCAGCTGTTGTAATAACTAATAATAATAATTTGGCCAACAATCATATAGTAAATATAAACTAATAAAAGAAAAATTTTCATCATTTAAATAATTTAGAAGGATATACGTCTGAAGGATACCCTTAAAATAAGATGTTAAATTTATATAGGATTATATTTAAATGAAGGGTTCTTTTGTATGACGCTATCTTAAATAATCCCATGTGCCTGAAATAATATTTATCAAAGCCTGCACCTCATCAGAAGGTACGTCAAATTGCCATGATAAAAGATCAGTCATATCTGTATTCCTGATAAGTTCTGCGCATTTGTTGTTCGTTGAATAAATCTTTTTAGTGGAAAAATTACGCTTTGATCATTTTAACACAATATATTTGTGTAACTACTATTATTTTATTATTTGCAAGTCCGTTTCCTACTTATTTGTTTGTTGTGATTTTAACCCCCGACACAAGATTATCTAGTGTTATATCGTGTGGAAATGTATATATCTAAGGCATATAAGCTTCTGAGCGAATGGACCGCTTATGGTTTCATTTGATAGAAAGCTGACCTGATCATAGCAGAAACATTATACGCATAATATTATTGAAAAGTTACATTTAGAACTCATGCTGGTGCAACTGAGGTTCTGATAATGAAGCTCGAAGGAGATCGTAGAGTACCAAAAACATATTAATGTAGATTTAGCAAAACACAGATTTCAGATGTGAAATAAATTCTCATATTTCATTTATAATGTTTTTTTCTGGTGCAATGGAGTTGTTCGTAATACACAAATATACAGCCCTCACCGGGTAAACCCTATTTCTAAAGTGCTACGCTCGGTTGCGTCTCCCTCTTATTTTCGGATAAACCTAATTTTGTGCTTTGTTGACTTTCCGTGTTATAATATTTTCATTTCGATTTCCACAGCGTGTGCTTGTCAGATAAGAGCTTTGTGAAAAACTACTTGAGGACTGGATTGTGTTCAAAGAAATTGATTGCCGAAATTCACTTTTAGAAATCACAAAAAAGCTTGGAGGTATTATTTAACTTGCATTATTATATATTAATAAAAGCAGAATAAATAGTCAAATCGTTGATAACCTCTTGCAGGTTCAAGAGTGCTTTGATGTTACTTGTATAAAAATTCAAATTTTTTAGGCTGCTTTAAAGGTTTTAATAAAATAATATTTTTATTATGGCGCGTCTAAACGGGCCATGTTTTGCTGCAATTGATGGCTGCAATGTTGGCCACTAATTGCCCGGCCATTACAAAAATATTTTAATGCAGCTGATGGCCGAACAATCTATGGCTGGGCAATGTGTTGCAATAGTATGGCCCATGATGCAGACTCCTAAACGGGCTACACAAACCGGCAACAATGGCTGACGAAATCACACTTGTCGCAGCAGCTTATGTTGTTTTAAAAAAGAAACAGAAAAAGAAGAGATTGTAGATTCGACCTTACTTAAATAGGCGTGAAACTGTAGAAAATTTGAGTCTAGAAATAAGTCTTGATAATAAATTATTCAAGAACTAGAATGTCAAAAGTAGTCATTTTTACGTAGTAATCTAACGTCAAATACAGCTGATCGCAAAACACAGAATAAAGCAACAGGCACACTTCACTCAAAGCAAACGTCATGTCGCTTAGAAAAGGATACACTATGCCATAACAAAATGAGTGACTGAAACAACAAGAGAACTGGCTGTGCAATATTGCAGTTGAATTCGATAGTCTAGCGATCGTCCGGCCACCCATCGGGGCAACATCGGCCATATGTGGCTATACAAAACATGTTTGGCTATATGGCCGGGACATTACTGCAATATTGCATAGTGTGGCTGCTATTGTTTGCAATGTTGCCGGCCACAGTGTTGCAGCCATCAATTGCAGCAAAACATGGCCCGTTTAGACGCGCCATTATATCGTAATAAATCAATAATTAAAAATCGAACATAAATAATGTAACTTATGTTAATTGTGATTGTATATTTAAAAAACGACACTTTTTAAATAATTAAAATAATCTTGTAAAAAGATCTTGTTATCAAACGTAGAATCAAATACCGTTACCATATCATATCATATATTTGCATAGATAACTGTAACCATGGTTACAATATGTAGTCTGTTTTATAATAATGCCAAAAACGATATTTGATAAAAGATTATCGGTCTAGACTGTACATTTCGATAATGTCAAGATTCTAAGTCTAACTTATTCCATTTGAGTTTTAGTTCAGCATTAAAACTTATCCAAAGTTGGAGGACGGTGTATATAGGTATTATAGTAACTGCTTATCGGAAGTCGTGGATTTGGTACTAAATATTTCGTCTTATATTAAATAGGTATATAACATTTATTTCAGTAAATTCTTACATATAATAACTAAAATCAATTTAAAATAATATACATTAAAATAAATAACTAACCTTAACATAAACTAAAATATATTATTAAAAGGAGTCCCTTTAGGCAAGGTTCCGAAGATACTGGCAGCGTTCCCCCTTTGAATCGCTAGACTAATTCTTTGTCCGAGGTAGCTGCCAGATCTTCGGTCTCCTGTGATGTTGACTTACCTTTTTGATATCTCTTTAAAAAGCCTTAAAGCGCTAGGACCCCGCGGACCAAGGGTCTCGACACCGAATGGGACAAAATCATATTCTGAGCCTAGACCCCTTAATTTAATTATAAATAAGTTAATAATTAACTGCTGGAGCCCGCGAACATAGACTCCACCATCACGTGAATGTCGAGGCTATTCAACTCCTTGACATCACGGGTCTAGTGAGAAGACTAAAAAGAACTTAATAATTTGAACTAGTGTCTTATGTTAGTGCACTTTACTCTAAAGTGCTAAACAGTGGTAAGTGAAAAAAATATATAACATAAAAACAGAGTGACTTCCATTAGAGTAAGTAGTATTATTGGAAACTTATGTTAAAAATCCTTTTTAGTAAATAAGGTTAGACTTAAATTACTTATTAGTCTTAAGTTAGGCTAGCCGCTAGATCGTAATTTTTAATGCCCTAGTAAAGAGATCGCAGACATCAGAAATCTGAAGGCCAGCCTTGCGATTCTGTAACTCACTTATCGAACTCACGCGGTTTTAAAGCAGTCATTTTATGATTTGGCATTCTGATAAGGATCCTTGTAGTTTATTGTTTACCTACAATACCTAAGATAGATTGTAGCGCCATTGATTTATTTTAAATATTGTATGCAGTAAAGATCATTGCTTAAATTATTTAATACGAGATATGATACTTGTACGTCAATATTTCCATACAATTTTTATTGTTTTAATGATTTTTAAGACATTCATAAAAATCTCGAAAACAATACAACTGACAAGTCATTATCATTAATCCAAGACATTATACCCCATACGTGGTCCCACTAAAACTCGTACCCTAAAAGATAATTTTAATCACCCCATTAGGACCCTATGTCGCCATACCCCTTAATGAGTGGTAAAATTTAATAGTTTTCTCCAAACCTAATAGGAAGCTGTTATCTTTAATTTTAATATTCACCGCAAACATTTCATTCGGGGCGTTCATTTATTTATTTATAACTTCTAAATTCTAATATTTCTAAAAATATGACATCACAAATTTACAAATAAATTATATTAGAACACTAGCTGACCCGGCAAACGTTGTTTTGCCATGTTCTAGGAATCATCATTTTTAGTTCAATACTATAATAAAAAATAGGGGTTGATCCTATAGGGGTGAAAATTAAGGGATGTAAATATTTTTGTATGCTGTATCATAAAAAAATAAAAACACAAAATGGCTATAAAATAAAAACATATTTTTTGGTGTGGACAACCCTTATCACTTAGGGGTTTTAAAGATAGATAGTAGCTGATGCTCAGACTTACTGAATATGCATAAAATTTTCATAAGAATCGGTCGGTTTCGGAGGAGTATGAGAACGAACATTGTAACACGATAATTTTACATATTAGTTTATTGCAAGTTCTTCTCTTCCGTTCTACGCCCTTGAATTGAGAACTAGCAATAAATGTAAAATATGAAGCATTGAATGTATATTTCTTTTTTGACGTTCATAAGTGTACATTGTGTTACATACATGAATAAATTATTTTTGATTTGATTGATTGATTGATTGACTTGAGCCTTGTAGAGCTGCATAAATAATAAGTTTAATGTAATAAGTGATTTCGAGATTAAGCAATAAACAAACACTAGTGATGCCTATCTTTCTTAAACACCACGTACTCGCCACTTTTGTTCCGCCCTCACATTCATATCACGGACAGAAGGCGATAAAATAAATAAATAACGTCCCACTGAAATTTATCTAACAAAAACTCCTGTGCCTTGAAAGATGCTTTGACTTGCATAGAGTGGTCGTACGACAGACCTATCTATAAAAAATATTCAATAACTATGATATTTTTTAGAATTTCTTATAAATATAGCTTAGCTCCCTCTCTATCTTCCTTTAAATTTCTTCTGTACAAACATTACCTGTCCACATCGTATCCCTAACTTTCGTAATACCTTCTAACTGACGTGAGACTGATCTTAAATTAAATTATTATGATTCATGTGCACTTTACACTTTTTATTATTTTTTTTCATGTATAATTTATTAGTTTAGTTTTTTGTTCCTGTTTAGTTTCTTTTTTTTTCTTAATAACAATTTGTAATATATGTATTTTTGCACTTCTTGCCTACCTTATGTAATTTAATACATTTTTTTTCGTTTCTCAGTGGTTGCCTGGAAGAGAGCGCTCGAAAGCGATAAGGCCGCCAATTGCCTTTCCTTTACATGTAATTATGTTAAAGTTTTATATTATTATGCAACAAAGTGTACATAAATAAATATATACATACATTCACGTGTTACATATTATAAAGAACAAGTAGGTTATGTTAATGTTTGTATTATATACGTAGAATATATAGATTGTAACTTATACTGTACAAAATGTCTTATATATGTCGGGCTGAGTAAGGGTAATAGATCAAAGATGACGAGTCACAGAAACTAGGAATGAGAGCAGCACTTAAATGGTGCAGGATGGTCCAGGATTACGCGTGCAGAAGGAACATTGAAAGTCAGAGTCAATTATAGGAATATTGTCGTCTAACGACAGGAAGACTTAGACAAGGACTTTTGAAGCAAAAAAAAGCTAGAAAGCACGACCTGAATTTTTCCAAAAATAGGACCTGCAGAAAAATTATTAAAGATAATAATTAGTTCGTTCGCAGCATTAGTTCGTTGACAACAACGACAATAACAGCTGACAAAAAAGATGACCATGGTAATCCTAAGACCATCTGGGCACTAATTTTTATAATACCCAAAACTTAACAATCACGCGAGGACATACACTTCTAGTGTAGATATTATATCTAATATTAGATATTTAAGTACGTATATTATCCATAATTTCATGGCCATTTAAAAATCGACATACATAAGTTTTTTCCAATGATATATCCTTATATTTCATTTAATACCTTTACGGTAAATAGTTGATCTGTATACAGTTAGTCTATGTTTTGGAATAACGTACATTGTCGTGCACGTATCTGCCCCCTGGCGGCCATCTGTTGCCAACTGCGTGACATTTTCGGTAACGCACCATATCATCCTGCACAACTACTTTAATTCTCTCATAACTTAAATAATCCAAACTTGGGCAAACAAAAAATCATTTATTCATATAGGTAACACAATGTACACTTATGAACGTCGGAAAATAAATATACATTAAATGCTTCTAATTTTACATTTACTTTCAGTTCTCAAATCAAGGGCGTAGAACGGAAGAGAAGAACTGGCAATAAACTCTCTGCCACTCTTTTTAATAGCCAAGTTTTTCGTTTTACACAACGTTTGTAACGCTGCAACCATTACACCATGTTCCACATTTAAGTAATAAATAATCATAAAATAAATTAAAAACAAAGATTTGTCCTCTATCAGCAGGAGGCATGGTGAAAGAGGCACTTACATTCTCGTGGGAACAACACGCAAGAACTAGAACTAGAATCAACATTAATTCAATTTAAGATTTTTTTACGAATCCATTGTGTTAGTATCAGGACTTTACGCACTACCGGATTATGAATGGTATACACATAGTATGAGGATATGCAGATTTCAATATAATATTTTATAGGTTAAGGGACAGAGTGAAGGTTTTTTGTTCGGGAACATTGAATAGCGGTCCTTGTGACAGTCAGAGCGTGAATTCCGATAAGCTCTGTGACGAGCATTGTCGCTAAACAAAGCACTAGATTATGCTATGGAACAATTTTACAGGGTATGCAATTCAATTTTAATAGGAGGTTCTATATGGATGAAATATTGTATATTAATACTAGCTGACCCGGCAAACGTTTGTTTTACATACATAGTTCAATAAAAAAATACTATCTACAATAATAAAAAATAGGGGTTGATCGTAGAGGGGTGAAATTAGGAGTTGAATGTATTTTTGTATGTTCATAAAAAACAAAAAAAAATTGAAAATAAACCCTTTATCACTAAGGTGTTTGAAAGATAGATAGTATCAGATTCTCAGACTTACTGAATATGAATATCAAATTTCATAAGAATCGGTCGAGCCGTTTCGGAGGAATATGGGAACGAACGAAAAAAAATCTCTTGAGTGGTCCCAGTTATCTACGTAAATAAATGAAAGTCCATCCAAGTTCTACTTCGCTAATACATCCTTGAAGCTCTTCAATGACCCACGACGTGATAAATTGTATCTTTGTAATATAAGTTCTCATGTAAGTGACTATTGTGTGCTATGAAATAATGTCTTTAAACTTAAACCTAGAATTGTGATACGAGAACTTTATATATTAGATAGAAGAGAATATAGTACTAACTATAAATGAGTTAGACGAGTAAACTTATTCAGATATCTTAATCAACTATATTTAAATATATTTCCTACTGCTTACTGTACGTAGTGTAGTTAATTGAAAATAAGGATTGATTTATTAGTTATTTTTCATTCGCGGGCCGCCTTCATACTTGAGTAGTTGAATAATTTTAAAATGAGTGACGACCTACAATTATTCTACAGTATTGCATACAAAGAGCAGTGTTGGCCTAGTGGTTTCAGCTGCGACTCTCATCCCAGAGGTCGTAGATTCGATCCTCGGCAATGGACTTTTTTTCTATGTGCGCATTTAACATTCGCTCGAAGAAGGAAAACATCGAGAGGAAACCGACATTCATTTCAGAAACAAAAAACATCTTAGAAACTAAAAGTCGACAGCGTGTGTCAGGCACTGGAGGCTGCACCTACTTGCCTATTAGATTTAAAAACGATCATGAAACAGATTCAGAGATTGTAGCGCCACTGATTTATTTTATTTATTGCATACATCGCAACGTATGGTTTCAAATTATTTTTTACATTTTGTAACTTGTCTGGAACATTTATTAAAGTAAAACATTTATTTAACACGAAACAAATAAATTCGTCATACCCCAAAATAACAATCGAATATAGTCTACTAAATTATATCTCTCATTTAAATTTCCATAATATTGTTTATGGAATGACATGGACTTATTAAGCGGCGTAATTAAAATTTAATACAAAATACAACGAGCTGTAACAGCCTAACACTGATTTGCATAGACAATAGCACGATCGAATGCCATTTAATTAAAGCCTTTGTTTGGTTATTTAAATAAAAAATGTACATAAACCTTTAAATTATGTAAATATGTATTAATAAATAATTGTTGGCGCGTCTCAAACAATAAAGTGCTACAACCCTTTGGAATAATGAAGAGAAAACTACTTCTTATTGGAGATGGACTTCTAAAAGGGCTTCTTATATTAACATAATTATTATTATTTTTTATTTGATAGGAGGCAAATGGGAGGCTTGTCTGATGATAAGTGATACCGCCCATCGACACTCACATTTCCAGAAGGCTTGCAAGTGCGTTGCCGGCCTTTAAAAAAATTATACTAAACAAGGCACTCTGCTGCTTATGTGTTGGTGTACTAAAGTTATGTGCACACTATTTAAATATATATGAACGTGTCACGTAAATTCTAGCGAAAGCTGTAATTTAAGGAATTTTATTATGGAAGTTTCGATTAATCAACAACAACAACTGTTATAAAAGCGAAGGTGGCACTATTTCTACTGTGTAAATATTATGTAATGTGATCAAAGAAGTGGCTACAACATTCGTCTAAAGAGATCCTTAAATATATTTTTTTTATACATTCACGCCAATTTCCCGAGGGGTAGGCAGAGACCACGGATATTCACTTGCTATAGTCTGGACATACCTTTCTCTACAGCTTCATCCATTTTCATGCTTTCATTGATACTTTTGGCATGTCCCTTTTGTACGAACTGGTAGTTACGACAAGACCTACCTCACGCAACCTCACCATTGGTTACCTTGTTCCTACTCGTAAGCAGTAAATCGTAATAATAACACGTCTACATATCGTGAGTTTCACTAATCAGCCCTGCGATTCTGTAACTCACTTTTCGAACTCACACAGCGGTTTTCGCATCGGAGGTCGCTCTCAAATCAGTCGTGAAGCAGTCATTTTACGATTTGGCATTCTGAAAAGATGGGAGCTTGTAGTTTATTGTTTATCAGAATGCCAAATCATAAAATGACTGCTTCACGACTGATTTGAGAGCGACCTCCGATGCGAAAACCGCTGTGTGAGTTCCAGAATTGCAGGGTAGGTAATACAAATAATAAAAACCATTACAGATAATTTAATGAACCACTCTGAGCTGTATCCGTAAGCTCATTGAACCAGCTTGGCGCTGACGTCAGAATATAGTTAATTAAATGCGACAGATTGTTGTCCCAGTCGAGGTAGAACTTCGGAACACGGCGCAATTAACTTGTGGGTGGTTGCCGGAATTTGTAATCTTACTTATACATATTATAATGCAATGTTGGCATAGCCCAGTAAAAAGGTGAAACGCTCAGAGATTTACTAATCATGTGTAAAAAAATTGGCACTCAAAGGCTCAGATTCCCTAAGTTGCATCTATAAATAAACCCTAGCTAGTTACGCCAATATGAACTATCGAGTAGTTGCAGTAGTGGATGGAAGATCTTCGCGAAAATATTGTAATAAGAGTATGACAAAAGTGTGCCATTCTCAACCTTAAAGCCATGCGAAAAGCCGAATATTTTAAAGACAATGATATTGAAACGTCCATCAAAAACATTAATATTAATTGAACCAGATAAGACAGTGCTTTAAGCAAATTCTAAAACAACCCTTTTACAAACTTTGAGTGATTGAGGATTATATATATTATTAATAACAATTTGAGTTGTCTCTTTGTAAAACATTTCCGAAACTTTATACCATTTAATCTTAGGAACGAAGGGAAACGTCAATATAATTTGAAAGTGTTAAAACTTCTATTAAACGATTGTTTAAACTTCCGTTTACTTATAAAGATACGATTTAAGGTCGAGATGTATCAGGTATAGAAGTCGTATCTGAATGGTCATAGAAGCATATGTAATCTCCATAGATTAGATTATTATTAATATTATTAGGAGCAGTGTTGGCCTAGTGGCTTCAGCGTGCGATTCTCATACCTGAGGTCGTAGGTTCGATCCCCGGCTGTGCAGCAATGGACTTTCTTTCTATGTGCGCATTTAACATTTGCTCGAACGGTTGAGGAAAACATCGTGAGGAATCCGACGTGTCTTAGACCCAAAAAGTCGACGGCGTGTGTGACTGGAGGCTGATCACCTACTTGCCTATTAGATTAAAAATGATCATGAAACAGATTCAGAAATCTGACGCCAAAACTTAAAGAGGTAGGAGGGAGGTGTAGCGCCACTGATTTATTTTATTTTTATTAATATTAATAGCAAGGCATAATCTGATAAAGAAAGACAAATGACAATCAATTGATTGATAAACGCACGACAAAGCCAGTCCATTACAAAGCTGACGCAAATCGTAGGCTACTAGAAAGATATCCCAATTCCCCACGACTTATTCCATATAGCCTAAGAGCTAACTTTCGAATTACGGTAGCTCATAAAGCCTATTGTTGCATTTCAAATAAAAGCCAGTCCAGGTTTCATATTTCTACTTTCGTTTTATTGATATTTTGAGCTGATAACCTCCCGTGCCTTTGTCATATTTTTGGTTGAATATTGCCGGTTTCGCCTCGATGTTTTCTGTTGATGAACATCCAAACTTTAATTTTATGTAAATTTTACCGAAAACTGTAAATTTTATAATTTTAAATTATAATTCGTAATTAAACTGATACGTAACAGTACATTTCAAATAGATAACTATACCTATTGTCTATAAGCCAGACAATTTGAATATAAGTACGAGAATTAAAACCAATATAAAAATATGCAATATTATTCAGCTCTCAGGCTGAGGATCGTACGTTTCCTCTATCGATAGTTTGTGATATATGGCGTGTATTAACCCAATATGAGGTATTAAATAGCGGCATTACGAGCCGACGACAAAGAAAAGTGGTCGGATAAAGAGCCGAAATATTACGTACTTCGGATAGTTATTTATGGGAAATGGCAAAGAGAATAAAGAAAGAAAGATGAAGGCAGTCCGCCTTCATCTTTAAAATGCTATAAATTATTGGAGAGACAAGAAACACATGCACATGTGTTTTGTATGTAATATGTATCTCAAAGATAGCAAATCAGCTACACAATCTAGTCAGATTGTAACCCTTATTGAGGAAAATTACGAAATAATATATTGAAGAAGTAACTTCGATGTAGTGAGAAATAATTGAAAGCTAAATGAATGACTTGTCTTAAAAAGCCATTTTTGTATTACTGGTACCTTAACAAATAGCATGTTCGACTAGTGATCATAAGGTTCCAGATTCGATTCCCGTGAGTGGCAGTGGCCGAGTTGGCCCTGAAAACAATAGTTTTGGTACAAAATTGTATCAGTATTTCTCTGAACATGTAAAAGTAATAATAATTTAGAAAGTCTTTAAACAAAGAGGGAACAAAAGTTAGAGGGAACGTGAAAACAAATTTATTTTCATTGGCTGTATATTCGGCTCTACGCTAAACCTAAATTAGCTCGCCGGAGAAAACTTTTGTGTACTTAATAGAAACTATATTTTACCTGTTTGTTTTTCAAAGCGGGTTTCCATTTAACTTTTTTATTTTTATCTAATTAACTGATTGTATTTTATTTTCTAATGGAACCAAAATGTATCAGTCCGTACGTTTACTCCAACGCCTTGTGTAATCCTGGGCACGCTGACACTTCAGCGGGGAAACAGGGGTTCCAAAAGAAGGGACGCTGACGCATTCCTGCCTGCACTGTACCTGTCCTCGTCTAGCTTTATAAAACAGGGCGAATCGGCCGATGTGAATTGCTGTGCCAAGGTCCATTCCACATCATTCGTGGCCGCAGAGGACCGTGAGTCTAACAGCTGATCGCGTGGCTGGATGCGGACAAGGCTACGCTGTTACCCTGTCCTCGGGCGATTGCTGGTGGCGCCGTGGGGTTTTAATGGGTATGTACAGCAACGAGTCCCACATAACCCTTCACCATGAGGCAACCGTGCCGCGGAGCGGTATGCGTAACGCATTTCGCCATGAAAAAAAAAGTACATTTACTCCGCACCGATGGTTGATTGGCTAGAAAAGCCACTTTATTAGTAAATATCCAATAATTAGTCGTCTCGTTAGATAGACACACCAAAATTATACAATAGCTCGGGATCAGAATCGTTATTCCAGCTCCTGGAAGCCTGCTGAGGCGTAGATGATCAAACATAAAGGATTAATGATATGTACACAGTTACATATATATATATATGATGTAGATGTAAGGACAGTAAACAGGCAGACGTACATAGATTTTGCAATTTGTCTATTTAAAACTAAAACCTCAATCGAATCGAAATCGAACCTCGTGTAACAATTTTGTAAAAAGGATCGTGTTTTACAAAATTGTTTAGAATCTAGACCTCACTCTAGCAAATCCAAAACTAGGGTATACCTTTTCCGATTAGACTACAAGCCCTTGGAAAAAATTTACCTGTGAAATGAACCAACGTGAATAACGCTTAGAAGGCTGTTACTATATCAGAAAATACCTCTGAGCACCATGCCGTCATTTCTGAGCGGTACAGGTGAGTACGTGAGTGAATGGAACTTCTCAGGTACAAATGAGGAATTACGACTAATTATTAAAGTATATACAATATTATTAATTTAGATTAGTGATAGCCGCCCAGTGTTTATGTGTGCGTTACTCAACCCAGTCGGCCGTTTGTGCCTGACCACGCCATGGTTTTTAATTTCTATGTGTGCAGTAAATACTTTCTCGTATGGTGTAGGAAGCAACGTAAAGAAACCAGCACGTCCTAGATTTAAAGCTCTTGCAAAACTTAATACATACATACAGCCCTTTTCTAAGACTATATCGCCTGAAATGTAAGTAAAAGCGAAGGAGATTTCCAAGGATTGTATAAATTTTTATATAAGGACTAAAGTTTTCCTGTATTACTTATACAGCCCTGCGATTCTGTAACTCACACAGCGGTTTTTGCATCGGCGGTCGCTCTCAAATTAGTCGTGAAGCAGTCATTTTATGATTTGGCATTCTGATAAACAATAAACTATAAGCTCCCACCTTTTCAGAAGTTACAGAATCGCAGGGCAGGGTTCATAATACGTATTTCAACTGGCCTCAACTTGAATCACTAAAATCACTTTTCATTGTATAATATTTTTAGTTAAAATTTGATGTAATGTTTAAATGAATTATCAGTTCAAATCTTATCAGTAAATAACAAGACCAAACATTACCTATTTACCACATATCTGACGTCTTTTATGATTATCCATTTTAGGGAAAAATGCTATCTGCCATTTGCCATGAACCTAAAACTGCAGTAAGGGCATTGAGGGATACAACTGTTGGGCCATGTAGGCAGAAGATGAACGCAAAAATAGACATAGTTATGTATAATTGTATAGCCTTATACTTTATGTCCCAAAAGTGGTGTTGATATTATATTAAAATAGTTGTGAAGGATTGTGCAATAATCAGAACTATATCTTTAAAAAAAAAATATTTTAAATCAAAATATGTTCCTAAACGAAAACTCGAAGACAATGCACTAGTTGGAGTATTTTTTATTTATTCCTTGACCTCTGAGGAATCGTTTTATGGGGAAATATATAAAAAACAATTTTATTTAGTATTTAGGTTATTATTCCGGACAAGTAAACAGTCTCTATAGGGTAGGATAGCAAAACAATAGCAAACGTTCCATACGATGGTATGCAGCAACTAAACTGAAAGGTATTCTAAGTAAAAAAACATATTCAGGCGAAACGAAGTTCGCGGTAAATGTTGGAAATACTCTTTTAAAAATTAAACCCTATTGCTTTGTTTTATATTAAGACATAATTTTATTTGGTACACATATCTGTACATCCTGAAAGAATTCAATTTCCTCGGCTAAGGAAAACCCTATTTCCTAATCCGAAAAATACTACGAAAGCACATAATCTCTTTGTAGAAACTATTTCAGTGAAAAAACTCGTTTCAGCTTAATCCTGCGTATAAAGAAGTTTCACATTCACTCGCTCTACAAATAACACTGAAGTTTATTTTAATAGAGAGTTTTAATTAAATGGCATTCCACGATCATGCTTGATATTAAAAGCTCGGTTTCTGTGAATTTTTACTTGACAAACCTCTGATGGTGGGGATTAATTTAATACTTACAAACTATAATAAAAAAGTGCGTGCGTACAAAGTACACAATATGTCAGAAGTTAAAATTCTTTGGCAAACTATTTTTTAAGTCTTGTTTATATTTATACAAATGTAAAACTTTAGATTTCTGAGACTTAGGTGGAGCGAAAAAGGAAGATATGTTAGTAATTAAATGAATATAATTGTCATTAAAATATTAAAAGTGTCCAAAGTTAATACAAACTATAAATTTTTTTTTTCAAATTTATTTCTTCGATAATTTTTTAAAATTTATTTCTTCGATAAAAACTCGTCATTTGAGATTTCAATAAATTATTTTGCATAAAATACAAATTACTAATATTTCATAAATTCTCTTTCAGAATTTTTAATTTTCAAAATAGAATTTCTATAAGATAAGTCACCCTTCTCACTCTCTCTCCATTGCATTGGTCGCAATCTGCCTTTTCTTTGACAAAAACGCTGCACATCTTCGTGACGTTTCGTAAAAATTTACCCTCATGCGCCTAAAGAAGTTTCACTTCAAAAAAATTGAAAAAGTTTTTTTAAGAATTTTAATCTTCTAAGCACTTTTACGTAACCTGAGTTAAAAACCGATAACGGACACAAACGCATTAGTATAGGGAATTTGTATCATATTGAGTAGACCCAAGACCAGTAGCTTCAGTTCACCGATACACCATCAGCTGATTACCTACTTGAAATCTATCTATTTTTGCATTTGGTCTTGACGGTACTTCAAACCTAAGCTCCCAAATTCTCAAATAACAACTTATCTTATCTTCTGGCAATGTCCATGGGCGGCGGTATCACTTAGCATTAGATGAGCCTCCTGCCTGTTAGCCTCTTATTACATAAAAATAAATCCAAGACCTTAAATATATAAGTAAAGACACAACCGGAAATTGATATCAATTCCCACTAAGTGCATAACTCTTCCAGATAGCCCGCGCCATACTTTATATCGAATATTGTTACTTTATGGTCCAACGGTGGCCCATAAATGTTACCCAAAAGGCTTCTTAAGTGAAATTTGTATTGTATTTTCACAAACTGATTCCTATAATGTATCGTATAGGTTATTTACTTCATAAAACACCAACAACAAATACTCTAGGTACTTGTTTCGCCCAGTGGTTAAGCGGACGAATCTTAAGTCATACGAATCACATCTGTATAATTTCTATGATTGTATATAAGGATAATTTCGTTATCAAACATAACGTCATGATTGTAGTACAATGTCGGATTTGAAAAAACCCAAAATCCACTTTTTATCATATTTGGATACTACATTGAGTAAATATTACGGCTAGATAGAAAAATCCATGTGTTTTAAATTTCAAATTAATAATTAATTAATTAATTTCATAATCAGTCGGGAAAGTGACGGATTTGATAGACGCTCATTGAAGCATGTGATGTTTCTAGAAAACTGTGTAATTTAATGTTATAATTTTTTTTTTTTTTATTATGTTTGCTTGTATGCCAATTTTCATAATAACAGAATATGAATTAAAATAGTTATAACAAAAACTAACATGATTATATTATTATGAAATGGCTGCCCTGTAAAGTTTACTATTTGTCAGATCCGTCACTATTCTACGACTGTGCCGATAATATGTTACACTGAAACATCTAACATCGATAATTCGTAATAATTATAACAATCACAGATAGTTCTGTAAACATTAAAAATCTCTAAACAACTTATTTAGCTTGGAGCTTTTGTCCAACTGTGTCTCCACCTAAGGTCTTTATAGAACAGAGTACTGGTTTAAAGTTCTTAGATTTCATTTTATTATTAATTCATAAGAAGTTCGTAGAAAATAAGACTAATGCATGATACAAAATCTTCAATAATATTAAAATGAAAATGGGATACAACTAACGTATATAAAACCAAACCCTCCAAACTTCTCGTTTATATCCATAACTGATTAAAATCAGGATATTTCCGGTTATAACCGGTTCCGGTCAGGTAAAGCCTGATGAAGCCTTTTAACGAGCTCATTAGAATGAATCCGGTCTTGGTTATTTGTAATTAATTGTTGAATTTCAAATAAGTATCTAGTTACGTTTAGGAGCAACTTTTATATATAATTATTTTAAATATACAATGTTGTGTTTGAAATTATATTTATTATGAGTAAAAGTAATACCATTTTTGGTTGTAGTGATTGTATTTCTTTTATTTTTGGTTTTGCTTTGGTCAAAAAAATATGTTTTCTTAGGGGCCGTTCCAGTATTACGTGATCACTATATTGTCATTAATTTTCTTAAAAGTAAATAATTACCCACACATTGTCTATGCTTGAAAACGAAATGCATTTTCGAGGATTCCTACAAAAAGTAATACGTTTATGTATTATTATTTTTTAAGAGCTTTGCTTACTTTTGCTGACAATAGGGAGGGTGACTTCGAAATACACACGCCGTACACACTACTGCATATAGACTGTAGATATACCATCATATAGCGTGGCGTCGCCACGGCATGCGTCGCCACGCCAGAAATCGGTTTACGTACGGCTATAGATGTTTCACATCAAAACAGGCAAATACATATAGTATAGCCAAATAGATTTTATTACAAGTTCATACATAGTATAATGCGAAAAGACTTTTTCCCAACCTAATATGTAAACCTTAGTATAGCGTGGCAGCCCGTCGCCACGGCAAGCGTCGCCACGCCAACAATTCGGTTTACATGTGAGCCTATAGATGTTTCACATCAAAAATATAAACATTTTCACGCTTTGCTGGAGTTTAAATTTTATGTTGACATTTGTCTATAAACTTCGAAACTCAACAGATGTTTTTCATTCGTGAAATGTAAATTACATGTAGGAGCACAAAACCTCACCTGGACAAAGGGTGCATGTAATTCCATTACGTCGGCCATTTTGTTAATGCATGTCTAAAGGTTCTGAAAGTAAACTTTGCCGACGCATACACGAATTTAATTAACTAGTTTCAAAAGTTTGAGCGTCGTTTCGTGTTTATTATTTATTTTATGAAGAGATTTTCTGTAATATGAGGAGTGAGCAGTTTTCTGTAAATATGCCCAATTTATATTTCTGCACCGTAAATGACCACGTTGACCAACGAAAATGACCACGTTGGCCACAAAAACTAAGACAAAGAGATCAAAGAAACTGAAATAGAAATGGTGACACTGTTTATATATAAAATCTCTTTGACTCTCTCTCCATTCGGAATACTTTACGCCGCTTTACACATAGACTGTATTGCGTAGTCTTCTTGTACTTTCAGCGTTTTTAAGGCACTTTCTGCCTCTGCGGAACCAGCTACAAGTATATGTATTTCCAAACCGATACGACTTAGTAGCCATTCCCTGAAAGGTCGACTACAGAACCGCTAAACCCCGGCGTTGCAGGTGTCCGTTGGCGGCGGTTATTTAATTATTTTATTTATTAACACTTCGATTACAATAAAAAACATAAAATAAAGAAAATCACTAAAACCTATCAAGTGTACACTCAAAGTGCATACTAACATGGCCTAGTTACTACTACTTCTGATAAGTATCGATTTTAAGTAAGAATAAATATGTTTATTACATCCTACAAGGCCTTGTTAGCCTAGTGATTAGAAACTCAGACATCCGCATATTCATTGGTAAAAGGGAATTCCTTCAAACTCAGCTCTGCGATTCTGTAACTCACTTTTCGAACTCACACAGCGGTTTTCGCATCGGCGGTGGCCTCAAATCAGTCGTGAAGCAGTCATTTTATGATTTGGCATTCTGAAAAGGTGGGAGCTTGTAGTTTATTGTTTACTAGAAAGCCAAATCATAAAATGAATGCTTCACGATTGATTTCAGAGCGACCGAGTTACAGAATCGCAGGGCAGTACTAATAAATCAACTCAGTTACAAATGAAAATGCATATTTCTTTAAAAAAATGTATTAAGTTTTTACCGACATGTTTATTAAAGTCTCAGCAAAAAAATATTCTATTCTAATATTTTGGCCACGATTCTATGGACTTACTCACTATTTCCAAGGGAAATTTCGCCACTGCTTGCTCCAAAGATTTTTTAGGGGCAGGGTTGAGGTCTGGGCTGGATGAGTGCCAGTCTTCAGCTCTCATAAAGCCCGCAACGTTGGTTTCAAGCCAGGCTTGGGTAGTTCGTGCCTGTGCCTTGTGCCCAGGTGCAGAATCCTGCTGGAAAGTCCTCGTAAATGTACAAAACAATAAAAATAATCTTTGAAGCCAGCCATGAAAAATACGTAATTTATACGACTGCTAGTTTATTTAAAATTCTCATATAAACATTGATCACACGAGCGTTATGAATGCCCCAAACAATTTGTACACAGTCAACTTTTCGAGAGAACTTAACCTATTTCCGGAATCTAGATGTTTTTAAACCAGTTTCAATTTTCTATTTGTTAAATAAGTGTTTCGTTAAAATTTTGTCATAATATTTAAAATTATTGATTGTATTACCAACTAGATAATTGGGATGATTCTAGTTTTATTTTTATATCAAAATTACTTATTCAAAAAATTCAACAAAATCACGGTTTTAACCAAAGTCTCATATGACTCTTTTTATCACAGTGAAGATACAATTTGATAGAAAGAGACGAAAGAGTAGTTAAAATAATTAGACTGATCTCTTATGAATGAGGTTACAAGGAACGAGGAACGAAACTACCTACTATTACCACTGCAAAAATAAATGATTTGACTTGACTTGCATATAGTTATTAACATAACTTTTACACATTTAAAGAAAACACTTTTTTACCGGATTGAAGTTATGTATTATTATAAATTGACAATTATTATTAAATTCATAATATTAAATTTTTCCGACGTTTCGCGTGCTTTACAGCGTGCGTGGTCACGGTGACTGAAGACAAAAGGTGTTGGATGTCAAAAAGTATCACAGCTGTAGAAAAAGTTGTATTATCTGTATTTATTTCCCCGGAGTCGGTATCGACTAAAAGATGGAGGGTTTTGGCAGAAATGGCTCACGGTGTCCTCTATTTTCGCGGATGTAAAATAATTGTAAATTTATAATAATACGTAACTTCATTCCGGTAAAAAAGTGTTTTCTT
This sequence comes from Pieris melete, assembly GCA_963693345.1. Taxonomy (NCBI): domain Eukaryota; kingdom Metazoa; phylum Arthropoda; class Insecta; order Lepidoptera; family Pieridae; genus Pieris; species Pieris melete. Next base: position 2,016,699 of record CAVNZK010000003.1, read on the forward strand.
TGACTTACACATTTTGTGTCATCAGCATGATATGACGTCTTATATTGCAGTTTCAGTTAAAAAATAATGATAACTGTGTGACAACTTACTATTGAGGGCCGCATGGCGTTATTCGTAGCTGTATTGGGTTCCATTCTCATTTACAATGCAATTTGAAATAAAAAAAAGGTAAATTGTTCACCACCTCTTGTAGTCTGAAGTCCGGTGCGGTCATTCCTCTTACTAGGCGGGTATTTAACACAAATGTCAGATGGTGATTGCGCAATATATCATATATATTAATATATATATATATTTTAATAGAACTGGGGGCTCATCTGATGTGAAGTGATATCGCCCACGCGAGTGCCTTTGTGGGCCTTTTTAAGAATTGGTACTTTTCTCTTGAAGGACCCTAAGTAGAATTGGTTAGAAAATACTTCAGTGGGAAGCTCCATAAGGTGATAAAATCTAAAAGGATTCGAAATCGAAACTCCCATAATTATGAAAAATCATACGTTTTTGTCCTACCAGTCACACTCAACTATAGGTAATATCTTAGTTAACTAACAAAATATATAGACTTTATTTCATTAATAAAAACTGCAAAAAACTTCGTTAAGCACGTAACTTAACCAAGTTTTAACAAAGTTTTGAGTTTAATTGGCGAAATAACTAAGTAATAAGTAATAAATTTTATGTAAAATATGTTACGATATTCGCCAACTCCATTAAGAAATTAAAGCGAAGTTGTTCGCCGTAACGTTAATTGTATAACTTGTTGAAACGTGTAAGAATTTTCTTTAAAGCGTACTTTGTATGATTAAACCAATAGCTCTTGCTGGTATCTGCGTTCTAATTGTGAAATAAGTCTTTAACTTAATATTTTATAAGTATGACAATCACGAGCCTAGTCGCGTCTCTCAACACAGAGACGTTCAATACGGAAATAGATTTTCACTTAACTAACCAACCTACCCGATAAATTTCGTATTGGCCCTTAGTTATTTCTTTCGTAATGAGATGAGTGATTTGTATATTTATGTAGATATGTGGTCGTAACTTTTTTGATATGAATTTTTTTTTAAGAGACATCATGGAACATTACGATCTTTTTTTTAGTTACATACTCACTGATTGCCTTAGAAATTCGACCATGCCCTCCATGTACGGTTTAAGCACTCGCTCGGTACCGCACAACCCTCCCAAAGGCCGAGACCAAATTTAAATTAAATGAAAATTTGCCCTCGAACCATCATTGCCATACCTAGATACTTAGCTGCATTCTGGATCGGCACTATGACGTCATCAACATACACTGGTTTGTTGTAATGTTGGTAAAGTTTACGTGAACTGATTTAGTCTATTTTTTGGTGGGCAAGAAACAGTATTTAAGGGTTTTAGGAGTTTTACTACGGCTTCCTTACTACTATTTAAGCACACGTTTTATAATATGGCTGTCTCATTGCATAGTCAAACTTATATATGTCCAAAATCAGCAATTAGTTGCCGAAACTTAGATTCTGGGTATAGCTAGCAATTTCAGTATTGGGAAGTTAAACTTGCGAGGAAGTTCATTGATGCAGAATCAACGCTTATCGCACATTCTTGGCTGGAATTATCTTCAACCTAAGACTATTAATACATATAGTTTTTGGATCAAGGTGTAATGTTTTGTGCTGTTGCAGATTCTTGCAACGATCATATATGTATTCGTTACCATGTAATTGTTGTTAAGTATTTTTATTATTAACCATTTAGTGTTTATGGACACAATTCGGGCCCTTTAAGAAAATAACGTACTAATTCTTAAAAGGCCGGCCACGCTCTCGCGCCCTCTGGCATGTAGAATGTCCATGAGCATATAACATATATATATATGTATAACATCAGATGATTAAAGCCTCCTGGTTCTTTAAAAAAAGAAACAATAATTTAATGAATTTTTACTAAGTAGGAATAAGTCAACCCGTCTACAACGCAAAAATTTAGATTTCAATTAAATGGAACAATTAACTATTTATTCCAGTACTTTTTTTAATAACTTATTGAATAATATACTAAATTATTTATATATTATATTAATGTTAGATTTTAATGCCGTAATATGAAAATAAAACACTAAGTTTAGAAACTTTCTTTATTCATAAGTTATTAGTAAAGGTATATAACCAAAGAGAATGATATGAATATGTTATTATGCTTTGTTAAAAAAACAACCAATTATTGCGCGCTAGCAATTATTTATAAAAGCATCGAAGGCTTTACAAAACAGCGTAACATCCATTTAGATCAGCCGTGAAAGCTTTTGACGGGCCAGCTGCGTTAGTCCCGAACGTGTGAAAAACGCAGCCCACATTTTCACGTTTTCCTAAATCACCGAACTACAAACAATCGGACCATATACAGTTCTATTTTTAAATATCAGAACTCGGCAAAGACAGCGGTGAGACCTTGGGCCAATGCATTGATATTAGTAATATGTTCTAATATATAACATTCTCGTGTCACAATGTTCGTTCCCATACTCCTCCGAAACGGCTCGACCGATTCTTATGAATTTTTTTATGCAAATTCAGTAAGCCTGAGAATCAGTCATCTATTTTTTAATCCTCTAAATGTTAAGGGTGGTCCCACATGTAAATTTTTTTTTTTTTTTTAGATAAAACTTTTTTTATTTTATTATATGATACAGCTTACAAAAATACATACAACCCTTGATTGTCACCCTTCTACGATCAACCCATTTTTTTATTATAGTAGATAGTTATTTTTATTAAATTAAAAAATGTTTCCTAGAAATAATATACATGACAAAACGACGTTTGCCGGGTCAGCTAGTTTATCTATATAATCCAATACTCTAGGTAACTCAAACTTATTTGATAATTTATGTACCGCTCCAGTTATGAGTATGAGAATTGTACACAGTCGATACATACTTACATACAAAAAGCATAGTTGTTTCAGACGTCTTCGTAACAATATTTTCTTAAAAATATGAGTAGGCATAATAAGCTACTTTATTCCACCTGTCAGTTCCATAACAAAAGCGGTAATAAGCGATAAATTTTAGTAAAAAGTCATATTAGTATACGCTTTTAATGTGAAAAGATGAAATGTTATTTTTCCAATTATTTTTATAGATAGATTAATTTAATAATAGCCTATACGTTTTCCTTTATCAAAGAAAATATATAAACGGATTTTCTTTGTGGTATCATTTGAAACGGATGCCTAACCTCGCGGTATTTTCTCAAGTATTCTTTTGAACGAAGAATTATGTTCAAAAATAGATTTAACACGATGCCAAAATTGCCTTTTATAACCCCATTTATAGCACAATTGAATTTTTAATACTTATAACGATAGCCGCATTACTTTTAAATTAGATGCGATTTTAACATTGCAATGTCCTTTGTTGACGGTAAAAATGAAGTGCGTGCGTACACACGTCAGAAGTGAAACTTCTTTTGAAATTAATTATTACTAAGGTAAAAGCTCCAATAGATGATCATGTACCAGTATATGATCACTCCTATTTGTATATCTATGTTCACACTGTTTACACACTGTATACGTGCTAATAATATAAATTTAAAAAAAAAACTGCGTACACAATTATTAATTACTACACAAGACGTTATGCGACAGAACTGCCATCTAAAGTTCTAATATGTAACTACTAAACGAATACCTAATCCTAATCTATCTCTCTTACTCTCTCTATCAATCTTTCTCACTAAAGCTCTCTCCCAAATCTCGCTCCATGGCACTGTGCGTGATGCGACGTTCGTTCTATCTCACTCTCTATCTCGATCTTTCTCACTTGCTTGCTCCGGATATTTGTTTCATGCTACGTTTGCCCTTTCTCTACGTCTGTCCCTTTTCTTCGACAAACTGCTGCACATCTTCGTGACGCTTATATTATTATTATTGCGTTTCACCCGTAAAAAAATTACCTTCATGCGCCTAAAGAAGTTTCACTTCAAAAAATTGTTTACGTATTCACAAAAACATTGTAAATATAAGATTAAGATTATTTTATTATTAAAACATGTTCATTTTAAAGCAATCTGTCCAAGCACTGAGGGTATGGGCTATCACTTCAAATCAGCCCTCCGTCCATGTTTTCCATAATTTACGAAGAGCAGGTTTCCAGCGTTCATTTGTACTGATGTCATATACTGACATAGTATAACAAAATCATTATTTTATTTTGTAATAATAATACCGTGACGCGGACGCTACATCATTTTATAGGTCACGGCCTCAGATTGCATCCGTTTCTTTGATCCTTTTTATCATGTTTTCCTTCACACATGTACCTACTAGATATATATTTTTTTTAGAGACAATTCACACCAATTGACCTAGTCCCATGCTAAGCTGGTGAAGCTTGTGTTATGGGTACTAGGCAACTGATATACATACATATTATAGATAGATAGACATATAAATACATATTTAAACACCCAAGACCTAAGCACAACACTAAATGCTCATCACATCGATGTTCGTCTCAGCCGGGAATCGAACCCGGGAAAAATGGATTCGCAGTCGTCAAATATAATATATTAATAAGTAACAATTAATCAGAACTACTGTTGGAAATGGTTATGGTTAATCGCCTAGCGGTACGAAAAAATACGAAATATATTAAATCCTAGCTTCATATCTACCAAATATGTTATTTATATCAATAATAAAATAGTTGAATGGAATGCCGTATTTACTTAATTTTATTTGAATTAATAAAGCATGGAATGCCATATACACGTTCGTTTCTATTGATCTAGTAAGTGAATTGAGTTTCGCCATGAAGTTCTGAACTCAATAAGACAGCAGATGTTAGTTGTTTGTCATACACTCGAAACGGTTCTAGTAATGGTAACATCCAGTTAAAGCTAGGCACTGCAAAACGATGCAATCGTTGAAAATATGAAAGGTTTCGTAAAGTATAAAGTAACATATTGTATACTTATTAACGTAACATATTATAACGAATTATATTTACTGATAGATATAGCGGCATAAAAGAGAGGAGAAGAACTATAACTGTTATGTCTCTGCCACTATTTTTGCACAAATGCAATGTATCCGAAACATTATTTACAATTATTTTTCTGGTGTCACTATAGAAATTAATAAATCTTAATGGGTACGCTCCTATGTTTAATTATAGATATATTTTAAAAAATACACAGTGTAATATTTGTTATATTTCTCAGGTTATATTATTCTCATATTATGTCATCAACATCATAATATATATTTTCTTAAATTTCATCCGATTGTCAATACTAGAAAGATAAAGATTATACGTAAGAGATAAGATTCAAACATAATTTTGAGTCATTTTCATATATAATACTTTAATGTCGTTATTACAAAACCTGTCGCGCTATATATTAGGGGTTTTTGATTTTATTTCTCTATAGGTAAGTAGGTGATCAGCCACCTCTGCCTGACACACGCCATAAAATTATGTAAAAAAATTGTATGTTGAAACATAACTTCAAAAAGTGTTTTTCTATGTCTAAAAGTTATGTCAATAAAAGACAATACTAAAACACCATTGGTTGCGCTGAATGCAGTAAGTAGGCCAAAGTTAAACAAAAATACTGTATAACCTTATTTTATCCGAGACGTGGAACACAAGGCTAGAAGTGCAGCAAATAGATACTCGATTCATCGGAACATGTGTTGCACATGTATTGGATGTAGAATGAAATACAGCCTTACTTCGAATTTTATTGAAGTGATGAATATTCACATATTGAAATAGTGAATTTTTTGCACATATTAAAAAAAACTATTTTGTTGCCCATAAAAGTGTTTATTAACATATCAAAGCACATACCTGAATTGAGGCTATGTTCAGATGGCAAAAACTTGACGCGCGTTTTTAAATCGCGTGACTAGACATTGTGGTATTTTCATACAACTGTTCACATGAGCGCGCGTTAACGCGTGTCAACGCGGCGCTCAGAGGAAAAGTCTCTAGACGCATGTGATCGCGCGTTGACGCGCGCTTTGATATTAATGTAATGTCCGTTTGCTGTTCAGATGAGCGCGCGCTTTCATCGCGATCGCATGTAATTTTATTAATTTTCGTAATTATATTTTATTCTCGCATTTAAAATGAGTGAAATTGAAGATATTAACATCGACTTACTAAACGATGAAGTAGAAAAAAGGTCAGCAAGTTGGAATATACCAAATTTGTATAAAAAATATAATATAATTTGTATTTTTTTTCAAAATTGGATGAACCCAATGTGTACGTTTTTTATATTTTTCTTTATAATATAACCACAAAATAATAGCCTCTTCCACGTCCATTTTCTACGTTCTACCGAACTAGACCGACGAGTACTCTCGCAACGCGCGTTAGCGCTCATCATCTGAACGCTCTTCAAATTTGATCGCGCGTTGACGCGCGTTACATGTGAACATAGCCTTAGTCTGAGTTATCATGTTCAATAGTTTCACATCGTTTAAAAGCCTACTAATAATTATATAATTCGTTTGGAGTGTTCCGAGTAGTTGTGAGACATTGTATCATATTCAAATCGGAAACGTCAAAAAGAAATACATACTTTTATTCGGCGAAGGATTTTATTCATTTATTTAAGTATATTTCTCCCTTAAATTATGTACATATTTTTATCTAACTTATTTATATATACTTAATTTCTACTTATGAGCTACCAACAACATTCTTATTTAACCTATAGGTTAGGTTAGGTTAGGTGAGCTATAGCTCATACTTAATACTATTTATATCTATGAGTCGCCAACCTCGTATTTATGCTTCTAATTTTACATTTACTGCCAGATCAAGGGCGTAAAACGGAAGACAAGAACTGGCAATACACTCTCCGCCACTCTTTTTAATCGTCAAGTTTTTTGTTTCAAAAGGTTTACTCACACAAATAAAAAAAAATATTAAAATAGGGTCGTTTTAAAAAAAAAATAGGCTCTTATTTTGTCTTCCATATCTAACTGGACAATTTTTATTCATTATTCATAATTGTATGGGAATGTTCTTTCTTATAATAAATCACAACCCATATTTTACTTTGTTCATTATTTTATTCTTCACAAAATAAGAGTAATTAATTTATATTCTTATAGCCCATCTAAAAGCCCATGGAAAAAAAAGTCTGTCTTGAGTGACGTTCGTTTTCTTCTTTTCTTAACGACCGGTATTTATGTTGCCACATACATCAAAATATTAAAGAAAATACTACACAAACGCTACAATTGCATTACCAAGTCAACATATAAAAGTTAAAATGATGGAAGTTTCAATACAAGAGTAAAAATTAAATGCTGTTTGGTGCTCACAATACGCGTCTTATCATAATTTATATTTGTATTTAGTAAAGTTAAGCTCTTGGATATCTTGCTCTTAGCTTGCATTTCTCCATCATAATCATCTCCTGGTATGGAATTCCTTACCTATTTATATCAGACGAGCTCAATCTTTAAATTTATTTAAAAATCTCCTTTTTGAACATCTTTCTTCTGCCTCGTGATCAGCTACTACTTTTATATATTAATTGTGAGTCAATTAACCTAAGGCTGAGCTTTTACATGTCGGTTTGTACACACTATTATTTATAACTTTTCTTTAGATTTTATTTAATTTAATTTGTGTTATAGTTGCATGTAATTTTTAGTATCTTTTTGTTAATTAATTATGCATCTCTTGTACTTTATTTACCCTCTGTAGGTGTTTCTTCTTTTTCTATTGTTCCATTTTAGGGTGGCCTGGAAGAAATCGCTTGTTAGCGATAAGGCCGCCCGTGGCCTAATAACTTATGTGCTTACTTTTTGTTTTTTTCTATATGTATAATTATGTGAATTATAGCAATGAAGTAAAAATAAATACATAACATAAAATAAAATAAAGACAATCTATAATGTAGATAGATAATCTAGATCATCTCTTCATTATTATCTACAACATTCATTATTAACATCTCAGACGAATCAATAACCCAAAGTTTCACAGTATGTTGAAGTTTGCTTCTTGTACGCAGTCTGTAATTGTTTTTGTAACGAAGTGTAGCTAAATGTAAATCTATTGTGAACCAGTGTCCGCCGTTAGGCTTCAGTCAGATAGTTTGACCGACCGATATTGTAGAAAAATTAGAATGAAGTATTATAATTAGGTTGTCCTGACTGTCTAAGGGCCGATTTACATTATCTTAGTGTTTAGCAGAGTGCTTTAGGATAGTACTTTAATTGAAACATGTAAACGCTACTTGCTTTAGTACGGTTCTACTTGACTTTCAAGTTGAATCAAAATAGAATCGCTTTTTATTTTTGTTTCAAGTGATACCCCTCCCGCGCCCGCGCAACCCCCGAGATCTTTCCTCGTTGTGTGTAAACACGTAATTTAGTAAAATCTTTAGGAGAGTGCACAAGTGCCGTGAAACACGTGCGTGTTTTTTTTATTTTTAAAGATGGCTAAATGGTCGGAAGATACAACTATAAAATTTGTGTCTGAATATGTTGTTCACGAATGTTTGTGGAACGTTAAAACAATTTATACAAAAACAAACAGGCTAGGCATTCGGCATACACTGCCTTAAAAGAAGCAATTTTATTTATTATTTATATTTAATTATTTAGTTTATTTATTTCGAATAAAATCTCGTCTTCTATTTGTTCCATAACTACAGTTAGTATTTTGCGTAGAATAGAGCGTATTTGCCAACGTCGTTGCGCGTTCATTGTGGCGCTGTAATGATACTCTACTGGAAGAAATGTAAACGTTCACTCGCAACGCACTAAAGCACTGAAGAACTTGACTTTCAACTTGTACTAAAATACTCTCCTAAACACTAAGATAATGTAAATCGGCCTTAATATGTACGAAAGGTATAAAGTAATACCTAATAACTCCGATGATAACATAGTCGGGGAATTAAGACAAGAAAAAATATATATTACATTTTTGAAGTTATACTTCTTTAGGCGCGTTATGAAAAATTTACGAGAGTGAAATTTTACGATGCGCGCGCACCGTGACACAAAATTATCAGTATGGGCGCCGAGCGTGCGCGAGCGAGATATATGCGTGACGTTAGCAGCCAAGAATTTTGAATGACCATAATGACATTTGTAGTACCTTTTAAACAAATAAACGAGTTTTAATTATTTTTTCAAAGAAATTTAGCAAAGCTTTTTCACAAAGACCTATTGTTACTTAGTTAAAAGGTTATGAAACATACCTAGTTATTAAATTGAATTAATAATATAATATTAAATATTGTTAAATTATTAACGCTAAATATTTATTATTAATTATTTAGAATTTAAAAAAATAAAGAAAGCCAAAGAAGTATAACTTCTTACGCGCGTACATAAGTACACGCACCATTTTTTTTTAACAAATTAGATTTAGATAACGCTTTTCCGTTCCCATCCGTAGTGCAGTCCTGCATTCTAACTTCTAACGGAGTTTTTTAAAAAAAATATCAGTGGCATAAAAACCTTTTCGGCCTCAGATTTTTGTATCTGTTTCATGATCATTTTTTAATCCAGTAAGGCAAGTAGGTGATCAACCTGCATCGTGATCGTGCCTGACACACGCCGTCGACTTTTTGGGTCTAAGGCAAGCCGGTTTCCTCTGATGTTTTCCTTCACCGTTCGAGCTAATGTTAAATGCAATTGCTGCACAGCTGGAGATCGAACCTACGACCTCCAGGATGAAGGTCTCTCGTTGAAGCCAACGCAGCAGTGTTAGCGTTGAAGCAGTACTGCCGGTTAATTCTTCTTCTAATCTTAATATATATAAATTACGTGTCACGTTGTTTGTCCGCTTTGGACTCCTAAACTACTGAACCGATTTCAATCAAATTTGCATACCGTGTGCAGTTTGATCTAACTTAAAAGATAGGATAGCTTAAATATTCATTTATACCCGTTATATTATTTTATTGCATATTATTTGTTTATTATTTGACAGTCACAATTCTAGCAGATGGCGCTGTGTTAAAAGTACCAACGTTTCACATAAGCTACAATTTACTGGCATAACCACAAAAAAACCATGGTCCCCATGACTGGTATCCTCCTACCGTTTCCCTTGAATAGTTTACTACTATGTAATATAACAAAAACTTTAGCCACAGCAAAGCTTGGCCGAGTCTGCTAGTATAGTACATTTAGTACTACAGTAAATTACAACAATTAAAGCTTGATATCGCGCAGCAAACTGTCCAACCTCTCATTATCACTCTCGTCGAGCTCAAAGGCTTTGCATAGAAAATGAGAGTGGGACTAAAACCTACTTTAAAATGTGCTAATTCTGGGCCTCGGCGGGTTTTACACTTAAACCGTTAAAAGTGAACGCCTTCTGACGTTACGGTATAATTCGTTCGCTATAGGGCGGGCGGAAAGTTTAATGCACTTTATGAGTTATCGACTTAATTAAGAGTTAGGGATTTTTATGTTATCTTGTTAAAAGATAGGATTAAGGGATAGAAAGTTACCGGTACGTAATTTTGTTATACGATTTGGTGTTCTTTAAAGTTGAAGAGATTGATTTTTGAAATAAATTACATGATTATGAAAGCGTGAGTCTGTAGTACCATCGATAACTTTATAATTTCACATTTCCAGACTTAATTTCGGACAAATGTATCAAAATCTATGTTGTACAGTCTTAAAGAAAAGTTGGTTTATTGCAGGGCGGGTAACAAGCCTGTCAAACAAGCCTAAGGTGAAATATTAACAAAACGCTCAAACAGAACATAAAAATACAAAGGAATACGCAGATTTCACCCCTCCCTTTTCACCTCAGGGAATTCTTCAAGAGGGAACGAAAATTACTTTGGCGTTTATCTTTTATGACCCGTGCAGCGGGGGCGGTTCCGATCGTGAACAAGAGCTGTATCGAAACCGGATATGAGAAAAATCTAAACCCCAATACAATGTTACATGGTATTCGGAAGTACACGTGCATGCTCACTTGAAAAATAATATTTTCAAAGATTATTTTTATGATCTGAATTTTGTTCTAAGCAGTTATTAAAGCATGCAATTCTCAATCGAAAGTTGGTGCAAAGCAGTACACGAAGGGATTTTTTCTTTTATCCGGAATTAATTCCTGCTCATACGGTATGGTATCAGTGTTTCCTAACGTGGGGTCCACGCCCCTCAGGGGGCAATTTGATAGTTGGGATAGTTGGTTCATTAATTTCCAAGTTATTTCTTTCTAAAAACTATCATTTAAGTGAGTCTTAAGTGAACAATTCAATTTTAGATATTAAATGATGTATGTTACATGGGGGGGGGGGGCATAAGAATTTTTGTAAGGTAGGGCATGACACAAAAACTTTGGGAAACACTGGTTGGATTAATAGCATATATAGTTTAGTTATATATTTTCGCTATTGTGTGTTGTCTTGTCGTGAGTATAATGTAATCCTAATACTATGTTACATTGTTGTCTGTAGTATGTCCAATCATATTAGTTTACCCCAACATTTCATTATATATATATAGAAAACAATTATTAGTCACTAGCCGGTGCCCGCGACTACGGCTGGGAAGGATTACAATATTTGTCCAAATGATGTAGTGTTAAAGGGAGCGTTCAAGTATTACGTCACGCAATTTTTGGAGATTATTGACCCCCCCCCCCATGTAACGCGCCGTAACGTTTTTCAGTACCCAAGTATAGTAAAACGTTTCGTGTCCACCTAGTGACTCTTTATACCTAAATGTTACCATTATGTGGTGTAAAGAACTGGAAAGTCGAAAATAATATAAACAATAACGCGTAATTCAATCCCCGCCCCGCATCGTTACGTAATACTTGAATGCTCCCAAAGACATATTTTATCTACTTTAAATACCAGAAGCGATTCACCACTATTTTGGCTATAATAGCTTACACATAAGATATAGATATATATATACTGTGGTGGCTTTTTTGTAGGACTATTTCAGATAAACATTTCCATCATACATTAAATATCGTAACTTTAGCGGTTTTGGCAGCGTTCGCCAGAATAGCTCGCAGATGGTAGATTTTGTCCTACTTACTTGATATTTTGGACAATTCACACAATATATTTATAAATTGTAGCCTATGTGTTACTCTGATGTATAAGCTATATGACTGTAAATATTCACTAAAATCCATTCAGTAGTTTTTACGTGAAAGAGTAACAAACATCCATCCATTATTTATTTTCAATTTAAATATAAAATTGCGAGATATTTGGTACAAAACCTGAAAGCGACTGAGTAAATTTCAGTCAAAAATGGTTTTATTCTACTAGAGATAAGAATAATAGTAATTAGATAATAATAAAAAATGTGTGCGTGTACTAGGTGTACACACGTAAGAAGTGAAACTTCTTTATGACCTTATTTTTCGAAAGGAACTTTACAAATAATAGGGTTAATCAAGTTAAATTAGATAAAGTTTAACAAAAGGCTTTTATTATCATAGACATGAATACAAATACAATTATTTCATTTTGTATTACGTTGTAGGGACAAGAACAAGATGGCGCGTAACCGAATAATGTGACGCGTAATGAAAAAATGTTACACTAAATTTTTCTCCAACCCCGATAAAGAAGTTTCACTTCAATTAAGAATAATAATAGCAAGTAAGTAATAATGATAATTCTTCTCTACCTGTCATACATCGTTGAAAATTGAGTTTCATAAGGTTGTTGTTTAGGAGTAAACCATGGCATGGTTTCCTTACGTTTAATGTTTACCTTCAACTTACAAGCAATGTTAAGAGCGGGCAATAATCAAAATAACTCAACGTACATTTGAATTGATCTAAATGTTTGAATTAAGAACAATAAATATGTATTGAACCTTCACTATAATTTCAATGGTTGACTCTAATAAAAACACAAAATAATATAAATTCCTCGATACAAAAAACATACTTCCAACTTTTGTCCAATTTCGTTTTTATTCAAACATAGCGAGTGTTGTGGAGTCAAAAATAATAGAATTACAGCACATTAGTTTAGCCGAGAGCTTTTACTAGCGATTTTATGAAATATTGTATGTATTACGAGTTATTTAAGTTATTTAAATAAAAAGCATTTGGTGTTTACTTCATTTTTGTTCCGCAAAATACTTCATTGAGACGAAAACATTACGCTTCTTAGTGCCAGCGTTCGATATAATATTATAAAAAAACCAAATCTACACTTAACACTTTTTCATTTATAATATTAGCAAGTATATATAATACGAAATTATTCAATTTAAATTTAATAATTTCAATTTAAAAGATTCAATGATATTTCAAATAAAATCATTTTTTGATTTTATTGAAAATTATACCTATATGATTTATTTTGCGTGGTACCTATATTATTTGTCACTGTTAGGTCTCAATAAATAGATCGTTATTATAATTTTTGAAAACATATATAACACACATACAGTGTCATAGTGATTACTCTTGCAAACAAACTAAATAAATATTAGCTTTAAGTTTTTGTAATATTTACTATAGATAATGTTCGGCTTTGACAATTACAAATAAATACACTTAGAGTGAGTAAGTTTGCATATGCGGTGCTCCCTTTGGTAAAGGGCTACTCTTTCCACGTGGATAATCTGATTAAGTAACCACATATCAATATTTGATATGATTGTATTGCATATACTATGCACCGTTAAAAATTCCCTCGAGTTGGTACTATAGATGCGCGAACATTGCGCCACGGTGGTTTGTTACTAAAGCGGGCGGAATTAGACGCGCGGGTGAAATTATATATTTTGCTAGATTTAGGTCCACTCTTAATTGCGTAGAAATACAAGTCGGTGTTTGAACTTCAGGGTCATTCTTATAAAAAAGCATTTTTATGGACTATTCTTATCCGACTCCTTTAATATATAATAGCATAGGACCATACAAAATAGATGGGCGTCCATAAATTGAGGTCACACCAACAAATCATTCAAGTTTGAGTCACGTACTTAAAAGGGTCATAATGCACTCCCTCAAAACCACCCTTTGCACCTTATCTAAATATTCAATTCGGACATATTATGATATATATTATCTATTTAATCACCCATTGTGTACAGTTTTAATGAAGAGAACGATTAAGCAAAAATATAATAGGATAATTTTATATGATCAGATTTAGTACGAGAACAAATTATTGAAACATTAAAAAAAAAATTGTTCGTTTTATATTAAAAGAAATAAAGATGTCTTTCTATAGGAAGTGTCCATTAAATATACAATCAAATGGTTATACGAAAAGAGTGTCAGCGCGCTGGGTGCGCAAAAACAAACGAGACTGAGAATTTTACAAAGCTGTTTGCGCTTGTTACAACATGATCTTAGCCGTGGTCGATTCATAAGTATAGACAAAATATGGCTTTACCATCATGACCAGCCCTGCGATTCTGTAACTCACTTTTCGAACTCACACAGCGGTTTTCGCATTGGCGGTCGCTCAGAAATCAGTCGAGAACAAAGTAATTCCATTTCTGGGACAGCCAAAGGACCACCTTTTGGTGGTAAATTAAACCATATCATAAAGCCACTAGTACAAGAACATTGTAGACTTTGTTTGAAATACGCAAGCAACGGCCGCGGCGTGGCAAACTCACTAAAGAATGTTTTATAAATAAATTAATAAAAATGTTTTGTTTTACCAAGATAACGCCTCCGTGCACAAGCCGTGGCTTGATTTTATAAGGGACCTGATGCCTGAAGAAAAAAAAAGTTGCTTGTACTTATGTACGCGCGTAAGAAGTTATACTTCTTTGGCATTATTAAACATAGTTTTTGATTGCATGCAAATTATAACATAAATTCTATTATTATTGGAATGTTGTTTTTAAATTATGTCCAATGCCGTAGCATCTTCCGTGGACAACTTTATTCTGTTAATTTTGTGTCACGGTGCGCACGCATCGTAAAATATCACTCTCATCAATTTTTCATAAGGTGCCTAAAGAAGTGTAACTTTAAAAATTTTAAAAATGGATTTTTAGTTTTAGCAAAAAGATATACAAACTTTATACACCTGAAAGAGTAGAAGACTAGAAATGGAGTCAAGGAAAAATATAATTACATTTAAAAAAAGATAATTGCATCAACCATATTTACTTTACAGTCATTATAACTGTAATATGATTAAAACAATTTATTATTAAGTTTTATATTACATGAACCACCATGTTATTACATTAATTTACCTAAGTAAGCAGTACATTAAGCAAATTGTGACAACAAGTGATGTAATCTATTTGTCATTTACATGATTGTTTAGGCAGAGTACAATTTATTGATTATATTTATTAAACAAGCACTACTTTGTTGAGTACGGAACTGAGTGGTCAATATATTTAATTGACAAAATGTTATATAAATGTATTAATTTCATAATTTTCTGTAATTTTTTATGTGGTTCCTATGTTAAATTTTCAAAATTTTATATGGCGCTTCTGTCTACGCTTTATTGCGCTTCAATTTCAGTTTTCATCCTTTATGGCACGTATTCAAGACCTCTCATAAATAAATTCTACGTTTGGTCGAACAATTATTGTATTATTGACACCATTTGCTTTATTTTATTTACTTATATTAACGGAACAGTATACGTATCGAAATTCCTTCGAAAGATATCCGAAATTGATGGCAAGCTTCAATTGGAACGCCCTAAATTTTCTATTAAAACTATATTCTTCTTTTTCTTTATTTTCGTTGAAAAAATCTATTACACTTTGGAATATTACGCACACAACGACGCGAGCACGACGCTTTACAAAATTTCTATAGCTGCTTGGTTACTTTACAAATATGGCAGCTTTTTCAATTCAGTCTTGATAAACATATTGTTCGAATTAACAAGACAGAGGATGAAAGGTCTTCGATTAACCCTTGAACATAATATAAATCAAGATGATGTCGATAAAGTTGAAGAAATTAACAAGACTTTAGAAATTTACAAAATGATTCTGGATACTAATAAATCTCTTGGATACATAGTTAAGTATTATGTGAGTATTTTAATTTTTTTATAACACACTCTCCACTGGCTTTGCAACTCAAAATATACCTTGCCCTCCGAAACGAGAAACTCCCTGTCCTGTGTCACTACCAGCAGGCTTTCACTCTGACGATCCAGCAGTATCTGGGCCAGTCTATTGGCCTCCAGCTGACAGACCGCGGTCAAGCTTTGTATTCGCCTATCATGGTCGGTTGAGCTTCCAATTCTTCTTCTATTTTGGCATTCTTTCCGATTCTCTACTAGTAAATTAATGTTTGCTTTGGAATTAAAGGCGTTTGATTAGAAATTTTATAATGTCACCTATATAGCTAACAAACAATCCTCGCGGGCTGTCCATACCCACTAAAATCCTAAGGCTCAATCTCCTTGCTACGATCGGCTGCGTGAGCACTCTTTGCCACTCCATGTACATCAATCGCGAATCTAGTATTAATTAACCCACCATATTTCTGTAGCACCTGGGTAATTGTAACCAAATCGGTCGCGCCAGCAATTTGGTTCTTAGTAAAGTATGATGAAAACCTAATTTTTTTTCATTTACAGATTATACGTGACTTTTTTGCGGCATTCTACTACGTCATAATAACAACCATCGGTATTTCATACGATTCCAAAAAAAGCGTAAGTTCAGAATCCCGTAAACTGTGCTTGTCATCTTATTAATTATGATTTTGGTTCGCGACTTCGTTTGCGTAGTAATAAAGAAATTTGGTTGTCTGTAAAGTCGGTTTACGAATGATTATTTTTCCGACCCAAATGTCGACCAATAGAATTGCACCATTCGACGTCACGTGGTACAACCTACATGGTATTATACTGATAATTTTTTGAAAATTTTCTCTGGTAGTTGCTTCAAGAAAAGTATTAAGTAGTTGTTTTATTCATTATGAAATTCTTATTTGTTAACTGTACATTTCGTCTCATGCTGCAATTCTATTGGCCGACATTTGGGTCGGAAAAATAATTCCCCGAATACCACACGAGCTTCAACATTATCTGGCATTTCCCTCAAGGTTCCCTGCAAACCAATAAAGTCGTCAAGTTTTTCAGGTTAAAAACGACTTCATTTGTTTGCAACGAACCTATCGGGAAATACCCGATAATTTTGAAGCTCTTGTGGTATTACAAGTGATGATTTCACGTAATGTCATAAGAAAACATTGATGAAAAATTTCATACTTTTATGAATTTAATTGAATTTTTATAATTATGTATAATACAATAAAAAATAGATTTTTTTTTATAAATTAACACACTGTCAAATATATTCTTTTTTAATAATCAAAGAAGTAATATGAGATTATATCGCTAATCAAATTCTTAAAATGCAAGAATTATTTACCTTTGTTTCTGCACTTGCTGTTGTGATAAACAATGGGCCGCTCTATCTCTCTAGCTTGTTCCGCGCTCTCGCTTGCACTCTCGGCTCAGGTGGAACGTGACAATGAGTCATGGTTTGTCGTATGTGCAGCCAGCTCTCATCGATTTGTAAGACGTTATCACGTCAAAAAATAAATATGATCTATTTCAGTCAAATCTGCCAGTTCCTGACATGTTTTAACAACATACTAACATTTTTTTACTTTTAGTTTTAAAAGTAAATTTGCGAAAGCCAGAGCTCAGCCACGTCACTATATTCTGTCTTAGCTTATATCTCCTACTCATCAAATCTAAATTTGCGAGAGTCCTAACTTACTAATCAGTCCCTGTCACAAAATCCGTTCTTAGCAAATGTAAACAAGGTAAAACACTCTCCAAATCTCAAGTTTGTAGCAAAACTGAAGGACTTTTATACAAATTTGCAAATCTAACTATAAACTACCTCCTAGCCAAATGTTATATTAATAAATCAAAATAAAAATTACTTAAATAAATGCATCAAATAAAATAACTTTTTGTTTTTATAAATTTTCTGGTTTTAGTCCACTTATATGATGTATGGGACAGCCTGAATAATTAAAAAACAATTTTTAGATAAGGCCGCACATGGCAGTGGATGCCGTTGCAAATATTATAATGACTTGTTTGCCATGTGTTATTTTGCAAGGAGCGATAAATGAACAAGCAAACATAAAGAATTGTCTTGCTCAAGAATTTTTGAAATGCCCAGTAGGAGAAGGTAAGTGCTTAAAGGTACCAATAGATTAATACTCATTCCATTCCAAGTCTTGTTACTATAAAGTTAAAACTGACCTTTACCCACTACAAGCATAAACTCTAAAACTGATACTGGTTTCCAATTATTGACTGAAATTGGCACCGTCTATCAATGTGCCGACTCCGTAGCGCTGATGTCATTTTACGTGGTTCGACAACTGAATAATTCAATCTGATTTTGAAAGTCACAGGGTAAGCTTGCGGCTATCAGTCAGTCAAATCATCGAAGTGAAGGAAAACATCGTGAAGAAATCGACATGTCTTAGACCCAAACTGGACTCTGACTGACAGACTGGAGGCTGATCACCTACTTGCCTATTAGATATTAGATTCAGAAATCTGAGGCCCAGACCTAAAGAGGATGTAGCGCCACTGATTTTTATTTATTTTTGTGTGGCTTAGGAAGAAAATGCAAACTAGGAACAGACACATATCTGTTTTGTTCTTGTTGAATTGACTCGTATATTTTATAAAGCTACTGAATTTTATATATAAAATTCTCGTGTCACAATGTTAGTTACCATACTCTTCTGAAACGGCTTGACCGATTTTTTATCAAATTTTATATGCATTCTTGTCTGAGAATCGGCTACTATCTATCTTTCAACCCCCTAATTGATAAGAGATGTCCACCCCAAAAAAATTTTTGTTTTTACTTTTTTATGATACAGCACACAAAAATAGATATAACCCCTAATTTTCACCCCTCTACGATCAACCCCTATTTGTATTATTGTAGATAGCTGTTTTTATTGAACTAAATTAACTAGAAATAATATACATGGCAAAACAACGTTTGCCGGGTCAGCTAGTAATACAGTAAAACAATTGCAGGTCACAGCCGAACACGGGACAAAATCAAAGACGCCTTAAAATATTTGGAGTGGAATCCTTATATGTTTCGCATACTACATATATTTAGTTTAAATCTGACCGTTCCTCTTTACTTCATCAATATTTGTAGTACTTATGTAATAGTGACTATTCAATTCGCTAAATTGGCTTAATGTCACTAAACATATTCTTCATAAAAATACGCTGCTTGTAGAGGCAATTTAACTAACGCCCGAACCCAATAATCAATCCACAGTCTCAGATTGTTTTCAATCAGACCGCGACAGTCGATCGATCTCCTATCTGCATCCAATAACCAAACCCTACGAAGACAATCCATTTTTCGCGACGGATAAAATGCTCTTTGTCGTTCCATTTTACCGAGTTTTCACTCATATTTGATAATCGATTTAAACCAAATAAAGTAAATAAAACTGTACAAATAACATTAAAATATACATGTGTATGTTTAAAACATAACAAACAGTTTTTTAATTATTTAAAAAACTGGTGTAAGTTAAAATCTTATAAAATAATTAACTGTTGAAATCGAGCTTTCGTTAACTGTCATTTTCATACAAAGGTCTATCCACAGACACCAATACGACCTCCCATGGGTAGCTTGTATCGACAGATGGCTATAACAATCTGTCGATTGGTTATTGGCATACTTTTTACAACATTTAAGATTACTATCTCAAATGGTGGATTATGGATTGGGATAGGTTATTGGGTTCGGGCGTAAGTCTTGTAAGGGCGTGTTGGAATAAACTTAATTGTCTTTAAGAAACTACTTAATTGATCTTCTTGAAACAATTTTGACTACATTAGGTACATACATTGTGCAAAAAATGCAAGGGTTATGGATACTAGACAAATTATAAATGATGAGGAATTGAATCTGGATGATACAACTGTATTTCTTGGAATCACCATGGATTCAAAACTTCAGTGGTCCCCTCATATTAACGGATTGGCGAAGAGACTTAGTTCTGCAGATTACGCGTTTAAAAAATTTCGCTCACTAGCTGATGTCGATACAGCTAGATTTGTTTATTTTAATTACTCTCACAGCTTAATGACTTATGGCTTATTATTATGGGGTCATGCTGCTGATGTCGAACTATTTTCATGCTGCAGAAGAGAGAGGCTATACGTGCAATCTATAATTCATAATGTAGGGAATCACTGAGAAGTAAATCCAAGGAAATTAATATACAAGTACCTTTCCCTCGCAATATATTTAAGAAAAAAATATTTATGTATACAAAAATAGTTATAAGTTTACTAGAGTGGAAGATACAAATAATGTTAATACTCGGAATAAACAGGATGCAATTTCCCCGTACTAGACTATCTAAAGTTAGTAATTCTTTTTTGGGAAAAGGGATACTTTGCTTTTATAAAATCCCAGAGGCTCTTCCATCTCTGCCGTTTACTAAATTTAAGAAATGTATTAAAGAAAGGTGTGTAAAAAGGCTTACTATAAAGTTAACGATCATCTAGTTGATAAAAGGGCCTGGGACTAGTGCTAGACAGGCTGCTTCTAATTAATTTGCGATATTTGTTTTTAAATAAGTGTTGTTTGCCATAGTCATTTTGTATGATGATTTGATATTTTAAAAGAGTACCGAGAGTTTTTACGCCGGCTTTTTCTCTCGGCCTACACCCTCTGCCTTCTTTGCCGATGAGTAGGGATATCTACACAGACAAATTTAATGACGTGGAATAAACTTATTTTTTATTTACAATATATTCATATTGTAAATAAAAAATAAGTTTTTATTTACTTAGGATTCAATGCCTATTCAGGCATTGAATCCTAAGGAGGACACGCAACCTTATGTTCAGCTAGGTAAAGCTTTATCCGACTTATCTATTGGTCAGAAACACAGATTTCATGCATGTTATTATTGTATCGTAGTTATTGCTTGTATTTTAACTTAGTGCAAATGCAATTTAATATTTTCTAGGTAATAACAAAATATATAGGCCGGACTTCATAGATGTATTTTTCTTTTGCCTCGTAGTAACTTTTATAATTAACCCTTGGATTAGCTAGATTGGATTTGTGTTTAAACGTGTTATTGTTTCTTAATTAATTTTTTGTTTTTCTTTAGATTTTACTTTATTTTTAGTTATAGGGTGATGTTATATGTTATTTGATTAATTATTGCCGCACTTCTTGTACTTTACCCTCTGTAGAGTGTTTTTATTGTTCCATATGGAACATATAAATATATCATATATATGAGTAGGGCATTACACGTTTCATAAATGTCTTGTAACGTTGAAAAATAGAAACAAAAACCTGTTGTACCCTTCGGTATGCCATGGAGGCGGCAGTTCAGCTCCAATATTTAATTGTTCACAACAAGAGCGGATATTGGAATCCAAGTAATATAGTATCGAACACATTGACTTATACTGAGTCTATGCTTACTAAGCAGGAACATTTTCTATTGTTATAAAAAGTGAGAATATTTAAAGAAGCACTATGATTTCTTGCTTATGTAAATTATTAAATGTATTAATTTTTAAATCTATGTAAGTATAGAACAAATAATGTAACGTCTCTCATGATTATAATTCCTGAAGGGCACTTGAAATATCCATCAATGTAAATCTTTACAATTTTTTTCGTTGTATATTGTAAGAAGAGTGGTGTAACATTTCTTGATAGTATAAGTAATAGTGAGGACGAAGTGACAATACAAAGGGAATGCTTAGGTGGTTTTAGCCATTAAGTGAGAAAGAGTACAAAGTCTTGCGTACAAGTAAACTCTCAAACATATAGGTGGCAATAAACTTATGAACGTCAACAGAAAGATGTTACACTGATTCTAAATTTGTCAGGAGCGTAAGAGGTGGGATGAAGTACATACAAGTTAACCATGGATTGTGGCAATTGTTTGGTAAGCCTTGTTGGACATACCGGGCCCAATTTAGAGTACTAGAAGGGAGTCAAAAGTTCCCATAACCGACAAATGATGTCATGAAGGTGGATGTATCAGTATGTCAGAACCATAGCAAGTTGAGTGGTCTCTGCATCATCTTCGCAAAAAAGGCGTGAAATATAAACAAAATAAGTGAATAAATAAATAACTAGCGGACCCGACAGACGTTGTCCTGTCATAACTATGAATATTGATTTCAAATTGCTATAATTAATTAAAAAATATTTCAGAAACAAAATGTTTATTATTCTAATGCTTTATGTTATACAACATTCTTTGTTTGTTTTTCTGGCTCGCATATTATTATATTCCGATCGAAGCATTTGTTTTAAACGATTTTCTTTTTTCTTACATCCTCTTTGACGATATTTGCAGCACGCATTCTGTCAATGTTATGTCAAACGCCATAAGGTTACATCAAAAAGTTGGAATTGTATGGTGGTTAAGTATTTTTAAATTTTCTAATTTTCCGCGCATTTTTTTTTTCTTTTATAAGAACCTTCTCCTGACGATTACAAACACAACAAAAAAAGGGGTGCGTGTACTTATGTACGCGCGTAAGAAGTTATACTTCTTTAGCATTATTAAAAACAGTTTGGCTTTGTTCCACCTCCAGTTTTTGATGTTTAACAGCGATAAGATGACACTCTTCTTTGTATTCAATTTAGTGCACTTACACTGATTCATCAATTGTTTTTTGTCTCTTGTCCTTATATTTGATAGATTAAATCAGAAAAATTACATGTTTTGATTAAACAATGTGGTCATTTTTTAATCAAAACATTACTCAATAATAATACATACGGATAGTTAACCTCAATTGTATTAAAGCACTTAGGAAGGTTGATGAGCACAGCTTTTTCACAAATATTAATTAGTATTGGTTTAAATATTCAATTTAAATCACTTCTGATTATAATTCAAAATGCATTGCTAAATGTCTTTGAAAAAATAATTAAAACTCCTTTATTTGTTTAAAAGGTAAATGACAAATGTCATTATGGTCATTCAAAATTCTTGGCATACGAACTTCACGCATATTCTATTTCTTTTTACTCGCGCACGCTATAATCACACTCCTAATTTTGTGTCATAGGTGCGCGCGCATTGTAAAATTTCACTCTCATAAATTTTTTATAACGCGCCTAAAGAAGTATAACTTCAAAAAAATCAGACAAATCGGTCAAGCCGTTTTCATGTTATGTCGTGACAACGGAAAAGGGGTTTCATTTTTATATATATAGATAAGTAATCCTTAATTATCACCCTCGTACCACCAACACCAAAACACATACTATGTGTATAAGACTTTATAAAACAACAGCTCACCTCGTTCTATACCAAAGCTACCTGCTATTCAATCGATACACTATTGTGTATGCCCTTGGTGGAATCTAGATATATAAATCTTTTATTTAGATGCTTCATTATGAAATATATCGAGAAATAGTGTATCGTTGGTGAAGTAAAAATCATTGATTGCCATTAATTTGATTTTCCAATCTAAGCTAGACACATGGATTCAAAGACTGGCAATTATGAAGTTGGCAACTTTTATTCTGGCGGTACATTTTTTATTATTAACTAACAAACGATGGCTATTCTATTTAAATAAAAATATGTACGATATAACCCTTTCTGCCCTTTTGTAGCGTTTGAACTCATCCGACTGTTGGGCATAGTACAAACATTGGCTAGACAAGATTGAATGTATATTTTGAATGATTATACATATATAACTCAATAGCCCTAGTATGAAGTCCCGTATTTGTTACATTATACGTTTCTGATACAAATAATCAATAACACATAAAATATTAGTCTGTCGTGTTAGTTAAAGTTGGTCATGCGTAATTTTGATGTGTAATCATATCATCCATATTTCAATAGTATATGGGTACTTATAACTTACTATTGACGGGCGGTAATATTGTCTTTTACAAAAAATGCTGAAATGTTTGTTATAAGATAGCAACACATTTAAGGTGAATGTTAATTCCCCTTACCCCCGTATTATAAATACACAATTTTTTTCCACAATAATACAAAATAAATAAAACACAGAAACAAGCACACACTTAAAGCTTTACTACCCGCTGACTAAATTAAAACCTGTTAGTCGTTCTCCTAGTCCGTGTGTACACGCATATTTTCTATCCTTTGAAGTTGAAAACTTTCCAAGCTCAACCAATTCTCCCTCTAAAGGCATGCCGAGCAAAACAATCCGCCAGCCACTTTCAACTTTTATTCTTTTCTGTTTGCCTTTTTCAAATTGGCCCGTACGTTTAATTTTCTTGGCGATATGCTGGGGTAAACAAGCCAAAGCACCAAACATATTTCTATAAACGTGTTCCGACGTCCCTTTGTTTTATATTCTTTAACGTCAATACTCGAGTATGCCTTTAAGTGATTAAAAATGCACAATTTCGAATGAAATTTACTTTCAATTTTTCAGTGGAATTATGGTTCTTATAGATTATTCATTAATGGTCTCACTGAATTACGATAATTAGCTAGAAACTCGATTCTGTAAGGAAAGACAACTGTGGTGATTCATGGTCGTAGCGGAGATTATTTTTTTGAAGTGAAACTTCTTTAGGCGCATGATGGTAAATTTTTTACGAATGAAACGCAATAATAATAATATTAGTGTGACGAAGATGTGCAGCGTTTTTGTCGAAGAAAAGGGAGAGAGCCACTGAGACCGATTGAGAGAGAGTGAGAAGGGCGAATTACATTATAGAAATTCTATTTTTAAAATTAAAATTTCTTAAAAATAATTTATGAAATATTAGTACTTTTTTTGTTATGTTGGCTACACTGTAACGCCATTATAGTTCGTCAGTTATCATAAATTGATACTACGCTTCAAAATGTATCTATGATAAAATTTATTTTGGTAAACTAGCTATGTTAAATGATTATGAAACAGTGATTTTATTTGATATAATAATTAATTTCGATGTCCTACTAAATGTAAGTTAAATTCATGTAATACACAAAAAAATGCATCTTAATATCGTTATTTTAAGACTAATTGATTTAATTAGTTTCCCCAAATAATTGCGGCATTGAGTTAACAGGGTTTGCAAGTGGACTTACAAATGACGCTTAGCAATTAAAAAATATTATTATTATTTATTAATAGTTCACATTTCCGGGGTGGTAATGCCGGTTTTCTTTTACACTCTATGTTTATGAACTAATCAATAAGCGTCTTTTTCTTGGGTTTAGATTTAAGACACCGTTACGATTTACATGCTCCATGTAATTACACTTAAGTATAAAAATATTAATATTTATTTCATTGATATTCCAATTCAAGCAGACTTCAATACCTTTTTCCTTATAATTTTCTAAACTAATTCATTGAATTAATCACTTTAATATAACAAAAATCTTTCATAGTTCAAAAACAATGTTCATTATAAAACTTCTAAATTCAGCGCACTATGAAAATTTATCCGGACGTTAAAACGATGCAACGACAAAAAATTACCGTTCAGGGAGTCATATAAAAGTTGTCGGCGCATATAAGGATATTAATTCTGAAAAATAAGTGCTGCTTGACAGTTTTCATTATGAATTTTGAAAATTCATACCAAAGAGAATGAGTCGCAGGCTTTCATATTGTTGACTAGGCTTTAATGTGAGTCTTTATTAACGTTTTCAATTTTTAATTATGGTACTGTCTGTTAATATTACCAAAGTTATATTTTATTATTACGAAATATGTGATTTGACTCCGAAACACACCTTTATGCATCTTATTACTATGTTAGCGGAATGTATTTAATCATATTTTTCATTATTAAAGATTTGTGTGATTGGGTGTAATTTATTTTTACATATTAATTATTTATACATAATTCTTAGATATCAAAAATATATTGTGTTGTTAAAAGTATTTCCTATTTATAAACTTCAGTAGCTTTGTTAATATTTTTGGAGTTTACTCCTTAAGAAACGATTTGAGTTACAAGGCCCGGTACGGAAATTTTATAAGGAGTAAAATCAAGTGTAACACGAAAAGTTGAGGCGTTATGTAGAAAGAGACAAATGGATTGAACGTGTAAAAGAATGAGATGGAATACATTACACAGACTTTTCTATTTTGAATTCACGTTTTGACAGCCACGTTACAACATTGTCAGTGTTGACAGGTGTAAAAAATAAAAGTAGATGACAATCTACTACGCTAGACATAGCGTGCCATAGAGTTTTGTCAATAGTAATAGTCAGTGAAATTATAACTAAAAAGATTGTTCATTCTTATTCTTCGCTTACTATAAAGGTAACTTTGGTCACAGAAAGAAAATCCTATTTGGGCATAGATGATGTAGGTACGTTTTATTACTACTACAAACATTTATATTATAAAAACATATATTCTTACCACCTTAAGTATGAAAATATGGTTGACAGCCACAGAACATTATCGCCATTTTATCGTCCGTAATGAGTAAACTCCAATCGTTCGTCGTAGCTGACACACACACACTTTTTTTGTGTTATATTTGTTTTGATTAATAAAGATTAAAGAGAAATCGGTCTAGTAGCTTCGGCGAACGACTCTCATCCCTGAGGTCGTAGGTTCGATGCCCGGCTGTGCACCAATGGACATTCATTCTATGTGCATTTAACATTCGCTCGAACGGTGGAGGAAAACATGAGGAAATCGGCATGCCTTAGACCGAAAACGTCGACGGCGTGTCAGGCACAGACTGATCACCTACTTCCTTATTAGAATAACAAATGATCATGAAACAGATAAAAAAATCTGAGGCCCACACCTAAAAGGTTTGTATCGCCAGTGTTGTAGCTTTATTGATAGAGCTTGACGCAACAGACTTTGCGACTAGTAGATTCAATTAAATAAATATAAAAAAATAAATAACACAACACAAACAATGTTCAAAGAATCGTTAAGAAACTCGCAACATTGTTTCGAAATCTCCAACTATTTCGTACCCAACCGACAAACCATTCAAGACTCCCAAGTTTCACCTGCGAGCATTATCGTAATCAACTCCTCTTTAAACTACTAACTCCACGTCCAAGTCCTTAGTGCGTCGGCATAGAGACGGTTTTAGCGTGTGAATTAGATTCAAAGTGTCTGTAAAAACAGCAGTAAAAGTCAACGATCACCTAAACGGAAGCACTTAGTGTAACTTAACTGAATGTTTTTCAAGAAACAGGGCTGCATTTCTTTTTCCCGTAAACGTTCTGAAAGTGGGTACACGTTCGAGATTATAATTGTAGTGAGTCGATAGTTTCAGATAATCTCAGCTCTTCAAACCTTTGATCCCACTCGTTGGACTCCGCCACTTAAAGTTTCATACTGCAGTTATCCCAAACTTATATTCAGTACAAAGGCAACTGAGCTTTAATAATAATTAATATCGAAGTATACGTTGGTGGTAGACGCACAATGGTAGATTACTCGTGAGGTGCTTAATTTAAATTGTTAGAAGGGTAGTAGAAGAAGAGGCCCAAAAAAAGATGGAAAAATAAAAGCGGTAACAGGAAGCGAATGGAGAAAGTAAGCCGTAAACAGAGTCCGGGGTTCCGATCGATGATACTGAAGGTAGCTAGAATATAGAATATATTGGATAACCAGATAAAAATAATGTATAAAATGTAAAAAAAAACCTATGCTGATTGAAGATTAAACGAGCTTTATTATTATTAAACTATTGTATAAAATCTAAATAATTAAAAGAACAAACAACAAATAAAATACAGCTTATAATAATAATATTTATTATACTTAATACTAACATACTTTGTATCCTGGATAATTAATTAAATGTAATAATTTAATCCATCTTTTCTACTTAAATAAAATATTATGTAAAAGCTATACACCCGAATAACATTATTTATATAATTCGACTTCATTCAGCAATCGTTGTCAGCGAGAGACTGCCATTAGCCATATTAATTTAACAGATTTTTTATCGAGTCAATCTGCTACTTTGTATCTTTCAACCCCCTTATTGATAAGGGATGTCCAATGTCCATCCCAAAATTTTTTTTTGTTTTTACTTTTTATGATACAGCACACAAAAATACATATAACCCCTAATTTTCGCCCCTCTACGATCAACCCCTATTTTTTATTATTGTAGATAGCTGTTTTTATTGAACTAAATTAACTAAAGGGTTTTTCAACAAGAACTTTGTTTTCTAAAACAAAATAAAACAAAGAATTTAGAGGAAAATGAATAAATTTTTTATTGTATTACAAAGAGAAAAGTTTGGCAATTATGAATGAAAAATGATATCTGGCAAATGTCCACCACGACCACGCTGACAGATGTTGATTCTTTCATCAAAATTTTTAATCACTTTTTGGCAAAATGGAGGGTCTATTTCGTTAATGACATCACGGATTTTGAGTTTTAAGGCTGCAATCGATTCGATTGGCTCCGTATAGACTCTGTCTTTAACATAGCCCCACAAAAAATAATCCAGTGGTGTTAAATCACACGATCTGGCTGGCCACTTAACAGCTGAATTTCGCGAAATTATGCGCTCGGGAAATTTGGTTTGCAATAAATTGATCGTTTCATTGGCTGTGTGACATGTGTTACCGTCCTGTTGAAACCACATTTCAGTGATATCCATGTCATCAATAATAGGCCAAAATTTAGTGGTTAACATCTCGCGATACCGTGATCCATTGACTGTTACCGCATTTCCAGCCTCATCTTCGAAAAAAAACGGCCCAATCACGCCTCCAGACCACATAGTGCACCACACAGTAACACGTTGAGTATGCAAAGCCTTCTCAATAATTGCTTTAGGATTTTCAGAAGCCCAAATGCGACAATTTTGCTTGTTGACGTACCCTGACAAATGAAAATGGGCTTCGTCTGAAAAAATGATTTTTTCAGAAAAACCAGCAGGTTGTTCCTGAATGAACTGAGCGAATCTGCGGCGATTTGAATGGTCGATCAGCTTTAATTCCTGCACCAGTTGAATCTTGTAAGGCTTCAAAGCCAAATCCTTTCGCAAAATTCGCCATGTTGTGCTTTTGGATAACCCCAATTGTTGAGAACGTCGTGAAATTGACAAATTTTGATCTTCTTCAACACTGTGGCTCACGGCGGCGATGTTTTCTGTTGAACGACCCGGTCGAACACGTGTTGGTGTTGGCACATTTTGTACCGAGCCTGTCGACTCAAATTTCGCGACCAAATTCTTAACAGCGGTCTCAGAAGGACGATTATGCTGGCCGAAAATATCACGAATTTTACGAAATGTAACTTTAACAGAACCACCATTTTTATAGTGGATTTGAATTATTTTAATGCGATTTTCGAGCGAAATTGAATTCATTGTAATAATTGTCAAAGCACCTGCTACGAATACCGCCAAAAACAAAATGTCAAAACTATCACGTTCTCGGTGTTGCCACAATTGAAAAACAAACTTCTTGTTGAAATACCCTTTATTATATTTAATTAAAAGTTCTGAAAAAACGTGTATGCATAAAATTAAAATTATACAATAAAATATGACATCACAAATTTTACACACATACATCAATTATATTAAACATAAGCTAGCTAGCAAGAGAAAAAATAAACAAGAAACCACAAATTAAAAAATAAAAACAATAATAAACAAACAAAAAGTAATAATAACTAAAACTAAATGGAAACATAAACCTCATTTAGAACATGACAAACAAAGTTATGGTAAGTTGGAAGATGGTTCTAAAATATATCAATGCTTTCATCAATGTTAGTAATCAAGTTGTAAGAGTGAGATAGCCAATTCACTGGCCCATTAAAAGTAGCAGATAAGCGAGCCGTAGGTACGAATATTATATATTACTGCCGAAAATATACAGTTTTTAAATCTCACTACAATACAGTTTCTAAAGTAAACTTTTTTTTACTATTATTTTGTCTTGCGTCTGTTGTTTTACAATCATAGTGTTATAAATTATAATCAGTGTTTTATAATTTTTTATAAGCTCGTGAACTCACTATGAATTCTTCTATAGTACTTATAAACTAACCCCCTTATAACATATAATTAACTTCATGAGGTTTTTTCTCGTTTCATCACACGTTAAATTTAAATCGAAGGAACGAGAAAAACAGTATTGTAGTTAAAATTGTGCAGCAACACTGATTTACTTTAAAAAAGTAGTTTGCACAGTTGCTCATATCCCGTTGGGGCGGATGTTTCCGCTCGAAGTATCACGCAAAGGACGAGATCAAGCAAAGAGAGGTTTACGCGCTACAATCACTTCGTTGACGTCATATACTATAACGCACAAAGAAAGTTATTCCAACCACTAAGAACACAACTTCTCGGCCTACACTAGGGGCCTTCAGGCCAGTCAGTGGTTAGATCGATCCTCCCTTTAGGTTGGTGGAACAATAGATCCTTCCTCCAAATTATAACAAATTGTGTTTACACCGAGGCGAAAAGAGATTGCACAGTACCCATGTACATTAGTTATTTTTTTTTATTTTATATAATAGGGGGGCAAACGTGCTTGCGGGACGACCAAAAAGAGCAGTCTGCGCAGCCCATAGACACCCACTTTTAGTGGGTGCGTTGCCGGCCTTTGAGGGAGGAGTAGACTCGCTTTTTTAACAGTACAATCACACTGATTTATTTTTTTTGATTAAACTGCTACTAAAAATTACATAATTTACTATTTAGACGTTTTCATAAATTGTGAAATTTAAGCCTTGTTGGCCAATCAATAATCTAATAAATAACATTCTCAAGTCACAACGTTCCTTCCCATACTCCTCCGAAACGGCTCGACCGGTTCTTATGAATTTTTTATGCATATTCAGTAAGTCTGACAATCGGCTACTATCTATCTTTCAACCATCTTAGTGATAAGATGTGTCCACCCCAAAAATGTTTTTTATTGTTTAGACCATTTTTCGTTTTTTTTATGATACAGCATACAAAATTAACCCTTAATTTTCATCTACCCTCTACGATCAACCCCTATTTTATTATTGCAAAAATTTTTTTTTTTTTGAACTAAAAAAATGTTTTCTGGAAATTACTTACTAGTTATATATTATGTTAACGTAAAATTGTAAAAACCGTTAGATTGTAATCTATCTCGCGAGATTATAAACTGTCGAAAGATTGTGAACCTCCACGAACTGCTTACAATTTAACGTATTATTATTCGGTAGATTGTAATCTATCGAAGTGAAACCGTCAAATTGTGTAACGGCCATTTTCTAAGAGATGTGACATTCTCGGTAAATTAATCGAATCGATTATTATTCCTCATATATATAAGTTACTACCTGGCCTAGCGAACATCGTACCGCCTAACAGTCGATTCTTTATTTTTTTAATACTTATTCTGCTATTCGGGACACCGGTCTTGCTAGTAAGATAAAAAAAAAGTTGATAATACAACAAATACATTATGTCAAAAAATAAAAATTTACATTACCGGAACCCCTCCACTAACACTTGAACTTTATGATATGGTATTAAAGTTCAAATTGACTTTTAAGTATTATTACGAATATTATGTATGGGAATATAGAAAAGTCTTGTTTTTAGACTTTTTCACTCATTTTTTTTATTTTTTCTCTCCGTAAGAACCATCCTCGTACTTCTAAAAAATATTATAAAAAAAGAATTGGCCAAAACGGTCAAGCCGTTTTCAAGTTATGTCGTGATAACGGATAACGGGTTTAATTTTTATATATATAGATTATTTAAATTAATATAAACGCCTAAACAGTGTAATAGCAGCCGTAGACGTAAGAATCAATGAAGCAGGACTTAAAAGGCTCCCACTATTAATTCTGCACGTATCTTCCGTATTATTAAAGTGTAATAAGGGCGTGTCCTCCAACTTGTAATTGGCAATAGCTTGGTCGATTTTTGTTGCATCCATTTTCTTCACATGAGGCATTCTTGTGAGTTCCCATAATTCATCTGAAAAATATTTTAATAATCAGAAACAAATATGATTGATTACTTACTTGAAAGATACTGGGTCATACAATGAAGAAGAGATCAAGGCAACTGGATCTTACTGCCATTTGTCAATGTTTTAATTAGAATTTATTGAAGTGAAACTTCTTTATCGGGGTTGGAAAAAAATTGAGTGTAACATTTTTTCGTTACGCGTCACATTTTTCCGTTACGCGCCATGTTGCTTTTTGAAGTCAAACTTCTTTATCGGCGTTGGAATGAAAGTTCTTTATCGACGCATGGGAGAAATTTTGTAGCAAATCGTCACGTTTTTCGGTTACGCGCCATGTTGCTTTTTGAAGTCAAACTTCTTTATCGGCGTTAGAATGAATTTTTTATCGACGTATGGGAGAAATTTTGTAGCAAATCGTCACGTTTTCGGTTACGCGCCATCTTTTTCTTGTCCCTACCACGGTTGATCCGAAGAGATTCGAAGGCATTCATAACAAAAATATATAATAACGATAACAATGATAGTAATAATTCTATTACAATTAATGAAATTCTGTTATAATCTTAGTAGTAATAAGGTAAAATGAAATAATTGTATTTGTATTCATGTCTATGATAATAAAAGCCTTTTGTTAAACTTTATTTAACCAATTTCGTTAAGTTGCATATAGTAGATCATTTTTCGAAAAATAAGGTCATAAAGAAGTTTCACTTCTTACGTGTGTACGCCTAGTACACTACTAGGTGTACACGCACACATTTTTTTTAATTTTAAAATCTTGACTAGCCCGTTCTTTAACATGCATTTGCTTAGTTGGCGATTAAATTATATGATTTATGAATTATGAAGATAATAAAAAAAAAACGAATGCCGATTCAAGTTATTTCATTTCATTTTTTTCTAATTAGTTTCATTTCAAAGCAAAAACTTAACAATGAAGTCACGCGCTTTTTGTCTCAACGAACCTGACCTCCAGCCGAGCGGATAATTAATTGTAAAGGTCACTGGTTCGATACCCCGTGCATTGTATTCATTGAGGAAATGATTTTTCCGGCTTAGGCTCATTAGGAAAGTCGATTTTCAGGTCTATTAAGTAAGGTTTTTGTGAAAAAGAATTTGTAGGCCGAATCGACCTGGAAGATTTTCTATAGTTTAAAATCTTATATTGTGTAAAGAAACAATCGGTACTTTATTTATCTATAGTGTTAATATTTGCTAATCAACATGAATAAAAGGTCAACAAAATCAGGGTATTATTAAGAACCCATGGCATATGTAGGAAAACGGACTGTCACTAAATTTCCGCCCGTGATATGTACTTTTTTCCGATTGCAGTGTTGACCTTGTGGCTTGAGGTCGTAGGTTCGATCCCCGTCTGTCCACCAATGGACTTTCTGTCTATGTGCATTTAACATTCGCTCGAACGGTGAAGGAAAACATCGTAAGGAAACCGGCATGCCTTAGACCCAAAAAGTCGACTGATCACCTACTTGCCTATTAGATTGATAAATGATGATGAAACAGATACAGATATCTGAGGCCCAGACCTAAAAAATATTGTAGCGTTACTGACATCTATTTTTGATCTCATAAAAAGAATTTACTACATCGTATACACTATAATTGTCGTATAAGTAAGAATCTTTATATAATTTTGTACTGCGACATGTATTTAAATAATGAGCTGAAAGAAATACATATTATTATCATAAAAATCGAAGTATATACTTACAAGTACTGCTGTTTCCATCTGAATTGTTGTAACATGCAAATATTACCGCATAGTGCTCGTAATTTACATCCAATATTGAATACGTTTCTGATTTCTGATCTGAAAATTATAATGCATATGCATATTAAATGAATTACAATTATTGCTCACACGTGAGTAAACTCAAATAAGCGTATTTAAATCTTTAATAAAAAGACGGTCATATTTGCCAATATATTTTGGTGTGTACATTAATATACAAATAGAAGATAATAATAAACAATTAAGATTATATGGTACCTTTGTGTTATATAATCCTGTTGACTTATTGAAAAGATTAACCTTCGTAATTTTTTTATTTTATTAATATGAATTACAAAAAATAATTTCTCTTAATCGTCTTTGAGTTTAAAATGAACTGATGATTTAATATCGTCATCAAAGTATTTTAATATATAAAATACATCATACAAATCTTTGCGTTGCGGCGTGCGTAACGATATACACGATCTACAATCAGCTCCACTAATAATAATAAACTAAAACTTCTCATTAATTTACACTCACAATGCATAGGCCGGCAACGCACTTGCGAGCCTTAATAATGTCGTATTCGTGCCTAGCTTACCTGTGTAGGTTACTAGCAACAAGTCACCACCGCTGTCATCTACAGTCAAAGCCACAGACCCATTGTAGAAGCTAACTGAGTTGTTTACAATCCAACTGATTGACACGTCCGTCGTGTTGTTGCTTTTATGATTAAAGAGGATGGTCGCGCATTCCCCTTCTATTTGTAAATCTGTTGCAACTGCTGCTATGTGCCATTTTCCATCCAACTGTAACGTCAAGTGAAATCAAAATAACTCAAAGTTATTCATATAGGTATACTGAGTGATGGTTACTACCAGATCTCAAGAGGGCGTAGAACGTACTTGATAAAACTGACAAGTAATTATAGACATAACATTTATTACTAACAAACAAAAAAATATAAAAATAAAGGAAGATAATTATTTTTTCTTTTAAAGACCAAGGTACGTTATAAGTGTGTATTTGTGTAATGCGTGTGTGTTGTGGTTGTAACTGGTTCTGGCTCAGCATTATGCTGAGGAGCAGACTGTTCCACAGCGCTGGTCAATCTAAATCCACTCATCATTGCCATAGTTTTTATTTTTACAAAATGATTATAAGCTTCAGCTCTTAAACAAGTATTTGATATAAGATATTATTGTTATTTTTATAAAACTTTTTTAGAATCTTTGCTTTATATTCTTTTTCCAAGACATACGAAAAATATTTGTGTGTCGTTTGTAAGTATTATCAGGGATGATCAGATCTTCTGGCAAAACTCATAATCGTATTACGTGTATTGTATTAATGTATGAAACATGCGGACATCTGTATGCATTTGATAGCTAGTGGTTAATACAGATGTTCGAGTTATTGCGTAAAGTAAATTGCGTACCTACATAGAAAGTCTGTTGGTGCTCAACCGGGGTTCAAACCTACGACCTCTAGGACGAGATTCGCACGCTGAAGCCACTAGGCTAACATTTCTATGTTGTTAGAAGTTAAGAGTGGTTTTCACAGACCTGAGCACGTGCGTTAGAAACCCAGTGAATTAAGAGAGATCAAGATTTCTCGCTCTATGTGAGCAATTAACATAAGCACAGAAGATAAATAGATAATAGACATTTTACAATATTTAATATACAAATCACAATATTCTAATGTCGATATACATGCATCAAATAACTCACCTCTTTTAAATCTACTTCCCTAGGAGTTATATATGGACAGGTAACATTTTGATCCACACCATTAACGCAAACAAAGAACAACACTATAATACAGATCATCTTCGTGGAACTATCTATAATGAACTGAGATACTACCTTCAATTTATTTTAACGTATTTCCGCGCGCAAAACCTTCGACTTGTTTTTTCTTGGTTGATTGGACATCTTTGTAGCTAATCTTGCTGGGCACATAGTGTGTAACGAGTTCGATTTCCTGGTAAACAATAATATGTTTTCCGGAATGCTTTTTTTAGATAAAAAAAAACAAAAAATAAAATATGTTTACTATGGATTATAAGATGCAGGTATCACTTATTCCACGTCATTAAATTTGAATCGGTAGACATCGCTACCTATCGGTAAAGAAGACAGAGAGTCTAGGCCGAGACAAAAAGCCGGCGTAAAAAACTCTCGGTACTCTTTTAAAATAGCAAATCATCATACGACGATTGACGATTGACGACTCATCGGTCTAGTGGTTAGTACCCCTGACTGCGAATTCATGGGTCCCGGGTTCGATCCCCGGCTGAGAAGAACATCTATGTGATGAGCATTTGGTGTTGTGCTTAGGTCTTGGGTGTTTAAATATGTATTTATATGTCTATGTATATATAATATGTATGTATATCCGTTGCCTAGTACCCATCACACAAGCTTCACCAGCTTAGCATGGGACTAGGTCAATTGGTGTGAATTGTCTTTAAAAAAAAAAAATACTATATGGCAAACAATACTTATTCTAAAACAAATATCGCAAATTAATGTCGAAGCAGCCTGTCTAGCACTAGTCCCAGGCCCTTTTATCAACTAAATAATCGTTGACTTTGTAGTAAGCCTTTTTACACAGCTTTTCTTTAATACATTTCTGCAGGCACGAGTGTTTTGGAGCTAGAGGTGCACACGTGCGGTGGTTCTAGTTACTTCCTTATAAATTGTACTTAATATATGTATGAGTTCAGTGTTATTTAAAAAGTAATTGACATACAAAACGCCATCTAGTGACGTATGGGATAAAGATTACTGGATCTTTATCAGTGTCGGTAATCTCTAAAGTCTCAATATGAAATAAGATACTGTTATCAACAATACATCTCAAACGTCGTGAGAAATGTACAAAAACATTGTTATTTTATTTTTGATCAAAATTGTTCAGTCACAAATCCTTCAGTTCGGAAATTGTTCCAATATCACCACTATGGATTATTTCCAAATTGATAAAGTAAGTACATATTATTTCTTAATTTTATCTCAAACTGCCATAGTTCTACAGTACATCAGGAGGTC
The DNA here is from genome assembly GCA_963693345.1 of Pieris melete. Taxonomy (NCBI): domain Eukaryota; kingdom Metazoa; phylum Arthropoda; class Insecta; order Lepidoptera; family Pieridae; genus Pieris; species Pieris melete. The sequence continues at coordinate 2,053,397 of CAVNZK010000003.1, forward strand.
CCAGGTTTTATTCCGGAGGACAAATATAAAGTTTTGCTACATGAAGAAACCTTTCTTATTATGGTACACCCTTAGAGGGTCCCACCCAAGGACAATAGCTACTGGTCCCGCTAACAATATTGTATACATAAACCATGTCTACGACATAATTCTCAAGCATACGATTTCTTATTTGAAATCCCCATATATCCTGAGACATTTATGTGTGTGTCATAATTTAAAGGAAACCTAACAAGAAATAGTCATTCGTTCACTGGGAATCAAGCGTACTGAAAGTTTAATATTAACGCTATAAAATTTAAGCTCCATAGGTCCAAATAATAAGCCTTTAAGTAACTAAAATACGAATTCTATATGTTTCTAGTTCCTTGGAAAGTGGTATGTCATAGAACAATATCCAGTTTGGTATGAAGAAGATGGTCACTGTGCATTCAAAGTATTTGAACTGTGTGAACGTCGGGTCAGGATTCAGAGCGGATATGTCAAGGACAAAATACAATACATAGTTACTGTTAATAGCACTTATTATTCTGGTGATGACGCTGTCTTTGAAATAGAAAAGAATAATATAGGTAATCTGTTTAGACACTTATAATACGTCAGGTGATTCTTTGAATATCGAATCATTATTCCATTTTTAAATTTGCATTGCAAAAGTCTAGTCGAGTTCTAAGTTCAAAGTAAGTTATAGATTTTAATGTTTAATGTTCCATCTGATAATCGACTTGTATTTTGATATAGAAAATAAACTTTGTCTTTGATACATTTTAATAAGTTCAATGGTCTTCTCAAGTGATTATTTAAATATTGAATTTATTATTCCATTTTTAAAAGTTGTATGCAGAAGTCTAGTATATTTCTAAATTCAAAATAACATACGATGCAGATTTGTCCATGAAATACGACTGACAAATGTTCTTTATAATATCTACGACTTGTAGCACTTACGAAAATATATTTTGTACCGTAAGTGCTACTTCTATAGAAAGAGGCGTTGTTGGTTCTGCTATGTACACTGTATGTTTTGTTGGTCTATGCTTAATGTATGTATTTTAACTATGTTACTAGATTATACTTTCTATTTTAATATACAGAAATGCGGGAGTCACTAAGTATAATATTTTCCTATCTCCTACTTTACCTATGTGCGTAGTGTTTTTGATGAAGCATAATTATTACTAATTTCAATCTGTGTTGATGACATTAAAATAATACAAAGAAATCACGCATTCTGTTTGCTTTTCCGTGAATGTCCACCATTTAATTAATGCATTTAACACTAGGGCTGACGCTGTACTGGACACCACATGGCATCCCGTATCGTTATATTACACATTTATAATGACGTAGTTTAAACATAAAAAAAATTAAATAAAGTACACATTTCAGAAGTGAAACTTTTTTGGCAAACCAATTTTTAAGTCATATTTATAGAAATCTAAATCTTTAGATTTCGGAGACTTAGAAGGAAAGAAAAAGGAAGATATGTTAGGAATTTAATGAAATAAAATGTTAAAAGTGTCGAAAATTAATACAAATAATCAATTTTTTTTTTATTTATTTCTTCGATGATAAAACACGTGGCATTAATTCTCTTTACGAAATTTTAATTTTAAAAATAGAATTTCTATAAGGTAATTCGCCCTTCTATCTCAATCGGTCTCAATCGCTCTCTCCCTTTTCTTCGACAAAAACGCTGCATATCATCGTGACGCTAATATTATTATTATTGCGTTTCATTCGTAATAAAATTACCCTCAAAAGTACCCTAAGCCTAAAGAAGTTTCACTTAAAAAAAGGTGATAAAACCCGAAGTTTTTTGCGAAGAAATAATGTTTTACCGACTCCTGCGCCTGATATGCAACAGCGCATATTGTATTGCAGTCAAATCCACACTCCTTAAATGATTTATTAGTTAGATTAGGTCAGGAGGTATAATTTCACAGCTTTTTGAAAAGTGTTTTTCTGAGTCTATTCGCCCTTCATTTAATTTAAAATAAAAATATTAGTACAGTTTGCTGTAACCAGAACAAGTTTAGTACGATTAAACTGCTTAATAGATCCTATATAACTATTGACAGCCCTAACATGAGAAGTTGACGCTCGCAATGAAAACGAATTGTGTATAATTACAGACCCAGTCGGCGTGCCGTTGTCTGTTATAACAACAGATTATGCGAATTACTCTCTGCTTTACGGCTGCAGAGTGAACGAGAATTTGCAATTGAAATACAGTAAGTATATTTTAGTTTTGAATTTCTTGGCCCGGAAGAAAAATCACATGGTGACATCTGCAAAGTTTTGTAGGCGCTTCATTTGTCACATTGTTCTAACGATATAATTGTCTCATTCGTAAGTATTGTCAATTGAAGCGATCCAGTCAGCCACGATCCCTTATTGGATGTGGGTACTATTTCTTATATATAGTATAAGATCCCGCTATACAACGACCTTCACCGAGATGCTTATTTAATGAAACTTTTTAATATTAATTAAAATACTCTGGACTGAAATTTGCTAGGCAACCCATATGGATTATATTTATTGACATATTAAATTAAATATAAAATAAGTTTCATTAAATAAGCATCTCGGTGAAGGTCGTTGTATAGCGGGATCTTAGACCAATAGAGAGAATTTCAATACATTACTAGATACAGTGACAACGAAATTCTTAGAAAAACACTTTTTTACCGGATTAAAGTTATGTATTTTTTTTTTTAAATTTACTATTATTTTACATAATTTTAAATTTAACCAATATTTCGCGTGCTTTACAGCGTGCGTAGTCACGGTGATTGAAGACAAAAGGTGTTGAATGTCAAAAAAGTATCACAGCTGTAGAAAAAGTTGTATTATCTGTATTTATTTCCCCGGAGTTGGTATCGACTAAAAGACAGGGTTTTGGCAGAAATGGCTTACGGTGTCCTTAAAAAAAATACATAACTTCAATCCTGTAAAAAAGTGTTGTGCTATGTATAAAAGTTAGGTATGTCAATAAAAGACAATACTAAACGAAATTCTTCTTAGATAGTTTACGTTTTCTATTCCATATATATATAGTATAGATAAGTTTAATCTAATAGCCAATGTAACAGTAATTTTACCTATTTCAGTGACAGCTTGGATTCTATCGCGTAGTTTAACATTATCACCGGATATTCTTGAAACTGCATACAGAGAACTAAACGCCATACCGGATGCCAGCTCAGGCTATTTGCAAACTGTAGATCATAATGAATCAAAATGTGCCTACCAATGGACTGCTGAAATACACGCAGTTAATACAAGTACCAATGATTAGGCTACTCGTTGCTCCATTGAAACATCGCTATAAAAAAGGGTGCATGTACTTATGTACGCGCGAAGTTATACTTCTTTGGCGTAACAAAATAAAAATCTCTTTAAAATTTTTATCTTTCAACTTTTGTAGAAAAAACTACACTAACAATAGAAAAAAGGTATTTAATACATTGGAAGTTTTATTATAACGCATTATCTAGTTAAATAAAGTTTATTTAAATATCACAAAAAAATATTTCTACTAAAGAAATGGAGTTGTTGTATTTAAAAATATTGACTATGCTTACTTCAAGGTGTCGGTATTTTGTGACGGTGTGCGGGTGTCAGTTTTGTTTGACGGTGTGCGTGCGCATCGTAAAAAATTAAATATAACTTCTAAAAATCTTATTATATATATGCAACTCAGCCACAAATTAATGCCTGATAGAAGGTAGGCAAAGAAATATTACTTTAGCTTCAAATCTTTAGCAAGCTTATTAAACGAAATAACGTACGAGTATCAATTAACGAAGAACTCACCTGAGTACTCGCTGAAGAAATAACAATCAATAGGGATGCTGACGTGGCACCCTTAGCAACTATACGTAAAGTAAATTAAATATTGGTAATGTAGTTTTGTTGTTACATTACATTTTCGTACGGGAAACTTGAGCAGGGAACACAGTGTAATTGGAAACAAAACTGAAACATGAACTTACTTCGTTAACCTACCAATTTTATGGAAATAATTTTTTATCTTCCGTTTTTAATATCAGTAAATATAATTGTTACAATACTTGACCAAGTTTATATTCCATTAAGGGTTTAAGTAAGAAATAATAAATAGGAATTTGTATGATATTAAATTGAATAAATATGAATTTATACTTTATTTAATATAGACTTTTATTTGCATATCACCCTTAAAATACATTTTACTAGTTAGAAACAGAATATAATAAGTTACTGATCTCATTAAATATGAAAAATTTTGTTTGAAAACAAGACTGACAATTAAAACGCACTTATACACTCAAGCCTATAGGATTTTACATTATTATAATATTTTCATTTATAACTTAGATTGATTTTGTCAAAACAATCATGAACAATGCACCACGGTAGAACTGTAATCTGGTCACCAACAACGCAGGGGCTTACTAGTGTGGGGACTAGCTTTCGGTAAATTATTATTATAATATATTCATTCAACTATTATATTCACGTTTCGTATGATTCACAGCGATGTTAGTGACTGCTCATGCGCCTGGTCCGCCTATGAAGGCTTGGTTTAATCTAGGAAGAACGATTTAATACCACTTCTCTTCAAGTTGTAAGGCAGAGTAATCTGATCAATTGAAGATCTCAGCGTACCAAAGAGATCTTAATAAGTTTTATGACTTAAAATTATAAAAAATATGAAATTTATATTTGTTTTTGTGTACACCTTCATTTGAAGACTGGCCTCATCCATTACTCAATATTAATGAACTAATTAATTCTTAATATATTCAGTTTTCTTTATAAAAATACTAAATAAGAGCCTAGAGGCTTCAGCGTGCATCTCTCTTTCCTGAGGTTTTTATTTCGAACTCCGGCTCTAATGTACTTTCTATGTGCGCATTGAACGCACACTCGAACGGTGAAGGGAAAACATCGTAAAGAAACTTGAGCCTTAAACCCAAGAAATTGGACTGAAGTGCCTATTAGAAAAAAAGTTAACAACTGTCAGCAACGTTTGGTTCTGGGTGTCAATGGAGCGCAGTAGCCAGTTTCATCGGCAGATAGAAGTAATCGTGCGCTCGACTTCCCTATAGTTCGGCAAATATTTTAGGGTCTCCGCATTAAAGCTATGGAAATCACTTCATCTTCCTATCCAAAGTCAAAGTCAAATCATTTATTTCAATTAGACCATCTAAAATGGCACTTTTGAACGTCAAAAAAAAAATATATAAAGAAGATGCCCCTTCCAAAAGTTAGTTTCGTGTGGAGAAGAATGGGCAAGAAACTCTACACTTACTCTTTTTAAATCCGTATAGCTCCTTCACTATCTTTTTTTTAATCTCTATTGTACAACTTGTCCACATCATATCCCTAACTTTCCTACTAACTGAACTAACTGAACGAACTGAAATGATCGTGTTTCATTTGTTTCATTGTCTACATGTATTGCTTTGTTTTGTTCCATTCCTTATATCTAAATAGTTGTCTATCTAGTTAATACTTAGGCCATTCGTACGACAGAGTGTCCATATGGCAGAAATAAAAAAAGCTGAAATATGTGACATAAGAAATTCTTTTGTTTTTTTATCAATCATGCTACATAATTACATATCAACAAATCCTAAACTAAAATTATATATTTATTATAAATTATACATTGAAATAAATAACTAACCTTAACATAAACTAAAATATATTATTAAAAGGAGTCCCTTTTTGTCTATCTTATGTAGTCATGCACGTCTTGTGCTCATCTTACTTAATTTAATTTTTTTTTCGTACATTGGTTGCCTGGAAGAGATCACTCGAAAGCGATAAGGTCCGTTGTATGTCTTGCTACGGAGTGTAATTCAATAATATTAAATACAAAACACAATGTAGAATATTTTTTTCATTATTATTATTTCTTAATAGTTTTGTTTACAAGAATTACTTTATATCGGTACTGGACATCTGAATGTCATCGGTTCTACGGGCACGTCTTCATAGTACTTAGGAGTGCACTTGCTTCGATCATCTTTGACTAATTTCATTGGGTCTACGCCTATCTTATTTAATGGTTTTATTGCCAGCTCCTTTGAAACGTCATTCAATATTTGGTTCCTGGACAAAATCCACACATGAACTGAAAAAAGATAATTGTTTATCACTAAAATGTTATATTATTTGAATTTTTAATGCTAAGATTACATAAAAGATGCAACATATTAATAGTAACATAATAGGTATATATTCTTTTATGTATCTGTGTGCCCTTTTTTAGCAAATTCATCCTCCAGATCCCGCTTTTCTTCTTTGCACTGTGCCACTCGCTGCCATGTACCTGCTGCTTCTTCAATTTGGTATATCCCTCTTTTACGTTTGCTGTACCTTGGGTACCAGTTTAGTACTTTTCTGTCCCTCTTGCCCCGCCCTTTTCCTCTTTTGTCCCCAACGTATTTGATACTTTTTATTTTGGTCAGGTCAGCTGTTCCAGCTCATAATTGTATTGTAGGTCTTATTAGATCGTATGACCCCTATCAACCCCTAAATGAAATCGGGTCCAATGTGGAAGATGTCGTAGATTTTTAGGTATAATATTTATGTATTATGTTATTTGTTTTTCTATAAATGAAACGAAGTGTAAATAAATAAAATCGTTACGGAATACTTGACAAGACACTATGATAAAGTTTGTGTTACGGGTACCATTAAGTGTCTTAGTATAAAGAATAATAATTTGGATTTTGTATGATATTAAAAAAAAAACAGTGGTTTTTAGTTCTGGGCCTCAGATTTCTGAATCGGTTTCATGATCATTTTTAAATCTAATAGTTAAGTAGGTGATCAGCCTCCAGCGTCTGACACACGCCGTCGACTTTTTGGATCTAAGACATATCGGTTTCCTTACGATATTTTCCTTCACCGTTCCAGCAAATGTTAAATACGCACATAGAAAAGAAAGTCCATTGGTGCACAGCCGGGGATCGAACCTACCACCTCAGGGATGAGAGACGCACGCTGAAGCCACTAGGCCAACACTGCTATTTTGTATGATATTACATTGAATAAATATGAATTGGTACTTTATAAATTCATTTTTATCTTATAAACTTTTGATTGCGTACCACACATACAACGCAAACTTAACCGTATTAAAAGTAAATAAACGTTCACTTGTATGAGCGGTGTTAAATATGTACTTACCGAAGTGCTTATCAATAAGATTACTGTATTCGCAGGTGTAAATAGTAGCGAAATAATTGTAGTTTGTTGCCAGGATACGGAAAGGATACCTCCTCGTTTTCACTGTAAATAATTGTTTTATTAATTAATACACGTTTATATATGGGCATATAAAATATAAGTTAATATGTGAATCGGTATGGTAGCATTGTCCTGCACGTTTTCTTTGTATTCGTACTTTCACTCGGGTGTTCACATGGTAGATTCTCAACATCTCTAGGCAAAACCAAGGGATCAAGCCTATCTAAACAAATTATCTACTAGTAGTCTACTAACTCTAAATTTAATAATTAACGCAAAAACATACAAAAATATTTAAACGAAATGTTTCTTGTTGAAATGACTTACATCGCCTGGGTGCGTTTTTGTAAGCGAATATCAGTTCCAGGTTGGCTGCATCCCCAACTTTTGATGGTATATCAACTTTCCCTATACTGTACCGATGGAACAATCCCCGGTCTACTCTCGACTGGTTTAGATAGATCCCTGAGGGTCTGGTCATCAGTTCGATGGTTGAACAATTATTCTGGATTTGGCCATCGCTTGAGTAGTGGTAGGCTTGATACCATTTTCCGTAAAACTAAAAAAATAATACATGTCAAAAGGTTGTTGTCATATTTCAATTATAGTTTCATGCTCTGTTTAATATTAGTTTTGTGGCAACTTTAAATAGGCTCAGCCCCGGTACTCCGTAAATTTCAATACCGGTAAAAAACCGACGTTTTTGTATGAAATTTTATATCAAGATTCAAATATTACGATTTGGCATTCTGATACACAATAAACTACAAGCTCCCTCCTAATCAGAATGCCAAATCATAAAATGACTGCTTCACGACTGATTTGAGCGCGACCGCCGCTGCGAAAACCGCTGTGTGAGTTCGAAAAGTGAGTTACAGAATCGCAAGGCTGATCTTAATGTCCAATAGCTATCTGACAAATTGTTGTGGAAGTCGCGGGTGACGATTATTATAAAGTACTCCTAACATATGTTGCAACCAACTATATTAATTAACCGTTCGGCGTTCAATTGACAGCCTAGCCTTTTAACTAAACGGCGCCGTTTAACTAGCGGCCTGAAAGATGTTCAGCCAGTTGATCAAACAGCTAGGCAAATGACATTTCATTACTTGCCTAGCATGTTGACTGTTAATTTAAATTTAATTCCACTTTCTGCCACTCTCAAGCTCACGGGTACTACCTACCGCCAACTTAATTCTTAAAATTACCCCACGGCCCAAGAGTTTCTACTCCAAAGTGAACAAAAGTTGGAGTGCCCTATATAGATAGTTAAATTTAACACAAGTAAATCAATATACATACGTCCGCCAGTCGAAAATCATCTTGTAATTCGACATTATCTGGACACTTTCCCGGTACAGTAAAATAACCGTAGACCGTATTCACACAAATAAATAGTATAAATATAAACATTATCGAATGTTGTTCTCTTTACGACTGATAATTCAAAACAATATTCCTCTCGCAGAAGTCATTCTTATCAGTTTCGCAGTATCAGGGTGTTATTAATATATGTAAATAATATACATTGTTATACCTATATTATATGTATTAATAATAACCGGTCAATTAAAATATAAATAATAAAATACTTTATCCTGAGTTATGTAACCTAACATTTAAAGTTACATATATATTTTAGCTATTAATTAGAATCGCAAACCACAATCATCGCATATTCATAAATTGTCACTCATACTCACAGGCCGAGCTTCGCTCGCCAAAACTGCCCGAGCTGAGCTGTAAAGGCCCTTAAGGCCAATAGCGACATTTCTTTAAAAAAAATTAAAGCCAGTAGACACCCAGCTTCAAACAAAGAGTTATTAAACATATATTTTAACATCTCTGCAACAACCGCCACCGAACTTAACTGGTGTCTTTACACGTTATATTACACTTACATTACTTACAAGTAAATACTGGTTTTTAATCGAAATCTGAATTGTTTCATTATAATATTATTATATTCATATGAATATAATTTCATTATAGGCCGCATTATTCGACGCATATGTTACGACTCGAGAGATTACAAAAATGATTACTGTGGCATCTACATTTCTCCAGTGGCCAACATACGAAACCATGCTACCACACTTTGAGATTATTTTTTAACCGGATGTATCGTTTGCATTCAAGATATTTAACAATAAAGTTGATCGCCTTTTATCAATTTTAAATTTCGTGTGTAAAAGAGTAGAAAAAAAGTCCTATTATATCTATCTTCGTTGTATTTCTCTTATACCTTGTAATTAGCAACTTATTTATTTAACTTGTTAGTTAATTCTTCAGTTCTGGTACTTAACCTTCAGTACGTATTTCATTTTATTTTATTTTCCTATACTAGGGTTGGCAGAAATCGTTTGTTAGCGATGATAATGCCCATTATCTAATAATTCATATAACCGGTTTATTATATGTATGTAAGGTAACGAAGTGTAAATAAAAACTTAAAAATGGCCAACAGATGAAAATATAAACACAGTAATTAAAACTGTACATACAAGTACAATACAATGACAAAAACCTTTTAGATTCGTAAATTTTAAAAAATATTATGTGATTTGCATGACTATTATGAATGTTAGTTTATTATAGTTTATCTGAAATAATTTATTCTGCTTAACTAGGTTAAAGGTTATCTTTTGTTCTGAGAATAAACAATTTAATTTCACTGATCGGAATTCACGGAATTCCAGTATTCCTGGGTTTTGTTAGACATATTGCGTGTTGTTCCCACGAGAATGTAACTGAGTGCTCCTATTTCACCATGCCTACTGCTGATAGAGGACAAATCTTTGTTTTTAATTTTCTATTTATTTATTAACTTTTAATGCCTTACGATGTGATGTGAAACAAGGTGTAATGATTGCAGCTACTTACAAACATTGAGTAAAACAAAAAACCTGGCGATTAAAAAGAGTGGCGGAGAGTTTATTGCCAGTTCTTTTCGTCGATTCCACGCCCTTGATTTGAGAACTGGCAGTAAATGTAAAATTAGAAGAATTTAGCATTTAATATGAATGTTTTTATTGAAGTTCATAAGTGTACATTGTGTTACCTAAATGAATAAATGATGTTAACTTTTTGACTTTGTTTTTGACATAGCGCGGATTTCATAATGATATCCTTTAATCTTACATACAAAATGAATAGTAGTATTCAGTAGCAATAATCATTTACTAGCTACATTAGTGGCTCACGTTCGTTCCTTTATACGTGTTTAAACGATGAACGGTCACTAGAACGCCAATATTATAAATCGGTCTATGTGAGGCACATATAGATATTATTATGTATTCATATATCACAATGAGCAATAATATAATGAAGTACTAGTACGCCAATTACATTTTTTTTTTTAATTTAAACATATTTATAACAAGGGCGTAGAATGGATGAATTAAACAGTCAAATTATGTATTAAGAAAAATTTAGTAAACATACACAAATTCTGAGGATACCCCAACGATCTAAGCACCAATAGTTTGAATCAGTGTTTCCCAACCTTTTTCGTGCCATGCCCCACCTTAGCCTTTCTAAAATTCTTATGACACCCCCCTATGTCACATACATAATATTTAATTATATATTTTCAAAACATATAAAGTATGACTGAAAGTCAGATTACAAATAATTGTAATAAATTTTCGAATAGATATTAGCAATCATATTGCCCCCTGTGGGGCCCACGTTGTGAAACACTGGTATAAACCAATATCTAATCTGTGGCATTAAAAATGTCCAGCAATTGTTTGATTATTCAAGTTAATCCATCAAACCCTTAGCTAAATATAAACTCAGATAACGGGTCATCATTGAATAATTATTGTGTAGGAGTCAATCTTTAAAGACGACTTGGGCTGGTCAGTCGTGCAATATGTTGATTATATATTGTTTGTGTATATCTCTGGCATATGCTGCGGAGTTTACATTACCAGGCGAATGTCCAGATGTCAAAATACACGATAAACTGGATCATACTAAGGTAAGTTTTTCTTTTTGCTGACAAATTATATTACTACTAGCAAACTCGGCCAAGCATTGCTGGGGCTAAGGTTTTTGTTATATTACATAGTAGTAAACTATTCAAGAGAAACAGTAGGAGATCACCAGACATGGGGACCACCATGCTTTTTTGGTGGTTATGCCATTAAATTGTAGCTTATGTGAAACGTTAGTAGGTACTTTCAAAACAGCGCCATCTATTAGAATTGTGACTGTCAAATAATTTGCAATAAAATAATATTGCGGGTATAAATTAAGATGTAAGCTTTTAAGTTGGATCAAACTGCACACGGTGTACAAATTTGATAGAAATCGGTTAAGTAGTTTAGGAGTCCATAGCGGACAAACAACATAACGCGTTATTTATATATATTAAGATTTGTCACAAACTTTGTCTGTAACGGTGAAATAAAATTCTATGAACATATATATTTTCAACAAAATATGCTAACTGTACAAAATCTAAACCTCCGTAAAGCTAATACAATATAGTACTTGGCCATGTGTTCATGTGAATATCCGTACTGTACCCTTAATACTAGCAGCACTTCATGTGAAGTCCCAGACAATTTAAAACGAAATACGTTTGATTGTGATTCGACAAGCGGATGTAATATCATGACTCAAGATTCTCTTGACCAATCACAGTTAAATGGAACGGGCCGTGGAATCGTCTTTTGTTTTACACTCTCTCTCCAAAGCTAAAACACTTGGGATGTCTTCCCATTCAAAGAAGAAAGTATTTATTAAAATAATCGCGAATTTATTACATTATAGATTACTCGATCTTTCAAGTTAATTAATGTAATAAATTCGTGCATGAAAACTGTAGGCGTTTTCCCGTAGTCGGGGAATATACATAAACAAGTTAGAATTCAGTTAAAGATTATTCACGTTATTAAATATGTTGGAGCAATGACATATATTATAATATGTAACAGGGCTTAAATATTAACGTCAAAGTCACATTAGTTCAAAACACAATACAACTAGTTTATTTGTTTTGCCTATAGTGCTAGATCCATAGTCATTATTAATATTAATAGTTAGCACTTGAAACTTTTCAAAATAAAAGACAATCAATATTAAATCAATCATTTGCCATCGTATTCGCGGAACGAGTAAACGAAGTCTCACGAAACTTGATTATCTCAAATTTGGATATTTTCAATAGTGAAATCCTCTCTAATCCATGGCACTCCAGGGCCGAGAAGCAACCGATCTTCTGTTGCACTTGTTCCTTGCCCTGTCTCAAACACAACTAAAGCGTCGACAATAAGGGGTCAGAGAAGAGCTTGATGCCTGACAGTCTTTCACAGAAGTATTTCCGAACCAATTCGACTTAGGGTCCTTGAAGAAAAGAGCGTACCAATTCTTGATAGGCCGGCAGCGCACTTGCGAGCCTTCTGGCATTGTGAGTGTCCATGGGCGGCGGTATCACTTAACATCAGGTGAGACTCCAGCCCGTTATCTCCTTTTACATAAAAAAAAAAAGTCTTCACTTTATGGTACTATCCTCAGTTCGATTGAGCGGTCGAACAAAGCAGAAGCCTTCCAAAAAATAACTGATTCCAACAAACTAATGTATGCATGCAATGGTGATGGTAGCTTTCCTTACGTCGTCATTTTGAATCATTTATTCGCAGGTCCTATTTTTGTTTAACATTCAGGTCGTGTTAGTCATTGTCCTAGTTTTATTTGTCTTTATTCTTACAATCGGTGTTTCTCCGTCATTATTTAGATGCCCTAGTTCCTGTCGTTTCTTTCACTGGCTTTTCCTATATATGCGTCAATTAACAACTAGTGTATCGGTTTTGAACTGAATTGACTTTGATAATTAATAAGCCATGTGACATAATAAGAGCAGTGATGGCCTAGTGGCTTCAGCGTGCGAGTCTCATAGCTGAGGTCGTAGGTTCGACCCCGGCTGTTCACCAATGGACTTTCTTTCTATGTGCGCATTTAACATTTGCTCGAACGGTGAAGGAAAACATCGTGAGGAAACCGACATGTCTTAGACCCAAAAAGTCGACGGGGTGTGTCAGGCACTGGAGGCTGATCACCTACTTGCCTAATAGATTTAAAAATTCTCATGAAACAGATTCAGAAATCTGAGGCCAAGACCTAAAGAGGTTGTAGCGCCACAGATTTATTTTTTGTATGACATAATAGCTGAAAGTAACGACATTGATTCGACAACTATAATTATTTCTTCAGTTTTCAGGAGTTTGGTACAATGTCGCCAGCTATGCAAGTGATGGACGTAGCATTTATGATTGCGCTTCCCTGGACTTCCAAGAAGACAACCTCGGGTATACATTAAGAGAGACATATGTTGACTTTGACAATGGTAACAGAACCCAAAAGTCGTATTTTGCTAGAGTCGACCCTACTTTTGATGCTGGGAATAAAGCACAGTTTATTGTTAGTCATGAAGACGGAGGTATGTATTATATTGATCTAAAATATAAAGCACGTTGTACTCAAATCGTTCAGTATTACAATAGTATAACTGTTGGAACTAAGAAGGTGGTATCGTACTATTACTAATTATTAAACTCCTATGATTATATTTATCTAAGGAATGATATTAAGATGCATAACATGGCTATTAATACTTCCACTTGGATATATGTTCCTTTTCTTATATTTGAGACTTCAATAAATAATTTTGCATAAAATATAAAATACTAATATTTCATAAATTATCTTTACGAAATTTCTATAAGGTATTTCACCCTTCTCACTCTCTCTAAATCGGTCTCAATCGCTCTCTCCCGTTTCTTCGACAAACACGCTGCACATCTACGTGACGTTCCGTAAAAAAAATTACCCTCATGCGCCTAATGAAATTGCTCAAATTGAAAATGGGCTGGTCACACTGCCCGCGTTGCGATGGCAAAATTGTTACAAAGGTCCATACTTGGAATGGCCTAGTAGAAGCCTTTACTACCGATACGATATCTGCCAAAGTAACCACTACCCAAACTCTATAGTCTCTGGTCGTTCTTACCTGTATAGGGGACACGCACAGAAGAACTTTCATTTTTTATAAAATGACGAAGGTCTGGCAGAAGCAAAGAGCCCTGGGCTCTTAGGATATAGTGGCTAATTGGAAAATATGTAGTAGCGAAGACGTGAGACAAGTTGAAAAATTTGTAGGATGCCTTCATTCCTTTCGTTTACTAGTATTAAATATAATAATAACATAAACTTAATGTAACTTAAATAACAACAATAAACGCTATTTTTGTCGTATTTATTAATTTGTATATTTTTCAGATAAAGTGCTACAGTTTCCCTTCTTCATATTATCGACTGATTATGACAGCTACGCTATCGCCTACACCTGTAAAACCTTGAAGAAGAAAGTTAGAACACACTATGGTATGTAATTTTTTGTGTATATTAGTATACGTAAATTATTAATTACATTTCAAATGTAATTTCATTTAGTAACTGGACATACACTTATAATTGGATTTATAAAACAAATTATTTATTAAAAATTGCCATTAAAGTATTTATTAGATTTCCGTTACTTTTTTTATTCTTATTAAAGATTATATTGTATGTATAAGCCTCGATTATACCATATAGATTATATAAATAGATTTTAGACTTTAAAACTGTTAGCTGCGCCCCCTCTTGAGTGATCAAAGAACTATAAATAACAAAACTCATGTGTGTAAAATCTTACTATAATTATTAATATGTTAAATCAATAGGTGGCGCTGTTTTAAAAAAGATTTAACTAATTTCAATTACTAAGAATTGTGGCCAAATAATAATATATTATAACTCACAGAAATTATGTAACCACTTAAAGTATAGACTCCAAAAAAATCTAATATTAATATAGCCGTAATTACTTGTACTACTACTAGACGGCGCTATTATACACATTAAGTCCAGCGCTATAACCTTTCAGGTCTGGGCCTCAGATTTATGAATCTGCTTCGTGCTGTATTTTGAAACATAAATCGTTACAAAATCTAAGAATCATTATGTATATATATATATATATTTGTGACGCCGTTACGTCGTTTGTTACTATAAATCTCACAAGCATTACCTGTCGACATCGTACTACTTTACAAATTTATTAAGTTGCGCTTTAACCTTTTAGATCAATTAAAAAAATTAAGTCGGAAACGTATACTTAATTAGAATTGGCCACGGAAGGATATTTAATAGCTGATCATTATTATTACAATTTTTTTTATTGATTTTGTAGTAATAATAACTTGATTTTTTTTTCTTTTTTTAACCATTTGTATATATCTAATTACAAACTATATTGATTTTGATAAACCCTTTCACTACAACTTGTTTTTACTTTATATGAGACTAGTAGACCGGCCTGACGTTGCTATGGCTAAGGTTTTTTTTATACTACATAGTTGTAAACTATTCAAGGGAAACGGTAGGAGAACACCAGTCATGGGGACCACCATGCTTTATTGGTGGTTATGCCATTAAATTGTAGCTTATGTGAAACGTTGGTACTTTCAACACAGCGCCATCTGTTAGAATTGTGACTATCAAATAATAAACAAATATTTTGCAATAAAATAATATTGCGGGTATAAATTGAGATGTAAGCTATCCTATCTTTTAAGTTGGATCAAACTGCACACGGTGTTCGGTTGTTTAGGAGTCCATAGCGGGCAACAACAACGGACACGTAATTTATATATATTAAGATTATAGATTATTTGTTTATATAAATTATAACTTACTTTTCTATGAGAGATAAAGACTACGAATACTGTTTCTCCCTATCAGTTATTTATTACTTAATTTTCAGTGTTCACGTGGGTCCTCTCCAGGAACAAGGAGAAACTACACGGCGAAACCCTGAAGAATGTTGAGACTGCCCTCTCTAAGTACTCGGAGCTGGCTGAGCACAGACAGTCATTTGTTTTAAAAGATTTTAGCGACGCAACTTGCGCATACGCAAATAAATATGAAACAGACTTTTTTACCACTAACTTTTGGTGAATATATGAATAAATATTATCATGTTTTTTTATATAAACAAACCTTATAAAATCGTATATAATTCGCCTGAATGTCTAAGTAACACTAAAGCGGGCCATAGACGGACCGCATGTTGCAGTCAAGACCGACTGCAAGATGCGGTTTGCTAAGGAACTGCTCGAGCGGTCCGTGTATTGCAAATATAAATTTAGTATGGAAACTGCAGATCGCCGTGCGGCGACCGCTTAGAGCAGTCGGTATCGGCTGCAACATGCGGTCCGTCTATGGCCCGCTTTAGGGTGTATGGGCCGATTTACATTATCTTAGTGTTTAGCAGAGTGCTTTAGGATAGTACTATAGTTGAAACATGTAAACGCTACTTGCTTTAGTACGGTTCTACTTGACTTTCAAGTTGAAAAAAATAGAATCGCTTTTTATTTTTGTTTCAAGTGATACCCCTCCCGCGCCCGCGCAACCCCCGAGATATTCCCTCGTTGTGTGTAAACACGTAATTTAGTAAAATATTTAGGAGAGTACACAAGTGCCGTGAAACGCGTGCGTGTTTTTTGATTTTTAAAAATGGCTAAATGGTTGGAAGATACAACTATCTAATTTGTGTCTGAATATGTTGTTTACGAATGTTTGTGGAACGTTAGAAACAATTTATACAAAAACAGACAGGCTAGGCATTCGGCATACACTGCCTTAAAAGAAGCTATTTTGTTTATTATTTATATTTAGTTTATTTATTTCGAATAAAATCTCGTCTTCTATTTATTCCATAACTACAGTTAGTATTTTGCGTAGAATAGAGCGTATTTGCCGACGTCGTTGCGCGTTCATTGTGGTGCTGTAATGATACTCTACTGGAAGAAATGTAAACGTTCACTCGCAACGCACTAAAGCACACTTGCACTTGCCTTTCAAGTTGTACTAAAATACTCTCCTAAACACTAAGATAATGTAAATCGGCCCTATGATCTAGTCCTGAGTTCAACAAGTTGGTTGGAACAGAAATGCGATGTTCTACATAGCATAAAAATTTAATGTAATGCAAGCTCCAGAGAAAAATAAGATTAAATAAATGAAGAAAAGCATGAAAATGCGGTCTTACGACAAAAAGCAGTTTCTTCCATATAACGCAAACATAAATATAAAAAAATGCAACACCGAACTTAAAGCTACACTAAACTACTGCGTATAAAAATACAATGTTGTCAATTGTTTCTTAAATCTAAATTTAGTCGAGGTCTGCGCGGCTGCCGGCATCGCATTTCACAATCGAAAGACAGGGACGGTGAATGAGGAATTAACCGTAATACTTACGAAAACAAAAATCGTTAGAAAATCTAAGAACCAATATATATGTTACAGTTAACACTAGTTTTTAGTTAAAACTCGTTTTCCCTAGTTAAATATAGTTTTTACTAAATGCCTTTGTCAAAACTAGAAATAACAAGTGAAAACTAGAATTTACCACTGATATAATTCATTTTCTGATAAAACTAGTTGTCACTCCGAGCTTTAGTTACAACTAGCACTAGAGAAACTAATTTGACTTTTGGGATTGAAAACAAGATAAAGTTTTAAAAATATTTATTAAAAAGATCTAGGGTATAGAAACATAGTACCGTACCTAGTAAAAAAAACTTACACTAAAGGAACATTTTAGGGAACATCAGCACAAGGTGACAACATTAATTAAAAGTAAATAAAATAATCAAACAAATCAACAGAATACAACCATAAAATTTAAAAAAGGAACATTATAATAATATTTTTAGTAATAACTAGTTTAAACTGATATTCAATTATGAGCATTAGTTAATTCTAGTTTTAACAAAGGCGTTTAGTAAAAGCGCGTTCTAACTAGGAATAACGCGTTCTATCTAAAAACCGGTTTTAACTGTAACATATATATATTATATTTGTCGTAACGTCGTTTGTTACTTTCTTTAAATCTCAGTCCACATCGTACTTACTGATGCGAAATTGATCTAAAATTATCGTGATTCATGTGCACTTTTTCTTTAATATTGTTCTGATTACTGTTTACATGTTCTCTATATATCTTCTATAAACTTTCTTCTATCTTCTTCCTTTTTCTATAAATCTTATCTAATTTTTTTCTCACAATGGTTACCTGGAAGAGATCGAAAGCCATAAGGACGCCAGTTTCCACTCCTTTTTATGTAATTATGTCAATTGAATTACATTTCTGTACCTACAACGAAGTGTTAATAACTAAATAAATAATAAATGTTTGGTTTTTCAGTTTCACTAAAGTTGTGTTATTTGCAACAGGGTGTTTAATTTGTAACAAAGAACCAATTGAACGCCAATAGATCTGCTACAAAATGTTTGCTCTTCCCCGGTGTTCGATGACGTACAATGATTTGCCAATATGGACTGCATATCTTCTTTGTCGGTACGTTTCGTTTATGTTCGCAATTGAGTCTTTTTAATATTGGCTTGAGAGGGAAGGATTTTGATACCATGTTCATAATTAAGTGTGTAGGATTGTGAATGTGAATGAATATTGTCTTTGAAAAAACCTTGTCATAAAAATAAACTTACGCAACTGAGGCCAAGAATTTAGCTTGTAGCGTACTTGTTTCTTTTGGTGTGCAAATAAAGATGGACGGCATTTACGACAGTTTAATACCCGCCTCACCTTCCTCATTTAAAGTCAAGTTATACAGTTAAAACTATAAAGCACAATAAAAAGTATGTTACGCAGACAAAACGCAGTTGGATCGACAAATATACTTTTTAATTCTAATATCTACAATCTATCGTGTAGCTTAGTAGCGGTCACTGACCTGTACTAGTGGTCTAGCCTTTGATTTCGCTTTGTTCTTGTATCAAGCTATACTATATCAATATTTGCTTCCAGTTGGACTGAATAACCTTTAACTGAATTAATTGTTAATATTTATTTATTTATATATTGGAAACTAAACAGATACATCACTACAGAAAAATTAAATAAATGTAAAACATAAAATAAATACACATTGGACATATCCTCAAAAAAAAGTTTCACTAATAAAAAATACAATACTAAGTAAGACAAGACAAAACATGACAGCAAAATTTAACACCAAACTAGCAGCTACAAAAAAAAAACAAGGACGACACAAAGCTTAAGATATTAAGAGTTTTAACTTATTCTTAAATGAAGCAGTAGAGGAGTGCGAAAAAGGGTCGATGTTAGTGATGGAATCCAAGGTGGAACACATCCTGTGAAGAGGCTCACGGAACCCAATGTTGGTTCTGGGAGTCGGAAGGTTAAATGTTCTGTGCGAGCGCAGAGATCTGGCAGGAACATTAAATAGTATCAGTTCGAGAAGGTGGGAACAAGTTATTTCATTTACACATATTTTTCTAATAGTGACACAGTCTGTCAAATTACGCCTAGTACTCAAAGAAATTAATTTATATTTTTTTAAAAGTTCCTTATAATAGTTGTAATAGACACTAGATTTTGTTAAAATTGTGTGTATAACTAAAAATTTACAACCCAGAAGTATAGTCACAGATTGCATTTGTTTATTTGTTTTTTTATACTGATCCTTCTGGGCTTGCTTAGTGTCTAACTTAAAGCTATTTTTATCACAGTTATTAAATCTACTTAAAAAATCTAAATTATTATATTGTCTACGGAAGCTATAATTAGATAAGTACGTGTTAAATGCAGACACACAAAAAATATTCAAATTATATTTAAATGCAAATACTAGTTTTTATACTCAGTGCTAATGAAATTCTATTGTTAGCTGGCGTATATATTTATTAGGTTTACAAGGCTAGAATTATAATAAGTACATACGTGCTTTTAAATGTCATAAACAATTTATTTGAGTAGTTTATTTTACAAAAAAACCTTTTGTTGGGTTTTTATTCAATTCAAACACAGATTTAAATTAATTCATTAAAGAATTCTCATAACAGCAGCGTTTCATGGTGAACATGGAGTAATAGTTGCAGTTCCTTATAAACATATTGTAAAACAAAAAACTTGGCGATTAAAAAGAGTGGCGGAGAGTTTATTGCCAGTTCTTCTCTTCCGTTCTACGCCCTTGATTTGAGAACTGGCAGTAAATGTTAAATTAGAAGCATTTACTATGTCTTGATTGACGTTCATAAGTGTACATTGTGTTACCTACAGAATAAATTATTTTAAAGTTAAACCCGAAGGAATAATATTTTCCAATCTTTATCCTCTAAGCTAATCTACTCCTAAATACTCCTGTATGGTTGTGTACAAAGCGGTAAATTTGAAGGCGGTCAAAATAACGCTTTTGTTTGAACTAGACGATTTTCGGCGTATAAAGCAATGTTTTAACAGAAAATTACTATTTCGCAAGCTAGTTCTGTAAAATAAAAATAGGATTTTCGCCTCCACTATAGTTGAAAACCGCTTTAGTTATGTTCCAATAGAGGTTGCGTTACTCCCAGTTTTGTACGTCTAGAAGGATAAAAACATAGGTATATCCGAAAGTATGTATTTCTATTTAATTAATAATATAGTTCTAGAAATATATTCTAGATAATACGTATTTCAAATCGAAGTAATAATTATTTTACGAGGAATCAGAACCTAGGTCCTTTTAAATAAAAATCAAACAGCTGCCAATAAAAATGAAATGAATGAAAATTAAATCCATAATTACAATTTTATAATAGAGAGGCTAATATATACCTACTGTTTTTATGACAATAATCAGTTTACGTGACAAAATAAAGGTGCCGATACTAAAATATCAATTGGAATAATAAAGTAATAATTCATCAAGATAGTGAAACAAAATTTAGATTTTTTATTTAGTTATTAAATTTAATAGTTTTTTTTGACGGTTTATAAGAAATTGGAATGTGTATGAAAATGGGTATAAATAAATTAAAAGAAAACTTTGGTTTACTAAACAGTTTTAAAGACTTTTTTTACTAAAAATAACAAACAAAACACACTCATCTATGTGTAACTTATTCGGTCATTACTGATCATATTATATTAGACAATAATGTTTTTTTTTTCAAGAAAAGAGCGTACTTATATAATATACACTGAAAACGTTTAGAATTGGCCAGTTAGAAACATTGCTAATGAAAACTTTTTTGTATTTCAATTTTAGAAGTCTTTGGTAACCTAATGAGTATATTTCATTCATTTGTCATTAGTTTTTGTGAATTGGCGGCAAATCTAAAACTCTTGTTACACGTAAACATGAACCTAAAGCGAGAAAATTTTCGGTCAATGATTTATTATGACTTTCGTTGTGGGCTTACTCAACAACAAAGCTATGATAGGCTGCGATTGGCATTTCTTTATGAAGCCCCATCAAACTCAAACTCAAAATATCTTTATTCAAGTGGGTAACCAAGTACACTTTTGAATCGTCAAGTTAAACCAAACTCGTGCCACTATTTCCAATTGGTTTAACGAGTTTAAGCGTTGACGTAGCAATCTCAATGATGATCCGTGTGTGGGACGTCCTTTAACAGCGACTACTGAAGATAACATCAGTGCTGTGCGACGCATAATAGAGGAAGATAAGACAGTGATTGAGGTTTGCTCCTATCAGCAGATACGGGCAAGCCTAGGCATTGGTATGTGTCAAGTTCAAAAAATATTACACGAACATTTAGGCGTCAGGAAGCTTTGTACCAGATGGATTCGACCAGAAACACCTTCACGTGGACTCGTGTCGCCAAATGTTAGAAAAGTTCAACGATGGTGACTCAAATGCTGTATTTAACATCGTCACAGGTGATTAATGCTGGATATATTGCTACGAACCCAAAACTGAAGATGCGGTGAAAGCGTACGAAAATGGCATAGAAGAGACCCTTAAGGGCCCACTGCGTTTCTTAGTGGTTCCATCAAATGCGACGATGTGTAGAGAGGAACGGAGATTACAATAAAAGTATTAGCAGCTTTCTTCATTACGACGTTTTTCATTTTCAAAAATTTTTCAGTGTTACCTTGGTATATTCTTAAAAGGACAGCAACGCACTTGGGAGCCTTCTGGTGTCTGGCAGTAAAAAATATATAAGAGAATTAAAAATCTAATTACACATATTTTATTATTAAAACAATAGTTATTATTCAAAATTACAGTCAAATATATTTATAATTAAATATATTAATATTTTATATTGGTTTTAATTATATTTTAATTTTAGTAATTGCGAGTTTTACTTAGTTTTTTCTTATCTGAATGACTCGCTATTAGGATAATGAATGTATTCATTAAAAACATTAAATTATAGACGTGAGTTAACAACGCGGAAATCAAAATGTATTAATAGTTACCTTGGTATTTTGATTTTTATTTTTAGTTTTTGGTCAAGCTTGAGTTAAAGTGAAAGGTTCTTATAAATACAATATTTATCTAGATCATCTTTATTTATTTAACATAAATTAGCTTCTAACCGCAGCTTCACCCGCTGTATATTGCGGCCTCTTCAACTATAATTGATATATTTCAGTCAATTTATATAAAACCATATAGTCTAGTCGACAAGTTGAAAATGGTACAAAATAGAGATACTGCTCTTAAAATTGGATCCGGAATGACGTCTAGAAAAATGAGCCAAAAGCGTGTATTAGCACATAAAAAATTGCAAAAGTTATAAACAATTAAAGATGAAAAAAAAATGGTATTTAGTTTTTTGCCAATATTTAATAAACTATTAATATTTAAGAAATTTCAAAAAGAAAAGATTCTGAAAGAGGAGGAAATTTCCAATAAAAAACTCCTAACTCCCGGAACTCTATCTCCATTATTTATAATTTTAATTTAACGCTGAAAATAGAATATACACCTAAACCTTCCCCAGGAATAACACTATCTATAAATTAAACCAATACAAATTGGGTTGGGATGCTACTTGTGTGGACACGTTAGCCCCGTCCGAACTCCCTCGAACCACCACCAACCACCACCGCGGCCAGCGCAGAGCAGGTGGAAAATAATAAACGGCTCAAGTATTAGTCTTTCCTCCAACTTAGATTTTGTTCTAGTAGAGGCTCTTGGGCCGTGGGTTAATCAAAGATTTAAGTAAAGAGATAGGTATAGAGTACCGGTGACACCAGAGCTGGTGCTCTCCTGGCTCAACGGAATTCTGCCCGTATTAAAGGTATACTGCCACAGCCAAACTTTTTTGTTTAAATTTTTTATTTATCTATTATTATTACCATGGTTAAGAATATTATAAATACTAAATATTTGTGTGTTAAATATTAGTTCTTATTAATTAATACGTTCATAAATAGATAAACCCACATACAATACACAATTTGTCCATGTATTCCTTTCCAAGGTAACATACAGCTTGAGTTTAATACATACCTTTGTTTTATTGCTTTTTTATTAAAAGTTAAATAACACATCATCTTGCGGCGTACTTACCGCAAAATATAACGAAATCATATTTCCGTGTCCGTTCAATTTAATCGACTAAACTAAAAGTTCCTCAAGTTTTGTAAGGGAATAATAAGATTTATAATAAAACTTTATTTATATATTTTATATACAATAAACAAATAGAAAGATATATATATCCATATTGATTTATGTAATAGGAGTCAAACGGGCTCATCTGATGTTAAGTGATACCGCCGCCGACACTCACATTGTCGGGAGGTTGCCGGCCTTCTAAGTAATGGTACGCTCTTTTCTTCAAGGACCCTAAGTCGAATTGTACGGGAATACTTCAGTGGGCAGCTGGTTCCACATAGTGAATGCTATATTTGATATTTTGCCGTCAGCATTATATTTTTACCAGCTATCGTTATAATCTCATCAGCCATTTGCTCTGCATTTCTTCCTCCTTTTAGGCCAGGCCAATAGGATCTCTTTTTGAACATCTGCCATCTGTATAACAGGCTACGTGCCTCGATCTCCTATGATTAGCATGTTGGTCAGATCTAATTCATACAAAAATTACTTCTAATAAAACAATTTTAACCGGATTGAAGTTATGTATTTACAATTATTTTACATAATTTTAAATTTAACCGTGGTTTCGTGTGCTTTACAGCGTACGTGATCACGGTGACTGAAGACAAAAGGTTTTGAATGTCAAAAAGTATCACAGCTGTAGAAAAGGTTGTATTATCTGTATTTATTTCCCCGGAGTTGGTATCGACCAAAAGATGGAGGGTTTTGGCAGTATGCCTCTCGGTGACCTCTATTAATATAATTAATTATAATTATGTAAAATAATTGTAAATACATAACTTCAATCCGGTTAAAAATTGTTTTATTAAATGTGTAAAAGTTATGTCAATAAAAGACAATAAAATTACTTCTGTTAAAATGCCATCACATCACACACATCTAGATTCTCTCTTGGTCGTTGGTCGTAAAAATATTAGAGTCAATATTCGATAATTAAATATAACGGACTTTTAAATTGACATTGAATATATGAATGCAAAATTGAGATCTTAGGTCAACGAAAATTTGCATAATGTATTGATTGCAATGAACAAAGATCGTAAGGCAACAAACTTAAACTTCTATCTAGTGTATAAATAACGGAAAATCTAATTAAGACTTTATGTCACAGATATAAAGTTTATATTAGCACTGACAATATATCAATTCGGTTTGACAATACATCAAACTATAATATTTCGTAATAATTATTGATAAACAATACATTTCGTCTGTTATCGCGTATCTTTGACCCAGTCTATATAAAGATTGTTATATAAATTTTATCACGACTATCGCCTGCAATTTATTTAATATATTCTAGATTTAATTACCGTAGCCGTACCAGACACAATTCACAAACCACCGTCAACACGCTGACATCTTTGATTAGCAAAATCTGGACCAGCGAGAAGCTTCCGGAGGACTGGAGGGCTTTTTATAACTGTGCCAATGCAGCAATTGGAGACATATCACCTTGCTCTCGGCTCCTTACAGGGTTTTCTGCAGAACTAACTTTGACATGTGGTCTGGAGCCGTCGAGCCTCTCCTTCGCATAGAACAAGCTGGCTTCCGGCCTAATCGCTCGTGGTCCGACCAAATAAATACTCTTTGTATCATTCTCGAACAGGCATCAGAATGGCAGAGTCATATCTGATACTGGAGGTACAGAAGAGGACATTACTTCACGCATTGCCAAGGTCCGAGCAACCTTCGCACAACTTCGGCTTGTACGGCAGTCACGGATGTTGAAGCGTAGAATCAAGGTTGAAAATTCGAATCCAACGTCAAATCTGTGCTGCCCTGCGATTCTGTAACTCACTTTTAGAACTCACCCAGCGGTTTTCGCATCGGCGGTCGCTCTGAAATCAGTCGTGAAGCGGTCATTTTATGATTTGGCATTCTAAAAAGGTGGGAGCTTGTTGTTTATTGTTTATTAGAATGCCAAATCATAAAATGACCGCTTCACGACTGATTTCAGAGCGACCGCCGATGCGAAAACCGCTGTGTGAGTTCGAAAAGTGAGTTACAGAATCGCAGGGCTGCTCTATGGGTGTGAAACGTGGAAGGTCATCAAACATTTCGCACCGACTCCAAGTCATCGTCAACCGCTGTCTTCCCGTATTCTGGGCATCTACTGTCCCGAAAAGATCTCTAACGAGCAACTTTGGGAGCGCTATCGAGAAACCCCGATCAGCCAGCAGATCAAGCGATGCAAATGGAAATGGATATGCCATACACTCCGATGGGATCCCAATCATATTCCCAAGCAGGCGCTTGATTGGAAACCACAAGGAAAGTGGAAGCGTGGCCGTCACAGGCAAACCTGGCGTCGTACAGTTGCAGATGAGGCAAAGAGAGCTGGAAAGACTTGGAGCGAGGTAAAATACGGCTACTGTGGCCGCCCTCTGCCCCATCTAGGGGTTATAGGACATTACGTCAGTAAGTAAGTCAAAAAAAATTATTGGATGTTTGTAAAGTAGGTTTACGATCGAGATGTTTACGTGATAACGTCTTATTGGTGATATAAGTTTTTGGGAAGTAAGGAATTAACGAAGATAACAATTTTTTCAAATTTTAAATTACATCTATCGTTTTATTCACGTACTTTTAATGATAAATTTCGGGTGTAAAATGACAAGTTTACTTATTCGACTATGATATACATTTTTCTTCATACATACGTTCATACAAATCTCCATTCGTTTGTATTCCGCTAGAGTGCGAGAGACGGGAGATCGGTCCGTCTCTCTCTCGTTATACCTGCGATCGCGCTCGTGAGGTTTTGGTGTGACACAAGTTTCTGAACATGTCACCCGACTAAAACGATTTTAAAGACGTTATCACGTCAAAAACTTTATCTTTCTGTAATATTTCGCTTTATTAAGATTTTGATAATTTTGTATTCTTATTTTCAAAAATAATTTTTAGTTTGTAAGTAATTGAACTATCAGTTTAAAGTCTTAAACACATACATACTTACTTGTTTGTATATAAAAGATATAAGTAAATGAGTGCGATAAGTGATCTATATAACACAAGCAAAAACATATAATGAGTGCGTCAATTGGTCCGCATCACGCAAAAACTATTCAACGGTTGTGGAGTTACAAGTTATTGCCCCACCGAGTTTATTAATTCACAGAGCAGCACTGATGCGAATCATTAGTTTGTTTGAAATCTGTTTAGTTTTTGCGGATGACGATGAACACTTTCACGTATAACATATAAATTTTATAACCCTTAATGTTATATCCCATTCATAAAAAATAAACAAGTCATTTTATCTGTCTCTTTCGAATACGGCATAAATACAATTTGATAGAAAGCGACAATCGAATACCTTAGTTAATAGTGTGCAATTATATCGAGAGGTTATGTATATTTCAATATCATATGTATTGTTGCAATTTAGGGTATTGTAATGTTAGCTTAACGTTATTGTAGGGCTGTCCGGGCTAAGTCGAGTCGAGACCCAGCCATATGACAAAATGGTATTCCTAAACGTTGTTCATGTCAAAGTATGTTTGTATTGTTTTTGGTATGATGACATTTAAAAAAAAGAAATTTATTGCATAAACATATTTATATATATTAATATATTCTAAGGTATATCAAATTAAGATTCATGAACTATGGAAGGAATAATTTCAAGTTAAAAAATTTTCTTCATCCAATAAAACAAGTTTTAATTTAAATTTTATAAATTAACTTATATATTTAGTGCAGTAAATATGTTAAACATTACATCATTCTTCATTAATTTCTAAATATTAGGTTACATATGAAATTGGCGTTTTTTATGGGAGAAACAAAAAGTAGTTTTTTTAAATAGAATATATTTAATTAATCAAAGTATGTACTATTGCTATTAATGAACTTTTGCCATCTTATTGGTTCATCCCTTTACTAAAAACCCATTCGGACGGGATCAATAAATTCTTTGAAGGCGATTTCGACTGCCCCATCAGAGGTAAATTTTTACCTTGCAAGAAGTTATCCAAATTTCGATATGATAATCAGTGTTGACCAGAGTTGTCACCAGATTTGCGGCTTAGTTAAGTGGATTCATCACTAATCCCAAGTTTTTCTTCTGTATTTCTAAATAAAATTATGAACGTAAATTTGTTTTGTAAGTTATGGATTCATAGATCGGTAGTCATAGATCACGCTGTCTCATAGTTAAATATCATCATAATTTTATCATATAAGTATTCTTAATGAGAAATAAACATCAAAACTATCAAAGGCCAATTCAGAGTGAATAATAAAAAACGTTGATTTTTCATACAGGGGTAGATAAACTGGTTATAGATCTACTTGGCGTTAACTCTAACCGCCCACACATACTTGTTGACTCGCGAGGCTTTAAAATTATAATAAAAGCAATATCTACTATAAGACATTCCAAGAATTGTTCTTTAGAGTTTAGCTAATAGTTCAAAAGTGTGTATACAAATCAGTGTAATAAATTACAAGATTCTAATTGACACTACCAGCATTAAATGCTATTTGTAAACCTCCGTTCCTGGGAGGTTTTCATATTGGATTTTACCAAACACGAGTTCTTTCCTTTTCAAACTAGCGATTACGATTGAACAAGTAGTAATCGTACAATTACTGAAGTTTCTATAATAATATTGAATCATTTATTATTATGTTAGTTATTTTAGATGTCATGTAGAACATAATGTAATGGTTGCGGCTCTTTAAAACATTTTGTAAAACAAAAAACTTGGCGATTTAAAAAGGTGGCGGAGAGTTTTTCTCGTCCGTTTTACGCCCTTGATTTGAGATCTGGCAGTCAATGTAAAATTAGAACCATTTAATATGTATTTCTTTATTGAAGTTCATAGGTGTACATTGTATTATATACGTAATACGTACATATATGATTTTGAATTTGAATGTAATTTGATTGGGTAAACGTTTTCTGTTTACGATACCATAGAGTTCTTTCTAAGATTATTTATTGTGATTCATTACTAACATAAAATAAAATAAAAATAAAATATGTTTATTATGGAACATAAGATACATGTATCACTTATCCCTACTCGTCGGCAAAGAAGACAGAGGGTGTAAGCCGAGAGAAAAAGCCGGCGTAAAAAACTCTCGGTACTCTTTTAAAAAAGCAAATCATCAAACAACACTTATTTTAAAACAAATATCGCAAATTAATTAGAAGCAGCCTGTCTTTCACTAGTCCCAGGCCCTTTTATCAACATGATTCTGGTTCATGATTCGCGTTCCCGTGGCAGTTGGCACCTGACAAATTCGAACAATGATGTTTTTAAAACAGAAAAATCCGGTCTTTAAGTGGCTGGAATCGATTTCCATCGCACGCCCATTAGCCTTTTTGTATCGCATGCCCGAGTGCTTCCTTTTTGTTCCATGAGTTTGTAGGGCTGACAATTCGACTGAAACTAGTACGGCCACACGACTTGTTCCCTATGTTGTTGGGCAAACTAGTAATATATTCGAAATTTAAAAATTTCACTAAAAAAGTAAATTGTGCTATACCTTCATATAGATTCCAAGATTCCGAACCACAAACACACGAACATAATAGGTAACAATGTATTAAATCTTATATTAATGGATGATTCATATTTTTAATCACAATTGATTTATTATAATTCATTGTGGAGATTAGGTTATCAAATGTGTCACTAGGTTTAACAAGTTTTTTGCATAAAGTATTTTAAATTGTTCTTCGAATAAATATATCGATATACATATAGGCTCCATATAGGCTTCTTTATAGACGCACTTTACTATCTATTATATAAACGTAAACTAGACATTATATAATTTAATATGATTAAATCTCTCACATAAACTTCGTCAGCAACTGCCTTTACACAAATCACGCTTTTTTTTAAAATATTAATCATACAATCAGTCTTTGCGACTATAAGTACGTTGAGTGCTTTTTCTCTTGCGACTATAAGTACGTTGAGTGAGCCTGCCTATTCTTATT
This sequence comes from Pieris melete, assembly GCA_963693345.1. NCBI lineage: Eukaryota > Metazoa > Arthropoda > Insecta > Lepidoptera > Pieridae > Pieris > Pieris melete. The sequence goes on from CAVNZK010000003.1 coordinate 2,083,070, forward strand.
TAAACTCAGTATGTTGGGTTGTCCTGGCACATTACCTACGTATTAAAAAAAATGTGTCTAGGGACTAGGTGATTCGCCTCATGTTGTCCTACTTACCTATAAAATATTCTTGCTTTATCTTCGTCATGTATTCAAAACGGTGGTTAATATTGTAGCTGTTTTTTCGCATCTATATTGTATATCATACTGCCGTCATTATAATACAGAGATTTTGTTCAGACATTTACATATTGTTATGTATTGGATGTATAAAAACAACATTATTCTAGTATTGACTGAGCGCGTGATGTCTTGATATGCAAAAATCTTAGACTAGACTTTTTATAACGATAAAATCTACAAGGTCTTATTTTGTATGTTTAATACACAGCGACAACACCCGTCTTAATTCTCAATCAATCAATGATAATTGCTTTATATATTTGATAAAAATTACTGATAAAAGATAACTTTTCAATTCATCATAGTAAGAACTAAATCAAATACAGAATTGCAAAATTTTATATATTAAATTTGAATGGAGATGAATATTTTTACTTCTTTTCTTCTTAATCACAGTACAAATAAAAAAAAAACATCCTTTGGTGGCTCTGTCGCTCATAAAACTTCTACCAGAGAATCCTAATTAAAGAAAATAGTTAAACACACATGTTATTTATCTATTAAAAGTATTTATCAAAAAACATACGCTTTTAAGTTCAAGTTTTATTGCATTACAGTAAAATGTATAACAGGAAACTTTTACGGCAAGCAAAAAATTATTTGTTTATGCAAATATTAGTCACCTGAAGGACTAAATCAATAAAAATTTCAATCCAATTCTACTTGACAACCATTAATTTATTTTATGCAAAATCCAAACTGGTTCTCACCACATGGCCTAACCTGTTTAGGAGTTCGCACATAAGCTATCGTCAAGTACGAGTGCTTAACTGAAGCTTTTCAAGTAAAAGTTTAAATGGTATTAAAATATCTATTGCAATTATAGTTTGAAGGACTTTAAAATACAATATAGCGTATATTTACGAATATATTTTTTAGGTTGTTATATAAAAACGAGGCAAACGAGGCTGACCTATTAAGTGAAACCGCTGCCCATGGACACTCACATTGCCAGAAGGCTTGCAAGTGTGTTGCCAGCCTTTTAAGAATTAGTACGCTCTTATCTTGAACAACCCTAAGTCAAATTGGTTTGAAAGTACTTCTTTAAGCAGCTGGTTCCACATAGTGGCAAAATCTAAGTAGGTATTTTGTATTGACGTCCGTTGATGAAACACATTATATTAGTGCGAACACTCTCCATGATAAATGCTGAAGAAGATGCCGGGTGAACCCACATCTCTACGCAACGCTAAGCGTTCAAGTCCCTCGGAAAGTGACTGATCGTCGACGATTCTTCTATTTGCTTTCTTAGTAGCTTGCTTGATAGACCCGATTTTTCGCTGGTAGCATCTAAACTGTTTAATCTGTAAGGAATTTTTTCGTGTAAAGTTTATTAATGGGTAAAAATTAACCAAACTTTTAATGATGTTTCTTTTGTTAACTGAAACCTTGTCTTAAGAATTCGATATCTCTTTAATTTTTTTTAAAGACAATTCACACCAATTGACCGGGACATGGGACTATGCTAAGCTGGTGAAGCTTGTGTTATGGGTACTAGGCAACGGACATACATACATATTATACATAGATAGACATATAAATACAGTAGAACCTCGATAAGATAAAGTCCAAGGGAAACACAAAATATTTTATGTTATCGAGGTTTTAAGTTATCAAGGTTCTATCAGGTAAAGGCTAATATAGAGGTATGTACATGTTTCTTTGTACCCTTCCTCCCATTTTTACTTGAATGCATCAGAAGGATGGAAAATTAAATATTTAATCATATTTATTCACATTACTTACATTACATAAAAATAAAACAACAACTAAAGGTTTAGTCTACTTAAAAAAAACTGTGATTTTCTTTTGTTTAAAAAAATTCACTGTTTATAATCGATTTGATTTTCAATGACAAATAGAGAGGAGAATACATTAACACATTAACTTATGATGCAAGTAAGTCGTTGTCACAAAGCTAACCGCCGCAAAGCTTTGAAGAATTTAGATAAAGCAAACAATAGGTAATGTATTGTTTACGTTAACAATACATTAGTAAACACGTGCAAGCAATAAATACCGAAACCATTTGTATAGACACTCTTATAAAATGACTCATTCACAAACAATTTTATGTTATAGAGGTTGTGGAAACATTTCTTTTAGTTACTGAGGGCCTATACAGAGATTATTTATTTACGTTATAGAGGTTGCGTATTTTAAGTTATAGAGGTTTTAGGCTCTGATGGGAAGGGAACATAGTATTTTTTGAAGTAACAGAGGTTTTTATGTTACCGAGGTTTACGTTATCGAGGTTCTACTGTACATATTTAAACACCCAAGACCTAAGCACAACACCAAATGCTCATCACATCGATGTTTGTCTCAGCCGGGGATCGAACCCGGGACCCATGGATTCTTAGTCAGGGGTACTAACCACTAGACCAATGAGTAGTCGAAATATTAGCAGTTATCAAACTTGTCTATGATAACACTATATGTATTGTTAATGTTGTAAGTGTTTTTGGCAAATAGTACTTTATTAATGTAATGCAAATAAAAAATAACAGAAAAACAATAACTAACCTTAAAATATACTAACTAAAATATGTTATTAAAAGGAGTCCCTTTAGGCAAGGTTCCGAAGATACTGGTAGCGTCCCCATTTGAATAGCTAGACTAAATCTTTGTCCGAGGTATGTTAAAAATGTATTTCATAAATTATACGTCACATCATCATATAATATATCTATATAATCATATAATATTAAAAAAAAAACATAAAATATTTTATCTCACGCTTCGCACGAGTTATGTGCGTTAAAAATGAAGAATTTCTAATCAGATCTGAATGTAAAAAAGTAACTATCAATTGTTACATTTAATTAAATGATTCCCTTACCAGCTGTATAACCCGAAGGTACGGAGTTCATTTCTCTACGAAACAATAACTTTGATTTGGGAAAAAAGCTACTAATTTGGTAAACATAAATAATCAATGAAACAGACGAAATACATTTTGAAATTCGAATTTGACTTGGAGACTAGTTTTTAGTGCTTATAGTTAATACACTGTTCGTTCAAATTCCTGTTCGCTTTCATAACCTAAACAAGTCTAACCTGATCCGGCTAGACTCCTCCCATACCCAGGAAGCTACGCCTTAGCTTTCGAAGACAGAAAAAGACGGCTAGCTGTAAATTGATGTAATTATGGATATATATGTACTATAGAACTGGCTAAACCACCGTTGTTTATCGACCATACACCGGTCAGCACGACGCATCTGATAACAATTTGTGAGTGTGTGTATCGTGTTGCAGCCTATGCCTTAATCCAAAATTTAATATTTATTAGAATTTAAAAAAAAAATAGTTTTCCAGTATGTATTTCACTTCTGTTTTGACACACATCGTTGACTTCTTGGGTCTAAAGCATGCCAGTCCTCATGATTCTTTACTTGCGAGCGCGTGTTGAATGCCGACCTGGACAGAAAATCCATTGGTGCACAACTGGGATTCGAACCTTCGACTTCAGATTCGCACGCTCACCAACACATAAAATTATGTACACAGTTAGACATAACATTTATTACAAACGAAAACACACACACATACACACACAATAACAATACTTAAATTAATAAAATACTTAAATTACAATCAAATTGTATTAGAAAACAAGTTATTTGATAAAAACTAAGACTTCGTTTAGAATATTTATTCACGATTTTATTATGTTAGACGCGTGCTTGTTATCATGGCGCGATCAAACATGGCTTTGTATTGTAAGTATAAACATACAAAAACTCAATGTCAGTGTAGACTGTATATCAATATATCTTTGTCAATGGTTAGATATTTTGTTTAAATTTTTGTACTCGATGTTAAAAGTTGTTGAATTAATTTGTGATTGATTATTTTAAATATAATATTATACATACAAAAATATTAGTACTATATTGTATGCTTAATATTGGATGGAAGTATTTCGTAAGATAGACGATCTGTTCTATAAATAAAGTTATTCGCTAACCTAAACATACATTAGACTGAAGGTGAGTGTGAAAATTAAAATAAACTACAACAAGTTTAAACCATTTTAAGTTAACTTATTACGTCATAAAATAAATCCACTCACAGAATATAAGAGACCAAAACCGAGAGAAGAATGCAGACTTATTGCTTGGGGCTCTGTTTTATTGTCATTTCTATACGAGGGAGTGACTGGCTAGTGGCTTTGTAGACGATTCTAAATTAGAAAGACTGTGAAGAATCATATGGTGTAGCCCAGTATACCGAGCTATATTAGACACACCAGAAAAAACATCTCATACCTATATTATAATCAATTTGTTATCGTAAACGCGATTTTGTTTTCAATTTTTTTTAAGTTATACTTCTTTAGGCGCGTTATGAAAACTTGATGAGAGTGAAATTTTACGATGCGCGTGACTCAAAATTAACAGAATGAAGTTGCCCACGGAAGATGCTACGGCATTGGACATAATTTAAAAATAACATTCGAAAAATAATAGAATTTATGTTACTCTTAATGTGAGAGAATAATAATATTTATTTTTTTAATTTTTCAAATGTAAACTGAACTTTATTGACTAAAATGACTCCTTTTCCAGTCTTTGATTAATTAATTGTAATTAATTATTTGCATGCAATCAAAAACTATTTTTAATAATGCCAAAGAAGTATAACTTCTTACGCACCCTTTTTCTAACAAATAACGAATAGTGTAAGTGTTCAAGATATGCAGACATACAAAAAAATTGTGTTTGTTTCATCACTTGACGACCTTGCGTTTAAGTTGTATACTTTAGTATTGATATGTAATGATACGCAAAAAATCTCAGATTAAATTTGTGCGATGGTGTCATCGGCTTAGTTTGTCGCCTGAGATGATATATACCAATTTTTTTATAACAATCTTTTGGACAATTTTTTGTGTCAGCCCTGCGATTCTGTAACTCACTTTTCGAACTCACACAGCGGTTTTCGCATCGGCGGTCCCTCTCAAATCAGTCGTGAAACAGTCATTTAATATGAATATATGTAAATTCTTCGAAATCAGTAACATTATGATTTTAAATCATTATTTTAATATTGAAAAAAAAGAAGTTGTATATTTTATAGAACTTTATTAGTTATTTCTCGTTACATAAATTAAATAATATTATTATCACCCACAGGACTCGATAAGACGTCAAGACAATACTGAATAAATGCCGTACTGCCAATTCCTTATCGGACTAGAAACATACGACTACTTGGTGTAGGTCGGGCTCGACTTGACCTTAACTATTAATGATGAACTTCATTGCGATACAATGGATGAATGTTTAGGATATAAATGTGACCTTTAAAGAAGACAATTAATTTCGTTAAATATAATAAGGCATTGAAGTTTTTAGCTTTTGTGAAGCATCTTTAGACACCCTACGTTGAAAGCTAAAAGAGAGCGGATATTCTCAGATTTTTCAAGTTAAATTAGACGAGATCTGTTGCACTGTTTTTGAAGTGAAACTTCTTTAGGGTAAATTTTTACAGAATCGTCACGAAGATGTGCAGCGTTATTGTGGAAGACAAGGGAAGGAGCGATTGAGACCGAATGAGAGAGAATAAGAAAGGCGAATTACCTTAATATATTAAATTCTATTTTTAAAATTAAAATTTCGTAAAGAGAATTTATGAAATATTAGTATTTTACATTTTATGCAAAATAATTTATTGAAATCTCACACGACGAATTGCAAATTAAAATGCCACGTGTTTTTATTATCAAAGATATAAATTAAAAAAATTACATTAATATTTTGTATTAATTTTCAACACTTGATATTTTATTTATATATCTTTCTTTTTTCGTTTTAGATTTGTTTAAATATGAACAAGACTTAAGAACTAGTTTGCCAAAGAAGTATCACTTCTGTCATGTGTTCTTTGTACGCACGCACTTTTTTAGTTTTTTATTAAAATTAGTATTTAATATTGTGCAGAGTGAATAAATAAATAAAAAAAAAACTAGCACTCCGGGAGTGCCGGCAGAAGTGAAAACTTCAATATTAACGTTGTGTTTAATTATAAGTATGAAAGTACTATCATTTATGAGGTAGAATACAATGTTTATTTATTGCGCTATCGTACACAAATATGACAATTTATATGTTGTTATTTCTAATATTATATCGTTACTTATATATTACAATAAATAAATTATCTCTCAGAAAAATCAACTTCCATCCATAACTTCGACGACTTATACACCATCGTTATTATCAGAATCATCATCGCAAATTTTTACAACTGATACAATTGGTTTATAATAACTGAAGTAAGAAACAAACAGTTTTGATTCGAACCTATTTAAGTGTCTAATAAAGACCGCATCAATAGTAGTTTTGTATTTCGTTGTGCTAAAATTGGGATCATTTGCCATAGTTAAACCAAATTCATTATTTAAAAATTCAATTAATGATTGATCATTCGCGCAAGCGCCCTGTGCCGCCTAAACAGAGCAGCATACCCAGGCACGGTAGAAAGAGTGGGAGATACTAGTTCCTCTCCCTTCCCCTCGATCTTACGCTTTTTCGATCAACATCACGTGACCCTGACGCGAGTTTGAAAGTTTTTACCCATACAAAAAAGTGCTCAGCGCTGCTAAAGAAGTTTTCACTTCAAAAAACATGGCGATTAAAAAGAGTAGCGGAGAGTTTATTGCCAGTTCTTCTCTTCCGTTCTACGCCCTTGATTTGAGAACTGGCACTAAATGTAAAATTAGAAGCATTTATATGTATTCCTTTACAGACAAGTCATAAGTGTACAAAGTGTTACCATAATGATTAAATGATTTTTGAATTTTGAATTTTGGATAGTCAATAAATAATTGAAGTGCAATAGCTCCCCCTCCAAAACTATATAAATATTCAGGAAATGGGACTTGACATGTTTAGACTCGTAACGGTTCCGTAAGCTTTTTGTCTCGCAATATCTTGAAGGCCGATGACTCAACTTTTTTAAATCCACTACCAAAGTTTAGTCTAGGTATATATTTAAATGATCGCACTAACAACAAACAAAGATGTGATTTTAAAAGATGCATCGAAATCATAAAAAAAAAACAATTGTTACAATCAACTTTCTACATTGTCTAATGAAAGATATAACTTATATATATATTTATGTATTTACTAATTAATATTCTTTTTATAAAAGCTATATACGCCTAAGTATGAGCAGTGTTGGCCTAGTAGCTTCAGCGTATGACTCTCATACCTGAGGTCGTAGGTTCGATCCCCGCCTGTGCACCAATGGACTTTCTTTCCATGTGCGCATTTAAAAAAAGAACGGTGAAGACCCGAGACACGAGAAAACCGACATGTCTTAGACCCAAAAAATCGACGGCGTGTGTCAGGCACTGGAGGCTGATCCCCTACTTGCCTATTAGATTTAACAATGATCATGAAACAGATTCAGAAATCTGAGTGTCAAGACCTAAAGTGGTTGTAGCGCCACTGATTTATTTTATTTATATACGCCTAAGTAAGCTCATTCACTCACTCATTAGCAGATATCAGGATCCTAGTTTAGGCATATAAATATGGCGGCTAGCAATAAATTAATCTTTTAATACATTACTTTTAAGTGGATTCACGCGTTTTTACTTTTATATGTGTTTATATGTGTAGCCAAACGTGTCTTGGAATTAAATAAACGACATTTATTCAGGCCACAAATTTGTATACATTTTATTAGTATAATCTCTAATGCTTTATTTGAATACAAAGCTCAAATGATCTTATCGTGCTTTTATTCATTCATATATGGAAATAAAATAAAATATGTTTATTATGGAACATAAGATACATGTATCACTTATTCCACGTAATTAAATTTGAATTTGTAGGCATCCCTACTCATCGGCAAAGAAGACAGAGGGTGTAGGCCGAGAGAAAAAGCCGGCGTAAAAAACTCTCGGTACTCTTTTAAAATAGCAAATCATCAAACAACACTTATTTTAAAACAAATATCGCAAATTAATTAGAAGCAGCCTGTCTAGCACTAGTCCCAGGCCCTTTTATCAACTAGAGAATCGTTAACTTTATTAGCCTTTTTACACAGCTTTTCTTTAATACATTCAACTTTATGTAACGTATACGTAATACGTAACGTCCTTTTATAAAATTAATAAAAGGATATTTTTACTACTAGTTTGATTAATACCAAATCAAGGGCGTAGAACGGACAACATGAAACTGTCAAGCAACTTCGCCAATATTTTGAGTCGATTACTTTTTGTGACATAATTAAATTATCATAACGCTAAAGTAAATTTTAGAAAAATCTGAAAAAAAAATACATCATGTACAAATAATTATAGGCCAAATTATGGCTAATCCGTTGATAGAAATAAGTGAGGGGAAATTACATAAAATTATTGTGTTAATCGTATAGTATATTTTTCACATTGTATGAAAGCGCAAATTCGACACCACATGGAGTGCTGTTCTCAACTCTGGGCGGGAGACCAGCTCCTTCCACTTGACCGTAGTCGACGAAGAGCGGTTCGAATAGTCGACGACCAATCTCTCTCCGAGCGGCTTGATCCTTTGGAGTTGCGTAAAGATGTGGGGTCACTCTGCATCTTCTACCGCATTTACCATGGAGAGTGTTCAGAGGAGTTGTTCGGATTAATACCTGCTGCTGAGTTTCATCATCAAACGTTAAGGCAGAATACGAAATTCCACCCGTATCACCTCGACGTCGTCGTTCCACAACTGAGCGTTTTTTAAGGCAGTGTTTGTTACGCACCACCACTATGTGGAACCAGCTGCCCACTGAAGTATTTCCGAACCAATTTGACTTAGGGTCCTTCAAAAGAGCATACCAATTCTTAAATGGCCGGCAACTCACTAGAGAGCCCACTGGTATTTAGAGTGTCCATGGGCGGCGGTATCACTTAACATCTGATGAGCCTTTTGCCTGTTTGCCCCCTGTTCTATAAAAAAATAATTGCCGCTATGTTTAATAAAACTGATAGAATGAACGTACCAATAATATATATAGCACATAATTGTTCTATTGTAATCTATTTACTTGATACAAACAATTTGTGCATACTATGTCCATACTAAGAAACACCCACAGCAATAACTTTAGCGATCCCTACAGAAGTATATCTTTGTATCCACTTTCGATTTAAAACTCAAATTCCCTAACGGACTCATCCCAAGTTGCCCTGGTAATCCTGGTACAAAACGTATATTATATAAATATAACATATTGATTATATATTTTAATAAACAAAGATATTAATAAATTAGCGTTTATAACCGCAACTTTTGTTTACCGATAAATGATTGCATAATATTAATTAATATACATACTTTTTGCCAGCATCATTAGTTTTAATTATTGGCGAAAATCGCAAGTGTTATCTCAAATGCTTTAAAACCTGATTGTCGTTATCCTTGAACAAAGCTTAGAGCATTTTTATAAAGTGCATTAGATAATGCTTTTAAATATTCATGTAGGTATGTATAATTTCCGCATTGCACAAACGTATAATATTATCATGTTAAAATAAATTCTCTTATCTTCTTTTTTTTAATATAACTACATACATATTATCTTCTAGTTATTAAATTTAGTAAAATTATCAGGACATATACAAAAGAAACCTACTACTTGGTTAAACTCTGCTATTAAAAATATTTCAACAACATTGTAACATCACGAGTACACTTGTATAGAAAATCAAAACCCTTTTTATAAAATCCTATATGGTCATACAAGATGCATTATGCGTATACGCAGTTTCGATTACAGAACCAGTTAAAACCACACAGAATTCAGTTTGAACATGAGCCAATAAATTACTCGGAAAGTATCCAATATTTTACTCAACTAACGACACAATAGTGCGGAATAACTGTTATTATTTTTTAATATTTTTAATGAAGTTTGTCAAATCTTTTATAAATAATATATCATTTATGAATTATTTCGGTTCGGTTCAAAGATACTTTATTTCTCAGAGAATTACATTCACTTAGTAAGAAATTTTAGTTAGTAATGTACATCGTTTTGAAACTATTTCAAAATAAGCTATATAAAATAAAAAATGTTAGTTGTTAAGAATATGTACAATTTTTTTTTACAAAAGTGCAGGTAGGTCGCATCGATGTTACAACACGCATGGTGTGTTGTACGCACACTAATAAATAGTAATCATTTCTTATATTAGACGCTCGTTCACAGATATAAATACCTAAACGGTAGAAGTAAATTTTTTTGTTGTTTTGTAAATGCATATTTTTGATATTAGTTTATATTGAACTTTTACGATTTTTATGTGTGGATTTTTTTTTAAATTTGTAAATACATATAATTACTACTTTTAAACTGGAAGGCAATTTATTAAATATTTGTGCGCCTTGCTTGATACATTATTTTTATATTTTTTGGTTGGGATTTATATTAAGTTTTAAAATAAAGTTAATATAAACCTCTCATCTCTCTCATCACCCTCATTGTTATAGCATACTAGCATACTCGGCGAACTCCGTTTCGCCACCAGATGGCTTCGTTTCATGTAACATTTCGTTTGGTGATCCCGCTTTTCTGTTGAGATTTTTCCTAAATTTTCTTTGCTATAAACCTCACGGAGCCCGACACCTTTCCAAAGAATGCAAAACCGTGGAAATCGGTTCGTGCGTTCTGGAGTTATAGCGTCAGGAAGGAAAACCCGACTTATTTTTATATAGTAGATTAAACTTCATATAGAACGGATAAACAATATTGGATAACATTTTCAAAGTACTGTTTGGATTGGGTTTGAGCTTTATTTTATGTTATGTTGGATCAGAAGAATATCGGAAGAGTCTGGAATAGGATGAATAAAACAAGTGAATGAAGTTTTAGGAGCCAATCACATTTATTGCGGAACTGTTTTGTAATTATTTATCTAACTTATACTAAGCATCCTCACTGTATACACTACACACCTAATCTTCAACTTCATTACGATGCAGAATAACAACATCATAGAAGATTAAGTAAGTAATACCTTTGAAATAGCATCAATGTTTCAATTAATTGTGATGGGTGAAGATGTTGTTATTATCTTAATATTTAACGTCTATTTGTTGACCTTGCAGGCCTCTTCGGAGAAGTCACTGTATACCAGTTTCTGGGAGTCGACTACTGGGGAGCCGATAAGGTAGTTCTCGACGGCGGTCTTGGTTTCACCAGTAAGGACCTTGGACCTGGAGAGCACCCAGACGAAGTCTGCAAAGCAAATATTGGTTAATAACGTACACATACTGAAACTCAGTCAGGGAGCTTGAACATTGCCAATTATCTTTTGAAGTTACTATACGATGTTACAATAAAACATTCGAAATTTAAAATTTTGATTATTTCCCAATTACTGTCACCGTTTTGAACATTTCGCTAAGTTGTTTCGCCTTTTTTGTCATCACTTGAATTAAAATTATATATTTGCGAATATAATTGCATTAATGTATCTTGATAAGATTAACACGCAGATATACCGTGTTGAGAATAAAATAGCAATGACTTAATTTATATAACGAGTGTTTTGGTGATAAAGTATAACAAATACTTTATACTTTTTACTTTTTTGTTTTTACTTTTTTTTTAGTTACTGTTTTTGGTGGTTTATTGAGAATTTGCACTTGATCGAAAATTTTGCAGTTTAAGGAACTAATAATATTTAGACATCTTACCTTGGTGTCCCTTCTTGTCCTCGTCGTATTTGCAGTAGTATCCGATGATGTAGTTCTTGTTGTCAGTGGAGAGGATGTTCAATACGTTCTCCTTGGTGACACCTAAACAAATTAATCGTTTTATTTATCTTAGTTGATTTCCATTAGCTAATATTAGACAAAGCTATAAATGTTTTATCAGTCTAACGTTTTTCCCCACTTCAAAAGGGAACTCATAGCCTGAGTTTTTGCGAGTACTTTTTGAAATAATTTAAAAAATACAGTTCAAGAATTATTTGATACAATTTATTATTATAATGTTTCTGCGTTTCGTACTATTTTGTGAATAAATTTGTGTATTGAATTTACGGATCACGGATTTTATTTAATAATAATTCTTAGTGTAGTATAGTACTAACATTATTTGAAATTCTACTGAGCAATTAAAACCTTCAAATTTGTATACCACTTTTATCATGAGATATACATACCTCCGTAAGTCAGCTTGTGGTAGATCTTTCCAACCTTGGAGTCACCAACTGGGTAGGCTGTTCCTTCAATGTAGTACTCCTTGCCGTGGATTACGTGGTAGTTCGTAACTTTGACACTCTTGCCTTCAGGTGTGTATTCAGCCCATCCGCACTTTCCGTACTTTTCAACTGAGTTGGGGTATTTGGCGACTTCCCACCATTTACCGTAGTACTGTAATAAAAGTATCAGTGAGTTTCCTAATCTCATATATTACTAAATAATAAGGAAAATATAGAATTTATTTGCCTTGAAAGTAAGACGATATTACAAAGAACTGCACAATCAGCAATGTCAAATAAGTATGCCAAAATAAAATTAAAAGCAAATTAATCATTTATTATGTTATAATATATATCAATATATCAAAACCCATAGTTAAATAAATTACTTTTAAGAAGGTGATTTAATTATTTTAAGTTATTGATAATATAGCCTATATTGCTGTCATATATATTATTTATATAAATATAAATTAGTTTTTTATTAATTATTTATATTATTAATTTATTCTATAAAAGGTAGTTAAAATTTTGAATGAAACCCAAGCTAAGCTAAGCTAAGAAATCTAATTCTCCATTAGTATGGATCGATTTAGGTATCGATGAAATCTATGGTATTCTTATTTATTCTTGATTTTATGGCATTACTATTAACTAATAAAGTTTTCAATATTGCAACCAAAATTAAATTCTTATATTTATTAGAAAATGAAATTGTAGGAGTATGTTATTAAGAGATCAAATAACTAGTGCTAATTTGATATTAATTCGAATTATCACATTAATTGCTATGCCAAATATAATTCAGTAATTTTATACCTAAAGATTAATTTAAGCGATTAAAAGAACGCATCCGGTTATTTTTCCATACCTATCATATACATAGTCAAGTATGGTTCGAATATAATTTTGTATAAATTAAATTACACTTTCTGGGTAGGACTCAAATTTTCAATTGTAAATTATTAAAGAGAAATAAAAACTGAAACAGGTATAAGATGAAAAAATTATATTGTGAACACCAGTTGAAAAACCGGTTATTTTCGCCTAAATTCGGTGCGCTCCCGGTACTTCTATGCATAATTTATTACTGATTAATTATTTATTTAAATTATACTCTGCTAAGTCTAGTGTTTTTTCCACACATGCTAATTTTTTTTATTTAATGTCTTAATAAATTTATCGTTTTAAGTACCTAGAAGTTTTTTTATATAAAAATAAATCATTAAACAATATTTGACTTTAAAAACATAAGTATTTTAAAAAAATATTATTTTCACAAAAATTCACATTAAATATACATAATGTGTAGTATTTTTGAACATTATGAAAACTAGTTTTATATATATTTTAAGAAAATTCTAATTGATCTTGACGCCTTTGTATATAATAAAAATTCGTATATTCGTATTTATACTTCATGTAATATTTTGTTATAATTTTAGTAATTGCAATAGAAGAAAATGAATTATTTCAACAAATAATATTCAATATTACTTTGTGTCTGTTTAAGATTTAATGAAAATTCAACTATGAAACTATGCGAAACGCAGCCCTACAGTTATGATTATGAATATTATCTACGATTTTTCGTAGCGACCTTCGTAGGCACTATACGCTACGAAGAACTTAAAATTACACTTAGAACTTTTTCACTCTATAACACATTATAAATTTAATTACATTGGCGAAATAAACACTTAAAATTACAAGACTGAAATTTATTATCGAAATCAATTTTCAAGTCAAACTAAAAATAGTAAATTTATTTTTAATGCTTACGTTTGACCAGTCGAAGTTGTCGACTGGCTTGACTTCAGGGCAGGCACCGTCGTGGTACACGTTGGCGGACGCGGCCGCTACGAGAGCAAGAACAATCAAGTACTGCATTTTGTTAAGGATAGCGCGATTCTTGAACGGGAGCCAGCGGTTGACTGATTGATGTTGATACAGCGCTACCCTCTTTTATACTCTCGTCGGGCAGAGGTCAGGGCCTACAAACATATTCAAACTATGGCGTCTTCGGTTAGTTCTAGACATAGATAAGCTTAGATATTTTTTTCTAAACAATTTAGGAATGTTGTTCGCCTCGTTGCTAGTTACAGTTTCATTTTTGGTTTAGACGGAGACCAAGCATCGCACGTGTGGAACTCGTACGACATTTTTAGTTTTTTTTTATTTGTGATTTCAATGTGAGTGTTCGGCTACGTTTTTACCTCGTAATTTTTACATTTAAAATATATATAATATATCTGTAATCGTAACTTAACAGATAATTAAGAGTAAAGTATGTTCCTGTAGATCTTAAGTAAATACAAAAACATTTTAACAAAATGTATTTTATCAAATGTTTTAGTTAATATTATTATTTTTTTCTTTTATAGCACTTATGTATATATTTTTACTAAATTATTTGCAAAAATAATCTGAGGAATTCTTGTAAGGACTATAATTAAGTTCCATATAGAGAATCAATGCATGTGATTAATAGAAGTAATAAAAACTTTGTTTTTTGTAGTTACAACATCCCGTGACATTCTTACATGTTTTAAAGAATTCAATTTTATTTGCAACTTAATTGATATAAAAACGCGTTATTCCAAATATCCATTAGCATAATTTTTTATTCAAAATTTCAAATATTCTTATTGAGAGTACAGGATAATAAATTTTGACATTCATTAAATCGTGTAATTAGCATTCATCCACGTTTAAATTCTAAATATCAAGCGCGAAATATATATGTGAGCAATATACAGCTAAAAAATTTATTCATATCTAAGGTACGCATAAAACATACTTAAGACGTACTTACGCCATAAACTAAGTTTTCAAATGACCATGAAAATATCTGTAACTGTGTCCGATTTTAGACACTCTGATAAGTTAGTAAATTGTGTGTGACAATGCTGGTGTTTTAAGTACTAAACCTCGTTTTATCTTACTCTACTATAAAAGACAGTCTGTCATACGTAAAGGTAAAATAGTTTTATGTTTTTACTAACAGGCGATAAGTGATTTCTTTTGTTATCTAATTTGTTGTAAATGTTTGTCAAAACTGGCTGATTCCAGAATCTAACTGAAAAATTATGTTGTGGTCCATTTATTAAGGGAGACTGAATCACTTTACGACCAAATTAACGCTTTATAAAGCTGGTCATAGTTAGTTGTTCATCGTCAATTAGTTAACTTTTATCTCGCGAATAACCACGACCGCTAGGTTAAATTTGTAAAATAAAAATCATAGAAAATGCATATATAAATTTTAAACATATTTTTTTTTCAAATTAATCAAAGATTAATGCATGTCGGCTTATCAAGATTAGCGAGAGAATGTCCAAACAGGTTTGGTACTTGCGCCTAGCTGTCTCTAAAAGCTGAAGAGAAAGCACGAATTGAAAATACAGGTATTAATAGTGTTTATTTCAAAGAATTCAGGTTTATAGATTTATAGATTAGTACTAATGAAATTGGACGGCTACATATTTAATGGTAATATTTAGAAATTATGTACAAAACATAAATGTATGAATAATGAAGTCAGGGGTCTAGGCTCCGAATATGATTTTGTTCCCTACTGTGTCGAGACCCTTGGTCCGTGTGTTCCTAGCGCTATAAGGCTTTTTAAGGACAAAGAATTAGTCTAGCTATTCAAAGGGGGAACTCTGCCAGTATCTTCGGATCCTTGCTTAAAGGGCTTTTAATAAAATATTTGTTATTATATTTTAAGGTTAGTTATTGTTTTTATAATTAAGTGTGTTAATAAATATATTCTGTTAACCTTAAATAAAACAAAGAATAAAGAATGTATATAAGAATGTAAGAATGAGAATAAATATGCAAACATAGTTGTTCCATTTTTTTACTAAACTTGACCAAAAGTAAAATAAAAGGAATTGCATTTTCTTATAAAAAAATTGTTTTTGTCTTACCTAAATCTTTAATAATCCAACACACAAATATATTGTATAATTTAAACAGTTTTCTTGACCTACATAGTAATAATAATTAAAAATTAATAAATATAAAATTAAAATTAAAACAAATTTTAAGTTTGGTCCCTAATAATGTACCTTTAATGCTGGCAGCATTGCCTTGCTGTATAGCGATACTTATTCGTTGAACGAGGAAAGCACTAGCTCTGGGGTCATCGGTGCTATCTACCAGGCGACAACAATTTTTAATTTAAGTCGTCTTTATCTTTTGTCTTTTACATATTTACTTAAATGTGCAGTTTAATATATACTAAAGGAAATAGATGAATGAATTTATATTAAATTATTTTACCTCACTTTTGTTTCTTTTTTTCTTTCACCTCTCTGTGTTTTTCTCAGCTCTCTTTTGTGATGGGTACATCTTAATATATTTAAATAAATAAAGCATAAGTGTCCCTAAAACGTATATAAATAATTATTATCGAACCTTTTTATAGGTTAACTAAAAAATATATATAACAATTAAATGTAGTTTTCAATCATGTTTGCAATTGTAAATGAATATAATAAACAAATATTTCAAATTATCTGGTTTTATTTAAAATTAATTTACATACTTAACTAAAGGAGAGTGAGTGAGTGAGTAGTATTAGAGACGAGATAAAATGTAATGAAAATTATCAGAGCACATAAATCGCATGAGGCCATTGACCTTACTTTCGTGATATCTCCTAAATTAAATTGAATATGAATTTTAGGCAGACATTGCACATTAATATTTTAATGGTTTGTATTAATCATCGACCCAAAATATATTTCACTGTAAATAAGAATGTTTATTATTACTTTTTTTTTGTAATAGGAGGCAAACGGGCTCACCTGATGTTAAGTGATACCGCCGCCCATGGACACACACATAGCTTTCTAGAATTGGTGCGCTCTTTTCTTGAAGGTCCCCAAGTCAAATTGGTGGTTGTGGGTTGTGGAACATCAGACGTCGAGGTGATACGGATGGTATTTTGTATTCTGCCTTGGCTTCCGATAGTGAAACCCAGCAGGTATTTGAGCGAACAACTCCTCTGAACACTCTCCATGGTCTCCAGGGTCAAATCTCTACGCAATGTTAAGGGATCAAGCCGCACGAAAAGTGACTGGTCGTCGACGATTGGAAGGTTGAATATGGTCAAGCGGAAGAAGCTGGTACACGGGAGCTGCCGCCCAGAGGTGAGAACGGTATTCCACGTGGGGAATTTGCGCTTTATAGAGTTGTAAGCGGTGGCCCGGAATGAAGTACCGTCTCGGCTTGCTGAGCACATCAAGCTTTTTGGAGGCAATTTAGCCTTTTCATCTTAACATTTTTTTTCTAAGTGTTCAGCCTACATACATTGTTTTTGGGTCTAAGACATGTCAGTTTTGTCTGGATGTTTGACAAGCTCCCGGCCTGGGACGTACTACCATAACATGCTATTTAAATTAGAAGTAAAATGGATTCCCAAATCGTTAACGGTAATCAAGTTTCATAATAACGAATTTTGCAACCTCATTTTGCCATGTCGGAACAAGCGACGACGATGATGTATCAAGTAAAACAGTTAAGTTAAGTGAAAACTATTTATGTCACTGCGGTTTTCTTGTATCGGATCGAGTTTGCGAGTTTATAAGGTTAGTGTCTCGTAACATCGGCCGTTCACCTTAAGTAGATAAATGATAAGCTTGGGACCGCTAAACATTTTACTACAAAAAATAAAAAGCTTCCTGTCTAGAAATCAGGTTATTAAAGGACTTATAGCTGTTGAGTGGAATAAATTATTTCTAATCATAAATTAATAATTATAATTTATAATATAACATTATTAACGAATAATCGTAAAGCTTGAGTATCGATATACGGTTTTACTTCGAACTATTAAAATGAAAATTCTAAAATCTTTCTTTGCGATGAAATTTTATTTTCACACTATTTAACTTTTTTGTACTTTCAAAGAAAATCATACCTTTTGGCATAACGTTGGCGTTATATATAGTCAACTTTAAATATGTTACTAGTAGGTTTAGTAATTAAACGTCAAGTTAGAGTAGTGTTGGCCTAATGGCTTCAGCCTGCGACTCTTATGAGGTCGTAGGTTCGATCCCCGGCTGTGCACCAATGGACTTTCTATGTGCGCATTTAACATTTGCTCGAACGGTGAAGGTAAACATCGTGAGGAAACCGACATGTAAGACCCAAAAAGTCGACGGCGTGTGTCAGGCAATTAGATTTAAATATGATCATGAAACAGATTCAGAAATCTGGGGCCAACACCTAAAGAGGTTGTAGCGCCACTGATTTTTTTATTTTTACTTAAACGTCAAACTGGCTGATTTGACATCTTTTACATACCTATTAAATTTATGGTCTTTAGCTTACTTAGTTAAGTTAGTAATTCCAAAGATTTGATACGAAACAATAATTGTTTTCGTTTGGTTCGTTGGCGCAAGTGTTTGTCTATTTCCAAATTAAGATTAATACTCTGAATTTGACCTCTGTATGATAAATTCTAATAAAAAATGTTTAAAATAATTCTTTAAAATAAACTATCCTATGGTAAAATAAATACATAAATCAGGATGATTACTCCGTATAAAGTTAAGTTTAATCTCAAATTTATTTTTTCTCCTAGACTTTTATTACTCCGGCTTTGAATCCAGTAACATCTTAACCATTAAGCTAGTAATTAATTTTTATGATCAATTAACCATGTCCATGTTGTTAATTCTACATTAACTGCATAGCGATGCTAATTTCTTGCATTTTTATTCATCAGATTAATATGTGGTGTATAGAGCCTTATAAAGCGGCATCTCAAGGCCAATGATGCTTTAGATACATTCTTAGGTACGTTACATAAATAGGTAATCAGAAGGAAAATATAAGGTAAACACATAAGGCGGCGATTTCTACAACATCGGTTCGGTTCCCGTTGGAGTAGCCCCTCTTGGGAAATGGCAATCAGCCTGCATGACCCTGTCATGGCATCGACGTTCAGCGAGGAGATGGTGCCAAAATAAAAGAGTACAGAGATCAAATGTGCAAATGTGTCAAAAAAAAAGAGAGTGGCGGACAGTTTATTGCCAGTTCTTCTCTTCCGTTCTACGCCCTTGATTTGGGAACTGGCACTAAATGTAAAATTAGAAGCATTGAAATTAAAACATTAATGTTTTTAAAACACTGTTATTATTTCATGTTCAGTTGTTAAGATAACAAAATAGTCTTATTAATATTATACAAATATACTTCTCTTATAAACACTATATCCGCCTCATATAGATAGATATAGAAATAAATTTAAAAGGTAGAAAGAAAAATTTTCACCATACATTAAAGTATGCATTCTAGACCTAAGAATATTCTTGCTAAAGAAAAAAGATTTTTCTAGTAGCATTGTTACATAAGAGTAATATAAAATACAATACCTAAGTATACAATTATGTAGATTATTGTTTACGAGCATTTATAATTATATAAAAATATCGAACATAAATCATTTTCCCTAACAACTATCTTGTTATGAATAAAAACACATATCAATTATTTATACTGTTGCTAATGAAGTTTTATTCAACGGATATTAATTATGTGATGTCAACATGTCTCTCTATTAGTCCACACACGTTGATATTAGGTCCTTAAATTTTTTTGTATGGGAGGAAAAAAAAGTAGATTTTTTTTAATAGAGCATATTTTGTTGGAATTGAGATTGGATATCGGCATCGCATAGTTCATTCTTAGCTATATACTCATCAGAACGCTTAGCATTTTTATACAATAACTAGCTGACCGGGCAAACGTCGTTTTGCCATGTATATCATTTATAAGAAAAAAATAGGGGTTGATCTTAGAGGGGTGAAAGTTAGGGGGTTGTATGTATTTTTTAATACTGTATCATAAAAAAAATAAAAACAGAAATAAATATCTAAAAATAAAAAAAAACATTTAGGGGGATGAAAAATAGATGATGTCCGATTCTCAGACATGCCCAAGATACACACAAACTTTCATGAGAATCGGTCCAGCCGTTTCGGAGGAGTTTAACCACAAACACCGCGACACGAGAATTTTATATATTAGATTTTATTTAACGTGGTTGTTTTTATGAGTGAATCTCTGCTATTTACATAGCAAGTAAATTAAACCCAATAGACGAAAGACAAAAAAACTAATAAAAAATATATTTAATTAAATATAAAATAATTTATCAGAGATCTTTTTTAGAATTCAAAATAAATTTGCTAAATGTTGCGCAATCGAGTACCAAGCGGGTTTTATTTATATCTAGTGATACTAGTATAAAAAGTTGTTAGTCAAATCGCCTTGATATTAAATAACCATATATTTGTGATACTTTGTTCAGAGATTTTTAGACATTTTTCTTGTCTGTCTTATGCCCTTAATTTGAGATCTTGTAGTAAATGTAAATTTGCAACATATTTTAATATGCCTATCTCCTAAGTGTACATTATACTATTAATATATTTTTTTTTATACAGAACTGGACAGACATTTGGCTCGCCTGTCCAGAAGACGCCTGTTTAACCGCAGCTTAAATGAACCCATATGAGGAAGATGGAAGGAAGTTCCAGTCCTCTGCTGATTTAATTAGAAATGACGAACCGAATTGTGCAGTGCGGTACCTGGGGATGTCGACAACAAAGACGTGAAACTCCAGCGTGCTTCTAGATGTGTAGTTCCATGGAGCATTCTCTGGAATCTATAAAATATATCTGCAATCTATAGAAGACTGAATAGCAGGCAACTGAACGACGATGGTCAAGACATATAAATTCTAACCTAATAATTTATATCTTTGCTTTTTATGAGATACGCAGTGCAGTATGCAGTTGGAGAAACTTTATTACGCATTCTGAATGTCTGTCGGATTGAACTATCGAGGTTTTATAATTTAAAACAATAAAATTAAAACCAAAAATAGTAGATTGTATTGATACATTTATTAAATTGAGCCTTGATATTAAAAAATATTTCGAAATTCTAGGTCACCGCAATATTTTGGAAAGTAGTTTTGAAAATTTTCGAACGTTCTGTTTATCGACCTCGCATCTACTTTTAAGTCTAAAATTTGTCGCATAGACACACGTCGATACAAAAACTTGTCGCAAATATCAAATTGTACTTTAACAAAATTCATGTCTAGCATTCATGATTGTAACATACACATAATAATCCTCTTGAGGGAAAATAAAGCTGTACTCCTTCCAGGGAGAGTCCTCCACCAATCTAAGGCCGATATTAGACTATAATATAATTATCAAAGAAATATGATTTCATATCCGTCAAATTCTAGGATCATATTTTTACATGATCCTGTTCTTTATTTGCATATTACACATAAGGTCATAGAAACGTCATAGGTAATCAAGATACCAATTTAGCCGCGTTTTTCGTTGCTATGAGCGCAATTTTAGTAATTTCCCTAAGGTTGAGAAAAATGCAGAGAATAAAAACAGGAACAAACGACGTATTTGGGTTAGACCATGGATTGCAAGGCGATAAGAAAGAGGAGTCAATAACATATTACTAGAAGAACTTGAAGATATGACTGGAAGATATAAATTCCTACAAAATGTACCACCGAATGGACGAAGTTACTTACTCCAGCCTGACTACAGGGATTGCTGTTGATCTCTTACATACACTCAGCGCTTGAAAACCGTTAGCGGCTATATGTTAGGGTGTATAAGCTATAGACGTTTCGTCTCAATTCATAATCATTTTTATTGTTTTTGTACCTTTTGTGAATTTTTGAACCTTTTTGTAGGTAAATATTATGTTTTGCATATTTGGCTATATTTTTAGTGTAATTGTTTGTTATTAAATATAATGTTCGTTCGCTGTAGGATTACGAAATAAATAAGCAATTACTACTAGTTATGATATTGATATTTTGAGTTACATTTGGGACAGCGTTCAGCGTAAGTTAGGGTGTGATTCTCATATCTGAAGCCTGTTTGTGTACAAAAGATTTCAACACAACAGGCGGATGGACGGGTCTAAGACACCCAAAAATGTCGATTGCCCGAAACGGGAACGCTTTTTTGGCTTCAATGAAATAGTTTGAACTATTCGATGTGTATAATCTGACTTTCTGTCAACAACTGAGATTTTTTTGAATATTTTTAGCGATTTGTTTATGAGACATCGAAAAGCAGCTATTAGGCTTACGTCTTGATATGGATCGTATTTTAAAAAACTCAATTGATTGAAAGGACATGGTTCCGTATTTATTTCGATGCAGTCAAATACCGAGTTCCGGTACAGATTTTATAAATTTAATTTTGTGGATTAAAACATATTATTTGACAATAATTCATGACTGTGTTAATAAAAATTGTGTGTATTAAAATTATACAAATTCATATCACGCGTATTTTTATTTTTAAATTGGTTATTATTCTTTCCCTTTTTCATGATAATACAGTGATAGTAAAGTAGGCTTATGAATCTATCTACTATCTCTTTTTATCGCTGAACGAATTCTAGAGATAGGGATAAGAGTTAAATTTTTCAATTATTACTTTAATTAACAAATATTCAACTTTGTCGAGCTCATGTTTTCCCACATCATTACGAATTTCTAAAACATAGTAAATAAATAAAATCATTGGTCCCTAAAACACTTCAAACATAAAAACAAGTTCTTTGAGTGTAAGTGACACGGTTTGATTTGTAAAATATTTTTATTTCTTATAACACGAAAGCCTGTCAGCCTTATTTATTTAAATAAATAAGAAATAATTCGTTTATTTGCAAAGAAAGTAGTACATTTAGAATTTAGATTGATTACTTATAAAAATCCGCACAATCAGCCATATAAAAATAGGTATGCAAATGTCATATTAATTTTCATAATGTCATAAGTTACGTTATTTATAATTGTTGTCAAACCTACCATAGGTTATTTATAATTGTTGTCAAACCTATGGTATAAATACTCGCCCAGGCCATAAAGGCACCTTACCTATTAAAAATTTAATCATATTTCGCTTGAAAGTATTACACGGCAGTGATCTATAACTTCTAGGAAGGTGATTAAATAGTTTTTGAATACATCGTGGTGCAACATTCAGGCACCCACAGCTGTGTTGGATCCCAGGCAAGTTTCTTTAAATGTTTTAAACAATTTTGGATACTTTTTTATAGTCATAAATGCTTCAAGGATATATAAACTTGTGTGTTTAAAGATTTTAAAGTCATTGCTCATATTGCAAATCGATCATTTATTATTATTACATAAAATCTCTCGGCCGCGTTTGTTTGTATGATGTAACCCACTATATAGTACTGAATTGAATTTACCGTTTTCATCAATAGTAAGAGAAAATTTTAGCTGTATAATTCAATTATGGCTTTATTATCTGAAAAATACTAACAAAATTGTGCGGAAAATATTGTATACCAATTCACTAGCAAATGGCTGAATTTTGTAGATTTAAGTCTGTTATAAACGCAGTGACTGATATGTGCCTGGCCCATTAATTTCTGGTATTGTTTAGTTTACTTAATCCACGATAAGTTTTAGGATATATGGAGTTGTCAATGACCTCGAAACAAGAGGTATTCAAAGTTGGATGCAGAAATAGATTGGATGGCGAATTATACTTGAAGAGGCAATGATTGCGACTAATATACACCATGAATTCTAATACATCCTAAAGATCCTAAGGATCAATCTGGAACTTTATGAACGTTCAACTTACGAACTTCATGAGAGATTTAATATTATTTGAATAGATAGTTTCATTGTGCGTAAAAAAATGCTGAGATAAAGGTTCCGGTCTTTTTTGTGATGAAACGAAGTATTAGGCCTATTGATTATTGAACCCCTCAGAATCTATAGATCTATAGATAATCTTTATATATATAATTCTTCAGTGAGTGTGTATGTCACTGGACTTCTCTCAAACGACTGGACCGATTTTGATGAATTTTTTTGTGTGTGTTCAAGGGGATCTGGGAATGGTTTAGATTCATAAATCAGCCTGGCAGATGGCGCTGCAGTCGGTACTTCATACTTTGTTAAATATCCTAATCGCTTGAAATAGGTATAATGCAAGACAAAGTCTGTGGGGTCCGCTAGTATTATTATAATAATACAAGCTGACCCGGCAAACGTTTGTCTAGGAAACATTTTTTTTGTTTAATAAAAATAACTATCTCCAATAATAAAAAATAAGGGGTTGATCTTAGAGGGGAGAAAATTAAGGGTTGTATGTATTTTTGTAAGCTGTATCATAAAAAAAAATTATCCAAAAAATAAAAACAATTATTATGGTGTGGACACCCCTCATCACTTAGGGGTTTGAAAGATAGATAGTAACCGATTCTCAGACTTACTGAATATGCACAAAAAATTTCATACGAATCGGTTGAGCCGTTTCGGAGGAGTATGGGAACGAACATTGTGACACGAGAATTTTATATATTAGATATAAATAAACTTTTTTCACAGAAACCACCAAAACGATGATTATCATTGATAGGTCTTAAAATCCAATTAACTACAGATAACATCTTTTTGTTTTAATATTATCAGTGATTAAATAGAGAATGCACTAATGACACTTGTACAATGGATAAAGATATATAAAACCACACCCTGTTAAAATACATGCAATGGTAATTATGACACCATTGTTCACGAAGAAAATTGCCAAAACGAACAATCGTTTTATTGCAAATTTTAAATTGCCCTGCGATTCTGTAACTCACTTTTCGAATTCACACATCGGTTTTTGAATGATTTGGCATTCTACAAAGGTGGGAGCTTGTAGTTTATTGTTTATCAGAATGCCAAATCATAAAAAGACTGCTTCACAACTGATTTGAGAGCGACCGCCAATGCGAAAACCGCTGTGTAAGTTCGAAAAGTGAGTTACAGAATCGCAGGGCAGACGTTTCAAATTTACATTGCTTATATACTCTGTGTAATTAGTAATATTTTCCATTATTACTATGTATTAATTAATAAGAATGACTTTATATCCTATAACCCCTAGATGGGGCAGAGGGCGTCCACAGTGAGTCTCCATCGAGTTGAGCCTCTTATTTCACCTCGCTCCAAGTCTTTCCAGCTCTCCGCTTTCGCTCCAAGTTCATGCGTCGGGTTGTCTCTCTCCCTAAAATATGGCCAGGGGGCCGATGGCTGACCATGTGTCATGCTCGTGAACGGGCGCTGCTTGTGGTACTTGAATTCGTGTATGCAGTGATGTTGCTTATTTCGGCTATGTGTTTGCGTGTTGTTCCCACGAGAATTTAAGTGCGTGCTCCTATTTCACCATGCCTCCTTCTGATAGAGGACAAGTTTTTTTTAAAACTTATGTTATTATTATTAATTACTTGATATGTCATGTGGAACATGGTGTAAGGGTTCCTGCTCCTTAAAGCTCCTTAAAAACGTTGGCGAGCGAAAAAAAATGGCGATTAAAAAGAGTGGAGAGTTTATTGCCAGTTCTTCTCTTCCGTTCTACGCCCTTGATTTGAGAACTGTCTGTTAATGTAAAATTAGAAACATTAATATGTATTTCTTTACTAACGAGTCATAAGTGTACATTATGTTACCTACATGATTAAATGATTTTTTTACTGTACTTTTTTGTTTGCCTGGGTGGCCACGCCTCCGCTTTCCTTGCGGGTTCCAATCAAGCGCCTGTTTGGGAAATGTATAAGAATAGAACATATCTTTATATAGGCCGTACATTTTTGGAAATACCAAAAATTTACTATTCTTCGTGGCGGAACATGTGAGGATTGAAATCTGACGCCGAGTTCTTAAAACATCTTAACATTCGCTTTTATTAAGTTCCGGTAAGATATATAACATTCATTATCCTCTTGTAACACAATTTATTGATACGTAAACTGCGTAAAACACTATCATATTTGCATTTCAATAAACAAGCAACGACAGCCGCCGCCCAATCACTATTTTCTTTGTCGGAGATAAAAAAGCATATGACCTAGGTATCTTAGGCTATCAATATTTGCATAACATTGCTCTTTAACTACGGATTTCGATAGTAGCTGTTGAGTTTTTAATTATATTACAATTGCAAGATTGCTATATGTTGTATAAGTGAGATTGGCACATGAATTGAATGAAGAGATTACACAGTTTTTAAATGACTTAGCAACAAAATAACGGTCCACGCGGGAATGTTCGATTTGACAGGTATTCAATTACCATGGCTGTGATCGCGTGGAACATTTAGTTAACAGCATAAATATTTAATATGGTATATGTGCTAGCAGGATGCTATCAAAAGGGTGCAGATGGTGTCGATAATTTGTAACGCTTATGAAAGACTGAGTGAGCAGAGATTCTTATATATTGGTTTAAATAGTACCTACACCACTTGAATAGTATTTTAAGTAGTTCAAGATGAGTCACGTCATTCATTCATATTAATATAGAGAGATAAAAGCTCTCCTGGACCACCGAATTATCAATTTCTTTGAGATTTTTTTTGTTTTGGCTTAGAGTGCGGATCTCTCTACAAGAACAGAAGTATGGAAACATAAATAAAGGTATGTACACTAATGTTTATCCGTTCTTCATTATCAAATTGCAATTTTGGGCCAGAAATTTGTTATAAATAAATAATGTATTCGGATATTCAAAACAATTATATATACAAGTTCCCGGTAGAAATAATTTGGTATAAAATAAAAACGGTCTTTAATTTAATTAAAAGATTAATAATGTAATGAGAGATTAATTGACACTTCCAAGCAAAATACCTTCTCATGAATAATTAATAAGAAACCAGGTATCTTTATACAAGTTAAAAATGTTCGACCTCCATATGATTTGCAAGCATGTGGGTCGCATAAATATTTTCTTGGATATAAGTAAGCATACAACATGGTATGTGTGTATGTAAAACACACAATCATGTCGTAAAAGGTGACCCTAAATTTACAAGAACGCATAACCAATGAAAAAAAGTTTACACCCGAAAGAAAACACGAATATAAGAAATTCTTTAGGAAGAACAAGATTATATTAAAAAAAATTTAAACATTAACTAACTACTGTAGGCACTAACATATTAGTAATAAGAATAGAACTTTGATCAGTTCACGGACAGTAAAAAAAGTCCGATAACCTATCTCGTTATTCGTTAACTAAAGTATATCATGTAATGTTTATTTCACTTTAGTTTTTTGCTTAAAAGCGGTAAACGGCCAGATGCACTGATTCTTTAGATTTATTACCGATTTTTTATTGATTTCATGTGAGAAAAGAAGTGAAGTTAGATGAATTTAGGCCGAATCCTTGTGAATTTGTCGAAAATAAGTTTACTGTATAAATGCAAACTATTTTTTTGTTTTTTTCTATATAATAGAGCACAAGCAGATGCAAAAGGAACAGGGTTGGGTACTGGATATAGCCTTGTGGGCGTTCCGTCTATGACGATCTTGATGCTTCGATCAGCGAGAAAGCTGGAAGTCTAATTGCATAATTTCTCGAAGAGCCCATAGGCTGGGCTCCGAAAGAAGTGCTCTTTGTCATACCTGATCGAAGGCTTTCGCTATGTCCAAATTAACCGCTAGCGCCCCCCCTTGAACTCAATTGCCTAGGCCCACCTATGTGTAAGGTAAATGAGAAGTTCACCACCTGTATGGGTTAATTTTTGACTCATTAATTCTGCTAACATTATTAAGAATGCTAAATTCAATAAGTGTATGTCACATTGGGTTTAATCATTATAAATCCTGGCGTTGATTTCGGGGAAAACAAATACATATGAAGATTTAGTTTCAATAGAACTAACGCTCTTACCTTCTTGCCTCTTAAATCAAGCTCAATAAAACAAATGAGGAAATATGGAAGTGTGAACGGGACATCCTCAACGATAACATAAGTTAACAATGAAATATCTTTTGGAATTATTTAATCGCTTCATAGTTATATAATAATTGTTAAAATGGATTTGAAACACTTTTAAAAAGGCGATAAGCAGAAATTTTATAAATTTGTGGGAGTCCCCGATGTACCAGCACATTATCTGTATGAACACTTACACTATATATGTATTATTGTGATCTAATTAAAATGGATATCTATTGGCTTATCTACAACAGAATATCAGACATTTCTTGGAAAAAATGACTTATTTTTATATATTGTAAGAAAAATTGGTGACATTATTTTACACTTAGAATTTAATCAAAACTGATAATATGAGTCATTTCAGATATTTGAGTTGCAGTATTTTGGTATGAAGGTCACTTTATAAATGTAATTGAAATATCAGATATCATAAGTAAAAATTAAAATCAAGAAAACAGTTGAGCTATTAGCAGAGAAACAAATTGGCTTCAAAACAATCTGGTCGGCCTTAATATTAGCAAAACCTAACCTAACCTAATCATAGTAAAGTTTTATCCAATCGTCGAGCTGATACGGGTGGGATTTAGTATTCTTCCTCAACGTCCAATGATAAATCTCAGCTGCATTTATTAATCAGAACCACTCCACTGAACACTCGCCGTTGTGAATGCGGTAGAAGATGCAGAGTGAATCCACAGTCCACATCTCTACGCAATGCCAAAGATTCGAACCGCTTTTCGTTGAATCGGTCAAGTGGAAGGAGCTGGTAGACCCAAGAAGACACAAATTTGCTCGTTTTCCGCTAAAAACACCCTTTGTCGCTACTATTCTTTCTGAAGACACTCTTCTTAAAGCCACAGCCAGCATCGGAATACTTGGCGTTGATATATCGAACGATATTCAGTTTCACGGTCATTTGGAGTGCAAGGCTAAATTAGCCTCCAAAAAGCTTGGTGTGCTCAGCAAGGCAAGACGGTACTTCACTCCGGGTCAACGCTTGCTGTACATGGAGTACTGTTCTCACTTCTGGGCGAAAGCTCCTCATTTTTAACGAACAGCTGTTCGAATCATCGTCGACCAATTCCTCCCCGAGTGGCATGATCCCTTGGCGTTGCGTAGAGATGTTCCACATTCAACATGGAGAGTGTTCAGAGGAGTTGTTCGGATACCTGCAGTTTCATCATCGGACCTCGAGACAGAATACGAAATTCCACCTGTATGTCGATGCCGTTCTACAACTGACCGTTTCTTAAGGCAGTTCTTGCGGAGCACCACCACTATGTGAAACCAGCTGCCCACTGAAGTATTTCCGAACCAATTCGACTTAGGGTCCTCCAAGAAAAGAGCGTATCAATTCTTAAAATGACAGCAACGCACGCACGAACTTTCTGGCATTGAGAGTGACCATATCACTTAACATCAGATGAGCCTTCTGCCCATTTTTATAAAAAAAAATATGTAATCTGCATGGTAGTCGAGTCATAAATTTAATAACGCTTTTAATCTAAAAAGATTAGCACAGTACGTGATAGATTTAGCGTGATATCCTATCGTATATCCATCTTAATTATTGATAAAAAAAGTATTATAAATGGATCTTGTATAGACTATTGGATTTATTAAGTGAAGGGTAGGGCCTCATGCCACCCAATTAGCTCAAAATGTTAATATTATTTTTATCGGTGTGTTTGGGCTTAACCAGTGCGCAAATTCTTCAAGATGGCCAATGTGATAGCATAGCTTTACAAAATAATTTTGAATTAGACAAAGTAAGTGATTATCACAATTAATACTTTAATCTCTGATTAGTGTGTACAGTATCCGAAGAAATATTTTTAATAAATTCGTATAAGATATGAGGCTTTAAGTCAAATTACCGTGAAACCTATTTTTTTCGTTCAGGAATCAAACTAAAGAAACCGTTGAATGAACCTAAACGTGACCTAAATTACTATCAGTAGTCATTAAATTGTGTATTGGGTTATCCGTGGGAGTAAATTTATCACAAATTAATTGATTAAAGTAAAAAAGATCTAGTCCTGCCCGGAATGGCAACTTAATTTTTTACTTAAAACCGGAAAACGATAAAGATACTAAAACAAAATTGGTTACTAATTATATGGACATGTCGCAGCCAACTAGCTTAATAAGCCGTTTAATTAACAGCCTAGCCTTTTAACTAAACAGCGCCGTTTAACTAGCGGCCTGAACGATATTCAGCCGTAGCGTTGTAACAATATGTAATTAAGTGGCTGGCTAATGCTTAGGCGAGAATGTAAGTCCGTACTCCTATTTCACCATGCCTCCTGCTGATAGAGGAGAAATCATTGTTTTTAATTTATTTTATTGTTATTCATAAACTAATAATTACTTAAGATGTCATGGTGTAATCGTTGCAGCTCCTTACAAACATCGTGTAAAACAAAAACTTGGCGATTACAACGAGTGGTGTAGAGTTTATTGCCAGTTATTCTCTTCCGTTCTACGCCCTTGATTTGAGAACTGGCAGTAAACGTAAAATTTGAAGCATTTAATATGTATTTCTTTTTGACGTTCATAAGTGTACATTGTGTTACCTATATGAATAAATGATTTTGATTGATTGCCATTCGTACGATAGAGTGACCATGTGGCAGAAATAAAAAATATGAAATATCCGAGATAAAATATATTTGTTTAAACATGTTCACATTATTATTGTAACTACACTCTTCCATTATACTTGTTGATTTTTATTAAACTTTGTAAAAACACCATCAAATTTGTTGCGTGCCGACGCCATATTGACAGTTTGAAGAGTTTCGTTTTGAGTTTGAGAGTGGCAGAAAGTGGAACTACACTTATATTAACAGTCAATAGGCTAGGAAATTAATGAAACGTCATCGATCCATGTTATTTGCCTAGCTGTTTGATCAACCGGCTGAATATCTTTCAGGTCGCTAATTAAACGGCTCTGTTTAGTTAAGAGGCTAGGCTGTTAATTGAACGGCTTATTAAGCTAGTTGGCTGCGACATACAGATAACTCCAGACACACACATTTAGCATGTTTATAAAATTAATGAGGTTTAGCAATCCTGAAAACTGAAAATAAGAAATGATGAAATAATGATAACATTTGATTGATTGAAAACGTTTCTCATATTTCTCGTTTTAGGTTTAGAACTCAGGTGCAAGTTTAGATAATTATCATAGTTCACATAATGTAGAATTATATTTTATTGCTAGTTGACTGGCTTGAAGGAATGATAGGTACATTTCCTTGTCTATCCTAAGATTTTACTATTACGTATATAGATTAGTCATGTACACAATACACATGTCTTACATACAAAAAAAATCTTTGATTGTAAATCATTTTCGACTCCACTTGACGACACAATCTCACCAGTTTGATTACGAACACCTGCACAGAATATTTATATATATACCAGCTGTTTATTTGCTGTATAGATAAATAACCTAGGTACCGACTGTAGCGCCGTCTGTCGGGCTGATTTGTGTCTACACCATCTAGGGCGCCACCCAAACGCTTACAGTGACATACACACGAAGAGTAGAATTATAAATATAAAGATAAATATTTTAAAGGACCTAATATCATCTTTGTATCTTCCACTCTCGTTCCCCGGAATTAAATCCTACATGGGCATCGTCCACTATGTCTCAGAGGGTGTAATTAACCACAGCTACTATTGAATAGTGGTTATTGTTTGAATTTGTACTAATAATAAAACACATTCTAAATAGCTAAATTAAAGTTTGTGTGTGTTTTGTTTTAGTTTACAGGGACATGGCATGGCCTGCGTGGCAACAGTATTTTACAAAATGGTGATTGTTCCTACATAAACTTTACACCGATCAGTTCTGGTAACTACCAGTACACAGTTGAAGTTGGCTATGTCGAAGCAAGCACCCGAAAAGAAATCCGTGGTACAGCAGTGGCTTCGGCAGCCAGTTTTAACCTAACTCTTGAGGGTAAAAGTAAGTATTTATTTTGCTTATATGTTATCCTACTAATATTATAAAAGCGATAGTTTGTTGTATGGATGGATGTTTGTTACTTTTTCACGTAAAAGCTACTGAATGGATTTTAATAAAACTTTACAATAAAATAGCTTATACATCAGAATAACACATAGGGTACAATTTATAAAGTTATTGTGCGGAACGTCCAAAATATCAAGTAAGTAGGAAAATCTACTATCTGCGAGCTGCCTTGCGATTCTGCACTACAAACTACAACTATCTGTGAAACAATAAACTACAAGCTCCCTCCTTATCAGAATGCCAAATCGTAAAATGACTGCTGCTACACGACTGATTTGAGCGCGACCGCCGCTGCGAAAACCGCTGTGAGAGTTCGAAAAGTGAGTTACAGAATCGCAAGGCTATTCTGGCGTGCGCTGCCAAAATCGCTAGAGTTACACATAATTATGTAATGTGATAGAAATGTTTATCTTAAATAGGTCTACAAAACAACCTACCACAGGATATATCTGTCTTATGTGTAAGCCATTATAGCCAAAATAACAATTTAAATAACCGTAATAAAAATTGATAATTTACTTCTAATGCACATTTGGACAAAAATTTTAATACTGCCCAGGCGCAGTCGCGGGCACCAGGATACATAATCAAGAATTATGTAGTTGGCCAGATCATTATGTTCATTGCCTTAGTTCATTCGAGAATATAATAATCTCTCGTACAATATTAATCTTATGATATTTTTTAGGTACTGACTTCAATGTTTTAAATACTGACTACGATAACTATGCACTAGTGTATAGCTGTGAAAATGTGGGAGAGGAACAAAGAAACGGTGAGTAAATTATGAGCAAATAAAATAGTACGATAGCAGGCCCAATTTACTATAATTAATTTAGCTATTAACTTATTACTAATACAAAAGTAAGATATTAGATAAAATGAAATATCAGTTCAAATACCCATGTGTCTACACTTTATAAAATAAAATGATTTATTATCAAGATTTTTCTGTAAGAACTGTGTTAATTGAGTGTACTAAAAATTATCGGTTTAAATTAAAGACCCTAGACTGAGGGATTTACCGCCTTTATTTGAAGTTATACTTCTTTTGGCGCGTTAGGGAAATATGATGAGAGTAAATTTTTACGAAGCGCGCGCACACCGCCACAAAAAATCGACACCCTTAATATATTTTGTTCGAACGTCGGTAAAACAGTCTGCGCTGCTAATTGGCGCTTGCTCTGTTTTATCGACAAGTTGCATTGTCTATCATGGCGTAGTGTATTTCAGAGTCGTGTATATTTAAACCAAAATAATGATTTATATACGAACAACCCGTTTCAATGTGAAAAAATCATAGTGTTTAATGAAAAATATCATGATTAGTACATGTAATATCGTTTCTATTGGAGGTGACCATTAAAATGGACAAGAAAAATGCAATTCGAAGAGGGAAAGGTTCCTCTAAAGTGCTCAAAGAAAATTATTACGTCAAAGAAGTGTGTCTACATGACTACACACACTTTTTTTTACTCACCACAACATCAGTAACACAAGCATTTATAGCAATCCAAATATTTTAGTTTACATCTGGGAGCTTGCAAGGGACACATCGGTTTCCGATGATTTTTTTACGACTCTTGTGGAACAAACCATTGCTTCTAATTTTGGATTAACGCCAACGGATCTATCCGTCACCACTCATTCCGAAGCTGTTTGTAATGTCGGAACACTCAATGAGGCAGTCATCTTACCTGGAACGTGTGATCAGAATGTTCCATTTATGAGAACCCTTAATTTATCCCGTGTAAGTTAATGTTTATTATTCAACGGTACGCTAATCAGCAAACTCGTGCAGAAGAAATGCCATCTCTTAGGGCTGAATTATATTTTATACGTATACAAATCATATAATAATTTTAAAATACCTTCATTTTTCATTATGTTTATTTAGTCTACCTACATGCTATAATTATTATTCTACTTGCAATGCTTTCTAATGTAAAATATCTCCAACTTCAATCCTGATATTTTTGCCCCTTTACAAATATCTTTATACAAAAAAAATTACGGAGGACCTCGTTGAAACTTTATATTTTTTACAGTTTTCTGGCGAATGGCGTCTAATTGCATCATACTATAACGAAAGGCAATCCGGCGAATGTAACCACGCTATTTATACAGTTCAAAATACTCGTCTAGCCATAGAGAATAGACACGTTTTGAACCGAGAATTACTTACCACCTCTGGAACAGCTGTGTTCGCATCAAATGAAGAAAATGGAAAACTACGAGTTACTATTGGTTCTAGTAAGTTTCTAAAATCTATTTAATTTTCCTACTAAATATAGCAATTTATTGTATGCTTTAATTAAAATCAGTAAGTAACAGAACCCCAGAACTTATTGGACTTAAAAATCGTTCAATTCGATGCTTCGTATAGACCAGATAATTTTAAACTTTTCACGTACAGAGATATCTTGCAAATAGCATTGTATATGTTACAGTTAAAACCGGTTTTTAGATAGAACGCGTTATTCCTAGTTAGAACGCGTTTTTACTAAACGCCTTTGTTAAAACTAGAATTAACTAATGCTCACAATTGAATATCAGTTAAAACTAGTTATTACTAGACAAAACGCGTTTTTTCGAAGTTAGTCAGTTAAAACTGTTCCGACCAAGGCATTTTTGCATGAAAAAGACGTTCCGAATACAAATTTACCTTTGAGAACTGTTGCTAAGGGAGCATCCATAGGAACAGGCCAGGGATTTATGCGCTGCGTATGTAAGAAAGGATGTATGTCAAAAAGGTGTCTCTGCAAGAAAAATGGCTACCTTTGTAATTCAAAATGCCACGATAGTTTGTCTTGCAATAACAAGTACATCGTCATCTTTTTTAATTTTAAGGTTGTTTGATTATTTTTTTATTGTATGTTTACCAATATCCCTTAAAAATATTATTATAATGTTCCTTTTTTAAATTTTATGGTTGTATTCTGTTGATTTGTTTGATTATTTTATTTACTTTTAATTAATGTTGTCACCTTGGCAACTACTTTATGCTGATGTTCCCTAAAATGTTCCTTTTTTACTAGGTACGGTATTATGTTTCTATACCCTATATCTTTTTAATAAATATTTTTAAAACTTTATCTTGCTTTCAATCCCAAAATTCAAATTAGTTTCTCTAGTGCTAGTTGTAACTAAAGCTCGGAGTGACAACTAGTTTTATCAGAAAATGAATTATATCAGTGGTAAATTCTAGTTCTCACTTGTTATTTCTAGTTTTGACAAAGGCATTTAGTAAAAACTATTTTTAACTAGGGAAAACGAGTTTTAACTAAAAACTAGTGTTAACTGTAACATATATATTTGTGGCTTCGTTGATGACCTTCACGGTGTATAATGAGGGTAAGAGTTCGATCGGTAATACTTACCTTTTTTGTAAGCTTCCTAACACGATACCCCAAAAAATTTCTTTTGCAATAATTGCCTCATTATTAATGAGGCATCATAATCTCTGGCAGAATGACCTGCCCTGCGATTCTGTAACTCACTTTTCGAACTCACACAGCGGTTTTCGCATCGGCGGTTGCTCTGAAATCAGTCGTGAAGCAGTCATTTTATGATTTGGCATTCTGAAAAGGTGGGAGCTTGTAGTTTATTGTTTATCAGAATGCCAAATCATAAAATGACTGCTTCACGACTGATTTGAGAGCAACCGCCGAGTTACAGAATCGCAGGACAGCGCTGTGGAACATTTTGCTCCTCAGCATAATGCTGAGCCAGGGCCATTTACAACCACAGTACACACACATTGAACACTGGAAGCGAACCAAATGGCAAAAGGGAATTTTTTAATTTTAATTTTTAATTTTTATTGTTTTTGATGTCATTTTATTTTATTTTTTCTTTAATTATTGTTATTTTGTGTGTTTATGTGTGTGTTTTCGTTTGTAATAAATGTTATGTCTATGTCTATTAAAACATATTTAATGAATACTGTCTTCTTCTAGATACACGTGACTATTGGATTCTTACCACTGATTATGAATCATATGCGCTTGCTTACAGCTGTGAAAACTTAGCTAATAACCAGCAAAGAAGTAAGTACCTAGTTCGTTTATCCAAAGTCTAAGTCCATTTATTTCACTGAATATAGTACAAAAAAATCTATAGAAAGAGCCGATAATTTTCGAGATCATGGCAGAAAAGTTTACTAATTAGTTTTTCTTTGTCTAAGAAGAATCTGGTTATATATTAATAAATTCATATTTTATTTTATTATTAGATTTATGTGTCTATAGTTACTACCAAAGTGTAAATAAAATTTATTCATATTGGTAACACAATGTTTACTTCGAAAAAGAAATATACATTAAATGCTTCTAACTTAACATTTACTGCCAGTTCTCAAATCAAGGACGTAGAACGGAAGAGAAGAACTGGCAATAAACTCTGTTACTGATTTCGTAAAGTTTAGCAAAATCTTTTTCGGCAAAAACGGGACTCTTATGCATGTGCTATTTCACTTGTACGAAAAAGGAAAACATCGTGAGGAAACCAGCAGTAGATCCACGTGTATCAGGCACAGAATGATCACCTTGCCTATGTTTTTTTAAACGTTTCCAGATTATTCCCCGACTATGTAGTCGTCGGAGGTGTTAAAAAGCTTAGATAAATGTATTGGTAACCCGAATGTTTCCTTTCTATTACTATATGACTACTCTACTACTACCTATTTCTTTTGACAACCCCCTGCATGACCCTTACAGCAAATCCCAAAAAGATGCCCCTCAACCTAACATTGAGCATTATTCTCTTCAAACTCGTCTCCGTTAACTTCATGCCCATAGCTTGCTCAGCGTTATACCTGTCGTATCCATACATGGGACAGTCGGTCAGAACATGCAACACTTTCTTGCAATGCAACTTCAGCTGCATCGCCACAAGGACAGGCAGCACTTTGTCTAACCCTGAACCTGTAAAGATACGACAAGAAGCCACCGTGACCTGTCAACATCTGAGTAATCAATCCCGTTGGTTTCATTTGTTTAATTATCGAAAAGGCCGAAGCAACATTTGGAAGGAATAACTTGGTTATTGCAGCTGTTTCGCCGTCTCGATATCTGTGATTCCATTTTTCCATCGTGTTTCCACGTAGACAGTTCTTCAAATGCGATATGGGAAATCTATTGTACACGGGCGCCTCTTCTTCACCTTGCCTATTAAGAGAAATCACGAAACAGATACAGAAATCTAAGGGCTAGACCAAAAAGCACTACTATTTTGATTATTTCAGTTACGACTAAATGAAATGATTGTCATTTCTATTGTTTGTTTATTAATAGTTTGGTTTCAGTTAACAGTTGGAAATTGAGTCGCACAAATACGTTATCTGAAGGAGCAGTTAACGATATTAATTCCATTGTAAACCAAGTCGCTGCGTTAGACAACAGCCGATACATAGGCACTGATCAATCTGACAGAGCGTGCTTCTATTATCCTGCCTTATCATCAAATGAGCCAGTAATTCTTTCTGGGCAATGTAACCAGACAATTCCGGGCGTTGGAAACTTTAACTTAACAAGAGTGAGTTAAACATAAATATTTGCTATATTATACCACTGCTGGTTGTTATGATACAATTTTTCACGAGATTCTTTAATTATGTGGTAATTACTTTTGAAATGATTTCAAGAAAGGCAATAATTAATATTACCAAAATACAGTTTGAAGGTGAATGGCGGCTTTTATCATCTTATTACAATGCGCGTCAATCTGGACAGTGTAATAGGGCAACATACACTGACAGAGGAACTACCATGGGTATTGTCAATAGCCACATTACAGACAGACTCCGAAGTATAAGTACTGGAATAGCATCAACTACAGCTGATAGTGGCAAACTTGTAGTGAACGTTGGCACAAGTAAGTTATCATTAATTTTGTTTTCTAAAATATAAATACAAAAGCGGAGTTATTTTCATGTGTGCATTCATACCAAGATTAACACTCTGTTGTCTGGTTAAGGAAGGAAAGAGAGAAAATCGGTCTTTGATCCATAAAATCGATGACGTGTTCCAAACACAATAATATAGCTAAGCTACTCTTAAATAAACTGATTCATGAATAAGGTGCATGAGGCACATTTAAGGGAGAAACAGTATCAAATTGACCCTAAATTATTAATAGTACAGTAGAACCTCGTTAAGCCGAACCTCGATAAGTCAAAAACCTCCAAATCTCAAAAAAATGTTTTGTTCCCTTCCCTTAAAACACCAAAACCTCCATTACTTGAAATCTTGACCCTCTGTTAATCGAAATAATCACCGAGTCCCTCCAAGCCACTTTGGTACATATTTTCACTCTATAACTCGAAAAATTAAATTTGACCTCTGTATCTCGAACATTGGAACGTTTTATTTTACAACCTTTACAACTTGATCATTTGGAATTTATTATCTCTATTGTTCGAACAAAAATAAGTTACCGACTTTAAGAACTTGCCCACAATGTGAGTACACTATTGTTTCTTAGAAAAATTTTATGAGTATACAATAATAAATTTATGACTCATGGACACACGTGTTTGCTTGCTTTGTGTCAGGTGTTCAATTTTGATTCCCTTTGAAATTTAGCTTAATTTATAAGAATAAACCCCTTTATGTCGAATCAAAATCCGCCTAAGCCGAAATCCTCCATAAGTTGAAAACTCTATAACTCGAATTTTTTGGCGTCTCCCTTGATGTTCGACTAATAGAGGTTCTACTGTATAACCATTAAGTACTTACGAAAGCTATTTACTATTTAATACATAAATTGTTTTTAAGAGAGTCATTTATTTGGTATATTGTCTGATAAAAAAATTTAAATTCTTTTTCAGATCCATCAGCACTATTCTGGATACTAGCCACTGACTACGACAATTACGCGTTAGCATACAGCTGTGAAAATCTACCCAATAATCAGCAAAGAGGTACGTTCAATTAACGAAAGTTATCAATTTTATTTGATTATTTATAACATTAGGTTTCGTGGATCAAATCTTTAATCTATGTCTATATATAACTTTGTGTAACAAGATTTTATACTTATAAATAATCTATTAATATAATCTTAAGAAGTTATCCTAATGAGTGCTGACTACTGACTCTATTTGTCACGTGACAAAACGTGAGCAAATGTCACCATACAAATTCGTTAAGCGTCTGTCGAAAAGTTATTTTATCCTGAGCAAGCACAAATCTACACTCATACATTAATTGAAACTATTTCTGTTTTAGTTTCCAGCTGGAAGCTCAGTCGTAGCAACACCTTCAGCGTACAAGCTAATGATTTTATGAATAATGTTATTAATCGTGTCGATGTATTGAACAATCGTTACTATAATGAAGTTGATCAGTCTGATGAGGCATGCTTCCATTATCCAACATTATCCAAAGATGAACCAGTAATTTTGAAGGGACGATGTGACCTTAATGTCACAGTTATGCCATCCTTGAATTTGACATTAGTAAGTTTAGAATAATAATAGTTACATAAATGTTGTTTCTTATGTGCCATCCTTGAATATGACATTAGTAAGTTAAGAATAATAATAGTGACATAAATGTTGTTTCTAATATGCCATCCTTGAATATGACATGAATATGTTAAGAATAATAATAGTGACATTAATGTTATTTCTAATATGCCATTCTTGAATATGACATGAATATGTTAAGAATAATAATAGTGACATTGCCATCTGCAATCCTAAGCGGATTCGGATGCGGCTCAAGTATAAATGGAACAAATCTTTAATACAATTTTCAAATAAAATACGGAAGACTTTCTGAGATTAATGATACCATAGATTAGAATATCAAAATTAGTATCATTGTAAGAGTACCTTTCTTTGATTAGGGGATTAGATATGTAGAAACTATAACCGCAAACCTAATGACTTTTTAAAATTTACAGTTTTCGGGAGAATGGCGTCTCATTTCCTCATACTACAATGAACGTCAATCTGGAGAATGCAACCATGCTATTTACAGCGTTCAAGAGACTGGTCTTACTTTACAAAATAGACACGTTTTAAACCGACAGTTACTTACTACCTCTGGAACAATTAGTTTCGCTTCAACTGATAATAATGGAA
This sequence comes from Pieris melete, assembly GCA_963693345.1. Taxonomy (NCBI): domain Eukaryota; kingdom Metazoa; phylum Arthropoda; class Insecta; order Lepidoptera; family Pieridae; genus Pieris; species Pieris melete. The sequence goes on from CAVNZK010000003.1 coordinate 2,123,403, forward strand.
AGCTACGGGCCACCGTCGGTTCTAGTAAGTAGTAACTTCTTGAATACCATAACCTAATAAAACATGAATAAAATGAAACAATCGTGAAATATTATCCAAAGCAGATTCCATTTGTAACATTTGAAGAACAAAACGTCGACAACACCATTAATTTATCTATCATCATCACCTTTCAAAGTAATTTACGATTTTTATACATTTGACCTAATTATATTTTTTAATTCGATAGATACACGTGATTATTGGATTTTGAAAACTGACTACGACAGCTACGCGTTAGCCTATAGCTGTGAAAACTTGGAGAACAATCAACAGAGAAGTATGTAACACCTGCTAGGAACCGCCACTGAGTACACATGTGTCATACTTTTTTTGCAAGATCAGTATTCAAAAAAAAAACTTTAAAGAAATTAAATAAGTTATTTTATAAGTTCGGTAGCGGTCACTACTCTTTATATAGATCAAGTGTATTTCTTATTTCTAAAGGATTTGTAATTTCAACTTTTTGAATTCTAGTTTTCAGTTGGAAACTAAGTCGGACTAATACATTAACAGCAGAGGCTAATGCAAATATTAATGCAATAATTAACACAGTGGATGCTTTGCATGAACCATACTATACAAACGCAGACCAATCTGACAACGCCTGTTTCTATTATCCCGACATTCAGGTCAACGAACCAGTAATATTCGACGGACGGTGTGACCATAACATTCTTGTTACCAAAAACTTTAGTTTAGAGAGAGTAAGTTTTTACTTCGTTATTTAATTAACAGTGTCAATCATCAAAATTGAAAAAAATAAAATTAAAAAAGACCGAACTTGGACGATTTTTTGGAGGTTTTTTTTTCAGTCGTTAACTTATCGAGAATTAGAAATCACCGCCGATCTTGGCCATTTTTAATATAATTTCATTAAAAATTATCTACCATTTGATATTGTAGCACGATACTAATCAAAACTCATGAAATTTTTCACAGTTTAGAAAGTAGTCCATATATTATATTGTGTCCGCAATTATAGTAATTGTGTTAAAGGTTTCACCACGTCAGGTTATCAAAATATGTATATAAAGATGCTTTAATGTAGGTACTAACGTAGCGTTATACTACCGTTTTATTCATGAACCGTTTTAACTATAGTACTTGTAGTACTATAGTATAGACTGAAAGATATGAAAAAGTACTAATAAGACTAATTTAGTACCTATTTTCGAATGACGTAAGTTACTAATAATTTGATATCTAATTATCAATTTCTATGAAATGTGTTCTTCAAAAATATTCGAATTGATCGACGGTATTATATAGTGTCAAAATAATATACTAATAATTAATATATAACTAATAGAAATGATCTTTTCAGTTTTCTGGAGAATGGCGCTTAATTTCAACATATTACAACGAACGTCAAAGTGGAGTTTGTAATAGAGCAAACTACGCTGCGCAAGAAAATACATTTAATATTATAAATAGTCATGTTGTTGGAGATAGATTATTAACTGTAGCTGGAACGGGTAGATTCGCTTCCGAAATAGTTAGGGATGCAAAGTTGTTGGTAACAGTTGGAACCAGTAAGTTTTCCAGAAACACAATAAAGAATTCGACTTTTAAAGACCTTTATTTAACAACATTTCAACTTTCAGGATCAAGTGACTTCTGGATCCTTGAGACCGACTATGATTCTTATGCGCTAGCATATAGTTGTCAGAATTTAATCAACAATCAATACAGAGGTAAGTGTGAAATTGATAGTTATGGCATTACGTGGACATGTTATGATGCCTGTTTATATTTTAGTGAACAGTTGGAAATTGAGCCGCACAAATTCATTGAGCGCAGAAGCAATCGAAAATATTAACAGAGTTTATGATCGCGTACCTACATTGAACGATCGCTACTTCTCTAATGTTGATCAATCTGTTTCTGCTTGCTCCTACATGCCTGAAGTAGATGAATCGAAACCTGTCGTCTTTAAAGGACAATGTGACCAAACTATACAAGTTATTAGGGACTTTGATGCAACTAGGGTGAGTGTGTGGTTATTCCAAAGAGTTAACAGTCATAAAAGATGAATAAAAATTCAATAACTATTGAGAAGATTTTGATGTACACTGATTTTGAGATTTACTTAAATTTTTACAGTATATGGGACAATGGTATGACATTGAGTCATATCCTTCAACTTTCCAATACGGGACTTGTAACTCGGCTTTCTATTCGCGTCGGGGTAACTTTGTGGACGTTGTAAACACCCAAGTCGTCAACCAAACCATAGCAGTTAGACAGGCCGTTGGAAGATTTGTTGAAAATGAACAGACTTCTAAACTCAGTTTGAACTTTGGATCAACTCCCAGGGACTATTGGGTATTAACTACTGACTACAGCACATTCGCTCTTGTCTACAGCTGTTTAAATATTGATGGACAAAACATGCAAGGTAAAACATAGATAATACAATGATGCACTACATACAATCCTATAATAAAAAAGTGTGTGAAAAGAGATAATATATCTTCTCATAATTGGTTGGACATTTCATAGAAGTTAAAATTCAATAATTTCCTAACAGTTGGTGCTTGGAAATTAAGTAAAACACGACAATTAACACAAAGTGCCCAAACAGCTATAAATAATACAATGGAAAACATCAGAGTTCTTGATTCCCGGTACTTTATTGAAAGAGATCATACTAGTGCTGGGTGTACCTTCAACAATGACATACAACGTGGAGATCCAGTATATCTTCAGGGAACTTGTCCGACGAATATATCACCCGTGGATAATTTTAATATCACACAAGTGAGTACTTTTTTAAATACATATGAGATTTGATCAAGAAATTGATGGCAATTGGATAAACATACATCTTTTGAGGCGATTACATTCATAAACCTTAGGCGCGAAACACACAGAAAAGGCGTAAGGTGAAGGCGTGGCGCAGGCATCTTGCCGCTTCAAAACGCGTCAATACAAAATGTACGTAAGCGGCACGTTGTTAATTATACTCAAGCGGCGTGGAACAGGCACGTCACCAATATCTTTGGTGTCTCTGCACATTAATGAGTTGGAGCAAAGCGAGCGCATCTTCGTCATCTGAAGAGGAAGACATGCTATCACGATAAAGTCAGCCTCCGTTATGACTCTTTGTGCCTTCTCTTCGCCTCTTTGATATAATTTAAGTCGCATCCGTGCCTTATCTGTACCACACATGCTCTGCGCCGCGCCTTCACCTTAGGCCTTTTCTGTATGTTTCGCGCCTTAGTATTATTAGTACTTTAATCTACTCCGCTCTTTTTCAGTTTGAGGGTACATGGTACGAAGTTGAAATATATCCCACAGAACTATGGGGTGGACAGTGTTCCTTACAACAGTATTTGACTACGGGCACCGATACCTTAAGTTTTACCTCAACCGGTGTTAATAATGAAGAATTTGTTGAAATTTCTGGTACAGCCTCTAGAATTTCCGGAAGCGGAAACGGACAGTTAACAATCACACTTGAAACCGATGGTGGAAGTAAGTAAATATGTAATACGATGAACATAGAAATAAAACTAAAAGAACCAGCAGATAGCACAAAATGTCGTCGTCTCTAACGTTGACTGTGTTCGAAACGTCCAGAAAAAGATTTTAATTTAAATATATAATATTCGCTTAAATGAAAACTTGATAGACTTTTAAGAAAGTAATATTGTAATAATATTTTTCCAGCTATAAATGTGCCTTTTACTGTTCTGTCTGTGGAATATCAGGACTATGCTTTAGCTTATGGATGTGTTCAATTAACTGATAACCTTCGAAGAGGTATTTATACATTTTTTACCTAATAGTTGTAAAAAATACAATGCATATATTAACCTCTTTATCTTTAGTTTACAGCTGGAAACTTAGTAGATCAACAACACTATCCAGTGACGCTAAGACTAGAATTAACGCAATTGTATTAATAAATCTTGATTTAGTTAATGGGTACTACGTAAATGTTGATCATTCTGATGCTGGATGCTTCTTTATACCTGATACACCATTAGGTCAAGAGGTCATATTCCCTGGACAATGTGATGAAAATATAACCGCCGTTGTTAATTTTAATTTAGAGGGGGTAAGGTTTTAATGTTTGTTATTACTGTTGAATTCATTTACTTATTCAAATTTCACGTAAATATATTTACAAATGACACATATTACATCACTATGTTAATCGTCTATGTGCTTTAGAAACGCAATGACGTATCCGACGCCTGGTATAACCTGGATAATATAGATTTTTGATCAAACAGCAACAGTTGTTTTCGGTTAATAATCAATGAAATTAATGAAATTATGGGGAGATTAAAGCAGATGCGTAGAGATATCTTGTTTAATTTTCGGCTTATTTAACTTTTTTCCGTTTCTCTAATGAAGTATCTCTTTTATAGTTCCTTGGAAGATGGCGTCTCATATCTTCTTACTACACACGTCGTCAATCTGGAGAATGCAACCAATTAGACTACTCCAGAGAAGGTTCCACGATACGAGTTAGGAACATGCATATTACAAACGGTGAATTGAGCACGGTGTCAGGTTCAGCTACCGTATCTGCTGATGGAAGTGGAAAACTTCGAGTTACTGTATCGAGTAAGTTTATTATCATTTTTAAGAGAATGTCACTGAATTCGAAAATATCTATTATTATTTCCTACAAATCGCCTAATTACTTACTTATACAGTATAATATATTTATATCATGAACTTAGACTTAAATATTATCACTAACATCAAAATAAGAAACGTTCCCTAACACGACGGCTTGAAGAAAATGTTTCTGCGTGCTAACAGCTTGTGATTTATTACATTAAGCTACCAATTTCGACATCTAACAAAATAATGTTAAAATTGATTTCATAAAACGTCCAACACATTTCAAATCGGCATTTATTTTATATGAATTTTAAATTTTAGCTCGAACTGTTGATTTTTGGATCCTAGCCACTGATTATGAAAATTATGCTTTGGCCTACAGTTGCAGTAATGTGAACGCAAATCAAAGAAGGGGTAAATATATTCTATATACATCTTCAAACAAATAACTGTCTTAATAGAGACACGAGATAGGGTCCGGCTATATTTATAAAAGGAGCTGGTAATGTATATATTTGGTCCTTACATATGAAATTAACGTTTGGTCGTACTGGACAGTTTGACCTCAAATATCTCCTTTTAGGTTAGGAATGCCCAATTCAATTTCTGATAGCTATTTACTCTTGCATTTGTTTTTCGAAAACCATGAAATTCATTATCCCGTTTTAATTTTTTTTTCTATGCGACACTATTTATAAAATGGAAAACATAAAATATCACGTTATTTACGAGTACGAGTTTAGTAACCGTGGTACCATTGCCGAAGAAACGGCTCGAAGAAATAATGATGTATTAATCATATTGAAGCAAATTGGGAATTTTCAACACCTTCAATTGTCTAAGATATCCACCGTACTCCCTGAACCTTGCTCCAACATATTACCATTTTTTCGAAATTGGATAATTCTTGCAAGGTTAAAAATTTAAGTTGATAGGGCAGACGAAACGGTAAGACGGCTAAAGTAATTTGATTAATTAAATACCTATTTAAAAAACATCTACTTTTTGTTTCTCCTATACAAAATGGCAATTTCATATACGTAAGGACCTAATATAATATACCGAACCATTTAGAGCTATTTTTGTCTACTTCCCGTCCGAGTCTAGCCGAGCCAAGCTTTGCGCTTGAAGCTCGAATGAACACATAACTTGGCGTTCATTAGATCTTGATTTTCAATTTGTTGAAGTCGAGAACGACGCACTATTCAATATTGACCGACTCCCAAATTTATGATTATGAAATTGAAATTATACTATTAATTTATACGGAAGATACCTTAAATAAGGGAAATGTACTACTAGTTTTCGAAGCTACAATTTTAGAAAGGAGTAATTGATAAGTAACATCATAATTATTTTCTTTCAGTTTTCAGCTGGAAGCTTAGTCGTAGTACATCCTTAAGAGATTCAGATCAAACCGAAATTAACAATGTGGTGGATCAAATAAATGTGTTACATGAACGCTTTTACGCACCAACTGATAATTCTGACGACGCCTGCTTCTATTACCCTACAGTAGACCCCAGTCGACCCGTTGTCTTTGACGGGCAATGTAACCAAAGCATTTCTGTTGTTAGAAATTTCCAGTCCAATTTGGTGAGTGTTAGCCAATCGAATTAGAATTCCTATTAATATTGAGGAAGTACAATTTAAATTTAAGATCTCGAGTGCATCTTAGTAGTACATATCAAATATTTGCTTATAATTATTAAACATAAATAAATTACTTAAGATGGAACTAATAAAAAAAAGCTAGCCATAGATATTTTTCTATTTTGATCTGTTAATTGTGGTTAACTAAACGTTCTATATAAAAATACTCGGCAATTAATGTAAACGGTAACTTGTTTGAATTATTGAATATAATACTAATTATTAATAAAATTGAATGTTACGATGAAATTACAGTTTAAGAAGCAAACATCCATATGGACCGAAGCAAAATGATTGTAATCCATTTTTATTGATATATGTATTTTTTCAGTTCTTAGGAGAATGGTACGATATCGAATCTTACCCATCTACTTTCCAATATGGTACATGCAACACTGCTAGATACAGCGCAAATGGAAATAACATAATAGTGATAGATACAGCGCAAATGGAAATAACATAATAGTGAACAATACTCAAATAATCGACGGTGTTGTATCAGTAAGGGAAGCGGATGGAGTGTTCCCTGAAGGCAATAATGTTGGAAAACTTAAGGTTAACTTTGGCTCAGCCGACAGAGATTATTGGATTCTCTCAACCGATTACGACTCTTACGCCCTAGTTTACAGTTGCCTTAACTTGGATAACAAGACAAAACAAGGTAACTTTGTTTTCATATTGAGGCCTCCTTAAAGCATTTTTCTTCTCTCTTGATTTAAAAATTGAGCAGTGTTGGCCTAGTGGGTTCAGCGTGCGACTCTCATCCCTGAGGTCGTAGGTTCGAGCCTCGGCTGTGAAAACATCGTGAGGAAACCGACATGTCTTAGACCCAAAAAGTCGACGGCGTGTGTCAGGCATAAGAGGATGATCACCTACTTGCCTATTAGATTAAAAAAGGATCATGGAACAGATTCAGAAATCTGAGGCCCATACCTAAAGACGTTGTAGCGCCACTGATTTGTTTTTTTTTTTATTTAAAAAATATTTTTATGAAACTTAAACTACTTAACAAAGAATATTCTTATAGCAATGATAGTACCTTAGATACTATAGTAATATACGTTTAAACGTAATTCAAGATGAAAATCAATAATATCAAACCAATTATCTAAGCTTTTAGGTACGGGTCCGTCAACCATGATACCATCCATACCATTATAGATAACGACTTGATATTTGAGCTGCCCTGCGATTCTGTAACTCACTTCACGAACTCACACAGCGGTTTTCGCATCGGCGGTCCCTCTCAAATCAGTCGTGAAGCAGTCATTTTATGATTTGGCATTCTGAAAAGGTGGGAGCCTGTAGTTTATTGTTTATCAGAATGCCAAATCATAAAATGACTGCTTGATGACTGATTTGAGAGCGACCGCCGATGCGAAAACAGCTGTGTGAGTTCGTGAAGTGAGTTACAGAATCGCAGGGCTGTTTGTGTGATTAAAGAGTGAGATTAAGTAAGATTTCAGCGATATCACACATGAACTTTTAAATCCGATGTCACACTTTCAGTGGGAACATGGAAGCTGAGTAGAAGTCGCCAATTAACGGAAACTGCACAGAATGAGATAAATTCCACTATGTCAACGATAAGAGAACTTGATCAGCGGTACTTTATACCAAGAAATCACACGGAAGCTGGCTGTTTCTACCATCGCGATCAATCACAGACTTCAGTTATTTTTAGTGGAAGATGTGATACTACCATTACCGCCGTTCCTAACTTTAATCTTACAGCGGTAAGGTCTTTATCACAGTTATTTTTCATGGTTTTAAACCTACTAGACAATACGTTATTCTATTATCAATAGGTGGTCTTGTTCTTACCTGCACTGAACCTTAATAATGTTATTTCTTATATTATTTGAGTTCTGAATATATTAAGTAAGTAAGCGAGGTCGAGCGTTTGACCCATTTATATTATCTATGTCATGTGCGAAAATTATATTTCTCTGTGTGATAATTTTTTTGGTTCTCAAAAATCTTTCTTGTCTATTAAGAAAAAGTGTCCAGAAAACAGATTTTCTGAATGTCTAAATCTGAGATCTTATAAAGTTTCAATCACAGTTTTTATTAAAACTATGTATTTATTATATCCAGACATTAATTACTCCTCTTATAAATATGATGACCGTATCACGTAACGTGTAGTTCTGTTAGTATATTTTACAAAGCTCCATTTATATTCATATAACAGTTCCAAGGAGTATGGCATGAGATTCAAGCATACCCCAGTGAAATGATGACAGGTGAATGTTTATCTCAAGAATACAGCCAAGGCTCGGGAACATCACTCAACGTGGTACAAAGAAACGTTCGACTTGAAACACTGTTCGAGAGGACTGGTGTTGTGACACAGACTTCTAATGATAACAGCGGAAAACTATTGATAACGGTTCAGGGTGGTCTTGGTGGTAAGTACTTCGGAATATAGTATATATCAAAATTGTATATTAACCAAAATGTTTTTGTCGTATGAATACTGTTATTATATTCGAAAGGATTTCGAATCAATTATATGTTATGTTGTAATTAGGTGTGTTTGGGGATGAGACTTCAATGATAATTTGATTGACAAAAATGACACATTTATAGAATATGGGGAATAAATTATAGGATAAAATTAACACGTCATTATGTAATTCGAATTCCCTGATTAGGAATTAGTATTTCATAGTAAATACTAAACTGCCATTTTATGAAATACTAGCTGGCCTGGCGAACATCGTACCGCCTAGCAGTCGATTCTTTATTTGTTTAAAATACTTATTCTGCTATTAGGGACACCGGTCTAGCTAGTAAGATAAAAAAAAGAAAATTGATAAGACAACAAATACATTATGTCGAAAAATAAAAATTTACCTTCCCGGAACCCCTCCACTAAAACTTGGTATTAAAGTTCAAATTGTCTTTTAAGTATTATTACGAATATTTTGTATGGGAATATAGAAAAGTGTTGTTTTTAGAATTTTTCACTCAATTTTTTTTAATTTTTCTGCGTAAGAACCATCCTCGTACTTCAAGGTATATTATAAAAAAAACAGACAAATCGGTCAAGCCGTTTTCATGTTATGTTGTGACAACGGAAAACGGGTTTCATTTTTATATATATAGATTTCGCCACATCATGTAGAGATTCATGTCTTTCAAACTTTAATTATTTTAGTTTTTATCAAAATTCAAGATTTATATTAAAACTTAAAATTTAAATTAAAAAAAAAAATTATAGAACAGGTCACTACTACATTTAGATATTATAAATCTTGAAACCAAAACTTTTAAAGGCACTTCTACCACGTGAAGTGCACACGTTTTTTTTAGATTTTTAAATCATAATCAATTCTTTTTTGCAGCTACTATTCCATTCTGGGTTCTCAGCACAGACTATACCGATTATGCCTTAGCTTATGGTTGTGTTGACTTAATCAATAATGAAAGACAAGGTAATTTACATTTCATATGTATGCAGGGAAAATGTTGATCGCCTTTTTAACCTGATACCTAATTACTTAAGATGTCATGTGGCACATGGTGTAATGGTTGCAGCTCCTTACAAACGTGTAAAAAAAATGGCGATTAAAAAGAGTGGCGGAGAGTTTATTGCCAGTTCTTCTCTTCCGTTCTACGACCTTGATTGAGAACTGGCAGTAAATGTAAAATTAGAAGCATTAATATGTATTTCTTAACTGACGAGTGTACCTATATGATTAAATGATTGATTTTTTTTAACTTTTTTATTTATTAATACGCATGTAGGCTTAGTAGCAGGGAAATGTTTCCCTAAGATTGAGGGCTTTATGCGCATTTAAAAAGAACGGTAGCACAGCCGCGTTTTGAACCTTATTGATAAGAGTCGTAGTTGCTAGGCCAACACTGCTAATTATACTACTGAATATAATTCCATTTTCAGTTTACAGCTGGAAGTTAAGCAGAAGCCAACAGTTGTCTGCTGCTGCCAATACTCAAATAAATAATGTTAAAGCCACTATCCCAGTCCTGGATAGCAAGTATTACAAAAACATTGACCAGTCCGATGCAGCCTGCTTCCATCTTCCTGACTTTACACCTGGAGAATCTGTAATCTTACCCGGGAAATGCGATGACAATATTCCCGTTGAGAGGAACTTCGATGCGCAGAGAGTAAGCTTATTTTATAAAATTATCATAATATATACTAATATTATAATAAAAGTGCGTGCGTACAAAGTACACATGTCAGAAGTGAAACTTCTTTGGCAAACTAATTTTTAAGTCTCGTTCATATTTATACAAATCTAAAAACTTTAGATTTCCGAGATTTAGAGGCAGGGAAAAAGGAAGATATGTTAGGAATTTAATGAATTTAATTGTCATTAAAATATTAAGTGTCGAAAATTAATACAAATTATAATTTGTAATATAAATTTATACATTTAATTTTTTTTAGTAATTTCTTCATTAACAATTCGGCATTTGAGATATCAATAAAATTATTTTGCATGAAATATAAAATACTAATGTTTCATAAATACTCTTAACGAAATTTTAATTTTGGAAATATAATTTCTAGAAAGAAGGTAATGCGGCCTTCTGACTCTCTCTTAGTCTATCTCAATCGTTCTCTCCTTTTTTTCGACACAACGCTGCACATCTTCGTGACGCTAATATTATTTTTATTGCGTTTCATCCGTAAAAATGTTATCCTCATGCGCCTAAAAATGATTCACTTCAAAAATAGAAATCTAATTCTAATATAGTGGTTTTGCGTTTCTAACGCTAATTGAAATGAGTAATACATCGAAAAATTTATACCATATCGGCGACAATAAAAAATTCTGGCGATCCATTGAAGTTAGATTAGGTATTTGTTTATTTTATTTTCAATTATACCTATTTGAATAATAATCTTGTTTAATTATTGTACGTAAAAACAATGAAAACGTTTAATAGGCAATATAAATAGGAAAATAGAAAATTATTCGATATTACCGAGCAAGTAAATGATTATATTTATAATATAGAAATTTACTTTGTATGGGACAAAGTAATAATCTACTTGACAGAAATTACATTAATTTTAAACTTTATTGAAAAAAAATATTTTTTTTATTAATAAACGAGTTCACGGCCATAATCAATGCAAAATTTCTTTATTATCTCCGTTTATTAACTTTTTTATTAATGTTATCAAATAGCTTTTTAGAACTGAACGATAAGCTAAATAACAAGTGGAATAGAATGACGAATTTCGCTTTACAATAATTTGGTGTTGATATGTTGCTAAGCGAGTACTGGACGCATAAATTAAATTTCTTTATCGGTTATTAACGCGAATTTACATTATTTACATAATTCGACGTTTCTTGTTTAAGCATTCATGGTCAGACTGGCAGTAAAAATCTTTTTGCAAAATATTTAAACATTTTGATTTTATAGATATTACTTACAAAATGCATATTATCACGGTAATAACTTAACAGTAATAATAATAAGCCAATATTCATCCACATCTTATCGACATACCTATATTTAAAAAAAATAGGTTCAAATAAATTTTTTACTACTCTAAGATGCCGCATCTTGATGCCCCTGTCCGGGAGAAAATCTCCTCTAACTTCATCCACCCTATTATTTGCAACCGTCATCCAATTTTTTTCTTAAAAGCATATACTTTTAAGCATAAACAAATGAAATGAATGGGTCTCGTGTTACATGAAGTCTTTGATATCCCCCCCTCCCCCCCTAAACAGGGTCATCCACGAAGGGCTCGTTTTTTAAAGCGGATACAATCAGCCACCTGTCTAAATCAAAGCGTATTGTTCATATTGTAAAGTCCGGAGACATTAATTGACTTAAATTTTTCAGTACTCTGGCGTGTGGTACCAAATAGAAAAATACTTCCAACGCTTCGAAACTGGTGGTAACTGCACTGGTGCGAGGTACACACTGAACTCGGACACTGGAGTTGTCACTGTACTAAACTGGCAAGTGGTCAATGGTATTTTGGACACCATTGAAGGTACCGCTACAATTAACTCCACTGACGGCAGTGCAAAACTAAGAGTCCGCCTGCCAATTCGCAGCTCAGATCGTAAGTAGCATTTTTTTTATTCATAATTTATACTATCCACGGAATGTAGTAAATAAGGATAGGCTTTATGCCGTGTAATTAACTCATAGGTGACTCATACTTGTTGAATATTGTGGGAATTCTGGTCCAAATTTCGGCCAAATATATTGATGACCAGTAGATTTATTTCATATACCGATTAATCTGTATTATTATCATAATGCCGTTGCAGGGGTATTTCAGAGACCAGTTAAAATATTTAGGACTACAAGATATTAATAAAACATACTTTTATGTAATTATACGAAAATATATATCTATTTTGATTAAGTTATGGAAGAGCTGGGGACCCTGACACAAGTATTGTACTTAAAACGGTCCCCCAATCTAACCATTCTAAACCATTATGTTACTTATAACGAATAAACACATGCACAAATAAAAATTGTTCCTCGATCCATAGCAGTACATAAATATAGTATATTTTGTATCATAGAAAAATTATACGTAATATATTAAACATTTTTATAAATAAAACATGCCAATTGTAGTTTTCTGAATTAATACAAAATAAGACCTACACGCCGCGCCGAGCGATCATTTAATTGTGTGTTTGTCATTTGACGAAATATTACACAATAATTTCTTATCATTACTTAGTTGTATTAACTAATTAATTTTATGACCTCTACGTCCTCATATCATCACCGGATGTAGTGCAGGTAATCTTAATAAAACAATAAAAAACTAAAAAGTTATAAGCGAAACACAATTTTTGCATTTTTGTTTGCACGTGCACTGATACGGCATATGATATCAAATTTATGATATGTTAAGTATTTATAATTAAAAAAAAAGAATGTTTATCGATTCATCAATTAAACTATTCTTATTAGAAATCTAAGCAAGGTCGCAACGTACTTCTTATGCATAGTAATCAAAGACAATTAAATGTATTTGTTTATTAACTTAATTAAGTTAATTAATTATAATTATATTTAAAGAAAACAATGTTGCTAACAGTGAATATGGCATACACTCGATGCGGAATTCTTTAATTTTCAATTATTTTCAAAGTCAATTTATGTTATAATTTTTTCATCGCTACGTTGTACAAATAGTAAAAAATAATGAAATACTGTCTAGTTAAGCAACACAATATAAGAATACCTAATATACACTTATCCAGTTTCCACTTAAATATACCGATTTATAAATTTCTATTGCAGCAACCAACCCGGAGTTTAGAGAAACCAACCTGTATGTACTGGACACAGATTATACTTCATATTCACTAGCATACTCCTGTGTAAATCTTGAAGGCAATCGACGACAGGGTAAGTTTTTTTATTAGAAATTTTTCCACAATGATTCACAATTTTTTATCAAAATAGTCTTGGTGATTCAACCAAATTTATCTGCGGCAGAGTTTAATTTATTCTTTGAAGTGAAACTTCACGAAGATGTGTATTTTTGTCGAAGAAAAGGGAGAGAGCGATTGAGACCGATTGATAGAGACTGAGAAGGGTGAATAACCTAATAGTAATTATATTTTTAAAATATTAGTATTTTATATTTTATGCAAAATAATTTATTGAAATCTCAAATGACGAATTGTAAATTAAAGTGCCACGTGTTTTTATTATCTAATAAATAAATTTAAAAAATTAAATTTATTATTTGTATTAATTTTCGATACTTTTAATATTTTAATGACAATTTAATTTATGAAATTCCTAACATATCTTCCTTTTTCCCTCGCTCTAAGTCTCGGAAATCTAAAGTTTTAGATTTGTATAAATATGAACAAGACTTAAAAATTAGTTTGCCAAAGAAGTTTCACTTCTGACATGTGTACTTTGTAGACACGCACTTTTTTATCTTCTAAATACTCATGTATGAATGAATCTTTTACAGTCAGTGCATGGAAACTGAGTCGTGCTCGTACAATGTCGGATGCCGGCAATACGGCGATAAACGCCTACATGGAGAATAGGCAGGAGTTGCAGAACACGTACTTCGTAGCCGTCGATCAAAATGACTCCTGTCCAGAACCTAATTCGGCAACATTAGTTAAGAACAGTATTATAATGTTAGCTATGTTGTGTCTGTCACTTGTGTACTTGTCTTAGGCTGGCAATTATCTGGCCCTGAATGTTTTCGTTCTCAACTTCTTAAAATCTCAGAGAGAATGACTAATAATGCGGATTTATTTAACGAAATTCAATTTTATTGAAGCTAAATGTAAATTATATTGCATAACGAATGTAAAAGATTGATAAATAATCTAATCTTAGAGTAAAGTTCGACAATCGGACTATATAAATTCGACATTGAGTCATAGAAAGTACGTCATCTGACTATCTTAAAAAGATAAATAAATAATGCTTATAAGTTGACATCATTTTGAGTCAAATATGTAATTAATCTCCGAACTTTTGTATCTAATTGTAAACTTAGAATGAATAAATAGAATATAAATTAATATTTTTAATTTTGCTTTTTATTTATACTTTTCCCACGTGTTGGTATTCACGTTCGAACTGAAATACATTTTGTACACGTGTATTGGACGTTTGTAAATTATATTTATTTAATATCGCAAAATATAGTCTTAGTTTACTTCCAGGACACAATCAAGCAATCACAAAATCGTCTATCTGACTTTTTAATAGACGAATATCCAAATTCAAATTCAAAATCATTTACTCATGTAGGTAATACAATGTACACTTAAGAACGTAAGAAAATAAATATACATTAAATGCTTCTCATTTTACATTTACTGCCAGTTCTCAAATCAAGGGCGTAGAACCGAAGAGAAGAACTGGCAATAAACTCTCCGCCAAGTTTTTTGTTTTACACAACGTTTGTAAGGAGCTGCAACAATTCCACCATGTTCCTCATGACATCTTAAGTAATTAATTATAATAAAATAAATTTAAAACAAAGATTTGTTCCCTATCAGCACGAGGCATGGTGAAATAGGAGCACGCACTTACATTCTCGTGGGAACAACACGCAAATACATAGTCGAAACAACTAACATTACAGCATACATGAATTCAAGTACGACCTGTCACCACAAGTAGCTAGTTCACGAGTATGACGCATGGCCATCTGCCCAGTCGCCATATTTTAGGGAGAGAGAAAACCCGAAGCACGGATCCCTGAGATGAAAAAAAAAATAACTAAAACAAAAATAGACACAGGTTAGACTAGAGGTTAGTCTCAACCCACAGGCTATCGTTAGAATAGGAAGACAATATCAAACAAAAAAAATATATAAATAACTTATATATTTACACGGTTTAATTAACTGACGATTATCGATGTCGCTTTTAATATTTTAGACCGCTTATTCATACGAAACAAGGCAAACGCAACTATTTCAAATTCCTCGGTCAAACTACTAATAAAAAACTACAAACTAAAATTACATAGATGATCAGAAATAACACTACATTTTGAATTTTATCGCGTGTCTGTGCGTGTATGTTTATCAATAGCCTGAAGCGACATTCTTCTGATAATACATAACCTAATCTTAATCACGTTGCAAGGCATATGTCTGTAATATAAAATATATTTTTGAGAACGAAGATAGGATTATATTATATGATCGTATAATATATCGATATTATATGGTAGTTATATTTCGGTTCAGATTATTAAAGTCAACATTTGACCACAGCGTGTGGGCCTGCTGGAATCGCAAAATAAAACCCTTTTATTTTCAAAAATATTGATATTGATGGTATGTATGAAATAATTTCTAATGGTATCTATGAATAAAATCGCCTTTATTTGTTAATTCCGCGACAGCGACCCAAAGTATGACTAGGCCCTTGAAAATAGAGAAGCCGCGGACTACAAGCGGCTGCCTTTACGTGAAATGTTTTTGAAGTTATACTTCTTTAGGCGCGTTATGAAAAATTGATGAGAGTGAAATTGTACGATGCGCGCGCACCGTTACACATAATTATCAGTATGAAGTTGCCCACTAACGAATTATTTTTAAACCAGTCGGGCGCGAGCGAGATGGTAATAAGACAATCTACAAGTAAAAAGAAATAGAATATACGTGAAGTTAGCAGCTATGCCAAGAATTTTGAATGACCATAATGACCTTTTAAACAAAAAAAGGTGATTTAATTATTTTTTAAAGAAATTTAGCACTGCTTTTTCACAAAGGCCTATTGTTACTTAGTTACAAAGTTTTGCTAAACAAAGATACACTCGTAGAAGAAACCTGTAAGAGGGTGGGAACCCAGGCCCCCTTACCAGTAAATGCTACTGGTCCTAATGTGAAGGATAAAAAGCTAGTTCAGCAAGCCTTTCATCCTAGCTTATTTCTGGCTTGACCAAGAAGCTCATCTCTTAGTTCAGTAGCAGATGTTAACATCCAAAGCCCGACAGCTCTATTGAAAAGAGTGCAGACACATTCTAAAGATATTTACATAGACAAACAGAATCCTCCTAACTGGCAGAGAGCACCGACTCTAAGGAACGCCAAAAGGAAAAAAAGTTTTCTCACCATCTCCAGATAGCATACCAGTTTCCAATCAATTTAGCGCCCTTCCAGTAGATCGGGAAGCAAATAATGATGTAGAACAAACTAAAAAGATATCTAAACCTCCACCTATAATCTTATATGGTATTGAAGACCTAGCCAAACTTACCGAACTCCTGGAATGTGCCGCAAACAAAACCGACTTCGTCTACAAAATAATGAACCAAAACCAGCTGCGCATAAATTGCGCCAACGTGGAAGTTTACAAAAACATAATAGACCTTATTCAGAAAAATAGACTGATCGGACATACATTTAACAGAAAAGACAAATAACCGTATAAAGTGGTTATCAAAAACCTACATTATTCAACTCCAATCCTTAAGATAAAAAAAAATGCACTGGAAGACACGGGAAACATAGTGAAAGGAGAAATAATAAATGCAAAGTATGGACCTGAAAAGAAACCTACATCTACATTTTTTGCAACCCTAGAACAAAGTCCGAGCAACATAGAGATAAAAGGTATAAAGTACATAAACCACCAATCGGTCGTTATAGAGGAACCACGAAAAAGGAACTCCATAGTTCAATCCCAAAGATATCAACAATATGGTCACTCTAAAAATTACTGTATGAGGTCCTATCGCTGCGTGAAATGCGCGCAAGCACATAGAACAGCAGACTGTCCAAAGCCTGATCGAAGTGCTCCAGCAAAATGCGCCTTGTGCCTCGGTGCCCATCCAGCCAACTTTAAAGGCTGTGAAGTATATGTAGAAATTTTATCGAGAAAATCTAAAAGGCAGTATACCCGCGCATCTAGGATACATCCACTATTATCCAATACAAATCATAATAATAATCCGGAAAGACAACGCAGCTCTAATCAGATGGCACCTGAGATGAATACACTACCACAGTTAGAAAATAATACTAAACCTAACCTATAATAAACAAAAACTCCCAGTCACTATCACAACCACAACACTTATCCAGGAACAAAGAAAGACCTAACAATGGAAATAATCGATCAAGCTACGCCGATGTGATAGGATCTAACCAGAATACTTATAATACACCAAAACCTACAATTGAAGAAATGTTAGTCAAACAAGCTGAAAAGTTGGATCTTATCCTACAACAAATGAGCACTTTAATCAATTTAATTACAACACTAGTCACGAAAATGTCCAAATGACTTCCCTTAAGATATTGCCTAATCTAGAAGAAGTAGAAGTACTACTACACACACACAACATAGACATATTATTAGTGTCTGAATCTCACCTTACAGAAAATAACAGAGTCACATTACGAAATTTTAATATTTATGCTACAAACCATCCCGACGGAACTGCATATGCGGGAGCAGCTATAATTATAAGATCAAACATCAAACATTATGAACAACCACAGTTTCAGAAACCCTATATACAAGCTACAACGGTTGCAGATAGAAACGGTACGTTTAATGTATCCGCCATCTATTGCCCCCCCAAGCACACTATAAAAGAAGAAGATTTTGAAGAGCTTTTTATATCACTGGGGCAGCGATTCATAGCAGGAGGTGATTGGAATGCCAAGCATGTTCATTGGGCCTCTAGGCTAACGACAACAAGAGGCAGAGAGCTTAAGAAAAGTATAGATAACCACAATCTCACAGTGATTTCAACGACGGACCCGACCAACTGGCCGACTGACTCAAACAGGCTTCCGGACGTCATAGACTTTTTCGTCATGAAAGGCCTGTATAGACTTTCTTACCAAATACAAACTTGTTTAGACTCGAGTACAAACCATGTTCCAGTTATATTGACTATTGGAATTACTGCCTTGAGCAAAGAACACAGCCTTAAATTGTACAATAAACGAACTAATTGGAACTTATATCGAGAACTGGTCCATGACAGACTAGACCTAAAAATTGCCTTTGAAAAGTGAAGCAGACATTGATCACGCAACTCGCTTACTAACCGAAGTGATCCAAGAAAGCTGCTGGATGTCCACGCCCGAACTCACTGCTCGTCTGCCACAGAGAAAGACCTACTCGGACACCATACGACAAAAAATATTAGAAAAACGAAGGCTATGTCGAATATGGCACACTAGTAGACTGACATATGACAAAACGGCGCATAATAAAGCGATACGTGATTTAAAATCCCTAATATCCGAAGCAGCCTTGAGTAAACACCTGGAAGGATTGACATCAACAAAAGCAACCGATTACTCGCTTTGGAGAGCCTGCAAAAACCTAGCTCGACCACTACACCAAAAGCCACAACTACGAACGCAGAACGGGCAGCGGATTAGAACGGAACGAGAAAAAGCTGAAGTTTTTGCTAATCATCTTAGTCATGTATTCAAACCGAATGACCCCAGTCCTAATGTAGATGAATCTACCTATCTAACCCATTAGTCTGCTGCCTATTATGTCCAAATTATTTGAGAAATCTCTACTACACAGAATGCTGGACATAATAAAAGAAAAGCATGTCATACCAGATCATCAGTTTGGCTTTAGGCAAGAACATGCCACAATAGAACAAGTCCACAGAATATGTAGAAAAATAAGAAACTCCCTCGAGAGGAGAGAATACTGCTCATCTGTATTTCTTGACGTACAACAAACCTTTGACAGAGTGTGGCATAAGGGTCTTTTGTTTAAAATTTAATTCTTATTGCCACACACATTCTATAGGATCCTACAATCATACTTGTCTAACAGAGTATTGCAAGTTAAAGAAGGTTTTTACGAAATTTCCGCAGGTGTGCCACAGGGCTCAGTTCTCGGACCCGTCCTGTACACACTGTATACACATGACTTACCACAGAGCCCAGAGATTACTATCGCCACCTTCGCTGATGACACGGCTCTACTTACCTCCAACAGAAGTCCCATTCTGGCCTCTAAAATCCTACAAAATGGCTTAAATAAGGTAGAAGACTGGTTGGCCAAATGGAGAATTGCAGTTAGTGTGTCCAAATCGGTGCCTGTCACCTTCACGCTCCGAAAGGAAGACAGCCCCTCCGTCACTCTAAATGGCACCCAATTACCACATCAAAATACAGACTCATCTGGAAAAAACATATTCAAACAAAGCGAGACGAAATTAACCACAAATACAAAGGTCTCTACTGGATAATGAGACGAAATTCAAAACTATCCACTGACAATAAGTTGCTTTTGTACAAAACCATTCTCAAACCTATATGAACATACGGAATACAGCTTTGGGGATTTGCTAGTGCCTCAAATATAATAATAATACAAAGAGCTCAAAATTACATACTCAAGCAAATATCAAACACCCCATGGTTTCTCAAAACTACAGAAGTCCATGAATTTCTTAATATGCCCATGGTTAAAGAGGAAATAATCACACATAGGTATAACTACAAACTAAGACTTCAAAAGCATCCGAATCAGCTAGCAGGACAGCTAACTATACCAGAAACTACTCGACGACTAAAAAAGCGGCGAGACATTTTTGACCAGGACAACCCAACAGAGTGAGTTTAAATAAGAATAGGCAGGCTCCGCTGGAAGAAGCGCCTAACACGTCAATAAGCTCTCAACGTATCTATTTATAGTCTCAGTCTGATTGTATGATTAATATTAAAAAAAAAAAGGTTATGAAACATACCTATTTATTTTCATTATATATGTGAGTCGAATTTTATATGTGCGTCTGTATTATAATCAGAAGTGATTTAAATTGAATATTTAAATCAATACTAATCAATATTAGAAAATATTGTTCAATAGCTCCGGAATGTTTTATTCATTTATTAAGTCTTAGTTAGGTTTTATAAATCCATAAGCGTCTGATTTGTGCTGAACCCACAATCCACATCTTTAAACAATTACGAATTTATAGATAATATTCTGAAATATTATCGCTTTCGATAAGACGACGGAATATTCTTTCATCTTTTTTAATTACTGATTGAAAATATCATAATGAATATTCACATTGTTTAATTTACGTTATTTTAATATATAACAGGTATAAACTCGTAAAGTGAGTTACAGAATCGCAAGGCTGGCCTCTCATACTTTTAATAAACGAGATACATAAATCAGCAGCCCTCCGCCTATGTGTTTATTGGAGGTTAGTTTCGTTCTGTCACTAATCATCTGGCACTGTACTGCACAGCAGTCGTCAAAACTGCTACTCAGCCAAAATCGGTTATTAAAATAATATCAAAAGTACAAGTTAGAAGATTTTGATAAAATACATTAGTTTTTGTAAGCAAATCACGCACATTTTTATAAAATAAGGTTAAAGTTTTGACAAACATTATTCATATAATAAAGAATAAACCAGGTTTTGAAATGAATAGTTGAAGTAAAAAACTACTAAAATAGTGAATTTATGCATCGTTAATATCATTACAAAATATTGGTCCATATGGAACCAGAAAAGCAGATGTAGTATTTTAAAGAGGAAAAAACAAAGGTATACGTTAGATCGACCATACGATTAGTACCTACACAAAAGTAGGTTTAACTAATTATTTTTGTCAAATCCCGTTCGAAATTTATATAGCACTGGGGACTCTTTGTTTAAATATATATGACATTCGGGATTGAAATTTGTATCGCTATTAATTATTAATAGTATATTTACAATTAGAGTACCACGCAGGATTTAAAAGCTTCAAGTATAGTATGATATGATAGTTATACAAGGTGTCTCAAAAGAAAGTTCATATTTAGTTGATCGAGACACCTGTTATATATTAAAACTAGCGGACCTGACAGACGTTGTCCTGCATGATATTTCAAGCGATTAGGATATTACACAAAGTATGAAAGTACCTTCTGCAGCGCCACCTGCCGGGCTGATTTGTCCAGTCGTTTGAGAGAAGTTCAGTGACATACACAGTACACACTCACAGAATAATTATATATATAAAGATAACGTTAATTAAACAACGTGAATACTCATTATGATATTTTCAATCGGTAATTAAAATAGATGAAAGAACTATTCCGTCGTCTTATCGAAAGCGATAATATTTCAGAATATTATCTATAAATTCGTAATTGTTTAAAGATGTGGATTGTGGGTTCAGCACAAATCAGACGCTTATGGATTTATAAAACCTAACTAAGACTTAATAAATGAATAATACATTCCGGAGCTATTGAACAATATTTTCTAATATTAAGCAAAAATGTAAGAGACAATTTGAGCCTTAATTAATTTCTGTGTTCTCTGTGTCGTGCTCAGGTTCGCTGTCAGAGGACCAATTGGAAAGATTTGGAAGTCAATCGTATTTTGTAGTCAATTGTATTTAGAAAAATATTGTTTGATAAACATAATATATGATAATATGGTTTTCACAATCCAATACTTATATTATTTTACTATTCCTTATCTATAAGCTGTAGAAACATATAATAAATAAAAACTTAGTAGGTACCTAAGTTAATCTTTTTTGATTTTAAAAATCGGGTATCTTCGTATCCGGATTCAAAAGAACTTTGATTTGAGTCAATATTTGTTACATGCCCTTGATAATCTCACACCCACGGTTAAATTGTCGATATCAGCCCTGCGATTCTGTAACTCACTTTTCGAACTCACACAATCAGTCGTGAAGCAGTCATTTTATGATTTGGCATTCTGATGTCCTTGATAATCTCACACCCACGGTTAAATTGTCGATATCAGCCCTGCGATTCTGTAACTCACTTTTCGAACTCACACAATCAGTCGTGAAGCAGTCATTTTATGATTTGGCATTCTGAAAAGGTGGGATCTTGTAGTTTATTGTTTATTAGAATGCCAAATCATAAAATGACTGCTTCACGACTGATTTGAGAGCGATCGAAAGCCATTGTGTGAGTTCGAAAAGTGAGTTACAGAATCGCGGGGCTGATGGCCACGATAAACTTATCTAGTCAATGCCAGCACTTAACTACACATAAATGGTTTTTAACGTAGGATACTGAATATTTCCTCCAAAAAATCGGTCTCAAGATAACAGTATTTTTAAATAATCTATAGGTACCTTTAATAATTTAAATAATTAAAATATTGATAAGATTCTATTATATATATCATCAATAAAAATATATCATCATTTCGCGTAGTTCATGTGCAGTGCAATAATGATCTCATGCTGTTAAAAATGTTTTTATTATTAAGTGTACTTATAGGTTTAAGCAGTGCCCAATTTTTACAAGACGGACAGTGCGATGCGAATATCGAATTAAAAGCTGACTTTAATCTTGAAGCTGTAAGTTTTTTTTGTTTCACGTTATCCGAAATAAATATCTCTTATGAACCTCAAGACATTGTGTGGTGGTTAGAATATTATTTCTATGTCGCAGTCATTGGTCATCCGGTCAACATTACAAATGAATCTACCACATTACAATCAGTCCATATTTATATAACTACTATACTAGCTGACCCGACAAACGTTATTTTGCCATGTATATTATTTCTGAGAAACATTGTTTTAGTTCAATAAAAATAACTATCTGCTAAAATAAAAAAAGGGTGCGTGTACTTATATACGCGCGTAAGAAGTTCATATACTTCTTTGGCATTATTAAAAATAGTTTTTGATTGCATGCCAATAATCAAATACTGGAAAAGGAGTCATTATAGTCAATAAAGTTCAGTTTACATTTGAAAAATTAAATAAATAAATATTTATTATTATTCTCTTACATTAAGTGTAACATAAATTCTATTAAGTTAAAAGTATATATTATTATATATTTAGAACATCTCTACCAAACACTAAGATGTATGTTGTAGGTTTGGCAGTATTGCACAATATAGCCATTGATTTAAAAGAGGAACCTATCTCTGATGATGATGAAGAGACCCTGCCCTCACTACCAACAGTGCCCTCATCTCAAAATACACTGCGTGGAGCAGGAGTGAGAGCCATTTTTATTGATGAAAACTTTTAAGTTTGATAGTTCATAATTTAGGTTGTTTTAACAATTAAGTTATTTAAACAAATAAAACACTATTCATCTTTAAAACATTTTTATTTCATTATACTATTTATTTCTAAGTGACTCTAATGACTTCATCAGAATTTCGGTTTGTAATTTTAAATAAATCATTACTTGGTTGTGCATCTCTGCTATATTTTTAACTCTATGTTTGTGTTCTATTTGAAGCCGCTCATTTTCCAGAGCCCGAAAGCTATGCATATATTGATACGAGGCTTCTCCAAAACTAAAACTACTTCTTGCTTGCCAGACTATTAGTTTAGTGCGTTGCGTTGACTTGAAATTAAAACACAGAATACATATTTGTGAAATGACAGAAATCAGATGATTGGACTAACTGACGCCATTAAATTATTCTAGGAATAGCTGTTATTCCGTGCGAAACGGCAGTATAGTAGCATTTCCCGAATAAGCCCACTATTCTTAGAATTTGTAGTTGGTAAAACGTAAAATTGATTTACTCTCGATTAGCTGACGATTTATTCTAAGATTAAGATTTACTCTTGTTTGGTTGAATCCACCCTTAGTCTATTTAACTCTATACGAGAATATATTTAAAGATCTTTTAAGTATGTGAATCACCCTTTAAAGAGCTTAGTTTGCCAAACACACCAACTTAAAAAAGTCAAAATATCTTTTGTTGATTTAGGCTCAGAAACCAAGGGAGTAGAAGGCACACCGAACAATAACTGGCAAGAACTTCCCACTACTTTAATCGCCCAGTTTGTTGTTTAACAAGCTTTTTGTAAACCAATTTAACTGTTAATTAAGCTAAAATTCAGTTACAGTCTGTTATTAAATAAAAATATATTTTTACTTATTATAAAGTCAACTCACTAATAAACTAAAGAACTATCTATCACCTCTGTACATTGTTCACTTGCTTACACACCCATACGTAGACACTATTTGGCTAAAAATATACTTCAGTTAACAGTACAAGTAGACGGATTTACAGCTTAATCTTCTAATAAAGACCAACTTCTAAGGCTTACATTTTGTATTTGCATTTTTCGCCTCTATAAGGCAGCCTCTGTAAGTGGCCTTTATCATGTTTTTTTTAAATGATGTCAATAAATCATAGAGCTAAATAAACAATAATTTCTCGGAAACTCTAAACTTAATAAACGATATCGTAAAATTAAATATTATCTTAGATCCAAGATATAATTTCGATCGTTATCAAAAATCGCGTCGCAATTAAATATTTTGTTGTGTAACAAATATATCTAATATATAAAATTCTCGTGTCACAGTTTTCATTGCCATACTCCTCCGAAACGGCTTGACCGATTTTGATGAAATTTTTTGTGCTTATCCGGTATCTATGAGAATCGGCCAACATCTATTTTTCATCCCCCTAAATGTTAGGGGTAGGCCACCCCTAAATTTTTTATTTTATTTTTTAGACAAAATTTTTATTTTTTATCTTTATAATCTCATTCATATCGTATCATTAAAAAATACATACAACCCCTAATTTTTACCCCTCTACGATCAACCCCTATTTTTTATTATAGGTTGGTCAGCTAGTCTATATTATAAAAAATAGACGGACTTATTATTGTGTTTGTTTCTTGTTTATTTTAGAAGCTGATCATCTCAGCCTTCTATCACTGTCATCATAGATTTTTGTACCTAAGGAATGCCGGTTCCCAGACGTAGAAAGAAAAGTCCATTGGTCCAAAAACTATAATTCGAACGCATGATCTTAGAGATGAAGAGTTACACGCTCCTACTCTGTCCTACACCGATCTTAAACATAGTGGTAGCGTTTTTCTTTTGATTTTACTTTGAAATTGCTACAAATGTGCATTGGTTCTTATTCGCATCTACGTTAAAAACGCGTTTTAGTCCGGTGAATCATAACTTTTTGCGTATTTAGTCTTGAGTATTCTTTTAACATAATCTCTTTTGAACTCTGATAGCGCAGTAGAAGTCGCTCGTTGTTTTTTAACGAAATATACTGTAACGTACTGGTTTATCTCGACGAATTTAGTAACAAAAAATAAAGGTTAATGTCTATTTTATCTATTCACTTTTATCTAATTCAAAACAATATATACGTCTAAAAATTTGGTCTTACAATAAGAAGGTCTTTGTAATTGGGTAAAATATTAATCTAAATTGAAATTCTTTATCAATAAACTCCTTAAATAACTATTTAATATTCTCTGTCCTAATCGGTCTTAAGTTAAAATAACTATTATTTTTCTGATGGAGAATAAATCCTAAGTTGTGGATCACAAAATTACACGAACGAACCTTCTACAGGGTATTAAAACTACCAAAAATATCATCGACTAGTAAATGACACAGAAACCTCTCTTAAAATAATAGACAAACATAGACATTTGATAATAGACTAAACACAGCAAAAACCATTTTAAAGTGTTTAAAATTTGCATTTCCTGCTTTATGAAATACGCTATTTTAATTTGACTAACTAATGTATACCCCGCCGCGCTGGGCTGACACACTATTAATTAAATATATTTCACATTTAACATGTTATTGGTTTTAAATATAATAATGATATTATTCCATCCCATTTTATGATATAAGATATATCTTATATAATAAAATGGGATAATGGGATGGAATTAAATAAATCAATGTGTAAGTGTAAATGGCGCCAAAATTGAAATGTCATAGACCATAGGCGCGCAATGTAGATATTGCACGCTTCTTAATACAAAAGTATAGAAAGTTCAAGGATATATAAACTTTGTGGAGTTGGTGTCATCTGTTTTTTTTTTCGTTGATAAACTATAATTAAATGAGCATTTTGTTAAGTATTTTTGTCCCTCAAATTTGTTAAATTTCTTAGAGGAATACGGAATACAATGCGGTTTTTAATAATAAAAACAATCTCATATGACAATAGTAATAAGACTTTAAAAACACGTTACGGAGAATGAATATTAATAAACGAATTACAAAGTAATTTGTTAATTAATATTCCATTTTGGGAGCCAGTAGCGAACTGCAAAATCTAGTTAGTTATGAAAATATTTCCTTGGTTAACTATGTAGTTAAACTAAACCAGTCTGTCGCGTTTATCTTTAACTAGTATATGATATGGGTTTGGATTACGTTTTAGGTTATACCTAAAAAGTAATCCAAACCAAGTACCAAATTATTATTTTGCTTATTTATACAACAAAATTCCCTAGTTAAAAAAAATAGGATTGACCAGATCGTTGAAAAAAGGGCACCCCTTCAAGTGTGGAAGTTTATTTGTGTTTCTTCTGTATTGGTACAATCAATAAATAAAATCACAAATTTACACTTGATGACGTGTCGGTACGAAATGTTTATATTTCATGAAACGGCCATAACATGTCAATGTCAATGTCATACCCTTACGCATTGTCTCTTTACTGAATTGTCAAACTAGAGTGATGACGTAAACATTTATAAATATATTGAAACATTTACTTCCAGATCCAACGTGGACAATATATTACGTTTTAATAATATAACTCTTCTTCTTCTTGTAGTGCCTCTCCACTACTGGAGGTTGGCGGTCAGCTCGTCAAAGGAATGTAGGTGATGAGCCTTCTGTACAACGCCTCGTTCGTGTTGGACTCATGTCGTTGATTGTTAAGTCATTTTAGTCGTGAGACCTCAGGGTTATAGGTATAGTCTAGTCAACAAGTTCAAAAACGTGAAAAATTAAAAAAGGTCCTAAAAATATGAGCGATGGCTCATTCGATTCCGAATCACCTTTAGAAAAATGTTTTTGAAGGATTTTGGTGCAGGCTAAAAATTGCAAGAGAAAATTTACAATAAAAAAGTCCTGACTCGGAATTCTACCTCCATTATTTAAATTTTTTATTTAACGCTGAAAATAGGTCTGCGCGTGACAGTTTTAGGATGCGCGCGTGGCGTCAAAAGCAAGTACGGCACATTAATTAATTTATTTAAGGTATTGAATATTTTTTTTTAAATATGAAAAAATTATGGTGTGTTCTGAACACTATAATTAATTTATTCCCTTTAGAAATTTTACTTAAAGTTAATTTTTCAACAAGTTAAACAATTGTTAACTAACGAAATTTTTTCGAACGACCGTCTTAATTGTAAGTGAAAAAAAATGTTTAAATAATGGTCGTAAAAATATTTCGCTTCGTAGAGCCTTTCTTACATACATACTTAACAAGATCGTGCCATAAAAGTTAAAAAAAAATTTATTCTTTGTTTATAACAATTTTTTTACTTAAACAAAAACTTAAAAATCCATGTAATGTTGTTAAAAAAAAATATTTTTTTCTAAATCATCATTATTAATACAAGATATTTATTGATTTGCAAAAAAAAATTTCCCGCCATTTGTTGATAATTTTTTTTTAAAGAAATTGATGAATTTATATTTAAAAAAAAAATATTTCATAACTTTATTACATTAAAAATATTATGATTTTTAAATTTTTTTTTTCCTTAATAACAATTTATACTTGTTTATAATCGTTTTTTTTAAATTTTCTATAATTAGTTAAGAATTTTTTTTTATAATCATAACTGACAGTGCTCTATAAAGTAACAGAAAATTTTTTTAATCAACAATTCTATTGTTTATTAACTTACCCATTTGTTATAAGCAAATGTTAATCTTTTTTTTATTTTTTTTCTAAAATTAACAAAAACTACCATATACAGGGTGGCCAAAAAGTCGTGGATCAAACGCAAATAGGGGACAGATGAGGTCATCAGCGGCAAAAAATTGTTCTACGGGAGGTCTCTAAGGTCAACCCCTGCAGAGTTATGATTTATTTTGGTTTTTATATGAAAATTGACTTTTTTTACTAATTCTTCTTAAAATTCGAAAATATCTACATCCTGTATCTTTCTCATAATATCCACTAGATTGGTACTGATAAGTTCTTGCGTTAGACATAGTATTTATGGTTGTTTAATGAGTGTATTCAAGATAATATTAAGTGATACGATATAATATTTTTTCAAATTATAAATTTTTCTTTACTTTGGACCCCACTGTGAAAAAAAATTACTCCACCGAAAAGTGTCCCTGTACAACAAGTTTTGGTAATAGGGATTCTGAAAAGGTATTACACGTGGCCATGAGTCGCTCTAATATCTTTCTAAGAAGAATTACAAACAACGATTGTGAAATAATAATTGTATTAAAACAATTATTTCTCAACGGTTGCTTGTAGGAAACAAAATATTTTACAATAAAATATGCTCAAAATTCCTGACTCTGACCATAATACTTAATCTGCACCGTCTAATCAAATTCCTACGTAACCCTCCAGCCATTGCATCTGTCCAATATTTTGAATCTAGTCCGATTCACACTGTACTGGTCACAGGTAGGTAAATAATCTATCATAAGTCCGAATCGTTGTTGTTTTTTCGTCCTAGAAAGATATTAGAGCGATTAATGGCCATGTGTAATACCTTTTCAGAATCCATATTAAATGCGCCAAAACTTGTAATACAGGGACACTTTTCGGTAGAGCAATTTTTTTTCACAGTGGGGTCTGAAATAAACAAAAAGTTTTGATTTGAAAAAAATTTATATCGTATAACTTAATATTATCTTCAATACACTCAATAAACAACTATAAATAGTATGTGTAACGCAAGAACTCATTAGTACCAATTTAGTGGATATTATGAAAAAGATACAGGTGTAGATTTATTCGAATTTTAATAAGAATTAGTAAAAAAAGTCAATTTTCATATAAAAACCAAAGTAAATCATAACTCTGCAGAGGTTGACCTTAGAGACCTTCCGTAGAACAATTTTTTGCCACTGATGACCTCATCTATCCCCTATCTGCGTTTGATCCACGACTTTTTGGCCATCCTGTATAACAAAGTATAGAATTTTTTTTTTTTAATTTTTTGATTAACATGAATATTACGTTTTTTAGACGTCATTCCGGATCCAATGAGCTATTTTGTACCATTTTGTCCAGCTTGTCGACTAGACTAGTAGTAATAGAAGGGGTAGATGTGATGCGTTTCACGACGTTTCGCCATCGTTGCCTATTAGAGGTCATCTTGCTGCACTGATTGAGTGAGTCTCCTTCGGCAGACTTTATTTGGTCAGTCCAACGCGTAGGTGACCTTCCGCGCGGTCTAGTGCCTTCCACCTTCCCCTGGACGACAAGTCGTTCTATGAACTGATCACCACACCGAGATACGTGTCCGAAGAATGTAAGGATGCAAGATTGTACTGTTGAAAACAGATGCTGCTTAATACCGAGTTCTTGAAGTATCGAGACCTTTGTACGAAACTCGGTCCACGAAACCTCAAACATTCTTCTCCAGCAGCACATTTCCGGAGCGTCCTTTTTCCTGCTTTTCCACATCTCGCGAGGTCCACGTTTCAGCTGCGTACTGAAATATGGAGAATATAAGTGTCTTCACGAGCCTGGTCTTCGTGGTTTTGTTATATTCCTGTTTCTACATATTTTTTGCATCTTGTCCATCGCCGTTCTTGTGATGCCCATACGTCGTTTGACCTCATTGATGCATCCGCCATTGCTTGAAATCCGAGACCCAAGATAAACATAAGATTGGACCACGTTGCATTTCGCGATTTGAGTCACTTGAGGCGAATTATTTCTGGCATGGTCAACAATCATCACCTTGGTTTTCCTGCGATTTATCTTAAGTCCAAATTCATGGCTCACTTGTTCCATCCTTGTGCAAACTGGATGCGAACAAAGTGGTATCATCCGCGTAACGCAAGTTCGTAATTCTGTATCTACCTGTAGTCTTCCAAAGTGATGCGCATTATTAGCTCCGTTGCATTAGCACGTTGAATAAGAGCGGTGATATTATGCAACCCTGGCGTACTCCAGCACTAGGATGGAAATCACCTGATAGGACATCATCTGTGCGTACTGAAGCTGTGCCGTCTTCATATAGCCGTCTTAAAAGGAGCAAAAGTTGTTTTAGTCTGCCCATTTCTAGCAGGGTCTTCCACAACACTGGCCATCTCACAGAGTCGAATGCTTTTGAGAAATCAACAAAACAAATGAACATGGGCTTATTAAATTCTCTTGACTTCTCTATGATCTGGCGTAAAATAAGAATTTGTTCCCGAGTGCGTTTAGCAGTAACAATTTATTTATTCTTTGAAATACTAAGTATTAATTGTTGTTTGTATAATGCAAAATTTCAGTTTTTTTTTTTTAATTTTTCTCTGTTTGTCTATTAATGTACTTACTTATGTTATCTGTTTCGAATATATTGTTTATCTATGTAATCGTTTTATACGTCTTTCTTAACGGAATTTTAATTTAAGTTTCTATAAAGTAATTCGCCCTTCTCACTCTCTCTCTCAATAGATCTCAATCGCTCTTTCCCTTTTCTTCGACAAAAACGCTGCACATCTTCGTGACGCTAATATTATTAGTATTGCGTTTCATCCCTTAAAATTTTACCTTCATGCGCCTAAGGAAGTTTCACTTTTTGAAGTGATGATGTAAAGAAATGAAATCAATGCTTCAATAAACATTTTTAGTATTCATGGCGTAGTATAGATGTGTATTAAATTCTTTATTTTCAGTTCACAGGGAAATGGCACAATATCAAAGTTACCCCCAGTCCTCTACAGTCAGGGGACTGTTCAACTTTGGAAATCACATCACGTGGTGCCATTACTTCTGAAACTAGCACGTTAGATGTGAAGTTAAGATCTGTGCAGGAAAACTTCCTTAGGGAAAATAGTGGAGTGATTATTGCGATAAATGGAACAGCGAAGCTCAATATTAGCTTAGACTCTAGTGCTGAACGTAAGTTATGATTATATACGTTTTGCAGAAGCCCTACAAAAACAAGAGCTACTCTAAACTAAAAATAGGATGTTTTTAATAACCTTTATCTGGATACTTTTGACGTTATCTCTGTTACTGACAGTTTGATAAATACTTTTATGAGTTATTTTTGACTATCACTAATCCAGGTTAAAGTTTCATTTGAAATGTGGAATAAAGATATGTTTTACAATTAACTAGACATTTTTAACGCTCGTTTTATTTACCTACTTAAAATAACCGCTTAATAAAGTACGGTAAGGTAGACATTTCTGCGCTTGATTATATTGTGTGATCAGGTTTTGAACTAAAATATTGTATTAAAATTACTATTTTCCGTCCATTTAAAATGAATGTTTCGACGAAATCGTATCCACTATTCAGGATCTCCGGGCTGTACGCCATGCCACATAATTCTCCATAAGAACTTTCCCTCAAAAGAAAATACTTATTCAGCTATATTACAAACTCTTTTACAAATATTTTTACACAAAATAATTCGTTCTTTATTTTTTCAGCAATCATTTTTCAAATATTGTTCACAATTTATGAAAAATACGCACTTGCATTTAGCTGTGAAAAAGTAGGAACTACGCAAAGAAAAGGTAAGTAACTTAAATCTTATTCACATTCCTCTAACTTTAACTTTTACTTAAATTAGCATAGAGAGGCATGATAATTATTATTCATGTATATTAAATATATTATATTTTTATATTCAGTATTATTAAAACCTAATTTGTGTATGCAAGCAATTATTCAACAATACGTTCTATTTGCTACACAAGGTGGACTTGGCGTGTTCCATTTATGGTCAGTCCATTTTTTTATAAACAATTTCAAGGAACGCTTTTGAAAATATTTTTACTTTTCATTAACCTTCATAATGCAACTGCCATAAACAGCTTAATTGATATTTAATGGTACTCAATTTAATTTTTTCTTTGCCATTAAAGGCTTAATTTGTTGATTGTTTTAACAAATACAGTGATTTCCCGCAATATCTGGATTACTATGTAATATATTTATCATTTTCATTTATGTATCACTAATAGCTGATTATGATAAAGTTTCCCTATTGTATGTTATCTACGTATAATAATTTATAGTTTTTGACGACAGATTAAAATATAGCTCTATCATTTTCTAGTATATTATATTAATTAAAAACAAAATAATAAAGAGAAATTTACAATTATGTTACAATAGCAATACTTAATTAATTTAATGAGCAAAACAAAATGGCGCAAATTCCGAGTATATAACGACAGTTTTTAGTTTGTCGTAAATGTAGAAGTTATAAATCTGGCGAAAACTAAAAACTTCAGTTAATACTCCTTTATTTTATGTGGTAAACGGGCAGAAAGCTCGTCTGATGTTAAGTGATACTACCGCCCATGGACACACAATGCTAGAGCGCTCGCCTGCAGCCTTTTATGAATTGTTAACCTCTATTCTTGAACAAGGAATTGGTTTGGAAAAACTCTAGAGGGCAGCTGGTTCCAAATGCATGTGTTTGTTCCGGTCAATCATCGCCAGCTGCCCGATAAATACCTGCCTGGAGAGTGTAAAGAGTATCCCCAAAATAGTCGCCCGCATAGCAATAAATGTTGCTAAGTTGAAACATATCATTGATATGGAGAAGAAACAAGGTCGGGGATAGGGCACAGCCTTGTGGGACTCCAGCGTTTATAGGTTTGAGGTCGTAACATGCTCCGTCGATAACAACCTTGATGCTCCGAACGGCCAGAAAGCTGGAGTTACATTTGCAAAATTAAACTTTAGAAGTTTCGAGAGAAGTTTTATACCACACCCGATCGCTATATCTAAACTAACCAGTATCGCCTCCACCTTGGACTCAATTGCCTCTGCACATTTGTGTGTAAGGGCGACCCCGAACTGAGAATCTCTAACCAGCTGTTGGTGCTCTTCGATTCTTGTTAGCTTATAGGGCTCTTTTATATTACTATGTTGATGAAGTCACCTTTCTCATCAACTCTTGCGCTATATTAAGAGTTATAAAGAAACATAACTAAAGCTATTTCCAAATTTACAGTGCACATCTGGCAACTTGGAAGGGATACCTCATTCCCAACAGAGATGATCATAAATCTCATGAACGCTGCATTAAAACGTAACTTTCAACTGACAATCGATGATTTGTCAGCCGTAGATAACTCTGATGCCGCCTGTCATGTTCTGCCTGTCATTCCGCCTGGACAACCTATTATATTATCTGGACAGTGCGATCCAAATTTACGAGTTGTGCAAGAGTTTAATCCCAAACAAGTAAGATAACATTTTAATTATTGCAATTGTTATCATTTCTTTTTCGTTACTAAGTTAAGGTATTGCTGTGTTTATGAATGGACAAAAATGGTGTAATAATGAGATGCAGTAGATAAATTGTATCAACGTGGTCGTAATACCTCTTGCTGTAATATCGTCAGAGTGAATGTTCACATTCGACAATTTACTCTTTCACCGGACGACTTTCACGATGTTATCCCACTTCGGAAAGATGTTCAACGTCAATTCATAAACAACCGAACTATTCAAATGAACAACTATGGCACATGCGCACTTGTAGCAAGATTCGTGAGAATATGTTTCATAAAAATGTTTAGAATTTAATTAAATAAATATTAAAAGCTAACAATAGTTACATTGCACTCGCTTTATTTTTATTATTGAAATTTAGTTCAAAGAGGTTTGACATCAAATCTCGTCTTATAACTATTTATGGCGTAGGATAGATGTTAATTAAATTCCTTATTTTCAGTTCACAGGAAAATGGCACAATATCAAAGGTACCCCCAGTCCTCTACAGTCAGGGGACTGTTCAACTTTGGAAATCACATCACGTGGTGCCATTACTTCTGAAACTAGCACGTTAGATGTGAAGTTAAGGTCTGTGCACGAAAACTTCCTTCGGGAAACAAGTGGAGTGATCTCTGCGATAAATGGAATAGCGAAGCTTAACATTAGCTTAGAGTCTGGTGCTGAACGTAAGTTATGATTATATATACGTTTTGAAGAAGAGCTACTCTAAACTATAGATAGGATGTTTTTAATTACCATTATCTCGAATATATTGATACTTATGACGTTACCTGTGTTACTGACAGTTTGATAAAGAGTAACTTTTATGAGTTACGTTATACTGTCAATAATCCAGGTTAAACTTTTATTTGTATGTAATGTGGAACAAAATATTTATAAGTAAATTAACTAGACACTTTTAATGTACTTAAAGTAACCGCTTAATGACGCATAGACAGTAGACTATGAGACTTTCTATTGTGTGCAAGTTGATCAGATTTATGATACCAAAATATTGTATTAAAAATACCATTATCTCTGCATCTCCGCGCTGTAGATACGCCATGTGTGACCAATCCCCAAGACGTGCGATCGTCCTTCCTTATATGATTAATTCTTGAGTTTACATTGATTGTATCTCCATAAGAACATTCTCTCAATGATAAAATACTTATTCAGCTATATTTTAAATTCTTTTACAAATAGATTTACACAATCTAAATAGTTAGTTATTTTTTCAGCAATCATTTTTCAAATAATGATGACAAATTATGTAAATTACGCACTTGCATTTAGCTGTGAAAACGTAGGAACTATGCAAAGAATTGGTAAGTAACTTAAATCTAATTCATATTCCTATATCTTTGTCTGCGTTAAATTCGCATAGAGAGCCAGACAATTATTATTTATGTATTAAGTTGTAATGTATTCCTAACATGATATAACTAAGTTTAGCTTTTTAATTTTTTATACAGTATTATTAAAACCTTATTTGTGTATGCAAGCAATTATTCAACAAAACGTTCTATTTGCTACACAAAATTGGACACGCCAATTCCATTTATGGTCAGTCCATTTTTTTATAAACAATTTCAAGGAACGCTTTTGAAAATATTTTTACTTTTCATTAACCTTCATAATGCAACTGCCATAAACAGCTTAATTGATATTTAATGGTACTCAATTTAATTTTTTCTTTGCCCTTCAAAATATATAATTGTATTCGGCCCTTAGATTAAAGGCTTAATTTGTTGATTGTTTTAACAAATACAGTGATTTCCCGCAATATCTGGATTACTATGTAATATATTTATCATTTTCATTTATGTATCACTCATACCTGATTATGATAAATTTTCCCTATTGTATGTTATCTATGTAAAATAATTTATCGTTTTTGACGACAGATTAAAGCATAGCTCTATCATTTTCTCGTATATTCTATTAATTAAAAACAAAATAATTAAAATAAACTTACAATTATGTTACAATAGCAATACTTATTTAATTTGATGAGCAAAAGAAAATCGCGCAAAATTCCGAGTATATAACGACAGTTTTTAGTTTTCGTAAATGTAGATGTTATAAATCTGGGGAAAACTAAAAACTTCAGTTAATACTCCTTTATTTTATGGGGTAAACGGGCTGAAAGCTCGTCTGATGTTAAGTAATACTACCGCCCATGGACACACAATGCTCGAGCGCTCGCGTTGCAGGCCTTTTATGAATTGTTAACCTCTGTTCTTGAAGGAGGAATTGGTTAAGAAATACTCTAGAGGGCAGCTGGTTCCAAATGCATGCGTTTGTTTCGGTCAATCATCAACAACTGCCCAATAAATACCTGCCTGGCCAGTGTAAAGAGTATCCCCAACATAGTCATCCGCATAGCAATGAATTTAGCAAAGTTACAACATAGCATTGATATGCAGAAAAAATAAGGTCGGGGATAGGACACAGCCTTGTGGGACCCCAGCGTTTACAGGTTTGAGGTCGTAACGTGCTCCTTCGATAACAACCTTGATGCTCTGATCGGCCAGAAAGCTAGAGTACCATTTGCATAATTTCTCTTTAGAAGTTTCGAGAGAAGCTTTATACGACACCCGATCGTTATATCTAAACTAACCACTACGCCTCCACCTTGGACTCAGTTGCCTCTGCACATCTATATGTAAGGGCAACCACGAACTGAAAATCCCTAACCAGCTGTTGGCGCTCTAGATACCTTAGGAGCTGTTCGATTCTTGTTAGCTTATAAGGCTCTATATTGTTATGTTGATGAAGTCATCACCTTTCTCATCAACACTAGTAATATATTAAAAGTTATAAAGAAACATAACTAAAGCTATTTCCAAAATTTACAGTGCACATCTGGCAACTTGGAAGGGATACCTCATTCCCAACAGAGATGACCATAAATCGCATGAACGCTGCATTAAACCGTAACTTTCAAGTGACAAGCGCAAATTTGACAGTCGTAGATAACTCTGACGCCGCCTGTCATGTTCTGTCTGTCATTCCGCCTGGACAACCTATTATATTACCTGGACTGTGCGATCCAAATTTACGAGTTGTGCAAGAGTTTAATCTCGAACAAGTAAGATAACATTTTAATTATTGCAATTGTTATCATTTCTTTTTCGTTACTAAGTTAAGGTATTGCTGTGTTTATGAATAGACAAAAATGGTGTAATAATGAGATGCAGTAGATAAATTGTATCAACGTGGTCGTTATACCTCTTGCTGTAATATCCTCAGAGAGAATGTTCACATTCGGCAATTTACTCTTTCACCGCACGACTTTTAAGATGTTATACCACTTCGGGAAGATGTTCAACGTCAATTTTAGTTCACAGGGAAATGGCACAATATCAAAGGTACCCCCAGTCCTCTACAGTCCGGGGACTGTTCAACTTTGGAAATCACATCACGTGGTGCCATTACTTCTGAAACTAGCACGTTAGATGTGAAGTTAAGATCTGTGCACGAAAACTTCCTTAGGGAAACAAGTGGAGTGATCACTGCGATAAATGGAATAGCGAAGCTTAACATTAGCTTAGAGTCTGGTGCTGAACGTAAGTTATGATTATATATACGTTTTGAAGAAGAGCTACTCTAAACTATAGACAGGATGTTTTTAATAACCATTATCTCGAATATATTGATACTTATGACGTTACCTGTGTTACTGACAGTTTGATAAAGAGTAACTTTTATCAGTTTCGTTATACTATCAATAATCCAGGTTAAACTTTTATTTGTAATGTGGAACAAAATATTTATAAGTAAATTGACACGTTCACTGCGCCATCATTTTTAAAGAACTTTCAGCTGGTGCTTTGGAGACCTAAAAGATCTCGTAACAAGCCTATCCTTTGGTGCGTTTGAGACCTAATCAGTCTCCTAAAAATACACTTTTGAATATATTTTATATCTTCCAAAAAAACAATGACAAATATTTTGTAGTTTTTGTGGGTGAAAGATAGCTAATTGCTTTATATTTTGCTAGGTTCGCACGCAGTTACGACATTTGAATAAACTACAAATACCAAAAAAAAATTAGATATCGATTGTATCTCGTACCGCAACCGAAGATAGTTTAATATGTGTAGTAAGTAGTGATGGGAATAATATAATATCTCAGTTATCGATTCTAAAAGTTTTATTAATTATGCAAAGTGTTTTTCATTAAAACATGGTAAGCACATTGATTGCTTGCACATTACGCGCAAATGGTAACAATTCGTTTAGTTTTTATAGAAGAGTCAGTGCTGTTTAACTGCGTGTGCTCCAACGAAAAAGGTTTATCGTTAAATATTTCATAATCAGAATCACTGTCATTATTAGTCAATGGGGGAAAATTTGAACATTTTCCAAAACAAATATTTTACTGGACGATGCAGCAGTATAATCCGGCGTTGTTTTTTTTTGTAAGAAACCTCACCAATAAAATAGATTTATTACACTTTTTTCTTTTAAAATTACTCATTGTTTATCAAAAATAATCAACACGCTGGTATATACGCGAGTGTTATTTCCAAAACGTGCCCGCGACTTCCCGAATGTCGATTCTAGGACAACACTAAAAATCCCATCCTCTATCTCTTGCGTCTACGAGGCGTACGATTTCACGAGTACCGACATATTATCTCCTAACGCAACGAATTAAAACAATTACAGTACTGTGCGTTAGGGACCTAATCCATCTCTAATTTATTTTTTAAAGTCCTTGAATTCAGCTTCAAGTAGGAAGCAAATATATATTTGTCCTGCTCATCCTTAAAGAACTTTACAAGTTACATCCTCCCGCAAGGAGTGAAAAAACACGATTATGTTCAACGCACAATACAAAAGTCCTGCAAGAGATCTGATAGATCTCGTAATGCAACGAACGTGTTAACTAGACACTTTTAATGTACTTAAAGTAACCGCTTAATGACGCATAGACAGTAGACATTTCTGCGCCTCTTTCTATTGTGTACAAGTTGATCAGATTTATGATACCAAAATATTGTATTAAAAATACCATTATCTCTGCATCTCCGCGCTGTAGATACGCCATGTGTGACAATCCCCAAGACGTGCGATCGTCCTTCCTTATATGATTAATTCTTGAGTTTACATTGATTGTATCTCCATAAGAACTTTCTCTCAATGATAAAATACTTATTCAGCTATATTTTAAATTCTTTTACAAATAGATTTACACAATCTAAATAGTTTGTTATTTTTTCAGCAATCATTTTTCAAATAATGATGACAAATTATGTAAATTACGCACTTGCATTTAGCTGTGAAAACGTAGGAACTATGCAAAGAATTGGTAAGTAACTTAAATCTAATTCATATTCCTATATCTTTGTCTGCGTTAAATTCGCATAGAGAGCCAGACAATTATTATTTATGTATTAAGTTGTAATGTATTCCTAACATGATATAACTAAGTTTAGCTTTTTAATTTTTTATACAGTATTATTAAAACCTTATTTGTGTATGCAAGCAATTATTCAACAAAACGTTCTATTTGCTACACAAAATTGGACACGCCAATTCCATTTATGGTCAGTCCATTTTTTTATAAACAATTTCAAGGAACGCTTTTGAAAATATTTTTACTTTTCATTAACCTTCATAATGCAACTGCCATAAACAGCTTAATTGATATTTAATGGTACTCAATTTAATTTTTTCTTTGCCCTTCAAAATATATAATTGTATTCGGCCCTTAGATTAAAGGCTTAATTTGTTGATTGTTTTAACAAATACAGTGATTTCCCGCAATATCTGGATTACTATGTAATATATTTATCATTTTCATTTATGTATCACTCATACCTGATTATGATAAATTTTCCCTATTGTATGTTATCTATGTAAAATAATTTATCGTTTTTGACGACAGATTAAAGCATAGCTCTATCATTTTCTAGTATATTATATTAATTAAAAACAAAATAATTAAGAGAAATTTACAATTATGTTACAATAGCAATACTTAATTAATTTGACGAGCAAAAGAAAATGGCGCAAAATTCCGAGTATATTATAACGACAGTTTTTAGTTTGTCGTAAATGTAGAAGTTATAAATCTGGCGAAAACTAAAAACTTCAGTTAATACTCCTTTATTTTATGTGGTAATCGGGCAGAAAACTCGTCTGAAGTTAAGTGATACTACCGCCCATGCACACACAATGCTAGAGCGCTCGCGTTGCAGGCCTTTTATGAATTGTTAACCTCTATTCTTGAAGGAGGAATTGGTTAAGAAATACTCTAGAGGGCAGCTGGTTCCATATGCATGCGTTTTTTCCGGTCAATCATCAACAACTGCCCAATAAATACCTGCATGGCCAGTAAAGAGTATCCCCAAAAAAGTCATCCGCATAGCAATGAATGTAGCAAAGTTACAACATAGCATTGATATGCAGAAGAAATAAGGTCGGGGATAGGACACAGCCTTGTGGGACCCCAGCGTTTACATGTGTAAGGTCGTAACATGCTCCGTCGATAGCAACCTTGATGCTCCGTTCGGCCAGAAAGCTGGAGTTACATATGCATCATTTCTCTTTAGAAGTTTCGAGAGAAGCTTTATACCACACCCGATCGCTATTTCTATACTAAGCACTACCGCCTCCACCTTAGACTCAATTGCCTCTGCACATCTATATGTAAGGGCAACCACGAACTGAAAATCCCTAACCAGCTGTTGGCGCTCTAGATACCTTAGGAGCTGTTCGATTCTTGTTAGCTTATAAGGCTCTATATTGTTATGTTAATGAAGTCATCACCTTTCTCATCAACACTAGTAATATATTAAAAGTTATAAAGAAACATAACTAAAGCTATTTCCAAAATTTACAGTGCACATCTGGCAACTTGGAAGGGATACCTCATTCCCAACAGAGATGATCATAAATCTCATGAACGCTGCATTAAAACGTAACTTTCAACTGACAATCGATGATTTGTCAGCCGTAGATAACTCTGATGCCGCCTGTCATGTTCTGCCTGTCATTCCGCCTGAACAACCTATTATATTATCTGGACTGTGCGATCCAAATTTACGAGTTGTGCAAGAGTTTAATCCCGAACAAGTAAGATAACATTTTAATTATTGCAATTGTCTTATTTTTTTTTACTATGATAAGTTCGTTACTATGATAAGGCTACATCCTCTGTCTTTTTGCCGATGAGTAGGGATGCCTACTGATTTAAATTTAATGACGTAGAATAAGTGATACCTGTATCTTATGTTCCATAATAAACATTTTCTTATTTTTTATTGTTGTGTTTGGATGAATGGACAAAAATGGTGTAATAATGAGATGCCATAGAATAAATTGTTATCCACGAATAATATCAAAACAGCTACAGCGATACTTTGTAATAGTCTAGTCGACAAGTTGAAAATGGTACAAAATAGAGATACTGCCCTTAAAATTATGTGCGATTCCTCATTGGATCCGGAATGACGTCTAGAAAAATGTGCTAAAAGCACGCTTTTTTGCAATTTTTTATGTGCTAATACACGTATTAGCACATAAACAATTGCAAAAGTTATACACAATTAAAGATGAAAAAAAATGGCATTTCGTTTTTTGCCAATATTTAATAAAATATTAATATTTAAGAAAAATCAAAAAAAGATTCTGAAAGAGGAGGAAATTTCCAATAACTAATTTCTAACTTCCGGAACTCTATCTCCATTATTTATAATTTTAATTTAACGCTGAAAATAGGTCTGCGTGTGACAGTTTTAGGATTCGCGCGTGGCGTCAAAAGCGAGTACGGCACATTTATTAATTTATTTAAGGTATTGAATATTTTTTTTTAAATTTGAAAAAAATTATGGTGTGTTCTGAACACTATAATTAATTTATTCCCGTTGGAAATTTTACTTTAACAACTTTTTGACGTGATAACGTCTTTAAAATCGTTTTAGTCGGGTGACATGTTCAGAAACTTGTGTCACACCAAAACCTCACGAGCGCGATCGCAGGTATAACGAGAGAGAGACGGACCGATCTCCCGTCTCATTTTTGGTTGTTTGTAAAGTAGGTTTACGATCGAGATGTTTACGTGATAACGTCTTATTGGTGATATAAGTTTTTGGGAAGTAAGGAATTAATGAAGATAACAATTTTTTCAAATTTTAAATTACATCTATCGTTTTATTCACACTTTTGATGATAAATTTCGGGTGTAAAATGACAAGTTTACTTATTCGACTATGATATACATTTTTCTTCATACATACATTCATACAAATCTCCATTCGTTTGTATGCCGCTAGAGTGAGAGAGACGGGAGATCGGTCCGTCTCTCTCTCGTTATACCTGCGATCGCGCTCGTGAGGTTTTGGTGTGACACAAGTTTCTGAACATGTCACCCGACTAAAACGATTTTAAAGACGTTATCACGTCAAAAACGAAATGCCATTTTTTTTTCATCTTTAATTGTGTATAACTTTTGCAATTTTTTATGTGCTAATACACGCTTTTAGCACATTTTTCTAGACGTCATTCCGGAACCAATGAGGTATCGCACATAATTTTAAGAGCAGTATCTCTATTTTGTACCATTTTCAACTTGTCGACTAGACTATAAATCC
This sequence comes from Pieris melete, assembly GCA_963693345.1. Lineage (NCBI taxonomy): Eukaryota > Metazoa > Arthropoda > Insecta > Lepidoptera > Pieridae > Pieris > Pieris melete. The sequence goes on from CAVNZK010000003.1 coordinate 2,165,950, forward strand.
TACTAATATTATAAACGCGAAAGTTTGTAAGTATGGATGGATGTTTCTACTATTTCACATAAAAACTACCGAATTGATTTAATTTGAAACCTTACAATAATATAGCTTATACATCAGAATAACACATAGACTACAAATTTTATAAAAATATTGTGGGAATTGTCCAAACACTCAGTCCTTGCCACCGCTCCCGAAGCTGCTAAAAAAATGGTCGTAATACCACTTTCTGTAATATCGTCAGTGAGTGAATGTTCACATTCGGCTGTTCTCTTTCACGGCACGACATTCACTACGTAATTGAATTATTGACATACGCCGCCCACTTCTCTCTTCGACAGAGCTGAGTGAACGTGACTTCAGCCTAAATTTATAGTCCATCCAAAAACAACCTGATTTTATGAGTGTTATAATAGTGTAAGAGCTAGGGCAAGCTTCTTACGGGAGGAAATTGAACACGCTTATAATAATGATTTGATTCACTATTATTTACTTTACTGACTTTACATAAACTGTTTAACTTCAAACTTCTATAAAGGAAAATTGATCGTGCGCATGTGACACCACTTCTTTTATAATGTATTCTTTTTTCCGACTCAACCATCCCACTTGCGAAGTTGTTCGACGTCAATTCGTAAACAACCGAACAATTCAAATGATTCTTGTAGCAAGATTCTTAAGAATATGTTTCATAAAAATGTTTAGAATTTAATTAAATGATTTATTTTTTATTTTATTATTTAATTCTAGTTTAAAGGGATTTGGCATCAAATATCGTCATATTACACGCCAAATACTCCAGGGAAGTGCAACAGGGCAGAATATACTGTTCGAGGAGAGGTCGTAGATGTAGTCAACAGTGAAGTTATCAACGCAACTTTGAGAACTATAACTGGTACAGCAACTATTGCCAGCTCCGATAGAAGCGCAAAGCTGAACGTGACTTTGGAAGTGACACCGAATAGTAAGAAAACTTTTATGTTTTATAATAAACTTTTTATTTCAGAAAGTATGCACATTTTGTCAACTTCCGTAAAGAATACATTGAAAACAAATATTTTCTAGTAATTTTCCTTTTCCTCTTGCTTATGCCGAATCCCAAACCTGTCTTCCTAGAAATCGAACCCTGGACGCACGCGGGATCAATTAGTATTGGTGTTATGGTAAAAAAATGTCTTGCCGCATTAAATGCTCCTGTTAACTATTATATTACAAATGGTAGGGGAGCCCAAGAGGGGATTTCGGGATTTACTAAAGCGCGGCAGATTAATATATAGGGGGATACCTTGTACCCGGTTAAGTACCTCCACAAAACATGAGGCCTATATATAAGGCCGCCCGTGAAGGAGACAGGATCAGATTAGTAAAAAAAAATTGACCATTAGAAATTCTCGAGCGCGTCAGATTAAGGTAGGGTGAGTTCATTACATCCTAAAAAGTGTATATTCCACTAATCTGACAATTTGAGAGTAACGTAAAAAAGGGGTGGGCTACAAAGTTTTAAAAAAAACGTCATCTCGACATTCTCGAGCGTAGCTATTTTTTTTTTTATTTTGAAGGAATTAATTCAAGAGTAATGAAAAATATATAATCTGACGATTTCCGCAAGCCGAAATAACAAAAATTCGTCGATAAAGTTAAATGCGTGCAGCTGCGTGATGCCTACATTTTCTTAAACCGATCGGAATCTACTAAACGGCGTTCTAAATATTTCCCTCAAAATTACATTTCCTGTGAATTTGAACCGATTCCGACCAATAGATTTTGAGAAATTTAGAAAAATCTCAAAAAAAAATAAGATTTTTTTTTTTTGAAAGTGATTTCTTTATCGATCAACTTCAAAAACTAATCCGCCTTTGAGCTTGAAAAACCACGTCGATCGCCACCAAGCTGGTCAAAAGCGGTTGATTCCTCCGAGGGATATCGTGAACGAAAGAAACCCGAAAAAGTGTTTTTTCGGGATTACTCCGAAATTTGTGGTTCGATCAATTAAAATTTATTATGAGGATGATAAAACTGCGTCGAATGCCGCCAACCTCGTGAAAATTGCTTGATCCATTCAAAAGTTATTGTGGTTTGAAAATTCCAAAAATAGTGTTCTATGAAACTTCTATCACTTTCGAGCTGGGAGAGCTCAAATGCATAGAAATATTATTTCTTTGAACTCAGCGAGCTCAAAATATCAATTTTAAGCGCCCAGGAATGGAATTAGCGGGAAGTTGCAGGGATGGCCCTTTAGGTGAACCGTTTTTCTAATTTTTTTGTCAGATCAGGCGAATCCCTCTAGATAACCGTCAGATTATGAGACAGTACGTTTAGAACATAAAGATAAACCATATATATCTTAATCTGACGCGCTTGAGTATTTCAAAATTGCGATTTTTTTTTGCAAATTATGAAAATGGCCGCGGGTTTGCGTCCCATCAAAATCGTCAGATTAGTGAATGAGAGCTTTTTTTTGGTGCACTTAACACTCCCTTAGAAAATCTGACGCGCTCGATAATTTTTTATTTTTTTTCATTTTCAACCCTTAAATACAACCACCCGCATCATGCAAACGATCAGATTAACATACGTACATTATTAAAAATACGTAGGGCATTGATGCAATCAATATCTGACGCGCTCGATGTAACCATGCAACAGTTTTTTTTTACATATTTAACAATCTATAGCCGCTTCCCCCACCGATGAAAAGGTATATATCATTTTTTTCTTCTTATCATCTAAGCTTTGCATCCCAATAGGTCTCTACGACGCTCGATTAAATCCCCATTTAGCATCGTGGGCTCCCCTACCAAAAACTTCAATTCAAATTTGCGTTCACCTAATTAAAATAGTTCAAACATATAAGGAATTAAAGTACCTTAATCGCACCTATCGGTAAAAAAGCGATAACCTCAAAAACTCAATTCCGTAGAAAATATTTTATTACATTCGTCACCAATAGATAGTGGATTTCGTGTAAATTGACGAAATTAACGAATAACGATTATATTATTTAATAGATCGATTTTTTTTTACTAAATACAATAAATTTTGGTAAAAGAAAATTTGTTACAAGAAAGTTCCACTTAAATATTGCACAAGTCAGCCATTTCATAATTAATATGAATGTTTATAAAAAAAAATATGAATGACCGTTACCAATTACCGGTTGTGATAAAATATCTGAGATAATTTTATCGGCTATTTAATTGAAATGTGTTGTTATTATGCTGATTATATAGATAAAATCAAAAATAGAAGCAGCTTAGCTGCAATTGCTATTTCAGAAACCCCACCTTAATTTGAGGAATTTTGACTTTGTAGCTGAGGTGGGTAGGAAAAATATTCTGAAATATTGGTAAAGACGTGTAATTATAAAAGGCTGTTCCGTAACATTGTTCATTAAAAAGGAATAAGGTTAAAACTAAGTTTAACATAATTATTTAAAAGTTAACATATTTAAAGAAAAAACATTGTACAATAATCATAAGTAACACAGGATATCCGCTGCTATGTAACAAATTAGTTAATTTTCTAGTTAAGTTTTATAGAACTCTTGTGACAAATAATATTTAGTAATATATTGTGAAACAAAACTTAGCGGGAATTATGAACCCGTTTGACAAAATCCGATACATTTGAGACGAAAGTATAACTCAAACTCAAACTCAAAATATCTTTATTCAAGTGGGTAACCAAGTACACTTTTGAATCGTCAAGTTAAATTAATCATAAATTTACATTTACTACCAGTTCGCAAGTCAAGGGCGTAGAGCGGGTAAGAAGAACTGGCAAGAAACTTTCCGCCACTCTTTTTAATCGCCAAGTATTGTCATACAAATTGTTTGAACTGGAGCAAATCAATCCCAAGGATTAGGATCATTTAAGTAGTCCTCAAAATTATAAAAAGCTTTATTGATTAATTTTCGTTTAACGAGGGCTTTGAATTTATTTAGTGATAATTCTCTAATTTCGCTTGGAAGTTTGTTGTAAAAACGAATACAATTTCCATATAAGGAGTGGTTTATCTTTTGGAGCCTGGTTGGTCGTACACTCAAATTAGTTCTATTTCGCGTATTATACTGGTGAAAGTCACCATTTGTTTTAAAATCGTTTATATTTTTTTGGACATACAACAAGGCTTCAAGAATATATTGACCAGATAGTGTCATAATATTTAATTCCTTAAATTTATTCCGTACTGACTCCCTCGGAGAAACACAACAAATACCCCGAACATCCCGCTTCTGCAGCACAAATATGGATTGAACCTCTGCAGCAGCACCCCACAGTAAAATACCGTACGAGTACGATGATACACAATTTTAGCCGTGTCCTTATCAGTAAACAGTCGGATTTTCTTTACTGCATATGCTGCAGAGCTCAGCCTATTCGAAACTGTCTCTATGTGTGTATAGAGAACATCATTAAGCGACTTTACTAACTTCAGATCGATAGGTTGAATACGTCTTTTTTTATGACCCAGGATTTATTTCTTATCATCTTCATCAAACTTAATGTATTTTAAAGTGCCGACGGCCGTCAATTAGAAGTTGAAATTTTAATATTATAGATTTTTTATCTCTTTATAATGCAAAATTAATAGACGCTCTATGTCATTGAAACATAAAACCGTGTTGACATCTTATATTGAACATTTAAAGATTATCTTATTATATACATTTTCTCGAACATTTGACCTTTAAGAATCGGGAATTGGCATGGTAGGTCACACAGACAAATATCCCAGAGACTAAAAATCTATCAACCCATCAATTTTTAAATTTAGAATGACACGTTCACTTAAGATTCAACCTCTTTTTTAAATGTTATTAAAAAGTGTAATAACCTCCCTTTACAGGGTTATCAAAATAGCTTTGATAATCTAGGTAATCGAAATAAGATTTTTGTAGTTTTAGTGACTACTGATCATTCAGATAAGTACTAAAACAAAAACAAGAAAATGTATGAATTGAAAGGTCAAATACCCGGTTATACAAGTATTATGTAGGATATAAATTTTAATTATTGAAACAATGTTACATTATGATTTCTGGATAATATTTGAAATTCAAGAACCATACCACAAAACATTTTATTCATAAAACATATATTTTAAATTATCATTATCATTATTATTTCCATTATCTCTAAATTCACAGAGGAGCTGGGATGACATACACTGCAAGTTGACTTTTGACGATCTTTTGAGTCGTAGTACAGGTTCGGCGCGTGCTAGGCTTTTGGCCGTGGGTACGCATGAGGCCGGCTACTGGCTTCACGCTTACCCATCGTCAAATACAGGAACTTTTCTTGAGCCTGATACGCTTCGAATCGCAACCTGTCTACGGCTTGGGGTTCCGGTCTGCGCTCCTCATATATGTCCCTGTGGCAGTGATGTCGACAAGTTAGGACATCACGGCCTGTCATGCCAAAAAAGTGCAGGCCGCTTCTCGAGACATGCCGCACTTAACGATATCATACGCCGTTCCCTTGCCACCGTCAACGTGCCAAGTCTTCTTGAGCCAAGTGGTATTGCAAGAGACGATGGCAAGAGACCGGACGGTATGAGTTTGATTCCATGGAAGATGGGTCGGGTACTGGTATGGGATGCAACCTGTTCAGACACGCTGGCCCCTTCCCATCTACATGGAACCAACTACAGAGCTGGTGCGGCTTGTGAAGCGGCTGAAAAAAATAAAGCATGCAAATACAGGGGTCTGGGCTCTGAATATGTTTTTGTCCCATTCGGTGTCGAGACCCTTGGTCCGTGGGGTCCTAGCGCTTTAAGGCTTTTTAAAGAAATTTCAAAAAGGTTAGTCGACATCACAGGAGACCGAAGATCTGGCAGCTACCTCGGACAAAGAATTAGTCTAGCAATTCAAAGGGGGAACGCTGCCAGGATCTTCGGAACCTTGCCTAAAGGGACTCCTTTTAATGATATATTTTAGTTTATGTTAAGTTTCGTTATTTATTTCAATGTATATTATTTTATTATTATTAGTTTATGTTTATAAGTTTAATTTTATTAGTTGAAATGATGAAATTGTTTAAATATATTAAAGTAAATTTTAAATTCTATATGTATATATAAGGTATATTATTGAGAATTTATAAAATATAAACCTTAAATTGTTTCTCTGTAAAATACAAAGAAACGACATTTAAAGTTCACTCGTGTTCTCAATTTTCTCCATTTTTTTACTCCAAGTTTTTTATCACCATCCAAAAATCACAAAATCATCTCCACGTCAGCCGCCATTCCATCACGCGTCACTACTATGCGTCGCCTCCCAACCTCCACAGACATCTTATGAAAGCGCGAAGCACGCCAAATTCAAATGAATGTAATGTCATTTCATGACATATATAATTTTATATATTATATGTATATATTTGTAAATTCTACATTAATCTGTGAGTCATATATTTTGAAAGTCTTTCTCGTGATGGGTTTCAGGACAAGAATTAATTTTTAATCTTGCTAATTTGCAGTAATTATTGTTTATTATTTTTAAATCAGCCAGCGTTTCATTACTAATGTAAATAAAAAATCCAACGTAGTAACGAAACGATATAATAATGACAAGAGCTAAAACCCAGTTCTTTGAATCAATCGGTTCGTCATTTACTGACGAAAAGTTTTTAAAATAAAAATAAAATCGATGGGCTGAAAAGTTCGTAGGCTATATAGATGGCGCTACTAGTATTAAATTAATATGATTTTTAGTTATTCCTAACCTTCAAAAGACACGTGTATAAATTTTACAACTGTCGTACTATTACTTTACGGAACTTTTGTTTGTTAAAAAAAAGGAATTTCGTGTGTTAATAAAGTATTGCTATTTGGGAATAACATAACTTTTCAGCAACCCGGTTATGAGTCAGGGAATTTTTGATTTCTTGACTGATATCATCACTAGGAAAAAATATTTCTAACGGAATTCATCTTTATTAAGAAGTGCGAGCTTAGCTGTGGTCCAAACCAGGATGTGCGCCATTGTTTGGTTGCTAATTAATGAAGCTTTCATAATCAGTCTCGCTTTCAAATTCACTTAGTTGTCGAAGTGTGCAGGCATTGCTGTCAGGATTGCAAATTTTATTTTATACTCGTCACATAACACATATTTTATAAGACCACTTTTATTATTAGTTTCCTCTCGTTGTAATATTTTTAACAATGCTATATTGTAAGTCGACGATTTATTTTGGATGTTTTGCCCTAGATGCTTAGTTCAAAATTAATTACTAATTCTACTGCTGTCTTATCGTTTTTTATTTGACGAACGACGGCAGTTTAAAATATATAAAATTTTGTGACGAGATAAAACTTGAAATAGCTTTAATTACATTAACTATACAAAGTTTAATAAATTAACATTTAGTTAAGATTTTATAATAATAATTTTACTTAGAATCCCCTATCCTGCACAAATGTATTGTGTGTGCGCTTTCCATTTTAAGTTGTCATCAGTAACAAGCCTAGTACAGTGAAATATCTATAACACGAAATTCGAAAAAATACGCGATATCTCAAATTATTTATACTTTGTTACTCGAACAAAATGTTATTTCCCTACGAAGTATTGATGATATATATTTATACTAGAATTTCAAAAAGGAGACTCGGTAAGTCGTAGTTAGTATAGAGACATCTTACTGGGAATAATAGCAATAAAATCCAAAATGTATGTTTGGGTTCGAAGCTTCTAAGCTATTGCTTTTGTCTATAAAATTATGAGAAATAGAAATCGCGCCTCTGTCAGTCGAAATTTTAGCAGTTAAATGATATGTATCTCGAAGTTCCTGTTAAGTCGAAAACTCGTTAACTCGATTTTTTTTTTGCATTTCCCTTGACATTTGAGGTGAAGAGATTCCATTGTATATTGTTGAACAATGACAGCCATGTAAATAATCTATAATTATAATATCATATTTTCCAGATTTTGTGACCCAGCCGCTATGGATTCTAGCAACGAATTACATTACCTATGCAGTTTTTTATACGTGCGTGGATCTACCTGAGGATCGGAAGCAAGGTAAATCTCAATTTTATGTGGATTTCATTAGCCGGAGACTAATCTTAAGTTTAGAAGAGTCGTCAACATTTACGTTATTTTAAACTTTACATTTGGTCACGTGAGCTATTTGGAAATGATGTTTGTCTAGTTATTAGACATAGACATAGACATAACATTTATTACAAACAAAAAACACACACATAAACACACAAAATAACAATACTTATAGAAAACATAAAATAAAATAGAATAAAATTAAAATTAAGAAATTTTCTTTTGCCATTCGGTTCGCTTCCAGTGTGGAATGTGTGTGTACTGTGGTTGTAATTGGCCCTGGCTCATCATTATGCTGAGGAGCAAAAAGTTCCACAGCGCTGGTCATTCTGCCAGAGACCACAGCAGCTAGTTTGCGCCTCAGTAGCAAAGAAAAATAATAAAAAGAATAATATTAATACTAAGTAGAAAATAATAATAATAATATTAAAGTTAGCAATGTGAGTAATGAAAATCGTGTGTAAGGGTGTATAATAAATAAAATAAAATTAAAAGTTAAAAATAAGAATAATTAGATATAAATAAGTAGATATTTGTTTGTTTTATGGGTGGATAAAAACTACATTTCGTGGGACTTTTGTTGAATAAGTAGAAGTGTCTTATAAGTGCGACTAAAATTCGACTTTAATTATAGATATACATCTGTAAGCGGGCGTTCTTAACATAAATTAAACTATTTCGTCCACGTTACATGTTAATGCAAATACCAAAAAAAAAGAGGACTGACTTTTTAAAATAATTATGCTCATTGAATAATCATGAAGAAACTTGGTCAAAAGTGCATTTTTTTCCATAGAAAATTCAAAGTGTTTTTTTTAAGTAATAAAATGTAAATTGTCAAATTAAAATTCAAATTGTACATAATTTTTTTTTTGTATAGTAAAATCTTTTTTTTTTCGAATTCAATTTTAAGTAATAAAGCATTCTTGTTATTTAGTTCTAATAAATTTAATAGGCAAATTTGATAAATTTTCAAGTATTGAAAGCACAGTCCAATATTTTTTATCGCTACAATATATTATTTTAACATAAAGTGACATTAAGAATAAAATATAAATTACCGAAATTTAAGTACTTAGCGTAAAACGGTACACAGGGACCAAACTTTTTGAAATATAATTATTAATTTTTAATAATTATTTGTACTATATAGGTTAAGAAAATTATGAATACTGTATATTTGTGTGTTGCAAAATAAACCATTATGGTACGTAATTCACAATCATCGTTTCATCATCATCACAAAAATACGTTTCAATGATCATGCTGTATAGCGCGCGGAGCTTCGAGACAATTTCGTAATTAAAATTAACTATTTATTAAGTGTTATTGAATATACTATTTTTATAATTAAAGGTTAATCTTATAAATAAGATAATATTATAAATATATACCTTGAACTAATTTTAGTGACCAGTTGGATCCTAAGCCGATCACGTAACCTAACTGATGCAGCGAGAACCGAAGTTAACTCAGTTATTGACTCCTACTACGATTTAAGCAGACAGTATTTTGTGGACGCTGACCAAACTGACGATGCTTGCTTCTATCTTCCTCCACCAACTGGGAAAGCTGTCGTGTTTCGGGGCCAATGTGATGAGAATATAAAAGTAATGACGAACTTTACAGCATCCCAGGTAAGGATTAAATTAACAGCATCACGAGTTTTCTTGTGCCATGAATGAGAATTTTGCCCGCGTGTTGTATAAAAAGCATGTTTTGCTATATGGACTTCCTGTTTTACCAATCTTTTACACTATTTGGGAATAAACAACGAACGACGAATTAAGAAAAACGAAATGGACATTTCCTGGCTTCAGATTTTGGTATTTGCTATTTGATATTTTTGAAGTGAAACTTCTTTATCGGCGTTGGAAAAAAATTTGCGTACGCGTACGCGTCACATTTTTCCGTTACGCGCCATGTTTTTCTTGTCCTTGTCTTGTTGATTAGTTGCAAGATTTGTTATTTGTGAAGTTTGCCTACCTCTGAAAACTAACTTCAGGCTTACCGCAACGTACTGTTATTTATATTGGATAATTTTTTCACGTTATATATAAATATTGCAGTATTTAATTTGGTTATAAATATAAATAACGCTTTTAAATCATTATTATTTATGTCAAAAACCGTGTAGTGCGTTCATAAAATGTATAAAATTTATATTAATAACAAAAATATATAAAAACGAGAACAATGATAGTAATAATTCTATTACAATTAATGAAATTCTGTAATAATCTTAGTAGTAATAAGGTAAAATTAATTAATTGTATTATTTGTTTTCATGTCTACAATAATAAAAGGCTTTTGTTAAACTTTACCCTTTTTTTGTAAAGTTGCATATAGTAGATATTTTTTCGGAAAATAAGGTCATAAAGAGGATTCACTTCTTACGTGTGTACACTTGTACACGCACACATTTTTTTTACTAGGCGAATGTTTTAACACACCTTTTGTGTCTTGTGTATGTTAAACGTGCACATAAAAAGAATGATTACTAGAGATTAGATGAACTTCATTAGTCCATGACCTAAGCCTAAGCACGACCTAAAATTCGCTTCGCGAAATTAAAAAATTCACAGATATGTAAACAGCTCTAGTCACTCACTAAGCATATGCATTCTCATGGTGTTATCTTATGGGGTAACAGTGTAGATACCACTGCCGTATTTACAAGCCAAAAAAAACTTTTGAGAATTTTAGTTAATATAAGAAATACTGACTGCAAGCCTCACTTAATTCGGAACAATATCATTACTCTACCTAGCATGACTAGCTAGACCAGCTATTTGGAAGTATGACCATCCACAGCATAAATTTAAGCATGTAGTGAAGAGATTGTGGTAAGAAATAAAAATAAAATTTCCAGATTCAGCGGCACTTAAAATTCTATTTGCATTTACTTTTTTCTCAAATTCTGGTTGAATATTCATAAGAATATATTTCACTCATACTCAATTTTCTGGATATATTCTGTATTTCTCGTACTTCTTGTGGAATTCTCCATCTATACCTCGATTCTTATTTAAATCATGTACTCCACAATCTCTTTTAAATATTAGGTCTTGAACCAAAAAACTATTGCTTTCCAAGCAATATCGAGATAATTTCGATAAAGACATTTCGCTGTCGAACTTCCTTACTGGTCGCGGCGGCGAACGTGACTTGAGCGTGGCCTGCAAACGGCGCAGCGTGAATGGTCGCCTCGCCTCCCGCTTCGCCGTTCGATTCCACCTACATCCAGACTAAAATTACACCAATCAGGACCATTGACCTCCTCAATAAAAATATATAACAAATTACCAGAAAATTTGAAAAATGAAACAAGCAACTTGAGGTTTACCAAAATTTTAATGGAATTATTATAAAAGAAATGTTATAACACTGCTACAGAGTATGTGACTGATTTAATTTCTTTATAAAATTAAGTTTATTACGCATGCTTTTAATGCATGATTATACTAATAAAGCATGTCCTCTAACAACATTGCTGTGCCTAATCAAGGTCCTTATTGTAATAAATTATAGCGTGTAACGTGTAAAATATGAACATAAGGAATGCAATTAAGATTTGAGTTACCGATTAAGCCAACTAGGCCACCACCATGAAGAAATTCAAAAAATGCTCTTCCTTTTTCGAAGTCGATATAAAAATAGTAGGTACATAGTAGCATAATAAGTTGCGTTCTATTTCAGTACCTGGGCCTTTGGCATAACATCGAGTCATACCCATCTCCGAACCAACCAGGATCCTGCAGAAACGCAAGGTATTCATTGGCTGATGATGGTACCGTTGATGTCTTCAACACTCAAGTCATCGGAGAGGAACTTCATACTATTAACGGAAAAGCCACCGTATCAAACGATGGCAGTGCCAGACTGAAAGTCAGTTTCCCAATACCCGGAACTAATCGTGAGATATATTTTTAACGTATTTCAAATTCGGATAGTTCTTTACTAATTATTTTACTATACAAATAGTAGAATGTTTTTTATCTAACGTATTTTTTTTTTAATCACCAGAAAATTGGTGTTTAACAACATAATTGCCTATATTAGAAATTAGCTATGCACCATTATCTAATCCTAATTACTTAGTCATAATAATAATAATTAAAATTGATAGTGATATGATGATAGTGTGCCTTTAATGCAGGCAGCATTACCTCGCTGTAATGCGATACTTATTCGTTGAAAGAGGAAAGCACCAGCTCTGGGGTCTTTTTTCTTATGGGGCGGGGCTATTTTAAGTCTAAAGTTAATTGAAAGACAATATCCGTCACGAAATGGCAGCCATCACTGAGTCCACCGGCCGGGCCGTCATAAGTAATTTTTATTGTGCAAACGCGAGGGTCTACATTTGGACGGAATTATTTTTAAGGAATAAATTCCCGAAATGTGTACTTTAATAATGGATATACATTTTTTTGATACAGGACTTACTTTTTTTAATCAATCAACTAAATATGAACTTTCTTTTGAGACTTTTAGTGTTAGAGGTACACCAAATGAAAACCGAAATAGTCCTCTGACTTACATGGCGGTTTTAGGGCGACTGGTTGATCCACGTGCAAGTGGAATTACGAAATACGTCGACAATATTACAAAATTGGAATAACGAAATTCTATATAGACAATAATTACACCTCTACATACGGGGTGTATGTATACTTCTAAAAAAAATAAGTAGATACAATATATAAACACAAAAAAATTTACTACTAATAAACTTTTAAATACAAACTATGACAAAGTGTAAATGTTATAAATATATACGTAGTATATACGTAGTATAAATGAACACCATATTTTTCTTTTTTAATCTAAATACAAATTGGTTTTGCAATTAGCTGAACAATCGCTGAATTTGCATTACTTACTAAATATGTTCCTTACACATCAAAACATAAACCTAACGAGTTGCGTAACACTTCTACCACTACGCGTCATTTTTAAAGGTTCATTAACCTGCTTATGCTGATCTTAGTTTCCGCTAACCTGATTGCTATTGAACTCGTCTAGGATGTACGCTGGCTTTACACGGTCTATTGAAACGTAAGAAATTTTATAATTTATTACAATCTTAAAATTCTTTTTATTTCTTTCCAACATCTAGTAGGGCCCGCAATAAGGTGGTACTAAAGGTTTCCGTACTGCGTCTATTCTCAAGAAAACATGTGAACAGGAACCTAAATCAGCATGTACAAACATATTTTTATTACTAAAAACTCTATATTTAGGTTTAATACTATTTAAAATATCTCTTAATCTAATTATGTACGCTTGTGCATTCTCAATTTTAGTAATACTATCGCTTCAAAATTTACCAGTTAAACATAAACAATGACCTAGAGTGAATTCCGCTGCGCTTATGTAATCGCTGTCCGTCTGGCTCGCAGTCCTAGCATCACCGTAGGTAATTCTGCGAACCAAGCTGCGTTATTGTTTAGCCTCGCCATCAATGCCGCTTTTAAAGACCTATGCCATCTATCTATTTTACCATTTGCCTGCGGATGATAGGGGCTAGTGCGTGTTTTACGAATGCCTAATATTTTCATTAAATCTATGAATAGTTCGCTCTCAAACTGCCGGCCCTGGTCTGACGTCAGAAAAATTGGACAACCGTACCTACATATCCAGTTTTCATAAACCTTTTGCTTTTCATAAAGCTTTTGCAACAGTCTCAGCCGTCATATCTGTAACTGGACAAATCTCAGGCCATCGTGTACGCCGATCTATCATCGTCACGCAGTACCGATAGCCATGTTCCGTCACGGGTAGTGGTCCTATTAAATCGATATGCAAATGTGCAAAACGGTCGCCTTCCTCGAAAGTACCTAACTTAGACACCGTGTGTCGCACTATTTTACGTTTTGACATTGAATACATGTCTTTTCCCAAATCCCTATATCCTTGTTCATATTTGGCCAAAATGCTTTTTTACATATAAGTGTTCGCGATCCCTTTATCCCTGGATGCGCTAACTCATGGAAATAATCAAATATAGACTTTCTAAACTCTTTCGGAATGTATGGCCGAATATTTTTAGTAGACGTTTCGCAATAAATCAAATCATCGGAATTATTTAAATTCAGTTGTTGTTGTTAACTTACTAAATGCGAATGTTAACGGTTTGTCTGTATACACTTTAGTATGAATAACCTTCTACTTAATGCAAAAAAGACAAAATGCATTAAATTTTGTGCAAAAAATGCAAGGGTTATGGATACTAGACCAATTATAAACGGTGAGGAATTGAATCTGGATGATACAACTGTATTTCTCGGAATCACGATGGATTCAAAACTTCAGTGGTCCCCTCATATTAACGGATTGGCGAAGAGACTTAGTTCTGCAGCCTACGCGGTTAAAAAAATTCGCTTACTAACCGATGTCGATACAGCTAGACTTGTTTATTTTAGTTACATTCAAAGCTTAATGACTTATGGCTTATTATGGGGTCATGCTGCTGATGTCGAAACTATTTTCATCCTGCAGAAGAGGGCTATTCGTACAATCTATAATTTAAAATGTAGGGAATCTCTTAGAAATAAATTCAAGGAAATTAATATACTTACCTTTCCCTCGCAATATATTTATGAAAATATTATGTATGTATACAAAAATAGTGATAAGTTTACTAGAATAGAACATACGCACAATGTTAATACACGGAACAAACGCAGGCTGCAATTTCCCCGTACCTACTAGACTATCTAAAGTTAGTAATTATTTTTTGGGGAAAGGGATACTCTTCTTTAATAAAATCCCAGAGGCTCTTTTATCTCTGCCTTTCAATAAATTTAAGAAATGTATTAAAGAAAAGCTGTGTAAAAAGGCTTACTATAAAGTCGACGATTATTGATAAAAGGTCCTGGGACTAGTGCTAGACAGGCTACCTCTAATTAATTTGCGATATTTGTTTTAAAATAAGTGTTGTTTGATGATTTGCTATTTTAAAAGAGTACCGAGAGTTTTTTACGCCGGCTTTTTCTCTCGGCCTACACCCTCTGTCTTCTTTGCCGATGAGTAGGGATACCTACAAATTGAAATTTAATGACGTGGAATAAGTGATACATGTATCTTATGTTCCATAATAAACATAATAATAATAATAATACTGAAACGCTCGAACAACAGTCGCAAATGTTTTTGGTGTATTAACTCGTTATCTGACCAATGATGACATCATCAAAGTACCCGAATACATATGATTCTCCGATTATATTCTTATCATCTAAACTATTCAAATGTTAAATGCCTGCTAATATCGTACTATTTATAAACATTTGGAATGTTTGGGCCAGTTACGCAGTCCAAACGTCATCCTTGGGAACTCATAAAGTCCGAATGGGGTAATAATCGCTGTCTTTTCAATATCTTCCGGCCTAATTTTTATAACATGATACGCTCGACAAATATCAATTTTTTAAAAAACTTTTTTCGTGTGTAAGGTAAAGTCCTGAACTCTGGGAAACGGGTAACGGTCCGGTTTTGTTATTGCATTAAGCATTCTATAATCTCCACAAGGTCGAATGTCAGCATTCTTTTTAGGCACTACATGTAGTGGGCTGGCCCACGGACTACGCGATGGTCTGCATATCGCTAACTCCTGCATCAGCTGGAATTCTTTTTTAACTAAATTGTACTTGTGAGGTGGCAGCTTCCTTGCGCGCGTATACACTGGCGGGCCTGTTGTCTCAATACGGTGATAGACGGAATGCTCTGGCACTTCCATAAAAATAGGTGGGCGCGTGATTTTCTTGAATTGTTCAAGTAATTCCGCGTACGGCTGGCTACTACTAATACACTTCACCGCTCCTATCGAGTTTACACTCTTTGATCCACCAACATACAAATTAGTAACTAGGTCGACTAATATATTATTATATAAATCTACTGATAATCTAAAATTCCTTAAAACATCTGCCCCAATTATTGGTTGCTTAATATCGCACACTATAAACGGCCATTTTAAATCTCTTCTGAGACCAAAAGTTATTGTTAAATAGCATATGCCGTATGTCTTTATCTCACTATCATTAGCCGCGTATAATTTAAAATCGCAATTAATTAGTGTGCGTTGTTTAACACACCATTTCGGGATTACCGAAATATTAGCTCCTGTATCAGGAAAGTAAACTTAGATGAACTATCCCTAACTAACAAACGGTGATCAATAGCTACCTGTCCCTGATTACATCCGTCCACCGTCTGCGGATATACTGGTTCTAGTTTTTCGCGCTGCTGTCTTTACGCCAGGCGCAGGGTTCCTCGCACCTCCTCGCGTTCTTCCTCCACCGGTAATGGAACCTGCAGAGCCACTCTGTATCCCCTGGAGTCCTTCTTTTGTGGCTGCGACTCCTGGGACGTCCTCGATCTTGCACGTCGCTGCGGAGTGCCGCATCTTATAGCGTGAGCTTGTTTAGTTGCTGCACGAGCCCCGTGAGTGTGTCTGATACAGCAGGCATCTGTGGTGCTGCTGATGGTGCTCCGTGGCTGCAATTTCGCCAATGTTGGGCGCTTTCTTCGTATACTTGCACGACATACTTTTACATATTTCTAAAGAGAACAAAATCAAAGTTAAGAGTTTTTTTTTTCTCATAGGCTACTTACGAGTTAATTTTGCATACTTAATTACCATTATTGTTTTAATAACTTTCAGTAACTAACTCAGGGTCATATGAATAAAAAAAACGACGGGCTGCACTCGGGGAGTGCCGGCAGAAGTGAAAACTTGAATTTAACGTTTTGCATATTTGATATTTTGGAATGGTTAGGGAATAATTTTGCACGAATTGCTTTAATTATGACTATAAAAGTACTAAAATTTATGTGGTAGAATACAATTAATACAAATAATTTATTTATTGCGCTATCGTACACAAACATGACAATTTATATTCCATTAAATACGCCGGGCCAGCTGTCTATCGAATTTCGATCAGGTCACGTGTCCAGACGCGAGTTATTCGCGTCAGTCTGACCAAATCGTTAATTAAGCTTTAGACGTTTCGTAAAATTAAACCTTGATGTATTGACTTAAGGTCCAATTCCACATACATCAAAGTATCTGAGGAAAGAGACAAATGAATTAAAACCGTATCTATATAGCACGAAGGTCCAGAATCCTTTAAAAAAACATCCGTCTTACGAATTTGTCCTGACGCGAGTTTAACATTTTTTACCGATTCCAAAAAAGTGTACAAAACCGCTTAAGAAGTTTTCTCTTCAAAAACATTCCAGTTCTTAAGCTAAAAAATTTACAAACGTACCTATGAAATATTTTTTCTTATGCCTCCGATATTTTTGTTTCATAAGATTTACACGGAAACAAGTAAAAATAAATTAAATCCAAATAAAGGACTCAGATGGAATTCCGTCACACTTCGCTAATTCGTGTTATGATGTTCTCTCACTGCCGTGAACAATGGTTTACAATAAATCTTTATCATTGGGTATCTTTCCCCAAATATGTAAAACATGTATAACAGCACATGTTATACCAGCCCTGCGATTCTGTAACTCACTTTTCGAACTCACACAGCGGTTTTGGTATCGGCGGTCGCTCTCAAATCAGTCGTGAAGCAGTCATTTTACGATTAGGCATACACATTATTTTAAAACGTATAAATAAATAAATATCCGTTTTTATATTATTTGGAATAAAGCATTGACCACATCGCTGGGTCAACTGTTACTTGTCATAAATTATCAATTTATGCCAGCGTACTACTTCATTAATGTTTTTACTAATAAAACTATTCAAGTAAGCTTACTATTGTTTAATCTACAATAAACAAACATTATTTGTTAAAATAAAATAGAACACACACACCGAAATTATTTATTGAAATTTATTGAAATTGCTCCATGAATTGCTCGGCGACACGAATGGACCGATCTGGAGCAATTTCAATAAATTCAAAAAATTTCAATAAATTATTTCGGCGATATTGCTTCTAATTGCTCCAGATATTTCATATTGCTCAATGTCGCAGATACGAATTGACGAATATCCAATGGGCTTGGAAATTCCTAGCAATTATTGTATGTCTCATTCGCACTTGTTTGTTTTGCGGCTTCTTGCCGCGGCCGTCTTGTTTCCGCGGGGAGAGCGAGAGGTCTAAGTAATAATAATTTTTAATAACTTTATTCTTTAAAAGTAATTCAAAGTCTGTTCGTGACATTCTAGTAAAGTTTTTGAATAATATACCATCTAATTCTTTGCACAATGAAAATTGCGGCCTCTTTGCCAAAAACGATCGCCTATTCCTTTTCTTTCTTTTTTGTTTTTTATTAATAATAAATAAAGCGCTACAAGCCGTCGCAGCAAGAACAATGTCGTCCATAGCGAGCGAATACTGAAATGCTCCTGTAGGACAGTATTGCCTAGTTGATGAAGTTGCGCCATATCGCTCAATATTGTATTGCGCAGTATTGATGCTTGTTGCCGTTGCCGTAAATTGCTTGATGTAGTCGTGACGTCATAGTTGATGAGTATTGACTGGAATTGAGCAATTTTAGTTGCCCGTGTAAGCGCACCTTTAGAGGTCTACAATATGAACAATTTTGTTTAAGTCGTCTTATTTTACAGGAACAACTTTAACGGACTACTGGATACTTTCAACTGATTATAAGTCATATGCTATCGTCTACTCTTGTATAAATCTTAACGAAGATGAAAGATCAGGTTCGCTATCTGTTCCTTGTATATTTATATTAAAATTGGCATAATATAAAAGATGATAATAAATTTAAAGTCTAGCTGTAGCTATTTTTATATAAGATATAGCAAATAGCATAAGCAAATCTACATAATCTTAATTTTCTTAGCCCCTTTAAAAAAGTAATGGTGTTGGAAAAAAAATATTTGGGACAAAAACGCACCAAATGCCTTAGAAGTAGCCCGTAAATTTAAGGCCTCTTAATGACTGATTAAAATTTAAAAAAAAACGAACACACAAAGGTAGACGTGCCTACGTGCCCTCAGACATTTAGCCAACACTACTATAACTAGTTGAAATTGCTCTTAACATTCTAATAAAATATTTACAGTGTTTGTCTGGAAACTTAGTCGAACAAAGGAATTACCTGCAGAAGCTGATTCGGCATTCGATGTTGTTAGTAGAGACAATCCCGTGATAAATCAGATGTACTTTGAAAAGGATAATCAGAACAAGACTGCTTGTTTCTATTATCCTAAAGAGAGTCCTAGAGTCCCTGTTGTGTTCCCAGGAAAGTGTTCTGATGATGACATCCCTGTTATAAAAAAATTCAGTGCCAGATCTGTAAGTAGCTGGTTCATAACACTTTAAAATATTTACTTAAAAACGATATTGACGACTTAACGTACGTAAAAAAATTACTACTTTTATAATATAAGTTCTAAATTAGGTTTTTTTGAAAAAGGTACACTCAAAAGCACGCAAAATGTGAAATAATACATTATATTAGTATTAAATTAAAAACTGCGTTACATACAGAAACTTTTTCTTTAATTAATTTACATAGATCATATTTATGCTACAGTTATTTTTAAATTTATAAATATCTATGTATGTATTATTTTTTTGTGCTGTATCTGCACCGAGCTATAGTCATTTTATCATGAGAACGGATTAAAATAGGGTTCAATTTATTTTAGTTCATGGGTGTATGGTATGAAATCCAAACTTACCCAAAAGAATTTCCACTCGGACAATGCATCAAACATGAGTATTCACAATCAGAAAATAATCCAACTCTAACAACATCTAGCGTTAATAATCAATTTCTTACAATTTCAACTAGTGATTTAATTACAAATGGATCTAGTGGAAAATTAAGTATCAACGCAGTTGGGCCCAATGGAACAAGTAAGTTTTTCAAAATGCTTAACGCACGATGGATAAGTTCCCACATCAAACTTATTTCCAAAAAAAAAAATTTGTTTATGTGGTGGTGTATAAATCAAAACACTAACTTGACATCTTTTTTTTCAGCAATAACAATACCGTTTTGGATTTTGAGCGTAAACTACAACGATTATGCCTTCGCTTACAGCTGCATGGACTTAGAAGAAGACCGCCGAGCAAGTAAGCTCTTTAAAACTGGATATATTATAAAGTATCTTAAAGAAAAAGGAAAATAAAGAGTAAAGATTTAGCGTAATTTGATATCTTACAAGTTTTCCTAATAGCTAATTTTGGATAGTAATTTATATACATTAATTAGTCCTATGCTATTACCTAGACATTACCAACTAAACTTTGGATTCATTGTAAGTAAGAATATGGTTTTGTTAAGATATTTACAAAAAACCTTTAAAATTTAGTTTACAGCTGGAAACTAAGCAGAAACAAAAATAAACTCTCTGCAGAAGCGAATCGAAATATAGACATAGTGATGTCAAATGTATTGGTTCTTGAAAGTCGTTACTATGAAAATGTAGACCAAACAGACGACGCCTGCTTTTATTTACCAGATCAGGCACCTGGTGAACCCGTTATACCCGGCGAGCAATGTGATTTGGATATACCATTTGTCGAAAACTTCAACGCAACTGCGGTAGGAAAATATATAGAATTAAAAGTGAACAGAATCCGTAAAAGTTTGTTAAAGCTTTTAAGAAGTATCGGTTTGGTAGGAATATGATATCTACATTTGAAAGTAATCAGTAAAACATGGACAGATATATATCCTGTACTCCTAGAGCGTATGCTAATTTTCACGTTAATATAATATTTGAAATTTAATATAGCTGACTCGGGATTTATTGTTATTATTTTTATTTTGCCTTGTATATTATTTCTAGTAACATTTTTTTTATTTCAATAAAAATAACTATCTAAAATAATAAAAAGTAGCGGTTGATCGTAGAGGGGTGAAAATTAGGGGTTGTATGTATTTTTGTATGCTGTATCATAAAAAAAATTTGCGGTGGACCCATATTACTTAGGGGTTTGAAAGATAGATAATAGCCGACGCTCAGACTTACTGAATATGTATAAAATTTTTAATAAGAATCTGTCGAGCCGTTTCGGAGGAGTATGGGAACGAACATTGTGACACGAGATTAAGTATACAATTTTATTGGCAGTATTTAGGTCGTTGGCACTTAATAGAATCCTACCCAGCTGAGCAACAGACTGGTACTTGCAATGAAGCATATTACTCCGCTGGAAGCGGGAACACAGTGGAAGTTGTTAACTCGCAAGTAGTTGGCGATGAACTTAACAGTGTTACCGGTACTGCTGAAGTTGAAAGTAATGGAAAGCTAAAAGTTACTTTTCCAAATAGTAAGTATTAAACAAGGTTTGGCAGACGCTGATGCATCTAGATTAAATGCAGTAGTATGTAGAATAAATGAATACTTTATTAATAATACTAAACATTTTTGACATTCAGATAAATAAAGTATTGATTAAAATAATTTCAGGTCCAGATCCAGCATACATCACGATAATAAATACTGACTACAAATCATATTCCCTTGTCTATAGCTGTACCAACCTACCTGATAATAAAAAAAGAAGTAAGTACCACGACAAATATAGTACATATACAAAATTGAATGTTTATATTCTTTAGTTAATTTAAATCAGCCCTGCGATTCTGTAACTCACTTTTCGAACTCACACAGCGGTTTTCGCATCGGCGGCCGATCTCAAATCAGTCGTGAAGCAGTCATTTTATGATTTGGCATTCTGATAAACAATAAACTACAAGCTCCCATCTTTTGTGTGAGTTCGAAAAGTGAGTTACAGAATCGCAGGGCAGTATAAAAATACTGGACTACAAACCTAACAGAACAAAAACAGTTAACCGTGAGTTAAATAGGTATTGAAGGAAATTTTAGAAAGTCAAGTATAAAAACTATGTTTCTGACTAAGATTTTACTTGTAATATTTGCCTAAATACAATGCATTTGATGTTTATTATTATAAGATAACTAGCAAACTCGGCGAACTCCGTGTCGCCACCAGATGGCTTCGTTTTATGTAACATTTCGTTTGGTGATCCCGCTTTTCGGTTGAAATTTTTCCTGAATTTTATTTGCTATAAACTCACGGAGGCCGAGACCTTTCCAACGAATGCAAAATCGTGGAAATCGGTTCGTGCGTTCTGGAGTTATAGCGTCAGGAAGGAAAACACGACTTATTTTTATATAGTAGATAGCGGCTAATGTAACATATTTCTTTTACAGTATTTAGTTGGAAACTGAGTCGTACAAGAAGCCTTACCCAAGACGCGACGAACCGTATTAACACAATTATGAACAACATTCGAGTATTGAATAATAAATATTTTCAAAAGGTGGATCAATCAGATGATGCCTGCTTTTACCTACCGCCTCCTGGACCATATCCGGTTATATTCCGTGGTCAATGTGATCTGAACATAACAACAGTCCCTTATTTTGAAGCTGGTCGTGTAAGTCAATTTCATAATAATTTAAAATCATAACCCATGAAATAAAAAAATGCATTAAAAGGTTAATAAATAAATAAATGGTTCAGATTTTAAATGGATCTATCTACGCTACATGCCATTGTTGATGTTTGTTGTTAATTTGAATGGAATTTTCAGTATCTCAACTTATGGCACAATATTGAATCATATCCATCAACTTTCCAAACTGGTACATGTAACAACGCATTTTACTCTGCTGGTACTACTAGCGATGTTGACGTATATAATACTCAAGTCATCGATAGACAACTGGACACCATTCGAGGAACAGCTAATCTCGCGGTCGCCGCAGACGTTGGAAAGCTTGTTGTTAGCTTTCCTATTGCAGGCACTAATCGTGAGTTACATTTTCTGTTGCGATAACAAAAAATATGGGACAATAAATCCTATTTATATAACACAGAAATGAAATTCTTCAAAAATAATAACAATTCGCAACGTTTCAGAGACGACGTCCACAGATTACTGGATTCTAGCTACTGATTATATTTCATATGCACTTGTTTACACCTGCTATAATGTAGATGAAGAACATAGGGCAGGTACGTAAAATATAACTTATGTTTTTATCACTAAAAAGTTTGTTTTAGTTTAATATTTACTTAGTTTACTATAATATTAACTTAGTTTTTGTAATGCAGAAATAGTAAGACTAAATAAAATTAATGTACAATTTTAAAACATATTTTTAGTGTTGAGCTGGAAATTAAGTCGTACCAAATCGCTTACACCTGGTGCACAAACTGCTATCAACGCTGTAATACTCACAATCCCAGTCCTTAATCAAAAGTATTATGAGCCCAATAACCAAAGCGCCGAAGCATGTTTCTATTTCCCTGATCCTGCACCTGGGAAGGTCGTCGAGTTTCCTGGAAAATGTGATCAAACCATTCCTGCGGTGCCTAATTTTAATCTCACAGCTGTAAGTAATATCTAGTCGAATATTACCAAATAAGATATATTTCTTCTTGCGTTAGTCCTACTTTAAAACTGTTGCTCGTTTCCAGTTTAGAGGTACCTGGTATGAAGTACTGGCGTACCCTAAGGAACAACAGACGGGTCAGTGCGTTAGCCATACTTACTCTGAAGCCGGCTCAAATGCCTTGCGGCTTATTTCAAATCAAGTTCTAAACCAGGGTCTAATACAAACCAATAGCGATGTTAGATTTACGTCTGCTCAAGACCCGAGCGGCAAATTAACCATCACTATTAGAACCAATGGATCAGGTAAAGAGAATACGAATATTTTACTTGAATTTCTATGTCGTTTTTAAATATTAGAACCTATTAGATCTTTTGAAACTTTTTCAGATGTAGATATTCCCTTTTGGGTTTTAACCACAGACTACGAAGATTACGCGTTGGCTTACTCTTGTGTAGATATGCCGAATGATAGACGAAAAGGTGAGACTCTCGCACTATTGTTATTACTCTAATATGATCATCATATATTGGGTTCAAGTCTGATTTAATAATCCCACCATTTATTTCAGTGTTCAGTTGGCAATTGAGCAGATCTAAAACAATGTCCGCCGCTGGCAATCAATCTATAACTTCTGCGATGAGTGACATTGATGTCTTAGACCATCAATACTATGAGAATATCGACCAATCCGACTCTGCCTGTTTCTACTTACCGGATGTTCCCATGGGAGAACCTGTTATATTCCCTGGGATATGTGATACTAATATACCAGTAGTTAGAGATTTTAACGTCACCAGGGTAAGAAATATTTTATATATTTTTATTCCGTTGTTTTTGGTATTTTAGTCGATAAATTTATTAAATTTAAACTTTAGTATGGCGGCCGCTGGCGTATGCTTGAAACTTATCACTCAGATTTTCAACGTGGAGCATGTAACGATGCAACGTACACGTTACTCAATGACGGTACGGTCTCAGCACTTAACAGTCAAGTCATCAATGAAGAACTGAACACCATTACTGGTATCGCCTCCTTAGCCAGCTCGGATGGATCTGCTAAGCTCTCTGTTAAATTTCCTACAAGTAAGCAATCACATGAGCTGACGACATGATTACGAATTGACTAGAAATGGTATTAATACTTTTGTATTTCAGCTACTGAGGCTTCTGATTACTGGGTCTTGCACACCGACTATGATTCATATGCATTAGTATACAGCTGCAAAAACCTGGAGAATAATCAGAGGAGAGGTACGGTAATTCCAGTTTAACTTAATTGTTAAAAAATCAAGCTAACAATATTTATTTATATTTTTTTAGTGTGGAGCTGGAAGCTTAGTCGAAATAGAGAACTTAGCACCAATGCTAGCGACACTATCAATGCCGTTATCAGAGACATCGACGTGTTAAATAGTAGATATTATAGTAAAATAGACCACTCTGATAAAGCTTGCTTCTACTATCCTGTAGCAGATGGAAGACCTGTAAAGTTTAGAGGACAATGTGATGAAACAATATCTGGTGTCAATTCCTTTAGACCTGGAGATGTAAGTGCATGCAGTAGTATTGTAATATATTTAACTAATAGGTAACAGTGCTATTGGGCTTCATTATAACTTCTGCTGTTTTATTTAAGCTTTAAATTTTACTGAAAAATTCTTTTGGTGTGACTAGACGTATGGGTAGGTAGGCCTTTCGACAATTTTCCCTCGTTTTTAAGTAAATGTTATCCTATACCTCCTAAAGACTGTATGGTACTTGCAGCTCATGTTGTAAGTTTTTCACATCTTATCGTTTCCCAGATAAAATTATTTACTTCCAACTCTAGTTGGTTTTCAGTCTTTAAAGGTACTTTTAAGTTAACCATATTCTCTGGAACTATTTTTTTAAGCTATTCCAGTCCATGTACCGATTTGCTAGAGTTGTATTTAATTCTTGCCTTTTAGTATATTCTCAAAAAGTGAGTATGATTCTGGAGTGATTAGAGTACATATTTTTTATGAACGATATTGTTATTTTGATTTCCTTATATACTAAAATGCGAAGTTTACTCCAAGTTTGGAAACTTGTTACGAAGGCAGTGAAGCTTCATCTTCAGTTACAAAGAGGCTAAACCCAGAATCAGTCTCCACTCATACTCATTGAACTATATGTTTCACCTTGGGACATGACAAAAATTTTGCAAAATTGAAAGCTACTTGTTTGCTCACACTGTAGTGGAGATCATATGAAGAAGAACGCGCAACGCAGAACGCTAAAAATACAGCTTAAAAAACTGATCCAAGAGGTGTGGAGTGGAGTTTGAAGACAATCCTAATCAACTCAGCATGGTTATTTTAAACGATAGTGAAATCCCTACCTTGGACACGGATATGATTCGAGATGCATGCAAAAATCAGGCGCAACAAAAATAAGTCGCATTCGTTACACTCACTCCTGATGCGAATAAAAATAATAATTCGATTGGCAGAAATAGGCTGTAAAGTAAATCTCAGAAAAGTTATAGACAACTATAAAATAGGAGTGAGACACATAGATATGCAGAAGAAAAAATAGGGAAGAACTCATTTCAGTGACTGCAGTTTGGTTTCGCGACTCGTGGCTCGTCTGTATCAACTGTGAGATATTTGACAATACTCTTATTGATCTTTCTGTTTTCAAAAAAGTACCATGAGCCGAGTTTTTTGATGTTCTGCTACACTGTTAGTGTTTTCACAGTACCAGTGCTGTGCATTTTGACTAGAAGGAAGAAAGGAGTGTTAACCTATTTCCTTTTTAAGTAAAAAATCATAAAATGGACACGGGACTGGAAGGTGTTTAGTTTCCTTTTCCTTCTGATTTTTTTTGCGACAAATTTTGTTTCTTTAGCAAGTTTATCGAAAGTATCATACTGGTTGAAATTATTCAGCAACTGTCTCCTCGTGACATCTTTTTGTTTAAAGGATAGATCTAATTTTAGTTCGCACTCACTCCTTGAGTTCGTTGACTATAGTTTCCATAGAACAGTAGGACTCTTGCCTTTCTAACTACACCCACTAGCTTGTTTTGAGTTTTAATTTTACTTACATTTGGAGACGACATTTTAAATAGGTATTTATTAAAAGTTATTATAAAATTTTACCAAAAACAACAACTGGCCGACATAATATCCGTCGACCGTTAACATACCTACATAATTTTGTTTATACTGAATAATAAGCAAATTATGAAATTTATAGTTAATGAGGTTTTCAGTATCTCAACCTATGGCACAATATTGAATCTTATCCATCGAGTTTTCAAACTGGAACATGTAACAACGCATTTTACTCTGCTGGTACTACTAGCGATGTCGACGTATATAATACTCAAGTCATCGATAGACAACTGGACACCATTCGAGGAACAGCTAATCTCGCAGGCGCCGCGGACGTTGGAAAGCTTATTGTTAGCTTTCCTATTGCAGGCACTAATCGTGAGTTACATTTTCTGTTGCGATAACAAAAAATATGGGACAATAAATCCTATTTATATAACACAGAAATGAAATTCTTCAAAAATAATAACAATTCGCAACGTTTCAGAGACGACGTCCACAGATTACTGGATTCTAGCTACTGATTATATTTCATATGCACTTGTTTACACCTGCTATAATGTAGATGAAGAACATAGGGCAGGTACGTAAAATATAACTTATGTTTTTATCACTAAAAAGTTTGTTTTAGTTTAATATTTACTTAGTTTACTATAATATTAACTTAGTTTTTGTAATGCAGAAATAGTAAGACTAAATAAAATTAATGTACAATTTTAAAACATATTTTTAGTGTTGAGCTGGAAATTAAGTCGTACCAAATCGCTTACACCTGGTGCACAAACTACTATCAACGCTGTAATACTCACAATCCCAGTCCTTAATCAAAAGTATTATGAGCCCAATAACCAAAGCGCCAAAGCATGTTTCTATTTCCCTGATCCTGCACCTGGGAAGGTCGTCGAGTTTCCTGGAAAATGTGATCAAACCATTCCTGCGGTGCCTAATTTTAATCTCACAGCTGTAAGTAATATCTAGTCGAATATTACCAAATAAGATATATTTCTTCTTGCGTTAGTCCTACTTTAAAACTGTTGCTCGTTTCCAGTTTAGAGGTACCTGGTATGAAGTACTGGCGTACCCTAAGGAACAACAGACGGGTCAGTGCGTTAGCCATACTTACTCTGAAGCCGGCTCAAATGCCTTGCGGCTTATTTCAAATCAAGTTCTAAACCAGGGTCTAATACAAACCAATAGCGATGTTAGATTTACGTCTGCTCAAGACCCGAGCGGCAAATTAACCATCACTATTAGAACCAATGGATCAGGTAAAGAGAATACGAATATTTTACTTGAATTTCTATGTCGTTTTTAAATATTAGAACCTATTAGATCTTTTGAAACTTTTTCAGATGTAGATATTCCCTTTTGGGTTTTAACCACAGACTACGAAGATTACGCGTTGGCTTACTCTTGTGTAGATATGCCGAATGATAGACGAAGAGGTGAGACACTCGCACAATAACTCTATTATGATCATCATATCTTGGGTTCAAGTTTGATTTAATAATCCCACCATTTATTTCAGTGTTCAGTTGGCAATTGAGCAGATCTAAAACAATGTCCGCCGCTGGCAATCAATCTATAACTTCTGCGATGAGTGACATTGATGTCTTAGACCATCAATACTATGAGAATATCGACCAATCTGACTCTGCCTGTTTCTACTTACCGGATGTTCCCCTGGGAGAACCTGTCATATTCCCTGGTAAATGTGATCCTAATATACCAGTAGTTAGAGATTTCAACGTCACCAGGGTAAGAAATATTTTACACATTTTAATTCCGTTGTTTTTGGTATTATAGTCGATAAATTTATTAAATTTAAATTTTAGTATGGCGGCCGCTGGCGTATGCTTGAAACTTATCACTCAGATTTTCAACGCGGAGCATGTAACGATGCAACGTACACGTTACTCAATGACGGTACGGTCTCAGCACTTAACAGTCAAGTCATCAATGAAGAACTGGACACCATTACTGGAATCGCCTCCTTAGCCAGCTCGGATGGATCTGCTAAGCTCTCTGTTAAATTTTCTACAAGTAAGCAATCACATGAGCTGACGACATGATTACGAATTGACTAAAACCTATATTATTGCTTTCGTATTTCAGCTACTGAGGCTGCTGATTACTGGGTCTTGCAAACCGACTATGATTCATATGCATTAGTATACAGCTGCAAAAACCTTGATAATAATCAGAGGAGAGGTACGGTAATTACAATTTTACTTAATTGTTAAAAAATCACGATAACAATATTTATTTTTATTATTTTAGTGTGGAGCTGGAAGCTTAGTCGAAATAGAGAACTTAGCACCAATGCTAGCGACACTATAAATGCCATTATCAGGGACATCGATGTGTTAAATAGTAGATATTATAAGACCATAGACCATTCTGATAATGCTTGCTTTTACTATCCTGGAGCAGATGGAACATTGTTTGGTTATTAAAAAAAGAGTGTGGCACTCGGGGACTGCTGTGATAAAGCTATTGCATAGCATTCTTATCAAATTATGCAATTATAATTATTTTTTATTTATGAAGTATTTTTTTTCTTTGTTATTAATTTAAGTACCTACCACTCTACCACTCTTCTAGACTCAGACTAACACGCCTATATAGTCTGTCTCACTCTCGCTAACGCTACGTCACCGATCTCGTCAGAGAGATTTATTCAGTATGCGTTCCGTCCCGCTCTAACGTCGCAATTTATTACGTCATCGTGTGTTAGGTTTTTATTTTCGTTACGGAATTTCTTGATTCGGTCGCCGTGCTCAATGCCCGCGATAAAATCTATGCAATAGCTTAAATCTTGATCTGACAATAAGCTGCACAGTGACAAGTTTAGTCTATTTTTAAGTTTATAATAAAGTAAAGTTTGCATAAATTTTTCATATTTTCATATCAAAGTAATAATTCAAATATTAACATTTACATTTATAAGTTAATTGTGATTTTTTGGTATTATATTTAGAAGAGATGCTTCACTGAGTCTTTTAAATTTTTTTGGCAATTTTGCAGACTTTTTAATCATTTTTTTTAAGAGCTTCGTATTTGAAGTTGTCATAATATTGTTACGAAGACGGGTCGACTGCAATGTTTCTCGATTTTTCCACTAGTTAGAGAAGTTTTCAGCAGGCTGAAAAGTGATTTCTGACCGTTTCAGGAGAGGGTCAATCACATATTAGAAATTCGTAATTCTCATAATGTTACCGTAGTTTTCAGGAGCCTGAATCATTTTTTCAGGCCGTTTCAGAACAAGTGCAGTCGAGTGATACACTTTTCAGGAAACCCGTTTTCAGGCGTTTTTAGGCCTGGTTATACCCCTATGATGGAGGAATAGTCTAGAACGAATTTTCTAGGTGTGGGACAAGGACGGAATGATGCGAGAGAGAGACGGAAGATCGGAACCTTCTCGAAGCTAGACCGAGCACTCTAGAACACCATAAGACAAGGATGGAGCAATGTGCGAGAGAGATAGCACGCACGTTCTAGAATTGTGCGATCGCTACTCAATAGCGCTCCCGCCTAGAGAGTTCTCGAACTTGCAAGACTATTCCCAGGGATATATAAGCGAGCCGAAACGCGATCAGTTAGTTCAGTTTTGAATGCGATATCAAGCGATAAACATTGGAGTGACAAAGTGCGAATATAGTGAAGACAAGTGATTAAGTACTGTGTGAAGTGCGTGTAATTAACGTCAATAGTGACAGTATTTTGTGTGTGTATTCAGTGAATTTTAGTGCGTAATTTCCAGTTATTAGTGTTTCCAAATTCCTCGTAGGTTTAATTGAAAATAAACCCTTGAAGAAATCTACGGCATTTCTATCCGATCCCCTAGCTCGTAACAATATGAAATAGTCCTTAGGCCGTTTCTCCACTGCTCCGGTCCGGCAAACGTTAATTAACGTAAGTACTCCGGCATCTTGCTAGATCGGAATGCGGTGTTTTATCGATCCAAGTATATCCAAGTATCTAAGAGGTTATAAATTGTTATTCACAGGTTTATTTATAGTTTCTTTAATTTGAAAGAATCTGGCTATCCTGGACCAAACCAAATTAAGTTGCTATAATATAATATAAATAAATATTTTATACCATAGTATTAGTGAACTATTTATTAAGCAGATTATAATATTTTAAGATAGACAATATAAAAAAAGTAATATATTTGCCAGGGCAATAAAATATTCAGAATTTAGAACGTTTTATTAATTAAATAAAGTATATGGGTTTTAGTTTATATAGGTGTTGCATGATAAATATATACAAGTATCGATTATTGTCGGATCGGATATAGTGGAGAAGCGCAATCCGGCCTTCCGATATTTTTCTCATGACTCATTCCGGTATCCGACGCCGGCCTGGAACAGTGGAGAAAGGGCCTTAAGAGTAAAATACCGTTAATAATCCTGCTGAAACATCAATGGTCTTTGTATAGCCGCACAAAGTTAGAGGACAGGGCAATTTCGCCCTAAGCAAAAAAAATCTAAATATGCCCATATGAATTTGTTGTACAATATTCGTTTATTTCACCAGTTGTGGTTCCAGCTATTCCACCCTCCAGGTAGCGCCCATTCCATACTTCTAGAGTCTTTTGCCTTATCTGACGTTTAATATATGACATGGGGGTATGCGGTATCCCAAGCGGGGATTTCGGGATTTAGTCCAATTAAACCCCAAGAAGACCCAAGTTTGCGCGTTTTCCGCTAAAAAGACACCCTTTGTCGCTACTCCTCTATTCGATGACACTCTCCTTAAAGCCTTAGCTAGTATCGGGATACTGGGCGTTGACATATCGAATGACGTTCAGTTTCGCGCTCATTTGGAAGGAAAGGCTAAGTTAACCTCTAAGAAGCTTGGTGTGCTCAGCAAGGCGAGACAGTATTTCACTCTGGGCCACCGCTTGCAACTCTATAAAGCACAAATTCGGCCCCACATGGAGTACTGTTCTTACCTCTGGGCGGGAGCTCTCCAGTACCAGCTCCTTCCACTTGACCGTATTCAACGAAGAGCGATTCGAATCCTCGACGACCAGTCACTTTTTGAGCCTTAATATAACCAAGCGGCCCGTTATAACGGCCGAGCCGAATGAGATCTTACTCCTTTTGAATGAGTTTTTACTCCTTTTCCTCCGGCTCTTCACATTAACGGTTAACTTATAGCGATGTGGAAGAAAATTCTATTTCTTGCTAGCAATTTTAATTTTTAATTTTAATACCTATCAATTATTTATTTTGATAAAAACTACAATGAATAAAAAAAGTTATAATTAAATATATAAAAAAATAAAGTAAATAGTTAATAACAAGTATGTAAATTATCATTTATATATTTCGATGGCCCCAACGAATAAACGTGCAAGAGCATTATTTTTTTCGTTTTCTTCGTTTTAATGGCCATCATACACCTATATAATTTTTTTAATTTTTTTTATATTTTAGACTTAAAATAAGGCTTTTATAGCACACACAATATTCGTTTATTGTAGGGAAAAATATATCTTCATATCATCATGAATAACAAAACATGCGCCTATTACATATTATTTGTTTCTTAGAGTACACCAGAATAAACGTGTTAAATCAATCTGCCGCTCGTGCCTATCCTCTCCTTTCGGCAATTACTCTTACACGATTATTCGTGTAAACATGGAAGCAACTTTTACTAGTAATGCATCATTGCACACTGAATTTAATAATTACAGTTATTCCATTATCTTTTACTAATTTCTCTCCTTTCTTCTACTGTTGTAAAGGTTCAAGCACTAATATTCTTCGCTCTTCGCTCGGGGTTCAAAATTATAAGACAAAAAAGACCTAGCCCACAAATGATGCAGATCTTAACAGGACATGGGGCGTTTGCTGAATACCTGCACAGATTTGGCTTGAAGTCAGATCCGTCGTGTACGTGCGACTCACAAACGAGTCAGACAGTGATACATCTCATTGTAGAATGTCCTGTATTCGGAGCCTCCAGGTGCGATCTCGAGCAACAAATCAATACAAAGGTAACAACCGAGCATTTACCGGATATATTAAAAAACTTCAGATCGCAACTGGAAGATTTCTGCAGTAAGGTAGTGAGATGTGTCACTCGCTGCAACAAGAGCGTAGCAGAGGTGAGACGGGCCCCCACTGGCCCATGAATATGAAATAGAAATATGTGTATTTTTATGTATGGATATATATGTATATTAGGAAATCTCTTAATGTATGTATGTATGTATATGTTTCTACAAAATATATGTACAAAAAAGGTCCCGAACCACAAGAGTCGGGGATAGTGGGAAATTTATTTATAAAAAAAAAATAAAAAAATATTCTTCGCTCATGAATTTCAAGTTATTGTTAGTAACCGCTTAATATACGGATACTTTTCTGACCGTGTTTATTGTAATAGCGCGTTAGTATAGATAAGGGGTGAAGCGGGGGCGGGGTATGTGAGCCACGCCGACTGTTTTATACATTAAAAAGGATTACGATCTAACAAGTATTTCCGATTTAGATGGTGTTTTACATAGTATTTAAACACAAAATATATCACAGGATGTTGTAACTACAGGATCGGAGGAAAGACCCGTAACTCCCGAAAAACAAAATTCTTAAAAATTCTAGTAAAAGTTATGAAAGTGCTAGAACTAACAAACAAAACGCAGAAAAATCTATTGAACCTCCATGCAACTGCAAATTGAAATGTTACGAAAAGATACATCAAAATATGAGGAGTAAAATTTTTCTGAGTTTTTGGGCTATCGGGGACCATGAGAGACAGTGAGATTTTATTAACCGACATGTTAAGGTCAAAAAGATTACAGTTGAACGTAAAAATAATCGTACTCAAACATTAACATATCAACTACTCGATGATACTAATTCCATGATTAAAGTTTGTAAAACTATGTTTTTAAATACATTATCCATCACAGAGCAAGTAGTAAACACAGCTATTGATAAATTGGGAGATGACAACTATTAGAACTCATAAGAACAGCCCAAGAAGAATGTCAGAAGAGACTGAGAAAAGTATAATCGACCATATAAATTTATTTGAAAGAGTTGAATCACACCATACTCGAAAGATAGTCAAAAGCAATATCTGTGTGAAACTTTGAATATCTCTAAAATGCACCGACTATATTTGAAATGGATAGATACAAACAACCAGTACAATTAAACACGCAAAGCAACTAAACGCCAATATGAAATAATCTTTAATACAAAGTTTGACCTATCCTTCCGCAAACCCAAAAAAAGATTTATGTGAGATATGTTCAAATTTACCAAACTTCTGATGATGTTAGGAACGAACAATTACAAGCTGATTATGAAAAGCACTGGAAACAAAAGCAATTAGTCAGGCAATTAAAGGAACAAGAAAAAGAAACTTTTTGTTCAGATGACAGTATTGTAGCATGTTTTGATCTGGAAAAAGTGTTGAATATCCCTCAAAGTGAAGTAGGCACATTTCATTATAAACGGAAGTATCCTGTATACAATTTCACGATCTATAATATAATCGAGAAGAAAGGTACTGCTATGTCTGGCACTGTCAGATTGCGAAAAGGGGTGCGATAGAAATAGCAAGTTGTCTTTGGTCATTTATCCAGGTACACGTCGAATTAGGAATAAAAAATATATCCTTTTTTTCTGATTCATGTGCAGGGAAAAATCGTAATCGTTTCGTATTCGCCATGTTTTCTTTAGCGGCGAAGAAATTTAACATAAAAATGACTCATAGGTTTTTGGAGAAAGGTATAGCCAATCGGAGGGTGTTTCTATGCATGCTGCTATTGAGCGTTCCAAGAAAAAGCAGACTATTTACACACCTGACCTAATGTATTCCTTGATGGAGAATGCCAAAGTTACCGGAGACAAGTACCAGGTAAGACAAATGACACACGCTGATTTCATAGATTTTCAATAGTCAATAAAGGGAAAGAATTGGTTGAAAGATAAAAATGGGGATAGAATTTATTGGAGCAAATAAAAGAAGTAGTTTTTTATTATAATCATCCTGATACAATATACTTAAGATACAGTTTTGAAGACGAATTACAAGAGATGCAAACTATCACGAGGACTAATTCAAGAAGGCGACGAGGAGAACATATAGAAAATGCTGAAAACCTAAAACTCGCATACACTGGAATTCTTTTTATACCACTCCCTCTATATAGGGATTTAATAAGACTACGACTCAGGAGCCATACCAAACCAATACCAGTGTTTTTACAGAAATTTGGTGCCATTAGGATTCACCTCGATTACCAACGATAGTGACGAGGAGATTAATATTTAGTATTGTCTTTGATAAATATAATAAAACATAACTTTAATCCGGTAAAACCTTTTTTCTTTATAAGAGATTAGTACTTACTTATTTCTTGTTCTCTGTTTAATTTTTCTTGTTTTTTTTAAAAATAATATACCTGATAGGTACTTAATTTGTTCTTAATTGGATAAATAAAATCATAAGCTAATTTACATTATTATACGATTCACTAATAAAGATGTATTACATAAATAATGAATTGATCTTGATTACGCTAATAAACGGGCCTCTATCTTTACAAACATGAAAAAGCAACAAAATATACAAGAATAAGCCTGTAGACGGCCAGAGCACGGCTCAGAAAAAAAAATATTGCCGTAGAATAACCGTGTAACATTTCACTATACTTGATTATGCTTCATTTATGACACGAATAAACGTGCAGTGATACAATACTGTTAAAAAGTCACATATTATTCACTACAATAATAAAATATCATGTTTTTTCTTGAATATTGAGAAAGCTGTTAATATTTTTTTTTTTTAAATATATGAGCTTAAAGATATTTTTTTTACCTTTAATTTGATAATTCATTATATATATCTATTTATTATGTAATTAAAGTAAAGTGATTCCAAACTGTTTTGCTGTTTCCTGAAAAGTTGTTGTTTTTCGATTGCACGTTTATTCGTTGGGGCCATCGATTTATTTCACAATCAAGTATATCGTATTTACAATTTTCTTAACCTACAAAGTAATAATAGAAATAATTAAAAATAATTGGAATGAATATCAAAACAATTAATTTAAAAAGTTTGGTCCCTGTGCAGTGTACCTTTAACGCTGGCAGCATTTCCTCGCTGTATTGCGATACTTATTCGTTGAGCCAGGAAAGTGCCAGCTCTGCGGTCACCGATACTATCTACTAGGCGCCAACTTAAATCTTCAATAAGCGTCTGTGCACTTGAACCCCACGGCCCAAGAGTCTCTACTCCAAAAGGAACAAAATCGAAGTTGGAAGAAAGACTCTTACATTTGTGCCGTTAATTATTTTCTGCCTGTTCTGTGGCCGCCCCAACTTTTTTGCTTGTCCGAAGGAGGTGAGACGGGGCAAAGATGTCTACACAGGTAGCATCTCATACTAAAGCCCGTCCAGAGAGCGGCGTATAATGTCGTTAAGCGCGGCATGGCGAGAAAAATGACCTGCACTCTTTTGGCAGTGTAGGCCATGATGTCGAAGGCAACTTACTTCAAAACCACAGGTACACTTATGGGGAGTACATATGGGCACTTCTAAGCGGAGGCTGATGACAATGCGAAGTGATTCAGGGTCTAAAAGGGTCCAGTGTTTGGCGAAGGATAAGCATTAAGCCAATGACCGGCTTCCTTAGACCCCACAGCCAACCAACCTTGCGCGGTCTGTTATTGAAATGTGACCTAATAACTTTTGGAATTCAGATTTGTAAAAAGGATCATCCCAGCTGCTTTGAAAGTTGACGCTAGAAGGCAAACTCAAGCCTGGGTTGGATGCTAACCACGCGTTTCTTGCATCTGTTATCTATCCCAGAGGTAGCTTCTTCTTTTGAAGAGTTTTTTACAAATGTACCACTAAATACGATCTCATTGCTAGAAAAATGTGTACCTGAATGTAATATTAAATTTCAGTTTAAGCATATAACTTGTAATGATATCGTTAAAACTTTTAAGCTTATTAATTTTAAAAAAAGTAAAGATATATGGGGTATGTCAACAGTCATTTTAAATTCCGTTATTAATGTAATAAGCTCTGAATTGTCTATAATTTTTAACAGATGTATCGATTGTGGAGTCTTTCCGGACGAAATAAAATTAAGTCAGATTACACCGTTGTTCAAGGCAGGTAGTGAGTCTGATCCGTCAAACTTCAGACCCGTTTCCGTGCTCCCTGCGTTGAGCAAAGTTTTTGAAAAGATAATGCTAGTCCAGCTTTCTTTACATTTTAATAAAAATAAACTCTTACATAATAAACAGTATGGTTTCACTAAGGGTCGTTCCACAATCGATGCCGGTGTAAAGTTGATTTCGGACATATTTAACGCCTGGGAAGAATTATATGATGGAGTCGGCGTCTTTTGTGACCTGTCAAAGGCCTTTGACTGTGTTCATCCTGATATACTCGTTGGAAAGCTTCAACACTATGGCGTTGATGGCAAAGCTTCCAGCCTGATTAATTCATATTTAAAGGGAAGGATCCAAAGAGTTCATGTCAATGGAGTCACCTCTCCGGGTTCGCAGGTATCAATGGGCGTCCCCCAAGGATCGACTCTCGGGCTTTTCTTATTTCTGATTTACATAAATGATCTCCCATTCTTTGTCAACGAAGTTCATGAGATGGTATTGTTTGCTGATGACACTTCACTTGTAATTAAAGTGAATAGGAATAACGTATTATTGGACGCTGTAAACAATTCTATCTCTCGTATAGTTAACTGGTTTAATGTAAATAACTTACTGCTTAATGAGAATAAAACAAAATGTATTAGATTTACAACTACTAGCGTAAAGCGAGATATTGGTAACCTGAAAATTAAGGACAGTGAACTAAACTTTGTTGACAAAACTATTTTTCTAGGCATAACAATAGATAGTAAACTCCAATGGGGCCCACACATAGAGACTCTTTCTAATAGGCTGAGCTCTGCAGCATATGCAGTAAAGAAAATCCGACAGTTTACTGATAAGGACACGGCTAAAATTGTGTATCATAGCTACTTCCACAGCGTTATGTCGTACGGTATTTTACTGTGGGGTGCTGCTGCAGAGGTTCAATCCATATTTGTGCTGCAGAAGCGGGCTGTTTGGGGTATTTGTTGTGTTTCTCCGAGGGAGTCGGTACGAAATAAGTTTAAGGAATTAAATATTATGACACTATCTGGTCAATATATTCTTGAAGCCTTGTTGTATGTCCAAAAAAATATAAATGATTTTAAAACAAATGGTGACTTTCACCAGTATAATACGCGAAATAGAACTAATTTGAGTGTACGACCAACCAGGCTCCAAAAGATAAACCACTCCTTATATGGAAATTGTATTCGTTTTTACAACAAACTCCCAAGCGAAATTAGAGAATTATCACTAAATAAATTCAAAGCCCTTGTTAAACGAAAATTAATCAACAAAGCTTTTTATAAATTTGAGGACTACTTAAATGATCCTAATCCTTGGGATTGAATTGCTCCAGTTCACACAATTTGTATGACAATACTTGGCGATTAAAAAGAGTGGCGGAAAGTTTCTTGCCAGTTCTTCTTACCCGCTCTATGCCCTTGACTTGCAAACTGGTAGTAAATGTAAATTTATGATTAATTTAACTTGACGATTCAAAAGTGTACTTGGTTACCTACTTGAATAAAGATATTTTGAGTTTGAGTTTGAGTTAAATCTGCAATCTCGTAGTTTGTAGAATAAGATCTAAGGATTTTACCTACCAGGCTGCTAGATTCGTTAGCAGATGAGAGAAACGCTGGAAGAGCTACACTTGTTATCTTGCGTACTCCTAATCCGCCAAAGCGAATAGGAAGCGATGCTTGATTCCAAGAAAGTGTTTCAAAACGAATATTTAAAATAGAATCCAAAGAAGTTTTTAAAAGATTATCCAAATCACTTAAAAAATGAATGATTCCATAGAGGGCTACAGTGATGTACATAAGTTAATTTGGGAATAAAAAGTCAGAATTTTAAAATGAACAGAGCTGTGTGTGTAAGAGAGATATTACCATCCAGAAGACGATGAGAAAGATCTTTACATTTTTATATTGTCGAGTTAATGTATTCTTCAAAATCTTCTTTGAAAATCGGTACCCCTAAGAGGTACAGTGATTTTTTATTTTTTATTTTTATAGTTGGAGCTAAGGTATTACATTTTTTTACTGTATGGTTAGTGTCCATATTCTCACCATGAAGATATATTTCACATTTATCAAAATTTTAATAATTTGTTAGACCCATTGAACTACAATCTGATATAATCTTAGATAGATCTGAAAGAACTACATCTGCGTTACCTCCTAGAGTACCATCGTCAAGATACCAGATATTAAAATTTGATTTTAAATTTTGTATGCAAGAATTTATTGCGAGACTAAAAATAGCCGGCCCATGAGGATCACCTTGTTGACAACCAACTTCTGAAGAGATTTCGTAACTCTTGTATGTTAATTTTGATGGTTCTGAGAGTAAAAGATAGTTATATATTTCTGGAATGTTTACAAAAGCCTTAGTCAACAAGGTGTCCCTACTTTTTGAATTAAATGCATTCTTGACGTCAACTTTCAACACCACGTCAAATTTTTCGTTAGAAAAAAGAGTGCGCAAAGCGTGTATAGCAGCTTCACAGCCACCTTTAGTGGCAAAGCCAAGTTGTGTTGGTTCAAAAATTTTGTTCAGTTTACTAATTATGTGTTTTACTGCAATTTTCAAGGTTAATCTACAAAAAGTGCTACCAACAGCAATTGGCCTCACCCCACCATCTTTTTTGGTAAGAGCCACCAAGTTTGCCCCATAGAAAATGGGAGGACCAATAGCTTGGTTTATCTCCCCGCAAAGCATTTTATCAAATATTTTTTAAGAGCTTCTAAACGACAAGCACCTCTTTCACCAACACTGAATAAAGTTAAATCTTTAAGATGTTGGGGTGACAGCCCATCCAAGCTAAACGAATTTATAGCGTTTAGGATATCGTCCGTAGACTGAATTTTAAGGCAGGCCTGGACGTCTGTGGGAGGGTCTGAAAAAAAGGTGTGTCTGGAGCACTGGGGTGCTTTGACGTAGAGCTGCAAGTGTATCCGGGGTGTCAGGGGCCAGTACATCATTTGAGAAAAGTATTTAAATTAGATTTTTTCACTATCTAAATGTATACGTATTATTAGATAAGTATTATTCTTTAAGTTATTTTTTTATTTCAATTTTAAATTTTAATTTTTAAGTTTAATATAAATCTGTAATTTTGATAAAAACTAAAATAATTAAAGTTTGAAAGTCGATGGAACGAAAAAACTACAGTAAAAAGAGACAGATTAATAAATATATAAGATTTAACGTGGGAGAAAATGAGATAAGAAGCATTATACAGTGTATAAACTTCAAATTAGCGTAGGAAGTAGTTTTCACTTCAAAAAGTTTTTAATAAATTATTATTATTGCATGTTAAAACAATGAAAAGTTATAGGCAATTTTAAAGTAGAAATTATTCGATATTGCCGAGCAAATAATCATCATGAAATTTTGTAGGTGATAAACAATATACTACTTCCATATAGTGCCACAGACAAATCTAAATACTCAAATAATTATTCATAATTTTTCATCTTCTATATATATACTAGCTGACCCGGCGAACTTCGTACCGCCTAACAGTCAATGAATGTCGTGTTACTTTTTAACTGAACTTATTTAGGCTTTGATGAACGTAAAACAATGATACAAAATAATATATTTATATACGTAGATAGAAACAAAAAAGTATTTTATTATGATGAATGATGATGAAAACATACATACAGAATGAGAATAAAAAAAACATATTATTAAGTACTTCAAACTCATGTCAGAAAAAAAATATTGAAAACTATATTGTGCAGATTGGAAAAAAAAACCCGGATTAATTCATTAATAGGACTTTCATTCAAGCACTTTGTGGTAAACGACATTCTTTGTTTTTTGGTCAGGCGCAAGAACAAATAAAGCGGATGGGTTGCCGACACGTGAGCATGCCACGTACAATTGACCATGAGAAAAACATGCATTTTCTAGATCGTCATGGCGAAGGCAAGACGAATTGGTAATTGAATTCGTTTAAACTCAAAGGGCATTTCCGTGGGGATCATCGGAATCCTTGGAATAAGAACTTCCTCATCTTTAAATTTTCCTTTAAGTATCGACGCGTGAATCACATTGCTCATCAGTTTTCTTATCACCAAACGCGTTCCATTACACAGTTTTGGTTGGTTTAAATTTCTAAGCATTATTTTTAGCTGCCAAAATTGCTCGCTCACTTAACCATTTAGTATTTTTGTGGTTAGCAATGATATCCGGGAATACTTTGTTGATAAGCTCGTCTTTTGATGATACAAAATTGCAAAAATTTGGAGGAAATGAAATCAAACCGCTCGATTTGTCAACAGGAACACGGCCATTACCGATAGTTAACAATTGCTTCGAGAAATCATCAGCAGATAGATCGTTCAACAATGCAATTCTCATATTTACAGACAGTTGAAGTTTCTTTACATATCACCACAGATTTGATGCTTTGAGGCAAGCGTTTATTTCGTCGGCAGCAATAGATCTTGGAATGACTGGTAGTGTTTGTCAGAAATCGCCAGATAATAAAATCATTGCACCACCAAAACATCTCCAGTCATTGCGCAAATCTTTTAATGTTCGGTCTAGTGCTTCCAATGCGCGTTTGTGCGCCATTGTGCATTCGTTCCATATGATGATTTTTGATGCTACTAAAACTTTGGCCATTGCGGAGTGTTTCGAAATGTTACATGTCAGTTGTTCAGTAGTTTGAACGTTTAATGGCAATTTTAACGCTGAGTGAGCCGTACGGCATCCGTCTAACAATGTGGCCGCTATTCCAGAAGAAGCAGTTGCTACCGCAATTTCGGATCTCGCACGTACAGTGGCCAAAATCAATGACATGAGGAATGTCTTCCCAGTTCCACCGGGGGCATCCAAAAAAAATAAGCCGCCATTTCCATCATCAATTGCATTAATCAGTGTATCATAGACTTCCCTCTGCTTAGGATTCAACAGAGGTACATTCGTTTGAACTGATTGGATTAGTTCATGTGAATCATATTCACGTTCACGTTCTAATTCTCTATTAAATGCGTTATTCATTCCGCGATCTGGCGCTGGTATTCCTAACCTAACTAACAAACTGCCGCACATGACGTAACGCATATCTTCCATCAAGAGCAAAGTCTGGCTATGGATCTCCTCATTCACCTCAAGATCGGAATTTCTTGAGCTGACGCGAATTCGATGTAAACTATCATCTGACATGTTATCTTTGTATTTGTTCCACAGGTCACGTGGGTTCGATGGGAAGCATGTTAAAATGATGATAGCAAATAATGTGCGTATCTGACTTGGAGATGCAGAAATAATTGCTTCAGCGATTATCGTGTCCCAATGAGTATCGTTTTCAAGCAAATTTAGCTCTTGACATGCTGCACGAAATGTGGGGCACACGATACCATTAACAGTTCTTAGTGATTCAAATGATGTTGGCCCTCGAACATGTATCAGCAACAACCGCAAATAGAAACATTTATCATTCTTCAGATGAACTGTGTAAATACGACCAAGATCATCAGTAGAACGCATATCTGGATGACCAGGAACTGCATCGCCTTGCTTCCGACGTTGAAATTTCTTCGATGTAGCGTCCCAAGTGTAATAACGTGGCATTTCTGAGTAAAGCAAAGTTCGTGCGAACGGATCGCTTTGACAAATTGCACCACCAAATATAATAACAGTGCCTGAACTTTCGAGACATAGACAATAGCTCAAAGAGTATATAACCACTACGTATGAATAGCTTATCAAGAAAAATCATAGACAACCTATAAAAAGACATTTATACTTTTGTTAACCTGTAGATTTTTTCCTCAATCTTATAACCTTTACCAACAAATTTTTTATTCCCTAAATTCAGTTCCATTCCCATGATTTTATGTTTTTACTGTAGAATAAATCTTAGGTATTATTTTCAGGAATTAAAAATTAAATAATTAATAAATAATTTTAGAAAATTAATGTCTAAAACAAACAAATATAACAGTACCTGAACTTTGTAGACATTTTACAAAAAATAAATTTCTGAACGCAGACATGATGTCTTCAGAAAAAAATAAAGTTGTGGCTTAAAGGTCTCAGCAACCAGGCTATAAGCTCCAAAAAAAAATTGTTGTTACACTTTTTGACAGGATTGGACAACAAATGTTTGACATGTAATAAACAAATCAGCATTTATTGAAATGATTAATTATTCATTACACATATCGAGATTTCATCGTTTTTTTGATGTATTCTGCTATTCTGGACGGAAACAATTCAACAAATCAAAAACCATGGCAATCGGTCCAGCCGTTCTCGAGTTATAAGTGTTGTAACAAACACGACTTTCTTTTATATATATAGATATAGAGATCCATCGAAATAACGCAGTTATTATTTAATTAGTAAAATTTCCAAATATAAATGTACTCTGTTCAATAAATAAATATTTATTATTATTATTATTATTTTTTTAGTACTTAATTGATACTATATTAATTAATATACATATATATATATATATATATATAAATTAATAAAACTTTGGCAGTAACTATAGATACATAAAACTAATAATAAAATAATATACATTGAAATAAATAACTAAACTTAACATAAACTAAAATATATAATTAAAAGGAGTCCCTTTAGGCAAGGTTCCGAAGATACTGGCAGCGTTCCCCTTTTGAATTGCTAGACTAATTCTTTGTCCGAGGTAGCTGCCAGATCTTCGGTCTCCTGTGATGTCGACTAACCTTTTTGTCTCTGTTCAATTACTTGTCAAAAATGACATTAACTTTAAACTTTATTGAAAAAATATTTATTTTATTAATAAACGAGTTCACGGTCAAAATCAATGCATTTTTTTTCATTATCTGGGTTTATTAACTTCTTTATTAATGTTATCAAATAGCTTTTTAGAACTGAACGATAAGCTAAATAACAAGTGGAATAGAATCACGAATTTGAATTGTTATTTTTATATTGTTTTTAAAATAATTTGGTGTTGTTAAGCAAGTAC
The DNA here is from genome assembly GCA_963693345.1 of Pieris melete. Lineage (NCBI taxonomy): Eukaryota > Metazoa > Arthropoda > Insecta > Lepidoptera > Pieridae > Pieris > Pieris melete. The sequence continues at coordinate 2,209,600 of CAVNZK010000003.1, forward strand.
TGGACGCATAAATTAAATTTCTTTATCGGTTATTAACGCGAATTTACATTATTTACATAATTCGACGATTCTTGCATTCATGGTCAGACTGGCAGTAAAAATCTTTTTGCTAAATATTTAAACATTTTCATTTTATAGATATTATGTACATACAAAATGCATGAATAAATAGAATATAAATTAATATTGTTAATTTTGCCTTTTACTTATACGTCTCCCACGTGTTTGTAGTCACGTTCGAACTGAAACACGTTTTGTATAAATGTATTGGACGTTTGTAAATTATATTTATTTAATATCGCAAAATATAGTCTTAGTTTACTTCCAGGACACAATCAAGCAATCACAAAATCGTCTATCTGACTTTTTAATAGATGAACATCCAAATTCAAAATCATTTACTCATGTAGGTAACATAATGTACACTTAAGAACGTAAAAAAATAAATATGCATTAAATGCTTCTCATTTTACATTTACTGCCAGTTCTCAAATCAAGGGCGTAGAACCGAAGAGAAGCAAAAGGCAGTAATCTGGCAATAAACTCTCCGCCAAATTTTTGTTTAACACAACGTTTGTAAGGAGCTGCAACAATTCCACCATGTTCCTCATGACATCTTAACTAATTAATTATAATAAAATAAATTTGAAACAAAGATTTGTTCCCTATCAGCAGGAGGCATGGTGAAATAGGAGCACGCACTTACATTCTCGTGGGAACAACACGCAAATACATAGTCGAAACCACTAACATTACAGCATACATGAATTCAAGTACGACCTGTCACCACAAGTAGCTAGTTCACGAGTATGACGCATGGCCATCTGCCCAGTCGCCATATTTTAGGGAGAGAGAAAACCCGAAGCACGGATCCCTGAGATGAAAAAAAAAATAACTAAAACAAAAATAGACACAGGTTAGACTAGAGGTTAGTCTCAAGTCTTATGAAGACAATTTCAAACAAAAAAAAAATATAAATAACTTATATATATTTATATTTACACGCTACTTTACACGGTTTAATTGACTGACTTATCGATGTCGCTTTTAATATTTTAGACCGCTTATTCATACGAAACAAGGCAAACGGAACTATTTTAAATTCCTCGGTCTAATACAAACTAAAATTACATAGATGATCAGCCCTGCGATTCTGTAACTCACTTCACAACTCACACAGCGGTTTTCGCTTTCGGTGAAGTGAGTTACAGAATCGCAGGGCAGAAATCACACTACATTTTGAATTTTATCACATGTCTGTGCGTGTATGTTTATCAATAGCCTGAAGCGACATTCTTCTGATAATACATAACCTAATCTTAATCACGTTGCAAGGCATATGTCTGTAATATAAAATATATTTTTGAGAACGAAGAAAGGATTATATTATATGATCGTATAATATATCGATATTATGGTAGTTATATTTCGGTCCAGATTATTAAAGTCAACATTTGACCACAGCGTGTGGGCCTGCTGGAATCGCAAAATAAAATCCTTTTATTTTCAAAAATATTGATGATAGTATCAATGAAATAAACGCCTTTATTTGTTAATTCCGCGACAGAGACCCAAAGTATGACTACGCCCTCGAAAATAGAGAAGCCACTGCCTTTACGTGAAATGTTTTTTTCGAATATGTTTCGATCTCGTAGTAAAATACCTAGTAGATAGCGCTATTCGTCACATAAAGTCCATCATAAGCTATGAGTCCGATGAATGTCAAATAGTACAATTTATCTTCCAAATAATTTATGTGTTGCATATCTATTTGGTACTTTATCCATACATTGTGAAACAGACCCTAAGCCTCTGATTTGTGCCGAACCTACATCTTTAAACAATTACGACTTTACAGATAATATTCTGAAATATAGTTTATAAAATATTATCGCTTTCGATAAGACGACGGAATAGCTCTTTCATCTATTTAAATTGAATTTTAATATCATAATGATTATTCACGTTTTTTAACTTACGGTATTTTAATATATATACACAGGGTGGCCAAAAAGTCGTGGATCAAACGCAAATAGGAGATAGATTAGGTGATCAGCGGCAAAAAATTACTACTACGGGAGGTCTCTAAGGTCAACCCCTGCAGAATTATGATTTATTTTAATTTTTATATGAAAATTGACTTCTTTTACTAATTCTTCTTAAAATTCGAAAATATCTACATCCTGTACCTTTCTCATAATATCCACTAGATTGGTACTGATGAGTTCTTGCGTTAGACATACTATTTATAGTTGTTTACTGAGTGTATTCAAGATAATATTAAGTGATACGATATAACATTTTTTCAAATCATAAATTTTTCTTTACTTCGGACCCACAAAAAACGGAAAAAAATTACTATACCGAAAAGTGACCCTGTATTACAAGTTTTGGCGCATTTTATAGGGATTCTGAAAAGGTATTACACATGGCAATGAGTGGCTCAAATATCTTTCTAGGTCGAAAAAACAACAACGATTCGGTCTTATGATACATTAGTTACGCCACCATTCGATTTACTATAAACAAACATAGGACGTGTCTGGTGACGTAAGCATAATCCCGCGCAAAACGTCGTTTTTGCGGCGTCGGCGTCGACCAAAATTTATTCAATTTAGACAATTTTTTATGTAGACAAATAATTTGAATATTTCGTTACGTTAACGTTAAGTTTTTCTATTACTATAGTATATAATAGCTTAAAATGTATATTGATACTTAAAAATAAAAGTGGCGCTGCAGTTTGTCTCGGCAAATGTCGAAATTACCTTGTATAAGTTTAGACGTTGGTCATATATCAACAGCAATCAAAAGTGAACATGTAAATAAAATAAAATATGCTTATTATGGAACATAAGATACAGTTATCACTTATTCCACGTCATGAAATTTTAATTTGTAGACATCCCTACTCATCGTCAAAGACGACAGAGGGTGTACAGGCCGAGAGAAAAAGCCGGGGTAAAAAACTCTCGGTACTCTTTTAAAATAGTAAATCATACAACACTTTTTTTCAAACAAATATCACAAATTAATAGAAGCAGCCTGTCTAGTACTAGTCCCAGGCCCTTTTATCAACTAGATAATAGAATTAAGATTGATATCTAAATTGTTTCCGATGTGTCAAGATCATAATATACTGTGTACGATAATGTAAATACTTCAGAAGACCTCGGCTGATAGGTACTATACACTAGTCATTCTAGTAGGTAGAATTTATGAAATCAAAATCATTTATTCATGAATCTCAACCTACACTTGCATTGTACCAATAAAAAGGGTCCAATAAATGCATCACTGAGCAAAAATTTAAGAGACAATTTGAGCCTTAATTAATTTCTGTTCTGTGTGTCGTGCACAGCTTCGCTGTACGAGGACCAAATTGAATGATTTGGATATCAATCTATAAAAAGATTGTTTGATAAACATTTAGTATATAAACATAAAATATGCCTCGAAAGATGATATATGATAATATTGCTTAAACCAATCCAATTCTTATATTATTTTACTCTTCTTTATATAAGTAACAAACACGACTTTCTTTTATACATATCTATATATATAAAAGAAAGTCGTGTTTGTTACAACACTTATAACTCGAGAACGGCCGGACCGATGTTAGTTATGTCTTTTTTGATGGATTTTTCCCCACTCCGAATAGCAGAATAAGTAATAAAATATCGGATAAGTTATCGAATAACAATAAATAAATTAATTAATTTTACGAATGCACACGACATTTGGTGACATTTGTTGACAAAACTACGCATCATTTTACGTCGAATTCGTGTCACTTCAAGAAATTCCGAACTTGAGGTAAATGAGGAGATGCATAACCAGGCTTTGATCTTGATCGATTACATGTGTTACCTCATCAAAAAATGTTGTAAAGCAGAAAGTGCTTTAACATGCAGTATCGCAATATTGGCGATAGAGAGAAGAGGCCTAATGTGTAAAGTAAAACTGCCATTCTTCTTTTGCAATGGCAAGCAATAAAACATTTCTCTATTTGCAAAAAAAGTTATCACCTTAATGAAATCCTAAAATAAGTTTAACTAAAGTAACAACGATATTATTATTAAGGCGGAACGAAGTTAGCCGGGTCAGCTAGTAATCAATAAAATAATAATAAGAAATCATTTATTTTCAAGAAAGTGGTAGGTACATTTACATTGATTAATTATAAAAATCCGCAAAATCAGCCGTATAAAAATAGGCATGCAAATGTCATATTAATTTATAAATTCATACAATATGAACACCAACACAATGTCACAATAATAAGCTAAGCTATTTGTAATTAATGTCAAACTTATGGTCTAAATACTCACCCACGCTATAAAGGCACCTTGTCTTTAAAAACTTAGTAAGTTAATATTTTTTGATTTTAAAAAGATTCTTTCGCGATACCGCGGGTATCTTCGTATCCGGATTCAAAAGAACTTTGATTTGAGTCAATATTTGTTACATGTCCTTGATAATCTCACACCCACGGTTAAATTGTCGATATCTGATGACCACGATAAACTTATCTAGTCAATGCCAGCACTTAACTACACATAAATGGTTTTTAACGTAACTGAATATTTCCTCCAAAAAGTCGGTCTCAAGATAACAGTATTTTTAAATAATCGGTACCTTTAATCTATTGATAAGATTCTATTATATATATGATCAATAAAAATATATTATCATTTCGCGTAGTTCATGTGTAGTGCAATAATGATCTCATGATGTTAAAAATGTTTTTATTATTAAGTGTACTTATAGGTTTAAGCAGTGCCCAATTTTTACAAGACGGACAGTGCCATGCGAATTTCGAATTACAAGCTGACTTTAATCTTGAAGCTGTAAGTTTTTTTTTACGTTATCCGAAATAAATATCTCTTGTGTTCCTCAAGAGGTTGTGTGGTGGTGAGAATATTCTTTCTATGTCGCAGTCATTGGTCATCCGGTGACCTACAAATTAATCTACATATTGGCTTGCTTTAAAAGGAAAAACGTATCATATTTATATTAGATATATAACTATTAGCAAGCAATTCTTCAAAGTGTTATTTTATTAAATGAAGGAAGTTTATTATTAAATCAGCGATTTAATTGAAATTGATATGATAATCATTCGTATGGGCGGTAGTTTTATCTAATTTATTTATTTTATAATTTCTCAAACAACGTGAACGGTGAATGCATAAGTATACAAGAAATTATGACATCACAAATTTTACACTCATGCACATCAATTATATTAGAACATAAGCAAGGGAAAAAATTAAACAAACTACTCCAACAAAGTAATTACTGGAACTAAATAAAAACTTAAACCTCATTAGATCACAATAAAAAATGATCATATATATAGCTCTATATTTATATTATATATAGTAAAGGCTAAATCTTCTAATCAAGACCAGCTTCAAACGCTCTAAAAGGCAGCCTCTGTAAGTGGCCTTTATCATGTTTTTTTTAAATGGTGTCAATAAATCATAGATATATCTAAATAAACAATAATTTCTCGGAAACTCTAAACTTTAGAAACGATAACGTGAAATTAAATATTATCTTAGATCCAAGATATAATTTCATTATCAAAAAGCGCGACGCAAATTAATATTTTGTTGTTGAACAAATATGTCTTTATAAAAACTACACGGGCTCATATTTCTGCATTTATTATTTATTTTAGAAGCAATAGGCTGTTCACCTCAGCCTTTTATCACCGACGACGTAGATTTTAGTATCTAAGGAAAGCCAGTTTCCATACGAGTCCTACACCGTCAAAGCAAGTGTTAAATGCCCACATAGAAAGAAGTGTGTATTGGTCCAAAAACCATAATTCGAACGCATGATCTTAGAGATAAAGAGTTACACGCTCAGACCTACACTGATCTAAAACATAGTGGTAGCTTTTTTCGTTATTACATAATCTAATTTGAACTCTGATAGCGCAGAAGTCGCTTGTTGTTTTTTATGGAAATATACTGTAACTTGCTGGTTTATCTCGACGAATTTGGAAACAAATAATAGTTAATGTCTATTTTATCTACACTTTTATCTAATTCAAAACAACATAAAAACAATTGGTCTTACAATAGTCAGTCTTTGTAACTGGGTATAATATTAATCTCAATTCAAATTCATTATCAATAAACTCCTTAAATTACCTATTTAATATCTATATAATTCTGTCCCAATGGGTCTCTAGATAAAACTTGCAACGCGCCCTCTAGTCGTATTAAAACATCGATAATTATTATACGTGGCAAAACTATTCATTTACTAATTAAATCCTAAATTGTGAATAACCAAAGACAAACGAATCTTCTATAGGGTATTAAAGCTACCAAAAATATCATCGACTAGTAATTGACGCAGAAACCTCTCCTAAAACAACACATATGTAGACAATTTACAATATTACTAGCATACTAATCTCCCTAGATTAATTTTATTCCGTTCTAAACGTACGACTACACACACACTAAACACAGCAAAAACCATTTCAAAGTGTTACAAATTTACATTTCCTGCTTAATGAAATACGATTTATTTGACTTAATAATGTATACCCCGCTGGGCTAACACACTATTAATTAAATATATTTCACATTTAATTTGTTATTGGTTTTAAATATAATAATAATATTATTTGTCAACACTTTGCAATACCTGTTTTCGATTCTTGGTATTGAGATTTTCGTATATATTACGTAAATTTGAAAACATGTCTATATTGAGGTGGTATTTTAGTTGTCGATGAAAGGACGAGCTTTAAGTTTTAGGGAAGGATTCAGGTTGAGATTCAGGAACGAGACGAGACTTACATATGTCAAAATCCAATACATTTTTCACGTCGTGTTTGTCTATGTGTCAAAAAAAACAAATGACATCAACTCCACAAAGTGTATCTATACCTGGACTTTCAGTACTTTGTACTTATTGACAATGTCATTTCAAAACATTTGATATAGTTCGTAGTTTGACATGTGACATAGTAGTTCAAATGAGCGGAAATCCCGCTATTTTCCAATAATTTTTTTCGACTTATGGTAATATTAATACGAAACGCGACCCACTAGACCAACACTGCGCGAAAGACGCTTTTGGATACCTAGCCTATTCCCTAAACGAGACTTGAGGAGATTTAGAGTTGAACTAGACTTAAACTATCTTTAATAAATACACCAATTAATGCAATAATACACTTTTGTTTTAATTATGTAAATTATGATGCTTTATTTTTGCTTCGATTTAATATAAGAACGTCCCTCTATACATAAAAAATACACATTCTTATGTACATAAATTTATTATATCCTTCGCAAAATAAATGTAAGTGTGTAAGAAACCGGTAATTAAAAATAAAATAACATCTAGTAATATATCCCCTTCATATTTCCTATTAACCAATGAGGGATCGGCTAGAACAGGTTGTTGCATTCCCTATGTCTAGAATTGCACTTAAAAATACTTATACTGTATAGTAACGGAATAGAATCTGTATGTTTGTACGTTTAAATCACGTAATATTTTTGAATAGAATATTACAACCGATTCAAGATAACCAATTGACAAACATACATACATGACCATAACGAACAAAAGCAGCGTGTGACAACCCTTGAACGTGAATAAATTTTTGGAGCTGCAAAAAAAATTACGTTCTCACGGCTAAGCACCCAGTGACTAAAATGGCATGTTGTAGACCTAAAAATCAATGACATCAGTCCGACACGAAGAACGACGTACAGAAGGCTCACCAAGTTTTATAAACAACTAGCTGGCCTGGCGAACATCGTGCCGCCTAACAGTCGATTCTTTATTTTTTTTAATACTTATTCGGAACACCGGTCTAGCTAGTAAGAAAAAAAAAGACAGACGACAAATACATTATGTCAAAAAATAAAATTTACCTTCCCGGAACCCCTCCACTAACAATTAAACTTTATGGTATGGTATTAAAGTTCAAATTGACTTTTAAGAATTATTAAGAATCTTTTGTATGGGAATTTAAAAAAGTGTTGTTTTTAGACTGTTTCACTCGCTTTTTTTTTAATTTTTCACTCCATAAGAACCATCCTCGTACTTCAAGGAATATTATAATAAAATAATTGGCCAAGTTGGTCCAGGCGTTGTTGAGTTATGCGCTTTCAAACACATTTTGCGATTCATTTTTATATTATAGACTATAAGTTAATGTTCCAGTATAATTATTAATTTTAACGTTACTCTAGTTTGACAATTCAGTAATGCGTAAGGGTTATGACATTGACATTGACATGTTATGGCCGTTTCTTGTAACAAACAAACACTTCGTACCAACCACGTCATGAAGTGTAAATTTGTGATTTTATTTACTGATTGTACCAATAAAGAAGAAACACGAATAAATTTCCATTGGCCACTCAAAGGGGTGCCCTTTTTTCAGCGATCTGCCAACCCTATTTTTTTTAAACTTGGGAGTTTTTTTGTCTAAATAAGCAAAAGCATAATTTGATACTTGTTTTTTTATATCTAAAAAGTAATCCAAACCCATATCATATACAAGTTAAAGATAAACGCGACAGACTGGTTTAGTTTAACTACATAGTTCACCAAGGAAATATTTTCATACCTAACTAGATTTTGCAATTCGCTACTGGCTTCCAAAATTGAATATTAATTAGCGAATTACTTTGTAATTTAAATAATTGTAGCTAATAACAACGAGAAAGCTTGGAACTAAATTCTTAGGTAAATAGCGAGATCTAGCTTTAACCGTTTTTAGAAATTGTTTATAAATTTTCTGCGGTTTTAGCTCGTGAGCTTTATATTGTGCTATCATTTAAGTTGTAAACAAATAAATAACAATTTGTTACATCTTGTTTACTTATAATGAATGAATTATATAAAATTACCAAAAAGGTAAATTAAAAAATGTCGATTAAATAAGCCAACAGAGTCATTATCATATTATTATTATATTATTATTATATTATTATAGATTTTTTTCAATATTAAAAGCCGCATTGTTACGGAGTACATCCTCTAGGAAATTTAACAAAATTGAGGGACAAAAATACTTCACAAAATGCTCATTTATAAGTTAAAATTCTAATTATAGTTTTACAACGAAAAAAAAAACACATGACATCAACTCCACGAAGTTTATATATCCCTGGACTTTCTATACTTTTTTATTAAGAAGCGCCCAATGTCTGTACTTATATACTAAATTGCGCGCCTGACATTGATGACATTTCAGTTTTGGCGCCATTTACACTTTCACATTAATTTATTGAATTCCATCCCATTTTATGCTATTAGATATAGGCGAAACAATATTATGTAACACTTATATAACTTACTATATTATATTGTAGCGATGCCTCATATTTTTCATGTGTATATAGACCATGAGACAAATTTAAAAAATAAAATTTCTTAATTAAAAAACCTTTTCAATCCGATTGAACGGTACTTATCTTTCGGAAAGGAATGTTGTTTTATTACTGGCCTTGAATTGATTATAAAAACACAATGAACTAAATAATAATCAAGACTAAGTCGTGCTATAAAGATACGATATAATAAATGATTAAACCACACCCAGGAAGTAGTTTGAGTCATTGTGTAAAATACTTTTTTCGTATATATAAATCTTAAATTAATATATGACACTAATTATGACGATGTTGATATTTTTCACCTCACCAAAGAGGATGTGAGGAAATATTTGAAGAGGCGGGAAGACTGACTTTGTTTAGCAGTAACAATTTATTTATTCTTTGAAAAACTAAGTATTATTTGTCGTCTGTTTAATGCAAAATTTCAGTTTTTTTTTTCTATGTTTGTCTATTAATGTAATTACTTATATTATCTCTTTCGAATATATATATATATATATATATATATATATATAGTAAATGTAAATTTACGATTAATTTAACTTGACGATTCAAAAGTGTACTTGGTTACCCACTTGAATAAAGATATTTTGAGTTTGAGTTTGAGTTTGATATATTTTAATGGCTCTGGCACGAATTGTGCAATAGCCAGCGTCAAGTATAGGATTTTTTATAATTCGTGCTTGTCTTTAGAAATTCGACCGTGTCCTCCATGTACGGTTTAAACACTCGCCCGGTACCGCACAACCCTCCCAAAGGCCGAGAACAAATTTAAATTAAATTAAAACTTGCCCAGTGCCCTCGAACCGGGAATCGAACCCGGTACCCCTCACCTAGCTGCCACTTAATAAGACCGCTAGGCTATGAGGCCCCCTTCGAATATATTGTTTATCTATGTAATCGTTTATATGTCTCTCTTTACGAAATTTTAATTTTAGAAATAGAATTTCTATAAGGTAATTCGCCCTTCTCACTCTCTCTCTCAATAGATCTCAATCGCTCTTTCCCTTAACTTCGACAAAAACGCTGCACATCTTCGTGACGCTAATATTATTATTGCGTTTCATCCGTAAAAATTTAACCTTCATGCGCCTAAGGAAGTTTCACTTTTTGAAGTGATGATAAGTAAAGAAATGAAATTAATGCATCAATAAACAGTTTTAATATTTATGGCGTAGTATAGATGTGTATTAAATTCTTTATTTTCAGTTCACAGGGAAATGGCACAATATCGAAGGTACTCCCAGTTCTCTACAGTCAGGGGACTGTTCAACTTTGGAAATCACATCGCGTGGTGCCATTACTTCTGAAACTAGCACGTTAGATGTGAAGTTAAGATCTGTGCACGAAAACTTCCTTAGGGAAAACAGTGGAGTGATCACTGCGATAAATGGAACAGCGAAGCTCAACATTAGCTTAGACTCTAGTGCTGAACGTAAGTTATTATATACGTTTTGCAGAAGACCTACTCTATACTATAGATAGGATTTTTTTAATAACCTTTATCTGGAATATATTGATACTTTTGACGTTATCTCTGTTACTGACAGTTTGATAAATACTTTTATGAGTTATTTTTGACTATCAATAATCCAGGTTAAAGTTTCATTTGAAATGTGGAATAAAGATATGTTTTACAATTAACTAGACATTTTTAACGCTCGTATTATGTAGTTAAAATAACCGCTTAATGGGGCATAGGGTAGACATTTCTGCGCTTGATTATATTGCGTGATCAGGATTTGAACCAAAATATTGTAAAGAAAAAACGTTTTAACCGGATTAAAGTTATGTATTATTATAAATTTACAATTATTTAACATAATTTTAAATTTATCCGACGTTTCGCGTGCTTTACAGCGTGCGTGGTTACGGTGACTCGGTGTAAATTTATAATAATACATAACTTTAATCCGGTTAAAAAGTTTTTTCCTTTAAATGTGTAAAGGTTTTGTCAATAAAAGACAATACTATGTCCAAAATTTTGTATTAAATTTACTATTTTTTGTCCATTCAAAATGAATGATTCGACTAAATCGTATCCAGGATCTCCGGGCTGTACGACACGAGCGGCAAACCCCAAGTAGAACGTCCTTCCTTATATTATTAATTCTTGAGTTTACATAAATTGTATCTACATAAGAACTTTTCCTCAAAAGATACTTATTCAGCTATATTACAAACTCTGTTACAAATATTTTTACACAAAATAATTGGTTCGTTATTTTTTCAGCAATCATTTTTCAAATAATGATCACAAATTATGAAAATTACGCACTTGCATTCAGCTGTGAAAACGTAGGAACTACGCAAAGGAATGGTAAGTAACTTAAACTAATTAATATTAATCTATCTGTGTCTGCGTAAAATTAGAGAGGTATGATAATTATTATTTATTTAATAATTAACAATGTTTTCCTTACATCATTTGTAGCTTTTTATTATACATACATATGTATATTCTGTATTATTAAAACACAGTGTATACAAGCAATTATTCAACAATACGTTCTATTTGCTACACAAGGTGGACTTGGCTTGTTCCATTTATGGTCAGTCCATTTTTTAATAAACAAGTTCAAGGAACGCTTTTGAAAATATTTTTACTTTTCATTAACCTTCATAATGCAACTGCCATAAACAGCTTAATTGATATTTAATGGTACTCAATTTAAAAATAATCTTTGCCCTTCAAAATATATATATGTATTCGGCCCTTAGATTAGAGGCTTAATTTGTTGATTGTTTTAACAAATACAGTGATTTCCCGCAATATCTGGATTACTATGTAATATATTTATCATTTTCATTTATTTATCACTAATAGCTGATTATGATAAAGTTTCCCTATTGTATGTTATCTACGTATAATAATTTATCTTTTTTGACGACAGATTAAAATATAGCTCTATCATTTTCTAGTATATTCTATTAATTAAAAACAAAATATACAAAATAATTCTTAGGTCCTTCTAACTATATGTTACGCTCTTATAATAGATGTTTATTGGAAATCCCATCCCACAGTTCATCTTTCTTAGGCAATTCATTTAGGATCTCTGCTATTAAGTCGTGGAATAGGCTGCCCGAATCCATACGATTGGCTACCTCTCTGTCATCTTTTAAAACTTTTCTGTATAAACATTTCTTAACCTTATCCTATCCTGATCAATCGTGACTTGTGTAATTCTTGTGTTTCCTTTTCTTTTGCATTGCATCACTATTAGCTGTTCATGAATCTGTAAGATTAGCTTTTAAGTTTTTAGTTTGTTATTAATATTTTTTTTGTATTACTTTAGATTAAGGTTCTATATACAATTTTTTTAATATAACATTTAGTTCTGCATTTCTCGCACGCATCATGTTCCTTTTTTTAAGTTTTTCTCTTTAACTAGGGTTGCCTGGAAGATATCGCTTATTAGCGATAAGGCCGCCCGTTGGATCCCTTATAATTGTTATGTATTGTGTTTCTTTTATTAGCAACGAAGTGTAAATAAAATAAAATAATTAAAAGAAACTTACAATTATGTTACAATAGCAATACTTGTGTAACTTGATGAGCAAAAGAAAATGGCGCAAAATTCCGAGTATATAATGACAGTTTTTAGTTTGTCGTAAATGTAGAAGTTATAAATCTGGCGAAAACTAAATCTTCAGTTAGTACTCCTTTTTTTTATGTGGTAAACGGGCAGAAAGCTCGTCTGATGTTAAGTGATACTACGGCCCATGGACACACAATGCTAGAGCGCTCGCGTTGCAGGCCTTTTATGAATTGTTAACCTCTATTCTTGAAGGAGGAATTGGTTAGTAAATACTTTAGAGGACAGCTGTTTGTTCCGGTCAATCATCGACAACTGCCCAACCCAATATAGTCATCCGCATTGCAATAAATGTAGCAAAGTTGCAACATATCATTGATATGGAGAAGAAACAAGTTCGGGGATAGGGCACAGCCTTGTGGGACCCCAACCTTGATGCTCCAATCGGCCAGAAACCTGGAATTCCATTTGCATAATTTCTCTTTAGAAGTTTCGAGAGAAGCTTCATACACCCGATCGTTTTATCTAAACTAACCACTACGCCTCCACTTTGGACTCAATTGCCTCTACACATCTATATGTAATGCAACCACGAACTGAAAATCCCTAACCAGCTGTTGGCGCTCTAGATACCTTAGGAGCTGTTCGATTCTTGTTAGCTTATAAGACTATATTGTTATGTTAATGAAGTCATCAGCTATATTAAGAGTTATAAAGAAACATAACTAAAGCTATTTCCAAATTTACAGTGCACATCTGGCAACTTGGAAGGGATACCTCATTTCAAACAGAGATGATCACCAATCTACTGAACGCTGCATTAAACCGTAACTTTCAAGTGACAAGCGCGAATTTGACAGTCGTAGATAACTCTGAGGCCGCCTGTCATGTTCTGCCTGTCATTCCGCCTGGACAACCTATTATATTATCTGGACAGTGCGATCCAAATTTACGAGTTGTGCAAGAGTTTAATCCCGAACAAGTAAGATAACATTTTAATTATTGCATTTGTCAACTTTTTTTCGTTACTAAGATAAGGCTACATCCTCTGTCTTTTTGCCGATGAGTAGGGATGCCTACTGATTTAAATTTAATGACGTAGAATAAGTGACACCTGTATCTTATGTTCAATAATAAACATATATTTTTGAAGTTATACTTCTTTAGGCGCATATGAAAAATTGATGAGAGTGAAATTTTACGGTGCGTAACACTACGGTACTTATGTACGCGCGTAAAAAGTTATACTTCTTTGGCTTTCTTAATTTTTTTTAAATATTAAATAATTAATAATAAATATTTAGCGTTAATAATTTAACAATATTTAATTTTAATATTTATTCAATTATTAATTAATATTATTAATAATTATTATTTATTATCGAAGTGAAACTTCTTTATCGGGGTTGGAAAAAAATGTAGTGTAACATTTTTTCGTTACGCGTCACATTTTTCGGTTACGCGCCATGTTGCTTTTTGAAGTCAAACTTCTTTATCGGCGGTGTATTTGTGAACGTGACTTAAGCCTAAATTTACAGTCGATCCAAAAACACAACCTGATCTTATGAGTGTTATAATAATGTAAGAGCTAGGGCAAGCTTCTTAGGGTAGGAAATTGAACACTCCAATAATGATTTGATTCACTATAATTTTCTTCACTGACTTTACATAAACTGTAAAACTTCAAACTTCTACAAAGGATTATTGCCCGTGCGCATGTGACATCAATTCTTTTACAATCTATTTTCTCCGACTTGATCATCCCACTTCGGAAAGTTGTTCGACATCAATTCATAAACAAACGAACGATTCACATTAACACGATTCTTAAGAATATGTTTCATAAAAATGTTTAGAATTTAATTAATTGTTTTTTTGTTATTTTTATTATTTAATTTTAGTTTAAAGGGGTGTGGCATCAAATCTCGTCTTATTACACACCAAATACTCAAGGGAAGTGCAACAGGGCAGAATATACTGTTCGAGGAGAGGTCGTAGATGTAGTCAACAGTGAAGTTATCAATGCAACTTTGAGAACTATAACTGGTACAGCAACTATTGCCAGCTCCGATAGAAGCGCAAAGCTGAATGTGACTTTGGAAGTGACACGGAATAGTAAGTAGTAATTAATTATAAAAACTTTTGAAGTGAAACTTCTTTATCGCGGTTGGTAAAAAATTTAGTGTAACATTTTTTCGTTACGCGTCACATTTTTCGGTTACGCGCCATGTTGCTTTTTGAAGTCAAACTTCTTTATCGACGTATGGGAGAAATTTTGTAGCAAATCGTCACGTTTTTCAATGATAGTACAATTAATGAAATTCTATAATAATCTTCGTAGTAATAAGGTAAAATGAAATATTTGTATTCATGTCTATGACAATTAAAGCCTTTTGTTAAACTTTATCTAATTTAACGAATTTCTGTAAAGTTGCATATAGTAGATCATTTTTCGAAAAATAAGATTATAAAGAAGTTTCACTTCTTACGTGTGTACACCTAGTACACGCACAATTTTTTTTGAAGTGAAACTTCTTTATCGGGGTTGGAAAAAAAATTAGTGTAAAATTTTTTCGTTACGCGTCACATTTTTCGGTTACGCGCCATGTTGCTTTTTGAAGTCAAACTTCTTTATCGGCGTTGGAATGAAAGTTCTTTATCGACGTATGGGAGAAAATTTGATATTAATAATTCTATTAC
The DNA here is from genome assembly GCA_963693345.1 of Pieris melete. Taxonomy (NCBI): domain Eukaryota; kingdom Metazoa; phylum Arthropoda; class Insecta; order Lepidoptera; family Pieridae; genus Pieris; species Pieris melete. The sequence goes on from CAVNZK010000003.1 coordinate 2,225,228, forward strand.
AATTAATGAAATTCTGTAATAATCTTAGTAGTAATAAGGTAAAATGAAATAATTGTATTTGTATTCATGTCTATGATAATAAAAGCCTTTTGTTAAACTTTTTTTAACCAATTTCGTTAAGTTGTATATTATAGTAGATCATTTTTCGATAAATAAGGTCATAAAGAAGTTTCACTTCTTACGTGTGTACAGCGGCAGTGAGCGGGATCGGTTAGTAATGGTGTTATTGTAAAAAAAGGGTGGGTGTACCTATGTACGCGCGTAAGAAGTTATACTTCTTTGGCTTTCTTTATTCATTATATTAAATAATTAATAATAAATAATTTAACGTTAATAATTTAATAATATTTAATATTTAGTATATTATTTAATTATTAATTAATAATAATTGTTTATTAATTTATTATATTATTCATTCAATTTCATAACTTTTCATAACCTTTTAACTAAACAACAATAGGTCTCTGTGAAAAAACATTGCTAAATTTATTTGAAAAAATAATTAAAACTCCTTTATTTGTTTATAAGGAAGGTCATTTTGGTCATTCAAAATTCTTGGCATAGCTGCTAACTTCACGCATATTTTTATTTCTTTTTACTTTTAGATTGTCGTATTCCCATTTCGCTCGCGCACGCTCGGCGCCCGGCTGTTTAAAATAGATTTCATTAGTGGGCAACTTCATACTGATAATTTTGTGTCACGGTGCGCGCGCATCGTAAAATTTCACTCTCATAAATTTTTCATAACGTGCCTAAAGAATTATAACTTCAAAAAAATGTCTTGCTCGAATTTTTATTATCCAGTAATAGCACCTGTTAACTATTATATTACAAAACTTCAAACTCTGCATTCACCTAAGTAAAATAGTCCAAACAAATAAGGAATTAAAGTTCCTATCGCACCTATCCGTATAAATGCGATAACCTCAAAAACTCAATTCCGTAGAACATATTTTATTTAATTCGTCACCAATAGATAGTGGATTTCGTTTAAATTAACTAAATGAACGAATAACGATTATATTATTTAATAGCAAAAATCTTGACTAAATACAAGTAATCTTGTTAAAAAAAAATTTGTTACTAAGTTCGACTTAAATATTGCACAAGTAAGCCATTTCATAATTAATATGAATGTTTATAAAAAAATATGAATGACCGTTACCAATTACCGGTTGTGATAAAATATCTGAGATAATTTTATCGGCTATTTAATTGAAATGTGTTGTTATTATGCTGATTATATAGATAATATCAAAATAGAAGCAGTTTAGCTGCTATTTCAGAAACCCCACCTTACTTTGAGCAATTTTGACTTTGTAGGTGGGTAGGAACAATATTCTGAAATATTGGTAACGACGTGTAATATTATAAAAGGCTGTTCCGTAACATTGTTCATTAAAAAGGAATAAGGGCGAAATTTAGTTTAACATAATTATTTAAAAGTTAATATATTTAAACAAAAAAAGTAACAGGATTTACGAAGAACGCTGCTAACTTATTATTTATTATTATGTATATAAACACACTAGCAGCTAAATAAGCTGATGCGCGTGTGTTTTGAGATTTGGAAAAACTATCCAATCTATTTATAAAGAAGTTCAGAGATGGTGCACTGATTACACTTTCCGGAAGCCTATTCCAGTCGGCCACTACTCGGTTTGGGAGAAAGTTTTTTAGGAAATTTGTGTTCTGTTGAGTGGTCTTAATTTTTAAAGAACTACCCCTCAAATGTGTATTTTCACTTAAAATAAAGAGCTTCTCAATTCCTGGAGTATTATAGAGGCCAGTGAGGATTTTACAGGTTTCAATGAGATTTCCTCTTAATATCCTACTTCCTAAATCAGTAAGGTCAAGTGCTTTCAGACGCTCATTATAAGATTTCTTCCTTAGTGACCTTATCATTTCGCTTTTCTTTGAACCCTTTCAATCATACTAATATCCTTTATGAAATAAGGATCCCAAAAACTATGTTACTAATCAGTAATTTTCCATTTAAGGTTCATAGAATTCTTTTGCCAAATAATATTTAGTATTATATTGTGAAACAAATCTTAGCGCGAACTATGACCCGTTTGATAAAATCCGATACATTTGAGGCGAAGGTATAGAGAACATCATTAAGCGAGTATACTTATACTGATTTCTACTACGGTAGAAAACTACGAGAATTGTCATAACTACAGATCGATAGGTTGACAAATGACGCATTCGTTGAATACAACGTCTTTTTTTATGACCCAGGATTTATTTCTTATCATCTTCATCAAACTTTATGTATTTTAAAGTGCCGACGGCCGTCAATTAGAAGTTGAAATTTTAATATTATAGATTTTTTATCTCTTTATAATGCAAAATTAATAGACGCTCTATGTCATTTCAACATAAAACCGTGTTGACATCGTATATTGAACATTTAAAGATTATCTTATTACAGTGCCGGATTAGCCACATAGCAAGAGTAGCAAATGCTACGGGCCCCGCGCTCCAAAGCCTGTCTGACCGTAATAAAAAAAGTATTAATTTAGATAGTAGCGTAAAATATCTTGCATACCTTTAACGCGAAGTGCTTAGTCTATGCTTCACGTCCACATAAAAATAAACTCGACTTCATCAAGTATAATCGTAAAAATAAGTACGTATTTATCTTTTTAACGTTAATTTTCAAATTTTAATTATAATCGATATACATATTTAGACTAGCAAGTTATATTTTGTACCCTTCAGATTTTTATTTTTATATAGGTATACATTTATTTTGCGAGTTTACGTAGCCGAGATTGTACTTTTCTAATCGATTTTAATATAATATCGATTATAAGTATTTCGAGGAAACAAGCGAACTATTTAAATCCTAAAGTCTAACCAAGGGCCCCTAGGCAGAATTTGCTACAGGCCCCGCGCTGGCTTTATCCGGCACTGTCTTATTATTTAAATTTTTTCAACTTTGAACCTTCAAGAATCGTGAGTTGGCATGGTAGGTCACATAGACAAATATCCCAGAGACTAAAAATCTATCAGCCCATCAATTTTTAAATTTAGAATGACGCGTTCAGTTAAGATTCAACCTCTTTTTTAAATGTTATTAAAAAGTGTAATAACCCCCTCTACAGGGTTATCGAAAGAGCTTTGATAACCTAGGTAATCGAAATGAGATGTTTTTAGTTTTAGAGACTACCTATCATTCAGATAAGTACTAAGACAAAAACAAGAAAATGTATTTATTGAAAGGTCAAATACCCGGTTATATTATCTAGGATATCAATTTAAATTTTTGTTACATTATGATTTCTGGATACTCTTTAAAATTCAAGAAAATATTTTATTCATTTGTAAATTCCATATTAATCTGTGATACAATTTGAAAGTCTTTCTCGTGATGGGTTCAGGTACAAGAAGTATTTTTGTTTTATCTTGCCAATTTGCAGTAATAATTGATTATAATATTTAAGATTATTATTTTTAAATCAGCCAGCGTTTCATTACAAGGCCACTAAACAGGTCATATCTAAATAGGTTTCATTACTAATGTAAATGCAAAGTCCAACGTAATAACAAACGATATAATAATGACAAGCAAAAACCAGTTCTATGAATCAATCAATTTGAGAGGTTCGTCATTTACTGACAAAAAGTTTTTAAAATAATATCAGGAATAATGCATTTAGATATTTTTTTGTGCACAGTTAATAGTAATACGTTACAAGACCTGTTTTAAACTTTGAAGTTCATACCAAACAAGATAAGAGAATTGTTACGGTTATTTTAATCGATGGGCTGAAAAGTTTGGCTACATAGATGGCGCTACTAGTGTTATATTAATATGATTTTTAGTTAGTCCTTCAAAAAACACGTGTATAAATTTTACAACTGTCGTCCTATTGGTTTGTGAGATATGGTATTTTGAGTAAAGGAACTTTTGTTTGTTTAAAAAAATGAATAAAAAGGAATTTCGTGAGTTAATAAAGTATTGCTCATTAGGCAAATAAATACTATTGAAACGAAAGCTTGAATTGTTAAACATTATTTGAACTCTGCACCAGGAAAATCCACGGTTGAGAAGTGGTTTACTAAAACGAATATTTGGATAAAGCCTACGAAATTTTCAGCCAGTCAGTTATGAGTCAGGGAATTTTTGATTTCTTGGCTGATTTCATCAGTTCAGTTACTAGGAAAAAGAATTCTAACGGAATTCATATTTTTTAAGGAGTATGAGCTTAGCCGTGGTCCAAACCAGGCTGTGCACCATTGTTTGGTTGCTAATTAATTCAGCTTTCATTGTCAGTCTCGCCTTCAAATTCACTTAGTTATCTAAATGTGCAGGCATAGCTGTCAAGATTACAAATAGCAATATTTTTAAAAGACCACTTTTATTATTCGCTTCCTATCGTTCTAACATTTTTAACAATGCGATATTGTAAGTCGACGATTTGTTTTAAGTTTGATTTGGATGTTATGCATAGCTGCTTAGTCCGTAATTAATTACAAATTCCACTGCTGCCTTATCGTTTTATATTTGACGGCCGTCGGCAGTTGAAAATACATAAAATTTTGTGGAGAGATAAAACTTTAAATAGTTTTTTATTACATTAACTTTAGCTTATATGAAGTCTTATTTACTTAGTCTTAATATATATTTATTTATTGACGTTCATAAGTATATATTGTGTTACCTAAACGTATAAATGATTTTGAGTTCTTAGAACCCCTTCGCCTACATAAATGTGTTCGAATAATTCGTGAAGCAGTCATTTTATGATTTGACGAGCGACCGCCGATGCGAAAACCGCTGTGTGAGTTCGAAAAGTGAGTTACAGAATCGCAAGGCTGTGTGCGCTTTCCATGTTAACTTGTCATAAAGTACAAGCCCAATATGTTTGTGCAATCACAGCCATGTAAATAATTTTATAATCGATATTTTCCAGATTTTGTGACCCAGCCGCTATGGATTCTAGCAACGAATTACAATACCTATGCAGTGTCCTATACGTGCGTGGACTTAGATGAAAATCGGAAGCAAGGTAAATCTTAATTTAATGTGAATTTAATTAGCCGAATATGTTATTAAGTTGCGAAGAGATTACATTTACGTTATTTTAAAATTTACGACTGGTCACGTGAGAAATGATGTTTATCTTGATATTACAGATAGATATAGATTTACATAAATCAAACTATTACGTCCAAATAGCTTTATAAAAATATCTAGGCAGGAAATAACAATCTTTTAGCATTAATGCAAAAACCAAAAAAAAACAAATAAAAAAGCGGACTGACTTTTTAAAATATGCTCATTGAATAATCATGAAGAAACTTGATCGAAACTGCATTTGTTATCATAGAAAATTTAAAGTGTTTTTTAATAGTAATAAAATGTAAAATATTAATTTTAATGTAAATGTCAAGTAATAATTAACATTGTTTAGAACATACACGTGTCAATTATCATTATTTAAGTAATAAAGCATTCTTGATTTATAAATTGCATAGGCAAATTTGATGAACTTTATATTATCGAAAGCTTGGTCCAATATTTTTAGCAGTATCTAGATATTATTTTAACATTATTATTATATATTTATTTTTATTATACACGGTACACAGGGACCAAACTTTTTAAAATTATTTATTATTAATATATACGTTAAGAAAATTGTAAATACTGTATATTTGTGTGTTGGAAATGAACTATTATAGTAAATAATTCACAATCGTCATCGTTTCATCCTCATCACAAGAATACGTTTCAGTGATCATGCTGTAAAGCGCGCGTAACTTCGAGACAATTTCGTAATTTTAATTAAAAATTAATACTTAAAATTAACTATTTATTTGTTGTTATTAAATATATTTTTTTAATTATATTACAATTACTGACATTTTATTTATATTTTCTACCAGTTCTCTTATAAATAAGCCAATATTATAAATATAGGCAGTATGTAATATTTTTATTTACAATCGAGTATACAATATTTACAATTTTCATAACCTACAAAGTAATAATAAAAATTAATCAAAAGAAAATCAAAACGAATTTAAGAAGTGGCAGTGCACCTTTAACGCTGGCAGCATTTCCTCGCTGTATAGCGATATTTATTCGTTGAGCCAGGAAAGTACCAGCTCTGGGGTCACCAGTACTATATACTAGGCGCCAACTTAAATCTTTAATAAGCTCCTAAATAATCTTAATATATAAATTACGTGTCACGTTGTTTGTCCGCTATGGACTCCTAAACTACCGAACCGATATCAATCAAATTTGCACACCGTGTGCAGTTTGATCTAACTTAAAAGATAGGATAATAGCTTACATCTCAATTTATACCCGCAATATTATTTTATTGCAAAATATTTGTTTATTATTTAATAGTCACAATTCTAACAGATGGCGCTGTGTTGAAAGTACCAACGTTTCACATAAGCTACAATTTAATGGCATAACCACTAATAAAGCATGGTGGTCCCTATGACTGGTGTTCTCCTACCGTTTCCCTTGAATAGTTTACTACTATGTAATATAACAAAACCCTTAGCCACAGCAACGCTTGGCCGGTCTGCTAGTTAATTATAAATATTATATACCTTGAACTTTTAGTGACCAGCTGGATCCTAAGCCGATCACGTAACCTAAGCGATGCAGCGAGAACCGAAGTTAACTCAGTTATTGACTCCTACTACGATTTAAGCAGACAGTATTTTGTGGACGCTGACCAAACTGACGATGCTTGCTTCTATCTTCCTCCACCAACTGGGAAGGCTGTCGTGTTTCGGGGCCAATGTGATGAGAATATAAAAGTAATGACGAACTTCACAGCAGGCCAGGTAAGGATAAAATAAGCAGCATCACGAGTCTTCTTGTGCCATTAATGAGGATTTAGCCAGATTGATGTATAAAAAAGTATGTTTGCTAAATGGACTTTCTGTTTTAGCGAAAACTTTTTCAGTAATTGGGAAAAAACAACGAACGACGAATGGTGATGGCCTCAGATTTTTGTATCTCCTATTTGATATTTTTTCTTAATAGGCTAAATAATGATAACACACCTTTTGTGTGTAACAGACGTCGGCAATTTTTTCGTCTAGTGAATGTTTAAGGCGCAGATAAAAAAACTGATTAGACTGAAAAAGTAAAAAAAAGTCAAAAATCATTGATTCATGAAGGTAACACAACATTTATGAACGTCAAAAAAGAAATGTACATTAAATTCTACCAATTTTACATTTACTGCCAGTTCTCAAACAAGGGCGTAGAACGGAAGAGAAGAACTGGCAGTAAACTCTCCGCCACTCGTTTTTTAGAAAGAAGATTACTAGAGATTAGATGGATTTTATTAGTCCATAGCCAATGCACGACCTAAGAGAGTAGAGATTTACCGATCAAGCCAAATAGGCAACCACTGATGACAAATTCTGAAATTCCTCTTCCTTTTTCGAAGTCGATTTAAAAATAGTACGTTTTTCAAGCTGCATTTTATTTCAGTACCTGGGCCTTTGGCATAACATCGAGTCATACCCATCTCCGAACCAACCAGGATCCTGCAGAAACGCAAGGTATTCATTGGCTGATGATGGTACCGTTGATGTCTTCAACACTCAAGTCATCGGAGAGGAACTTCTTACTATTAACGGAAAAGCCACCGTATCAAACGATGGCAGTGCCAGACTGAAAGTCAGTTTCCCAATACCCGGAACTAATCGTGAGTTATATTTTTAACATAATCCAAATTTGGATAGTTATTTACAACTACTTGTACTATCCAAATACTCGTAGTTTGAATGTCTATTTTCTAACGTTATTTTTTTATTCACAAGAAAATTGATGTTACAACATTGTTGCTAATAGTCGTATTAGAAATCAGCTATGTAACTTCGACCTAAATATTCATAATAAAAATAATTAAAAATTGATAAATTGAAATTTAAAAGGTCTGGAGTCTGTGGCAGTATACCTTTAAAGCTATCAACCTCGCTGTATTTCGATACTTATTCGTTGAGCGAGGAAAGCACCAGCTCTGGTGCACCGATACTATCTTCCAGGCGCCAACTTAAATATTTCATTAGCGCCTGTGCACTTGAACCCCACGGCTCAAGAGTCTCTTACTCCAAAGGGAGCAAAATCAAAGTTAGAGTCATATTTCAATATCTTTTTATTTCTCTTAAGTTTATGTTAAACTTTGTTTTAAACAGCCAAGTTTGTATTCAGCCCAATATCTTAAGGTTGATCTCGAAAGAGATATTTATTGAAGTTAATAAGAATAAAAAAGCAATATAAAGGATACGCTGTCAACATAAACGCGATTTTTAATTTTTATTCTAATTAAAATAAAGCGAAATTGGTATACCTCCTCTGCATGACCTTTTAAATAGTACCTACTGAAATAAATAACTTTAATACGAAAACTGAATTATAAAAACCTTTATGTACAATTAATTAATTCATATTATTTTGTTACACGATAAAACTATTTTGACTAATATAACATGTAATTAATTTTATCATTCTAGTGCTTGTTTTTCAGCTAATTTATTATTGTACTTGCACTTAGTCTTATCAATTTTGCAAACTTAATTACCATTATTATTTGAATAACTTTTAGTAACTAACTCAGGGTCATGAACGAAAAAACATTACAGTTTTTAAGCACTGGAATTTTTTGCTTTAAATTTCCAAACGTACGGACCTATGAAATATTTTCGTTTTAGAAAATTTAAATTTATTTTCGTTTTAGAAAATTTAAATTAATTGTTTTAAACGATAAATTCAGGACGTACATTTTTTTATTCAAAAAAATATGCAGAAAATATTGTGACGGTCGAGCACAAATTGGTCGAAATTTCTCCGAAATTCAACGACAAAATAAACTACTAATTTATTTAAATTAAACGAAAAAAAAGAATTGTAAATTCAAACAAGGCATTATATTATTATTAAAACATTATTCCTGACATCCAGTATAATATATATAAACACTTGTTTAAGTTAACCTAACTTAATCTTATCAGCCGTGCCGGTTTTGGAGATCAGCTTGTCCTGCGACACATAGGCCTCTTCCAGCTGCCTAGATTATTTTCAAAGTTGTTCCTCCTATTCTCTTTATATCGTCTCCCCATCTCTTACTCTGTCTTCCTCTTTCATCTCATGGTTGCCATTCTGTAATAATTTTTGTCCATTTCAACCTGCTATCTCTCGTAATGTCCCCGATCCAGCGTCATTTCTATTACCTTATTTTCTGTAGTCGTTAATCTGATCTCTTCTGCTTTTTTGCGATGCATCATTGTTACTACCACTATACTTCTTTCCCATATCATACCTTAAACAAGGCATAATAAGTGGTTTACAATTTTAAAGCCTTAGGGACAACAAAACATTAACTTTTTCACTGATCACTAAATATTTAAGCTTTTTTTAAAGCCCTAACCTAACATAGGTATAATTTGCAAACATAGGTTTTTTTTTATATTTGAGTATTTTTTTAATAAACACACACCAATTAATGGCATCTGAAGTCTGCATCTAACTTTATGTCTTTCGTCTATCTTGAATATGCATTCAGTATCAGACGATTAATATTTGATTTATTAATATAATTATAAAACATATAAATAAGCATCAATCATTAAACATTATTTTTATTTATTTATTGATTTATAGCCTTATATCAGAAATACAAAATATATACTCGTAAATTTTAAGTATTGTTTTTCTTAATTTACGATAACTGATTCTGTGTGCCTTCGGGCAAAGGCCTCCCCCATTGTCCTCCATTTTTCTTTATTGTACACCAATCCCGTCCAGGTCTTAGTATTTCCAGCCATTTCCATGAATTCATCGGCCACCACCTTTTAAATTGCCTACCTCTGTTTATTTTATGGCCTCTTGGTTGCCATAGTGTTACAATTTTGCTCCATTAAACATTATAAACACTATTAAATTATTGCGTCAATCAAACAAAGCATATTTGTGTAAATTTAAATATTTTAATCAAAGTGTAGTGTAATTTTTTATTTCTTTTTTTATTATTTCATATTTTTTTGCATGAATGAATAGATGCTACTTTTTAATGCAGTAGATTATAATTTGAATTTAATTAATACATTTCGAAAACTAATTCATTAAACCAATCGAGATGATAAGGTATCAAAAGATCGTTAAATACCATAATAGTTTCCAAAGATCGCTGTTGCTAATAAAAATAAAAATTAAAAAAATTATGGAAAATCTTTACTTAGAAAATCACTTTTAATTCTGGACCTAAAACATCAATTTTAATAGTCCTACTCACAATTAGTGCATACTCTGCATTCACAATGTGCCTACCTAGACATCTAACGGAGAAGTATGACTACTTGATTTTTCTGTTGGGGTAATTTATCATGTTACTTGTATGTATGTAGGTAAATCTAGTTACTTTAAGACTTTTTTTTTCATATCCGTATTTGTATTATTTGGATTAAAGCATTGACCATCGCTGGGTCAATTGTTACTTGTAATAAATTTTCAATTTATTTTATTAGTTGGTATAGGTTTTTTTTATATCTAGCCAGCCTTTTACTTTATTAATGTCTTACTAATAAAACTATTTAAGTTAGCGTAGTATACTTATTTATTAATTGATATAAATTAGCGTCAAAACACATTCTTATTATTACAATATGAACAATTATGTTTAACAGTCGTGTTCTTTTACAGGAACAACTCTAACGGACTACTGGATTCTTTCAACTGATTATAAGTCATACTCTGTGGTCTACTCTTGTACAAATCTAAACGAAGATGAAAGATCAGGTTCGCTATCTGTTCCTTGTATTTATATTAACATTGGCATAATATGAAAGACGATAATAATTATAAAATGGAGACGTAGTCAGTAAGATAGATGTTTTGATATGAAACATCTATAGCCGCACGTAAAACCGATTTCTGGCGTGGCGACGCATGCCGTGGCGACGCTTCGCCACGCTATATGATGGTGTATATATATATAGTATATATGTAGTACGGTGTAAGGTGTGTGTATTTCGAAGTAAATTTTTGAATTTAATGAAAATAAATGTTTATTCAATAAATAGTCGTCGTTATCTGGAAAAAAATCGTAATATTTAATTTTATCATTATGACATGTTTAGTTCCTGTTGTTGGGAAAAAAATATTTCGGACAAAAAAGCACAAACACTTTGGAAGTAGCGCGTAAATTTACGGCTAGATGATTAAAATGAAAAGAAACAATGCCTCTATAACCAGCCATGCCTCTATAATCAGTGGCAAACGCTGTTAGTTTTTAAAAGAGGTTTTACTTCATTGTACGAACACACGAAGATAGATAAGTTTATTTGTTCATAGCTATGATTCGAACGCACGACCATTATACGTGCCCTCTGACATTTAGCCAACACTACTATAACTAGTTGAAATTGCTCTTAACACATTCTAATAAAATGTAAAATATTTACAGTGTTTGTCTGGAAACTTAGTCGAACAAAGGAATTACCTGCAGAAGCTGATACGGCATTCGATGTTGTTAGTAGAGACAATCCCGTGATAAATCAGATGTACTTTGAAAAGGATAATCAGAACAAGACTGCTTGTTTCTATTATCCTAAAGAGAGACCTGGAGTCCCCGTTGTGTTCCCAGGAACGTGTTCTGATGATGACATCCCTGTTATAAATAATTTCAACGCAAGTTCTGTAAGTAGCTGGTTTCAAAACACTTTAAAAATTTACTTATTACGATTAAACATACATAAAAAATGTCTACGCTTTTAATTTAAGTTCTAAATTATGTTTATTTAAAATAGGTTCACTCAAAAACTACGCAAAATGTGGAATAATACATTATATTTTATTAAATTACAATCTGCACAAAACATACAGAAATTATTTCATTAATTAATCCGTTACTCAGTTGTTTATTAGTATATGGTATTTTTTATTTTGGATCTGTGCTAGGCATATCATGAGAACGGATAAAAATATGGTTTTAATTTATTTTAGTTCACGGGTGTATGGTATGAAATCCAAGCTTATCCAAAAGAATTTCAACCCGGACAATGCATCAAACATGAGTATTCCCAATCAGAAAATAATCTAACACTAACAACATCTAGCGTTGATAATCAATTTCTTAGAATTTCCATAAGTGATTTAGTTACAAATGGATCTAGCGGAAAATTAAGTATCAACACAGTTGGACCCAATGGAACAAGTAAGTTTTTCAAATTGCACGAAGGATCAGGGAGCGTTCAACTATTACGTAACGAATTTTGGAGGAGGGATCCTTTTGTAAAATGGACGGATTGAATTACGCGTTATTATTAATATTATTCGACTTTCCACAACGTAATGGAAACTTTTAGGTATAAAGAGTCACTAGGTGGTCACGAAACGTATAACTATACTTGGTTACAGAAAAACGTTACGACGCGTTACACGGGGGAAGGGGGGGTCAATAATCTCCAAAAATTGCGTGACGTAATACTTGAACGCTCCCTAAGTTCCAACATCAAAATTATTCAAAGTAAAATTCATTTGTTTTGGTGGCTTTTATACAAAACACTAACTTTACATCTTTTCAGCAATAACTATACCGTTTTGGATTTTGAGCGTAAACTACAACGATTATGCCTTCGCTTACAGCTGCATGGACGTAGAAGAAGACCGCCGAGCAAGTAAGCTCTTTACAACTGTACATATAAAGTATCGTAAAAAAAAGGTTTTATGAAACCACGGTAAAAGTGAAACTTTTTTTCACATTATAGACATTTAACTAACTATTTTTGGAAATATATTCCATTAAGGGTATAAAAATCGCTTTATCAATCTTAATTTTATACTTGGAAAATTGGAATGATAATGGGAAATAATAAAAGTAGACTAAGTCTCCAACTATTATTTTTATTGAACTCTTAGAGATAATACTTAACAATTATTTAGATTATATACACATATTAAGTACCTAATAGTCTATAAACTACACGGTCAGCTGCTGCGAACTATAGGCGCCGCCATATTGGCCTTGGCTGCTATGACGAGCGCCTTTCACTTTATCCCTACTCCGCGGCCGACCGTCACGCGACATGCAACACACATATGAAAAAATTTGAGACGATGTAATAAAAGTTTCACTTTATAAGGAAAATAAAGAGTTAAGATTTAGCCTGATTTGATATCGTAAAAGATTTTCCTAATAGCTAGCTTTGGATAATAATTTCTATTTAGTTTATGAGTCCTATGCTATTGACATTACCAACAAAACTTTGATTAATTCTTAGTATAAACACGTTTTTCTAAGATATTTAAATAATCATTAAAATTTAGTTTACAGCTGGAAACTAAGCAGAAACCAAAGCAGACTCTCTGCAGAAGCGAATCGAAATATAGACAACGTGATGGCAAATGTAGTGGTTCTTCAAAGTCGTTACTATGAAAATGTAGACCAAACAGACGACGCCTGCTTTTATTTGCCAGATCTGGCACCTGGTGAACCCGTTATACTCGAAGGCCGATGTGATTTGGATATACCAGTTGTCGAAAACTTCAACGCAACTGAGGTAGGAAAATATATAGAGTTAAAAGTGAACAGAATCCGTAATAGTATTTTAAAAGTTATAAGAAATATCGGTTTGGTAGGAATATGATATACTTTTGAAAGTAATGAGTAAAACATTGACATATCTTGTACTCCATGAGCATACGCTCATTTCACGAGCACGCTAATTTTCACGTAAATATTTTTAATTTTATATATTATTATAACGTCGGTGTACAATTTTATTGGCAGTATTTGGGTCGTTGGCGCTTAATAGAATCCTATCCAGCTGAGCAACAGACTGGTACTTGCAATGAAGCATATTACTCCGCTGGAAGCGGGAACACAGTGGAAGTTGTTAACTCGCAAGTAGTTGGCGATGAACTTAACAGTGTTACCGGTACTGCCGAAGTTGAAAGTAATGGAAAGCTAAAAGTTACTTTTCCAAATAGTAAGTATTATACAAGGTTTGGCAGACTCTGATGCATCTAGATAAAATGCAGTAGTATGTAGAATAAATGAATACTTTATTAATAATACTAAACATTTTTGACATTCAGATAAATAAAGTATTGATTAAAATAATTTTAGGTCCAGATCCAGCATACATCACGATAATAAATACTGACTACAAATCATATTCCCTTGTCTATAGCTGTACCAACCTACCTGATAATAAAAAAAGAAGTAAGTACCACGACAAATATAGTACATATACAAAATTGAATGTTTATATTCTTTAGTAACCTTAAATCAGTATAAAAACACTGGACTACAAACCTAACAGAACAAAAACAGTTAACCGAGAGTAAAATAGGTATTGAAGGAAATTTTAGAAAGTCAAGTGTAATATTTGCCTAAATACGAAGCATTTGATGTTTATTATTATAAGATAATAGAGGCTAATGTAACATAATTCTTTTACAGTATTTAGTTGGAAACTGAGTCGTACAAGAAGCCTTACCCAAGACGCGACGAACCGTATTAACACAATTATGAACAACATTCGAGAATTGAATAATAAATATTTTCAAAAGGTGGATCAATCAGATGATGCCTGCTTTTACTTACCGCCTCCTGGACCATATCCAGTTATATTCCGTGGCCAATGTGATCTGAACATAACAACAGTCCCTTATTTTGAAGCTGGTCGTGTAAGTCAATTTCATAATAATTTAAAATCATAACCCATGGAAAAAAAAATGCATTAAAAGGTAAATAAATGAATAAATGGTTCAGATTTTAAATGGATCTATCTACGCTACATGCCATTGTTGATGTTTGTTAATTTGAATGGAATTTTCAGTACCTCAACTTATGGCACAATATTGAATCATATCCATCAACTTTCCAAACTGGTACATGTAACAACGCATTTTACTCTGCTGGTACTACTAGCGATGTTGACGTATATAATACTCAAGTCATCGATAGACAACTGGATACCATTCGAGGAACAGCTAATCTCGCAGGCGCCGCAGACGTTGGAAAGCTTGTTGTTAGCTTTCCTATTGCAGGCACTAATCGTGAGTTACATTTTCTGTTGCGATAACAAAAAATATGGGACAATAAATCCTATTTATATAACACAGAAATGAAATTCTTCGTAGTACCGACGCAAAAATAATAACAATTCGCAATGTTTCAGAGACAACGTCTACGGATTACTGGATACTAGCTACTAATTATATTTCATATGCACTTGTTTACACCTGCTATAATGTAGATGAAGAACATAGGGCAGGTACGTAAAATATAACTTATGTTTTATCACTAATAAGTTCTCATTTCTATGTAGGTATTCCATTCGACATACCTACATGTTAATGATTATAAATATTTACTTAGTCTTTGCAATGCAGAAACAGTAAGACTAAATAAAATTCTTAATGTAAAATTTTCAAAACATATTTTTAGTGTTGAGCTGGAAATTAAGTCGTTCCAAATCACTAACAACTGATGCAGAAACTGCTATCAACGCTGTAATAAGGACAATCCCAGTCCTTAATCAAAAGTATTATGAGCACAATAATCAAAGTGCCGAAGCGTGTTTCTATTTCCCTGAGCCTGCACCCGGGAAGGTCGTCGAGTTTCCTGGAAAATGTGATCAAACCATTCCTGCGATGCCTAATTTTAATCTCACTGCTGTAAGTAATATCCAGTCAAATATTACCAAATAATAATTATTTCATGTTACATAAGTCCTACTTTAAACCTGTTCTTGTTCCCAGTTTAGAGGTACCTGGTATGAAGTACAGGCGTACCCTAAGGAACAACAGACGGGACAGTGCGTTAGCCATACTTACTCTGAAGCCGGCTCAGATGCCTTGCGGCTTATTTCAAATCAAGTTCTAAACCAGGGTCTGATACAAACTAATAGCGATGTTAGGTTCACGTCTACTCAAGACCCGAGCGGTAAATTAACTATCACGGTTAGAACCAATGGATCAGGTAAAGAGTATACGAATATTGTACTTGAATTTCTATGTCGTTTTTAAATATTAGAACCTATTAGATCTTTTGAAACTTTTTCAGAAGTCGAAATCCCCTTTTGGGTTTTACGGACAGACTACGAAGATTACGCGCTGGCTTACTCTTGTGTAGATATCCCGAATGATAGACGAAAAGGTGAGACACTCGCACAACAACTCTATTATGAGCATCATGTCTTGGGGTCAAGTTTGATTTAATAATCCCACCATTTATTTCAGTGTTCAGTTGGCAATTGAGCAGATCTAAAACAATGTCCGCCGCTGGCAATCAATCTATAACTTCTGCGATGAGTAACATTGATGTCTTAGACCATCAATACTATGAGAATATCGACCAATCTGACTCTGCCTGTTTCTACTTACCGGATGTTCCCCTGGGTGAACCTGTCATATTCCCTGGTAAATGTGATCCTAATATACCAGTAGTTAGAGATTTCAACGTCACCAGGGTAAGAAATATTTTACATATTTTAATTCCGTTGTTTTTGGTATTTTAGTCGATAAGTTTATTAAATTTTAATTTTAGTATGGCGGCCGCTGGCGTATGCTTGAAACTTATCACTCAGATTTTCAACGTGGAGCATGTAACGATGCAACGTACACGTTACTCAATGACGGTACGGTCTCAGCACTTAACAGTCAAGTCATCAACGAAGAACTGGACACCATTACTGGAATCGCCTCCTTAGCCAGCTCGGATGGATCTGCTAAGCTCTCTGTTAAATTTCCTACAAGTAAGCAGTCTCATGAGCTGACGACATGATTACGAATTGACTAGAAACTATATTAATACTTATGTGTTTCAGCTACTGAAGCTGCTGATTACTGGGTCTTGCATACCGACTATGATTCATATGCATTAGTATACAGCTGCAAAAACCTGGAGAATAATCAGAGGAGAGGTACGGTAATTCCAGTTTAACTTAATTGTTAAAAAATCAAGCTAACAATATTTATTTATATTTTTTTAGTGTGGAGCTGGAAGCTTAGTCGAAATAGAGAACTTAGCACCAATGCTAGTGATACTATCAATGCCATTATCAGAGACATCGACGTGTTAAATAGTAGATATTATAGTACCATAGACCACTCTGATAAAGCTTGCTTCTACTATCCTGTAGCAGATGGAAGACCGGTACAGTTTAGAGGACAATGTGATGAAACAATATCTGGTGTCAATTTCTTTAGACCTGGAGATGTAAGTGCATGCAGTACCTAGTATTCTAATACTTTTTAACTAATAGGTAACAGTTATTGTTTTGTTATTTTAATTTTCTTATGTAATAAAATGCGGAGTTTATAGCGAAATTCCTACCTTGGACACGCATAATATTTAAGATGCACGCAAAAATCAGTCGCATTCGTTTCACTGCTCCTGTATGAAAAGAAAAAGTAAGGCATGTCTAGATGCGAATAAAAATACAAAATTGAAGCTGTTAAAAAAGCTTCTGTACACAACAAGCCAAATAAATAATGTGGTAAAGAATATATAGAGCTATCGCAAGAATACCCAAAAGATCAGTCATTGCCCTAGGACGGTTATTACAAGGTCCCCAAAGAATCCGCAATATTAGTTATTAGAAATTTTTTCTGGGCGAAGAGCAGGGTGATGGGCAAGTAACGTAAAAAAGTGGAACATTATGAAACCTATGATCCAACGTTTATGTAGGATGCGCTAGAATCCGGCGCTTGCAGTTTGAATCCGAATATTCGATACCTCTAAGGATTAATGGCCTTACAATAGATATCCGTTAGCATTCAAGTAATGCAAGCCCAGGTAATATATTCTAAGCTGTGGTAAACAAGTGTCTCGAAATTTGTCTCTGTAAGAACAAATGGAAAGAAGTAATAATAATACTGAGGAAGCTAGCCAAAATATAGCCTATTCTAGTAACCCAAGGTCATATAGACCGATCGGACTATTGCATATATTGGTCAAAGTATACAAAAAAATAATCATCAGCAGACAGTTACGCGGCAACTTATACTAACCGAAAAATGGTAAATACTAATACAAATATTATAATAGTATTTTGGCTCAGAGAAACATCTTCGCAAAAAGCTGGAACAAAGAAAATACGCGGGTGGTGGCCTAAAATAATAATTCCATTGGCAGAAGTAGGCTGTACAGAAATGTTATCAACAACTATAAAATAGGATTGTGACACAGATATGCTAATAAAAAAATAGGGAAGAACTGAAATCAGTGACTGCAGTTTAGTTTCGCGTCTCATGGCGCGGTCTCTGTATCAAGCATACTGTGTGATATTTGACAATACTCTTATTGGCCTGCTTTGAGTGCTTTGCTTGGTTTCAAAATAGTACCATGAGCCGACTTCTTAACGTCTTAACTTAATGTTTTGTGATACCTCTGCTACACTGTTAGTGTTTCCCTTGCTGTGCATTTCGACTAGAAGGAAGGAGTGTTTATCTATTTCATTTTTAAGTAAAAAGTCGTATAATGATTCCATGGGACTAGAAGGTGTTTCGTTTCCTTTTCCTGATTTTTCTTGCAACAAATGCGTGTCTTTAGCAAGTTTTTCGAAAGTATCATACTGGTTGAAATTATTCAGCAACTATCTCATCATTTTGTTTAAAGGATAGTATTAATTTTAGTTCGAGCTATTCACTCCTCGTGTTCGTTGACTATAGTTTTCATGAGACAATAAGACTTTTGCCAATTTAAGTACACCACTAATTGTAGCTTATTGTGGGTTTTAATTCAACTTACCTTTGGCGACGACATTTTAAATATGTCTTTATTAAAAATTATTAATCAATTTTACCGAAAAGCCAAAATATCTGGCCGACATAATATCCGTCTACTTTTAATTTATAGTTTATGTGGTTTTCAGTATCTCAACTTATGGCACAACATTGAATCTTATCCATCAAATTTTCAAACTGGAACATGTAACAACGCATTTTACTCTCCTGGTACTACTAGCGATGTCGACGTATATAATACTCAAGTCATCGATAGACAACTGGACACCATTCGAGGGACAGCTAATCTCGCAGGTGCCGCGGACGTTGGAAAGCTTATTGTTAGCTTCCCCATTGCAGGCACTAATCGTGAGTTACATTTTCTGTTGCGATAAATAAAAATATGGGACAGGAAATCCTATTTATACAACATAGGAATGAAATTCTTTGTACCGACGCAAAAATAATAACAATTCGCAACTTTTCAGAGACAACGTCCACGGATTACGTGATTCTAGCAACTGATTATATTTCATATGCACTTGTCTACACCTGCTATAATAATGTGGATGAAGAACATAGGACAGGTATGGAAAGTATAACTTATGTTTTAAAACTAAAAAATATCTCATTCCTATGTAGCTATTCAATTCGATATACCTACATGTTAATGATTATAAATATTTACTTAGTCTTTGCAATGCAGAAACAGTAAGACTAAATAAAATTCTTAATGTAAAATTTTCAAAACATATTTTTAGTGTTGAGCTGGAAATTAAGTCGTTCCAAATCACTAACAACTGATGCAGAAACTGCTATCAACGCTGTAATAAGGACAATCCCAGTCCTTAATCAAAAGTATTATGAGCACAATAATCAAAGTGCCGAAGCGTGTTTCTATTTCCCTGAGCCTGCACCCGGGAAGGTCGTCGAGTTTCCTGGAAAATGTGATCAAACCATTCCTGCGATGCCTAATTTTAATCTCACTGCTGTAAGTAATATCCAGTCAAATATTACCAAATAATAATTATTTCATGTTACATAAGTCCTACTTTAAACCTGTTCTTGTTCCCAGTTTAGAGGTACCTGGTATGAAGTACAGGCGTACCCTAAGGAACAACAGACGGGACAGTGCGTTAGCCATACTTACTCTGAAGCCGGCTCAGATGCCTTGCGGCTTATTTCAAATCAAGTTCTAAACCAGGGTCTGATACAAACTAATAGCGATGTTAGGTTCACGTCTGCTCAAGACCCGAGCGGTAAATTAACTATCACGGTTAGAACCAATGGATCAGGTAAAGAGTATACGAATATTGTACTTGAATATCTATGTCGTTTTTAAATATTAGAACCTATTAGATCTTTTGAAACTTTTTCAGAAGTCGAAATCCCCTTTTGGGTTTTACGGACAGACTACGAAGATTACGCGCTGGCTTACTCTTGTGTAGATATCCCGAATGATAGACGAAAAGGTGAGACACTCGCACAACAACTCTATTATGAGCATCATGTCTTGGGGTCAAGTTTGATTTAATAATCTCATTTTTTTCAGTGTTCAGTTGGCAATTGAGCAGATCTAAAACAATGTCCGCCGCTGGCAATCAATCTATAACTTCTGCGATGAGTAACATTGATGTCTTAGACCATCAATACTATGAGAATATCGACCAATCTGACTCTGCCTGTTTCTACTTACCAGATGTTCCCCTGGGAGAACCTGTCATATTCCCTGGTAAATGTGATCCTAATATACCAGTAGTTAGAGATTTCAACGTCACCAGGGTAAGAAATATTTTACATATTTTAATTCCGTTGTTTTTGGTATTTTAGTCGATAAGTTTATTAAATTTTAATTTTAGTATGGCGGCCGCTGGCGTATGCTTGAAACTTATCACTCAGATTTTCAACGTGGAGCATGTAACGATGCAACGTACACGTTACTCAATGACGGTACGGTCTCAGCACTTAACAGTCAAGTCATCAACGAAGAACTGGACACCATTACTGGAATCGCCTCCTTAGCCAGCTCGGATGGATCTGCTAAGCTCTCTGTTAAATTTCCTACAAGTAAGCAGTCTCATGAGCTGACGACATGATTACGAATTGACTAGAAACTATATTAATACTTATGTGTTTCAGCTACTGAAGCTGCTGATTACTGGGTCTTGCATACCGACTATGATTCATATGCATTAGTATACAGCTGCAAAAACCTGGAGAATAATCAGAGGAGAGGTACGGTAATTCCAGTTTAACTTAATTGTTAAAAAATCAAGCTAACAATATTTATTTATATTTTTTTAGTGTGGAGCTGGAAGCTTAGTCGAAATAGAGAACTTAGCACCAATGCTAGTGATACTATCAATGCCATTATCAGAGACATCGACGTGTTAAATAGTAGATATTATAGTACCATAGACCACTCTGATAAAGCTTGCTTCTACTATCCTGTAGCAGATGGAAGACCGGTACAGTTTAGAGGACAATGTGATGAAACAATATCTGGTGTCAATTTCTTTAGACCTGGAGATGTAAGTGCATGCAGTACCTAGTATTCTAATACTTTTTAACTAATAGGTAACAGTTATTGTTTTGTTATTTTAATTTTCTTATGTAATAAAATGCGGAGTTTATAGCGAAATTCCTACCTTGGACACGCATAATATTTAAGATGCACGCAAAAATCAGTCGCATTCGTTTCACTGCTCCTGTATGAAAAGAAAAAGTAAGGCATGTCTAGATGCGAATAAAAATACAAAATTGAAGCTGTTAAAAAAGCTTCTGTACACAACAAGCCAAATAAATAATGTGGTAAAGAATATATAGAGCTATCGCAAGAATACCCAAAAGATCAGTCATTGCCCTAGGACGGTTATTACAAGGTCCCCAAAGAATCCGCAATATTAGTTATTAGAATTTTTTTCTGGGCGAAGAGCAGGGTGATGGGCAAGTAACGTAAAAAAGTGGAACATTATGAAACCTATGATCCAACGTTTATGTAGGATGCGCTAGAATCCGGCGCTTGCAGTTTGAATCCGAATATTCGATACCTCTAAGGATGAATGGCCTTACAATAGATATCCGTTAGCATTCAAGTAATGCAAGCCCAGGTAATATATTCTTAGCTGTGGCAAACAAGTGTCTCGAAATTTGTCTCTGTAAGAACAAATGGAAAAAAGTAATAACCATAATACTGAGGAAGCTAGCCAAAATATAGCCTATTCTAGTAACCCAAGATCATATAGACCGATCGGACTATTGCCTATATTGGTCAAAGTATACAAAAAAATAATCATCAGCAGACAGTTACGTGGCAACTTATACTTACCGAAAAGCGGTAAATACTAATACAAATATTATATTAGTATTTTGGCTCAGAAAAACATCTTCGCAAAAAGCTGGAACAAAGAAAATACGTACTCTCGTTTCACGCAATATAGCGGGTGGTGGCCTAAAATAATAATTCCATTGGCAGAAGTAGGCTGTACAGAAAAGTTATTAACAACTATAAAACGGGATTGTGACACAGATATGCTGATAAAAAATAGGGAAGAACTCAAATCGGTGACTGCAGTTTAGTTTCGCGTCTCATGGCGCGGTCTCTGTATCAAGCATACTGTGTGATATTTGACAATACTCTTATTGGCCTGCTTTGCTTGGTTTTAAAATAGTACCATGAGACAACTTCTTTTAATGTTTTGTGATACCTCTGCGACACTGTTAGTGTTTCCCTTGCTGTGCATTTTGACTAGAAGGAAGGAGTGTTTATCTATTTGATTTTTAAGTAAAAAGTCGTATAATGATTCCATGGGACTGGAAGGTGTTTCGTTTCCTTTTCCTTCTTATTTTTCTTGCGACAGATGCGTGTCTTTAGCAAGTTTTTGGAATGTATCATACTGGTTGAAATTATTCAGCAACTGTCTCATCATTTTGTTTAAAGGATAGTATTAATTTTAGTTCGAGCTATTCACTCCTCGTGTTCGTTGACTATAGTTTTCATGAGACAATAAGACTTTTGCCAATTTAAGTACACCACTAATTGTAGCTTATTGTGGGTTTTAATTCAACTTACATTTGGCGACGACATTTTAAATATGTCTTAATTAAAAATTATTAATCAATTTTACCGAAAAGCAAATATCTGGCCGACATAATATCCGTCGACTTTTAATTTATAGTTTATGTGGTTTTCAGTATCTCAACTTATGGCACAACATTGAATCTTATCCATCAAATTTTCAAACTGGAACATGTAACAACGCATTTTACTCTCCTGGTACTACTAGCGATGTCGACGTATATAATACTCAAGTCATCGATAGACAACTGGACACCATTCGAGGGACAGCTAATCTCGCAGGTGCCGCGGACATTGGAAAGCTTATTGTTAGCTTCCCCATTGCAGGCACTAATCGTGAGTTACATTTTCTGTTGCGATAAATAAAAATATGGGACAGGAAATCCTATTTATACAACATAGGAATGAAATTCTTTGTACCGACGCAAAAATAATAACAATTCGCAACTTTTCAGAGACAACGTCCACGGATTACGTGATTCTAGCAACTGATTATATTTCATATGCACTTGTCTACACCTGCTATAATAATGTGGATGAAGAACATAGGACAGGTATGGAAAGTATAACTTATGTTTTAAAACTAAAAAATATCTCATTCCTATGTAGCTATTCAATTCGATATACCTACATGTTAATGATTATAAATATTTACTTAGTCTTTGCAATGCAGAAACAGTAAGACTAAATAAAATTCTTAATGTAAAATTTTCAAAACATAATTTTAGTGTTGAGCTGGAAATTAAGTCGTTCCAAATCACTAACAACTGATGCAGAAACTGCTATCAACGCTGTAATAAGGACAATCCCAGTCCTTAATCAAAAGTATTATGAGCACAATAATCAAAGTGCCGAAGCGTGTTTCTATTTCCCTGAGCCTGCACCCGGGAAGGTCGTCGAGTTTCCTGGAAAATGTGATCAAACCATTCCTGCGATGCCTAATTTTAATCTCACTGCTGTAAGTAATATCCAGTCAAATATTACCAAATAAGATATATTTCTTCTTGCGTTAGTCCTACTTTAAAACTGTTGCTCGTTTCCAGTTTAGAGGTACCTGGTATGAAGTACACGCGTACCCTAAGGAACAACAGACGGGACAGTGCGTTAGCCATACTTACTCTGAAGCCGGCTCAGATGCCTTGCGGCTTATTTCAAATCAAGTTCTAAACCAGGGTCTGATACAAACTAATAGCGATGTTAGGTTCACGTCTGCTCAAGACCCGAGCGGTAAATTAACTATCACGGTTAGAACCAATGGATCAGGTAAAGAGTATACGAATATTGTACTTGAATTTCTATGTCGTTTTTAAATATTAGAACCTATTAGATCTTTTGAAACTTTTTCAGAAGTCGAAATCCCCTTTTGGGTTTTACGGACAGACTACGAAGATTACGCGCTGGCTTACTCTTGTGTAGATATCCCGAATGATAGACGAAAAGGTGAGACACTCGCACAACAACTCTATTATGAGCATCATGTCTTGGGATCAAGTTTGATTTAATAATCCCACCATTTATTTCAGTGTTCAGTTGGCAATTGAGCAGATCTAAAACAATGTCCGCCGCTGGCAATGAATCTATAACTTCTGCGATGAGTAACATTGATGTCTTAGACCATCAATACTATGAGAATATCGACCAATCTGACTCTGCCTGTTTCTACTTACCGGATGTTCCCCTGGGTGAACCTGTCATATTCCCTGGTAAATGTGATCCTAATATACCAGTTTTTAGAGATTTCAACGTCACCAGGGTAAGAAATATTTTACATATTTTAATTCCGTTGTTTTTGGTATTTTAGTCGATAAGTTTATTAAATTTTAATTTTAGTATGGCGGCCGCTGGCGTATGCTTGAAACTTATCACTCAGATTTTCAAAGCGGAACATGTAACGATGCAACGTACACGTTACTCAATGACGGTACGGTCTCAGCACTTAACAGTCAAGTCATCAATGAAGAACTGGACACCATTACTGGTATCGCCTCCTTAGCCAGCACGGATGGATCTGCTAAGCTCTCTGTTAAATTTCCTACAAGTAAGCAATCACATGAGTTGACGACATGATTACGAATTGACTAGAAATGATATTAATACTTTTGTATTTCAGCTACTGAGGCTTCTGATTACTGGGTCTTGCACACCGACTATGATTCATATGCATTAGTATACAGCTGCAAAAATCTTGAGAATAATCAGAGGAGAGGTATAGTAAAACAAATTGTTTAATTTACCGTTTGCTAAGATAAAGTTACGTGTTACAAATACGGCGAAGTTTATTTATTTATTTATTTATTTATTTAATTATAAGTAATTTAATTTTATTATAAGTAAGTTAAGTTCTTAGTTAATAAAAGTGGATGACTATTAATGAAGTTTTAACTTGTAACTTTAATATTTAACTAGCAAACCCGGCGAACTCCGTTTCGCCACCAGATGAAGTTTCGTTTTATGTAACATTTCGTTTGGTGATCCCGCTTTTCTGTTGAATTTTTCCTGAATATAAACCTCACGGAGCCCGAGACCTTTCCAACGAATGCAAAACCATGGAAATCGGTTCGTGCGTTCTGGGGTTATAACGTCAGGAAGGAAAACCCGACTTATTTTTATATAGTAGATTATTTACTATTAAATCTGCTATGTTATGTTTTTCAGTATGGAGTTGGAAACTAAGTAGGACAACAGAGTTAAGTTCAACAGCTAACGACAATATTAATGCTGTTATCGAGAGAACGAACGTACTAAATAGCAGGTACTTCAAGAAAATAGATCATTCAGTCGATGGTTGCTTTTACTATCCTGAAGATAATGGTCAGCCATTAGTATTTAGAGGACCATGTGAGGAAAATGTTCCATTAGTTAACAATTTCAATGCTTCTAATGTAAGTATGTTTTTTGACTCAATAGACGATATCAAACACAAATACTATCTTATAACATTAGTTGGAAGTTTCACCTTCTATAAATTGTGTTTCAGTTTTCGTAAAAGATTAAGTTATAAAGTCATCAATATATTTCAGTATTTAGGATCCTGGTACGATATAGAAAGTTACCCAACTGCTTACCAGTTTGGTAGTTGTCCAACCGCTACTTACACCCTTAGTAATGCAGTGGTAGATGTCTATAATACTGAAGTAATTAACAAAAGGTTGTCATACGTTAACGGAGTGGCTGTTCCCTATCCTGATGGATCTTCTAGATTAACTGTCTCCTTCCCCATACCTGGAACTGCGCGTATGTATTTAGGTTTACTGTACTGTGCAGTACAAAATAAATAATTGTTTGTATTTATTTATTCTGAATAATTGATTTATTTTTATCTTTTATTGAAATAGGTAAATTTCAAACCATATATCAAATCTTAATATTTTTTTTTTTATGTTATTTGAAACGATTATTCGGCTCAAAGGTACCATAGAGTGCGGTGTGGTGGTACTGAACATAGAAACAATAGAAAAAAGTATAATTTGAATATATTCCCAACTCCACTTATTAAATTAAAACAATTAACAAGGCAATAGGCATAATTTAATAACATATGCGATGTTTTGATGTGATTTAAACAAACAAAATTAATTCCAAAATTCATGAAATCCCTCGGCTTGATTCAATTTGTTTTAACGTAACAGTTTTACTCGTTTTTATACATGATCGTTTCTTTTTCAGTTAATACAAGTACGCCATACTGGGTACTCGCTACTGACTACTTAAACTATGCATTGGTATATTCTTGTGTTAACGACGAAAACAATGAAAACAGGAGAGGTAAACTAATTTTATTTACCAAACAAAGACATGATAACATAAAGGATATACGAAGAAATCACTATGATAATATAGTTAACACTTATTCTTGGCATTGAGGTCCTTGACACATTGGGCCTAGTCCATGCGTTTAGTCTAATCGCTAACACAGTGTTCAAAATATTATTAATACATATTTACCTAAAAAGTAATCAGAGATACAATCTCAACTAACCTAGGAGTCCAATATTCTCAAACTCTCAATCAATACCTATTTTGGACTTCAAATGATACCTACTCATATGATCACCGAGAGGTTCACGTGAAGTTCCCACATCTTAAACATTCCTTAAATAACTAACAAGTATTGTTTTTCTCTCTGTAATAAGTACAACTCCATTTTAGTGTCAAGTTGGAAACTCAGCAGAACAAAATATCTATCAGAAGATGCGAATACGCATATAAACAACACTATGAACTCAGTGAAAGTCCTCCGAAACAGTTATTATAAACAGAGGGGTCATTCAGACACCAACTGTTTCTATTTCCCCGATAACAACGGCGGTCCAGTGGAAATGCTGGGAGAGTGCGCAGCTAACACCATAGCTGTTGATAACTTCGATGTAGAAGCGGTAAGTTGCTTTAACTTAAAAAAGACTGTCATAAAAGTTTTGCACGTAAAAGCCAAGGACATTGTAATTCACTTCAAAGCAGACGTTTGAATTGTTGACGTTTGAAAACACTTTGTGCAACTCGATGTGGTGTTACTGTATTAGGGTATTTAATAAAAGTAACAAAGAATCGTAATACATTTTCAAAAATGAATAATGTGTAAACAACAGAACGCTAGAGTTATATACAATAGAGAATTAAAGAAAATCATATTTTTTTAAATCTACGCAACCCCTTCCATATCCAATTATATCAGAAATTATAATCAGAAGCTAGCTTTTTACTATACATAAAAATCAGCCAGTGAAAGAAGTTCTGTCAACTACTAAGTCTTGATGTCACACTACAACGACGTTACCTGGAAGACAAATTTCATCAGCACACTTGCATAAATTTAGTTTTACTTTGAGCTGAGCTCGTAAAGTAGGCTCAAATCGATTGATATTTCCTTGGCTTTTTGCTACGATTAATATTTATTTGAATGGTCTTATATATATACCTACATTGTATGAGAGCTTTTGTAATAAGCTGCAATAGTCACTTAATACATATTTTATCTACATTGTAGTTCACTGGCCCTTGGTACGAAATATCAAGATTCCCCTCAGAATTAAAATCTGGTGAATGTGTTTCCAACGAATTTGTTTCTTCAAACAATGGCTTTACAATGAAGATGACTTACGTGTCTGCTGAAGAGCTGGTTGAGGCAACGGGATCAGCCACCCTCTCTAATGATAGAAGAGGAATCCTGACTGTTAATCTAACTGATGGAAGTGGAGGTAATGTGTTAACTAAAAACTTAATCCAAAGCGAGTAAATATGACATTTATTAAAACATTTGTTGTTTATTATTCTTTTCTAACAAATAATTTTAGAATGTTATATTTTAAAATATATTATAAAGCATCCATCTAATATTATAAAGAGGAAAGATTTGTATGTAAGTATGTCTGTAACGAATTGGCATAAAAAGTAGTGGAGCGATTTTAATAAACTCTTTCACCGTATGAATGCTACCTTATCTCTGATTAATATAGGCGATTTTAATTGTAAGAAAGAAAATAAGGATCCCTGCTAAAGGTACCGAAGGTGTAAAAATGCCTATAAAATATCTTTCATCGCATGCACTGCGAAAACTATTGATGATTCAACAAAAAATGTTCCACAATATTTTTTTTTCCCCAATATTAAACATCATATCAATATCACAAAAAATTTCTTAAACTAAATGTCCACCCGAGGGAAGTCGGGACGGGCCGCTAGTATGAAATAAAAAATATGTAAGCTTGATATCTTTTCTTTTAGCTACCTATGAGACTACCATGTACGTCATAGATGTCAACTACACCGACTATGCCCTACTTTATGGCTGCAGAGACATCGGAGAAGGAAAAAAACAAGGTACGCATTATCAGTTTCTAGAACGTAGTTTTGCAAGTTTCACTCATTCGCTTTTTCGCAAGCTAAATATAAACAATAAATTAATATATAAACTATAGAAAATATTCGAGTAAACTTCTAATTTACTCAGAAGACTTACAACAGTAGAAGTGCATAAAAAATTATCAATTCTAATAAATAAACTGTAGACTATGGATGTGTAATGTAAGCCATACACACTACGGTCTATCGGAGAGGTAATCTGTGCAGGTATGCCTGCGCAGGTCAACTCTGAAAGAATCGATTTTCGATCTTGCGCCGGTCGCCTGTGCAGGTTCAAAAACCTGCACAGGTCTATTCCCACACACATTCCGGTCTACCTGCGCAGGCATACCTGCACAGGTGGACCTCTCCGGTAGACCGTAGTGTGTATGGCCTACATAATGTATTAATATAAACTATCACTAAACTGTTAATTTTGTTACAGTATACAGTTGGAAACTCAGTAGGCGGCAGGCTGGATTATCACCTGAAGCCGTCGATAGTATAAATAAAGTCGTATCGGATTCGCTAGAACTTTGGGAAGGGTACTATGAAAACACAGACCAAACAGACAGAGGCTGCTTCCACTACCCCGAGTATGATACGTTACCAGAAGAAATTGTTTTAATAGGACGCTGTGATGACAGTATCCGAGGAGTGGGAAACTTCAACGCAAGCGCTGTTAGTATCTAGCGTACTCAAATGTGTTCGATTTGCATGAATAATTGCTGTTTATATAAATAGGAAGCAATTTCACGACGAAACCCAAGTTCATTAATGTTCTGTCTATCGTTATTGTCACAAATGTGGTCATTTTTGTTGTGATTTCCATTTAAGCTTGTTTTAGCCTACACTATTTTTGTATTATAATTGAATTAGCTATAAGCCTTCTTCTGTACTCATCTGTGATTGTCACTTTCCAAAAGGTGTATTGTACCACCTTATTGGCGTTGGTGAAAATAAATATATATATATTTTTTATAGTACTTAGGCAACTGGATTGAGATAGAGAGCTACCCTCAACGATTCCAAAATGGCGACTGCGCAAGAGCGTACTACACCTCCACAGATGGCGTCATTGTCAATGTAATGAACACTCAAGTAGTTAATCGCTCACTAGATGTCGCTTATGCAACTGCTAGAGTCGCGTCCAACGACGGCTCTGGAGTTTTAGATGTTACCTTCACTATGCCAGGTAATTTAAATTAATTATTATTTAGCTCTCAAACAAAAACAAGATAACAATTTTAAGAAATATTAAGCAACGAACCTTATAACGACTGTAAGGCGATCTCCTCAGCAGCTTCAGCTAAAAATAATAAGACCAATTTCAAAACGAAAATTAAAAAAAAGAAATTTTTCAAGTTCCCTCAAAAAATGTTTTATCAAAAATTCTTCAAGCAAATCCGGATACACCGGCTAATATTTATGCATACTGGCCATTTCCAGTATAGATTAGTATGTGCGCAGATGTCTGCGCATACGCATTATATGGAGAATGTTTGCCTCTGCCGATGTTCATGACTTTTATGATGACATGGTATATTAGGTTTAGGATTGCATCGTTTTCGTCGCGATTGCGAAACTCATAAATCGAAACTTAAATCCTCTTTAAGAACACCTCCAGCTTTAGGCATTGGATAACGCTATTTGCTGCCCTTTTAAAAAAATAGGTAGGTATTTTTTTACCTATAGATATTAATGTTAGAGTACACTAACATAGTAGCCAGCTACAATGACTGGTTAAATGGCCGGGGCCACAAGACACAAGATCAAGATAGCGGCCATGTGCTGACGGATAGACGAAATCGCAATGACGGCAAGCGAAAGTCGGCTGAAGACAGTAAACATTTTGAAGTTCCTTGGAGGAGAGTTTTTACCCGTGGCAACCTGCCTAGTTATAAATGAATAGAAAGTTTATTTTATTATTTGTGTCGCATGTGTTGTTATGGAAATTAATAAAGCTTTTTTTATTATACCAACTTAGTTCTTAAGACACATAAATACCTAACTATGAGCACTCCAAGAAAAATATTGTTAATATTGAGTATATGATATCCGACTAAATAATAACAATCACGGCGATTTTTTATTTTCAGCTTTTTAATAAACGATTTAATTAAATGTTATATACCACCAAAGATAAATACATTTAATTTATTTTGCCTTTCAGTATCAACTACATCGAACTACTACATACTCGCTACGGATTACGAAAGTTACGCTCTTGTATACAGCTGCCGAAACTTGGAAAATGGAAAGAGACAAGGTATTTTCTTTATTTATCCATACTTTAAAAATGAAAAAAATTAACTCTTAGAAGGCAGAATAGGCTTGTGAATAATATTATGTATTACTCACGTATCTATATGAAAAAGTTGACCCTTTCTCGGGTGTATTTAGAGTACACACAACATAGATGATCCTTTAAATTATAATTTCTCTCGAGATTCTCAAACCTGGGTTGCGTTCGAGCCCCGACTTTACAACAGTAGATTTTACATTCCATGTTCCCAATTAACACTGACTAACACAATATGAGGAATAAAAACGAATAACAAATAATTTAATTTAATTTTGACAAAGATTTACAATATAACATAATGACTAAAATTACTAATAATACCAAAAAAAGCAGAAATTAAGCTACATAAAAATACACACATGAAAATACTGTACGTACATTATATCATTCAAAAGAAAAATCGTTAAAAAGAAGAAAGAAAAAACCAAATAAAAAAATGAACATAATCAGTGAAAATTGTAACTAACCTAACTTAAATAATATCAAGCGTCAAACTAGCTTCTTAGAGCACTAACCAGTCGCTTTTTACTATCGCCAAACACGTCTAAAACTCGGTAGATGACACAGCCTGATAGACCGTTAAACCATTAATTAAAGGCGGGATTCGAACTTACGAACCTAAGGATGAGTCGCACGCTGAACCCACCAGGGTAACACTGTTTTCCATATAATAAACAAGAATAAAAAAGCTCGCCTAAAATATCACAACCATTCACATTATAGTGGGCAGTTGGAAGCTTAGTAGAGGCAAAACATTAAGTCAAGACGCAGAAACTATTATGGACAATGTTATTAGAAATACCGAAGGTCTCATACAACGCAATTATAAATCTACAAGTCAAACGGAAGATGCTTGTTTCTACATACCAGAAGCAGATAGGAACACGCCTCCAGTGTTTAGGGGACAATGTCAAGATGTTAAAGGTGTGGAAGGATTCGAAATAGAAAAAGTGAGTAACGTTTTAGATTAAAAACAAGGTGCTATTAAAAATGTATTTATAGATTTAGATACAATAAGACGATGTATCGTTTTTATGAACTGGCTGGGACTTAATTTTACCAAATCAAAACCTTTTTGTTCTAAAATAAATTTATTGACTCGTACAGATCGTAGAACAATGTCGGATTTGAAAAAAATCCAAAATCCATTTTTTATCATATTTGGATACTACATTGACTAAATATTATCGCTACATTAAAAAAAATCCATGTGTTTTAAATTTATCCGTCGGTAAAGTGACGGATTTGATAGAAACATGTGATTTTTCTAGAAAACTGTGTAATTTAATGTTATTATTTTTATTTAGTTTCAAAACAAACCCTTTTGGTTGCTTGTATGCCAATTTTCATAATTTCAAATAAATGGTTATGACAAAAACTAACATGATTTTATTATTTTGAAATGGCTGCCCTGTAAAGTTTACTATTTGTCAGATCCGTCACTATTCTACGACTATGACGTTGTGTTTGTGTCAACAAACAATCCAGTCACAGTGATAAAATATAAATACAAATTACAGTTCGTGGGCTGGTGGCATGAAATCGAAAACTACCCAAGTAGCCAAACTGGATCTTGTATCAGCTCTGAGCTTGTTGCTACAGGAAATTCATACCAAATGATTGATACCAGTGTACGAAACAATAGTGCCACGGTTATAACAAGTACAGTCACAGCTTCCAGTGACGGAAGATTGATCAAGACATTCAGCGATGGCAGTTCTGTTGGTAAGTTTATCATCACTTTTTTACGCATATTATGAATAAGCAAATATAAAATCTATTTATATTTGAATTAAGAGCTTGAACGCGATTCTATATGTCTAAGAAAGATCGTGACTCCGTCGATATTGACATTTCATTAGCAGGTTTAGTGGAACGTCATTTGGGTAAAGTGCGAGCACATAAGACACGAATAATTATCGTACAATATTTAATTCAGATTTTTGTTTAATTATTTTTATAATTCAGATTTTTTATATATCATAATTTTTTATAGATATAAACAAAAAAATTAATCCATATATATAAAAATGAAACCCATTTTCCGTTGTCACGACATAACATGAAAACGGCTTGACCGATTTGGCCAATTCTTTTTTTATAATATTCTTTGAAGTACGAGGATGGTTCTTACGGAGAGAAAAATTAAAAAAATTGAGTGAAAAAGTCTAAAAACAACACTTTTCTTTATTTCCATACTTAATATTCGTAATAATACTTAAAAGTCAATTTGAACTTTAATACCATATCATAAAGTTCAAGTGTTAGTGGAGGGGTTCCGGGAAGGTAAATTTTTATTTTTTGACATAATGTATTTGTTGTTTTATCAACTTTCTTTTTTTATCTTAATAGCTAGACCGGTGTCCCGAATAGCAGAATAAGTATTTAAAAAAAATAAAGAATCGACTGTTAGGCGGTACGATGTTCGCCAGGACAGCTCGTGATGTATAAGATTACTGCTCTATGCCGACAGTGTTATAATATCATTGTTGTAGCAATATACTTTCTTAAATTCAAACAATAATATAATATTTAATGTAAAGGTATGGTAGTTTATTTCTAAGATTGAGTACCGTTTTAAGGGTTGCCATATACTTTTTCAGTCTATAAGGGGCAAAGGGGCAATTACTGTTTCAGTCGCTCCTATACTCTTGTATTAACAATATTCAGGCTTTTTCTGATTATTTGGAATGTTTCATACAAGCAATCCATATGTATTTCTTTTATCTTAAGATATTCCGCAACTTCTAAAAAATTGTTGTAGTTTATTTCAAACTTAGAGATTAAAAAGAGTACCTCGGAGAGAATATTATTTTCTGAAAATTCATATCGTTACACCAGATAGCCTTTAAAATTATTGTAGAACTGTAAAAACTTGTTTTTTAGTCATTCGTTTGCGTCAGCAGTTTAATCCACACATTATTGAAGTTATACTTCTTTAGGCGCGTTATGAAAAATTGATGAGTGAAATTTTACGATGCGCGCGCACCGTTACACAAAATTAACAGAATGAAGTTGCCCACGGAAGATGCTACGGCATTGGACATAATTTAAAAACACCGTTCGAATAATAATATAATTTATGTTACACTTAATGTAAGAGAATAATAATAAATATTTATTTATTTAATTTTCAAATGTAAACTGAACTTTATTGACTATAATGACTCCTTTTCCAGTCTTTGATTATTTAATTGTAATTAATTATTTGCATGCAATCAAAAACTATTTTTAATAATGCCAAAGAAGTATAACTTCTTACGCGCGTACATAAGTACACCCTTTTTTTAAAAGATTAAAGATTTCATAATAAAAAACGGAGCACGGTTCGAATACGGGACATTCTAAACTAAGCCTAAAATACGGGACGTCCCGGGATATACGGGACGTCTGACAACGTTATCACTTTTATGGGTCTTAATATGTTTTCGTTGAATTTTTTTTCAGAATTATTGGTGCTTGTAACGGATTATGAAACATTCTCGCTACTATATTCGTGTGAAAATATCAATGATGATTACAAGCGTGGTAAGTATTGCGATCTACCTAATTTTTCTGCGGTTTAAATTACGTTATATGAATATTTCATATCTAGATGAAATGAGTGTCGAGAGTTTTTTACGCCAGCTTTTTCTCTCTACACCCTTTCTCTGTCTTCTTTGCCGATGAGAAGGGATGTCTACCGATTCAAATTTAATGTCGTGGAATAAGTGATACCTGTATCTTATGTTCCATAATAAACATATTTTTTATTTTTTACATTAAAGAATAAAAAATAGTAAACAGCAATATCCTTTATCGCAAAAACTGTACATTATACGCGAAAATAATTTTCTTTAAAAAATCTCTACCATATACCTATCTACCTTTAACTTTTGTAATAAGTAACTTCTCTTACCTTTTTTATGTATGTGTGTGTTTAACTTGCTACAAACGAGCGGGAGGCTCACCTGATGTTAAGTGATACCGCCGCCCATAGACACTCACATTGCCAGAGTGTTGGCAAGTGCGTTGCCAGCCTTTTAAAACTACTTAGGCAAATATTCAATCATGATAACGTATTTCGGCATGCACGAGTCTTTTCGTACTAAAATTACACTTTCCCGCTTTTGCATAACTAATAAATGGTGTAGGTACCTACCATCGTGGAATCACGTTAGTGTATTAGTAAGAGGGATGCCCACGTCTTAAGGTAATTGTCGGTGGTTTCAAACTCTATTAAAAAATCATTTACCAAATAGAAAATCTTTAAAAAAAACTTTTTTTTTTTCAAAATGCCTTTGGAAAGTTGTAACACCATACCCAATCCAGCAGTAACACTTAGTATTCCTCAACAGTATGGAGTGCAAAGCTTTCCAAAACCCGAGAGCTATCAGAGGACGCGCAGAATGTCATTTCACAATATATGGAATCCAATCGAGTTTTGGAAGAGAAGTTCTATTTCTCAGTCAACCAGAGTGATTCAGTATGTTTCCACTACCCTGAAACTACGGGAGACCGGACCATCATACCTGGACAGTGTGATGACAGTATACCAGTCGAAACATCTTTTGATGCTGCACAGGTATTTATGCGTTGCAGTTTTGGATATTCGTAGTACATGTTTGTTAATAACTTTAAGTGTCTTAAACAATTATTTTAGGAATAAATTAAAAATAAAATAAATAAACAGCCTACGCGTACTTGCCTCCCATATCTGTTGTATATTATGTCTACGCGCATAAACTAAAGACATTATTCTATAATATTATTGCTTTTATTATAATACTTGATTAATTAAACAGTTCCTGAAAATATCAGTAACAGGTAATTGCAGAAATTTAAATTTCCAAGCGTCTGTAAAATTGTCTGAAATTATTTTAAATAGAAATAATACTTATTGCAGTATAATATTAAAAAGTATTATTTTAATGGTATCAGTGTAGTTTAATCGTTTTAATCAAATTACAAATTTGTCTCTTTTCATCACAGTTAAGAGTAAGAGACGAAAATCTTTGTTAAAAGAGAGTCATTAGACAGCATTCGTTTTCGTGAATAAGGGGTTAAATTCTACATTGCCCAAAAACAAATGAATATAAACAATTATTATAAATACTTCCAGTATACCGGAACCTGGTACCAAATTGAAAGGTATCCTCAACGCTTTGAGAGTGGCAACTGTACTGGAGCCAGGTATAGCTACAATACTTACACTAGCGTCATCACAGTCGAGAATTGGCAAGTTATTGACGGTAAACTGGATACAGTTGAAGGAAATGCAACTATCATCTCAGCTGATGGGAGTGCCAAACTGGTCGTCAACTTACCTGTTCGCGGTACAGACGGTAAGGTGTATTCATATATGTTACTTTTAAGCTCCTTATATTATTTTTTGTCTTACTATTACTTGGAATAAATCCCTGCCATGAGGCTATAACGGCTACGTTGTTAGCAAGTGTGAATAAATAATTAAATACCTGAAATCGACATCGCTACTGTAAAACTGATTCGCACTGGAATCGCTATTGTAGTTACTAGCCGGCAGATTAGGGCGATTATCAAAGCCATATAATCATTATTCATTTAAAGTTTAAAGCGTCTTTTTATCTTCATTTTTTCCAGACCCGAACCCTCCTATGGTCTCAATGGATCTCTATATCCTGAAAACAGATTATATTTCGTACTCGCTGGCGTATAGCTGCGTCAACGTTGGTCCTTATCAAAGAGCGAGTAAGTTTTTAATATTATCTAATTTTCATAATTTTACTAGCGGCCTGTCACTTTACACGACTAAATTTTCTGTAATTTTTGTTTTTGATATAGCCTGTTACTGAGGAATCTGTAGCGTTATCTCTCTAATCCTGGAGAAACCTAATTGGTAATGTTGAATGATGAATTGTGTCAATGGAGTTAAAGGCTGGACAACCTAGGTGTCCTATTAACAGAATTTTTAAATGAATTTGCATACAAATTTAATATTAATAATTATATTTTATTAAACAAACAGGGCACAGAACAGGTTCACATTCGACAGCGCTAAGCAAGACTTCCTTTAGTCAATAGCGGATTTTGTTATGCGGGAGTTTGCGCTAAGCTTTGTTTCTGAATCTTATAGCCACGAAAACGCATGAATTAGCTATTACAAACCATCATCCTAAACCAAATCTTGTTCTTTCTTTACTATAATCAAGTATATTCCTATTTTTAGTTGGGGCATGGAAGCTCAGCAGAACGCGAACGATGACAGAAGCTGGCAATACTGCCATAGCTACATACGCTGCTAACAGACAAGAATTTAATGAGGATTATTTCCTCAAAGTAGGCCAAAGCGAAACGTGTGCCCAACCCAGTTCGGGAGTATTAGTTAAAAGCGGAATTATAGTTCTAATTATAAGTATTACTATTTTAAACTTCCTTTGACATAATTTTGTTTTTGCTTTTTAGAATAGCTTTAAATTATTGTTTGTATTATTCTCTTTTATAGGAAGTGACACAAAATATATCTGTACTGTATTCATTGACTTTCACTTTTAAATTATAAGTAATTTTTACTAAATCTAGGCACCAACTCTAATGTTACCTTTGATATAATAAATTTTAACACCTCTTCCACGCCTTATCATTTAATAGACATAATTTCTTTATCACACGCCAGGTATATACATCCATGCAATAATATAGTGAATTCGGAGTTTTTAAATACTTAACAAAAAAAATCTTACTGTAATAACCTACATGCAACGCTTAAGGCTGCGGCCTTGAATTTCGCGGGCAGCGGGGCGGCAGCGGCTGCGGCGCGGGAGCGAGGCGGCCAACGCATACCTGTTCTCCAAACCAGCGGGCAGATCGCGCGGCACTATAGCGGTGTAGTGTTGTGTTCGTGGTTGTGTAGTCGAGATATTTGTTTTTATTCGCGAACGAAATGTCTAAAAAACGGCGACAACATATTTTTGATTCAAATTTATTCCTAACGCTCGATTTATTGTGGGCAAAAATATGTTATATGCAAAAATATAGTTCCATATGGGTCTCCTTTCAAAGATTTCTGAAATAATTTGCTCTTGCACGTCCGAGGTCATTTTGATACGTCACAAAAAATATGTACAGCACTATACTACAATGCATACGCGCAACGCGGGCGGTCACCGCTTGACTGGATTGCGCCGCTCGTTACCCGCGCCCGCGCCGCTGCCACGCCGCTGTTTTCGAGAACCGGTCCATTTGATTGTACGCATAATATCCTGCCGCTCCCGCGCCGCGGCCGCCGCCGCCCCGCTGCCCGCAAAATTCGAGGCAGCAGCCTAAGATACATGAAGGAACAGTTTAAAATCTCCTGTCCAATAAAAAATCCTGTATGCCATATACATGATCGTTTAATCCGTTTACCAAAGGCTTTTAACTTTAACTTAAATTACTGATTCCTCGTTAGTTTTAAGACATTATGATATTAAGTATCATTAAAAAACTAAATCAATGATTTTATGTATAGACATAAGGTCGTAAGTTCAGAAAGACAGTTTGAAACAAACCACAACTCAGTGAACACGAATTTGTTAATTATTGTTGGTAACCAACATTAAACATACTTTATGGTTGTTGTCAGAAATAGAACCAAACGAATATATTACACACATCAATTTAAAATACCTTAGATTTTAGACGAATACTATTCAAAAGCGGATGTCAGGAGTTCCGACTAGTATAACCAGCGGCACGTAAGTCTAGCGCTGGCCGATACGCGGAGGGGATTGCTGCGCATGTGTACTGTCGCGCGGGGGACAAAATGCGACTGGAGAGCCAATCGACGCTCTTCATTCCGCTAGCCCCCCTCAGGTACCTTATTTTTTACTTCTGCGCAATAACGGTCAGCGCTAGAGTTTCGTGCCGCTACTTATACGACCATCGACCGCTGCTCAAGTGTTCCTGACAAAAACTTACTATATAATAATGTATTCTATAACATTAACCATTCGATTATATTTGCATATATTTTATTAGACCTTAATCTCTAGTCTATAGATAAACGCGGCGGGCATACAATGCTCTCCGAGTGCAATATAATAATGCTTTCAGGATGTTGTTGGGGCTCCCGCGGTACTGTAGTCTGTAGCGCATCAGGTATGTTTGCGGATGCACACAGAGAGAAAACACCAGATAGTTTTGTTTGCTGATGACACTTGATGATTTTTAAAATCAAACGACTTATAACAAATTTTGACGATGTGAACAATGCTCTATCTTCGATTTTCCATTGGTTTAGTATGAATAACCTTCCACTTAATGCAAAAAAGACAAAATGCATTAAATTTTGTGCAAAAAATGCAAGGGTTATGGATACTACCATACCAACTACGACCAATTATAAACGGTGAGGAATTGAATCTGGATGATACAACTGTATTTCTCGGAATCACCATGGATTCAAAACTTCAGTGGTCCCCTCATATTAACGGATTGGCGAAGAGACTTGGTTCTGCAGCCTACGCAGTTAAAAAAATTCGTTCACTAACTGATGTCGATACAGCTAGACTTGTTTATTTTAGTTACTTTCATAGCTTAATGACTTATGGCTTATTATTATGGGGTCATGCTGCTGATGTCGAAACTATTTTCATACTGCAGAAGAGGGCTATTCGTGCAATCTATAATTTAAAATGAAGGGAATCTCTTAGAGATAAATTTAAGGAAATTAATATACCTTTCCCTCGCAATATATTTATGAAAATATTATATATGTATACAAAAATAGTGCTAAGTTTACTAGAATAGAACATACGCACAATGTTAATACACGGAACAAACGCAGGCTGCAATTTCCCCGTACTAGACTATCTAAAGTTAGTATATCTTTTTTGGGAAAAGGGATACTCTTCTTTAATAAAATCCCAGAGGCTCTTTTATCTCTGCCTTTCAATAAATTTAAGAAATGTATTAAAGAAAAGCTGTGTAAAAAGGCTTACTATAAAGTCAACGATTATCTAGTTGATAAAATGGCCTGGGACTAGTGCTAGACAGGCTACTTCTAATTAATTTGCGAAATTTGTTTTAAAATAAGTGTTGTTTGATGATTTGATATTTTAAAAGAGTACCGAGAGTTTTTTACGCCGGCTTTTTCTCTCGGCCTATACCCTCTGTCTTCTTTGCCGATGAGTAGGGATGCCTACAAATTCAAATTTAATGACGTGGAATAAGTGATACATGTATCTTATGTTCCTTAATAAACATATTTTATTTTATTTTATTTTACACGTGGACGATTTTTCGTCAATCATCCGCAAACGGACAGCCTCTCTGATGCGTGGAGTTCCTGCGAGTACTAACAATATCCTGATGGTTATAGGTAAACCCGAATGTGCTGTTTGAGGCATTGGGTTGAAGTACCTGATGCCTCGAATCAACGTAGATATATGAATTAAATTTTTCTTCTTTGTGTCTTTAATTTTTGCTAATTTTAATTTTAATTTTACTAACATAGCTTTACTAACAATATATGACTTTTTAATGGTCCTAGCTGACCCGGCTAACTTCGTTCCGCCTTAATAATAATATCGTTGTTACTTTAGTTAAACTTATTTTAGGATTCCATTAAGGTGATAACTTTTTTTGCAAATAGAGAAATGTTTTATTGCTTGCCATTGCAAAAGAAGAATGGCAGTTTTACACATTAGGCCTCTTCTCTCTATCGCCAATATTGCGATACTGCACGTTAAAGCACTTTCTGCTTTACAACATTTTTTGATGAGGTAACACATGTTTTCGATCAAGATCAAAGCCTGGTTATGCATCTCCTCATTTACCTCAAGTTCGGAATTTCTTGAAGTTACACGAATTCGACGTAAAATGATGCGTAGTTTAGCCGTGTGCATCCGTAAAATTAATTTATTTATTTATTGTTATTCGATAACTTATCCGATATTTTATTACTTATTCTGCTATTCGGAGTGGAGAAAAATCCATCAAAAAAGACATAACTAACATCGGTCCAGCCGATCTCGAGTTATAAGTGTTGTAACAAACACGACTTTCTTTTATATATATATAGATATATATATATATATATGTATAGATATAGAAGATATATAGATAAGTTAGATAAACTTGCATCCATGTCAATTTTTGATTTTTCATCTAAAAGTACTCACGATTTTTTTATTCTATGGAACTCTATAGTTTCTATATACTATACTCTATAGTCTATGACTATCATTCATCTATCAAATGAATTTTTCACGTAATGCGGATACAAAGATAAATGGATGTAAGAAACTATATTAATTTCTTATGATAAAGTTATTTTAATTGATTAAAAGAATCTTTAAGATTAGTTTGTGGTTAATTATTTAATTATACAATGGCTGAAAACGAGGAACTCACTGGACCAGTATCACAAGAAGACATAGAAGCAGCAGAAAAATATAAAAATGAGGCAAATGAATATTTTAAAAGTAAGTACGCATTTACTTTTTATTCTGAAATTTTTTTCTATGTTTAAATCTTCATTTTAGTAACTAAATTATGTTACAACTATATACTGATGTTTAAATATTTATTATAACCTCTCTTCCAGAACAACATTACAATAACGCAATTGAATTGTATTCTAAAGCAATAGAAAAGAACCCAAAAAATGCCATATACTACGGGAATAGGAGTATATCAAATTTAAAACTTGAAAATTTTGGTTATGCCTTGAGTGATGCAACAAAAGCAATAGGTTTGGATAAAACTTACATTAAGGCCTATTACAGGCGAGCAGCTGCTAATATGTCTTTAGGAAAATATAAGCAGGCTCTTATGGATTTCCAATATGTAAGTAGATATTTTTGAGAATACATGTCATCTGCTATTGCTATGAAATGGCTAAATAGAAATTACAGTATACATATTGAATATACTTTTCTATATTCATTCATTAAACATTTTAACTAATGCCAATAATATTGTAATATTTTATCTTCTAGAATGCAACATACGCCATCACATACTTACCCTGACATACACACCATTATATGTCATACACAAATTAGGCATACTTAGTAAATGTTGCATCTTATTGTTTTTTCATTCCTAAGTTTTATTAATGCTTGAACTTTTTTGTATGAATTTTATATATCATTTATTCCATCTTTGGTTATATCTATAGTATAATTGTATTTTTGTTATATATAGAATTTATGTTAGCAGTAGGAGTATGAAATAAATAAATACTTTGTGTTTAAGAAACAGGAAAATATACAGATATTACTTTTGTAATTCACTCTTGATGAACATACTATCCACAAATAATGTATATTTTTAATATTCACCTTCTCTATATTTATTTGTAATATATAATGAATGATGAATAATAAATATGAAATAAATGCCCCATATCAAACCTCTTACAATTTAGTAACATCAGTTTCTAGGACAGAAGACAGATAACATATCTGATAATATCAAAGTACACCCGAATATGAAGATTTTATTTGTAGAATTTGTTTTGTAGGAACAATATTTTATTATGTCGCCTTTGCTAATATCACATATTACATATTCTTAGAGTCAGATCAGAAGCTTTTGATATCCTATCCATGATAAATTAACAAAATAAAAATGTAGTTTGTACTGTATTTGTTTACTATACTGTGTTTGTTTCATTGATTTTTTTTATTGGCAAGAAAAAATCTCACACATTGATATTTTTGAATCAAAGACATGATGTTTTTGGGAAAAGTACTGTTACATATTCTAAAAGCCATACATAAAATTTACACATGTACACATTAGTGTTAGTTACAATCATTGTGTTATAGTAGTAATTAAAATAAATCTGTACTTAAATGGTTTTCTGTTGTGGTGTGGTTTTATTACGAGTAACACACATTCACACAATATTGTATTTAGTAATAGAAAGTCAGTTTAGTAGAGTTATATAATTTTCTCTTACATCTAAGTAGTCACATTATCATTACCTTTCTTCCAGGTCACCAAAGTTAGGCCAAATGACAAAGATGCCAAGTTGAAATATAATGAATGTAACAAAATAGTTATGAAAATTGCTTTTGAAAAAGCAATAGCAGTAGAGAAGAAAGAAGTGAATATAGCTGATTCTATTAATTTAGATTCTATAAGTAAGTAGTTCCCTTAATTAACTTAAATTTTTAATTGATTTACCGGAACTTAACCTACCATTAAACTTCTGTGACCTTTTAGCATAGTATGTGAATTCTGAACAAATTATTATTTGAATAAATTCAATAACCAAATTAGCATATTTAATTAAGTTTCATTGAAATCCGATTCAATTACTTCTTAATGTAGATTTTTTTTATTTGAGGCACTGCTTTCATGGCATGACAGCTATATTTTCTGGAATGAAATAATGGAACAAAACCTATGAGTCAAAAGTCAGAACTTTACTTGCTTATAAAACAAATTCTCACAAAATCTGTGATTGCCTTATCCACATTTATGGTTCTTCATATTCTTTTTGCTATCATATAATGAATGTACCTATATTTCTAATTTGCGTATTTTGTAAAGTAAATCACTGTTGTGGTGGTGATTGCATTCTTTTTCGGTATTTGTAATTTTTGTATATGCTGAACTGGCTATTTGTGAATTATCTATATATATAAAAATGAATTGCTGTTCGTTAGTCTCGCTAAAACTCGAGAACGGCTGGACCGATTTGGCTAATTATGATCTTAAAATATTTGTGGAAGATCAGGGAAGGTTTAAACGATGGGAAACGTAAATAATAATTAAAGAAAAATACTAAAAACGACAATTGAATTTCCCAATACAAACTGTTCTTAGATGGGGAATTGGACGTCTTTTTAGAAATAAAAAATTGTCACTTGGTTGTCATTTACATATTTGTAGATTCTTTCAAAAATATGTGTTTCATAGTATTAGTATGCAGTCTGCTGTATGAGGGCCGACCTCTTTGGTCGGTTTTAAAAGTTTTGACACAAATATATGTTGGTGAAACAAAGTTCGCGGGGTCATCTAGTCTATTCAATAAAAAACACCTATGTGTGTTGAACAAATAACATATATTAGTATATGAACTATAAGTCAATAATAGCACTAACATTGTAGGTGGTTTAAACAATTATTACTACATAGTATGAACTCGCACAATAGGTATAATTATTGTGAAATATGTTTATATACATTCCATACATTTTCAGCTATTGAAGATGAATATGTGGGTCCAAGTTTGGAAGATGGAAAGGTTACTCTCAAGTTTGTGACTGAACTTATGAAGTTCTATGAACATCAAAAGAAGCTTCATAAGAAATATGCATATAAAGTAAGTTTTTATTGTAGATATCACAGGAAATTCTGTAATTTACAAGTATCTTACATTTCGACGGCTCATTGGTCTAGTGGTCAGTACCCCTGACTGCGAATCTATGGGTCCCAGGTTCGATCCCCGGCTGAGACAAACATCAATGTGATAAGCATTTGGTGTTGTGCTTAGGTCTTGGGTGGTTAAATATGTATTTATATGTCTATCTATCTCTAAAATGTATGTATATCCGTTGTCTACTACCCATAACACACACAAGCTTCACCAGCTTAGCAGGGGCTACGTCGATTGGTGTGAATTGTCCAATAAAAAAAAATATTTAAAAATTCTTGGTTGTTGCTAAAATTATTACTAAATGTTTATTGTCTTACATTAAAATCATTATTGTTTATTTAATTTACTTTAAATAATATCAAGAAAATATCAGAATTTATTCCAAGTTACATTAATTGAAACAGTTATGGTTCCTAAAAATCTAGGTTATCAACAATAAGACGACTCATTGGTCTAGTGGTTAGTACCCCTGACTGCGAATCCATGGGTCCCGGGTTCGATCCCCGGCTGAGACGAACATATCAATGTGATGAGCATTTGGTGTTGTGCTTAGGTCTTGGGTGTTTAAATATATATTTATATGTCTATATATCTATAATATGTATGTATATCCGTTGCCTAGTACCCATAATA
This sequence comes from Pieris melete, assembly GCA_963693345.1. Taxonomy (NCBI): domain Eukaryota; kingdom Metazoa; phylum Arthropoda; class Insecta; order Lepidoptera; family Pieridae; genus Pieris; species Pieris melete. The sequence goes on from CAVNZK010000003.1 coordinate 2,270,142, forward strand.
CAAGCTTCACCAGCTTAGCATGGGACTTGGTCAATTGGTGTGAATTGTCTTAAAAAAAAAAATAGCTTGTCTTTGATTATACTAAAGTTACATATAAAATAATATAACAGTATATGAATAATATAATTTTACCACTAATAACTGTTATTATTTCTTTATAGTTAGTATAAACAAAAAACATCAACACAAGCAAGCGAGACAGTTTATAAACCTTTGAGTATGTTAAAACTTGCCTTATTTCTAGAGAATAAATTATCATTTAAAAATTTTAGCTGTTCATTTTCTTATGACATTTTTATTATGGAAGTTTAAGAAAAATGCCATGTTATCTGTTTTCGTCAAGCACAAAGAAACTGAATATTCATCATCAATAATTATTTTCCAGATACTAATAGATGTCAAAGCGTATCTTCAAAAACAGCCGTCTCTAGTAGACATCAAAGTGGAGGATGATGAAAAAGTTCACCGTATGTGGAGACATTCATGGCCAGTACTACGATTTAATGAACATATTTAAACTTAATGGATTACCTTCGGAGAGCAATCCTTACTTGTTTAACGGTGACTTTGTTGACCGCGGCTCATTTAGTGTTGAATGTATATTTACCTTATTCAGTTTTAAGTTGTTGTATCCGGACCACTTCTTTATGTCTAGAGGTAAGTTATATTAAGAATTTACATTAAATTACAATGCTCTGTATGTAGGCTGACTATTTCTAGGGCAGTATATCTTGATACTCAAAGTAGTTTTAAGACTTGTTTTTTTAACTGGAATGAAACCCAGGACTTTCAGATAAATCACGATGGGTTTGCCACTCATACTGTCAGCCGCAACTGGTTTCAGAAACATACTACAAGCCTGAATTAGCTAAAGTGTGAAAAATGTGACTTTTATTTATTTATTTATGCTTTATTACCTTATTCACAAATATACACATCACAAAGAAACATGTTACAAAAGTTATAAGGCAACAGGCGTGTAAAAAATTTTTAACTGACAAATTGTATTTTATGGTTTTATAGTTGTGCTTTATATTACTTTTATTACATACATATTATATGTACTAAAAAAATATATATTTTATTATAGTATATTATTATTTTTCGCATGATTTTAGCAGCTTGCAATTCTTGTTTGCTGTCAAAATGTCAAACATCATAGAGTAAAATATATTTGATAGATCTTAAAACTAGATTTGAGTCTAACTTACCATTATATATTTTAGCAGTTGTATAATATTACCTCATCTTTATATATATATATATAATTCTACTGTACGTGTGTATGTCACTGAACTCCTCTTAAACGGCTGGACCTGGGAGGCGCCCTAGTGATTCACAAATCAGCCCGGCAGATGGCGCTGTCGGTATCTAGGTTATTTATCAATACTTCAACTAAATAGCTGGTTTTTCAGGTACCAGTCTCAGATAGCTTAACTGGTAGAGATCTTGGCGCGTAAACAAGCGACCTGGGTTCGATTCCTAGTCTGAGCCGTCCGAATTATTTTTGATTGCCGAAAAAGTTTTCCAAGTTCTAACATCTGTCGGGTCCGCTAGTTATTTATAAATTCTTATACAATATTTATTGAAAATTTGTAATTCATTTTTCAGGAAACCACGAAACGCTAGACATGAACAGGGTATATGGTTTCCGAGGCGAAGTAACCTCTAAATACTCATCACAAATGGCTGATCTCTTCACTGAGGTGTATCATTGGCTCCCATTAGCCCATTGTATTAATTCGCGTGTTATTGTGATGCATGGAGGTCTATTCTCGAAGGACGACATCACGCTCGATGATATTCGCAAAGTGGAGAGAAATAGGGAACCGCCCGAAGATGGTAAGTTGTCTAAGCTCCAAATTATTAACTTAATATAAAATAATAATAATTAGAAAATAATTAAATATTGAAATATTTATTTATTCATGTAATTAATGCACACATATGAACCTAAGTAAAAAATATATGCGTCTATGTATGGCGTATAAAAAAGCTAGACAGTAAATCTACAGTTCTTAAAACAAGGGCGTAGAAGGAATGGGAAGAACTCGCAATAAATTCCGCCATTTGTAGTATTGTGTATCGCCTAAAGTATCTATTTAGTGCTGAGTTGAACTGAATTTGGCTGGTGTAATAAATTATACCTCAAAAATATCGTCAGTATATTCTCTATTGTAATCAAGATAGAATATCCTGACGATATTGTACTGAGACTTAGTAATTATGTATTTTTTATGTAAATAAGTAATGTTCTGCTAAAAAATGTCATAAATGTATAGGATAAAGATAAAATGAATTTTGCAATTATGCATTCTAGTCAAGATTTATCAACTAAATGACTCCAAAGGTTCCGCTGAAATGACCTGCCTTTTTCTCCTTCATACTAAATATACCCTTAGTGAGTAAGCTAAATTGTTGACTTATGCCTATCTAAAACACTTGGTAAGTGAAGGGAAGGATCATGAATATACCAAACGGGAGCAGAATTAGTTGATTCAAAGACACATTTATGTATATGCAACTAAGTGTTAATAAATAAATAAATTATTCCAGGTATAATGTGCGAGCTGCTCTGGTCAGACCCTCAGCCCATGGAAGGCAGGTCCCCATCCAGAAGGGGCGTGGGGTGCCAGTTCGGCCCTGACGTCACAGCCGCATTCCTTAGAACCAACAAGTTGGACTACGTCATACGAAGTCATGAGGTCAAAAATGACGGGTACGAGGTCGCGCACGACGGGAAATGTATCACGGTCTTCTCGGCGCCTAATTACTGGTACGTCGTATTTTTTATTTAATCTATTCATTATTTTATGCAAAAATATTTCACATTTTATTGATCAGATTTTGTCGTAGCACGGGGTCCCAAGATTGCTACATCAGCGCTCAATATCCGCTATTGAGAGAACTACTTACAAAAACGTAATTATTTCCAAACCAATTCGACTTTTTTTTTTTTATAGAACAGGGGGCAAACGGGCAGGAGGCTCACCTGATGTTAAGTGATACCGCCGCCCATGGACACTCTCAATGCCAGAGGGCTCGCGAGTGCGTTGCCGGCCTTTCAAGAATTGGTACGCTCTTTTCTTGAAGGACCCTAAGTCGAATTGACAACTAATTGACTTAAGCTCATTTACACGAGCGGTCGACGGCAGCCGTCGACCTATATCGACGCTTGCAGTTGTTTTTGTTTGTAGCGTACCGTCCCCGCCATTTTGTCAGTTGACTGCAAATAGTTTAGGGAGTGCGCACCCGTTTTATAAAATGATCTCCAGTGAAAGTATTGCTGTTGAAATGCTTATTATGGCAGTAAAGGAAAATGCTTGTATTTGGAATAAACAAGAGTAGAGTAACAAAACAATAAAAAAATGTTGCGTGTACTTATGTACGCGCGTAAGAAGTTATACTTCTTTGGCTTTCTTAATTTTTTTAAAACATTAAATAATTAATAATAAGCGTTAATAATTTAACAATATTTAATATTTAGTATATAATTCAATTATTAATTAATAATAATTATTATTATATTATATTTTATTAATTCAATTTAATAACTAGGTATGTTTCATAACCTTTTAACTAAGTAACAATAGGTCTTTGTGAAAAAGCATTGCTAAATTTCTTTGAAAAAATAATTAAAACTGCTTTATTTGTTTGGTACTACAAGTAGAATGTCTTATTCCCATCTAACGCACCCTCGGCGCCCATACTGAATTTTGTGTCACGGTGCGCGCGCATCGTAAAATTTCACTCTCATAAATGTTTCATAACGCGCCTAAAGAAGTATAACTTCAAAAATTAGACCGTGTTGGTTCTTCGGAATTCATTTTGCAACTGGCTCCTGTACAAACAGAGCCTCCCGACGGCTGCCGACGAGTGCAGCGTATTTGAGCCCTTACAGCCCGTTCCCACTAGTCGAAAGTCGCATAAGACTAAAAGTCGAAAGTCTGATGTCCCTGTTCACACTGCGTCGCGAGTCGTATAGATCGTAGTTTCGCGCCATTCGAATAAAACACGAATGGAGTGAGCAAGCAATGTGTAGCGATCTAGGAAGCGGGGCGGGGAGAGAGGTAACAACGCGTTCGAGTCGTAAAGACGTACGACTAGTGTGAACAGCAACAAGCAGGCACCTATGCGAGCACGATTCGACGCGACTTTTAGTCTTAAAACGGGCGCTGGCCCGTCGGATGGTTTTTTGAGTCGTATTCGACTAAAAGTCGCGTCTCATCTAATGTGAACAGCTCCATATAAAGTGTATGGTGACCACAGCATTCGACTTTTAGTCTTATGCGACTTACGACTAGTGGGAACGGGCTGTCAGGGTCCTTGAAGAGGGTCCTTGAAGAAAAGAACGTACCAATTCTTAAAAGGCCGTCAGCGCACTTGCGAGCCTTAAAGTTACAGAGTACGGGTACTGTAGACTTAAGACCCAAAAACGACGTTGGTAAGGAAATAGAAACAGACTGAAGCTAAAAGCCTGTCATCGTTAGTTACGAAACGTAGTAAATATGCTAAGCTATTTCTGTTTTGCGTTATAGTGACACAATGGGGAACCTGGGAGCATTCATAACTATGAACGGGAAGGACCTCAAACCCAACTTCACGACGTATGAAGCTGTTGTAAGTATTGACATGGATTTTTTATGAAAATAACTCTTGAATGACACAACCTTGATATTAAATTTAAATCCTTAAAACAGTTTTTCTAAGGATCGATCTTTACTAATATGATCGGCTGATCTTGACGTTCAACTCTATAAGGCTCATGTATGATGGGACTAGTGATAAGTAATAAATTTTTAGATCAAATTATAAATATTTATTTATTTAATATTTATTATTATAAGGAAGTACCTACATTACAGTCTATTGAAGGGAGACATTCTGTTCTTGATTTGTACTTGTACTACTTATCGATTAGTTTTAACTCTGTAAACAAGATATATTTCAGAGGTTTGGTTTGAACTTCAACAGATGAGGCACGTATTAGGGAACGCCAAACTTGAATTTGGTTTTTGTCAAACCATTTTTTCTGTATAAAGTTTCTCAATTCTCAAAATGACTAAGGGTCTTAAAACTCTAACAGGCATTTGGTAGGGAATTATAAAATATGTTAAAAACTGTAAATTTTGTAGAAATTATTTTAATTTATACCAGATTCGTGGCGATACATTTAAATTGCCTTTGTTATCAAATTTTTATCCGTCAACGAGTTAAAGAGAAATATAACAAAACCGCATCAAAACAAATTATATTATTTTTTTGGTATTTATTACTTTAACTGTAATGTCATCCTTAAATATGGGCATTTAAGCCGTCCAGTGTATAAAATGTCTTATTATATTTATGTTCGTTCGTATGGGTAGTATTTACATACATTCTAATTTACCAACACAACTGCTACAAATAAAAACTTTACGAAGTCAACATTTCTATATTATTATTTTTTTTAAGACAATTCACACCAATTGACCTAGTCCCATGCTAAGCTGGTGAAGCTTGTGTTATGGGTACTAGCAACGGATAAACATACATATTATAGATAGATTGACATATAAATACATATTTAAACACCCAAGACCTAAGCACAACACCAAATGCTCATCACATCGATGTTCGTCTCAGCCGGGGATCGAACCCGGGACCCATGGATTCGCAGTCAGGGGTACTAACCACTAGACCAATGAGTCGTCATATTAAGTGGTCACATGACCTACGAGACCTCCAAGAAGACTTCCCAATTCTTCTACTCGTCTTTTCATACATTTGCATTTTATTCCAATCCCCAACTATCCCATTATCGTCCTTTAAATATTTTTTTAAAGAAATGTACTTAATTCACTTTTCAGCCTCATCCGGACGTGAAAGCAATGGCGTACGCGAACTCAGTTCTCAGCATGCTCTACTAAACACGGTCTGAAGAACTAGCAATTGTTAGCGGCCTTATTAGGCGATTAATCACATTTTGCCGCCTTTACATTTTCATTAACGTAAATAGACAATTTTATCCAATGGTATTAATAATGAACTAAACCTAACTTTGGCAGTAGTCAAGTGGGAGTACTCATAACGGCATGTTATAAAAGATCGACCTTGCATAAAGTTAAAACTATTGCCATAATATTAAAAAAAAAAGATCGACCTTAGTATTGATGTTATTTCCAGGTAACTATGGTAACAAAAACCGTGCTATTTTTAATCAAAACCAACAAAATATGTCTGATTTTTAAATGAATTTCTCTTCCCAGTGTTTTGCGTATTATTAAAGAAACATGACGAATCTTGTCACAATCGAAATTCTAGTCGTAAAATAAATTTATGAATTTATTTGGGTTGGAACAATAATTTTAAACCACCGTTTTATTTACACAGGTCTCCCTGTATAGGGTTACCATGCTGAAATATTAACTATATTTAATCTGTATATAACGTAAAAAAACTACAAAAATAGTGGCAATATATACATATATATATATATATTATATATAGAATCTAGTAGATTCCAATAGTTTTAATAATAATACAATTTTTATAGTATTTTTACGTTATAAATAATATCTAGTTCAATTATTTCCAAGCAGTGTTGTATTTGGTCTTCCTGTTTCACGATAATATGATTAAACGCCTATGTTATGACGCTACTCAACTTTAAATAAAAATAGATAAATATTTAAAAATAGTTAAATATCAAAAACTACTAAGGGTTGAAGGACACGTGGCTTATTATTAATGACATTGCGATTATTATAAACTCTTACTACTACATAATACTTCACGATCTGTCAATTGATAAGGTTTGACATTGACAGTGCTCAAGATTCTGTCATCAGTTTATATGGTTGATCGTATTGATTTTGTCGTTTTGTTTTATTTTTAAGGTGTATTTGTAGAAAGGTACAATTATGTTTAATCAAATGAGGTCACTTTTTTTTCTGTACGTGAATGTAATTTTTTGTACATTCTAAGTTTTTAAATGTTGCCATTATTTTATTTCAATATTGATGCAATAAAGTCTTTTTTAGTTATTTGTTTTTATTTTTTTCACCTTATTTTTTATGCGGATCATTAGTTTTTATAAATAAAATCGAAATCATGATTTGAACTACAATTGTACTCAGGCAATAACAAAAACGAATTTTCGTGACCAAGATTCGAAAATTAGCTTTATTGTATTGTACTATTAAAATTAGTATAATTAAGTATAAATGCTTACATTTTTAAGAAAGGAAATATTTTTCTCATCCTAAGTCTAAGAATTATAAGAAATTATGCAGAAAACCGGTGATTTGACAAGTGCCTTGTTTGAATTTGAGACAAAATATGAAAGAAGCTTAATATGGTATATTCCAAAAGAATCTAGTAACCAAAAACGGTAGGTGCGTCGTTTCTACCTACCTACCCAACCATAGAGGAATCTATCGTAATAGAATAGCTTCGATGATTTCAGTATGGAGAATTTGAACGCAACCATGATTCGAATTCGAACGAACCCATATACTTTATTTTTACGAATCTAATTATGTAGCAAACTAAATTAATTAAATAGATAATCAATAAAATCGCAGTGCTGTAGCTCGTATCTGGAGAATAAGAAAGTATTAATCTCTAACAAAAATACGCATTGCCGTTAACACACACACAAAACAGAGTATATTATATTTACGAGTTGTTATTAACTGCCAACCAACAAAACTGCATAAAATTTGAATCCGTATCGTTGAATAGATAAAATATTAATAGTAATCTGTTTCATGTGCTAATTTAAAATTTTGGATGTATATATATTTTTAATTACATTGAAATAACGCAAGGCTATCAAATGTTACTCGTCACGTCACTATAAATCCGCGAATATTTTGAGCTCGAAAACTTAAAGGCACTTGTCAGAAGTATACATAAAAATAAAGGGTCTTCAAAAACGTGCTTAACCTTATTAAATATTTTGTCCTTAACACTCTTCTTGAAAATGAAAGTGACAAAACTTTATTAACGCTTATAGTACGTTAGATAACGCTAGTGTTAGTATATCCACGTCGAGGGAAAAGTGGCGCCACGAATTTGGATAACTAGAAAGGTATTTCAAAACAGCTTTGGTGCTTAAACTAGTACATTAAATATGAAAGTATTTAGAGAGCAATAAGGTTGTATTAGTTGATGAGCATATCAGAACAATATTGTAGATAGGGTTTGATTGACATAATATATTGTTAAATTTGTACGTTGTTTTTTATTCGATTTTGTTTCCCACATTTGAGTGACAACGTGAGCTAAACTATTACCCTTTAAATAAAAAATCACACAGCGTTTAGCATACTACATATGATACTGATAGAGTATATATCGTATTTTTTCAGGTTTTGATATTCCTCGCGTCGGTAGAAGCCTCAAAAAAAATAAAAAGTGAAAAAAAAAAATAGTAGGATGAAACCTATTGGAAAGGGAGGAGAATATTATAAAAATTAAACGAAAAATAATTTACGGACGATCTGAGGTCGGGAAAGGGAAGGGGGGGAGTTTTAAAGGTCCAAAACGGTTTATCTCGATTTCCGGCAAAACTAAAAGTCCTATGGAAAAAAGTCAAATGGCAAAGTTGTAGATAATAAAAAGATCTAAAACTTTTGTTTTACACATTTTTCACATAACCTCAAAATTTATGTGAAAAATTCAAAAAACCAAGTTTTTGATTTTTAATTTTTATCTTTTAAAAATTTATTTTTTTCGTGTATTATAATATAATAGTCTCAGTATATTTTTTGGGATTTCAATCAGAGACTTCATGATCTGATAAACATGGAATGACAAGAGTAGGTTTTTGAGTTTAAAATAAATTGCAACAACAATCTGTAAACTAAAAAACGTTATAATTGAACAACATTTATTTAAATATGGTTGATACTAGGTTGGTATCATTTGCGTGATGATTTTGACGACTGTGTTCTTATCAAGTCTACATTTAGAATACCGCTGGTGGCAGTCCGTTTCCAATGAACGACCGGCTGACATCGCTTCGTAAATAGAGGTGCCTTCTAGCATGCGGTGAAGCAGTGAATTACTGGAAAAATAATTATATTTAATATAGCGTCGATGCGATATACGATTTTATTCCAACACGCAACGCTTAATAATAAAATAATGTTACACATGTCAAAAATATAAGACATAAATAAACTCGTTTTTTTAGCTGTCAAACTATTTTGTAACAGAATAACTTAAGTTTCCTTGAGTAAATAAATAATGATGGTAAAAAGTTTATTCTCAAATATGCAGTGGCGTAACAATAGGGTCGACGAGTGTATGCATAGAATGTTTCATGGGTTTTATGTTTAGCTTTTTAATAATTATAATATACTAACACTAGTCCGTAAGTTTATACTAAAATAATGATGGCTTATTTTATCTAATAATAGGGTGGCAGAGGGCTGGCAAAATGCTACGGGCCCTCTTGGGTCGAGGTCCAAGGGTCCCTGCCCAAGAGAAATTATGTTCTTTGGATGAATGTGAAGTCTCCAATACGCATTGGGCTACAGTGGGCACTACTAACCATTCCCTCTCGCCTAAGAGAGGAGGCCTATGGCCATTAGTGGGACATACCTATCCAACGTGTAATTGAGTATACACTGAATATCTCGAAGTTTTATTTAAATTAAACTGAGTACAACGCCATCAAAAGAATTTGCCCCAGCAAGCGTGAATTAGCTATTGGCATAAAATAAAGCTGTTTATTTATTTAATTTAAATTAATAATTATTGCCGATCAACATCACTTACTTAGCAACAGAAGCCAGCATGGTATCAAAATCGGTTCCATTACCAGCGACCATATTTTCATTTGCCAATTGCACATATGAACACGCAAGACGCTGCATACAAGATGCCGAGTCCACGTTATATCTACCAAGTGTCTGGTCGAAATGTCCTAGCAGATCAGATAACTGACCTAAGTCGCTTTCTGCACCTGAAAATAATTCATTATTTAAAGATTTTAAAGGCCACAGGAAATATAAAAAGTAATTTTACAATTTCACGTAAAAATAAAAACTATTATTGAAGTGAAACTCCTTTAGGCGCAATTTTTTTTTACGATATGTTCGTGTGTGCGTTTGTGTCGAAGAAAAGGGAGAGAGCGATTGAGACGAGAAGGGTGAGTTACCTTATAGACATTATATTTGTAAATTAAAATTTCGTATTAAGAGAATTTATGAAATATTTATAATTTATTTATATTTTATGCAAAATAATTTATTGAAATCTCACATGACGAATTAAAATGTCACGTGTTTTTAATATCGAAGAAATAAATTAAAGAAATAGATGTACATATTCATTTTCGACACTTATTCGACACATTTTCATGACAATTAAATTCCTAACATATCTCTCATATCTATTTCATCCAAAAATTATTTTTAACGTAAAAGAAATTCAAATTGGAAGCTAAAGACAATCTGACGAACGCTGAAAAAATAAATACTGTTATAAATAATATATTACTTCGACCATAGCCGCCATATCCATACGAGAAAGCTTGTATAATCTTGGGTAAAACTATCACAGCACCAAAGCCTAATATAGAACCCAGGAGAACTCCTCCGAGGTCTATTTTTAACGGCCCGTAGATGCCTGGAGCTGATCCTCCGTATGGACCCTATGGAAAGAAAGTAGGGTTCATAAAATAACCTATATTTGTAAATAATAAACAGTACTTCTGTATTGAACATATTTTCATGTAGATCTAAGTAGGTCTCTGGATGTCAGCGTAAACAAATGAAGTTTTACAGACCCAAGTCACGATGGCTACTTTCTATTAAGACTGGCCATTTGACGCAGCATATAAATTAATGCTTTATTCTAAGCATTTGTGCTTGCTCTAGTGCAATCGCTGTTGATGGCACAAATATATTTATCGAAAAATGTGAAATTGTGAGCAGCAATTACGAGTCTCAGTTTTTCGAAGCTATCATCAAGCATGTTTACCAGTATCGCTTCAAAATGATGCGACTCTAGTGTCAAAAATACTTTATAACAGACAGGCTGACCCAAGGCCTGTAGCAAACAAAATTACGTCTCAAGCTTGTACTTTTTGGATATAGGTAGCTACTCACGGTAGTTCCATATGAAGATATCCCGAATCTTTGTGTCCTATCCCCGTGATCATTGTTTTCGTCTCTACCCTTATCACTTCTAGCAGACGGCTCCGCTAGCTGATCTTCCATTCTTTGGTAACTTGGACTTGGTAAAAATCCACTGAAATATTAAACCTTTGTTTGAGAAGAATCACTTACTGGACAATCAAAAAATTGCATCACCTCCATAATCTAGCCTATTTAAGTGACAAAATTGTCTCAAAAATCTTTTGGAAATGTATTGCTAATTAAGCGGAAACTGATGTCTTATATTTAAAAAATAAAAACATGCTCACTTACCCATCGTTCCTATAATCTCCTCTCACACAAGCACCAGCCACGAAAACCAGCAAAACTATCTTAGATGCCATCTTGCACTGCCGGTCCCCATATCACCATATTCACTATATACGTGTCGTTCCGGCATCTGCCCCGGAACAATTGTATGAGGAAACAATGACGTTACAACAGCATGACGATATCGTAATCTTAAGAATTGTCTCCACGATGAAACTACGGTTAGGTCACTGTTGATATTTTTACGCTTCTGTACACAATTTGCTGATCATATCCGTACTACAGTCGTGACTTAGGCGAACTATGACTACCGTATGTGAAAATTAAATACGTTTTTGACATATACATACATATCCATGCTATGGATAAGTCTCTACTATGAACCTTACCCGTGGTCTATACCTGCCAATAATGCATATATTAAGAACTCGAACTTAGATAAAAGCTCAATATTAAAGTGAACATCGTGATGGAAACTACAAGAATGCAAACTCTTAAGTATATGATGACTTTTTCCTCTGGACATTATGGAGCGTCAGAATAAAGGCCCATTTAGATGCAGACTGAAATCGTACACGTCTATAACCAGCAATAATCGCCATAGCATTATCATTTATCGTATCAAAATGTTTACATACAGGCAAGAACTAAATTCTTACCTACGATTATGTCATACAAGAATCGCCAGTGATTTATCGCTAGGCGATAATTTCCTGCGTCAGTTTACACATTGACATTTTAGTAAGAAGATTCCTACTTACAAGAATCTCAACTAGTGTAAACACGATCTCTTATGAATTTTTTTTCTGTTCATTCGAGTATCGTACAAATCGGCTTGAACCGTTTGTATCGGGTGTTGTATGTAAAATATTGTATTGAATTTTAGTCTAACAAATGACACAAAAATCCTTTTAATTTTGGGTATGCCGATAACATGAAGTTAATTGAACTTTATTAAAGAAAAACTTTAAGAAAGCAATTGATTTGAATGTTAAGACGAAGAAACTTTTTTATATTCTTTCGATAATTGTACTTTCGAGACGAGAAACTCTCTTCATCTAAATGGGCCTTAATATTAAACGGATTTGACATTTGCTAAATATATCGTATGGCTTTTTTGTGCTCCATACCTGTGTATAATTTAAAAAACTATAAACAAAGGTAACCCCTCTAAGATCAGAAATTATATTTCTGAATTTAATTCTTAAGTTGCCACGTTTATTAAGTTTCAAGATATATGCAGATAATTATAAAAATAATATTAATACCCGAAAGTACGCATAGAATTTGCTTCACAGTTGAATCTATCGTATCGAATTAATAAATCATTTAGTTATTAAAATTTATATCTACGTAATATTAAATATAGTCTCACCATATTCTTCTTCTGTGTCGGTTCCTAATAATTTTCCATTTTAGGCAAGTAGATTTTAGGTCTTAGTTGTGAGTGTTACCACACTGTTTTCCTACAGGTACTGCGCACAAAGGAAAATCCATTGGTGCACAACAAAGGTCCAAACGCATACGGGTTAACCTCAGAGAGCCCTTGCTAACGTGCAGCAGCTTTTGAGACTAAATTGACTGATTGGACTCATTATTGCAATAAAAATACTTAAATGATTATGTGACAAAAGAAAATCACTTAAGCTTTACTCTAGTTAATTCGTAGTTCATAGATTAATATGGTTATGGTTTATTGCCAGTTCTTCTCTTCCGTTCTACGCCCTTGATTTGAGAACTGGCAGTAAATGTAAAAATATAAGCATATATTTATTTTCTGAAGTTCATAAGTGTACATTTGTTTACCTATATTAATAAATGATTTTTGAATTTGAAGAGATTAATGATTATTTCCGCCATTTTTCTGAAGGACATGAAGCGCTAAATATATAAAATATAAATCTGTATGTTTTTTTCATGTAGAGCGTTGAAAATACTTCAAACTAAGCATATGGATTAAAACAGCCTGTGGTGTTATTTCTGGTCTGCTGCTCTTCGTGTTAATATGATTAATTTAAAGCTTCGCAGAAGTAAATTGTTACACGATACGCTTCAATAATAATTATGTCAACATATTTTTGACTTGTTTTTTCAAAGGTTGAATAAACACATAAATAGTTTTCTAGCCAATTGATTCTATGATTTTTAATCAAGCTTGATATCATAATGATTGATGTCCCATAAATAACAGTTCCTTATATTGTACATAATGATTGACACAATTGGGTATTTGAAAAAAAAATATTGAATTTTTTTATGTATTTTAAAACTTTATTGTTAATAATATTGATATTGCAAAAAACTTTAAAAAATTTTTTTTCAATTAATTATAAACAATTAAAAATTGATGAAATTCAAATAAAAATTACGTGACTATAAACGCGCCATGAATGATCACTATAGTTTTGACGTCATAATGTTAAAGATATTTAATAACAGTACAGCGTTAACGGCTATTAATATATATGTATATATAGTATATTTAATATATTTAATATTAATTAACAAAATTAAATAGATCAAAACACTGTATTTATTATTTTTCTATCAACTGCAATGAGTGAAAACTAACATTATGACGTCACACGCGCACGGGTTTGTTCGGCGTATTTTCGGTACTGGATTCAAATATTAATTTTTATTTTGAAATAACTTTTGAATTATTGCGAAAAAAAATAAAACAAAAATAGTTTTGTTATAAAACTTATATATGATTTTTTCATTTATCGCAAAAAAATTTTTTTTTTCAAAAACCCAATTAAGGGACAAAAATGTAGGATGATAGTATAAGGGTCTGTTTTACAATGTATGGGTAAAGTACCAAATAGCTATGCAACACAAATTTGCCACTTCATCGGACTCATAATTTATGATGGACTTTATGTGACGAATAGCGCTATCTGGCATTCGTGAAACGCAATAATAGTGTTTATCCTACCAATAAGTAATTAATAGCTAATTTGGAACTTATCTGTACATTGTGAAACAGACCCTAAGTGTCACTGGTGTGCAGTGCTTTTTTAAAAGAATAAATATGGAATCTTTACAGCACAATGACAAAATAGTAGAAATCTTGCGCAAGATCAGAAATAAAGGAATTTTGTCTGAATATTACTGACATTTAAAAAAAATACAAATTCCTGCCTAAAGCCTCTTGATTTGTTGTCATTTATATATAAATAGTATAATTAAAGTTTCCATACAAAAAACAATATCATATGACTACTTTTGTTTTACGATAGATATTTTTACGTATTGCTCGCACTGAGGCTTCTGAAAAATTCGATAAAATAACGGCAAATAATTATATGTGCTTAGGTATTCGTATTTCCTTTTAAGGAAAACCTTTATTTTTAACCGCTTAACCGCGTTTCTTCGCATATCATCTTTCACCATCGCATCCACTTGCCACTAAACGAAATATGTGAGAACTGCTATTATTATGTCATTAAAATAACATCATTTTATATACGACATCAAACGCGACAGGCGTAAAAGCAATTATATAGTTAGATCATGTAGAGTTCAGAAAATATAGAGTCGAATAGCAACTCTCAGATATATTTCGATAATAATTGTTGACAAGGCCTCTGCTGTCAAAAAACATCCTATGTGGACAAAAAATTACCTATAGTTATAATAATTTATTACCTACCATTTTGGCAAAATATAGAAAAAAATCGAGCATTATATCTCAAGCAAAAAAAAAATATATTTAAATTATCCCTCTTTAAATAATGAACCAGTAGAGA
Organism: Pieris melete; assembly: GCA_963693345.1. Lineage (NCBI taxonomy): Eukaryota > Metazoa > Arthropoda > Insecta > Lepidoptera > Pieridae > Pieris > Pieris melete. The sequence goes on from CAVNZK010000003.1 coordinate 2,285,314, forward strand.
AGTTACGTAGTGAAGAGAAGTGGCGGGTCTATAAATTACAATAGCTAGATTACCTTCTTTTCTTATAATTTGTAACAATAACTGCGGAACTTTTAGTCGCATACTAACATGCAATTTCCTTGGCTATTTCTGTAAATTCTCCATGAAATGACAACACACGGTTGACCATTTTCACACGAGTAACACTTATTGCTTTTAATTTTTCTGTGGTACAATGTTGGTTAAAAGTTTATATATTTGCATTTGCATAGCATTTGCTTTTTGTGAACAGGCGCCTAGACAACCGAAAATATTTTCTTTCGATGCTTCTAAAGACGATCTTCAGGCAAGTGAATTTTGTTTTTTCGTTTCGTGATGTTTTAAGACCATTAGACAGAGTTTATGCTCAGAAAGGGAAGTAAGAATATAGTTGAAGTACTTTTGTACTGTACTTTACAAAAGTACTTCAACTATATTCTTGTACTTTAATATGTGAAAGTGTCGATTCGAAATCGATACTACAGTTTTAAGAATTATTTATTGGTTACTATCACACTGTTTCCCCTATGATGAAAGCGCAGGCTGTAGTAAGTTGTATAAGATTTTTTTTTAACATAATTGTAACGTTTTGTGTAAATTATAGGTTGGATTAGATTTCTCGCTGCCTTTCATCACAATACCCATCAAAAATTCAGACCATGGCTCACCATTCGCTCATAATGATTTGGTAAATATTGCTATTTTTTATAGTTTTACTGTATAACAAAACTCATTAGTTTAACTGTGCCATTGGTTACAGAGTTTACCAAAGATACACGTCAATCTTTCTTCACTAATCGTTGGAGGATTAGTGTTCTTAGTGACAACTTTTATTTCGCCTCTTCTCAACAAATCTTACCACAGATCATCTAGAGGTATGTGGTATTCCTTTTACAGTTTCGTAACGTTTATCGCGCTGTATTTTATTTCATCTAGAACGAAGTATCTGCGGCCTAATCGCAAGGATAATAAATAGGAAAACCTAAAGAAAATCATGTGCAAATTCATTTCGCGGTATTAACATAAAACTAAATAAAGTTTTCAGCACATTTATTATGACTGAACAGCACAATAATTTATAAAATTTATGGACAGGGACCGCAACATACTTTCTTAGATACTTTCTTCTTCGGGTTTCTTATAGAAGAACAGGATTTTTTGCATTTAATTTTTGGTGTGTCGACAATACCTGCGTCTGCCGCAATATACTGTGTCTCAACGTGTATGTAATTTTGTCTTTTTCTTGGGGCCAGATCGAAACATCCAAACGGTGGCGTATACTCTATGTCCCAAGTTGCATTACTGGATAAGGAACTCAGTGATTCCTCGTGACAGACGCAGGGGGGCTCTTTAAACGCTGGACAGCTATCAATCACATTATCAATGGCACTCATGTCATTACAGTATACATCCATATAAGCACATTTACAAATATCCTCAACGGCTTCCGCTAGAGCTTTGCGGATTTCTGCATCTCTCTGGCGTTTGACTTTTACCATTCTACGTGCTTCAACTTTGGCTTGTTCCTCGGGACTTCGTTTCTTTACAATCTTGAATACCATTGGATCACAGTCCACATAAGGGTCTTCATTCGGTGCTATTTCCGTTAGGTCTTTTAATGGGTTGACCTGTTTGAAATTTGTTTATCAGCTGATAAATATGAATCAATTTAAATATTAAAATAAATCAAATACTATCAGAAGCAACTTTATTTTAAGCCCAGCAGTAAGTGGATAAGGCGTGTTGTTTTGTGTAATAAAAAGTTATATAAAATAAATGCGCAGTTAGCTAAATATTAATTATGCAAAAAAGGGTGCGTGTACTTATGTACGCGCGTAAGAAGTTATACTTCTTTGGCATTATTAAGAATAGTTTTTGATTGCATGCAAATAATTAATTACAATTAAATAATCAAAGACTGGAAAATGTGTCATTATAGTCAATAAAGTTCAGTTTACATTTGAAATATTAAATAAATAAATATTTATTATTATTCTCATACATCAAGTGTAAAATAAATTATATTATTATTCGAGTATTGTTTTTAAATTATGTCCAATGCCGTAGCATTTTCCGTGGGGAGCTTCATTCTGTTAATTATGTGTCAGGGTGCACGCGCATCGTAACAATTCACTCTCATCAATTTTTCATAACGCGCCTAAAGAAGTATAACTTCAATAAATATTTATTCTAACAGGTACGACAGGTATAACACTGTACAAGCTATGAGCATGTAACAGACGAATTTAAAGAAAATAATGTTCAACACTAGGTTAAGAGGCTTCAATCAGGTACCTGTATGGTGAAGACGTCGCCTTTTCTTTGTACTCTTAATGCCGGTTTAGGTTCCAAGGGCTCATCAGGTTCCGAGTCTCCGCCACCCATATCAGCTCCGGTTGCTCGACCCTTCTTTTTTTTCTTCTTGCTTTTGTCTTTATCCTGACCTTGCCGTGCGCATTTGAATGTCATCAATTTTGCAACACTTTTTCCGATAATTCCTGGTGCCCAACCTCGTCGTGGCTATCACAGAAATCATAAATTATATAACGAAACTAAATATGTAACATGCAAAGATATTAAAACAAACTCCTTACTTTCATGCCAGGAACATCTGTTGCGTTCCATAACCAACCCATTTCGGCAGGCACAGGATATCCGGGTTTTGAAAATGGGTTGCATACCTTATGTCCAATTGTGACACCTGATGAGTAATTCTCATAAATGACGTTAACATTTCTAGATTTCAAGATATGTCAGGGAATAAGGACTTACCAGGATGAATATCTCCAAAGCTGTAATTGTACTTCGATGCTTTTTTCTTCTCTTTTCTAAAGCCCTCTTCATCGTCACCCATTTTATTAGTTTTATTTTAGTAGTGTATTCCCTCTGTCAATTAATCAGTAATTATCTTTTAATATATGGAGTCTTAGCTGTGAAATAAATAAAATGCCATGAATATGGCTATTTATTCGGAATTAGGGGTCCAGTCTGAAAAGGCTTAGGAAATGTAATTAAAAAATGTATTTAGTCATATTAGTGTATTTAGATATTACAATACACTTGGGTTACAAAATAAAATATCAATGACTGAATTATTTTTGCAAGTTTGTAATATTTATTTGCATTTATCTTCATTATTCTCTTGTATCGCTAACTTGTGAGAACCACAACAAGATTTGCCAGCGAGAGCTAGCAGCCGTTGCTCCTTATCACAACACCGTCTTTCAGTGTCCACATTAAACTTATTTATGCATCGGAAATCATGATCCTTTTCATTCTTCATATATTCAGCTATTGCTTTCTTTATCCTTTCGTACTCTTTTGAACAACAGATTTTACCAGCATCGCTGTAACTGGGTGGTTGTGGAGCTATTGCTGCTGTCTTGTACATTCTTGCAAAACCATCAGGAACAGAGCAAGGTCTACCGATGACAGGACAGGGGCCGAGTTGAATGGGAGGTAGCCCATAAGGCAAAGGTTCTGCTTCATCTTCATCTGGATCTTGTCTCTTATTTTCTTCTTCTTCATGCCTCATTATGGGGCAAGTGTTTCGATGTTTATATTGTGGGCAATAAGGTTTGTGTGCTTTACGAGATGCTACATTAGTAGTCTTCTGAATACACTCACAGTCAAATGTTTTACACGGTGGTGAAGGTTTGGGAGGATTGCATTTACAATCCTTGTCTTGAGCAATATCTACACAGTTAAAAACAGACATTTTTCTTCTGGACGAATCTTTTAGTTCAACGTTATAAACAAGAGTATTATTATTCAAGCTTCTCGTGGATGCTTTATTATCAGGCTGTATAATATCCGTTGCACTCATTGTATTTTTGGTTTCACTTTTATTTAGTTTATTTGTGTTTTGACGACATTTACATATACTTTGGGTATTATTAGGAGCACTGGAGCCAGCTAATAAGAAATCATATTCGGTTGCAAGATTTTGAACTGTATAGCTAGAACCATATACTGATTCCTTAAATCCTGGAACTTGTGTAACGCTAAACACAAAGGCAGCTTGTAATTTATTTTGTCTATCCTCACATGTTTCTCCAGCGGGTGTAACTCCACCGCAACCTGCACACTCAGCTTTATTTTCTTCGCCCTGTTTATTGGGGCACTCATCTCTATGCCACTTGTCATTTTTGCATCCACAACTTCCACAAATTTTCCGAGTCCCTTCGTCTTTTGTACCTTCCACTTTACCTTCTGCTTTTTCTTTATAAGCTTCTAAGTTTCTAATATATGTTCTTACTTTATGGGCTAACGGACAATTAGCATTTCCACAAGGACCGGTTATATCGCCCATACGTATTTTATTAATAGGATATGCTTTCTTTTGTGTTTCTTGGGACTCCTTCGATTCGTGTTTACATCTATAATCTCCATCTTTTGGACCCATACCACAACTTTGTAGTTCAGTACAAATTTCAATCTTCTGTTGTGCATTGTTTTGAACATCTGGATCTTCAAGTGTTGTAGTTTCATATAAACTACCAACCATACAAAAGTTTTTATCATCCCCTTCAACTCGTTTACATTGAAACATACTCGGTGCTTTATTAGTTCTAAAAACAAAGGCATCTGGGTCAGTCATAAGTTGCTGAAATTCTGTTATTATACTTTCTCCCAATGCACTAAGTCTAAGAATGAAAGAGATTTCGCCGACCCTTTTACAATAACATTCACCAAACAAAGGTGTATTCTGTTTAATAGTAAGTGGTTCGTGTATCTTATTAGCAACCGCTGTCTCCTTAAGCATATGGAAAAATTCACTTTCCCAATACATAGTGCCAACACCGACGAATATTTCCACTTCGTTCTCATCGTCATTCCATATCTCAATCTCTAAAGGAAACTTGCTTAAAATCATGAGTACAGTATCAGGATAAGATGGAAACAGATATGATTTGCCTACTCTAATCGTTCTTGACCATTTTCTTTTACCATTTTCATCACATTCCATAACATCATCTTTTTTGTCATCATTAAGGGCTAATTGTCCTTCTTTAATAATAAATTCAACTTTGGGTCCAAATCTTATTTTGATAATAAGATTTTTATTGGCACCACTGTGTTCATCTTCTAAGGTGGCGTATATTGTCACTCTGTCTATGAATATCTCGATGAGGTACATTTGCTCCATTATCTGCCGAGTTCAATAAGTATAGTTGAGATTCAGGAAAAATAATCACACATCTTGATCACACTTTGTAAAACACGTACAACGGTTAAAATTTTAAAAGATATGAAATAAACATATTCGTAATGACGTGAGTCCTAGCAAGTAATATATATCTAATAATACTTACGGATTGTGAGGTCCCCTGTCCTATTTAAACATTACTATGGACACTGAAAATTTTATTTTGTAACCCGAAAGCTACCAATTGCCCAGTTTTTATACAACTGTCATTGTATTTATTTCAATAACATTTTGAAATGAGAATGTCATTAGGTGTAGGCCATGGTTTTTTTTTTATTTATGCAAAGAGTTTCTTACTAAACTAAGCGTACGATTTAACAGCGGCTACTAATGGAGTTATCCCGGTTTAAGCGGGTAACAGAAGTACTTGTCTATAAATAAAAATTGTATTGGAAAAAATCAGAAACATAATTTAGATATATGTACCAAGGGTTGTAGTGTTTTAACCGTAACCATTTTTAATTAGTTTCAGATAACGTTGAACATAATCCAATTATGGAATTCAGTAAACAAATAATGGAGAAAAACGAGGGTTGTCTTGAAAGATTTGCATGTGTATCAGGTCAGCAGAAACATGACATGCAATATTTAAGGACGATGAAACGAATTATGAGGTAGGTAAGATATATTAATATGGTCATAGATCAGACAATGATAAGTACATTCATTCATATATCGAGTGTTTCATATTTTAATGTTGCCTTCAAGATTTCTTAATAATTTAATGGCTTGTAATGTAAAATAATGAAGTTGCTTTTATCATATTTTGACCTATGGCCACAGAATTTTATAGATAGGCTCCCGGTAGATCACCTATGATGTGACCGATAAAATCAAGAACGTGCTAAACTATCCTGTGCATAAGAAAGTCAGCGGCAGTCTGTGATGATTGGCGCAGCGTTGTCAAGAGATTAGTAACTCTAACGTGACAACCACGACTGTCAAGAGCGCATTGTCAAGAAGAATTTATAAGATAAATAAAAGTATTAATGATTTATAAAATAGATATCTTCATTCCTAAATATAAATAGCCGGCTCGAACAGAGTATATGATCGCTATCAGCAAGATTTTATAATTATTATCTATCTAATTTAGGTTCTCATGAATGATTATTATTTTCTATTGGTTAATAATAACATTATGATAATCCTTAGACCGAATCCATATCGGTCATGACTCTTATTGATACATTCTGATAAAATTCAGTTTTCGAAACTGAATTACTGAAACTTTACCGCTGTGCTATTTAGGAACTCTGTCGTCTGCCATATGCAGATACAAACCGACTCAAATTATGTTTGAGTTTTATTAATTTTAACTAAATAGAAGTAACGATATTGTTTGCTAATATGGGCTGACACAAGGGTGAGAATGTTTATTTAGAATCTAATAATGGGTCAATTAAATATTAGACAAACTTTTCTAAGGAGTGCGGTTTTACAACTCAGAAAATCATAGACAATGAATACATAGTCTATGACAGAACTGAATACAGTTACCGCAATAAAGTGCCCTGTAAACGATCAAATTGTTTGTCAAATTTTACGTGTTTGTCAAATTATTTGATAGTGTACTGCTGTGTTTGATGCGTTTGTCAAACAATCTACGTGTTTGTCGTGTTTGATGAAAATCTGGATTGATGTCGAGTTTGAAACAAGATCTCACTCGTTGTATTGACATCATGGAGGACGCTACGCTCAGTGACAATATGAGTGTCAATATTACTAACATAGAATTTATGTTGCATTTCATATCTGTTTATCGTGATTTTTTTTTTTGAAGTTATACTTCTTTAGGCGCGTTATGAAAAATTTATGAGAGTGAAATTTTACGATGCGCGCGCACCGTGACACAAAATTCAGTATGGGCGCCGAGCGTGCGCGAGATGGGAATAAGACAATCTACTTTTAAACAAATAAAGCAGTTTTAATTATTTTTTCAAAGAAATTTAGCAATGCTTTTTCACAAAGACTTATTTATACTTAGTTAAAAGGTTATGAAACATACCTAGTTATTAAATTGAATTAATAATATAATATAATAATAATAATTATTAATATTAATTAATAATTGAATAATATACTAAATATTAAATATTGTAAAATTATTAACGCTAATATTGATTATTAATTATTTAATATTTAAAAAAAATAAAGAAAGCCAAAGAAGTATAACTTCTTACGCGCGTACATAAGTACACGCACCATTTTTTTTTTAGTAAACCTTTGTTATTTTGTATATCTTTTAGCAAGAAACAAAAGGCTTTTTATTTTATTTTATTTATTGCTTCACAAGTTTCAATGATAATGTTGCTCAATGTTCGAGGTGCAACGCAGGCTTGAAATTTTAAGTCTTCGAAATCATCGCCGCTAGCCAGGTACCTCAAAGTTATTGATAACCTTTGAGAAGCTGGTATAGATTTCCGCATAAATGTGTCCTTTTTTTCAATACGAGGATGGTGTAAAGTCAGTAAATCTTGAAAAGTTTTATGGTCTATGCGCAGGAAGTTTGCGTAGTCTTTAGGTTCAGTGCGCTATATTTCCCGTAGCATATTCTCGTATTTATCTCTTAATTTCAACCATTCTCGACTCCATCGTCTTATTTTTTGTCTTGATACACAGTGCTAGAATCAAAGCCAAAAATGCGTCATCTGAATTACTCATTGTAATAATAATTGTAAGTGCTCGGCACGGCGACGTCACGTCACGAAAGGAGAAACCCGAATCTACTAGAAAGTTAACAAATTTGTTTGATATTTGGTTTGATCGTTTAAGCTATTGTTTGATGAAAACGTGAAGTTTGGCAAACAAATTTGACAAACAATTTGATCGTTTACAGGGCACTTAAGATGCGTATATGGTCCGTAGTGCATTATTAAAAAAATCATAGACTGTAGAAATTATGCGTCTGCTAGCTAAAGTAATGCAAACTCCATGGTGATAAGAAAACGTTACTTTTTTAGGCACAAAAGAAGTTTACATTTAAATAGTATTTCTAAAATATTATTAATTAACTCAAACTTTTTAACCCAATGACATTCCTTTTATTTAGAATTTTAGAGTTATTTAAGTAGGAAACAATTGTAATTGAAACACAACTATAATTTTCTCATAACAAAAAATATACTTACTTTCAGGAACGAACTCCTTTCCTCAATATTAAACACCACAGCCTTAGAAGAGGCTTCTAACAGAGGATTACGAGGGTACGACTGTCTTGGATACGAGCCTTGTGCTTTAATGAAAGAAGACTTTATTACTATCATGGATAACCTCGCTGCATATCAAAAGCCGAATAAAACTTAATCCCCAATTTTATATCTACCAAATACAAAGTTATTAATTAGTTAAAGTTTAAAAATAATGACATTCAGTTCCTATTACCAGATTTGGCCCCCAGCGACATTTTCCTGTTCCTAGACCTCATGAGAATGCTCGCTGGACACAAATTTAGCGCCGATGAAGAGTTAATCGCCGAAACTAAAGCCTATTTTGAGCCTAAAGACTATACAATTGGTATCGAAAATTTTGATAACCGCTATCGTATATGGCGACTCCACTGAATAATCAAATCAAATTCTATAAAAAAAAATACTTTTTCCTTGTTAGTCCATGAACTTTTCTGCCCACAATTACTTTTCATCTCTTTACTTATTTTAAATTTGTTAATTAATCTTAGACACATAGGATTACTTTCACGTTCTGTTGGCCTTAAATACTTATTTTATATTCTTTTTATATTTCTGATCATGTTTCATATGTATAAGCTAGCTAATCTTTTTGAAATGCATCATCATAGGAAAAATATCAAAGTATTTTTTAATGAACCCTCAATACGATTTTAAGTACATTTGTACAACAAATTACCGTAAGAATTGATCTTAAATCTAATAATTATAATAAAACTATATACGAACAATTAACAAGGTCTTATTTGCGATATTTGTTTTAAATAAGTGTTGTTTGATGATTTGCTGTTTTAAAAGAGTACCGAGAGTTTTTTACGCCGGCTTTTTCTCTCGGCCTACACCCTCTGTCAAATTTAATGACGTGGAATAAGTGATACATGTATCTTATGTTCCAAAATAAACATATATTTTTTTTTTATATATATATATTTATTTGTCATATATCTGAAAACTTATAGAAAACAAGAGAAGCTAAGCTATACACCAATGCCTGATAATAATATGAGACGGTTTTCTTCATTTGTCTTAAAATTATAAATAGGTAAATAAAACACAGTTTTTTTTAAATATTTTGTATAAATAAAAACAAGAATTGTATTCTTTCTTTTAATTGTTATTTTTATTTACAATAATCTAAACAAATGTTCTTGATTTTTTATTTTTTACTAAGATTCATTCCGTTTTCCTAGTATGAGACCGGCGATTGATTTATAGCCAAGTTTTTTGGCGCAATCGAGAGGTGTGAATCCCAGAACATCGTTTGCGTCGACCTCTGCGCCATTGTTCAAAAGATACTGCACTATATCTGGGTTATTGCATATCACTGCCTATAAAATAATCAATATATTAATTATCTGAGTTTACATTTTATTTTTTAATTTAAAACAAACAAATTATTCAAAAAATCTAAATTTCAATTTAAAATTATTTTGCAATTGTTATGGAAACTCCAAGAATAAACCGCCTGTACGGCTTAGTAGTTAACACTCATGACAAGGGTTGCCACCTTTTTTTGCAATTAAAGTACATTTTATTATAATACTCAAGAAAAACGTACATCAAAGCAAAGTACAATTAATTTTTCTTTGTTATTATGTTAAAAAAAATATTTTTATAGCTTTTTACAGTTTGTATTAAATTAGTATCTCGACTAAACAGCATCTTTACAACCTATATTTAAACATCGATTCAGCGCCAAACGATAAATTTCATTAAACGAAAAAATATTTACGACTAAAGAAATCATATCATGCGAAATAAAGTGTTTTCGTGTACTTTATTGTTCTCATAAAGTTTAGAGAACAATTACCCTAAAAAACGTACAATACTCTATTATAAAGTACTGGTGGCAAACCTACTCATGTCGTACAGGCTGGTACTGAAACTTTAGGTTCGACTCCTGGCGAAATAACTTATCCTTTTGTAAACTCACGAAGTATGAAAACCGATGTAAAAAATACAATCTTTTTTTAATAATTTAACAAGTTCACCTTATGTAAGGCTGTCTGTCCCATTTCATCTTTAATATTGAAATCAGCGCCACCTATCTTCAATGACTCGAATTTAGCAACTACCCCAGTTTTCGCAGCAACGCAGAGTAGTTCAGATAACAACTTAACATCCACACTTGTTAATTGAGCACCGCATTGCATTAACAATTTTATTATGGCATGATTGTCATATGATATTGCCGTGAGAAGAGGAGATTCGCCACACCTATAATATTGGCAACACTAATAATATACTGTTAAGATTGTCAAATGGGGGCCTCATAGCCTAGCGGTCTTATTAAGTGGCAGCTAGGTGAGGGGTACCGGGTTCGATTCCCGGTTCGAGGACAAGTTTTAATTTCATTTAAATTTGTTCTCGGCCTTTGGGAGGATTGTGCGGTACCGGGCGAGTGCTTAAACCGTACATGAAGGACACAGTGGAATTTCTAAAGACAAGCACGAATTATAAAAAAAAATCCTATACTTGACGCTGGCTAATGCACAAATCGTGCCAGAGCCATAAAAAAAAATTGTCAAATACAGAACACTTCTATCAGAACATTGTTGTTCTTTATCCATTCCCAAGGTTCAAAATCGTCAGAATCCACCAAATTCCGCCTAACAGTTCAGGCACTACTCATTCGCATTTCGAATATACAACAGAATAAACACTACTAATTCAAAGCTTCATATAGGTTAGTAGGCTGATCAATTTTAAAAATTATCTAGTAAAGCACCTATCGGGTACCAAATCCGCATTGTTTAGCGAATAAGTATTTTTAAATAGGTTATTACTAGTAAAAATTGAACTTTTTTGTTGGAACTTGAAATTATATTTATTATGACACTCACATTTCCGGAAGGGTCGCAAGTGCGTTGCAGGCTTTTTAAAAAATGTTACGCTCCTTTCCTGAAGGACCCTAAATAGAATTGATTAGGAAATACTTCAGTAGGCAGCTGGTTCTTTAACTTTGTGAAAAACCCTGACTTATATTACAATTTGTTGCGCAAAGATGCCTTTAAGATGTGATACTACAGATAACCAACTTCAAAAAATTCATCCGCGTAACATTCGTCACCTTGTGTAAATATGTCAGAAATGACTAAAATTAATATATATATATGACAGTTTTGAAAAATAATACCTTGTCTTAAGATGAACATTAGCGCCATTCTTAAGTAAATATTCTATAATGTGAATGTTCCCTTTAGTAATAGCCTCATGAAGTACGGTTCTTCCTTCCGTATTTTGAGCGTTTACATCGGCTCCCATGTCTAAAAAATTGGATTTATTTGACTATATTACTATTAACTGGCATGCATTTTAATTTTAGTACCAAATAAAACAATGAACCAGTCACAGATATATATTTGCTCTTATCAGGCTTTAGTGTGCGTCTCTCACACCTGAGGTCGTAGATTCGAACCCCAACTGTGCACAATGGACTTTTTAATGTCAATACTTTCTCGTACGGTGAAGGAAAACATCGTGAGGAAACCGATATAAACCCCAAATTTGTCAGGCGCAGCAAAAAATGCAAACTTAATGACAAAAATACAGAAATCTGAGCCCCCTAATAAGGTTCTAGATGGTTGTTTTACCGGCCTTTATATTCATAATTACCCAACATTTTGCTGACCGCCCTTGTATCATCATGTTCTATCGCATAGAGGAGCAATGCACTAAACACCTTTTCAGTCACCTCCATAAGCATTTTTGGTGACTGGATATTTAGACTCGATGCCAGCGCATCTATTAATACGTTATCCTAAAATATAACTATCATTATAATACAAATGAATAATAAAAGTTATTTAAATATTATTTACGTAACTCGACAGTAAGAACTTTAATATAATTTTAAGAAATAAATTAAGTAATTTTCACAGATTCCACTTACATCAATAGTGATTGACGAGGTGTTCGTTAACTCTCCTCTTATGTTAGTCATCATCATCTGAAATATATAAATGTTATGCTTGCGATTTTCACGGTATGTATGTAATAAGTTTTTAAATATACATTTATTCGAATTGCGTTATTTATTCCATAAAATAGTAGTACAACCATAATATTAAATTATTTCATTTGTTTTTCTCAGACGATCACGCCTGGTGAATGTTATGGCATTATCATTGGTTGGTTCTTGCTTACCCCTTCAGGAAAAAGCCGTGAGTGTATAAATGGAGAAAGCATTATTTTTACTGTACAAGGATACGAACTAGACAAATCATACAATACTTGTTAAATGCCCTCGCTAAAAATTCATGCACATAAAATATAAAATGTATTTCTCTTAATCTATTATATAGTTAATAAATGCACAATATTGCACATAGGAAAGAAAAATCCGCACAATACTTATCGTCTAGGTCAACAGCAGTTAATGGCAGCATTCACGCAAAAAGACTTGGGTGTTACTATCAGCAGTGGCGTAGCTACCTAGGGGCTAGGCAGGGCAGTGCCCCGGGGCCCTCAAGCTCAGGGGGCCCTCGAATCCTCACCAGAAATCTCGATCATTCTGAACTTTTGGAAATTTCTCCCATTTTAAAAATAAATATGACAGGTTGCAACCCCATTTTAATCGAGACATTAATTTGAGAGAAATTCTAAAGTAATAAGTTATAGGGAATTCCCCTAAATTCTTTCTGTAGGTTGGCAGTGTTGTCAATTTGACGGATAGTTTATATAATAAACCCTTGAATCTTCTGTATTTCAATTCGTCAAACCTACACCAAGTATTAATTGTAATTTATGTTGTTACTGTTTAATAATTTTATTACCTGCCCTGGACAAAAAAGAGCTTAAGTAGCTTAGCATTTTTATATTTCATATTTTTATTTGATAAAACCTAATCAGTTTACATAGCAGTGGGGCCCCATTTTTTAATTTGCCCCAGGGCCCTTGGTTACCTAGCTACGCCACTGACTATCAGTTATGATTTGAAATGGGAATGTCACATCATGAATATTAATTAGGCTAATTCCATGCTCTATTAAGTGAGAAAATCATTCAAATGCCTTTCACCAAGAACACTCTTAAATATATATAATTGTTACATTAAACCACTTTTAGAGTATGCCTACAGCATTTAGGATCCTTATTTCATAAAGGATATTAGAAATGCCACGAAAATGATCATGTCACTCAGGAAGAAATCTTTTAATGAGCGACTGAAGGCACTTGAACTTACTGATTTAGGAAGTAGGAGATTAAGAGGAAATCTCATTGGAACCTTTAAAATCCTCAGTGGCCACTATAATGTTCCAGGAATTGAGAAGCTCTTTATTTTAAGTGAAATTACACATTTGAGGGGTAGTTCTTTAAAACTTAAGACCACTCAACATAACACAAATTCCCTAAAGAACTTTCTCTCAAACCGAGTAGTGGCCGACTGGTGGCTTCCGGAAAGTGTAATCAGTGCACCATCTCTGAACTCCTTTAAAAACAGATTAGATAGCTTCTCCAAATCTCAAAATACACGCGCATCAGCTTATTAAGCTGCTAGTGTATTTATATTCATAATAATATGAATCTATATATATAAAAATGAAACCCGTTTTCCGTTGTCACGACATAACATGAAAACGGCTTGACCGATTTGTCTGATTTTTTTTTGTTGTGTTTGTAATTGTCAGGTTCTTATAAAAGAAAAACAGAAAAAAATGCTCGGAAAATTAGAAAATTTAGGAATACTTAACCACCATACAATTCGAACTTTTTGATGTAACCTTATGGCGTTTGACATAACATTGACAGAATGCGTGCTGCAAATATCGTCAAAGAGGATGTAAGTAAAATGAAAATCGTTTAAAATAAATGCTTCGATCAGAGTTATTATATTGATAATATAATAGATGCGAGCCAGAAAAACAAACAAAGAATGTTGTATAACATAAAGCATTAGAATTATAAACACTTTGTTTCTGAAATATTTTTTAATTAATTATACCAATTTGAAATCAATATTCATAGTTAAGACAGGACAACGTCTGTCGGGTCCGCTAGTTATATATATAATTTTTCAATTCCAACGAGTTGTTCGCCTGACATTAGCTATTAACTAAACAAACTCTTCAGCTTTGTATATTTTTAGCTATACAATATTCTGGGGAACGTTTAAAAGAACTTTGTTTGCCGTATTCTGCCAAGTGTGAGGTACGATATTAATCACTTACGGCAAGCTTCTGGTGCTTTAATAATGTATTTCTTGCGCGTAAATTACAATACGGTGAAATCCAAGTGAAAAGGGAGTGAACAACATTGTAAAGGTGATATCAGACGGTTCATTTTTTATTCATTTCACCTTTCATTCGGTACATTTCAAAAACAATGAAGCATTCACTCGAGTGAACAATCATTCGAGTGAACCGTCTGATATCACCTTAACCCGTCACGGGACGCCTGGCAATGTGAACCATCCCATTTATTTTGTACAAGTTAAATGCACAAAAGATCAGATTAAGCCAGGATCTAAATATACCGTAAAGTAAAAATATATTATTTCGATTTTTTTCAGAAAACGATGATGATTTAATAAACATTAATTTGTATTAAATACAATTTTTTTGTTCAAACTGCGACAATTGAATTATTTTAATCTTCTATGTAGGTTCTAGGTGACCTGGCAAATGTATAATTTATTTGCAATGTATATTATTTCTAGGACACATTTTTTTAATTCAATAAAAACAACTATCAATAATAAAAATAAGAGTTGATTGTAGAGGGGTGAAAATTAAGGGTTGTATGTATTTTTGTATGTTGTCTCATAAAAAAATAAATTCAAAAAAAATTGTCTAAAAAATAAAACATTTTTTTTTTGGGTGGACACCCCTTATCAAGTTTGAAATATAGATAGTAGCCGATTCTCAGACTTACTGAATATGCATACAAAAATTCATAATAATCGGTCGAGCCGTTTCAGAGGAGTATGCGAACGAACATTGTGACACGAGAATTTTATATATAAGAGATATAGTTATTCGGTGTTGGCTCTGATGGTATTATATTAGTCCCACCATCCCACGCTAACAATTTGTTTTGGCAACGGCAATAGATGTGTTCCTTCAACAACCTACCTCAACTTTTTCCTGATAACTGAGTTCACTCTTGGACAGAACGTAAGACAGCTTTGTCAATGCGGCTTCTGGTGTCATGTCAAAACCTGATACCACGCCACACTCTGATAGCAACTGCAAAAATAATTTTATTCTTTTGTTTAATACAAACGATAGAGATGATAGGGGATGCTTTCCTTTGACCTAATCATTGAGTTCAAAAGCAGAAGAATTTTGTATTGATTTCAATGTCACCACAAAAAACAACACAAAAGTTTCGCAGAACTATCTCTAAAACTTTTTAATGAGTTATATATTTCTCGCTTTGTTAAATCATATATTTGTAGTTAGTAAAATTACCATTTCATAAAATCAAACACACAACATGCAATACTCGTCAAGCGAGTTTGCTTATCTTGCCGAAGACGCGTACAAATTATTTGAAGAAGTCTATTAAGTAGGTATGGAGGTGTGCAATTATTTAATCAATTACCGTCTATAATTCGTAATACTCGTATTAGCGCGTTTAACCAATACAAAAGGGCTTTAAATTTACACATCAGAATGAACCTAGTAGACAAAAATTGGGACGGCTCGTGGCGACGTGTACGATATTAAATTTCTCATGTAAATTTTTATTTCCATTTTAAAAAAATAATGTATAAAATACAATGAGAACTTTAAACATTAGTAAAAGTTTAGGCCTGTTAAAGGAAATTAGTATTTATTGTTATTGTGTTGGTTTATCTGGAATACAAGATTTTATTGTAACGCCCGTTGGTAAACCTTTTTTACATACATAAATAATGAAGAAATTGTTTCTGGTATGTAAGGAGCTGAGTTATGCAACCAAATATTTTGGTACCAGCAGCGCATTTTCAAAACGTATCACATTTAACGGGATACCTGCTGAGAGTACTCACCCGGCCAGTCTCATATACAGGTGAAACTACAGCCCCACGAGTACATTGTGTTATATTAACAACAATAATTCCGCGTTTCACAGCTGCTGCAATTTCTTTGACGACATCATCACGTTTCGAGGGAATGTTACCGGACCCGTAACTTTCTAGTACTACACCTGCAATTAGTAGAATCAACGTCGAAATGTAATAGAGATAAAATACCAAGAAATGTATATTATTCTGCACCCGTTTTTTTTAAAATTTCTTTACTAATATTAAGAAAGTATCATACCTTAAAATCTTAAGGGTTCTCATTTAAAATATGGTAAAAAATGGAATTAAGAATGTAAGCTTGACTTAACCTTTTAAAGTAACAGCCACATTATACAAAAACAGCTCTATCGCACTTACATTGTATTAATCGTTAAAAAACATTCACGCAAACGTTGAACATTCAATTTTCCTTATAGCCTAAAATAGCAAGCAAGCACCTGATTAGCTTCAGGTTCTTTTGAAACTGGAATGATTATAATTTCCTTTTGAATTCCCATGCTTACCATACATCAATGTTACTGATATACAATTTCTTATCTACCCTACTTAATAGTGGAGTAAAAAAAACTACTTGTTGCACACCGGGACTCCGGGAGTGCCGGCAGAAGTGAAAACTTGAATAATTTACGTTGTGCATTTTTTATATTCTGGAATGGTTAGGGA
Organism: Pieris melete; assembly: GCA_963693345.1. Classification (NCBI taxonomy): domain Eukaryota; kingdom Metazoa; phylum Arthropoda; class Insecta; order Lepidoptera; family Pieridae; genus Pieris; species Pieris melete. The sequence goes on from CAVNZK010000003.1 coordinate 2,302,403, forward strand.
ATAATTTTGCACGAATTGCTTTAATTATAAGTATAAAAGTACTATCGCTTAGATAGTACTTTTATACTTATAATAATTATAATTATAATTAAGTAGAATACAATATTCATTTATTGCGCTATCGTACACAAACATGACAATTTACATTAAATACGGCGCGCCAGCTGTCTACTCTCCATCCGTCGTCAGTCTGACCAAATCTTTAATAATAAAGATTTAGACGTTTCGCAAAGTTAAACCTTGATGTATTGACTTAAGGTCCAATTCCACATGCATCAATGTATCTGAGGGAAGAGTTCGAACGAAGGTTCATAATCTTTTAAAAACACCCGTCTTACGAATTTGTCCTGACGCGAGTTTAACAGTTTGTACCCATTCCAAAAAAAGTGTACAACGCCGCTAAAGAAGTTTTCACTTCAAAAACTGTATACAACTTACCTTCAATGGGTGGCTGACAAAAGGCTTTTACCACTGCGGAACTGATGCTTGGAAATATTCGCAAAAGGCCAACATTTTTTGACATCTTCGCGTGTAAATTACATTTTTCAATTGTGTTAGGTTTGAATATCGCCTTTTTATTCACTTCGAAGTCTATTCCTACTTCCACGAGTGGAACACAGTTTGGTGAGTCAAACGCGTATAAATTGTTTACCGATACTTTGCGCGTCCTAGAAACATAAAATCGTACGAGCCTGAATATACAGAATGGTCAAAAAGTCGTGGATCAAACGCAACTAGGGGTTAGATGGGGTCATCAGCTGCGAAAAGTTGTTTTATGGAAGGTCCCTAAGCTGAACCCCTGCAGAGTTATAATTTATTTTGTATTTATAAGAAAATTGCCTTTTTTTACTAATTCTTATTGAAATTGATGACCTCATCTATCCCCTATTTGCGTTTCATCCACGACTTTTTGGCCACCTGTATAAATTATTTATTAATTAAGGATATCATACCCGCTCTTGAAGTGAAAATGTAAAAAAATACATGTACTAATTAGCAGGATATTATTTGCGTCATTAAAAATGAGAATAAATATTTCTTGACACTTTTTATTTACATAAACCAACAAACATGTTAACGATCGTTAGTTTTTATCAACGTTGCCATATAAGGGTGGAAATGTCAGAATGATAATGATATAGATCTAATTAAACCACACTTTCAAATTAAAATTAACCACTACTAAACTGACAGCATAATTTTATAAAAAAGGTTCAACACGCAATTTGGTTACTTCGTTAACTTAATTATGAATCGACGACGCATAAACTCTACAAGTGGAACATGAAAGTAAAATCAATCAACATAATATTTCAAAAGGCATACACTTTTTGATATCTAAATAACAAAATTTAACTTTAAAATACTTACCATAAGCGTGACTACCTAACACGTTTTTTTTATTTCTACCACATCTTGCTGCAGTTAGTTTAGTTTATAGAATGTGAATATATTTAAAAAAAAACGCTTCGTTTTCTATCATGAACGCGATGGTAATTTTAATAAAATTTACATTTGGAGATATTGTGTGACGTTATAGTTAATTTAAAACGAAAATTAGACAAAAAAGAAAAATCTATATTGATAAACAAGCTATAAGATATTACAATTAGAATGTAACATTGGAACTAGGCCTCAATAAAGTGGAAGATTCCCAAATATAATTCCAAGGTTCTTTGAATTTTTTCCAACACTTTGATTGTAGAAACCAATTTAATTGTTGGAACATTTGATTAATAATTTCATTAGGTTTTGTAATAGACGGTTTGGAATATTCCTATTTCCCGTACATTAAGGCCAAGGAATTATGCATATATACCACCTTTATTTTTTATACGATTTATTACTACTTTGTTAAAATAATCTTTTAAACTCCATAACCTACCATATAATATTTTCATGTTTATAGATATAATTTTTACATATTATGTTAAATTCATTACCTATTCAGGAAGTTTCAGTTTCAGAACGTTGTTTTTGTGAATTGGATGATCTTTAGAAAAAAATAGCTTCAGTCCTTCAGGACAAGAAAACTATCGACATAAATTTATATTAATGGACGAGTTATGTGTCTGTACACGCAGAACTGTTTTCTCCCTTCCGTGAATTTCACGCTATTATGAAACTATGTAATTGAACTTAGAATTAAGTGATTAGTCAGTTTACAATTTACAAAGCATACTCTATATAACGACACTCAAGGTACCTATTAGGACGTTACAAAGAGTTGCCTTTAAATGGAAAAAACAAGTTTATTTCAGACTAGTGTTAGTAATTACATAAAAACAATTCCTATTTAGACGCTATTGCGTTGTCTGTTATTTTTGTACTGTACCAGTAGTAAGGTTGTATTTTTTTACTTATTTAATTCATATCTTGCGATATTAAGGTAACTTCGTGATAAAGCATATGCAAGTATGCCCAATTTGTAAAAGAAATAATGGATTTCTTAGAAAGTTCGGTACGTATGACGAGTACCGACAGTCGAGTTTATTTCTCGCTAGGACAATAAAGTGACAAAACAACGTACAGTACGTAGTCAAGTAGTGGGTCCGCGAAAAAGGGTTTTTAAAAACTTAAAGTTAAAATGAGTACAACCGGGCCGATTTGAGGTCCGTTTAATACTAAATATTACAAGTATTCTATTATATTTATATCCTATTCTTAAAGGCCTACGTGACCGTTGTGCTGACACATTGTTCTCACGCTCTACAAGGAAACGTCACTTAGTAAGAACTAAGAGTGGTTCGTAAATCATGTAACAGCACTTCGGCTATTGAAATATAAAGGATCTTTGTACTACTATGTTGCAATGGTTTTGTTTATATAAAATATAATTATGGTGGTGACACACGGGGTTATATAACTCCTCCCTCCTGAAGAGCGAAATTATCAGGGGATTACACATGCAAATTCTGATTATTTCGCCACTGCAACATATTAATAATCTTATTTTTTATAAAAAATACAACAATTAGCAAAATACAATAAAAGAGTGCCTAAACTAATGCTTTTCACTTTCACTGAATTGCCCATTTCACTATCACTATCTCTGTTAAGTTGTTACAGCATGTAAGACATGTGTTGCAGGTCACTAAGGTCCATTCCTTGTATGTTTACTGGATTCTAATTTTCCTTAGAGTTCACTGGTGGCTGTAACTCCAGCAGTTTAATGGATGGGATACGTTCTGATGTCAGATTTTCTTTTCTATAATTACTGTATTCTGGTAACAGTTGGATGGGTTTTCCTTGAAGGTCATCAACTCCTCAATGGATGTCGTTTCAGGATACGGTGCCCGTGTTTTCTTGTGTGCAGAGATAATTTTCCTAAGAGACTTGTTTGCAAGGCTGTATAAGCGGTAAGTATGTTACACCTTTCACCAGGATATAGGGATATTTAGGAATGATTATTAAGGTTAGGTTTATAGGGTCATGAAAGATAGGTAAGGGATACATTTTATTATAACTATAAGTTTAATTGGTTATTAAAACTACCTCTAATACAAAAGTTATTTTCCTGTCTATCATGTATGATTTAACATTAATCGTATCTTCTAATTTAACTAAATTATCCCAAGTGGGTGGATACATAAAATTTTCTGACTATGATATATAAATTAAAATCTGTAATAAATGTGTAAAACATTGGTTTTGGTGAAAGCCAAAGCAATTTCTAATTCGCCTATTTTTTATATAAAGCGTTCTAAAATTACTTACAAAAAGATTATATAAACTTAAAACATATGTAGAGTATACGGTATTATTTTCTTTAGTACTTATGTCTTTTAACATTTTTTTCTACACGTTTTAGTCTTTCGTCCATAATTTTTGAGTTATTGTGTAATATTTCTGATGAGTTAATGAGTCCATCTAACATTTTGGAAACAACTATTAAACGCTTGTTTGTGGAACTTTTGTTGATTACCTAATTGATTTATTAACTGTTCATATCGTTGAGCATCTTCCTGATCTAAGTTTCCAGTTATAATTTTAATAGAGCCTAAAGGGTTCAATATTCCTCTTCGTACTAGGTGTGAAGGGATTATTTGCCTAATCTTTTCAGTCGTTATTCTTTGCAAATACTCTACTTGTTCCCTAATTCCTAAAAATTCTTTAAAGTAAGGCTTATCATCACTTACTATCTTACTAAAATTATTATATTTCCTATTGATTTATTATAATTCCATCAGTAGGCCATTTAAATCTAATACCTTAAAAATAAGCCAGTTATCCTGTTGGATGAAGGCTGTTCCCTGTCTTACGGATCCCTGAATTGTTTTCAACCTTTTGAAGTTGAAGGCCCAAACTGGGGCTCGTGAGTGTCATCATGATCACTAAGCACCACCTTTGAAGGTCGTTTTATGTTTTTAATTGGTACCTTTTTGTGTTTACCTCTAATTGTAATAGGGATGGTGTTTCTTTCAGGTTTTCCTGTAACTATGGCCTTTTCAAAACAAGGTTTGTCCTTACTTCTGCGAGTGTTTATTAATTTTGTGAAAATGGTTTTCCCTTCTGGTAACGGGAGGTCGGATTCGCCACCGCGTTTTTCTCTAGAGTTTTCCTTAAACGTTAACATTTTATCAGATATGTATTTGTATAAAACTTTTATTCTTTTGGCGTGGTCTTTAATTAATTTTTGCAAGTATTGTTTCTCGAAGTCTATATTGAATGGGTTTTCAGAATCTACATGGCCAAACACTACTTCAAACGGTGTTAAAGTTGTTACAGTATGAATCGCATTATTATATGCCATGATAGAGTAGGTCATAATAGATGCGGCGTCGGTACATTGTTGTTCGTATTTTGCCAGTCTGTAAATTTCGATTAAGGTGGAATGAAAACGTTCAACTATTCCCATTGAATTAGGGTTCCTAGGCGTGCCGATATGTATTTGGATTTTATAGAGTGACATCATTTCTTTCAATAGATCGTTGTTGAATTCAGTACCAGGGTCGCAGCTTATTTTCTTAGGTATACCGTAAAATGAAAAGTATTTTATTAGTGCGCGGATAACGTCAGGTGTGCCTTTACTAGGAATTTCAATCGCCTGTCCTAGTTTGCTAAAAGCGTCAACTAAGGTGAGGTATGTTTTTCCTTCGATACTAAATATATCTATAAATAATTCCTGGAATGGGGCATCTTGCGTTTGAGTTAACTGTAAATATGGTTTCAAAGGCTTTCGGTCATATTTCATTTGTTTACAGGCTTCACAAGAATTAATTACTGCTGATATAGTTTCTTTCATGTTATTCCAAAAGAAGTGTCGCCTGATGTGTGTAAAAGTTTCTTGAATACCTCTGTGACAGGTTTTTCCGAGATGAAATTTCAGAATAATGGCTTTCTGTTCATTTTCATCGTCAATAAAAACGATTCTTTCCGTACACTCATAAAATTGAATTGATCCACCTTTAAAAAGCCTAATTACCATGTTGCTGAATTGTTTGCGATGTTCCGTATTTTCGAAATATATAAAATATTTCTTTTTGGGTTTTATGTATTCTTTCAGGAATTGTTTGATTAAATTTTCATTATCTATGGGTAGAAAAACTTCTAAGATTCTTTGTTTTTCACGGGACACGTCACGAACTTGAATGCTGTTTTTATACCATTGGAAAACTAATATTTGGTTAGGCTTCGAATCAATTGCTTCGTTTAAAATAGGAATACCGTGTGACTCAAGGTCTTGTGCTGAATGTATAGTTTCAGATTTACTCGAAAGAGATGGAATCGGGTTTGTAACTTTTTCGAAAGATTCATTGGATTTTTGCGAATCTATGTCTGAAATAGTGATTGTATGTTCAGAGTCAGTAATTGAAATGGTTCTCGAGTCTTGTGAATCGCGACGCAATCGTTTTTGTATCTCCTTATTATCACAGTTTACTTTCATGGATTCTTTATCGGATAATGCGTTAATTTTAATACGAGATAAAGCATCAGCATTACAGTTTTGTTTCCCTTTTTTGTAGACTACTTCGAAGTCGTAGTCCAAGAGATTTAACCGCCAACGGGTGAGTTTACTACTGGGTTCCTTAAGAGAATGCAGCCACGCTAAAGGGCGGTGATCTGTGTAAATAATGAACTTCTTCCCATAAAGATAGGGGCGGAAATGTTTGATAGCCCACACAATGGCTAGAAGCTCACGTTCAATCGTGCTATATTTAGATTCAGTTTCAGTGAGGGTTCTGCTCGCGTAAGCAACGGGTAAGTCGTTGCCTACTATGCCTTGAGAAAGTACAGCACCTAAGGCTATTTGTGAAGCATCTGTCGTTAGGATAAAGGTTTTTTCTGTATCTGGGTATTGTAGAAGAGGTGCATTTGTTAATAGTTCCTTACACTTTTGAAAGGCGTCAATATATTGTTGATCTATTACAATTTTATTACGTTTTTTTAAGCAATTTGTCAGCGGCTTTGTGATTTTAGCGAAGTCTTTTATGAATCGGCGATAATAACCGATAAGGCCAAGAAAACTCTTGATTTCAGTTGTGGTTTTTGGTAAAGGATATTTCAGGACTGCTTGAATTTTATCATCATTTGGTTGCAAGCCATTTTCTGTAATCTTGTGGCCAAGGTAGAGAACTTCTTTACATAAAAATTCGGTTTTGTCTAATTGTACTTTTAAGTTTGAGTCTCTAAGTCGCTGAAAAACTGTTCTTAATTTATGTATGTGTTCCTGTAAGCTGGCTGAAAATATGATGACGTCATCAAGATACACCATACAATGAATGTTGTGGAGACCTCTGAGAACGTTGTTCATTGCTCGCTGAAAAGTTGCAGGCGCAGTTTTTAAACCAAACGGCATACGCGTAAATTCGTAATGGCCGTTCTGTGTACTGAACGCGGTTTTCATTCTGTCTCTTTCTAAAACTTCTATTTGATGGTAACCTGAAGCTAAATCAATTGTACTGAAATATATAGCTTTTCCTAGTTTGTCTAATAAATCTGTTATGTTTGGCAGGGGGAATTTGTCATCGATAGTGATCTCGTTTAGGCGGCGATAGTCGATTACCATGCGATACTTTCTCTCACCAGAGACCTCTAATTTCTTGGGAACCAGGTGAACTGGTGCACTCCAGGGAGAGTGTGATTCCTGTATTATGTTATCCTGCAGTAATTTTTCTACTTGTCGATTAATTTCGTCATTTAAAATCGGGGGTAATCTATAGGGTTTTACATATATCGGATCTTCATTTGTCGTACGTATCTCGTGTTTAACTTGGTTTGTAAATGACAACGGTAATTTTTCAGTATAAAATATGTCTCGAAACTCGTAACATAAATGTGATATGGCTTTTCGCTCTTCATCATTCATATGATCAAGGCGGACTTTATTAAGATTTTTTTTTAGGATTTCGTCAACCTGAATGTCGTCTGTAACTGTGTTGGAGTAACATATGATATCGTTTTGTTGAAAGGGCTGGACATTAAATGGTTTTTGAAATGTAATTGTGACAGTTTGGTCAGTTAGATTTTGAATAACTGTTGAAGCTTGATGTTCTATGACTTTCACAAGAGCTGAAGGCATGCGGATGCCGTCACCGAATTCTGTATATTCAATTAGGGCTTCACCGTTTTGTAAATTAGTTGGAATTTTAACACGGGTTTCTGAACGTGGTTCAAGTACGATTTGACGAGAGGGGCTATAAATAATAGGTATTACTGTGTTAGGTGTTATTAACAATTGATTTTTCATGTCTACACTTGCCTGTAATTCTGTCAGTAAGTCGGAACCAATTAAGCCGTCATAATTTTTATCTATAGAATATAAATAAAATTTATGTTTGAGCGGACTCTGAAACGTTTTCAGTAAGGGAATGTGTATGACTTCATTATGTTTACTTCGTGAGTGAGTGCTTATCACCTCGAACGGTTCTTCGTACTTAAAATCAGAAAAATAAAAGTTTGCCATATCAGGGCTCATAAATGATCTAGTAGAGCCAGTATCTATCATAAATTTTGCGTCAATTTCGGGGATATAAATATGTGGTAATTTATTTACCTTTTCCGTATTAATTTGAACTATGTCGGGTTTATGGACGAGGCTTCTGTCTGAAAATTTTCGGTTTCAGTTTCCTGTGAAGTATCAGGGGTTTCCTCTGTGGGTATATATTCGACCTCGGGGTAATATTCAGGGTACTCGGTATCATCGTAGTTTTCAGGGTAGTATTCTGATTCGGGGATGTTTACATAATCGTCCTGCAGTTGATTATAAAATAGTTGATTCATATTAGTGGGTCTTTGAGGAGGAGCTGTCCTCATAGAAACATCAGTTTTTAACGCACTATTTAGTCTATACGGTTGTTGTGTTGGTTGAATGCCAAATTTAAATTGATTTGGTGGATTTTGAAATCGCTGAAAGTTTTGGTTGGGGATTCCATATTTGAATTGATTCTGTTGGAAATTATGCCTATATCCAGTCGGTTGAAATTGTGGCCTATGCCAACCTGTGGGCTGAAAGTTGGGTTTATATCCTATAGGTTGAAAATTTGGCTTGTATCCTGAGGGTTGAAATGGTGGTCTATAACCAGTGGGCTGAAAGTTAGATTTAAATGCTGTATTTTGGGGAATGCCAAACTTAAAATTACTTTGTGGGGCTTGTTGCATCTGCGGTTGTGAAAAGAGTGGTTTAAATTGGGATGGATTCACAAATGAATTATTTCGTAGGTGTTGGTTATTTAATTGCTCTGGGGATGACATCAATATGGATGGTTTTTGCATATTAGACCTTAACATAGTGCTATGGGCTTGGTACTGGTATTTGAAGTTGACCTCTTCTAATACGATGGAGAGGGCAGCTTCAAGGCTATCACATCCTTTTAATCGTACGATTCTAATTAAGTCCTCGGGAAGATTGTATAAGAATACATTCTTCGCAAGATTTGAGTAAATTGTGATTTTACTCGCTTTTAAATGATTGTCTGTAAGTAAGTTTACTTTCGCGATTAACGAACTTTTAACATGTTGAATTCGATTACAGAAATCGATGTAGTTTTCATTGTTTTGTAATCTCATAGTTTCCAATTCAATAGCAATGCATTCCTCCGAGCGAGGATCGCCAAAATGTTGAATCAATAATGTTTTTAATTCTAGCCATGTTTTAATGTCCCGTCTCTCACTAACTAACACTGCAGCCTTGCCTACTAACTTGCTAGTTAATAAATGATACAGGTATAATTCCTGCTCCGGGTTGTTAACGCTATTGTAAACGGTAATAACATATTCACATTTGTCGATAAAGGTGTTAAGTAATTTTCCGTCTCCATCAAAGAGCGGAATAACACATGAGAATTCACGTGGCAGTATCTTAATTTCCGTCATTTTAAGTTTGTTTAAACAATTACACAATTACACAATAATTATGGTTCACAGAATTTGATGTGAATGTAAATTTATAATTAGGTACACTTACTTTAGGGTTGCAGAATTTCATGCACTAACCTACTTACTTCTATGTTTCTTTAATTTACTTATTACAATTTACGTTTATATGAATTTAACTCTAACAAAGTCTTAAAACTATCGTTAAGATGAGAGATGTCGATCTCAAAATAACAAAAGAAAAGTGGAGAGGGCTGGATTTGAAAGGTGAAAAGGTGACTTACCAGTACATCGCTGCCTCAACACTCGCACAAAATACCCTTAACGCTTTTGGATTTTCGTTCTTGACAAATTTATTTGTTCTTTTGAATAGCCGTTTTTAGCAATCGCGACGTAGTTTCCCCTTTTTAGGTAAGCAGAATTTGATGCTCGAACCGATAATTGAGAAATACGTGCAGCTAGAGCGACTATCCTGTCCTCAGCGCCAGTCAAGTAGTGGGTCCGCGAAAAAGGGTTTTTAAAAACTTAAAGTTAAAATGAGTACAACCGGGCCGATTTGAGGTCCGTTTAATACTAAATATTACAAGTATTCTATTATATTTATATCCTATTCTTAAAGGCCTACGTGACCGTTGTGCTGACACATTGTTCTCACGCTCTACAAGGAAACGTCACTTAGTAAGAACTAAGAGTGGTTCGTAAATCATGTAACAGCACTTCGGCTATTGAAATATAAAGGATCTTTGTACTACTATGTTGCAATGGTTTTGTTTATATAAAATATAATTATGGTGGTGACACACGGGGTTATATAACTACGTATACAACGTAAAGCACTGTTTTGTTGTCAAAAGTTTGACTAATTTCGGCAACTTAAAAAGTACTTTTTAGTGTTAGTTGTTGTCGTTATTGAGGGTAGGTGTAATGCTATGTAGAGTGTATCATTGTATGTAAGACAAGCTAAACCAACCAGCCGAGTGATTTCAACGCTTTAAGGTTATTCGTTATATCGAAGGATGTTACATGGGGTTTACGCTGTATATATATAATCGTCATATTATTTAAAACCTCACTCACTTACCTATTGCCTCGGAATAGTTTATTGCTGAAGAACACGGTAACTTCTGGTATATCGAGACCGCCAGCAATAAGTAATGAAGAAACGAAATTGTCCGCGCCGTCGCTGCGCGGTTCAAATATTGGTATCTGAATAATATATAAAATCATAAAACGTACCAATATTTGTTAGTATGTGTAGTTTTTAATATAATAAAACTTATTAGTAATATAAAACAATTGGTAATAATCACTTGCTTGTGTAAAGCACGGAGAATAATTCCTTTTACGCCGTTTGTCCACCGCTGCCGTCACCGGGACGTCACCGAGATCGTGATGACGGCGCCGATTTAGCGATACATACATTTAATATGGCCGTGTGTCCACCGCACGCCTGTCACCCGGCCGCCGATATTTCGAGTAGTTCGGCGTGACCGCTAGAACTCGGCCCGGTTTTATGACGGGCTTATGTTCCGGCTATACAAAACACGTTTGTTGTTGTCCACACGTGTTGTTCACACTTGTTTGCTTGTTGTTCCCACGAAAATGTAAGTGAGTGCTCTTATTTCACCATGCCTCCGGCTGATAGAGGACAAATCTTTGTTTTTAATTTATTTTATTATTATTTATTTTTTAAGATGCCATGCCAAACTACTAATAAATCTATAATTTACTTAGAACTGAACCACCGATTTAACGGCGCGGTGGACAAACGGCCTTACACGTTTGAAAAGAAAGAATTTTTGAAGTTTTGAACGCGCACTAATGAACGCAACCGCTACCGCCAGCCAGATAGCACAGACTCTAACCGAAAGTGCAAGTAGGAAGACATCACAAAATTAGCTGACCTGAAATTCTTTCTCGAAAACGTTGCTACCTCCCGTACTATTAGACTTTAAATTACATACGAAAGACAAAACCAAATAGCTGAAGAAGGGGAATGTAAAATAGGCAAAAGAGTAACAATACAAATGGCGAGTTTCATGAGATTGTGACAATCTGAATTGCGTGTTATTCGCGCCGTCAAATCTTTTTCATTTTATAAACTATACAGAACAAAGGTCCATTTTGATTAGTATTAGTATTTAGAGAGATAAATAAATTAGAAAATTATAAAAGATAAGCCAAGACGCTGAGCTCACTACACAGTGACGAGGTTCGCGACCCAAAAGACAACCAATCCACGGCTCACCAGTACGTATACATTCTAAATCTCAAATAGTATCCAAGCGAGGGCAAGTCGTGGGAAAGTTACCACGTCTTTTTATTATACGTAATGATTACTAATATGTATGGAAACAACAATTCAGTTCAGTCTTACGATATGCTTCTATTGGGTATATATTGCGATTAACTGTTATTATTTTATTTCAAGCCACCGATGATTCGGTGAACGTCGTGTCATCTACATAATATGTTTGTATCAAAACTTGGTGTTTTTTTTTGTTAAAACAGACCAGAGTTCTTACTTATGAAACACAAATTTCTGAACGCATTGAACTGAAGTCATCAAATATTTTCCAGCTAGGAATAGTTTCTATAGGAAAAATCAATTGTATTGTAGTATTCTACTTTAAAACCTTCCCTGAACTTCTAAAAATATATTAAGATTATTATTGTTGTTGTTTTTTCGTCCTAGAAAGATATTAGAGCGACTCATGGCCATGTATAATACCTTTTCAGAATCCATATTAAATGCGCCAAAACTTGTAATACAGGGTCACTTTTCGGTAGAGTAATTTTTTTTCACAGTGGGGTCCGAAATAAACAAAAAGTTTTGATTTGAAAAAAAACTATATCGTATAACTTAATATTATCTTCAATACACTCAATAAATAACTATAAATAGTATGTCTAACGCAAGAACTCATCAGTACCAATCTAGTGGATATTTTGAAAAAGATACAGAATGTAGATTTTTTCGAATTTTAATAAGAATTAGTAAAAAAAAGTCAATTTTCTTATAAAACGCAAAATAAATCATAACTCTGCAGGGGTTGACCTTAGAGACCTCCCGTAGAACAATTTTTTGCCGCTGATGACCTCATCTATCCCCTATTTGCGTTTGATCCACGACTTTTTGGCCACCCTGTATAAATGTTACATTTCTTCATAATCACTGAGTTTTTCCTCAACAATTGTTAATAACATAAAACAATAATAACAAAAAGCAAACTAGCATAATAAAAATTAATTATTACGCATTCCTCACGTATTTAAAAAAATGTCAAATTAAATTCTCGGGCCATGTAATGCGACAATCGTCATTATCCGACGATAAACAGTTTGTTTTATCCTTAATTGCTTGTCAAATTAATACACACCTGCGAACCGGTTAATACGATGCACTTTCCAATGTTTTCGAACATAAAGGAGAGAGCCGACGCTGTGTATGACAATGTGTCTGTTCCGTGAAGTACTACGAAGCCGTCATACTCCCCATAATATTTCTAAAAGCAAAACCTTCATTTAATTTAAGGGACAATAATTAAAATTGCTGAATAATGATATGTCCATCTATACCATTATGCCTTTGGGAGCGTTCAAGTATTACGTCACGCAATTTTTGGCGATTATTGACACCCCCCCCCCCCATGTAACGCGCCGTATAGTAAAACGTTTCGTGACCACCTAGTGGTAGTAGCAGTAGGTATACCTAAAAGTTACTATTATGTGGTGTATAAATAATATTAACAATAATGCGTAATTCAATCCCCGCCCCGCATCGTAACGTTTTACAAAAGGACCCTTCCCCCAAAATTCGTTACGTAATACTTGAACGCTTTCTTTTTCCTGAAGAGTTAGACAGAGACCACGGGACCACTTGTTACGAACCTGGCATTCTCGCTTCATCCACATTCATGTAAAATACACCAAACCAATAAACAATAAAGTTCAGTCAAGAACTTATTCCCGGAAACACTTAACTTGTCCATAGAAAAAACACCCATAAATTGCGAAAGAACATGGCACAGGAGACAACGCGGTAACTGGTAAATTGTATATATGGAAAGTAATTATGTTGTTATTCAAAAGATTAGATCAGATACAAAAATCAACGACGCGTGTCATGTACAGAAGGTTAATTACCTACTTGCCAATAAAGGAATATGATCTCAAAGCGATAAATGCTGAAATGTGAGGTAAAATCCTATAAAGAAGTTATAGCGCTATTGTGTTAATATTAACCTTTTAGTTAAAAATACTCGTAAGCGATAGACTGTTGATAATTAAAACTATATATATGATAATATTATTTTGTCCCATTCGGTGTCAAGACCCTTGGTTCGTGGTGTTCTAGCGCTATAAAGCTTTTTAAGGAAATAGCGAAAAGGTGAGTCGACATCAAAGGAGACCGAAGAGCCGGCAGCTACCTCAGCAAAAGATTTAGTCTAGCTTTTCAAACTAACGCTGCAACTAATATCTTCAGAACCTTTCCAAAACGGACTCCTTTTAATTATATATTTGAATTCTTATATTTTAAGGATAGTTATTGTTTTTTGTTATATTAATTGCAAGATATAATACCTGAGGTCGTAGGTTCGATCCCCGGCTGTGCACCAATTGACTTTCTTTTGTGCGCATTTAACACTCGCTTGTACTTTGAAGGAAAACATCGCCAGAAGTTAGATCCAAAAGTGTTAGGCACAGAAGGCTGATCACCTTCTTGCCTATTAGAAATAATAAATGAATAAGAAACAAAACAAATCTGAGGCCCAGACCTAAAAGGTTGTAGCGACACCGGTGATCTTAATCTTACAACGTAACAGAGACTTGAATTATTAATGATTCAACTCACACAAATAATGATTGTTTATTCGCATACATCAACATATTAAGGAACCACAAAACATTACATATTGTATATGTGTTCTGATGTTGTTTTGTTTGTAGTTTTATAATCGCCATCGATGCCGGTAAATGTGTATTACTAGTTACTGTAGTATTAAAATAAATAATTAAATGTGTTTATTCATTATAAGTAAGCAATGAATGTGTACCTAAAAACAAATACATATTTCAGGGCTTCCAACTCTTCCATAGTAAACTTATAACTTAAAGTTAATATTATGTGCATTACGCAACGCGTAGGAAACACGCGTGAGTGTGTTGGTGCATGTGAGCAGTAAGGTATATATGTACTTATGAACATCAAATATTTGACCTACTACTTAAAGGTGCCTTCTGAAGTAAACGAAGATGTAACGATAGTTATAACCCGAACTCATAAAACTCACCATTATATCTTCAGCGATTCGAATCCATTCCGCTTCAGTCATATCGGATGAGTCAAGTAGATTTTCATATTCGATAATTTTATAACAAATTCGCCGATCTATTTCTTTTGCCTCTACAATATGAAAAAACATATTAACACTATACATTTTCCTCAAAACTTGATTCATGGATATCTAGAATTCACAGTTTCTGGATTTTTTTAAATATACCTGTAGCAAAAGAGCAGAAGAGATCAGATCAGCGACCAAAGTAGAAGACATTATAAAAAATATAAGGCAATTGAAATGGCGCTGGACTGGATAGAGATAGCAGGTTGAAATGGGCATCAATAATTACAGAATGGCAACCACGCGATGGAAAAATTAAAAGGGTAAGACAGAGCAAGAGATGCGCAGACGATATAAAGATAATAGGAGGCACAGCATGGACAAGAAGAGCTAATATCAGATAAGAATGGAAACAGCTGGAAGAGGCCTATGTGTCACAGGACACGCTGACTACCTAAAACGGGTCAAGTGACGTATTAGATTAAGTTTTATTTATGTAACTTGAATAATTGTTATTATATTGTACTGGGTGTTAGCAATAAAGGCTTAATAATAATAATAATAGCAAACCAGACACTCTATAATTATTAAATGACCTTTTTCAAATTAGCGCTAATTTGGGTTTTTTTCAATCGATTTTCCTCCATTATGTGTGTGTCAAGTCCAGGTATTTTCAAAGCTATGAATAATGATGGACACATTATTCTATTAATGTGTGCAACGTGTGTGCATTATTCTATAAATCTTCGCAGGTGAATCCCAAAAACGATTAGGACAGGAGACACCCAGCGATCACGCAAACTACGACTACCATTCAGGTATAACCAATCATGGTTAAGCTGTGAACTGATTGTTTTTTTTTTGATAGAACGGGACAAGGTATTGCTAGAAGGCTCATAAGTGGATTACCGGCCTTTTAGGAATTGTACGCTCTTTTCTTGAAGGACCCTAAGTCGAATTGGTTCGGAAATACTTCAGTGGACAGCTGGTTCCACAGTTGTGGTGCGCAGCAAAAACTGACTTAAATAAATTATAGTTAAAAAAAACTAAAAAACACGCTTTTAAAGCACATCAAACTAAAAAGTGAATAATAATTCCTAATTTAGGCTGAAAATGGTAATGAACAAAAAATACTGGTATTATTGTGAAAAAGCGTGGGTTGCTCGATAGACGAAAAATATGGCACAGAGCGCACCTTTGTCAATTTTTAGTATTTTTTTATTTTTTTTTATTTTTTAGTTAATTTTTTTTTCGGATTATTGCATTGTCATCGATCTTTGACAGGTGCGCAAAATTTGAATAAAATCTGTCCGTTTAAAGTGGGTCAAAATCGAGTCCGAAGGAGTCGGTTACATACATACATACAGGTGAAGCTAATATAAAGCGTGTAAAAACCTAGTTGTGGAACGACGACGAGGTTATTACGTATTCTGCGATCATGAGTCCTATGATAGAACTCCTCTGAACACTCTCTGTGGTTAATGCGATAGAAGATGCAGAGTGATCCACATCTCTACGCAACGCCAAGAGAACAAGCCGCTCGGAAAGGGATTGGTCGTCCACGACTCGAACTGCTCTTCGTTGAATACGGTCCCGCCCAGACGTGAGAACAGTATGCCATATGGGAAGTGTGTGTTTCAGAACCGCCCCGCCTTTCTGAGCACACCAAGCATCTTAATTAGCCTTCCCTTACTACTAACTGTACGTCATTCGAGATTATTCATCGTGATTAGTCATTCTATCTGCCCCCAATAGATAGTGTTATAGTAAAATAAGGTAAAATTTAAAAAAGTAGTATGTACTAGTTTGGAATATCCCTTAACACTAAGTTTTTTTCCTAATAATATTTTATACAAACCTGGCAATACCATAAACGAATTATCAAAAGTAGCGTCGCTCAATCTCTGTCGCCAATATACGTTATCGTGTAGTTGAGGGTAGCCTCTTATCAAATTTTCAAATGCCCCTTTTTGTGGTATTAAAACTGAAATAGTAAGTAATTCTGTTATAAAATGGGGCAGCACTTATCTCGAAGCTAATCTTTTTACAGAGATATTATGTACTTATCATAATTTAATTTTCCAGAGCTGCACAGCATTGAATGGCTTCGATTAGTGATTTGAGATACTTTTATAGATAAATTATTATAACAGACTACATTTGCTATTGTTGTATAATTTTAACCCTATTTAAAGTATTTTTGCGGAAAACACTATGGCAGTTTAGTAACAAATACATACAGATATTTGTTAGGACGCGTTTAAATTTTTTAAGCAAGCTATTAAAAATTTGCCTGGTACAAATAGTTGATTTTTTTTTTTAAGCATCGGTATGGCGGGCTGTAAATCACACCGGAGAAGTATGGCATGATACGACCGCCTCTTATTTTTTTATAGACTATCGGGAAATACTAGAATTTTTGTGGAACAAATCGTTTGACACTCGTAATTAACCCGACGTGTTCGAGTAACGCCTACGTTATTGGGACGCCGCGCCGGTACCAGTGCTATGACCATCTTTTTTTCATTGCGTAATAAGACCCCTGAAGAACCGCCATACTAGTACAAATGACCCATTATTTGGTGTCACTATCTCCTGATCTAGGACGTCCGTCCCATCAAAGGTTGCAAGAGACAGTTCACTTATATATGTGTACGCATTTCTGCATTATCTCCTGCTTACATCCGAAGTCCTCAATAGTGATAGAGTGGTGATAGATAGAATACTGATCATTCTGAGGAGATGAACACATTAAACAAACAATACGTCCTAACATCCGTTTCGTGTTATCATTGAAGAACAATATTTTCTTATCGGGTCTGTTAAATTAGCACATATTATATTTAGAACTTCAATATGTTTTAGAACTAAAACTCGAGAAACATTGATATATCCAATATCCATTAAGTATAATGGACTAGGGAGATTATCAAATCGAAGTTCGCAAATAAAAAGTGAAAAAAAAAATCAAAATTTACACCATTTTTATAAAAAAAAGTTTTGAACAAGACTAATAAAGTAATAACTAAAGTTATTTTTAAAATTTTATGGACGTTCATGGAAACATATGCTCAATTATATCAAGGTATACAACTGTTAAAAAATGCTTAAAATTAAACGCATAACAGACATTAATTGGTTATTATAATTGGTATTAACTAGTTAAATGATTAATAAAACAGCTGATGCGTACAACACGCTGTCGGAGTTTTGAATGACAATTTTATGCCCAGCTGTGTGTCTGTAATTGTTCCAGAGTTATTTGTTTACACGCTCTTGTATGGTAGACTAATATTACCGTGGAATCCACTTAGCTATCGATGTAAAAATGTAGTAAAAACTATTATGGCGTTTTTAATATGAATGCCATCAAAAAAATTACTAGAAAAACCAAGTCTCGTACAAGTTCTTCTATTGTAAAAAACTCTCTAATACCAAAGACATTTAAAGTAACTGTTCAATAACAAGTCGATTAATTTATTCAGTTTCTTCTGTGTCCTTCGGTCTTAAGTTACTACGAAGTTAGCTAACATAACAACATCTTATAGTGATCATATCTATATTAAAAAATTACGTTTAATGATTATAAACGTTATATTATAATCATATAAACTAAACATTATATATTATTTTGAACTTTGTCATGTCAGGCTTCTACTCGTAGTAGGCTTTATTCACAATAGGAGGAGGTAGGAAGGCAAAAATGGCCTACCTGGTATTTTTGCTCGACTAGGCCTAAAAAGTGTCACTTAAAAATATTGTTTATTTGTACAGAATTGAAATGCCTTGCCTAAGAGAATTTAATGTAGAGTTTACTTATGTAGGATATGAAGATCGTGTTAGTTTATTTTTTATAAAGATAAGTAAAATATAGATATAATTATGCTGTAGCCAAGCTAGTTTCCAGTTATAAATTCTCCTGTCTCTCAAGAGTTAAATTACTGTATTTTCTCGCATTTACAAATATTTTCGTTAAAAACGATAAAGATAAAAGGACATACCTCCATTTTTACTTTCAAGCATTCCAATTGTTCCCCCGGTATATAACACCAAAACGCGCCTGTCGTTTCTGTTTATATTTTTTACTGCGTAATTATTATCCATCCCATTTACAGATAATTCCAAAAAGCTTCTTGCTTTTTTCACCTTAGCAACTATTTTTGGACTAACACTGTTTGATTCACTACTTTCACTTTTTAGGTTAATGTTTTCCCGCGCATTTTTGCCTATTTCTCGCCCTGAAGTTGCGGTTTCCATAGCCACAGATTTTAAAAGCGCGCCAAGGAAACAATTATGTATTTTTTAAATTTAGAACACATTCACTATTCAATATCTACCGAAGACAAATAACGAGCAAAGAGGTCGCGTCACGAGAAACTGATGACCTTTTTGATGAAGAGCGGGCAGACGTGTTATGCCATACATAGACAATATAATTTATCTGTACTCTGTAGTAATAATGTATCACCACTATACGTTATATATGACAAACTTACGTAACAAAATGTATACATTATTCAATGCGTATTATTATTTTTTTAGTTTTTCAACTTTAATATTTTCTTATTCTCGCACAGCAATGAAAACTATGGTATTCAAAATTTCCGCATCAGTTTCTAGTTTCAGTTAATAGGCGTGAATGTATTAATTTGTAATATAAAATGACCGTTTTCTTTTGTGATAAGGAAATTGCATCATAAAATAGTAATAACAACGCGATCGTTTCAAAGTATTCATTAAATAAATTTATTAATGTCATTAATTAACCTAAACGTTATTTTTATTATTGCGTAATAGGAAATATTTAAACTCAATTAAATTAATGCATTTACCTACATAGGTATTTCATATCATTGTAACTGCGGCTGATTCGTCGTACTCACTTCGAACCTTACTTATCAATTCCGTGGGCATGTATTACATAATATTTGTTCATACATGTCCATAGAATATTTAACAATTATTTCTTTATTATACGACAATTAAATTAAATTAAATTATTGTATATTGTGAGCCGTGTCGCATTTTTAAGTTTGTTTAGATTTAGTTTTTACACAATAATTCTTCATTACGTATTTTGTACAATTTCGCACTCCATATGTATTATTTAGATTGATCATAAGCGATAAGGCCGCTCTTTGCCCCTTTATTTATTATGTAATTATTTTGTACCATTACGTAAAAAGGATATATAAAAATCAAAAGCCTTTTTATAAATAATATGAATAAGGAGACTTCCAGAGATAAACATCTTAACTGCTCATCTAACAACCACTACCCTATCGTTAATGATTAAATTAACTAATTAATTATCAACGCATCGTTTAACCGTAATAATGAAAAACTAATTGAAATGTATCATTCGCAACAGTGTGCAACGAAGAACCGAATACGATAGTGCTTTATTAAGTGAATGTAAAAATGGTATTTTTAAATTACCTGTGCTTTATTTTTTTTATTATCAACGCTCTATTTTTGTTTAATCCCATTTACAAGATCTTTTAAATGTATCGGTTATCCTTTTAACTTTTTGGTGTTTCCGCACAGTAATGATTTTAGTCACCCAGGATTGGGTATTTTACAAATAAAACTCAGATAATGTCGGTGCTCCAAGAGAAAATAATTATAATACGCTTATCTAATGCCCTTTTTCCCTTGGGTACAAAGATGTTTAAGAGTATATAATTTAAGAGTTAACATGACCATTTTCTTTTTGTAGATAAAAATTCCAAATCTAATAACTCGAAAACTGTATACAGTATTTCTTGCGTTCCTAATTTCTGTGGTGTATAGTGTTGATAAATATATATATTTTCAAAAAAGCCGTATCGTAAAATATGAGATACATTTTGACGAATAATTTTTTAGTGATGTAAATAATAAACTAAAATTTAATTGTCAAGCGAGATTTTAAAAAAAGGCGACTCATAGTCTAGTGACACTTGACAACCTTGGTAAAGTAATATAAAAAAACATAGGTCTACGTATATTTACAGAGGTCTGAATGTCAGTTAACCCGTAAGCATTGTAAACTTATTAAGCGCGGGAATTGGACTGTTTTAAATTAAAAAAATAATAATAAGGTGTTGCAATATGTTAAAACTATTTTGAATGCGTGATACCCGTATCAATAAATGATGTATTTGATTAACTATAGTTAGAAAAATACCCATTATAATCTTCCCCTACTTTCAACAATTTGCATTCCAATATGAAAATGAATGAAAAAATATTTATTCAATCACTTACAATGATAACAACATGTGGCTGGAGCCTCCATTTAAGTATGTATAATATACTTGTGTTTGGAGTATCCGCTCTTCCTAGGTACACTTAATTAGGTATGTAAGTTTAGACAAAAGGGAATAATATTACAAAAACAAAACAATATTTATACAAGTTAAAAGATGCATCGTGTATGAGTGATAAATTGAGGGGTGTTCGTTGTATTCAGTTAAGTGTATGTTGATGTGTGAGAGTGTAAGTGTGTGTGAGTGAGTGTGTATGAGGTATGTGTGTATATGTCTGTATCATATGTTTGAGTGTGTGTGTTCTTTTAGAGTGTAAGATAAAAGTAGACTTTAGAATAGTAATTCTTAGATAATAGATTCAACTTCTTCATAGGTTTGAGTTTTTAACCAACAATTTATAGTTATTTTACATTTATATTTATTCATATTATATAGATTTAATTCCTTGTTTAATTTATTATATAAGTTAGCAGACTGGTAGCAGTACTGTCTAAAATATTATAATACAAAAAGGAAAAGGATGAAATACTGATACTGAAATTTCAACCAAATTAATTGTATGTGTTTCAAATTAAAAACGAAACATTTTAATCTACAATTAGTAATGTTTCAGGACACGTTCAACATTTATGGACTCATAGCTCCAGTTTTTACTCCACTCGATGAAGATGGCGAAATCAAGTTTGACGTCATCCCAAAATACGCGAAATATCTGGCGAAGGAAAACATCATTGGAGTTTTGGGTGAGCTCCAAATAATTATTTAACATTTCCAATTATATTATTATAACTTTATATTATTCATTTAGGGAATGGAAAATGAGGAGAAAATAGAGTTCAACAAAAATCATATTAAGTTTGACTCCTGAATGTCAGAGACATTTTGGATTTTTATATACGGAAATCATAGTTCACTTTGAATCTTACTTACGCTATAAGACCTCAAAAAGTGCATCAAAAAAACATTCAAGTAGTATAATAGTATACAATTTCGATCTTGGATTAAAGCTTTTGATATCTCAGTTACCACGCTACGCACGCACGCTATTATATTATAATTTTATTCATGCTTTGTGTGGCACATATTATTTGCTTTGTTTTGTTGGTTTAGTTCCAGGCTTAATATATTTTTTTTAGAATCATGCGTTTAAAAAACAAAATCTTCTATAAAGTGCACCCTAGAATGTACCTCCTCAAGCCCAACTAGACATCTAGATTTCTGATTTTAATTATTGAATTTGGGGGAAAACCCTGCCCAGGATATCACAATATAGAAGTAAACCAGGGTAAAACTTTTTGAATTTATTTTAGTATTTAATTATTGTTTATTATTTTTTTAGAAAATTAAATTAAAATGTATGAACAAAATTTTAACTAAACACCTTTTATTTGAAACTGGCGGTTATGAACTTTTTTATTTATTAATTGCGTAATTTGAGTATAATTTCAATTGTTTTTTTATAACTGTACCAAGTTTAATCACTTTCACCTCATTTGGAAATAACACAAAGAAACAATTAGTGGGGCGTTTACTTTGTAAATATTTACAAAAACATCTCTTAGCTATTGGTAATTAGTCATGCAATTACGGCAAGAAAAACTTCAGTCACGGGTAATAACCTCAATTATTCGTTATATGTAGAGATGGCCGACTTTTGTATGAAAATGCGTTCAAAGTCACTAGTAGCAGTATTGCTTATTATTATTACTTTGTATTCTACTGAATTTTAATTACGATTTTTTAGGGTATTTTATAGTGCATTAACAATGTTTGTTACACAACTTTAAGCAATCAGTCTTGCGTCAATGGATACAGTATAAGTAGGTACTGCAGAATTAGTGCGTTCGTCTGTAATTTGGTAAAAACCAAATTTGTATGTATATTTATAATTCGGAGAATATATATCTACGAAGTTGCCTATCAAAATTTGGCCGCTAGTATTTTAAATTGATGTTTGGGAAAAAAATTCGTTCACTAGTTTTTTAAATAAAATATCGTCTACGGCAATTTACAGATAGATTAGATAGTTCCATTTAATTTTTCATAATACATTCAAAATGTATAAAACGTGGTTGTTTCTCTTCTTTTATTATATCATGCTTCATTGATTATAGTTGGTGGGACAACGGGCGAATTTGCGTCCTTCAATACGCAAGAAAGGAAAGAGTTGGTGGACGCTTGGTTGAAGGTTGCCGGGCCTCTGAACTTAAATGTCATTGTTCAGGTCGGCGGAGCATCTTTGCCTGACGTCATAAAAATGGTGAGTTTTTATTAATTATTT
Source organism: Pieris melete (assembly GCA_963693345.1). NCBI lineage: Eukaryota > Metazoa > Arthropoda > Insecta > Lepidoptera > Pieridae > Pieris > Pieris melete. The sequence goes on from CAVNZK010000003.1 coordinate 2,325,592, forward strand.
TCGTGTGGCGACTTGGAGTTGATGTTTCGCTTTTCCAGTCGCTTCATATTTCCCTCAAAATCGTGGGATATAAAATCTTTAAAACTAATAGTTCTTGTATCTTAACCTACATTGTAATAATAAAAACAAAATTTAAAAAGTTTGGTCCCTGTGGCAGTACCTACCTTTAACGCTGGCAGCATTTCCTCGCTGTATTGCGATACTTATTCGCTGAGCGATGAACCAGCTTTCGGGTCACCGGTACTATCTACCAGGCACCAACTTAAATCGTTAATTAGTGACTGTGCACTTGAACCCCACGGCCCATCTCTACTCCAAAGGAAACAAAATCAAAGTTGGAGGAAAGACTGTTATATTTGAGCCATTTATTATTTTCCGCCTGCTCGACGGCCGCACCAACTTTTGCTCTAGTCCGAGACGTAGTTAGCTGTAGCCTAGTTCTTATTACTAGGCATTAAACAAAACAATATAGTCGTATAACAGCTTTGGATCTATACAGATGATTTTAAATAGAATATTGTTATTGCAGCAACAAAAGTTTGCGTATTTTTTTAATGTAAGCAACGAGTGAAAGTTAGGTTATATTATATACTTCAAAGTTAATTCCAGCCCTGCGATTCTGTAACTCACTTTTCGAACTCCGCCGATGCGAAACCGCTGTGTGAGTTCGAAAAGTGAGTTAGAGAATCGCAGGGCTGTACTAATAATATAATAGATAACTAACTTGTTTGAAAAGCAAATTAATTATTATTATTAAATTTATTTATTAGGCCCAACACGCCGAAGAACGCAAAGTAGACGCAATAATGACCCTGCCGGAACTCTACTTCCGTCCCAAGACCGCTGAGCACCTAGTCTCCTACTTAGAAGTCGTCAGTAAGGCTGCACCAAGTCTTCCTTTACTGTACTACCATTTCCCTATGATGACTGGAGTAAATTGTAAGAATATATTTATAATATATAGTTATATTATTTATAACTAAATCTTAGGGAGCGTTCAAGTATTATGGAACGAATGGGGGGGGGTTAAAACGTTACGATGCGGGGCGGGTACTTTACACGAACGAAACGTTTTACTATTGGGTACAGAAAAGCGTTACGGCGCGTTATATGGGGAGGGGTCAAGAAAGGGGTCACTGGCTGATTACCTACTTGCCTATTAAATTTAAAAATGATCATGAAACAGATACAGAAACCTGAGGCCAAGACCTAAAGAGGTTATAGCGCCATTGAATTATTTATTTAATACTTGAACGCTCCCTTAACTAATATGCAAAAACAAATTTCCGGTGCGTAGTTGGTGGCGTATTGTACTCCATTACATTAATTGAATGAAAATTAAAACTAACTACTACTAATAAAAAAAGTAAGTTAGTAAAAATTCTAAATTGAGTTCATAAATACCTTTGCTAAATCGAATGTTGAATAATCATTTAAAATGTTGAATATTTGTTTAACAGTAAATATAACTGAATTCTTCACGCTGGCATGTAGGCGAATCCCAAACTTTATGGGTTTGAAAGCCGACCTGCATGATGCAACACAACTTGCAGACCAGCTCAAGTGTGGCAAATTAACATATATTGCTAATCATGTAAGTCAAAGCCTTATTTACTTTAGCAAAACTTAAATTTTACACATGGTAAGTAATTTCGCGCAAGTTCTTTTTAATTAAACTTTTTTCGATGAGCTCGTTACCAAGCACAAATAATACGTTTTTAAAAGCTCTTTTGTTGTTATTAAAGTAAATTACACAGCTGTTTTTTATATGAATTACAGCCTTTATCATAGGTTTTTGTTAGTTGTACGTTAATGTTACGTTACCCTAGGGTACCTATATTAATTACCAGTCGAATTTATGAGTAAAAAAGGAGATCACTTTGACATGTAATAAATATATATATTTTTTACAAAATACATTTTAAAACTTAACATTATTAAATAACCGTTATTAAGTACATTAAAATTTTAAAAATATAATCTAATCTATATAAAACAATATTTATATTAATGATTTTTTTATATTTTCTAGATAATTCCCTGACTATGTTGTCGTCGGAGGTAATAAATAACTTACGTATATTTAACCCGGATCTTAAAATGCTTAGAACAATAAGAAATATAGTATTTAATAAGCTAACGGGAATCGATTTCCACTGAAGAATCACTTCGCATGGACATACGATCTCCAAGTATTTAAAAATCAGCACACTCCTACTTCATAACGCAACAGGGGTGTCAATGCTGGATAGTTGCCATTTATATACAAAAAATTTTTTTCTTAAAATAGGGCGTATAATCTAAGTAGTTACCTCGATTTTTTATTTTTTAGATGCTAGGGCCATCAGCATTAATGGGCCATGACTCCAGCATCGCAACGGTAAACAATATATTCCCATCTCTAGTTAAAGACATCGTTAGGCTAACTAAAAGCGGTGAAGTGGATAAAGCTAAGAAACTGCAAGATAAACTCAACTCTATGGTTAACGGGATATCGTGTAACGGTAAAGCATTAAAAAAAAATTCTTGTCTTAATTTTTTTATTATAAGTATATAACTGCAACATATTATAATGATTTCACCATAATTAGCTACTTCTTACTTCTTTAAGAAAACTTTCTAGTCGGCTTTATAGACACTCACATTGCTAGTGGGCTCGCGTTGACGGCCTTTTAAGAATTGGTACGCTCTTTTCTTGCTTAAGTCGAATTGGTTCGGAAATACTTCGGTGGGTAGCTAAACATAATGGTTCAGATATTCCCTTAAAAACGCTTAGTTGTGGAACGACGGACGTCGAGGTGATACGAGTGGAATTTCGTATTCTGCCTTGACGTAGATTGCCGAGTTTAATTGAGCAATTCTTTAGATAAATATGTCTCTTATGTCTAACCATTACAGATAATTTACGACGATTCAAGTAAAGATTCAGCATCAAAAACGGGAGTTGACGAACAATGACTTCCATTTGCCAGAATCCATCACTTATATTTGTATTCACAGACACTCATTCTAATTTGGGCTTTGTCTGCGCCATGCCTATGTCAAATGATTAAAAGTCTCGTTTCTAAATCTGAAGTGTTAAAATAGTTTTCAATTATGACAGTTTCATTGATAGAGTTTAAGTAATAGATGGGGTAAAATACAAATATAACATCAAAGTTGCTTGATTCAATGAATGGAAAATTTAATATTTAATTATTTAATATCACTTCATAAGCAAAATAATCGTCATGTCACCATGTTCTGTGCCAAGGTCAATCAAACTCAAGATTTGACTCTATCAGTTAGACTATCTATCTCTATCAACACAAATTGATTTTAGCTATAAATGTGTCAATTCATGGCTCTGGCACGGTTTGTGCATTAGCCAGCGTAAGTATAAGATTTTTATAATTCATGCTTTTTGCCTTAGAAATTCGACCATGTCCTCCATGTACGGTTTAGGCACTCGCCCGGTACCGCACAACCCTCCCAAAGGCCGAGAACAAATTTTAAATTAATTAAAACTTGCCCTCGAACCGGGAAACGAACCCGATACCCCTCACCTAGCCGCCACTTAATAAGACCGCTAGGCTATGAGGCCCTTTTTTTAATTATTATTAACAGTCAAAAGTATTTAAAACATATTTTTATATATTTTGTATTTGTAGGAGACTTTGTACCTTGTATGAAAGCGGCAATGGAGGTAGTGACAGGAATCAAAGTGGGCCCACCGAGAATGCCACAAATACCTCTTAATGAACCACACAAGAAACGCGTTGAGGATATATTGAAAATGTATAAATATTAAATTCAGTAACACAACATTTATATTATTGACGGCTGTTTTATTTATATTTTACGTTATCCAAGAAATATTATTTTAATATTTCAGGGTGTATGTTGTGCAAACATTTTTTCATGTATACCTTTTAAATCTGTATTGTATTGCGTATATAAACAATTTAAAAAATAAGATAATTAAAAACATTTATACTATTATTTTAATGTTATTTTGATAAAACGTCGTTAAAACGCCTATTGGTATTTCTTTTGACTAAGCACCGGTTAACAAGGTTGCTTTGTTGTAAGGTATATTTTCTAATGCTTGATTGTCGTGACAAAGACAGATCAGGTGGCCTCTAGACCTTATATTCAGAGTTGTGAGTTAGCGCTTAGTATGACTCTCGTAATCAAATCAAATACATTTTTGACATACGGGAGCCCAACTTACCGCTGAGTTTTGACTCTGAATCTTGCCCTGAGACAAAAATCTTTCTCCGTGTGAGACGACAATGAAATAGTTGAAATTAAAACTGCACGAGATTGAAATTTACTTCCTCTTACGGTCTATTCAAAAATCGGGTACTCAACGATCATCCCATGGTATCTAAAATACTTTTTTACGTACTAAGCCACTACGATTGAAATTTAGTAATTCAAATTCAAAAATCATTTATTCACGTAGGTAACACAATGTACACTTGTGATTCGTCATTAAAGAAATATATATTAATGCTTCTAATTTTACATTTACTGCCAGTTCTCAAATCAAGGGCGTAGAACGGAAGAGAAGAACTGGCAATAAACTCTCCGCCACTCTTTTTAATCGCCATGTTTTTTTTTTCCCCGAATGTTTATTCCGAAGTTCCAATTTTCTTGCTTATTTTAATAGTAAATAATACACAAGAAATAGAAACATCAAAGCTGAAACCAAACGGTCGTCATTGCGCACATTTTGTTCCAGTTCCTCCGAAGGAAAACATCGTGAGCAAACCGACATTTTAGACCCAAAAAGTGGACAACGTGTGTCAGGCAATGGAGGCTGATCGCCTACTTGTCTATTAGATTTAAAAATGATCATGAAACAAATTCAGAAATCTGAGGCCCAGATTAAAAGAGAGGTTGTAGCACCACTGATTTATTTTATATCGGATGTATGAACAGCTGCTAAAACGTTTGGTAAGATGAAACGATCAATCCTTTCTGTTAAAATTCAATACATATTTGTAGCCTTTCACTTGTTTATTTTATAAAACTAGAGGGAAACAGCGACTCCATCTCTAGTCCAAAACACACGGGACAGGATCCGCCATTTCATTTCACAGACCATACACAAATGAACCGCGCCAAGCGCCGCAATAAAGTTCTTGTACATAATATATATTTTAATAAATCTATCTAATATATAAAATTCTGGCGTCACAGTTTTCGTTGCCATACTCCTCCGAAACGGCTTGACCGATTTTGATGAAATTTTTTGTGCTTATCCGATATCTATGAGAATCGGCCAACATCTATTTTTCATCCCCCTAAATGTTAGGGGTAATTTTTTTGACAAAATTTTTAATTTCTATTTTTTTATGATACAACATACAAAAATACATATATCCCCTAACTTTCACCCCTCTACGATCAACCCCTATTTTTTTATTATAAATGATATACATGGCAAAACGACGTTTGCCCGGTCAGCTAGTATACATATAAAGGTGATATCCATAAAAAATATAATATAATAACTGAAATATATTATTAAAAGGACTAAAGGAACCTTTTAATTATATATTCTAGTTATTATATTATATTTATTTATATTTAAATAAATAATTGTCATAGATGATTTAATTGTTTATTAAAAATGTCAACTTCATTAATAACAGTCATGAATTATGTCAATGTTAAATTTCATTTATTCAATCATCTTAAGTAGTTTCAATCTGGCAACTATTCTATTTCTTGATTCGGTCGAGATTGGTTGTTGGGGCAAAGCTGGTGGTCCCATCGTCAGACCTGATGCAATCTCCATTCCAAATTTCATTATTGGAACCCAGTCACCTAGTAAGCAGAAAGATAATTTAATAATTTCGTTTATAAGAGTACATTGTCACTTTGATTTATTTATTTTAATTCTACCTATGGTTTTCTCAAAAGTATCTGTATCAGTGTCTCAAATGTCAGACGCAAACATTTGACATTTCGTAGCAAGACGTATAAATTTTGACACATAAAACAATAATCGCTTCACGAAAGCGCTTTAAGCAACGCATTTATTTAGGTCGCATTGACCTTTGGGGTCCGTATTTGTCGTATAACTCGATACGATAATTGGTGAGAACAGATGCCTGATTTCACTACTTGTCTTAAGAAATAATCGTATAAAATGTAAACATCTCGACCGAGTTTTTTTGTTTAAAGTTTGATTAGAGGCGCCATAGATAACAAAATGACTACTACTTTAATAGCTATCAAGTACTATTTATGTTTGTTAAGTAACCCGTACCTCTGGCGAGATAGTGGCAATCTTAACAAAATATAAATTCCATATCTTAATTTTAAATAAAAGCGTTAATACTTAAATAAATTTTACTATACTCTGATTTTTCATTCCGTAGAATTCTGTCATTCAATTAGTGTTGCTACTAAAGAAGTTCTCCATCAAACAAGGGACAAATTTGACTTATTTGAGGGCAATAAAAAAATTGCTACGTATTTTTTGGTTTATCTACAAAAAAAACTGTGGCGCTACAACCTCTTTTAGGTCTTGGCCTCAGATTTCTGAATCTGTTTCATGATCATTTTTAAATCTAATCGGCAAGTAGGTGATCAGCCTCCAGTTCCTGACACACGCCGTCGACTTTTGGGTCTAAGACATGTCGGTTTCCTCACGATGTATTCCTTCACCGTTCGAGCAAATGTTAAATGCGCACATAGAAAGAAAGTCCATCGGTGCACAGCCGGGGATCGAACCTACGACCGCAAACAATGATAGCCGTCAGAATTCTATGGAATTAAAAATCAGAGTATAAAGATGTAAATATTAAATACATTTTGGTCCAGATTAGTAAAAATCCTAAAGTCTATTGTAATATACCTTCAGGCAAATGAGCTTCTATGACCAGACTAAGAGTTCTTTGCAGCGAATTAGCCTTTTTAACATCACCGTTTTCCACAGCACCCAGTATATTTTGAGCCAGCTTTGGGAATAAATTAAACGATGTTCCGATACTAGACTTGATACCAAGGAGTGCAGCTGGCGCTAGTAACTGAAATATTAATTTATACAACAATTAAATGGCAGTGCAACCTATAATGGGCCAACTTGAGATTTCTGAATATAGTAATCATTTTTATTTACACCAGCCTTCTGTGCTTGACACGTCTTCTCACGTCTCACGTCACGGTTTCTCTGTGATTTCCTTCCCGTACTAAGTATTTGTGCATATAGAAAATTCTTTATGTACAAAACTGGAATTCAAATGCTAGGCTCAAGCGATGATAAGATAAGCTAATGATAGTCTGATGCTATTACTGCCATTAAAAGCATTATTAAAATAAAATTAAAATATGTTTATTATGGAACATAAGATACAGGTATCACTTATTCCACGTCATTAAATTTGAATCTGTAGGCATCCGGCAAAGAAGACAGAGAATGTAGGCCGAGAGAAAAAGCCGGCGTAAAAACTCTTGGTACTCTTTTAAAATAGCAAATCATCAAACAAATATCGCAAATTCATTAGAAGTAGCCTGTCTAGCACTAGTCCCAGGTCCTTTTATCAACTAGATAATTGTTAATAAAACGCTGGCTTCTAGATTCTCAGAGTTGTAAAGGTTTTCTCGAAATATTCTGTGTTAATATAACTATTTGTAAATTACGCAGCGTAATGCGCTAACCCAAATTTGGGCTTTTCCTGATAGTTGACAGATGACGTTTGACACTTGATGGATGTCTGTTCAGGTGTTCTTGTATTGTTTACGTTAAAACCTTATATTTCTATTAAATCAGTGCTAGATCTGTTTGCGTCGAAAATCCGTACTATCGGTTAAGTCATAGATTATAGACTAGACGCGGAATAGAGCGAATTTTATTTGTGCACACACTTATGTTCTATACTGCGTACATAGACAATTTCTATAGAGATTTACCGTGTTTGAAGTGGAACTTATACCTCGATAACAGAATTCTTTCTACTAAAACTAGTATTCTTACCGTATCAGCACCAAGGAACATCTCTTGGTCTTCCTTCAGATTGCGTTTAACTTGAACACCTTCGCTTAGATCATTTGACGTGAATTTTATTCCCTTGAAGTTTGGTATTTTAGACGTGGCCTCTGTTACAAAGGCTGGCATGTTTACTGGAAATGCAAATTTACGTTACAATAACAATTTTATGGCCTATCGTAAGTATTGAATTAAAAAAATCGGTTTTTAAATTATCTGATTGGTTAAAGGTCCCATTTTGGATGAAAAATTGCCTTGATTGATATCCCGTTTACATATATGTATATCTTTTTAATTTTCAAAGGATCTGTAATCTCAAGATTGTTATTCTATTGTCTGTGGTAACCACAGAAAGCTAATACTAACGGGAGGCTACATCTCAAATCTAATTAAAATTTTAAAATATACATACTTTCTACTTTACTCATACTAGGTATATGGTAGTAAAGTACAGGAAGATTTGGCGCAGCTTTCGACACCAGCTCCACATAGTTCACCAACTCCGTAACTGTCTTTGGCTTGAAGTACAATTCAGGTAGGGTCAGCAGCGAATCCACGTTTGCTGATGCGCAGAATTTTGCCTAATTTTAAATAAGAATAATAAGTTAGAATATTGCTACAATATAATTTTTTTTTACAATTCTATAATGCTTTTCTGTAATCGTGGTTAGCGGGAAGTCTCTCGCAGTCGTCAATCAGGTTGACAGATAACTATTTGATATTATGAGCCTATGGAAGTTTTTTTTTATAACCAGAAAACGAACAGGAGGCTCATCTGATATAAAGTGATATCGTTGTCCATGGACACTCACATTGCCAGAAGACTCGCAAGCGCGTTGCCGGCTTTTTAAGAATTGATACGCTCTTTTCTTAAAAGACCCTAAGTCAGTTTTTTTACCATATTAACGTTTATTTAAACATGTAGTCTTTGTAAACCAGTACAGTAATCCCTCCTATAACACGGTAGATTATTTCCGCGCGTTGTAGAAGAATTCTTGCAGAATGCGCTTGTACGACCCATATAAACAAATGCATCACATTTAAGTATTTCTCGTTAAGGGTGATTTAATGTTATGAACGAAATATGTGCGTACAAATCAATATAAATGTCACAGTACAGAAATATAACGTGTAAAATCCCCGCGTTATATGGGGGAATACCCGTGTTATACGAGGATTGAAATCGCATAATATGAAAATGCCTTATAAGAGTACCGTGTTATAAGGGGGTTTACTGTACTTGTAATTAAAATCATACTGAACACATTATATTATATTATAACACCAGTGTTATTGTTTTTTTAATAATATATAATTATAAGAACATATGACTTAAACCAGCGTTTCCCAACCATTCTTTCTAAATAATTTTTAACAAAACACAGTAAGTAAATATTCAAAACGTAATAAATAACGTTGAGTCCATTTTCGATTTGCACTCTGTGGGGCGTGGGCCCCAATAAATTAAACAAAGCTAAATGCAAGTAGTGACGCAATAATTAATAGGTGATATTGGCGCGCGAAAACATTTATGCGAATTAAAGCAAAACAAAAAAGCGATTAAAAATTCATCTCCATTGTGGAAACTAAGTTTGATTCATAGTAAAATATGGTTGATATGAATAGGATCTATTCTCTATAACAAAATGATCAGAAACTAACGCATTTGAAATAATTATTTTTAAGCAAACATTACTTCACCGTATCACTGTGTTTACATAAATACGTTGTTATCACTTTTTGATAAGGAAATTTAAAACAATAACAACACAAAAACGGTAAACATTCTGGAGGACGTTTAAATTACATATTACAACAAAATGGCGGAAAGAATTAAATATTTAAATTATTACGACGACTACTTTAAATATATAAAGAATGCCTAATGTCCAATAAGATAATAATGAATTTCATATATTTCCAATTTTATCATAAAATAGGGCATTTTCTGAGAATTAAGTACAGATAAATGCAATTTTATCAGTATTTTTTTAACGTTTTCAAAATAATTGTATATATTACCAATTCTAAGACATCAGCCATTGGAGCACCACCGACTTGTACCATAATGTGAAGACCACTTCGGGGTTTGGTTTTCACCCATGCTTCTATAATTTTCTTTCTATCGCTAACAGACAAAGACATATGCTCCCCAGTTGTGCCGCCGACTGTAATAGACATGAGTAATTAAATAATACAACTGCATCTATTAATATGAAATAAAAATGTAATTCTGGAAGAAACTTTTATTTGGTGCACGTTTTTTGCTGTCGGTGCATGAAATTCGTGTAGTTTTTAGTTGATAGCTGAGTTAACTTTGTGTCAAAAAGTTTATTACAATAAAATAAACATAACAATGAAAAAACACAATATTGTGTTGGCTTATTCCAGACTAGGAACTTCCTATGTTGTGGGTGACTCTTCCCAGGTATAATGAGACAAAACCTAGTACTTAAAATTATGTATATCGTATATGTATTATGTGGAGCAGTGTTGGCCTAGTGGCCTCAGCGTGCGACTGTCATAGCTGAGGTCGTAGGTTCGATCCCTGGCTGTGCACCAATAGACTTTCTTTCTATGTGCGCATTTAACATTTGCTCGAACGGTGAAGGAAAACATCGTGAGGAAACCGACAGGTCTTAGACCCAAAAAGTCGACGGCGTGTGTCAGGCAGTGCAGGCTGATTTAAAAATGATCATGAATCAGATACAGAAATATGAAGCCCAGAAATAAAAAGGTTGTAGCAGCAGTGATTTATTTTATTTTATTATTGGCTATTAACACCAACATAATATATAAAAAATACCGTGAGAACTATTATTTATTTTTATTAAACGAAAAACCTTATATGAATAAATGATATGAACATATTATTTAGAATAATTTCTTCTAACAAGAAGAAATTATTATTAATATAGATTGCTTATCATGCACAAAACGACTTCAGTCTGTTTGTTTCTTATTATTCGCAAGTGCTAAATAATGATAATAACTTACCTAATACAGCTTTGATTCCATTCACAACCATATAGTCTGCATAACTTGAAATTTCTTTGTAATTTACAGTGAGGTCTTCATTCAAAGGGGTGAATACTGGAGGTATCAGCCCACGAGGTTCAAACACTACCTGTAAATAATTAAGATCTTAATCAAACGAACAAAAATTTAATAAACAAAAGCGCACAGACGTAATGTAAATTATTATATTTACTACATAGTTTTGTAGTTCCCGCCGTGTGTGCGTTTAATACTTTATAGAATAAGAAGGCTCTGGAAGATAAAGATAAAAAAAAGCGTAAACGCCCTAAAAACGATGGGAAAGAAGGCTTAGGTAAGGTTTAAAGGGGTTGCACCGCAACTATTATTACGGGTGTTAAAAAAAAATAGGTTTTATGAATTAAGTGATTCTAAGTTTGTATATATAATCATATAGATCTTGTAGGGAACGTTGATTACGAGGTCAAATCGAATAGGGTTGTCATTAGAAGTTTCTCATTTATAAAAATATTTTTGTGCATGCATTTTATTGTGCATTTTATCTTAAATAAAAATTCTCTTCGCTTAATTGTTTTAATATATTTATTGTGACTTTTGTAGAGAACCTTCGTCCGGAGATCCTGCACTGTACCTGAAAATAAATTAATTTAATTTAATTCTTGAATTATTGAAATTAATTTTCACTTATAATTGATTATGAAAAGCCACTGCTAATTGTTCTTAGGAGGCAATAAGCTCCGCTTACTACTCGTATATTTCGCAGTTTTTTAAAACATCCGTACATGACTCAGTTATTGATGAAGGTTACATAATTAAGTAAAGATTTAATTTTTTTATTAATAGGTCCTAAAACAACATGTATATTGTATAACTTTAAATATTCAACGGTATATGAAATCACAAATTTTACACACATCAATTATATTAGAACATTAAAATTATACCATAATACCATATATAAGCAGGGGCCAAAAAGAACTTCCTTTTAACTAATAGTAGTTTAAGCTCGCAAGTCATCTAAGGCGTTGTCCTAATTGGCGAAGATCGCACGATGCGGTCTCGTCATGCGATGAGTTCAAACATACAGATTTCATCAGAGTGTCCTATTTGAACCTCGCAAGTAATCGTGCGAGCACATGAATGCTTTAATAACGATCGTACGATGCGTTTGATCGTGCGATCATGTAATCAAAGCAACAGATCTCTTTTGAGTGTCCTAATCGGTTACTACGCGATGCGTCAACGCGCGAGGGGCGCCAGCCATCGAACGACGGCATCACACGATGGACATCGCGCGATCTATTAGGACACCTGTTAGGTCATCGCACGACCACTTTGATCGTGAGATGAAAAACGCATCACGCCATCGTACGATCGCTCCCAATTAGGACGCCGCCATAGTCAGGAGATATCAAAAATAACCGAAAAATATCAAATACTAGGAACGTATTTATGATTTGCAAGCCGGGTCTTTGACTAAACCGTTGGGAAGAGATTAACAGACGACTCTGAGTACGGTATTAGTTAAGATCGATAAAATGGTGATTGATTCAAAACTTGAATTTGAATTTGTTTTTTCTATATATTACTTACAGCTTTTCTTCTCAGATGTGATATAATCATGGTCATCTAGGGTTGCACCCGTATCCCCTAAAATAGGTTTTATATATAAACGATTTTCTATCAGTATAAATCAAACCCGCAGGATTTTAGGTATAACATTTCCTTTTTATATAACTCTACCCCTTATATAAAATCTCTAGAATTTGAACACACAACTCCAGGCCTCCTAGGACCACGTAAACTGTTGGTCTTTAAGTACAACTAATATTATAAAGACAATAAATTTGTATTTATCATTTCTAAAAATTCTTTATAGTCAATAGTCAACAGTCTAATCATTTATTCCATATAGACCACCTAAAATGGCACTTTTGTATGTTAAATAATTTATAAAGATGATTGCCCCTTCCAAAAGGTAGTTTCATTAACTTATTTCCAAAATATGAATTAAAAAAAATATGTCCAGATGAGCATATCTGGAATTTTTATATTTATCAAACAAAGTTAATAATAATAAAATACATATTTCTAATAAAATATGTTTAAATAAAATATTTTGTTTAAAAATAGGAGCTACTTACAAATCTTTGTTTTTACTGGCCGACTTGGAGTGCTTGGCTGAAGTTTAGGTATCTCTGTAAATGTTTGTAATATAGAAATTGATATAAAGACAATCTCACTGACTGATGAAATAATGTCAAAATTACATTACAATAACATATTGAGATGAGTTACCGTTTTGTAAATCTAATGTATCAGATTTCTGTTGATCATTTGTATTTTCATCATAATCCAAATCTGTAATGATGAAAGATAATGCTTTTATTAAGCTTCTATAGTTTGTAACATATTGTATATAATTTTTCAGGAACAGCAAAACATTTTTCCCAGTTTATAATGCCCCCAAAGTCAGAATTACCTAATTGTAAATATAATGGATCTTCAGATTCATGCTCATCATCTGTGACATCTTCATGGTTTGAACCTGAAACAATGTGTATATCAATAGTATACATCAATAAGCTTTTTTAGAATGGTATGAAGTTGCTAAAGAATATGGATTGTGTGTATTTACTTTTATACAAATAGGGTGTTAGGTTAAGTTTAAGACAGAAACTATTATGTAATCCGTGAATGTTTAGAAAGAAATACCTTCAATATGATCATCATTATGCACAAGAGGAGATGGCACTGCTAAGGCATTCAAACGGTTGCACCGATTTCTATCAGAAAGCTTAAAATGTAAATCACACACTCTTTTTTTTTTGTAATATTCATAATCTGTAGGTCCATCAAGACTTCCACCAACACTTCTTACCCAAGCATAGAACTGCTCAGGAAATTTATTTACACTAGGAAAAACATGGTATGCAACACCTGAAAATAAATTATTCAAACATTTTATTTATAGTTCTAGAAAGCGGCTTGAATTAATAAGTCATAAACAACAACGAGAACTTACCGGTGTTCGTACAACCAAATATGCATTTTCTCGGCATATTATAAACTACTAAAGCTTAATTCAATTTATGAAATAAACTTCCTTCATCAAAATTGAAACTACTTAACTATCTTCTCTTCTCGATATACTACTGGGAATTATTAGAAGTCACCGGTTTATGTAGCTACTTAACTTTACTAAAGAAAAACGTATTGAGGGTAGTTTGTAGAAAAACATAAAAACAAATAAGTAATAACACTGAACAGTGAACACAATGACACTTAGGGAAATTCACAGACTAGTGTTACCAAGTACGAACCAACTGGTACTGACAGAGCTAATTTTATACTCGTAACGCACCAGACTATGCACAAGTGTGCACAGACTGTGTTGAATATTTTTAAACTAACACTTAAATATTTCTATAGTTAACACTTCACTTATCGCAACTAAGACGTTTTTCGTAGTTAATACATCCCTCGGCTAGAATACCTACATTGATTTACCGTACATTAATATTGTAAACTTTCTGCACTTTAAGTACCACTGTTTCTATAATTACTACTGTAATATATTAAATCCGATGGACACAAATGTAGCTACGATTTCTTCAAATAAGTCACCTAATAAATTCGTAGAGCTACATAAGTGTCTACGGATTCTACGAAAATAACGATTGTCTTTCATTGTCAAAATATGTAGGTATGATACGAATTTAGAATATTTATTTATTTTATATATCCAGTATTTTATAAATATAGTGAAAATACAATGAAAAGATTTTAGTTAAGTCAGCAAGTTTTAATTTAAAAAAGTAAAGAATTAATTTGGTAAATATAATTTAAAAAATATTTACCATTTTTAAGAGTATAAAAAACTGGTTTAGGTATATTTTCCTATTGCACTGCACTGTACTCTACACTGTACTCTCTACTACTAGCTGTATTCTACTAAAATAATAATTAATGTTATCTCGCAGTGTGATAAGTTCATCAACTCTGATACTAAATAAATAAAACAAATAGGTACATGACAAACAGAGGTAGTCAAGATAATTTATAGCGTTATGAATAAATTTTATCTAAAACAGTAACCAATTGAATACGTATTTAGAATTTAGAAAACACCCAACCCTTTGCTTCTTTAACGTTTTGCTGTGAAATATTCATACTACAACATAGTCATAACGCAAAATTGCCATCATACATTTTAAAATCTAGTGGTTGGAATAGCTTTGTTTGTTGATAAATAATCAACTGTGAAACCGCAAGTCTTACATTATCAAATAATACATTTATTAAAATAATTGTATTTATCTATTTATATAATTTCTTAAATCTATATAATAAAATGTAGAACAAAATAATTAAGAAATCTTCCCCTGCATTATGTAAAGCCGGCTCCAGTCCACAGAAAAATATTACTCATAGCGAAGAAGAACATCAACTTCAATGTAAAAAAAAAGCTTACAACGCTCCAGATAATGCCATCAGGTACTATCATATGGTGGGAGAATTTAAAATGATATGCAAGTACATAATTTTAAGGAGTAATTCCATGTAGAGAAATAAAACAATGTACATGGGAAACAATTTTATTAAACTACAATAATTAAAAACAAAAAAGTCTTGTATAATCTTATTAACAATTAAATTATTTATTATATACAGCAATATTATGTTTATAAAGTAAACTATGTAAATACTCACTTGGAGGTCATGACTTGCTTTTGATGGACTACCATGTTCGTCTCTTAATTGGGAAAGTATACTTTGAGCTTCAGATGGAATAGCAAACTTGTTAAGTCTTTTCCTGTTGCTGCTGGTAAATGAAGAATCATCAAAATGATTGCCACATAGCATCCTATGCTGTGCATACAACTTTTCTAATGATTCATTGGATGTCCAATCACCATCAGGAAAACAAAATTTAGCCCAAACTTTAGCCCTAAAAAATAAGGTTTTTATTGTACACAAGTATAAAGTATGAAGCTGTTTTACTTTAAATTAAAATACATAGTTCTCAGAATTCTTCAAAATAATATTAAGTAGGTACACTTTTTCCATAATTTAGGTAGAAATTGTGCAAAAAGTGAGAACTGGTAAAATCAGAAGGATGTGTATCTACAGTAAATATTTGATCTACTTACTTCAGAGACCCATGCTTGGACGGAAGAGGAAACCTATGGATGGTTAAGGAACAATCTTCTTTTGCTATTATGCCACATTTTGAGCATTTTAAACTTCCTTTCCCTACCATGTTTTGGCAAAGTACAACACAAAAGCGTACACAGTAAGTCTCTATCTCGTTAATGTTGATATCGCAAGTCACACACAAGCGTTAATATCGCACACTAAATATGTAAGTATGTTTCTTTATTGTTGGTATGATACCAAAGCGTCAATTTTGCACTCTTCGTGATTGATGATTATACAGCATAATTAGCTTTTTTGCAGTAGCTCTCTTTTCAGCAAGAACTATTTACATTAATTCATACACTAAACTTTTGTAAAATAAATAAATTAATCGGGCGGTAGAAAAGAAACAAACGATTTTGAGATTCACTTCACAACTTCATTATTTTGTACACAGTCTTACTGTTGTTATTGTTTAAATAAAAACCTGAAGTCCCTTGAAAAAAATAGGAAAAAAAGTTTTTTTTTTTACATTAGTTATATCCGGCTGCAGGATTAGTGCGTTCATCGGTTATTTGCTAAAAACCAAATGTTTATGTATATTTATAATTAGGAGAATATATATTATCTACTAAGCATATCAAAATTTGGCCGCTAGCATTTTTAATGAAATTTTGGGAAAAAATTTCTTACACTTATTTTTAAAATAAAATATCGTCTGTGTGTTTAATCACGAGTGGACCAATTCACACTTTTCATCTACATCTACTACAAGATGAACGTGATTGGAGTGACTTGGTAGGCAGTTAAAGTAGCTGAGTAAGCTACAAATATTATAATGCCTTGCGTTTATATCACTAATATAAAATATATCATATCATGGCGGTATAAATATGATTTAATTTATCTATATTTAGGACACTTAACGTTCTCTAAAAGTCGCTTAAAATTAATTATGTTTTTTAATTTCTGTATTAAAATCTTTGCTTATTCGATCCCACTTTTGGATTCCAAATG
Organism: Pieris melete; assembly: GCA_963693345.1. NCBI lineage: Eukaryota > Metazoa > Arthropoda > Insecta > Lepidoptera > Pieridae > Pieris > Pieris melete. The sequence goes on from CAVNZK010000003.1 coordinate 2,342,729, forward strand.
ATTGGTTCCTTTTGATAAAAGTTTATAAAAGCCATACACAACTCGTTACTCCACTCAGCGCGCGACCATATAGTGAAATAGTTAAAAGTTTTCAAAGAAGTGATCCGTGAGCGAGCGTGAGAGATCAGAGAAGTGTTTTTTTTTATACTCTCGCCTCGCCTCCTCGTGTCCTTTGACTCTCGCCCCACAAATCGAAAAAAAGCGGAGTGGCAGCAAGGCGAGGCGAAGGCCACACGAGGTGAATCTTGCACATCGCCTACATTATGGCACTGAGCACTCGTGTCGCCGCGTGTAGAGTGTGGAATGTGGATACTATCCACTGGATAGGGGTTTAAACTTTAAAGTCTTATTTAATGTCATATTTCAACAAAACGAAAATCATCAACAAACAAATTGACAATTGTCATTACAAATTTTGAATTTATTAGACAATTTACAATAAATCAAAAAACTGCAAAACCGGGAATATTCTAAAATCTAAAAAATATGCTCGCAGTATTTGTAACAATTATTTCGTAAGCAGAGCTTAATGTTTTTTATTTCTTGAAATGTGTGTTCTAATTCTAATTTAACAATTCAAATATAATTTTATATACTTATTAGGTAATCTGAATCGAAGGCACGCCCGAGATCAAAGCCCTCGCAGAGGGGATGGCCTGGCCGGGAGGGTGGGTAAAACTTAGAAGTCAGCTGTGGGCTGTGGCCTATCTGACTGTTGAGTGTTGACTGTTCTCACTTCAGTATCCGGACTTTTTTTGCTTTACTTGTTTGCAAGCCTTTATCTAAGTAATACTATGTGAAACAATTGGTAGTTGCAGAAAGGCTAATTTATATTGTTTTACTTATCTTCTCAAAACTAGTTTGCACAATAATTATTGTCCTTAAACATGACGACTATCGTAAGTGAGCTTAGCATGCACGATCTAAATAACAAGTTCTTCGAGATCATGCAAAATGAAAGCAACGCAGAAGATGCGGCGAATTTTATTTACGATAGTGTTTACGAAGATGTCGCATTAGGGTTCCTTTTCGAGTTCCATCATGGTTTAAAGACTGGACTTACGGATTTGATAGAAGGGGAAAAGGAAGAAGATGAAAGCTGTAAAATTGTTGTCTCACCCGAATGTGATGTTTTTGGTTTTTCTGTATTAAAGAAAACTCCAGATTCTAACTGTTCTTGTCCGAATTGTGAGCGGCCAGTGTCTGCTACTCGTTTTGCACCGCATCTAGAGAAATGCATGGGTATGTGGCTTAAATTATTCCATATGAAATTCTTCAAATATGTACTTGCTGAATATCCACTATGTTCTGAACATTTAAAGTCAATTATTACACATGCATACTTAAATATAAATTCTATCAATCTTGATGTTATACTTTATTAGCAATTACATATAAAGTTCTGTATCAAGATGAATAAATACCATACTCTAAATCTATAGGAATGGGAAGGAACAGTTCTCGAATAGCATCAAGACGTATTGCATCAAATAGTCGTGAACCAACCTCATATGCTGGACTCTTAAGTGATGATGAGGATGATGCTGATTGGTCAGGAAGCTCCATGCAAAGTGAACGCCGAAAACGCAGAATCAGAAATAACAACAACCGGAAGTCTAATAAAATGCATAAGTATGTTATTTTGTTTTCTAAAACTAAAGTTTTTACACTTTAAACATAAGAATATCTTTTGTACATTTACACAAAATAAAATGTCATACAAAATCAAATATTAAACAACAATAACATATTTTTATGTACATAACCGACGGCTAAGTGCAAAATTAAAATAAGCAGTTGAGAAACATATATATAATATTAAAATGCATAGAGGATGCTAAAATATATAATATTATTAAAATGTATTAATATTATTTCAGTGGTAACAGGAATAATAATGGAAATCACAATTCGGATTCAAATGATGGTGCCACCTATGAGACAATGAGTGCAAATGAAAAGAAAAACTTGCTGCAACAGATCTGTGGTGTTGTTTCTGAACACACAAAGAAACTGTGTATTAGGTAAGACTTCAATAAGCTTAAGTTGTGTAGTTCTTATGAGAATTTTTTAGAGATATTCCTAAAAACACTGATTGGAGTAAAGCTACTAGAACTAAATTTCCCATTCAAATATTTATTTATATATAAATGGTAACTGTGGTAAGCATATTATATTTAGTCCAGATTTTATAACAAAGCTGTAAAATTTTTACTTAGCTTTTCAAAGTGATTAGCACTGTTAATTAGTGTTCCATTAAAGCAAATCGCAACAACTAATACAGTGCTGATAAGATATCAAGTGTATGGAAAATCAGGCATGTAATCCATGGAGTAGTAAATGTTATGTAAAGACCATTATAAAGATGGCCAAATAATCAAGGTTTATAATATACCCATGTTGATTTACTTTGTATACAAATTGTAAGATCTGTATATGGATCTTTCTATTAAAACACCAAGTATAAAAAAAACTAAGTAATATATCATAACATTCCTCAGATCAACTCGCTGCCCACAACACACTGAAGAACAGAGGAGAGCCCTTAGAAATAGTGTTTTGGAACCATCCACTCCAGAATCTCAACCATTACTGACAGCTGATGATGCAGGATCACCTCCAGATTCCAGTCCTTCATCTTCCTGCTCCTCTTCCAGCAGGAAGCGAGATAGGCATCGCGCCTTGAAGAATAAGAGTAAGAGAAAGCGAAATTTATCGCCTAGTGGCAGGGATTAGGTTTATTGTATTATGCATTGATTGACCGTCAACTTGCAACACTGATATACATTTGCAATTTGCAATAAGTTCTGAGCTCATTATAAGACTTGACAATTGGGACAGTTTGATATTAAACTAAATTATCAATTTTAGAATTTCGTTTATACATACTTTAGAATTACAGTAGAACCTCTATAAGTCGAACATCAAGGGAGACGCCAAAAAATTCGAGTTATAGAGTTTTCAACTTATGGAGGATTTCGACTTAGGCGGATTTTGATTCGACATAAAGAGTTTTTTATTATTGTTGAAAGAGTACTCATTGGTAGGCCAAATTGTTCGGCAACATCTTTCTTTTTTTGACAGCTCTTCACAGCTTCGAGCACTTCTAACTTTTCAGCAAGACTCAAAGTTTTTAGATTACGTTTCACAGCACTCATGTTAACTGTTGTACTAATTGAAATTGTACAAACACGTGTTTCCATGAGTCATAAATTTATTATTGTATACTCCTAAAATGTTTTCTAAGAAACAATAGTGTACTCACATTGTCGGCAAGTTCTTAAAGTCGGTAACTTATTTTTGTTCGAACAATAGAGATAATAAATTCCAAATGATCAAGTTGTAAATCTTCAATCAAGTAAAGATTGTAAAATAAAACGTTCCTATGTTCGAGATACAGAGGTCAAATTTAATTTTTCGAGTTATAGAGTGAAAATATGTACCAAAATGGCTTAGAGGGACTCAGTGATTATTTCGATTAACAGAGGGTCAAGATTTCGAGTAATGGAGGTTTTGGTGTTTTAAGGGAAGGGAACAAAACATTTTTTCGAGATTTGGAGGTTTTTGACTTATCGAGGTTCGACTTAACGAGGTTCTACTGTAGTAGAAGTCATTGCTATGTTTGGATTGTTTTCGCATTGTACGTATTGCATTTGGAGGCCTAATAGCCAAATTCTTCAGAAAATTTAATAATTACAATAGATAAGTGATAAACTACAATGAATGTTAAAATGAAAAATATATCTTTCATAAATCATTGTCTGATAATTTCTATGATGTGTATATTTCTTGTTTCTGACTCTAATGGTTCTCCTTTGACTATGGGACATCGGTGAAACCGATGGCTTCCCCACCAAGCCGTTTCAAGATTTTAAAGGATCCAATTTATTCTAGCTCCAATTATTCGATTTATCCTAGGTCTAGGCTAGGCTTGACATACTTTCAAACTGACAGTTAATTTTGACAGTGCTCTTGACTTGAGCTTAACAACTTTTTCATAGCTATATTTTGACAGGTACTAAGATTAAATATTAACAAAATAAAAAAATGTAAATTAATAATTTAAAAAAAAGGAAATGTCTAAAAGTATATTATTGAATAGTCAAAATATATCTAATAGTATTTTTTGATAAAATTACCAGTGGATAAAATTTCAGCTTATTCAAGATTTAGGAACAGAAGATATTTTAAGTGATAATGTTGTCTATTCCTTTGATGTAAGATTTAAATCCTTTATTATTTGACTGATTATTTAGATTAGAGATTATTTTGTATCCTTCTAGGTGTGATAGATATGTGTCTATAAAAATGTATCTAATACTGTAATTATAAGAAAAAATACGTAACTATTTATACAATATTCACAAAGACATCCCGTCTTTTTAGATGAGAAAATGTATAAATTGATATCACCATTGATAATAGCTATATTGCGCAGTTGATATAGAATGTGCTGTCCACGATCCGACCGATTTCTCTACGCATTTTTATTTTAATGGCTTTGTTTTTAAAACCTCGCTAATTCTAGTTTTATTATAACTATTAAAATCCGTGTAGACTTATCCATTGTATATAAAAAAATCTATTCTTTGTATTATATGGCGTAGATAGATAGTTACACATATAATATATTAGTATACTCTACTATAAAACTGTAGGAATAGGTTACAATCGTATTCATATATTTTAGCGAATGCCACTATGTGTATAAATGGACGTGACTATTTTGGAATATATGTATATTTATTATTATATCTCGTTACGAGAAACATAGAACATTGAAACCAGAAAATTACTATTATGGAGTGCTACCTATAGTATATTTGTGTAATACGTGACGTATGACAAAACTATGTAATCCAGGAACCGCTCCTACTCGAGTTTCTGGCATATTTCATTCTGCCCTACAAATAACAATACTATAGATAATTTAATATGTATTGGCTTTATAACAAAAGGCAACTATATATAGAAATGTAATCGCTATTAGCACTAAGTATGACTTTCGTTAGTAAAAATGTATTAAATTTTACTTTGGGGTTACTTCGCGCAGTTTCAACTTTAAATCTTGGCTATAGTGGCGTTTAGTTAACATTGACGAAGCTATTTATAAGGCTTTACTATAGAGAGTGGACTAAATATTGTATGTTTGGTTACTATGGTTACCGCATTACGTGAAAACCCGCTTATGTTCACGTTTATAAGGGCAAGAAGGTCCCGACAATTTATCGCGTTTGAATGGCATTTTTAATTAAGTATTTAAATACTATCTGATTTCTGACCCTTTTGGAGATTGTACAATTCAAGTCAAACGTGAAATTCCTTCTATTGTAATGTTCTTCGTAGATTTTGCGTATATAATGTAATCTGCTCAAAGTATATTTGTGTAATTCCTATGTAATTAAAGGTGAATAAATATCTGGATTTTTATACTCCCTGTTTTTGTACACTAAATAAAGAAGACTATTATTATATTTTACCGTCAATGTGGTGGAATCGATTCCTAATAAAGTAAATTGTTCTGGCGGCCCTTTCACCGCTTGTCATAATATTAGTGACGAGCACTTCACTGCAGAGTCCGGACGATTCATAGCAGCAAGGATTAAGGTATTGGTACGAGCCAAGGCTGTACTTTCGTAGTTTTATAAGTGTGGCGATTACATAAATCGTCTTAGTTGCTCAGAGTGTACGCAGGCATTAGGCTTAAGCATTTAAATTTATAGCATTTTCATTGGAAGCGTAGCATTCTACATTGATTAGTAAATTTGTTCTTTGTTGTACGGGAGTAAGGGCGAGTACATATTAGGCGCTCAGCGTTGCGTTAGGCGCGCGTCGTTTGCGTACACACAGCGCGCTTAGCACGGCGTTTTACGAGCGTTAGTAGGACGTCCATACTCTGCTCAGTTCGGAAATGGACGTCGAAGTGATTTCTTGTGCCTTCTATACCATCGCTACAGAAGACGACGGCAGAGACAAATAGAATTTTGGGTGCACCCAATACTACGTGATAGACTAACGTATGGAATGTTTATAACATTGTATCCCAAATTAAGACAGTATGAACCTAAGTTTTTTAATTATTTTAGAATGTCCATAAAATCCGTAAAATTGCGTCCACTACATAATGGCGGCTCATGTATCTCGAAGCGCGCGGCTGACGCCCTCCCAACGCGCAAATTGAACGAAAATTTCAAAGACGCGCGCTTGCGGGTGTGTACACCTAGATAAGAACTACTGGTTCTCAAAACGCGCGCTTCAAAACGCCTAATGTGTACTCGCTCTAAAGATAGGGTGAAAATAATATTCTCTATTATTTAAAGCATCCCGTTGGCCCAGTATCCGTCCAGGTATAAAAAACAACACAGTAAAAGAATAAACCATGATTTATTCGAATAGTAACTGTAATGAAATATTTACAATTAAAATAGATATCACATAAAACACACATAGAAAGAATGTAAAATAGAAAACGATGATTCATAAAAAAATACAATTCTTTGGAATGGGAAAAATTATATGAAACATGAACGAGGCACAAATAAAATTTGTGCTTAAATACAGCTATATAAAACAAGAAATAATTAAGATTTTAATTCTACCCTCAAAACATTTTTAATATAGCGATCCTTTTAGTTATTTTAAAACGAATTATGTGTGACCTGGTACAATATATATTGTAACTCGTATATATTATAAACATACAGATTTTTTGACTTTAGCATGTATCGATTTAGAACTTAAACAACTAATCTATGGTTCAATTACAGAGTAAATTACTGCAAATGTTTAAGTACTCAAGAACAACTTCAAGATTAACCCAGATTTTGCGGTTTCTATAAACAAGGAATTGTTATAAAATTTATGAAATATATTGAAGCCTACAAAGTCTATTGATTAACAATTTAGGAACCTTTATTACACATATACTGTTTGCGTAGAAAAACGTATCTAAGATGCAACCGTACGGAATAAGTTCGTAGCTTATACCGAAACTCAGCTAGTCTATAATCTGGTCTCAATACGAAAAATGAGTGATATTAACTATGTTCTTCAAACAATAAAGAATGACGATCAAGTCAATATTGATTAAGCACCCTGTGTAGAAAATTGTCATCAAAAGATAAAAGTTTTCGAATTATTAAATCTTCAAAAAAATCTAACGAGATATTTCCAAAATATATTTTAGTTTGCATGTTAAGTACAGTTGCGTTTACGGCCAAATCTGTTATATATACCCTCAAGAATCGCATCACAAATGCTTTGCATGTAGAATAACGTGTTTTTATATAAAATAAATACATGCGTAATGCCCGAATTTGCTACTTGTTTAGTGCTTTGCGGCCAGGCTGTATATTTCGACCATTTTGATTTCTTACGTATTATTTTGCCAAACTCCACTCATGGAACAATAATAACAAAATGTTACCGCAATCAATGTACACGACAAAACCCCATTTTCTAAATACTGTAAGTATCCAATAGTTTACACTGGCACTTGTCTATGAATCGTATGCCGTTTGTGTGTGCCGGGCTTAAACCTTAAATCGCACTTATGGTTAGGCATTCGTGGCCATAAGTTAGAAATAAAATAGAAATACTGTCTAAATTACTTAATGATCTTATTTAACGATAATCTATGTCTTGGACGTTGTTAAAAATCACATTTATAAGTCCTCTTCTATGCGGTATGGGACAATCATTTATTTTCATTTGCAATAAATATATTTTCTATTATATTTAATGTGATTTTTCAACTACCCAAAGTACAATTCTAGAAGCCCTTAATTTGATAAAAATCTAAACGCAGCGATGTCAATTAGCATTAAAAATTCGAGTCATGTTCTAAAAAAAAAAATACAGATAAAATCAATGATTGCTTGTTAAAACCTCAAAAAATTCGAGTTAATCGCTGCGTCCACAAATGTATATTTAGCTAAAAACCGACGCTGCATCTGTTAAGATAACGTTTCAACGTCATAAAACGGGATGCTAACACAAAATGATTTTTTAATAAATTCCTGTATTTGAGAGTTATCGAAACAGATACAACGTACGCGTACGTACGAGGACGTAAAGTATGGATTTACGCCACGTTAATAATGGACTCCCTGCCTTGACCCACTCCAATGAATTTTACTGCAAAAAACATATTACAATAATTACAGGCTTCTGAAGGTTCGACAATTGGCATAAAGGCAACATACTTGCTTAAAGAAAAATTATAAGTTGAAGTGTAAATCTCCTTTTCTGAAGTTAATAATCTGTGAAACAGAGTCAGATGTGTCCGCATACCATGGATCAATCGGTCAAAAGCAAACATGGAATATAATAATAAATATATACTTTCTTTATGGAATCTTGCTATCATACAATAAATATTATTAAGATGAAATCAGAGTTAAATTTCTCAATAAAATGGCACATACCAGGTATCTGTAAGTATTCCTGTATTATATTGACGTAGTGATGCGCTTGCGCCGGCAAATGTTTGAGCTCCCGTATCGCCGCTGTGCTGCATTTCCAGCCCGGTACTGTTATGTACTCCACCTTAAAAATATTTTACTTTAATTGAGGAAAAGGAAATTAAAAATTATTTTATTGTCTCTGACAAATTTGGTTACCGTTGTGTTGGTTTTAAATAAAGGAGAAAACAAGAAAGATTTGTACTTTATTTATGTTTACAACAAAATAAAAAACTGGACCGATTTCATAAATTATTTCACCATTAGAATGCTGTATTATAACCGCTACTTAATACTATTATTTAGTATTAGTATTATAGTATTAGTAAGATAGATAGAGTATTGCCTCATACGAATCATAATTCAAGAAAGATATTAATAATAACACTAACTGCTTTGACGTCATAGAATAAATAATAAATTATTTGCGTAGATGTGACAAGCCAACATGAATGTCATGTTTTAGATACAATATACTTTAAGTATTTTTCCACTTTGTAAGCAAGATAAAACGTCATCACTATTTGAGCAAATCTTAGACTAGAAACTTTACGTGGTTAAAAAAGTATTTTTATTGTAAAAAAAAAAAAAAAAAGTAAAAATTATTATACCTCAACAGAGCTGAGCTCGGGCATCGATGACGGGAAGTAGTCGAGCTTTTTCCCGTTAAGTTTATAAGCCACGCCCACTTTGATTTCCTCCAACGTGTCCAATATGTCTAGTTTCGTTAGGCACAATCTGTAAAAAGAAAAAAAATCTAAATTATTTAAAAATACACAACAGAAATGTAAGTAACTCTTGGATATTGATAAATATCTATTTATTGTACTAAGTCATAATAATATATTATCACGACTGCTAAATAACACTTTTTTTTATAAACCAGTGGGCAAACAAGCAGAACGCTCATCTGATATTAAGTGATATTGCCCATGAACACAGCCAGGAGGCTCGCAAGTGCGTCGAGGGCCTTTTAAGAATTAGTACGGAAATATTTTAGTGTGCAGTTATGTAAATAAAATATATTTTTACGTCTTTACTTGTTATTAAAATACTTTTATAATGTCTGTAAAAAATATCTTACGAGGTATATCCATTGACCGTGGCGGTATATTTGACCACGACGAGGTCAAGCCAGCCACACCGCCGCAGCCGCTTCGTGGTCACACCGTACTCATGACCACGATCTTGTAATAACCTGCCAGTTTCCTAAATTCACAACACTATTAATGTAACTAATTAAGATATATATATAAAAAAATAATTAAATCAATGGCGCTACAACCTCTTTAGGTCTGGGCCTCAGATTTCTGAATCTGTTTCATGATCATTTTTAAATCTGATCGGCAAGTAGGTGATCAGCCTCCAGTTCCTGACACACGCCGTCGACTTTTGGGTCTAAGACATGTCGGTTTCCTCACGATTTTTTCCTTCACCGTTCGAGCGAATGTTTAATGCGCACATAGAAAGAAAGTCCATTGGTGCACAGCCGGGGATCGAACCTACTACCTCAGGGATGAGAGTCGCACGCTGAAGCCATATTTATGTTTATATAATTTTTAATTCAGTTAAATATGTGTAGTACTCGCGTACTCTAAAATATATTACTAAAAATATCTCACATCATGCAGCTCTGTGGGGAAAGGCCCATCTCCAACCCTTGTTGTGTATGCTTTCACAACTCCCAATACTTCGCCAATTAGTTTAGGCGGAAGGCCTAGGCCCGTACAAACACCTCCTATACTGCAATTCGATGACGTCACGTAGGGGTATGTACCTATAAATTTATTAAGAGATGGTTAGAGCAGTGTAAGTCTTGCGTTTTGTCTGTGCTTCCCGTTCATATCCAGCAGATGGGGGAGCGTTCAAGTATTACGTAACGCAATTTGGGGGGAGTCTTTTGAAACGTTACAGTGCGTTACATGGCCGGGAGGGGGGATTATTTAGACAACGCATTACGTATTTTTTTTTTTTTAATAATAAAACTGGGGGATTAATTGGCAACCCTTTTCGTTTATGTTGTACGGGGAATCCCTTTATTGTATTGCACGTTACTTTTATTTTTGCTTTCCTAAGCTGTATGTTTTGGGGAATCCCTCGAAAACGAAACTTTTTACAGAAAAACAAAAAATTGCGTTACGTAATACTTGAACGCTTCCTGGGGCTGTTGGGTTTTAGTGTTTCTATTTATTTATAACATTAATTCCACCGCTCGTTGCCGGCTTTGGTATGCTCTTTTCTTGAAGGGTCTAAGTCGAATTAGTTCGGAAATACTTTAGTAGCCAGCTGGTTTGGTTAATGGTAGTGGGCGGCAAACTGCCTTAATAAATGTTATTGTGAAACGACGTCGAAGTGAAATATATTCTGCCTTGACGTACGATAATGAATTTTAGCTACAAGTATTAATCAGGGTAGGGCATTGGAACTCACGCACCGACCCCCACACTTATATAATATTACTATAAATTATTTTACCGTTTTTCTTGAGTTACCTATTTTTGAGACATAATGATAATAACATAGATGTGACTCAAATTAAGCTGACACTGCCATGTGGCACACTTTTTCAATAAGAGACGCACAGCGCATATTACGTGACCCGATATTTGTCACTTTGACATGTGTTCTAAATGGTATACTCGAAAATAAACTATAAATAGGAAACTCAAATTTTTAAACAAAATATACAAAACAGAAAACATAAGTCAATTAAGTACATTAATAGATAAAAAAAGACATCTGAAATTAAACGAACTACATTTAAAAAAAAAGGATCGTTACTACTCCTAAATAAAGTCAAAGTCCTCTTGCTCCCAAAAATATTTCCACACACCCTCCCTTTAGGTAAGGTCGAAAATGTCAACATCGCAATCGCAGATAATTCGTGTTCGTACATGGAACAATTGTGAATAGTAGCATACGGGGGAAGAATTCTTTAAAAAAATTTTCCTAAAGACATACCAAAATCAATATCCAACATAGCGGCATTAGCGCCTTCCACCAGCACTTTACTTCCACTGCTGATCTCCTTGTGCAAATACGTCACAGTGTCTTTCACCAGGGGTCGTATTTTCTCAGCATACTCCTTGTACTTGATCAGTTCACCCTCAATATCTACCTCAAGTGCGGGAAACATACGTTTGTACGTTTCCGCCAATGTTCGGAATCTAGAATAAAAAATGTATAGAAGTTTCTTTTACGATGACCATCCATCATTCAACTATCAGAGCCTACCCGAATTCATTATCTTAGCAAGTCCAAAGTAAAATATGTTTAAGGTAGGACTTTATACATTAAAAGCTCCCTTAATCGACAGTCGGCACCTCTTTCACAAAGCTTTCAATCTAACAACTCTCCAACAAGAATTTTTGTCAGTAAAAGTAATTGGTTTATGTTTCACTGTGCTACAAAATACTTGTAGCACGTCTGGGAGAGATTGCTAATAAGCGATAAGTTGTTGCATTAATAAAAACAAAACCAGAGCTTCGGCCCTTGCTCTTTGTCATCAGGTATCGTTATCTGTTTCGTGATACATTTTTTATATCATTGATCAGCATTCTGTGCCCACGCCGTCGATTTTATAGGTCTAAAACATCTTAAGGCCAGGTTCACACGTCATTGTCCTGCACGTTTTTTTGCAGTATACGTCATAACGAATAAATAGTGGCACATGTATAATGATGGCAGAATATCGTACACCGTTTATACGTTCAAACGAATACTCAACGGACTTGTCAAGTACAAATCGAATGAACTTTAACGTTAATTCGGTTTAAAGCGGCAGATAATATAGCTCTGTCTCGTTCTCGCTCACTGTGACAACTGTGTGAAGACTGCGGCTATTCGTATATTACACGAATGAAAATCTACCATGTGAACACCCGGGTAAAAGTACGTTAAAAAAAACGAATACGAAAACGTGCAGGACAATGCCGTGTGAACCCGGTCTTAAAGGGTAAATAAATAACACTCACTTTTCCTCAAACATTGTGAAATCGCCCAAGAGGTCGCCAATTCTGATGCCATTTCTTGTGGCCTTTGAGGAGTATGTTGGACCAATTCCCTTCTTGGTTGTGCCAAGGGAGTTCTTGCCCTTTTCCGCCTCTTGGAGACCATCAACCTGCGCGATGCATATTTATTGTAAGATAATAATTTTTAAATTACGTTTTTCGTTTCACGATTTTTTTACTTGAAAGAAAGCAGAAGTTTTACTTGAATGGGTACATTCAAGTAAAACTTCTACTTTAAACGTTCTCCATGACTTTAGAAACGTGAAATTATATAAATTCTCATTTAACTTGTTTGCATTACAATAATTTTAACTCAATATTAAACAGATTTTTTTCGTTATGCTATGGTAAATAAAATAAACATATTAATAATACTGATTGAAAAATGTATTACTGTCACGCTTTGCAATGATATCGTGTATTATTTATTATTAAAGAAAATAATATAATAGAAAATACGGAAATAAATAAAAATGTATCCACAATAACCAATGGCGCACGACAACCTTCTAGATCTGGGTCTCAGATTTCTGTATCTGTTTCGTAAACATTTGTTTTTTCTAATAGGCATGTAGGTGATCAACCTTTTATGGGTCTATGCCGGAACTGATGCCTTTTTTAATAAAACAATAATAGAATTCACTTGTAAACACACTTCAGTTAACCAATTGATTTAAAGAGTCGTCTACCAAAGCGTGAATTTAATCATAAAAAATCACTTGTGAATGCTCTCCATAGATGACAAAATTACCTGCTGATGAACGTCGAAAACCAGGTGCGCACGATCTGAAATAATGAGTCGGTCCTGCCAACCTTCCATCCCCTTAAGCTCGTTTTTCTTCAGCTCCTCGAATAGTCCAGGAAGGTGGATCACGACACCATTGCCTATAATGATAAACTAAATAACAACATGACCGTTCTTATAGGCTTAGTAAATAAGCTGCGAAGTTCGAATATTAAAAAAAAACATTATATTTGACCGACTTCAAAATGGAGGTAGATATAATTCAACGTGTATTGTGTCATTACAAATTCTATAATATTTAGGCAATTCTGTGGCAAATAGGGATAACTGACGTTCCACAGAACAATGTATAGGATTCTTTTATCTGAACTAGGATCTGAATTCCACTATTTGACTAAAGTCTCACACATCACAGTCTAGGCAGAATTTGATAGAAAGAGACGAAAGAGTAGTGTAAAAGAGAGCCATTAGATTTCCTTTTCTTAAGGTCAGGATATGCATAGGTGTAAGGCAAGATTTAGAATCGAGACTTAACTCTAAGTATGTAATGTTAATATCAAAATTTCCACTCGGCTCTGATCAACCAACATTCGTGCAAACAGCCTGTCGAAATCATATTACAAAAAACATTACCTATGAACCTACGATAATTGCTCAAATAAATAAAAGACCTTGTAAGACAATTCGAAATTTAAAAACTTTCCTAACGAACCTAAATCATGTCACGGAAAAAACCTCCGTACCGATACACGACAGGTACAAGAAATTACTTTATAATAATTTCCATTCAATCATACTATTTGCATTAAAATTTATGCTAATTCAAGAGAATTATTATTTAGGTTGATTGTTACATGCAATCTCTGCGATTGGATTTGTACTGAATTTCTTCAATATCAGAAATTCACAAAGTACATCTAATATTCGATTATTTTAACAGTCATTTTTGGAAAAAACAATACTATCAATGTGAATTCTCTGACAGCAGTGTTGGCCTAGTGGCTACAGCGTGCGACTCTCATCCCTAAAGTCGTGGGTTCGATCCCCAGCTGTGCACCAATGAACTTTCATTCAATGTGTGCATTTAACATTCGGAAACATAGACCCAAAAAAGTCGACGGCGTGTCTCAGGCACAGGTGGCTGATCACCTACTTGCCTATTAGACAAATAATCATGAAACAGATACAGAAATCTGGGGCGAAACCAAAAAAGTTTCTAGGGCCACAGATTTTTTTAATGAGAATACTCTAATCTGTATTTAGTATTTTCATTAAAGCACTTTTAGGACAGCGCTAGTCCTGCCTAAACGTCCCAGTAAGTGTCCAGTAATGTCCAAGATATGTCATCCTATACAACTGTCCTTTAGTGCGTGGGATGACAATCTAATCTACCTTGACTATAAATGTGAATGCCTAATCGATTTAATACATAAAAATACATATTATGTATAATTTTTTTCCTAATGGACGTATTTTTATATATTACTAGTAGACTCGGCCAAGCGTTGCTGTGGCTAAGGTTTTTGTTATATTCCATAGTAGAAAAACACCAGTCATGGGGACCACCATGCTTTTTTGGTGGTTATGCTATTAAATTGTAGCTTATGTGAAACGTTGGTACTTTCAACACAGCGCACACTTAGAATTGTGACTGTCAAAATATAATAAACAAATATTTTGCAATAAAAAAATATTACGGGTATAAATTGAGATGTAAGCTATTCTATCTTTTAAGTTGGATCAAACTACACACGGTGTGCAAATTTGATTTGATATCGGTTCGGTAGTTTAGAAGTCCATAGCGGACAAACAATGTGACACGTAATTTATATATATTAAGATCTCATACTTGATTCCATATCTTTGACATTCGCAAGGATGGGAAATAATAAAACAGAACAAAATATATTTTTGAATTGTAACTAAATTTTTTTTAGGACAGAGGGCAAACTGAAGGCTCCCCTGATGTTGAGTGATACCGCCGCCCATGGACACAAGGCCACAGGGCTCGCGAATTGCCGGCCATGTTTTAATTATTTAGATTTTCTAAGGCGTAGTAAGTGCTAAGTCTATACGCCAATATTGATTTCAATAAGAGACAAAAACAGTGATCGGGTTATTTTAGCACCCCACATTAGAGAAAGAATACAAATAAGATCGCGGATGCCACGGAAAACCTAAGAAAACAGATTAAATCTGTTACTTAATAATACTAAGATTATTATCAGTCGATACTGTAACGCATTAGACCATAACCAGTAGTGTAATATAATCATAAGTAGTTCAAGTACTACGACATATATACATAGATTAAAATTCTAATTCAACGGGAATTTTATGCCGTCTTGAAAGCCGTGCGCAGAAACCACGATTCCGATTTAAATATTGAATTCCAAGGAAACAAAAAAATTATCTTGTTTTATCGCTAGATGTCATAAAGGATAGTTATTGATGTTTTAACTATTTTTTTTATGTGATTTACAGGCAATAAATATTGAGATCGCTTAAAGACGGCCTCTTTATTAAACGTGGACTAAATATACAAGAAGCATAGTAACCATGGCAACTAATAGGACTAAAGTCTGCTTTATGTTTATAAAATTAAGTATTGTCACAAAACGAAACACTGATTATATGAATTAGGTCTTATCACTGTTCTATGCCCGTACCATTGACTCACGTGTTTACTGCACACTTCATGATATGGTAAGATAAAACATGTTGCATTATATCATCTATGACATAGAGTTTGCTTTATAAGGAGCGAAAACTATTTTATCCTCCATTGTTTATTAGAAGCATTTAATGTATACTTCTTTTTTGACGTTCATAAGTGTACATTGTGTTACCTATCGCCCGAACCCAATAATCTATCTCAATCAATAATCCACCATCTGAGATAGTGATCTTAATCCAAATGTTGTAAAAAGTGTGCCAATAACCAATCGACAGATTGTTATAGCCATCTGTCGATACAAGCTATCCATGGGAAGTCGTATCGGTGTCTGTGGAGAGACATACAAAGAAAATGACAGTTGACGAAAGCTCGATTTGAACAGTTTTTAACTTACACCAGTTTTTTAAATATTTAAATAATTAAAAGAACTATTTGTTATGTTTTAACCATACTCATGTATATTTTAATGTTATTTGTACGGTTTTATTTACTTTATATTATTTATTTACATTGATTATCAAATATGAGTGAAAACTAGGTAAAATGGAACGACAAAGAGCATTTTATCCGTCGCCAAAAATGGATTGTCGGGAAATGGACTGTCGCGGTCTGATCTCAGATTGTTTTCAATCTGAGATTGTGGATTGATTATTGGGTTCGGGCGTTAATGAATAAATTATTTTTACTTTTGACTTTCACCTACCCTCTATGATCAACCCCTATGTTTTATTTGTTAGTTAAAAACTTTTAACTTGAACTCTGAGGTATATATAGAGAAAAATCACAAAAAACCCTAAAGAGTTTTCATTCCGGACAACCGAACAGTCTCTGGGGTAGCATAGCAACACGTTCCATGTTGGTATATACTAAAAAGGTAGGCTAGGCATTAAGGAGAAACGAAGTTCGCGGGGGCAGCTATATAAAAAAAAATAAATGCAGTATTATGAATAGTTTTAGTGTTCATCGGTCTCAGACGACATGTTTATTAGTATGTACTTAGGTCATGATGCAAGCGTTTCATACGCTGAAAATATTACGTAATGGTGAAACGATAGACAAAATATTTTTCTTTTTAATTTTTTTTTCTTTCTACATGATTGTCAGTATTGAGCCGAGTGAGACTCACTCCCCAAGGACTCATTCGAAAACAGGACTTAACGAACTATGATTCCCATATGTCAAAA
The DNA here is from genome assembly GCA_963693345.1 of Pieris melete. NCBI lineage: Eukaryota > Metazoa > Arthropoda > Insecta > Lepidoptera > Pieridae > Pieris > Pieris melete. The sequence goes on from CAVNZK010000003.1 coordinate 2,359,807, forward strand.
TGCAGTAAATTAGCCTTACGGGAATCCCTAACTCAAACAAATCTCAAGGTGCGAGTTCAAAGCCGTGCTACACTCGTATGGACTTTTCGTACTGTAAAGCATCGTGAGTAAACTGGTATATGTTAGAGGTATAGAACACGTTATGCATTGAATACTTACTTGCCGATAAATGAAAAAGACAAGGCTGGTAATGCATACATACATACTATCATTATTTATTATCAATTTATGTGCTAACAATACATTTTAATACGTAGAATATATTATTGCGCCGTCAGAGGCAATAAACCAAAAGCGCTGAAATAATAATAATGCTCCCTAGTACAAAATGTAACCACATATTAAGAAACAATTCTTATCTGTGATTTTTTTTTAAACCATTGACAATAGTGCAATAATTTTAAAAATAGAACTCTCATAACACGTTGATTCCAAGAATGAAATTCCATTTGATTTGGCTTCGGCCATTTTCTAATAGCAACTACTCCCATTCACCTGTTATAATTAAGCCCGCCTACCATAGTGGGGGTACGTAAAAACATGTATGTACGTTAAATATATAATTGAATAGCGAATAGGATGAACGTCACACGCCACTGGCGACGCTTCAAGGGGACGTGTAATGCATTATCATTCAAGCGTAACCAATGTATTTATTTTTATAGCTTGTGTCCAATATGATTAAAGTATCTTAAATACAAGGACCGAGTTCCATAGTAAAATTTGCTCGGAATCCTAATTAAACTGATTAAAACAATTTTTTATTTGTGTATTATATTATAGGAGTCGAATTTATTCTAGAGATTAATTTCTAGAATAAATTCGACAAAACATACAACATCTTACCAATGACCGAAGTACATTTTTGATTGATGATACCACTTGGAAGTAGATGAAAGTCGAATTCCTTCCCATCCACAACCACTGTATGTCCAGCATTGTTTCCACCCTGTAAAATGTAACACATTACTACTGATGGCTGATTATTGACTTCTGAGCAAAAAGTCATCTGTTTTTTTGCAATCACACATATTTTGTTACATATGCTGCAGAAATTCTGTAACCTTCTACATGTAAAGTTTCTGATTCTCTTTACTTAAAACATAATGACAGATATCAATATGTATGCATGTATAATATATACTTTATAAAATTGTTGTTTTACTAGAATTCGAACCCTGGACTAAGACAAAAAAAGGGTGCGTGTACTTTAATGTACGCGCGTAAGAAGTTTTACTTCTTTGCCATTATTAAAAATAGTTTTTGATTGCATGCAAATAATTAATTACCATTAAATAATCAAAGACTGGAAAAGAAGTCATTATAGTCAATAAAGTTCAGTTTACATTTAAAAAAATTAAATAAATAAATATGTATTATTATTCGAACGTTGTTTTTAAATTATGTCCAATGCCGTAGTATCTTCCGTGGGCAACTTCAATCTGTTAATTTTGTGACACGGTGCGCGCGCATCGTAAAATTTTACTCTCATCAATTTTTCATAACGCGCCTAAAGAAGTATAACCTCAAAAAATGTGTAGTGGCGAGCAAATCTGGGATGACTAAATTTATTATATTCATTTTTATGGCTACCACTATATTAGACATCTGAAAATACACTGACCTAAGCGTAGAAGTCTATACTTTGCCCTATAATTATCTTCAGCTCATATAATATATTATTAAGAATTTATTTGAACTAAAATTTAGGTTTCCTTTTAAAATTGCTGTAAATGTTGTTACCTATCGGCATATAAGCTCTTATAAGCTTATCAAAGCAGACAGTTCTTATTCCCACTTTTGATAAAAGTTCAATGATCCCTTATCAAATATTCTGTTAACCCACATATATATTCCCCTAGTTAACGAATAGGTACAAACACAATTTTGTTATACAAGCCACTTTGCGCTGAACACTAAGTACGTCAACAAAACTAGTAAGTGCAATGCACGAATTGACTGTTGTTGAGTATACAGAAGATAACTCACATACTAATTTAAAATAGGTATTTCATTTAATATAATCAATAAAATATTTATTGTTATGACTATTATTAAAATGTTAAAGTAGGTCAAAACTCACTGTCATCAAAACTATATTAAAATATAAACATGATTTGTTAACCGATTCAATAATGATAATGTTGTATAAATTTAATTTACTATTAAGCAATACTTCAATAAAATGAATGTACCATGGAAATAAGACCTTGGTGATTTCTATTGTATTGTGTAGTTTTTGTCAAGCATTATGAAATCATAAGTCACTTTTAAGACTTTTTAATTTGTCGTAAGTAAGAAATTTGAGTATAACTAGACTTTATTTCTATCTTATCTAACTCTAAAAATAATTAATTCACATTAATATCTGTGTGTAATTTAAAACTTTGTAGTGCATGCAAGACTTGAGCATAATCGGTACATAGGCATTTTTCATAACACAGATAACCCCTGTTTACCTAATACAACATACTCCTCTCATTACACTCTTTAAATTTTGAGTTGAACTTTTAACTGTCTATTTCTAAGAGTTTACATATTTTCTATTTTATGGGAATTTGTGTTAATGAGGATATATATATATAATTTTAATATTTAATTGGTGCAATTTAAAAACCAAATATTAAGTTGTTTTATCATACATTTATTTTACAGGTTTTACAAGTTCAGAGTTTTTTTTTTATATTATGTAATTAACTAAAACAATGAAGTTATCATTGGAAACTAGTTTTTGCTGTTTTTTAGATTTCTTGTTATCATGTTCAAGGCTATTGCAGATACTAAATTTCCTTAAAATATTGTGAACATAAAGCCATCATGTTAACTTATACCTACAATTTGTAATTATGCAATTGAAAGTCAGTTTAATACTGTAGCAACCAGAATTATCAAGTATAAACTTTTTATTTATAAAGTTTTCGGTTGGCTACCAGATAAAATGGTATTAAACTTATATAAAACTAATAATAAAACAGGAGCCATGACAATAAATGACCCAGGCCTTGGCAAAAATCCACAATTTTATTTTTATTTACGTCTGCTATTTACGTTTTAAAACGATACGCTTGAGATAATTCAGGATCACATGATCAAAAACATATGTAAATGTTCGCGGGAATTGTTGTATTGTTACGTAATTGAACAAGAAACAGTATAGACAGATGAAAATCAAGAGATTCACACAGTTTGCCAGAATGAATTTGAATACGAAATATTGTTTTCAAACAATTTGGCAAAGCGCCAAAGTATGAAGCTAAAAGAAACAACAATAGTCACACAACGTTATTACGTTATCAGAAACAACAATTATCTAATTGAAAATATAATCAAAGTTGTCTAGGCTTAAAAAACCTAACCTAAAAACAAATAATAATGTAAACATTATAAGTGAACACGAACCGAATGTAAAATCTGGTGTCATTTAAATAATTAGTAGCAATTTATAGAAATTGTTTACAATTAAAACTATTAAATAAACAAATAAATACCTGGCACCGACACACGATATCGGAATTCAAAGCTAATAGGTCCACAACTTTTCCTTTTCCTTCGTCGCCCCACTGTGCACCCAAAACAACGGTTACTTTATTAGACGGCATGTTGGGTGGTGTATAAACACAATCGCCGTTTACTTCTGAATGCTTCGAATTCGTGATCGAAGCCATTTTTCAACGAAATGTAGATTTCGTTAGGCAAAGATAGGCGGCATGCGCGCGCAAGAGCCAAAGAGCAAAAACGTTTTTTTCTTACTTTTCCGACTTCGGTCACTACCATGACCTTCAAACTTCAGTCTTGCTTGCTGTCAGTTGTCAGATGCCACAGTAATGAAAGTTTGACTTTTGGATAATTTTATGAACGTCATTTTATTGTCATTTGGAATTTTCAGTTTAGTAGATCAAGTTCCGAATTGAACGTTAATTTCGTTCTTCGTGTTAATTATTAAAAATAGATATTATTAAACAAATTTTGTTACAAATTATAGCGAATGTTTTTGAGTGTCCTCGTACCTATATTATAATAATTAGATAAGATAATTAGTTAATCTCAATTCTTAATAGATTTAAATCAAATGTTATGATATGGAACTTTCATATTGTTTTTATTTTCTGCTTTTGTGTTTTGTGGCCGGTAACGATGAAAAGGAGAATGAGGATGAAATTAGGAGGAGAAGACTTATAGAGCAGTTGACAAAAACTCGTACGGAAATACTTGATAACTATGAACTGGTTACCCGGCAGATAGCTACGGACGTATTTATGTTCAGAAGTTATCGGACTGTTTCTGTGTTGATGTACCATGTAAAAACGGACATAGAAGAAGCTCGGTTCACTATTCAATCAGAAGAACTGCATTTAAATAATATTGGTATGTTAAAAATATGTCGATAATAAGTATACTTTATCTAGGTAATCTTAAAAACTTATATTACCTTTGAATTTGTGTCATTCAATGAGTCATTTGTATAATAACAAATTGTATTTTTAGGATCATGTACTCCTCAAGAAGTTATACTAAATATAAAGCATGGCTCCTACCCTGCAGTTAATCCAGATGGCTATGACTTTCCTAAAAACTTCATACATTCACAATCAAGAGAGGAGATACATACAATAGAGCTTTTATCAGATGGAAAGAACCAAACATATACAATACATAAACCAAAGCCAGGTTATTGGTTTGGCTTAGTCTATATAAAATGGCAGGATCCGAGAGGGCAAAAGGTTGAACAACAAGGTATTCAATTAATATATTAATATTTGTATACAAAGATATGATAACTATGAGTTTACCTGATTCACAAGTGAAGTTGATGGTTACATTTGACTAAGGCCTATCTATATTCTAGAACCTAAAGTTTTAGTTTTAAGAGCTGTCAAACAATTTTTCCCATGTGAAGTTTGACATATTTGACAACACTCAAGACTAAAGACAAAATTTTGACTTGAGATATGGACCTTAGTATTCAAGCTTTCGGTACACCAATATATATATGTATAAAATTTTCTACAGTTATAAATTAAAACTGAAATGTTAATGTTTTTAAGTACTTCTATCAAATGTAACTTCATGCTTTTAAAATTATTAATTTAAACATAGAATATAGTATATTCAATAAAAAAAATACTCTTGAGTGAGACTTATAGTAAAGGTAAAAGCCTTACAAATAATTTACGCTAATTTACCTGCTAAGAAGTATCTTTACTTGTGTTTCCTTAACACTAGTCATAAGCTTGGTTTTTATAAAAAAAAATCATGTGTGGGTTGTATAAGTCACTGGTCAGTCAGATATAACTTGCGTGGTATCACGCCACTTCTTATCAGTCTATGAATAAGCAGATTGATAATAGGTTATAACTTATAAATGGACAGTTAACTTCTATTATTTTACTATATCTGACAATGTATTCACTTGCATGGAAATTTATGCTTTTGAAAATGGTGGCATTTCATGCAACCTATGTTTGTCGTGGTTGGACAAAATCACATCAATTTGAGGGTCCAAAGAGGATAATATTAGTCATCCGGTTAATAGGAACACGTCGTGTTACGTGTAGTTTAGTTTGAAAATAAGGCATTACTATCTGCTATAAAAATAATATATACGACTCCTGATTGCATTATTTAAAATATAAATATTATTTATTCATGTAGGTGAATGTACAATGAACGTCAGTAAAATAAATATCAATAAAAATGGTAATAAACTCTCCCTCGGCATAGAAAACGACTTGTAACAGAACGAACTATGAATATGTACAATGTTGTGTAGGGTTGCTATAGTGACCATACAAACGAGCTAACAAACCAAATAATTACATTTATCCTTATTTATATCCTCTATGCCAAACTGCATAATTATTGATTTATCAGTGGAAATAGACGATGCATATTTTTCAATTAATGACTCATTGATATTGATTCATCCACGTTTAATGTTGATGAAATATTATTTAAGAAAGTTGAACCTTAGTAGCGTTAGAAAAGCATTTATTTGGAAGCTACGTGAATAATAATAATCCAGTGGCTTTCGGTGTCTGACACATGTTTAAGACATGCCACTTTCCTCACGATGCTTGCTTTCGCCGTAGTAGTGAATGCTGCAACGCCCTCTGCTCACTGAGCTCAAACTACATAATACATAAGATATATTAATTAATCAGATTAGGGTAAAAAACCGCCTTCATCGAGGAAGACGTAGACCTTTATTAAGACTTCGTACTTCGCTCACTCCAGTGAGCTTCCGTTCTGCTCTTCAGGCAATTGACCAACCCGCGACGGCCCAAGCCGAGGTCCGAGTTTCACAGAACTCCGCCCTTATGTTAGTCGCAGGAAAAATGCCCATTCAGGCCGAGCTACGCTCGTCAAAACAGCCCGAGCTGAGTTGTAAAGACCCTTAAGGCCAACAGCGAGATTCCGTTTCAAAAAAAATATATATATCAATGCAATTTGCGTATTGCTCGGAGTACCTTTTGTTTGATTTCCGGCGAAATAACAATTGTTTCGGATTTCAAGGTGCTTTGGACTTGTTATAATATGAATGTAATGGAAAAGTCGTCACGACCTCAATTTTACTTTAAACACATTAGGTACCACATGTAAGTACCAAGTAACCAAGTGTGGTAATATCGACGCATATAGATAAAATAGTTACTTCAAAAGGAAACAGACTTGCTCAAATGGTATGGCTGTATTACCGGTTTATTGCTAATACTTTTTGTATCCATGTTCAGATTTTAATATATTATTTTACAGCATAGTCTAGTTGATAGTAAGTCCTACTTTTTGTTGTTGTTTTTTTCTATATATGCTATTAATACACGGAACAAACGCAGGCTGCAATTTCCCCGTACTAGACTATCTAAAGTTAGTAATTCTTTTTTGGGGAAAGGGATACTCTTCTTTAATAAAATCCCAGAGGCTCTTTTATCACTGCCTTTCAATAAATTTAAGAAATGTGTTAAAGATAAGCTGAGTAAAAAGGCTTACTTTAAAGTCAACGATTATCTAGTTGATAAAATGGCCTGGGACTAGTGCTAGACAGGCTACTTCTAATTAATTTGCGATATTTGTTTTAAATAAGTGTTGTTTGATGATTTGCTGTTTTAAAAGAGTACCGAGAGTTTTTTACGCCGGCTTTTTCTCTCGGCCTACACCCTCTGTCTTCTTTGCCGATGAGTAGGGATGCCTTCAAATTTAATGACGTGGAATAAGTGATACATGTATCTTATGTTCCAAAATAAACATATTTTATTTTATTTTTTATTTTATGCAAGTGTGTATTGTTTTGTATGTAATATAGCTTATGGTTATTTGTTGAAATAAAAGCTTTAAGAGCCTGTATAACGTATTGACCTCGGACGTACAAGTGATCGGGGCAGGAAACGCTCGTTGATCAAAAACGGTTAAAAGTCAGCAAACATAACCAAGGTAAAATTTAAAAAGAACTATGCAACAACCCTACCTTCTACAAGATACTGTTTTTGAAGTGAAACTTCTTTATAAATAAAAAATAAGAAATATGGAGGGTTTTGGCAGGAATGGCTTACGGTGTCCTCTATTTTCGCGGATTGTTTATCTTGAGATTTTAATTTGTATATCATATTTAGATTTTTATCTACACTAATATTATAAAGAGGAAAACTTTGTTTGTTTGTTTGTTTGATTGTAATGAATAGGCTCATAAACTACTGGACCGATTTTAAAAAAATTTTCACCATTCGAAAGCTTCATTATCCACGAGTAATATAGGCTATATTAAATTTTGAACAAAAATAGGGTTCCGTAAGATATTAGGGTTTTTCGGACACAAGGTGTAAAAAATCAACCAAAAAAGTTACTTATTTTGCGTACCCTGCCTAAACTATTAAAGATAGAACCATAAAATGTTCTAAGTAATTGTAGATCTTATAAATATCTACAAAAAAGTCCGCGAGACACTATACCTATCTATGTCGAGTGAGGCACAATAACCATAAATGATAAACATGGCAAAACGACGTTTGCCGGATCAGCTAGTTTGTATAATAATTGTTAATTTATAATACATAAATACATAACTTCAATCCGGTAAAAAATTATTTCACTCTGCTTTAGTTTAGATAGTAATGCTTCATTTAGTGTATTTAAATGTTATTAATAATTATGTAATTGATATTGTCTATAAATAAGCTATGTTCCGATATCTGGTACAAAATATAATCTTTAAACCGACACTGCATTCATGCATTGCGCCTCAATTTGTCGGTTGCGCATATTGCCTTGATTGTAACCACTTCCGACCTACTTCGCGGACTCCATTCAATTGTCGTAGGTGTCTAACCCACGTTAACCTCGTTTCCTATTATCAATCAAATAAAATACTAATAATGTTAGTGTTATTCTGAACTTATACATAAACTAGAGTCTAGTCACTAGACTGATTACATTTTTGCATAATATATTCAATAGCTTTAAATTATTATTATTAAACAAGTATATCAAATAATTAATTATTTCATAATATGTGCATGCGTTAAAAAAATAAAATATTACTATATATAATCCCTAAATTTAAATTACAATCATAATTAATAATTTCAATGTCTATAAATTATACATGATAAATAAATTAAAAAGAATCAAAACTAAAATTCATTTTTATAAATCATTATGATTATGTATTATTTACATATACAGTCAAAATCTATTATAACGACATTGAAGGGGACTCATATTTGGTCGTAAAAACCGATAGTCGTAACAGCCGATGACGTTGTTATTAAGTACCTAATACATAGACTTCAGCCGGGACCTTTGATTTTGGTCAATAATAATAATAATAATAACTATTCTTGAATAGTCAAAAAATAGACTTTTTGTGCATAACAGAGCACTGGCTAAAAAAATATGAAGTTTTGTTTAATTTTTGTAACCACAGGGTTGGTAGTGTGTTTTGCAGAGAAAATGCTATTCATGGTGGCTCATTAATCCTAATTAGTAAAAAACTTAAATGCAAAGAAAGAAAGGATATTATCAGCCTCTCTGTAGAACTAACTATTGAAATCTCCTGTGTGGAACTGGAGCAATTCATTGTTGTATGTCTATATTGTCCTCCATCAGCTGTCTATAATAATGTTGAAAAGGTATTCGAGGAGATATTGTGTAAATTAGTGAAGTGTAATAAAGGGCTAATTGTGTGTGGGGATTTTAATGTCAATTTACTTTGTCATTCTAATTCAAGTGTACGCATACTTAGTCTTTTTTTTTTGACGATTCAAAAGTGTACTTGGTTACCCATTTGAATAAAGATATTTTGAGTTTGAGTTTAAACGATGTCACGATGTCAGAACAATCTTTGTATTACCTATTCAGTGAGATTTATTTATGAATGCGTTATATAAGTGATCGCAAAATTTGTTGCTAAGCTTAAAACTCGACGGTTGGAACAATTCAAGTAGATTTTTATTTATTCCTTGAACTCTGAGAAAGGTATTTGTGGAGGGAAAATGTTGAAAAATAAAAAAGAATAGTTTTATTTAGTACTTAGGTTTCTATGTGATAGCATAGCAAAATGTTCCATATGTAGCTACTAAAAAAGGTAGACTTAGTAAAAAAATCATATTAAGGCGAAACGAAGTTCTCGGGGGCAGCTGGTTAGGGGGCGTCCATAAATTACGTGAGGTGTTTTTTTTTTAAATTTTCTGTAAGAAGCATAAAGAAGCAATCTCTTTGAGCTCGGAGAACTCAAAATAACACAGAATTCGTACTTTTGACAACAAAATATGTAAGTGAAATGTTGAGCGTTTAGGTATGGAGTTAGCGGGAAGTTGCAGAGGTGAGTTGTAATAGTACATTATATATGATGATGATTTTAATAGATACATCTAATAAAGTATAATCATTGTGTCTTCGAAGCTGATGTAGATATATTATGACTGGAAAATAATGTCTAAAAGAACTAGTGTGTGTTGGTATTATTTCGGTTCGAATAAAAAGTACTTCGATATAAGCTTTCCATTCCCAAGCGTCCCATTGTTTTCATATAAGACAATTTGTCATTGCTTTCACCGATTGTTATTATAGGTATAACGTCACGAATTCTTTTAAATTATTGGTTTTTTAACTAAAACACTAAAATTGCTTTAATTTTCATACACAAATTGTTTTAAGACAATGCATTTGAAATGAGATTGTTTTATGAATTTTTACAAGGTGAATATTATTACACCACTTTCTGCAAATGCATTGGGCACGGTGCCAAGAAAATAAAATAAACATTAAACTTTTCTATTTGAACTTTGTTCCAAGGTTCCCATAGTCCAGTTCTATAATTATTATATGTTTCAATGTTAGATTCTATATACACTGGATCTCGGCATTCTTAAATATCTTTTCGCGTGGAGTAGGGTGTGGTAAGGGTAATTTTTGAAGTAATCAAATATAATATGTATACATAACTTATAGCTCATATATTATAAGAGCGTATATGTATTATTTATTAAGTAGATTGTCTTGCTTATTCATGAGTAGTATTTTGTCTCATTCCGTCAATTGTGTATACGCTGTGATAAAAGGAGAAAATTGAGATAAATTCTAGTCTAATGACCGTCAGACCGATTTATATTTATATTTCTATAAATATAGAATTATAAAAAATAATATGTTTTTAATATACTATCGCATTATAAATGTGAAGGTAGGTACACTTAGTGTAACGTGCGCCAACACTTTTCGTGATAAGTACTTTTGAAATTAGAAAACAAATTACCGAAATCAACTAAAACTATTTACTAATAAAGAAAATTTTAAGAGGTGTATAATGTATTATATAAATGCATTTACAAAAGTTTCTGGTTTTTGTTACTACATACATAGCACTTAAGTTAAAATAGCTATTTAGTATCGAAAAGGTGCGTGATTAATATTAATTGTTATTAACCTAGGTAGATTTTGTTGCGATTAATATTTGCTTGTATTTTTTGACTCTTATATATATATATATATGACGGATCTAATCTAAATAAAACCCTAAATACAGGTTAAAAAAATAATTTCGTCCTTTTAATCCAAATATTTTAGTTATTTTTTAAAAAGTTACCGCCCTAATCTTGTACGTCCAGGCGCAATTTTTTAAATAATACAAAGAAATAAGCTTGTTTTTCTATTTTTTTCAGGTTTAGTTGCTGATTGCCACACAATATTGTACACGGATTTACAAGTAAAAAAGGAAGAGAAAATTGAAATAATAGACTGCTATAACACTCTGACCATAGATTATCAACAATTGCCAGCATTATATAAATGTATGTCCAACGATAATATAGATCCTATAAGTCTGAACATAACTGTAGTTAATACTGCATCTAATGATTCAAAAATAACATTACAAGTGCAACCAAATTCAATACCGTCACAGGAAAATTATATAATATACTGCAACTTTGATCCAAGACTGAATAATATACAAAGAATCGTATTCGATTCTTCTCCAAGCTCATGGCATTATATAAAAGTGGATAATATTTTTGGTAACACTTCAAATATAGCAGACTGCGAATCTTACTACCTCAGAGAATATGATGAACCCGCAGAACAATCTATTATAGACCTTATGCGCGACGACAAAGGGCGATTTTTCACATTCGATTATGGCTTACCCACCACAGACTTACAAGATGCAACCAGTCTGGTAAACATAACGTCAAATGAAATCAAAGCTTTACGATTTAAAGTTAACCAGTTCATTGATATCGGTGGCACATTAACGATAGAAGCCAGTCTATTGATGAGTTTGAAGTACTATATGGGGTATAAGAGAGAGTTGAAGAAGGGTACGCTGCTAGCGTTCACTGAGGATAACCAATTCTTCAAGGCCGTGATTTGTATGGACATCGGTCACCCTAGTATACCATTGAAGACTGGACACTGCAAATTTAATGATAGAGTTAAGCCAGCTTTGTTTGTTTTAAATAGTACGGATTCAGAGTCGATTTACGAGAAAATTCTTATCCCATACCCGGATAGTGGGAACTGGTATTTAACGTTTAGGCTGTTTTGTGATGAAGTCGTGTGCCCCTGTCGTACTTCAGACAACGGGACTAAATACTACGTTGATTCGCCAACTTCAGAAACTGACAGCTCTGTAGAATCGAGCACGTTTTCGAATATAACGAGAGAGGGTGAAACTGATTGCAATGCTACTGTTGTATTGTCGATATCGTCTACTTCGTGTCTTAATGGCAGATGCAGTAACCATGGTAACTGTGGATTGAATACTTTTGGAGGTATGGTGATGTCATACTGCTCGTGTTCAGCAGGATATGGAAGTAAGTTGAATAATCTAAAATATTTTTATATTAATTTACTAAAACGCAATTTATTATTTTGCAATAATAGTTTAACTGTTGTTTTTTTTTCTGGCGAAACATTTATTAATACATGTAGTAGGTCCAAAGCTGATCGTTTGAAACGCAAACAGGAATGTATCCCGTGCTCCCTTAGACCATTATGAACACCTGCATCTGTTTCATACATTTTTTATAGTCCAAACTTCGCACGGGTGCGTTATTTTTATCAATAAAAAAAAAATTAGATATTGATATGTTCTTTATTATTGTGAAACATTTTTTTGTTTTATCATCAATAGTTATCGCAGCGCATGCGATAAAAGATATTTTATATGCATTTTTTTACACCTTGGGTAACATTATTGTAGTGTTAGTAGGGATCCTTTTTTTTCTTCTTACAATTAAAACAACTTATATTAATCAGTTATAATGTAGGATTCAAATGGTGAAAGAATTAAAAAAAATCGGTTCAGTACTATATGAGCCAATTCGTTACAATCATACTTACGTACAAATCTTACCTCTTTATAATATAAGTATAGATTAGGTGATCATTATGTGCCTTAATACTGGGTTTAATGATATGAAGATTTTCTACCAGAATATCTAAGTGCCAGAGTTCGAATAGTTTATCTCTTGTCTCGCACGTTTAACTACTGGACAACGCTGTAATTTTAAAATTAATAACGCGAAAGCTAAAAGCAACATTATATAAAACAATATTATAAGTATTATTTCTCAATAACTGTTTATTAAATTTTAGGTTGGGACTGCTCAGACGATTCAAGAATGGACAGTAAAGTTTACATGTTAGTGTCGCTACTACTTTTGACACTTAGCAACTTCCTCTTCATGTTCTCGATATACGTCGCCTGCATACGATACTACTACACCGAAGCCATGATGTATGCATTTACAATGGTGTTTTCAACGTTCTACCACGCTTGTGATGCGCCAGCGCAAGTTGCGCTTTGCATCATAAGGGGAAACATACTACAATTTGGCGATTTTTACTGCGGATTAATGTCATTTTGGGTCACCCTTCTGGCTATGAGCATTATCGGTGATAAACTCAGATCAACATTTCAGCTATTTGGAGCGATCCTTATCGCTCTCCTAACCACATGGAACATGCATTCTTTCGTTGCGTTTTTGTTGCCAGTTGCGATCGGTGTTACCATTGTATTAGCATCGTGGTATACAGACTATAGTAAAACGCATTGTATGCGTTATCCTAAGACGTATTATTCTAGGCACCTGCCATTTGGCATAGTTCTGGTTTCAATTGGTTTGGTATGCTACGCGTTTTTGCAGACAGAACAAAATTACAAAATAGTACATTCGATTTGGCATATGATTATAGCGATTAGTGTTGCGTTTCTGTTGCCAGATGTAAAAAGGGTTGATGTGAATCCGTTCGTTCCGAGTTCGGGGTACTGCTGGCGGCCGATTTGTAATATATTCAGGAGAACCACGAATCAATAATGCATTTATTTATCGACCAAATAAATTGTTCATCTGCGATAATCAAAAACTTAAAACATTGTAAGAGAAGATAACGTGATCACCAATGCTATTATATTATTTAATAGAATATTTTTTTGAATTATCAAATTGCTCAAGACCCTGGGGGCTTTCATACGCTACTGTGAACGCATCTTGACTAATCCAAGCCCCCTGCTGATCGTATGTAACTAAAGAATGTTATGATGTAGAAAACCGAACAAAGCAAAATATTTAAATGAACAGTTTACTTGGTCGAAACAAGTCTTTTGGAAACAATTTTGATATTTATTTAAATCATAGTAACGTAAGCATAATAGGTAATGCCATTTGCAATGTTATAATAGTTGTAAGTAAGAAGTGAAAACTAACCTAGTCAATGCAAAAACATCTAACAAATATTAATGTGATATTGTATCATATACATTTTCATACGACAATATATAAATGTGTAACATAGTACATATGTATATATATTTATTATACACTAGAACAAGTTATTTTTGTGTCATAAACGACATTAATGTCCGTTCATATCTACAGGCGTTGAACGTGACAAACATGTGTCGTGCATGAACAACATTATATTCTCCTGTACTCTTAACACTAATTCAATATTCGCTTCGGTTTAGTCCCAAATACACTCACGGAGTGCGTCCCAATATTTGATGAAAAAATGTATTGTCCATTACGATAACTATTCAATTTTAAGTTTGGTTCGTGCTATAAGTATTCACTGCAGCTGGCTATTAGCCGTTGAAACATAGCTGTTTTGTTTGCGACCGCGGCGCTGATAGCAATGTTTGTCTGTGTCATGCCTTTGTCACGTTAGATGTAAATTAACGTGTTTGGCACGCTCAATGACTGTAGATATCGGTGCATATTCGGACGAACCGGCATTGGATTTCACGTACCGTGTGTGCTATAATTTATTGATTGATTTAAAAAGAAGCCATAAGATGTGGTTTTCCTGCCCCCTATTAATATTACTCAGCGCGGAATTGCCATATAGTTTAATTGTTAAATAAAGTTCTGTTACATATTATACAATTTTATAGATATCTTTAAGCATACTGTATTTTTGTGCAGTTCAATACTCATCCTAAAACAGTAAAAAATACAAAGTACCTTTTATGTATCTTATTTCATTTGAGATTACACTAAACGGAATGCCATGCATTCTAGATATGACCATTTATCATGTATTTTGAACTCTTTTCCATAAAATATCAGGTTAGAGTTCATCCTAGTTCCGACTTTCGATTGCTAACATGGGTGCCTTATACTGTTCAATTTCATCTATTAATAACACTTTACTACAAGTTTAAATGTATAGTAATACATTTACACACAGAGATCAAGATTTTAAATGTATACTTAATATAATGAGTGTACCCGACACGTATCAGCAAGTAGTTTAACGCGCAAAAGTGTTTTTTTTTAAAGTATATTACTGCCATAAAAAAACTTTTTTTAGCACGCCAAAACCTTGCAAGTAGCTGATATAAAACTATTTAATTATTTCCATTTCAAAAAAGTAGTTTAATTTGTAGGCTACACACACACGTGTACATTTAAAAGAAATTGATCAAAAAAAATGACGATTGAATGTGTATAAAAAGCTAATTAGTTGAAGATTATATTGTATTATTCATGTTTTGAGATTATAGAAATACTTGAGTACATGAACACGAAAATCTATCTTTAGACTATGGTCCGATTTCGATAGTTATCTGAATTAGTTTACAAAGAATTCTGTTTCTTTATAAATCTGTTAAAGTAGCTTAGGAATTCATTTCAAATCTGGTTGGGGTCTTACTATTAATAATTTTGTTTAAATATTACAGGATAACGTAATTAGACATTTTGATATATGATTCAGAAAAATTAAGACTATGCACAAGACTTGAGGAATTTATCCTGCCCAATTATTGTATTGTCTGGAACTTGGCATTTTAAAATGTTATATATTGATGCATGTGATAGGAAAGATTTAAAAAACCATTTAGATTATAAATTCCAGTGATTTCTGGTTCATAGCATTTATAAAATAAATAATTGGTGTCATAATTTTACCCTCACAATCACATGAGAACATATCATTCATCGTCGAACATTCTACAATCATTGGCCTTATTAAAACATATTTTTTTGGTTTATTTTTTTAAATTCAATGATGTATATCTTTGGTATCTTAGTCAAGGAGATGTTTCTAAATTATGACATTCTTGAATGCATTTACTAGCTTATCAGTTGTCACATTCCATACTATGCTCAATTGTTACTGACAATAAAGATCTTTGCTAATTAACATTATATTTAAATAGACATTTATTTCTTTTTATATACTATATTATCAAAATATGTATATTATATTAAAGATTTTATTAGGCTTAAGTTGCATGTCATAAACATTAACATACTGTTAGCAGTAATTACAGCTTGCTTTTAATTGACAAAAATTATTTAACTGTTATGGTATGATTATTAGTAAGCGATGTGAATTGTTTTATGATTACCTTGAAAATAAAGTTGTTGTAAATATCATACCGTAAGTTTCATGACATAGCTGTTGACTTCCATATTTTTTTTATTCTACAAGATAGTTTCTTTTTTTACTGAATTTGTTATGTGTTAATATGAAAATAAGCCTTGTTAGATATTTATGTGATAATTAAAACCAAAAATGATTAAATTAGTTTTATTTATATTAATTTGTAATATACAACATTTAAAAGTAATACAAAACAATTTGCTTAAAATGAACGAACAGTTCCTGCACCATATCTAATTTCTTTTTCAAACTGTTCGGCTTTTAGTGTACCATCAATGCTTTTGCAATTCTTATTGAATACACTATATGCTGAAATTTCACCTTTCTTTTTAGGTCTTGTACTTGTATTTAAACAAATACCAATAAGTACTGATATAACAAAAAATACAGCACCAAACTGTAGATTTAGAAAAATTATATATAAGGTTAACCAAATAACACCATATATTGACCATTTTAGCATACAATACCGCCATGATTCTTGATTTTCTTCATTATGTTCAACTTCACTTGTTTCCGATGTTACATCTTCTATATCTTCAAGTAGTAATTTTGAACTATTATTTGGTGGATGTTCCTCACATTCCAACTGAAATTAAATTATAAGTTTTAAAACAATACTTTTTAATGGTAGGCAATTTCAGTAGGGTGACATACCAATATAACTTCTTCCTCTTTTTTATCCATTTCAACTGATTTTGGAACTAAAAAGTTAATGAGCTTGTCTTTAGAGTTGTCCAATTTTTGTTTGATATTATCTATAAACTGTTGTCGCTTTCTAAGTGCTCTATACTCTTTTAACTTTGCCTCTATTTGTGACATATTTTACCTTTGAATAACATGTTAGACATCATTAAAATGCAAATATCAAATAAAAGAAGCTAAAGGCATGCTGTTGGGAAGGCTTCAACAAAATGGAATTATAAATACCGTTTACAGATGTTTATTAATTATGTAAGCGATTATGGGTCACTGTTTTAACTTAATTTGTGGTAACTGTGTTTATTTCTGCCTGATCATATCACTCCAGCCTACGCTTGTTACCAATTCCTAATGCTCTACGTAGAACTTGGTCTTATATACAAGTTAACTTAAACCCTGTGGCAGTAATACTAAATACCATACATAACTTTGGTACGTTTTATTTAAATGGAAATCAACAAAAATCAAAACAGTAAACTTGAAAAACAATAAACATTGAACAGCTGGCACTTCGCGCCTGAAAATAGCAAAATGTCATTTTCCAGGGTGTTATCTGTCAAAGTCATCATAAGTGAGTAGATTTACCTTTATTCTCTATCATCTCATTTATAACCGAACTTTAAAAACAGGAAGTAGGAATTTGCCATGTATTATTTATTTTCTTTCTATTATGTATATTCAAGAAAACAATTCATTAAAATGAAAATATTTTTAAATTATGTGAAATACTGCGTACGCACGCTCTACATACGATTGTTTCATCTGTGGCGAGTAAGCCGCGTTTGCGCGGCACCGCGCTAATACTCGAAAACCAATCAATATTGTTTTGTTTTTATACACTTGCATTTTATGAGTTAATGTTGAGATAATATTCACATGGAACACCAATCAGAAATGGGGGCTTATGTTGAAAGCCCAAATGTACAAAATAGTGGAAATTATATTACTATTATTCCTGTGGACTACACTCGGCGAGGATATCCAATACAGGCTGAATATCAATACAAGTAGGTATATTATTATAAAAATACATACTTACTGGAATATCGAATCTCGAACACACAAAAATTCATCGATTCGATAATTGTATGTTTTTATTATTTTTGAGAAATTAATGTTGTATATTAAGTAGAAATAAATAAATATTTACTAGAACTAGGAAATCCTTCACTTGTTATATTTTAGAAAATGTTACTAAAGTTTTATTACATTCATTATAAATAGCCAATATAATTATGTATATAGGTATATTAAATAAAATAAAAAATAAGCCTCATCTCAGCTCTCAATTTTTAAATCATCTCGCACATTTCGGTTGAAGTTAGGAATCGTTTATATTACATTATAAAGCTAGGATATATCTATCTCTACTAGACTATATATCCTATATATAGTCTTATATTTTTATATCTACATATAATTACTCTTTCAGTGAATTTCGATCTCGCGAGGAGTACTATTCTATGCAAAGTCAGAAATTGCAGGCGGAAGTGAACGCGCATTTATATTCCGTGTCCCAGCGATTGCCTCATCTGTCCTACAGTCCCCTGGGCAGGCATGGGGATTGGGACAAACATGATCCTCATAAGCCCCTACCGGACTCCAAAGAGAGCAATAGTTCTGATTCATTGGAGAAAAGTGTTATGGGTATGTAAAAATTTATAAAAAAAACAATAATAACTATATTTATATTTTAGTATTTATAATAAATATTTAGACATAGACATAGACATAACATTTATTACAAACGAAAATTTTAGTAGTTCCTTTATGCATATCTGAAAAAAATCAAATACCTTAATCCGTAATCCTGAATATTTTGAATGAGACGCAAAAAATCTTGTACAGCTGATTTCTTTTCAGGATCAAACTTAAGTAGTTGTTCGAATCAGACAGGTTCAAGTAGCATCGCTGCAGGGTCGTTTAGTACCACGGAACCTATCACTAGTGGGGGTAGTTCTTCCAGTGCCATTTCGCCCCCTTTACCTGGTAAGACATATTTTCAAAATGTCTATCACATGATTAAGTCTCTCTTGTATGTGAAACGCATTGAATCTGACGTACGGGATTTATACTTGAGGTGAGATTCAAAAACAATACTTAGCGCCAATTATGTGTCAGATGTGTAAAAATCCAATATATTTTTGACGTGCGGGAGGCATACTTAGCGCTAACTCTCGTTTCTGAATCTTACCCTGATAATCAATTCAAATGTTGAGTAGCGACCGAACGTAAGTAAGCACGCACTAATCACTATGATATACTTAGGTACTTTTAATTTCGTGTATTTTTAAGCTACCTTAACACTTGACTGTTCAGGTACATGTATATATATTTATAATAATAATTTAAATTGTCTTTACAATATCAATAGAACAGAATCGCTGATCTTTTATGTAGAACCTTTAGTTAGCCACTATTGTGTAATTATTTGTCTTGGCAGCCAGTATAGAATCAATTCTATAAAAAATAAATAAAAATAAAAAAATTATATAAATTTCGGTCAATCGAATTGTCGAGCTGTTAATAAACCATAATAATAAAATCAACAGAATAACATATATTATTATCTCATAAATGAATTTGCTGGAATGGGGCCGTTCAAGTACGTAAGCAGATTTACTGCAGTTTATCCCCCCCCCCACTCCTCTTGTCACCAAAAGTAAGCAAAGCTCTCAAAAATAATAGTACATAAATGTATTAATTTTTTCTAGGAATCGTAGAAAATGCATTTCGTAGTCAAGCATAGACAATGTGTGGGTAATATGTGTAAAAAGTAAATAATTACTGTTGACATAATCTCCCAATAAGAAAATCAAAGACTTCACCTATAGTGCCTACGTGATTCTTGAACGGCCCACACTTCGTTCGCTGCATCTTTTTATATAACGGGGGCAAACGAGCCCCTCCGATTTTAAGTAGTGCTGTTGCTCATGGACACTTGCACTACCAGAAAGCTCGCAAGAATCGCTACTCCAATTTTCCTGAAGGACCCTATTGAATTGGTTCGAACAAGTTTATTTGAATATATCTTTTAGGCTCCTCTGGCGCATCATCTTCCACCGGACCTTCAAATCCTGTGACCTGCGTCTATCTGATGTCCCGAATAGCCATCATGGTTGAGATGAGTTCTGAGGAGGTGCCTTCGTGCGTCACGGCTTCCAGGTTCCTCAATGCTGTACTGGCAACTGAGGAGTTAGGGTTGAACACACCGAGCGTCAGAAATATTGCTGCGAATGTGTTTGCTCTGTGGATGTGTAGTCCTTTATTAGGTGAGAATGTATTTAAATATTTGTAGAATAAGTAACAAAAGTTTTCACTTGCAACTACCGTCTTTTTTATATGAACAGCGATTGATAACTTATAGTTAGACTTAAAAAAAATAATTTCGAATTAAAATTTGAGTAAAGATATACAAAGTATATTTTTTTATCAATTATACTTAGGAAGACTTTTTATACCATATATATCTGCACAAGTTTGTGTGTTTCTAATGAAGTAGTGACCGTTTTTATGTAGAATCTGTAAATAACCACTATTAAAAGATTTTTTTGTGCAAATTAATAGTGCTAATTAATTAATTATTTCACATATTGAGCTGATTATATGAAGTGAAATTTAAGCGTATTTTGTCCTAGTACCAAGTGAGTCTGTATTGGTAAAATATTTGATTTTATAGAATTTACCCCATAGAGTATAAAAAAACTTTTACCGTATATATTGACTATATAAATAAATTTATAACTTATCAGTGTAATAAATTTACGAAAGTATATTTTGTTATTTACATACGACATGTGCTCATCACATGGTGGTCAGAGAGACTGCCGCATGAAGTTGACACTTGACAGATAACTATTTGTTACTATAATTGGAGTCTATTGAAGTGTTGCCATATGCCGTCTATTGCTGCTAGATTATTTATTGTATTTATATGTGTTTTACTCGCGTAATGAAGACAATAGTCAATAATATATACATTTTACCGAATGCCGTGTAGATGGTAAATACATATAAACTCTAAAATTTTTAATTAGCCCCCAATGCCCTTTTCTCTCGATTTCAGAAATTCAATTAAAGCCCCACCATTGCCCGTGGCGTGTATGGGCAGGTTGGCAGAAACTACTCCAAAGATATGGTCACGGATCCGAATCCCGAAGAAGCAGGGACCAGCCAGCGTTAAGGCTTCAGAGGAATGTCTTCTTCCCTAAGCATCTTGAGGAAGGAATTAAGTGAGAGAATATTAATTTAATTTCTCGCCACCATAGCTCATCGTTTCACTCATTCTAGTGGTTGCAGATGATCGATACGAATCCATAATGGAACCTAAAAAAATTAAACATAAACTTCTGTCCAGCTGTTCATGGATTTTTTATTTAATAAATTTATTCAACGGAAATAAAAAATCTATTGTTTAATTTATGGGTGTTATTATTTCTACAAACATTCTATGACAACACATCATCACATTTCAGGGATTCCCGGATTCAAGAGTTACTTTACGAAGAGGCCCGTCACAATGTAGTCACAGGTCGATATCCTCTCGAAAGCGCCCAAGCCCTGACGCTTGGCGGCCTGCAAGCCAGAATACAACTCGGTCCGTACGATCCCCATAGACATACCGCAAAGTTCTTTAGGTGAGAGTGTTTTTTACAGACAGAAAGTTAGTAAAAATCTAGGATTTTCTAGCTAAATGTAAAATTCCTTTAAAGACAAATTTGCGCGCCATTGTGTGTGGCAGAATATGCGAACTTACGATTGTACCACCTTACACATTTTTGTACCATATTCTTGCAATAAATAAACTATTATTATTATAAAAACCTTCCCTTATTCTCTCTTCTCTTTCTTGGTTGAAAAGAGACAAATCAGTGTTTAGTATCTCTTTTTTGAATAAATGGTTATATTTTAAGCATTGCTTTATATTTCCATTGTCTACGCCTTCTTGCCATAATCAGTAATGGGTTGCAGGGTGAAATATACTAATAATCAAATAAAATAAGAAAAGTATTTCTCATTGTGCACAAGTGGACAAATATAAAACGTTTAGGTACCAATTAGAACTTTCCCTTAGCTTATTAATAACTTAATTAGTTAGCAATTGCTTGACATTGGTACACGAAAAATCCCAATTTAAATATTATTTTTATATTAAGATTGCGTGGTACGCTTGCAGTTAAAACAAATATAAATGTCATAATAGTAATCTTTTTTATCACTAGTAAATATCACCTGTCAAATAGGCTAAACAAAAATTAACGTGTCGTAGAAAGTCGGATATTTTATAAAGACCGGATGCAATGACTTAACAGAGAGAACCAGGACAAATATCTGCCAAAGCATGCGAGATCAGGACAATGGGCGAAACTGCTGCCCGCGGGGCGAAAGGGCAGCCCTGAGGCTAAACTCCTAGAACAGGCACAAAGACCCCCCGCAGCCCCTCCGAGGAAATTGAGACACAAGTATCTCGCTCATACCAGGATATTGCCAACTTATGGGTGAGAATTCAATACTTTTAAAAAGGAGGTTATCGGAATAGGGTATTTGAGTATGGGAGCGTTCAAGTATTACGTAACGAATTTAAAACGTTGCGCGTTGCTTTTGTAAAACGTTACGATGCGGGGCGGGATTGAATTACACGTTATTGTTAATATTATTTTCGACTTTCCAGTACTTTACACCACATAATGGCAACTTTTAGGTAGAAAGAGTCACTAGGGTTACGAAACGTTTTACTATACTTGGGTACAGAAAAACGTTACGGTGCGTTACATGGGGGGGGGGTCCAATAATCTCGAAAAATTGCGTGACGTAATACTTGAACGCTCCCTTTGATAATCTATGTATGTCCAAAAATTTCTCGGAAAGATAGTCATTTTTTCAACTTAGTGTAGTAGCTATTGAGACGTAGGTGATTTCAAAATACAATAAACTAGGATATTTTAAAGTCGTTTTAATTCGTCTAAATAGTTTCACATAATATATTTATCGTTTATTAAAACTTAAACACAATAGAATATACAGTATTTCCAATTTTCTTAACCTCAAAGTAATATTAAAAATAATTAAACAATTAATATAAAGAAAATTACAAAAAAAAGTTTGGTCTCTGTGGCAGTGTACCTTTAATGTTGGCAGCATTTCCTCGCTGTATTGCGATACTTATTCGTTGAGCGAGGAAAGCACCAGCTCTGGGGTCACCGGTTCTATCTACCAGGTGCCAACTTAAATCTTTTATTACCACCTGTGCACTTGAACCCCACGGCCCAAGTGTCTACTCCAAAGGGAACGAAATCGATGTTGGAGGAAAGACCCTATATTTAAGCCGTTTATTATTTTCTGTCTGCTCTACGGCCGCCTCTGCTTTTTTGCTTGTCCGAGGGAGGTGAGACGGGGCTAAAGTGTCCACATAAGTAGAATTCCATACCAAGGCCCGTCCCATCTTCCAAGGGAACAAAGACTTCCCATCCGGCCGCTTGCCTTCGTCTTTAATAATAAGATAATATTAGTTTTTGATAGCTCAAAAGTATGGAAATTCCATACAATTTGCATTGTTTACTTCACGTATTCAAACATTTCAAATACAGCCCTGGAGTTTTCATTTCTTTTCTATTACTATATCTATTAGATTTTACGTCGTTTTTGGTTCTAACAAGTCACAACAAAAATAGACAAATAACCTATGGACAAATTAATAGTCCGGTCAATATAGACATTTGAAATAAAAAAAATTCCCGGAAAGCCAAAAATTGGTGGAGAGCTGGGGTTCATCGATCCTATCCTATACGTACATCTATCGAAACTTGAGGAGATCTGCGTCATATCGAGCTGGTTTCACTGCAATATTTGCAGCTGTTAACGAAAAATTGTTGTTGATTCGCTGGAACTGTAATAAATTCATCATCAAATCGACCACTATTTTTAATGTCTAACTTGACCGGACTATAAATACTATAATAACAGAAATGAAATATAAAAAAACTTGTACCATAACTTTGTTTAAAATAAAACATGCATGAAATATTTATATACTCTAAACTAATATAACATTAGAAAAAAGGAAACTTCACATTAACACGTTCACTGCGGCAAGCAAAATAATAATTTTTCATCAGGTGCGGTGGCGGGCCGAAATGCGCCCCCAATGATATTTCCGCCGGTGCGTGGCAGGTCTTTCTAGGCCCAACAGCACTAGGATAGATTAAATTGCTATAACTTTGTGGAAACATAATGTATACATTTTTTTTTATATTGTTAGAATGACCTTGAACCCAACTTCCTTAGGTTTGATTCGGCCCCGGGATCTGGCAAACAGGAAATGAGAAATAAAGCAGGAAAAGCGGCAGGCCGATATCGACCTAAACCGCACTAGAATATATTTTTAGTAGTGATGGGACAGAGAAATATCGAAAATAAAACAGAATTATCGTAAAGGAACTGAAAAATGTATTTATTTACTTATGTATGCCTGTCTTGGAAACAGAAATACTTTTTATTTTTCTTAGTGGAAAATATTTCTTCACTGCTGTCACTATCACTGTCAACTGCAAGGCGAATTACTCTATTTTCCAAAATTTGTATTTTTCTTGTATTGCTTGCCATCGTTGATAATATCGAACGCTATGTTAGATCAGTTAGATAGCACAACACTAACTGGTCGGGAGCGCGCTCTGTGCGGTATCGGGTCGCCAGCTGCCTGTTGGGAGGGCGGGCTGAAATAGGCCCACTGCCGCACTCAGCGGATGCAAAGCAGCGTCAGTGCGTGGTAGGTCGATAAAAGCCTGCCGTTATGTTTTGATGGGGAAAACCTACAATTTTGACCGCAAGATGAAATATATATTTGTCCCTGTCGAATTTTTACAAACACCTGAGATAATCGTTACGCACCAGCGAGAGGGACATATATTTCTTCGTCCGCACCAGCGGAAATACCGCGGCAGGCTGATATCGGCCTGTAACGCAGTGAACGTGTTAACGAAAAATATATTCAAATACTTTTAATACCACAGAGCAGCGTTCTTCCAAGGTCAAATAGAACAACCAGTCCGAAGTTTAACGAGTCTTTTGACGCATGAAGACATTCCAGTTCTGGTGGCTGTTAACTCCAATGGGGTATACGTCATTGATGACACGGAAAGTGTGAGTATCAAAAGAAGACACCGCAAGCTTGCCGCAAGTGTGTGTTCGAACCCAGGTTTGTCATTGTTTTCAGGAAAATATTGTAAGAAAACTCTCAGAGTAACTTTCAGAGTCGAGATTTAGCTCTATTACCAGTTTGGATGACTCCCGTATATCTAAACTGGTAATAGATGTTTGAGTGGCGTAACAATAGGGTGGCAGGGCTGGCAAAATGCCACGGGCCCCCGACCCAAGAGGGTCCCTGCCCAAGAGATATTATGTTCTGTGGATGAACGTGAAGTCATCCATCCAATACGCATTGGGCTAGCGTATAATACCCATTCATTCATATCATAATACAATAACCATTCCCTCTCGCCTAAGAAAGGAGGCCTATGGCCATAAGTGGGACATATACAACGTGTAATTGAGTCCACTGAATATCTCGAAGTTTATCAAAATTAGACTGAGTACAACGTGACGATTTTTACTGATCCCATCAAAAGAATTTGCCACGGGCCCCAGAGGGTATAGTTACGCCACTGAGATGTTTTAAAGGTTTTTCAAAAATTTGCGGTTCAGAACTGAATGGATATAATACTTTTTTAATTTGAAATTCCTTGTTAATTTTTTTTATGTAACAGCAGGCAAACTTGTAGGAGGCTCATGTTACCGCCACCCATGGACTCTCACATTGAAGCCTTTTCAGAATTACGTAAGAAGTGCGCTCTTTTCTGACGCTGCATGGTTTAAGAAATCCTCAAATTATTTTAAATTTTAAGGATCTTGACTTACTTGACTTAATGTCCTATTACCCCAAGATGGGGCAGAGGGCGTCCACAGCGTCCATCGCGTTCGGTCTTGACCTTCGTATTTCACCTCGCCCCAAGTCTTTCCAGCTCTCTTTACCACAGCAACTGTACGACGACAGGTTTTCTTAGGTCGGCAACGCTCCGCATTCCTTGCGGGTTCCCATCAAGCGCCTGATTGGGGATATAATAATCGGAATCTCTTCGGATCGTTTCCACTTGCTTCTTCGGCTAATCAGAGATTATCGGCAACGCCAAAGCTTCTTGTTAGAGGTTTACTCGGGCCAGTAAATTTTAAGCATGGCAACCCAAATTAGTATATCTAGTGAAACTATAGAAAATAGCGAATATATTTTTTTTAAATCGAATATAAACTTACAGACGGTATTACTGGGATTGCTGTATGAAGAATTGTCATGGGATATCGGTCTACCGTCAGACGATAATGAAGATTGTCTGCCGTGTCTCTTCCTACAGTTTATGGTGGTTGAAAATGGCTTACGAGTCTCCAAGATATTACAGGTAATAATGTGAAAGGAAATATAGAGTCTGTGCGGGAAAAGAACCGGCGTTATGCGAATTCATATACAGTGGTACCTCGTCATGCGTTTAATTCGTTCCGTACAGTTACCGGCAAACATCTCGTACAAATGTCCTTGCCTGCGCAGAAGCGATTTTTAGGTATCACTGGGAGGGGTGGCGGCGGGAGAGTGACGTGTCGATTGCGTGATTGGTAAATCAGTTGACGTTTGTGTCTCCCTCTTCCTTGTTTAATGTTCAAGATGTTTGCCGGTATCTGTGACTTTGTTCTAATTGCACGTACCTAAACCAATTTTCCCCATTGAAAATAATTGAAATGCCATTAATCCGTAACAGCCCTGCGATTCTGTAACTCACTTTTCGAACTCACGCAGCGGTTTTCGCATCGGCGGTCGCTCTCAAATCAGTCCTGAAGCAGTCATTTTATGATTTGGCATTCTGTAAAGGTGGGAGCTTGTAGTTTATTGTTTATCAGAATGCCAAATCATAAAATGACTGCTTCAGGACTGATTTGAGAGCGACCGCCGATGCGAAAACCGCTGCGTGAGTTCGAAAAGTGAGTTACAAAATCGCAGGGCTGCACTTCAGTTGTTAAATGTTTTTGAATAAGAAAATTTTATTCAATAGACATCATCTTCGGACCCATGGCTATAAAAATAAATGTGATAATGTTTTTTAAATGTACAAAAAGCTAAAAACGCAAACCCAACTTAACAAAAATGCTTCCTATATGCGATTCCTCGAATCTGAAATCTTGCTCTCATCTAAAATCTTCTCAAAATACTCGTAAATCTATGTACCAAAATTCCTTTTTAGTACGCGTCATTTTTATTTACTCACTATATACTGCACTACTTATGATTTAATTTACATACTTATACTTTTGACGTGAGTGTTGTCAACATAAATTAAGTAGGGTAGACTGGGTAGGGTTGAAACAATTTTGCTAATGTCGTCTGTTGCAATCGGAATAATTGTACAAGCAAACAGAAATGTAATAAATCAAAGTTCTTATAGATCATTATAGTGTCTAAAGCCAGATTTAAAAAAAGAAATAATTTGTATCTACCGTACCCATGTCAAGGTCGGTTGAAACAATGCCGGGTGTCAAATTTTTGCTTTTTCGATCAATTTTAATCCTAAAATATTATATGTGTGTGATTTTAATTCCAGGTATTTTCAAAGCAGGCAATAATGATGGACACTTTAATAGGGCACTTCGCAGGTGAATATCGAAAGCGATTAGGACAGGAGACACCCAGCGATCACGCGAACTACGACTACCATTCAGGTATAACCAATCATGGTTAAGCTGTGAACTGATTGTTTTTTTTTTTTGATAGAACGGGACAAGGTATTGCTAGAAGGCTCACAAGTGGATTACCGGCCTTTTAGGAATTGTACGCTCTTTTCTTGAAGGACCCTAAGTCGAATTCATTCGGAAATACTTCAGTGGGCAGCTGGTTTCACATAGTGTTGGGGCGCGGAAAAAACTGCCTTAAAAAGTCAAATGTCAAAACACACACACACTTATGAACATAAAAAAAGAAATAAACATTAAATGCTTCTAATTTTACATTTATTGCCAGTTCTCGAATCAAGGGCGTAGAACGGAAGAAAAGAACTGGCAATAAACTCTCTGCCACTCTTAAAAAAAACAAAAAAAAACGATCTCTTTTGGAGCGACGGACATCGAGGTGATACGAGTGGAATTTATATTCTACCTTAACGTCGGATGATGAAACTCAGCTGTAGGTATTAATCCGAACAACTCTGAACACTCCGTGATAAATTCGGAGGAGATGATGAGTAACATATAAAGTCAATTGACAGATTATTGTTAAATGTACGGGTTTTCTGATATACCTTCACCCTGCGAGAAATTGTTAAAATTTAATTCGTGAAAAACAACTCAAAGGTCAAAGTAAGTACGTGAACTTCGGGCGGTAAATGTTATTTTAAGGAAAATACTGTAAAGGCTTGTCTCGGAGGGAGCTAATTCACTTGCCTATAAAAAAATATTAAAGAAACAGAAATAGTTAAGTATGGCGCCCTTTTAACCGCTAATTATTTTTTTAGATTCGGGTAGTATATCACTTCCGCCCTTATCTCGACCGGATTCCCCTCAACGGCGTTTGGCTAACAAATTGTCCCGACTTGCCTTGGCCACTCACGATGGAAGAGGCAATTTACTTGGTGGAGCCGGTGACTGGTCTACTGGATTACATCAAACTCAACCTTCCTGGATATTCCCTAAACATTAATAAAGTTATCGTACTCACGGATTTTTATTTACTATGTGTAATATGCATACAATATGTATTTGTATATTTATTATATATTAATTTACGGCTTTTTTCAAAAATAAATGAACTTGCCAAAAATTTCGGCTACCAGGGTCACATAAGTATCGAGAAACAAAAAAATATTCCTACTTATTTAATCTATATATAGGTATGTTATTTAAAGCTGGCGGCTTCAACACATTTACACTTTGTGCTTGTGTAGTGTCTGTAAATAAGCGCGAGGCGTGATGTCAAAGTCTGTCAAACTGAAATACAATCACAAATACATCATGAAAAGACTGTCCGTCTCTCTCGCGCTCGGTTAAGCTTATGAGTATAAAAGAGACAGTTATTGTTTTGCTTTTGCTACTGTTTATGTTGATCTTTACTATACATGTTGATCTTTTTTCAAACATTACCAGGGCAATCTCGTAAAATGGTGCACAATGTTTTTAATTATTTTAAGCATCTTAATAAAAACAGTATAATGAAAAAATGTTATATTTCATATTGTGACATCAGATGCTGAAAGCTGATTTGATTTTTTTTTTGATTTGTTGAAAGCTGGGTTCACCACCATACTCCTGAATCAAAGCAACAGTCCAAACATTGGAAAATATCTGGATCACCTACTTCGAAAACGGCTAAGGTCGTTTTGTCGACCAACAAAGTCATGGCTAGATGGAGCGTATGTCGAAAAATGAAAAATTATTTATACGAACTACTCTTTCACGTTCTTGGTCTGGCTTAGAACTTTTGGATCCACCCTCGTATGCACCTAATATTTATATGTATTTCACACATTTTTATTTATTTACAAACCACCCAACCTTACTAAAAATAGAGTGGACTAAAATATATAGCTTGGCAAAAAAATCATATTTTGAAACATTTTAGTATGTATATGAAATTGCATTAGTGTGAGTACTGTGAACCCGCCAGCTTTCGATAACCGACCTATAGCTACGGATTCCACCATATTGTATAGATTTGACTAATCTGTCACTGTCAAATTGCGTTGACACTGGACATCGTTATGAAATAAGGTATCAGTGTTTCTTTATTCTTAGAAGTATAAGTAAGTAAGTACATAAGAACTTATTAATAAAACAAAAAGAATTTATAAATAAAATCATTTATTTTATAAAGTAAATTCTATATAAACATCAACAAATAAACTATTTAAGTCTATAATAAAGTCTCATCCTGTTATATTCTCTAAGGAGCGGGTGCTTAGACAAGTAGTCTTCCATGTACTGAAACCGAGGAGCCGAAAGGTCCTTGTGTCGTGTAAGTCGGACCTCAAGAGTGTGGACTTTGAAGGCCAGTTCAGCACTAAAAGATTATATTACTAGATAATTTACCAAATAAATATGAATCTAAACATTAGATAATAGGCTGCACTAAACGACTAACTTCAGACATAGACGCAATTTATGCTAAAAACCGACTTCCAAAATTTGTCCTAAAAAATTCTTTTGACGTTCGTTTTCTGAAAATTTAGCCGTTACCACTATTGGGAAACGATTTTTCTGACAAATATAATAAAATAAAAAATGGTATATAATTATAATATACCATTCTTATTCGCCGTGGCAGACACTTACGAAAATCCAACCTTAAAAGATTATTGATAATGACAAGGAAGTTTATTAGAGCGCAAAGTTTAGACCAAGTACTTATTTCAAAGGCACAAACGATCTTCTTGGTAAAGAATTAATTTATTCAAAAATCAAACCTTGCAGCAAAATAGGCGCTCTCCTTCTCAGGGGTCAAAATAAACTGGTTTGCGAGATACCATAGTCTCTTTGCTTTATACTCTCCATTGAGCTGTAAAATAAACCGAAATTTTAGTATTAAAGTCCACTTTAAGGGGCCTCATAACCTAGCGGTCTTATTAAGTGGCAGCAGCTAGGTGAGGGGTACCGGGTTCGATTCCCGGTTCGAGGGCAAGTTTTAATTTAATTTAAATTTGTTCTCGGCCTTTGGGAGGGTTGTGCGGTACCGGGCGAGTGCCTAAACCGTACATGGAGGACACGGTCCAATTTCTAAAGACAAGCACGAATTATAAAAAATCCTATACTTGACGCTGGCTAATGGACAAATCGTGCCAGAGCCATAAAAAAAAGTCCACTTTATTGAAGGATGGAATCTGTGAAATAATTTATAGTTTTTTTTAATCACAGATAGCAGTCTTATTTTTAAAAGAATGATTACACACACCAACAAACGAGCACGAGCTAACTGTGAATAACTTTTTTGCAAAAAAAATATAATAAACACTCAATGTAACGCTTACTATAATAGTAGAAACAGTCCTATTAATTCTATTACCGTATCAAATCTTTCCTGAACAAGGTTTTGCCTGGCCAATTGTTTAGCTCTAAAATCGTTGACACACTGTTCCCTAATCAGTGTAGCCTCTTTGATTGTGAGCGGCGCTCCACTTCCATGACCAGATCCAAACATCCGAGCCAAGTACGGTGCCAATGGATCTATTTCCGCTTCTTTTTCACGTTCTGTTACCTCAGCCTTTTGGGCTTCCTAAAATTTATATTTTTTTTAAATTTTAACGTAATACATTTTTACATAGTTACGTTTTTATAATTATTTTCGAAATGCTGTTTTTTTTGTGGAGTTAAGTTACATATATTCATAAAAAATATTTAAAGTAATGTAACCTTACTGTGTATTTAATGTTTATAAGTACGCTATCTATGTATCTCACCTGTTCTTTCCATCCCTTCTTAGCTGCCTCATTTCTTTCAGTATCAAAGAGAGCTACCACCAACATTGGCTCGGTTAATTCTTTATGTCTTTGCTTTAAATATCCATTTATATCTGTCTCTCTATCGCGGATGTGTTTCCGTGACTTGTTCTCCCACTCCATGTTGTCACAAAGAGCGTAATACACGTCTAATGGTCGAGGTTGTTTGGCGCACGGGTCGGCCTGTAAGAGTATACATCATTTTTGAAATGTATTTAAAAATATCTCATTTTTGTAGCTTACAGAACAATGATGAAATTACGATAATTACTATGATCATTCATTCAAATCAAATCAAATGTAATCAAAATCATTTATTCATATAGGTAACACAATGTAATTTAACATTTACTGCCAGTTCCCAAATCAAGGGCGTAGAACGAAAGAGAAGAACTGGCAATAAACTCTCCGCCACTCTTTTTGTTTTACATAATGTTTGTAAGGAGCTGCAACCTTATGCTTATTCATCATTCTTAATCGATTACATAAAACAATGGAATGTTTATATCATACTACTAAATTAAATACATTTGATTCTGTATCCAAATAATTTATATAATGATGATGTGATTAGTTTGAACATGCTGGACAATTGTGATTGATGGTAAATTAAAATATTATATATAAAATATAACAACTTTAACAACAAATTACAATAAATCGGAACTACTAATATACTTTATCGGGTTTTTATTTTACAATATAACTTACAATGTACCCGGACGTTTTATCCGGATAAAACAGAATCTTTCCACCAGTCTCAGCCAGATTTGGTTTTAAAAAGTGTCTCGTGTTATTTGTCACGAAATTATAATCGTAATGGTAGAGCAGTTCAATAGTTTCTTCCGGGAGGTGAAATATTTTTTTCCAAATGTCGTCTTTCGATGGTATATCGTAGTTTCTAGAATAGGTCTCTATGATATCTTTGACTTGACGTTTCGGTTCTGCTTTTGTCGGCTCCGAGTAGGTTATCTTCCGTGACTCTAGCCTGAAGTTAAAAGAGACTTATTTTTCTTATATTTTTTATTTAATAAATAGTATAAAAATAGTAATATGTTAGAATAATAACTAAAAAAATTTTTATACATTATTTAAATAATTGAAAAGCAAGGTTTTGGCTGCTAATGAATTATTAAAATCTTGTGCACTTATACCTATCAATTCTTTTCGTATAATATTCGTCAAATGTCCTTGTCGTACACACCAGCTGCGTGAGATGATCAAGTCTCGCATAGTAGTTGAATTCTAGAGTCCTTTCGCCCTCCACGGATACTATTGGGGCTTCCAATGAGTATGTGTGCTCTGAAAATATATATATGTATATATAAGTGTCTTCACAGAGTGCTAATAGAAGAAACAGACTCAGACTATTATTTGTAATAGACAATTGTTTACTATAGAACTGTTTTTTTTTTATTATAAGTGTAGTACACTCTGTCAGTGAATTACAGATTAGCTAATATGCGAACATATTCCGTCTGTAGTTGACCCACCTTAGTGTCCATTTAATTACCTTTTTTTATTAGTTTATAAACCAAAAGAAACATCGAATCTCGAGCATGTGATGAGCAGTCATGATTTTTGATTGAATACAAGATCACAAAGACAAAAATATTGCTTTACAGGAAAGTAAATTTTAGCGTTAGCTACCAAACTACATAGTTACTTATTAAGTTATCTCTTCTTCCAACACTGAATGTCTCCCGTACTTCTTTTCTGAGATGATCCATCTTCATTGTCTCCATTTTATCAACTCTGTGCTTGTACCATTCATATCTGAAATAGTATCACAGGAAAGCGCTAAATTGGTACTTTGTTTATAGTTATTGTGTATGATTTAAATTAAATTGTGTGGAAATGGGTTGATGTTGGAACTTTATTTAGAAGGAACGAGCCATTAACATTTCATATAAGAATTAATAAAGACCCTATCATGTAAATGCTAAAAATAATCATAGTATAAAATCATGTATTTTTTATTTAGTTGTATTACGCGCATTTGACTGCGCATAATATGAAAATGCGTTATAACAGTGCCGTGTTATAAGGGGGTTTACTATTTCTACTATAAACCTTCGAAGGTTGTTAGGAGTAAAAATCCTTACGTCAATAAAGGTATAGTAAGCGCGTAGTCATCAAATATCTTGATTCTCTTGATAATGCCGTCCCTTTCAGAGTATGGAGCGAATTTCTCGAGTAATACCTTCTTGTAATGGATCACCTTATGGCTGCCGGGGTAGCGTTGCTCATAATCTAAAATATATTGTTTTTAATTTAATCGATGCTTAAAGACTACGAAGACTATTACGAACTAGCTAAAGGCTTAAATGTCAACAAACTGTCAGCGGTTACATCCAACTTCTCAACCCAGCTGGCGGGCACACACATGTGCTTCTCAGTATCATAGGCCGTCTTCTTATCCGCGAGGTCAATGCCAACAAACTGTCGTCGATAGTTCGGCTCGCCGGCAAGCATGTGCTCCCAACAACTTATATCACCTAGATCGTAGTTCAATGATCCCAAGCCTTCGTCGCAGCCTTGCAAATTCACCTTTTTATTCACGTAAGAACAGTATTATTAATAAACTATGTATTAGTAAATAATTATTTAAATGTATTAACGCAAGAGTTGCTTTCATTTCCATGGTTGTACTCTTTATAACTGTTTCATCTCACAAACGGATTGTAATATTTCTGGTACAAAGATATATAAATTAACCAGTGGCCCTACAACCTTTTTAGGCCTGGGCCTCAGATTTCTGTATCTGTTTCATGACCATTTGTCAATCTCAGTGATCAGGATCCTGTGCTTGACATACGCCGTCGACTTTTTGCGACAAAGGCAAGCCGGTTTCCTCACGATGTTTTCCTTCACCGTTCGAGCGAATATTAAATGCGCAATACAGAAAGGCCATTAGTGCAAAGCTGGGGATTGAACCTACGAATTAAAAGATGAGAGTCGCACGCTGAAGCCACTAGGCCAACACTTCTAGGGGTACAATGATATATAATAATTCAAATTAAATGTTATTAGATGTAGTAAATTACGTATATAAAACTACTAGTAGATTATACATAGTTTTTAAACAAACTTACATAGTAATTCTCATGATTATATACACTATCCAGCTTTTGGTACTGAGGTGCGCTGATCGGGTGGCCCTTTCCCTCGCTGGGTTCTATAAAGAAGGGCTCCTCAATACCCTTGAACCCTGGCAATATAAGGACCCAGGCGTGAGTACGCCAGCCGTCTATCGGATCGTCCGGTGGTTTCTCAAGTTCCTGAAGTATTTAATAGATCATACTGTCTAGTTACACGTCATGAATACTTCTTTATTTTAACATCTAAAAAATACTGGCTGGTTTCGTTAAGAACACTAAAAGTTAAAAACATACACACATTGAATTGCTGAATCTCCCTACATTTTGGATTTAATTCTAAAGAAACACAACAAAAGAATTATAAATAGATTTTATTCAGTCCTTTTGAAGCTAAAATTTAGTAATAACATATGAATTAGCGATATATTTTTATTTATATAAATTAAATTACGAAATATAATATTTTTTCCACAATCTTACCGCAATTTTTTTCAGCCGTGCATTCTCCGCCTTGTCTAATTCAGCTTGTCGCTTCTCGGCTGCCTTTGTATCCATGTCCCGACAATATTTTGATGTCATATCTGGTAGAGGTACTAATCGGTACCGCGGCTCTTCCTCTGGTAGCGGTGGCTCTTCAATAACCTGCATAAAATAGTATGTTTCCACATGGACACATAATGGTTATGAGTCTTGCATTTTGAGAAGTCGAGCAAAAATTTTTTTAAAATGAGTTGTCGTTAAACGAAAGAAGAAAAATCTGTATTAGAAAAAGAAAACGTTTATTTCAGACTGGTGTTAATAATTACATAAAAAACAATTTTTATGAATGCTATTGCGTATAGTCTATTACTTGTTTTATTCATATCTTGCGATATTGAGGCATCTTCGTGATAATGCACGTGCAAGCACTCCCAGTTTGTAAACAAAAGAATGGATTTCTTAAAAAGTTCGGGACGTATGATGGCTAGTCAGTCACAAAGCGACAAAAGAACATAAACTGTTCCGCAGTTTTAACTAATTTCGGCAACTTAAAAAATACTATTTATTATTTAGTTGTCGTCATTGAGGTTGTAATGCTATATAGAGTCCATCATTGTATGGAAGGTAAGCTAAACCAACCGAGTGATTTCGACGCTTCAAGGGGTTTGACGTTAACGGGGATTACACTGTACCTGACATATTTTTACACGCTTTATATTAGCTTCACCTATATGTATGTATGTATGTAACCGACTCCTTCGGACTCGATTTTGACCCACATTAAACGGACAGATTTAATTCAAACTTTGTACACTTATAAAGAATCAACGGCAATATAATAATTTCATAGGTTTATCTCGAAAAAACAATGATTTTTTTTTTGTAAATCAACAAAGCAATACGATTAAATTGAGACATAACGTATTGCTGCTAGGACTAAAAAGTGGTTGATGATAGAAAATGGTAATAACCAAAAAATGACCGTGACGCGCTCTGTGCCATATTTTTCGTCTATCGAGCAACCCATGCTTTTTCACAATAATACCAGTATTTTTTTGTTCATTGCCATTTTCAGCCTAAATTAGGAATTATTTTTCACTTTTTAGTTTTATGTGCTTTAAAAGCGTGTTTTTTAGATTTTTTAAACTATATTTATTCAATAAAGAGCTTTGCGGGACTAAGAAAGTTAGACGTCTTATTCTTTAAACATAAGGGCACCATAGACCAGCAAATTAGACGTTCTATAGACGAAGACGATGTGAGAATTAGACCGTCTCTTCATATTATTTACTAACCTCAGTTTCATCTGGTATCTCTGGACACAGCGATCTATATCGCACGGCCAAGCAGAGATCTCGTTTAGCGCAACCCACTACTACATATGCGTCGTAGCCAGCTCCCACCAGCCATGACACTAGCACGTGAGCCAGCTCGAAAGGATTACCACTCCGTCTTATTATCGCTGTGTATGGTGACATTATTCGTTCTGGCTGGAAATAAAAATACTTACTATGTACTAGAATAACTATTTTTTCATACGATGCTAGATACAGAAATCAGAGCCCAAAATCAAGGGTTGCGGGTCTGGTTGTTAGTTTAGTTTTTATTAAAGCGCCCTCTACACCGTTGGCTAAGAACGTTGCACTTGACTCGTCAGTCTAACTTACAAGTTAGTTCTCGTAGTTTATATTAGATGGCGCGCATAGAAAACATTGGTCCATATTCTTAGCTTATAAAGAACTTTTTGTTTGTATGCTATTAATTTAATAATTGGAGTGTTATAATCAAGCTTATCTATTTGAAAACAAAATATAAAAAAGGAATTAAATTTATCAGTTTTAAATTGATTGTTTTCTAACTATGTAGTTTCGTCCGTCAGCTGCGCCCAAGCAGATTTCGTGCATTTTGACATATTTTATGAGTCAATATAATCCGTCATACATCTTCAACAATAATAGTCACTTTACATATACTATATAAAAATAAGTCGGGTTTTCCTTCCTGACGCTATAACTCCAGAACGCACGAACCGATTTCCACAGTTTTGCATTCGTTGGAAAGGGCTCAGGCTCCGTGAGGTTTATAGCAAAAAAAACAGAACAGAAACAGAAACTTTTCAACAGAAAAGCGGGATCACTAAACGAAATTTTACATAAAACGAAGCTATCTGGTGGCGAAACGGAGTTCGCCGAGTTTGCTAGTATTATCTACATAATATAATACATTAAACACTATTAGTCCAGTCAGTCAAGACAATTAATTCATTATAATTCCAAAAGTTTTCAAATTTTGATGTAAGGTCGGGAGTGGTATTAAAACAAACTATAAAATTTTGCAACCTGCTCTGCGGTCCGGAACATTGTTAAAAATGCAATAAATGATAATTTGCTTATTTCTTGAGACCAAAATTCCAAAAGTTCTGCAAAGTTGGAGTGGTGTTAAATATATTATTTTACATCACGTGTCAAATTTGCAACCAATTTAAGTGTACGGAACATTATTTAATTAATGTTGTTCTTTATTAAACTGAAGGAAAACGTTCCAAAAGTTCGCAAATTTGATAGATATATCGAAAATAAAATAAATAACAAAAAATGTTCCGTACACTTAGGTTGGTTGCAAATTTTACACGTGATATGAAATATTATATCGAAAACTTCCCCAAGTTTGCAGAACTTTTAGAATTTTTTTCACGACCATACAGCAACAAAAATTAATTTAATTGCAATTTTAACAATGTTCCGGACTGCGGACAAGGTTGCAAAATGAGATTTATTGTCGTCCCAATGTACCATTCACTTGACCGAAGTTTGAAAACTTTTGGAACTATTATCAAATTTTCGATTTCGAATGTCTATAATGACTGGTGTATATCTAAAGGTGAAAAACACTCATGTAGTAGTTTTTATATGTATTATGTTTATTTGTATGGCTTATTGTACAGTATATAGTGATGATATACGCACCCGAAAGCCTTAGCCGTCCTTTAATATTTTTTTTTGATTGAATGATTAATAATAAGAACTAAATTTCCAAAGCACTCCCTATGTATCACGAGAAAAAAACGAACAAGTCCTTTTAAATATTAAACTTAAAAAGAATAATAATAAATTTGACCTGAATATCAAATTGAATTAAGCAAATATATGTATTTTTTAATTCTTTCATTCAATCTCCCATCCTAAACCTGATATAATACAAAATAATAGAAACAGCGATAATAATTCTGTAATTCTCATGACAACATTTTAGTGCACACGGAAATAATTTCTCAAAATATAGTTAGTAAATTTGTATCCTCCAAAGAAGTTGTATTTAAATACACGATTATAAGGAGCTTCACAAAAGGTGAGTCGTTTACGATAATATAATAACAAGTGGGTGTTGCCACCCCACCCCTGGCCTATAAATTGAATCAAAAGTTGTGGAAACAAAGTCGGGCTACGGAACTTTTCCCAACTTTCACTTTTAACTCACAACTTTTCCACACTTTCACTTAAGAATTTTCTTTGTCGAATACACGTATTAACTAATTTTTATTTTTATTTAAGGGCTGTGGCTAGCGTAAGATATATGATCTTTTAAAGCTGAATATTTTATTTTGAACAGAGCGTACCAATTCTTAAGGTCACCTCTGCAATGAGAATGTCCACGGGTGGCGGTATCGATTAATATCAAGTGTTCTTTAAAAATACTGTACCCCGCGATTAATACCCTCATAACGTGATATTCATAGTTCTTAAAGTAAATAATAAGCTTTATATAGTTTCGCAGCCTGCCCTTTTAAACGCAAATACACAAACTCATTAATACGAAATGAATTGAAATTAAATAAATTCATATTTGAACAATTACAGAAGAACATCAAATTTGATTACATAGACTTAATAAACTTGTTTCAAAATTATTAACACAATATTTGTATATGTCCATCCGAACTTAATTACATATTTGTAGATAGATAGTTCCAAACTATTTAAATAAAATACCTTACCGCTAGTATTGTCTTTTATTGACATAACTTTTAGATATAGAAAGACACTTTTTTAACGGATTTGAAGTTATATTTTTTTTAGTTAGTTTTATATTATCCAAATTAAAATCTCAAGATAAACAATCCGCGAAAATAGAGGACATTGTGAGCCACTTTTGCCAAAACCCTCCATCTTTTAGTCGATACCAACTCCGAGGAAATAAATAAAGATAACACAACTCTTTTCTACAGCTGTGATACTTTTTGATATTCAACACCTTTAGTCTTCAGTCACCGTGACCACGCACGCTGTAAAGCACGCGAAACGTCGGTTAAATTTAAAATTATGTAAAATAATTGTAAATTTATAATAAAACATAAATCTATCTTACCGCTATTTAGAGTATTTATTAAAGTTCACCAGACACATACATTATGCTATATCTACAGAATATGTTACTAGCTATCTTTTCTAAATATATGTAAATGTTACAAAAAAATAAAGATACTATTAAAATACTAGCAAAACAGCAGATTAGCTGAATCAAATAGGCACTTAACAATGCTTTTTAAAAAAAGGGTAAGATCCAGAGCCTGAGCTAGAATGTCAAATAAATTTAAATATATTTTTCGGAGCTGTCAAAATATTTTTCTGTATCAAGTTAGACGTATTTAACAGCGCTCTAGACGAGATTGTGATAATAGTTACGAATTATACCACAATTTGCTAAGTCTCGACTCTGTGTATCATCAAGATAGTCAATTATGTCTTTGAAAGGTTAATATTACAGAAACGGCACTAATTGATGCCTAATTAATTAACGAAATATTTAATAAAGCGTTTTTCCCAATTATTGGTCGCCGTTTATATATTACTAGCATAGATGTGTCTTCGCTGCAGTGCCATGTAGTAATATAATTCTAGCACGTATTCGTCTACAAGACAGTTACAAACTCATACAAAAGCATTTACGGGACCGTGCGTAATTCAGAGGATCTTAACGGCCGTACCATGTACATAAGGTGTATATTCCTTTGCCCCCGAATACATTGCAAGCGCAAATTAGACCGTACGTTCCACGCTTTGAGTTGCGCTTGACCAAGCGTTATTGGTATTTCGAGCAAGACGCCCGGCGCTTTAGTGATGTTCCCGTTATCCTTGAAAAGTCGATAAATTTATTACGAGAAACAAATAAATTTCTGTGACAATCAGTTCTGTCGTTTTGCTGTGTTTGAGGGTGTTATAATTTATTTGAATAACGTTTTAATGTTTTTTTTTTTAAAAGACAATTCACACCAATTGACCTAGTCCCATGCTAAGCTGGTGAAGCTTGTGTTATGGATACTAGGCAACGGATATACATACATATTATAGATAGATAGACATATGAATACATATTTAAACACCCAAGACCTAAGCACAACACAAAATGCTCATCACATCGATGTTCGTCTCAGCCGGGGATCGAACCCAGTACCCATGGATTCGCAGTCAGGCGTACTAACCACTAGACCAATGAGTCGTCGTGATGATTTTTATAACTTTATTGCTATTTAAGATGAATTATTATAGTAAATATCATTTAAGGAAGATATTTTTAAGGAGGAAATACATAATTATTGTTATGGAATATTCAGTATTTAGGCTACTTCCTTTTAGATGTTTTTTATAATGAGTGTAAGCTGGGGTTTTGTATGTGAAGGTTGGCATGTTATGCTAAAAATATATGAATATCTTTTAATATCTTATTCTACTGTACATGTGTACATTTCGCCTTCGCATTCGGAATTTATCTAACTATGACACTAATTATTAAGATGTTGATATTTTCCACCTCACCAAAGAGGATGTGAAGAAATATTTGAAGAGGCGGGAAGACATTGACTTTGTTTAGCAGAAACAATTTAGTTTTTTCTTTGAAATATAAAGTATTAATTGTGGTTTGTTTAAAGTTAAATTTCCGTTTTCTTTAATTTTTTTCATTTTGTCGATTAATATACATTTTTCTGTTTCATATAAATTGTTTATCTATGTAATCTGTTTTGGCTTTGTATATCGTCTAAATGACGTTTTATGTTAGCTGTAAGATTACTAATAAGTGTATATGGTACATTGATTACTTAAAGTGCAAACAAACTTTATCAACTTTTTTTTGTACTTGATTTTCGGGTCGTGTTTGATGTTGTAGGGACGGCTCTACTGCACCAATTTTGTGGTCCAAATAAAAAAGGGTGCGTGTACTTATGTGCGCGCGTAAGAAGTTATACTTCTTTGGCATTATTAAAAATAGTTTCTGATTGCATGCAAATAATTAATTACAATTAAATAATCAAAGACTGGAAAGGAGTCATTATAGTCAATAAAGTTCAGATTACATTTGATAAATTAAATAAATATTTATTATTATTCTCTTACATTAAGTGTAACATAAATTCTATTATTATTCGAATGTTGTTTTTAAATTATGTCCAATGCCGTAGCATCTTCCTTGGGCAACTTCATTCTGTTAATTTTGTGTCACGGTGCGCGCGCATCGTAAAATTTCACTCTCATCAATTTTTCATAACGCGTCTAAAGAAGTATAACTTCAAAAAAAGAAAGTAAACTTAATTAGGTATGTATAGATTACCTCATCAATTAAACACGCAGAAATGTGTCTGCCTAAGAACCTAAACTTTAAGGGTAAATTTTTGCATATATGTATAAGATTTCTTCACTTGCACATATACATATATATTCATTGTTATTTTGAGGTACATGACTCTAGAGATGCGGCGCATATCGTTATCGATACTCGAGACTCGGTAATAAGTATCGACCGGAGGGTGGCACAGATGCCACTCATGCGAGATCGCTGACTGCTGCGTTCTCTAATTGAACATGACGTGATGTACTTTATCGACTATCGATAAGTTTTAAGAAAATCATTATGACATATCGTATACCGATTTAGAAATGCACATTATTTGGCAGAAAGAACAGTGTTTATTTTATTATTAATTATTATTGATTGGTGGCATTTCTATTTTCAGACAAGTTATAAAATAAGATTTTATTCATATTTCGAGTTTATTAGTATCAATAGGTTGGCTAATAATTCTGAGTCAACATAAGTGAGATTATTAACTCGTCATACGGTCACACATAGGAGTTTGACGGATGGTTGAAGGACTTTGCCTTCCTGTTTCTTTGTTCTTTTAACAATAACAGGACAACTAATTGACAATAAAAAGAATAATTTATGCATTTTAAATAGTAACATAATTATTAATCGCCCTATCGATAGTTTTCATGGCAACATTACCTTTGCAATCATATGTTCACAGCAAAAAGCGAAAAGTGCAAAATGGGCGCCTTTTTTATTTTATCGACAATTACAATCCAAGTAAACGTTCGCAACACAAATGCCCTCGAAGAACGGCAGTCCGCGCGAGTGATTTGCACCACCCCGTCGGACGCCGCGCGGTCGCGACGCGAGCTAGTGATGTTGTTATTCTTTTTTTATCGATTATTACTTTTGTTTTTCATCATTCTTTCCCTATACATTTACTAACAAACTTTGTTTTCATGAACAATTAATTGTACTTAAAATATATCTTGTCCTAAACATAACACATAAGAATACTAGTGAAACACAAGTTAAGTCTTGATCTTTGTAAAGTTAGTTCTAAGCTGCCGTCCGCAGTCTACGTGGCATCAAACAAAGGAGTGTTTTTGTCACTTGGCGCCGCCCTCCCGCCGCGGTGTCCGTGGCGACGAGAGGCCGCGAGCGTCGGCCGGCCGCGGATCGATATCGCCCGAGATCTCGGCCTACGCGCCCGCCTCGCCGGCCATTTGCCTACCTC
Source organism: Pieris melete (assembly GCA_963693345.1). Lineage (NCBI taxonomy): Eukaryota > Metazoa > Arthropoda > Insecta > Lepidoptera > Pieridae > Pieris > Pieris melete. Next base: position 2,402,811 of record CAVNZK010000003.1, read on the forward strand.
GACGCCTCAGGCTCGTGTGTACATAACCCGCCACCCACCACCCTACACCGATACACCCCCGCAGATTACCGCCTACAAAGCAAACTTCATTGGTACGTGCATGCAATATGCGCAAGGAGCAGGCCAGAATTGTGCCTCGGACCTCCACCCAGATTGCTTTGATACTCGAGCGAACCTCGTATTTAGCAAAGGCTATTCGGGGCTATTGCACAATGAATCTTAGCAAGGCCTAGTACCCTGTTTCAGTGTAGGAGACGGCCGCAATCACGTTAATTACTCCGGTGATAGCACCGGTATTATCTGAAGCACAGATACTTTGGTCAGAAGTGTATACCTAGATCCGAGTCAAAGGTCTCATCTATACCAAAGTAACTAGCTAAAGATCAGTGTTTCTCATCATTTATTACATGAATGTTTCTTTATTGATACACTCAAAACTATTTTCACCTAATCAGCTGGGTAGAGTATAATAATACTAATAAAGACATTTATATTTCATTAATACTATTATAACTAATAATATTAGTTTAAAAATCAGTGGCGCTACAACCTGTTAAGGTTTGGCCTCATATTTGTGATTCTGTTTCATAATCATTTTTTTAAATCTAATAGGCGAGTAAGTGATCAGCCTCCATGAGTGCCTGACACACGCCGTCGGCTTTTTGTGTCTAAAATATGTCGGTTCTTCACGATGTTTTCCTTTACCGTTCGAGCAAATGTTAAATGCGCACATAGAAAAAAAGTCAATTGGTGCACAGCCAGGGATCGAACCTACGACCTCAGGTATGAGAGTCGCGCGCCAACACTTCTCAGTAATGTTAATTTAATAGACCAAATACTGAGGTTAGTCCATTTATATATAAACAAATAAATATCAATATTCAAATGCATATTAATTCACTACGCGTTCAAAACGTTAAAACAAATAAACAGTATTTTAGGCATTAGACATGCCTAATACACAAGTATTGCAAGGCTCGTGAATTTCAATTGAACGCTGAAGGGTCGTAAATCGGCCAAGTGCAGCTCCCGTTCTCAAACGTAAAAGAGGGAAAGTTACATTTGCATATTGGCCGTCGCCAACTAACTAGAACTTTGCAGTCGGAGCGAAGAAAACTTTTAATGCGAGAGTCTATCTGTTTTACTTTCTTTGAAAACTTTGAGTAGTCAACAATGGAAGAGATACTTCTTAGATCATGTGTTGCCTTTTTTGTTATGATAGATGCAAGTTTAATGTTGCTTCTTTATGGAAAATTACATTAAAGAGATAATGTTCAGTGAGCAATCTACAGTATATTTGTTTAGCATGAAATATTACATACAGTAATAATATGTAATGAAATGAATATTTCTTAGATTAGATTCTTTAGATTGTTAATTATTTATTTGAATCTTTTTGGAACATTTTGGATTTTATAAGAATTACATTAAAATAATTGTTTTGACGAACTTTTATGTAATAGCAAACTTTAAATTTTGTTTCTACAATAATTTCAGCAACACATTGTAGTTTCATTTATCATAAAACAAAATTTAGATTATATCATCATTATATAAAAACCCTAACTAAAGCTTGAAAATTGTGTTTAATTGGTGAAAAACCACCAGTGGCAAGTGGCACAAAAAAAGTACACAAAAACAGAGTGTAATCCCCTTAATAGAGACTGCAGTAAGTATATATACATATATAGACACTTTCTTATGTTAAATATCCTTTTTGGTAAATTAGGTAAATTTGGTAATTAGTTTCACGTATAAGTCTTAAGTTGTGTGTATCCTGCGCAGTGTTAGCCTAGTGGCTTCAGCGTGCGACTCATCCCTGAGGTCGTAGGTTCGATCCCTAGCTGTGCACCAATGGACTTTCTTTCTATGTGCGCATTTAACATTCGCTCGAACTGTGAAGGAAAACATCGTGAGGAAACCGGCTTAACCCAACAACTCGACGGTGTGCGTCAGGCACAGGAGGCTGATTACTTGCCTATTAGATTGACAAATGATCATGAAACAGATACAAAAATCTGAGGCCCAGAACTAAAAAGGTTGTAGCGCCACTGATTTTTAAAATCTTAAGTTAGGCTAGTTCATTAGGATTTATGCGTTTGAGATATGGTGCTGGAGGCGAATGCTAAGAATACCGTGGACTGCGATCTTGACCATACGGACTCGTCTACCATATGCCGACAGCGAATTGTATGTTATATCGGCCATACGCAGAGGTGATGAGAACTTGGAGAAAATGATCGTGGTTAGTAACACAGAAGGTATCTTTAGATTTTACTTTATTTTATCTTTTTTATTTTTTATTTTAAAAGGCACCAAAACATCCAAACGCTTACAGACAACACATGAAATACAAAAACAAGATACATGCATGTGCATCAATAACAAGTGTACATAACATTTAGAGGAAAACATTACAATGATAAGAAAATAACCTAAACATTAAAAGTAAAAAACAAACTAGATTAAAAATACAAATGTGCAATTTAAAAATATATCTTTATATTTTCGTTATAGTTATTTTGAGTTTTGTTTTTGTTAATTATTTATTCACATGTACTTTTACCCTCTGTAGGTGTTTCTTTTTTATTGTTCCATGTTAGGGTTGTCTGGAAGAAATCGCTTATTAGCGATAAGGCCCCCGATGCCTTATAACCTGCTTTTTGATTATTTTTATATGTATAACGTAACAAAGTGTAAAAGAGGCAAAAGATCACGAGGCCGTTCACCAACCAGATGGACCGATCAAGTGAAATATTCAATGTCTTCAAAATGTCATAAGAGAGGCGCTTGATAGAAACCGGTGGAAACATATTGTCCGCTCCAGCTTCCTTGCTGACCACGACGCTCAGATAAGCTACTGACTGAAGAGAGAGGCTAGATCGTAATGTTAAATTATGTCTTTGTGCAGAGACAATATCTAAAGGTATATCGATAAAGGCGCGACATCTTTAATCTAGTCGGCAGCGAGTAAAGGCATAAATCTTGCAGGTCCGGGCGAGTTTTGAATCATTTAGCGTGGTGCTCTGGCCCTGCGACTTCCGTCCGGCACGTGCGGCCCCCACCCGCTATGAGCGCGTCTGTCTTGTCGAGACAAAGGGGCAACAGTGATGTTTTACTTTATAGGATATATCGATACTTTTCGGTTTTATTTTTTATTATGGTTTTAGTCGAAATTCAATTTTACTCGCTATTATGCCTTAGAACGATTTATTTATTCACAGTTTTGTGTGTATAGTTAACTATTATAAATGATATTATATTAGTTGCTATGTGCTTTAGGATTATTGTCTTTTTGTTTCTATTTAAAATTTTTAAACTTAGCTTCAGTCAATAACTTACAAATTTAATTACATATTTCAGTATTTATTATTCGTTATGTCAGCTTCCAAAGCCTTTCTTTTAATATAAGTTCATGCCTAAAAATGGCGTACTGACAAAAATAAATAAATAATAATTACATGGTCATGATTATTAAAATGACAGTAATTTAATTATTTGTTCTCATGTTCGTTTTATTTAAGTCATAACGACGTCTATACAATAAAGTAATTCATAACAATAATTTATAGTATCGATAACTTCATAGAAAAGCAATTCAATCCCTACTACACGACGTCCGAGCTGGCTCTAATTTGAATTCACGGAGACTCCGCGACGCGTCCGCCGCGTCGGCCGCGCCCGACTTAATGAATCGCGAGGGGGTGTGGGGGCAACCAGGGGGTTGCTAGGGGGTGATCGGACGACCACCGCATCCTCCGCGCGGATAAGTGACGCCCGTGTTGCTTCGTACATAGCTACTCCTTATGTATTGTGGCACATAGCGGCCGGCCTGTACCTACGTAACGCTCGCCAAATTTATGTCCCGCACATGTCTAGAGACCGCGGCGTACCTTTAGAGGGATTTTGCGTGTTTACGTACAAACGGGGGCCGAAGATATTCGAGATGGAATTTCGCTTGGGCCTTTATTGATGAGCTACAGCGGCTTACGTCCCCTTTAGCTTATCTTGTTGCTTTTTTGTTTATGGTTTGATTGCTTAGTTCCAAGCTAACTTAAGTTAAGTTACTTAAGTTTTAAGAACATCGTCACTAAATAAAACTAATAATATTCCTCATAATTTTCCTTGCCCTCGAAACTATAAATAAAAACTTGCTAATGGTCAATTATGTAAATGCAAGGATCGGTATGGCTATTCTTAACACAGTAAATTATTCAAATGATTCAAATATTCCGTAACCAGTTTGAAATAACGAAAACTTGCCTCAAAATAATATTGAGCAATTGATAGAGATTAATTCAAAACTTTATGAGCATTTTAATAAAAACTTTTCACTTATAAACCAGATTACATTTTAAATTACGATAAACCATTGAGTTCTGTGACAAGAAAAAAAGTTTTTTTTATGAAATCTATTTGTATTGTAAACATCTCATCGTTTCATTAAAACTAGTTGAACCACATTAGTAAACATTAGTGTACGTGTCTGTTTTTTGTAAACATCTAATCAGCCGTGTCCCTTCACAGCTGAATTGGACGTGGGGTTCAGAAGGGTCCAGCCGTGGGAGCAGTCTCAACATTATTCTCGATAATCACGCGATATCGATTCGCGTGCGTGCAACACTAATTTGATGTTGCGAGGTAACGCACATATTTGAGCTATATTCTTACGCGGCGTTATAAAGGACCGTGTTTCATGTTTAGCATTTCTGTTGAGATTTGGCGCAAAGTATAACGACCTTACGTTATCTAATACGTTTTTGACATACAAGAGACTTATGTAGCGCCTAGGGACTCTGAGGGAAAGATTGAGAAACGAGGTTTAGCGCTAAGTCTGGCTCCCGAGTCCCGAACGTCAGAAACTCTCGTTTCTGAGTCTAAGAATAAAACAAAGATAACCTATACTTGACGGCTGGCAAGTGAAATAAATAATGTAATCCAAAATTATATTTATAGAGAGTGTTAGTAAAATATCTATAGTATTTAATAATTATTTAACATGACAATTAAATTAAAGTAATAACTCGAAAAGTAAATTCAAATAGGTTTTTAGTAAAACTTTGTACACATTGCAGACATTGTCTTTGACATTTTGTTTCTTAATTTGAATTTCCCTCGCAATTGTTGAGGTAACATTAAAACAAAATGAATGACAATTGACAAGCACTGTCCTCTGTACATAGATCTTTTTTGAAAAATCATAATTAACAGCAATACTTCCCAAAATAGTGTTCATTATTTTTGCATGGTAAAACTTTGAATAGTATTGATAAAAGCAATTTTTACGTTCATCAATCAATTCATATGTAACCAGGCAGGCAATTAAAAAACCTATAACCCAATCCATGAACATCCGTTTGATATATCCGTGATTAATAGAATTACTCGTAATATTAGTTCCTATATTGAACTATTGAAGCGGAACGAAATTGCAAATAAATACTTTTTAATGTTTCGTTGACTCACTTAGCTGTCCCATTCCGGATGTTTTGTTACAACCCCCCCAGAGGGGGAGGAAGCAACAGGTGTCATTACAGGATATTTTATGTTCTACGTCACTGAAATTGGACGCAAAGTTTACTGCAATAACTTTCGTGGCATTTAACTTATGAATGTTAATGAATAAGATCTAGCAAATTGTGCTGCGTACTTTGCTTTCAAAGCTGAATATATATTACTATAAGCTTTTTTAAAATTCTCTTAATCTATGTCTTCGAATGATCGGGGTTTTAAAGTGTTTTAAGATCTAGAAATCAGTCAAAAGTAGTACTAATTTTCTCCTAATACGCTATATTTATTTTTTTATTTTATTTTAAGCCTTAACTTATTTCCTAATACAAATATATCAAGTTAACTCATGTGTTAGTGAATAACTTTTACAGTTAGTAAGTATCAGGAACCCTCTCCGGTAAAGGCCTCCTCCAAGGCTTGCCATCTTTCTCTATCCCGAGCTATTTGGACCCAGTGAGGACCCGCGATTTTTTTGATGTCATCATCCCACCGAGCGTAGGGTCTGCCTCTGTTTCGTTTGCCTGGTGGGCCACTCCATGTAGTTACTGTTTTCGTCCACCTATGATCTGTGAGGCGCGCTACATGACCCGCCCACTTCCACTTCAATTTTTTTGCGTGGCTTAGAGCATCAATTGCTTTCGTCTCTTGTCTAATTTTAATGTGTCTTATTTTATGTACCTTTTTAATATTTAGCATGCTCCTTTCCATTCCTCGTTGACATGTATTTATTTTATTTTTTGTTTTATTTGTAAATTTCCATGTTTGGCATGCATATGTCAGACATGGCAGAAGGCATGAGTCCATAACTCTTCTCTTGAGTCCTATAGGCATGTCACTTTTAAATATTTCTTTGCAACTCCAATATTTATTCCACGTACTTTTAACTCTTCTATCTATTTCTTGATCATTTCTGTCGCTACTGAATCCAATTTGTTTGCCCAAGTAAATATACTTTTCAACATATTCTAACTCGTCATTCCCAATTTTTATCGTAGATCTTATGTAGTTTGTCATGGCTTTGGTTTTTGTTATATTCATTTGCAAACCTACTTGTACGCTAGCCTTGTGTAAGGTTTCTATCATATTTTGTAATTGGTTGCTTGTTTCTGATAGCAATACTAAGTCGTCGGCAAATCTAAGATGGTTCAAGTAGTTGCCTTGGATGTACAAGCCTTGTTTTTTCCAGTCTAGTTTACTTATGATCGATTCTAATATTGCGATAAACAATTTTGGGGAGAGTGGGTCACCTTGCCTGACACCTCTACGTACTGGAAAGCTTGGTCCTATGGTTTCTAGCTTCACTCTACTAGTGCTGTTCTCGTATATATGTTTTAGTATAGTTATGTATTTTAAGTCGACATTTTGTGCTTTTAGTGTTTCCCATATACTTTCGTGATAAACAGTATCAAAGGCTTTTTGGTAGTCAATATATGCGATGTACAGGGGTCTTTGTTGCTCTTGATATTTCTCTATTATTATCTCTAATGCATGTATGTGGTCAACAGTAGAGAAGTTTTTCCGAAAACCAGCTTGTTCCTTAGCTTGATGCTGTTCTAAGATTGCGCTTATTCTGTGGTTTATTATTGTAGAGAAGATTTTATATAAACTTGGTAGTAGACTTATAGGCCGATAATTGCCTATATCTTTAGGGTCTCCTTTTTTGTAAAGTAAGATAATATTAGATTCCGACCATTGTGATGGTATATGGGTTGTTTCCAATATCATATTGAACAATTTTTCCAGTGGAAGAGCCAGTATGATACTTGCTGCTTTGATTGCATCATTTGTAATATTATCTGAGCCTGGGCACTTGTCGGGTTTTAGTTTATTTATAGTGTCTATGATTTCCGTACATTGTATCGGCTCTATGGGACGTTGTAGTTCCTCGAATTCCACTTCTTCATTTAGAGACTGACCGCAATCGCTATGTGTGCATGGTGCGCTATATAGGTTTTTATAGAAGTCAGTAGCAATGTTAATAATGTCTTTTCGGTTATACGTTACTTTACCAGACTCTTTCAGGCCTTCAATCCACGTTTTCTTTGTTCGCAGCTCTTTGTATCCTTTTTTTAAGCTTCCTTTTTGTTCTAAATACTTTTTAATTACCTCACCTTTGTGTTTCTTGTAGTCCATTTTTATATATTTATTTGATAATTTGTATAGAGCCTTCAGTTCGTTTTTCATGGATCGAGTTTTGTTTTTGGTTTTCTGAAGTTCGTGTCTTCTACTTAAAAGTCTTCTTGTACGTTCGGTTAGTATGCTGCGGTCTTTTTTTGTATGGGTGGATTTATGTACGTCCTGCAGACTTTTTGAAATAGAACTTGTTATTTTATCATAGTATGTTTGCACTGTTTCATTAAATTTTAGGTCAGGACGAGATAAACAAGTTTTGAGATTTTCCTGGTATATTTTAATTTTTTCTTCATCATTGAGTATGCTTCTTGGGTTATTCCTGTAGTTTCGTCGACTTTTTATTGGTTTTGAGAGTGATATTTGGGCTCTGAGTGGCCTGTGGTCTGATTTAAAATTTATACTCAGTGTCTCTATATTTTGAAACATTTGTGGGTGATTTGACAGTATATAGTCAATTTCGTTTTTATATTGACCGGCCGGAGAGCGCCATGTCCACCTTTTTTTGTCTTTTTTCTTATAGAAGGTGTTTATAATTGCTAGTTTATTTTCCATCGCAAAGTCTATAAGTTTTTGCCCTCTGTTGTTTCTTACTCCGTATCCGTAGTTCTTCATTATTGTGTGTTCGTCCATTTGTGGCTCTCCTATTTTGGCGTTAAAATCTCCCATTAGAATAAATTCTTCGTGTGCCATTTCCATGGCAGTATATATAGTTTTATAAAAACTGTCTATTTCCTCTTCATTAGCTTTTGTTGTTGGGGCGTAGACTTGTATTATAGTCAAATTTTTACCTGGTAGCTTCAAGTTCAGTAGAGCAACACGTTCCGAAATTCCAATATAGCTTTCTATATATTCTTTTAAACGTTTGTTTATTATGAAGCCCACTCCATATAGGCCCGGCGTTTGTCCAGTAAAGCAGAGAATGAATTTTTCATATTCATCTATTAAATTTCCAAGGCGTCGTACTTCCGAAATACCTATTATGTCGTACTTTACCCCTTCCAGCGCTTTCTCCATTTCCAATATTCTTTCGTATGACGAAAGCGTCCCGACGTTGTAAGTTACTATATAAAGATGGTGACCTTCTCTCGTTAACCCCTTCGTCGCTTGCTTTGCGTGGCATGATGATGATGTCCTTGGAGGGTTTAGGTCATAATCTTCCACGGTGACCAGCCGGGTTGGAAGATTAGTTGGGGAAGTGTGTTTATTATAGTTTTGTTTATACTTTTGTTTCCGATCGCCGGTATGTAATTGCTAGTTCTTAGTTTTTGTTGGGAGTGTTGAATACTCGTGAGATCGGCCTCTCATCACGTCGAATGCGTTTATTTTGTTGTTTCTAGACGAACTTAGTGTTTGCTGTTTTCTTGGTTGTAATTCTACTTGCGGAGAGTTTGATTTATCTCTCTTCCTCTTGTCTATGGCCCTTAAATTCTCTTTGACAATAAGTTTATCATATTTAATGAACGCTAAGTTTCCTTTCTGCCTTTCTTCCATTAGTTTGGGTTGCAAGGACTTCCGTATTTCCAAGGTTTCTTTTGAGTAGTCTTCTGTTATATATAACTCCTTTAATTTCTTTTTGTTCCCGATAATTTCTGCTCTTTTCAATCCACTAACTAGAGAAAGGAGGGTAGGCCTAGGTTTTCCATTATTATTTTTTATGCCAATACGGTAGATTTTATTTATTTCATAATTTTCTAAGGTTATACCTAGTTCATCCAAAAGACATTTTTTAATGCACTCGATTAAATCCCACGTTGACTGCTCTCTTTCCGGCAAACCGTGGATTATTATATTATTGCTTTTCCTTTCTCTTTCTAGATGCTCTATTTTCTTTTCCAGCTTTTCTACTTTACTTTTCAATATTTGGTTTTCTTCGAGAACAGGTCTTAGTTTTTCCTCCATTTTGTCAAGTATTGTGTTCGTTAGTTGGGTTGTTTGGTTCTGCATTTCCAACTTCATTTTGTCAAACAGTAGTTGGAATTGTTCTTCCATAATTTTGTGTATAATAAAGCGCAATCAATGTGTTTTGCCAATTGTATTTATTTCCTACAGTTCTCCTTTATTTCTCTCCCTCCGTAAGAATATTTTGCGGAGCTGTAGTAATTGCAATGTTGGTACCAGACAGAGAAAGAAAAATAAAATAAAAAACAGAAACAAAAATATCAAAATCATAAAAATATTGTGGCCGCCCTGAGATTAGATCGTACGGTAATTCGGCATCAAACTTTTCCATGCAGCGTTCTGTTCAAATGCGCAACTATGTACATGTCGATACTCGCGAATAACCTGTACGTATTCTCCGTATGGTTAGGTAGATCCGGTATGAGTCATTGTCTTCCTTTGTTCGAATAATGAATCATCAGTTGTTGACGGCACTTTCGCTTCAAACGATAACGGATTTTTGATATTATAGACAGTCAATTTATTTGATTTTTTCGAAACTTAGACTAATAAATCCTTCACAAGCACTTTCACTGATATTATAAGCACTACTTTAAAGTTTATTGTACTCCGAATTCGCGAATATTCGTTTGTTATATTTTTAAAGATTTATTATAGCGGAGCACGACGTGACTGTGACGGACGCGGCGATCGGACATCCACTATATATGTATATTTAAATGGTAATAAACAAAAAAGAGTACACCATCATGTCACAATGAAAATAAATAAACTGAATTGGAAATGGGCGGGACATATGGCAAAAGAAACAGAACAGTGGAGCAACAAAGTGTTAAACTGGTACAAAAGAGGAAGATAATTTAGACGGTAGATAGACCAGATTAAAGAAACAGCAGGTTGGAGTGGCACAGAGCAGACAGAAATAGGGCACATAGTATCTAGAACTGAATGGGATGAAATATAAATGTATTTAAATGTAAAGTATCTGAAATAAAAGGCTTTTATTATTATTAATAGTGGAAAGCCGCAGCGAATTATAAGCTAAATTGATCTCGGCACATATCAGGCTACAAACACTTTAGCCAATGGCTTAAAATCATTACACGTCGATGTGGCGAAATTACAGAGCAATTTCTTAACAGGTGCCGTGTATCGGCAGTTATTCGGGTGACTGAAGAAGATTTTTGACTTATGCAAACTTATTATATTAGCCACAATTTTCCACGTTAGAGGAAGTGCACAAGATTCACAGATTACTTCACTTCACGGAAAGTGTAAGTTTAAGGTACTACGAACAAAATATATTGTTTGCCTAAAATGTAGCCACGGGACGCGCAAAAAGGGCAGTCATCGCATCCCATGGACAAAGTGCGTGCCCATGGAGAATGCTCTTTTCTCAACAATTGGAAGTCCTATCTTTCAGGGAAGACACCCACCGTCAGTCAAAGTTCGCTATTTGTTATCTCTTTCATTAATTATGATGAGTATGTATCAGACTTGTGTACCTACCCGAAAAAATTTTTTCACCCTAGTTGAACTCAAACAATCAAGACTACACGTAAAGCTACCCCAGATATAGCTAGAGTAGTAGATATTTAATAGATTCTATAGTAATTAATAAGTTGCGATTTTGATAAAATTTTCTTACGCGAATAGGACCATTGCGCACACGCATCAAATCGTGCAGTGTACCTGCGGGGGGTCGGGACGTGTTTCCCATCTGCGCCTTTCGCTTCACCGCTTAGCTTTAGTGATGCGACATTATTACAGATTTTATTCAAACCGACTTTCACGACGGCCGACCGTCGGCAAAAAATCCTTTCAGAGCCTGCCGATCTACATCTAGCCGATCTACATGTACCTATTGTTCAAAAATATCATAAGAAAATTACATATTTTCAAGGAAAAATTCGAACCTATGTATGAACCCACCTACGAGACAAAAATCTATATTTAACCAGTTTCGTGATCAATATAAACAAAGTCCACTTAAGCTCCTTATACTAAACATTATGTGTATTTATTATTAAATAACAAAACCCACGGACAATTATTATTAATATTTAAGAGAAGAATAAAGACTTTTCTAAAGAGTTAAATCAAAGTGTATTGTGTATGTATATGATGAAGTTTCACATCTAAGGTACATACTATGTTCCTTGACGTAACTTGTTATATTTATCTTTATGGCACGCGGCAAACGGGCAAGAGTCCCATCTGATGTTAAGTGGTACCGCCTATGGACACTCAATGCCAGAGGGCTCCCGAGAGCGTTTCCAGTCTTTGAGCGTTGAGGAACAACGGATCTCGAGGTGGATGGTATTTTGTATTCTGTATTGACGTTCTATGATGAAACACTGCTGGTAGTAATCCAAACAACTCCTCTGAACGCTCTCCATGGTCAATGCGGTAGAAGATGCAGAGAGACCCAACATATATTATACCTGTATTATCGATTATACCGGCATTTATCGGTACTACACATCACTAACAATGTCGCGGTTTTCTATCAATATCGCGTGATGTTGCCCTGACGAGTCACGGCTGCGGTGTTCGATAAAATCTCGCGAACGTGCGTGACCGCATCCTGTCTGCCCTTTCCCCTCCCCCGCGCCCGCCTCCCACCGCGGCGCGGGCGCATCGCGACAACGCTTCCGCCCGCGGGTCCCGCTGACCGCAACATGCAATGTTTTTCCCTTCACTTCGCCTGTATAATGTTACACGCACCTTTTGTCGTTAAAACGGTTAACCGTGTCCTCGGTTATAAATTACAGTTTCTCGCAACGCTAAAAGATTGTTTTACTACGCATTCCTTAAGATATCCTTAAGTATCAACAGTTTTGTGACGAGAGAAATATTTGTCTTGAACGATGTCCGAAAAATAATTTTTAAAATAAATAAATCAGTGGCGCTACAACCTTTTTAGGTCTAGGCCTTAGATTTCTGAATCTGTTTCATGATCATTTGTCAATCTAATAGGCAAGTAACCAGCCTCCTGTGCTTGACTTTTTGAGTCTAGGGCAAGCCGGTTTCTCCTAACGATGTTTTTCTTCACCGTTCGAGCGATTGTTAAATGCACACATAGACAGAAAGTCCTTTGGTGCACAGCCGGGGAACAAACCTACAAACTCATGCATGAGAGTTTCAATCTGAAGCCACTAGGCCAACACTGCTCCTAAATTTGTATTCATAACTTTCACTTCAAGGACATTATCGTCATAGTTACCTACTAATATAATACTTACGACAATATTGTTACTAACACATTAATAACCATATAAAAATTTACTGCTTTAATAAATAAATTATTATTATTAAATATAAAACATAGTTACACTGAAATGACTTAATTGTTAACAATCCATTTAATTGTTAATTACTTAATTATACCTATGTAAAGATTTGTTTAATAGCGTAAAAAGAACTGTATATTTAGTAAGTAGTTATTAGCTGTAAATCTTTCTCAATAAATAAAATAAAATTAACTATCCATATTTGTACAACAATTTCGTATAGAAACGTCAATCTGGAATTAGAATACTGAAAACACTATTTCACATCCACAAGAAAAATTGCGTACCAAAACGCCAATTTAAATAGCAACATAAAGATAAGTTGCTTAATTATATTATTTCACATCTCATAAGTACTAAAAGAATGCCATTCTATAAAAAGTTATTACTGGGAAAACCTAAAGCAGAAAAATAATGAGTGAACGCACCTGCAGTGTATCCGCGGCCCTTGACGTGATCGTAAATAGGTCGTAAATCGATCAACCCCCACGAAAGGTTTACGGTTCACTGCGACTCAGCACCAAGGGACTTTTTCTATGGACCCACATAACCTGCGCTTTTAATAGCCATTAGAAAACGACTCGTTCAAATGCCAGCGTGCCTCTTTAAATATAGTTAATTGATCATTTCAACACGAAAGCTGGATTGTAACAGGCGTATTATTAACGACTTAAGTTGTATTATAGGAATTATTAAGTACTAGCGGACCCGACAGACGTTGTCCTGTCTTAACTATGAATATTGATGTCAAATTGGTATAGTTAAATAAAAAATATTTATTATTCTAATGCTTTATGTTATACAACGTTCTTTTTGTTTGTTTGTTTGGCTCGCATATTATTATATTATCAATATAACAACTCCGATCGAAGCATTTATTTTAAACGATATTCATTTATCTTACATCCTCTGACGATATTTGCACGCAATCCGTCAATGTTATGTCAAACGCTATAAGGTTACATCAAAAAGTTTGAATTGTATGGTGGTTAAGTATTCTGAAATTTTCTAATTTACCGCGCAATTTTTTCTTTTTTTCTTTTATAAGAACCTTCTCCTGACAATTACAAACACAACAACAAAAAAATCAGACAAATTGAATTAAACTTGACCGCAAGCCGTTTTCATGTTATGTCGTGACAACGGAAAACGGGTTTCATTTTTATATATATAGATTTCCACAGATACCACGTGACATGGACACACTTGAGCCAAGTCACAGATAAGTACAATGGACTATAGAACACGATCATAACAAGTTTTTTTATCTTCGTTACATATCTAAATAGTTTGAGGGCAATTATAGGTAGAATTAAGATAATCTTTTGTAAGTTCCTGTAGTTGTATGTATGGCAAAAGTAACATTGTTTATTTGTACACCTTGGTAAATGTCTGGTTTATTAATATTGCCAAGTTGAATTAAATTAAATCTCTGTCGTTATATTTTGATTCCAAAAGTTTAAAACATTTTCTCAACTGAAACGAAGTCTTTAAATAACGCAGTGACAGAACCAACTTGACAAAAATAACCGAATTAAAACGGAAAGCAAAAGAAGCAAGAACTATTAAAACACACGAGCTCAATAAGCCTGCACTCGGTGCGCGGAATTCTTAAAAGCGGTCGCATCGTCTCGCGGGGGCAGTCGCATATTTTTTACTCCAGGTCAACCCCCCATCGTTGACGGGGGGTCCACCCCACGTGGGACGGGTGGGGTTAATTAGTCGCGAACGCGGTCCGGCTCTACTCCATCTAAGTTGTTTCCTTCTTTATTTGCCCACTTGATACCGATGTGGGGATTCGGACGATAGTAAAATAAGGATTATGCTAGAGCCTTTTAACTCTGCTTAAATTAATTGCCAGTTAAAAGTCAGTATTGCGGTAACGTCACGAGATACAGTTAAAAAGTTATCTTTGTCCAACATGCCTACATTATGAAACAAATTTAGCGTTTACGCAAATTCTGTATTATAATTTATAAACGTTTGAAATTTAAATAATATAATTTATTTATGAATGCGTTATGTTTATAGAAACAGTATGTTATTTAATTACGCGAAAACTAATTATAAAAAAATCAGTGGCACTATAACCTTGTTTAGGTCTGGGCCTCAAATTTCTGTTTGATGCTCATTTGTCAATCTAATAGGCAAGTGATCAGCCTCATGTGCCTGACACACGCCAACTTTTGAGTCTATGTCAAGCCGGTTTCCTTACGATGTTTTCCTTCACCGTTAGAGCGAATGTTAAAATGCGCACATAGACTGAAAGTCCAATGGTGCATAGATGGGTATCGAACCTACGACCTCTGGGATGAGAGTCGTACGCTGAAACCACTAGGCCAACACAGTTCACGAAAACTAATTTTAATCGTGATAGTATTTGAGACCACTTTAAAATGTGTATGAATCAACCATTTACACTAGAAATTCAAGTGACACAACTGACGGTCGACAAATACCACTTCCCCAATTCTAACTAGTCAAAGGCTATGTTAACATGCTATAATAGAATATTTAACAAGCGTGCACTATTCAAATATAATAAGCAAACTTCAACTAGCAGTAAGGAGATTCCCAAAGCTCGGATACAACTCGAACGCGTGTTTTGCAATTACGCCGAGCGACGTCCCCGCGGGGTCGAGCGGACCCGTGCTAATGAAGGCGAATATCTTCAAAGGGGTCCGAGTGGCCGCTCGCCCGCGGCTATGTTGAATCTTTAAACGGGTCGCGCTGGGAGGGTTCTACGGAAGACTATATTGGTGATAGTTTCTGTTAAACTTGTTATATTTTCGTTCTTAGAAATTATTTAGAAAACAATTCAAATAAACTAATCTCGGAATTATATCTCAATCGAATCTCAATCTAACACTAGTCAGGCCTATTATTTAAAATATAATTAACCACCGGTAGTTAGTACCGGTGACCGCAGACCGGTCCTCTCAACGAATAAGTATCGCAATACATCACATCACAGGGACCGAACTTTTTTTTTTTTTTTTTTTATAAAATAGGGGGGCAAACGAGGCAGTCTACGCAGCCCATAGACACCTATTTTTAGTGGGTGCGTTGCCGGCCTTTGAGGGAGGAGTAGGCTCTCTTTTTAAACATTTGGAGGTCGTATCTCTGAGGGAAGACCCCCCCGGGGGGAGCCGATTCCACAGTTCGCTAGTTCGCAAAAGAAAATGCCTTGTGAAGCGGACTGTGGAAGACCTCCAACCATCAAGATGATGCTGGTGAAATTTGGAGGTCGTTCGGCTCGTACGGTGTTGAAAAGAGGCAGGAGGGATCAACCCAAACAATTCTTCCGAACACTCTCCGTAATATACTTTGTAAAAAACGCAAAGAGACGCAATGTCTCTGCGTAGCGATAGAGAATCAAGCCGATCAGTAAGACATTGGAGATTGACAATTCGACAAGCCCTTCGCTGAATTTGGTCAAAAGGAAGAAGCTGGTATTTGAATTTAGTTTAAGTACTTTTTGAATGTAGTTTAATTTTCTATTCATATTTATTATTATTATTAATGGTTAGGTTAATAATATTGTATATTTGTGTGTTGGAAATGAATCAATTTAAATTAACCACTATCTAATAATATGTATATATTTTTACACGCTTTATATTAACTTCATCTGTATGTGAAAACAGGACAACAACAAACCGACTCATTCGGACTCGATTTTGACCCACATTAAACGGACAGATTTAATTCAAACTTTGTACACTTATAAAGAATCAGCGACAATATAATAATTTCATAGGTTTATCTCGAAAAAGAATGAATTTTTTTTTATGTCCATAAAGCAATAGGTACTATTAAATTGAGACAACACGTATTGCTGCTAGGACTAAAAAGTGGAAAATAAATATAGTTTAAAAATAATTCCTAATTTAGGCTGAAAATGGTAATGAACAAAAAATACTGGTATTATTGTGAAAAAGCGTGGCGCGCTCTGTGCCATATTTTTCGTCTATCGAGCAACCCACGCTTTTTCACAATAATACCAGTATTTTTTGTTCATTACCATTTTGAGCCTAAATTAGGAATTATTTTTCACTTTTTAGTTTGATGTGCTTTAAAAGCGTATTTTTTAGTTTTTTTTAACTATATTTATTTAAAATGTTTTCTTTATTAATTTGTTACTTGTTAGTGTATGGGGAGAGGGTTTAATCACAATCTTTCCACCGATGGACTTTGAACCCTTTGTCTTACTCCCTTTGAGCAGTCCAGGTCATTTTAATATCACTGTTCACTCGCGAATATCTTAAATGTCTTTGTTGGGGAGTCAGTCTTGGATTAAGCTTTGTGTTGCTCACGCTTTTTCGTTTAGTAATAATAAACCCGTAAATATAGGTAGCTATTTATCAGTTTCATTCGACGAAATAATATGAAGTAAATAAATTTATACGATCGGTCCTTTTCTTTGTTTTCAATAATATCTTTTTGACCTTCAAATAGTATAAGTCTTACTAATTTCACAGCCACTGTGTAGTAGTAATTAAATACATTAAGTAAATTCCCAATAGATCCAATGGAATGATACCGTCTTGTACCAACAGCTCATTGTTGTCTTAAATCAATATTAAACTAATCGGGCTTAACCTTTATTCCTGAGTTGCATATATATATATATATATATAATTATATAGTTTATGTTTAACTGGTAGTAATAAACAATGCTCGCCAAAATAGAGATTTCAGAGATTAATATCATTACATAACAATAACACCATCTTCTATGATATATTTTTTCGACGTCTCTTCGTAAGAAAAAATTCATAGACATAGAGCATAGACTAAATACCCTATTTCTCTGGTAGGTGACGTCACCAGGTGTCGAGTGCTGTGAAGTGGCGTCGAATGCTGATGAGAGGCATTCGCCACTCAGACAAGCTACGTGGATAGACACCTAGAGACTTCCTTTGTGAGGCGGAATTGATTACGAATTCTTCGAATAAAACTTTTATCTATATATCTGTGTATTGTCTTTGGCAGGTTACCTTATTAAAGTAATAAATAAGTAAGTACTAGTAGTAGAAGTTTATTTTTTAAGGAAATAGCAATAAGGTTAGTCGATATCACCTTTGTGAGACCGAAGAGCTGGCAGCTCGAACAAAGAATTACTCTAGCTATTCAAAGGGGGAACTTATTTGAAGGGATTCCTTTTAATATATTTATTTTATTTATTATTATTTTTTAAGTTAGTAATTTTTTTTTTGTTTTATTTTAAGATAACTTTCATGATATCTTATGTACAATTGTAGATAATGTATTGTAATTATATCATGAAAAATGATTAATAATAAGTAATATGTAAATTTTATATATTATGTATAATGTAAAAGGATTTATTAGCAACCGTGGTTGAGAGACCCGTTTTTGTTAATAGATATATAGTTCATAGTTGTCTAATTGTAATACATACTTATAATTGTCGGACCTATAATAATTATAATTGTATACCTCGTATAGCACGTTTTAGCATAAGTTTTATTGTTTCCAGCATCTTGCCAATTTAATTTATACATTCGGTGATTTATTTGGAATTACTCATTTTCGTTGCATTTCATTAAAATTAATTATAATCGTGGTTGAAGACATCGCCCGAAAGCGATTTGCAGCCTTTTTAAAATTAAATGATTATTTTAATTTTACTGAATTTCTGTAATAAATAAATAGTTCTGTCATGAATTTTCTCATGATAACGATTACGACAAAACATTCAATAGATATAGGGAAAGATGGGTAGGTGATCAGCCGCCTGTGTCCGATACACGTGGTCAATTTTGTGTTTTTGGTATGGCGGTTTCCTCATTTTTAGCTTGTATACTTTAAAAATATCCAGATATTTATAGTATTATCCAGACAGTGTTTTGTTTAAATTTGATAATATTTTACAGATTTAAACCGACTTCAGTGTTGTAAGTATTGTGACATCCCGTTTTTCCATCGCAAGGGGGTCTGTTTACATCCCTTGCGTATTCGTGATCGATACGTAGTCGCCTAGGGGCGCGTCAATTTGCCCTTCGCCTCGTCAGCGCTAAATTATCCTGACATCTTTAAATGGAATTCCGCGGGCCGCGTCCGATGGCCAACACGTTTTTGTAGGGCGGTGTTTATAAGGGAATAATAGATTTTGTAAATATCGAATGAAAAGACAAACTTATTAAATGTTTAGTGTAGGTATATTAATGAATTCTTCATTTTATGAATACGAAATACTTTACAAATACATAGATAAGTAGTCACTGAACAACAAACAATAATCCTCTCTGTATAAATCTAGTATAAAGAGAAAATATTTGTATTCTTGTAAGTTTTCAATAAGGCAGTTAGTATTTTACTTACTACATAGTATGTTGGCGTAGTGGCAATAGAGTTTTCTGTGCGCGTTGACACTCGCGTTTTCACAACATCGTGAGGAAAACGGGATACCTTAGCCCCTAAACACAAAGGTATCAGGCATAGGCAGGTCTTGCCTATTACAAAATAATATAGAATACAGAAATCTGGAGCCAAAAGCAGAGTTGTAGTGTCTGGATTTTTTTTATTCATAAGCTGCAATCAACTGGTATATATTTACTCGATTCAAGATAATCTTCAATCTTTGATCTGCTACGAATGCTTTTAATGTTAGTTTAGTATATTTATTCATTTATTTTTTTATAAAACCTTGCTAACGCTCGGTACAGTGATACATTGATAAAAGAAAAATAAAATACAATGTTTAATGTGTCAAGCACTTACAAGCAAACATAGCATATAAGAAATAATAAAAAGTATTTAAGCAAAAATAATTATATAATTTAAATAAACATTAAACGAAAATCGCTCTCAAAGTCTGAGGTGAACAACTATGGATGTCCAGATCCAGCTCGTTTAACAGAATGCTCAATCTGGACATCGGTGAATTTTGGCCAAAACGCGTTCTCCGGAAAGGATTGAGAAATGGAATGATGGGATGTCTGAGAAATCTACTGGGTTCACGAAATTTAAATTTTATTAAAAGGTTGGGGCAATCTACCTGATTGTTAAGTATCTTTAGTTAAGATATATCATCTATTTAAACTTATGTTTTTTTATGGAAAACTATTTGTCAATTATCAATTCTATACTACTACATAGACAAATCTTAACCAATCTGAATACATGCAGTATACGTTCAAATAAGAGCAAAACTGTGACAGCGCCCTTAGGGTTTTCCAAATGTACAGAGGATTTTCAGGACAACGTTCTAAGCTCGGGTCCCTCGACGGTGGCACGATACGGCACCTGGCCCCCGCCGTTGGCACAATGGAGTTTCGAGAACATACTGCTATATACAAGATATATAATGGGTCAACTCAGTTCAAATAGTTACACGTGTATATAATCGTATAAAAAGTAATACTGTTATTCATATTTCTACACACGATTGTGAAACATTAAATTAGTATAATATTTCTTTTTTTTTTATATAACAGCAAACGGCCAGGCTGATCTGACAGTTCAACGCGTTATTTTTTGTATATCCGCGTCCGTGGATCGATCTGGATGATTTTAATATATTTAATTCATTTTCATGTCTGTTTAATTATATATTGTATTCTATATTGAAATGGATGTAAGTAGTAAAGGTTACTTACCTACTTGTACGTCGCAAGAAAAAAATTACTTCGTGATTTAATTACAAACTTTTGAACGCACTAAAATGAAATAGTTAAAATATTTTGTCGCGAAGATTTTAGTTGTCACTAGATCGATAAGGCCAAAGGATACTTTATATGTATTTATATATTATATAGAATAAGTCTCAAATGATATAGATAAGTATTTGTATCTTTATATCGAATAATAAATTCTACAATTTACAATCAAAGCACTGTTCTCTCTATAATCTTATTAATTTGATAGATTATTGAATCCGTCCATCAACGTATAGCAAATCGAAGACATCTCGAATTAGGCTATTGCAGTGAATGTATAATCGAGTTAGCCCCAGCCCCGGGTGGCGTAACGAGCGCACGCGACGCGACGCCATCTTAATGACCCGCGCCCACGCCACGTCCGTCGGGCGGCGATTCCGTTCCAAATCACTAGCGATTTAGGCGGTTCATGTAGTGCGACGCGACTACCAGTCATATTATATGAGTATATCTTGCGTATGAATTGTCTATAGTTTCTTCACTTGCGTAATAATTCTTAATTGCTAATATGCCGTGTGCTATATGTGCGACGCGGGTACAAAACACTACGCAGACGTAACCTAAGTACACAGATAGAACGGAGCATTTATCTGTGTATCTCTAGAACGAATTTTTAACACATAGTTTTGTGTTGAAACTTACTTAAGAAGTACTATCTTCTTCGGTATTTTATACACAATACTATGAATCAAATAATTTTAATTTTTTTAATTTTAAAGTTTGTAAAAGTATCACTCGTTATTACGGGTAAAAAAAACCATAATCACGTAAAGATTGTTTTTGTTACACGTCGGACGTCTCGAATATTACCTTCATTAATTAACAATAAACCAAAAATTCACGTTATGTTGAACTTTTATAGGTCTTTCACATTTATTGAAATAACCCATAACGATTATTTAAAATCTAGTACAAAGTGTATTAGACAACCTAACCTACCAGTTTTAAATATATTTAGCATGATTTTTAATCAGTTTTTATATATATAAATCGCATGTCGTACAGTGTATAAGCATCCTTAACACACGTCACAAGCATTGGACCGGGATTATCAGGGCGAGGCAGGAGCCGTAATCACCAGCCACGGTGACCACTCACGCGTAAATTACGTGCCTCAAGCCTGCCACTAGCCCGTAAAAAACACACGACATTTGCCTTTCCACGAAATTACTAGTAGATTTCCAAGATGAATTGGAAATGTAAATGTTGTTTTACCTCTCTAAGAAAATATGTATTATTGATATATACCTATCCAGTAATTATAAATTGAATATGCTTAGGGTTTTGTTACAATAATAATGTCTTTCGAGTCATCAAGCAGAGACAACTTTCATCAAGCAAGGACCTCAAAGGAGTCCTTAACCGAAAAGTTAATTAAGTTTCCGCTGCTACAGACTATAGATAGACGGATAATTCGATTCCTTGCGCAGTAGGTGCCCGCCTTTATTAAACATCTGGACGACATTATCTCGCGACGGCAGCGCGACGCCAGCCAAATCCAATAAACGCAATCGCGTAATAACAATCGTGAGCGTTTATCGGACGCGCGTAAATTATGCACGTTTTCTTCCACCGTTTCTACGTCAGGCAATATCGGGTCTTAGCTGTTGGACATAGAGGCAGTATTGGCTTAGGAGTCACGTACAGCTTAACCTGATCCCACCCCACCTCCCTACTTAAGGGTCGTACGGCTCTCACTTGACTGGTGCTGTGGTGTACACTTCTCACATGGATTGTAATATATTCATAAGTGGTGATGAATAATCAGCTGATCACTTGGTTGTCTGCTTACCTAATAGAGCTTTTAATGAAAAATATTGATAGAAAAAAATCCTTTTTTCTCGGCCTTAAAAACGTGTTTTTTTACCGTAAACAGTATTATTTCCATACAAAAAGTTACCAGGGTAACAAAAGCCGTGCTAATTTAAGACCATTAAACACTTTCTGAACACACTAAGATGCTTAATTAAAAAAAAAAAATATAAACTAAAAATTTTATTTTTTAATTTTATTATTTACGAGTCATGGTCAGCAAGAGAACGATAGCGAGCTATCTCTAAGTAATTAATGATTATTATCAAAGACAATACACACAAATGCAGACAACGGACGAGGCGATTAGCACTTGGATAAACAGGTCGTTACAACACAGAAGACAAAAGATCTCGTGGCCGTTCAACCAAATTAAATCAAGCGAAAGACTCGTCGTCCTCAAAACTCACCACTGTAAAGAGCCGCTGGACAGAAACCGGTGGAAACAGATTTGCTTACAATCCACGACGCCCAGACTAACTACCGACTGAAAAGTAGAGAAAACAAAGCCTGCTAGTAAACAAAGTCTGGGTAATCCTTGGTCCATACTATTTTCGCATACCAATTATAGTTCTATTTTTGAGTGCAGTGTCGCGTGCACTGTTATCACGGCCTCATTTATTTGCAGATGCTGGTAATGAGATTCAGCGTTCAGCATAATTCTTTGGCGGACAATCAAAAGCCATTGATCGTGTTAACTGTTTGTTTGCATGCTGTTGTGTGAATTGTATCAAACGGTTAAATTCAAACGTTGGTACTCATTGACTGCCTTCATTTGTTTGGATATATAATAGAGTGACGCCATATAAACTTCGCGATTCTGACCACAGCACTTTAATTAACCAGGGTTCTGTTGAAATAACATATGCTATGTTGTGTGTCAATCTAATTTAAGATACACGCCTAAGTAACATCAGCAAAACACACAGAAAAGTAATTCTTCTATGTTCAATACGCCATGCGGGACGGGTGATATTCAGAAAGGAAACTCAGCGCTAAGTCTGACTCCCTTACGTCAAACATATATTTGATTTTGACATAGGGGCGTCATTTCTAAATCCTACCCTCAATTTGAGAACAATTTTATATGCACGATTTCAAAGACACATAAAACCTCCTTCGAATTTTGTAAAAAGAATTTATACACAGCTGTTTATTGTCTATGCGAGTGACGTCACAGCTGTAAAGCCAGCAAGCCGAAGGTAATATCGATAATGGTAAGTCGGGAGCGCTGTTCGCCCACTCGCCTGCAGCTCGCATGTGCGTCGTAAACTCGTAATCCGTATAATTCACGGGCCTAGCGTATACGTGCAATTTACATAGGGCTGTCAACCGTCAAAACATAAGGTTTATTAAAAAAACTAGGTACTTAGGTATTAAGATAATTTCATATATATTTATAAATTTAAAAAATGTCCAGATACAAGTAGTTTCTCCCTAAATATCTGATAATTAGAAGTCTAAGAAACTGCTTTAAAACAATAACAATTATGTACGGAATATACGCGTAAATGTTTTACTTATTAGGTCGAATTACAAAGAAGTATTTTTTGCGACGCTTTAAAACGACTATAATGTAGATTTTGTCAATGATTTTATTAATAAAAGGTATCAAAATTTTACGAGTCAAAATATTTTGCTCATTCAAACTGAGCCCCGAAGATATAGCCAGAAGCAAGTAAATCATAACATAGCATTTAATACAATAAATCAGCATTAATTTTGCTATACGTGATAGGTTATAATATACAGTTATGGACACATCTATTGGCCCACCTTGCATTTTCAGTTTCTTTTGGTCCTACCTAAAAATTTATATTAGGTCGAGTAAAAGTTTTTATGCAGTTTTGAACCTGGCACATTCATAATTGCATTCAATATTTTTTTTTTTAATTTCGAACACAGAATTTAAAGAAACAAAAGACAATTTGGAGCCTGCTCATTGATATCAAACAATCGAATACTAAGAAAACTTGATTTGATTGGTTTAGTTGGATTTAATTCTTGAAAGTGTGATTTTTTTATTTGGTTTTGCAACAAACATTACTTATTCTTAACATTAAGATGAGGTTCTATCAATAATCTATGGATACTTCGCCTGAAGTCGCCGCCCAAGCTGTGGCACTTATCCGGGCCGGACACAGCCAAAGAAATGTGAGTGATCAACTTAATTTAAGTCGATCTGCGGTCCGAAACGTTTATCGGAGATACCTAGAGACTGGCGACTTTGTTCGTCGCCAAGGAAGGCCACGATTTCGGGTCACAACTGAAAGGCAGGATCGATTCATCGTGACGACCAGCTTGAAAAATCGTCACCTTACCTCCATTGAGATACAAAACCAACTTCGCGACTTCCATGGAGTAAATGTGAGCACTCGAACTGTTCGGAGAAGATTAAAAGAACGCGATATGGTACCACACAAGCCAGCTAATGGCCCAAAACTAACGCGAGCCCACCGAATAGCGCGCCTTCATTTCGCGCGCTCACACTTAAATTGGACTCAGCAGCATTGGAACGGTGTACTCTTTTCTGATGAGTCTAAAATTGCGTTACATGACAATGATGGAAGGAAGAAGGTCTACCGACGTAAGGGAGAGCGTTTTGAACAATGCTGCTTTGAAGAGAGGGTTGCTTATGGCGGTGGCTCATGGACTGTCTGAGGCGGTATATCCGCGAGCGGCAAAACTCAACTAGAGGTTGTAACGGAACCACGGCTGCCAACATTAAATGCTGAAAGGTACATTCTTGAGTGCTTAGAACCTCACGTGATGCCATACGCGGACTATGTGGGCCCAAATTTCCTTTTTATGCAAGATAATGCAAGAGCCCATACGGCCGGCATCGTTAGAGAATATCTTCGGGATGTGAACATCGCAGTTATGGACTCGCAAGCCAGAAGCCCAGATATGAACCCCATTCAGCACATGTGGGACGAGCTAAAAAGACGTGTTAGGGCTCGTCAGCCAGTTGCCCAGACGATGCAGGAATTGAAAACTGCCATAGAAGAGGAATGGGAGATGATCCCTCAAAATTTCATAGAGCGGTTGATAAACTCTATGCCTAATCGTATGAGAGCTGTCGTAGATGCCCATGGAGGCAACACGCGTTATTAAATTAAACCTTTATTTGATGAAACACGTTTTTTATTCAAAAATCAACTGACTTCATCAAGGCGCATACCCGACTTGTTAAGCGTAACTCCATGTGGTGTGGTATTCTAAATTCAAATTTAAAACAATACGATCGAAAAAGATGGTAAAATGTATCAGGTTCAAAACTGCATAAAAACTTTTTACTCGACCCAATATACATTTTTAGGTAGGACCAAAAGAAACTGAAAATGCAAGGTGGGCCAATAGATGTGTCCAGAAGTGTAGATAAAATATAATATTCTCTATATTAAAAGCTCTGAGCCAGGAACCGTACAAGTTTAAATAGAAAAATAATAGTAACGTACAACCCTAAGGTTGTCGGGGGGACAACCGGGCGGCGCCTTGACAGCGCAGCGCCGTTAATTCCTGAGCGCTCCTCGCGAACGATTGACAACGCGCTCGGAATTTATCGACGCGCACACTCGCCACTAGGGATGTACCGTTATTATTACGTTATCCTAGTATCGATAACGCTTGGCAATGGTTGTCATTGCGATAAGACGGCGCAAAGTCGATCAAAAATAGCAGACGTGGTAACACACTCAAAAAGTTAAAGTGGAAATGGGCCCGATGGGTCAAAAAGACCTTTACTTGTAATGGCCATGGGACAAAAAAGTCAAGGCACCCAGCAACCTGGAAAGATGAAACAAAAGATAAAACAGGAGTTATGTAACTTAACAAGTCACGTTAGTTCTTCGTTGGTCCATTCTCAACCCCTCTACCCTTAATGTTATCTTAGTTATAATCTCGCTTTTAAGCAATTAAAGTCAGTTGCTACCCAGCTTCAAACAAAGTGTTTTATTTAACATATCCATACAGCAACCGCCACCGAACTTGATTCGGGGTAAGAGATAAACGAAAGAATTATAAGGAGGCCTTCACTCCGTCGTGTACTAATATTAAATAAAATAATACTTAACATAAATGTAATGTATCCTTATTATACTCGAATATTATTTATTTTTATTATAAAGAAGACCATCGATAAAGTAATAAACTAAAAACATCTTCAGCGTCTAAATCGTTATACATCTCCTTGCACCGTAGCTGTATATTTCACCATCGCAAGCTATTTCGTGCTCCAACGTGCGTCCAACTTCGAACACTTGAGGTGAGGTTCTTGTGTTCGCCATTTGGTGCAAATGACCCAACCACTTGAGCCTGTTGCATTTGTATTGGACGATCTTGGCGCGGTCAACAAAGTTCCTCATTGAAGCGAATACGCTAAACACTGTCGTCGCAAACATTGCCAACATTCCATCAATAAATAAAAGTATGACGCATAGTTCATATAGTGACGGAGGTTTTATTATGAAAGGAATATTCTCCGAAGATAATTAAACAGAAAAATCACAAGGTAGTTACGCAAAACGCATTTAAACAAACGAAAGTTGAGTAACAACTAGCAACGTTAAAATACCGATCGAATCACATCACTACCGCGTCTCGCTTCGTTCGCTATACCGCTGGGTACATGCCGCTATGTGCCGCCTAAGTAAATGGCTCTGACCTAGCCGGCTTGCTTGTTGAAATATCTAGCCAAAATACTCGCTGCCTTCCTTCGACAGCGTTCGCGTGATATCGAACAGTGATTTATACCGAGCTACGTCTGAGGGCTGGCCAATATCGCATGCCTCCAAATTGTGGGATTAATTTTGTCTTGTTGTAGGCAACGTTTCTTAAGTTAAAGCTTTAAAATGCCAATAGAATTTTTATTAACAAATAACACGAGTACCGGAAAAAATACAATCAACTAAACAGTCATTTACCCAAATAAAAAAAAACACTAATAATAGGAAGCAGCTACACTATAATATATACCAATGTCGCTACAACCTTTTAGGTCTGGGCCTCAGATTTCTGTATCAAGTCCGTGATCATTTTAAATAGGCAAGTTGGTGATTAAGTTACTGTCCCTAACACAACGACGACTTTTTCGGTCTAAGGCCGCTTTCCTATGTTTTCCTTCTGTCTCTGTTAGATGCGCACATAGATAGTCCATTGGTGCACAGCCGGATCGAACCTACGACGCACGCTGAAGCCAACCCTGCTCTGTGTACACTATGTAATAGCAAAAAAACGAAATAAAGAACAATTAAAGAGAGTAAGAAGAAAACAAGAGAAGTTAGAGAGATTGTGACTTTACTATGAATCGTTTTGATCGCAAGGTATATTTCAAAATGCAAAACAATGTGTGGATGTAAAATATATAATTTAAAAAAGTAAAAAAGGCCTTTTTATATCTTGCAAAAGAACAAAGTAAACTTAGTACTATTATATATCTAATTTTAAGAAGATAAATTACACTATTTTTTTTATAAACAATGTATATATGTATTAGTAATCTTTACTTGTAAGTTCAGAGTAATGATCCGATTAGTGTAGTCTTGAAAATTATCATGTTTTTACGTTAATTTTTACAAATTTTCCTTACGTAATAAATAAATAAATGCTCAAGGATTATTGTAGATATGTAAACCTCAACTTTTTGGGTATTTCATTGAACATTTTTCTTAACCTATGTCTGCCTAAGCCTTACAAATCACAGTATTTCCAATTTTAAGCATATAAAAATATAAAACATATAAAAATTGAATTGCCTTCATGTCTTTTCTTACCGAATTAGTTATAGATGCTAATATTTCCACTAAATAATACTAACGGGTCAAAGCCACAACTATGACCTATCCCGTGGTATTACAAATCCTAACGAAAGACCACACGGGATTCGCCTAATGTCTTCATTTGTATTCAGATTTACCTACGTAGATAGCACGTGTGTACTCTACCTAACTACGTATTTAACCGTTCATGGAGTTCTAGCTCTTATCAATTTGGCAGAAAGTCGAAAATTGCGTAAAGGAAATGGTCAGCTATATTTTGTACCGCTATTGGCTTATTTAGTTGGTCGCACGTTACAAACGCGTGTCCCGAAGGTCTAATTATGTATCAATTCTTGATCATTATTGATCTTTAACGCTTCTAGAGGGTTCTAAAACGCGAGCTTGATCTATAACTGATAATATAGATTACTAATACAGGAATTTTTGAAATTCAAAGGATTTTTCCTTCCTATATTCGCAATTAATAATTAAACGATAAAGACCCAAATGACAAATGATTATCTTTAAAAAATCGAGATCTATGGCTAACCTAAGGGTTGTAGCGAGATTGTTTTTTAAGAACTCAGTTCTCAAAGAACTGATGCGACTACTCAAACAACACAATTTGTTAATTTCTTTAAAAAAAATTGAATGTCGATGTCATGAAAGATATTTGCTTTCTATATAGCAACTTGCAGAAGTTTTTTTTTTAAATATCGGAGTCATACATAGTCTTTCAAGTCTAGAACTGTCCTAAGAAGTAATATAAGAGATAATAATAGTTATATGTATAAGTAATATATTAAGAGATATAATAGTAATATAAGTAAAATAAGAGAAAGTTTCTACGCCTAAAATCAACTAAATCGTTTGTGATTGAACGTAACAAACCAAACAGATAATAATTTAATTAAAGACCCGGTATTATTACAAAGTACTTAAGTAGGGAACATTTATAAATTAATGATAACACATAAAACAGTCTGTGATTCCAGACGGGCTCTCCTCATAATAGGGCTGTCTCTTCATATTATTTATTTATTTAAAAAAAAGGTTCCAAGCAATAAAATCTTACATATAGATAAACAAAAATATATGTGTTTGACTTAACAGGAAAACATGTTTTATATACTTACATAATATTAAGACTATAAATATATAATTTAATAAAGCGAGAAATATAAATGATAGCTTATTGAAACATTTCTGAGATAGCTCTATGAAACTATTAGGAAGAGTGGTCAATGACCCTTCCATTTCAATTCTTTTATTGGCTGAATTATATATTTTAGGAATAGCAGAGTAATAATCCAGAATGGTACTGCGAAAGAGACTGCTTTTTTTGGAGAGATTGCTCTTCTATCAAAGCTGTTCTTGGAACGTTTTAAACTTTTAAGTCAGCTTTGAAACTACATCGCTCAACTCATAGATTTATATCGTTAGATAGGCCCTTACCGCAGTGAGACCGCGCCGTGTTGTCGCACAGTCGAAGTGAGTGAGCTCACTAACCTGGGATCAGTGCACCCCTAAACACAGTGTCAGCCGGACGTGTTGTATAGGACGTTTGCGAGCAGTTTAGTGTCACAAAATGCCATCGTGTGCCTTTCTAAAGTGCAACAACAATTCTAGAAACACAAATAAAGCCAGAGGTGTAACATTTCACTCGTAAGTATTGCGATTTGATTTAAAAACTTTTATTTTTCCTTCCGCACTGTCTAAAATAACAAATTTAAATGGTGAGTGCACGAAAGAGAAAGTAGTGTTTGCAACTAATGCAGGAGAAAAAGAGATGACACTATTTTCTCAGTACACTTGTTGTGTATAGATTGCACAGATGTTGTCGAAAGAGAAAGTAGTGTTTGCAACTAATGTACGAGAAAAAGAGATGACACTATTTTCTCAGTACACTTGTTGTGTATAGATTGCACAGGTGTTGTCGGCATTTTGTTAACGCACATATTCAAAAACAATGTCACAGTTTTTGGTGTCGGGGCCTATCTAACGCTATAAATCTATGGCTCAACTGATACGTTTCATATTTATGTTACATTGTTTTTTTATGCAATGAGAATACTGGTGAACATCTCATTGATTGATTGAAAAAAGGTTTTATATTCTATTTTAATAAAAATTTGAGATCATAATCTCATTCATAACAGCATTGTTGTGTGCACAATTTCATTATAATATTTCTTAAATTAGATAAAACAGTATTTTTATTTTATATTATTTAAATAGTTCGTAATAATTTTATCTTATTAGAGATTATACTTTGATTTCTCAATCACTGTAGGTCTGAAGAAAAGTAAGTCTTAAGAAATGTTTAAATTTTATCTGCACTTTCCTTTTCTGTGTTTTAATAAATACAAATAAATATAAAACTAGTACAAATAAATGAAAAATCCACAGCATTGAATTATTTGCAGTTAGCGTGAAATAAAGAAAAATCTTTTTAACCGGATTAAAGTTATGTATTATTATAAATTTACAATTATTTAACATAATTTTAAATTTATCCGACGTTTCGCGTGCTTTACAGCGTGCGTGGTCACGGTTTGGATATTATTGTATATAGGTGCCTGATCTGGGATCCAATAATATCCAAATTAAAATCTCAAAAAGAAATGTTAAATAATTGTAAATTTATAATAATACATAACTTTAATCCGGTTAAAAAGTTTTTTCTTTAAATGTGTAAAGGTTTATGTCAATCAAAGACAATACTAAGCGTGAAATAAACTTAAAATATGAATGTGCGAGCCCTAGGCGGCTTATTATATAACAGTTCAACTTTGACCTACTTCGAGAGAGGCAACTTTTAACGACAACAACTTTTCCTTTTACACGTAAAATAGATATTTTTGTTGACAAATTAATGCCGTTTATTGGCTTTTGCTTTCTGTGTGACATGATTATTTATTAATTCTGTAGAATGAATTAATATGTATATTATCTACATAATAGATCAATAGTTCAATTTACTAACGAATCAGTCAAATATGAATTCATTTGAAATTGACAGTTATGTTTTTACATTAACTTTCATACTTGGGGCCTCATAGCCTAGCGGTCTTATTAAGTGGCAGCTAGGTGAGGGGTACCGGGTTCGATTCCCGGTTCGAGGGCAAGTTTTAATTTAATTTAAAATTGTTCTCGGCCTTTGGGAGGGTTGTGCGGTACCGGGAGAGTTCCTAAACCGTAAACGGACATAGTCGAATTTCTAAGGAAAAAAGCACGAATTATAAAAACCTTATACTTGACGCTGGCTAATGCACAAACCGTGCCAGAGCCATAAAAAAAAACTTTCATACTTGACAGTTATCAGACAGTATGCGAACGTATTATATATATGTATATAATATTTAGGACATATTTTAACTAACACAATAGTATCAGACACTTACGATTGCTTGAATGAATAAATAAATAATACTATATCTTTATGGTACTGTGAAGTTTGGTACTTCGGACAGCCAAAAGAGTAAACAAAGAACGTTGTTACAAAACAAAAACATTGCACCCGCGAAAAGCGGTCCCAATTTCTTTCATCTGCATAACAATCCCGAATAATGATTAGGAGTCTGAGATCGGCCTCT
The DNA here is from genome assembly GCA_963693345.1 of Pieris melete. Lineage (NCBI taxonomy): Eukaryota > Metazoa > Arthropoda > Insecta > Lepidoptera > Pieridae > Pieris > Pieris melete. The sequence goes on from CAVNZK010000003.1 coordinate 2,434,496, forward strand.
CGGTATTAATTACGTAGCCTGAGGCGTGTGCTCGGTATATAGGCTCGAATTTCCGGGCACATACCTATCGTATACGTGGGCAACGTCTCGCGTCCCACCCGGCCCCTTCTTCTCCCCGTGGGGGCTCCCCCGTCTAATTGACGCCGTGCCGGACGCGACAGGCGCCCGCGGGGTTGTACTATGCCTTCCGGAGTGCTCCCGATTTACAACATCGGCCGATAATCTTTTCTTGATGACGCAGCCCTGACGATCTAATGTTCGGACGTGAGAAAAACGGAGCTGCGCCAACTTTGTAGAAGTAGAGATTTAATATTGAATGTTTTGTTCATTGTCTTATAGTTATTTAAACGACTTATACTTAAACTATCTAGGACAAATTTTTTTAGTTCAATAAAAATAGCTATCTACAATAATAAAAAATAGGGGTTGATCGTAGAGGGGTGAAAATTAGAGGTTATATGTATTTTTGTGTGTTATATGCTGTATCATAAAAAAATAAAAACAAAATTTTTTTTTGGGGTGAACACCCCTTATCAGTTAGGGGGCTGAAAGATAGATAGTAGGCGATTCTCAGTAGTTCGTAGGCTTTTGCTTTAAGATTTATAAGATATTTATTTCTAATTAAGAACATTTACTAAGAAAATATAGTCAATAATGCACTAATATAAAGTTTATAAATTGATTATATATTCACTAGTTACAATCTTAAATAAATAAAATTAGTCTAACTAGTTCCCGACCTATGTACATAGCAGGAAATGTCGCCCATTTAAATTCACACCATATCGTGTATCCAAGGGATACATGTCGCGGGTCTCACACGCGGCATCGTAAATCAATATCGACGGACCCTTATTAATTAGTGCGTTCGTTACGCGGATACTGCCCCCACCCCTCACAACCCCGTTGACCCCTCGATTCAACCGATGAGTGTTTTTAATTAGAACCAGGCACTGTTGACACCTTTCATGAGGCATTTGCGAGATATCTCTTGCTTTTATCTATGCCGTGCCGCTGCTTATATCGTTAAAATCTTGAATATTTTTCCAAATCAAAATCATTTATTCATGTCAAAAGTGCTTCTAAATTTACATTTACTGCCAGTTGTCAAAAATCAACGGCATAGAACGGACGAGCAGAACTGGCTTTAAACTCTCTGTAAATCTTCTAAATCGCCAAGGTTTTGTCTTGAAAAGTTGTGCTTTCTTAAGAATTAAAGATGACTAAATTAAAGATTTAAATTAGTTCTAGTTCTAATTCTAGTTCTAGTTATCCCAAACAGAAAGGTCTTTCTTAAATCAGTCTTTACCTTGTCATATTATTTATAAGAGGTGCAAAGTCGGGATCACTATGTGATACGGGAGTTACGGAACAGATAACTTCCAATATCCCATATTCGTCAAATCCTTGGAATATTCTGGCCCAAGAAAATCTGTAACCATCAGCTAGGGAGCTATACATTGAGGTGCCAATTGATAGGTCTATAAAACGCCGAAAGTGGAAATGGGTGGGCCATATGCTCCGGAGGGATCCAAGTCACATTGCCAAGTTCGACTGTAATACTCAAGGCAAAATGTAACGTGGCCGCCCAAAACAGACCTGACAACGAAGCATCAAGCAGAGGCGAGCTAGAAGCTGGAATGACGTGGAGGGAAATTTAGAGAGCGCCAATTCGATTCAATTCAAAACTAAATCATTTATTTCATATAGGCAACACAATTTACACCTATGAACGTCAATCAAGAAACACATATAATATGCTTCTAATTTTCATTTACTTCCAGTTCTCAAATCTAGGGCGTAGAACGGACGAGAAGAACTGGCAATAAAGTCTCAGCCGCTCATTTTAATCGCCAAGTTTTTTCGCCAAGCTGTAGGCATGGTGAAATAGGAGCACGCATTTACATTCTCATGGGAACAACACGCAAATACATAGCAACGCAAATACACATATAACATCACCGCATACACGAATTCAAGTCCGACCAATCACCACAAGTAGCACCCGTTCACGAGTATGACGCATGGCCAGCTATCGGCCCCCACGCCATATTTTAGGGAGAGAAACAACCCGACGCTTGGACGCCACCAAGGACCGACCGAGCTGGTTTTCTACGCTGGATGCCCACTTGAGGGATATAGAACTTTAAGTCAAGTAAGTCACTTCTTGCAATTTTGATATAGTTCTCTCAACAGTAGCTGAGAATTCGCGGTACAAACACTTATAATTAACTTTTTAATTTAATTATAAGTTTTTTAATTAATTATTAATTAAGATTGCTACGGTAATTAGAGTCCGGCGCTGGAACTAACACTATAAGCTGATAACGCGTCATATTTATGCCAGTTCGCTTTCCAATAGTACCTAATCATTCAAGGTGTTTTTATATGGGACAAAAGGGCCTAAGACGCCCAAAATGAGTATACTCAAATGTATACTCAATTTAGTGGGCTTGTAATATACAGCATTTGTTAGATACCTTGATGTTATTTAATTAAAAATGGATCATCCCTGTCACTAACCAAAACTGTAACTTGCTGACGACTCAAAGCATACTTCCGTATCTCTGTCAGTGCTCAAAGAAAATTTAATTAAACCCCATACCCCTTGCACCGGCACGAAGCTTTCGGAAAATGTTCTTATCAAAAATCTAGTGTTAATTTGCGATCCGTACTTCATTTGTTTCCTTTTGACAGATCAAATGACAGTTATTTCGGATATTGATGTGATTTTTTCTATTGTTTTAAGATATTCTAGTGAGAGATTTCTTTATTTATTTTACTAAATTACTTAACTTAAATAACATTTAACTAAAATTTATATTTTTAGTGCACTGGTGCTAATTAAAGATTTCAGTTGGTGCCCTGTAGATAGTACCGGGGATCCCAGAGCTGGTGCGGTAAAGGTACAATGCCACAGGGATCAAACTTTTCAATTTGTTTTAATTTTCTATTTATTAATTATTTTTATTATTACTATAGGTTAAGAAAAATGTAGATATATATATACCTACTATATGTATAAGTTTTAATAAACGACTTTACTTAAATAATATTTAACTAAATTACTTTTGTGTCTATGTGTCTTTGGGTTATTTACTCTTAATACTATGTATGCGTAAATAAAACGCTACTTAAATTTAAGTTAAAAACTTTTTTGATAATATAACAGAAAATATACCAATCTTTTTCAAATCTATGTCACGTATGTTAAAGATTAGAATCTATAGAAATCAAACTAGGTAGCCAAAAAACGGACCAAATTAATTCACTACCAAACATTTCATCAAAATAAATCTTGCACGTCCAAATCCCAATCGCCAAAACAAATGCGCCATTGATTAATAGCAAAAAAGCACCGCATTCGCTGCAATACAAAAAATAAGCAACTGCAGCCGAGTTTCCTCGACGTACGTGCATTAGTGAAAATTCTCAATTTCCATTTGCACGCTCGCGTTGCCAGTGACGAGGAATTTGCATCGAAAAGAAAACGGAAAAAGAGCAAGAATGGTCCACCCGGCGGGGTACCGAACACACACATGCACACGATAATATGTTGGCTAGGTTTATGCCAAATTATCGCCTCAGCGTGCTATTGAACCCGGGCCATTCATTTTTTCAGTTTTGATTCGTCTCGTGAGGGATCTATTTGGGATTGATGTAAAAAGAAGATGTTTTAATGATCAATTAGTTCAAGTTAATTCTTTTTTATTCTTAGTTCTAATTATAGGAATTATTGTAATACAAAATAAACATCTAATGACAAAAGGAATGCCTACAAATATATTGTGTTCTTAATGTGCTTATTTTTTTTTACTTTATAATTTTACCATTTGTTTATACAATACAATTCAATTATTTAAAAACAAATGAATGCAAGAATAACAAAGGAATGTGTCTCTGACGTTTTTATATTTTACGTCGATATATAATATATTTTTACTAAATAAACATTACAATAGTAAATATATTCTTGTATACTATAGATACTTGTATAAATAGAGGACACCGTGAGCCATTTTCGCCAAAACCCTCCATCTTTTAGTCGATACCAACTCCGGGGAAATAAATACAGATAATGCAACTTTCTCTACAGCTGTGATACTTTTTGACATTCAACATCTTTTGTCTTCAGTCACCGTGACCACGCACGCTGTAAAGCACGCGAAATGTCGGATAAATTTAAAATTATGTCAAATAATTGTAAATTTATAATAATACATAACTTTAATCCGGTAAAAGCGTTTTTCTTTAAATGTGTAAAGGTTATGTTAATCAAAGACAATACTATACTATAGATACGTTAGATGATATTGTCTGTGAATGTAAAAACCATTACTGATACAACTTATTTATTTTACGAATTAATTCAAATTATAAATAAACTTTAAATATCTCTAAATCTAAACTTTAAATATCTATAATCTTTGTGTTGTAGCTGTTTGTGCAATATTTGAAATATAGGTGAAATTAAAAATTCCCTTCTATATCGTGTGCTACGTATGGGAGGCTTTATAAAATCTTTCAGGCGCCTCGGGCGGTACACACAATGCTCATTGAAAAAAATCCTACCTCCCACCGCTCGCGTACGAACACTGTACTCTTGTTTCGACATTTTGCCGTGTTAAATCCAACGATAATTTCATACAAAGGAATGGAAAAGGTCACAAGAATAATAATAATAATATTGGTATTATACGTTTTCAATTATATTATATTATATATATATTGCGAATCCATGGGTCCCGGGTTCGATCCCCGGCTGAGACAAACATCGATGTGATGAGCATATGGTTTTGTGCTTAGATCTTGGGTGTTTAAAATATGTATTTATATGTCTATCTATGTATAATATGTATGTACATAACACAAGCTACACCAGCTTAGCATGGGACTAGGTCAATTGGAGTGAATTCTCCAATCAAAAAAAAAATTATGTCATAACTTTTTTTAATTAAGTAACAACGAATTTAAGCCGCAAACATCAACAGTATTCAAATACGAATATTTTATTTGTCTTTAAGAGCTGTTTCAGCACAGAGAAATCAGTAACACACGTAGTCCTGGAATGTTTAACATTTTTGTACCCTATTCTTGCAAATATTATTATTATTACTATTATGCGTGGTTGTGGTTTCCTAGAACAGAAATCCTCGGAGCAGTTAGGACGCTCCGTGAAGCCTGCGAAGTTCCCAGGAAACTTCTGAAGTTCTGGAAGGAGTTAGACTGCCTTTGTTAGCCAAGGCTTTATGCATAAAAGACTACTACTTTACTCCTTTAAGTCTTAAGAAAGATGAACGCCATTTGACAAGTGCAGAAACTGCTTACTGAAATATACACGATACAATCAATTTGTGATTTTTTATTTTAACAAAGCCATACATTAAACAGATATAAACAAGGAAAGCTTTTGTAATCGAAAGCCTTCATAAGAAACTTCTATTTAATGCAGGCTTGGCGAATTCGAAGTCTAGTGGTATGGCGGTTACAATTAATATTTTTCATGCTTAAAAAGGAAAAGATTGCGATACCGACGTGCAAGTAATTTGTACAAATAGTTCAGATTTCATTTAAACATTGATCAACTGGCGGTCGTCGTCGGTTGTTCTATACTTTAAGAGTTGATGGAGCAATACACCGACAGCTCACAAGAATAATTTAAATATGTACTATTCTAACATTGACCAACTCCTGACACGGCTTATGTGCTTGTTCTAAATTTTAACAGCTGAAGGTGCGCGATACAGCAACAGCTTACAAGAATTATATTATATATGTATGAATAGGTGTAAGTATTTAAGATATTGTTTTATAACAATAAATCAGATTTTAATATTGCTCTGTCTTATTCATTTCTGGCTTCCTCTCAAAGTGGCGAAAACTACTTCAAGCCCTTAATTATCGCGATGAGCCCGCCCGATAGCTTTGAGATAATCCCACCACCGTGAGCCTCCGTGGCTGAAGGCTCTGTCCATTACCTTAGGTCTCTTGGTGTAGACATCCCGTACTTATTTATATATATTGTGTTAGGGTACGTCTGTAGGGCTTAGGGATACGTAGGGTTGTTAGGTTCTTACATCTCACTCATACATTTAATTATCTTGTGCACCTTGCTCAGGTACTGTACACATACTCCTGACATTCAATACATATAAATTTAAACACAAGGATGGCATACTTTACAATATAATAATTAACAAATAAGCCTTAAGCTTATTTCCAATCTTTACAAATGTTGAAAATACATTTTAGGTTTTTAGATTTGTACATACATTGTTCTTTTTCTTTTTATCCTAATATCCTAACTTACTTCAGTACCATCGTAACAGAACAGTAAATACACATTTCTGCTAACGCTTCTATTCATTCTATCCCCTTTTTTAAGCCCGCCCTTTTCTCCTTCTTCCCTTTAAGGCAGTTTTTGCCGCGCACCACCACTATGAGGAACCAGCAGCCCACTGAAGTATTTCCGAACCAAACCGACCGACGAAGGTACTTCAAGACGCTTCAAAAGAACGTACCAATTCTTACGGGCAACGCACTCGCGAGCCCTCTGGCATTGCGAGTGTCCATGGGCACTATCAGTATCACTTCAGTTGAGCTTCCTGCCCGTTTACCTACTGTAACACAAAAAAACCCTTTTATCTGTGCATCTTGCCACTTCTGTTTTAAGGCAAAACATAAGGCATCTATAACTTTTGATTTTAGTTTTTTACTTCAAGTTATCTTCTTATTTTTAGTACGCCTCTTTCCATTGCAGATAAACATGCCCATATCTGGCCTAAAACAATAAAATAGATCCAAAAATATGTCTGCATATGGGAGTTAGGGAACAAAATATAATCGAAAGCTTCAATATAAAAGTTTTTAGTTGAACTAGTTCCAATATCCAAGCGTCATATTTCTATCAACTAAACTGAATCGCAACGGATCTCTTTCGCGTTGTTTTGACAAAGGGATCATTTTGAATGGGTATCGCTCGCACCGATGTCAGTTAAACGAAAGCTTTTAGCTGTAATTAAAGAATATAACAGATTTGTCGTGTTCATGGTACTTTAAATCTTTCATTTTTTTTTCTATACGATCTCTTATTTATAAATACAGTATTAATTTATAGTAATGAGTTATTAACTTATGCTCACGTATAAATAAATCAGTGGCGATACAATTTAACGTTTTAATAATCAGATTTATATAATTTAAATTAGTTAATTGTTTATTGTGCTCATAAAAAAGAAAAGCTGGGAATCGAACCTTTGGGATGAAGAGTCGCAATAAACCAAGACGGTTAATACAAGCCTATATTTAAACATATATTATTTAAATAACTCTTTGATAATGAACTATAAATTTTTTTCTAAAGCAAATTTTTTTTTTAAATCTTCCGATCCTTTAAAAATCTTACCCCGTGCGACTGCGTCATCTTCAAATTTATGACCCCTGAGATATTCCTTTAACCCTTAGGTAGAAATGACTAGGAGCTAGGTCCGGTGAATATGGAGGATATTCCAAGCCTAGCTCTAACAAAGTAGAAAACTCGTAGTAAAACAGAAAATGTTCTAGAGACTCGGCAGCTTTTATGGCTTGTCCGCTACTGAAGTTCGTTAAGCCGTTCGCAATAAAACATCGGACACTCCAATTACACAGGTCCTAAAGGCTAAAGGCGTATCATTCAGGTCACCAACATGTTTAATAGGCTCTGCCCGCGATTTTGTCTGCATTTTATCAGACACTCACAATCTACGGCTACAATAACTGCGATGATTCCCTGAAACGCCTTAGCAAAGTTACTTAGACCGCTAAGGTTATGTCTATTTATTTCGTATTCCTATAGCTGACATAAACTATACATATACAACGAAAAATTATAATAAACATATAGCCAAATATGGAATACATAATATATTAAAGTTTCAAATATTTACGAAAGGAAAAAATCAATAAAAATGATTAAATACCTAATTCGGGTGTGCTGTGTGATGGTGTGAATGAGATGGTATATACGTGAGCGTGTGTATGTACCCACATATTATATGATATATCATACGCTCATGATGCAGGTGATTTAGCGCTATGGCCATTGTCTCCTTCATAAACATATTTTTGTCCTAGGCGCGAAAGCCCCATGTGCAGAGGCTGTTTCAGCGCAGAGGAATCAGTCACCCACGTAGTCCTGGAATGCGAGGCTGTGGCTAAACAACGTACAGAAAACCTCGGAGCAGTGAGGTCGCTCCGTGTAGCCTGTGAAGTGCCCAGGAGACTTCTGTGCTTCTGGGAAGAACTAGGCTGGCTTAGTTAGCCAGGACTTTACGCACTCCGGACCTAGTGAGTGTGTAAGTGCGGAAACTGAGTCCCCCAACGTTTAAACGTTGTTTTTCATACCGAACCTTGTCGCATGTCTTCGATTGGACGAGATATTGGTTTAACTGGTGCCACTTTATTCAAAAGCAAAGTTTGTTTCAAATATCAAAACGCATTACCATTTCATATACCATTCGATTCGTCTTTCATTTAAATTCTAAGCCTCCGTCATAAAGCTCAAAGTCTTGCTCCTAAAAAGTATTCATGAAAACATATGTGGTACCTAACGGTGCATCAACTATCACCTACACGCGAGGTTATAGCCTATTGTTCTCGAGCCTGCATCTTAAGTGCATTCACTGTTACATTATTAGTAACTATTAGTGTTTACGCCGACATATCATATAATTAATATAACAATCTGTGCTCTATGTTCTTCGCTTTATAGTCTATGGTTTAAAGCTGGGGTTACACTATCACAAACCGTATGACAACCAAGATTAAAACCGTTGTTTACCCAGATGGTCGTTTTTCTCAAGCAGTCGTTTGCTGATGCACTTTTTCCAATGGTTGATTTACACTTTAAAGCAAATGGCATCATAACTAATAAGAAAACAAGAGGAAAAAGACGAAGTACGCTCTTTTCTCTAAGGCATTTATGTTGTATTGGTTCGGAAATACCTCTACTGGTAGCTGGTTCCTGGTACAAAGAGGTAATGCGCGTCAAAAAGTGCCAGGCGACAAGATGGATAGGATGTACCTTATATCGCATTCTGACTCGACGTCCGATGATGGAATCCAGTCGCAGCAGATGATGCTGGGGGAACCAACATGTTTACGCAAACGCGATGAAATGGTTGCCGGTACTGAGGAGCGCCCAGAGTTTAGAACAGTACTCCATGTGGGGCCAAACTTGCGCTTTATATAGTTGCAAGCGGTGACCCGAGTTTCGATACATGCTGAGGCTTAAGGGGAGTGTCCCAATGTACTACCAAAAGTCGTTTACGAAACTCTAAAGCACAAGCGAATCAGCAAGCTATTTGTTCCAACATTTTTTTAATATTAAATAAGTTGAACACTATTAAATAATATTAAATTTCTATTTTTCCAACAGTAGTTCGTGTATTCATGCCCGAGCCAGGTACCGATACAGAGTACTTGTGAAAATCCAATCTTAAGGTACATATATTGTTGTCTTTTGAAGTTTAGATTTTCAACAGAGAGGTTTTCACTGAGTTAGCTTTTATGTACTAGATTTCATAGTGGGGCATGAGGCGGATTATGAGCCGTTTTATTGATACATTATCCTTGCAATATGTGTAAAATATTGAATGTTTCACCGATAATCAAACATAGGTGAGTGTATTTTAAAATACGATGTTCGTATTACATTACTACAAAGTAAAAATAACAAACAACTTTAGTAATGGCAACAGATTGTTTGCTTTAATGTTGAGTTTCAGTTGTTTTATTAGAATTAGACTAAATTTATGCATAAAACTCTGAATCGAATCGGAGGTCTAAGCGAACCCCTATCAAAGCACAATATACTGTGGTTTAAGTACATGTATAGGTGCATACTATGTTTATATCACAATCGGGCGATGGTAAGACGAGAGACCGCAGCGGGCAGGCTTTGTGCTCGATGTTGAATAACACCCGTGCCCACGTCACAAGCGACACTTTTAGATTAAACAAATATAAATTATGAAGTTAACTTACCGCTCTTTCAAATCAGCGCCTTTTTGAGATACGACTTATACTAAAACCATTTATAATAGGTAACCATGACAACACATTTTATATGGTATAGTACTTCTTTGTCGTTACATAGTTGTAGCGTACTAATAGATAGATGAAACGACTGCGAGATTGAAGTTAATTTTTTTTACGGGATATCATCATCAGGGGAGGGTCATCACAGCCCATGAACACATTTAGTGGATGCGTTGCCAGTATTAAGGGTGAAGTATGCTCTCTCTTTAAACAACTTGATGTGGTATCTCTCAGACCTCCACTGGGAGTAACCACAGTTTGCTAATGTGTAGGATTGAATTAATTACTACCTACTTCAGTCATACGTTCTGACATACTCTCACATCCACGCCGTCATTAGATTCTCCAATTAAAAACTGTATTTTTTTTTATTGTTTATAGCTTTTAAAATCTATTCAGTATTGTAACGCAATTTTTACCGAGTTATTTACTGTATTTATAGATAAATTTTTCTGTACGCTACCATGTATAAGTCAGGCCATACCCGAAGCCGCTGAGTGGCCGGGCGTCAGGTGCCCGTATTTTGGTCGCTACGGCTCCAGCCTTCTCAGGTTATATAACACACGACGTTATATAAGCTCGCCTTCTAATGGCTTTACATATTGCAATAAGCCGAGTCGGCTTTCCCTTCGCCTCACTGCAGCGTCTTATGAATGCATTGGAACTGAGAATAACGTCGAAACAGAATTTGTATCACCTCGAATTGGATGACGAATCAGTCTGCATCAAAGATTTCATAAAAGCTCCTGCTGAAGAATTTCAATACATTTTATTTTAATTATCCTACCCGTTTAATAGTCTTGAATTATCAGTATATTGAACATATTTTAAATATATTTTAAGGAATTTTTTGCAAGAATTTTATTTTTAACACACATTTCCGTTATCTCAAACATTCACACAACAGAGTTGATCATTGACCAGAACTAGTGATATTTAATAGTTGATAAATCAAAATTAAATATATCCCAGAAATATCGTTTTGGTATAACTTTTGCGTCAAGTTACGATCGTCAAACAATTGAAGATCAGAGGGAAATCTGCTTAAGCAATCCCAAAAATAACTGTTATTTATATCAAACCTGCAGAAGGCTTATATACCCGTGTACATAGAGACAAGACAGCTCAAAGGTATCTTCAGTATATAGTACATAGGCTATGTATTGCGTGCGCCGAGCGCGAAAGACTTGGACGGGAGCTTAGTCGCTCGCTCCTAATGACCGACGTTTGGTGATACCCTGCTTATAGACATGAGCGGAGCGACTTATTTTTATTAATCGCTATTTAATATTCCATAAGACATTTGGACGGGGCATATCATGAGGTAGAAAAATAGACTAATGACGTCATAGAATGGTATCCCAGAGATGGAAGAAGGAAAAGGCGATCAAATAAAGAGAAGGGAAGACGATCTGTCGGAAGGATGGAGAGGATTAGCTCGTGAAAGAGATGAGTGGAAATGACAAGGGGAAGCCTATGTCGGAAGGCAACCTGACAAACTGGCTGCTAAATAGTGTGCTATAAAAAATAGAATTAAAATGTATGTTATCGCTTAGGTTAAAATTATGTAAATGTTAAAAATGTTGTTGTAAAAATTTGATTAGTGATTAAGGCTTTTATTAATATTATTATTCAGTTATTTACTAATAGGACCTTTACATGTACATATATACTTTCCTTGTTGTAAATGTAAATGTAATTTTCAACGACGGAGTTTTGCTTTACCGTCATTTTCAAAATATTATTATTTCACATTTATGATATTATTTACTACCGTTCACTTTATAAATTTTACCATCTTATTATTTTATGACAGTACAAAATGTTTTAACTAATTCGACAGTGGGTCTTAGCTTCAGTCTATGAATATCTGAAACGCTGAATGAATTGTCTTTACAGGTAAGTAGTTGCCTGACTTAGTCAAAAAATTTTAGGCTCTTACATTTATAGTATACTATTGGGTTTTGATTTAAATATCAATTATTGGGAATATCTTCTCGTTCGTACCTCTTCTTCGTTTAAACAACCTTTATGAAAAATTCAAGCCCTGTATTCAAAATCCTTATTCAATAACAAGTTACATTGTTTAAGCAGATATTGGAGCCCCTGAACTAAATCTAGGGAGACCTGTACATCAAGGTACTCCGCTCTTCCAACTCCGTCAGGAAAGGAATGGATAAGATGGGAGGTGGTGAGTGCTAGTGTAAAAGAGTGTAAGTGTAATAAGTATCTAAATCGAAATATCTAGATAGAACCAATATCCCTGTGTATAAGAACTCGCTCCGCTTATCAACGTTATCAGAGGCCTCGATCAAGTAACCTGGCTTGCAAATGGCCGTCATGACATCTAAGGTCTACATAATACTGCAGCGAGTGCCTTCACAGCATTTGCGTCTGACGTCTTCTGTTTTGAATGCCGTATCGCATTCCAGTTCATTGCGATAAAAGAAAATATTATTTAACCCATTTCTTAGGTAATTCAAAATTATAAAAATATAAGATGATTTTTTTTGGTACTGTTAATTACAAGTGAATCAAAGTTATCAGGAGCTTTAAATAAGTGGGTGCTTTTTAGGTCTGCGCCTCAGATTTCTGTGTCTGTCTTATGATCATTTTTCAATCTAATAGGCAAATATATATAAATAGGTGATCAGCTACCTGTGCCTGACACACGCCGTCCACTTTTTTGGGTTTAAGGCAAGCCGGTTTCATAATAATGCAGCGATGTTTAACTTCACTGCATTGTCATGAAACTCATAGAAAGTCCATTGGTACACAGCCGAGGATCGAACCTACGAGCTCAGGGATGAGAGTTACACGCTGAAGCCACTAGGCCAAACACCTACAAGGTTATAATGACATCTTATTCTCTTTCAAGTAGTTCAAGTCTCTTTAACCACTTCCTTAAAAACAAAATTATCACTAACATTTCAAACATCAAATTACATACATTTACTAAACAACTCAATATCTTGTTAACCTGTCATATACTGTGACTGAAAATATTCTTATTGTGCAAAAATTGTTTAAATATACGTTTATATTTAAACTATGTAGAAATCATTAATATAATTTATAAAATACAGGGAATCCTAGTGTGCCCCCACAATAATAATGCACTTTATTTAATTTAAATATCCTGTACTGAGTATAATAAAAAGCTTTTTCTTTCTTTCATGTTGTTATCGTATTTAGTTAAAGCATCTTAAAACGCAGCTCGATAAAGAAAGAAGAAGATTTCCGTGACATGCCGTCTCCGTCTAAATTGAAGAAACATTGGACTGAGGGTTTTGCAACAATGTAAAGAATGCCTACAACCGTTCTTTCAATACAAATCTTTTTAACAAAACGTCCGTTTCAATGTTATTAGAATTTTCTAACATTTTTGTATCCAGTTCATTTAGGTATATTCCCCCGTAAGAACAATTATAGACTCTATAGGCTAAGTACCAGTGCACCAGTTCCTATCACCGAGTTTCGACAAAGACCGTTCAACCGCAAGCGCTCAGCATGAAGATTTTTGTTAATAAAATTCATGACATTTTCACTTTCTCATCCTAAATTACACAAATTCTAAGCAGAAGATTTTTCTCAATCTGTTTAACTATTTATTTTATGCAGTAGCTGCTGTGCGTGCTGCATGTTTTTAAACAATTGTTATGCCATGGCTATCAAACTATTTAATCACCTTCCTAGAAGTTATAGATCACTGCCGTGTAATGCTTTCAATGGGAAGGTAATTAGATTTTTAAAGGCAATGTGCCTATAGCATGGTATAGTATTTAGAGTTTAGACCATAAGTTTTGACAACAATAATTATAAAAATCTTAACTGTTCTTCTTACTATGACAATTAATATGGCATTTGCATGCCCATTTTTATATGCCTACAATCTAAATGTACCACTTTCTTTGAAAACTAACCTAACCCAACCGACATTCAAAATTTAAACACGATAAAAGCAAAATCTTACTGAATAACTTTCACGACACCATAAATTATGTTTAAACGTATTAAAACTAAATGCATGAAACAAATCGTCGACTACGAGAGGGGCCCGGGAGTGGGGAAAGGGGGTGAAGGAGGGAGGAAGTCTACAACTCTACTACAGTACTCTCGATTTCATTCATAACTTTTTACAAGTTTATCTGCGGCGATACCTCCTACATATTTATGTGTTTGCGACCGCCAAAGAATATTATATTTAATAACTCACAGGTGTACCGAACAATCGAATTGAATATTTGAATCGAACTAGAATATTTCAAAGGTTTAACAAATTTGAACTAATGAAAATAATTGTTAGATACAGAAGCTTTTCAACCCCAGATTAACTATTAGTTAATCTACACTAATAATATAAAGAGGAAAACTTTGTTTGTTAATTTGTTTGTTTGTTTGATTGTAATGAATAGGCTCATAAACTACTGGACCGATTTTAAAAATTCTTTCACCATTCGAAAGCTACATTATCCACGAGTAATATAGGCTATATTTATATTTGAACAAAAATAGGGTTCCGTAAGATATTAGGGTTTTTCGGACACAAGGAGTAAAAAATCAACCAAAAAAGTTGAAAGATCTACAATTACTTATTTTGCGTACCCTGCCTAAACTATTAAAGATAGAACCATAAAATGTTCTAAGTAATTGTAGATCTTATAAATATCTACAAAAAAGTCCGCGACACACTATACCTATCTATGTCGAGTTAGGCACAATAACCATAAATGATATAATGACATGGCAAAACGGCGTTTGCCGGATCAGCTAGTAACCAATAAAAATATAATAAATGAATTAAAACAATTGTCTTGAACAGAATAACTAAATTGCAATGATATAAATAATTGCGAAATCCACTTGCTACTTTTTATATTTGTACATTATGTTATCCATTGCATGATAACGCAATAAGCTTAACAAAGAGCTGATTGAAACATTGTCATAAAACAGCAAGATGTTGCGTGCACGATAAGACAATATGCAATAAACGAGCTTGGAACACGGCTATTCACTTGTAGCTCGCGAGTCCAAATGTAAAACCCTTAAAAGGATTGACATTTATAGGCAGTAATTGGATTTCCTGCAACAACCAGTCTCGGGTTTTAATCTTTGATCGAACTCAAACATGCGCAGCGAAGTTGTGATACACACATTTATAAAATGAAATAAAGTTTGTTTTAGTTGGCATTCGGTATGAATGAAAGCGAAAGGGAGGCAGTTTATTTTGAGCAATTGTAAGCAAACTCTTGTTACGGTTTTTAAATGTTTTATTGCTGTTGTTTTTTCGATATTGTGGAAATTGTGGTGATTATAAAATACTTCTGTTTAATTGGAATATAATTCTGTGAAGTTTCGTTAACTTAGGTCATGGCCAGAATATTTCTACGTCTGATTTACTTTATATAAAAGATGGTTATCTGACTGTAACATTTCGTACATATCTATTTTTTTGTTAATATATCAGCAAACGGGTAGGACACCTGATGTTATATATGGACATTTTCAATGGCAGAGGGCTCGCGAGTACGTTGCCGCCTGCCGGCCTTTTAAGCATGGTTACGCACTTTTAAGGAGTTAATAGCTTTTCTTCAACACATGAACAATATAAGCTAGGTATATCTAAAATTGTTTGTATGAATTGGCCCTTCGTGTTGGATCTGTGGCCCAACATAGTAGCTAGTGGCCAGCACATATAGCAGTGACCCGTGAATCAAAAATTATAATAAAGCCCCTTTATTTTTTAGCTATATTAAATTTTTCTTGTCTCTCGTTATCCTAACTTCCTTCAGTACCTTTGATCGGAACTCTTTCCAAATTTCTCTATCTTTCTCCGTTCGCTTCCTGCTAACGCTTCCAAATCTTCTATCCGCGGTTTTCAAGGACACCCTCTTCTCCTTCTTCCCCTTAGTCCTTTCCATAAAGTTGCCTTTAAAGTCCATCTTTATCTGTGCATCTTGCTATATGCCCCGCTCACTCTTCTGTTATAATGTAAAAAGTCTATAACTCTTTTTCGTCTTTATTTTAGCTTTTTACTTTTGTATTCTTCTTAGTTTACCCTCCAGAAGGAAATAAATACCCTAAATATATCTTCCATTTGTTCACAGCCGGGGTACGTACTTAGAGATGACAGTCGCTTAACTCACTACATCTGTTCTTATAGAATTTCATACAATGTTGTTATTGACTCAAAGTCATTTTACTAATACGTGCGCTAAGCACTTAGGCCGCCAAATAGTAATCAAGTCCATGAAATAAACATATGACAAGACTTAGGGTATGTCAAAAACCAATACATTTTGACACTGTACAGCAAGAACTGCTCGGAAAGATTTGTCAAAGAGTTAAAATAATATATATTTTAAATAGCTTAAATAACACCTAGTACAAAGACATGACGTGACGCATGCAAACGGCGATCGAGGGGGCAAGGGGGAGCAAGGGGGGTGCCCTTGTAAAGGTGACGCGACAATTAACGTGGCGCGGTCATTCCTCCGCAACGGAGCGCTGGCGCGGTGTCAACGATTCCGATCGGGCTGATAGCCGCCGCGGCCGGACGCGACGCCCGCGCTGTTCGCGATACCTAACCGCGGCGGGGCTAGGGCTGTCTCTTATGAAAAAATAATAAACATTGCAATTGAATTAACATAAGCATTAATATAGGTAGTTGGTCTACTAATATAATACAAGGAAAATGGAAACAACCTTCTTTTGTGTACTATTGTACACGAGACAAGTAGTACCAACCAGAAACAATATTTGTTTTGCTTGGAATCAAACCCAGGGCTCTTAGGTTCTGGCAATTGTGTCCCACAATGAGTTTGACTATGAGTTTAGTGATACTGTTATAGTGGTATTACGTTATTTACATTAACCACGCCTAGATATGGAAATAGATGGATACACCTTATTTTATTATTTATTACATACGTTTGAAATCAGCTTCCAAGTGCGATTTAAGAGTCAAAATATATAAAAATTCCTTCGTGACATATCATAGAGCATTCCTTGAGAGAAGAGGCAACATCGGGTATGTCCTAGTCCCCGGCATTGCACGTACTGTTGGTGGTGTTGCTCATTTACCTTCTGACCTATAAAAACCTAGAACAGCCTAAACACTATAAAACTATACGATAAACCTTCAAAGCTAAGGGAAAATTCCCAAAATTGTTTTACATTTCAAAATCTCCTTTTTCACAGCCCTGAATACATGTCGCAAGCTAAATTGTGAGTTGCACGCGCTCTCCAGACGACCGCGGTTATCGTACGAATGATACCTACCTATTCAGCCAACATTGCCAAACATATTATCTTAATAAAGATATATAATAACAATATAGGACTTTGTTTGGAAAAATGGGAAATACATATTTTGACATACGATAATATGTAATACTTCGCGCTTAGTTTCGATTGTTTTTTTTTTTCCACAATCCCACCTGATCATAAGTTAGGTGTGGCCCATTGGAGGGCAGTCAGGAGATGCCTATTTAACCCCCGTTTAAATGAACCCATACACTGTCTTGGGAAAATGGAAGGGGGCAAGGAGTTCCACTCTATTGCTGTTTTTATAATAAACAACAAACCAAATTGCAGGGCGGTGCAGGGCACCTGGGGATGTCAATAACGAAGGGAACTTCAGCATGATGATATGCGTTGTTTGAAAGGGGATGACGGAATCCGATTGTGTAGTTCCTTGGAGTCTAATTCTTTAAGTTTAAAAGTCGTCAGCGACCTCTACCGTCATAAGAACAAAATGAACTACGAAAATGTACCACAATTGATATCTGTACTTTAAACAATAGATTTGAAATTCTTGCGTAACGGCCATTTAACATCGGCTAACTTGGCATACCGATACATTGGTACATAAAAAATAAAATACAATAATTAATGTGACAAGCACTTATAGGCAAACGTAACAAACACGAAGAGAAAAAAATACATAGATTCATAAATTATAAAATTAAAGGGAATTTGATTTCAAAGTGTGAGGGTAGCAACTATGGATGACATATCTAGCGCGTTTATCAGAATGCTCAATCTGGATATCGGTGAGTTTTGGCCAAACGCATTCTTCTGAAAAGGACAAATGAGATGATGAGTATTTGACACGAAATTTAAATTTAGATACGAGTTTGGGGCAATCAATCTGATTATTAATATCTAAAACGCAAACGATATCAGTTAATTTTCTAATGTCACATTCAGGATATTTTATTACCAATTTAAACGGTGTTTAGTATTTTAGTTCAATGAATTTCCTTTTACATAAATAACAGTGTAAGTTGATCACACAGACTAAGAATCGTGCATAGAGACTGATAAGTCGAGTAGCGCTACAACCTTTTAGATCAGGGCCTCAGATTTCTGTATCTGCTCCGTGATCACATCTAATTGGCTAATAGGTGATCAGCCTTCAGTGCCTGACACACGCTGTCGACTTTTTTTAGGAATAAGGACTTAAATTACTTATTAGTCTTAAGTTAGGATAGATCGAGAAGTTCCCCTAAAATAAAAATTCTTGACTTAATTGTGTTATGCTACCATTAAAGTTTTACTTAGAAAATATTTTTTTGGCCTTGATTTGAACCGAATCTTTTGTCAAACATATCATAATAATTACATTTTGCGTAGGTCAAAACGACATTTTCAAGAACATTAGGTCGCGCCGTCCTCTCGCAGACTTGTAAGTTGTTTTCGCGGGTCGCCGGTCACCAGCACGCGGATTTGGCTCGCCGTCAATTCTCATATACAAGTAAAGATAAGATATACACTCTCATAAGTATAAATTGTAAATATTTCTAGCTTATATTTGAGTCAACGCTGTAATATATATGCTTCATTATACTAATTAATCAGGATTTCAAAGAATTAAAAAAATCAATTGCTTATTTTCCGACTGCCACTTAGCTTGAATATAATCGAAACATTAATACAGTACAGGTAATATTTAGACAAATAACTTATTGTAATCCAGATGCATATTACAAAAATTTACTCCGCAGCAAAACGTTAATATGGCGACATTTTAGCAGCAGATTACGATAAGTAATACTGACTAAAGGACTTGTATCCGTGATCATGTAACAAATTATTAAAAACTAATCATAATTTAAAATATTATCTGTCAATTAATTGATGTGGCAGTATCTCAAATCACTTTACTGAAAAGCACTTGAAACGTGTATATGTATAATCTAATAAATTTGCAAACACAAGGAATTTTTATGTAAACATGCTTTAAATACATTTTGTTTCAAAACCAGAGAGTAGGTACTCTATCACGTCCTTGATATCCCAATTTCCATAAGAAAACATGTCTGGTATATTTGCTTAGATAAGTACATTTGAAAGCACAGGTGGATGGACCAAGCTCCATCGATCTCGGTAAAAATACGATAATACCCTTATTGCCTATCGCTCGCTCTTACGCTGAGGGCGTGATAACGAACATCGCTTAGCGATAGCGATTTATTGTAGACAGTATCAATAGAAGGAAAATCACCACGTATGATATCTAGTGATTTTAAATAATAATTATTTATTTATTAAGCACACAACATTTTATGTCATGATACAGTAATGAGAAATAAAATTGCTTTTGTTACAAAGATACTGATAATTTAGACTAATAAAATATGTCTTCTCCTTTTATAAATATTTAATGAGAATAAATTTCTATCTGTTATTATAATATGTTACATTCTACTGTATATTTTGTACTAATTTAAATATTTATTATTCGAACAGGGTACCAAACAGAGCGACTCAAACTTTAACAAATTTTATAAGTAACATTTTCTGAATACATAATGTTTAATAGAGTCAAAAGAGTCAAAACTTATATTTGCATTGTCGACTATACCATATAATCTACTTCACATAGCAATTGCGTGGGAAACTCAAGAATAAAAAATAAGAAACCCGCTCGTCAATGAATAGCATCTCGCCTTATATTGCCTAGCCGTAGGTAAAAATACATTTCGTGAACGTCACCGTGTAGAGGGCCGACAGCCGCCTACACAAGCACACACTTCAATACTCCGCACCTACGCCCGTACTTAAACAACGGTAGAAAAACCTAAATATAGCCATCTCGTTTATAGCGACTTATTTCTAGCGTATATCAGATAGGGTTAAATTTACACCGAGCGGCAACTGCAAAAGGCGAGATCATAAAAACCGCGGCACGCTTGATTATAAAGCTGCGTCGGCTTATGGACACACACATACGGGCGCGGAGTTACTTCTGGCAGGGGGTAGTTTTTCAACCCAGCCACATAAATAAGCGATCTTTCCCCCCTCCGCTCGTAAACTAAGCGGAGATAGTGCGACTTAATGGCTGATCGGATTTTGATTAGCGAGGCCCGGCGAAGCAAACCCGTTCAGAATCCGAATTTGAATAGATAAGTGGGCAGCCGAGGACGTCCGCGACCGTAATTTACATACTTACTGGCTTTCGGCGCAGAGGGTGCCAAGTTATGGACGCAAAAACGATAAATTTGATATAGCGCTACGGTCATCGGTTCGTTGCTGCCGAGCGGTTTTTCAGAACTGTTTGTTATCGCAGCGGGTCGCGGCTGTGTTTTTTTTATTCGATTTAATCGGTCGCCGAGCGTCACAATTGAAACAAAGTGCGGACGTTCCGACAACTCACTTTTGTATTTCAAATTTCAAGCGTAGGTAAACCGTTTCCCTTTGTTGGTCAACGAGTTAAAACTATCCGTTGATGTTTTTTATGTAAATAACGTTAGGCGATGCCATCAGTCGGACTTAGCGCGAATGTTTATGGAATGGTTGCACAGGCGACGGTTTAGTCGTAAAAATAAACGTTTATCATTTAGTTAAACCTATTTAAATAAAAATCCTATCTCAAAGGCCGGCAACGCATCCGCTAACATCACCAATGGGATGGCTGCGTTTTATGGCTGTCCTGTACGTAATAGCTTAAATATATGCTGCAATATGTGCAACGAAAGAGTTTTCATTGTAAAACTTTTAGGAACAAAAAATAATTAAGAAGAAGTACATGAGAAATGTATACAGTGCTTAAGAAAATGGTATATAATCCACAACTTGCATAAATTACGTAGAAATCACAGGCATTGAAGGAATCTTGTAATTCAAAGAAAGGATCCCTGAACGCACAGTACTATATTACCTATACATTTATTATAACAAGTTTTAACCACACATTGAATGCCATTGTTTCAATGCGTACAAACAGAAGCCGGATCGAAGATGGCTTGTCACGATTGACGCGGGTCCCCATCTCCCCTTGAAGGGACAGGTATCGCGGTTCGATAACACGACCCTCCCCAACCTCCTCCCGTGTTTCGTTTGACAGCCACCGGCCGTAATTGATTAAGGATATGCAAAGAGCATAAGGAAAAGACTTGTCACAAACCTACTGTAGGAAGGAATATAATATTAACCTCCTTGTTTACAATACCTTGGTGATTTAGTAATTTTGTTTTTTTTTATAACAACGAGACTTACGGGACGCCCAACATGGGCAGTAATCGCAGAGCATGGGCATTTTGTGTGCATTGCCGGCCTTAGAGTATACTCGTTGTTTTAACAGTACGAGGTCGTATCTCCCAGGGAAGACCCCCCGAGAGTCGGGAATTCTGTATCATACTGTCATAAAAGGTTCCAAGTTATAGGTGAAACCAAATGAGTTATTTTCATTGGAAGATCGAATTTTGATTTTGCTCTTCGGCATTCGCCGCGCCCCAATACCGTCAGTCGTTCACAGAGAAAAAAATCTCGAGTCGAATAGGGGATCCGGTGAAACAAAATCCACTTAAGTGGAGAACTAGTAAATGGTCGTGATATGCAAATGTCCGTGACTTCTATACATCAGCGAGGTGTCGCATTTATCATTATGAGTCGTCGTGCCGTGTGATTACACCGCCGCCTGCCAAGGGACACTAAAGGCTTGGGATAAGCGGTAGCGGGTAGCATAGCGATTTGCTAATATTAGTTTTTAAAGATATCCTCCTTCAGTCCAGTAAGCCCTTGCGCCTGGGTGATGGTAAGATAAGTATGAAGAAAGCTTTACTTGATCGGTCCAGCGAGTAGGAGATCGAGCTCAAGATATATAAGCTAAATATAACTATGAACTATCCGATATTTCGTGAAAACTAATTGGTAACCACAAAAAACTTTCGAATAAGGCTTTGAACAGCCTTGCGATGAAGCAGTCATTTTATGATTTGGCATTCTGATAAGGTCCCTCCTTATCAGAATGCCAAATCGTAAAATGACTGCTTTACGACTGATTTGAGCGTCACCGCCGCTGCGAAAACCGCTGTATAAGTTCGAAATGTGAGTTATAGAATCGCAAGGCAGTTTATTTCAAACAACAATTAACAACTAATGGAAGTGATATACAGTTTTAAGAATAAATAGTTTACAGTTATGTTAAATGCATATTATTGTTACGGCAATATGTTTTACGACTTGACAATAATGTTAATCGCTTTCGCTCAACCAATGTCCTCCGACTAACCCCAGGATCTTACAAGCTCAACATTTCACAATTTACATAAAAACATAACATTCAAGTTTCAAGCTTTCTTATTTAGCATTGTTACTGTGCTCTCGAATACAACAAAAACAGTGGTAATGTATACCTATATACAAAGGCTGGATTGGTCTGGAGAACTATTAGAGATAATGTCTTAGTAATATAGTAGGAAAAAAATTAAAAAAAAACAAAATTTACTGTTATGAACGTCAAATATTTAATATATACGAAATGCTTCTAATTTTACATTTACTGCCAGTTCTTAAATCAAGGACGTAGAATGGAAGAAAAGAACTGGCAATAAAATAACCTAATGTCGTTGAGAACGAATTAAAAGTCGCACATAAGAGTTCGAATAATATCTATTTTTCCGACCAACAGCCAGAGCCCAGAGCAGTTTGTTTTTTATGAATGTCGCGTTTCGTGCATATACTTCATCCAACCTGGCCAACAATTATTTTGCAGCGTTCGAAGTATGAGATGGAAATTGAGGGGAGAATGGAATGTTCGCCTGTCTCCTGCCACCTATGTAGTCCACACTTGGTCGACGCCATATAGATATACCGCTGAGGTCTTGGTACCCGGAAGGGCCTCTTTGCAGCGGTCGTATCGTACCCAAGGGTATAACTCTCACGGATCTTTGAGTAACAGAGTGCCTGGAGAGAGTTGCGTCTCACATGCCCTTGTTGCTTTTTGTGCGGGAGATGACGATGAAATTTTTCTCGGTCACGTGACCATAAAAATTTTACTGGTTTAGTTTGTGCAGTTAAATTTGTAAAACACTCAAGGCTAAGGTCCGCAATCAGCCTGAGAGCTTAGAGGTTATATGGTGATTAGCCTTTTCATCTATATTATCATAAATACCGTATACCACCCGTCTGGTAAAGAGCCATCAAAGCGGGCGTCTACAAACGAGTGTCGTTTCACATTCGGCGCTGGAGTCGGGTTTATGGCGCGAGCGGACCGGCAAGAATTCGACTCGTAATGAGGAAACTGCGCGGTACCACTGGTTCTCGATGAGAAACACGAATTCAAAAGTGTCTTTCATATTGTAATTTTTGTTTGCGACACCTACAATCACTGCGATGACACAATATCCTGAAATGCGCTAACAAATTCAGAGATATCTGAGTGTTTTGTGAATTTAATTATTTTATGAATTTTTCATTGATTTTTGTAGGTTTTATCGTGATTATTGATGTATTCAAACAATGATAGTGTAGATAAATAACTAATGTTATAAAGAGAAGTTACAAATTTTTGTATATTTGAACTCAAAAACGCTACATGAAAAATTATTTCACCATTAGCATTCACATTATGTATCCCTAAGTATCATTATGTATATATTACATCCACAATATTTAAAAAAAATACAATCATGCGAAGGACGCTTGTTAAATAAAGAATATATCTTAAAATGTTTCCTTTATAATAATTGTATATTTTTATAATATATCTCTAGATATAATGGTATCTCACTTTTTTTTTTATTTCTCATCAGTTATTATTGCAAAGATATTATGTTGTTGTTCACGCATAAGAAGAGATTCAGAAAGTCTCAAAAGGCCTTGACATATATACACGCACACTTGCACATTATTAACTTTAAAATAGTTAAAAAATGTATTAATGTATAGAATATTCTAGAATTAACTATTGCGTATATAGTGTAATTTAAACTGTGGATTTCTAATAAATAAATATGCCAATATAATAATGCCAAAAACGCTTAAAATATTTACACATTTATAAACATATTATACAATATAAATGTTAAAAATTATTAATGCCAAAATGCTTCGTGAATTTAATGAATTACTAATAAATAGTTTTATAAAAATTAAGATTTGTATTGAAAGTTAAGTTAATACGAGAAAACAATGGTAGAGGTTAGGTTGGAACTATTTTAGCACTTGGCACCTTATCTGCGAGCGCGACTCTACAGTAAGGACAGCTCAGCACTAACGGAGCTCTTTTTATGTACTATCACCATCTACGAATAACTTTTATACTAAACTACCTATGTGCCAGTGGCGTAACCTATCTAGCTGGGGCCCCGTTCTGGCAAACAGTGCCTTCCGAACTTTTAAAGGTTCAGACTGAGACCGGGGGCCCTTGACGTCACTCCGTGTATGACGGTAAAAACGATTGCTTAGTCGTGAAGCCCCCAAGCTAGGTTTCATATAGTTTTGTGATTTGCGACCTCCATTGAACAAAGAAAGATCTTATATATCAAACCCGACAGTTTCATATAGATAAAGGTTTTTGTTTGAGTGTAACCGGAAAGTCTAGTTTAGTACTAGACATGCAAGATTTTTAGTTTATTGTCTTTGGTTTACGCGAGTAAAGTTTAAATAAAACCTTTTTTCAAAGTTTTAGAAAAAAATGTCATTATGTAATTAATTCGCGATTATATTCGTTAAAGAAGTTCCTTCTTTTTTTAATTATTTGTCAACTTTGTAGCTATGTTATGTTGTACTGTAATTAATAACTTTACTTATTTACAACTTGAGCCAGAACTTCATTCATAATTACCTTAACATAAAACGCGGATAACTTCGATATTTAAAAATGTTAAAACTATATAGCCATTCGTCGAATAAACTAAATCTTTTTTGTGCCCACCCTATGTAATATTATACATAAATTTTAATAATAAAAAAAAATAATTATTCACATAAGAAACCTAAATGATAGGTTGTAGGAAAAAATACTAGCAAGTTGTTAACGAAACAGAGTAAAGTAAAGAAAACTGAAAATCAAATTATTTTAAACAATTTTCGAATAGCCTTAACAATCAAACTGCCCCCTGTGGGGCTTGCTTAGTTTTAAATACTTATACTATATACACGGCGCCAGAACTAATCTCCATACGAAATAACAATTCGGGGACCAGTTTTCGATATCGTATTCGTCTAGGCATCCGGACAGGCATTCAAGCGCGAAGCCTAGAGATAGCTGTGTAATGACCGCGTTGACTTGACGTAACAACGGCGCAGATATTATGCAACGCGCTAAATTATTATTGACTACTAGCGGACCCGACAGACGTTGTCCTGTCTTAACTATGAATATTGATTTCAAATTGGTATAATTAATTAAAAAATATTTCAGAAACAACGTGTTTATTATTCTAATGCTTTATGTTATACAACATTCTTTGTTTGTTTTTTCTGGCTCGCATATATTAATATAATAAATCCGATCGAAGCATTTATTTTAAACGGTATTAATTTTTCTTACATCCTCCTTGACGATATTTGCAGCACGCATTCTGTCAATGTTATGTCAAACGCCATAAGGTTACATCAAAAAGTTCGAATTGTATGGTGGTTAAGTATTCTATAATTTTCAAATTTTCCGCGCAATTTTTTCTTTTATAAGAACCTTCTCCTGACAATAACAAACACAACAAAAAAAAATCAGACAAATCGGTTCAGCCGTTTTCATGTCATGTCGTGACAACGGAAAACGGGTTTCATTTTTATATATATAGATTGAATACATATTGGCGATAGAACGAGTCAGTTTCAGAATCTACTAAAATCTACTAAACTAGTTGCGAAAACTCCGTTAGGCATAGATATTAATTACTTGAAAAGCGTCACAGAAAATCCCCGAAAATGGTCAGAGCACTTAGGAACAAACCTTATAATGAGCGTCTGAAAGCACTTGATCTTACTGATTTAGGAAATAGGCGATTAAGAAAGTTCATTGAAACCTACAAAATCCTTACTGGCCACTATATTCCAGGAATAGACAAGCTTTATTTTAAGTGAGAACACGCATTTGAGTTCTTAAAAACTAAAGACCATTCAATATAATACAAATTCCCTGAAGAAATTTCTCCCAAACTGAGTGGTGGTTGACTGGAATAGGTTTCGGGAATGTGTTTGCACAGCCTTAAGGTAATCGACGCCTAACTGAGCACTTCTTTTTATCTATAGAATTGAATTAATAAAACATATTCATTTATTTAACAAAAAAAACTACCACTACAGATTACTTAAATACATAGACATAATATTTATTACTAACGAAACATACACACAGAAAACATCAAAATAATAATACACTATTATTATCACAAAAAAGAAAGAAAAATAACTATTTTATTTTAAGTAATAAGGTACATTTTAAGTGTGTAATGTGTGTGTTGTGGTTGTAACTGGCCCTGGCTCAGCATTATGCTGTGAAGTAGACGTGTTCCACGGCGCTGGTCATGCTGCTAGAGGCCACAACAGTTAGTTTGCGCCTCAGACGCAAGAAAAAGAATGTTATGACTTTAAATAATAATAGTAAAAAACAATAGTAGTAAAAATTAACATTGTAATTTAGACGTCTTGGAAGATATGTGTGCAAAATATAGTAAATAAATAAGAATAATTGTTTAGATTTTTTTTAAATAATTATTGAAACAGAAAAAACCACACGACATTAAACAGTAATATATTGAAATAGTTACATAAGTAAGTACTGTATAGTTAGTATATACATACAGTATACTTTGACATGAAGCAAACCTTTTGTCAGTTCACTCAACGGAACTTGATTAGACTTGTACAATTATTATATTGTTCTAATATCCATGGTCCAAATTGTTATAGAATCTAGTCTTATTGAGGATTACTACATTACTTAAATCGTTTATAAAAAACGAATATTAATAGCACGTGTATTAAAACTACATTTTTGATATAATTGTTTGAAGGGAGTGCATGTGAACATCGCTTTTGTCCGCGCGACTATGAAAAAAGCGGTGATTAAAAGATCCAAGTAGTCGGACAGCGACTTTCTTTTATAGTAAGTAATGAACATTAAACAGGTACTTCCTTCTCGTACTCTCGTATAAAACCGCTTTACTATCGTTGCGTAGATTTTTTGATAAATCAAAAATTTCTCTAACATTTCGCGTATATCAAGCATGGTTGCGTGACCAAATTGCATCCAAATTTGTTTAGTTATGCGAGATGTGTCTGTGGATATTGATGAATAATAAAATAGCTTATCTTAATATTTATCGTACTGAAACGCAATCACTCAATTTGCATGACGCGATTAATACAAGCCAAAGAATATGTTTAGCTTGAAAATAGCAAATAAGTTTATTGAAGATGTTTTCCATTACGAGAGTACCGTAACCCGGTGACTGTAAGTCTTTTAGCCTCCGGCCTTCCATCTCGGAGCGACCTATCTCGATTCTCGAGTAGCAGACGTCTTTTCTAACTTACGCAACAGAATTTACGCTTAAACGAACCGAGGTCCACTGGCACTAACACTCACTCACACCCGTGCAACGTATGACCCGCTGCCCAGCCTAACAAGACCCGCTCCTCCTCCCGAACTATCACGAAACTGAGACCTGAGAGGGTCTAAATAACTTCGCGGTCAGAGCTCTAATTATACTGAACGTCGGTATAGTGCGGTATTGGTTGCTGGCCAGTGTATCTTGAACTACGTTTTCCTCGGTTGCCTTTAAGTTTTGCGTGGTTGTCAAGGTTTTTGATGCAAGCTGAGGGTTCTGACTACGATGGTCGTTGTTCGTGGATATTATAGTAGATGTGTAGCGAGGCGAATGGCAAGCGGGCGCTCGCGGCGTGTGGGTGAGACGTTTACGGTTGGATCGCTGGTCGACAGCTGTAGGTGACCCATGATTTCTATTTTCAAAATACTAATTAATCTAATAATATACACTCATAATAATAGTGACGTTTTTCTTACTTTGTTTCATTGAAAACCCGTTCATCATTCTATACAGTAGAAATATTATTATTTTATATGCCTTTGTAAAGTTTAAATTAACAAGATAAGATAGTATGTGCCAATTAAGGTCGAAATTTCATGCTCAATAGCAATAGATCTGCGAAATTATGAAACAATTGATATTAATAGCAGAAAACTTAGACATAGACATAACATTTATTACTAATAGCCCACCTATTTCCCTTCTCAACTACTTAGTTAAGATACAAAAAAAAATCTATAACCAGCCAATCTAAATATTTATGTATTCAATTGTCGCATCAAAAATCGCAGACCATCCTAAATCCTCTATTCATTATGGTCACAACAAACGCGCAATACCGCGGTAGAGACGCGGCGCGGTCGGCCCCTCGCGTCGCGCCAATTAATTACGGTGGCCATCTTACCCCCCCTCCACCCACTACCCACCCCCGCCTTGCTGACGGACAATAATTGCCGCCGAATCTACTCCAAGCACTTGCCCGAACCTACTGGACCGGACATCTATGTACTATATACTCGATAGCGCTTAGATACAGTTTCGATGATATTACTGCAGTGAACTAGAAAGTTTAAAAATGGAACGCACTTGATACTGTGCGGAAAGGTATACACTTTTTAAGCTAATAAAAGGCTTTGAAGTAATCCTAATAAGAAAGCAAGGTTCTGCTTAGAATGACATAGACATAGACAAGGAGCGATAATTTCAATCTTCGATTTTTATGATATAAAACCTTTTTCGTCTTTTTTATATTTTTGTTTTGGTTCTACTAAATCTTACAGTAAAATAAAGTTGTTTTAAGTTTCAGGTTTCTGGGGCGTAGCGGCCAGTTGGGACAAGAAAACAAGTTAAAATCACAATATGATATACTGACCCTTACTTGTTATCACAAGAAGGCTCTATAAACCTGTTACAATAATAGGTTTACATTAAGTGAATAAATTTTGATATGATTTTTAAAACTTGCACGCATAACAGACTCATTTATATGTCTGAATTTTCCACTTATCTTCAGGCAAGTGACAGACCGACACATTATTTGATTAACTAAACGCCGATTTCTTCATGGTGTTTTCACCGTACAACAACGGTTTATTGCGCATTTGGAAAGAAAAAAAAGCGCAGTCGGGATTTGAACTCACGTACTGACTGACAGAGAGAGTGGTGGTGCAAAATCTGCCTTAAATAACGCTCAGTTGTAGAACGACGGACGCCGAGGTGATACGAGTGGAATTTCGTATTCTGCTTTGAAGTCCGATGACGAAACGCGATTAAAGTTTTGTTATGTTTGGTTATTTATGCAACGAAATGTACATTCTACTGTTGAAGAAGGGTGGATGTATCTATGTATAATTAAAACTATTCCAGCGTCTTCTAATTACTCAAAATTACAAGGAAAATTAAAGAATTAAACCAAGCTGGCTTAGTATTAGAGAACTGGCAGTAAATGTAATATTATACGCAAAATTTTAGCATTTAATATGTATTTTTTATTGACGTTCATAAGTGTACATACACACCTAAATGATTTTGACTTTGACTTTGAATTCAAATGCGAAGTTACAATGTCGTTTTTTTTAAATAACCGCTCAATAGAAAGTTTAAAACTGGAACACACCAGATACTATATGGAAAGGATGTGTTCAAAGGCCTATTAAAATAGTTAGGGCAGCTCGTTTGCCCCCCTATTTTATAAAAAAAAAAAAAAAAAGTTAACTAAGTATTACGCAAATTACTCAAAGAAGCAAGAAGATGATTAAACATATGTTATTATTCTGATACGATGTACCAATAACTTCATATTTTCAAATATCATGTGTTTATTGTACTGTGAATAACGATTCTCTTTGATGTCTATTTATACATAGGCTTTTACGGACAGTCAAATGAGGACAAAAAAGGATCTCGCGGTGAGCGGATAGTCTGCCCACGCCGGCGGCACCGAATTTCTTAACACACAACATGTTATTTTCAATATATATAATGGTCTAATATATAACTTAAATGTTACTTAACAAACGACTGAAGATTACGTTAATCATATATGTGTTGCTGATGACAGCAACATAAAGCTGATTTGGGCCCATTTTTTATTAAAGCGTCTTTTTATATATGTAGCAATGTAGCATACATTTGTTTTTTCTTCTTTTCGTTCACTTTAGTGACATAGAACCATCTACAAGTCTTTATGCGGTATGAAACTACTACTTGGCAATAAATTTGTATAAAAGACTCAAGATAGCGTTAATGATATATGTATATTATGTTGCTGATGACAGAAACATAAAGCTGATTTTTACCCATTTTTTATGAAAGTTATTGTTTAAATATGCTTTTTGATTTTTTTTCTTCTTTTCGTAGACTTTGGTGAAATATAGTATCTATAATAAGCACGTTTCTATGCTGTATCGAAAATACTTTATTACAATTTATACATAAACAAATTGCTTGGTAATAAATATGTATGTATTTTATTTATTATTAATAAACACTTTTTATAACAGTGTTCTATGCCTGTAAATGTAGCCTCACATTAGATTAAAATAACTACTTTTTTCAATTCTCAGAATGCGCATGGCTTATCAACAACTATGGGCAGGCATGCGCGCGCGCATTCCGCGGCAGATGCGACGCGCAGATGTGCGGGCGACCTCGGCGACAATCGCTACATGTGTGCTCAGTTTACTTCACACTGCCTTTCACTAATTATTGCCGTCCTGGTCTAAAAGTAACGAGTCGTTACTTATTTGTATTATGTAGCTGTCGATGCTTGCTTTGTGTTTGCAAGGAAACAAAATGATTAAGAGATATATTGATCATAAAATACAAAATATTACACAATAAACATTCTTTCTATATACGCATTTAACATGGAATGTGAAGGGAAACATCGTAAGGAAACCCACTTGCCTTAGACCCAAAAAGTCGACAGCATGTGTCATGCAGAAGCTGCCCACTAAAGTATTTCCGAACTTCTAATTCGGCTTAGGGTCCTTCAAGAAAAGAGCGTACCAATTCATAAAAATCCGGCAACGCTCTCGCGAGCCCTCGGTGTCAGGAGAGCCTCCTACCCGTTTGCCCCCTGTTCTATAAAAAAAAAGAAGCATCACCAAATTGCCTATTAGATTTAAAGATGTTCATGTAACAGATACAGAAATCTGAGGCCCAGACCTAAACAGGTTGTAGCGCCACTGATTTATTTTATTTGAAAAAATAATTAGTACTAGTCGAATTAAAAATATTGTATAACCATCATACGTATATATTCAAATCGAACAAATATTTCAAATATACTATGAAAGTGACTTTAAAATCGTATTAAATCTCGTGCCTATAAAAATTATTTGATTAACAGCAGTTATGATCGTTGATGTCTTTTATAATAACTTTTGATATCTATCCTCTCCTGTGATTTTCAAACGATTATTCAGTAAATCCCTTTATAACGCGGTACTCTTAAACGCATTTTCATATTACGCGATTTCAGTCCCTCGTATAACAAGGGTATTCCCCCATAAAACGCAGGGTTTGCACACGTCTGTATTGTGACATTTATAATGATTTAAAGCATTTTTAGATTTGATTTAAACCCCCTTTAACGATATAAATTAAACGTGAATCATACATACATAACGCTAACGCGTTATGGGGTCCCCCATATAACTATGGGGTCATGCGCGTAATGCGAGAATACTCCTACAACGCGGAACCAATCAACCGTGTTACTAGGAGGGATTACTGTTTATCCAACATTTATTATAAGGAATGCAACGGGAGGCCTTATCGCTATCAAGCGATCTCTTGCAGGCGACCCTAGTAAGGAAAACACTAAAAAAAATATTAATGGTAAAGTGCAAGAAGTGTAATACGTATAACCACATCAACAAAAACAAAATTACAAGTAACACTGCAAATTTTTACAATTTCCAAACAATCTAACATTGTACAAAAAAAAACTAAAAATTAAAAGCTTATCTCACGGATACATGATTGACAATACAAAAGAATAAGATATACAAGAATTACAAAAATCACGATTGAGGAGGATAGGATATAATAATTTACTTTAGCATAGCAACATAATATTACCTCTTCTCTACCAAATCAAACTTTGTAAAGCATTCTAGGATATATCTATCTCTGAGAATTTCACAAGTGTCTACTATACACATATATATACCTAGGACTAGGTAGTTAGTGCTCTCGCCCGGACCTAGGTAATTCTGGGAAAACGCTTCGATAGGTTCGCTGTACGACCTAGATTCAATGGTCAATATAGCTAGCTATGTTTCACCAAAGCCTTAGCTGGCACATACAAGTTAAATACTAAAGAAAATTAATTGATTTAAGCACTAAGCAGGTATTAATGATATGATGTTTAAGTAACAAACATATTTATATATAAACTATTTTCAAAAAAACCGTTCACCTAAAGAAATTTACGATCTAAGTTCGATTTCAGTTAAATTTAATTTAATTGTTTAACGTAACCTGTACAGAAAAAATCGTGTAAATTAATACGCGTGAAGTGAATTCTGGCATTTTTTTATTAATTTCGATGAGTTCTTTACGTACACGGCCAAATTATAAGTGGTTGGTAAACACAAGATTGTTTTGTTTATTAATGAAGTTACCTAAAAACCTAATAAAGAGTGTTACGCGTATTAATTTATACGATTAAAAGTATACAGACTACCACAGACAATTACATTTTATTTAACTAACTGAAATCCACCTTAAAACGTAATTGTCCTTAGGTGACTGTGTTTTGTTTGGCAAAAGAGTTTATTTGGCCATCAAACAATGTATATACAAATAACAAAAGCGATTTTTATAACATTGAAAGAAGAAACTACATTATTAAAGCCTAAGGAGTACCGTACTGTAGGTCTTTTGAACATAGCTGTAGGTTTATAAATAATAATAGTACTAACACCATTCTTTTGTCAGTAGGATAAATAATCGATTTTAATCAGAACGGTGGTAGCACTGATCCTAATTCGTAGCTTAATAAAATTTTCAGTTGTCGATTTGCGAGTTCGATATCAAGACAGTGTCCAGTCCAGTCCGGTACATATTAATGAAGGCAGGTAGAGGGTGGTTGTTATGGCAACGAGACGCGGCCTCCGGCGGTATTACAATGAAGACTACGATGCTTCAACCTTAGGGCTGACAAACGAATATAGATAAAATCTATATATATATAAATATTTTAGAAAACTTTTTAAGGAATAGAAGATGTCAAAAAAAGGTTTGTAGCTATAGAAATGTTAAAGAAATAATTATAAGTATTAATAAATTTTTCTCTCTAAAAATAGAAATGTTCCATCATTCACATTAACCAAACCAATTACTAGTCCATGTTTGAGAAGGCTAATCGACTATTAAGGACTATTTTAAATTCAGTAAAAAAAAGTCCGTTTACTTATGTACACGCGTTAGAAATTATAATTTGGCGTAACAAGATAAAAATCATTAAAAAAAATTATCTTTCGCCTTATTCTACTTTTGTAGAAAAAACGACACTAACAATAGAAAAAACTCTAGCTAACTTCAGGTTTTTTGTTTTAAATAAAATTGACTCTTATAACTTTTCCCTAATGAAGTATAACTTCGAAAATCGTAAATTATAAGTATTCAAAAAAAAGCCCTTCTGTGGTTTCAGAGGCCAAAAGTTACTTTGGGTCAATGCGTTACCGTAGTAATAAGTTTAGAGCAAAACATCAAATCACTATTTTATTGTGTCAGCCCTGAACACACGCTGATCCTGGCGACTGCCACCCCATCTCGAGTCGCGCG
Source organism: Pieris melete (assembly GCA_963693345.1). NCBI lineage: Eukaryota > Metazoa > Arthropoda > Insecta > Lepidoptera > Pieridae > Pieris > Pieris melete. Next base: position 2,468,656 of record CAVNZK010000003.1, read on the forward strand.
TGACATCGCGGGGGGCGGAATGGACAGAGGGCGGGCGGGCGGCGGGCGGCAAACGCGGACAAAAAAGCGCTCGCTCGCTACGCTCGTAAAGCGCCAGTGAGCGTAATAAGCTCCCCTTTGCTTGCGTTGCTCTCCGTTACGTCACCAAATTAAATGGCGCACAAAGGAACGCACGTCCGACGGTCTAATTTCACTCGGACCGATCTAGAACGTTCGGCTTGTATGAACACTTCACAATTTTGCTGGATTACGGGATTAGCTTTTGAATAAACATGAATGGGCCGGAATCGTTTTCTTGTGTCGAAGTTCATTAAAAATAATATGAATTTAACTTTCTGAATAACTTAAGCAAATAAAAGCTATCGCAAACATATTTTAAATCACCCAATATCGTAATTCTAATCGGAAAAGTTTTCCACAAACGTTGATAGTAAGTACCGACGAATTGTGCGCACTGCGGGAAAAAGGATTTTGAATTTATTACTATTTTATAACGAAATGTATACGAAAATTCTAATAAAACGAAACTATAATATGTTTAAATGTGAAAACCTCGTCACCGATTACTGTAGTACTAGCTGTTCTAGAAGATTGGTCACTTCTAACCAACTGATTCCCAGACGATTGATTAATAATGGGTTCCTATTCACAGAATCATCATTTAACAATAAATTAATACAATTATTAAACTACCTTAGTATCTAAATAGTATTTTGGGGGTCTCCATATATGTTATCACCTAAATAGTTCACTTATGTTACCGTTCTGCTGTCATGTTTGTATATATTTTCTTCTGTAGTGTATCTGTTTATTATTAAAATAAATATAAACAAATAAATATTTGAAGGTTACGGTTAAATAATATACCATACGCTATTATAGAGATTCAGAAACGAACTATGACCTCTCGTATGTCAAAACCGAATACGTTTTTGACGTACGGAAGAACTACTTAACAGCTCGAATCAACCTAAGGCTCAGTAGTAAGAATTAACAAATAAAAGTATTTTATAGAGCTCATAATGATACCAAGTTAATTCCCTTGCCAAATGAACGGACGTAACCCGCTACGCATTTAAATACACAGGCAAAGTGAAGCCGCACAATTCAGCAAATAGATACGGCCATTAACAAACTTGCGAAGAACTCAACAGGTGGCGCCATTCGTTTCAATATCTGCAAAACTTTCCGGCACGACTCAATAAATCGACCAACCACACTTGAACTCTACACAATTCAACTCAACTCAACTGTTCAAATGAAACACGGGGGCTGAAAGGTTATTTTACAATGGTCTTTCTTTGGCGTGTTGTTAATATCATCATAGTTATTGTTGTGAACTGAATTGGACTTTATTTTATTACCACTAAAGTTGTTATTGCAGTGAAGGGTGCTATTCAGCAGTTAAGTGAGATGTTGTTACAAAAGGATAACACATTTTAAACGGTTGTAGAGATGTGATATTTATTGTCGTGATACATCTTTCAGATTAGACTTTATTTGTTAAAAGGTGAACAAGCATATAAATATACACGTAAATAAATTACGCGTAGAACGGAACACGATTTATTACTTTATACTTGCTGTTTTCTTTTCATATGACGGTGAGGGAAACCGTAATGTGTAGGACCCAATCATCGTAGGTATATTAGGTAAAGAAAGGGTTCGAAGTAAATAAAAATAATTTATCTAAAATTGCAGAAATATATGACCAATATTGATAAAGTTTAATAACTCCACTTTGTTGTGATGTAAATAGTTTTATTATTATAAATGATAATAATAACACTTTATAATAAACATGACTGACACTGGTTTGGTACATTTCTTCTCTCTATAATTAATTGGTAATTAAAAATGCAGTAATAATGGCAAAAGCGTTATTTTTCCGTGTCAATTGTCAACAAAACATGTCAATTTTCAGTAGATTAAGGCAGCGTAATATAAAATCTGACTAATCGTGTAAACAACATTTTATATAGACCATACCTAATACCTAAAAATAGAAAACAAAACCCAAATTCATAACATGTAACTAGTTGTATTCAGTACAGTCGCGCAGGCGCAGTTCCACGTTCCGCGTTCATTTGCGCGAACTTTGACGTAAGACACGAGAATCAACGTATGTCGTATCCATGTTTTATTATACTTTGACAGCGTTTAAACAACATTGTGAGTATAGTTTTATTATAACGACTGTCTCTTATTTTCTTCCTACATATATACATGCTTTGTGTGGGTTTTTGGATATATATGGATTTATAAGTGTAATATAATAATTTATAAGTGTTTATAACGGTTAAGAAAGGAAACTTTAATATTTCGAACACGTCTCGACAATCATACAAGGTGGCAGGTAGAAGATAACCTGGCCGCAGATGCAGGTCTTGGTTGAAAAATCTTAGACAATAGTTTGGTCAAAGCTCATTGATCAGGAGTGCGCCATCCATGATGATTACCAACCTTCGAAAGCAGATGGCACTATAAAAAAGAAGTGTTATAATCTCCTCTCGGTTGTGGTCACTTTTTGGTTTTCATTGTGGAAGCACATATGTACCTACCTCCATTATCATGCTCAGAAACTGCGCTGTCGCCTGAACTTGACATTTTGTTCTTTGTTAGTATATACATCCGTAAAAGGTCTAAAGGCCATATTTTTAATTTGTAAATCGCTATTATTTAAAACCTGATAAAATCGCTGTATTCTTTCACTTTTATAAGAAAAAGAACGCTACCTATTTACCAACAAACATTTAAATACCACTAATTCAAGACAATTTTCCTAAGCATCTGCAAGTAAGTGCTCACTGTATATCAAAAAACAAGTGAGTAATACTAGAAAAACGTATACCAAATTGTTATTGGCTAAAATCCTGAGACAAACGCGAACTACCTACGTCAAATTGTCATCGATCTTCACATCCTGTAAACAATGTTTATTAGTAGATTTAGATGTATTTAAATTAATTGAAAAAGTTATTTAAATTGGAAATAACAAATCCTGAACAAAATGAAATAGCAAAATAGATAAATAAACAAACCTTAACAATTGAAAAGATTTGCTCGCAGAACTTTGAAACTAAGTTTTCAAAAGGGCAGAACAAATAGACAGTATTTGTATTGATACTGTGCTTCCTACCAGCCCCCTTAAAAGCTCTGCCTATTATTAACATACAATACATCCAGGGCACGTCACAATACCTCACGCGGTCACTCAGCATACAATTATGCGGAGGCCGGAGGGGCGATCGCCCTCTGTATTAGGGAAGCCATTATTGCAGCGTGGGAGTCACCGGTGACTCACGGACACTGCGTCTGCGCTTACACCACTCAACAAAATTTGCTTTCAAAACGCATACCTTCAATCCGGAAACTTGGCATAGAACATGGTACACTCTAGGGAGCTAAAATACTTTTAAGTCACATTTATTGGATCAAACCATATCAAAAATAACGGTGAAATTGTAAACAATATTGTAGTTTGATTGACGTATGAAAAGGGAACTGTAAGGCTTAAATATTGCTGGTATGAACATAGGTACTAGGCAACTGTTTGCCAATCTTTATTTATTAGAAAAGAAACATCGCTATAATACGAGTAGAAACATAAAGAAGTGTAAGTAATTATTTTATTTATTGAGAGAGATTTACAGCTTATAACTTAGTTGACAAATATAAAGTTCTTTTTACGCCTTAAAAAAAATCTTTACATATAATTAAGTACTTTTGGTTCACTGGATTGGTAACAATAAAATAATTTTAATCAGATTATATATGAAAGAAAACAATGAGCTAGGTAAAAATTAGTTGAGTAACACTTAGGGTAGTACTTATAACTTCTACACTTAGAAAAACATACTATTACTATATCACTACTATACTATTTTATCAATACTATATATACTACTATATCACTAAATGATTAATGACTAAATAATAAGTATCTTAAAACGTTACACAGATAATAATTATATACAAACTTGACAGCAAAACGGCGAGACGAATGGATATTAATACAATATTTAGAATCATAAACAAATAATAAAAAAAAAATTTAAACAAATTAATTTGGAAAAAAACTCTGTGGCTTAGTTGCTAATGAACCAAATATTAACGAAATAATCACAATAATATATCACCATATATATATCTTAATGACAATCTGCAAATAAAAAAGCATAACATGATTAACGACGATGAACCAATAAAGATTTATGAGGGCTGATAATTTGTAGCTCAGCGCATGTGTGATTCACCTATTTCACTTATGACGAGACAAAAATAACTCGCATTTGACACGTGGAGTGTGCGTGGAATTGGCTTATATTTACTACTTACCAATAGTCACCTTCATTCCAAAAGTTCTCCACTCATGATTCCAATTTTGCAGCGTTAAAAGAACTTTATCGAAATTAGGTTTCTTTAGGGAATTGTTGGAGTTCTATAGTCATGATATCGACGCTTATTTCAGTGTAATTAATCTCTTTATATACCGTTTAGTAGCATTTGTTATAACAAAAACTTACACTGTATTACCAAGTCAATTTTTTAAAATTATTTTACAGAATAATATAATCTAAATCATGGTATGTATAATTCGAAAACCACTATGGTTTGTATTAATATTACGTTAATAGCAGTTTTGTTAGAAGCGCGACAAATGCATATGAAAATTGTTCTTCAATTTCCTTTTTTGTTGATTAATTATGGTTTTATATAGGACTGATTCTATACTGCTTTAAATTAAAGTTTAAAAAAGTTAAGTTTTATTAAATGCTTCGTGTATCAAATTGTTAAAAGAGCTTAAAGCTCAAAATAATAAAATTTTACTCTTCCTATTTGCCGCCATATTCTATGCCCCATTAAGTCCCCAAACTATAAAACTATCTTCAGGTATTTAATATTATCTGACGATAGAGTGGATTTATTTGATAATTTCCGCAAAGGTCCATATTAAATATTCAAGTAGAACAAAGGTTCGTTCTGGGAATCAGTTTGGAGGTCGTTCTTAGCCGGGGGCGGGGGTTTTGGGGCAAATTGTTCGGTCGACCCAACTAACGGTAACTAACTTACGGACAGGTAGCTGCGGCTCGCGGGAGGAGAATGGATAACAGTGAATTACCTAAACAGTATGTAAAATACATCGCGCTATTTATAAAACTTAAATACCCTTGAGGCGGAGTGTTTTACTGACATAATTAAAATGTTATAAAAATTGTTCAATGGCAGAAAATGACACGGGTTCTACGGCAAAAGTATTTTATAGTAGAAGCTTCCTGGTTTTTAGTTAAGTTTTGAAATGTACGTAAAATAAAAAGAGAAAATGTCAAATGATACAAAAATATCTATTACATAAAAGTCGAGGATCTATTAGCGATTTAGCGCCATTAAAATAGCAACCACCACGATTTATTGTTTCTCATAGGGTTGTGTGTAGATTTTTGTATTTACACATGAACTTCGTGTTTTTCTAAAATGTTTCAAAGCTTTTAAAGAGAACAATTAGTTTTAAACGAGAATTAGGAATACCAAATTATTTGCCTGGCTACGAATTTTGCATCAGCAGAAATTCTATACAAGTTACAAGTAGAAAGATGTCTTGAACAGAATGTTCAAATACAATTATAAGCTTAAAGCCATCGTTAAAAAGTGAACAACAATGTTTTTATTTACATAAGATTCAATTAATATCACAAAGTAGCCAACCCTAGCCGTATAAAGCCATAAATCATGCGATTCTCTCTGCTTTTTGTTACCATATTAAACGTTTTGCGGTTTCCACGGGCAGCTCCATTAGTATGCGTGTCGTGAAATCTACTTTGCACACGTGCAAATGCTGTACGGGCTAAATTTTCAGCTGAGGTCCGTAACTATTGCTTACGCTGAGGCAATATCGGCATATGTCTAGTCCCTATTAGTTACTTAATGTGTTTGAAATGATTTTTACTGTTTTAATCTTGAAGTTATTAGAAGTAGTTTCCCTTGATGTGGTCTCTACAAGTTTTATAAGAATTAAACCATAACGACCGTGAAATGCTTAAGAAATGTACAATCTAGATTTTGAAATACCAAAGTCTAACCCACTTTAACTCGTTCTTTCTGTCAATTTGTGTTTACGCTGTGAAGGAGAGACTACTTTAGCAAAAATAGTGTAATTAAACTGATTGTTTTTATGAAGGCATAGTTCGCGCGGAATGTCGGCACACAATCTTATTATTAGTTTTTCGCTTACCCATTAGAAGCTGATAAATCAATAATGAATACTAGTGACAAGTCGTACGGATTCTAGTAGTAGGCAATAAGGCACATCTGAGGTCATGTACTAATAGATATTGTGCGCAACTAACACTTGATCTTACCCGGAAAGTAATACATATTTTAGAACCACCAATCCACCATCATAAACACTGCTTACCGTTCTTAGGGTTTACTATAAAGGCTGTTGATTCGGCAGTTATAGTTTTTTATTATTCCGCAACTAACATTTCTCTTGCGTGAATAAAAACGGTAATACATATTTGAAAAAACTGTGTGTCACCAATCCGCACATAGCCACCATAGTTCAATTGCTTACCTCATTTAGGGTTTACTATAAAGGCGTTTAATTCGGTATACATAGATGTTTTTTCGTAATGTAGCTGATATTTCAGTAGGTAATATTTAAATATTCAGTATCAAAGTCTCTGTTCTACTTTTTACTATAAATATGAATACTACTAGCTGCCACCGCGAACTTCGTTTCTCCTTCGTGTGATTTTAGCCTACCTTTTTAGTATATACTTACATGGAACATTCTACCCCAGAGACTGTTCGGTTTTTCGGAATGAAAACTTTTTTAGGTTGTTCTGTGAATTTTTCTCTTTATAAACCTCAGCGTTGATAAGAGAGAGTCATAAGTTTTAAATTAACAAATAAAAAATAGGGGTTGATCGTAGAGGGGAAAATTATGGGTTATATGGGGTATACAAATATATCTTGTCCAATTCGACGACCTAACCGATATGCACACAAAATTTTACGAAAATCGGTCGAGCCATTTCGGAGGAGTTTAATTACAAACACCGTGACACTAGAATTTTATATATTAGATTATTGTATTTATTTTTACTATTATTATTTAGTGTTTAAGCTACTAACAATAGGGTTGTTGCTTGTAATAAACCTACCTTATTACTTATGATTACCTTTTCCAGATATGTCGTTGAACCAACAAATGTTGGACGATTTGGACTGAGGACGCCTTACGTATTACTAATGAATGCATCAGCAGACAAATATAGCAAATATCGATCTCGGTTCCTTTATTTTTGCAATACATCGACGCGAGTGACCCACGCCGCAAGCGGTCTATTTCAGGACTGTTAATTACGCAAATGAAGTGGTTGATTGGTTTAAATCTGTATTCACTGAATACTGTCAATCACGTGTTTGTAATTTTTTTTTAAAATAAAGTTTAACATATTAAAGACATATTAAAACTTTAATTATGTAAACATAGCCGCTCTCATACCAGAAAACAACGCTACAACCTTTTTTTTCTAGGCCTCAGATTTCTGTATCTGTTTCATGATCATTTGTCACTAATAGGCAAGTAGGTGATTAGCCTCCTGTGCTTCAGAAACGCTGGGACTTTTTTGGGTCGAATGCAAGCCGGTTTCCCCACATGTGAACATAGTGAGTTGGTGCACAGCCGGGGATCGAACCTATGACTTCAATGATGAGAGTCGCACGCTGAAGCCACTAGGCCAACACTGCTCAAATTTCATATCAAAAACCCATTTATAGTTCGGCTAGCCGCATTAGTTTCCGGAGAGTAGGGTGTTACGGTCAATTATAATTGTAAAGATGGAATAATTTTGTAGAACATATCTGGCGAGTTGCATCACAGTTACGATTAAAGATATTTATTTCTCATATAGAACATTACAATATTCACCTACATGGGAAAATATACTAAGTCAATAATACATTAAGCTTTATTAATTGTACATTAATACTAATAAAATCTATCAAGAATCCAAAATTATGACGACTAAACAACTATATGCTTATAGCACCTGTATCTTAATTTAAAAAAAAATAACTCTCTCCATAGTAGCTTATCTTTAAACAAACGAAATACTCGTCGAGCGAGTTTGCTTATCTTGCCGAAACCGCGCACAAATTATTGAAAGAAGTCTATTGAGTTTGAGGGTATGCAATTATTTAATCAATTACACTCTAAAATTTGTAATATTTGCGTGTTTAATCAATTCAAAAGGGCATTAAAGATATTGGAATGAGCCTAATAGACTAAAATTAGGATAACTGATGGCCACGCGTATCTCGCTCGTATATTATTATATTAAGTTTCTCATGTAAATAAAATTATATTTTTTGTAATGAGAAATAAAGTTCTTTAAACATAACATTAGAATAGTAAAAAGAAACATCAGCAAGCAAGAAACATTATTAGATCAAAAGACCGCAATTACCAACAGTTACTCAACACAAAAAAGAAGCATGTTGATTTCTTGTATATTATAAAAAAATTACTACAATAGAGTCGTATTAAAATAAGGACATTTAATATAGGCAACGCACTCGAGAGCCCTCTGGCATTGGGAGTGTCCATGGACAGAGGTATCGCTTAACATCAGGTATGCCTGCCCGTTTGCCTTCAAAAATACGCAAAACCAATTTCTATGTCATTTGCAATATTCGTTCAATAAACTCAGTTATCTCTAACGAACACATACACATTTATTCACGTAAATGATGCTGCGTATATTGCGAGCAATAAATCTATCGTCACGTTGCGCACGCGGCACTGTCGCAAGCGCATACACGGGTAAACGCTCCCGGTAAATACGCGAGGTCAAAGCGCCATTCGCGAATGACGCGTAGCGACACAAATATCTATTCGTGAGCTGATACGTCAAACTGTGGTTATTCATACACATATAGTTTTGGAAAATATTTGAATTATTCCTACGCGTTCTTTAGACTCTTAAGTGTTTTAACTATTAAAAATACTCATATACAGTTATAAAATTAATTGTTTTTTAAGTCTGGGCCTCAGATTTCTTTCTCGGTTTCATGATCATGTGTCAATCTAATAAGCAAGTATGTGATCACCCTCCTGTGCCTGACACACGCCGTCGATTTTTGGGCTTATGGCAATCCTCACGATTTCCTTCACCGTTCGAGCGAATGTTAAATCTGTCACCTGTGGATAGAACCTAGAACCTCAAGGGCTGAGAGTCGCACGCTGAAGCCACTAGGCCAACACTACTCTCACATACACAAAAGCCAAACAAAAGAGCTGAATAACGATTGCAAGCATGGCTTGTTTATAGAGCGTTATCATTGTTTATGGATTAAGCTTTATCTTAAGTATTTCTCTCATATTAACGAGTATATACTCATCGTACATAAGACCATTTCCGAATACCTTTCAACGACGCCGACGCGTGACGCGGCGTCGGCGATCCCAAAGCGAGGCAATTAGCGAAACGGCCGGAAAGGCAATGAGCTGAACGCGAGGGACACGGCCTATTAATAGTACGGATAATCAATATTCCCCGAGTACTCCCCGAATACTCGGGGTATTGGGGATCGGTTGAACCCGCATCAGACTTCCTGCAAACCGCTCTCGACATGTTTAAACAATATAAAAGAACAAATCTGCACATCGCTTTCTTTTGGGTTAAATCTAAAATCTTATCTTATTATATTTTAAGAAAATGCATGGGCAGAAATTGCCAGCACCAATAATAATAATTTATTGATTGCAAGAATAGGGTACAAAAATGTGTAAGGTGGTATCGTACAAGTAGTAAGTTCGGCCACACACAATGGCGCGCAAATTTGTCTTTAAAGGAATTTTACATTATAGTCATACGAATTGGTCAATTCTTATATTATATTAATAAAACACAATATAGTAAAACAAATAATATTGCTTTACTACAAAAACATTAGTAAACTTACCTATATTTAAAATTCAAAAGCATGATTGAAAGCAAAATTCAACGGATATCGATTTTTTTATCATATTTTAAGTAGACCAAAAATATGAAGCTAGACTATAGAATACTTGTAAAGCAATTTTCAAATATCGAACACTTCGTGACAAGTGGATGACGTACTAACATCATAAATTCTAAGTATAAACATCTGTTTCAAATTTCACTATTGCCTTTCGGATAAACCCATCATAGGCAAAAAGATGAAAACAATGCTGTCATTTCCGATTCTACACGTTGTATTGACCGACAGCCCCCCGGCGCCGGTTGCCCATAAATCTCGGAGGCCGCGCCAAGCCGGCGATTTCTTTTCCCTTTTTTTCGCTGGTAATAAGATCGCGGACGCGACAACTTCAGGTATACGCGTTAGAGAAGGCATTAGAGATTTGATCAGAAAATGGGTTCCTATTCATAATGCAAAGAAATTTTTTTTTACCGTAAAATTAGGACAAACAAATTGACGTACATCATGTGAAAAGCGTTGCCTTCCCTGCAACATCGGACCAATTGATAATCTTTATATATATATAATTCTTCTGTGAGTGTGTATGTCACTGAACTTCTCTCAAACGACTGGACCGATTTTGATGAATTTTTTTGTGTGTATTCAAGGGGATCTGGGAATGGTTTAGATTCACAAATCAGCCCGGCAGATGGCGCTGCAGTCGGTACTTTCATACTTTGATTTACTATTCGCTTGAAATATCATCCAGGACAACGTCTGTCGGGTCCGCTAGTATTTACTATAACATAGTGGGCACATATGATTCGCTGTATTACATTAGTTAACGAATGACAGATTAACGGACCTTTTTTACTGTCCGTTCAGTGAACTGAAGAATGTTCTACTATTCGTTAGGGCCTATAGAAGTAAGTTAATTTATTTTATTATGTAATTCTTTAGCTTGTTGTGTTTTGGTTCGTGTAATATTGTATATAATAAAATAATTCAAACGTCGTAATGTAATGAAATCTTAGCATGCGTCATACATCTAGAACTTTTTTATTACGATATAGTCCTGGATTCCTGTGCAGTATTATGATACAGGAACGAATAGAGGAACCTTGTAAACTTGTAATAAGAGGAATAGGTTTGTAATAAACGCATTACAAATAATATAAAATATATAAGCTTTCATTTAACCTATCATAATAGGTAGAGGATAAATGACTTTGATTTCGGGAGAAAATCGATTTTGTTGTATGTATATCTATCGTTTCTTACTTTACTAAAGTAAGTAATTACTTTACTTACGTTACTTAACTTTACTGTTTATTCGATTTATATACTTACATGTTATTCCTGCGCATTACAATATACAGAATAGTTTTTTTTTTAAAGACAATTCACAGCAATTGACCTAGTCCCATGCTAAGCTGGTGAAGCTTGTGTTGTACTAGGCAACGGATATACATACATATTATAGATAGATAGACATATAAATACATATTTAAACACCCAAGACCTAAGCACAACACCAAATCATCACATCGATGTTCGTCTCAGCCGGGGATCGAACCCGGGACCCATGGATTCGCAGTCAGGGGTACTAACTAGGCCAATGAGTCGTCATTAATCATTACAATAAGAAAATTCATAAAACGGCGTTGTTTAAAAACAATTTTGAGAATGCTAGTCCATCGATATACAATCTTACAAAACCTGCAGCTCACGATAACAACTGATAAGAGCCTGTACTGATAAGGCTTTACATAATGCGCATGATTCACACAATCACATTGTAAACAAGTAAGAAGGGTTCAGGTAGGCATTTCTTATTTATCAGTTGCGGTGGCCTTTGTGGTATGAAGAGTATTGAACTTAGAAGTCATACGTATTGTTATTAGAACTGGGAATCTTATAAATACCATTGGTATTTACGTCACCACACCCTCTTGCTAAAGACAATTATAAGAGTAATAAAACTTTACTAGTTTTAGACAAAACTTATATGAATACTATGCTATACTATGCTGATCCGGTAAACGTCGTTTTGCCATGTATATCATTTATAATAAAAAATAAGGGTTGTTCGTAGAGGGGTGAAAATTAGTGGTTGTATGTATTTTTTAATGCTGTATCATAAAAAATTAAAAAAATATATTTTATTAAAGGGGATGAAAAATAGATGTCATTCTCAGACATACCCAATATGCACACAAAATTTCATGAGAATCGGTCGAGCCGTTTCGGAGGAGTTTAACCACAAACACCGCGACACGAGAATTTTATATATTAGATTATTTCTTTATTTACATCAATTTTGCAGCAAAATATTAAATTTCAAATAAAATAAATAAAATAAAATTCAAATAAACAAGTAGCTTGGTTTTCGCGAGTACACATTAATTCACGGATTCAGGGACAGGTTGAAGCATTCAATAGTTAACTAAATAATGGAACCACGCTTAAATCCTTCAAGTTTTATTTGCAATAAATGCATTACAATTGTCACTGATCGAGCCGCGACATCGTGAGAGCCGCCGAATTCGGTGCTTCCGGCAACCCTTGCCATTCCCACGAGTATCTGCGTTTCGGCCCTCGACTTCGCGAGATACTTTTGTAAGCCAGGGCTGTCACATAATTTTAATTACTATTTTATTTGCTATGGCGAGGGATTTCATTTAATTGAATACTGAACGTTACGACGGTATAATTACGTTTCAAGCTTAAAATACGTCCAAGTTATTAATAAGTATTAACGTACTGGAAAGTTGTATAAAAATATTTTATTGAGACATTTTATATATTTCTTTTATAGAAACATGGTGTGCAACAGACATAACATTGAAATAAAAGGCTCGATTCACCAATTTAAAACATATCGTTAGGAATATTTAAATGTAATCGACAACCCTATCAACCGCGACTTGTATTCTAATTGCAACGTGCATCTTGCCGGCTGCAGCAAGGACCTTCGCGGACCAAAAAAATCTTTTGTTCAAGCGGTCGCTATGTACCAGGTAAAAACTTCATTTATAGATGTTTATCGCTTTGTTCTAGGAATCCTTTCATCCAAACGTGTTCTCTCGGTGTTAGTTTCAAACCTCTTGGCTCAATGTTCTATTACATAATCCTAAAATATTGTTTGTATTTTCGACGAGATAAAATACAGTATAGTATTAAAATGCGATATTTTATAATTAAAAAATGTCTCGATGTAATGATCTAGTGTTGTGGCGGTAAAATCAATCTTATTATAATTTTAATTATTATTATTTTATAACTTGACATCGCCAATGATTACGAATAAAAATACTAATAATTAGGAGTAATAATTTTATTTTTAACCGACTTTCGAAAACCCGAAGGAGGTGTTCAAACTGCATTTTTTGTTAACTTTTATATGTACTCGAAACTTTTCCCCGTAACGCTTTTGTACTGGATATATGCAAAAAGCATGAGGACACAGAGTACTAAAAAAAGAAAAATTATCTATGAATCAGACGAAGAAATGTATCTACCGTGTAATCGGTGTATCTGTGGCAGAAGGCCGTTCCTTGTTTAAAAAGATTGGTAATAGACAACAAACCTGCCCTGTTGTGTATGTGACAATCATTATCTATGCAACAAACAGCTTAAACCGTTTTAATTAATCTCGACTATTTGATTGTTTGGATTAGCGAAAAGCCAAGTACAATCGCGTACACATGTCATGTGTATTTGAGTGAAACGAGTACAGTCGTGTACAGTTAATCACGGACAGGATGCGAGCTCGACTCATTTACATGCGCGGCTTGCTCCAGTCGCTCGAATGGCTCATGCCGATCGCCTGACTCGCGGTCGCCATTAGTGATGTAACATCGATGTATTGTTACTAGAATGTATTGTGATATATATTTTCTTGTTTAAGCATAAGACATGCTACAAAATGTCAAACAAGAAAAATCCTCCTTCAAGTAGCTTACGCTCCTCCTTATGCTCCTTCAAGTAGCATAGACATATTGGTGGAGAATTACTGCTTGTGCATACAAGTTTGCGTAACTTTTGACGTGATAACATCTAATAAATCGATGAACGCCGGATGCACGCACGTAAAAGCATGACTCATTGTCCCGTTACGCTCATTGTACGCTTGCGCCGCATCTATTTTTCTTCCGCTCGATTGGCCTATGCGTTCGAGGAAAAGAATGAGTGCAATAATAACCGGGACGAGGACGCCCCTCGCGCTCTCGTCCCATCGAGTTGATGCCCATGAAGGGCTCGTTCACTCCACCGATTGTCATTAGCACTTGCGACGTATCCGGCCCACCTCCATTGAAGGCTACTTGCCAGTTTAACAGCATCGGTTACATTTGTTACTCTTCTAATATCTGCGTTTCAACTTCGTTCCTGCTTGATATTTAGCATATTTCTCTCTGTAGCTCTTTAGCGGGCCAAAGACGGACCGCATGTTGCAGTCAGGACTGACTGCAATACGGTCGCCGCACGGCGATCTGTAGTTTCCATACTAAATTCATATTCGCAATACACGGACTGCTCGAGCAGTTCCTAAGCAAACCGCATATTGCAGTCGGTCTTGACTGCAACATGCGGTCCGTCTATGGCCCGCTTTTGGAAAACATGTATTGTGAATCAAGTTTAACGATTTAACAATAACCCAAGCATTTCTAAAAAAATACACTATCCAGTAATAATAATCTGCGTCGGTACCTGCGCGCTCATTATCGCGCCGACTAGTGACTACCTTTACCGAGCCACCTACAATTATCCGCCGCCAAGGTTTTTTCCGCGACTGTACCAATTTTTACTGTTTCGCGTATTTTAGTCTCCGCTTTCAACTCGGATTTGTATAGGCTGAATAATCCAGTGCGCGCCAGTTATACGATTGTTGGCTTACACATTGCGACTCGAATGTACAAGTGACTCTTGTTCATGCTGTAATTAAGAGCTTTGGGATTGTGTCATTTCTCATCCAGGTATACTTTAAATACTTTAGTATTATTCACATATATAATAACATATTTGTCGAGAACTAATAAACCAGCGGCGCTACAAATCTTGGGCTTGGCTTCAGATTTCTGTCTTTCGTGATCGTCTTTTCTAGTAAGCAAGTAGATGATAAACCTTTTATGCACATGCCGTCGACTTGGTCTAAGGCACACCGGTTTCACGATTTTTTTACAGTAAGAGTGTTAGATGTGCTCAGAGAAAAGGCTGTGCATTCTCAGGGATAAGAGTTGTACGCTTAAGCCCAATATCGCCGTGAACTGAACCTAGCAAAATTTTTCTCTCAATCGTGTGTAACAAAATTTATACCAATTTTTGCCAATATTGAGAACCTTTAAGAAAAACTATCACCTATCGGGAAAACAGTTCTAAAGAGATTATATACTTGTGTCACGTTTTACGTACATTTACAATGATTCACCGTGACCGAGTCGTGTATAGAAATTCCTCATTTCCTATACAATTCTTATTCGCGCAATATTCGCGACGCGATCTTATTTTATACATTTTCATACAAACGACTGATTAATATTTTATAGTATAGGGGACGTAACAGACCTTTTATGAATTGGTACGCAATTATCTTGAAGGACTGTAAGTCGAAATGGTTGAAAAAAACATTTATTTACGATATTGTCAGTACCTAGTTGAATCAGTGCAACATATTAAGGCTATTTTAGAACGTCAATCAAACTGAAATCTAGTTTCAAAAGTTGTCAAAGCAATTTTTCTATATGAAGTCTGACATATTTGACAGACATTGTTTTGTGGATAATGGAGTAAAACTCAAACATAATTATTATATAATTTTTTCAGAATTTAAACAAAAACTTTTATACTGCCTTGCGATTCTGTAACTCACTTTTCGAACTCTCACAGCGGTTTTCGCAGCGGCGGTCGCGCTCAAATCAGTCGTGAAGCAGTCATTTTACGATTGGCATTCTGATAAACAATAAACTACAAGCTCCCTCCTTATCAGAATGCCAAATCATAAAATGACTGGCTGAACCTAGTCTGGAAAAGCAGCAACCCTCCATGGCACTTGGCCATGTGGTGAGTTCACAACCAAAGCATATCAAAACTACCAATCATAGCATATAAGCATTACTAGTGATTAGTACTACATATTATATGAACGTCTTCTTGCTTGGAAAAAAGCCTGATAAACGTATACGTAACAGAAAATTATGTCATGATTATTATGACTGTGTACATGGCTATATACTATAAACATTTAAATGGTTATAAATAAAAATTATAATGTGTTTATTAATTATAACAATGGATTAAAATGTGTAAGATTTGGGAACCATTTAAGTAAAAAATACCTGTGTCAGGGTTCCTCTCTCTTCCTTACATAATAGTTAACTCCATAACAAAGTATTTTTTTTTGTTTTTTTCAATTACAATTTCTTTTTTGACGCGTGAGTCCATGATTGAGTGTATGGGTGCATGTGAGTGAGTGTGTGGGTGCATGTGAGATAATGAGTGAGTGTAATGTGTATGAATGTGTAGTAACTACATGTTAGGTCTCAGTGTTATCTCAATATAAAGTAATTTATTTTTTACTAAATGTTATATTATTCTCACGTGAATAGGACCATACGCGATTCCAACACAGTGCTGCTTACGAAGCCTCTCAAATTAGCAATCGCGAGTTCCGCCGTAAAGAACACAAAAAGCTTATAGTGTATCCCGTTCGTTAGAAGCCTTATTGAAAGGGACGGAATCTGGCTACATAACCTACGTTTGCATATTCCAAGAACTTGAGCCGTTTTTTTATGAGTGAGATAGTGAATTAATATAATAATAATAATGATAGCCTTTTATTTCAGATATAACATTTAAATAAATTAAAAAAACGTAGCCTTTATTCGAGTACTACACTACTCTAAACTACACTAAGTCCATTTATATGTTTTACACTAGTTCTCGACCTCCGACAAAGTTCCTCAATTTTCCAATTCTGCCCCGCTATCCCTTTTATTCCATCTTCCCAAGTATCTGGTGGGCGTCCTCTCTTTCTTTTTCCCTCTGGGCCATTCCAAGGGCCTTCTTGACCCATCTGCCATCACAAATGGGGGCAATCATTTCCACTTTCACTATTTTGTATATGTTACAGTATTTTGGGTTTGTACGGTTTCGTATCACACCGTTTTTAAGTTTGTCTTTAAGTTTCAAGCGAATTATTTTTTAATTTTACATGATCGGTATAGAAACCGACAAGAAATTGAGTGAATACATAATGTTACTACAAACTAAACATTTGTGAACCAGAAGTCCAATTACATCTGTACAAAGTATTTGAGTGGCATCTTCAGTGCTGGTTAACTAAATCTTAACTAGTGATACTTTATACATTATTACATTTGTTATATTTTAAGTGCTTGTCACATTAAACCTTGTATTTCATTTTTCATATGTACCAATGTATGAGTGTGGCCAGCGTTGGCAAGCATTTGTTAATAAATAAATATATATATATATATATTAACTTTGTAATAATTAAGTGTTAAGTTTATTATGAAAGAGCTGGGGACCAGGTTTTTTTACTTAAAAGTGTTCCCAAATCTTACACATTAAAAAAAGTTTAGTTTTGAAGGCCAAAAGAACAAAACATCACTTCAAAAATCGATCGAAAATACGACAAAAGATCTGCCCTCCTCGATAGTTGAGGTCGAATAGGATCTCATTAATCGAAACTCGAATGATTACTTTTTGTTCGAGGAATAATTTTCATCTACGCTGAAACTAGGCTTCCATTAACAAAAAGTTTTTAAGGTGTATTATCTGTAGGAAAAGTAGTATTCCTTTGTTTTTACTAGACTAAAGGAGATATTGAAGAAATATCATACGCAAGTGTTTCATTGCAATTTTTTATTTTCATTACATTTTTTTCCTTGTTTCTTTTAGTCGGCTTCAGAGTCGTGACTTATGTCAAAACCCAAAACATTTTTGACGTGTGTGTGACACGTCAACGTTTCTGAATATCACCCTAAGTATGACTCTTGTAAGTCATAACATATCATCTACGTGTAATTGCGGTTTTTCAATAGACAGAGCAATTCAAGATTTATATGTTTACTAGCAGACCGGCCAAGCGTTGCTGTGGCTAAGGTTTTAGTTATATTACATATTAGTAACCTATTCAAGGGAAACGGTAGGAGAACACCAGTCATGGGGACCACCATGCTTTTTTGGTGGTAATGCCATTAAATTGTAGCTTATTTGAAACGTTGGTACTTTCAACACAGCGCCATCTGTTAGAATTGTGACTATCAAATAATAAACAAATATTTTGCAATAAAATAATATTGCGGGTATAAATTGAGATGTAAGCTATCCTATCTTTTAAGTTAGATAAAACTGTCACGGTGTGCAAATTTGATTGAAATCGGTTCGGTAGTTTAGGAGTCCATAGCGAACAAACAACGTGACACGTAATTTATATATATTAAGATATAATTTCTACATGGTATAAAACAAGTCATTTCAGTGATACATACGCATTCTTTAGGGTAATACATATTGTGTCATAAAGTCCAATTAATTTGATTTAAATAGTAAAAAAGTCAAATCATTTATTTCAATTAGGCCTAGTAAAAAGGCACTTTTAAAAGTCAGTGTAAATAAAATTGAAAATATTTTTAAATAAATTACTAGTTGCCCCTTCCAAAAAATAGTTTTATATGGAAATGATTTAATTTGTATGAATCGTAATAATTAAGTAGGTACATACTTATTTGTTTATATGTTATTTATTTTCGTACAAAGGTATTTATAATTTAGTTATAAGCCGTAAATCTTCCTTAAAGTCACGCAGGTTAGTTAAATAAACTCATTTCGGTATCCTTATCCAGAACCGAACCATAAGCCTGAATTATTTAAAAAATATTAAAATATTAATTCGCAGCGTGTAAGGGTAAAATATTCAACATCTATTTGATACCATGGTACGTTTATGAATAGGGATAAGTTGTTAAAAATGTTTGGCGATTAAAAAGAGTGGCGGAGGGTTTACTGCCAGTTCTTCTGTTCCGTTCTACGCTTAATTTGAGAACTGGCTGTAAATGTAAAATTAGAAGCATTTAATCTATATTTCTTTTTTGACGTTCATAAGTGTACTTTGTGTTACCTATATGAATAAATGATTTTTGACTTTAAATTTGAATAAAGAACAAATAAATATGTAATCTACTATATAAAAATAAGTCGGGTTTTCCTTCCTGACGCTATAACTCCAGAACGCACGAACCGATTTCCACGGCTTTGCATTCGTTGGAAAGGTCTCGGGCTCCGTGAGGTTTATAGCAAAGAAAATTCAGGAAAAATTTGAACAGAAAAGCGGGATCACCAAACGAAATGTTACATAAAACGAAGCCATCTGGTGGCGAAACGGAGTTCGCCGAGTTTGCTAGTCTTTTATAAATGTGTCTGGAGCAGTGAAATCATACTCAGTACAAGCTCTAGAAGGATTCGGCTCGATAAATTTGACCTCTAGACAAAACTACTTACTTGAGTCACACATTTAACCCTCATAATGATTATATCATTATTTATTTTATCATAAAGATTGACCGTCAGCCGGATAAACGAATCCTCACAACAACGGAAGTAGATTGTGGTTGCATCCGAAAACTTTAAAAAAAGTCTATCAAAGGAAGGATAATAAACTCTCGTATATAAAATTCTCGTGTCAGGGTGTTTGTGATTAAACTCCTCCGAAATGGCTCGACCGATTTTTCTGAAATTTTGTGTGAATATCAGTTAGGTTTGCGAACCTGACATCAATTTTTCATCCCCCTAAATGTTAAGGGTCCATCCCTTAATTTTTAATTTTTAGACAAAATATTTTGTTTTTATATTTTTATGATACAGTATACAAAAATACATACATCCCTTAATTTTCACCCCTCTACGATCAACCCCTATTTTTTATTATAGTAGATAGTTATTTTTATTGAACTAAAAAAATGGCCTTATAATAGCAGTTAGAATAGTTCATTACTGAAACTATTCAAACATACTATTCTGATCTTTATCTGTCCTATGATTCCTTAAATCATTCCTTAACTAATGATTGAATGTCATACGAGTTACACCGTTCTCTGAAATCCCCCATTAGAGATTTAGATTCTACTGACATTCAAAAAGGATTTTGAGGAAATGCTGCGGCTGTATTTACATGAATGAACCGAATGTTCCCGCGTTTTTTCCGGGAACGCGACCATCTTTTGTTAAATAGACAACCCTTGTTTAAGCTAAGCACGTAGCTGTAAGCCATAACAAAAGATGCATCGTCCTTTTCAATTAGTTTTTACGATAATGATTTACAACGGGGAGTTCGCGGCAACGCCACATAGTAGGTAAGTTCTTGTTTTATCTCTTAGTACAAATATTTCGTATAGTAGTCGTAGGAATAAAAAAAAACAATCAGTGGCGCTACAACATCTTTAGGTCTTGGCCTCAGATTTCTGAATCTGTTTCATGATCATTTTTAAATCTAATAGGCCTTCAGTGCCTGACACACGTCGTCGACTTTTTGGGTCTAAGACATGTCGGTTTCCTCACGATGTTTTCCTTCACCGTTCTAGCAAATGTTAAATGCGCACATAGAAAGAAAGACCATTGGTGCACAGCCGGGGATCGAACCTACGACCTCAGGTATGAGAGTCGCACGCTGAAGACCACAAAGTTTAAAACAGAATTTGTTTTAAAAGGCCGGCAACGCAATCGCGAGCTCTCTGGCTTTGAGCAACAGGGGGTTCTATAAACAAAAACACTGATCTTCAGTAGGCCCATACAATCTTGTAGTAACTTAATCTGTCACAGTTTTAAATATCAATACCGGGTCACGACTGCCGCTAAATAATTTTGTCCACGTCTTGGGTCAACCCGTACCAAAGGCGTAGAAACTCATTATCTAGCTTTAGATGTATTAACTATCAGACTGATTTAGTACTAATCTGTTACCCTGAAATGTGGATTACGCTAAAATCGCCTATCAACCATGATCCGTGTGACATTAAACCGAGCCACCGTTTTATTCGCTATCTGATTCTAAATATATAATTTTATAAGCAGCAAAATATATAATTTTTAACAAAAAAAACTTTTCGAGACATTCGTTTCGACATATTTTTATTTTGAACAGCTTTTCGAAGGTTCATCTCGATTTATCTGGAATGGCCTTATGATGGTACCGGTTCATAGACGAAGGTATCCCGCGAACACACATAAATTGAGAAACCTCCTTTTTTGAAGTCGGATAAAAGTAAATTGTAACCACTACTGAGTATAAGTTTTAGATGAAATTTTATTTATTTCTATAATTGAATTAGTATTTTTTAAATTGATGGCTTGATAACGAGACCTTTTAGCCAAAATTGAATAAGTTTTACGTAATGATAGACAATATGGTAAAGAAATACATATATCTATAATGGAAAAGTTTTCTATAAGGATACTTACATATAGAAATTATAGGTGAATCACAAGTTATATCCTGCTTTCTTCAACAGCTATGTTTTAGAGGTGTATCCGGACATAGACTTTAATAGAGATTCAGAACGGAGACAAACTATGTCTCCCATATAAATTCGATAATTTTTGACTTACTGAAATCAGACTTCTAACTCTCGTTTGTAAATATCACCCTAAGACCAGTGAGCGCGATGGAGCAATCTCCAATTCGTGTTGCACTGTTTCCCGGAATGTCACAATGTGCGCGCTAGCGCTCGTCCTTTGTTTGCAGGTCTTTGGTTTGGGGCTTCTATATTTTGCGTGAAAATGCAATGGTCCAAATTTGTCAAATGATTTTCAATTTTGAAGCAATCAAGTAATACTCAGACAAAACTTTATCATCTATGCTTAGTTGATCAACACTACGTATATATTACGCTTAAATCGGATCGGGTTTCTTTCAAAACTATTTCACAGTATTTATTTATGTGTGACAAACTTATACAAATTGTTATTATAGTTAACATATTATTAACAAACTATGCTATGACTTAAGTATAAAAATCATTTGTTTAAATTAATTCTTCATTATGTATTTAACTCCATATTTTATACAGATTATTCTCGATAATACTTTATTTTACTGTCAAACATTTAAAACGGATATTACACTATGGTTCAGAGTTTTTTTTATGTTACATGACGCATACCTGTCCTAGTTCTGTCTCATACTGCCAACAAATAATGAACCACCTACCCTAAACGTCGCTTCACGTAAGTGATTACGCCAAACTAGTCCCAAATGTAAATTTAAACCGAAAGGATAAAATGCGATAAATAATAACTACGTAATAAAATTTCTGGGCGATAATTAAAATCACTACGTAATCTGTAAAAATGATTGCTGAAAGTCATGACCTAAGAATATATACCTATATATGTGTTACTTGATTTTTCTTCTAGGGGTCAGAGGTCACCTACATGACACACATTGTGGTTTCTTTACGGTATTTTTGTAGGAGCGAGTGTATGAAAGAAAAATGATGATGAACGCGGAACGGTCAGTAATCACTGATATGGGAACTATAACATAACTACATCCTCTTAATATAAAATCCTCTTAGCATCAAATAAAAGTAAATATGATGATTTAATTCGCCATTCATGAAGTGTTTGGTTTGATTCGTTTACAAGTTACAAGGCCTAAAAAGATCACCTTCTCACTTAACCTATTCTTTACTTATTACTTCACTCACTCCAGTGAGCTTCCGTATATTTTTAAAATAGACAATTTCCTAGACAAATCACAATTCAGACTATAGCCACGCTTTATATTCGCACTCAAACGTCATAGTAACTCCAACAATAAATTAACAAACATTCCCAGCTCCCGGACCTGTTGCGTGGCTTTTACGAGCTCTCGCTTAATATTTAAACAGTTTTATTACTTTTTACATTTTGACAAATGTGAACCACATTGAGTAGACCCTTCTATTGTCTATGAGGAAATGTAAAAAATGCGTTCACAGTATTATCTTGCAAGGGTACAGGAATTGCATTGTTACGCGAAAGATGTTTCGGATAATTATGTTATTGTAAGTTTGTCTTATATTTAAATTAAGTCTTTAACAGTATATAAACATTGAAATACTTAAAAAGTTATAATTGTAACTGTAAAACATAAAATTGTATGTGCAATTGATGCGTCTTCTTACTTATAAAGAAGGATTTGTATTTTTGTAGGTATATTTTGACAAAATACTGGACCGATTCTAAAATTACTCTATTACTATACTATTACAATTATAAAGATTCTTTCACCATTACAATTGTAAATAATCCCTTAGTAAAATGACTACATATAAAATATATTATTATAATTTAAATACCTATATAGTACAGCTCGCCAGCCAGTAGACCGTTAACGGTGTAAATTCATACGTAATAAGTATCTGTGTAGAAGCAATACTATGTGTATTAGCAAGCTGCACTAAATAACTAAATATCTGAGAGAATGAGGATTAAGATCCCTACGGATCCTTAATGCAGTTGTATCGTAACACATAATTACTGAATATATTAATATTGATTGATGATTGACTCTCTGCACAAAGAGACCTAGGGTAACAGACGGGGCACAGCGAGTAGGATTAGAGGATCAAGGTGGGGGGATTTTCTGAAAGCTACCTAGCCTCACCACGATAATTAAAGGACCACTTTGAGAGAAAGCGAGAAGTGTCTATGAAACTGTTCAAATCTCATTTATTAAATTAACATCTAAAATACTAATAATATAAAGAATAGGTATATATTCACACATACACAAAATCTTGTGATTTGTGCGTGTCTGTCAATGATGTAATGAATTTTTTTTTAATTATTGTCCAACCGTGCGAACAAAACAGGCATAAAAGAAAACGTGTAGGGCATCCAAAAATAAAAACTTGTCTATAAGGAAATATTTTGTAGAATAATTTTAATACTCCCTTACACACCCTTTTACACACTTTGCGTTTCGTTAAAGCCTATTGTAAGTCCAAGATCAGCGGATCAGCAGCTGCATTAAACTATCTTTCATTTCCTTTCACATTGTTTGCGTTAACGGCGCGTGGGCAGTACAACTTCTAATACCGTCTAAACTCTTATGTCGTCGTGTCTGAATAAGTCAAGCTGCGTAATGGCCTTGCCTTTCATTCTTTTTGAAGTGAAACTTCTTTAGGCGCATGAGGGTAAAATTTTTACGGATGAAACGCAATATTAATAATTAGCTTCACGAAGATGTGCAGCGTTTTTGTCGAAGAAAAGAGAGACCGATTGAGAGAGTGAGAAGGGCGAATAAGTTTATAGAAATTCTATTTTTAAAATAAAAATTTCGTTAAGAGTATTTATGAAATATTATTATTTTATGCAAAATAATTTATTGAAATCTCAAATGACGAATTGTAAATTAAAACCCACGTGTTTTTACTATCGAACTTTTATTATTTTAGTGACAATTAAATTAATTAAATTCCTAACATATCTTCCTTTTTCCCTTCCTCTAAGTCTCGGAAATCTAAAGTTTTAGATTTGTATAAAATATAAATATGAACAAGACTTAAAAATTCATTTGCCAAAGAAGTTTCACTTCTGACATTTGTACTTTGTTTTACGCACGTAATTTTTTATTATAGGCAAACGGGCAAGAGACTCGCTAGAAGTGATTTAAACTAACCGAAACTACGCATAGAATGCCATGAAGAATTACGCATTGAAGGACCCTATATCATTTCAACTGCCTACTTCATAAAAGGCCGGCAACGTACTTGCGAATGCTGGGCTTGTATTTTAGCTAGTATTAGTATTAAAATGAAAGTAACCATACTACAAACCTAGCCTCTGTATATTATAATAATAACAATCAGTGGCATAACAATCCTTTTTAGGTCTGCGCCTCAGATTTCTGTATCTGTTTCATGATCATTTGTCAATCTAATAGGCAAGTAGGTGATCAACCTCCAGTTTCTGACACACGCCGTCGACTTTTTGGGTCTAAAGCCGGTTTCCTCACGATGTTCGAGTGAATGTTAAATGAGCAGGATAGAACCTATGACTTCAGAGATGAGAGTCGCACGCTGAAGCCACTAGGCCAACACTGCTCTTTCTAGTTTATATAAATAATAATAAAATTAGTCTGCAGTTTTTTTAATAAAGAAAAATAGTAATAAATTGCAATGCACAAATACAATTTTTACATCTCACTAATTACGCTTCCAAAGGCCATTGTGTATAGGCCAAGGCACATAAACCGCCGAAACCTTGTAAACGGATCATGCACAAAGGGACAATTACATTTTAGGTTCGCGGAACAAGGACAGCGATCTTTTCCGCGTATTCATTACGAGCTACCTGCGCCTGCGCGGACACGTCACCGCTACAGATAAAACCATTCGGTAGCCGTCAATTGTTTTAAATAAAAGAATTCATAGAAAATATAACGACTTACAATTTGGAGAAACAAAACACTACGCAGAAGGAACCTTATCGCAGTTTGATTGACGCATTAATGTACAAAATCCTTAAGATTTGAACCTTGTTAAGTCTTAGTTAATACTGCAATACCCATATGACTTGACCAATTATTACCTCCAAGCGTTATAAATACATAAATAGACAACCCTACAGCAATTCAAGCAAAACCAGCCCATGTTGATAGGTAATAAGGTCTTTATTCCCATAAATTTTGGGCGAAGGTTGTAGGGTTGGGTTATCTATGCGTCAGCGCGGCCTCGACGTACGGCCCTGCTGCACTCGCGAGTGTCTCGATAACAATTACAGAGAAAATTTTGTTATTATCTCTAGCAGGCGATATTCAACTTTATTTACTTGAAATACGGGTTAAACAGAGGTCAGTATTCTATGCACCAGTGCTTACAGCTCATAGGTATTTTACTTTGTAAGCCTATTCTAATTTAACACTATGTAATTCTGTATTAATAATAATAATTATTTTATTTCACTTATACACTTAAACTCATTTACACTTCTATCGTGAAAGTCAAGAAGAATTACAATTTAGGTATCTGTGTGTCCTTTTTGGCAGACTCGTCTAACTAGAACTAGAAGACTATTGGTACCCTTCAAATCCCAAAGTAACTCTGTATTATGAAAGTCTAAATTGAGTCGTGCTAAATTATCACAATTTTAAAATTATTTGGATCTTTTAATTCTCTTGTAACGCGAAACGTCACTGTTAAGTATTTTGTCATAATAAATAAGTATATTAAAACGGGAGTATTTACTGAATTTATGATAAAGCCTTATAAAGGTTTTAATATATTATGTATAATGTTTATACCTACAGCGGTTTTTCAGTAAAAACGTAAATACAAAAGAATAAGTCTTGTGCTTATCGTTATACTCGCATAACATAATAATATCTGTCTATCCTCTTTTATTTCTAATCAAAGATTCAATTATAAAATAAAAATTTCCCTGGTAAATTAGTGCTAAAATAAAATTCGATATTATATTCGGTAATTACGCCATATCAATCAATCCAGATTCAGATTATATGTATACTGTAAATATATTTTTTTTTGAACAGGGGGCAAACCGGTAGGAGGCATATCTGATGTTCAGTGAAACCGCCCATGAACACTGTCAATGCCAGAGGACTCGCGAGTGCGTTGCCGGCCTTTTAAGAAATGGTACGCTCTTTACTTAAGGACCCTAAATCGAATTGGTTCGGAAATACTCCAGTGGGCAGCTGGTTCCACATAGTGAAGCGAAGTCTTGGTGATTAAATTTAATTTCTGTAAATACAAACGCTGAACACATGCTGTACAGCACTCGAAACTCGTGTCACCATCAGCATCATCATCATCATTAGAATAATCGAAAAATCTTTCTTAAGACAAAATTCGTATTGCTCATATACCACACTTCCACTTGCTTTATACAACTCCTGCTTTTCTGATGCTCTGTATCTTTTGGCCCCCCATGACCAGTAATATGTAAATTATGTTTATATCTGTTTAATAGTTGTCTAAAGTAATTTAATTGTCTTTGGTTACATATAAAAGTTAGAATTTGGGCCACCGACGTAGTAAGTAGCTCAAATGCTAAGTAATGTTTATTCACATTTCCGGTTGATGTTTAGAAACTGGAATTGATCGAAAACCGAGCTGAACACGTGAAAGTGCGTTGGCGATGCATTGTTTCCACGACACATGACCGCTTCAAATAACTTCGCAAACGATTACATAAGGCATACTAAAATGGTAAAGATATATATTTATTTATCATTCACATAAATGAAATAAAACTTATCAACTGCTCAATGTTAATCTACTAACATATTTTACTACTATTTAAAAAACATCATTCAATTACACAAAATTATTTATATATTTCAGACTAGAAATGTCATATAAGTATCATAATATAAATAAGTATTTATAACCTTAAAATACTAAAGAGTTACTTGAACTACTAGTTACCTAATTTGACTACAATTCAAATAATAATTGAACTAAACGTCAGGTCTTCATCATCACTTTTCCTTTAAAAAGATCCCAAATATTTTTTTAAATATATTAATGAAGAAATTCCTCAATTTCTCTACAATTATTCTAAGCCGTTCAACTTCAACCCGTTCAAGTGTCAATACTACACAGTATACTCTGTAATACTTATCTTTAAGCGTATCATATAGCGCCTAGTAACAAAATGTAACTGGAAGCTCACATAATATAACATAATCACTACGGTCATTTTTAAGGTTATTCTATAATCTATTTAAAATTAAAAAAAAATCAGAATAATATTTGTCCTGAATGTCATTTCGTATTTAATATACTCTGTGGTAATATTTATCTTTTTATTAATGAAAAAATTTAATTTGTAGTCCGCCTATCACGTCTAAATCAATGATCCATTATGTATTTTTAATTTTTAACTTAATTTGTACATATTTATAAATGGTAATTTAAATGTAAGTAGCAAAAATATTATCTATCTCTCATTGACTAAGAACCTGTCTCTTTGTCAAATTAAAAATGGTAGACCTGAAAGCTTTAATAAAAACTCTGATATTAAATTAGCTTTTTGGTAAAAGGTATCTACACAATTTTATTTGAATGATCGATACAGATCGCCTTTCGCTAGTGAGTCGAGTGCCCATCTAGCCGTCTGTATCTAAAAATTCATGACGCGGCGTCAGCGAATGCAGCCGGTCTCGCGCTATCGGCTAATGAGTGTCACGAGGGGGAAGGGGGAGGTAATGGCGCGGCGTCGGATGTCGCCGGGGGGTGCCGCGACGATAACAAAATCGCTAGGACGTGGCGCGCGAAGGCGAAAACAAAACGTGGTAATTTTGCGTTCTAGAGATATTTACTGATTAAAATTGCACTATGTATAGCAAACTATAGTTTCTAATACGTCCAGTAGATTAATAGAATAAACACACACCATAGTTTTATTTCCTCATAAAATTCGAAGATAATATTATACCGTCGGCACAAAAAACGAAGAACTAGGTATTAATATTCAGTTTCTGGAATATTAATATTCTATTATAGCCCTAAAAGATCCCAATTTGTAGGATTTTGCTGAATAAAAGTTCTTCTAATAATTATGTATGAGAATAAAGTGACATATCCAATCTTTAAAATCCTTGGGCATCGGCAATGCCCGAAATACAGTGCGGGCGACGCGTCGTAAATCGCGACGCGAGTCGGCAAGGGCCTTTGTGTGGCCTCGACTTGGCACAAACATACCTAGCACGACGGACAGCTATGTAATATACATGAACGCTGAAGGCTACTAGGTACGCGACAAAAACAATTCAAGTTCTTATGTTGCTACTTCAAATAATTAAAACGATTTTGTTCAAAACAGGATTCTCATGAATCATGTCAGTTGTGATGGTTAGATGTGATTGCCTTCTAGACGATAGATTTTTTCAAATACATACCTATATCGTTTCTAGTTTCTAGATAGATATACAATATATACCAACAATGAAGTAGTATTCAGAAATGAAATGGAAAATCTACCGTTGACCACTTTCTTTTTCTTCCTGTTTTAGAACCTTATCTTTACCGAAACAAAATACCTAAGTTCCGATATTTCGATTCAGTATAAAACATTGCATTCCATAATATTTTAAATAATGATTGCAAATTAACTAATTTTTCGCTGAGAAAAAGTTGAATATTAGGTTACCTACTTTAATAAATGTCATAAAACTAAGACGAAATTCGTAGACAGCCCCGAGACGATTTTACGAGATAAAGTTTCAAAGTTAGAAAAGTTACTTCCCCGGAAGTTGCGAAAAAGTTCTGTCTTTAGAAAGTGGATGCGTTTGGAATTAATTGCATTAATAAAGTGCGGTGTTTACGGGTAGGGGCGGGCGGGGAAGGGGCGAAGGGTGCGGACAAAGGAGAGGCGCGGCCGGCGTCCGGCGATCCGCGACCGGCCTTATCACGGCACTCAGTCGAAGTCCGCGGTCCGCGACGACCGTTTCGCGCCAACTTTCGGTAGTGACGTGATCTGTGTATTCACAAACTATAAAGTGAACACGTGCCCAGCCGCGCAGTGCGCATCAAGCGTTTTGCAAAAATTGCAGTTCAAGTGCGTTTAAAATAAACCAAAACGGCTGACCTGTCGAGAATTGTAAACACAACACACGTGCCAGCTCGCAAGTAAGTTTGTCAACATTTTTCAGTTCTTGGACTTGTTTAAGAGTTTTTAATTAATTTTTTTTCGAATTTCGGTAAAACTTAAAAAAGTCGTTGTTAAAAATAGTGTTTAAATGCGGAATATCAGATATTTCAAAGTACAATATATTTTATGCTGCATTTACTTACACGAAAATAAATTTGTGTATTTTTATCCGAGTTTCAGTTTAAAAGTTATGGAAAGATCTTTAAATTAAATACTTTGTTGTGGTCGCGATTACCTAGTATTATAGAAAATTCTAGGGTTATGTGTCTAATTACGTAGAAAAAAATGACCTAGTAGGTACATTTTAATTATTAAAAATATATTTTATTAAAACTTCCTTAAAATACGAATTGATTATATTAATTAACTTTAGTTCTAGTAGTGTTTATTGGTCGTTGGTGAGACCTAATATAGGTACAGAGCTTAAAAGTACGAGTTAGTTTAATGTTTTTGTTTTTGTAATACGTTACGAAATTTTTTTAATTTTTATAAATTGTCTCCGCACAAAGACATATTAACATTACGATCTAGTCTAACTTAAGACTAATAATTAATTTAAAACGAACCTAATTGACTAAAAAGTATATTTTATAAGTAATCAAATTTAATAACAGTAAGATTTTTTAAAATAATTTCAACTTCATTGGAGAAATATTGCGTAAAGCGATTCGTTTTTTTAATACCAAGTATTTCTGCAGCTTTTATTTCCACTCGTACCTATAGCGTGGCAAATAGAAAAAAGTTAAAATTTCATATTAAAACTACTTGTGGGATTTTATTATTTTTTTCCCATTGTAAAGTCGATATTCGATAAAAATTGATTTCACCTCCAAAACGAAGTAAATTGCAATACTGTCGTGTTATGATCAAAACAAAAATACATACCTAGCTATATTGATTGTCGTGCGATTATAACACTCATAACGCCATCTATCGGCGCCCAGCGCAAACAAACGTCACAAGGTCACCATGTCAACGACCCAACAACTTTTGCCGCTGAGTGTTGTCGTAGGTCATAATTTTATGACTTCTTTTTGTTTATCTTTTTCGCAACTTTATCGTCATATTAAAACAATTAAACTTTGGTTCCGATATTATTTTGTCTAATTCAAGTTTGGCTGTAAACTTGTAGGTGTTAAGTGTTATTACACATTGTAAAAAGTTCATTGCTCAACTAGACTGGTTTATAGTTTAATCATATGATTTCAAATATCTTTTTAAATATTGTAAAATTATCGGGCAAAAGAGGCTATTTTTTTAAACCGTGATATTGTGTTATTATTCCGCGAACGAATATTATCGTAAGCATTTATTCATTAGTGATTGTTATTTATTAAATCAAAATCATCTTTTAGTTTTAATGCCATATATGCGATTTTGATTACACAATACGCTCGCTTGTTACGGTATTGTTATATGATACATCGCACATAGATTTTGACATTTAAATTAATTCTTTATTGTTTTAATTGTTGCAGTAAGCGAGAGCCCAAAATGAGTACAAAGGGCAAGCGGCCGATGCGTGCCCTGACCCCTGGAGATAAGATCGAAGCCATTCAGCGAGTTAATGATGGTGAATCAAAAGCTTCAGTTGCAAGAGACATTGGCGTTCCCGAATCTACTCTTCGAGGCTGGTGCAAGAATGAGGACAAACTCCGTTATATGACTTCGCGTTTGTCGTCACCTGAAACTGATAAGAGCAATGATGGAGAACCCCCAGACAAGAGAGCACGAACGGAATCCCCTACTGGTCCCCAATCGCCTGCCACTGCTGGTCTTGATCTCACTTCTTCCGTCAGCGTACCGCATAGTGTATCTCAACCGATTCCGCATGCTGACGCACCCGTCGAACTGACCACTAAACGTGCTGAACCCTCTCCCCCGCCCCATGCCCCTCGTGACCGCCGCCCTGATCCCGGAGCCAGTGTCTCAATGAGTGCTATTAGCCCCCTATCCGGTCTCGGCCATTTGCCGGGCCTCGCTCACTCACATTTAGGACTGAGCTTTAATGAAATCGCAACCAACTTAACCTTATTAGCTCAACTGAATCCTGGCCTATCAGCACTATCCGCTCAGCCCGCAAGTCGTGCTTTACGTTCAGTACGCTCCCCCAAACCTACACATAACGGTGTCTTAAATCTCAATGACAACAAACATCGTAGCAAATCAAGTCACTCAACGGATCACTACAGACACAGTTCCAAATCAAGTCACCATGGTGTCCCACAGAATCCTGCAAATCAGCCAGTTGACGATACACTGTGGTATTGGCTCAAGACGCAGCAAGCTATGCTCGATCTGACTGCACAAACAACAGCCGCTCATCCCTTACAATTAAGTAAGCCTAGTGAACCGACATTACCACCGAAACCCGTTGCTCCCGCGCCTCCCATCGGCTCCCATCTTGACTATAACAGGAATTCTTGGTTATGGCAATACTACAAACAATTTGGAGGGGCCATGCCATTACCAGAAGATAAACTTAAGTCAGCATCGCAGGTACCAAGAGATAAAGCAGCAGAAAACATTCTGTACTCCCATTTAACAAAAGGTAAACCAGAAGAACACATCGCAACTATAACACCGCCATCGCCACCGAGACACCATCAGGATCTGCAGAGAGTTCCAGACCATGAGGAAACACGCTTGCCTGAAGCGGAAACTTTAACGACCGCGGAACTGGGTACTGAAAATAAAGAGCCTGTGTCTGATAGAAGCTCGGAGACTGGCAGAAGTCAGATAAAAGCTCGGACTGTGCTCGACAACTTACTATTTAATAACTCAAACCAACCACAAGGAAGTGACGATGCTAAAATCAACAGTATGTACAATGGCGGATGGGAGTCAGGCACGGCAGAGGCGCTAGAACATGGGGAGAAATTCTTAGCGTGGCTAGAGGCGAGCGGCGACCCTAGCGTGACGCGTATGCACGTGCACCAACTGTCTGCCCTGTTGCATAACCTGCGCACGCGGCGGGCGGCCGTGCCCGTTGCACCCGCTGGGACCACCGATGGCGCACGTCGCAAATAAGCGTCCAGACGGGAACGCGCTCGCTACAGGGAATACATCAATTACTTTGTACATAGTCATAGTTATTTCGTCGCCAGTAAGCGTTCACTTGTGATATGTGTAGCCAAATTTGCGTACATTTTTTCTTTGTTCTAAAAGAAAAGCTATGCATTATCCTTTATTTTAGAACTAAGTTATAGATAAGTCGATTCTGGCGCTGTTCTCTTAAGCTTTGTCGAGTGTAAACACTTTTCACTGATATCAATTTTATTATAATATAGTAGACAGTCAGCATAATACATCAACTAAACACATTATACTTTTCCATGCACATAAGCTGTTACGTGATTAGAATAAGTAGTACTGGTGTATGTTTCCACTTGAATGTTACATTCCTAGCAAAACTATTGTAATAGTCCAAATCCCTGTGTTCTACCTCAAGTCGTATCTATGCTAAGTCACGGCGCTCTGATCGCTTCATTATTTGTATATTGTAGCCGAAAGAGGAGTACAAAATCTGATTATAACTGATGGTTGGGTGAGTAGATACCAAATATCGAACGTATAGGTAGTAATCAATGTGCCAATCGTGCGAAAAACTTGTTAAGATTTAAATATTATTATTATGTTGATGATACGCAGGTAATTGTTTTTATTGCTCAGTATTTTATATGGTAGACATGTGTCTCGACTCGGAATTGTATTATATGTTAACTTTAACAGTTAAGGATACTGTGATCAAAATTATAAATTATTGAGAGATTATTAATATTATAAGAACATTCCTATGAATAGAGTGTATTATCTTAATGTTAATGTCTAACTCCAAGGAGATGGAAGTGTCATTAGAAGAGTTCAAATCTCTATTTCTTTTTCTCTATTGTTAGAATAGTTAACTTTTCGTGTTGATGGTACCTTTTAGCTCCACTGAATTTTTCGAGAGATTGATATTTTGTACAAAATTAAGATTATAAATACTCCTAACACAGAGTTTGTGAACTTGAAATGTTAAAGAAATAAAAATGATTGAACCTTAACTCTGGATTTTATTTGTCACTTAATATAAAAATATTTTCTTTTTATTCAAGTAAATAATAACAATTAACTGTTTTTTTATAACCTGCTTATGAAGTACACATAGGTAAATTATTCATATACGAAAGCGGAAACCGCTAATAATACTATATGTTTTGACTTTTCTTAAACTTTAAGACAATACTATTAGAACGACTGGCGCCATCTAACAAATGCAGAGAAAACAAATAAGAGCCATCATTTGTACATTATGGAATTAACACTAAATACAATTTTAAATAAAGTTACGGTACATTTAATGCCAAATAAAAGGCTAAAAATAAACCGAGCGTAATATATTCTAGTCCTCCCAGTGTCATCTAGCGAACATTTTACGAAACAATCTACATATCATAAAGCCACCTACATAATATGTAGGCCTTAAGTAACGTAAAGTTCTGTAACTTAATAGCTCGTAAGTTTCAATAAAATAATTACTCACGTGCAGCATTGGTTTGTTGAGCGGTTCGAAGTCGAAATAGTCAGACATAAATGCTGCCACCCCTTGCCATGTGTTTGTATCAGCGTAGCACAGCTTTGTTGGACGAATAGTGGTGCAAACCATTTTCTATTAAAATAGGTTTTATATATTAAGTTATTAACATATTCTTAATATTATTTTTAAGGGAAATTGCCCGCTCAAAACGGCATGCTCATCTGATGTTAAGTACGGACTTTTATGGTACACCCTTATCTGGAAGAAAGAGTTATATATGTATGTGGAATAAGTGAAAGTGTTCACGTTATGAATATAATGTAATAAACACCGCTATAAAATCTTTACTTAAATGAGTTTAATTTCTGTACTGTTAGTGCCGACCTCTATACGTCGACCAAAGAATGTTTAATAATGAAACTGCTATGCAGTATTGATGCATACAGCTCAAAAGATGTCGTTTATAGGCAAAACATCAAACGTAATACAGAGGCCTACTAAAATAGAAAACAAATCACGTCTCACTACACTAATTCAAACTCTCTAGTATTTATATAAAATAGCCATCGTTATCTTTGAGTCTACGAACTACTGGTAGTCAATGTTATAGTAAGAAATTCAATCACTTTGTTTACATCTATAAAATTTATTTACCTATATGTATTGTCTATTTACTTAGTTGCATCAAGAGTATACACCTATGGGTTACATAATGAATTACCTGTAAACCGCACTCATTTGGCGCCTGTAACAAAAGTGGTTTCCGTAATTTATAATGAAACTGAAACTGACGTCGAAAATTTTCCGCGTAGGCCAAAATGAGCCTTTCCTTATTATTATTGGTGTAATAGCTTTTTGGGAAACAAGTTCTGGTCTCAAACACGGGTTCTGTGATTTCGGGCCAACATAAATTAACAATGCCGAGTTCGTAAATTGCATTATTCAAAGATTGCAGAGTTAATGGTTCTAATATGTCTTTTAGACTAAATATGTTTGGTGGAATCTCTTCGATATCATTTTCTTCAACGGGTCGATTGAAAATCTCACTTCCATTAGCTTCGTTTACTTCTAGAACTGTATCGAGGGTCTCCAAGTCGGCTTTCTTTTCTTTGTCAGCAGATGTTTCAGAAATAGCTTTCACGGTACTCATTTTAATTCACTAACATAGTTAATAACGGAAATATTAATGTTAATCTGGTTATTTAATGTAAAAAATATTGACTGAAATTTTCAGGATTTCAGTTGCTAGGTAACTTAGTCAAACTGTTTACTTGGATAAACTTAGTTATTGGCGCCTGCCACCTTATTGACTGCAAATACTCTCGTAAGTTCGAATACTTTGATGCTTTGATCAATATTGATAACATAAAAAAATATAATAAATAGTTTCCAGGCGGTCCTTTGAGTAAGAATCTGATGATGGAATCATGGCAATTTTTCAAATTTTATACATTTTGCAACCGTTGTTTTTATTGTGACTCGCGTATTTGCTTTCGGGAAACAGAATTATTTTTCATATTCAGAGAACACCATAGATACATTAAAGTCGATGATAACTTTTTAACGCCTATTAGTATTACACACATTTCTTAAAGTGAGGCTAGTGGGTGTTATGGGTGGTGCCTTAAAGGGTGTTATGGGTGGTGCTTATGCTCTAGTATTGCTAACAGTATATTGTGTAAATTGTTTTGGGGGGAAGCTTCAAGACGTGGGGATGTGACTGCTCCAGTGCACGTAAAAGACAAGCATTTAGAGTGTTATGCTGTAGGAAATGCAAGCATTCAAGGGACATGATTTTGAAGAAAAATAACAAAAAATTAAACATCTGGCTGATTAACTAGCCCATTGTAGAACAGACATGTATGGGCATAAAACTTTAGCCTGGCTGGTAGACAGATACAAAATTATTAAATTTGAAGTTGACAGAGGTTGTTTGACAGTTGACTTTAAGTTGAACTTAAAGGCAAGACTAATTTTCACTTTTCATTTTCCAATAATCAACAAAGACTTTTTAAAATTTATATTACGATGTTTCTTAAAATTTGTTTAATTGTATATAATAACGTACAATAACACTTTAAAGACCCATTTAAACATGTTTACGCTTTAACACATTTAATTTATCAGTGTGACAAATTATTTTTATTACCAATATTCCATTCAATAGATTATTTACCGTGTTATTTAGGTATTTTGTCGTTTTCGAATAAGATTATCGTGCGCAGTCGTGTTCAAGCTTCAAGGTACAAACAACGTTTAAAGTCAAGGGCGGAAGGACACAATGGGCAATAAATCATCTTTATTATTAAGGGAAGAAGAAATCGCACAAATACAGGAAGAAACAGGGTGTAAGAACTTTGATATCCAATAATTATTAAAATAAATATTTCTTAAACGTTTTAAAGTAACTATTCTGTGTTTGTTATAGTTACTCCTAACCAAATAGAGCGCCTCTATTCACGATTTACGGCTCTGGATAAAAATGATTGTGGTACGTTGTCTCGTGAGGACTTTCTTCGTATTCCCGAACTCGCAATTAATCCATTAAGTGAAAGAATTGTGTCTGCTTTCTTTGCTGAGAGTCATGATGATCGAGTGAACTTTCTACAGTTTATGCGAGTATTAGCTCACTTTAGACCTATAAGAAAAAACAGAGCAAATAAACTAAACAGTCGGGAAGAAAAGTTAAGATGTGAGTATATAATTTGTTGAGTTTTCAGTTTATATCTTTGTTATCTATTTAATCCAATATGCATTATCATTTGAAATTAAAGGTTAATGGTGTATTTTGGTATAATTTTTAAGTAAATTAAAATAGCTTAATCATTTATTAATATACAAAATGTAAATTTTCAGTTGCATTTTCAATGTATGACCTAGATAATGATGGTAAGATATCACGAGATGAACTTCTGGCAATACTTCACATGATGGTTGGCGTAAATATAAGGTAACTAATTGTCACATGCAAAGTTTTTGTTATGAGGCTTCATTTTACTCAAGTAATAAAAATGTAGGAGTATCATTTTTTATTACTACTACCAGCAACTTACTAAACTAAGGGTCTGTTTCACAATGTTTATAAGTTCTACATAAGTTCCTAATTAGCTATTTATTACTTATATTATTACTAATAGGATAAACACTATTGTTGCGTTTCACAACTGTCAGATACCGCTATTTGTCACATAAAGTCCATCATAATTAAGTTAAGAGTCCGATGAAGTGACAGATAGCACAATTTATCTTCCAAATAATTTATGTGTTGCATAGCTATTTGTTACTTTATCCATACATTGTGAAACAGACCCTAAAGCTAGATTTAGAAATTTATTTAATCATTTAAAATTTCAGTGAAGAGCAGCTATCAAGCATTGCTGAGCGAACAATATTAGAAGCAGATACCAACAATGATCAAATGATTTCATTTGAAGAATTTGCTCGGGCCTTGGAGAGAACTGATGTAGAACAGAAGATGTCAATTCGCTTCCTGAATTGACCACTAGGATCCTGAACTCTGCACAAATGTTCTAACTGTAGTGCTATTTAAGTTGTGTACTAGAAAATAGCTTAAAAATTTATAACTTTGAGACAAATAAATGTGGCTTCATCTATTTTCTTCTTTCAGGTTTTAGCTAGTATACCGTCTTTAAAATGTCTAATATCATACATAATATTAAATTACAACTATTTTGTTTTTTTTTTTACTTTAATATGATCATTATAATATTACTGTATAGCTTTATTGGAAACGCATCATGCTATGTATTTTATAATATTATAAATATTGTAAAATCTGTAAAAAAAGTAATTGTTAATTTTTTGGTTATAGAATCTATTTCATCACACATCAAGCAATTAAATGCATAATCAGTATGTATTAAACATATTTTTATATAATTGTTTTAACCAATGTAAATCAATTAAACTTGTTACCAAAAATTGCATAATATTGTATAATTATTAGTAATTTATTGATGTAGGTAGATTCAATATATTTTGTGACTAAATGTGTATTTTATTTAATTTTCTTCAACAACGTTATTTTGTTCCTGGCAAGAAGGAACTGTCAGAGACTTATTTTGTAGTTTTATACTTGAACATACTCGAGTATCAATTTGGGTCTTTGCACTATGTATGAGTTATGACCCCATATTAGATTTTGACATATGGAAATCTTGCCCTAAGCCTAATCTTATCTATATACATATATAGACGCTATTGTTGTCCTCAACACAAATTGGAATGCAAGGAATTTTATATGAAATCCTACTGTCACTTAGGTAAATGAAAATATTCCTCAAATCTTTGACATACTCCCTACATTAAAAATATGATACTACATAAAATATGTTTATTATGGAACATAGGATACAGGTATCACTTATTCCACGTCATTAAATTTGAATAGGTAGACATCCCTTCTCATCGGCAAGGAAGACAGAGGGTGTAGGCCGAGAGAAAATCCGGCGTAAAAAACTCTCGGTACTCTTTTAAAATAGCAAATCAATCATAATAAAAGTAATTAAGAAAAAAAACTGTGTTTCGTGATCGGTTGTTTTTTTCTTAATAGGTAAGGCAACTCTTTGGGTCCAAGGCATGCCATTTTTATCACGATGTGTTCCTTCGTCGTACGAGCGAGTGTTAAATGCGCAGATAGACAGTCCATTGGTGGGGGGTTCGAACCTAAGACCTCAGGGATGAGAGACCCACGCTGCAGCTACTAGGTCAACACTGCTCTTTAGAAAAATAAGACCGACTTCAAATACTTATTAACCTAGGTACCTTTATTACATGTATCCTCCAGAAATGCGTGGATACCCATATCTTCTAACTAATGAACCAATTTTGAAAGCTTGGATTGTTTCCAGCTTGGAATATACCCGTTTTAAGTCTCGTTTGTGGACAAAGTTACGAACTTTAGCACAGTTGCTTGGAAACCCGAATACATCAGCACACTTAACCAAATAACAAGGAAAAACCTCGAAGTTGTTAAAATATTTATGGGGAATGTTCAACAATAGATAAATGAACTTACCTGTTCAAACGTAATTGATTTGGGAAATTACATTTAATACAAAAAGGTTAAAGCAAACAAGGTTCCATTACAACTATTTATTTTTTATAATTACAAGAATGTTACATTATATGTGTTTATAACAGTAAAATTTTAGATAAATCATTTACATAAATTAATTTAATAAAACATCACCAATGTCTCTTCCAACATTAAGAAGAGTTAATTCCAAATAAGAGAAATTAATTCCAATTGCATATATATAAACTTAAATTTATAAAACTAATTACTCAGTACACATCTCAAAGTATATATGTGACCAATACACTATTTTAATATCAAAAACATGTTGTCCCTTTTTTGACCGCTCCTACTGAAAGGCAATCAAATATATTTTTTCATTAAATCGGTGAATTATTATTGAACACCATTCATATTAAATGTATCAGAAGAAACTGGATTAAATCAGAAAATACATTGTCGTTTAACAGGTTAATGTCTTGCAACTTTTACCAGCTGAAAAAAAAGCTGGTATTATAAATATAAATCTTTTCCTGCTAAGCGGTGGAAGACACCGCTAACTTCTTCAAGTGCTCCATGAATACTTGCAAGGACACGTCATCCGTTAGTACAGGTGCTCCGCCATCCTGTAATACATTTAAAATCATCCATTTCATAATATTTGCATATATATTTAAGCATTTAAATAGCACCACTGCTCCCAATAAAATCATTTAATGTAAATATAATAAATATATATATAAAGTAAAATAATTTAAATTTATATATTTACAACTAATAAGACAACAATAAAATCAATTTCACACGTGTAAGCAATTCAAAAACAAACACATAACATACTAAGTAAAAATCATGTGGATTAGTACATTAGAGTTTGCAGTATATAAAGCTTTTAAAAATGGACAAATTTTTAATTATTTTACATTGTAATGAGATAATAAAGTAATGTAAATTAATTAAAAAATACGTGCACAAACATTAATAGTATTAGTAACCCAAGCCAATTAAATAAAATGGTCACACTACCGCTGATGGAATCGGCATCGCCTGCGTTTCGTCGAAACAATGATGAAAAAGAAAAAAACAATATCAATTGTCAATTCAAACCATGCTTCAATAAACAATCGTGCTATAGACGCAGCCACAAAATTAAATGCAATTGTTGCAATTAAAAGAATTCTAATTTTTATATTATTAAAAGACTATTTCTACATTATTAAAATTCAACTCACCCCTCCATATGCATACATGTTGTTGTGTGTCTGCGATGGATTCACTTTTGACAATAAGAATCGTGCCTGTAATAAAAAATACATAATTAACTATAAGGTAAAGAAAAACAGCACAGCATCAGCACGACATAAAAATCGTAATTCTGTTATTAGCCTATATAGAAAAAATACCACGAAAATAGATAAAGAGATTCGTTTGTTTTTTTACTTATGAAAGAAAGAGACAGAGATCTAACGGTACTGTTTGGCTCTCTCAATAAAATTACGGTAGTTCACCACTCATAGTAATAGCAACACTGAAATTTATTTAATGTTGTAGAACAACCAAAGCAACGAGAGCCATTTATCGTCTATAGCTTATGTTTATAAAACATTTGCGATGTCCTCAATTCTCAATGCATTGTGGCGGGTTCTTATATGTACAATCGCTGTTTCATGTACGTTATCTCGAATAAACGCACACGGTCAACGCATAGACCGCTTAAAAGGTTTTATCTAGACACCGACGATTTAAAAGCAGTTTTCTTAAATAGCTTTGAATATGTGTTTATGTACTTGTTACAGATTTTATATGCGTTTTGTTCTTAAGTGGGTTGCAAAAGGAAGACTTGGACGTGAGCTTGCTAGTAAAACTACAGCGATACAATATTAATGACATTAATAATGAGTAAGTTTTAAATTATTATTATTTTTTTTTTTTTTATAAAATAGGGGGGCAAACGAGCTGCGGGACGACCAAAAAGGGCAGTCTACGCAGCCCATAGACACCCATTTTTAGTGGGTGCGTTGCCGGCCTTTGAGGGAGGAGTAGGCTCTCTTTTTAAACATTTATAATTTATTCTGTGTAGAATTTTGTTATTTTATTATTATTGATGTCTTCGAATTTTAGAGAATTACGAAAAACTTGCGTCCCTGAGAACTTAAGCACACCTCCGAGCATGGCTAATGATGAAAAACACACACCATTTGAGGGTAAGAACTTCGATATAATATTTAATATTTCCGTTTAACTCATGAAAGTTTGTTATTTACAGTAAGTGGTTTTATAAAGGACAATGCAACATATTCGGGGGTCGAAAAAAATATAGACGCCATTAAAACGGAGAATAGACGTATTATAGAATATACCAAGGGTCAACCTAATTTAGAAAGCGTCATGAATTTCTGGACAAATCTGGGAAAGCGTTCAGATGCAAAAGGTTCTTCAATTGAAGTACATAAGACACGACGCGCACAGGAGCTCAAAAGTGATTTGAGTAAAAACTTTTCAAACGATTTAAATGTAACAGAATTTATGAACAACGTAATAGGCAAAAATCAACATCATGCCATAGAAATATATAAACCAATAAATCCAGACAAATATAATTTGAATGCGGAAAGAATTGTTGTTGATCATAAAACCGAACCTATTTATTTTAATGTTCAGCCACCGAATTTCGAACGTAACTTAGCTTTTAAAGCGTACGAAAATATAAAATACGAAAATAACAATGTTAAAATACCAACTGAACAGAAAATAGATGATATTTTAAAAACAATAAATCAATTCAAATCAATGTTTTCCAATA
Source organism: Pieris melete (assembly GCA_963693345.1). Classification (NCBI taxonomy): domain Eukaryota; kingdom Metazoa; phylum Arthropoda; class Insecta; order Lepidoptera; family Pieridae; genus Pieris; species Pieris melete. The sequence goes on from CAVNZK010000003.1 coordinate 2,510,644, forward strand.
TTAATCCACACAAAAATGAAGACATGTATAAAAGACATGATACAAACAAAACTTTTACAAAATTATCAAAAACAGAGGAAATAAATGCACCTGTGAGCCTAAATAAATTAGAACCATCACAACTAAATTTTACCGATGAGTTGGTTAAGAAAATTGCTCAAAGTGTTAAAGATATGGTTTTACAAGACTTGCGAAAAGAAATGCTAATAACAACCACAACAACTACACATAAAGGTAATGTATTGTGTAAATTTGATGTTATGTTTAAATAACTTAAATTAATATAAGTTTTCGGGAGCGTTCAAGTATTACGTCACGTATTTGGGGGGGGGGGGGGGTCCTTTTAACTAAAGTGTCACTAGGTGGTCACGAAGCGTTTTACTAGACTTGGTTACGGCGAGCTACATGGGGGGGAGGTCAATAATCTCCAAAAATTGCGTTACGTAATACTTGAACGCTCCCTTACTGACTATTTTAATTTAATTGTATTTTATGCTTCAGTGGAGACAATTTCAATTGTACAAAAGGATAATTTCAATAATAATGAAAATATTATGACCAAAGTTATGACAATGCTTCAATCTTTGAAACAAACGCAAACGCTTAACGTTCAAGAAATAAAAACTAACCAACCGACGCATAATAATCAAGTAAACAATATAATTAAGTACGATCAACCTTTGAAACAAGCAGATAAAAGCCATCCCACCTATAACCTAACTTCACTGATTCATAAATTTAACAATGAACCTCAAAATTCGAAGCAAAACCTATTAAGACCTATTACATTCCAAACAAATTCTTTGGAAATACCTCCTCTTGGAATAGCAATAATGCATGATCTAAATCCTATCAACCAAAACATAATTGTCACAACCTCCGCACCGTTCAAAAGTCACTATGAAAGCGACAATGGACCAAGTTACAGCGATAGTGCATTGATGAAAGTATATCCTAAGGAAGTCCTGCAAAGTCCGCTAAGCGCTAAATTCTCTAAAAGATCTGATGATTGCCCCTTAAACCATCCCTGTGACCACAAAAATGAAGATGTAATTAGATTCAGACTTAGCAACGACGGCAAAACTAAGTACGACACAGATTATTACGAGAAAATCAATTTGGGAAGAATTAAATCGAATGAGGGATATTCACCGCGCGCTCCAAGATTCCACGAGAAACTGGAACGCATTGATTTAGGAGAGATGAATGAAGACTGCTGTAGATATCCAATAACACAGCAAATGGTGGAATGTTGTAATGAAAAGATCAGATCAAGACAGCAGACATCATTAATCAAAAAGAGAGGTTCATACGACGATACACATTTTAGGAACTTTTTGAAAACACAACAAAAGGTCACAGATATGCTCGAACAAATACTTGCCTCCAAAACCAGAGACATGCCAATTAGCGTAGAAACGACGTAATTGAAGAAGTGATAGTGGAAGGTAAATTGAAAATACCTTCAAAATTAAATAAATATGTTTACAATACGCTAATTGTAATTTAAATCGAAATAAAGAGAAATATTCATTGGTATTAATATTTTTTAATGCTTGAAAAAGGTTAAAACACGATAAAGAAACTAGTAGTAAGTAAGGTTTGGTATGAATATGAGGTGGTGCGTTCGAATCTTGGCTGTGTACCAATATTTTTTTTCTGTGCCGATTGATTCCCTTAAATGACATTTCAACTAAAATAATTACTATTTATGTAAGGAAAAGAAAGCAGATCTCCAACGTGCCTATACAAAATCAATTAAATAGAGGATGGATAGAGAGTAGAGACTGGATGGATGGATGCAGCTACAAAACACCTTTGGCTGGTCGCGATTTGATGATAAAAAAGGGTGCGTGTACTTATGTACGCGCGTAAGAAGTTATAATCTCCTTTGGCATTATTAAAAATAGTTTTTGATTGCATGCAAATAATTAATTACAATTAAATAATCAAAGACTGGAAAAGGAGTCATTATAGTCAATAAAGTTAAGTTTACATTTGAAAAATTAAATAAATAAATATTTATTACTATTCTCTTACATTCAATGTAACATAAATTCTATTATTATTCGAATATCAGTTTTTAAATTATGTCCAATGCCGTAGCATCTTCCGTGGGCAACTTCATTCTGTTAATTTTGTGTCACGGTGCGCGCGCATTGTAAAATTTCACTCATCAATTTTTCATAACGCGCCTAAAGAAGTATAACTTCAAAAATACTCCATCTTTCTCATAGCTAGGCTGGCATAAATACCTGTGAACCGCCATGCTCAGTGTCAATATATCTTGGTACTGGGAAACGGCTCTGAAGGATCTCTTGCGCATCGTCGACCGGCGCTCGAAGTAATTGGGCGAAGCTTTCATACTCCGGCATGTCTTGGTAACGTAGAGCTCGCCATTGGGCTATCGTCTGTAAACAGATACTTTTAAAATGGAAGAAATAATCTCAATTTTATTACAAATTTGGTTATTTATTTTGAAAAGTTAAGAAGATAAAAAAAAAATTATGTTTTATGTAAGATAATCGGTGTTGTATTATTGTGTCGTTCTATCGCATTAGTAGTAACTGATGTGGAATAAATAAATAAATAATAAATAAAAACTTGGATATTATAATTATTCTATAGCTAGTAAATGGTTTCATTGTTTTTAGTATTTCATATAATTATTTAAACAAAATTCATCTTATACAATCTATGATTTACAAAAATATCGTGATGTTTTTGTACAAAGTTCTGTGAGTGAAATTTCCGTGTATTTTTTCACCTCTACGAGTAGATTATGTCAATATATTTGACATAAAAAAGTCATAGTTTGGCCTAAGTTTTGAATTAATCCTAATAAACAAACTATAGAAATATAAGTTTAAAGTATTAACTTACCACATATTATATGTAACTCTAACACAGTAAATTAGTTGGAAGAATAAAATATAATAATTAAATAATAAATCTAAACAAAAAGTTTACCTCTCCATGGTAAATCAATATCTGGAAGAACGTGTCCATAAGAAGTATACGGTCTGGTTGAATTGACGACGTGTCTAGTAACACTGGCTCGGGTGGACCACCGAAGCTGTATGAGTATAGAATCGGCTGGATCATAATCAACGATTGAGTGAGGTCCTCTCGCATTAACATGTGTCTGTAAATATATCATTGTCTATGGTTCACGCGAGTACAAAGTTGACCAAATGTGCTGTGAAGCACTCGTTGGAGAATTTTAATGACTATAAACAATTGATTATGCAGTCTGAATATATGGTTGTTAAGTCAGATGACGAAACTAAAAAAAAGCATGTATTTCGCGGCACGGTCATTTAAAAGTTACTTTTGATCATAAATCTATATATATAAAAGAAAGTCGTGTTTGTTACAACACTTATAACTCGAGAACGGCTGGACCGATTGTCATGGTTTTTGATTTGTTGGATTTGTTTCCGTCCCGAATAGCAGAATAAGCAATAAAATATCGGACAAGTTATCGAATAACAATAAATTAATTAATTAATTTTACGAATGCAAAAACCATATGGTGCCATCTGTTGACAAAACTACGGATCATTTTACGTCGAATTCGTGTCAGTTCAAGAAATTCCGATCTTGAGGTGAATGAGGAGATGCATAACCATGCTTTGATCCTGATCAAAAGATGTTGGATATCAGAAAGTGCTTAACATGCAGTTTCGCTATATTGACGCTAGAGAGAAGATGCCTAATGTGTAAAACTGCCATACTTCTTTCGCAATGGCAAGCAATAAAACATTTCTGTATTTGCAAAAAAGTTGTATTAATGTAATACTTAACATTAATGAAATCCTAAAATAAGTTAAATTAAAGTAACAACGATATTATAAGGTTGTAGGGCGGAACGAAGTTAGCCAGGTCAGCTAGTAGGGTAGACCGAGGCGAATCGGATCACAGGGCGAATCGGATCAAAATTAGAAATGTGTTGATAATTCAAATATCACATTCACATAAAACGCACTCAACCGGCGTTTTGTGTCTCTCCATTTACTGAGCACCTCCCGACATAAGCAGTATTTCGATCGCGCTTGTGGATCAGTGGCAATGCCGCTCGTCAGCCACTCGGTTTTTTGTGTGTGTCGCAATTTGGCGCTCATCTAAGGTTACGTACTTACGTTTTCTTTGTGTCATATGACGGATTTCTCTTAAAATTTAACTACTTTGGTTTATATTGCTAAGCAAGGTGTTAATATTGAAGAACCAATTCGCTTTTAAGTATAATCTTAGAGGTTAACGTCTAACATATTTATTTCAAAAGTCTTAATTATGGGGCTAATCGGATCATATCCTTAGGGGCGAATTGGATGATACTTTTAAACTGATTTATTAAATGTTTGAGGTTATTGATTCATATTTATTTCATGACCACCGGAGAATGGTGTCAAGAAAAAATGAAAGAGGCTGTAAATTAAGTCCAGAACAAAGAGTTGACCTTGCGTAAAGCTGCTAAGAGTTTTTCAGTACCGTTCACGAGCTAACATAAAAAAGGACCATAATATATATGTGAATTATGTGCCAATAATTAAAATTGATCCAATTATTATATATTTTTACTGATTCCAAAGTTATTTAACACTATACCTTAAAATTTTGTTATATTTTGTGCACGATCCGATTCACCCCGAGAGTTGGGGCGAATCGGATATTTTCCTTTTTTTAGTTTTTAATAGCTAATTAAGAGAATATATGTATGATTTAAGTTTTCAAATATTTATTTCATAGGTAATTGTTACTTCTTACGATTTTATCAATAAAAATAACATTATATAGCACTTTAGGATGATTTACTCAACCCCAAAGAAAAAGTGATCCGATTCGCCTCTGTCTACTATATTATATAAGATAGAATTTATAATGTCACATTTCATACAAAATTGGTAATAGTCGATTAGTCAATCGTGTCCAGTATTATTTATATAATACAACAATAAACACTTATTGTAGTCAACAATAATTCTAATTTAAAACAAAGAAAATATTCTTCTATATATATATATATTTTTTTTTAGTACAAGAATGCTCCGTCTCTTTTGATAGTCTCTGCTTTGAATCTTAAAAAAGCTATGCACTTTATTTATATTGTATTGTTTTGTAACTATTGTATATACATAAAATAATTTATGTAAATATAAGTCCTCCTACAACTATTTAATTTTTCTTATTTAAATTGTATTTCTGTGTTATAATGTGTGTGCTATGAAATGAATACAAAATTACCTGTAAAATGTTGTTTCATCTGGCGAGTTGTTGAACATCTGCAAGAACTGTGATCTTCGCAGATGATACATGAACTGCGGGTACAGACTGAAGTTCTCCGATAGCCGGAAGCTGTTTGGATCGTCCTTGGCGTATTCGCCGAACTTCTGGCACTGAGGATTTCATATTTTATACGTAAGAATCTAGATACATCTAGATGTATGAGTGCATTGAATAGAATCGTTCGGGGGTGTTCAAGTATTACGTAACGAATTTGGGTGGAAGGGGTCCTTTTGTATAACGTTATGATGCGGGGCGGGGATTGAATTACGCATTATTGTTAATATTATTTTCGACTTCCCAGGACCACCACATAATTGTTACTTTTAGGTACAAAGAGTACTTGGGTACAGAAAAACGTTACGGCGCGTTACATGGGGGGGGAATCAATAAAAAATTGCATGACGTAATACTTGAACACTCCCTAAACAAGGGAAAAAATAAAAAGTGCATATATCCCCTGCAGAAGTGTGTGTCGGCCAAAATGGGACGTTAATTCGAACCTATATGTTCGAAACATTATATTTTTCTGAAAAAGAAATAAAATAAAATATGCCACTAAGGCAATGAAGCAATAACTATATGGAAAGTACATCTATTTGTAGCACTAAAGTAAAAACATACATTTGAAAAATCAATACGTTGGTGTGAAATGCTATATCTTATTTACTAATAATAATAGAAAAATTATATGGTAAAGGTTATTTTATAATCCATACAAGTTACTCACCAATCGTATGAGCATTCGATCAAGCCAACGAAGCACATCAGGACCGTCTTCATGATCAGCTCGATATACAACAAGTCGGGCCATTACCACCGCAGCTGCTTCCTGGTCAAAACCAGCTGCTATGTGGGGAAGGTTGACGGCTGGGTCTGCCCAACTAGATATAAATAATGAGATTAATTTGTTGTAATCATAAATTAACTACTGGAGAATTACATACTATATTTACTAGTACACTTGGACCTCTCCTGGAGCCTGTTTTTTGTGCCATTAATTAGTTAATAATTTAATAGTCTTGAATTATATAATAATATATTCATATGCGTTAATAAATAATATAATTAAAAAAATGAATTTTTCTGTTACTTAAAGATACAATGTGGGGAAGGGATACAAATAGCCAATAGCTTTTATATTTATTATCATTAACTAAACAGTAACAAAAAATTTGATATTTAAAAAATTGCATGCAAATTAGTTTTACATTCGTGATGGTTTGGATTAATAATGTACATACTTGCGTGCAATAGTGGTAACTCGTATGCGTCTCTGTCCGCTAGAGTGCTGATAGTTGGTGATAAGCTGGACACAACCACGTCCACCTGCTGGAACTGCTGCTGCCTGCTGGCTTACTACCTATAATATTATAAAAGTATGAACTACTGGCTTATGATACATTTTCAATGAAACACTGTAATAATATAATTACATTAAAATAGTGTATGATCTGCAACAGCATCTTTTAAATGAGACAATAATAATTTTTATATTATATATAATAAAAGTGTAGAATCAAGCAACCTTGACGGTTTGTTGCTTGTTGACTATTAAATAAACAATGTTTATAATAAAATTGGTTAAAAAAAGATAGTACCTCAAAGAATATAGCCATGGTAGTGCTCGGTGTGAAAGTACACATCTTCCACTGACAAGTGTTACCCATTCCGACCTCTTGATCCGACACACATGGCCCCTTTACATTCAACGACACACAGGAGCCAATTGCACCACTTACTGAAATATATATTAATATATGTAAAGATCTCTTTGTCATTTGTTATAGATGTTGTATGTAATATATAGAATGCAGACAAAGAGAAAGGTAATTTTAATACCCCATTATTCCAAACTAATAATTTAAAAGGGGATGTAAATATTTTTGTTATACATATAACAAAACAACTAAATTAATATTTGCTTACTTTTTAATTCCCTACTACATTTCACCTCCAAGGTACCATTAAATGCCATTTTGTAATCGCCTTTCTGATCCTTGGAAAATACTCTCTGGAAGGTCTGCTTGAACAGGGAGGAGTTAAATGAATCTCCCATCACCATGTGGCCACTACAAGAAAATACAATACATATAACTATAACTTAGTATACAACAAATAATGTAAATATATTAACACAATCATCAAATTAAATAATTACAAATTGTCATAGCCAATTATGGTTCTTACCAAATTTATTTTTTATTATACCTTTATACCTGTTTGGAAGTTTCAATTATATGATAAAGTCAAGTGACAATCTTAAATGAGCCTCCCTTTTAAACAATATCGCAGTGATCTTGTTTAACTTATTAGTTATAAAAGAATAAATTTAGTACCCAGTAGAGTTGCAGCATTGTTTCATTTCCATTAAACCAGTCTGATCCAAAGCACAAGAATAAATATCAATAGCATGACCATTGGTTGCAGATCTGAATGCCAGAGCCTCATAATGTTTAATGGCTTTCTTCATATACTTGGCATTATCCTTATGGATATCGTGGTGGGAACGAATGGGCTGCTTAAGCTCATCATTAACAACTTGGCCCGGGCCTTGGGAGCAAGGTCCTCCAAGGAACATCATGATTCTAGCTCCAGTGTTAGGGTAGGTCACTTCTAATAAACCTACAGCTAATGAAAGAGCTACTCCGCTACTTCTCAAGGGACGTTTTCCAACACCCAATGGCCATGGATCACGACCAAGTTCACTAAGCAGGTCTGTTAAAGCCATATCACACTGCTTAACTGGTTGCAAGAAACGGTGAGCGGGAGGATGTGGTTGTGGAGCTCCTTGCCTTTGTTGAGGGTTTGGTACATTCACTCTACCAATAGACAGTTGTTCTTGAATCTGCTTTGCCGACAAATCTTTTGTACCCTTGAATACATAACATTTGTAAATGCCCTCAGTACCTGAAATGAATCATCTTTACTGTTTAAAACTTATGGTCTACTGATTATAAAGCAAAATTAGATTTCAACAGATATTATATCTAATATAAAAGAAAAACAATAGTTTTAAATAGCAAATTGTTTGACGATTAGTAAGATTGGCTTACCCAACTCGTGAATTTGCACCATACGGCCAAAAGTAATTAAACCAACTAAAGCATTTTGTGGCATTAAACTAAGTGATGTTTGAAGAGAATCTTTAAGAGCTCCGAGTTCTTCCTCATCCAAACAAGTATCAACCACAAGAAGGAAAATTGGAGGCATGCTTTGAGCTCTTGTTATGGTATACTCTATAGTTGAGAAATTTGGTATTAGCTCAGCTGGTTGATGTTGTTCAGATATAGCAGCATATTGTGGTGGAAACTGAAATATTTCAATGGTTACAGTCATTATAATGATTAAAAAAATATATTTTAATATTTACACACAAAAATTATGCAAGTGATGTTTATAAAATGCGAATGTTAGTTACTAACTAGTATAGAACACTAGCACTATACAGAAGATATTATACTCACAGGATTTCTTTGGAAACAAAAGTTGCAAACCCATAATTTTGCTCTATAATCTACTTGGCACATGGGATTCAAGACGGCCCGGCATGTATTACGAGTGCACAAAACTGGCTCATACTGAATAGGAGGAAGATCTGGCCGCTCTTTTAACGGCTGATATAAGCTGACTAAGGGTACCACCAGTCTGGTTGCCTCAATCCTGCTTGAAGGCCATACATTCCATGTGAATCGTATTCCATCCCGATCTTCATTCTGCTGAATGAACTCTTCATACGTGGCCATAGTTTGTATTCTTTATAAAGAAGAAAAACACATTAATATGATGAAAAATGACTAATTAAATATGGCTCATTTTGAATTTTAAAACCAAATGATACAAACCAGTTTCTCATATGTGAAACTAAAAGAAGTTGAGTAACTAAACAATCTACGCCACACTAACACTTCATTTAAAACACTAATATTTATTAATCTTTAATTAAAACACATTAAAATCTAGTTAGCAATTGAGCTGATTTGGCGATTGTCAAATCAAAGACAACAAAACTAGAGAAACTGTCAAATCGCCACGTCATTTTAGGAAACGTATTAACCGATTACTCAATCAATATTATAAAATTATAATTATAAATGTATAATATCGATACATCATAATAAGAATAATTTAAAGTGTTTAGCAAATCCTATTTAAATTCACAAAACATCACGTCAAGTTGTACCTTGTGTACTTGTGAGTAGAAGCGAAATGTACCCTCTATGGGAATAAATGGTTTATTTATTAAGCCATTTATTATTTTAAAAGAACTTCATATCATCTTTCAATTAAATGCTACTAATTTTCCTACAATATTACCTAAAGTCATTAGTTTGTTAGCAGTTTTAATAATTAAATAGAAGCTGTAGTGCATACCTGTAGATTCTGTGGCGAAAACAGCATAGACAAAATTGTGAATAGACTCTGTCGATTTGTCTATATTTATGTCAAGATTTTACGTTCCTATATACGTTTTAAGATTATATTTTTAATTATACAATACGTTTTTTGTGTAAAATTTTATACCATTTATTTGAATGTAGTTAAAAATATTTCAAATTAATTAAGACCCATTTTCAAATCTATTTTTTTAAACAGGATATTAAAAAATTGGGAACGTTTATGGGTCATTAGCGTACAAACCTAGTAATGAAACGTACTTGAATGAAATTTTTTTTTATTTTTAGGACATAGTAAAATATATTTCGCTTGTGATACATACATGGATATTGAAATAATTGTGATAAAGAGAGAATATACAAAAGTGTTTGATGAAAAATATGTAATTGTAAATTAATTGATATGTCATTGCTTTGTTTTAAGAGCAGGAAGTTTACATCAAAAAGTGCGACTGCGCACTGGCCAAATTAGTAGGTAGTGTGAAAGAAAATGGCGATCAGCGAAAGGCGTCCGGAGTTAACGTGATGAAAAACATTGTTAAAAGCTCAATTACATAGTGTTATAGTTATTAAATGTGTCAGATGTAGATTAATTAAGTGTTAATGAATAGTGATTGTGTATAAAAATGGCTGCGAATATGTACAGAGTCGGCGGTAAGTAACAATAATTGGTTATTTTTGTTGTAGCTTCGCCGGTTCACCGCCAGCCGACTAGCGGTGCTTTGCTTTGATTGTCGTACCTTAATTAATGGCTCATATTAATTAGTTCAGAAACTTAGAATCTTATGGTCTTACCATTATTTTTAACCAATTTATTGTGATTTGACAGTTCTTTTTGCGGCAAAACTATGTTTATAAAAATATTTATTTTACCAAATTTCTTCAAATGGGACATTAGCATTTGCATCTAGGTATCATTGTATCGGCTTGCGCATCTAAGTGCGGAGAGCATGGTACTTTGAAGACTGGCTGAAGTTTTGATGCGTTCTTTTTTAAAGAAAATGTTTGATTTGGATAGGTCTGACACGAGATTTTAGGTTATAGCCAATGTTGTCAAAACAATTTCGTAGCAAGTTATAGTTTTGGGTTATATCTTTGCGGGTCAATGATAATGGTACACTATTTAGGCATTGTATAAATAGGAAACAAATATTTTTATTTACGTCTTTCCAAAAATTATTGTTAATAATGTCGTAGTAAACAGTGTAGGCATCGTAGTGGTAAGCTTTGGCGTTGTCTCACGAAGTGGACCGGTGGCTTATGTACCGCGCTTCGCCATCGCCGCGCCGAATGTTAATTAGCTCTTCCCTTTAGACAACTTCCTATCACTAAAATGTATCGCGCCATTGAATAACAAGTCACACAACTTGTATTAATACATTATTAGAAATTGCACTAAAAGCAAGCCAAGTACTATGATGGCTATTTACACTCTTTTATTCTTTAGAACTGTTTTGTCATTCTTGGTACCTCCATTCTCAATTTGAGCATAAACTTCCTTTAAATTTAATTAAAGTCTAAACAATAATTTACTTCATAAAGAATAAATTTCCTATTAATTATTGCAGTATGAATGTTTATTATACATATTGTGACCTCAGTTTACTGCATACATTTTACACTTGTATCACAAAGAATGAATGACCTACATTTCTGTTACCTTGAGATTTTTATATAAAGATATTGCATAGCAGCAACACAAACATTGCCATCCTCAATTTATTTTAGAAACAGTTCATTTGTGAGAAATGAAATAGTCGTAACATATATACACACTAAACATAATTCTTAATTAGACCCATGACATATATATTGTCTCTTTATAAAATGCATTAGCAATAACATTATATTTCTGAAAGACCTAGTTATTAAAATATACAATCCATTGCATCCCAGGTCACTGACCTTACTGTATGTAACCTGTTATAAGTAATCAGTAAACCTTGCATCTAAATTATGTTCCTTTCTAGTAATTTGGTTTTTTAGTAATTTAGAACTCTTAAAAAATATTTTTTAAATTGTAACTACTTGTATATATAATAGTTATATGCTGGTTTGAAAGTACATAGATTCTATTTGTAGCTAATTAATTTTATAAATTAATTATATTTCCACCTTGGTCAATTCTATTGTTATGCATTAAGTAAAACATTGAACTATTATAATATAATATAGTAAAAGTAAATAAATATTATATTATATTACAGCAACATTTCATCGATTTTCAATAAGTTAGTTTGCATTAAGTACATTATATTAGTAAATCTGCAAAATTAAAACGATAAATAATAAAACAATGTTCATGATAAATATTTATATAATTTTATTTTTTAATTTAAACACAAATAAATGTTTTTAAAAGTCTACATTTATAGATTCTATAATTTAAGCTATTCCCTATTCAGATGATTTTTATGACGTCCATTAGTAAAAGTCAATTCATAATATGCAAGCCATCAAATGTAATGTAATAGGTATCTGTTGCCAAAGCTTATATAACTTTTGATTTTAATTTTAAGTGCTAGTTGCATGGTACAAACAAACAAAATTTTATTACAATTACATCAATCAAATCAGATGAGATAAATGATCAGTTGCTGCATCCCGATCTAGCTCAATTATTATCTGTTTATTCAGTTGATAGATGCGCCTTACAGCTTACAAATAGCCAGTTAAAATTGTATTTGCAACTGTGCTTAAATTGTGCTATATTAAGTAAACAGTTATGTGTGTTGCTATGGTACCATTTCATTTTAACTGTATTTTTATATCAGAATATCAATAAAGTAGGTCTGTAACTGCTAAGATCTGTTAAATTTATAAAGAGAAATAAAGTTGTTTTTATTCACATCTAGATGGGTCATCATTGTCAAGAACAAATCTATGTATTGTTGAAATAGATACTAAATAACTTAGTTAAACATTTTTTTGGTTATGTTATCAAAGTAATTGAAGACAAATTATTGAAATCAGTCCGCCCAAAACACACGTACATTTATCGATTTTCAAAAACCTTAATTATTCGTTTCGCAAGCTCCGCGCTTGGGTAGCGATGTGACGTCAAGAAGCAAAAACTTTGTCGCCATCCCCTGTTTGTAATAAAAAAATCATCTGGTATGATAAACATATTATGATAATATATTTGATTTATTTTAAATTATAATACGCTTATTGAATTCAAAGATCCGAAATCACCTTAATCATTTTACTACTTCTATGTAGAGTTCCAATCGAAGTATTAATGAATTGTTTTGAATTATTTATGATGTGGAAAAAATGATCCATTTAAAGCTGAATTCGCAATCACCTTACCAAAGAGCAGTGGTGAAAGTTGCATACCTAAGTACTGTGAACAATAAACTGGTCCTGTCAAGCTGAACTCGACCCGCGCCAACTCAAGAGCGCACTACAAATTATTATTTTGCTAACAATTTTCTGAGAATACTAAAAGTTGCGCTTGCGTCATTCTTAAAACATTAGATTTTAAGAAGTCAACAAAAGTTATGTTTATGTGATTAGATTAGATTAAAAAAGCCAGTGGTTGGGTTAGGTACAATAATAAATTTTTGACGCAAAAAGAGGCGTGGGTACATGGAATGGAACCCTCCTATGGGCCATGGAATATAAAGATTACTGCCATCAGCGAATGATCATTTGTCTTAATATCTCGTATTAGTGGCACCAGATTACAACACCATTTATGTCCTGTTATTAGATGTATTACTCCTATAGTTATTGTACAAACACTTAACTCTAATACCAAACATAACACAAGAGTGCCAGGTTTACTGGTCTTTAGACTTAATAATTTCAACAAAACGTTGAGTTGCCTCTCGAATACTTTTGTGATCATGATCCCACTCAAGATTTGTAAAGTCATCGTTGCATTTTAAATAGCTATACGCCTATTCAAGTAAGTTTATTACACTATTCCCATTCATAAAATGTTTATCATAGCGTTGCAATAAATGAAAAGCGGTATTTTTTTTTATTTACCGCAGTTTCATCATTGAATAGGTTTAAATTAATTTTCAAGTACTTTACAAGATTTTTCGTTACGTTTTTCGTGAAATCGACTGTTAATACTAATTAGAAATATGTCTTAACATACAACGAAGACAATTAATTCATTTCAGTGGTCAGTGAAGAAACAAAAATGTATCTTAGAATGTAAACATAATCAAACTTTTCAATGCTATCGTGGATATTGCTCTGATCCGAATGACGTGTCCGGCTAAATATATCCGTATACTATAAAACACTTACTTATTGACACGTTCCCAAAATACACTAAAGTCTTGGCAAAACTGGACGGACGTTAACACTGCTATCAGACGCATTATGCTCAACTTACACACCTAGATAAAATATATTATGTGCGTACAATACGCGATGCGTGATGTTTAGCTTCCATGTTCCATACATGTTTTATCCTAGTACTAATGTAGGGAGTTGGTAGCTATCATAGCAAATAAGTAATTAAATTACGAGTAATTTATATATAATGAATGACGTTGTAGGTTGTTTTAGCAACAGTAGTTGCATTGCAATATAATATCAATCAAGATTTACTCACAGATAATTGCTCAAGTAACATATTACGCAATGGGCCATGGGCAAACATTGAGCTTGCTTTGTTTATCATTTTTCTCTTTATAGACAAGCCTTCTGTGCCACACACCATCAATGTTTGTGTCTAAGACATGCGAGTTTCCAATGTTTTAATTCACAGTATCAGCAAGCTAATTCGGCACGTGAAAAAAAAGATCCATCGATGCAATCCAGGGTTCAAACAAGGCTATCCATACATTGCACTGGAAATCTTGTTAATTAAAATTACCATAGTTTGACAAGGATATATGTAATAGTATTTCATTTTGCCAAAAGATAAGATAACATTATCGGTCACATTATTGTAAAAATATTCTATCCAAATATCTCTTAGCACCATAATAAATCATGATATAATATATATAAATAATCATGAAAACCCTGTTAAAGTTGTCATTATATATTTATATATCATATCATTCTTATTTACGGAAACTCCCGTGAATAACCCAGGCATTATGGATCCTACTATATAATATATGAAACTGTTTCGTCAGTGGTTTGTTCTTGAAAAACTCTTATAGTCTTTTTACCGATATTGAAGTGATTTGAAAGGAAACTAAACGTAGTATTTATTATTATTAGTCATAGTGTACTGTGCACAGACATCTCTTGCAGATGTCATCGTAGGCTTAACTGCTTGTGAAGAATTTAATTTTAAGTGTATCGATGATAAAGGTTCATCGTTGGTTGTGAGACCAATCCGGTTTTGTGACCAGGTTTAAAGTCCGTTAGGTAATTTAAATAATGTAATCACTTAGAAGCATCTGAAATTCAGATAGATTGAGAAACCCAGAGGATCTTTAAAAGAAGTCTTTGCTATGACCATTACATTAATTCAGACGACCAAATTTGGACGTTTAATCTCAAATACAGCTTTAACCTCTTTCATGATAATAATAATTGATGACGTTAAGTTTCGTGGTTGTGATAAGAATACGAAGCTGTTATCGCATGTTACACAGGAAACTAGAGCTATTAATTAGTTAAATATATTTCGCAGACGTAGATAAATTGAATATTATAGGTATTATATAACAAAGTAGAATCCAAGAAAAGAATGAAACATTATTAAGACACAAAAATAACTTCGAAATGAACTGAATATAGACCTTATTCAGTCCCCTTGCACTAGACACTCGGGCTGACCTTGTGACCAAAACTCAGATTTCCTGTAAGTTCAGTAGAGGGAAAGAAACATACATACAAACAAAATAATAATACTGAAACATATGGGCATGATAAAAATTAAATTCACATATTATTCTTGATGAATTTAAGAAAAAAAAAACCGAAAACCTGAAACCATCGTTTTCAAATATTTTGCTACGATAAAGGCGTTACTCATATCCTGTTTAATGATATACGTATATGTAAATACTTTATAGAGTTTTATCTTGGAATCAGAAATCTGGTGCTCAATAGATTATTCCTATACCGGAGTTTTTGTATATCATTTCAACCTTGGGATCGCGCCGTACAAAACCTCAACATTGAATTCGGGACCGCAATCGCTATTGGGAGTTACAGGGCAGAGCAGGGGTATATGATCGTCAAGCCAAGACTTATACAACATCAATTTATTGTGTATTGAAAAATGTACGTTAACACGTAGTAGCAAAGACGCAATTAGTCAGACTAATGCAAAATAATAATCAAATAATTTTGCACATAGTGATTATGGTATAGTCCTCTGATATAAATTTATAGACGTTTTGCAATATGGACATGATATGTAACATTATCCATGTTAATATTTAAACTTTTAGATACTCCATTGTCAATGCCCAAGTACCTGTGTTTCATAGGCTCTGCTAAAAATGTGCTCCGCGTGTGTTCTATTGTTAATTGTAACGGTAAAGAGCGCTGGTACGTGTCCACGTAACTCTCATAAATTCTAAACTAAACAATTTAGACAGTGTATTAAAAATCAAACAACCAGTTTCATATGGTACAACTTTTAAGTATAACCTCCAAATTTGGTCCTTAGTTTCACTCGTCGATTAAACCGAAGTCAAGGGGCCCTATACAACATGGACCGTCGTTGTTGCCTTGGTTACGATGTTTCATATAAATAATAATAATAATTTTTATTAATCAGACAAATACAGTCCATTGATTAATTAGTAAGTTAGTAACAATAGTTTCTTAAGACCTATGTTAGTAGAATTAGTAAAAATAAGAAAAAGTAGTTAAATAAAAACTATCAGGTACAAAGCCCTGCGAAGATGTCGGTAAAATAATGGTAACTATGATGACAATTACTTTTTTTACCCACGTTAACAATATGGCCGATATAAAAACCGATTTTTTTTAACAGTATTTAAAGTTAAATAAACATAAACGTACTTTTAAAAAAAATCTATGAGTCCGAAGTGTCGCTTGTGTTAAAATCCCTTAAATGTTAGCCGCAAAAGAAGCAACCAAATTTCACTTATGGTACCATTTAGACAAACTTTAATTACTTTAGAAAGTAGGTGGCATTTTTTCTTTATCAGTGAGTCTTGTGACAGTTGCGGTAATTTTTCAGTTTAATTGCCTTTTTAAAATATATTTGTGAAAATTCTGTACAAAGTTTGGTATACATAGTAGGTTAATATATTGTGGTGGTGGTCTATTCGACTTATTAATTAATCGCCAGATATCCCAAACGGTACAAGTTCATCCAGCGTCGGTGATTCTTCGACTTTGCTTGTTGGGCTTTTTTTACGGGGACATTCAAGTATTACGTAAGCATAGGGGCAAGGGGGATCTTTGGTTTTCTTATTTGGTGATTACCTCAACAGTAATTATTTACTTTTTTACACATTACCCACACATTGTCTATGCTTGAAAACGAAATGCATTGTCGAGGACATTGTATAGGACTCTATAAAAAATAATACGTTTATGTGTGTATTTTTGAGATCTTCACTTACTTTTTGTGACAACAGGAAAGGGGGGTATAAATTGCAGTAAATCTGCTTACGAAATACTTGAACGGCCCCTATACTATGTAATATGTAAAACTACTAAATTAAATTTAATATTTATTCGCTCATTGACCTATTCACAGTAGTTTTTACGATGGAAGTTCCACGTTTAGTAATGATTTTAAATTTTTAAATTTTAAATTTTAAGTAATTGGTTTTTACCATAGATTAAATCGGAAGCCATAAACGTATTTTTCTGCCCTATGATTTCTTAAATCAGTCGTTAACAGTGTTCTGCAGTGTAAACTGAGATGTCAATATTAATTAACATTACAGATTTAATAGACGACTCTGAGTCTGTCCGATAGACTATGCCATCTCTATCTTGAAAGAATAGAAGAATAACTCGATGATTTAAACATTATGGCGTGGTACCGTACCCTAAATAGTGGTTTCTGTAATAATATTTGTTTATGTACATATTTTTTTATTCTATTATTTATATAGTACGCGTGTCAAGTTTTGTAAAAACGGTGTCGGAAAGCTCTCAATAACGTCATAGCAGGTTGTCGAGTCATCAAGTTCGAGTCGTTGGCTCGTTGCGTTGTATCGTTGCATTTCGCTTTCGTTGCGCGCTCGTAACTCGTAACCGCAAACCGGTTAGCTTAGCGCAACCTTAAATAGAGAAAAATTGTTTATAAACCAATGATTAACTTGATTTATCTTATACTAAATAATCCCTGAGGGTTCGTCTTCGGTTTAAGTGTATTAATCTTTCATTTGACGGCAATAGCGATGTATTCGTAGAAATCATAATTTTGTATAGTATTAACATAGGGTATATATAGTATACCTATTTTGCATCAATCTTTAAACTACCCATAACTTTTAGTCATAGCAATCGCAAATCTTCGCTGTAGAATGATAACCTCGTATGTCCAGAGAACCAAACATTACAGGAAATTTAAAAAAAAGTCTAATTTCGTCCATTGTTTAAGATGGTAAAATGGACTTATTTATTAATAACATAAATAAGTCCTAACTTCACGATTATACCATTTAAATGACATAAGAGTCTAAGAAAAAAAATTATGGGTTTTTGAAATACGAGTCATTTGTCATTCTACAGTGACGAAATAGAGATCAGAAATCCATAGATCATTTTATCACGCGTGGTATTTACACCCGTGATGTAATATTATTAAGTTTATTATGTGCTAATAGTACCAATAAAAAGCTTTAATGATTTACTAATATGAACTCTCTTTAACAGACTGCGTCTATTTCGAGACGTCGTCGACGTCTCCGTACCAAATCCGGCGGATAGAAGAACTAAATAAAACAGCCTCCGGCAACGTGGAGGCTAAGGTCATGTGCTTCTACAGGCGGCGGGACCTGCCCAACCCCCTTATACAGTTAGCTGATAAGCATCAAAGTAAGTATATATTTGATTACGTTGTATTATCAAACCCTGAAATGGAAGGGAGAGGAAGACCTTGTCTGTGCCAACTCAGCAACGAAGACGATTTACAAGACTATCCTGTATACGTGGGTAGTACTTTATAATTTTACGAAAAAGAGAAGAAAGAGAAGAAAAAAAAAGAGTAATAAGGATCTTCAGAGTAACTTTCACTGCATTTGTTGTTGATTTTTTATAATAAATTACTGGTTTGATTTATATTACTCATCAGTAACGCCATATACTGGAACTAGCTCTCAATTATCGAAGTTTCAGTGCCCCGACGATTTGCGAATATACAAATTATAAGTGATGTGTCGTGTTATCGATCCGCTAACTCCCCCCGCCTTGTACAATGTCTAATATTGTACAATCCACAAATTAAAGGAATAAATTGAGCGTCCTTTGTTATAAAGGCCACGACTATTGATTTTCTCATGCGTGATATAAATACAATGATTTTGGTGAGAGCGTCTCTGCAAATGCGTACCGAGGTGTGGTATGATAATTTTCTATTAATAGACGATTAGCCTATATTAAGAATGGCGACTAGGAACTTGCGCGTGTCTGAAAACCTCTATTATGCTGAATCATTGACGCATTCAATGTGTTTTGATTAATGTAACTAAAATTATTTGTTTAAAATCGTAATTTGCTCTACATTACTGATAAGTAAACTCAGTTTCTACAAGCGCATTGTAATTGCTTGGCATATGTATAATACTATTACAGCGATCTTTACGCAAAGGTATAGAATTTTGCCAACTGAACCTAAGTTTTTAGTGTTTCTGTGTTTGTATATAAATTTTATAGAAAAACAGCGGTTATAGTATAACTTTTAGTAGAAAGTCAGTTTTCAGATGTAGGCAAATTAACAAATTCAAGTCACGTAAAAAAACCAATTTCATTTTTCGACTTCTTATATGTAATTTATTTAAGTACGTACAAGCGTAACACCGTCTGCAATCCTTATCAAATGTTTAATTAAAATTTGAATTTATAAGTTAAAATGGTTAAATATTGAAATGCATTTACAGAGACAGCTTTAATTGTAATTAAAACCGAAACATTCATCTCATCGACTTTCATTAGACGACGGAATACCTTTTACCTGAATAGTGAATACTGAATAGCGTTTTATGCGGACAAAGATTATATGCCATCAGCTACAAAACATGTATACGGAAAATAGTTCTTTACCTTTAAGAATATTTTCTACATTTTTATTTCAATACAAGTTTTCAATATGTCTATTTTGTAATGACATTTTATGAATTTCAAGCTGTTTCAATTTGAGAACCTGTAATATTTATTATTATTATTAACCTGTATAGGTAATGTTCGTGTTTATTCCACACAAACAAATTCGTAGCAAATGTAGTAAACGGCTTAGATAAAAAGAAATTATTTATTAATTTAACTCAAAATCATTATAATGTGTTAGATTTGGGAATCCTTTTAAGTAAAATAATACCTGTGTTAGATTTTTCATTACTCTGGAAATTAAGTGGTCTTTCCAATCCTACACATATTGCGACATCACATATACGCATAGAGCTATTAAGCAAAGGATTATGTGGTGAAGGCATTTTAAATTGTATATGTTTGTGCATGGCAACCGAAATTTGAGAAAATAACCCGACTGGTTGGGACAAAGATCGTGTGTTAATTCGGACCGGGTAGACAGCGGGACGCGGGGGTCGGGGTTAGTAAACATAATCATGGCCGCCCGTTCTACAATTTAGTAGCTAAATGGGAATGAAGAGTTCCCCCCTCACCCACCGATCCCGCCTGCCCGCGATACCCACGCTTTTTATACACTTATTGAAATTACCCAGATTTGTTTGAATCCCAAAACACTCGGGGTCTCATAGAATTTCAAATGATACCACACTAAGGACATGCGTCGTTAACGCTGGTTCGTGACCGTTATTTAGAAGTCTTTCCCGCAGTTGGGTGGAATTGAAATTGGCTGTTTTATATTCTATTAATTAAGTAGGATTGTTTACGAGGTACGATCTCATGAATCGTGATTACCAAGAGGCTGTTATGTTTTATTGAGCAATGCAATAATGTTGTATAAAGCAGTAATCTAACTTCTTAACTAGATGCCACCCGTGCACACCCCTTATCGACCGACGCTCACATCTCGCAGGTACACGCAACACTTATCCCGGTTTTAATTGTCACCACGCGCTGATGACCTCGGTCTATTCGATTGTTCTGGCGTCATTAAAATAGTTGGATATCAATAATTAAATGTAACTACAACTACATATTGTAATACTCTTTAAAATCGCGTTGGTAATATTTTTAATGTTTCTCTGTATAATATATGATAATACATTAAGAGCCTATTTTAACAAATTCAATGTCTATTAAATTCATTATTTAAATTGTAGCAATTTTGCAATTATTTATTTAAATTCTGTTCTCAATTACTAAAAACTGCATCTTTTAACCGAACTATTCTCACATAGATAAATAACCTATTTGAATTAATGTTAAATGAATTCGTAAGTGGATAGATTTATTGAATAATAATTTGCATAGTAATAGTTTATAAGTCAGCTCTAAGTAGAGGCTGAGCTTATTTTAGAAAATAACCTGGGGTAATAGGCATTTTTAATTACATAGTTGAGGTTTTAGAAAACTTTGGTGGAGATGAAATTAATTTTATAATAACAACAATAGAAAAAGTTACTTAAATCCACTTACAACTGGGAACAGTCCCGTCGGAACACGGCAGATATTTTTTTTAATAGTTCAGAAATAAATAGCCTATGTTAATCGGGGATAAACATTCTTATGGTGAAATAATTTTAAAATCGGTCCAGTAGTTTTTTAAGTTTATTCGTTACGACAATACAAATATTTTCTCTTTAGTATAGATATGTTAATAACTTGCATCAGCCAGGTTGTAATCAGTCTATCCTACCTTCAGTGAAGTCGTTGGCATCAGTTAGTTTTATAAACAATTTCTTTCTTTAATTAACATTATTTTATGAATACATACTAAGCACTTCTTAGTCCTTTTACACGGACTCCTCGTCGAGTCAGCTATTCACACAATATTTCTACCGCTAGTGTTGGCTCGCGTCCCACAAGATTATAAACTTTAATTGGATACTTAGACTGAATATTATCCGATTCCCATTCAAACATGCAACTATGTAATTGGATTCTTAATACTATTAAGCTTGTGTGAAGTCGTAAGTACTAGGATGTGTCGTTTTCTTATCTTTCTATCTAAACATCCTGTATATTGTGTATAATAAAGTTTTTTCTTTCTTTCTTTTCTTTTTTTTCTATAACCTAAGCTTTGCTCATAAATAAACATCTATTATAAAAAAAAATTCATGATATTTCGAATGGTTGTTTATTTCGGTGATCGCGCCTTCTGTCTCTGACAAAAGATGGGTATTTAATTTAAGGTATGGTATAATTCATCAGGAAATTATATACCATCTATTATTATTTACAAAGATTTACCTAATTTTTGTAAATATAGAACGAATTCCATGGCCGGACGCTAGAAACACTGAGCTAAGGGTATGAATCAGAAACGAAACTTTGCGCTAAAACTGACTCTGTGAGGTCAAAAATAAATTTTGTCATACTGGAGTTATAGTTCGCGTCAAGTATCCTTTCTGAATCTCACCCTAATATACAGCATTGTGCAACCATTCGGTCACTCCTGAAACATTTCGCAATTGTTCAGTGTAGAGTTCTGACAAGATTGGGTCAAGGATGTGGATGCAGTCAATTTTATTAGTATTTTTAATATTGAATCGTATACAATGATACCGTAGAATATGGCAAACATAAATGGCTTTTGACATTTCCCTGGACATCTACCACGATACTTTTATGACGTCATCAGATTTATTCATAGCCATTTTAATATTAATACAACAACACCTCGGTGTGCCTTTTCCTTGCTTTGCCTGTTTTGGTTTAAAATACAAATCTTTATAAGGTACGATTGTGCCACAGTTCCTTAAGTCTGTATGCATTTATTGTAAGTGTGGCAAACAAAACATAATAATTCTTTTTCTATTACGTAAACAATTCTGAACGCTAAGGGCTAAGGCAGACAAAACGAACTATGAACGTCTGTGAAAGATTTGCACCATAGTGTGGTATTTCGCACTTTCCTCGCTAGACAACTGCGACACGTTTTCCTACGAGGTATGTTCATGACTACATATAATGAGTATTTTGATTTTGAAGTGAAACTTATTTAGGCGCATGAGGGTAATTTTTTTACGGATGAAACGCAATAATAATAATATGAGCATCACGAAGATGTGCAGCGTTTTTGTCGTAGAAAAGGGAGAGAGCGATTGAGACCGATTGAGAGAGAGTGAGAAGGGTGAATTACCTTATAGGAATTTCATTAAAATCAAAATTTCGTAAAGAGAATTTATGAAATATTAGTATTTTATGCAAAATAATTTATTGAAATCTCAAATGACGAATTGTACATTAAAATGCCACGTGTTTTTATCAGTGAAGAAATAAATTTAAAAAAATAACTTTATAATTTGTATTAATTTTCGACACTTTATTTTAATGACAATTAAATTTATTGATTTCCTAACATATCTTCCTTTTTCCCTCCCTCTAAGTCTCAGAAATCTAAAGTTTTAGATTTGGATAAATATGAACAAGACTTAAAAATTACTTTTCCAAAGAAGTTTCACTTCTGACATGTGTACATTGTACGCACGCACTTTTTATTCGTCTGAATAAATTAGACGATAGATAGATTTTCTATGAGGAATAAAGTTCGAAAATGGAGGTTTAAATTTTTTTTATCCTATGCCAACAAAGTATGAGTGATAGTTTTACTCAGCCAGGGAAAAGTTGTACTAATTTATAATTAACAATTAAGGAAATAATAAAAATGCTTGGTTAACTACGAAGGCGCTAATGAGCGATAATATGATAAAATGAAGCTATACCTGTTTGAAATATTAAAGAAGTTTATTTGACCACGTGCTCTACGCGTGTGTTAAGGTTACACCAGTGACCTCTGACATGGCGTACATCCGAATTTATCTGTCGCTATGTTGTAAAAATATGTGTGTGAGCAGTGTTGGCCTAGTGGCTTCAGCGTGCGACTCTCATCCCTGAGGTCGTAGGTTAGATCCCCGGCAGTGCACCAATGGACTACTATATGCGCATTTAACATTCGCTCGAACGGTGAAGGAAAACATCGTGAAGAAACCGGCTTGCCTTAGTGGCTTGCTCAGAAGGCTGATCACCTACTTGCCTATTACATTACCAAGTGATCATGAAACAGATACAGAAGTTTGAGGCCCAGACCTAAAAAAAACGCTTAATCCTCGCAGGTTCCATCGTTGTCGTGAATTATGCAAAATGTTTTCACAACAAACGGGCTGTTGTTAGTTTAGTTTGAGCCTGCGGAAAAGGCTAGGTCTAGTGGCGGAAAGGCTTGACATCGTAGTGTACACGGTAGAACACCGTAGCGGCGTCCTGGGTGACGTCACTGACGCTGGCGGACACGTGGGGCCGCGGCAGCCGCGGGCGCAACGAAAGTGAGACCGCGGTGTAGCGGGGGCGGGGTTAGATGCCGGGTCAACGACCTTCGCATCCAACCGATCCGCACTTGTATAAGACGTTCATATTGTTTTAATATCGATGTGCTCACCTTATTTGGTCCCCGTTTCGATTCACCTGTCTTAATTTTTAGATTCTTTTAATTTCACTACGAACATGAACTTCCAAGTTGAGGCGACTCTTAAGCCGCTGTTTACGGTTGGATGACTCACAGTTGACGAATTTTGATAGAATTTTTATCGGTGGAGAAAACTCCACCAGCATCTAGATGCTTGGCAGGACTGGTTGGAGACATTTCTCATGCCGTACCTGTTATAAAAAAATAATAGTCTCATTTCTCACCGACGCTCAGTATAGAACGAAACGGGCCGTCAAATGCGCTCAGTATAAAAACATCTACGACTCGTATTTTGGATACAGAAACAGGGCATTAAAAAGGTAAAGATTTGGTAAAGTCTAGATAGAAGTCAGATAAATATCTGTGGTGTTTTTCATTCCTTAAAGCCGTACTTGTATGACTGTAACGGTAAAACTTCATTTATCGTATTAAAATATTCACACCATTAACAATGATATTAATGGAGAAAGTCGTATAGGTGTTTCTTGCAATTATCTACCGGAAGTGAACAGCTGAACCGAGTATCCGCCC
This sequence comes from Pieris melete, assembly GCA_963693345.1. Classification (NCBI taxonomy): domain Eukaryota; kingdom Metazoa; phylum Arthropoda; class Insecta; order Lepidoptera; family Pieridae; genus Pieris; species Pieris melete. The sequence continues at coordinate 2,535,541 of CAVNZK010000003.1, forward strand.
GTGCTGTGCTGTTGTCAACTGAGGTGGAACGGTGACGCTTTTTAATAGAAATTATAAGCGTTTATCCCGAATTTCCCTCAATGTGAATTTCCACTGGAAGAATCGCTATCCTATCGATTCAACCTTATTTGAAATCTTGATGTTCTTAATGCAAAAGTTTTATGTACTTATTGACATACTATACGCCTCAAATAGGTGATAAATGGCCTAACATCTCGTGTACCTCTGCAAAGAAATATACAGCTTGGCTTGCATTGCTTATTAATAATTGGGAAAGGTATATATTAAGACTGTCGGAAACATTTACTTTGGACATGGTTCTACATGATCTTTGGTGAAGGTATTGCGAGAGCTTGGTCTACAGTTGGTTGGACGCCTATTTCCTAGGAGGAAGCTAGCAGGCGCACTGTTGGAGTGTGAGTAGTGACTTCTCTTCGATGAATGCGATATCTCCATTTACTCGATAGATTAGGCCCTGACAACGATGATGCAATCGGTATCTTGATGAATCGGTTTAGAATCTTAATTTAAAATGATTATGACAATGTATGGATGGAATTTGGGTTTTGTATTAAACACCCATGACATTATTTATAGAATAGTTTAAAAACGACGACATAATCACATATAAACAATACGCCAGAGAAAAATCTGAGCGATTTTGATTGGGGGGAGTGGTTCTAAGTAGCGTGTTCTTATTTTACAATAAACATACCATCTTCCGTGTTCATATAATTTCCTTCTTAATTGCACAATACTCTCGTGGAAACGCTGAGCGTACTCTTAAACGATTTTTCTAGCTCGGCAAGTACTCACATTTAAGTACCGTGTTCTAATTTTTAACTAAACATCTTCCTTAATTAATTTACATACGTATATGTTACAATATTATTTTATACTAGCGGCCCGTCTTGTCTTCGCATGGGTGGACATTATTATTTTTTTTGTAGATATTATGTTCTTTAATATTGTGGAACATTTTTTTGTTCTATCATCATTAGTTTTCGCAGCGCATGCGATGAAAGATATTTTATAGGCATTTTGCAAAATAGCCTATATTATTCAGTGATAATGTAACTTTTAAATGATGAAATAATTTTTAAAATAGGTCCAGTACGTTTTGAGCCAATTCGTTAAAAACATATTTAGATACAAATCTTTCCTCTTTATAATATTAGTATAGATAAACATTAGACTAAAATGTCTTGAGGTAGGAGTCAGTTAGTGATTGATATTCGATGATTTACACCTAATTTAACTACATTTTTCTTTTTAATCCGACAACGTTGCCAATTTCTAGTACTTAGCAGAGCCCTTACTCTGTAACTTCAATAGCGATACCGACATTTATCCCGATACTGAGTTTCTGTCCCGCGCAATTCCAAGGTTGTGACATCAGCGCTACGGATATTGAGAGAACTACTACATCGAAATTGTATTGTAATCGTACAAAAACTTCACGATCGGTATTGGAAATTATAAAGTAAAGGCGCAGGTCTGTAAATCTTCTTATAATTTGTGTTTATCAGAAATAATGGTAATAGAATACTGTGTTTAATAAAATCAGCGAACATTTATTCGCTCTATCTATACTGAAAAACATTGTTTTACGAGAAGCTGCCCGCGAGGCGAACTGGAAATCTAGCAAGTAGTTTTCGCGACTCTCGACGGTACAAAGGGATGAAAAGTAACACAACTCCTAATTATAAGATAACTACGATACCGATTCTTCCTAATTATTCCTAACACAAATATATTGTATTGCGTTTTCAGGTGGTATGTATTTTTCTGTTTTCTTCTGTTGTTCTTTGGGGCCGTTCAAGTATTACGTAAGCACTATAGGGTTTGACCCTTTCGAGGGTTCCTACAAAAAAATTATACGTTTTTGTACAATTATTTTTGAGAGCTTTGCTTACTTTTACTGCCAACAGGAGAGGGGGGGGTGGGGGTATAAATTGCAGAAAAAACTTTAGGATACATCAGTACCTCTATTTCTGTACAACTATGATGTATCCTTCATGTACAATGAATGACGTCCAAAAATTGTGTACCGACTTTGTAATATATATTAGAAATACTCGTGGTAATGATGGTATTAATGCAATACTAGATGTAGCGAAAGTATGGTATTAAAGAGAGGCGACGTGATATTAGAGGGTTTGAATATTTTAAACGCGGCCGCGTCGCTGCGGTTCACCTCCCGATATAGGGTTGAGGGGATGATTTCTTCATTAAAACTTGTGCCATTCATCTCTGCAATGTCACATTTTAATAGTCTGTTTTTCTTGTTGACGAAATATCGTCTAACAGAAAATACACATTGATTCATTCTTTAGCGTTCATCTATCAGCGTGAAAGCAATGATTTCTTGGGACTTACGTATTTAGGTAAACAAATGTTTGATAAAGAACTGGATTAGTTGATAATAAAACAAAAATTACAATTAAATTTATAGTAATAACCCGTTTACTAGATGGGTACTCAAAGCTTTGCGTACAATAAGAATAGTCAGCCACATTTCTATTATAAGTCCATATGTAGAGCTAAACTAGCTTTATATTTGTCAGGCTATTCGCATCAATAAAACAGAAGTTAGAACCTACAATCTTAACCTCAACCTGCAAACGCGAAGTCATAAAACTGGCGTGACGTTTCATCGTAGACGTAGAAGGTCACTGGGTCCGCCCGAAATGTCACTCGTAAAGTTGAAGAGTCATATTCTATCGATTTGTTAAGATGGCGTTCGCGGGGTGACGTTTTGAAACGGGGCGGGAGGGGTGGCCTCGCCTAGATGCAAGCGTTGCACCTGGCTATTGTAACACAACAATCGCGAAATATGTACTAATATCGCACATGGATACAGGATAGGACGAATAACAACCGGTAACTATGGTAACAAACGGGAATTGAAGGGGTCCTAAAAGACATCGAAATATAATATCTTTGTTCTTTGCGAGTTAAGTTTAAATGGGTGGAGTATGTCGTTCGTGTCGTGATTGCTATTCACAGATTTTTTTAACTAGCAATAAGATTATTATTTTATTTTTGGCCTTAAATTATTTCGTAATACACTGATATCGAATTATCCCATGTGTTAGTTAATATCTTTTTCAGTTATTATGTATCAAGAAACCTCTCTTTTTCGTGGGGAAATGCGTTACGCATACCCTCCCGCGGCATGGTTGACCTGATGGGAAGAATTATGGGGGACTCGCTGTTGTGCATACCCATTAAAACCCCACGGCGCCACCAGCAATCGCCCGGGGCAGGACACGGTAACAGCGTAGCCTTGCCACGCGATCAGCTGTTAATATTACGGTCCTCTACGGCCACGAATGATGTGGAATGGACCTTGGCACAGCAAGGGCCTTTCACATCCTCCGGTAAATGCCTCCTCCAAGGCTTGCCATCTTTCTCTATCCCGAGCTATTTAGATCCATTGGGGCCCGCGATGTTTTTGATGCAATAAGCTATATAAATAAACAACAAAAATACAAAACTTAAAAAATCCTATTACATCTTACACATTGGTTTATTAATATGTTTGGCATTTTTAATTATGTGCTGAAAAATACAAAGTTGACATGAATTTATTTTTTTCATAACGTTAAATTACTATTGTTTATAAATATTGAAGATATAAAATTTGTATCCAAAATTATAATCATGGCGAACGAGATTACGGGTTTTCCGTTTATTTGCTTTAAAAAGTAAAAGCGAAATAAGTGAAAATATTTGTGTGGAACAAGTTCCCGGCGTTGGGTAAGGTCGTGTATGTTGTGACAGGGCTCGTTTTCAGACGCATACAGGGTGGTTTGTAAGAGGAAACGTTTCTAAATAAAAGTAACTAAAAATATTACTTTATTTTTTAAATTTAGTTATGCACTTTACCCCTAATATTTCGTTTATCTTTTTCCTTACTAGGGTAGACTGGAAGAGATCGCTTGTTAACGATAAGGCCGCCCATTGTAATATATGTTATCTGAATTAGAGATGTTATGGATATGATATTTCGGATCTGGATACGGATATGGATATGTAATTATTTCGGATTATCCGTCAGTTTCGGATAGTTTCGGTTTCGGTTACGGTTATTAGTTTGAAGTAAAATATAAACACAAATAGTAAATAATTTAAGTATTAAATGTTTTCTTTTTAATTATTTGTGTGAGAAATGAAACCATTAACAAGAGCCTGTCGAAACATGTAGTTTTATCTAGATTTTGGACTCTGCCTATATCCGAAACTATCCGAAAGTTGTGAAACGGATACGATTAAGGTTACGGATATATATTTTTTTCGGATATCCGATTATTTCGGTTACGATTACGTAATAACATAACATCCCTAATCTGAATGTATTATTAGCACATATATTAGATATATACTAATAATGCAACAAAGTGTTAATAAATAAGATAAATAAACTAAAAAATAATTATAAACATTTAACTTATATTAAACTGGATGATGAAAGATGACAATTGTTGAAAATTTTCTTGAACTTGAATAACTATGGATCAAACATTATATAAAAACTGTTATATTTCGGGTAATGAAACAGCAGTTAGCCTACATATGTGTGACATGTTTTAGATACTTATTACTTTGTATTAAAATGTATAGACAATAGAATAATAAAGCGCCTAATGTTTCAGTGGCCCAGTCAGAAGACTCGCCGGTCGCGATGAAACTCAAGAAAATATGCCTTAAAACGCCAATTGGCGAAGAACAGGCGGCACAAGCTGTATTAGACCCTGCGATAGGTAAGTAATAAGACTTATTTTATGTCATCTTTATTTAACTATACAGGGATGCCCCATATTGTACACGCACGTTAGCCAATCGCTCATTGTTTGTTCAAAAATTAAGTTTAATTGTTAAATTAATTAATTATTCTTGTTTCCAAAGTTTATACAGTGTAAAGTCTCTATAACGACACTCAAGGATTTCTTAAAATACTCGACACGGATGATACCGACTGTCGAGTTTTACGGACTAGGACAATACAGCGGCAAAATAACGTACACAGTTCCGCAGTTTTAAGTAATTTCGGCAACTTAAGAAGTACTTTTATTATTTAATTGTCGTTATTGAGGGTGGGTGTAATGCTATGTAGAGTGTATCATTGTATGGAAGACAAACTTAACCAACCAAAGCCGAGTGATGTCGATGTCGTTTTTCGTTAAATCGAAGGCCGTTACATGGAGTCTACACTGTATATGGGACAAATATAATGTTAAGTAATGCTCCATCTAATGTCTTATTATTAAAAATAAATGATCGGTTAATCGTGTATGTATTTTGATTTGTTTGCTGCATGTAGGTGATTTTCATGTTTGTATACTAATACAGATTTTTTATCTTTTTTACGTTATCAAAACTTACGTTTATATATCGATTCAAGGAAACTATTGCAATTGACCTTTTAGCCTTTATATTATTTAAAAAAAAATTGCTTAATTGACGCGTTAGCAAACCTCGACTCTTAGTGCAATAATTAAAAATAAGATTATTGATTCAACAAATAACAACGTGATCAAACCTGAATATAGAAAGAAACGAATGCGTACAGTAAATGACGGCGCTATCAAACGTGGTAAGGTTCTGTGCAGCTACTAGGGTTTCGATATTTTTCCATGTAAAAAAGATGGTAACGATGGCAACGTATCTTTAGTCCACGTTTTATAAAGCTAGTTGATAAGTTTACGCGGCACTGCATTTTATTTGCCAACGATGATGTCATTTAGTGTTAAAACTATACGAATACAGGCTCCGTGCCGAAATTCCATAATACGCGTTATCTACTTACCTATCGCTATTAATAAAATAATTAAATTCAATGTCACAGTACGTTGTACACACTTGAGGATTGGCTCGTTTTAAAGATATTCTTTTACAACGGCATAAAATAGTCCTTTACGGCTAAATTGTTGTGATTTTAATGAAGTTTTTATTAAGATTTACAGATGTACTGTTTTAATACACTTCCAGTAGCATTGATTGGTTTGCGTTAAATGAAAGAACGTTTTCGATTTTTTACGATTCGTTATGAAATAAAAGACGTCTTATATTCATTTGTTTTTTACGCGCTTCGAAGGCTTTTTATTGAGTGGATATTTGTATTCTTTAATGATTTTATTAAATTCTTAAATAATTTTAAAAAAAGCGTCAACGCTAGAAAAAATATCTTAAAAATCGAGCCTTGCAAACCAAAGTGGTTTTGGAAGGTTCTAGGTCCACTTTGATACTGTAGTCGATTTTATTAAATTATAATCTACACTAAATACTATATAAAAATATAGAGATTTTTTTACATATTACACCAGGCCCTTTTACAAACAAGCCCCTTGGCCCATAAGTTGGAAATTGGAGGTCTCTACAAATTAACAGATGAAATTTTACTGATGTTTCCTATGGTATATGGATCTTTATTAAAGTGCGTGCTTTTATATTTTATGACTAGTTATTGACTTCAATTTTTAACCTTGAAAATTACGAGTATTTTTTAGTAAGATTACCTTTACTTTAGAGGTGGAATATGTCATGAAACTTTATAATAAGATGCGTCAATTGTCAAAATAACTAGGTTGTTTAATAAACAGTATTCGGATAGGAAGATAATTTTAAATTTCGCGCCTAATTTATTTATAAGCCAGCTTGATACATGAATTTTGAACAGATCTCCAGACGAACAATAACGGTAGACTTTTATGAGGAAATTGGTCACGGCTCGGGTATTATCTACTCGATATTCTGTGACGTCAAAATGTTACATAGCCTTTTTATGCCTAATGTGCAGTATAGAAATTTTGAAAGATAAATTAAATATGCGCTTCATAGCTGTAATGGTTTTAATATTAAGTTTTTTTTTTAATTTTTGCGGATTTATATTTTTTGGTATCGGAATTTAATTAATGAAATTAAAATAAAAATAAAATCAGTGGCGCTACAGCCTCTTTAGGTCTGGGCCTCAGATTTCTGAATCTGTTTCATGATCATTTTTCAATCTAATAGACAAGTAGGTGATCAACCTCCTGTGCCTAATACACGCCGTCGACTTTTGGTCTAAGACATGTCGGTTTCCTTCACCGTTTGAGCGAATGTTAAATGCGCACATAGAAAGTCGATTGGTGCACAGCCGGGGTTCGAACCTACGACCTCAGGGATGAGAGTCGCACGCTGAAGCCACTAGACCAACACTACTCTTTTATTTTTGAAATTACAAAAGAAAAAAAAATCGCTTTGTTTCGGCAATCTACACTCAACAGTGTGACTGTCGACCATAAAAAAATCTTTGAACGCGTGTAATCTTTCTAGAAGCTTTCCTTTGATAACCAAAATTTTAATAATTTCCCTAATTATACGCTTTTGGATTGTGGGACACGACCCGGCCGTGTCGCGATCTGTGAATTGGTATAGCATGTAGGGGTCGCGGGATTGCTCCTTGTGCGTGCCACTGCAACTCTCCACCGGCGGTAATTTGATTGGGCCCGAGCTGTCACCTATGCGCCGCAGTCGCCCGGCCGTCGCTCGCCGGCTATCGATTAGAGCACCCCCTCCCCCCGGCCAGCCGCCCGCGAACCGGATCTCGTCACGCCGCCATTGTGTACCCGCGACGCTTAAACGCATTCGTTTCTCCCGATGCGAAAACGACGCATTCCTTCCGCCCCCGCCCCCCTCGCCTAACGGCTAACCTCTCGTTACTTATTAATTCCGATCAATGACAATTTTGCACAGGATCGACCCTCCACACGAAATTGGTCCATGTCTACAAGGAATGTCGCCCTAATTAGGGTAACACTAGGTTATATCATCTCTAATTCTATACATGTTGGTCACCATAACAGTCATCATTAGAAAACTGTAAATTCGATAAGTAAGCCACAAATTAATTAATTTAATTAAATCGAAATTAAATCTAAAAACGCCAAACATCCTTCAAACCAAACTAATTCGGAGGCTAGTGGTTATAGTGCCACGAGTATGATGAAAACCCACAGGATTAAAAAGAAAAGATTAAGCATTAAAAAGAAAAGATTAACATTCGAGATCAATAATTATAACAAGTAGGCAACAAGTATTGCACATAACGATGTCGCGAGTTGCACTTGCTACTGGCGCTCGCGCAGCTCTGCTATTGTGAAATCGATGTTGCGAAGGGACCTTACCTCAAAACTTGTAATAAAGCGAGTTTTATAAATATTACTTAACAGTTAACGCGACTTTGTCTTATCAAATATCCTATCCCAAATATACCAGATAGCAATTATTATTTCCATCCAATGTTTAGTATATATCATTAATGAGTGATATAAACAATGCGCCCACGCCGCTGCCGATACGAACCTGACTAGACGCTATGGTTTAAAAAAAAGTTGGACAAAGCTTAAAATAAACTATTTGTGAATTTAAATTGATACCTATAAAGCAATTATTGAAAGATTTTTTTTATATTAGGCCCTCAAAACTTTCTAGTTAGTAAGTTTAGTCAAGTCGTTAATTAATTTAATCAATGTTAATATCAAAATTATAAGTCAGAAGCAGCAAAACAAATAACCTAAGTCTAAAATTATGTATAGTAAAAGGGCCATCGCTATTCGTGAGTCTCAAAAAAGTCAGGGTCTCGCACTGACCAACTGATGTCTCTTTGGTAAAAGCCAGAGAAGGGCTGAATTCTATGGAAAATTTTACAGAGGTCAAAGGTCAAGGGCGATTCACGACGTATTTTTAAATAATTTATAAAAAGTGACCGAATAAGTCTTCATCGTACTTTAGTATGATTCGATTTCGTACATCGTAATTTTCTTGTTTTTTTCGATGGGCTAAGGCTATATTAAATTTGAATGAATAGTTAAAACATTTTATACAAATTAAAGAAAAACTCAATATAATAGGATTTTTATGATCAATATAGCAAAGCAAACAGTTTATTGGCTTACTAATGTATTAATTAATAAATAAAAAATTTAATTAAAATAAAACTAATATAAAAAAGATCTTAATCCTAATCAATCGTTAGTTGTGAGCTTAGCCTCCTAAAGAGCACTCCACTTTTTTCTATTTTTCGCCAAGTCTATGCAAAATTCTTCCCGTCTTTTTTTTCCATCAGATCATCTCTCCAGTAGCTTACCTCTTTTTCCAGATGGACCGGACCAAACCGATATTTTGTTAGTCCATGTTCATTTCCATTTAAATTTTTTGCAGTGTGCAAATATTGCGTTTCTTATCTATTAACCGTACATAGACACATTTACACGAATGTATTTATTGCTGTCAAATTAGCAGCATAAGTTATATAAAAAAAATATTCTGTTTTGCGGACGGTGATTCTCGTAAAAGCCCGGAAACGCGCCGGGCTTGCGGTCCCGTTCAGGAACGCTGTAAAAAATACGATATTACAAGGAATAAACGTTTTGACAACCTTCACATTATAGTGTTTATTGATAATAATGCAACAGATAGTATGGAAGTATAATAACACTGCTATATAGGGCAAAGCTTCTTAGTTTATTTAGTTTGTTTTTAGTTTGTTTCATTTTAAATAAAGTCCTGGTTAAACAGACAATTGTGTATCAACATGATTAAGCTTAAGAAAATATTTTTATACTGTACAGATTCAAATATATCAAGTATCGAAACAAATCATGCCTAGGTCTGTATGACTAGTCCTGGTTCCGGGAAAGCTAAAAATAAATTTAGTTGTTCCAAAGGAAGGGAACTTCCAAAAGTCGTCTGAATAAAAAGTTTGCGCGTACTTTTGGATTTAGGTACAATTTACTTATATATAATATTCTTATTTATAATACATTAATTATGTGTATATAATATTGAAGAAAAAATATTTTCGAGAATATTTGTTTACTTTACCCATTTTGTATGAAAGAAATAGTTTGCGACTAAAACCTATTATAGTACATATTCCTCACATTCTTTAAAATTGAGTTTAATACTGATAAAAGTACTTTTTTAAGAAATACAACGACTTCAAATATCTGTCTGTTAAAAGGAAAAATTCGGATGCGATATCGAAAACTACTGAACAGGTTTTGATGAAGCTTGGACTGTTACTTTAATTGGAATATATACTAATTTCAATAAAATCGCAGTTTCAAAAATGTGGATAGACAAAACCACGAAACTTAGCACACGTTTACGCAAGCCAAAATTAATTATCAAAATTATACAATTTAAACAATATCATAGATTTTTAGAGTCGATTAACATTATGCTGATTTTGTTTTTATTAATAACTAGAATTTATAATTTAACAATTCGCATAAATCTATTTGTATTCAACATAAATTGGTTGTAATTAGACCATCAATTAATACCTACATTTAATTCGTGTTACACAGCGGTTCTTTTTCGAGAATAGTCGAGAACACTTCAGTTACCTTGAGCTGATTTTAAACCCAACAGCTATCGAATCAACCCTCTATAATGCTTAACAGATAATATTTTTTGTATTTTTTAAACAGTTATTATTTAAAACTATTCTGCAATATACCGTTTCCAATGCAATTTGCGCGTGAATTATTATGCATTTTAACCTCCGAACCATACAACAAAACAACATGTTTTCATTATTAATGTTAAAAATTATAAAGCTCTCAATGTGGTCTACATAAAGGGTTAAAAGTGAGCTTTTTTACTATGAAAGTAAGCATAGTTTACTATGAAACGACATATAACAGTACCAATGTTAAGGAAACACAAAGTTAAAAAATGTCATAATAACATGTAAAGTATTGAATAGCTATCTTGTTCGAGAACTTGGCACAGAGTCGTGTTTGATACCGTGTGGTATTTAATGCTACTACTGTGAAGATAAACAATCCGGGAAAACGTTGAATTTTCTTTTTATTTAAAACAAAAACTTGGCGATTAAAACTAGTGGCGCAGAGTTTATTGCCAGTTCTTCTCTTCCGTTTCACACCCTTGATTTGAGAACTGGCAGTAAATGTAAAATTTGAACTATTTCATATACATTTCTGTTTTTGTCGTTCATAAGTGTACATTGTGTTATGTATATAAATAAATGATAGTATTGTCTTTTATTGACATAACTTTTACACATTTAATAAAACAATTTTTAACCGGTTCAATCCGGTTTTAAATTTAACCGACGTTTCGCGTGCTTTAAAATTATGTAAAATAATTGTAAATACATAACCTTAATCCGATTAAAAATTGTTTTTTGAATGAATGAAATGATTTTGTTTTTTTTTTAAATCTTGAATTTCGAGACAATTTTTCCGTTCTAAACGGAATTCATCAACTTAAACTTAGTTGATTAAATATGTTACTCTTTTGGAATCGGGTTCTCTTCGGACTTAAGTTTAAAGACTTAAGAGTTTAGGTAATTATTCATATAACGTGATTTGAAAAAATAATAGTTTCTATATTATTACGGTTCAAGTTACTGGAGCACTTTTCGTGTAATTGTCCTATTTATGAACCCAGACATGTAGACCTCCGCGCATTTTGTTCACAGAAAAGTCATTGACCCTTGTGAAAATATTCATAATAGCAGCGTCGCGGTTTAAATACTAGGTACCTTAGGCGGTGACGCGCATGCTTATATCTAAGTTCGTACCCGTCAACCTTTCAATAAGTAATATCAATTAAATTAATGGTTGGCCTGCGTTCTGGGTCTTGGTCTGGCCCCAGAGAGGTTTTGAATTGAGAATGCGACCGCATCTTACCGGCCGCGGCGACCGCTGTTGTCACTGCGGTGTTTCGCGGGCGGGCAGATTTATTTGGACGTACCCCCCTTTTGGTGGTACGGGGTGGGCGTCACCCCCGCGCCACCTCCACACATTTGACTGGATCAATAAGTAAGCAAAGGATGCCCGAGTAGAAAAACCATACACCCGACCACCCTAAGGGGGCACACGTAACAACCCCCCACTAGCGGGGGCCTCCACAGATTGCCATTTTCTCTTTGCCTACGCTTTAATTAGTTGCGTAGTGATGCGAGTGGAACCATAATCCCGCGTTATTGAATTGCCCGATATGGTATCCCCGAAAAATCACGAAATTATTTATATTTTATTATCTACTTGCTGGTTACATCTGACATGATCTAATCTTACTTCGTTCTAAAGCTTCATTGTCGACAAAGTCGTAAACACCAACTAGTTTAGGAACTTGTGAGCTCAGAAGACTGTTAGTCGTTTCCCTGTTATAACGTCTACTAGCAAACTCCTCATAAAAGCTCGGCCCGGAGATAATAAAATTTATAAGGCAGGCTTGAACAAAGCTATTCTATTATAGCTTAATCTTGAATCTTCGATGACATTGCCACCAACGCGGGAGATTAGATAGGGAATGATACGCCGCCCTGTATGATAGTTTTTATTATAGCTTTTAAAATTGTAACCTAAATTCTACCTCCACACGTTACAACTATGAAAAAACATCGCCGATATTTGACCTACTGATTATAATAATTTTGGATATAGCTATTTTTTGTCAAAAATAGTTTGAATCTCTTTGTTAGTGTGTAATACGTGTTCTATTGCAAAAAGCCTAATAGTAAGCAGCTACATACGCTATTGTTGCGTAATATTACTTAAGATATATATCAATGTTCCTTAGTGGTCCAGATACCATTGAATGCAATACAACACTTAAGATATTCCTAAACTATTTAATAAAATAAAGATAGACATTAAGTACAAAACAGGAAGTCGTCCTGGCAACGGAACGTAACATAATGTTTGATATTCATGAGAAAGACATTGCTTTGCATACCATTTGCGATGTTATACATAGTTACTTAGAATACCGCGAGCTTTGCAAATTTTCATGTACCGTTAAGTTTTAAATTGGTACATTATGGTCAAATAATAAAACAGGTATATTTCCCTAGTCTTTAAAACTGTCCTGTTTCGGGAGTAGTGAAGATAAAATTGATTTTTAATATGAATTTTCTATAGAGATGCTTGCATAAAATACAAAATAATTCCATATGTGCTGTAGGTACTGTCTAGACTAGACTCACAATTTAGGTGTCTCACAGCCGTAAGACAAGACACAATTTTAGAATAATTGTTTACCTTTCTTGAATTTATGCAATACTGTGAGATTTTTGTGGATTTCATATTTAATTCTCACGTATTAAACAATTCATTATGTCTGTTTTAACACGATAAACTCTTAAACTGTTTGGTAGATTTTGACTTTTGACCAATGTAATACCTACATGAGAAAGGTTTAATTATATTTAAGTAAGGCATGGCTACTTGAATAAGTAAATAAAAGTGTTTTATGTAAATTGACTAGATTATGATATGTGCGATTTGTTGATGATATCGAAAAAATGTGGCCAAAATACGAGAAATGCGGGTAAATTGTTAGAAATAATACGAGTGGAGCAGAAGATATTTGCGATCCTTTTATGCCTTTTCACGCGAAGCCAATCGAAATAATTATCATAAAATAAATCCCCCACAATTCGGCCGCGACCCTTCCGCCCCCTGGAGAAATGCGCCCAACAAGTAGACGCTTACAAAAGCTACGTAGTAAGTTATAAGTATAGGCTTATCTTCTTCATTTACCATTACTATTACTATTAAGGAATAAACATATAAAGTAATTTAGGGAAATGAAATCGATTTCAAATACCTGTCAATATTATTAAGTACCAGTTCAATAAATGCGATTTTCATGTATATTGACGTTCTGTGCGTCTTTGTAATCAACGAAATTAATTAATAATTCAATTCAACGTTTTACAGCGCATTGAAGTAATTAACTTATTGAAAAATTCTTTTCATTTAACATATATGGATACAATTTTACACTGATTGTATAATGAGATCTATAACAAGTGCAATATTCCACAATGTGAAAAGGAAAGGAAAATCGGGAATGCCTCTCGAGTGCTTTGTCTTAAGATTTAATTACATATTCTCTTCAGAATAGCTATACCAGTGTGGTCGAACAAATAAAAATATAGCTACTAATACCATTTAATAGCGTATTACTTAATAGCGAATTAGTTTACGCACTAAAATGTCTGGCTAAATGGTCTGTTACTGCAGACGTATGCCTATAACACACACTTACATACTTTGACGATGTGTTTCATAACGATCCTTCTATGTTTAATTTGCTAGCAATTGCACAGTCTTGAATTCCCAAAAACCACCATGGTTAAGTGATTATTTGAAATTTTATTCTTTTTTTTGGACTCCTAAAAACTTGACAGATAGCCACCATCTGGTGACTTATAGCTATATTTATCGTAACTTAATAATACAACATATTTACATACTGGCTTATTATAGAACATTTGGCACGTGTGCACACGTCTAGTTTTATAAATTGCCTGTATAGAATCTGTCCCTTAAGTTGTCGCTAGTCAGTAGTTACTCACCCCTCGAACCATTACCAAAAGCCATCTTGAAACCGGTCCCCGATATCACCATTTTAATTTATGTGCTGAATTATTAACATGACCTAATTGCTTTTGACCGACGCCTTTAGTTTTTATCAAGTAATTAGTTTTTAACAAAATTTTGGTACTAATTAATGAGTTTACTTTTTCTATTTTTCAACGGTTTTCTGGCTGAAGTTTGCCAACATAATGCTTCGAGTGGGTGGATTTCTATAGAATGCCCATTTTGATAATTGCTAGTACAGAACTACGATGTCGTATATTCGCGTCATTCTCTGGGTTATTAAGACTGTTTAATTCCGATAGCAATGTTGTATATTGATTTTATTAAGCTGATCTTATGATGGACTCTGGAGATTATATAGTACTTACAAGTACGGCATTCTGTAATGGAATAGCGATGTTTCGTTTTCTTAAGGTATACGCAATCCTGCTTGTGATACTTGTATTTCTTCTAGTAAGAATTATATTCAAAAGAAACAATAATGTACGGGACATTTCGTCATAAAATCAGCGAACAAATTGTTATACGTACTTATCCAACAATGTATGTATTACATATTAAATTTTCCAGATAAATTAACGTTTAGCACAAATTACCTAGAATACCCATGTCTGACAAAATGACAAAAGTTTGGTCCCGCTCAAAAACAATTTCTATGTTACCTATATAATTGAAATCAATAGAAACTTCTAAATGCGATCTATTATGCTAGACACATTCAATAGTTGCCCGAGGCAAAGCACACCTGCCATAGCGCGGGCTGACCCTACGATTCTGTCCTTTGTCACTTCCCCAGTTATAGTAAGTAATCCTACTATAGTCGAACCTCAATACAGTTTGTATTACCGGCTGAAACCAGTTCTCGCTGGCTTAATTAATATTCCAACGTACTCTGATAAAATTATATTGTCTTTAAAATGTTACGAAAATGCTTGTATTTGTGTCAAATAATGGCGCGTAGTTTTCTATATTTTCATAGAAAATTTACTTTTAATTAACATTATAGAATAGTTTCGATGTTTCACGTGCATATAACATTAAAAAATGTATGAATTTCTGGAATCATACTTAGCACTGCGACCCGACTCCTGAATCTTCCCTGGTTGGTTTTGATGTTAAATGACAGGCTCTCCCAAATATGGAATTTGCTTTAGATTATGGCAAAATTAAACTAAGTTAATCTAATTATTTCATAGTGTTTTAATAAAATTAAAAATCTTCGTATAATTTAGGTATAACCTAAAACATTGATCTTCTGGGACACTGTTATATAAAAATAAACCTAATCACTAATGTTATAAATCACATATTTATTTACAAGTATGTTATTCTTCGCGTGTTCAATCTCAAGGTCTTCCTATTTTGGGCCAGAAATTGATACACGTAAATGTTTACTGCATTTACTTTTACTAGCTAACGTGAACATTTCTTTTAATACTTTAAAATTATAACTTGCTTGGTACTCTACTAATACCAAATGAGTTTTGTGTTTCCGTTTTTATAAAGCGAAAAATAAATGATATAAATCACATGACACCAATGGATTTTATTACGTCTGTTTGCCATTTTTATTACATAATACAATGATTACATAATCGGTAAATGTAATGATTTCTTACACAGAACTATATTAGCTTGAGTTTCGATCAAGAAAATAATATCTAATAATATCTCAACCGTCAAATTAAGGAATAGATATTACACAGTGACAACACATAGATCCTCTCTAGTTGCGATTGAGTTCATATGCTGTATTACTTTACCGTATGAGAAGGTGTTAATTGCATATAATATTATATATCTTTATGGTCCAAACCTACTAGGCTAATTCCTCCATTAACTATAACTTGTTTTTTATTGATATATTTCATGAATGTATCTTATTAATCAATCTTAATTTTGCTGTATATTATGTATGTGTAAGATAACATCGTTTGCACATTGATTCATCATAGATACCCTACTTACAATATATGGAATGACAAGTAAATATCTATACTTAAAATATTATATGCAACCGATAACTGTTTAGTGAAACCCGGTGAAGATATTTGGTTAAATATATTTTTGCAATAATTTGTGGCGTACACATCGAGCAGATCAACTTAAAAATATGTTATGTTGTATTTGATATAATAATAACGTTGGCATAGTATATACGGAAGAGGTATAAATATAAAGCATTGATGAATTAAATGCACTCTTTTAGTCGTAGCTTGTGACTTGATATCGAAGCAATGTTAGCAGAACTATATATGTACTACAGTCTACTCAAGAGTGAGACTGTTCTTTTCGTTGTCCCACAGAAACTATGTACCCTTAATATCCCTTTTGACTCATTTATTCAAATCAGTTATACATTTATCTAAAGTACCTACTCATCTTTCAGTCTTATGTAAAAACATAGTTTGGTGGACAGAAATTTAAAATTAATACTTCAATTTCTTTTGGATGAAGGTGTTTAAAAATCTCTACTGACATTCCAGTTGCAATGGAGGAGGAATCTAGCGAGTTACCGGGCACAGACGGCATGCCGCCGAAGCAGCGGCACCAGGCCAAGCACCGGGAACTTTTCCTCTCACGGCACGTGGAGACACTGCCGGCTACCCACATACGCGGCAAGTGCAGCGTGACCCTACTCAACGAGACAGAGTCGCTGCTCAGCTATCTCAATAAGGATGTGAGTATGTACCGCGAACACGACAACGGAAACGTGGACGCATCTTTTCTACACTAATATTATAAAGAGGAAAACTTTGTTTGTTTGTTTGATTGTAATGAATAGGCTCATAAACTACTGGACCGATTTTAAAAATTCTTTCACCATTCGAAAGCTACATTATCCACGAGTAATATAGGCTATATTTAATTTTGAACAAAAATAGGGTTCCGTAAGATATTAGGGTTTTTCGGATACAAGGTGTAAAAAATCAACCAAAATCAAAAGTTACTTATTTTGCGTACCCTGCCTAAACTATTAAAGATAGAACCATAAAATGTTCTAAGTAATTGTAGATCTTATAAATATCTACAAAAAAGTCCGCGACACACTATACCTATCTATGTCGAGTGAGGCACATTAACCATAAATGATATAATGACATGGCAAAACGGCGTTTGCCGGATCAGCTAGTTTTATATAAAATAAGACGTGTTATGTAAAATAATAAATTTGAACTGAAACTGAGTGGAACCGCTATTTCATACATAATGAACTGGATCGACATTGATGTTTGTTTGGCTTCCAATGGACTTTTACATATTTGCGTCTGATTTTTTTTTATAATTTAACAAAATATATAGGTTGAATAAAGTAGGGAATCCAAATTTAGGCTATACGTCACGTGATTTAACTAGGCTACGGAGTTTTTTGGGGGCTATACTGTCAAAATCTCATAAAATAAAATTAAAAAGACTATATTATTCTTCGTGGTTATCGGATTTTACACATTAAATTAGATTCTGTTGTTGTTAACGCACGAAATGGAATATTAAGATTCTATCATTGCACTAACAAAATGTTACGTCTGTGATTTTAACATTTTACATAACAATGTTTGACTAAATTATATTTGTCTCTTTCTGTCATGACGTCTTACTCAGTGACAAAAGACACAGTATTATGAGATTTAACTAGTTGTAACGAATATGGTATATATGAACAATCCAAATTGCTATGTTTATATAAAACAAGCTATCCCGGCGACAAAAAGTAACAATAATAGTATGATGAACGCGAACTAATAAGGAAATGAGCATGCACTTACCGTCCTATCTCGTATCAATGTCTGTGTTTCCTGCTTCACATATTACATATATGTAAGGATCGATACGTCATGCAAGGACATGGGAAGAATTTGTGTTCGCTAGACCGTGAAGCACTTTGTTACTAACCTACCTGAAATTGAAAGTCAATACTCAGAAATGTCTTCCATATTACCGTTATTTTTGCTTTTATAATAATATCAGTAAGTTCTAAAATGTCATATATATCTGCTACATTTAAAAGTCAATAAATATTCACATCAATACAATAGTTCTAGTTTTCGCCAGTCAAATCTATAAGAATCTTGTATAATTTAAATATGTACTTTGTGATTAAAGAGTACCGGAGAGTTTCTTGCCAGTTTTTCTAGCCTGTCCTGGCTCTTGATTGGAGAACTAAATTATTTATGTTTTGTTGTTTGTGTTTAATAAAATGAATGTTCAAAGTACAGTAAGTTACATAAATAAATATATTTTGACTTGATATAAAACAATATAAATTTAAAGGTATGTTTGGTCTAAAACGGTATCAGGACTTTTTCTATATCAATTAGAATTTGTTTTAAAAAAAAAATTCATATAAATAGTTTTAATTCTATAGTATGAGAGTAATAGACAAGTTAAGAGGAATATAGGTGATCAGTGTTTGCCTACGGGAGTCTAATCTAGGAGTGTCTAGTGAAACATCAATTGTTAACTATTAAATACTAGGTTAAATACGAGTTAGGATAATTAGTGATATAACATATATTAATACACCTCTCTCTTTTGTTTCAGGACGCATTTTTTTATTGTTTAGTATTCGATCCTTCACAAAAGACTTTATTAGCAGATAAGGGTGAAATCAGAGTGGGAAGTAGATATCAGACTGAAGTAACTAATTTATTAAAAGAAGGTAAGACCTTTATGTAGTACTTAATTTCTTTTGCATCAAATTTCACTGAATTTTTTGTATTCAAAAAGTAATTAAATATATTTTTGTATTTCCTACCTCATAATTTTTTATTTCGAGCTTAAATAAATATATAAAAAAAAACTTTGTAAAAGTACAAATAGGTAGAATGCTAACTAAATCTACTAGAATAGAACATACGCACAATGTTAATACTCGGAACAAACGCAGGCTGCAATTTCCCCGTACTAGACTATCTAAAGTTAGTAATTCTTTTTTGGGGAAAGGGATACTGTTCTTTAATAAAATCCCAGAGGCCCTTTTATCACTGCCTTTCAATAAATTTAAGAAATGTGTTAAAGAAAGCTGTGTAAAAAGGCTTACTATAAAGTCAACGATTATCTAGTTGATAAAATGGCCTGGGACTAGTGCTAGACAGGCTACTTCTAATTAATTTGCGATATTTGTTTTAAATAAGTGTTGTTTGATGATTTGCTGTTTTAAAAGAGTACCGAGAGTTTTTTACGCCGGCTTTTTCTCTCGGCCTACACCCTCTGTCTTCTTTGCCGATGAGTAGGGATGCCTTCAAATTTAATGACGTGGAATAAGTGATACATGTATCTTATGTTCCAAAATAAACATATTTTATTTTTATTTTATTTTTTATTTTATCATTTAAAAAGTTAAAAAACTAGTTATTTTGTCTATAAGTGACCACCAATAATAGGATGACCACACATTACAGGCGAAGAGGACCCAAGAAACAGTGAGGAGTTAGAAACGCTAGTGTGGACACCGGAACATGGATTGACGGACCGACAGATTGACCAGTTTCTAGTAGTGTCACGTTCAGTGGGGACTTTTGCGCGTGCCCTTGACTGTTCATCCAGTGTCAAACAACCCTCATTGCATATGTCCGCAGCCGCTGCCAGCCGAGACATTACACTTGTGAGTACTGTATAGTCACTTAAGATTATTTATATATACACTAGCTGATCCGGAAAACGTCGTTTTGCCATGTATATCATCTACTATATAAAAATAAGTCGGGTTTTCCTTCCTGACGCTATAACTCCAGAACGCACGAACCGATTTCCACGGTTTTGCATTCGTTGGAAAGGTCTCGGGCTCAATTTCGGGAAAAATTTCAACGGAAAAGCGGAATCACCAAACGAAATGTTACATAAAACGAAGCCATCTGGTGGCGAAACGGAGTTCGCCGAGTTTGCTAGTTTATAATAAAATTAGGGGTTGATCGTAGAGGGGTGAAAATTAGAATTGTATGTATTTTTAATGCTGTATCATAAAATATAAAATTTTATCTACAAATTTAAAAAATATAATTTAAGACATTAAGGGGGATGAAAAATAGATATTGTCCGATTATCAGACATACCCAATATGCACACAAAATTTCATGAGAATCGGTCACGCCGTTGCGGAGGAGTTAACTACAAACACCGCGACACGAGAATTTCATTTTATATATTAGATATATAATGGAGACATATTTGGTGTACGTTTCACATGGACCGTGGTTGTTATGGTCTGAGTGCGAAATCAAGTTACATACATAATTATAAAAAAATCATTGATCTGTTTATCTACAGTGAACCGAAAAAACTTTTTAACCGGATTAAAGTTATGTATTATTATAAATTTACAATTATTTAACATAATTTTAAATTTATCCGACGTTTCGCGTGCTTTACAGCGTGCGTAGTCACGGTAACGAACTATATAACTATAACTTTAATCCGGTTAAAAAGTTTTTTCTTTAAATGTGTACAGGTTACGTCAATCAAAGACAATACTATACACTGAAACGATTTTACCAATATAAAGCTATAGCTGGCATCAGCATGTGCTTCTCATCCCTGAGATAGTAGGTTCGATACCCGGCTGAGCGCCAATGGAATTGCTATGTGCTATATATTCGCGACAAGCGATCGTACGATGAAGGAATCACCTATTAGAAAATCGCTTAATAGAAAAAAACAAATGTATAGAAATCTATTAAATACTGGATAATTATTTATTTTTAAAAACTTCTCTCAGTTTGTTTAGTGCTATCATGAGATTGTTCTCCTAAGAAAGAGTACGGGTACGAATCAACGCGGATAAAACCGCAGAAGACATCAACTAAATAATAAATAAGCAGTCAGTTTTATATTTTGCTTATAGTTAATTATTTATTACAGTTCCACGCTATGGACACACTCCACAAAAGCGGGTACAGCATAGAGTCGGCTCTATCCTCACTTGTGCCTGCATCGGGGCCAGTGCTGTGCAGGGATGAGATGGAAGAGTGGTCGGCCTCAGAAGCGAACCTCTTTGAAGAGGCCCTCGACAAGTATGGGAAGGACTTTGCTGATATACGGCAGGACTTTGTGAGTATCTTACCTAATTCTGATATTCATGAGTTTACTTGTTTACCTATATATATATAAAGTTATTTTAAGTATGAAATTAATACTTATCACATAAATAAGTTGGTGAAAGCTTCTGGTGTGTAAAAAGGAAATTTGTACAGTTACTGCTGATTGAGAGAGTTTTATGAAAAACTTTGTTTTAGTCTAGTTAGTCTGTCTAGTTAAATTTGGTAAAGGTGTGTTTTGTTTTTAACCTATATCATATTTCTTAACAAGAACTAAAAAATAATAGTTTAATACATATATTTAATTAACTATTCTAAGGAAAAAGTGGAAAGTGTATAACACTGATGCGTTGCTAATTATAGTTAATTAAAAATTATTATTATTGTTATTTAAGTATTAGAAATTTATTGCAGTTAATTGAATAGCTAAATGGGCGCAATGTAGTAGTTTTTTCACTTCTTAACTCAAATTCAATGTTCACTTATGAACGTAAATAAAATCAAACGTATTAAATTCATCTAAATTAAATTTACTGCTAGTTCTCAAATCAATGGCGTTGAACGGACGAAAAGAACTGGCAAAGAACTCTCCGCCACTCTTTTTAATCGCCAAGTTTTTTGTTTTGTAATTTACCAACTATTATTATACAATATACAACTACAGTAGAATCCGTTTATTATGACTCCGCCTATATTGACCAACCGGTTATTATGACGTAATTACACTACGAAGTTTGGTTTTCATATAAAATTCTTTATAAAAAAGTCGGATATAATGACTTCCCTTACAGTGACATATCGCTTATTATGACCCATTTTTAATAGATTATGTCCGGTTATAATGACCGACATGATTCTTTACACCTTCGGTAATGTTTGTTGATTCCCGACGTCGTTCGGCACGTGCTAAAGAACAACTCGAAAGTGATGGGGAAGAGGAAAACGAGGAAACACCATTACCTACCGCAGAAGATGCATTAAAAACTGCAGAATTATTATCACGATTTGTTCACAGCAATATTGAAAATGATAATTTGACCATAGCTATGTCTTCGATATACAATAGTATTAGAGACTGTTTTTACAATAAAATGAAAAAACAAAAGCAGACAAAAATTACAGATTATTTTAAAAAATACACTTGTATGTATTGTATGTGTTGTAATGTGCTGATTACATGCAATTTTGATTTTGATTTAATATTTATGTATATTGTATACATATGTACATAATAACTGTGTTTCTGTATTAAAATACTTAAGTACATACATATGTACATATTTACATTAAAAAGGTTTTTCATTTCACAAAACGCTTTGTATGACGTCCGCTTATTATGACGTGTTGGTCAATTCCCTTCGATGTCATTATAAACGGACTCTACTGTATCTCTGAATCAAAGTTTTTCATACAGTTGCCATGGAAGACGCTAAAGAACCTAGTTGAATACTACTACATGTGGAAGACCACGGACCGCTATGTGCAACAGAAACGTGTGAAGGCGGTGGAAGCCGAGTCCAAGCTGAAGCAGGTCTACATTCCCAACTAGTGAGTGTTTGTACCCACCACAGTCTCTCTTGTCTATTATATTCATTTGCTTACTTTGTTTGAAATTGAGGGTAGATTCGCGGAACCAGCACGCAATTTTTGAAGTTATACTTCTTTGGCTTTCTTTATTTTTTTTGAAATATTAAATAATTAATAATCGATATTAAGCGTTAATAATTTAACAATATTTAATATATTATTCAATCATTAATTAATATTAATATACATACATACGTATACGTACATAAGTACACGCACCATTATTTTTTTGTTAACAACCGTTGCCCACGGACGATGTATATACTATATATATAACTATCAGTAAACTTTGAAAAATTATATACCTAAATCTTCCTCATCATTATTGATATTGGCAAAAACCGTATTATAGTTTTTGAGTTTATCGCGAGTTTTGATATAATATAGGTTTTTCTATATACGTAGGGATTATGAAGTTTTACAACTTTTCTCTAGAACTCAATCATATACCGTTTGTGGTTAAGGCGAAGGTTAAGTTTTTTTGTAAAAAACGTTTTCGTTCGACCGTTTTTACTCACACCCCACGAAAAAGTTTTTTAATTTTTCGGGTAAAAATGTACCCTATGGTACTCACAAATACTTATAAATAATTTTAAAAAATGGTTCAGTAGATAACAAAGATCACCCCCAACAACCTCTCAAACTTTACCGCTTTATAATATTTGTCTAGATATGTTTGAAGATCACAAAATAGTTATGGCATGAAATAATATTAGCAAAATTTAGAAAATTCTCCATGCCAAACTCCCACAAGGCTGGATTCGTATTTGTCTATACATACTGACAATTCTACCATTAAAAACAAGCTTTTTAAATTACTTGGTAAATCGACCTGTCAAGTCTGCTAATAATAAATAATTACCATTAATTAATTAAAATGAAAAAACCAAGACAAAAATACAATCTTGTGCTTTTCACTATGAATTAAAACAGAATTTGAAGTATTAGATAGATAACAAATTATTGCTCAGAAAATACTCACTCTTATCTCCTACTCATTAAGAAAAAACTTAAATGGAAACTTATAAAATTAGATAATTAAAAAAGTTGTCTTGTTATGTGTTTAGCTATTTCTTATTTAGGAAGAATTCTACCCAGATTATTTTCCGCTTTTTATAATATATTAGTAAATTTTAAGCAATAGTTAAATCATACCGCATAAAATTACAGCAACAAGCCGAACCCCGCCCTCATAACGAGCAACAATGGCAACGGCAAAGGGACGGTCCTCAATGGCGGGACCAACGGCACTGCCGCCATCGCACCCACCGTTTGTGCTTCCTGCCAAGGTAATACAATAACCATAAATAATAAATCAGTGGCGCTACAACCTCTTTAAAGGCGGAAACATACTACCAAAACGCGACGCTACAACACGCCATCCGACGCATGTCAGTACTTATCAATCCCATATATTTAATATGGTCAGATGCCCATAGACAACACGCCATGTGATCACACGCGGTAACATCCAATCGATTTGGATCGGCGTGTTGTGGATGTTGTGATGATGACGTCATGCGTCAATGCTTTCGAGTTTTTGACACGAATGTCAATTTATATACTTAGATATTTTTCGATTTATTTGGCGAAATGAACGACGAACAATTAAATTAGTTGGTGAAACAATAATCTGTTTTATATGACATGAGATTACCTCAATACAAGGACAAAAACAGGGAGTTAGGTTGTTGTTAGTTTAATACAAATAACCTGCTAATCAATTCAGTTTATTAGAAAAATACAGGGTGGGCCAGAAAGATTTGCGAATTTGAAAAAAAATATAATAAAAAAACTAAATACAATACACATAAAAAAAATTATTTCAATTAAAATAGACATCTAGGAAATTTATTTCTTAAAAATAACATCATCCACTGCGCAACATTCCTCGAATCTGAACCTCAAATTGTCTAAATGACTTCTGAATTTGCAAGCGTGTCGTGGTGTCGCGGGTTGGTAATGTGCACGATGGACATCGGGTGTCGACACGTTGCGTCGCGTTTTAGTAGTATGTTTCCGCCTTAAGTCTTCGCCTCAGATATCTGAATCTGTTACATTATTAGGGGCCTCATAGCCTAGCGGTTTTATCAAGTGGCAACTAAGTGAGGGGTACCGGGTTCGATTCCCGGTTCGAGGGCAAGTTTTAATTTCATTTAAATTTGTTCTCGGCCTTTGGGAGGGTTGTGCGGTACCGGGCGAGTGTTTACACCGTACATGGAGGACACGGTCGAATTTCTAAAGACAAGCACGAATTATAAAAAATCCTATACTTGACGCTGGCTAATGGACAAATCGTGCCAGAGCCATTAAAAAAAAAAGGTTACATTATCATTTTAAAATCTAATAGGCAAGTAGATGATCGGCCTCTAGTGCCTTGACACACGCCGTCGACTTTTTGGGTCTAAGACATGTCGGTTTCCTCACGACGTTTTTCTTTCACCGATCGATCAAATGTTAAATGCGCTCATAGAAAGATAAGTCCATTGATGCACAGCCGAATCGAATCCACGACCTCAGGTATTAGAGTCGCACTCTGAAGTCACTATCCAACACTGCTTAACTATGTATACAATTCTATATTTAAATCAGATTTCATATGCATATTCTTACTTATAAAGTAATTATTTAACAATACTAGTAAATCTTCTAATCCTGCTAATTTCATGGTGTAGGAACGGGGGTTTGAAACAAAATCACTTCACAACAAGCGTGACCCAATAACCCTAAACGAATTTGTATGGGAATGACATTAGCTTTGTCACGTGACACGTGTACGCCTATCGTAGTGTAATTTTGTGTCAAGCCCCTGGTTTAAAATGTCAACACACACACACGCGAGACACAGATTAAGTAGTTCACACATAATGTGGTAAAATATTTTATGAAATACTACTATTTGTGTCGTGCCTGAATCGTAAAGCTATTATTACTTATATTATTAGATTAAACGTTTGGCTCGCCTTTTAATGGTATTCATATAATATATGCTATGAGAGTCTGACGTGTACCTTATTTATTTTTTGCGTTTACCAAAAGTATTGCTAACTGTAAAGCGGTGTATTAAATAACTATTTTTTGGTTAGATCACTATCGACAGCTATACATGATGCTATATTGAGTAAATTTGACGACTCATTGGTCTAGTGGTTAGTACCCCTGACTGCGAATCCATGGGTCCCGGGTTCGATCCCCGGCTGAGACGAACATCGATGTGATTAGCATTTGGTGTTGTGCTTAGGTCTTGGGTGTTTAAATATGTATTTATATATCTATAATATGTATGTATATCCGTTGCCTAGTACCCATAACACAAGCTTCACCAGCTTAGCATGGGACTCGGTCAATTGGTGTGAATTGTGTTTAAAAAAAAAATTTTTTTTTGTGACTCTTCGATATATTTTTAATGTATATAATATAATCATCGATAACAATGTTTTTTAGTTTGCATTGTCGAGAAATTATGCAGCGTATATAGCTGTGTATCGCTTGAAGTATGACTCTATGTCGAGTTGTCATCTTTTGCAAAGAAAATTCATGTACAGAACTAAACTGGAAAAGTAAGTTCTATAATGTAAGCGAAAAACACTGATTAAACCAATCTTTTTTTTTTCAGTAACGAATTCGTCGCAATGGTACACGTGGGGTCCGCAACACTTGCAGTATAGGTTGTGTGGCACTTGCTGGCAATATTGGAAGAAATATGGAGGCCTCAAGGTAATTTCATCTTAAATATACAAAAAAAAAAATGGTGCGTGTACTTATGTACGCGCGTAAGAAGTTATACTTCTTTGGCTTTCTTTATTTTTTTTAAATATTAAATAACTAATAATAGATATTTAGCGTTAATAATTTAACAATATTTAATATTTAGTATATTGTTCAATTATTAATTATTATTAATAACAATTATTATTTATTACTTTATTATATTATTCATTTAATTTAATAACTAGGTATGTTTCATAACCTTTTAACTAAGTAACAATAGGTCTTTGTGAAAAAGCATTGCTAAATTTCTTTAAAAAATAATTAAAACTGCTTTATTTGTTTAAAAGGAACTACAAATGTCATTATGGTCAAACGTCACGCATATTCTATTTCTTTTTTCGGCGTCCATACTGAATTTTGTGTCACGGTGCGCGCGCATCGTAAAATTTCACTCTCATAAATTTTTCATAACGCGCCTAAAGAAGTATAACTTCAAAAACAAATTATCTATAGGCGAGCTTTAGTTTTAAGTTACGCATTTGTTAAATTATTTGATTTTCAATCGAATATAGAGTAATAATAATTTTTATGAAATATAATCTTTTAACTTATATATGCATTACAATTATACTAGCATAATAACGTCCGTAGTAATGGTTAAATAAATATGTATTCTTCAGTTTATCGTTTTTATTTTGGTTTATTTGACTTTTAATTTTTTAATGAAATTAACTCCTGTAATATGTATTATTTTTATTTATTATTATTATTATAAATATGTATTCTGTATAACTTAGTTTATTCTCTGACCATTGTTGTGACAAAAGCGTGAATCAAGATGTGAAATTATTTATATTATAGTATTGTATATTTTTAAGAGTATAATTTAAAGTCGGGACTTACCTCTAAGTATGAATTACGTACGTCAAATCCAATACATTTTTGACCTTTAGATAATATGACCGTTATTTTTCTCCAAGGTATGACAATTTATCCGGGATTTGAACGCACGACCGTACGGTTAAGAATCTGGTTTACTATACTGATTTTAAAAGCGTAGTATTAAATTTGTTTATTTGCAGACGGCAGGTGTATTCGGCGAGAGCGAAGTGGATTCGAGTCGCGCCAATCGGGCCGTTGAGGAGGGAGGCCTGTCCGCCTCACATCGCCCGCATCGCTGCACCGTGCTCAACTGCGCTAAGGTAATATTGAACTAATCCTTTTTTTTTTTTTTTTAAGTTTATTTATTAGCCGGATACAAAGTCCATTGGCAGTTGAACTAATCCTCTTGGGATATATTGACTGTTTTAAGGAAAGCGTTATCTTTTATATCGAAAATTGTTTGAAATGAAACTTCTTTAGGCGCATGAGTGTAAAATGTTTACGGATGTCAAAAGTCAAAGTCAAATCATTTATTTCAATTAGACCATCTAAAATGGCACTTTTGAACGTCAAAAAAAAAATTTATATATATATATATAGAAGATTCTAGTTGCCCCTTCCAAAAGGTAGTTTCGTGTGGAGAAGAATGGGCAAGAAACTCCACACTTACTCTTTTAAAATGTGAAATGTGAAACGCAATATTACATATTAATATTATTAGCGTCACGAAGATGAGCAGCGTTTTTGTCGAAGAAAAGGGAGAGAGCGATTGAGACGTATTGAGAGATAGTGAGATAGAGCGAACGTCTATAGTCGTATTTTTAATTAGACGAAGCCAACTGACAGTAGCTAATGTCACTTTGTAAAATAATGTTGCCATATTTAAAGTAATAGTGATACGTTCAGATCTTGTTCAATCAGATTAATGAACAATGAGTGTGAATAGTTTATCATTTCAAACTATAAAAGAATATTATTTCTATTTCAAAATTGTAATAAAGTGCTCTGATATAAGTTAGGTACTAGTACTATGTAACTACAATCAGTTTTTTGACGGCTTATTACAAAGCGCGGCGCGGCGACTAGTGCCATCACCGATCATTAATTCAGGGGTCTCTACTTTGTCACAACACTATTTTTATTTCATTAAAAACTGACAACACCGTAAACGTCAGTTGACTTCGTCTAATTAAAAATTCGACTATAGGTATTTTTATTTTTAACGACATGGACGAACAGTATTAAAATATTGATTGTATTCATTATAAATGTGAACCAATTTCTTGACTGTGTAAAAAAGTGGTCAAATACCAATATCTCATCAAAAATATATAGGTACAACATACAGAAGTTAAATCAAGAATATACTGCTCAAATTTTCAGTGTATTATTTAAATTATTGATATAATAATAATGATATTTAAATAAATTAAAACCATTCTTAAAATTTAATTAAAATTTTTTGTAAGCAGATAAAATATAATACATACAAGCAAAGTGCATAATAAAAGTAAATATTTTACCATGCCTCCTGCTGATAGAGGACAAATCTTTGTTTTTTATTTATTTTATTATTATTTAATACTGCAGGTTGCAGCTCCTTACAAACGTTGTGTAAAACAAAAAACTTTGCGATTAAAAAGAGTGGCGGAGAGATTACTGTCAGTTCTTCTCTTCCGTTCTACGTCCTTGATTAGACAACTGGCAATAATGTAAAATTAGAAGCATTTTATATATCTTTCTTTTTTGACATACATAAGTGTACATTTTGTAACCTATATGAATATTTTTGAATTACATACAACATACACAATTTTTGTTTTATCAAACAGGAATTCAAACTCCGAGCCCACCTGGTCCGCCACGTGGCGACGGCCCACGGCGGGTGCGAGGGCGCTCGGCCCGTGATGAAGACGCGGGCCGCGTTCTACCTCCGCGCCTCCCCCTTCACGCGCCTCGCGAGGCGACTGGTCCGAGCGTTGCGACGCCCCACGCACTTTGCCCGTTCACCGTTTTCGCCCATTAATCTGCATCAGGTCAAACACGAGTGTAAGTTCTTCTGACTAGTTTTTTAACCGACTTCAAAATACACCATATTTCTTTCTACGCTAATATTATAAAAAGGGGAGATTTTATTTTATGCATTGAATAGGCTCCAAAACTACTGGACCGATTTGAAAAATATTTAACTGTTATAATCGTAGATTAATAGCTGGTAAAACAACAAATATCTTACCGTGCGAAGCCGGGACAGACCCTTAGTTTTCTATATAAAAAAGTTAAATCGAACAGGTCGTGGCCGTGCTGAAATAGTTTTTGACTACCAGAACGATCCTACTTTAAATGTGAAATGGTATATATTATTAACTACAATGTTTTGAACTACTTACTAAAACTTAAATAAGCACATTACCAAAATGACACCCTTATTTATCTAGAAATTATGATTAAATAAAGTGTTTTTTGTATCTGTTTCATGTTACTTAACTAATTTAATAAAAAAAAATTTAATTAATAATAAGGATCTTAAGTTTTACAATATATCTGAATCTTTGTTGGAGATTTTTTGTTGGCTCATAAAATTACACAATAATTGATCAACTACCTCATTTGTGGCTTTATAGTTTAAACTTTTTATTATAATAATAAAAACCTTTATATATAAAAAAGTGTATGACTGTGAGATCAGTGTTTTAGTTAAAACAGTGATAATTTTTTGTACAATTTTTTTTAAATTGATCTTACTTCGCAGATACATTGGCAATGAACGCAGGCGGCGCCGAAACTCGAGCAGCGGGCAAAATACGGTCTCGTGGCCCCGTGGGCGCAGTGGCCACGAGACTAGCGACCGCTCATGGGGCTGCAGCACCCCGTTCGCAGGAATGGCTCATCTTGACACCCAAGGACCGGATGCCTTTGCCCGAACATGTGGCGTACCCGAAACCGCCCAAGGCGCCAGGTAGCTTTCCCATTTTATTGTTTTTTTTTTTGATAGTTATACGGAGCTAGACTCAAATCTAGACTATCTATCTATCTAAGTTTGACGGCTTTGACACGGCTTAAGAGTGATTGTACTACACACAATAATTTTAACGACACATACACAAGCTTTCGCGTTCTTTAATTCTGTCAATTTCATGTAAATATGTCACAATAATATGTAGTTACATATTTCAAGTTAACCCAGCCGGAATATATATTTTGATACTACATTCACCCTTCAGAATCAATTTCCAGGAATGGAACCCAAGACCTCACAGTTTATACGTCACATCTCTTCTTTGAGACACACGTATTTAGGTAATCGTCGCACCAAGAGAACTTTAGTGAGCATAATGTTCAGCCTCGGCTGGTCCAGAGACTTAAATGTTACATAGAGTTTACGATATGGAATAATTTTTTTTAATAAAAATAACAAATATTTTCAACTGATATAACAATGTTTGTGCTAGATGGCAGCCTGATGTACGAGCGAGTATTGTCCCGCGCGGAGATAGAGGCCAGACGCGGAGATACGCCCACGCTCCCGCTCCCGCAGCCGCTCAAGCGACGCGCCTATGACGACATTAACGGACTCGACAGTTAGTAAATGATTTAACTATCATCTTCATATTGAATATCAGCAATTTATAGCATAGGAGTATGTTCAAAAACAGCTATTTTAATCACGCGTATTTGCGTTTTCATATTACCTGGCTTATATTGATCTAAGCTCAGTGAAAGATAATATATTTTTGTAAAATAAAATATCAGACATTCAACTTGGTAACACGTGTGGAAATTTGCCCTATACAATAGAAAGTATTGACTAATGGTCCTTTGAGAATAAAGTGTATCAATTCTCAAAAGGCCGGTAACACATTTGCCCTCTGGCATTGGGAGTGACGGTAACACTTAACATCAGATGAGTCTTCTGTCCGTATGCCCCCTTTTCTTAAAAATAGCATGGCTTTATGTTCAAAATAAATTATCTTTAAATATGTATTATAAAATAATTACAAGGAAAGCTCAGAACAGAGCAGAGTGGAAAGAAATGGACTTTGCCAAAGTTGGGCAAACAGATGATAGTCCAGTCAGTCAAGACAATTAATTCATTATAATTCCAAAAGTTTTCAAATTTTGATGTAAGGTCGGGAGTGGTATTAAAACAAACTATAAAATTTTGCAACCTGCTCTGCAATCCGGAACGTTAAAAATGCAATAAATGATAATTTGCTTAGTTCTTGAGACCAAAATTCCAAAAGTTCTGCAAAGTTGGAGTGGTGTTAAATATATTATTTTACATCACGTCTCAAATTTGCATTATTTAATTTGTTATTAAAAATTAATGTTTTTCTTTATTAAACTGAAGGAAAACGTTCCAAAAGTTCTGCAAATTTGACAGATATATCGAAAATAAAATAAATAACAAAAAATGTTCCGTACACTTAGGTTGGTTGCAAATTTTATACGTGATATGAAATATTATATCGAAAACTTCCCCAAGTTTGCAGAACTTTTGGAATTTTTTTCACGACCATACAGCAAAAATTAATTTAATTACAATTGCAAAATGAGATTTATTGTCGTCCCAATGTACCAATCACTTGACCGAAGTTTGAAAACTTTTGGAATTATTATCAAATTTTCGATTTCGAATGTCTATAATGACTGGTCTATGAGTTGTCGGTGTCACTGACTCACTAGTAATTATAGTTTAAGTTTAAAATTATGTAAAATTTTCCGTCTGAATAAAGGCTTTTATTATTATTATAAATATTATAATAATTACATAATTGACGACGCAATATATTTACTTTATTATTTTTTGTGCTCGCTAACCTTGGAATAGCAACAGGTAAATAAGATATTTAAATTTTAAATCGTTACCTAGTATAATCTCTTGGATATATAATATTTTAATTAACAAAATTATTATAACTAGAAAAAACTTTCAATAAGTATAGTTCATGTTCACCATCAAAATTATTATTTTGAATGGCAACTAAACAAACTTAACTTAGTTGCAAAATATAATTTAGAAAAATAAATACATTTTAAATATAAACACTAATTTTATGTATTACACATGTCCCTTCCAAAAATGTCTTGCTACCCAAATCTAAAAACGACTGAACTGATTTTGATGAATCTTTTAATGTTACTTAAGTTAAAATATACCTCGTGTAAATCAAGAGGATAATCTCATTGTAGGGTCAATGCAATTATGAAATTGAGCAAGATCAAATAGATTGCCATACTAAAAAATTATCCAACTCCATCTCACACATAAACAAATGGTTTCGACTAAGTCAGATCAAAATTAGAAAATAGCCCTATAATGTGTGTAAGTGTGGTGATGGGTAGGGTTGTCATAAGCACGGGTGTTCCAGGAGGCGCAAGTGCAGTGGCGGGTCCGCCAGCCAAGCGGCCCAACAAGCACCCTGCGCCGATGCAGCGGCCGTCGCGCGAGCAGTACGCGGCCATGTGTGCGCGCGCGCAGGCCACGGGTCAACCGCTGCCCGCGCACGTTTTCGCACATGTACGTTGCTCCTCTTTTAAATATTGAATTAATTTAACCCTCCCTTATTCAATATTTAGTATTTAGCTAATACCAATAAACATGACATGAACAAAAAGGTCTACTCTATTCTCGATGATACTGGAACCAACAAATATATCGTAATTTTGTTTTATTTTAGCAAAATATAATAATCGGTATCGATTCGCAGGTGAACGGTAAGCCGACAAGTCTGTCGGGTCGCGGCGGACGGCGTCACGTGATCTCGTGGATGGACGCGCCCGACGACCTCTACTACAGAGCCACTGAAACTGTCAAGTAAATATTCTTTACTCCATTATTATCTTTACAATTGTTTAACTCTTCGTCGACTTTTAGTTCAGATGCATAAATCTGCAATGTATAATAATAATGTTACACACATGTTTACGATTTACGATTAGATTCATTGTAAAATCGTACATTTTAGCTTTTTCAAGTAAAAATTTCGTATTTTTAATTATAAATATGGCTGTTGGTAATAATTATTAATAAATCATAATTTACTAATCTCCTATTTCGTGCGTAATAACTCCCAATACATGGACATGTTTATCAATGAACTTGACATTGTATCACAGCATTAAAATGCCTTTCGCTCACTTTGATGATATTTTCAAAAGTAAATAGTCCATAAATCCAATCATTGAAGCGTATTTTAACCGCATCGTTCAAACAGGAGCCTGCGGCGTTCGCTGAGCTGTGGCGAGCTACGTCGCGGGGCGAGGGCCCCCTGGCGGGCGATGCGGGCCGGGGCAGCGGCCTCGCTCAAGGGAGCGGCCGGGGCCGTCGGTCCCGTGGGGGCGGCGGGGGCCGTGGGGCCCGCGGGGGCGGGGGCGCCCCTGCAGCTGGTGATCCTGGACTGACAGCAGCCTCGGCCTCCGCCCCCGCGCCCCTACACCATGGAGGCGCTCCTCGGCTGACCGTGTACATACAGACCGCCCCGACGATTCTGTAGATATTTTATTGTTCTTATGTGGTTTGATCTGGCGACGAGCGATGTATTTGATACATAAACGATATGTAAGTCTATTTCATTCGGAGATTCATTGTAGGATAATTTACAATTTTTTTCATAAATAAAGCACAAATCGTATTTGTCTTTTTATTTGTCATCCCTAAGTATTTTATGATTTGAAATAAAGCTGTACCTGTGTGTTGGTTTTTTTACCGCAAGAGTTCCCTTAATATCTGTTAGCTATACAGAAATGGTATTTAAAAACGTAATCGCTAAATTGCTAACTTTCAACAGTGTACGGCTGGGTGGGTGCAGGTGAGTATTTAAATAAATTAGGGCAGTTTCATCTAAGCCGTATTAAATAGGCCCTCGCGCTTTCAAGATTACTCTAAACCTACAGAGTGTACATTTCCTATGTATTTTAGGCCCATATAGGCGTTTACACTGCATATGTTTATTACAGGATATTGTTTTCTATATGACGCAACTTCTGAATAAGAAATATAGGTATAATTTTGTCATACCCTTTCTGTTTATTAACGAATAATTTTTTTTTAACAATCATTACCTTGGTTGTAATAATCTTTAAACTGTTGATTACTTAAAAAATGCCAATTACATTATAATACTTGTCTAATGTCCTCTGATTAACAACCATTGGAGGGGGCAACGCGCCGTTAAAATACGAATTTTAAATTCATTTAAAATTAATAATTTTGTTGTGTGAAATCCCGTTTATGTAAGACAAGGCAACCTGAAACAATAGTGTTCTGGAATCGAATCAAGTCACTAACAAACGTTATTTATACATTTCAATTAGCTCTCACAATCTGTATATGTAGATTATTTTTTGTAATATCATTAAACGTAGTGTGTCGGACGGTTTTGAGGCAAAAATTTGCGAAACGGAAAGCATTAAGTACAATCTATATATACTTAATATGACACACATGCTGCGCGGAAACTTAATCGTCATGCAATTTGCGGCCTTTGAGTTATATTAATTCGCGTAACCGCCCGGCCGATTCTCTTCCGCACAGACTTAATCAATATGTGTATATCAGAGTATGCAACAGACCATTTCTATTTCATTTTTCTTTATTGAATATCTTAAGAGAGAATTATCAGAATTGAGATTTAGCCTTTACCGAAACCCGGTACATCAAACTCAAATACGTTCTTGACAAAGGTACAATCATACTGAGTGGTAGGTCACCACTAAGTAAATTATAGCTACGGTCAGTGACTAAACCTACACTAATATTATAAACTTACGATTTCTATTTTGTATGTATATTTGTAATGGTGAATGTAAAAATTACCAAACCGATTTTAATATATAAGTTGCGCTGTTTGCAATAATGGAGGTTAAATTTTATTGGGAGATCCATATATATACAATTTATGGATTAGATGTCAGAAAAACACAATAATATATCGTTTATTTGTAAAAAAAGTGGTGTATTCAGATTGTTTATTTATTAAAGAAACCGCACTATCAGCCATATAAAATAGGTATGCAAATGTCATAATAATAAGATATATATAATTGTTGTCAAAACTTATGGTCTAAAAACTTCCATATTGCTCAGGCAAGGTGCCTTTATATTGTGTACTAAGTAGATATTAAAGAAACTTTTCTTTAATAAAATCCCAGAGGCTCTTTTATCTCTGCCTTTTAATAAATTTAAAAAATGTATCAAAGAAAAGCTGTGTTAAAATTCTTA
Organism: Pieris melete; assembly: GCA_963693345.1. Taxonomy (NCBI): domain Eukaryota; kingdom Metazoa; phylum Arthropoda; class Insecta; order Lepidoptera; family Pieridae; genus Pieris; species Pieris melete. The sequence continues at coordinate 2,571,390 of CAVNZK010000003.1, forward strand.
CTATAAAGTTAACGACTATCTAGTTCATAATAGGGCCTAAGACTAGTGCTAGACAGGCTACTTCTTATTCATTTGCGATACATATTTGTTTTAAAATAAGTGTTGTTTGACATAGTCATTTCGTGTGATGATTTTCTATTTTGAAAGAGTGCCGAGAGTTTTAACGCCGGCTTTTTCTCCTCTGTCTTCTTTGCCGATGAGTAGGGATGTCTACCGATTGAAATTTAATAACGTGGAATAAGTGATACGTGTATCTTATATGCCTTAATAAACATATTTAATTTTTCCACTTGGTTTATTTTTTATTTATGTTTACAAGAGATCACGCGCCTAACACTGGACTTTCCAGGTGTAATACGATTTGTTGGATTTCAAGTTCACACATACAGGCAGAGCTTGTTTTTAAATGAAAGCGATGTAGATATTCGGCAAACGCACTATGAGAATGTGCGTCCTGTCAGAATTTGAAACTTATTTCTTTAAGAGCGTCTTTTATACTTTTTATGAATGTTTTGGTCAAGCATGCAGTTGGGACCTGAACGTAACGTTCATGCCTCTTACTAATTATGTTCTTAGGAAGTTCTAGTCATCATTATCAGTGGCTGTACAGCTCCTTTTGTACCTCCGCAAGTATCTTTCGCTATCACAATCTATCTCGTATTCGAGGTCCTTGACAACTTCATCCCACCAACGAATCCTCGGTGTACCGGGTTTTCTCTTGGCACCAAATTTTGAGTTTAGTAAGGACCTTGGGGATATATTGTCCGCCATTCGGTGCGCATGTCGCAACCATTTGAGCCTATTGCATTTTATGCATTGCAAGATGTTGGTGCCGTCAAGGATGTTATAATGTTTTTCGTTGAACACTCAAAAATTCTTGGAAGAATCTTCCGCTATAATATAAGGAGGGCAAGCTCGTCCTTCCTGCTAAGGGTCCAGGATTCAGAACCAAAAGTAAGCACTGGTAGACGTAGACGCATCATGACAACATATTACAACTAACATTAAGCTATTAGTAGATACTACCAACACTACTAACTAAATTTGAAATGCAAATTAAGGATATGGAAATAAAAAAGCATTTATTATTATTATTACCGCCGAAATTGATATAGTTCTGGAGAAGAACGTTGTGTTCATTTATTTCACAAAAACACTACATATTCTATGGTTCAATTACGGATAAAGCAACACTAATCAGCCAGTATTTGAAGCGTGTCAGGTAATATACACAATCCAACTTTTACTTCTAAAAGAATGATGTAGCGTCGTCAAACGCTGAAGCTAACGAATTAACTACGACCGCTTACAATATATATATAACAACTTCTCAAACACTGGGACCTTAGGGCCAGTTAATTTTTAATTAGTCTAGGAAGAACATTACCTCCGGCACAAATATTTTCATCCTCTACTGGAAGTTCCATATGGCAACAACACTAACAGCCCGTTCACACTAGTCGTAAGTCGCATAAGACTAAAAGTCGAATGCTCTGGTCACCCTACACTTTATATGGAGCTGTTCACATTGGATGAGACGTGATTTTTAGTCTAATACGACTCAAAAAACCATCCGACGGGCCAGCGCGTTATAAGACTAAAAAGCTCCATATAAAGTGTATGGTGACCAGAGCATTCGACTTTTAGTCTTATGCGACTTACGACTAGTGTGAACGGGCTGTAGCGCTATAAGTTTGATAAATGTTTACGACCGCGTAAAATATTTGTATGAAAAATCATATTAAATTAACTCAAATTTGTTTTATCTAGTCTCACTCATAATCAAACTCTTGGTATAGGTAATGGTATAAGGTCCCGCGTCTACACCCTTAATGAATGCAAAATCCTTCTGCTGTTTTACACATCTCTCGCAATCCGACTCACTACTCAGTTAAGGTCGAAATAAAAACACGTTATAAAAAGTTATATTTATTCGAGTACATAACTACATCTTATAATAGGGGATAACTATTCCGCGTGATAAATATGTTTTAAGTGGATTTAAGACACCTGCTTCGTCACATTTTGCGATATCACATAGGTCATGAGTTACAGAGTAGAAAAATAAATTTCACATAAACAGCGAGAGAAAACTGTGTTTCTATATAACACTTATACGTATATTATATAGTCTGTATGTTGATGGCACTATTAACAACTTTGATGAGTTTAATAAACATTGTACTTAACAATTGTTCAGTTAAATAAGATAGAATCTGATATAAATGATTCCATAAATACTTTATAAATTAATATTTTATATAGCTATGAAACATTTTGAGTACTAACTAAAAATGTCCCATAGCTTTGCTCCGCGACTAACGGAATTTTATTCAGTCACAATTTTACATTTATTTTAAACAACTACAAATCGTGTTTAACACGCTTTACGTAACATGAAACGTTGAAATTGTTTTAAATAAATATTTACTGTTACGTTACGTTCTTGTTAAAAATGTTAGATTTGGTAATCGATAAAGGTATGCCTTAATTAATAGTATATTTGTACTGCGTAAATACATTAATTAAATGTGTACGCACTGGTAATTACTTGAGAGATACAGTTATGTTGCCTCAAACTGATCCAATAGATATAATCTATTGGTCATCGTTATAAATCAATCGAGATTCTAATTAAAAAAATCATTAACATTTACAACAAGAATCATCATTTGCATAACGGTTGCTATTAGCATAACTTATCTATAACAGACTGCATCTTTTGAGCAAAACTCTGCAATTAAAGCGTTAAATGCAGAAAGATAGAAATAAAAACACAGTTCACTCCAAACAGCTGATAAATACCTAAATGTACTGAGTTAGATTGAGCAGGATTTTACACCTAGTTACGCTACAACTTTGTTGGCGGACATGTTTGATAGCGCAATAGGCCATACACAACTATTTTATACAATTCCATTAATATTATATCAAAGTCAGTCCTTTAATCCTTCAACTGTCCTTATAATACAATAACCCAATAATAAATTGCAGAAAACTATCTCTAGGATTTAATCTCAAGGCGTTATCGCGGTCGATTCTTAAAATACTCGATACAAAAATACTGTACAATTAGAAAAATTATTATTCCTGGGTATAATTCTAACCGATTATGTAAGCGGTCGATTCCTATATAACTCTTATATACTCCCGCTCAACAATACACCATTCACAAGCTATATGTACATGTCTTTTAATTTATATGTTACATAAACACACATCCAAATTTGATCCCAAAACTGTAGTCTTTATCTCGTTTTATTTTCTAAATTAAATAATGAGATCGTGAGTTATTCAATATGGAATTTATTCTGCGCAAAGACCGAAAAATATAATTTCGTGTGATACAAAAATTGCATTTTTAATATTAAATTTGTAATAGTTCATTCATAAATAGGTTTACATATCAATTTGTCAAGGCACTGTTCATTAACAATCGACAAGGATTAGTTCATTTGCATCGCCTTACCTACTTTAATAGCCAATATTAAAATATTTCAAATCGTACAAATAATTCGTATGAAAATACACACATCTGCATACAAACACTCTATAATAAAATAGTAAATTTCCGGTATAATATACATTTTGTAAATACATTTCCGGGTAGGTAAATACATTTCCGGGTAGGTATATACATTAACCCGAAAATCGGAATCTATACAAAAATATTTTATTCAGTTTCATATTTTATAAGCGATAGGTTTCGGACCTACGAATAGATAGGTGGGATGTGATTTTTGGACTCAAACAGAAGCCAATTCAATGGAGACAATGAATGGAATGTTTTAAGGAAATTCGTGGGAAAGTCATTGTCTCTCCGCGGAATGAATTAACGACGTAATAGAGCCGTGACACCGTATCGAGCACATTGATTCAACTGTTTCATTGTCAGCGGCGAGATACTCAGTGCTTCGACAGGTTCAATGGCAAATCTGAAATTCAATTCTTCATATTATTGGAGGATTGGAATTCATTGTTGCTGGCAACGTTAGAGGTCGCGAATTTGACTGATTGAATATGACTGCCCAGTGCCCCTTGCACTATTCGCTCTGTGTATTACAAAAATGAAGTTTCTGATAAAATCTAATCAGTAAACAGATGCAAACAACTCTACTGTCAAGTAATCAACTTACATATATAGACTTAAGCATAATTATGAAACTTATTTAAACAAGGGCATTGTATTGTGAATACGTAGAAAGAGTTTGGTTTCACTATGATTTTGTACGATTAGGTAGGTAGGTAACTTGACTTACCTGAAGTGGGTTCGTCTTTAGGTAGGTGATCCGTGAGCAAGGGATGGGCGAGCGGTGGCCAGGCGCCAGGAGGGACGCCGGGCGACATCGCATAGTGCATCCACAGCGGCGCAGGCGCAGCGGGGGCCCGGTACAGGGGCGGGTAGGCGTAACCGTACACGTAGGGAGGCCAGTCCTCTCGCCCCGGCGAACCGCGGTACGTCGGCGGCGCCCTCGCGTAGCCGGGTGCCGCGTACCCGCGATACGCCACACCTGCCCCTGTCGGCGGCGTCGGTGAATCCCGAGCCGCCCCGCGTCCGGGCGAGTCCAATGATAGCCCATACCGGTACCGATACCCGTCGGGACTGGGACTCAGGTCCGGGGAGGTCACGCTCGACGGAGACTCCGTCTTCAACGACGGCGGATACGAGTGGGGAGACCTCTTCGCCTCCGGCGACCGCCGCGTGCCGGTCTCTTCCGGCATGCTCAGCAGGGAGTGTATGCTGTAACTGCTCACGTTTTTGGACACCGTCTCCTTCTTTGGCAGTGTGCCGTTTTGCGCGCGCGTCGTCTCTGGCGCGCGGTGCGGCGTGTGGCTGGGCCCCGGCGACGGCGGGTACGACGCCGTACTCAGCGTCGGCACGGTCTTGGCCCGCCTCTTTGTCGCCTGGTCCTCGAGACTAACTCTTTCCATTTCCCTAAGAATTCGCTTCCGAGGCGACACTATCACATGCTCCTGGCGACAGTTCGCCAATTTCGCATTCACGAGGACCGGAAACGCCGCGACTTTCTCCCGGAGCTTGTCTACGATTTGCGATAGCTCCTTTCTTTTAGCGGTCGGTTTCCTCTTTTTGTAAACCCTTAACTTATGATACTGATACGGTTTCTTGAGTTTCATATGATAATATTTTTCTCGGTCTAAATCCGTCCACCGATCTTTGTCGTGTTTCGTTTTCGTTTCGATCGGGGCGTCGACGACGTCCTCCCCTCTGCAGGTCTTATCGTCGGCGACTTCGCCGTTCCGTTTCGCCTCGTCGGGCGAAGCGTCGTGGTGGGCGGGATCATGAGGGCGACGGCGCTTTAGGCGCGAGGCGGCTCGAACGAGAGCGGCGGATAGGGTGGAAGGCCGGCAGTAGTACATGGCTAACTCTTTGGAGAGGTTGCGGCGCGGGGCAGGCTGCTTGAAAGCGTGATCACGGTGTGAGGCGCAGGGCGACGAATGTAACGACGAGTTGTCGTCGGACAGCGATAGAGTAGCGCAAGGCGCAGCGGCGTGAGGCGGCGGCGGCGTCCCGGGCGCTCCAGCCGGAGGCCAGAACGTCTTCCGCGGCACCGACACCCAGCCTGCCCGCTCCCCGCCGCGGACCAGCTCCAGAATGAATTTTCCATCTGAAATGTACAAATTTATGTGAGATATTAATGTCTCCAGAGAACATTTTACAATAAAGTATATATTATATAAATTGATATAGGCCTCTGAAAACAAGCCGGTATACATATATATTATTTACACTCAGACCATCAGATATCAAATATGAAGTTTGAGGTGAACTGTTTAATTATTATCATCAAATTATATTAAAAGATCAAACTCATAACACAAAGTCATCACATGACTACCATATACTTACATTAAACTGGACCAATATTTGTTCATGATTATTGAATGCTTTGCGAAATGAGATTGTTGCTACAAAACAAAAACTTTACACAATGATGTTTAACGAGATAAAATTTAGGATACTAAATGAACTGAAACTAATTATATTAGTACTATGGTTAACAGATTAACAGTTGTTATGTAATTTCATAATAATAATAAACTTAATCATGTTAATTTGAAACAATGCCAACAAATCCTTTAAATATTAAATAATGTCTAAGTGCATAGAGCTTACTTAACTTATTATGTTACACTAAAATATAATTAAGAAATGAAAATACTTCTAATAATTATTAAATGTATTTCTTTTCTATGTACAACTTTTATTTAGCAAAATATCTTCACTGGTATTTTTTTCCTTTGGTATAATATTACTTTTCAGCCATTTATAGGCTATTTAGTTTTAAAGTCATAATTTATACATACAAAATTATATTAAGTTTCTTTCTATACTCCAAATATTACAGTCAAGATTTAATCTATGCACTTGATGACTAAATATTTAATTATACTTTATACAGTTATAGATATCTAATGTTTAACTATGATAAGTACCACTAGCCCATAATATTTGCTTTATTAAATATTATGATAGAATATACCAAGTCAATAGTAATATATTGAATAAATTTAAGACTATGGTGGTATGAAAAACAAAGCAAAGTCAAAACAAATTTTTATATTCTCATCATTATTTATTAATTTAATTATTACTTGTTTCTAGCTAAAATCCAATGCGGATCATGTAACACAGAAGAGATAGATCAAAATAATTAAATACATTTTAAAGATATGTTTTTGCTAATTAGATATAACAGCAACTTATTGATTATCTCAATAAGATCTTTAACTCTATTTGTAATAACAATAAGTGTGTTTTTCCACTACAGATAAGAATTGTTTGTTCCGCTAGGGTGCTTCTAGCTCCTTACAAAATATAATAGCACAGAAGCAGTATGAAGACAATTGGCATCTGTTCAGTCAAATGTAGCTTAGTTATCAGAGCATGAATGACTTTCTTTTCCAGTCTTAATTACATTAAATATGTTAATCTGAAAGCCCTTCCCTATTGAAAAACAACTTTTGTCATGCTGTTTAAAGAAATTCTTTGTACAATTGTGAACATATGAGCTACTAACCTTTGAAGAACTTAAGCCTGCCACCCGTCGCCGCGGGCGTTGCATTCTGTGCGGGAGGATCGTCATTAAGAACTTTGCTACCATTTACACCATGTCTTCTGTCTAATTCTTCTGTCATTTTGGTACATGTTGTCAGAGTTGTGTTCGTTCCTTCCTGTATATGCATCTCATTTCTACTAGCTCATTCAAAACTCGAGCTATTGCTTAGTCCTAAAATTCTCGCCATGTCGTTCCGAGAACTAATGGCAGCGCAAAACATAACACTCATTGATTCACATCAACTTTCAACGTTTCCGTACGAGTCCTCATCCTATTAGGGCCACCTGCGGGAACTCGGCCGACACTCTCGTAAACACATTACCGACACGGTGACTACAGAATTCAAAAATTTTTGCTACTATCTCTATAACAGCAGCACACACAATATTTTAGCACTCCCTAATTAGCTGCTCCACAAAATCACAATGCCGGAATCCTGATTATTATCAGGGTTTCGACAGAACTTGATAAAAAGCTGTTCGTTTTTCAGCACATAGTTCATTCACACCCAGCATCCATTTTGATTCGTTCAAAATCCGAATAAAATCGTTCAATTTGGGCATAATAAACTCGAAAATTTGTGATTGCGTTGATAATTTCGTTCGGAAACATACACTTAAGTCTACGACATTTTTTTTATTTTACTTCGTAAAATAAGATATTTTAAAAAGTATTAATTTGCATACAAAATAACGATTATACCGTTTTATTAAAAAACTTTTGTAAGTATTTTTAAAGTTGTAAGTACTACGTTTCTGTGGTCATGTTTACTGTTCGTAGCTATTGTATATTCTATGGAATTAATCCTGTCTGTAGCAAAAATGGAACGCTTTGCGGAATAGTGTGGTCTAATTTCCAAAGGTAGAATAAATTAATAAAAACTGTTTTTTTCTGCTAGTTACTGGTTTTGTCATCACATTAAAAGGGTAAAAGTTAAATATCCAAGATTCAACAATTCTCACACTTGTTTATCTGTAAAGGAGTAATAGGTACGTCGGGATTGTGATTACTTATATGTCTATGACGCTGTTTGCATTATAGAATTTAGAAAGTTACATTTACAGGAAGAATAACATTTCGGGGTAGCAAACATTGCAACGATGGCATCGTCAGAGGTATCATTTAGCAGAAAGATTACTGAAGATCTCTCAAATGTTGAATTTGACACAAGTGAAGATGTGGAAGTTATTCCAACCTTCGATTCTATGAACTTGAAAGATGAATTGTTACGAGGAATCTATACATATGGTAAAAATAATTTATTTATTTGTATATTGGCATTGATACAGATAATCATAAGCAAGATATTTATTTTTGTCACTTTTCAGGGTTCGAAAAGCCATCTGCAATTCAACAAAGAAGTATTCTGCCTATAGTTAAAGGCCGAGATGTTATCGCACAAGCACAGTCTGGTACAGGCAAAACAGCTACATTTTCTATCTCAATACTTCAATCATTGGACACCACATTACGTGAGACCCAAGTATTGATCCTTTCACCTACACGAGAGTTGGCTACCCAGATTCAAAAAGTTATATTAGCTCTAGGAGACTATATGAATGTACAATGCCATGCTTGTATAGGTGGAACTAATTTGGGTGAAGATATTAGGAAGTTGGATTATGGACAGCATGTAGTCTCTGGAACCCCAGGAAGAGTCTTTGGTAAGCCACTTTGTTTATAATAATATAGATTTAAAAATGTATGAATGCTTACCCTGTAATTAATTTGCAGATATGATAAGAAGGCGTGTACTACGAACACGTTCTATTAAGATGCTTGTTCTTGATGAAGCTGATGAAATGTTAAACAAAGGATTTAAAGAACAGATTTATGATGTCTACCGTTATCTGCCTCCAGCAACTCAAGTTGTATTGATATCTGCTACATTGCCCCATGAAATTCTTGAAATGACTTCAAAGTTTATGACAGATCCTATCAGGATTTTGGTAAAACGGTATGTAATTATGTTTAGCTTTTAATAGGAAAAGCATTTCTGTCAATAACAATCCTTATAATGAAGCAAATACCCTTCAATAGTCTTATTAGTAATATGTAAATATTAATTGATTTTACAGTGATGAACTGACACTCGAAGGAATAAAACAATTCTTTGTAGCGGTAGAACGTGAAGAATGGAAGTTTGACACATTGTGTGATTTATATGACACATTGACTATTACACAGGCAGTTATATTTTGTAATACTAAGAGGAAGGTGGATTGGTTGACACAAAAAATGCAAGAGGCTAACTTTACGGTTAGTTCAATGCATGGAGATATGCCTCAGAAGGAAAGAGACAACATTATGAAGGAATTTAGATCAGGGCAAAGGTAATTTTAGAATTAACTTAGTTTTTATACTTGTTGCTTGTGGTGAGACTCATACTTGATATATATTATGATATTTAAAATTTTGTGTAAAAATATATATTCATAAATATTTGTATTATTACAGCCGGGTTCTCATTACAACAGATGTCTGGGCAAGAGGAATAGATGTTCAACAAGTCTCATTGGTAATTAACTATGATTTGCCAAACAACCGTGAATTGTACATTCACAGAATTGGCAGATCAGGACGTTTTGGACGTAAAGGTGTTGCAATCAACTTTGTAAAATCTGATGATATCAGGATTTTAAGAGATATTGAACAATACTACTCAACCCAAATTGATGAGATGCCTATGAATGTGGCAGATTTATTTTAATCTTCTTTTAATTATTCATTCTAAATACAAATAAATGTAATTTAGGTTATACCTTACTGTATGTTTCCAATATAATTCTTACTAAATTATTTTAGTATTATTTAATATTGCAAATCGAACTACTATTTATTATAATGAAACAGCCTGATAATAGAGACAAATTATATTTTAATAATATGTATATTACACTAAAATTACAAATATCACAATATAAAGTGATGTAAAACTAATGTCTCACAAATCTAAGTTACAATAAAAGTTTTAATGGTCATAATTAATTTATACTTAAGGTCTTATAATGCCACTTAAATCTTCAAAGTGCATTTCTATAACAATAATATATTATAATAGTTATGAAGGAAAAAATTATTGTACTTATAGCTTCTCACATATTTCTAGGCAGCTTTTTATTACCTTTTAAAACATACACTTTAGTTTTCATAATCTAAATGGAAAATTAAAAAATGTATATACATATATATTATAATAAAATGTAAATATATCACTAAAATTTTTGGTTAATTAAGTAAAAATATAATTAGGCAATCCTGTGTTGTCCACTAGCATGAAATAAGGATTTAAAAGTAGCTCAGGTAATTTTACATGGTCTTAAACATCAAATTAGCAATTCATTCAATTAATACTAAGGTAATAAGTGATTATTGCATAATAATTATAAATCGGTATCAATAGCTGCATATGAATTCCATCGCCTGTAAATAAATATTGCAATAGCACCTACAAGGAGAGCCACTATTATTTCCAAAATTTGATCCAAAAATGTGTTACTAGAGTCAACAGATTCTAATATCTGTGGCTCTGGTTCGTAGGTTGGTTCAGGCTCAGGCGGTTTTGGTGTTTGTTCCTCCTCTCCTTTAAATGCAATTTGATTTAATACTGACTTTTCTTCTTCTGTTATTGGCTTAGCTGCATTAGAGGATAACAATGGAGCAATTTCACCACATTGAGCACATGCCCAGCTGGTGGATTTTTTTGCAAGAGTTTTACGCTCTGCCGGTGAGTACTCAAGGGCACCAATAGTACCTTCGGCAGGAGTAGGCATAAAAGCAATCAAGGCCAACAGAGCAGTCCTAATTGACCAAGATGGTTGCCACGTCTCTGGGTGATATCCTGAGATCGACAAACATATTTTCTTATTAACTTCGAATCTTCCATTCGGTGTTAAGAGTATTATATGCGGCGGATGCATAGGATACTCTTTAGGTAATAAGATGCGCCCATGGTAAATTCCACCTTCAAAATCGGTACCAGGAGGGCCTCTTACCGTGAAGTGCCATTCAAAAAGATTATCTTCCAGAGGTCGCGCACAGTATTCCTCTGTCGCCTCTGCTAACTCAATAGCTTCTCTCATTAATCTTTTAACACCTGGACACTTTATGTTGTACTTATCACTCATGTCAGACATTTTAATAGCTTCTTTCTTATAAATAAAAATGAAATAAGTGATAATGAATTGCAATCACATAAAAATTTCGCTTGCAAGAAAGTAAAATATACACTTGGGGTATATAATGCACAAAATAAAATTTTCAGATTTTATCAAAATAATATTATCAACACCGTCACCAGCTGACAGTTGTGACTTGTGTGCTTTTAATAAATAGCTTGTGTTGCCAGTACTCAAAACAGACTTTGGACAACTTGTTTTTCGTGTCAACAATAAAGTACATACTATCTAAAATAAACAGATTTATGCCAAATAATATAAAATTACAATTTAAGTTAATTTTCATGTTAATAATTAACACAAAGATAGATCAAATGAACCTATTCTCTCTATTATGGCAACATACTTAGGAAAAATAATGAACCAATCAAAAAAGAACAAGAAGTTCTACAAGACGAATAAATATATTGATCCATTGCGTCGAAATAGTATATACTATTAGCTATAATGACAAAATTCATATAGACTAGTTATTGTGTATATTGTATTAATGAAATGATAATATTTTTATATTCGGAGAACCATTGAGAGCCGATTTAAAAAACTGAAATGACACCTCCAGTTTATTATGTTTTAGACTGTCTGTAAGAAAATGCTTAATTTGTACACGTCTATTCACGTCACGTTTTACTAATGTAAGATATTTTATTTTAAAAAAACCAGAAATATATACCAAATTAGGCACAAACACTGAAATACCAATGGTTGTTTAAATCTTTCCTTGAAGAACCACATCGCAGTATATGTTAAAAAATTAAGTGTCTTATCTAATCTATAATCTATTGTACTAATACTTTTTGAAGTGAAACTTCTTTAGACGCATGAGGGTATTTTTTTTAAATATATATTTTTTAAATATTTATTAACGTCACGAAGATGTGCAGCGTTTTTGTCGAAGAAAAGGCAGAGAGCAATTGAGACCGATTGAGAGAGAGTGATAAGGGTGAATTACCTTATAAAATTCTCTATTTTAAAAATTAAACTTTCGAAAAGAGAATTTAAGTAATATTAGAATTTTATATTTTATGCAATATAATTTATTGAAATCTCAAATGACGAATCTATATATATATAATAAAAAATCGTGTTAGTTACACCACTTATAACTCAAGATCGGCTGGACCGATGTTAGTTATCTCTTTTTTGGTGGATTCTTTTCCGCTCTGGATAGCAGAATAAGTAATATAAGTTACTGAATAAAAATGAATTAATTTTACAAATGCAAACAGCATGTGGTGCCATCTGTTGACAAAATGACTAATTTAAAAGAAACATCACTTTGTTCTTGCGCTGGATAACAAAACAAAAATGTCGCAATATTGGCGCTAGAGTGAAGAGGCCTAATGTCTAAAACTACCATTCTTCTTTCGCAATGGCAAGCAATAAAATATTTCTGTATTTGCAAAAATTTTTGTATTAACCCTAATGAAATCCTAAATTAAGTTTAACTAAAGTTAACACTATTAAAGAGCTAGTTGTAAATAAAAGCCTAAATTTAGTAGTACCAAACTATACTATAAAAATGTATCGAGTTAAAAGAAATCAATTTTTGGTTACCTTATTAATAGTTTTTTTTCTTTGATCATATTTTTTAAAATATTTTTTCAAGTTTTCAAGTGTCTTTAAGCTCATCGCTAAAGTTTTTACTCTGTAGTAATACATACATACGTCAATTATGAAATATGAACCATGAACTGTCGTTAAAACTTGAATGTCAATTGTCATTTGAAATTTGATTGTTCTTGTCGCTTGATGCTTGTGCGTGTTTTATGTTTGCATGTGCAGAATTATAATTTCTTTTCTAATTAAATCGATATTATAATTACAATAAATAAAGCTAATACGCCACTTTATTTCATGCCCGTCGTTGAAGTATATTGTGTATTCTGATGTGGTATATTTATTAATATAGTGAATCAAGTTGTTATTTGAAATGGATTGTCCACCGGGTACTGGTAATGCCAATCTAGGCCCTCCTAATATGCCAAGTTTTCCTCCAATCCCCCCACCACCTGGATCAATTGCTGGTTCAATGCCTCCGCCATCGGGACCTATACCGCCTGTAAGTTCATCTTCTGGTCCGCCTTTACCCCCTGGAATGGGACCTCCAGGAATGATGAATATGGGCCCTCCTCCACCGGGTATGGGTCCTCCTCCACCAGGTATGGGGCCTCCGCCACCAGGAATGGGTCCTCCGCCACCTGGAATGGGTCCCCCGCCGCCAGGGATGGGCCCTCCGCCGCCAGGGATGGGCCCTCCGCCTCCAGGTATGGGTCCACCTCCTCCAGGCATGGGGCCGCCGCCTCCAGGTATGGGTCCACCTGGCATGGGTCCCCCTGGAATAAGTGGTCCACCTAGAATGACTTCAAGTATGATGCATGGAAGTCCCAATGTGAAGAATAATTACAATCAAACGATGGATTTAGGCCCCCCTGGATTGGGTCCACCTCCAAATATGCCACTACCTGGGATGGGTCATGGCCCTTGGGAAGGTCAAGGACCTTCAGGTTGGAGCAGGCAAGGGATAGATGATGGTACTGCTGGGTGGGATGACAGAGATGATGATCATGATGATGACCATGAGGATGATGAGGACTCCAGTGGTCTAAACACTTCTCTACCATCTCTTCTGACTATGAAAATAGATACACCTGAAGAGTTTAGAAACAAACCAGCTTCTGTGACTGGTGTTGTCTTACCAAAAGCTTTAGAAGAAGCCTTGGCATACAAAGATCAAAGACAGGCTGCTTTAGGAAAGGAAATAGAAAGGGCACCAGCTGGTAATTGTTTTTGTATTCAATAATATTTATAACATTATTTCCTTTAAGATGCTGCAAACAAATGTTGGTTGTTCCAAACTATAAATTGAGAAAATATATATTAAATTAAAAAAATTAAGACATTTAATAGCTCTAAATCAATTTAAAATCGCTGTACATTTTAGTTCAGAAACTTGAACCAAATAATGATCTTAAAATAATGTATCTAAACATTTATTTTTATGTATATTTTATGGGGTAACATTGTTATTTTTTCTAGTATTAGAGTAGAGTATAACAACTTATGACATTAACTACCATTACTATTAGCCTTGTGTTATATTGGTTTACAGATGAAGAAGAACCAATAGTTCCCCCTGCACCTGTGATAAGTACGGAATATGATGTTGAGGATGATGAAGGTGAATCTGATGAAGAAAATATACCAGAGGCTCCATTACCACCAGTTATATCTAAACAAGAGGTACATTCTACACATTTCCTTTTTAGTTTTGTAATTATTTTTAGGAAACCCTTTTTTCCTAATTTCTTTAATTAGAATCATAGAGGATTCATACAGTTTTATTTTTGCATCTCAGATGTAAGTGAAAGGCTTGTAACAGTGAACCAATGTTTTTTAAAATATGTATAAAATTTTGCTAAAGCTCATATATGATATATCTAATCAAAAATAGACATACAATAAATAAATACAGTAGAACCTCGTTAAGTCGAACCTCGATAAGTCAAAAACCTCCAAATCTCGAAAAAATGTTCTGTTCCCTTCCCTTAAAACACCAAAACCTCCATTACTTGAAATCTTGACCCTCTGTTAATCGAAATAATCACCGAGTCCCTCCAAGCCATTTTGGTACATATTTTCACTCTACAACTCGAAAAATTAAATTTGACCTCTGTATCTCGAACATAGGAACGTTTTATTTTACAACCTTTACAACTTGAACAAAAATAAGTTACCGACTTTAAGAACTTGCCGACAATGTGAGTACACTATTGTTTATTAGAAAACATTTTAAGAGTATACAATAATAAATTTATGACTCATGGAAACACGTGTTTTGCTTGCTTTGTGTCAGGTGTTCAATTTTGATTCCCTTTGAAATTTAGCTAAGCCAGTCATTTGTTTTCGACTTAAATACTGTCAGTCAGAAGTAGTTTGGTTCTACTGCAATACACATCAATTAGTACAACAGTTAACATGAGTGCTTTGAAACGTAAACTACTCAAAATTTATAAGAATAAACCTCAAACTCTTTATGTCGTATCAAAATCCGCCTAAGTCGAAATCCTCCATAAGTTGAAAACTCTATAACTCGAGTTTTTTGGCTTCTCCCTTGATGTTCGACTTATAGAGGTTCTACTGTAATAACAAAGCTACAGGTACTTTAACCTTTGTTACAGTGTAGATTACAAACATAGTATTTATTATCATTGAATCTTTTTCAATACACTCATGTATTGATCAAAGTCAGAAAATCTGATTGACAATGGGTGGAGGAATAAACTAAAAAATAAAAATACATTCATTTTGACACAGACATTTGTTTTGCAACAGATTGTTTGCCTCAAAAGCAACTTCATAATTCATTTTGTTTTTTTTAATAATTTAGTTAGTGATATGTGTTAAATAATTTTCAGACACAACCAAATAAAGCTAACAAGAATAGACGTAAGAAGAAAAAGAAGAAGGAAGCAAAGCAGAAACGTCGAGAATCAAAAACTCAAGACAAGTCTAGCATTGATGAGACTCAAACTACCAATGACAAAGAAAATAAAAAAGAAGCAGAAATTGAGTGAGTTGGTCATTAGATCATCTATATACAGTTTATATGAATCAGTATGAATTATTAACAAACTTTAAGTTGCATAGTCAAATCTAATATTTATCGAACAGTTATTATAAATATAATCCACGGCTTTTTTTAAAAATATCATATTTTCTATTTCTCAATTTAAAATATAGCAAAACGGATTACACCACATATACAACGAGCATTATCTACTAATAAAGACAATTTACTTGTTGAGGTGTGTGTGGGAATGTGCAAAGTGTGGCGGTGTATGTTTGTAGGTGATTTTAATCCATTTGATTAGCTTATATATATTATATTTTTTATTTAATTAGAGTCAGAATCTTACTCTTAATGCTTTTACATAATATGACAGTCACAGTTTAGTGGGAATAACTTATTAATTTAATAAAATACTTGATTACAGATATGTGCAGGAGAATATTCAATTCCATGAATTAGAACCGATGTATCGGCAATTTCATCGTATTTTAGAAGCATTCAAAATTAGTGAGCAGAAAGAAGAGGAGATTAAAGAAGAAAAGGGAGATCAGCCTAAGCCAAGCAAACTGCTTGAAAAAGTCACTGATCAATTTGCAGCTGATGAAGAAGCTGTGGAGGTGAGAATTCAATGTTTTTTTTTAATTAAACGATGTTATTTAGTATTATTACATTGTGTATTGTGTTAAATAGTATTATTATTGGCCTAGTTGCTTCAACGTGCGACGTTCATCCCTGAGGTCATAGGTTCGATCCCCGGTTGTGCACCAATGTACTTTATATGTGTGCATTTAACATTCGCTCGAACGGTGAAGAAAAACATCAAAGTGAAACCGGCTTACCTTAGACCCAAAAAGTCGACGGGGTGTGTCAGGCACAGGAGGCTGATCACCTACTTGCCCTAGATTGACAAATCATCATGAAACAGATACATAAATCTGAGGCCAAGACCTAAAAAGGTTGTAGCGCCACTGATTTATTTTTTATTTTATGTTTATAGCATAAACTAATCACATGACTTTAAAATATAATATTTATAAATTGTTTTTTTTTTTACTAAATGAGTCGAAATTATTTAAAAAATCTTTTTTTAATAAAATTTACATATTTTAATAGAAACATGCAGCGGAAGAAAAGGAACGTCTATCCAAACGGAAATTGAAAAAGCTGTCTCGTCTGTCTGTTGCGGAATTGAAGCAATTAGTATCACGTCCGGATGTGGTAGAAATGTATGACGTCACAGCCAGGGATCCTAAACTACTTGTACAGTTAAAGGCGCACAGGAACACTGTACAAGTGCCTAGACATTGGTGTTATAAGAGGAAGGTAATATTATATATGGTTTAAATAATAATAATATTTTATGCCACATATAATGGCGTGCAAATTTATCTTACATAATTAAAAATTAGAATTTTACGCAGTAGTTATATATTACAATCAAACCTTATGTGATTTTATAATCACATTATTTATTTTTTAAATCCGCACAATCAGCCATATATAAATAGCATGCAAATGTCATACATTTTTTGCAATGTCATATAATAAAAACATTAACATAATGTCATAATAAGAAGTTAAGTCATCTATAATTGTTAAACTTATGGTCTAAATACTCGGTCACGCTATAAAAGCACCTTGGCTTTAAAAACCTAATCAAATTACAAATATTTTTGCCATTTTTGGTCGTCCCGCAAGCTCGTTTGCCCCCGTTTATTATATTAAAAAAATATATATATATTAACTAAATAGAAGAGACTGAAATGTTGGTTGTGTGAGGTCTGATGTATGCAAGCAGCTATAACAGAAATATTATTAACTAAATGATGCGCATTCGTTTGCGCAGGATTAAAATAATATTTGCCCAAATGATGTAGTGAGAAAGACATATTTTATCTACTTTATATACTAGAAGCGATAAAAGTATATATTTTCACATAAGACATAGATATATATACTGTGGCGGGCTTTGTTGTAGGACTATTTTAGATAGACATTTCCATTACACATTACATATGTGTAACTCTAGCGGTTTTGGCAGCGCACGCCAGAATAGCTCGCAGATGGTAGATTTTTCCTTTGATTTTCTTATTTGGTGATTATTTGCTTTTTTACACACAATACCCACACATTGTCTATGATGAAAACGAAGTGCATTCTTGAGGATTTCTACAAAAAATTAATATGTATATGTACTTTTATTTTTGAGAGCTTTGCTTACTTTTGCTGACAAGAGGAAAGGGTATATTGCAGTAAATCTGCTTACGTAATACTTGAACGGCCCCTTTCCTATATAAACCAAATTAATTTCAAGTATTTTTCAGCTTAGCTCGCCACAACATTGCTTAGTTAATGTATGAAGGAAAAAATCATATGGACTTGCAGTGCAAACATTTTTTTTGTGCTTCAACAAAATTGAAATGTTGTATTAATTAAATTAGAATATAAGCTGATACCTGCCAAACCAAGGATGTGAAAGACACACGCGTCGTGATTACGAACTCATTGGTCTAGTGGTTAGTACCCCTGACTGCGAATCCATGGGTCCCGATGGTTGATCGGTTCGATCGCATGGTTCGATTCCCGGCTGAGACGAACATCGATGTGATGAGCATTTGGTGTTGTGCTTAGGTCATGGGTGTTTAAATATGTATTCATATGTCTATCTATCTATAATATGTATGTATATCCGTTGCCTAGTACCCATAACACAAGCTTCACCAGCTTAGCATGGGACTAGGTCAATTGGTGTGAATTGTCCAATAATGAAATAAATAAAAAAAAGAACTTGTTATAAATCATTTCTTTAAATTAGATCTTATATTAAGCCGTCTTTTACAGTATCTCCAAGGAAAGCGTGGTATTGAGAAGCCTCCGTTTGATCTACCGGATTTCATTAAGAAGACCGGTATCATGGAGATGAGGGCCTCGCTGCAGGACAAAGAAGAAACTAAGACATTAAAAGCTAAAATGCGTGAGCGTTCGAGACCTAAACTTGGCAAGATCGATATTGATTATCAAAAGCTTCATGACGCATTCTTTAAGTAAGTCTTTTTATCAGCTGTCAACATTGGGTATGTTCCGATATACACTGCGAGTACTGTATAGTGCTCCCACTGTTCAAAAATTCGTTCCGCTATGGACTGCCCGTATACAGCCGCAGCGTCCTAGCGTCCACTTTCATTGTAGTATTAATTCTATTGACAGTTAATATTAATATAGATTTTTTTAATGCGATAATACTCCAATAATAGTTTTTCTTGTTGAATTGAAAAACTTTGATGCACTCATTTGAAAACTGTGTCGAAAAACGAAGCTGACTAGTATACTGGACTGCGTTCCGTTTTAAATTGTAACCAGTATAGCTGGCTATAGAGAAACGGTTTCACAGTATACTAAATTGACGGTACTCTGTACAGTGGTCGCAGTGTATATCGGAACATACCCATTATATGCAATCCGCCATAGACTAAATATTGCGTTAGAATGTTGTCTAGATTATCCTAAAGCGCATTTGAGTACAACAACGAAGTCCGAGTTAATCCTTACCATAGAGTATACAACTGTAGCTAATACAACTAGTAATACAGAATTCAGGTTTGACACATTTGAAAAATGCACAGGTGGAAAAAAAGTTGTCTTGTCTTTCCTAGGAAAGAACCTAGGTTCTCCTAAAATTGCATCTTTATTTAATTTACGCTTAGAATGTTATAAGTATCGCTTACCTAATTAATTAACTCTGATGTAAATCTATGATTTACTGTATTAAACATTTTCTTTACATTGAAATTTAATTGAGGATATTATATTTTGTGGCTTAGATGCGATCAAGATATTGAGTCCAACTCACTAATTCTTGGTCCATTAGGGCGTGCGTAACAGCAGCCCCCTTTCTTTTTATTTAGATTATTTTAGCTTAGCTGAATCGACGGTTGCTTGTAAGTATCCTGCAATAAATTCTTAAAATATTATTAAGGAATTGTGTATCTAATATATAAAAATCTCGTGTCACTCTCATGTTAGTTATGTCCCATACTCCTCCGAAACGGCTCGACCGATTCTTATGAAATTTTTATGCATATTCAGCAAGTCTGAGAATCGGCTACTACCTATCATTCAAACCCCTAAGTGATAAAGTGCACCCCAAACATTTTTGTTTATTTTTTAGACAATTTTTTTTGTTTTTATGATACAACAATCAAAAATACATACAACCCTTAATTTTCATCTGCCCTCTACGATCAACCCCTATTTTTTATTTGTTAGTTAAGAACTTATAACTTGAACTCTGAGGTTTATATAGAGAAAAATCACAGAAAAACCTAAAAAGTTTTCATTCCGGAAAACCGAAGTCTCTGGGGTATAGCATAGCAAAATTTTCCATGTTGGCATGCACTAAAAAGGTAGGCTAGTCATTAAGGACAAAAAAAGTTCGCGGGGGCAGATAGTATAATATATACGTAATATGTATATATTATATGAATAAAATATTTAAATAGATAACGTAAGATTTTTTACTTTTATATTGTTATATATTTACTGGTTTATCATGAGCTGACGTATCCAATTTAGTCCATTATAATAACCTACCACAGAGCACTACATATGAAAAAATAACGAGACTCACAAATGTAATAAAAACTATTCCAAAACCAACCACAGTATCTCAGCCTCATATATTCTGACTGAATAATGATTGTGCAGATGGCAGACAAAGCCGCGTATGACCATCCATGGGGACTTATACTACGAAGGGAAAGAGTTTGAAACTCGGCTTAGGGAGAAAAAGCCTGGAGACTTGTCCGAAGAACTTAGGACAGCGCTTGGTATGCCAGTTGGGCCTGGCTCTCACAAGGTTGGTATACAATGTCTAGTTTTCATTGTAATGTGTGTTTATAGTTATAGAATTTATATTATATATATACAACTTTTATAAATGTACACGGAAACATTTATATATAACTAATTTGTTTGCACTAACTATAAACTGTCAAACAAGATAAAATAGTCTTGAAAAGTCTTGTTCATATTTATACAAATCTAAAACTTTCGATTTCCGAGACAGAAAAATGAAGGGAAAAAGGAAGATACTTATGTTAGGAATTTAATGAATTTAATTATCATTAAAATATTAAGTGTCGAAAATTTATACAAATTATAAATATAATTTTTAAAAGATATTTCTTCGATTATAAATACACGTGGCAGTGTACGATTGTAAATAAGAATTAGTAAAAAAAGTCAATTTTCTTATAAAACGCAAAATAAATTGTAACTCTGCAGGGGTTGAGCTTAGAGACCTCCCGTAGAACAATTTTTTGCAGCTAATGACCTCATCTATCCCCTATTTACGTTTGTTCCACGACTTTTTGGCCACCCTGTATATGATCTTGACTTCCAAATATTGTGATTATTGAAAATACGGTTTAGGATTTATTTTAAGAAATTATAGGATAATTTAATCTATATTAAACATGTCCCATCCGGAAATGCGTAGGGAATTTAAAAACTACTGAACTGAATTTGATGAAACTAGGGCTGTGCCCCTAAATGAAATATACAGATTTGAATAAAACATTAGAATAATCTCGATATTACTTTTAAGAAATATGTATACACTTATGAATTTGTGCCAACTGCATGCGTGGCATGAGAGCCATACTATATGTGCTTAATTGTAACAATATCAACTCCACACAAGCTCCTTTTATCAAAATCTCTACTTTGTTTGTATTTCCTATGTTTATGTTCTTTGTGCAGGTGCCGCCCCCATGGCTGATAGCTCAGCAACGTTACGGGCCGCCTCCTTCGTACCCTAACCTAAAGATTCCGGGGTTAAATGCCCCTATACCAGAAGGATGTGCATTCGGATATCACGCTGGAGGATGGGGCAAACCTCCTGTAGATGAAACAGGGAAACCCTTGTACGGAGATGTTTTTGGACATCAGTTGAGTGGACAAGATGTATGTATTTTTATACATTTCAAGATTTGTGATACATGAAGAGCTAGAAATTTAATTTAAAAGACAATCAATTCCAAATTATAATGTATACCAGCTGACCGGGCAAACGTCGTTTTGCCATGTATATCATTTATAATAAAAAAATAGGGGTTGATCGTAGAGGGGTGAAAGTTAGGGGTTGTATGTATTTTTGAATGCTGTATCATATATATAGAAATTAAAAATTTTGTCTTAAAAATAAAATTTAGGGGTGGACTACCCCTAACATTTAGGGGGATGAAAAATAGATGTTGGCCGATTCTCATAGATACCGGATAAGCACAAAAAATTTCATCAAAATCGATCAAGCCGTTTCGGAGGAGTATGACAACGAAAACTGTGACACGAGAATTTTATATTTATTTACTAAGAAAATATGTACACATAAAAAATAGTACTAGAGTAAGAGAAATAGAGTAGAGTAATAGAACAGTACATAATATACAGTGTAAACTCTTTATAACGACATTCGTTATAACTAAATACTCTCTATAACGTAAAAATGTTTTAAATTAGTTTGGTTGAACACAAAACCCATACATTAATATACTCTTTTATTTAGATCAACAACATACTTAAGTGTAATTGTTTTTATTGAAGCTTATAAACTAACATATAAAGGTGCCGAAATTTCTAAGAAAGGCACCTGAGGTCATAAACAGCCTTGCCTTTGTTATTGTTAATTGCATTAACAGGTGTGCCATTATTCTTAAATTACATTGTCTGTAGGAAATTTTGGTCTCAGTTACTAAACGCACCATCGTTACCTATATATTATATATCTTTATATATATAATTCTTTTGTGAGTGTGTATGTCACTGAACTTCTCTAAAACGACTGGACCGATTTGATGAAATTTTTTGTGTGTGTTCAAGGGGATCTGGGAATGGTTTAGATTCACAAATCAGCTAGATAGATGGCGCTGTAGTCGGTACTTTCATACTTTTATATCCTAATCGCTTGAAATATCAAGCAGGACAACGTCTGTCGGATCCGCTAGTATTTATATAAATTATTGTAATTGGTTAACTTTGATTTTTTTTCTCATCCCACCGTATAACGCAAACTCTCTATAACGAAAAAAAAAAGGTCGGTCCATTAAAATTCGTTATAAAGAGTTCACACTGTATATTCAATAGCTATTTTAGGATGGGTATTTGAATTTTGATATTCTTCATGTCTCTTGTCTTGACTGTATCTTACATATTTTTTTATTAATTTATTTCTCAGGACAATGAAGATCAGGACATAGACAGAACATTGTGGGGTGAATTGGAATCTGAATCTGAAGAGGAGTCGGAAGAAGGTATAATTTTTACTTTACTTAATTTTCTTAGAGAAATTAACATTCCCTTAATTTACGCAAAACTACTGAACAGATTTCCATGAAATATTATATGATTTTCTTATATGATATACTGGTCCGCCTAAACGAATTATAGACAATTGTAAAAATTTTGCTATCCCAGAACCCGAAAAGTTTGAACCATTAGTGTTTGACAATTATAACGTTATTTTCTTAAACCCGTTTACAGAGGAATCAGATGAAGGCGAGAAGATGGGCGAGCCTGACGTGGCCACTGGAGTGGCTACACCAGGGGAGGGACTTGTCACTCCCCTGGGCATTTCCTCTGTACCCCCTGGCCTGGAGACTCCAGACACTATTGAGCTTAGGAAGAAGAAATTGGATGATGTTGAAGGGTGAGCTTTTTTAAAATTTTCATGTTTTCTTTTTAGTAATATTTTTTTTTAATTCTAAAAGTCTATAATTTCTAATGTATTCCTAAAAAGCTTATTGTATACAAACACTGAGCGCTTCCTAAAGTTTTTTTTGTTTTTGTATATATCATGAACAAGTCAAAATATTATAAAATTTGCTCCGCTAGTATAGAAGTACCTTCTTAATCTTTATTTTTTTTTGTAGTGGAGAGACTCCAGCCCTATACCAAGTACTTCCAGAGCGACGTGTCGGTCTCACTGCCGGAATGATGGCCTCCACTCACGTGTATGATATTAATGCGGCTAACCCAGGTGAGGATGTCCTTAGAATTACATTTTCCAGCGATCAATTGCTCATATCCTTATATCAATTACGCTTCAAATTTGCACACCGTGTGCAGTTTGACCTTACTTAAAAGATAGGATAGCTAACATCTTAATTTATACACAGTTTATTTGACAGTCAAATTTCTAACAGATATGTTGAAAGTACCAACGTTTCACATAAGCTACAATTTAATGGCATAACCACCAAAAAAGCATGGTAGTTCCCATGACTGGTGTTCTCCTACCGTTTCCCTTGAATAGTATGCTACTATGTAATGATTTTTGATTCTATGACTCTATGAATTTTCTTTATTAGGCAAAGCGCGAGTATCGGCCGATGCCAGCAGTGGAGTGGCAACTAATCCTGGAGTAGTGGAAGTGGCTTTGGACCCTTCAGAGCTGGAATTAGAGCCGGAGGCAGTGGCTGCGAGATATGAAAGACATTTGAGAGACCAACGCCCCTCGAAGCGGGAGGACCTGTCTGACATGCTGGCGGACCACGTTGCCCGCCAAAAGGTACTTATGGTTTTTAAAATTAGCCTTCTAAAGCGGGCCATAGGCGGACCGCATGTTGCAGTCAAGACCGACTGCAATATGCGGTCGCCGCACGGCGATGTGCAGTTTCCTGAGCACTTTGCAGGGCAGAGTTCTTGTATCGGTTAGGTACAATTAAATTTTACATTTGATATAAAAACATATTAATTAAAAAAATATCGGGGTAAATGAAATATATAATATGAAAAAAATTATTGAGTGTTTAATGTTAAATTTATTTTAAAAAGTTATTTCTTTTTCAGAATAAAAGAAAGCGCCAACAGAACACGGACTCAAAGCAAGCAAAGAAGTACAAAGAGTTCAAATTTTAAACAAAGTCAATATGGAATTATATTAAGTGTAATAAAAATAATTATAAATGTTATATTTATTTATTTACTCTATATTCCACTTACAAAAATTATAAGAGAAATAATAATAAACAAAACAATTACATGGTACAACAATCGACCTTATACATATAATTTTTGGCCATTTATCCGCCATATAATTTTTATTGGATATATTATGTACGTCTGAGATTTGCGGGTCCTAAGAAGAGTGACTAAAAGGTACTCTGTGAGATAACCCTCTATAGCGCAGGAAATA
This sequence comes from Pieris melete, assembly GCA_963693345.1. Classification (NCBI taxonomy): domain Eukaryota; kingdom Metazoa; phylum Arthropoda; class Insecta; order Lepidoptera; family Pieridae; genus Pieris; species Pieris melete. Next base: position 2,596,413 of record CAVNZK010000003.1, read on the forward strand.
TAATTATATTTTATCAATGTACGCCTCCATTTATCTTAATTTTATTCGTCGTTATCGGTTGGTTAACCAATTACATATAATCACGACGCGGTGACGCTATTTTTGGTTATTCATAATGAGTAGTTTTAACATCCTGAAACTATGTCTGATTACAAAATCCTGTCTAAGGGACCTTTGTGCTGCGATCGGTCTACGGCGAGCTTGCTATGCTTGAACATACGCAAAAAAAATAAACTTTGACTTGATCACCTCCTCCGGTGTTTCAAAAATACGTATTTGTATTATGACTGTTATGCACGACATAATCTGTTACATATTCACAATTCACATGAATTGACATTTGTGGTATAACATTATTATTGACAGTTTCTTATTTGAAGGAAAGATCAATGCCAAAAATCTTTAAGGAAATATTCCTACTTCGGAGTTCGGTACTTCGAGAATCGTTGAGATCAAAGGTATGGTTAAGACTTTAGTTATAAAATTTAAAAAAATAATCTTAAAGTTTAAACATCTTACTGGTAATAGTGGACTCCTAATTGTTGACGATAAGTTGTTAAATTGGAAAATTTTGGTATTTTAGTATAGTAGTTAGGGTTAGAAGATGGATGGGGTCTCGAACTATAACGCTTTCTTGGCTGTTCATAAACCGCAACTTGTCCTTTCGGGAGTACCTGAACATTACTGGCATACGCTTTGTAAAAAACTGCAAGACCAGATTTTTGACTCTGGCTTAGCCTTTCAACTAGTCCAAATTGATTACGAAGATAGCGAAAGACGACCATATGACCCTTTATGGAGTGTAATGGCAATTTGCGATATAGATGTCAATGATCCGACTCATATTTATCTCATTGATCATGCATGGACATTTAAAGTTAACAACATCAAAGCTAACTTGAGAAATGTGCCCAGTCTGTTAGAAAGAATGTGTAATATGATGCAAATCTCTTGTGATGAAACTGAAGAGAAAATTGAAGAAGTTGCAAAGTGTGTATGGAAATATGCAAACACATATTCTATTGCCGGTGATGAATTTTCAATTGAAGATAGAGTACCTGTATGGTACATTATGGATGAATTGGGTTCAGGAATTACACATTCCGACAACCCAAATTTTCGGGCAGTCCCTTTTATACATGTGCCTACGCAGATAACGTTTACCATTCTCTTCCCTACCAAATATGTTGAAGAAGGAGATACTATTACAAGGAATTTTGTAGAAGGTCAATATCAAGATCCTCTGCAAAGAGAGGCAATGCTCATTCCATGGAAATGCTACGAGCACTTTGATGACGATTTTACTCAGGAAGAACCAAACAGAAAATATTTTTTGGAGGGTCACTTGGTCGAATCACTGCCAGATTTGAATAACTTGGAAAACAGAAATATTTCAGATCAACCCTTGAAGGTATTTTCAGAATATAGAATTATAAATGAACATCTCACATCAAGTCACTTTGAAATTGTTGATAATGAGAATGATGCTGATATTTTGTGGTTCACTAGTCATTTTAAAGCTTTTAAGGAATTTAGTATTGATTTTCCTAATAAGTTTGTTAACCAATTTCCATTTGAATATGTTTTCACAGTGAAAGATTTATTAGCAATTGTGGCAAGAAGGTGTTCAGATAAGAAAGTTAACATGCCTCATTTAGGGACAAGCCCATTATGGCTACCTACTACGTTTAATATGAAAACTGAACTACCAAAAATGGTTGCTTATTACATGCAAAGAAAAAGACTTGGTTTAGATAATCACTGGATCTGTAAACCATATAACCTTGCGAGGAGTCTTGACACATATATTACTGATAATTTAGACTTTCTTTGTCATTTGCCATTAACAGGTCCAAAGATAGCTCAAAAGTATATCGAAGCACCTGTGCTGTTTCAAAGACCAGACATAGGAGCAGTAAAGTTTGATTTGCGTTATGTAATATTGTTGAAATCAGTTAATCCTACAGAAGTCTACATTTACAACAACTTTTTCTTGAGATTTGCTAATAAAGCATTTGAATTATGTGATTTCGATGATTACGAAAAACATTTCACTGTTATGAATTATGCAGAAGGTGTTTCCTTGTATAGACTGTTATGTGATGACTTTAAGAGGGCGTGGTCTGAACAATATGGTGATTTTAAATGGAGTGAAGTGGAAAAATCAATTTTTGAAATGTTTAAAGACCTATTTGAAGCTGCAACTTCTAAGCCCCCACCTTTTGGAATAGCACAGAGTCCTCAGTCAAGAGCACTTTATGCAGCTGACATAATGCTTTCTTGGCATGAACACAATGGAGAGAAAATAATACAACCCAAGCTTCTGGAAGTCAATTGGATGCCAGACTGTAATAGAGCTTGTGACTACTATTCAGATTTTTATAATGACATATTTTCACTTCTTTTTCTTAATAAACAAGTAGACACTTGCACACAAATAATTTAAGTATGTGATATCTGTTTAATAGGCAATGAATAATACACTTATATATTGTATAATTTATTACATCAGTTGTACAGCTTTTGCACAAAATTGTCTCAAATTCATATACAACATTTGAAAATTGCTTGATTTTATAAATAGTTATGCTATTTGTTTAATATTATTGTTATTAATAAATTAATTTAATTAATTTTTCTGTAGTATTCTTCTGTCATCATCTTGTATACCACCAAATGGATTTTCATCATCTACTCCTCTATTACTCAAAAGCCATAATACAATAACCAAGATAACAATTGCAAATAATGCTATCCAATACCGCTTGTAAATGCCACCACCTCTTCGGTTTCTTGAAGAAGGTAAAGAATTTCTGGAAGGATACCAATTTAAATTAAACAATTATTGATTAATAATATTAGATTTATTATTAAAAAATATGAGATTTTTGTTTAGAAAAAAATATACAAACCCAGTATTGGTATTTGCATAAAAAAATGATTGCCAAATATGTATTCAGAATAATCATGAATATACTCACTTCCACCATCTGCTAATCCACGCAAACGTGGATTTCTGTTTGTATTTATTCTCATCATGGTCAAAATTCGAAAGGGGCCTGGAATTTTCATCTGTTTTATAAGTTTTCCTTGGTATTTGGGCACCTGTAATTTTAAATTACTTGAATGTTTACATAATATTTATTTGAAAGGAAACTCCACAAAACATAATAAGAATGTTTACTAATAGATCCTTTAATGAGAGAAATATGCTCTCTATAAAAGGAACCCAGAAACTTTAAATTAAATTCAAGTTTTACTACTTTTAAGTCACACAAAAGCAGTCAAATTTTTAAAAGCAAAGAATATAAAATGTACCTTGTAGATTGTCAGCCCTTTTAACAGAGGTATTATCATATATGTTAGCTGGTTCATCTGATATTTGCACAATTGAATGTGGTGAACTTGTAGCTGATCGACTTATAGCTTCATCATCGCTTGCACCCACTGGAGTTCCACGTTGAGTGTCAATAGAATTTATGAAGTAATTAGATTGTTCCATTGGGGACTGGCTGCGTCTAGATGATGCTCCTTTCAGATCTTGTTCATCTGAAAGCTGGATATAATACTTATTATAACCTTCTAGCCATATTTATAATATGTTATCTTTAAAACTATAATCATACCAATGGTAGACCAAGGCCAGCTCTAGCCCAATTGACACCAGCTAACTTTTCTTTTAAAACATCAGCAACAGGAGATACTAAATTAGGTGGCGGAAACACAGGTGTGGCACAAGAAGGACATTGATATCCAGCAGGTGCTGTAGTCCTTGGTAAGGCACGGTAACGGGATTCCGCACATTCCCAGTGGAATACATCTACAGATAAAATAAAGAATAAGAATCTTAAGAAAATTATGTATGTTATAGAGTACAAATCAAACTTACGATAGCATGTCAGTCGTATACATTCGCCTTCAGCTAAGCTTTTTGTGCAAATTTCACAAATAGGATTGTAATCGCTATCTTGTAACCATTGGAGATAGGATTGTATGATGCACTGAAAATATATAAAAGGTAAGGTTTATAATTTGCTAGGCCTTAAAACTACACATAAATACTTGTTGTACGAATTACCACAACGTCTTTATTACCTTTGGATGATTTGTTACCATACAATATTCACAAACATTAACTCGATGTTCAAAGCAAAATTGGTTGGTCACTCTTCTTTTAGGACACTTGCAAAGACCCATGGCCGCGGTATTGTTGCAAAATTAAGATCATAAAGTAACAACTACGTACATACTTCCATATGGTTTAACAAGATAAAATGGTTGTACCCTTTGAAATCGCAGAACTTTATAAAACAAACATTGCTATTCGCGTTTCGTGATCGTTGAATCAGCAGCCGACAGCCACGTCTGTTGTCAAAATCGATTGGAACTTGAAATGTCATTCATTTCACTTCATTGACTAGACACAATCCTTCAAATATGTTCATGTATACCTCACGTTATCTGTAATTCTGAAGTCTGAACGCCGTTTATGCTGTAGCCAGTAGCACTAGTTTGTGATCTATGTTTTTTTTAATTCATATTTTCTGTGTTAATTTTCATGTTGTTGATATTTTTTTGGATTTTATTTAGAAATGTTAATGTCAATATAAGTTGTTAATTTTATATAATAATAACACCATGGCGACTAAAATATTAGCCCTAAAAAATTTAGTTCATAGTCCGTTTAAAACTCTCCTAAAGCAGCCAGTTTCATTTAATAATAATAACCTTAAATGTATCAGCACATCTCCGATTTTTCGTGTAAATTTTTTCAATAAATGTAAGTTATTTCAACACCACATGTTAATATAAGGAATTGTATGCACACCACAACACACTACATATGTTTTAGTACCTGCTGAAAAGCTATGGAAATCAGTAACATCTGTAAGTAATGCAGGAGCCAAGAAAGGACGTGGTAAAGGGGCTGGACGAATTCGCATTAGGGATTTGAACCGAGGGCAAATGATTGGTGTAGGAAAAGTAAACATGTTATGGCCTGGACTTTCTGCACCTGTAATACGTGGGAGGGAGCTCCTTAAACAGCAAAGATTACCTGATGATCCAGAGAGGTAATTATGGTTTAATAGCATTTTTGAAATGTAATGGTAATTATACTAATACTTATCTATTTTTCATAGAATGGAAAAGCTTATCAAATTAAGAGATTCTATGACAAAGTTTAGACGATTAAAATTAAGTCCTATCGAAAGAGGTTGGTCTGGTGTGAGGATGCCAGGACGCAGCCTTGGGCCCCCTGATCCAGTTGCTGGTGGTGGGTAACATTATTTTTATGACAACAAGTAGTTTTATATTAATAAGTCCAAATAATTTCTTCACAAAAAGACATTCAAGACTAGAAAGTAGCCATAAAACTTAAAGAAACTTCTTTATGCAACTGCATATTATTATTTTTTCAGAGGAATTTACAGGATTTGACACAAAAGTTCTTCAGTTGAGGTCATTACTTATTATGAAAGGAACCCTTGGACGAACAAGAAATTATCAAGCTATGGTAAAGTCTTTGTTATAATGAATTTAAAGTACTACTATTATACTACCACTACTGTTGTATAATTATTTTTGGTATTTTAGGTAGTAACGGGTAATGGTCAAGGCTTAGCAGGATTTGGCTTAGGCAGGGCAAAAGAAGCATCAGCTGCTTTAAGAAAAGCTAAAAACAGGGCTGGGAAGAAATTGATGCACTTTGATATTTACAATAATCATACAGGTATATTGACAACTTTTATTATGTACAACTGAAAATATCAGTATAGTTTCATAAATAGAGAAAAGGTTTTCCCTTAAAATTCTTTTCTGTTTCCATGAATCAATCAGAAGATCTAGATATAATAGAAATATCAGCCTAAACATTTTCTGAACTCAGTATGTGTTGTGTCTTAAATGTATTAGCTATGCAGCTAATAATATGTGTCAAAATTATTTATGCTTTTGATTTCAGTTTACCATGATTTCTATACTGCATTTGGGAAAACTAAAATCTTTGTACAAAAGCAGAATGAAGGTTATGGTTTAATGGTACATAGAGCTATCAAAGAGATATGTCAAGCGATCGGTATCAAGGATCTTAGAGCTAAAGTGGAAGGATCAAATAATTTACAGCACCTTGTAAAGGCCTTCTTTATTGGTCTTTTACAACAGGTATTGATTTAATACTCAATCTATTCTCAATATTACAATAAATAATTAAGTGGTAAACAAGACGCACAGGCTTCTGTACTTCCCACATGTTGTATATGTTAAAATCCCATATGTTTTGGCCTCATTTCAATGTCACCCTAGGTGTCAAAACTTGGCTCTAATTTTTAATATGATATGACTTGATGTTTATAAACAGTGATTAAAAAAATCATTAGGGCCATTCAATAATATTGATCAATTTAAATTACAGCGATCACATCAACAATTGGCAGAAGAAAAGAAATTACATTTAGTAGAGTTTAGGGATGAGAATGAGTTTTACCCAATGGTTGTAGCTAGTCCCTCAAAAGTTAGGACAAAAGAGGAAATACCAAAAGACGAAACCCTGGACTTCATACAATATGTGATGAATGATAAAGTTATATTAAAGAAAAAGAAATTTCCACCTTTCTACAAAACAATGCCACATTATGAACTATACCTCAAGAAATTTGAAAGGTACAGAAATCATGAGAAAATTCGCCTCAACCTTAAAGTCGAGTATGGAGAGACGAAAAGCTTTTTAACTGACAAATACCCAGATGAAAAAGTTGAGAAAGATGATTAATAGTTTAGTAATTTTAATGTAGATATTAGAATAAATTATTTGATAAGTTTAATGAATTGATTATTTGTCACCAAATATTTATTTATTAAGTAGTATATAAAGTTTAATTTATACACAATAAATCCGATGAAGTCTCCTGCAGGCCCTTAATTATCTAGCGATAGCTTTGAGAAAATCCCACCACCTTCAACTTCTGATCCTACCCGTAGGGCTCAATCTGTTACCTTAGGTCGCTTGGTGCTGACATCAAGTACTTATATATATTTGTCTAAACGCCACTTGTGTGATCCCAGGGTTGTTAGGTGAGTTTATTGACTTTTCATCCACACTAAATAAAAACCTTATTTTTCCATTTTTATTTATTTGTATAGAAATGATACATTATCATTACATGTAATCATAAAATAAATTGGAACATAAAAATCGATACTTCTATATAAAATTAAAATGTTTATTATAGTTTCTAAATATCACATTTAGGTAAAATTCCGATTGCCATATTCGAAGTAAAATCTAATCAATTTTAAAATATTTTCTTTATTTACATACTACATTAATTATATACTAAATGCTCTAAAATGCTAGAGAAATGTTTAAGCACCTTGTATATTTACAAACAATTTAAAATTGAGCCCTTTTTACCCAAAGGACGATCTTAAAAATACAAAATTATGTATATGAAAAAGTGATGTTTTAAATAGCAAAATATTGAGTATCATAATATATATATACCAAACAACAGTGACCATTCTGATGTAACTGTCCTGTCAAACTAGTGATTTTCAGAATATAATCGACATGTTTGACAAGACAAAGTTTTGTTCATATCGGAATCGACACCATTGATACAGGGTTTGCAGCCGTTTAAAGATTCAGGCCGTATTTAGAACGTCAATCAAACCTAGTCTCAAGAGCTATCAAATTTTTTGTATGCAGTTTTACATATTTGACAGCGCTCAAGACGAGTTTGTGACTTGAGATACAGATTTGACTCAGTATAGAGAGTCAAAACTAAGTATGACTTTCTTTTTATACAGAATAGGGGCCATCCATAAAGTACGTCACACGTTAATGGGGAGGGAGGGTATGACCGAAGTGTGACATCGTGTGACAAGGGGCATGGGGGGGGTCAATACTTTTGTGACGTCACATGTTAAAATTTTAAATACTAAAACCATTGATATACAAAAAACCCAAGATCACAAACACAGTCTCGAATAAAAGTAACGTCGAAAGTGTCCCGAAACACTATTTCTGTCTCTTTCTATAAGTTACAAGCATATATTATTGCAAAATCAACCTTACGCGAATTGTTTAAAGTTGTTATTACAACGATTATTTTTAAATACATACATAAATTTAAAAAATGTGTGACGTCACATCAAGAGGGGGTATTATAAAAATGTGACAACCTGTGACAAGGACGGGGGGAGGGGTTCAAAAGTCCTAAAATTCGTGTGACGTACTTTATGGATGGCCCCAATTATGTAAATATTTAGAAACAAAAACTATTTTGTAATATCAATTAAGAATTTGGATTTGATATCCTATGCAGGCCCAGAGAATTTGAGATGTTGATAAGAGAGTAAAATAGTTGCAAACACCCTGCTGGTAATATTTGGGGCAAATTCAAAACAATTGTTACACAATTTGTTCAGTAAATATATAAAAATCACTATATATAAAATTAGGCTCGAGTTATATAATTTTTATTTCCTTCACCATTTGGAATCTGGAGATCAATCAGGTTTAATCTGTTGTATCTGAAATAAGAACTTTAGCGTTTATTTCATGAACCCATGATTTTTGAAGTTATACTTCTTTAGGCGCGTTATGAAAAATTTATGAGAGAGAAATTTTACGATGCGCGCGCACCGTGACACAAAATTCAGTATGGGCGCCGAGCGTGCGCGAGCGAGATGGGAATAAGACAATCTACTTGTAGTACTTTTTAAACGAATAAAGCAGTTTTAAATATTTTTTTCAAAGAAATTTAGCAATGCTTTTTCACAAAGACTTATTTATACTTAGTTAAAAGGTTATGAAACATACCTAGTTATTAAATTGAATTAATAATATAATATAATAATAATTATTATTAATATTAATTAATAATTGAATAATATACTAAATATTAAATATTGTTAAATTATTGACGCTTAATATTGTTTATTAATTATTTAATATTTAAAAAAATAAAGAAAGCCAAAGAAGTATAACTTCTTACGCGCGTACATAAGCACACGCACCATTTTTTTTTTTAATGTATGAAGGTACCAAATCTTTTCTTGTCCCCTGATGAGGAATTTTACATGAGGAACATTATGATTCTGGTAGCAAGGATGAAGGAAAAGAGAGCAAGGGGATGCAGCCCAATATGGTCGACCGACCAGGAATCATAAAACGGAAGGAGGAAGATTGCGCATGGTACAATTTAAAAACTATAATAATATTCTGGATATCAGACATAGAGTTTATGAGATTCTTCCTGCGCCAGGAGCGTGCTATGAACGTGTCAAACACGTAAACAACGGTAACCTCGCTTGATTTAATGCCAAATAGGGGGTTTGGACGAAAATTCCAAATTACTTGTCTTTGCCTTCCCTACAAAATGTTTCTACTAATTTGTACCAATTTACTAATGGGCTTTTAAGGGCTTATCGGTACTAACACATCAATTGAAAGAAAGAAAAACTTTATTATGCATAATAAAAAGGATGTTTAGTTCAAAAGAAAGTGCACTAGGATTTCCTGTGTCGTGGGTAGCTAGTCTCTTCCATTTGACATATTAACGGTACTTTACGTAATAATTTCTATATAACACTTACAATTTTATAATTAAACTATTCTAGCACAATTAGAATACTTTCGGTTTCAGCATAGGTTTATTTAAAATTATATATAATATGTTGAATCGTTAGTGAAATTTTTTTTTTTAAAGTGCGTAAAAGTGGGCTGTCATCTGCTAAAGTTTATAATAATTATTATTGAAAATAAATGTTACCGTCATGTTCTGTCCTCCGCCACTTATCAGCGTGGTCTCTGCACAGCTCCGGGGCCAAGGCGGCTCTCACCCCGCCCAGAAGGTCCGCTGCACCGGCAGCCGCGAGAGCCAAAGGCGCGACAGCCGCGCCCGGCAACTGACGCAATACGCCCGTGCCACGCCCACGTCGGGCTGCCATTGTTATGTTTGCTGCCGTCTCCGCGAAACCCTGATATTAATTTATTACGTAATATTTTTTTATTTAATATAGAAAGACAACTAAAAAAATATAAGTCAACTGAGCTATTTGTGATACTTTTGGTAATAAAATGTGTTATTGTAAAAAAAATACTCAGCATCATATTTTGTGACATAACACCATAATGAATTTGATTAATCAAATTAAATATTACGTGTGGAGTGAATATCTGGTCTGTGGCGTTTTGGCAACTGTCAAAGTCGAAACATGTCTTCTATTACGTGGTATTTTGGGTTCTTTATTAGTTATATTAAACAAAGCTTAGACCACTTCTGGTATTTTGTGGACTACTTAAAATTACAAAGAATACGAAGGTAATCTTAATCTAAATTAATAATTAGCTCTGTATTATGTAATGTATTACTCACATCTCTGACAGTATGATATGCGCTCGTTACCCCCTCCCTTATATCAGTGGGTTGTCTTGCGGGGTCACGTCTGCGGCGTTTTTCACGCCTCTCGTAGCCCATTGTCAGCGCAGGCGCCGGTGTCAACATGTCAAATGCTGTTTCTGCCGTTGCCTGTGAATAAATAACTAATTAGCTGGACCTATGAAGAATAATACAATTGACGTATAGTATCGAAAATCTTGTATAAAGTACAGAAAAGCAAGACATTGTTACTACATCGAATCAAATGTAATTTTTAAATACTTTATTTTTTTAAAGACGAAGCCACTGAGCTAATATTATTATTATTATTACAAAGAAAATCTCATTCAAAGTTTTGTTTAAAATAAAAAAAATCTTAATTTTATTCAAGACCTATAATTATTAAAATATAATAAAAGACTCACAAGGATGAATTGGTAGATTCTAAATTAGAAACAAAATTTGACGTTAATAGAATTTCCATATATTCTTTCACGCACTAAGTGTCAGAGTAGAACACTGCATTTCTGTCTCTATCTATGTTATATAGCTAAAAGCAAATCTCCTTGGAAGTACAAACCTAGGGGGCCTCATAGCCTAGCGGTCTTATGTATTAAGTGGCAGCTAGGTGAGGGGTACCAAGTTCGAGGGCAAGTTTTAAATTAATTTAAATTTGTTCTCCGCCTTTGGGAGGGTTGTGCGGTACCGGGCGAGTGCCTAAACCGTACATGGAGGACACGGTCGAATTTTTAAAAGACAAGCACGAATTATAAAAAAATCCTATACTTGACGCTAGCTAATGCACAAATCGTGCCAGAGCCATAAAAAAAAAAGTACAAACCTCGTGGTACACCATAACAACTTTCATAAATTCCAAATACCGATTATACCTGTATGAGATGCAATATCCTTGCAGTAATGTCTAGCGCGGCGACAGCAGTACGAGCGGTGAAAGAGGCCGCTCCACGCCTTAAGCCGTGAACTAAGCGACCGTCTCTTCGCCATTGCTCCACTGGCAGCCACACCAGGTCACGTATACCCGTTACTATAAATAATAATACAAAGGCCAAAAATTAAAATAGGCCATTTGACAGTATGAAAAATAAACTAATATGATAAGAAATAGATTTTTATACGCCAGTGACCAGACAAAACTGTTACAGTTTAGTCGATGAAGTAGTATGCTAATACTATGCTGTAAATATGTCTTCCAATTCTTATCCTAATAACCTGTCTTAAAATTTTGAGCATTCATCTACTGCCTCGGAATTAGCCACTTATCTAATATATAAAATTCTCGTGTCACAGTTTTCGTTGCCATACTCCTCCGAAACGGCTCGACCGATTCTCATGCAATTTTGTGTGCTTATTGGGTATGTCTGAGAATCGGACAACTATTTTTCATCCCCCTAAATGTTAAGGGTAGTCCACCCCTAAATATTTTATTTTTAGATATTTTTTTCTGTTTTTATTTTTTTATGATACAGCATGAAAAAATAGCTACAATCCCTAATTTTCATCCCTCTACGATCAACCCCTATTTTTTATTATATAAATAATATACATGGCAAAACGACGTTTGCCGGATCAGCTAGTATATGTATTAATTGTGACTCATTGACCCTAAGATTAGCTGTTATATGTTTGTTAATATTTTTTTTTTTACTTTAGTTTAGTTACTGTTACATGTTTTTTTGATATTTATTTATTTATTTATTTATTTAATAACAGCACAATGGCCAAACTTAGACTAAAAACAATAAACAATACAATAAATACAATTAAGATTTACAACACAGGGTAGCATTACCCTCTTATCCCCTCCAGGTACACTCTGAAAGCACAGTATACCACCCCCATAAGCTTCCCAAACAGGTCGCTCTCCGGTGAAGAGTCGAGAAACCCATTAAGCAGTGAGAGTAGCCAGGGAATGGGCGCTTGTTGTCGCTGGACAGTGCGAGCCGAACGCACAGCGAAAAGGTTATGTTTCCGGCAGCGGCAATATTTGTCCGGGACGTATAGCCTCATGATCTCTCCCAGCAAGTATGCGCTTTCCGTTTCATTCTTAATTACACTCAAACCAAACCTGACCACCGAAAAATCCCTACGAAGCTCTAATGAATTATACCCTAACACCCCCATCAAGAACTTTGTAGGGTAGAGGTAAGGAAAGAAATTGTATCTTCTTTTATACAAATTTCTCAGGAACTTCTTTTGAACTCGTTCAATCATATCCCCATAATACCTTTCATAAGGGGACCATATGACGCAGCTGGTTTCGAGAATTGGCCTTACTAATGATGAATATATCACCCTAGTGGCAGTGTCCGTCAGACCAACCGAATTTCGCAGGACAAACCCTAATCTTCTAAAAGCAGCATCCGTAATCGTCCGAATATGCTCCGCAAATGAAAGATCGGGCACGAAAAGGACACCCAAGTCGCGGACTCTGTCTACGCGCCTAATAACTTTCGATCCTATGCCATAGTCGCAGAGTATTTTATTCGGAGAGGCACTAAAGGTCATCACTTCACATTTGTCATAGTTGAATTGGAGTTTATTTAATTCACTCCAATGCAGCAGATCATCCAAATCAAGTTGCATACACAGACGATCATTGTCAGTCTCAATTATTTTAAAGACTTTAACGTCGTCAGCAAATAATAGTATTTTGGAATATTTGATAACGCTTGGAAGGTCGTTAATCATTATTAAAAATAGCAACGGTCCCAGGTTTGAACCCTGGCTAATACCAGAAATTGTTGGATAAGGCTGCGAGATATATTGTCCATATTTAACATATTGGTTACGATTTGCTAGGTAACTAGAAAAAAACTTAAGCAGAACAGGTCCACACCCAATTGCGGCCAACTTTTGGAGAAGAATGTCGTTGTCTACTCGATCAAACGCTTTGTGAAAATCCAAATATACTACATCCACCTGACACCGCCTATCAATTTCACGCGAAACCATGTCAGCCAAAGTCAATAGATTAGTATTAACTGATCTGCGTGGAAGAAAGGCGTGCTGGCAAGGAGTGATGTGGGGAATGCATTTAGGCAACATTAATGAGTGTAAGGACATTTCAAACACCTTCGCCAGCGTACACAGAATCGCGATAGGCCTGTAGTTTTCAGCTCTGCTTCTACAATCAGCTTTAGGAACTGGGGTCACGCGGGATGTCTTCCATAACGTTGGGTAGACCCCTGAATATAAAATAATATTGAAAATATGCGATATAGGCAATATTAAATATTCTGCCAGTCCTTTAATTATATAAGCCGGAATCATATCTGGACCCGGAGGTGTATTAGATTTTAGTTTATTTACACTACGCATAATAACTTCTGTTTCGAAATTTTTGATATCAAAATGATTAGAGTATGCTTTTGGATTATGATTGGCAGTTTCTGGAATTAGTTTCGGGTGATCTGCCAGAAATACCGATTTAAAGTGACTAGCAAATGCCTCTGCCGCGTCACAACCATAATATTCAACATCATTATAAGAAATTGCAGACTCTTTAGCTTTTGGGTTTCTAAGAGAACGAATATATTGCCAAAATTGCGTAGGTTTATTAACCAAATTTAATGAGATGGTATGTAAATAGTTAATGTTAGCTTTGCGAATGTCGTTCTTAATGATTGACCTAAGACGTTTAAATTCTAAACACGCGTTATTATCATTAAGAAATTTCCACTGCCAATGGAGCTGCGCTTTAGTTCTTAATTTAGCGATGATTTCATTATTAAAATATACAGGGTAGACCCTTTGTTTAGTTAACTTTCGAATTTTTCTAGGAAAACATTGATCAAAAGAGCTATATAGAATGCTATTAAAATGTTCCACCGCTTCATCGACATCATCAACAGCAAGTAATTCTCTCCAGTCTACGTCCTGTAGAATATAAAATAATGACAGAAAATTTCCTTTATTAAAGTTCCATTCATTTACGTTAGTAATATTCGATGGTTCACGGGTTTGCGCAGGCTGGTAAAAATTGTAATTAAGAGTTACTTTTAAGGGTGGATGATGAGCGTCAATTCGGGATAACTCATCACCTGAATCTACCGCTACCACATTCACACTGCTGTAACTCGACTCTTCACCGGTAAGGACTGCATCTAATACCCTACCGTTCTTATTCAATATTTTATTGAACTGAGTTAAGCCCATTTCAGCAAGGAAACAGTTAAAATTCATTATACAACTTTCACTACAGCTATAAAAATTGAAATCTCCTAATATTAAAATCTTATTGCTATTACTAACTACCTTTACAATATTACTTACATGATCAAACCAGTTTATATACAATTTTTCAGAAGTTGAAGGTGGTAAATAGACAACACAAACGTATACGTACTGGCCCATAAAATTAAACCTAGCCCAAATATCTTCAACATCGCTGCTTTCAAATTCAGGTAAACGCGTCAAATGTAAGGGTGATTTTGACAAAAGCATAACACCTCCTCCACGACGCCCACGGTCTCTGCGAATAACAGACCAGTCGCCATCCATGACTTCGGCGTCACATACAGTTCCATCCAGATTTGTTTCTGTTATAGCGACCAATTGAACACCGATAAGCGTTATTAGGTTCGTTCTGAATGTTAGTAATTTTGTTTTAAGGCCTCTCACGTTCTGATAATAGGCAACCAGAGTTGATTTTTCATTCTTATTATATAGTGTGTTTATTAAGGGAGTCCTATTTTTCTTTTGGTTTGCCACGAAAATTAGTTTTCCAAGGCTTGACGCATATTTTATCCGCCCAGCTCTCTTCCGCCATGACTAGGTTGCCACACTTGGCAGGAACTCCAATTTTAAATGATGCGTAATTTCCGCGGGCGTTAAGACCTTCTACAGAGATATCATTAGTATGTATAAGGTAACAAAAAGTTAATAAATATACCTCCTGGTGTTTAATGTTGTTGGAGACGGCTTTTTATCGAAATATATTTGTTTTTTAATAAAACTTGACGTTTTTATACGGTATGGTGCGAGGGACTAGTGCGACGCCATCTTGTTTAGAGTAGCGTTACGGCGGGTTCTTGAAATTATAAATGTTTATCTTGAATTTAAAGCCAATACTTTACAGAATTAAAAATTACAATTTGTGTAGGTTCTGTAGTCAATAATAAATAATCTGGAATGCCACTGTCTCGCATTATAATGTTACTTACTAATTTGTAACAGGGAATGCATGGGCCCAATCCCGCTGAGAAGTCCCGGGAGCTGATGCCGTTTGATGTCTGACAGCCATTCATGCAAAGCCCACTGGACCAGTTTTTCTAAGCCCAAGAGTCCTAGTCTGAAAGTTATTTGATATGACACTGATTGAAATACTGGCTCGAGGTTACGAAGTTTTTTGAAGTGAAACTTCTTTATTGCGTATGAAACGCAATAATAATAATATTAGCGTCACGAAGATGTGCAGCGTTTTTGTCGAAGAAAAGGGAGAGAGCGATTGAGAGAGAGAGTGACAAGGGCGAATTAGCTTATAGAAATTATATTTTTAAAATTAAAATTTCGTAAAGAGAATTTATGAAATATTATTGTTTTATATTTTATGCAAAATAATTTATTGAAATCTCAAATGACGAATTGTAAATTAAAATGCCACGTGTTTTTATTATCGAAGAAATAAATTTAAAAAATTAAATTTATAATTTATTAATTTTCGACACTTAATATTTTAATGAAAGTTCTAGAATCTCCAAAAATTGCTCGACGTAATACTTAAACGCTCCCCCATCACCTTATTCAGAATTTTAAATATTTATAGTCCCTTACTTATAATCCAGTCTTTTAAGTGTGAGTTCAGAGCAGTTTAGTTGTCCCAGCCCCATTAATAGTCCAGCCACGGGACCCGCAGATAGGTCGACTCTCTTTCCCACATAATCCAGACGTATCGGCACTTCCGGAGAAAATACGACACGCCTATAATAAATGCGAATTTAAAATTGTGACTTAAAAGCTAGACATATGTAATTTCATGGTTGATCAAATTGTCTTTTATTAAGTCACAGAGAAATCACTGAAAACAAATACGTTACTGCCAGTGATGCCAGCTAAAGAATAAAACAAAGTAATTAAAGTTAATTCGATATATTGTTCGTGATATTGAAATATTTGTTAATTTTGTATTAGGTCACTTGAGTAAGTTAATATTAATATTAATGGATAGAGTTAGATGTTGACTCGTTTTGAAATTTAAAAATGTGCCCGGCGAAAAAGGTTTGTAATCTCTGACATGTCAAAAAATGATATCTGTCAGAATTCTACCGAATTAAAAATCAGAGTATAGAAGGTTGTAGCGCCACTGTAAAAGATACTACAGGGGCCACATAGCCTAGCGGTCTTATTAAGTGGCAGCTAGGTGAGGGGTACCGGGTTCGATTCCCGGTTCGAGGGCAAGTTTTAATTTAATTTAAATTTGTTCTCGGCCTTTGGGATTGTGCGGTACCAGGCGAGTGCTTAAACTGTGCATGGAGGACACGGTCGAATTTCTGAAGACAACCACGAATTATAAAAAAATCCTATACTTGACGCTGGCTATTGCACAAAACGTGTCAGAGCCATAAAAAAAAAAGATACTACCTAAAGTATATAGGGGAGTCATCGACAGGTTCTGCATCGGGCGGTTTCACAGTTATCTTCTCCTGGTTAACCGCCAGTCTCTGGAAGTCTTCCTCTAACTGAATCAAGTTTTCGGATACGAGACGCTCAGCCTCATACGTCTCCATGAGTGGTTCATCATCACGAATTACTGGAAATATATATTGAAAATTAATATTAGTTACATTGTATGTTTGTGTGATAATAAAAATCTGAAAAATTTGAACGCGGTAATATCAGGAACCACGAGATCGAATTGAAAAAAAATTTTTTTTGGATCCATTGCAAGGCCCAACTAGTTTGAATAAATGTGATGTAGGACTGTCTGTCCAGATTTGCCTGGTATTATTTTAATATATATAAATTACGTGTCACGTTGTTTGTCCCCTATGGACTTCTAAACTACCGAACCGATATCAATCAAATTTGCACACCGTGTGTTGTTTGATCCAACTTAAAAGATAGGATAGATTACATCTCAATTTATACCCGCAATATTAGTTTATTACAAAATATTTGTTTAAAATTGATAGTCACAATCCTAACAGATGGCGCTGTGTTGAAAGTACCAACGTTTCACATAAGCTACAATTTAATGGCATAACCACCAATAAAGCATGGTAGTTCCCATGACTGGTGTTCTCCTACCGTTTCCCTTGAATAGTTTCTCTTCTTGAGTTTTTTCTATGTAATATAACAAAAACCTTAGCAGCAACTCGTGGCCGTTCTGCTAGTATATATATATAATATGGTATGCCTGGTATTACGTATATATATTGCCTAATCGCATATATTCACTCTGAATTTTTGAAGTTATACTTCTTTAGGCGCGTTATGAAAAATTGATGAGAGTGAAATTTTACGATGCGCGCGCACCGTGACACAAAATTCAGTATGGGCGCCGAGCGTGCCCGAGCGAAATGGGAATAAGACAATCTACTTGTAATACCTTTTAAACAAATAAAGCAGTTTTAATTATTTTTTCAAAGAAATTTAGCAATGCTTTTTCACAAAGACCTATTTATACTTAGTTAAAAGGTTATGAAACATACCTAGTTATTCAATTGAATTAATAATATAATATAATAATAATTATTATTAATATTAATTAATCATTATTAATTAAATATGGTTAAATTATTAACGCTTAATATTGATTATTATTTAATATATAAAAAAATAAAGAAAGCCAAATAAGTATAACTTCTTACGCGCGTACATAAGTACACGCATCATTTTTTTTTTAAATTAGGAACCATACTAGATATTAACAAAATCAAATACAATTCAAGCTGTTTGGAAAAATTCTAAAAAAATCAACAAATATATAATTCAATATGTGTACCTGAGGGTACATGGGAAGATCTTTTTGTGTTGCCTATAGTTAATTTATCCCATAAAATAAACCCATTCATGACCCTGTAAATGCATACCAGTCTCATTGAGCGAAAGGCAGTCGGCGTCACCCAAAGAAGTAGGCGTAGGAGGGGGATCCCTCAAATGGCTCCCGACACTCATGACAGGAGGCCTGTGAGTGGGAGTAGTTTGACGAGACCCGCTCGAGTCGGTTGAGAGACCGCCTACACTCTTCGTATCTTCATCTGGAAATATAAACAGTAATAATTTAATTAGTCTTACTGCACCCTTTTAAATATTTTCCTCTTTTGTCTCTTTCCCTCACATTGTTTTTACATTGCGACAAAAAGAGACAAATTTATTTTATCAATAAGAAGCATGTAGTAATAATTCTTTTTTTTGTTATTTAATATGAACAAAGGTTATGGAAAACTGTTTGGCTTTTTATGAGCAAGTAGTAATTTTCTTTTGTTTCCTGTATCTATAAACAAAGGTACTGTAATATATTAATGTAAAATATACATTATATGCTATAATTAATAAATGAATGAATCTTTAATCGGAAAAGATCACCAGTAACTAGATTAAACTTAATCCAGAGTATTTAAAGAAATAAAGTTATCGAATATATAAAATTATATAATATATAAAATCTCACCATTGCCTTCATCAGTACCCAGTTTAGAGAAAAATCCAACAAGAAATGCAAGCGTGTCTTGATCCAAGTTAAACCTCAACGGTAGTAAGGATACCTTCAGACAGCACTCTTGCGCAGGTAGCGCTGTGTCCCCGCGTAAATGCACTGCCTTCACTATAAGCTGTACACAAAAATGTAAAATGTTATCGAAGAGAAACTTCTTTAGGCGCATGAGGGTAAATTTTTTACGGAACGTCACGAAGATGTGCAGCGTTTTTACAAAAGCGTGCAGTTTACAAAATTGCCAATATATGAAGTATAAAACGTCAATGGCGTTATTCCTTTTGACATTTGACAGCTGGTGTCAAATTTCGGTAATTATAGAAAAATTTACGAACAAGACTATAGCGCGGTGCGTTACTGTCTCGTTGTCTTCTGTACGTTATTTTCAATACGTATACACAATATGGTGGTGATACAGTTTAGTTCCAAATACGGCCACGGGAGCGCTGCTTCTTTTTGTTTTGTATTAAACAATATTTTAATTATCCTGTTAAAATTTACTAATTTTGTGTTACGCACCATATTAGCATTTTTTCTCTCCGGTTCATCTTTCAGCTTGTATTGGCTGAGGAGTTTGTTGATGTCACTGCCGACAAGTCGGTCTAGGACTTCAATTTTGCTGATGGCTAAAGTCTGGCGAGAGGCCTGGGTACCTCCTGTAGGGTACACTTCGTGTTGGAATTTCACCTGGAATATTTAATGAGTATTTAAGATTTTAAGTTTTAAAAACCAATAGTGAAGTTAAGGGCTTCTATGCTATAAACATGCATCACCCATTGCTATTAAAACTTAATCATCATATTGGACTCTAAAATATTATTGTCTCTTTCTGTCAAACTGTGTTTAGGCTGGGATGAAAAGAGATAGATGATCACTGAAAAGGTGATTTTAAGACGCCACCGAACTCAACGCCGAGTCCAGATATAATTAATGAAAATCAATTACAATTCCCTGTAAATGTTTTAGCGTTTACAGTTTTTTTATAAAACACGTACTACGTACATTACTGATAAAAAAATATAATTTTAAACTTGACTAGTTAACTTTTGCAGTCATATATTCCCCAAAAAGCTGTTGCGCTCGACAGTACATTGAAAATATGATGTTAATGAATTATTAACAACTTTACTTACCTTAGCAAGACACAACTTAACACAAGTATGGTGGTCTCTGTGCTTCCCGCCACGTGCACGTATGTCATGTTTAACTGGTGGCGCAGGCGCACGTACGCGTTCGCTGCCCGCGGACCAACTGACTCCGCCCGTTCTGTACGCGGCTGCTAGAGCACGCCCCTTTTCGTACGGCTCGTAGTCTTTATTGCGTCTAAAGATTTTATCAATTAAAATAACATAATGCCGTCGGCGACATATTTCTTTTTCTTTTAATTTTTGTTTCTCCTTTTATGTATATAAAAAGTATGAATCAAAATTTGATTAAGAGTTTAAGGGTGATTGATATGTCGGCGTATAATAAGGAGAATATATATTTAAAAAATAAATAAATAGGCTTACAACTGATGAACTTATCTCCTGCTTTGTTTAGTAAACAATAACATGAATGGTACCATGATATTAATTAAAATAAAATAAATTATCATAAAATATAGTTACTTAGTATTGGTTGGAGAACTCTTTCTGGGATCTATATCGATGCTAACAGATTTCTTCGGAATGTCACTCGTCGGACGGAAGTCGTTGCCGCCGAACATATTCCACGTTATACTCATTTCGCATAATGTATACCTAAAGAAAGGAAATTAGGGTCAGGTCAGTAACTAACGTACGGGATCATAACTATCAACAACAAATTATTTAATAGAGAAAAAGAACAAAATGACAGTTGACATTGACAGTTTAGTTTTACATAATTATCCACAGATATCTCTACGTACTATTTTGTTAATCTATGTAACAATATCGAATAGAAATACTTGGTGTCTTTCGATGACATTTTTGGAAAATAAATTGATATAAGTTTTGCTATAAGATATATATTTTTAGCGTATCTATTTAGAAGCATGGTAAAGAGTTTGCTGGACCAAGCTATATAGGTAGTTCTCTAAAAAAGTGATTACATTTTAAATATATTTATAAAACATACACACATTTGTTGTATTAAAATATTCTAGTCATAATAACGGATTGAGACATGGAACGGTAAATTACTTATTTGAACCATATTGGAAGAACAGGAACAGACGCTGAGGAACATGCACTAGAAGTAGTGCATTTAGTCATGGTAGAAGGTTGAAAAGTGAAAAGTCTAACCGAAATTAATGTCCCAAAAGGACCCAAAAAGTCAAGACACAAGGGTTGATAAAAAGAGCGTAGGGCCGACGACGTTGAAAGGGTAGCTGGCAAAAGATAACACAGAGTCTTTATCCGGGACCGCATATTGAAATAACCAAATTGTATATATCTTTATTTTTGTATATTGTATATAAACTAGACGTGGATAGATAAAGGCATATAATTATTAAACCGTTTCCACAACGATCTTAACTCTCAAAAGACGAAAATTTAATAAAAAAAAAATGTGCGTGTACTAGTGTACACACGTGTGAAACTTCTTTATGACTTTATTTTTCGAAAAATTATCTATATGCAACTAACTTTACAGAAATTGGTTAAATAAAGTTAAATTAGATAAAGTTTAACAAAAGGCTTTTAATATCACAGACTTGAATACAAATAATACAATTATTTCATTTTACCTTATTACCACTAAGAACAGTTACAGAATTTCATAAATTGTAATATAATTTTTAGTATCATTGTTATAGTTATTATAAATTTTTGTTATTAATGGTTTAGAATCTCTTCGAATCAACCGTGGTAGGGACGAGATAAAGACGCGCGTAACGGTCAAATGTGACGCGTAACCGAAACATGTGACGCGTAACCGAAAAATGTTACACTAAATTTTTTTCCAACCCCGATAAAGAAGTTTCACTTCAAAAAAAGATTAAAATTTAAATATTACCTTAAAACAGGAAGCGGGAAACTCTTAGGCGCCTTAAGTACATCTGACCTAGCAGCTGGTACAGTGAAATGGTTATCGACCATATGTACAGGTCCCGGTCCAATCCAATTCACAACTGGCTCATCCATTTCATTGTCTTGCGCGTATGACGTTTCAACGATACAGTATTCGTCATCTGTGTTACTTCCGTCACCACCAGATTTTAACTGTGGAAATTTTAAATCTCTAATTTCTTTTTTTTTAAAGAAAATCTTAGGGAAAGGCGCGATAAATTATTATAAAAAAAATATGAGCCGTCACGGGACGCCTGGCAGATGTGAAACATCGACATTATTTTGTAAAAGTAATATGCAGAACAGAACAGATTGTGATAGGAATTAAATATGTCATAATGATAAAATTAAATATTACGATTTTTTTCCAGATACTGAAGACTATTTATTTTCATTAAATACAAAAATTTACGAATTTATTTCAAATCGTGACTACTTAATTCGTTTAATCAGTGACCTCGAAATACACACACCGTACACACTACTGCATATATACTGTACATATATACCATCATATAGCGTCGCCACGGCATGCATCGCCACGCCAGAAATCGGTTTTACGTGCGGCTATAGATGTTTTACATCAAAAAGCAAGCCATATAGTCTTGAATACTAGTATGCATTCAATTAATATAAATGCCTTAAAAGTTAGGTCATTTGTAGGAAAATCCGAAACATACATGAGACAAAATTTATTTGGTAATTGAGAATCTAAACGTTTATTTATAAAAATATCTGTCTGCAGACTATATATTATCTATATATGGAAATAAACAATTAAATGACTCGAATATTTTGTAATAATTAATTTTATTTCTTAATGTTATATTTGCATTCGTTACTATCATTATAATAAAAAACACTTCTCAGGTAATCCAAATAAGGCGACTTAGTATAAATAAGTAATTATTTAACTTTTTTATTATCGTTTTGTAATGGTCATATATTTAAGAATATTATTTAATTAAAAAAAAATAAGTACCTTCTTCCGCTTACATTTCCTGGGTGAGGCTTTAGGTGTCGTAGGATCACCCAGGTCTTTAGCCACTTGAGCGTTGGGTTTCGCTTCCTGTGCTTGCTCTATAATATCTATGCTTTTACATTCCTCTTCCAGATTATATTCTGTATCAATTTCTGGATCTTTTTGTTTGATATTTGACTCGTCGGGGAAGAAAAATATTTCAACTCCTTCTTTTTCAGTAGAACTGACAAGTTCATCTTCTTCAACTGCGAAACAGTATTGGTATTTCTACGACTTATAAAATGCTACTTAAGGTATTACAATATTACTTAGAATTTTTTTAAATGAAAACAGCTAAAATATTCGAATGTAATACAAAAAAATTAAATATGTTTGCGACCATATTATTCTTCAAAAGTTTAATTCGGATTTCAAAATCAAGTCACTTTAAAATTAATTAAGGATAAGACAAATGAACCTACTTTAGGTGTAAATGGAGCCTATATTTTGTATCGGTAAAAAACTCCAAAATATTTGTGAGTTTCTAGAATTTGTGTTAGCTATAAAATCTTTCTAACGAATATTTATTTATTTATTTATAAAAGCTTTCCAAAGCTTGGTGCATTAATACATTGACAGAAGAAAAATAAAATACAGTTTTCAATGTGTCAAACACTTACTGGCAAACATAGCAGGTACAAGAAGTAATTAATCTAAACAATAAAAAAAATTTAAACAAACTCTAAACGAAAATCGCTCTCAAAGTCTGAGGTGAACAACTATGGATGTCCAGATCCAGCTCGTTTAATAGAATGCTCAATCTGGACATCGGTGAATTACGGCCAAAACGCGTTCTCCGGAAAGGAGGGATAAATGGAAGGATGGAATATCTGGGATGTCTATTGGGTACACGGAATTGAAATTTTGTTGGGGCTATATAGCTGATTGCTTAGTATCTTAAAGGCAAACGATAGACGAGATAGAGACAAACATTTTGGATAGCAATACACTTACTTGTGTTGTTCGGACTCTCTTTTAAAGCTTCAGCCATGAGATCATTGACCTGCTGTATTTCACTTGGCGACAGTTCTCTGATTTCTTCTGGCCTGTCTTCTAATCCTGAAAGGTTCATAACTGTACTTAGAAAGGCGAATTAAATATTTAAATTTTACTTTTTCTATAATAAGGTTAGCAAAAAGGCTACTCGTTGCACTGTTTACAATCTTTATAAAGTTTATTGTTAATATTATCATGTAATTCTTGTGGAAAATAGTGTAAATAAATATAATTTATTTTAATTTTAGACTTATTACTAAACTTGACAATTTCATTCTTCAGCCATTCTTTTTGTTAGCGGCTATCTCATGATATATCTAATTATTTTAGCATTAAAGACATGTTTATCGATCCAGAATATTCTAGAATTGATTCCATGAAATTTTTTAGCCGCATGATGGAATGATCGCTTCAATAATCAAGCCACGATATCAATTTTATTTCTTTAAATTTGTACCAGTTTGACTCAATTTTATTATAATATTTTTACTGATTTTTGCATTAATAATGTAGGGGCATACCAATTTTTCTGCAATACAGATTACACTTACCAACAAGGGGTTCCAACGGCTGATCGGAACATATGCTGGTATGTCTTGAATGTTCGAACGGTGGAAGAGCGTCGCCATCAGAGGCCACATACGTAAGGAGACGGCAGAGGGCTGACGCGGAATCCCAACAGGTGTATAGGTTCACCATATTATTTGATGCGGTTAGGTCCACTTGGGGTTGGTCGTTAGCCTAAAATTTTATCTTCATGATCGACTTGGAGTATGGAAAGTTATTTTATCAGGATTTCATTTGGGGTTTGTCTTCGTATGCCTCGATACAATGATTAGACTTTGACCGTAGGCGTATATTTATATACATTTAGTATATTTTTTTACATAAATGATAACCAATGTCGTTTCCATTTAGTTACGTCCAGAGGGCGCTGTTCGAATTCCAAAGAACAATTTATTGTTATGTATATTAAACGTTTTGGTAATTTTCCAATGTTTGGTATTGTTTCTTCAGGGTTGGGTTCTGAAGTCTTGATTTCATTGAATGAACCAGTTCGAGAAAAATAAAGTTAATAACGTATAGGCCGATATATTTTTAAGTAATTATAGTTTGATTTAAGGCCGTACGGGTAAGATTCTAAGTCGAGTCGTGCTCAGACTAGCTTCTGTCAAAAACGTATTGATTGGG
The DNA here is from genome assembly GCA_963693345.1 of Pieris melete. Taxonomy (NCBI): domain Eukaryota; kingdom Metazoa; phylum Arthropoda; class Insecta; order Lepidoptera; family Pieridae; genus Pieris; species Pieris melete. Next base: position 2,621,712 of record CAVNZK010000003.1, read on the forward strand.
ACATACGGGAATCGTAGCTCGTAAGACTATAAGTGTACGTCACCACAATAATTCATTAATTAATTATTTGTCACGATTATTATAAAAGAGTGAGAACGACAAAACATTTATACACATTTGAGGTTTATAATAGTCATGTAACCTGCAATAATAAAAAAAACACATACAAAATATATTATTACATACCCCTCCTGTCCCTTTATCCTCCATCCTTAAGGACAGTTCGAACAATCCCACATCCAGCACACAAACATAATCCCTATATATGTCTGGATGTTTGTCGTCATCTTGCGGTACTGTTGCGTTTGGCTTCGCATTCAATATATACGCGAGGAAAAGTGTACACTCCTGCGCTAAGAACCGTAGATATGAAGTATTGGTCTCTGGTATGATATTGCTCGACACACTGAAGTTTCCTAACGTCACGACTGTACGTATTGGTAGATATAGGGGTCTGGAATTGTAATTATTTGGGTGTATATTAACACAAATATTGTTCCTTCTACTATATTTTATATATAGCCAATACATTAAACAACAAAATTACCAAGAACTTCTTTTAACTTTAAATTCCTTCTCTTGAATCAATATTTTTTTTAAAGTATGTTACGGAAGAACTGATACTTTAGCGACAAAGTCTCGTAACCATTCAATAGGACTTTGGGAATTTCTACTAACTTAATTCATAATTCCTGTATAGATTGGCGACTTGCCTTCAATTTCTATAACTCTAAGTGAATATTATGATTAAAACTATTATTTTTCAGAGCTTATAATTTGCACGTCAGTAAGATTCTAATGTGCAAATTTCTGGCTTTTCACGGCTTCCCTTGTAGTTTTTAAAATATTTTGGAAAGTAATATACTGATATTGCATTATTCTAATTGTGAAAGAATTGAAATCGGTTCAATGGTTTTGGAGTTAATTCGTTATAAACATACATAGTTAACAATATGTGTATAGATTTATTGTTTACCTATAGTCCACAGCACAGTCCCAAACGTGCACGTGCAATTCCGAGAGTACAGTGGAGGGGATGTATCCGGGCACAGGGTAATCAAGAACATCCAGCACGTCCATAAATTGAGTCAGCCACGCGATGCCTTTGTCTCCTCTGTGGCGTAATGTCGCCTGCTCTATGCCAAGCGCAATGCAGATTGTCTGAAAGGAATATTCGTTGAATCTAAAGGATTTAACTAAAGCTGTTTTTATCTCTGTCGGTCTTTAAGCCTAAAATTAAAGCAACATTTGTTTATAAATTAACTCAATGTATTGGACGTGATATATACAAAGATTCATATAAGGATTTTTTAAAGTGAAACTTCTTTAGAAGCATGAGGGTAAATTTTTTACGGAACGTCACGAAGATGTGCAGCGTTTTTGTCGAAAGGGAGAGAGCGATTGAGACCGATTGCGAGAAGGATATACCTTATAGAAATTATATTTATAAATTAAAATTTCGTAAAGAGAATTTATGGAATATAAGTATTTTATATTTTATGCAAAATAATTTAAAGAAATCTCAAATTATGAATTGTAAATCAAAATGCCACGTGTTTTTATTATCGAAGAAATACATTTAAAAAAAATATTATTTGTATTAATTTTCGACCCTTAATATATTAATGACAATTAAATTCCTAACATATCTTCTTTTTTCCCTCCCTCTAAGTCTCGGAAATCTAAAGTTTTAGATTTGTATAAATATGAACAAGACGTAAAAAATAGTTAACCAAAGAAGTTTCACTTCTGTCATGTGTACTTTGTACGCACGCACTTTTATTAATTGTTTTTTTTATCGCTATCGTTCATAACCAGTTTCTATTCCGTTCTTCTTTTACTAGTGTATAATTTGCCAGGCTCGTTAGCCAAATTAGGTTAATTCATTTTAAAAGCTAAAAGTTTTACCCAACGGTTTTACTACTATCATATAGAGTATAGAGAATTGGAATGAACATCAAAATACCTTAAGGCCAGGTGTGTCACTATCAGGTTCAGTCTTCAAAGCCATTGTGAACATATCCCTGGGTTCAATCCGGTCCTTTATAAATACGCCTTTATTTGATGGATATATGGTTTTCTTAAGGTGACATGGTATAGCCGTGCCGAATAACCGGAGGTTAGGTTTTTCTGATGGTATTGTTAGAATAGCTGGAAAAAGTTAAATTGATCAAACTAATATTATAGAACTTTAGAAATTGTTTGTTTGAACGCGCTAATCTCATAAGAATGTATTACGTACGTACGCATAGGTATACGTATAAACGTACGTACTCGCACGCAAAACGCACGTACGCTTATTATTTATTTGATTAAAGCCATCTCAACCTGGTTTTCAGCCTTATAGAATATTATGTAAGCAAATGATACACAGTAGAGATAATATTATATTAGTTAGTAAACGATGAAATCCGTCATGTAGATTTTTTAATAAGGATTATGAATAAAGGACAGTTATCGGTACCACATTAAAACTCGAATCAAAAGTAATGTGAGGTTACTACTGATAATTTTAGCGTGAAGAGTTTTATTTTCTATTCCAAATAAAGTTTTCTCCTTTAGCTAGAAGTCAATGAATGTCTGTGAAGGTATTAAAAGAAATTTCGATGCATTCCACGTTTATATTGTTATACTTACGTTCGTGGTACAATGCCATTTTCCCTCCCCTCAAACAAAGTTGGGCCGTCTTAGCACGGCCGTTTAAACCGCTGACCTGACACATAGACAGTTTTTGCGCTTCCAACACTAATTCACCCATTTGACCGGGAACCACTTGCTTGTTGCTATCCTGAAATAGTTGGTTTGTATTTAATATATTTTTGCTATTATTTTAGCGAATTCAAAGGAAAAATACGTTGTAATCTTAGAAATGGTATGTAATGCTAGCTGATTGTTGCGTTTAAAACCAAAATTTTAGGCACGAGTTTAAATGAAAACTTAATTTATATAATAATTTACATTATAATTTATTACAAAATACAAATTTACATTTTATATTATAATAATTTACATATTGCGTTAAGTATATCTTGTCGAATACAATCATATTAGGAGAACAAATAATCAACTATATATGTATATTTTATATATAGACCAAAGATAAAGTCAGATTTTTGATATATAGTATAGGGCTTAGCTAAACACGGGGTTAAAGAAATCCTTCTTTCTTTACACGATTTCTTTAAACGATGTACAGAGCATTATATGTGTTCGTATTACGCTTTTTCTATATAAACTTACCCTGACTGGCGCATAAATACTAAGCAAGCCTTTTCCCACTTTGAGAGTGAGACAGAAGTTGTGGGTATCGCTCTCTTTGTTATCCGACACGGGCTTTTCAACGTTTTTCCTCGCCTTGTGATCGTATGTCGAATAGTACAAGTTCTCTTCTTCGGATGAAGTACTTTCCGAATCCGAATCTATAATATTAGCTTTTGTCATTTGGAATAAGTCAAAAGGAGCAATATTCTATAGCTATGAAATTAAATTTTAAGATATTCAGGCTTTATTCATATAACTATAATAATACAGTATTCATAAAGAATTATTGCAACTGTATTTAAATAGAAATAGCTGTTTAATAAAAGTCTAAAATGATAAATGTGAATGAAAAAGTAAATAATATGTAAAAAAGAAGTTCTGTATCTGTTTTGTGATATATTTTGTCGAATAACCATCGATTTCCTCCACGTTAAAATAATATTTGTAATAAAAAATGAATTTAACAGAATTCTTCGTTCAGAAACTTCTCTTACCATATCCCTTACAAACTCCAAAAGTCGGATGTATAGGACCAGCCATATGCGGAGCGATATCGCAGTCGGATACTCGCGGCTCCCAGAGGAGAAGGTCAGAGTTTATACGGTTATAAATTATTTCGTATAGTTGTTTTGACCTGTATAATAAACAAAGGATTAAGTATTTGAATAACACAATTTATATAAACACGATAAGTATAGAACATTCTGGTCTTTTTATCTCGAAGGACCAAAAATAATTTAAATTTAGAAGAAAATTTACGAATGTCGTTCGAGCTGAGCGTTTTTCAAGGTAGTTTTTGGTACGCACTACCACTATGTGGAATAAGTTAAAAATATTTCAGAACCAATTCGATTTAGGGCCCATCAAGGCCGGCAACGCACATGCGAGCCTTTTGAAAATGTGAGTGTCCATGGGCACTTATCACTTAACATGAGGAGAGCCTCCTGTCCGTTTGCCCTGAGACCGAGAACTTAGAATTTATCATCCGTAAAAGTTCTCGTGAAATAAAAAATATAATGAATAAATAAGAAAGTTAATTAAGTCATTACATAGCAAATAGATAAGATTTTAAAGGCAGTTTCCACAATTATCATATTTCCTGCTAGATTTTCTGTAAAACAGTAAAAACTTACTCCAACTGCAAACTGAGTATGGGCAGGTTGAAATCGAGATGTATAGCTGAGTTTTCGACAGAGCTATTTGTGAATTCAGTCATTTCTTCGTCCGTACCAGGAACTATTAGCTCTTCTTCTTGATCTATTAAAATAATTGTCTATTAATACCATTATATAAGGATTCAAAGGGTATTTTGGACAAAATTCGTCAAGGTGTCCTTAAACTTACGTACTTAACGTAACTTTACATAAATTTGTCTAATAATGTGAAATTATTAAATTATATTTTGCAGAAATTTTTGTTAAGCATTTGTATACATCAATACGTTTCATACATACTTATATAATTATGTCAGTTTTGGACGAAAAGTGTTTAAAAAAATGTAATTAGTACCAAAAATGCCCACGGAGCGCTGCTCAAGTTTTCCATAGAAAACATATCTGTTACAACAGTCTGCGGGAGGAGGGCGTGCTAGTTATGCGAACTAATATAGTTCTTATTTTCATTTTTAATACATAGTATAAGGGAGCATTCAACTATTACGTAACTAATTTTGGGGGGTCCTTTTGTAAAACGTTAAAATGCGGGGCGGGGATTTAATTTCGCGTTATTGTTAATATTGTTACGAAGACGGGTCGACTGCAATGTTTCTTGATTTTTCCACTACTTAGAGACCTTTTCAGCAGGCTGAAATGTGATTTCTGACCGTTTCAGGAGAGAGTCGATCACATATTAGAAAATCGTAATTTACTTAATGTTACCCTAGTTTTCAGGAGCCTGAAACATTTTTTCAGGCAGTTTCAGAACACGTGTAGTCGAATGGTACACTTTTCAGGAAACCCGTTTTCAGGCGTTTTCAGGCCTGGTTATACCCCTTTGGTGAAGGAATGTTCTAGAACGAATTTTCTAGGTGTGGGACAAGGACGGAATGATACGCGAGAGAGAGGGAAGATCGGAACCTTCTCGCAGCTAGACCGAGCACTCTAGAACGTCGTACGACAAGGACGGAGCAATGTAATGTGCGAAAGAGATAGCTAGTACGCACGTTCTAGAATTGTGCGATCGCTACTCAGTTGCGCTGCCGCCTAGAGAGTTCTCGAACATCGCTCCCAGGGATATATAAGCGAGCCGAAACGCGACCGATTAGTTCAGTTTTGAATGCGATATCAAGCGATAAACATCGGAGTGACAAAGTGCGAATATAGTGAAGACAAGTGATTAAGTACTGTGTGAAGTGCGTGTAATTAACGTAAATAGTGACAGTATTTTGTGTGTGTATTTAGTGAATTTTAGTGCGTAATTTCCAGTTTTTAGTGTAACAAATTCCTCATAGATTTAATTAAAAATAAACCCTTGACGAGATCTACGGCGTTTCTATCCGATCCCCTAGCTCGTAACAATATTATTTTCGACTTTCTAGTACTTTACACCACATACTGGTAACTTTCAACTATAAAGAGTCACTAGGTGGTCACGAAACGTCTAACTATACTTGAGTATAGAAAAACGTTACGGCGCGTTACATGTTGGGGGTGCGTGACGTAATACTTGAACAAGTTGAAGATGATTACTGTCAAACTATAATGTAAGTGCTGTCAAATAACAAAAAAGGTTGCGCCGCCGCGACTTTTCTCCATAACGGTCGTTTTCCGCCAACCTTTCTATTTCATTTAACGGAAAAAATCGTAAGGGTGTCACGGTCCCCGGAAGAATGCGAGAGCGACCCTGGAGCGGGTTTTGTAACGCGGAACAACTCGAGTTGGTTTTAGTGCTGAATAGACTCTGGTGGGCGAGTCCCACATACCCCTGATACTTTCGGGGGCAAGGGGCAGATGCATTTCCACCTCGTATACAAGGGTGTCACGGTCAGCGACAGACTATTTATATTTTAAACAGACAAAAGCCCATATTAATTTCTCTTAATACCTTTTGATTGAGTGTCACGCTTGCTAATCCCTTGATGAGCCATTTTCTTTCCACTAAAAGGGCTAGGTAATGCGTTGCGGAGATTGTTCATAATATACATAGAAGTCGTCATGGGGTTTGATGTCTTGTCAAAACTAAATTCTTCCACTAATGAGTCAAACTGACTTTTGTTTGCCTCGCGCGGTTGAAATGTTATTGATATCCTGGAAGGAATTTGAATTTGGTTTTATAATTTTAATTTATTTAAAAATATCGTACCAATATAACATACTCGCATATTTACCAATTAAATAGCTAAAAAAACAATTAGTATGAAGTACATAATATTTATAAAAAAGAACATATATTATAGAGATGTTATTGTAACGAGGATTGTTAATATTATTTAACTGTAAGAATTTAAATATTACAAGTTTTAGACAATTATTTCGACAGATTTTTATAATATATTACAGTAAAGTTTGTTCGTATTTTATGTCTTTACAAGTGAAATAACCAAAATCGAAACAATCTGAACAAATACTTACATAGGTAGAGGTGTGGTTGAATTGCCTCTAAGTATATCTCCAAATGACGCATCGTCCATAGTACTTTGAGCAACATGAGTTGGAGGTAAACTGTCATTTTCCTATAAACCAAACAAATATTACTTGTTACTATCATATTACGACATATTATGTCTGTTTCATGCTCCCAGGTGACTACACAAACAGTATAAATTACATAAAAATGGCGACGGTTACAAAAAACAAGTGAAACAAACGAATACGAGAATGGCTGGAATGTTTATTTTGTAAATCAAATAATAGTTTCTGGAAGTTATAAGGCTGTCCAAGCCGTTAAGTTCATTAAAAACATTGGCGCAACAACCTAGTAGGTCTGGGTCTCAGATTTCTGTATCTGTTTCTTGATGATTTGTTGCTAATAGGCCAGTAGGTGATCAGCGTGTCACACGCCGTGGACTTTTTTTTGGGTCTAAAGCATCGACTTTTCCTCACGATTTCCTCCTTCACCGTATTAGAGAGCGTTGAAGACGCATATAGACAGAAAGTACAATGATGCACAGCCGGATAGGCCGCTACCTACGGGCACAGCGGGGATGAGAGCCGCACGCTGAACAGTTCTAGATCAGCACTGCTATTGCTTTGGTTTTACTACCGTGTTTTATTTTTATTTTTCGCAAATTATAATATTAAGTAAAAAAAATATAATCTAAACCGATTTCTTCAAAGTCCGTTTCGAAGGACCAAAATCAATGTATGCAAAATTTCCGTTAAACTTACGTGGTAGTACAGATCCAATGCAGTGGTCTTTATCGAAATAGTCGTAGGTAGTGGTCGTACGCTTGGCACTTGTTGACTCGTTAAAGTTGTGTTTTGACATTTAAACACGAGGTAATCGTTGCGCACACGTCGAGTTTCGTGATTAATATTTGGTCGAAGATCTGCTATTGGGAACCTGAAGAGAGCATTAGAGGATAATTTAAATATTCAATCTTATCAAGACGCCGCGGTTCATAATTTTATTATAGCTCTTATACGAGTATGATGGTTCGTGACAGTAAAAGGAAGAATTTTAGTGTAAAGTATTGCTATATATGTAGTACTCGGAGGATAAGTTTTGCACGAATACAAAAATAACTCAAATTTTTCTTCAATATTTTGAAAACCACAGGTTTAATGATAAGAGAGCGTTCAGGTCACGCAATTTTTGGAGATTCTTGACCCCCCCCCCCATTAAACGCGCCGTAACGTTTTTCTGTACCCAATATAACTAAAAGTTATCACTATGTGGTGTAAAGTACTGGAAAGTCGAAGTTAATACTTAGAATAACACGTAATTCAATCCCCGCCCCGCATCGTAACGTTTTACAAGAAAAAAAATTTGTTCCATAATACTTGTACGCTCCCTTAGTTTTAGAACTTATACTAAAGCATAAACTTACCTTAGGATAAGATTCAATGTAGGACAATGTAGCGTAAAGTTGAAATGGTTTTGAGGCTGCGCCGGCGCAGGTACACCGTTAGTCGTTTTATTGAAAAACGTTCCAGACATACGCTCTAAGAGCGTCAATTCTATGTCCACGTGGAATGGATTACATTTCACACTAAAATAATGGATTATTATAATATAGCAGTTTTCCAATAGTTTCAATGTTGAATAAAGAGATTTAAAAAAACACTTACACTACATCTGTAGTGGGATATACCAATTTCTGTTCTCCACCAATTCGCATAAATTTTGATGTTTGCTTGAAATTAACTCTTACATTTGATTTTGGAGATGCCATTGCAGGATCTTCTTCTCCTGAGAAAAAAAATTAAACATTATTTAAAAGACGATTATGTGTTAAAAAATCAAGTTAGTTAAAATTATGTTACCCAATTTTGATTAAGTTTCATATTAATATTGCTGAATTTGTTTTTTTAACTTTTTTATATTTGGCGATCAACCTACTTTCCCCCCCGAAAAAAATATCGATTCGCTAAGAATCAAACCTAGAGTTGAATCGGGGATCGGAATATAGACAAAGATGTTACAAAGATTAGATTACCTTTATCAAAATATATGATATCATAAGTCTGCCTATGAACGCTCTCGTCGTGTCTTTGTACATACAGACATTCTCTTACGAGTACACTCTTAATGGAGGCCTCGCACATTGTCTGACTTCCATGTGACGTCACCTTTTCACTGCCGTCTAAGCTTATTTCTGATGCTAATAACCTAAATAACAAAATTACTTTAATTAAATTATACCACTTATTAGCTAAAGGATGAAACAAAATATTACGATAAGTTAGAACATTGACTCATCGCGCGCGGTGGAGGGGAAACGCCGCCATTTTGAGTTTATTATGGTGCGTATGCGAGATTTGCAATTAGTATACCTTTTGACTTGGAGAAGATAAAATTACCACACACGGCCGAGTCCATGATACTGCCATACCCCATTTTTTGACACAAAATGTGGTCACATTACTGTTATTGTAAAGAAAAACTCGCTCTTACTACCTTTTTACTGACATCGATGAAAATATTGATGTGTTTTATAACAGCCTGCCAAGTTTCTGTTGGTTGGTTTTTATTGCTTTTATGGATTTTTTTTATTTTGTGGTTGCTTGTTTAATTTTTCCCTTGCTAGCTTGCTTATGTTCTAATACAATTGATGTGTATGTGTGTAAAATTTATGATGTCATATTTTCTTGTATTTTTTGAACTGAATACATTGAACTTTAGAACTTATAAATAAACTATATGATTTCTAGGAAACTTTTTTTAATTAAATAAAAATAACTATCTACTATAATAAAAAATAGGGGTTAATCGTAGAGAGGTGAAAATTTAGCGTTGTATGTATTTTTTAATGGCACATTATATAAAAATTAAAAATTCATCCAAAAAATAAAAATAAAATGTTAGGGGTGGACAACCCTATCACTTAGGGTTATGAAATATTCATAGTAGCCGATTCTCAGAGACCTACTGAATATGCATATAAAATTTGATAAAAATAGGTCGAGCCGTTTCGTAGGAGTATGGTAACTAACATTGTGACACGAGAAGTTTATATATAAGATAAATCTATTAAGTAGAAATGCTTAGTAATTGCATGTACTTATTTAAAATAAATCATAAAATAAACTACTACTACATTATTTATGTTTTAAGATGAAAAATAATAAAGCTAAGATATAAATACCTTAGATGATTCAATTCAGTTGCTTTATCCAAGGAATTATTGATAGCATTGAGTTCTCTGTCCTCAATTCTTGCGAATGTTTCGATACGCGCGAAGAATTCGTTGCTGACTTGGTGTAATATTGCGGCTGACGTCGGAGATACACAACTATCGGCCATTGGCGTTGGGGTTAATATGTCCTGTAAGTTTCAAATATTTATAGTTATATAAATGGAAGTATAGTATTAATAGATTGTATCCTGAAAGAGCTATTTATGAGGTGGTAAGAGGAACGAGGGGTACTGACAACGTCACTTGAGTCTAAAAAAGAGGTCTACTCTACTTTTTATATCATATATTCAATAATAAGTGCAACAAAAGAATACTTTTTGAAGTTATACTTCTTTAGGCGCGTTATGAAAAATTTATGAGAGTGAATTCAGTATGGGCGCCGAGCGTGGGCGAGCGAGATAGAATATGCGTGACGTATTACCATAATGACAATTGTAGTACCTTTTAAACAAATAAAGCAGTTTTAATTATTTTTTCAAAGAAATTTAGCAATGCTTTTTCACAAAGACCTATTGTTACTTAGTTAAAAGGTTTTGAACCATACCTAGTTATTAAATTGAATGAATAAAATAATAAATAATAATTATTATTAATATTAATTGATAATTGAATAATATACTAAATATTATTAAATTATTAACGCTAAATATCTATTATTAATTATTTAATATTATAAAAAAATAAAGAAAGCCAAAGAAGTATAACTTCTTACGCGCGTACATAAGTACACGCACCATTTTTTTTTTTATATAAATATAGTTAGTAAAACAGAAATTTAATTATCACTATATGAAGCAGACCTTTTTGTGTAATAAATTGTATCAATGAATAATGCGATTTGAACGAACAATACTGAAACTTTTTTAATTAATTCTGATTTTTTAACATGTTTAAAATGTTCTGGATCTTTTCTCTTTGTTGTTTCTTTAGTAACTAGATACACATTTCAAATTTAAACCAACTTTTAGTTCTTAGATGTCTATAATTGTTTTTTGTAATATGTAAGTAAGTGATCAGCCTTCTCTGCCTAACAAACTATCGACATGTAGATTTCCTCACAATGTATTTTACTTCACGATACGAGCGCGTGTTAAATGTGTACAAAGATAAAAAGTTCATTGGCATAGCCGGCGATCGAACCCGCGGCATTAGGAACAAAAGTCGCATGCTACTAGGCCAACACTACTTACAAGCACACAAAAAATATATAAATATATAATACATACAACGTCTCACGCTGCCATTACCTTATGAAGCAGAACACAAGAAATCGAAGCTATTCTGAGACTGACGTGTGATACTTCAGCTGTTGGGTCGCCGTCGATATGCGGAACTGAAATCACATATTTTTTAATTTTACAATTACAATTTGATCCTAGAATAATTTCCACTGTATATTATGTAATTTTAGAAAAGTACGACAGTTGTATGTTATGTTGATTTGTGTACGCTTCAAAAACTCAAAAAGTTCTGCACCGATCGAGCTGAAATTTTAGCATAATGTATAATCCGCATGAAGGATTGTTTTTATCTATTTTTTCACTATTTTATTTTTTTCTACAAGTATTGCAAAATTAAACTTATATGAAATGTTTTCTTTGTTTTGTTTCTCATTTATCAACCTTTCGATGTTGTACAGCGCAGCGTAGTAGGGAACAGCTAGTTATACATAATTACTCTATGTGTAAGTGTATTTTAAGTCTCGGAAGTACTTTAAATTTATCTTGATCTAGGCTAAAATAAAAAAAAAGAATGTGACCATTTCTGGCATCAATTGAAAAGGTCAATTAACTAACCATGCAAAAATCTTTGTATGCAGTTTTGTTTCTTTGGGAAAATAAAATATAAGACTGGACAATAAATATCCCTACCTTTCTTGTTCCTCTTAATCCTTGGTTGGGCACTTGGGATGTTAAGACTGGACGTCATACTAGCGCTCATGGAACTGACAGAAGAGTTGAAGCTCTCTGACATTTGAGTGTCAGACATCATCGGGTGGAACTTCTCACTGTCACTATCCTCTGAAAGTATATATTCAGGCTACAAATAACAGTATAGTATTTAATTTTAAACTAAGGTAGTTTTAAATAATCCTTCGGTGTCCAGCCTTACTTTTAATGTTTTGGAAATAAATTTAGCAGACTACTCAAATATAATTAAATGAATGAAATTGGTTCAGTAGTTTTTATTGTTACACAAACATACAAACCTTTCTCATTGTAATGTTTGTATATATAATAAAACATCCATGAGCGGATTTTGATGACTTTACCAAGATTCTCAATGACTAATGTCATTAGTAATTGCTAATTTATTTATTATTTACAAAGCAGCATTGTTCAAGTCAAAATATCTTTTTGCCAAGGAGTTTTACTGTATACAAATGTGAAAATAAGTTATAGAAAGTGTTGTAAGGATCTATAACCCATAAATCTTACTAACAAGGAAGTTACCTAAAGTTATAAGGACCTATTTTACCAAAGATTTGCAAAAAACAAATTAAAATAATAAACCAATAGAGCATGGAAAATACATGAAACTTACCGACACTAGGTCCCGACCAACCATGTAAAGCTGTGGGTTTAGCTCTCTTCTCCAGGTTGCCAAGTAACTGTGCTTCAATTAATTGAAAATCGGCCGGCTTCATCGGTTTACATTGCACATTAACTCCACTTGGACGCAGGGGTATGTTACTTAAATAGATTTATTCATATAAGTCAATTACTTGCAACTTAGTGGCATGGTAATGTGTAATATTTATTTATTTACATACAGTAAAACTTTTTTTTTTTAAATTTAATGGCCTTAAAATGATATTGGTTATAGACAAAACAAGTGTTGATGATTTATATCAATCTATGGAGTGATTAGTGATTCCATAGATTGATATAAATGTCTATAGATATAAATATTTCATATTCACTATCACTTCTAAATATATATTTTAACTTACAATATTACCTTGTATCTTCCAAGTCTGGCTGATTTAATGCATCACACAATTCAAGCAATGTATGCAATTGCCTTGGAGTTAAAAATATCAGGAATGACCCTAAAAGAACTTTGACCTCCACTTTTGGACCTTCAATTTCTTCCGAATGCTTAAGTTTTAGCATCAACTCCTGAGGTCCAGTTAATTTTGCAAATAGTATAGGATCTGGTTGATTCGATTTAGTTTCTGGAGTGGTTTCTCTAGTATCTCTTCTTTCTTCTACTATATCTCTTATGGGGTCTGAGTCTATAGTAGATATAACGCTTCTCGCTTCATAGAAAACATCAGAGAGTGTGCTTTGGTAGTTAGGATCTGCTTCTGAAGTTGTTTCTGATCGATCAGCTTGAGTTGATGCAGACTTTTCCATGATCAAACTAGGTGCCATTGTACGTAACTTTGATGGAAACTCATCTATGTAAAATGTAACACCAGAAAATTGTATTTTTTTATTTGAAAATGTTGCAACAACATATGTTTTGTTTTTCTCAGTTTCAGATGTTTCTGGTACTGACTCAGAGCCGGCTTCATCATAATAATCTGTGCTGTAAAATATATACAAATTGATATTTTAATTTAATATGAGTGGAAAATTAAGTAATGCTTTGCACTAAGATGCTCTTATACATACTTTTTAATATGTATCTCCAGGGCAATACCTCTGTTACTGTTTTTTGGCACATGTTCAATCCTGATTTTAGTATTAACAAATTTCACTTTCACCCTGCTGAGAACTGAAAGAAATATGGTTACAATATATTATCAATAAAAAGGATTTCATTTTTGGTAGTACTTGGGTATAATGTGCATTCTTAATGTTTAGTGTTCTTAAACAAACATTTCCATTGTCAATGCCACTGGTAAACTGCCTTATTGGAACAGTGGTAAGTATACTTGACTCTATATAACAAGGATGTGTCAGACATATTCTTATCGTAGTAAGAGAGTTATGGCTGAATTACACTGAAAAACATTATTTTCCATGTCTATAAATAACAAACTAATTAACATACTTGAATCAATGGCATGTGCAAACATTTCAATGCCCTCCACAGGATTGGTTTCTTGTGGGCCAGTTTCCTCCCTGAGGCACTCTGCAGCCAGTTGCATTGATGATGACATTGAAGACCACATTGATTCCAACATAGAGGATACTAGAATAAATTTGTGCCATTACCATGTTTTTTAAATTATAATTATAAAATGTAGACAGATAGAAGTTGTATAGCAAATATAATTACAAACCTGGTTCAACTCGAACTTTAGGTTGGACAGTGAGTGAGAGGCCATTAATTTCAACAACTGAATCATCTTTTAGTAATGTTGACCAGGGGACTGTTACAGTTATTCCTTGCATATGACCATCAACTATTTCCAATGGCCAATTTTGTGAATCACCAAGCTCATTAAGTGCCTAAAAATTTAAACATAAGAAATATTCAAATTTATTTAATTATAAGAGAGATTAGTTTTAATTTCATTATAGGATAAATCTTTGATCAACCAATCCTATGAGTGTGTGCGTATTATACAGTGATTATATTATTTAAATTTTTGCTTTTTTCTGATTCATATTTAATAAGTTTTTACTAAGCTAACAAGATAAATCAGTTCTTAAATTAATATTTAAATTGTATTACCTCCTAGAATTGACATTGAAAACATTTAAGGAAGTCAAAGTAGTTTAAAATGTGTATCTATTTGTTTTAATGACCTATATATAAGTTAGGGGACCTTGAGAGATCTGAAGGTTAATATTTTAGTAAATGAACCCAAATATTGATAGCCAAACCCAAACATTATAAAATAAGCAAATTTATATCAACAACAACTTTAATAAAACATCTATTTATATTCAAGATAATAGATATTTCAGTCATTTTCAAGCACAAATCCAAAATACCATTCATAAATAGAGAAAAATATTGCGGGATCTTTAGGTGGTTCAATTAAGCTGCATAATGATTAAATCTATATTTTCTATTCTGAAGTTCATTGAAATATGTCCTTAATTTCCAAAGCTTTACTTTAAATTTTATTATTAATAACAATAATGATTTTGATAGCAAGATTTTCTTTGTTGCAAAACAATAAAATCGACACGTGCTAGAAGCAATGCGCACTTAAAATTGGCAAGGACGAGCGAGAAAAACATTGCACGTCTAGCTTTCTAAATAACTGATTAAAAGCAATACGATGAAAGATTAACTTAGAAGAGGTTCAGTACAAGTCAAAGCATTGAAGATAACATACCTCGCAGTCGAGGCTGACTTCCGATACGGTTCCTGTTCCATTGTATAAATCCACACTCAGCTGATCTAAAGTTAGCTTTTCCTCCAAGAAGTTTCCAAGATAGCGCTGGAGAAGATATCGACAGGCTCTTTTTTTAATACTTTCGGACCATGGGTACCAAAACATCTTTACAGTTGTAAGATCATTACACTATAATTTTTGCTTTTGTACGTAATGACTATTGTATTGTGATTTGCGTGTGATTAACTTCACTGACAGTACGTAAATAAACATTGCTAATTATGTTGCCAGTTAACATTTTTTTGTGTGACACTTGACATTTATATTTTTTATATTTCATGGGCTATAGTTTTAATTAGTCAAATAATGTGCGTTTTCCAATTACAGGACTAGAGCGCATTTTGCGGCATAATGCTCAACGTCGAGTGTTCCAACTACAGCAACGCTTCGCACAATTGAGCACTCTCAAAACGAATGCTCTCGCGAGCTTCTCGCAAACAATACCAACACAGTGACAGAAAATTGACCAGTATTTTTCTTTAAGTTGGCATTTATCGAAATGTTCGTTAGTAAATATTATTTATTGTTGAAAAATTTGTAAGGCTTTCGTTTCGTCGTAGATTTTGAAAGTAATTAAAGTTATTTCAAACTGCTAAAAAAAAAAATATTAGTATGGATGATAAATAGTTACTTTTTTTATATCCCACATTTAAAATATGAATACAATTTTATTTTAAAATTCGGATCTGTAAACAAATTTATTTTACAGGATTATACTTTAGAAAAAATTGCAATAGTTTTGAAAAGTATATAATTTTTTTAGAAATCATTAAAAAATATTACTTAAAACGTAAATGATGTAAACTTCTTACATGAAACTAAATATTTACTGTTAATTTAGCTTGTTAAAATCTTATATTCTTTAAAGGTTTTCTATTATTTCAATAAAAAAAATGTTAATGAAATAATTTGATGATTAAAATAAGGGTAAAAAGTTTTCAACCAATTATTATTGTTTACCACATTATTTATACATTAATGAGGTTGCTAACTCTATTCAGACCATTTTTTTGTCAACACTGACTTAGCGCACTCTGCTGATGCATTTGAAAACTAATTCACGTTCCAATTAAGCTTCAGAATTATGCGGCATTGTGCGGCACTGAGCCGCAAAATGCTCTGTAATTGGAAAACGCACAATATTAGTGACTATTTACACTTATTTCGAATAATGAAAATTTTATAAGTATATTATAGTGTATAATGTTAGGAAGCATTTCAAAAGCTATCTAATAAACAAATAAGTATATTTTGAAAAGGCAACTTTCATGAAATTTCGATACAATACGGAAGTATGTAACTGGCGGCTAAAACAATCACATATCGCATGTGAATATTGTCAGCCTGTAGTACGTGGCACATGTGTTGGTCGCATAAAACATTGTCGCTTTAAATTCTGATAATCCAACTCCGATGTCAGAAAAAGCAATACAATCTGTATTGTTTGTTATCAACAAAATGTCTACTTGAGAAACTTTAATTTCACCTAGAAAGAAGACATTAATTTATCGATACCCATAAATTAGGTACCAACTTAAAAATCAATTACTTAATAGTTTAATTATAATAACGTGTTATCTACACTAATTAGTTTCGTTACCATTTACTTAACTCAATTTCCACACAGATGAAACTTGCAACCCTTGTAGTTTAAATAATACTATATTATAATGATGGTTCTTTGATCACACAGTAAAAATAAATAAATCGTAATTTTTGTTATTTAGTGAGTACTTACTATTACTGCTTTTGTAATAAATATCAATTACTCGATTAAGTCTAACCGTTGCCCATACCTTTTCCTCTTTAAAAAGTATACTTTCTGAAACAAACACTTTATTTGGTCTAGGTATAGCTCAGTAACGAATATAAGATTTCGTCAATTAACTAAAATCTAAATGTAGCACTGTATTACATTAATGATATGGTAGAAATCTGCTTGATATTGGCATATCTAGGTTTATTTTCAGTAGGGCCTGAGTCCCGTATGAATTTCTTAAGCGAAGCCTAGACTTTTGGGTCGGGCATGGCTATATATCTAGACACGCTTATAGTTCCTGCTTATAAACACTTCACTACTCACGTTTACAAGATCCTAAAGTCATTGAGATTTTGTAATAAGGAAGACCTATAGCTTGAATATCCCGTGAAAACTTAATTGATGCTGTTCTGTGATAAATTATCACAAATATTAAAACTATATATTTAGCAATTGACATTGTTGTAGGATCCAGCGAAGTCTAAGTATATTATTTATCACGTAGAATCTATATAGTACAAGCTTTCCATAGACTTCTGTTTGTAAATATTGAGTTTTCAGAAAACATGTTATGTGAAAATCTATTGTCTCCGTATTGTAAAGGTTCATTATCATGAATTACTTCGAGCGAAGCATAGAGCTATATGTACAGGGTTGGTCATAGTAAAATAAAACCAATTTTTAATTAACAAGAAGGATTTAATCAATGCCAGTAATATTAATTATAAATAGAGTGAACATAACGCGCTCCTGCAGCGAAACCGGCGTATGTTTCGGTAACAATCTGTTCAATATATTTTGGAGGGACCAAAAAACCATATTCATATCCAGGCAGTTCCAGGGTGTAGGTGAATGGGATTCCAACTGCACGTGTCCAATCTCTGGATGTACCAGAAGTGTAATAGAGTATTTGTGCACTGTTTCCTACAATGTAGCTTTGGGCGGTAGGCAATTTCAATTTATCTATTGCTTGGGCCATTTGGACTCCAGTGACTTGCAACATGAGGCCGTTTGAGGGAAGAGTACCTACAAAATTGCTTTTTTTATTTTCTACATTTAATATAAACTCTTTGAAATATTTTACATCAAGTGACACGCTATCGCTAAAGAAGATTTAATGGAACGTGACTAATCGTGAGCTAGTGTCATTCCAAAACATTTATATTGCATAGGTAGGAAATACTTTTGTATGCCCTACAAATTACAATTTTATCTAATAATTCACATTGATGTTTTCCTAAAATATATATCTACTAGCAGACCGGCCTAGCGTTGCGGTGGCTAAGGTTTTAGTTATATTACATAGTAGTAACCTATTCAACGGAAACAGTAGGAGAACACCCGTCATGGGAACACCATGTTTTTTTGGTGGTTATGCCATTAAATTGTAGCTTATGTGAAACGTTGGTAAGTACTTCCAACACGGCGCCATCTGTTAGAATTGACTATCAATTAATAATCAAATATTTGCAATAAAATAATATTGCGGATATAAATTGAGATGTAAGCTATGCTATCTATTAAGTTAGATCAAACCGCACACGGTGTGCAAATTAGATTGAAATCGGTTCAGTAGTTTAGGAGTCCATAGCGGACAAACAACGTGACACGTAATTTATATATATTAGGATAATAGTAAACATACGTAGCAGGTAAGATGGAGCAGTGTTATTGTAGTGATTAAGTGTGTGACTCTCCCCCGTGATCGTGCGTTTAAACCCTGAATTTTAATCATTTCTTCGTACTGGGATCCGTCACATGGACACTAATATGTTGTAAAAGCAAAACTTTACGACGTGACATGCCTGACGGCGTAAAAACTCTGGATAAATAACGGCCCTTACAGCGATCATATATAGGATGTTAACAAACATTTGACTAATCACCAACTTGCTCATAAATTTTCATCCGTATCACCTCGACGTCCTCGATGGAGCCAGCTGCCCTCTGAAGTATTTCTGAACCAATTCCACTTAGGGTCCTTCAAGAAAAGAATTTCTAGAAAGGCCGGCAACGCACTTGCGAGCCTTCTGGCAATGTGTGTGTCCATGGGCGGCGGTGTTACTTAACATCAGATGAGCCTCCTGCCCGTTTGCCTCCTATTATATAATAATAAAAAAAACAAAAAAGACTAATGAAAAAGAAATAAACACAATCTGAGGCCCATTAGGCGTTGCAACTATCACTAGATAACATACCATTATTTCCCCAAGCATACAAGAACATGTTGCCAAAACTGTGAGCGGAAATGTACAATCGGATCCTATCTAAATGTGTCAACACAGCGTCCCTTATGACTCTTGTTTCCGGTTCAGAGAACACTGAAGGACCTTCATAGATTATAGAACATGGATCAGAGCTGGCGTTCCTGGTTCCAAAGTAATGGTCAAAGTTGCGGTTACCATCAACTCCAGGGCATTCGTCGCTACCTACGTGTGACTTTGAACGTGTTTTACGCCACATACGATCCTGTAATAAATAACTTTTATAATAAATACACCTTCAAATCGCGCTACTTCCAAAGCATAAGTGCATGTCATGATATAATAATGTTAACGATACATTATCATCAAGTAGTACCTATTGTAAATGAATTAATAAAACCAGTGCACGTCATCATCAATGGCATCAGGCTTACAAAATTTTATAATCCAAATAAATTTTTATCTGTCTGTTATCAAAAGTATATTTTTTATAAATAGAACATGGTCTCATGTTGTCTCACTTATATTATATACAATATATTTAATATAGTGTATTTACAATACTCTTAACATAGTAATAATAAAAATAATTGAAAGTGCATGAATAGAAAATAAAAATAAATTGAATTTCCTCGCTGCATTGTGATACTTATTCGTTGAGCGAGGAAAGCACAAGCTCAGGGGTCACCGCTAATATCTACTATCTTCTAGTAATAAAAATAATATATAACCTTTAAGATATTAATCCCCCTGACGTATCATTTTTTAAGAACAGCTGTAGTCCGGGTACAGAGCTGGATAATTAAAACGGCTTTATTTCAATACGTGACGAATTCAATCATCAACTTTTTTATATAATATATCTTCCTTTGATGACCGTTTGGAAGCTAAAGAGATTGTCTAACGAATTAACTGGGCACGTACTTCCAAAAATCTAACCTTCATAGGAATAAACGAATAGGTACTAACACTTTTTAATATCTTAATACTATATATATAAAGTATTGTTATTTAATAGGTACATTTTAATGCATTTTGGAATCTGTAATAGTTTTTGCTAAAAAGATTATATAGTAAACAAAAGTACTAACCTATTCCTTGGACATAAAGGGGCTTACAACTGGTAACAATAAAAATTCTCACCTCTTTCATAGAATATTCATAACCATCTGGATTCGCCATAGGGAAAATTATCCAATCTATTTTCTCTACAAGATCTGGGTCGGTCACATTAACCACCAGCTTATGTATTAAATATAATGCAACAGGGGGTGTGACCCATTCCCTAGCGTGTACTGCTGCGTCAATGAATACCACTGGTTTATGGAGTTGTTCGAAGCGGCTTGTCGAAATTCGGACATATTTAATCTGTTTTCCTTCATAACTTAAACCAGAGTTGATAACTGTTAAGACTTCTGGGTATTTCTCAGCGAGGCTGTCTAAGTAGTCGTTTATCTGGAATTTAAGGATTTTGTCAAAAAATTAGCAAAAATCCCTTGGCCATATGCAACCCATACACCTTAAAAAATAGGTATACCTTTCTCATGAATTATTCTAGATTTTGGTGAAAACCGTAATAAATTTCGTTGAGTAGTTGAATTGAAAGTTTGAATTTATCACGAAGTAATAGACAATATGACGCGGCGGAGAACTTATTTTCATATATATATATATACATATATAATATAAAAGTATATATATATATGTATAACTTTTCTCTAGAACTCAATCAACTCTGATTGCGTTAAGGCAGCGTCTGTAAGAATGGCTTTTGTTACTTATTTTGTTACTCCGTCTTCAACTATAAAGTCTTTTTATTTTGTTCAGTATATAACCTCACAAACATTTCCTTTAATATATTTTTTTTATTGTAGTATAGATAAGCTATTGTGGATTCGTAGTAATACGTAGAGATGTCTCTCTACATCTTTCACCGCTTTACCATGGAGAGTGTTGAGATGAGTTATTCGGACTAATACCTCCAGCTGAGTTTCATGAATGCACGTCAAGTTAGATAGAAAATACCGTCGACGTCTTTCCACAACTGAGCGTTTCGGCAGCTTTTGCCGCGCACCACTACTAAGTGGAACTAGCTTCTCACTGAAGTATTTCCGAACCAATTCGACTTAGAGTCCTTCAAGAAAAGAGCGTACCAATTATAAAAAGGCTGGCAACGCACTTACGAGCTTTGGGTATGTGTCCATGGGCGTCGGTATCACTTAACATCAGGTGACCTTCTGCCCGTTTGCCTCCCATTACAAAAAAAAAAAAATGGTGCGTGTACTTATGTACGCGCGTAAGAAGTTATACTTTGGCTTTCTTTATTTTTTTTGAAATATTAAATAACTAATAATAGATATTTAGCGTTAATAATTTAACAATATTTAATATTTAGTAAATTGTTCAATTATTAATTAATATTAATAACAATTATTATTTATTATTTTATTATATTATTAATTTAATATAATAACTAGGTATGTTTCATAACCTTTTAACTAAGCAACAATAGGTCTTTATGAAAAAGCATTGCTAAATTTCTTTGAAAAAATAATTAAAACTGCTTTATTTGTTTAAAAGGTACTACAAATGTCATTATGGTCAAACGTCACGCATATTCTATTTCTTTTTTCGGCGCCCATACTGAATTTTGTGTCACGGTGCGCGCGCATCCTAAAATTTCACTCTCATAAATTTTTCATAACGCGCCTAAAGAAGTATAACTTCAAAAATACTATTTTATATTTCTTACTTCTTGGTAACCGTAGTACTGATCCCATGACATAGAATTGTTGTCGCTTCTTGATCTTGCTTTATTTCTGTTAAGTTGTGTTTCTTCATCTCGTAGAATGCTGTAACATTAGTTGAAAATTAACATAAATATTTATATTACATATATTTTAACGACATCATTGATCTAGGGATGAGTATGTTCGACTGTAGACTATGCAACCTCTGGTTGGAATCCTGGGACAAGTTACAGTATGCTATTGGGATTTTTAAAGACAATTTTTCAATGGGTAGCCGTAGATTAGGAAGATGGCAGTGTTCAAACAAGTGTCGGATGAGCAAGTAAATCTGACGGTTCTCTCGCGCTGAGTAATATCGTGTCGAACATCTGACCATGAAAGAATGCGGAATATTTATTATTACATTGTGCGTACATGCGGCAGACGCTTTGTAGTGATGTCAGAAATAGAATTGAAGATTATTTTTCTAACACTTACTTGGCTAAATTGTCAGCTACTAATGTGTAGTGCATATTTTTTTCCGTAAAATAATTCAACCATTTTTCTCTTTCTTCTGGTGATAGTTTTAAGAGCACTTCAAGTTGACCTTGCTTGCTTGATTTTGAACTTGCAGCCGGCGTGGTTGAGAGGAAGTCGACGTGTGCTTCTAATTGAGCAAACTCATCGGAGGGTCCTGCCACTCGGTACAAATGGTGTCTAAACATACATTGTAGATATATTATTTAAGTACATTTATTAGCGCTATTTATTTACAGGCTAGATATTATATAACATTTAAAACATATAATAATTAATTAATAGAAAATTGCGTTTGTAAGTTCATTATTATAGTAATACAAAAAGCATTCCTTAAGCAACAAATTAATAAGAACCAATAAATATTGTAATTACCCTTCATATTTTTCATGACCACCATAAGCAGTCCCCAGGAATAAGAGCAAACAGATTGCCAATGATGCCATCTTCATCAACTAAATGTTAATGAATATCTACTGGGCTTAAGGCAACTGTTACTTATCAACTATGGATTATAATTATCAAATTTTTATTGTATTGAAAAATATTCGAGAATCGTTTTATTGCATTTATTTACATTATCTATATAATTTAGTGACACCATTTTGGTATTATCAGAATCTCATTGCGCATATAAATGCAAGTTATGATATTTCACACTTTGGTACTTTATAAATAATAAATACAAGATACTTAACGGTAATATCTTGTTTATTAAAATACTAGGAGACTCGGCCAAGTGTTGCTGTGGCTAAGATTTTTGTTATATTACATAGTAGTAAACTATTCAAGAGAAACGGCAGGAGAACACCAATCCACCATGCTTTTTTGGTGGTTATGCTATTAAATTGTAGCTTATGTGAAACGTTGGTATTTATTTTGATAAGGATCAATACCTAGGTATTTTAATAAAAAAAATTAATATAAGGACGCTTATCGTGACGTAACTATAAAAGATTTTTTATAGATAGTGATGTGTCCTGAAAAATTTTAATACATCATTTTGTTCTATCATTAATAGTTTTCGCAGCGCACGCGATTGAAGGAAGTTTTTTGTTTATTTGTTTACACCTTGGGTTAGATTATTCAAGTTTAGTAAGCATCCCTAATTTTTTTTAATCAAACATAGCCTATGTCACTTGGGAATAGTGTAGCTTGCCAACGGTGAAATAATTTTTGAAATCGGTCCAGTAGTTTCGGAGCCTATTCATTTCAAACAAACAAAAAATCATTTTTTTTCCTCTTTATAATATTAGTATAGATAACCCAGTGGAGCGTATTAGGTCTGGGCCTCAGAATCTGTTTACTATATGTACACAGTAACTTCCTACCTGCCCTGCGATTCTGTAACTCACTTTTAAAACGAGTAACTGCTTCACGACTAATTTCAGAGCGACCGCTGATGCGAAAACCGCTGAGTGAGTTCGAAAAGTGAGTTACAGAATCGCAGGGCTGACCACTTAACACGATGCAAGCATTTCCACATTCTTCGACCCTCAGTGAGACGAGAGATAGCAGATGTAACATATTTAATTAATGTGGCTACAGTAAAGTCCAGGGTTGCTGAGTATTGTATTTCTCCGCTATACCATACTTAGCAACTACTACAACTATATATCTTTCAGGCCACTAGTTAAACGGTGCTGTTTAGTTAAGAGGCTAGGCTGTTAATTGAACGGCTTATTAAGCTAGTTGAGTGCGACATATTTGGTTGGGGAAAAAAATCTTAATTTATTTAATCATAATAGTAACTATGTACAGTTATGAACATGAATATTAAGAATAATACACGTTCCCAAATGAAGGGACCTAGACCGGGCGATAGAACTGGTAAGACACTACACGCTACTCTTCTCAAGCGCTAAGTTACAATTTTGAGAAACTGAAAGCTTGGCAAGCTTAACTTGATATCTTGACATATTGAAATAAAATGTTATAATAATAAAGTAGCAAACTCTAAGTGTCAACAGGCATAATAGGACGTTTCAGAATACGACAGTCAAGTCTTTAGAATAAAATAGAACAAGTTTGTGATTCTTTTTCATTAAAGGAATTTTAATTATAAAGTCTCGAAATGTATCGCGCTCTCTCAGCGAATCCAGCATAAGTTTCGGCAACAATATGAACTAGATATTCTGGAAGTACAAAGAAAGCGTAGGTACAAGCAGCCTGTTAGCTCCAAGAGATATATATGTAAAAAGTATGCGGTTCGCACGAGACCAATCCATAGATGTTCCAGTTGTTCAATAGATAACTTGAACGGAATTTCCAACTATGTAGTTACGAGCTTGTGGTAATTTTAGAGCGTCCATCGCTTGTGCCATTTGAACACCGACGAGCATCATTTAGCCATTTTGAGGTAACGTTTCTAGAAGAGATGACTATGAAATAACTTAATGATATAAGTGGGCCTTTGAGGAGAGGCCTTGCTACTTTTGATGTTAACGTTAATATTATGATTTCATATGACCCGATAAAATGAAAGTAACGAAAAATGAAGAGAAATATCTGTATACCTAATTTAATAAATTGATTTAGAAATTAAAATATAATATACATTGTTCAATTGCAACGAAAGTGGTGCATTCAGATTAATTAGTTATCTATTATTAACCCGCACAATTAGCCACATAAAAATAGGCATGCAAATGTAATTGTCACAATGGTATAATAATAAGAAATGTTATATATAATTGTCGTCAAAACTTATGTGCTCTAAATACTCTCCCGCGCTAAGGCACCTTGCCTTTAAATAAATTAATAACCTTCGCCATAAAAGCATTGCAGGGCAGTGATCTATCACTTCTAGAAATGATTAAATAGTTTGATATCATTTCAATTCATTTATAATTGTAATTATAAATTAAATTGATACTAATTGATTTTTAAGGCTGTGATTTCAAAGTAAAAAGGTACCTACACAAAACCTAAAGAGATTTTATTTACAACCCCAAGGATGAAGACAAAATCTCTTTTCGACAATCTAGATGCTAAACGAATTGGTTTGGGAATGACATTAACTCTCACTTTGCCATGTGACCAATTTCATGCAAATTCGTATGGCGTTGATGAGTTATGTCTGTCGAAAATAGATTTTGTCTCAAGCCTAATAACGTCATTATAATCACGTTACGTCACGTTATAATGCTATGGCAATTTACTTCAAATCCAACCAGATATTCAAAATAAGTAATATATATTGTCATTCATTGATTAGTCGTTACCATCAGGATTTGCCATGGGAGTGATGAGCCAGTCCAAATTCCTCACCAAATCCTTATCACTGACATCGACAACCAACTTGTGTACAAAGCCACTGGCGTAGTCACCCATTCTCTTGCGTGGCCTGTCTCAATAACAATGGCTGGCTTATGAAGTTGTTCAAAACGTGAAGTAGATATTCGGATATTTTTTTGCCTCCAAAAGTCAAACCAACGTTGATAAGTGTTAAGACTTCACGGTTTTTCTCACCTAGACTGTCTAAGTAAGTGTTTACCAACGCGGTGGCCCACGCCACACAGGGGGGCAATTCGAAAATGGACTGGACGAGTTTTGTTTTGAAAATTTACTTATCAAATACTTAAACAATTTCCTAGTGATTTCTTCCTAAAACCTTTATTTAAGTTTCTAAAGTAACCAATTCCATTTTTACACGCTTTATATTAGCTTCACCTGTATGTATGTATGTAACTGACTCCTTCGGACTCGATTTTGACCCACTTTAAACGGACAGATTTAATTCAAACTTTGTACACTTATAAAGAATCAGCGACAATATAATAATTTCATAGGTTTATCTCGAAAAAACAATGAATTTTTTTTAAGTCCACTAAGCAATACGGTTAAATTGAGACAACACGTATTGCTGCTAGGGCTAAAAAGTGGAAAATAAATATAGTTTAAAAAAACTTAAAAACACGCTTTTAAAGCACAACGAGCAACCCACGCTTTTTCATAATAATACCAGTATTTTTTGTTCATTACTATTTTCAGCCTAAATTAGGAATTATTTTTCACTTTTTAGTTTGATGTGCTTTAAAAGCGTGCTTTTTAGTTTTTTAAACTCTATTTATTAATATTAAACTTATGTATGTTACATACGGGGCATAAGTATTTTAAAAAGGCTAAGGCATGGCACAAAAAAGTTGTCTGGTCTAAGTAGTCATTCATCGGAAAGTGTTTTGTTTTTAATACCTTAACCACAATTATTATATCTCTTGGAATAGTTTTTTGACGAAATCGAAAATAATGTCTAGATGAGATACTATATAAATTGCTGCATAATATTTCTTCAAAATACGTTTTGTTTAATACTTCTAGTCTTCAAGGTGCATGCCAAGCCTTGACTGGAATGAGAATTCATTTGTCTGTGTAGTAAATTATTAGTAGAAATTTACACAGCAATGTCTCCCCAGTGGACCGTTTACCTTTTAGATGTAAGTCCCGCATAAGTCTTTACCTGTTGATAATCGTAATATGTGTCCCAAGGCGTTGAGTTGCCATTGTCAACTCTCGTGTTATGAGTTTTTATGTGTTCTTCCTCTTGGAAAGTTGTAAACAGAATTGAAAAATTTTCGGAATAAAAATCTTCATTTGCAAATATTTACTACGATCTTATACATTTACCCATTTATTATTTCTTTTAGTAATTAATCATAACAATCATATGTTATGTTTTTACAATTTTCTTAACCTACATACTAATAATAAAAATTAATAAAAATTAAAACAAATTGAAAAAGTTTGGTCCCCGTGGCAGTGTCACTTTAAACTGGCTGCATTTCCTCGCTGCATTGCGATACTTATTCGTTGAGCGAGGAAAGCATCAGCTCTGGCGTCACCAGAACTATTTATAACATTAAACTTAAACATTGCTGTCATAATAATTTTGTAGATGAGACGAATATTTAAGTTAAAAAGATATAAATTATTGAGTTTTGTATGAATAAGTTGGATCCTTTCTTACTCTGGCAAATTTTCGGCCCCCTATCAACCCAATATGCTATTCAAAGAAGTAATGAAGCCTCTCGCTAAGAGGAATTCGAAGTACGGCGAGCTGTCCATCTTTTGATTGTGTTGTAGAGAAGAAATCATTTCTTTTTTCTAAATATAAAACTCCGAAGATTGTCGATATAGTTGATGTTGAGATGAGACTACATATAGTTGATGTCTGTATATGGAAAAACAGTAATTTTATTTCACTATTCAATTTCTAATTTCTTTGGTAATAAATAGGTACTCTTCATATTGTTCAAGTCCCCCGAAGCTTCCGAGGCTCCAAGAAGAAGAAACAACAAAATGCGGCTCATGTCCTAAATATAAAAAGAGTTAAATTTTCTAGATTATTCAATTAAAGGATTATTATTTCTTTATCGGAATGATTGGACATGAAACAATTAATTTGGTACTTAAATTTTTGTTTTCTTTATTATAGTTATAGATTAATTGTCTGATTGCTGATATCGCTTATCCTTATCAGTAAATATTTGTTATCAGTTTATTGTAATTTGTATAACATTATTGATCGTTGATTACTTATACTTCCTACATTATTTGTTTTATTATCTGGTCGCAGAAAAATGCTTCCAAAAAGTTTTATGTACCTACACAGAGTCTGTGAATTTTTATATTCTAGCTTAGTTGTAGAATTTATCTTCATTCATTCTCATTTAGTATGAAGTAGGTAAATGCTTATTCTATAGGTCATTAAACAAACAAGATGAAGTCATAAGACAAAAACCCACAACGGTTTGTGCCATTTAATGAGAAATTCATCATATGCGTGATAAAATTACAGATAAGGTAAATTATTTTGAAACCTATTATACTAAAATTAGGTAGTATTTAAATATGTTATAGTCTATAATACTGTATCGATAAGTAGGTATTATTTATTAATATATATTGTATTGTATCATATACGTAACAAATTGTGCATTATTTATTTTAATTTAGAGAGATTTCGTTTTAATTCATCTAGTCTAAAATCAATTAACATTTTCCCTTAAAATGCCTACTAATATATCTCTTCCAACATGTCTGTACATATCTCTGGAATCCTTTGTGCCACCAGACGTAAATAAGTGGATTAAATATACTATTCATAAATGCTAGAGCTGCCAATGGTCCCGCGAGCAGTAATCTAATGTGAAGGCATTTAGGGTTTACTTCTTTATCGTCGCACAGAACATAAAATATGACAGCTATAAAGAACGGCATCCAGGTGAATATAAAACTTCCTGTTGTTAGCATCACGATTGTTAGCGCTCTCCATTTATTCGCTTCTTTTATTTTACCCCTACCGACATCTTTAGTTCTTTGACCTGCGGTGCTGTCAGTGTCTTGGCCGATTGTAGTTCGACTTTCTCCTATGTTTGTCGAACACAAACTGCCCGAGACATTATTACAAGATGTCTTGTCTTTATTAGGTAACGCTTGAAATGTTTCGTTAGTTAAATCGGTATTACTTTTCGAAACAAAATCCTTCCTATCGAGTTTTCCACTTTCAATTTCGTAACAGGAATTAAAGGATAAACTCCGTTTTATATTTTGATTGTTTCGTTTAGAAGTTTTCACTGATTGTGTATTGTTTCCGTTTCCCCTGTAGATTCGTAGAACGGACTTTGTGTTTGTCTTTGCTTGGGCGACGGATGCATTGATTTTCCTAACATTTTTTAGGGCGCTAACTAAAATTATAGAATAAAGTACGGCGACTACTATGATAGGTACGATGCTTAATATTGAGTTGAGTAGGATTAAAGGTCCAGGGAAGACAGCAACGTAAAAGCAATTTGAATTAAGGTCGTGGGTGGTCCATCCAGTTGCGGGGAGGAATCCCAGAGTGAGTCCTAAAAAAGAGAGTCATGATTATGATTTTTGGAGGGTACTTAAAAATAAAACAAGAGTTTATCATACCGATTAGCCAGACGAACATTATACTGACTCGCACTTTGGTCGTATTGACCCACCGCTGGTAGTAAAGCCCGTGCAAAATGTAAATGTAGCGGTCGACGGCAATTAGACCCACGGTGAATATTGAAACCATTGCAGGACACACAAGCATACCTGTTGAAATTTCAGTAATTCAAGTTCAATGATACATCGGTCAGGGCGTCTACGTTTCTTATAAAATTACTAGCTGATCCGGCAAACGTCGTTTTGCCATCGTTTATAATAAAAAATAGGGGTTGATCGTAGAGTAGTGAAAATCAGGGGTTGTATGTACTTTTTAATGTTGTATCATAAAAAAATAGAAATTAAAATTTTTGTCTAAAAAATAAATAAAAAAATTGAGGGGTGGACCACCCTTATTATTTAGGGGTGTGAAAAATAGATGTTAGCCGATTCTCAGACCTACCCAATATGCTTACCAAATTTCAGAGGAATCGGTCAAGCCGTTTCGGAGGAGTATGCAGACTAACATTGTGACACGAGAATTTTATATATAAGAAGAAGATAAATGCAAATATGCTTCGAAAAACCTATTAAGCTGATTAAGATTATATAAGAGATGGTCGCTGTGCTGGCCTAGTGGCTCAGTGAGCTACTCTCATCCTGTAGGTCGTAGGTTTGTCGCTCGTACGATGAAGGGATACATCGTGAGGAAACCGGCATGTCTCAAATTCAAAAATCTATTTATATCTAAAAATAAACAAAATACAAATGATGAAAGAAACGGATGTGATCCAAAAGACCAAGACCCATGTAAGGTTATAGCGCCAATGTATTATTATTATTGAATATTAACGATGCAGAATCTTTTTACCTGCTTCCCCTAAAGATAAAATCAAAAAAATTAATTAGTCCTGTTTGCCTTTAACGAAATAAAAAATCAATGGCGCTACAACCTTTTTAGGTCTGGGCCTCAGATTTCTGTATCTGTTTCATTTGTTAATCTAATATACGCAAGTAGGTGGTCAGCCTTCTGTGCCTGACGCACGGCGTCGACTTTTTGGGTCTAAGGCAAGCCGGCCTTTGGTGCACAGCTGGGGATCGAACCTACGACCTCATGGATGAGGGTCGCATGCTAAAGCCACTAGGCCAACACTGCCTTTAACGAAATATTAAGTAAAATATGTTCATGTATACTTAGAACTTTAAAAATTATTGCAAATATTCGTACCAGTGAACATTCTTACCTAATTCAAAGATGCATAGCGGGTTTGAGCTGTCCGGGTTTTCGAAGCTGAAACCAATGAGCATGGACATCCCGATTATAGTATCAGCTAGAGATACATTGCCTAGTAATAGATATGTACTTTTCCGTTGTTGACCTGAAAAACAAATGAAGGCTTAGTACATAGATCTGAAAAAATATTAGAGAAAAACCAAGTCGATAAAGCGATTACTCAATTTATATGAGAAATAGGTACACACTACAGTACTAATTGGCACTTTATATGTATTATTTTTTGTAGGCTAGATTTGTCTTTTTACCGGGAATAGATCGTTTCATTACCTGTTTCAAACAGGGGAAGGGACATAATTTAGTAGATAAGTAGTCGAATAAATTTCTTCTTTTAGTCACTTCAGAAAGCAATTTTACGAAGCTTTTTAATATCACATAGATCCTCCTTTGCTATAGTAAGTATAATTATGTAATTAACAAAATATTTCAACTGTTTAATTCGTAAGCTGTGTAATTATTGATTTTTAAATTTATGCAATACGTGTACCTACGACAAATTTATTTTTTCCTACCATAAAGTTTACAAAAGACGACTGCTAGTGCGACTTTACATGAATTACAATCTAGCCTTTACAATAATTATGGCTAATAAGTAATATTATGTTGGCTTCGTTTTCTTCGATACTAGTGAATAGCTTAAACTAAGGTAATGTTCATTAACAGTCTTTGTGTTCTATAATGTTGTGACATTAGGTTCGTGTGTCAAAGATATTTTTCTGAATAAAATGATTTAAAAAGGTATTTTTCAATACGAAATTGTAGTTGTATAAAGCACGGAAGATTTATTCAATATGTACTAGACATATTGAATAAATCTATTATTGATTCCTTATAAAATCGCAGTCAAAAAAAAGTATTGTGGTGGGTGTATCGGTATTTGATAGTTTTTTTTAATTATTTGTGATAAAAGTAAATAAATCTTCGCAGAAACAGAAATTTTGCATATAGTTTTTCTGGTTACCTTATATTCAATAAATAATAATATTGTTTATATACTTAATTATCTGTTATAGTAATATATGAATAGTGTTGGCCTAGTTGTTTTAAGTGTGCCCCTCTCATCTCTGAATCTACCACAGGTTCGTATGTCTATTTAACAGTCGCTCGTATAGTGGAAGAAAGGCATACCTACCCAGGCATCTAGATAAGACGACGGCGAATGTTAGGCACAAAAGCCCGATCACCTTCTTGCATATTAAAAAAAAAGATCATGAACGCCCAGGCCGAGAAGGTTGTAGTGCTACTTATACTTTGTAACGAGATTTAAAAATCTTATGAAGTGTTAAACGGCAAATAAGTATTGTAAGTACAACTTGGAAGTAAACAAGGAACTACTATACCCTACATGAGAGTGATATGACCTTCACACTTGTGTGATAATAAAAACACAGGATATATTTGGTGAATACTTGATAAGTAAAAACAGCAAAATCCTTATTGATGAAGGCTCTGTCTCTTTTCATCACACCGAAAACACAATTTGACTGAAGGAGTACTTTACTTAAAACAGTGGAATTAGAATGTACTTTTACTGAATTTTGAAACACATATCTGCAGCATATAGGGAATACAGACGCAAAACAAATACTCATTTTTTGGTAGGACTACAAAGTATTATAGCTGATTGATCAAAAATGGCACCCTCTCAGTTGGAGACAGTCTGGAGAAGTCCCACATATGCAGGGTGATGCGTAAATGATTTTCACCTCGGATATAAGAAAAGTTTTAAGAGTTTTTGTAGTTATATGAAATTGTTGGGAAGTAAAATTAATCTGTAATTGACCAAAGAAGTTTGAATGATAACTAAGTTAGTGTAGTACAATCTACCGAATAATAATACGTTAAATTGTTCGTTGAGGTTCACAATCTTTCGACAGTTTACAATCTCGCGAGATAGATTACAATCTAACGGTGTTTACAATTTTACGGTGACATATATATATATTTTTTTGACGTTCAAAAGTGCCAATTTAGATGGTCTAATTGAAATAAATTATTTGACTTTGACTTTGACTTTATTCAATAAAATAACATACCTTTTTTAAGTATCAGTCCGCTGGACACTACAACAGTTAAATTACTTAACATAATAATAAGTCCAAATGTACACGCCACAGGCCTGTATACCGTGTATTGTTCATGTTCTTTGAGTCTGTAATTTTCATTTAAAACTGTGGTATTAAACATTTCACTTGTATTTAGTTCCATTTTGATGATACACAAATGCACGAAAGCACGCTTTTAACCTGTCCATCCAGTCTGCCTTTTTGTTAACAACTAGGTAAACAAGCAATACGCGGTCGGAGACAAAAATATGCCCCTTAAGGAAAACTTGACATAATAACTTCAGTTAATTTATATAGTGAATGTATGTGATTTTTAGGGATCTATCTGTCTATGAATTTAAGCATACAATTAAGAAATAAGCCTGATTTAGTAATAGTTCCTTGTAGCGTAATAGCTTTAATAATTATCGCTATTAATGTAAGTTTAATGACCTGTGGAATTCCTTTGCTTAACAGAATTTTAAAAGGAATATTTTAGTATAACGTCGTTATAGTATTATTTAAGTACTTATCTATGTACTTCTAATAAGTATATTAGTTATTAATTAATAATAATTTTTTTAAATTATATTTTGTAGAGAACCCAAGAAAACAGATTGACAACCATAATCTCCCATCTTTATGATATTGTTATGTTAAATGATGATAGAGTTCAAGTTATTAAGTTGAATACAAAGTACCGACACTGTTAACCTTTACATTAGAAGGTAATTGGCATAAATATGCATAGTATATTTACCTACTTATTAATATAAACTCTTGTAAACGCATCTTATTTAGTTGTACATATAATAATAATTAGCTTACCGACTCGAACTTCAATTATATGATTTCGAGAAAAAAATCATATTGTTTAAACTCGTATTGACTAAATATTAAAAAAATATGTTTTGATTTTAAATATTTATGCGTCTAATTATTATTTTACGTTATTTATTTTTGGTTTGAGGTTAAACGGAGATCATATTAAGCACACCAAACATCAGCAGCAGCTTAAAAAAAAATGGAAATACTGAACATATAATATACTAGCAGACCGGCCAAGCGTTGCTGTGGCTAAGGCTTTTGTTATATTACATAGTAGCAAACTATTCAAGGGAAACGGTAGGAGAACACCATCACGGTCATGGGGACCACCATGCATTTTTGGTAGTTATGCCATTCAATTGTAGCTTATGTGAAACGTTGGTACTTTCAACACAGCGCCATCTGTTAGAATTGTGACTATCAAATAATAAACAAATATTTTGCATTAAAATAATATTGCGGGTATAAATTGAGATGTATGCTATCCTATCTTTTAAGTTGGATCAAACTACACACGGTGTGCAAATTTGATTGATATCGGTTCGGTAGTTTAGGAGTCCATAGCGGACAAACAACGTGACACGTAATTTATATATATTAAGATATCCGGTAAATTTGTTTCTTTCAAACATGTCACACAAACTAAATAATCTTGACACCTCCTTAACTAAAAATTTAAGTGTGATCAACTTACTAGATTAGATACTAACAAATAATAATATAATACGTAGTTGCGTTAATATTTAGTTATGAAAACCCGCAAGTTTAAAAGTTACATTGACTATTAAAGTTACGTTTAAATTTGTAGCGCTTCAAACCTCTACCTATTCGTCATTTTGATGAACTCAGCAAGGCCTTTTTTGTGAGTCAATGTTTGCTGTCTTACTCGGTTTTACAGGAGAAATAGGTAGATTACTTTAGTATCTTTACTTGATTTGTGGAGGAGGACTTAATCCAGAAATGGACATATCCATAATCCAGATATGACAATTCTTTTTGAAGATTTCCTTCTTTAACCGCTATAATTAAAAATAATGATAGATATTTTCAAAAACATTGCCATAGTTACAATACATAAATCACATGAGAACAATGACTAAAGAAAATAGAGGACTGTAAACACAAAAACGTATATGCCTTGTATACATTTATATTCAATTATTCCTTTATTTGTAGATTTTTTAATTGGAGTTCTTGTAGTTTAGTACGGTACAATACGACAAAGTAGACCGTACGTAAATAAATCATGCCAGAGTTATTTCTTAAAACGTGTAGAGGACGTTTTAAAAAAATTCTACTGCTTTGGAGTGAAAACTCTAGGCTAACTATTTGTCCATTTAATTTCAGTCCTCGTTTTTATTTGTTCATAGGATGACGATGTTCATAGGATGATCAGAAGGTCTTCTGATGCACGAAGCAAAGAAATCTATAAAAGAGTTCACATAATTTTCGTAATCCAGCAGAGTTTACTAATCTCGTAAAAATATTAATGTCTATTTATCACAAATAAAAAATATTCTACAAATAAATATCACAGAGATAGTTCTTAATATTAATTTCAATCGTTCTTGCTACAGTTTTTTATCTGGGCTTGGTATTGTATAACATAAAATATAATCTATCACTAATCCTGGACATTGACAAATGACAACTTAATTATGACGTTTGTGCTGTCAGCACTCAGCTGTAGATCTTGGATTCATGTATTGAAACAATAATATTACAGTAAATAATATTAATGATAATTTATTGATAAACTACTTCCGTTTTAAATAACAGTTAGCCTATTATAATAAAATGTTTCATTTATCTTTAATGAAACAATTTACACGGTACTTATAATTTTGTTTTATATTTTTATAACCTCTTATGTGTTGTGTAAGTGTTTAATTTGGTTTATATGATTCTAATTTTATGTCAAGACGCTTTGTTTATTTCTAGGCTAGCGATTGCTGTACCCAAAATTCCATCAACTGCTAAAAACATAAGCACTGCATCAGCCTTACAATTTAAAATTTCTGATCAATTATGGTAAGTGTTAAGAATAAGTCAATCACTTTTATAATAATAAGCAAGAAATATAAGTATATTTGTGTCTCATCTTTTTACATATTCATCATGATGTAGGTTGTAAAATATTGAATTATCATTTCCTGTAGCGAAACAAAGCTGAATCTGGTAATTCTTGTTAATAAAGATATATCGCACATCGGCAACGAGAGTGTCACAACACAAGAAATGTAGTTTTTGGGAAATGACGATTTATTTATTTTTTAAATTTAGAACTCCATTTATTTTTTGCTGGAAAAGCATATCGGAGAACTTATGATATATTTAAGAAGATTATTTAATGCTCTATTAGGTTTTTATGTAAATTAAAATCTAAAGATATTTGTTCTATTTTTTATTTATTTTTTACTTTTAAATTCCTCTAATGTGTCACTTTTTCAGAAAAAAATATCAAAAATTTCATAAAATGAAACACTTTTATTTGTTAATTCTTTTTATTGTTTTTTTATAAGTAAATCAAATAATATTTAACAATATCTTTGTAGGTAGTTATTACCAGTTATATAAGAAACAAGTAAGATATTAAAACTATTCATATAACATCAAAATGGCGTATATTTTGCGATATAGTTTTTAACGACAAAAATCGCTGGAATTCAGGAATTTTAGTCAAGTTGTACGGTCTTCCTTTTTTCTTCGCTGACCTGATCACTTCAGCGTACTGGTTTGGCACGTAAATAGGCCCAGATTTTAACCTTTTCGGTATGTTTTTCAATGGTAGAATGGATAGCATCACCTTCATTTTGTGTATGTCCGTTTATCAGAAACTTGAGATATACTTTTAATACTTACACAGGAAAAACTAATATAAAATAAATCTGTTTTTGTTTTGGCCACTGCAATTACCTGGACCATACTAAGACGTAGTTTTACTTCTAATGCATTATAGTACGCATGAGCCAATTTCATCGGACCCACGATTAGCTTCCCCTTCATGCCAGAAATAACATTCGTTTCTATCAGTACTTAATTGTGAAATCGTTAAGTTAAAATAAATTAATTTTGATTTATAATGAAAATTTAGGTGTTTTCACGAGGAAGCTGCAAAACAGCTTGTAAGTCATATACAGCTACTACAAAATCTTGACTGATATTTCCTTTACCACGTCCTTTTTCTTCTATAAGTTTTCAATATTTCAGCTTTAAGTTTTCTTTTGCACTACCTTCGGCAATTTCATAATTTGTGCAAAGTTCACAGCGGTCTTTCTTTGTCGCAACAAAACTTATGTTTAAGTTTTTTTTAAAGATTCTAATACATTGTCTCATTAGCGTAAGGTTGTTGTTTTGATTCACAATCCTTTTTATAGTCTCTCTAGTCTGCAGCTGTCTTACCACCTTCTATGAATTTTCGTTTTGTATATCAGTTATTTCTTCCTAGCTATTACAAACAAATCTTCTTCTTAGCATACCTAGATCAATAATAAACGCTATCGACACTATTTTCGATAAAATCGCCTTCATTCTAATCTATACTTATACTCACCATCCTTAATAATGAAATATTCACCTTTGCGTACTAAGTTATCTAAATTATTATTTTGTAGACTAAATTGTTTAAAACTTGTAGATTCAGTTTATTGGTATTATTGATATTTTCTCTAAACGCTTCAGATTCATCTATGCCAACGGATACTTCTGGAGTGTTAAACTAAATCTTTAATGAACTTGTTCCTTGAATTCCTCTTCATTATATCCTACTAAAGTAAAAGAAAAATTGGTTGTAACCGTTGTAATGCGCCCTAAAATAAATTACAAACCTTATATAAAGCAGAATTAAAGATACATTATTAAATAATACCAAATTAAATAGTTTTCTTAGTCGGTAGTACAGTTATATATAACATGTTAAAACACTTCTACTCATATAATAATTCAGTATCAGTCAACACTAAAGCACGAAAATTGTCATTTCACATAATATGACAGTTCTATTATCTAATTTTAAGATAGTTAGTGAGAATAACTCAAAAATATGGTCATTTCACTTGATGTGACTGTCTTTTTGCAAATATCAAAGCAATTATATGAAAATTACTTACCGTAATAGTGTCGTTACACAGGTTATGTCTGTACTACACACACAAGAAGCATGTCCGCTCCGTATCAACTTTGATGTGACATTGTTTACGCCGCCAAAGGTAGGAAAGTGGCTCAGTGAAAAAGGGTATTAAATGCCATCTCTCGGCGAGGAAAAGCACAATAATTATGACGTTTTTTTAGCCGATAAAGTTTATGTTTGCCCTTTTTAAGGGATAATTATCTCAATTTCTTATTTTTATGTGTTGTGACACTCTTGTTGCCGATGTGCGATATGTTTGATAACATTAGTACTTATTAGATATAACACTTATAGTATGCATGTTAAATATTACAGGGCTGAGCCTATGAAGAAGAAGAAAAAAATGGATCCAGCTATAATAAAAGCTAGAGAGGAGAGGAGAAGGAAAAAATTAGAGAAACAAATTCGAAGATTGGAAAAAAATGCAAAACAACTGAAGCCAATTGATGAATGTGAACCACCTCTTCATGTTCTCGATAACATAGGGTAACAACAATATAAATTTCTGTCATATTGTGCATCTATTTACAATTTTATCTACATTGAATCTAATCCTGGATCTTCCACCTTATACATTAGTCACAAGCTGCTATAGTAGTACCAGCTATTTTATAGAGTTCTAAACTTAAATTAACTGTTTGTAGAAAACGAAGACGCCCTGTAGTTAAATTATCAATAGAACAAATTGAAGATCGGGCTTTGCTAAATAAGGATTGGTGCAGATATAAAAGACAGGAGTACATGGCTAATGTAGCACAAGTTGATAGAATAATGAGGGCCCAGAAAAGAGCACTAGATCAGCTTTATGAGGTCTCTGAAGAGTTGTATAATGAAGCAATAATGGTGAGATATAGAACCTGTTTTAATTGAAGGTTCATTTATATATATACAGTCAAAACCGGTTATAACGACATTGAAGGGACCGTATAGTTGCCGACGTTATATCCGATAGTCATTATAAGCAATGTCATATACACAAGTACAGTACATATGTATGAACATAGTTATCGATCTAGAATAGGTAGGTATGGGTTATAATATGGTATGTTAATATTATAATATGTAAACGAGTCAAAAAAGAAACAAAAATATTTATTACGAAATAATTAGGTACAAAAGTATTCAGTTATTTTGGTCTGTTTTTTAGCCCACTCTCAAATAACTTTTGCATTTTACGTTTTATACTCCGCAAGGTATGGGTATCACCAGTATCAAACTGTTCGTTAAAGGCAACAAATTTTTCCAAAATTGTTACAGCCTTAAGAGCCTCGGAA
Source organism: Pieris melete (assembly GCA_963693345.1). Lineage (NCBI taxonomy): Eukaryota > Metazoa > Arthropoda > Insecta > Lepidoptera > Pieridae > Pieris > Pieris melete. Next base: position 2,660,764 of record CAVNZK010000003.1, read on the forward strand.
ATCGTTGTTGGCTGAAACTGTTCATTGGGAGAAAGCGCGTAGGTAATAATATACCTATTATATTCATTCAATGCTTATAAATAAGATTTAAAATCGTTTGTATTGTTTTGTTTTGCTGAGACAAGAAGCGGTTGGTCGTTATAGCCGATGAATATCGATAAACTTTCGTCGTTGTAAGCGATATGTCGCTGTATCCGATGTTGTTATAAGCGGTTTCTTTACTGAATAGTTTACTAGGGATTCGGACGGGACCATACAATCTGGTTGTAATAACCTATAGGTCGTTGTAAACGATGTCGTTATAAACGGTTTTGACTGTATATATATATATAATTTTTTTTTAATTTCTATTTATTTTTGTTGTTCTGTTGATGGTTTGTAAGACTTGGTAGTAATTGTGAAACTTTGGTGAGACATTTAGGCTATTCATTTTCCTTTAAAATATTTACATGTAGCATACAGTATATAAAAAGCTGAATAAATTTTGTTTAAACCTGGTACAAAACACATATGCTCCATGCTTATATGGTGAACAATTCTTAAATGCCCTCTAACACATTCTAAGATCTTTTTAATTCAAACAACATGAAAACATAGCACATCTTCGCAATTGGACTTTTGGATTATTGCAAATAAAATATCTATCTAAATGACAGGTATCATTTATAAAATTAAACTGCTATATATATTATATAGTATTTACACGTCAACCATACAACATTGCACTCAATATTCTAGGCCTCACAGTTCCTTTATGAAACCGCTTAGCCACGACAATGGAATCGGGCCTTTTTTATGTGTCTAAATGGTACATGATTTGATTTTTTCAGCCTGATCTGCAATTAATTCCATACACAATCAATGGAACATATGCCACACCACCAATTAAGAAGTATGATTCACCTGATGGAGAATATGTTGATGTTTCAAAGAAATGGGGCAATTAAAGTGTTTTTAATATAGAACTGTATTTTGTAGGTAATAAATTTTAAACAATTGTTTGTATTTATTGTATAAAATGATTTCATATATTCTGGTATACCAATTTTGTCTAAATTAAGATTATACTGTTAAGAGTGCGAAAAGAGGACTAGCAGTTATGATAAGAGTCATTTTAATTGCATAATATTAAAAAGTTCAAATCTATACTTAGTCTACGTTAGTTACTGTTATTGCCATTACTTCGTGTTCTGCAATATGGACCCCTATTGGGTGAAAGCCTTCTGAGCTTTCCATTTGGATCTGTTCTTTGCTTCCTCCGTCCATTTCTCCCCAGAAACCTTTATGATGTCATTAGTCCGTCGATTTTGTGGTCTTCACTTGTTTCTTTTTCTAGAAGCTGGCTTTTATAGCGAGTGGATTCAGCTGTCTATCTTTTGTATGTACACCTTGCAATATGGCCATTCAATATATTTACAAAAATTATATGTGTACATTTATTTTTTTCTTATTAAATATCATTCTATGGAACTGTAATTAGAGGCAGCTGCCAAAAAACATAACGACGGACCTACGATGTACGGTAGATAGCCGGTTCTACTGGCTAGCTAGACCAGTCTGATTTAATTTTAGATTTAATAATAGAAATATAATTATTAATCATTGACATGCCACCGGCTGGTGACATTCTCCTACTTTAACTACTGAACTATGAAAGCAGGTTCTTTGGGCAGTGAGCAGTGTGGGCTGTTTGGATGATTTTATGTACGCTACGTTATTATAATAGCCGTAAAGTTATTGAAGAGTAAAAACAATTTCATGCTTGAAAAACTTGCGTTGATTTGGGTAGGTTTGTTATAGTTTTTATATGGTTTAGGAAAATAAAGTGTAGAAATACATTTTGAGAATATCCGCATTCGACAAGAACTATGATTGCTTTTAGAGATGATGGTAGAAAGGATTCTATAATAATTTTGAAAGTAAGTCCATTTTACAAATTATGTATTGACCTGTTTTGTAAATAATTTTTTTATTTTACTTATTTTATTTTAGTGTACGTAAGTCCGTTCGCAGTAATATCTATAATGGCATTACATTTTTCACATTCTTCAAAATGGCCGGACCCATTTAAAGATGAGGTTGCGTATGTAGATAATCCGATTGAATCGGGGTTTCCAGGACACTGGTTGCCTCTAAGTATTATAAAGAAGATTATGGAAATGCGAGTCCTGACGCTGGCGCCTGAAGCTGTCACAAATACACAGAAAAAAAATAAGCTTAAATTACATGCGCCGACCAAAAGGGTAAAAGGTAGAAAAATAAGCAAAAACATCTCGACAAAAGCAACTCAGAATAAGCAAACTACTACATCTCTATTATTAAGTTCCCATGTAAAAAGTAAGGATACTGATGAGGCCTTAACTGCCGATAATAGTGTGTCTGCATCAGAGACGCCAGTTACTACACCACTCTTAACTTCCCCTGAAGCTAAACAAGCAGCTTTGTCTACGTCTATTTCCACTTCTGTTACAGAAAATATCCTAACAGACCTTACTTCCCAACCTTCATCAATAACTGAAGGCACGTCCTATATGACACAAACACCAACACTTGTGCCTATTGAGGCATCAACACTAACCGTAACAAAAATAGTTTTGTCGACAACTATAAAAACAACGACGAAACTACCAACTATTATAGAAACCAGTGCACCAACAACTCAACCAAGAACTACGACCACAACTACTTCAACAACAACAAAACCACCAACAACAACGACAACATCAACAACAACGTCAACGTCTACAACACCGATACCTACAACGGTAACTACCATGTCAACAACTAGTACAACGACAACTGAGACTGGAGATCCATTTTACTAGATAGTATTTATTTAAAATTTTCTTAATAAAATTCTTAGAAATATTTTTTGCTTGTATTGAAACTAAAGGGTTTCGTAAAGAGACCTTTGCATTTAGAGATTTATTCCCAGTCACAGCAAAAATTGTTATAAAATTTAGAGATGTACATGACTGGAACGGTGAAGTTTCTCAGATTAATGAAGGAAAGTATAAATTATAAGATGACAAATGTGTTTGAGCAATAATTTCTATATTTGTCGTAAGTTAAAGAGGCCTAGAATAATCTCCAAGAAATTATGAAAATACGTTTTATTACGAAACCTTACTTAGGTTTTTATTTCCATGAAAAAGGTTCCACACCAAGTGAGCAGAAAGACAAAATAAGAACCATACACTATCGTAAATATGTATCGTGCATTTCCATACCATTGCAAAGGTCATTAGGTGTTGCCGAACAAAGTTTCAGATTCCAGTTCATTAGCAATGTGTGGAACAAAGCAAAAGGCCGTAATGAGTTCCATTGAGCTACCATAACCGCTTTTGTGATTAGATAAATCCAACCGCGTGTGATGAATATTCCTATATGCCGATAGAAAGCCTGTGGCTATGACTGAAAATGATTTTGTGTAATATTTCAGTACGGATTACTTACGTTTGATGTTGGAATTTTGTAAATGAAAGATAAATTAGATCAAACATTTGCGATTACTTTAGTAGGCACAGCATTTCGATAATGATTCCACGGAATTCAGCATAAGCTGCAGCAGAGTTATAAGCTATATGCGCCATTTACGCCCCGAAGGTTATTTATAATTAATTAACTTATTTATTTCGTAATCCTACAGCTAACAAATATCATATATACTTAATAACGAACAATTACACTTAAAATATAGCCAAAGACGGAATACATACCTATTTCCAAAAAAGGTTCAAACATTAACGAAAGAGAAAAACTAACAAAATTTATTCAATACATTTAACTAAGTAATACCTAATTTAGCTGTGTTGTGTGATGATGTAAAAGTGAGGGTGTGTACGTGAAGGTGTGTATGTGGGGTGTGCTCATGATGCAGTTGATTTAGCGCTAATTGAATGTCCGGGCTGCGCGATACAAAACTGAGTTTTTGCATAGTTGGTGTCGATGTGAGGAACATGAAACAAAACACGTCTACAAATCTTCAAGCAGGAACGTGGTTGGGCAATTTTTCCAGAAGTGAGCTGCAATTAATTTTATTTGACACTAGGTTTGCAAAAAATTGAATATTTAATGGAAGGTTAAGATGACCAGCACATATGTTTTTGCCGAAATCTATATAGAACGGTTAATGTAAAGTTATTATTAAATTTAAAGTAAGTATCAAATTTTTTTTAATTTTAATTTTTTTGTTTGAAGGTTTTATTCAATGTAAAAACTTTTTTTACTAAAGAATACCTAATATATGACAGCCTTCGTTAAAAGGTTAAGACGATATATGAATCGGTTAAATTTGCAAAGAGACACCAATTGGTTATTGGTAGCACAGAAGTCAATAGGGCCAAAATTCTGTCTTTTAAACAAAAGCACAACTTTCCATAAAAATGTTCAAATGCCCTGCCCTTATTATTTGTTGTTTAGAGTCCCAGCTATAAACAAGAAACCTACGATACATTTTTTAATTCATCTAATCAAGATTTATTTATTCTCTCATTCAGCCTCTCCAATCGTCGATTACCGTATTTTTATAGTATTTATTCAGAGCTTCCTGTTTTCACCTAATTTGCAAGTCATAGGAGAATCATTATTTTCCTTTAGCACCTACTCAAATTAATTAAACCATTACGTTATAAACAGCAAATCATCACCAAATTACAATTTTATCATTAAACAGACGCATTCCTCAAAATTAAAATTGCTGCTTTGTCATTTTTATATTTCTACTAGCTGACCGGGCAAACGTCGTTTTGCCATGTACATATTATATCATTTATAATAAAAAATAGGGGTTGATCGTAGAGGGGTGAAAATTAGGGGTTGTATGTATTTTTTAATGCTGTATCATAAAAAAATAGAAATTAAAAATTTTGTCTAAAAAATAAAAATAAAATTTAGGGGTGGACTACCCCTAACTAACATTTAGGGGGATGAAAAATAGATGTTGGCCGATTCTCATAGATACCGGATAAGCACAAAAAAATTCATTAAAATCGGTCAAGCCGTTTCGGAGGAGTATGGCAACGAAAACTGTGACACGAGAATTTTATATATTAGATGTCTTTTAGACAGACTAATGAATACCAAAAAAGGTTTTCTACCGTTCTGTATTGTCTTAATCATTAGGTACTCCTTTACCTACTCTTTATTAAAATTTAAGACAGCAGCAACCAAACGTAATACATAAATAATACAGACGAATGTAGAGTCAGAGAAATAAGTAAAGTGAACTTATGTAAAGTAATCGTTGTTACAAATCGTCAATTTATCAAAAGTTTAGCGGGAGCCCGCCGAAAATGATTGACATAAATTTTCCTAATTTGGTTGAGTTGACTATAAGTGCTTTTGAGATGAACGGTGAAAGCTAGGGGCAAATGAAAAGGGCAAAAGATATATTTTATTCTGTTCTGCCCTTAGTCCTAACTGAGCTTTGTGAAACTCAAAGTTCAGTTTGATCTTCACTCTTCAGTTTCTCGGCGGATGTTCGTGATCACGGACGTATTTAGTGCATGCGTGTGTTTTACGATGTTATGTGAAAAAATGTTCAAGTGATTTGTGATTTTGTATGCCGTTTATAGGAAAAATGTGAGTACTACAACAGTTTCTAAGATGTCCAAGTTCTGGCGTGAGAAGTTTTTAAATTAATTAATTTAAATGCGTACCTATATCTGAGAGCTTAATAATTCTGAGAAACATTATTATAATTTTAGTTTTTATGTAATATTATTATTTTCGATAGAATTTATTTAGTATTTTTAATTTAATTCGGTGCATTTATATTTGAGTAATATCAAACCCAAAGCCGATAATTATAAAATAACTTATAATTTAACTAAACTAAACTGTAATGATCCACTACATTTATTATGGGCAATTTCTAATTAGCTAGTGACTTTACTTGTGATTTAAGGACCTATTATTTTAAACCAGGCTTTCACATTTTTAGTTTAGTTAGATTTATTTAAAACAACGAGAACGCATTTTTTCTGAATTTTCTTATTATTCTTGAATCTTGTACTAATAATAAATAGTTCCCATGTAATCTTGGAAATGTAATTCTATTTTCCTCTAAATCACGGGGCAGCCATTTCTGCTTCTGTTTCATTTATAATTTATTATAGATAAATAGATCTTCGAATAGATCAACCTTATTTATCTGCTTGCCAACCCGAAACAGAATTTAGCAAAACCGAGTCTTGCCTGGTACGGAATCTTCGAGTATCACACCATCGTTATATTCTATTTAATTCGATACATGCATCCAGATTAATATTATATATATTATTATTTAACCTTGCCTAAAGGGTTTCCTCTTTAATAATATTTATTTATTTATTATGTTATTGTTTTTTCTTATAGTAATTTCAATAAACACATTTATTTATAACTGAGATCGATATAACGATGTTATAAAAATGTACATTTCGATAGTATTTCCGTATAGAACCTACACACTAGAGACTGCATCTTTGTTCTGATATTAACATTAATATGCATTCAAAATACTTTTTTGGTGTCAAAAGATTATTTTGTCATTGAACTTGGTGAATGTCGCTAACCTTAAACTTCAGCATGTTATCGAAGTTACACGAGCATAAAATCTAATTTGTTATACTTTGCCAATGAATATCTCATCAATATATTTTCCTGAATTATGTATTAACTTTATGTAGAAATAATATCTGTATTTGCAGTCGCGACTTGTTCAATCATGTGTTTGTTTCCAAAATACATTTCCGGCGAAACAATTACTTTTAACAAAGATGGTCAACCAAACGTATATTAAACCACATACAATACTTGACAATTGGTAATCTTTGTTTAAAAATGTAAAATATTTCGCGAATTTATTCTAGGTATTATACTTTATGAATGAATAAGGTATAGTTTTATCGACCGAATAGTTCTTTATAAACTAATTGAGTGTGGTGTTCTATAAATTTAAACGTTAAACTATTAACACTAATCCATACCATGAACCTTATCAAATAATGTTGATATGATAATGCATTTTTGTGGTATAAATTTCCTAAGTTTATTTTATTCTATATGTTGTGTGTAAACGCCAAATTGTATTTCTTTTTAGGGAGTTTTTTGAAGTTCGTTAATAATTCTGTGTTTTCTTTTAATTTTTATATGAAACTAGCCGATCCGGCAAACGTTGTTTTGCCATGTATAACATTTATAATAAAAAAATAGGGGTTGATCGTAGAGGGGTGAAAATTAGGGGTTGTATGTATTTTTTATTTCTAAAAGATAAAAATTTAGAGGGATGAAAAATAGATGTTATCCGATTCTCAGACATACCCAATATGCACACAAAATTTCGTGAGAATCGGTCAAGCCGTTTCGGAGAAGTTTAACTACAAACACCGTGACATATACCTCTTGGAAATATCTGTTAAGAGTAAAAGTTAGTTTAAACTTGATTTGTTCACAAAGTTATATGTGAAGATATCAAATATTATATGTTATAGTTAGCGAACCTGTCTAACTCTGTCTAGTTAACTATGATCATAGATAATAATAAATGTTAACTGCGATATATTGGTTTCCAAGTTTTGATAGACGAGCTCTGTGTATAGGTTTTCACCGCGGGTATCAATTTCCACATTTCACTAAACGAACGATAATATTGCAATTATTATATTTTGCAATACCAAAACCAAATCTGTATACAAGAATTTGAAATAAAAATCTTTTATTTCCTACATTTAGTATAATGATAATCATATCATTTGCATAAGATATATATGTAATATTAATCCTTTAATAACTGTTTAATTAACTTTTTAGAACCCCTCCACAGATATAGGCATCTAAGAAGTGCTATTTTTCTACCATGGAACCAGTATGGGCCAGTAATTTTGATATTCTCACATCGCGTTTGGGTTCGCTTTTTGTGCCATTTGCCACAGATTACCTAAAAATTTAGGTTTAACTATGTGACCTGACAGCTTTAATAAATGAGACCTATTTGGCAGACTGCTTTGACCATTTCGCTAATATGAGGGCTGTATAAAAAGAAAACCTAGCACAAATCGAGACCCAGTTATGACACCGATTAAGGGACGCGTAAACTCAAGCGACCGCAAACGAGTAATTTGTATTCGTTTTTATTCATAAAAACCATTGTGGTATAACATTGAGCTTTAATATGTAACTCAGCAACCGTTCTAATAGTAACTGCACATAAATAAGTGATATATACATGTTCTATCTAACTCACCTTTTGTATATGTTGCGTTTAATTAATATGCGTGTAAATATTATTGCGAATTAGGCTTTCTTCTGACACAATATGTCATCGATTTTTCTTTCGTTCCAAGGCAACGATTGGTATGCAAAATTCAATACATTTTTGGCTTACAGGAATCATATTTTGGACTAAGTCCTGACTTTGAATACCCTTAGACATGCCAGTTTCCTTTCCTTCCTTTTTCCAGTACGAGCTAGTATTGCGGGCGTATTGTAACTGTTTTGTTTAATAACACTGAAATTTAGTACTTTTTTATTAGATACGATTTTATAAAACAGGAGACAATCGGGCAGATGGCTCATCTCCTTTTAAGTGATACCGCTGCCCTTGGGCTCTCAGAAGGCTTGTTGCCGGCTTATTAAGAATTCTAAGTCAAATTGATGCGTTTTATACGTTCGTCTCGATTGAGGAATCTTCGGAAATGGTTTCTGATTCAAGCTATTGTTCGGAAGCGTGGCAGAGAAAAGAAGAAATAATGACCGCTAATATATGAAACAAGACGGCACCATACCCAATAAGAACAAGACGTTATAAATTATTTAAATTACAATACCCAAATCGTCGCTGTACAATGATAACCTCGTAGGTCCAGAGAACCAAACATTACAGGAAACGAAAAAAATGTTTCAATAATTTCAAAATTTAATAACATACATAAGTCCTTACTTCATGATTATACCAGTTAAATGACATAAGAGTCTATGAATAAAAAATAAATTGTTTTTTGACATACGAGGTTATCATTCTACAGTACCGAAATTGCCTTTGGTACAAAAACATTTAAATAGCAGAAAGATGATTGCTGAGTAGCACTTAAAAAGTGCGCTTTTATATTATTCGTTAAAAATATTAAATTATTACTGCGATTCAAAAATCGCTACCTCCATTATACTCATTACGTGCGATGTCCAGTTAAACCTGTTTGATCTGCACAGATCTTGCCCAGAAAAGGTTCGTTAAAGGGCGACTAACGGCTTTGTTTGAGTCCTGAGATTTATCGCAACATTGTTATTCCTCTGGGTTACAGATTATGGTATAATAATCCTTTCGCGTGTACAAACAGTACAAGTACTTAAGAAATAAACATACATTTAGTTAATCATATGAAATTTATTATCTGCACGTGTAATAGGATAGATATTTAATTTATCAAGCAACCACTTTTGCTTTAAAAAATATCTGTCATGTATTGCATTGTCTAGTAGAGTACTGTTGGCCTAGTGGCTTCAGCGTGCGATTCTTACCCCTGAGGTCGTAGGTTCGATCGCCGGCTGTGCACCAATTGATATTCTGTCTATGTGCGCATTTAACATTTGCTCGAACGGTGAAGGAAACATCATGAGGAGACCGGATTGCCTTACACCCAAAAAGTCGACGGCGTGTGACAGTCACAGAAAGCTGATCACCTACTTGCCTATTACATTGCCAAATAATCATAAAACAGAAACAGAAATCTGAGGCCCAGACCTAATATGGTTGTAGCGCCATTGATTTTATTGTTGTTGTGTTTAGTGTTACTTAGGAAGAAGCACTAACTTGCTCTGCCCTGCGATTCTGTACCTCACTTGTCGATCTCATACAGCGGTTTTCGCATCGGCGGTCGCTCTCAAATCAGTCGTGAAGCAGTCATTTTATGATTTGGCATTCTGATAAACAATAAACTACAAGCTCCCACCTTTTCAGAATGCCAAATCATAAAATGACTGATTTGAGAGCGACCGCCGATGCGAAAACCGCTGTGTGAGTTCGAAAAGTGAGTTACAGAATCGCAGGGCAGAGATCCTGTGCATTGCGCACACTTAATGTTGCGGCAAAGAGCAACATAATCAGTTTAAGTAAGTTTTCCTTTGGGTTTTTTAAGGCAAAAGACATACTATAATCACCGCTTATTCACACTATCAACATGGGCGTACGGTAACTTTCTGAATCAAAACAACGCAAACTAAGACTCCCAATTTCAAAAACATAAGGGACTTAAACTTAGGACTAAGGGCTCATGCCCACGAGACAGTTTTTTGCCGTTAGCTAGGCCCGGCGAAAAACCGGGTCTATGTGTGGTCGACAGTCTTTTATGGGACACTATGACGCCAACCACACGACGCCGGGGCGCTAGTGCCAGCTTTCCGCGCAACCGGGCACGGTGCTCGCCGCGTCTACCCCCGGTGCGCAGTGGAGTATGGCCGTGTATGAGCGCATGTACACGAGACCGGGTATACGCCCGGCACGTGCCGACTACCTACGCAGTACGCACAACGCAGTATTATATTATATAATTATTGAAGTCGACCAGGAATTATTAATTGGAGATATACTACTGCGCATATTTGTATCTTCATGTTTAAGTTTGAGTTCCAAAATATGTAACATTTTAATAATGTTTCTTTTTTCATTCGTACTTCTAAATTTCTCGTCATATTTCATTAGTTGCTTCTGAATGAGCGTATAAAATGCACCATGATCTTCTCTTTCTGTTAACATTGGAGGTACGTCCACAATAAATTCATTAAATGAAAAGAGCGAATGAAGGCGGCACCTCCATGAAACCGGGTCGTGTACAAACCGTCATGTGTGCAAGTTCGGACGGTTTCTACCCGGCGCCGGCAAAAAACCGGGCCGTGTTGAAACCGTCTCGTGGTCGAGAGCCCTAAGTCTCGATCTTGAGAGGTATCCTAAGAAGCTTGAAGTTCGATACCTTTAACATTTTAAAGCTTTGTTGAAGTGTAACTTCTTTAGGCGCATGAGGGTAAAATTTTTACGGATGAAACGCAATAATAATATTAGCGTCACGAAGATGTGCACCGTTTTTGTCGAAGAAATGGGAGAGAGCGATTGACACCGGTTGAGAGAGAGTAAGAAGGGCGAATTACCTTATAGAAATTCTATTTATTAAATTAAAATTTTGTACAGAGAGTTTATGAAATATTAGTATTTTATATTGGCCACGTGTTTTATTATCGCAGAAATAAATTAGAAAAAAAAAAATTTGTATTACTTTTCGACACTTAATATTTTACTTAAATTCATTAAATTCCTAACATATCTTTTTTTTTCCCTCCCTCTAAGTCTCGGAAATCTAAAGCTTTAGATTTGTATAAATATGAACAAGACTTAAAAATTAGTTTGCCAAAGAAGTGTCACTTCTGACATGTGTACTTTGTACGTAGGTACGCACTTTTTTTCTTGTTGTGTCACTCAAGCTGCCACAATATAAATGAATACGTGACTGAGACATGTACTTAAACAAAAAATAATGATAATTTGGTGCTCTATACTGACATACCATGCTAAAGAAAAAAATGCGTTTCAGAGAACGCGTTTTCCTTTCACAAAAAATTTGACACTGCTGATTAAATACGAAAGCAAATACTTGCTTTGTAGTCTCGCCGAAATTATTATTTTGATTGTTATAATTACTAACGCTTAATTGTATGAATAATCAAATTATGAAAGAATTTATTGCAATGTGTCGATAATAACATTTGTCATATAGATAATTTTATTTATTTATTTATTCAAAATACTTATTATTTATTTATTTATTCGAAAATACGTACACTTCTTACAGTACTAAACCAATACGATAATGACAAATTAAAATTAAAATATACTATTAAATATATAATAAACAATTCGCTACTGTGAATTCTTAATCAGCCGGTAGCGCGCTTGCGAGCCTTCTGGCAGTGCGAGTGTCCATGGGCGGCGGTATCACTTAACATCAGGTGAGCCTACTGCCCGTCTGCCTCCTGTAACATAAAAAAAAAACTCTGCAAACTCATAAAGATGTCGACAGTGTCGGATCTGTGCAACAGCCTGCATTTGGCCCTTAGTATTACAACTCTACGCCCTTGACTTGCGAACTGGTAGTAAATGTAAATGTTCAATTACTTTAACTTCTTTTTTGTCGTTCCTGTGTACTCGTTTACCTATATGAATAAAGATATTTTGAGTTTGAATAAACTTTTCCATCACATCGTACGTGTATTCCCGAGGTACAAAGAAACCGATTTCTTGAAAAACACTTGCGTTACTCCCCTCGCAAGGCTCTAAATTAACTTAAACTAACACTGCGAACAAAACATGCAAATCTTAAAGAAATAATAGAACTGGTTTTGCTTAAAGGAATTCTACTGGAATTGCTACTTATCAATATTATCATAACTGTAAATGTTATCACATAATTTAAAATTCAAAGGAGTAGATTTTTTAATTACAATAAAACACTATAACAATTTGTGCTAAAAGTGTGCGTTATAACGATGATCCATATAATTAAATGAAAAAAAAACAAGTGGTGCTATAACCCTTCGCTTTAAATTTCTAATAAACAAGGTGATCAGCCTTCTGTACTATCGAGAAATGAAATAAAAGTCTGGTAGTATTAGAAAAATTTAGTATCGTATGTCTCCCGTATATCTTTTACAAAACTGATGGAACATACAAGACGCTTTGACAATTTAACACTAATTATTTTTATATGTACCTATCTAAATTAAAACTTTGTTCGAATACTTACCTATAACACGAGAACGGCTGTACCTATTTTAATGGTATTTTATCTGTTGTATTTGTCTCCATTCCGAATAGTAGAATATCACAGAAATAAACAAACATTGTAAAATTACCGAAAAAACCAATACAAAATAAGTGTCAAACATTTAATGTTTACGCCGTCTATACCGTAAACTGTTCCCACAAATTAAACAACGTATTTCAATAAATACCTTTATCAAGTATAAATTTTACACATATATAGAAACATAGGGTCCATAACCGGGATCTAAAAGGACGCTCCAGTAAGGTAACACAGCTCTACAGGCTAGTAGTGATAACTTAAAATGCATATTGTATGTATAATTCACTTCGAAGACTTAAAGTGCTTATCATATTGCAAATATTAACTGAAGTGGAACGAGTATAAATGACGTTTATTCGCTAGAGAAATCGCCTCAAAGATACAAAGTCACGGCTCACATTAATCTTGTCTTGTTGGTCGTTTTGTATTCTATTAAGTCGTGTATATTATGTACCCTTTGCAAATCCTACCGTGCTATCTGATAGTGTGGAAATAATTTTTACCCGACTATGTACGAGATTGTTTTTTACCTGATCTGCTAAGGCGAATCTGTGTTGGTATAATATTTATATAAAATTGTTCCAATATAACATAAAATAAACTATAAATGCGAAACATCGGGATTTTTTTTATATTTTAAAATTAACAGAATCAAGTCCAAAAGTGTGATAAATATATCTGGTATTTATAAAGCGTAAATAAAACACAATCGTACCACAGACTTATACGTTTTAATCGGATTAAAGAGTCTATACTAAGGGTAGCTTAGATTTGTAGTCAAAGTAACATTCAAAGTAGGTTTAGCGTTGGCGCCAGTGAAAAAAGTCTGTTAGCTATAAAAGCATTTCGTTGTTAAAAGCCTTCTTTTAATTGCGATGTTTATTAAGGTCTGTAAGCTTTACATTCAGAATAAGTTTACAATTCAGCGTAGAAGCGGTAGGATTGAATTCAATTCAAACTTTTGAACTGAACTTCGTTATCGTTAAATGCGCTAAATTCTCTGCAAAAATTCAATCTACAATTAAGTTCAAAAAGTTGTTTAGAACTACTTAACTGAATGCATAAAGCGTTATTTTGTTCCCTGTGGCTTTGTATTGTTAGGAATATAGTTAAAACCTTAATAATATTTACAATAATATTTACAATTTTCATTATTCGTTTATTAAAACCTAAACATAACAATCAAATAAACAGTAGTTATAATTGTCTTAACCTATATAGTAAAAATAATTAAAAATTAATAAAAATAAAATTAAAACATATTTAAGAATTTTGATCCCTTTGGCAGTGTACCTTTAAATCTGACAGCATTTCCTCGCTGTATTGCGATACTTATTCGTTGAGCGAGAAAAGCACCAGCTCTGGGGTCACCGGTACTATCTACCAGGCGCCAACTTAAATCTTTAATTAACAACATATACTCGTAGTAACACGCAGCTAATCAATTGCATAAATGTAAGAATAAATAAGTCTAAAAGTTTAAAACCAAGAAGAAACTTAAAACTAAACTACTAATAAGTGTTATACTAATTATAGAACTGCCCGGCTTGAAAATATGAATATTTTTGAATGACATTTGTTTATTTAGAGCGCTTGAACAGTATTTAAGAAGCTATTTTTCAGTTCCAGTCTTACATAAAAATATCATTAAATTTAGCGGTCATATAAATAATATTTCTATTTATACTGTCAATACTTTTCTGTAGAAAAAACAAGTACAAACGTTACAAAAATTGAGTCCCTGTAAGTCAAGATCAAAATATTATTTATTTTATTATGTGGCAGCGACCTAATAAGGCTGTAAGAGTACAAGTTGAATCTTGAATCCGGTTATATTGTATTATAACTTTAAGACGTAGGAGATTTTGCCTTTAAGATTTATGGCGTGTTTAATGCAGAACGTGATGGCATTTTAATGATCTGACTAATAATAAGTTAGAGTATGATACTTATGAAAAAAATATATTAACAGAAACAGAGACTTATATCTCGTTATGAGTCATCAAATACTCACTTATGAATCTTTACAGAGATCCGTGATAGAAGATTCATAGTTTATCTTAACTAAGCATTTATTAATAAGCAATTCAACTCTGGCAAAAGTTGACGTACGGTAACACAAACATTAGCTTGCTTTGCTTACAATACGTCAAATTAAAGGAAGTATAATTAAAGGGACTAGTAGAATAAGGCGCGGCAATTGTTGTAATCATAATTTACCTTCTGTTAAAATACTGTAAATCTTCCTAAAATGCAATAAATAAATAAATTCCCATACTTGGTTTTAAGCGAGTACCAAAACGTTTATTTACTTAGTACTAAATTCAGATAAAATAAATTAAGGAGACAACGGGCGGCCTTATCGTTAACAAGTGATCTCTTCCATGCAACCTTAGTAAGGAAAAAAAGAACAATGTAGACACAATAACAAAACCAATATATTAAATAAAATCTATTCTTAAGAGTCACAATGAATCCCAATGCTCCAAGCATCCAAAATAAATAAAAATAATATGTTTATTATCCCAAAAAAGTAAAATAACAAAAATGATAAACTATATATTAAATATATGAAAAGGATATAATAGATTTTTACATTTACATTATTTATGGTTTTATATTTAAAATCCACGAAAATGCGTTTCGATTTCAAACATAGACAATGTGTGCGTTGACATAAGTGTACCTACACATAACTACTGCTGACGTAATCACCATCTAGATCTCTCTACCCCCTTGATATCAAAAATAACTAAAGCCCCTACCTATAGTGCTTACGTAATACTTGAACGGCCCCTTGGCGCTATCCTATTAGTTTTTTTTGCAAACAAAATATCTTTGAATTTATTGATATTACGCAAATGTCGTCCAATAATAACATATCCGTAGAAAAGAAGTCGAAGGTGAATGTCAGAGGTTTTAATTAAATACTTCAAAGTTCGGATAGAGGCGGCTTGCAAAAAGATTTTGACTTGACACGTTAAGGCATATGACAGGTCGCATTCAGTCACTGGGTCTTATTAAGTTTGATTAAGATTATATATAGGTACTAGCTGCCCGGCAAATGTGTTTTTTTGCCATGTATATTATTTCTAGGAAACATTTTTTAGTTCAATTAAAATGACTACTACAATAAAAAATAGGGGTTGATCGTAGAGGTGTGAACATTAGGGGTTGTGCGTATTTTTTTATGCTATCTAAAAATAAAAACTATTTTTTTTCGACGAAATAAAAAAAATGTTTTGGGTCCGACACCCCTTATCACCAATGGGTTTGAAATATAGGTAGTAGCCGATTCTCAGACTTGCTGAATATGCATAAAAATTTCATAAGAATCGGTCGAGCCGTTTCACGAGAATTTTATATATTAGATCTGGAAGTTGGCCCTGGCAGTGTTGGCCTAGTGGCTTCAGCGTGCGACTGATGGAGTTCCTATGTGTGCATTTACTACTCGCTTGTACGGTGAAAGAAAATATCGTGAGGTAACCTGCCTAAGACCCAAAAAGTCCACGGCGTGTGTCAATCACAAAATCTTGATCATATGCTTATAAATAAGAACTTCTCACGGAACGGATAGAGAAATCTGAGGCCCGAACCTAAAAGGTTCTAGCGCCATTGGTATATATATATATATATATAACTTACCAGAGCGTATCTGTTTTATGATCATAAGTAAATCCCTATATCAAGTCAACCATCAAGAAAAGAACGTACTAATTCTTAAATGGCTGTCAACGCAGGGCTCAGGAATTGAGAGAGTCTATGACCTATGTGTTATCACTTAACATTACGTGAAGCTCCGGCCCGTTTGCCTCCTGTTCTATAAAAACAAAATGAAGTTCTTATATATTTATATTACCAGATAAAGCCGCTTATTCATAAAGTATATTTATATTCAGTCAAGTGTGATCTGATTTCAATTACTTACCAATAGACGTCGTAATGAATGGGTTAAGCCCGCGAGCTCATACATCATGTCGAAACGATACTCCACGCACCAATTACGTGTCATACAATGGAATAAAGCAATAATTGGATATCAAACGTGCATTCTGTTTCCGTAAACAAAGAGTCAAAGTGCTCTGTTAAAATTTTAATTTAGCCCGGGCATATTTCGGCGTAGGGTTGACGCACACAATGGTATGGAACATGATTATTTTTTTAACTAACAGGGGCAAACGGGACCTTATATTAATGTCATGCACTTTTATTGCCAGAAGGCAAGTGCGGCCTGGCTTTTTTATTGAATTCTTATGTATACTTAAAATTATAGTATAATTTCAGATGCGATATCCTGTTAAAGTTTAGTTAGTTTAGTAGCGCATTGCATTCAAAATTTAGACTGTTTTATTCGTAATTATAAGCCCTGGATTAAGGCATGACCGTGGCCCCACCCCATTTGGTACTTGCAACATCTTTTTCTGCAAAGGTGTGTCTATGTAGTGTCTGATAAATTAAAGTAACATATGGATATCTCAATCGTATATTTTACTAACAAGATGTAAGGAAAACAATATATTTTTCTATACAAACTCATGTCTTTATTGTATTTTATATAAACTCTTTTGTAATGTTGTCTTTGCTGTCTGATCGCCGATGTTTAATTTATGTCACTTGACATAATCTAAGATATTTTAATTTTTTCATTATATTATTTTACTTTATAAAACCTATAAAGAAAGAAGGGCTTTTAATGTTGTTTCTTTTGTATTCACAGAGAAACGCAGTTGCGCCGTATATATTCCTAGTATAAGCGATTGATACTATTATATGTATATTTGATATATATCATATCAAATCTTTTTTTATACAGAACCGACGTTTGGCCCCAATCCCACCTCATGTTAAGTGAGCCATCGGAGCCTATCGGACGGCCTGTCCAGGAAAAGCCTATTTAGCCACCGCTTTAAAATTTAATTATTTATTCAGACTCGTTACATAAAAAAATACAAATAACATAATACTTAAAAATTATAAGGGATGCAACAGGCGGCCTTATCGCTAACAAGCGATCTCTTCCAGGCAACCCTAGTAAGAGAAAAACTAAAAAATGAAATATGATGAGTAAAGTGCAAGAAGTGCATAACCAAATCGTAATACAAAAAAATAAAATATATGCTAAATTTATTAAAGCAGTGTTGGCTTTAGTGCAAGCCTGAGGTCGTAAATTCGATGCCCGGCTGTGCACCAATGGACTTTTTGAGTGCATTTCAGTCTCGCTCGTATGGTGGGAAAACATCAACATCTTAGACCCAAAAGGTCGAAGGTGATGATAGGCACGAATGATCACAAAACAGATGACATCTGATGCCGAGAACTAAAATGTTGTAGCGCCACTGTTTTTTATAGTAAAAGTTACATTCGTCTCTTAATAGACAATTTTTTATAATTTTCAAACTTTTGACGTATTAAAAATAATCCTTATCAGCCCTATTCAGGTGAATAGACGAACAATGTTACGTATGTTTGTAATAAAGTAGTGGTATAAAATCGGATTTCCCGTTTGATATTTGCAATATTATTTGAAGCGTTTTTCATTGTTTTATATTAAAAAATGTGTGAAATTGGAACAGAATTTCGGTTATTATTTTAAATCTCTTTATGTAGACGGACATTTTTGCATGTTTCTCTTCGTTGTTGTTACAAGAACCTGATAGCAGCAGCATTTTTAATGCATCATGTCCGTCTAACAATATCAGTATTATTTATTTAATGTAGTAAGTAAGATTGCCTTAGTTTTTAAATTACCTACTACCGACTTCAGAAAAACCGGAGCAATCAATTCAAAGCAATCATCAATTTGACCTGTAAATTAACTAGCATTGGTCTTGTAGCATTTTTAAAGGTCAGCAACGCACTTGCGGTATCACTTAGCATCCGCTGAGCCTCCTGCTCTCCTGTCTACAAAAAAAATCGCAGCTGTATAATAAGTAGTATTTTTATTTTTTCTGTTATTCAAAATACCTTATAAATTCGTTGACATACAAATTATTATTTTTTAAAAGTGTATACTAACAGGTAATTATATTTGCATAACTCGGGGCTTGAAATGTTTGGCGTGAATAAAAGGTCACTCATTTCGATATGGATGAAGTATTCTCTCAACTATATGAAAAGGTGTTAATTTCGTATTAACTCTTTGTTTAAGGTTGGTCTCCAAATTAGCTGCTTTATTTTATAAAGTGATGCTTTATCGAACAATGTTTTTTCTTTTATAAATTCAATATTCGAGTAATCACGGACGTGTACGGGAAAAGGCTTTAGATTTTGCTCACTCAGGGTTTCTTACTTTTATAAGCTTGGCGATTACCTAAATCATCTGAGTTATGGCCCGAGAGTATAGCCACACGCAGGCACTCTATTAATCATTGTATTATTCTGTAGTATTATTAGTATTATTCTGTTGTACGCGATTGGTAAATATATAGGGAAAATAAAATTAATTATTATTTATAGCACCCTGGTGTCCCAGGAACTGTACAGTGATTAAACGTTTTAACCGGCATAGATCTGGGCCTCAGATTTCTGTATCTGTTTCATAAGAATTTGTCAGTCTAATAGGCAAGTACCGTCTACTTTTTGGGTCTAAAGCATGCCGGTTTCCTCACGATGTTTTCCTTCACCGTTCGAGCGTATGTTAAATGCACGCATTGACAGAATGTTCATTGGTGCACAGCCGGGGATCGAACCTACGACCTCAGGGATGAGAGTCGCACGCTGAAGCCACTAGGCCAACACTGCTAATAATTCATAATATCTACTCCAATGTATAATTATTTCTCCCTATCGGGTAATTTCAATTACAATATTATACGAAACAAATTTATAGCGCATCGTGAATATTTAGAACAAAAGAGAGTCGAACAACGATAGAATAGTTTATAATTAATTTAGATTTACAGTGAAACCTCATAGGGAACAAGGATTTGGTACGGTTTAAAGAAGTTTTAATTTATCCAGTTTTCCAATCATGTTTTAATTATATTTGTCTCATTTAGAGAGCGGAAATATACCAACCTTCCAGAATAATAATCTGATAGATGCTTTTCTGATGCTGATAATATTATATTTACGTTTTGACAAATTCCAATGATTGTACACAAAAGCTTGATCTCATTAAACAGGCCCCATTATAAGTTGGGATTCGATGAAAAAGTGCCGGGACCTTACAATTCTAAATAATATTCGATTCTTTATGCAGGTTTCACTTTTTAATAAGTGGTAAATACCTACAGAACATATGAATACAGGTGTTCTAAGCTGATAGCCAGTTAAATTATAAAAGGGACATACACGTATTACAGTTAAAATATTGAAAGTGAATTGCAAAATCGTGAAACTCATTGTACTTTTCGCCGACTGTAGCAAGTGTTCGAGCACGTTTTAAATGAATGGCAAATTCGTTTCGTGACTATTCCAAAATAAAATCGATTGCGAGGCAAACAATACCAGAATGAATTTGTTCATTTCAATATTGAATGGGTAAAGATTGACGATTGACAATCGATTAATCGAATGAAAAAGCTACGAAACGCATGTCCAGTACAAATAATAAATTCAGAGTTTATTTAGAACTTATGTTTTAGTTTTTTTTATTACATACTAGCAAACTCGGCGAACTCCGTTTCGCCACCAGATGGCTTCGTTTTATGTAACATTTCGTTTGGTGATCCCGCTTTTCTGTTGAAATTTTTCCTGACTTTGCTATAAACCTCACGGAGCCCGAGACCTTTCCAACGAATGCAAAACCGTGGAAATCGGTTCGTGCGTTCTGAAGTTATAGCGTCAGGAAGGAAAACCCGACTTATTTTTATATAGTAGATAGTGGCACTAAAGGGAGGCAATATAAAGCGAGAGATTTGTTTTTTTTATTTCTTTTTCGTTTGAATGTGATTGGTCAAACGGAAATACAGATCGTGTCATTGGACATTTTTTTAAATTTATTATATTTTATTTTTGAACTGGGGGAAAACAGGCAGAAAGCTTACCTAATGTTAAGTGATATCATCCGCTCATAGACACTCTCAATTCAGTGGGCAGCTGGTTCCACATAGTGGTGGTGTGCGGCAGAAACTGCCTTAAAAGAAGCTCAGTTGTGGAACGGCGGAAATCAAGATGATACCGGTGGAATTCGGTAATTTGCCTCGAGGTCCGATGAAACTCAGATGCATTAATCCGAACAACTCCTCTGAACACTCTCCGTGGTAAATGTGGTAGAAGATGAAGGACATGTCGTGTTGTTGACCAATTACAGTTAAACCAAAGGACATCGTTTCGTCTTTTGTTTTATATTCTCACGGCTCCTCTGTACGCTAGAATTAACGAAGTTTTTCCATAACTCTTTAGTCAGTCAGGATGCTCTTAATTATATGAGGCCGTATAAGGGTTTCATTGCTTAGAAACTACTTAAACATGATTTCATTGACGTCATTGTTTACAAATACAAGCGTAATAGTACCTATATTACTATATATTACTATATACGTTCGCTAGACATAATGAAATCGCTTTCCGTTAAATCGCGTCGATTAGTTTATTATTAAGCCGATTCTGTACTTTGACTAAATGTCAAAGGTTCATTGTATTGTTTTTCCATCTTTGAAAGTTCACACATTTATATATTACTTTTAGAATATCCATAGCGCTAAATAACCTGCATAATGAGCACAGCTCACATATACAGCCTCACGAACATACCCTCACTTTCATACTATCAGTCACAACACAGCTGAATGAGGTATTACATTGTCAAATGTATTTAATACTTTTCTTTATTCCATCTTTGGGCTACATCTTGAGTATTTGTTTTGTTATGTAAAATTTATATCAGAGTGCGAAATAAATAAATATTTATACAATTTCCCGAAATCGTAAAATGTATTGAAATAGCACCATTCATCTCAGTTACACATGTCACCGCAATAATAGCTCGCGCGACCTAGCTTTGTTTTGATTTATAGCAAGAAACCCAATATTCCTTTGATTTAATAGTATTTGAACAACTTGACTTCGAAGTGAAGAAAACTTCCCGGTTAATTCAATAATGAGAAAAGCGCGAGTACGAAGAAACACTCAATTATATTCTACAATTCTCTATAGACTTATGACGAAGATTATAATATCTATCTTTAATATAATAAAGCCAGAGATTTTTTGAATTGATTTTAACGTAGTATGTTGGTATATTAATATAATATAATATAGCTGGAGGACAAGTTGGAAAATTTGCGCTCCGTTGGAATCTAACTCAACACTCTCATTCAAGGAATCGCGGCCCCTATACCATACCACTTAGCCTAGAGACCCTTATCTCTAGGAACTATTTATATATAAGCACTTACATATTATAGTGTAGTGTGTAGGCAAATATCGTAGTTGTAGAAAAATCTATTGTAAAATATCCGGATTTTCTCGTTTAAAAAGTTCACAGTTTCGCAACATGAAAATTCTTTTGATTTTATTCATATTTTTATCTGCATTTAAGTTTAATAAAAGGAATAAAACAACTCAAATAATTGTATGCTTTTTAAACGCGTTTTTAAATTTTAAGTGATCTCTGGAAGTTCTTTTATCTGCGGAGTGAGCTTTTACTTATTTTATAAAAGTTTCGTTATAAACTATGAGAAT
Source organism: Pieris melete (assembly GCA_963693345.1). Taxonomy (NCBI): domain Eukaryota; kingdom Metazoa; phylum Arthropoda; class Insecta; order Lepidoptera; family Pieridae; genus Pieris; species Pieris melete. Next base: position 2,683,224 of record CAVNZK010000003.1, read on the forward strand.
TATTTATTATTTTTAATGTACATAAAAAAGTGTAACAACAATCTTTTATGATGTCAAAGTTGTTATTTTACGGTAAATAGTTAACATTAATTATTAATAAAAGCTTCCATAGCTTATTTAACACATTTTTGAATACAAAATCGTAGCGTGCTTCAAATATAAACATAACTTAGTTTCTCTAACGTTGAACAAATTTAAAACTTATTAAATGCTCTTGAAATGATAATTATGTATGAACAAAATTATAAACACTGAGATTATACATTAGTTACTCAGTACATTTTATCAAAGAGAATTCTTAACACTGAAAACACACATACTGTATATTAAAGCGCGGTTTCTGTATATTTTCAATTGTAATTAAAATACATAGATATTAATAATAAAAGTTAAAATAAATCAGTCGCGCTACAACCTTTTTAGGTCTGGGCCTCAGATTTCTATATGCTTTCATCATCATTTGTCTATCTAATAGGCAAGTAGGTCAGTCTCTTGTGCCTGACACACCGAGTCTAAGGCAAGCTGGATTCCTCACAATGTTTTCCTTCACCGCTCGAGCGATTGTTAAATGCGCACATGGAAATAAAGTCCATTAGTGCACGGGGATCGAATCTACGACCACCTCAAATTTGAGAGTCACACGCTGAATCCACTAGGCCAACTGATATTAATAATATTTAAAATAAAACTGCGGAGATTAACATATTTTAATAATAAATAAAAATTTAAGTCTTGACGTTCTTAAAATAACTTGTCTTTAGAGTCCTTGTCAATATCAATTAAGCCAAATAAGGCTTCATGGAAGGTGGATTGATAGCGATGTCAATCACATACATCCGCTACACGCTTCAATTAAGAGTAGGATAGTTCCCACATCACCCCTGTGTCAACACGAATACCGAGTCGTTATCTGAACTAGACTTCGATTTAATTTGTCTCTTGTGATACTTTAAGGCTTTAGCTAGGCTTTAAATATGAATTTTGGTAGTACATATTACATTTGTATATTAGATATTGTTGATATATTATTCATTGTGTGTTTGAAAGCACTTGTCTTGGGAACAAATGCAGCAGACAAACTATTAAAACTAATTATCTTTGTAACACTGTAAGTAGAAGTTAAAATAAATAAACATAATTTCTGATACACTCTTCCAGAAACTTCCATATAAATAGATTAAGTAGGTCGTAATATTGGGCTACGAGTTTGAACTCGTAATTGGTCATATTGTGAACAAAATGCGTTTTATTATTACCGTGTTAAATTTCTTTGTTGCGTAATTTTACTTGAAAATGTCGGATGGTTTTTAAAGGAACAACAAATTCAGTCTTTGCAGTTTCTGAGTACAAAGTAAAAAGACGAAAACAGCTAAGCTATGTCAAAAGCGCTTTCAACGAATTCTGCGAAAATAAATTCGAGTAAAACACTGCAACTAGCCAGTTTGAAAGCTCAAAGAAAAGCGGCTCATCTGTCGACTTTTGGCGTTTGTTACAAGTTACTTGTTTGTTAGTAAAAACTTCTTACAATGGTTTTTAGTTCGCGTCGCACTGTCGCCTGGGATCAATCAATTCTTTTGGTTTAAAGTTGCTGCATTTAGTCAGTTTTCAAAATAAAAACGCATTTATTCGCGTAGGGCCATTTCAATAAAATATACAACAAAAATGAACCAACCAATTTCTTCTCAACAGTTTTGTCTATACCAGTGTCTTCGAACGTGGGGCCCACAGGGGGGCAGTTTGATTGTTAAGGGGGGCTATTCGCAAATTTATTAAAAAAAATTATGTATTTATTTATCACAACATGGACAAACAACACTAACAACAACATCAAAAAATCGCCAAACTGTATAACAGTTTCTTTAATAACGATAAAAAAATTATGTATGTTGAATATAAGAATTATAGTAAGGCTAAGGTGGCATGACACTGAACACTGGTCTATATTAAACAATAAAACATGTTTAATAGGTAGGTTGTACTAGTGTAAAAGGATTAAAATTAACTATCGCATTAATTATACAGTGATATACGAAATGCTGACATAATGAATTGTATAAATATATGAAATATATAAAAATACATTGTAACAAAAGTTTCAAACACGATATTTTTATTCTACGTTTTATTATAAGTATTGAAATTCATTGCATATCCAAGTTCCCATAGCAAATACACAAATATAACTACCATATTTGATAATGCTCAATAATAGAGTAAATCGATTCAGTGTAAATAGGTTGTTAACAGGTTCCGTATTTCATGAGGTCTTACAAGGGATCGGACGGGACTTTCATGTAATGGGACGCCAAGAATTAAGACGACCAGGGAGGAAGAAATTATTGGTGTAACAAAATCGGTTACTAAAGATCACGCAGGCTTATTTCGATTATACCTGAGTTACTACTGTTATTTATTTGTTTCATGGGTATAATGATTCATAAGAACAGTGTTAGCCTAGTGGCTTCAGCGTGCTTCTCTCATCCTTGAGGTCGTAGGTTCGATCCCCGGCTGTGCACCAATGGACTTTCTTTCTATATGTGCGCATTTAACATGCGCTCGAACGGTGAAGGAAAACATCGTGAGGAAAATCGTCGACTTAGACCCAAAAACTCGACTGCGTGAGTGATCACGATGAGGCACTGGGGGCTGATCACCTACTTGCCTATTACATTGAAAAATGATCACGAAACAGACAAAACAAAATACAGATTTAATCAGAAACATGAAACTTAGTGTATAAGATAATACAGCTTTACGAAAATAACTTTTTTATAAATTTCCTGGACTCTCGTGACAGAATGTTTACACATCAATCTTACGCTATATTAAATATTTGGTTATCTATAAAGTACACTTAATTTACCTAAAACCCTGTAGGTACATGTTTTTCCAGATACATACAATATGTTGTTTATAAGGTACAAGCCAGCGAGTTCACTAGCAAGCTTGTACACTCGCCCCGTGTCATTGGCTTTCTGAACAATCTTCTAGTTGACTATCCGATTGTAAAAAAGCTGCGAATAAAATAGATAGCCAATTTATTCTTTGCGCTTTGGTAGATAGTAAAAGTCAACAGAAGTAGTTTGACACTCGCTAACTTTTGAACTCGTATATAACCCCGTGTCAACGAACAGGGAAAATGCGCATCTTTAGTCAGGCCTGACTTACTACCGTAGCCAGTGTCTTGCCTGACGTAAAGTACAGAGCAGTCCTGTCTATATTAGTTAGTAAGAATCCTTCTAATGAAGTTTATAATGAATGCTAATATCGATTTAATTCAATAGCCACAGTGCTTTTGTCTCAATGATTAGCAGAGAATATGCTGTAAGGCATGTTCGGGAGCGAGGCCTGCAATTGAACTTCTAGAGGAATGTAAAACAATTCGAGTGTAATTGATAATCTCTTCCTTCAGTTTTTCATTTTTTTCTTCTTATTATTGAAATTGGAAACGTTTTTGATTTTATATTACAGATCCTCGGACGTAATGCTAATTACTATAACCAAATCCCTTGTCCTTGTCCTATTACATTGTCCCAAAGACAGTAGAATATAGTTATCTAAATCTCTTTGATCGCAACAAATAACTCCTGTATATAATGAAATTATTCTCAATTACCTATTTCGAAATTGAAGCACTTGACAAAGGGCTCAAACAAAGGACTTTAGAGTTTCTGACCAAAATGCCACCTCAATTCGACTCCTTTACCATTATAAATCTAATTAATTATTACTTAAAACTTTGAATATTTAGTGAAATTGAAGGAGTGTTCATTGTACTTAGTATTGTATAGTTTGTTGTTTGTTTAAATAGACTATTAGTTATTAAAAAAACCGCATCAATTTAATAAAAACTTTAACAGATATACACGCAAATGTATTACTTTATTTACATATGGCAACATTTCAGCTCCAATAATGACAACTAGTCATCTGTCAACTTGATTGACAGTCTCTGACCACGTTAGCTGCAAAACTCTCGAAACGTCGGGTTATGTAATAAATTCGTGTTTATATATGTTAAAGTTTTGATTTATAATATTGTATTCTTTGATAATATATTTATTTATTGGATGTGTGTTTTTAAACATTTTATGGCCTGGTAACGAGAATTTAAAAGTCTGTTATAATATTTAAGTTCTCATAAAATTGTAATTTTGTTAACGAGAATAAACTTCTTTAAACAGTTTGGAAAATCCAAAAGTGCACGCCTCATAGCGGTCATTCACGTTTAAAAAAAATTCTAAAACAAAAACTCAAGTTTTTTAAAACAAAATAACAAAAAAAAAATGAAAATGAATGATTGAAAATAAACAATAATATAATAAAAAATATAAAGTGGCGCCATAACTATAACGTAAGGAAAAAAAAATATACTAAAATAAATCTATATAATATAGATAATAGATATACAAATACGAAGTCGTATTTTAGTTTTTTACAAATTATAATTAAACGACAGTACTTAGAACGCTAATATTAACTAGGAATCAGCCCAGGGTATAACTTTATATAATAAGAAAAAAAGTATTCTGGTATGATACATTTTTCGACACAGACTGACGGACGTCCAAGAATGATTGATTTTAATGTTATTATTTACTAAGTTAAACAAAATAATTGTTCCTTAAAAAATACCATATGTGCTTGATAGATTATTTAACTCGATTTTAGTGCACTCATATTATCCTGTAAGTGTTATATTAGTGAGAAAAAAGTCATTCAAGTTACAAAAGACTGGGTTTTTTGACATGTCGAGTAGAGCACTGCCTCCGCTCCGCTAAGGCGTGCAATAGGTAGTCTAGTAATTGAAACAAAGAAGATATTACAAAATATTATTCTATACCGAAATTATTTTTTGGTTTCTTGTTGTTTACAACTTTTTGAATTTCTAGAAATTGTTCATATCAAGTAATTCGAGAAATTGCAAATATCATAAATATAATAACAGTACTCCGACTAGCGCTGGAAGTTAATTATAACTTAAAAACGTCAGAAATTTTTAATTTAAAATATTTGGCAAAGCAAATTGCAAAACACACAAGTAAGAGCCCTCGGGGATCTTTCAGGCTTAATTCGAGTAAATAGCTTTAGTGTAGGAGTTGCTATAGTAGTAATTAATTTTCATACAATTTTAAATTATTCTTTATATTATAAAAGTATAATATAAACAAGCCGTATATTACGGACAGTTAATATACATATATTTCGTAGTAATTGTTTCTAACAGTTTTGTAACTTATTTATATTCGCGATATATATATTCAGATTCTTTAATTTTAAAGCGATGTAAACATATTCAGTTACAGCTATTAGATCATACTTACTTATATGATATTAATTAATTGTTTTTTTAACATTCAACTGTCCATCTCTTTGTCTATTTCGTTTATATTTCTTATGTCATCAAACCATTTAGCAGCACCGCACTTATGAGGTTGAAATTTTATTGTCACCCCGAAGTTAGGCTGCGGCCTCGAATTTCGCGGGCAGCGGGACGGCAGCGGCTGCGGCGCGGGAGCGAGGCGGCCAACGCATACCTGTTCTCGAAACCAGCGGGCAGATCGCGCGGCACTATAGCGGTGTAGTGTTGTGTTCGTGGTTGTGTATTCGAGATATTTGTTTTTATTCGCGAACGAAATGTCTAAAAAACGGCGACAACATCTTTTTGATTCAAATTTATTCCTAACGCTCGATTTATTGTGGGCAAAAATATGTTATATGCAAAAATATAGTTCCATATGGGTCTCCTTTCAAAGATTTCTGAAATAATTTGCTCTTGCACGTCCGAGGTAATTTTGATACGTCACAAAAATATGTACAGCACTATACTACAATGCATACGCGCAACGCGGGCGGTCACCGCTTGACTGGATTGCGCCGCTCGTTACCCGCGCCCGCGCCGCTGCCGCGCCGCTGTTTTCGAGAACCGGTCCATTTGATTGTACGCATAATATCCTGCCGCTCCCGCGCCGCGGCCGCCGCCGCCCCGCTGCCCGCGAAATTCGAGGCAGCAGCCTTACTCTCTGACGGTAAGGAAAATTCGGTGTTTCTTGACAAATAACATTTCCATTAGAATTCATCTGGTAACGAGTAATTAGAAACAGTCGAAAGTATCACCACCCACAATTCTAATAATTATTTTTGTATTAGAAATATAAATACTATTAGAAAAATACTAACAGACGTAAATAATACCTTTACAATAAATAAATAGAGCAGTGTTGGCCTAGTGGCTTCAGCGTGCGACTCTCATACCAGAGGTCGTAGGTTCGATCCCCGGCTGTGCACCAATGGACTTTCTTTCTATGTGCGTATTTAACATTTGCTCGAACGATGAAGGAAAACATCGTGAGGAAACCGACATGTCTTAGACCCAAAAAGTCAATGGCGTGTGTCAGGCACTGGAGGCTGATCACCTACTTGCCTATTCGATTTAAAAATGATCATGAAACATATTCAGAAATCTGAGGCCATGACCTAAAGAGGTTGTAGCGCTATTGATTTTTTTAAATATTTTTTTTCTCAATTTCTTTTCTCAATCTTCTTTTCAGTAACTATACAAACAAAAAACGTTACAAAGTATTTGTGTATTAGTTTTACTACAAACGACAACTGTCACATTTTGTAAATTGTCAAAATGCCTACCATAGATAAAATCCTTTTTTAAATATTATTTCTACAATTTCTATAGATCAGCAAACAAAACACTGTTTCAATATATTTCTGATAATATTAGTAACTATTTTAAATTTTGTCGTAAAATAATGAAATATTGTGATTGTGACAATTCAAAGAGTTAATTGACGGGAAACAAGTTTTTGTTCGTTAGAGCTTTTATGCTATACATAATCATAAAAATAATTACCGTTTTAATCCAAGGACTCACTCACCTGTCTCTTTTCATTAACAGAATTTATAGTGAAATACAACTAGATAATATCTTATAGCTTGGACTTTACCCTTCATGGATTCTAAATCAAAATATTACTCGGCCAAAGAATTAGTCTAGCTATTCAAAGGGGGCACGTATCTTCGGAACCTTGCCTAAAGGGACTCCTTTTAATTATATATTTTAAGGTTAGTTATTTTCTTTCATAGTATTTATCATAGGAATACAATAAATTTATATAAAATTGAATTCAAAAAAAAATATTACTTTAAATTTTAAAACGTGCCTGCCTTTACGAGTATAACGAGTATGATTAACGCTTTAATCAAACGCTTAAGAGATGGTATACAATCGTTTTTGAAATAGTGACACACTTGCAAGTGATTTATAAAATGTATCATATCAATTACAGAATAGTTAATAGACGAATATTTTGTTGTTGAATATACTTTACCGAGCCGTGATAATATAAAATATAAGTTTCTCTTTGAGGTTTATTTATATCTTTCAGACCTCGTTAACTATTGCTTTCATGGTAAATTACATTCATCAGTTCGTGATTTTGTAGAGATTCCCAATCGAGGGTCAACCTCGATTACGAAATGTTGGATCATTGGACCTTTTGATTAGGAAGCTTACGGCCCTTTTTACAAACAAATATATATTAGATAATAAATATATTATATTAATAAATAGCTTCTTTTAATATTTTTTGAAATTCAAATACTGTTTGCAGAATTCAGTATGACACTAAAATGTGTGTTTTAATAATTAATTAATGCATTAGTATGTAAGCAAACTATTTACGGATTAATTCTATCTTTAAACCACTTCTGAACAATGTTTTATTAAGAAGTTATTTTACATGAGTAATATTAGTAGAAATAGTATAATAAAAAAACATAAAAATAAGATTAATAACTATATACATTTCAATTGAATGTCCTATTAACTAACATAGACATAACATTTGTAACTTACGAAACAGAACCACACAAAATAAAAATAATAATAATCAAAAAAAAAAATTACTAAAAAAATTATGGAAAAAAGTGCACGTGTCTTTTAATGGTTTGCATGTTAGATCAAAAATAAAATGATGTAGCCTAATAGGGCGAAAAGAAAAAAAATGCCACTTTGAAACGGCGCGCCGCGGCGGCCATCTACGATTTAAAGTTATATCAAATGTATGAAGTTTGTCATCAAAAGTAACCTACCATATTTCAGATCTAAGGGGTCTAATTTTACATACTAGATCTGACCCAAATAAATAAAAAGCATACAATACAATCTATATATATATAAATGAAACCCGTTTTCCGTTGTCACGACATAACATGAAAACGGCTTGACCGATTTGTCTGATTTTTTTACATAATATTCCTTGAAGTACGAGGATGGTTCTTACGGAGAGAAAAATAAAAAAAAATGAGTGAAAAAGTCTAAAAACAACTTTTCTACATTCCCATACAAAATATTCGTAATAATACTTAAAAGTCAGTTTGAACTTTAATACCATATTATAGAGTTCAAGTGTTAGTGGAGCGGTTCCGGGAAGGTAAATTTTTATTTTTGACATAATGTATTCGTTGTCTTATCTTACTAGCTAGACCGGTGTCCCGAATAGCAGACAAAGTATTAAAAAAAAATAAAGAATCGACTGTTAGGCGGTACGATGTTCGCCAGGCCAGCTAGTATATAATAAAAGTATTGTAAAATTTTACAAAACTATATTGTTTTAATAACGAAAGCCGAGTTTAATAATATAATTGATTAAAATAATTGCCAATATTGTGTGTACTGAATAGGATTCTAATTCTAAAGATAAATTAATTACGCTTAAACGATTAGCCTAATCAGACGATCAATCGTTGGTGTTCAATTTCATTACAATACACAATCAAGAAACATGAACCTTTACGAGATTCTTGTAGGTCTAATCTTATTATTTCATACAATAGACTGTTATTAACTCAAGCTTACTCCTAAGGTTATCCTTTTTATTTGTTTGTGTACACCATAAACAACATTAAAATATACAGAATATAGTATTTTCTTTTATTGACATAACCTTTACACATTTAAAGAAAACACTTTTTAACCGGATTAAAGTTATTTAACATAATTTTAAATTTAAGCGACGTTTCGCGTGCTTTACAGCGTGCGTGGTCACGGTGACTGAAGACAAAAGGTGTTGGATGTCAAAAAGTATCACAGCTGTAGAAAAAGTTGCATTATCTGTATTTATTTCCCCGGAGGTGGTATCGACTAAAAGATGGAGGGTTTTGGCAGAAATTTCTCACGGTGTCCTCTATTAAATAATTGTAAATTTATAATAATACATAACTTTAATCCGGTTAAAAAGTGTTTTCTTTAAATGTACAGAATATACAACAATTAGGTATGGCAAACACAACAGACAGAAACTGGTATATGGTGTAATTTTATATACCTAAACAAATAAAAAAGGCAATTCTAGAACTAAACTTAAAAGTTTAGAGCAGTGTTTACCTAGTGGCTTCAGCCTTCGACTCTCATACCTCAGCTCGTAGGTTCGATCCCCAGCTGTGCACTAATGGACTTTCTTTCTATGTGCACATTTAAAAAGGAAAACATCGTGAGGAAACTACCAACCAAATGTGTTAGGCATAGAATGCTAATTACGTGCTTGCCTATTAGAAAGAAAAAATCACCACGAAACAGACATGGAAATCTGACTTCCAGACCTAAATGGGTTATAGCGCCACTGCTTATTTTTTATTGTATAAAAAGCTTAAAATATATTTTTTTAAACGAATAAGGTACATTTTAATTTATTATAATTTGTTAGCTATTCATCTGAACAAAAATATTAATATAAGTACGAATAATAATTTCATAATTATAGTAGACGAGTAGGTACATTAAAACGACTTTGTTAAAAATCAAGATATATTCTACCAATGCAATTCAATACTGAATTATAAAATTCTCGTGTCGCGGGTTTGTGGTTAAACTCCTCCGAAACGGCTCGACCGATTCTCATAAAATTTTGTGTGCATATTGGGTATGTCTGAGAATCGGACAACATCTATTTTTCATCCCCCTAAATGTTAAGGGTAGTCCACCCCTAAATATTTTTTTAAATTTTTAGATAAAAATTTTTTTTTTATGATACAGCATTAAAAAATACATATAACCCCCAATTTTCACCCCTCTACGAACAACCCTTATTTTTTATTATAAATGATATACATGGCAAAACGACGTTTGCCGGATCAGCTAGTACTGTATTATAAATAAAATAATTGTGCGTCTCTGTAAACATTACAAAAAAGCATACGTACATAGAAAATATACAAAAAGTGCATTTAAATTGTTAATACTATTACTGCTTGCAGAGATAATATTCAAATTAGAGTGTAGTATAAATTAACATAATTAGCTACAATCTGTGAAGATGTGATTAATATTTGAATGTGAGCATGAAGCTAAACATTTAAATATAACTTATATAGTATAGTCCGTTCCGGCTCCGGCTGTCATACTGTAAGCATCGTAATTGTGTAGCTCCGTAATATTGAGTGCTAAAAAATAATTTCGTACACTGTTCTTGAGACTGCGACGTCACAAAACACAAATCGAAGTGTCGTCCGTGTAGTGGAACTACCGATTTAACACAATATCACGTAAGTTCTTGAATTTCAACAAAAGTATCTCCAAAAAGTGATAATTAGAGGTTAGAAATTCACCAATCATATTGAGCATACAAAAGATCAATGGCATTGACACTTGTCACAGTAACAGCTAACTAGTGTTGCCAGAGCAAGTAAATAAAAACTACCACTAATTACGTTCCATAACACGCAGATTTAGTTTACAAGAATGGAGGACCAGTTTCAACTATTGTTTGATAAAATGAAGAATGAAATCTTGAACCAAACAATAGAATTGAAAGATTCGATAACAAATAATATAATGGAGAGATTAGACGAAAAACTTCAACCTATTATAACAGAAAATAGAAACTTAAAAATAAAAGTAGAAAATCTCGAAAAGGAAGTAGAAAGTTTAAAAGAGGAAAGAAGCAAAACAATTTGATAATGTTTGGAGTAAATGAAGGCGAAAGGTCTACACAAGAATTAATACAAAATACAATACATATTTTCAAAACTGACCTTGACATACAATTACAAGAACATGAGATAAACAAAATATATCGTCTAGGAAAGGGAAAGTCTTCTGGAAAACCAAGACCAATTCTGATTTCCTTTACGAGCGAATGGAAGAAGAATGAAGTTATGGGAAAGAAGAAAAACTTCAAAAATGTATATGTTACAGAAGACTACACAAAGGAAGTAATAGAGAAAAGGAAAACGTTGCAGGCGCAGCTAAAAGAGGAGAGAGAAAAGGGAAATATCGCGTACCTGAAATTTGACAAACTAGTAGTAAAAGAAAAAAAATACTAACATAAATAAGGATAAGCGCAAAAGAGAAACATCATCATCCCCACAAAACAATGCTCAACCAAGGAAACAACAAACTCTAATGCCGCCGATTAACAATAGACCAAATGCTTTCGACGTAATGAGGATTAGAGCTAATTCTCTTTCGTCTTTTCCCGCTAAGACAACAACTAACAAAGAATAACAATTAACTGTCGGTAAACGGAAAAATAAACAGCTCAACATGAACCAACATAAAATAACAAAACAAAATACTTCCCCAAGCCGACTGGTCATCGTGGGGAAAAATGACCACGACCCTCTAAAGGAAAAAAATAACACTAACATGAAAAATAACACTAACATGAAAAACAAAGTAAATGACATCCACATAGCAACTATTAACTGTCGATCTCTTAGAACACCTGAAAAACTCCAAGAACTAGAGCTGGCAATAGAAGAGTTAAAGTGGGATATTATAGGTATTAGCGAAATGCGCAGATTTGGAGAAGGTATAGAAAACCATGGTAAATACGTACTACATTATAAAGGGGAGACGCCCGGGCTGTATGGAGTTGGATTCATGGTGAAAGCAAATCTAGTCAACAACATAGAAGAACTTAGTGGATTCTCGGAACGTATTGCAATCCTTAATATAAAACTGCCCGTGAACGGAGATAAAGAAGAGAGATGGTCTATTATACAGGCATATTCACCAACTGAATCTGATAAAAAAGAGGACGTAAAAACAATTGAGGAATTCTATGAAAATCTCCAAAACGCTATTGATAACGCACACAAAAACGTCATCGTGATGGGAGACTTTAATGGACAAATTGGGATTCAAAATAGTGGGGAAGAAAATACCATAGGAAACTATGGGTATGGAAATAGAAGCAAAAACGGAACAAGACTAGTAAACTTTGCACTGGAAAACAGATTAAGTATTCTAAACAGTTTTTATAAAAGGAAACCATCAAAAAAATGGACATGGATCTCACCCAATGGACAATATAGGAATGAAACCGATTTTATTATGTCTAATAATAGAAAAGCCTTCAAGAACATTTCGATCATAAACAATTTAAACTTCCACACAGACCATAGGATGGTTCGAGTTGCGATGTCAGGAATGTTCAAGAAAACAAGACGATTTCAAAATAAACAATTAGCGGTACAATACTCAGGTGACCCTAAACTATTACTTAATAATCTTCAAACATCTCTAGATGCCGCGGAATTAGAGGAGAAAGAATATCCATCGATACAAGAAAAATACAACCTATTACTAAATCAACTAAAAACAGTAACCAGAAAAACAAACAAAAGTATCAAGAAAGAAGTCTCACTTACAATCAAACAATTATTACAAGAACGAAAAGAACTTTTACGACAAAAGGAAATTAAAGGAAACCGCCAAAGAGTAACAGAAGTAAGCAAAAAGATCAGTGAACAACTTAGGAAAGAAAGAAAAACTAAAAGATCTAATACAATGAAAAGTTACATAGAAAAGACAGGAGGAATAAAAAAGGCATTGAAGGAGTTAAACTACAAAAAGGACTGGATACCAAGTATGAGAAAGAAAGATGGCAATAATACAGGTAAAAGACTCGAAATATTAAAAATCGCTACAGAATTCTACCGAAACTTATACCGAAGTCAAAAAGAGAAAGACACTATAAAAGAAAACGACGAAATAACTAATGAAGAATATATACCGGAAATAATGAAGGAAGAAACCATAAAAGCAATAAATACACAAAAACTCGATAAAGCCCCTGGATCTGATCTTGTTACAAACGAACTTCTAAAAGCAACGTTACCAGTAATCGCTCCAAGACTTACAGATATATTTAATGAAATTATCAAAACGGAAAACATTCCAGAGGATTGGACAAAATCTACAATTATACTACTACATAAAAAAGGTGACAAAGGAGATATAGCAAATTACAGACCAATCAGTTTAATGTCCAATATTTACAAAGTGTTTTCAAAAATAATATTATCTAGAATCACAAACACACTTGAAGAAAATCAACCCAAAGAACAAGCTGGATTCCGTAGACATTTTTCAACAATAGACCACATACACGCCCTTAGACAAATACTCCAGAAATTTAAAGAATATAACAAAATTTACTACATAGGGTTCGTGGATTTCAACAAAGCATTCGACACACTTGAACATAGATTTATCTGGGACGCACTAAAAGATCAAGGCGTACATGCAAAATACATACGGATACTGAAAAACGTATACACAAAAAGCACCGCACAAGTAAAACTAGAATCTATAGGCGAAGAATTTCCGGTTGAGAGAGGTGTACGCCAGGGAGACCCAATTTCACCAAAAATATTTGCAGCAGTTCTGGAAATGATATTCAGAAATCTGGATTGGACGAATAAAGGACTAAATATAAATGGCGAAAATCTGAGTCACCTACGCTTTGCAGACGACCTAATCTTATTTTCGGAAAACCCGAAAACCCTAAAGGAAATGTTGCAACAGTTAGCGGAAGAAAGTAAGAAGGCAGGCCTGTCAATGAACTTAACGAAAACAAAAGTAATGTCTAACTCCTCACAAACAGAGTCCATAACAGTAAATGATGAAGAAATAGAGTATGTAAAGGAGTATGTGTATTTGGGACAGTTAATATCTACTGAGGAATGTATGCAAAAAGAAATAGAAAGAAGAATAACTAATACTTGGAAGAGATATTGGTCACTCAGTGAAGTCATGAAGAACCAGGATATGTCTATGAGGAACAAGAGGAGAATATACAATATGTGTATCTTACCATGCTTACTATATGGGTGCCAAACATGGGCATTGACAGAAGAACAAGCAAGGAAAATAAAAGTTTGTCAGAATGGAATGGAGAGAAGCACAATAGAAATTAAAAGAAAAGACCGAGTTAAACTAAAATGTATCAAAAACAAAACAAAATTTAAGAATGCATACACAACATACAGGTGCTTAAAGTGGAGGTGGGCTGGACATATGATAAGAGAGAAGAAGGAGAAATGGACGAGAATAATAACAGAATGGCAACCACGAGATAGTAAAAGAAACAGAGGCAGACAGACTAGAAGATGGGAGGACGACATCAAAAAAGTGGCGGGCCCAATATGGACGCGCATAGCGAAAAATAGAACAGAGTGGAAATCTTTAGAGGAGGCCTATGTCGAAAGACAAGCTGAAATGTAGAAACGACCGTTTACCGATACCGGATTTATGAAAAGAAAAGAAACTGTTAAAAGTTATAAACGTATTTGTAAGAAAAATTACTGTAAAAATAAGTTCAGCAATAAAGGCTATTTTATTTTATTTATTTATTTTTATATAGTATAGTAGTATAATACTCAACTATTTTAGTGTCACTGTGCGCAATTTGTTATTATAACTTTGTTTGCTTATAAGGGAAAATTAAAGTGAGTATAGATTAAAATTTTGATAAATTATGGGATCAAAATATCGAAGTTGTGAGGACATATTTATTATGCGCATTTATCAATCGTACATACACAAAAATGACGACTCGAATAAGACATAGCACATTGAACGACTTTTTGCCTAAAAATTAATGAAACAGACAGAAATAGCTTTCCTACAGTACTTCATAGTAACCAATAAAGTATATTTTAAGTATTTATTTAAGAAAGACTAAGCATACCCTGTCACAACATTGCCTGTGCCTAACCAAGGTCCTTATTGTTATAGATTATAAAAAATAAATCAGTGGTGCGTGCTTGGGGAGCGTTCCAGTATTACATAACGAATTTTGGGAGGGGAGCGGTCCTTTTGTAAAACGTTACGATGCGGGGCGGGGATTGAATTACGCGTTATTGTTATTATTATTTTCTAAGTATAGTAACTAAAGAGTGACTAGGTGGTCACGAAACGTTTTACTAGACTTGGATACAGTACTGTACTAAACGCTACGGCGAGTTCATGGAGGGGGGGGGGGGGGTCAATAATCTCCGAAAATTGCGTTACGTAATAATTGACCGCTCCCATGGCCTCAGATTTCAGAATCTGTTTTATGATCATTTTTAAATCTAATAGGCAAGCAGATGATCAGCCTCCAGTGCCTGACACACGCTGTCGACTTATTGGGTCTAAGACATGTCGGTTTCCTCACAATGTTTTCCTTCACCGTTCGAGCAAATGTTAAATGCGCACATAGAAAGAAAGTCCATTTGTGTACAGCCGGGGATCGAACCTACGACCTCATGAGAGTCGCACGCTGAAGCCACTAGGTCTATACTACTTTCTGCTGTAATAAGTGTAAAATATGAACATAAGGAATGCAATAAAGATTTTGAGTTTGAGTTTAATATGGATTCCGGAAAATGAAGTACATAATACTTGAAAGATACACTTTAACTCCGAGAATGTTACCCAAAGTCCAAAAAAAACTAATTAATGAGATGACAGTCAGCAATTTTGCGACAATAGATTACGTTATAAGACTATGCTGTGTATGTGACTCCTCGTGTTTTATCTAAACGTATATATTTTCATTTGTTATAGATTTTAAAATATATATGTTATATATAAAATATATAGGTAGTTAGGTGAAACGAAATTTGTTTCAAAAGATACCTACATGAATATAATAAATTATATTTATTTGTTTAATAATAAAGTTAAAGAAATGTTTCATCTCAAAGAAATCAGAATTATTACGCAAATCTAACTACCGACACCAAATTAAAATTAATTTTATAATGAATAGGAATATGAACTTTTTCAGATCGCACCTGTTTATGTTCATTGCTCTATTTTTAAAAGCCTATATCACAACCACTATTAGCAAGATATTTTTATTATTACTTTAAACTCTCGTGAATTGCGTGATTATGTCGAGATTATGCGGATATTTCAAAGTGCAAAACTTTGTTGTGTTAGTTTTGTGGAAATTGTAGTTTACACGTAATTAATCACGCGAAAACTGAATCCCATATATTTCCGAGACCAATTGTTACCAGAGGTTGAACTGTAGGAAGTTGCCGTAATTTCCAATAGAGTTGGTTCAATTTGGCGTGAAGGTGATAGTTTGTGAAGTGGAGTGGAGACGACAGGCCTCCGAGTTCACTGAACAGTAAAACTTCTGTGATTCGAAAAGAATTTGCCAAATATATTATTGATTTAACATAATAAGGTGTAGAAAGGTATTTTCGGTTTTCTATAAAAAGGTAATGTTTGTGAGGTTGTCCCATACAAGTACTGAACCGACTTTCGAAATTCTTTTATCAATATAAAGCCACATTATGTGTCAGTGTCATAGACTATAATCAACCAAAAAAATTAAAAGACGTTTTGAGGTGGTCGGATTTGTAAAGAAAGATGGAGAAAAAACGGTCAAACGAAAATCTTTCTTACAATACCTGTCTGTTTGTTCGCGATAAACTCAAAAACTACTGCACGGAGTTTATGCATGTGGAATGTTTAGGTATCTAATTTATGAAAGCCAGCGCGGATCGCTAGTCTTTTTGACGTGACAACGTCTTATAATTCCATGGAGCCGGTTGCACGCACGAAAAAACAAGACACATGCGGCGTTACCTCGCTCTGAGGCGTTCCATTGAAGTGCAAGCGAGAGCGCGGAACGAGCGACAAAGAGGCACAATCGGCCCCCAAACGGGCAGGAGGCTCATCTAATGTTAAGTCATACCGCCCGCCGCCCCTGGACACTATCAATGCCAGAGTTCCTTCGTTTCTCTTTTCCTTATCTTCTTTTGTTTTCTTTTCTGGACGTCGTGGAATACGGGTGGAATTTCGTATTCTGCCTCGACTAATCCGACTAGTAATCTCTCCTAATCAGTTATGGATCACAAAAATCTAGATTTTTGGCAATATGCTCAATATTTATTTCTGCCGCGATACACATCAATAAATATTGACGATATCTCAAAGATTATGAAATATATTGACCGTCTGACCCCTGCCTTAGAGTTCTGTTTGCACATTATTTAAATTCCTTTTCCATATGCGACAAGACACAAAATTGTTCCATGTGCCTCGTACGAACTCGAATTACCTGCATAATTCACCAATGTTTCGGGTTTTATTTAACTATGACACTAATTATGAGGATATTGATATTTTCCACCTCACCAAAGAACATGTGAGAAAATATTTGAAGGGGTGGTAAGACTCGAATTTTGTTTAGGTTATATTTAGTATTATTTATGGTTTTAAATATTAAATTTCAGTTTTCTGTATATAGTTTTGTCTATTGATGCGCTTATTTGTTTCATTTTTCGTATATAATATTGTTTATCTATGTAATCTGTTTTGGCTTGTTGTACTGTCTAAGTATTTGTTTTGTAATATTATGTATGTTAGCTGTAAGATTACTTATAATTAAATAAATTAATTAAATGTTTACCAGTTATGTAATAAATATTTACCAATGTTACTTATTCTTTGTTCCAGGTTAACGGTGTATTTTCTTATATCATTAATGACGATTGTGATTGAGCGAGTGCAGTCCCAAGAGAGAACTAACGAACATCAAGGCCCCCAAATATGTGGAGGGCGGTTAAAAGGCTCCGTAGGGATGATTCAGACACCTAATTTCCCCAACCCCTTTCCCGTCCCCATCAAGTGCAAATGGATCATCGAGCACGACATCGTGAACGGCACTATATCGATATACTTCACGCAGCAATACATCACTAGTGGATTGACGTTTACGGAGTATATGTACTATGACGACACGTACAAGTTAGGGGAGAGGCGGGCCCTCACTGTCACCGAAGAGAACATAACTAGGATTAAGTGGTTGCAGGTAATAATAGGATAGAGTAACTTAAACTTAGTTTCAAATAGTTAACAATTATATAAGCTCCAAAGTACGCTGCCACTATCTTCGAAACCTTGCCTTAAGGGACTCCTTTTAATAATATATTTTAAGGTTAGTTATTGTTCTTTTGTCTTTATATCTAATTCAAATATTATGTTAATTGTTGATAATATTTAGATAAAAGGTGGTGATGTTTGTATTTACGTCACTTTACTTTTACTTTTTTTTTGTTTGTAACTTGAATCGTTATCTGTAGTTTAAAATCGAATAGATTATCCTAAACTTTGCCTGAGGGTCGACTTGGTTGACTAAGCTCTAGACCTTCTGACAGTTTCTTCAAAGGTTACTAAGAAACAACTCCAAAGTAAAAAACTTCGGGGCTATATAAGTATATTTAATAACTTAGACTTCAAGTTACAGAAAATTCTTTTTACATATTCTATACGCAAATTCGTGGAACAATCATTAAGAAAAACGGTGCTTTCGTATCATTAGGTACTTTTAAAACGGTTTCGCATTCGCAGTAGGAACAATTTAAAAAAGCTTGCTTTGTATTTCGTCGCTATCCCTATTACTGGCAGTTTACAAAAGGAATAATACGTGCATTCGGTAAATTTAACCGTCTCTTGGTAGAATTGTGCAGCATGAAGATAATTACTCAGTGTAACAGAGCGACCGTTGACGGTTCTACTTGAATTGAACAAAAACAATGTCTTTTTTGTTATTCTTTGAGATAAAGTAAGATAATGCACAGTTTATTTGTGGAATTCTCTTGTTTTAGGCTCTTTGTCTGCAAAGCAAGGCCATTATCGAATTGTTTTTGGTTTTCGTAGATTTCTCACATCTAGGGATGGTTTCCTCAAGATTGGAGCTTTTCTAATGCACGACAGAGACGTTTTCATATGTCTCGATACTTACTTACTCCGCTGACTAATCCAAGGCTCACAGCATTTGCGGCTGATACCGCTTGCCAATCGACTACTGGGAGCACCGTCGGTGATCGGTATACCGAGATACTCTTATTTAGGGCACCAATCTACTCCTATTATCGCAAGATGTCCAGTGGAGTCTTTGGGCTTTATCTTGAACCTATTATGTTGTCCTCTCCTGGTTTTCCTTGACTCTCCAGCTTCCAGCAGATTAATAATTGTTAAAATATTTGTATAATATTACAAGAGTAAGATAAAGTTTATAAATTTGACGAATATTTAAATGATCCTAATCCTTGGGATTGATTTGCTCCAGTTCAAACAATTTGTATGACTTAAAACTTAGCGATTAAAAAGAGTGGCGGAGTTTAGAACTCATTTAACTTTTTTTCTGACGTTCATAAGTGTTCTTGTTTACCTGTATGAATAAAGTTATTTTAGGTTTGTTATTCATATTGAAAAAGTAATTGAAATTCATTATAACAGAAAAATATACTAGCTCGAGGCAGTTATCCGATACAATATATGCAATATTCTTCCCAAATTATTTTTATTAAAGTATGAAATTGCTTTTCGTATCATGTACAATTATATTTTATGAGAAGATTTTTTCAAGTGTCTTAACTGTCAGAAAAATGTTGGGAATTGTAGCGTTATAACAATGTTTCACGCTGGCAATGTACCAAATAGGAGCTTTGCGCATTGCATGCCAATGGCCAACTTTAAGGCACACTATAAAAATATCATATTTATTGTTATCTCCACAATTGAGAGTAACAAAAAACTGTTTTTGGGGTAGAATTTTGTACGTTAATAATAATTGTGAGCAGTATTGGCCTTGTGGTTTCAACGTGGGAGTCGTAGGTTCGATCACCGGCTGTGCAGCAATGGACTTTCTATGTGCCTATTTAACACTGGCACGTACGAAGAAAAACATAGTGAGGAAACCGACATGTCTTAGACGCAAAGAGTCGACGGCGTGTGTCAGGCACAGAAGGCTACCTACTTGTCCATTAAGAAAACAAATGAAAGAGATACAGAAATCCGAGGACTGGACCTAAAAGTAGCTTCATTGCTGTTTAATAATTGTAGTAAGTATCTTGTTGACATCCTCCGGGTAAAATTAGGGTGTAGGGTCCTACCCTCTTATCTACGTTCCTTCTGTTATATTATTCTCTTGTGAGACAAAGATTTATTCCAAAAATAAATATAAATGAATGAAGCAAAAAATACCCATATCATAAAAGACATCACGCGTCTTTTAACATTGCCAAAATGTATTGTCCACGTTCAAGTTCAAGTTAATCAACGATACTGATATATGTTGTTACCAAAGCTCTCGGCTCTCGCACGCTGTCACACCCGCATTACACACAGACATGACGTAACCTGTATTTTAAGAAATCTTTTTTCGTAACACAGTCTATACAACACAATATAGTGTAATGTGATTATTCTTTATTTATAAGCAAATGTAATATATATATTAATGGACATCTATATAGTATTATAAAACAAATAAATTAGTTTAACAAAGGGAATGCCTATTTATTATGAGAACTTAAGTCTTAAATCCGCATTTCCTCATAAATAAAATAAAAATAGCCTTTATTCGAGTACTACACTACACTAAACTACACTTAGTCCATGTAATTATGTTTTACACTAGCACTCAAACTCCGACGGAGTGAAGTCCTCCAAATTTTTCCTCTATTCCTCGCGACAATTTTCCAAAAGATTTCCACATCTGACAGATATAAATAATGTATGTGGTTATAAATAAGTTATATTTAACTTAATGTTTTCTTTGTTTCTTACATATGTTTTTCTAGTCTTAACAACTTTTTGGGTTAACGAAACATATTATAAAAACGATTGACCACAATTACGCTTGACTTATTGCTTGCTTGCCTATGCTTTTTATTTTTCATTAGAAACAGATCTCCCATACTAAGGTTCGAAATTCATTTCATACTTATATCGGTCGGGTACAAATTTATTATACATATATTATTATCTGTCTAATGAGTAGATATTGTATCACGCCATTTTCTCATTATGTTATCTAGCCCTTCCTGAAGGTAGTATTTTTTCTGACCTTTCTATGTAGGTACATGTGGCTTCCGGTTTTGTGGCTTATTATATTAATTATGAGTACATGTTTTATGCGTATAGTTAAAGAGACACCAAACAAAAACATTTTTTTTAATTTATTTTATTACAGTTGCACGTATAAAATAATAAAAAGCAGTACAATTTAAATAAATATAATTACGTGGTTTTGTTGCTAATAAGGGAATGAATGAAGGAAACCTAGAATTATAAAAGTTTTGATATGAATTAATTAATTTAATATTAACGTTGAAGTTTCACTAATTAATGACAACTATTAATTAGGTGTTTGTTGTAATTAGCCCCGCCAACTGAATAAATGCATTTTGCATTAGCTTACCGTTGTGTAAACGGTTATTTCCCTTGTTAACTAATTTGCTCTTTAAAACTGTTTATTTTTATCCCAGTGCTTTTACTAATTTCACAAAGGCACAAAAACTACCTTCTCTTTGATGAAAATTAAGCGTTTCGGGGTCATTTTTAAAATTCTAGCTTTAATTTAGAGAAGAAACCCACAGCGGTACTCTCTGCACTTAAAATTACACCCACTTCTTGTTATCTTTTTAATGCTATTAATTTTAGTATAATGATGTTGATTGTGATGAAAATAATCTCTGAACCAGAAAGCTTATAAATAGGGTTATAAATGTAACTGAATAAAGGCGGTACTCATTGAGTTATTAGTAGGTTAATTTAAGTACTGTAGTTGGTAGTTAGCAGGAAATTAATATATTTCATATTTATTAATATAATTATGCAATATGAATTTATTTCAAAGAGGAGTTTGTTCATTTTATACCTTTAACATTACTCCGGTGTATTTTAAAACTAATTCAAAAAATGTCGCTTATTTTATTAAATTTAAAAGGTATTTATGGTAGATCCGTTAAACTAAGATCAGCTATGTATTTACATTACATTATTTGTAACATAAACATGACTTCATTTACTATTTATTTAACATTAGTGAAAATGAATCTCGTGAAAGTTTATTCAACGTGAATCTTACAAATAAGGGTTACACATTCACTATTCACCGTATAATTCCAAGTTTTGTAAACATGAAAAACGACAAACTTTAGGCATAATGCGGATCTTACCATAAAACGGGATCAGAAACTTCGTCTATTTGAGTAATAGATGACGTCACTGCTCTAGTTTAGGGAAAGCAATAAAACACATGAACTGGCAATGTTAATTAAAGTTAGCTCAAGATATATCGCGGCATTACTTCGAACATGCTCTAGAAAATAGCTAACCTACAAACTACATATAAACAACAGAAAATTGACTAATTTGTTGTTTAATTGAATAAAATGTTAGTTTGTTTAAACGCGTGGTCTTTTGTGTTTTGTTACATTTTGTATCCAACTAGGGCATTCTGTGATTAGGGTGACCAGATTCTTCCGAGGTGCAAGAATTAAGAAAATAATATAAAATTATTATTTAAAAAGTATAAGAAAACGAAAACAGTGAATTAAACAATTTAGATAAATTTGAGTTCAGAAATCTATATATGAAATATTTTCCCTACTCAACTTCAAAATTGTATAATAAAAACTTCTAACGGTCAGACAACTTAATGGCAATATGCCGACGTTTTCGAAAACAAAAACAGACCACACCATATTATACACAACGCAAACCTACATACACTTGGCGTCAAAAAAATCGCACCTTTCCTAAAATTCGTGTCAAGCGATTATAACTCCGAAGATCCTTCCTGTACCCTATCATTATTAGTATCATTTGAAAGCTAATGAAATCCTTTATTTGAAAACTGTAGGAAATTGGCCACCACCCCCATAAAAAAAGAAAATTCTGGGAAAATGTGAAACAATGTGTATTCTGATCAAAATTACAAATAAAAGGAATAATACAAAAATTCAAAATAAACAATGACAATCCTTTAAAACTTGTCTTAAAATCTAGTGTTGCCTCCTCTAGCCCTCCGACCAGCTTCCAAGCGGTCAGTCATGGACCTTATGAGCATCACGACGTGTTCCTGGGGAATGGTGTCCCACTCCTCGATGACGGCATCTCGAAGCTCATCGAGAGTGGCAGGAGTTGGATTACGGGCCCGAACTTGCCGTTACAGCTCGTCCCAGAGGTGCTCGATAGGATTGAGGTCGGAGCTTCTTGCTGGCCAGTCCATAACCTTGATGCCAACTCGACGAAGGTAGTCCTTGACAATCAAGGCTGTGTGGCAACGGGCGTAGTCGTGCATGAACTCGAAGTTGGCGCCGACAAAACCTGCACATGGGACAACATGCTCCTCCAAAATCTCGGTGATATACCGGTGGGCAGTCAGAGACCCCTGGCCGCGACCATCTCCATCTCTGGAGACGCACACGAGGTCTGTCTTGCCGTCGATAGAAATGCCGCCCTAGAACATGCAGGATCCTCCTCCATACCCGACGGTTTCCACGATGCAGGCTGGTGTGAAACGCTCCCCTGGTCGCCTGTAGACTCTCTTACGCATGATGTTGGTATACAGGCACAGTCGGGTTTCATCGGAGAACAGGACATTCCTCTACTGGTCGAATGTCCTCGGCACGTGCGTTTCGTAAAATCGCTTCCTTTTCGTGGGGTGGATGCCAGTCAATTGAGGGCCTGTAGCAGCTCTCCGGGGCAGCAAATTCTTCTCTCACATCCTTCTTCTGATAGTGGAGACGCTGTCAGCTGTCCTTTGAGTAGCTCAAAGCCGCTGCTGTAGCTCGATAGCGTTGGAGAGGCGGTTCCGCAAAGACGTCGACACAATGGAGCGATCACCTCTGACGGTAGTGCAGCGACGTCTCCCGGATCCATGTCTCCTGATGTAACCTCCAGTCTCTTGGAACCGTTGGTATACCCGTTGCACTCGAAATCGGCTGATTTTCAGTTGCCGAGCAACTTTAACCTGCCGTAGGCCGATTTGCTGTAGGGCCACCACTTGAGCTGCTTCTTTGCCATGGTATCCATTTTCACTGGGTTTTTTCTTGTCGAAGCTCTTCAGGTGTGACCTCTGTAACGTCTGGATAGCGAATAACCCATAATTGACTTTTACCCCCTCGGTTTATACTCGTCCAGGGTTGTACAATTAGTGAGCCTCCAAACGCGTACATCGCCACTTTTTAAACAAAGTGCTGGCGATATGTGGTTTTTGATTGTCCGTAAACAAATGATTATTTTTTTGAAACCTTATTAATTGAGCTTTTAAATGATACTAATAATGATAAGGTACAGGAAGGATCTTAGAAGTTATAATCGCTTGACACGAATTTTAAGAAAGGTGCGATTTTTTTGACGCCGAGTGTATAAGAGACCAAAAAAAAACTAACTTTCGTCGCCCAACGCTTTTTCTTTTTCAAAATCATTAATTCTTAAAAACAAATTTCTTTTTTCTTATATCTTTCTGAGTGTGCGTGATATTACTGGGTCTCTTGTCCGTTAATTGTCTCAATTCCAAGTCCACATTCCACATTCCTAATACAAGTAATAATTTTTCTGTACCACTATATTCGATTTTGATAATGTATATAACGCATGTAATAATTCGATCGAATATTTAAGCATTAATCTGACGATTTATGAATTTAAACATTGTGCATTTTCGTTTGGATATGGTGCATTCAAGTAATTAAAGCACTTATATCCCGTTTGATTGGAATACAATATCGATTGAAATAGTATAGGATGGACTGCAAACATGAGGTTTGATATGTAATCATAACGACCGGTGTTTGAGTTAGCACCTAGTTTATAGATTCGATAACTATTATTTTGATAAATCGATATTTAGCATTTCTGGGCACGCACATCCGTCAAAGTTTGGTTTATGTTGATTCGAGAGCATCAAGTTAAAATTGACGTTATAAGTGGTTAAACGTAAAATACAAAGAAATAGAACGTGTTTAGATGTAAAATCAATGTTTTGAAGTCGTTTTTTGAGAAGTCACTAACTTGTATAAGTTCCATAAAATTGTTTACTAACTTTGCTTTACCAAATTCAAAACAAATACGCAGAAAGACTGCTGAAATTATTAGTATTAATCGTAGGGTCTTTCATC
This sequence comes from Pieris melete, assembly GCA_963693345.1. Lineage (NCBI taxonomy): Eukaryota > Metazoa > Arthropoda > Insecta > Lepidoptera > Pieridae > Pieris > Pieris melete. The sequence continues at coordinate 2,708,442 of CAVNZK010000003.1, forward strand.
CCTGGATTCTTAGATTCAATCACCGGCTGCGCACCAATGGAAGTTCTGTAATTATGTGCGCACTGCGCTTAACGTACGGTGAAGGAAAACATCATGAGGAATCCAGCATGCCTTAGACCCTTTTATATTTAGAAAGAAAGTATGTTTTGGTATATTGTTTATTTTATTAATATTTTTATTTTATTTTAGATTAGGTTTGGTAATTGTATACTTTACCCTTTGTATTTTTTTTCCTCACTAGCATTACCTGGAAGAGATCGTTTGGCGATAAGGCTGTTGCATCTCTAACAATTTGTTTATGTTACTTGTTATTATTTGTATATTAAACAAATTGTTAGTTATAATAAATAAATAATTATATTGAAGCAGTTTCGTATAAGGGACCTTGTATTTTGGGATATTGGCCACCACTACAAATTTGTAATTCATTGTAATCTACCTCTAACATGACGGGAACGATGAGATTCCATTGTAACGTCAAAGACGTATGTATCGACGAAAGATGGTAATTGCGTTCTAGCAATATCCTTATCAAACTAGCCTGCGTTAGGGTAGAATGCGAAGATAAACTTGAGCGGGTTAATCAATTTTAGACTAGGAATAGTAAAATGCGTATTGTAAGCGAGACATGGAATATTCGAGTTTTTATATAGGAGGTAAAAATGCACTATTACCGTCCAAACTCCTGCCCGTTATAAAAAAAAATTATTACGAAACAGATCCAGAAATCTAAGAAAACAAGGGTTGTAACCCTACTGGTATTTTACTATAAAGTCATGCTTTTGTAATTTATATTTATTATATTCTAAGGTCCAAAGTCCAGTTCTGGTGGTGGAGCTATCTCTTGACCGACTAGAAGGTACGCAGTTAAGGGCGCTGGGCCTGCTTCAGGTGTTTGGTCTGAACGTGACCTTCGCCGTGAGGCCGCCCGCCCTTCCGCCCGCCCTTCCGTCCGCCCAGCCACAGTCCTCTTGTAGTGCCATCGAATGTCGACTTCTCGGACATTGCTACGCTACAAATGATTATTTGTAAGTTTATTAAGACAATATTATGGCGTGAATATCTATTATTGTAATGAAACTCGAACCTTTAATGCGATTGCTACAAAAGCTACGAGCTTCCTACGCAGCGTAGGCTTTACGTTTGTATGTATTAAAACTGATTCATTTATATGTATATTGTGTCTGTATTGTATTACATGTGCATTGTGCATTATCTGGATCTTGCTACGTCTCACAGTTAATTGATCAGGTAACTCGAGACCTTAACTTAGTTACGTGTTTAGTGATTTAAACCACGATAATATATAATTCGTTGTCTTAACATAACTAAGATTAGAAGATGGGTGTTAGATAGACGCATGATCGCAACAAGGGAAATGCAACTATATTATACAATTTATTTAATATTTTTCGCAGGGACTTCTTTTGCTCCTGTTTTGAAGGCTATTCTGGTTTAGACTGCGGGATTGGCCCTCTTTGCCCTAAAACACCGAATATGTGCAAGAATGGTGGCACGTGTAGGTAAGGTCCTATCTTAATTTTATAATAAAAAATAAACATGGGAATACGATTTATAAGACTCGACGCATTGAGAGCGTAAAGAACTCGAAACGTTTCGTTATGGAAATAAATAAATCTTAAATCATTAATTCAAGATAAGATTAATTAGTTAAATATGTTTTGTTTGTATGCGTGTGCCCTCGTTCAGCAAATTTGTATTTGGAATAATGCATACAAAACTTTCGTGTAATCTATACAAATTGTATTGATAAGTACTGCTCAGAAATTGGCATTATGTTAACGACATATACAAATATTAGGATTGTATTGCTACACTAGTGCTTTTATGCTTTAGATTACCCTATCTGCTATCTCTGTCCACGCTCTCTCATCTCTGCTACAGTGGAGCATGGTCAGAATACTAAAGTTTTAAGTAATTGAATCAAAGCCATAGATTATTTTTCTATATAGTTTCTCTTTCGTCGGAATTCTTGTGCCAGAGGCTGACACATTTCTGCGTTTAACAGAATTATGTTTCTTGGTAATTTTTATGATCTTTATCAGACTTCTTTTTGAATAAAAGTTGAAAGCGAAACATGATTGCATAAACACCATGTATGTTAGTTATTAAGTACTTATGGGGTTGTAATCTTTAGTCATGGACGTACAGAAAACCTTCTTTTTAAAGTATTACTAAGGATAATACATATTTTTCTAGACAAGTGGGTCCTGCGGCAGTGAGTTGTATTTGTGCATCGGGTTACACGGGAGACCTTTGCGAGTCGGAAATATCGTCACCAGGTATTTTATATATATTTACTAGCTGACCCGGCAACTGTTGCTTGGCCATGTATATTATTTCTAGGAAAGCTTTTTTTAAGTTCAATAAAAATAACTATCTACAATCATAAAAAATAGAGGTTTATCGTAGAGGAGTGAAATTAAGATAAAAACAAAAAAAAATGTCTAAAATAAAAATTTAATTTTTGGGGTGGACACCCTTTATTAGGGGTTTGAAATGCCGATCCTTAGACTTACTGAATATTCATAAAAAAATCACAAGAATTGGTCGAGCCGTTTCGGAAGAGTATGGGAATGAACAATGTGACACGAGAGTTTTATCTATATAGAGATTAAATTTATTTATTAAATCACAAAAATCCAGTGACAAAAAAGAACCACATAAAAGACACTGAATTTAGTTTTTATATAATGTATGTTTTTAGTCAAGTGTAAGATATTATGTATACTTTAGGTGTTGCATATGAGTGTGAAGGAAATTAAAGCCAACTAATAATTTATTGCGCGCAGCAATAACGCTACCAATTAGTACGCTAAATACTGTCGCAATACATAATGTGTACATAAATACAGTACAAACTAAATCAGTTAATACCCTAAATTTACTAAAGCACGAATAGAAAACGAAAGATGAAATGACAGCGTGTTTCACTTGATTAGGATCTAAAGATCTCTTGGACATGCGACCTGACACGTCTTGATATCACGACGATTTTTCCAATTACAATCAAACGGTTTTGTCTTTTATTTTCGTTTTACGTTCTCACCTACCAGATCTCTTCATCACGGAGTGAATATATTTGATTGAAGGACGCTTGAGTTCTTTGATTGAACCAGTTTCAAAATCTGGCTTTGTAAATATAGTCATTGACGAAGGATTTATTCTGTTCGTCAAATTCAAACCCGTCCTTTCAGTACGTACACTTTATGCGGCTTTCATTTCTTTTAAGACCCTGTATAAGGTTGACGATAGCCTTTTTGGGAATATACAGATTGCGGAAGGTAGGGTTAAATACCTATGGTATACCTAAATTTAGAAACGAACAGCACGTAAAGAATTATGAGTATATTTTTATGCTCAATAAAAAAAAATGTTTATTATGGAACATAAGATACATGTATCACTTATTCCACGTCATTAAATTTGAATTTGTAGGCATCTCTACTCATCGGCAAAGAAGACAGAGGGTGTAGGCCGAGAGAAAAAGCCGGCGTAAAAAACTTTATATGTAGGGGAAGGTGGGGAGGGGACCCTTCGTACGGTTTTCACATTTTATTTTTTTATTTTTTTCTTTTTCCATGAATCAATCACCTGACAGCTTAAATTTATAGTCTAACTATCTGAGATTCATATAAAAAAATTACAAATGATTTCATCCAATGTTTCAACCATAATAATGATTTAAACTAAATCTGAAATACGTACGAATCTGCCCCATCAATGGGGCACCTTCGTACAGTGTTGGTGGTACCTTCTTACGCTGTGGGGTAGTTCAAAATTCATTTATTAGCAATGAAATTAAACACAAAAATAAAGATTAAACTTCTATTAAACAAAAATAAATACTTTTCTTATAGTGAACAAAAATTACATAGCTCTTCTTATGTAAAACAAAATTTAATTTGTTAGGTATCTTAAATTTAGAATCACATTTTTTGCTCTTTGGTGTGGATTAGCACTTTTTATTTTCGGGTGTGGCAGTATAAATTCGTGGTTTTCCTGGCCGTCGTCGTCATTTTGTTTGTTTTATTACATCTTATAACATGCGGTTAGGGTCGAAATGCCTCTTGTGTCAAAACTGACATCGAAGGAACTACTATTTGATGGATTGGTAAATTATTCACAGCATCTGGTTCACAAGCATCAAAGTCAATAAATATAATAAAAAATAGGTATATAAACATATATTTACATCGACGATAGCAATGTTAGCAACACAGGACATAGTTAATGCAAAAACTGGCAATTAGCACACTAACACAATCTTACCTACATACCAGAGGGTTTAGCCAAGATGCCTTAACAGTAGTGTATGTAGAAAGTCGAAAACTTAATTTGTATGAAAACGACAGTTCGTGTCGACAAAATATTTTCATACAAATTTAGTTGTATATTGAACAATTCGTTCAAATGTGCCCCATCTAGTGCTGTCCGAAAGTACCCCACTAACTGAATAAGAACAAAATATAACTTATTTTAATATTAATTGGAAAACGTCATAAATTAAGTATTGGAGACGTATCTTAAGTATATTTTGCTAGTTACTGATGGAATACTCTACACGAAACCTTATTTTTTCTACGGTAACAAGAGACAAAAACATTGATCAAAAAATTACTTACCGAGCGCGAAATCACGTCCATGCCTGTAACTTCACCCTCATCGGTGCGAATTTCGCGAAACTTCGTTGATGTATAGTTAGTACCTCGACTCATGCACACATACAAAAAAAGACTGTACTTTTTTTCGTTAAAGTTTTATTTTGACTGTATGAATGTGCCCCGCGTACGAAGGGTAACGATCTTCCCCTATATTACACCATAAAATCAGTAAATAGGTAAAGGAGTAATTTTTGTAAATCTCAAATAAAAGTGTAACTTTAACTTTACATGAAATATTAGTTTAAAACACATTTAGACGTTTTGTTTCCTGTCAAACATACGTTTAAATTTAGCATAAAGGATATCTTCAAATATCTGGATTGAATTGAATCTTTCAGAATGTGGCGTTGAGGAATGTTCGGAGAATTGCAGGGAGGGGAAAGTATGTGATTGCAGTCCAAGGGATACAGATCTTTGTAAGTCTCATACTTCAACATTATACATGCATTATATTACATATGCATATTACAAACATCTTTTTTGTTGTATTAGTAAAATTATACGTTACAAAATATATTACGTATCTAAAAAAAATATCAAATGGTTCATTACGATTGGTGCAACGGTACTTTTTTACGAAGTGTGTAGTCTATTTATTCTGAATTGATTTAAAAGTTTAACAAAGATGGCGTACTTTTAAACCAGAAACGAGGTGACGATATGGAAGGGATGTACAATCATAAATTTAAGAATTAATTAAATTGTCAGTTTTGGAGGTGTGGTTACAAAGTTATTAAATATAAATCAAGCTAAATGCTAATTCATAAATGGTTAATTAAGAATAACCGAATGATATGATAATAAAATAAAATCCAACTAATTATGAACTCCGAAAGGTTATTTAGGTATGTACAGTATCCTAAAATAAACCTTTTGATACATAAGTACGAATCTCACGAAAAAACAAGTTGGTTTTAAATAGTAAACAATGTTTGATTTAACTTGTATGTAATTTTTGTAGCATCAGCCCGATTTGAAACGAGAGTACAAATTGTTGAACAAGGAATTAAGGACATATCCCAAGAGTTGGTTAAACAGGTATTCTTTTTTATAATAATAATTATTTTTTTAGGTTACATAAGACTGTTATATTAATAGTTAAGATTAAAAAATAAATCTGATAAAAATTGTTTTAGATAACGGGGTATTTACAAGCTTCAAATATCACCTTACACGATGAAGTGGAAGTTTTAAATATAAGGTAAAAATTAACGATTTACTATATTTCTATGCCAAGACTATTTTTGGGAACAACAGGCCTCCTCTCGGCTTCTTTTACATTTATTTAAAGAAGAAAGCCCGCTGGGGCGTCTATGTAAGTTCTGACGATACACAAAAAGGTCTAAGATTACTATGGAGTATAAATATTTGTTACTTGTTGAATTCGCTAAATTAGCATATTACAGAAATTAAAGCATAACAAAAACTTCAATCAAAACCTCTTATAAAGTCTTTCGAATGATTGTCCATTACCATAAATAATTAACTTTATTTTTTAACTTTTACGTATTATCTAGGATCAGTATAAATTGTGAAGATTCTATTCAATTAACATTGCTCCGTATTTTGTTGGTTTCTTATTATGATTATATTTTTAAAACAGAACATTTTTTCGCTCATATTACTAGCTTAATACGTTATAACGCCACTATAATAATTCAATTTAACAAAAGCGACCCTTGGTCCATTTCCAATTCCTTCACGGTTTGACTACGCCTCAGTTAACCAGTGGGTTGTAGTTTAACCAACTTAACGAATAACATGCTTACGAATAAATTAACTCAATTACGTAACCACTCACCACAAGGTATTATTAACAATTTTAAAGCTAAAAACGCGTAGAGTTTCAAGTTTAATAAAAATCGTACAAAATATTCACACAAATTGTTCTGTACTTATCCATGACTTTTTATCAAATTGTGAAGTGATATAATGTTCGTGCGAACGATAATCACAATTACATTGGTCTTGATATATACGTAATAAGCAAAGATTTTCGATTAATAAAACTAAAAAAGAATGTAACAGTTCTACGGGTAAGTCTCGCACTGCCTGGGTGAGAGTTTGGAGTGCGAGGAGAGAATCTGGAGCTGTGCGATCAGCATTGGCCCGTCTTGCGGTGGCGCGAGCGCCGTCAGATGCTAGAGCACTTCGTCTTGTACCTGACACATCATATTTGCACGTGCAGCCTGCTCTTACGCTACACGTAAGTAAAGTCACTATTTTTATAATTAAAAGCAGATTGGCTTATAAAACAAGTTTTTCAGAATTTATAAAGTAAAAAAATTTAAAATATTTGATATAACAGTTCGTCAGTGGGGATGTTTTAAATTATGTAAAAATATACTGTACACTTACCTATTATCAACCCGCGTTAACCAAAGGGTATAAAATTGTTAAATACGAAATGAATGTAATGAAGAGTGCCTGTGTCTGGCTATACTCTCGGGGCGCAACTCCGGCGATTTACGTAATCGCCACGCTTATAAATCTAAGAAACCCTGAGTGAACAACATGTACAGCTTTGGCTCGTACAACTATTATATTTAAGTAACACCTCTGTTACTTAAGGAGGAGGTCATTGGTTCCATTCCCGGCGAAATTGTAATTGCTTCATGCCCCATTGTGTTACGATACTTCTAAAAAATTATATAAGGTTGGATTATAGCAATAAACTTAAAAAAATTACTCAAATATATATTGATTTTGAATTACCGGGCAATAAAAGATTCCCAAGAACGAAAAGCTTGCGATTTCAATATCAGCTTAAAATGTATTTTCATTATGGAGAAAATAATTTGAATAAACACAAAAAAAAATGTTGTCGTTAGTTTGATTCTATTGCATGCGGTCAGCAGGTTACGGGCGTGATAAAAATAAGTACTGACACTTCATGCGTGCCACGAGTAAAGGGCGACTCTTTATAGATTTCGCATACATACGTCAATTGAGTGATGAACTATAAATTTAAAAACGGAACATTCTAATATTTTAATCTATTTTATTATTGCGTCATTTACTAAGGTTAGTAATTAAAATTGGCTAGGTCATATTTACTTAGATTTTACTTTGAACCACAAAAGAGTGCGAGACTTGGTATATTTTATGTGAGTGGTCAAAGTTTACTCACTTAGTTATCCGCCTAGTCACGTGTGCTATTACGAGTAATGTTATTGGCATTTTGCAGAATCTAATAATAAACCAACGTCCTGAAGTGTGGGAGGGATCAGAATTCATACTAAGTTGTGTCGCGTATGGATCGCCAGATATATCGTTTACATGGTTTAAGGATGGCGTGAAGATTAATTTTAATGGAACTAATAGGTTTGTTTGTAAACGACTTTACCCTTCTCAATTAAGTACCCACTCAAAATACCGGCATCTCTAGATGCTATGGTCTTCAATCTTTATAGACTTAATGCACGCTCCCTTGCTTCCGTAATTCTGTAAAAAAATCGGTTGTCTGTGAAGTCGGTTTACTGACGATAGTTGAACGTGACAACGTCATAAGAAAATACTGATGGAATGGTTGCATTTTTTTTTTAAATATTTGTTTTTTGTTTGATAGATATTTTGTATGGATATAGAGAAGGAGGTATATGGAAATCACAATTGAATTGATCAAGTTACGTTTATTTGTACGCATAAACTCAATTATGTAATTTTTTGTGCCTCTTTGTCGCTCGTTCCGCGCTCTCGCTTGCACTTCAAGCCTTAAATGGAACGCCTCGCCTTCGTGCGTGCAGCCGGCTCCATCGAATTATAAGACGTTGTCACGTCAAAAAACATAATACAAAATAAAGAGTCATCAAGTTATAAAAATATTATTCATACAAATGTAACGAGCCGATGTTAGCGGTTCATAAATGTCAAATTCATAGTAGAAATGTCTTATATTTTAGAGAAATCTGGACTCGTACAGTAGCAGAAGACGCGTTAGGTCGGCGTATGTCTGTCCTAGGAGTTTCTGAAGCAAAGAAATTAGACAGTGGGAAATGGTCATGCGCAGCTGATGATGCGGGAAGGAGACGATGTAGTGCCTTAAGGATAACTATCCTTAATCCGCCTGATATAAGGCTAATGCCATCTACGTTGACTGTTAATAAGGTATGTATATCATAAATTTCGATGATGTATAGGCATCGGCACGTAACTCTAGCGCTGGCCGATACGTGGAGGGGATTGCTGCGCATGTGAACTGTCGCGCGGGGGACGGTATGCGACTGGAGAGCCAATGGACGCTACGCGCGCCCGCTAGCCCCCCTCAGATACCTTATTTTTTACTTGTGCGCAATAACGGTCAGCGCTAGAGTTTCGTGCCGCTACTTGTATCACGAAATATCGCCTACTCAACATTTGTAATGCACTGAGACAAGCTGTCGATACAGTGGTGTTGAGGCAGCAAGTCAACGTATTGGTTAGGGTTTTTCAAGACAGGCACGCCGTTCAGTAATGTAGACTACGAAGAAAAAACGTGATCCATAACATGCAATGTAATACAATGTAATTTTTCAATATATATTACTTATTCGGTGATATATAAAACATGATGCAAGATGAAGTAAGAATGTGTTACTTACATATCCGCAATTTTTGAAGTGAAAACTTCTTTAGCGGCGCTGAGCACTTTTTTGTATGGGTAAAAACTTTCAAACTCGCGTCAGGGTCACGTGATGCTGATCGAAAAAGCGTAAAATAACGATATAATATTATAAATAACAACATATTGTCATATTTGTGTACGATAGCGCAATAAATAAACATTGTATTCTACCTCATAAATGTAAACACAACGTTAATATTGAAGTTTTCACTTCTGCCGGCACTCCCGGAGTGCTAGATTTTTTAGTTTCTCAAATTCTCTTAAACGTAAATATCGATGACATGTGTCAAACACAGAAGGCTGATCACCTACTTGTCTATAAAAAAACGAAAAACGGATGCAGTCTAAGGCCGAGACCCACTAATACGTAGCGCCATTAAATTATTATTGTATTAATTTTCACAAGTAAAAAGAGGTGAAACTCAATCATTACTTTGACAAAGTTTCACAGAAAGTATTAACAACGTACCTTTACTATTCCATACATAAAGAGAACCATAACTTGTTTGCTATTGTGAATTCGAATATTTTTGGACGTAGGGAGACAATGTGAGTATTACATGCCTTGCTGGAGCGGGACGGGTACACGGTGCCCTAGGCTTCAGTTGGGCAAGAGAACGTGGTTTGCTCCCACTTGTACCAGGAAGGGAACTCTGGGAAGATCTTTACCCAGCCGGGAGCTTGCTCAGACTGTTTAATATACAGGTATTTTACTTATGTACATTTAAAACTCTAATGGATTTAAATTCAAATTTATTACATTATACAACTCTTTGAGACTTAAAGTCTGATGTACGCATCGGATGGTCGAAACTCGGCTTAATCCTTCAGACTTTTAATTAATATTTATTTAATAAAAGCACTATAAATATAAATCACGATACCATTATGAAACTTTTTAATAGGCCTAAAGTGCTCAATCGTAATATTGAAAAAGCGTTAAAAAATGGGGAAGAAACAATGTCAGTCGATTTCAGAAATCTGGTGAATTTCGTTGCCAAGTATCTTCAGTTGCTGGTACTAATTCGAAGTCTATAAACGTATGGACGTTAGGAGTGATGGATGATGCGTGTGATGCTGACACCTCTCATGGTCTCCGTTGGGCTAGAACAGCTCCTGGAGCTAATGCTATAGCGAACTGTCCGCCTGGATACACTGGGGAAACTAGTAGGTATGCCGATTTATAGTATCAGGGATTTTGGAAAATATTTTGTATTTAGACGCGTAATGTTTATTCAGACTCCACCAGGATTATTCCGTAATTTCAATATTGAGTCTTGGTTTCAAGCGATTGATGACGAGAGATAGAAGAGGGAGTGTATATCTAAATTGCGTTTTGCCATTACATAACGTCATAGTTCCTGGAATCGCTTTGTTAGAGTGTCAGGTCCGGCCAATTATTGAGTCGATCACTTGAAATCGATATAGATTTTACAGAGTAATCGGTCTTTTTTAATTGGCTTGGACTTACCGCGTTAAATAAAGGTTATATATAACCTAAATCTATGGTTATAACAAAAAAAATATAAAGTTATTTATTTATTAGTACATAGTTTTCTACCATAATTAAGTATGGTATTAGGTGAGCAAACATATTTATTGCAAATTATGCACATGATTGCTTGTTCTTATTTATCCCCTTTTCAATGACCTTTTCTCCGATACCTTTTCATAGAAAAATACGAATGCCTACTTAGTGGTTAGTTAAGACAGTGTAGTTAAGTAATTTATGTTTTACAAGAAGTCGTTAGTTAAACACTTCAAGTCGTTGTCTAAGTCAAACAACTCTGTGGAGTTTCATTAATCATCTACAGTAATATTATAGAGGACAGATTGGAATGTTTTTTTTGTTTATTTTGTATGTTTGATTTGGCTCCAAAACTACAACACTGATATGAAATTCTCTCATCATTAAAACCTACATTATCCCAGACGAGCATAGGTTATTATAATATTATTAAAAAGTTAGGGATCCATATGAAAATTTCCATAATGTAACCCAAGGTTTGAAAATAATAAATATAAAGATCGCATTCACTGCGAAAACTATTACAATAGAGTAATTTATATAGAAGACATCAAAATCTACAAATACATCCGCGATATCATAGGACTAACTAAACAATTTTTTTTAAATTTAAAATTCCATTTACCGAGGATTGCTTAGTAATTTAATAGTACTAGGTAGTAAATGCGGGTAGATCAGCAATTAGATGTTATAAAAATACTGTAAAATATCAAGTATAGGACATTAAATTATCTTCGAAGGTTTTGCGAGCCGAAAACAACACAACACAGCGTGAAATGGAATTTGCCAAATTTTTCGGGCTGCATTGCAGAATCGTTGCGAAGCATTTATGAAGAGGTATGGGACATCAATGCTTTTAGATTTCGATATTGCCTTCATTGCTTTTCGGTAAATGGGCAGATTTTTGTGAGTTGTTGAAGTTAACCTATCAATCTTCTAGTTTGACCAAACTTAAATTGTTTTCAATGCTTTAATTCCAATAACGATAATTATTTAACGAGTTATTTTAATATGAATATCATAAAAATGTGATTTAAATGACAAACTAGAAACATATTAAAGAATATTAAAATGTTTAACATAATTATTTTACAGTTTATCAGAATTTCCTATGGTTATTCATGGGAATTGATTGAAAATATAGCAAGGCAGTATGGCGCTGTACTCGCATCTCTGCCAGCCTTACCAGGGTCAGCCAGTCTCCCCCTTGATCATTCTATACAAATGCTAAATTTTCTACGTTCGCCAGCCTCTAAAGGCGCTGAGCGATTTAGCAGTACTGAGCCATTGTTACAAATTTATGACACGTTGTTGAGGCACCCCGACGCTTTTTTGGATGAAGAGGTAATATTTTAATTAGGTATAAATCTCAGCAGTGGTCTCTCTAGTGGTTTCAGCGTGCGACTCTTATCCCTGAGGTCGTAGGTTCGATCCCCGGCTGTGCACCAATGGACTTTCCATTCTATGTGCGCATTTAACATTCGCTCGAACGGTAAAGGAAAACATCGTGAGGAAACCGGCTTCCCTTAAACCCAAAAAGTCGCGGGCGTGTGTCAGGCACAAGAGTCTGATCACCTACTTGTTTATTAGATTGACAAATGATCATGAAGTAGATATCACGAGATCTGAGGCCAAGGACTAAAAATTTTGTAACGCTACTGATTTAATAATTTTTATTAATCTCAGCACGTAACCCTGTCGTTTCGCGTGGTTAGAGTATCCCATGGAAATGAAATAGAACATAATATGTTCTAGTTTCTAATAATATTGGTAACTTATTTACGGGATAATAGTTTTAAAACATTGTATACACTATAAACAATGTTTTAAAACTATGTCGTATCCTAAATTTGATCCCAAAAGCAAAGTTTGCATAGTAATATTAAAACAACTTATTTTTATTTTAATAGCTTAGCTTTTGTTAGAAATTTAATAATCAATTAAATAAGATATAATTTTTCGAATAAAATCTATATTTTTGCCTAAAGTAAGTAATTATTTTTAGAAAATCTATGAACTGCAAAATGCAATAGCAGATACAGCATCACTGAGGACAAATTTTGAGAAAAATTACCAAGAGTTTTTCGTGAAAACCCATCCAGTCCTTGAAGATGCCGCGCATTTTGATTTTCCAAGACAGTTTGGGCTACAAGAGTGGTCCTTGTTATCGGTAGGAGTTGAATTATTGGATCGAGCAGAAAATGTATCAGTTGTGGCTGTTTTGTATAAGGATCTTGCATCACGCTTACCGTCGCTTCGAAGATCTGTACAATACAAGTGAGTATAATAATCAAAATAATATATTTTGAATAAATAAAATTAAATATTAATTAAATCGAAAACTGCATTAATGTATATTTTTTCATATAAAAGGGGGCAAGCGGGCAGGATCCTCACCGTTAAGTGATACCGCCGCCGATGGGCACTCACATTGCTAGAAGGCTCGCAATCGTTGCCAGCCATTAAAATTATTATTTATTTATTAACACTTTATTACCTTATACAAAAACATACATATAAAAAAAAATTTAAAGCAGGTTTTTACATAACTTATAAGGCAACGGGCGGCCTATTATTTCGGTGCAAGTCTTAATTTACCTTCATATTTAATAAATTTATGTAATGGCATGGGGTATTTATATTAGATTATTTTTCTGTTAATTTAACAAATTAAGTCCGAATTACCGTAATTGATAAATGTGGCACTTTAGAAACACTTTGTAATCCATACGTTTAACTGTAATTTTTTCTAAAAATCAAGATAAAACTTAACGTTATATTGTTTGGATCAGTAACAGTTAGCACTGGTTTTTGATAAAAAAAAAATTTTTTGCAATTAGAGCTGGTCGGGAAGTGGAATACCGAATGTCATCTGCGCAGACGCAGCTCTCGGCCAATGGAGATAACATCGATCCTACAATGCAGCACACTGTGACGCTCTTATTTGTACACAGAAAGAATTATACTTCTATAGGTAAATATCAGATTATAAATATCAGATAGTTTTATTATTAGCCATTTCCATATTTTGTAGGAAGATTTTTAAACAATTATTTCTTTTTAAAATCAATATTAAAATGTACTAGCATAGACAATCGCATCGAAATTCTAAATAAAGTATTCAATAATTACGTAACTGGTCATTAATTTATAATTAAGTTGTTTAAAAGTGTCAGTCGGTTAATTGAAGCATGATTGTATCAATTTATAAACTACCAAATATTGAGGTTTCCTTTGATATTTGAAAATGTTTTATTGAAAAATCATAATTAATTAGCGGAATACCACGATGTGTATCGCGTAGAATTCATAGAATTTTCAATAAAACATTAAAAAATTACAATTGGTGATGATGATTTTGAAGGTTCAACAGCATCTTTCAGTGGTCCATGACCGTGATCATCTAGTGTTATCATCATCATCTAGGGTATGATTATCTTGTGTTCATCCCTTGGTCGCATTACCGATAAGAAATTCTAGGCTGGAGCTTAAATAATTGCGTACATACCAACTAGCTATGTGAGAAGCGTTGTTATTTCTTCTTTAGGGACTGATATAATAACTGAAAATGTTATATGTAATACTAGCTGGCCTGGCGAACATCGTACCGCCTAACAGTCGATTCTTTATTTTTTTAAATACTTATTCTGCTATTCGGGACACCGGTCTAGCTAGTAAGATAAAAAAAAGAAAGTTGATAACACAACAAATACATGTCAAAAAATAAAAATTTACCTTCCCGGAACCCCTCCACTAACACTTGAACTTTACGATATGGTATTAAAGTTCAAATTGCCTTTAAATATTATTACGAATATTTTGTATGGGAATACAGAAAAGTGTTGTTTTTAGACTTTTTCACTCAATTTTTTTTAAATTTTGTTCCGTAAGAACCATCCTCGTACTTCAAAGAATACTATAAAAAAAGAAACAGACAAATCGGTCAAGCCCTTTTCATGTTATGTCGTGACAACGGAAAACGGGTTTCATTTTTATATATATAGATTATATTTTATTATAATTTTATAATTAATAAGAAATATAGCGTATTCGTATTTTGGTATTACTACTCGTTAAAAAACATAAACGAATAATGCAAGAGTTTTATAAACCGCATTATGGGTCATAAAAATATTCTTGGACTTCGTTTTATAGCGTCAAAGCTATCATGTGCGTTGCGCACGCGCAATGAAGCAGGCTCGTGGATTCGCAATGCGTGTGAAGTGCGGGTACCTGAGCCCACGCATGTATCGTGTCGGTGTCGCGGCCTTGGAACGTATGCATTGTTCACTGTTGCAAGATCAACGCTGGTAAGTATATTTATTATTGCTCTTGAATAGTGTAAGATACGTGAGTCTGGAAGGACAAAATTCGCTTGGCTAGATGATAGTAGCAGTTTTGATACAAAGGCTATTTGAAGTAAATCTTGTATCACATATTTATTAGGCGTTTAATGTCCAGTTCATACAATTTGTATGACTCAATACTTGGCGATTAAAAAGAGTGGCGGAAAGTTTCTTGCCAGTTCTTCTCTACGCCCTTGAATTGCGAACTGGTAGTAAATGTAAATTTACAATTAATTTAACTTCTTTCTGACAATTCATATGTGTACTTGTTTACCTACATGAATAAAGATATTTTGTGTTTGACTTTGAGTTATGCAGGCGGCTCACTAAGATGAATCTGGAAGTCACCTGTTACCCCACCACTCTATCTGGAACCAGCTGCCCACTGTATTATTTCCGAAGCATTTCGACTTAGAGTTTTTCAAGAAAAGAGTGTACCTATTCATCAAGCAATCCAATCTTCCAACCAATTCTTCAAATTTGGAAATTCAATTTTTTCATGGCACTGTGAGTGTCCATGTACGGCGGTATCACTTTACATTAGATGAGCCTCCTGTCCGTTTGCCTCCTGTAACATAAAAAAGAAAAAAAACAATTGTAAAAGTTCTTTATTTAAATTTTAGCGCGATTGATAATTATGAAGTTACATATGTTATTAGTTACTTGATAATTAAGATATATAAAACTAAAAAACATTTATATTTCTACATCATTTAAAGTGCTCATTATAAATGTGATGATAGCAAAACAGTTTGGTATTTTAATTAATGACTTGGTGCTAGGAACTTTAAATATTCTTTCAGAAAATCTCTGCGATTTTTCTTTTTATGTTCTTTACTTATGAACTTTCCTAGATTTTCTAAACTTTGGATTACTTATTATTGGCTCACCGATTTGCTGATTCAATTTCTACTTTCTAAAGAGTTCAAGTTAAATTCTAGATCAGATTACGGTTTTGCGAAAGTTTGTGCCATAATGGGTTAACAGGGTTCACGCTAAGGTCTTTCTGCTTTAACCTACTAAATGTTTATGTTGTATAGTGTTTTTTTATACTTATATAACGGAAAATAGTATCGTATAAATTTGTAAATCAAATGACCTTGAATCGGGGAATAGGAAACGTTCTGTGCGTAAGACACGTAACATTTATTAATAATACAAATCGATATAGATTGGGTATTGGAAAAAATTCCATACAACATTTCTAAACCAGGCAGGCGTCTGTTGCCTATAACCAGTAGTGATAATGATAATAATAATAATAAAATAATAAATAAAAATACTATGTGCGAATGTATGTTCCCAGCTTAAACTTGATAGTTAATTCCATAACAAATTGGTTTATTTTCAATCACAATTTCGATTGTTTTTAACAATCTGTCAATAGAATGAACAAATACTTTAGGAATTAAATAATGGTTAATGTTTTTTTATAAGAACAGTTGCTACGAATTTATTATTAAAAAACTTTAACTTCGAGTCACGTCATCTATGACATCTGTCAGATATACCATCATGACTAGCGTTATGACTTACATAATAAACGTCAGTTTTCATCAAAGATCTCAATCTTAAACATCTCAAATCAATTTAGACAGACACAGAAAAGGACCTACGCGGAGTGGTGAAGATTACTGTGGGTTTGGGAGGAGCTCTCTGTCTTACTGCAGCGGCTTTGCAATTGATTGCGCTTGCGCCGGCACGTAAAGCTCATTTGCCTACATTACTAAAGGCAGCCACTGCTGGTACGCATTCAGCTGCTCTGTTTACGTTGTTGGAGTGTGAAGATGGGCAGGTAAAAAAACATCTTACATAAATACTATATTCTTCTTTTAAAGGAGACGTAACCAATGATAATATAGACACAGATATGTATTTTTTTATTTATTAGGAGAAGGGGTTAAGAGGCTTAATATACATAAATTTTTTAGGTATATGTTGTAGTTAGGTATTTGCGTTTTGTTCCCACGAAAATGTAAGTGCGTGCTCCTATTTCACCATGCCTCCAGCTGATAGAGGACAAATCTTTGTTTTTAATTTATTTTATTATTATTAATTACTTAAGATGTCATGTGGAACGTGGTGTAATGGTTGCAGCTCCTTACAAACGTTGTGTAAAACAAAAACTTGGCGATCAAAAAGAGTGGCGGAGAGTTTATTGCCAGTTCTTCTCTTCCTTGAGAACTGGCAGTAAATGTGAAATTAGAAGCATTTAATTTATATTTATTTTTAGACGTTCATAAGTGTACATTGTGTTACCTATATGAATAAATGATTTTTGACTTTGACTTTGAGTCATGTTTGAATTAAGACTATGACTTTGCAAGTATCAGAAACAAATATTCTTATGTCACTTGAATTTTATTACATTTTCTTGTTAAATAGTAAGAATAAATCTTAAATATCTATGCATAGTCTTTTGAATTGGCTTTCAAATGTTACCTGGTTTGTCACAGGAGGAAGCATGTCCCGGAGCGTTAGGGTGGGTATGTGCAGCGTGTTGGTGCGCTGGTTGCGGCGCGTTATGCGCTCAGCCGCTTCTTTTGCAAGCGGAGTTGGGCGCTAGAGCGCAGCGTGCACCCTCTGTAGGTCTATTAGCAGGTAAATAATAATCACAGGAACGAGATTCAAACTGACTATAGTTTAAAGTACTAAAATCATGATTTTATGCGTATTTTTATTGACTTTTGCCAGAAGTCGTCCTGGTATTCCCCTGTTCTTTCCATTGGTTTCTGCGTAAATCAGAGCAGCTGTCATATGTGGTTATCCGTAGAAAAATTGACTCGTTTCATAAATATAGAAATAGGATCTAATATACCAAAACTGAATAGGTGTGTGCATCCTATCATGGCTGACAGCTCGACTATGGGGCGGCGCCCCACTGCAGCTGGGATCCGCCGCCCAACTAGTTTGTACCGCTGGATGTGCTCTACTCACGTTATTATGCCTGGCTCTCACCTTGTGTGCTGCGTTGCGACTTAGGATCATTAAGCATAAAGTTCCTGCTGAACGACGCTCGTATTTTAAAGACAGGTATGAGTTGGGTAGCTAATTTCAGTTACGTTACGTACGTTAGCTAAACGTAGGTATATTATTAACAAAGTAGATGATAAGTTTTCTTTGTCTATCAATCAGAAACTCAGATTAATTCGTCGGTAATCGATCCCAGAATTGAAACATATTTGTTGTGTTTTGTTATGTTAAATAAGTTTCTACTGATTTATTACATATAAAGTATATTCCATAGGACTCGTGCGATTCGTCACACTCTGATATTGTTAGTAACGACATCCGCAGTACAAGTGGCGGGAGTTGCATATGCGCAGCCAACAGATCGTAATGTCGCGCACGTCGCAACTTTTGCATCAGCCGCTCTTGCAAATGTAAGTTTGTATTTTAAGGGTCAAAGGTTAATTGAAAAACTGGTTGGTTATATTATCTTCCCATCTTATCACTTTGTTTAGAGAATTTTTACAATTTTGTCTATTTATTTTTTCCTTTGTCAAATTAGAATCCAATATACTTTTACGTCTTCGTACTAAACATTTAAAGAAAACCTTTTAAATAGGCTAATTGCGTCGGTCTCACAATCACGATTGTATATATTAAATAAGAAGGCTTATTTAAAATAACGTAACATTGTATATAGGGCCTAGCGATATTCCTTTGCTATGTGTTATGCGATGAGGAGTGCATACGAATGGCGCGACGTGCGACGTCATTACCAGCAGGCAATAGTTGCCAACATCAACGTGCTCCTGACACTTCACTTAACTGTAAGTATTAATTTAAATAATGACGTGTCAAAATTGTTTTAATTTAAAACATTTTTTGTAGTACAAATTATGAAAAAGGATTTAAATACGGCTCTTGATTTGCAATGCACATGCTTCAATAAATTTTTTTAGGACAGTAGATGCTCAGCCTATAATGACAAACGATTTAACAGCTAAGAATTGTATTATTATTGGGCAAGAAGCTTTTAATAATATCAGAAATGTATCTGCCACAAATGAAGGGACCACACACCAAAATCCCTTAATTGCAATTGGAATGTCTTTGTATTAGTGTATATCAAGCAGAGTGGTGAAGTGGAAAGCTGCGCGGGCGCTGAAGCAAGTTCGTCTTCACCGATTGCTACATATCCTCATGTGCTTGACAGCCCAAGTATATACAGGTAATACAGTACAATAAACTTAAGTATATTTAAGCTATTTAGATAGATTGAGCGTTGTGAAGTTCTTCTGGTCCGTACTATGGCCTTGATTTGAGAACTGGCAGTTTTTATTGACTCAGTCTACAAGACTACTACTACTAAAGTAAACTAAACTAAATCGTATAATTAATTAAATAAATAAAGGGTTTTTAGTTTATCCTACCAAACCGTTTTTGTTGTTATTCTATTTCCCTATAATTAGACATCTAATTTAACGGCATTTTCAATCTATGAATAAGAAAAACATTTCAAATAACTTACAAAACATAAAAACTACACCTTTAAAATAATACTTAAAGAAAACATACCCTCGGAAAGTTCTAAAAACATCCAAAATTTTATACACAAGAAACAATTTATAACTCAAAAACGTCTAATACACGACACCGTCCGTATCTATCTGTTTCCACTACCCTTTACCTATTATAAAGATTTGATTGTGTTACTAATATGAATCAATATTTTCAGTAGGCTTTTTGCTTAATGTAAGTTTTAGATATAAAAGGAGTCAATTGACCTGCGGGCCATAAACAATACTGCCTCTTAACAGCTTAAAGCTCTTGACCTGTCTTCTATAGTCTATAGATGAGGGTCGTTTACAAGTATAGATTTTAAGTATCGTTTTTGTTCCAGAAGTGTACGCAGAAAGTGCTAGCTTTTTACAAAAATAAATGTAATGCAACATTGTCAACATGTACGAGAAATTGTAAAGAATTGGTTTTAAAGGATTCACAATTATGCTATTTACAGTTTGTTCTCGGTCTGGGTCTAGTTCTTCGTATTGGATTCGACCGGAAGTTGACAGCTACGGATAGTATGAATGCACACGTTGGTTCTCATTTAATAATACTTCACAAGACCTAGATCAGACCGAACCGTGACCGGCATTAAAGTGTATTCAGCTTAAGTATACTTAAGGATGAAGGGGATACCTCCTCCGACTAATATAAAATAGTATTTTACTAAATGTTCATTAATTTACAAACAGATTTAAGAAAAAGGGACGTGAAAAGTCATGGTTTACTTTCGATTGGGTCTATTTTCATGTTTAAAAAATATCGGTTTGACCAGAAAATTTTAGAGTACGATGATCTATTTAGGTTGTCAATAAATTTTCAAATTTGTAAGACGTATGGTTGCGCATTTTTATTAGACACCTTTGATTTAAAAGATATATCCAAACTTAATGTTTAAATTACATCCAAATTGCTCCCGTAGTTTTTGAGTTATTCACGTATTTCTAAAGAAAGTAGGTTGATATTGTCGACATGTATTTGGTTTAATTTTTCTCATCTTTTTAATACTATATTTTATAAATATTATTATACTAATATAAAATTATCTTCAATTGTACGAATGAAACTGCAAATAAAAGCTACTTCTTTTATAGCTATTATAAAATAAACGAGTTTTAGAAATACTAGTAGAAATAAACTAATTATATTTTACGCTCTCCAATAAACTCTTTTGAAGGAAATTAGAAAATGTTTATTGTTGCTACCTTGCTATTACGATATTATTACTAAACAAAGCATTATATTTTCAAGTAATATCCATTTAAAATTCAATAGTAGTACAATCTTGTCTGTTACTTTGATTTTGATCCCATTCTAAACATCCCAAAGGGGGTTCAAAAGCACAGGCGCTAATTAAATATTTAAGTTGGCAGCTAGAACATAGTACCGGTGACCCCAGAGTCACATTATTACTGTAGGTTAAGAATATTGTAAATACTCTCAATATAAGAATCTTCCAAAATATTTAAATTTAATTAAAAAATAATACCGTTTTATATAGTTGTTATGGACTATATGGAGCCATGGCTTTTCACTAAGGAATTGTATCTGAAGTTTGAAGTGTTGCTTATATTTATCGTATTCTTTTAACAGAAGACGCTCCAATCCTGACATCCGAGCAGATATCGTACGGTGCGTCGAATATAGAGACCACAGCGTACGATACGACAACAGTGTCACGCGAGTGTGCGATTTAATACCGCACCCTGCCCCCCATGTATCCCGAGTGTGCGTGGAAATGGGGGCAACTACCCCCATTTTAACGTGCTCAGTTGACTTCGAGCCATACACAAAACGTTTCGACACCCCAGAAGAAACTTGCAACATCTGCGTACAATCCAACCCCGATATATCCAAAATTCCCTTTAAAAGTTGCCTGAAAAAGTCAAAGGATTTAGCGTCATCAGTATCCCTCCCCTCAATTGAAGCGAAAAGTGAAAATTTTAAGACTAATATCGAACAAGTGAATCGAGAGTGGAATAAAGCGTACGATTCTAGTGAGACAAAAGAAGTGATAAATAAAATAACGAACGATCTTGACTTTTTATTGAATAGGACTCTGAAGAGAAAAGATTCGACAGAACCAACTTGAATAAAAGTGTAAATAGCTTAATTATATTAAGATATATCGAATTTTAACAAGAATAATAGAATTTCACAATATAATATATTGATTAATAAAATATGTTAATTTATGTGCTTTTCTTAAGTCCATAAAATTTACAGATTTATACTTTTTTGTTGAACAGCGTCGTTCATTAAGAGTTGACGGTAACTTAAGCCAATTAGTAAAGATATTCATTCCCCATACAACTAAATGAAAGCTTAAAAATGTTTTTTACTGCTGCTTCCGTCGCTACCTGTTCGGGAATTAAATTTTAAAGCTAACATAGCTTTAAATTCGGTAGTGGAATGTTTTGAGATCCATAATTAATGAGATTGTGACATTATTATGTAAATATGATTTTTGGTACGCCTTCCTTTTTGGATATAAATATTTTTTTTTACTGCATGACTAAAAAAATGATGAGATATTATTGTAGTTTTTAAAGTCTAACATTTGTTTGCACACGACTTATAACTATTATAAGTTACTTCATATTCATTCTTATTCCATAAGAAAACAGTATTTGACAGCACTCTAAAAATTGGTAGGTATATTCGTTCGAATCAAATATTTAATAGGATAATATTTAGGCTTCCAGAGTTAAGTTAGACTGTTACATTTCTCATTAATATTTTTACTATATCATCCTCAAGCGTATAAAAATGAAGTAAATAAATGAGTTGGATCTATTAAGTATGATTGTATTATCATAGTAAATGTCGATTTATTTCGTTGGAGTCACTGCAGTGCCGATATTACCCTAGCTTGTTTATCTATTCTTAAATTTATAAGCGATCTCGGCATATTTCTGTACAGATAAAAACTATAATTGTTAAGAAAATTATTGTATTTTATAAATATGAGATTTAAGTATTATTACAAATATACATTTAAAAGTATCTTCGTTTCATTTGTTATCGTATCCTTGTCACACATAAATTTGTGTGAATTTTTTTTTTAAAGACAATTCACACCAATTGACCTAGTCCCATGCTAAGCTGGTGAAGCTTGTGTTATGGGTACTAGGCAACGGATATACATACATATTATAGATAGATAGACATATAAATACATATTTAAACGACCAAGACCTAAGCACAACACCAAATGCTCATCACATAGATGTTCGTCTCAGCCGGGGATCTAACCCGGGACCCATGGATTCGCAGTCAGGGGTACTAACCACTAGACCAATGAGTCGTCATAGTGAATGTTAAGTAATGCTACTCAAACGGTAAAGAAGAACAAATAATATAAGAATTGACCGATTCATATGACTAATATGTAATGTAAAATTCCTTTAAAGACAAATTTGCGCGCCATTCTGTGTGGCAGAATATGCGAACTTACGATTGTACCTACCACCTTACACATTTTTGTACCATATTCTTGCAATTAATAAATTATTATTAATATTTTATAATAAGATCATCTAAGAACATCGTTAGCATACCGACATGTGCTAGACTTGCCTATAACGGGAATAGATAAACAAAACATGAACATTTAAGGCGCAAGGCCCATAAAGAGTAGCCCTACTAGATTTTATAAAACAGTAAAACTACTTCAGTAGTAAAATATAGTTAAAAAAAGTCTAGTCTACCAATATACAATGTATAGTAAAAATTCTCATTAGTCTACAACAAAACAATAATAGTACCATTTCATTGCATCTATTTGGTAAGTAAAAAAGCTATCGTACTGATAGTAACGGCTTTTGATCTGTCATTTGTCGTCCGTAGGCGGGTATTCGATCAAACTTTTTCACGTTACAGCGAAACGAAGCGCCTAATGTATTTTTTATTACGATCTTTTTCGCTTCTCTCGTACAGGTTATAAACATAGATAAGATATTTATTTTTGACAGATTATTATGGTGATATGACATCATTTACTTATCACAATTTAAACGATTAGGCCTGCTGTGACGGAGACATGCTGTTTTGGGTATAAGTCGTGGTGACCTGACTCATGATGTTTTTCTACATAGAAAATTTTTATGAATGTACGACTAGGGTTCTACTAACTGCTCTCTAAGTATTCAGTTTTTAAACTTTTTTTTTAAAGACAATTCACACCAATTGAACTAGTCCCATGCTCAGCTGGTTAAGCTTGTGTTATGGGTACTAGGCAACGGATATACATACATATTATAGATATATAGACATATAAATACATATTTAAACGACCAAGACCTAAGCACAACACCAAATGCTCATCACATCGATGTTCGTCTCAGCCGGGGATCGAACCCGGGACCCATGGATTCCCAGTCTGGGGTACTAACCACTAGACCAATGAGTCGTCAAACTGATACCTTTATAATATTGTCGAATAAAAAACAACACTATATTTTATTTTTGCGATGCATACAGAGCTGAGAAGGTGCAGATAGTGGATGAGATTATATCTTTAATTTTAACTTTTACCTAAACTGTACTATTAATAATACAACTGCAATGTACGAGTTATAAGAGCAATCTCATTAAATCAATAAATTCCATTCAAAAAGCACAGAAGCAATACTTTGTGTATTTTAATAATTTACCAATATATTCGAAGCTTAAATGCTTCCTTAAAAATTGGATTCACGTTAATATCTAGCTTAATAAGGCATAAACCGTCTGCAACAATATTTTTAGAAACAAAATATATACTTTTTTATATATCAATTTATGACTGCCATAATAAAAAGGTTTATTTTATTAGACCCGTACTCATTATCTCGGAACACACGGTGCCCTAATACACACCTCGTTGATATTTATGTAATAAGGCCGTAATTATAATTACAAGGATACAGGGCCACCCATTATGGATGGGTAGGATAAATATTATCCAACTTTATTACGAGGATAATTTTTCATTTTATTAATATTGACGACCAGAATAATTATTAAAGTACATCTGGCAATATACTGGACGAAATTATATAAATCGTTTGGAAAATACTCTAGAAGTTCGTTATATAGAACTGTATAGAATTTAGTAACTCAGGAAAAAAAGTTGTCGTTTTGGGAGATAAATCTACATCAGATTGAACATAGATGAAACATGGGAAGAGATAATGTTAAACGAAATAAACCATTTCTTTGATTGGTAAAACGAAACGACGGATCTGTTGCGAAAATATAGATTTAAGATGCTGTTGACTAATTAAACGAAAAGTTTCGTTGTTTGTTTTACATTCTCTGTCTTGCCAGCTCAGTTTTTATAGAAGTGCATAAGTTATTACATGACCATGTATACAAGTCCTTCAGTCGGTATAATAGAGTATACATTCGACTGTACTAAACTTAAAAAGTTGTAACAAATAATATCTCTCTTAATAACTTTAAATATCTAAAACAAATATCTCAAACCCACAAAGGCTTTCTACAATCTTCGATCGACATATTTTTTATATTAAACTCAAATTTTCAATCAACGTAAAATTCTAGGGTTGAGATCTTTAAACTCAAACTTGCCAGATCCAAATAATAAAGCGGAATTAGCAGTTCCATAAAAATATGTAGGGCCACTAAGTTGTACGTACAATTTGTTTTTCTGTAGCCAGTGATGGCGGTTCTCTTACTCACAGAGCTATATCTATATATATGTTTAGTTTATAATAATTATAATAGTTTATAAGAATTCTGTTCAACAATTAAGTATGTTATTTGTTGTTTTGTGTGTTCCTAGACGTATGCTTTTATTGTAATGTCCGTTGGCGAACCTTTTTTAAATAAATAAATTCGGTGGGAAATTATTCATTTATTTTCTTTGTATATTACTCAGTTGTGTTTTGTTTGAATTTGGCGAACACACGAATTAAAAACAATAAATCAGTGACGCTACAACCTCTTTAGGTCTTAGCCTCAGATTTCTGAATCTGTTTCATGATTATTTTTACATCTGATAGGCAAGTAGGCGATCAGCCTCCAGTGCCTGACACACGCCGTCAACTTTTTGGGTCTAAGACATGTCGGTTTCCTCACGATGTTTTTCTTCACCGTTCGAGCAAATGTTAAATGCGCACATTGAAAGAAAGTCCATCGGTGCACAAGAGTGGCACGCTGAAGCCACTTGGCCAACACTGTTCAATAATTATCCATACTAAAACTTAGATTAAGTTAACTCACGGTTGTTGGCACGGCTAATAACAAAACTTTTGTCTACTGCTGTTTAGTGTCTTACAATATTTTCCTTTAAAACAGAGCCACATTAGAAAATAAAACGCCAGATAAACAATAAAAAGGAATGTCATTTCGTTAACCTGTTTATCCTTTGTTTCACTTTTGCGCCTCGTTAACGTCAAAACTGACGTTTCTGTGATATCAAAGTAGGGAATTATCACCGAATTAGGGTTTATCTGACATTTCACGGATATTTCTCGCACTTTTACATGTAACATAATAAATGTTTTATTACATAAACTTTTTCCATGTATAGAGGCTTTATTACGAACGGCAAGCGTGTATTAATTATTATATGAACTGGTTTACGTGCCATTGCATTGCCATTTCTTGATTGTTCATTAAGATAATAATTTTATTAAGTTAAAGTAAGGACAAAAGGTTGAATGATTATATATTTAATAATAGAAAGCTGAAGAGTTTGTTTTCTTGGTCTGCTAAGCATAGAAACTATCGGTTCGAATTTAAATAAATATGGGCAATATTCAATTACCTAATTTACTCATAAAAGTGAAACCGCGGGAAATATACAAAGTTTTAATAATAAAATTAAATAACTAATTGAAGATGTTTCTAGAAACGGGTTTTTAATCATTTTATTTGTGCATTTAAAAGAAAGTTATTTTATTAGAGTTCAAGAATAATTGTTTTATCTGTTTTTGTTCATTGATAAGAGATTTGGTATGGCTTTGAGCTTAATACCCTTGTGAATCCTAGTTCCGATAAGGTATAATAAACCTCGCCTTTGTGTTTAAATAACGAACAGGCTTTGTTATAGAATATTATAATAATTAAGATTTATAACAATAAGAGATAATTATTAGGTACCTAATTATCTTTAAATAATGTTAATGTTGTCTTTGTTTAGGCGAGTACTACATTTTTAGAGTCAAACTAAGTAGGTGTAGAACACGTATTGACTGAAATCTAGTAAAAATATTAAAATATCTTAATTCATTTCGACTAATAAAGTTTGCTCTTAAAATTAATATTATATTTTTAATAGTTTAAATGTGCAAGACCTAACATGACACGATGTGACATCATTCTTCTGTTTAGAAATTAATTTTGGTTTGAAATCAAGATACATATAGATTACTTTTAAGTCTTACAGTGTGATAAAACTGATATTAAGAACTTTCACACAGCTCGCTTTTATCCACTTTCGCATTCTTTTACAACGTTAAATTACTTGAAAAGAGTGTTTAGTGTTTACTGTTTCGTCTACTTATATAACATTGAGCAAAGATTCAAGATGTATGCGTGTCGAATATACTTAAACGATTGAAAAAATCTTTTACTAAACAAAAAAATATAGTCGTCCAAAGCCCAAACCGGCGGCCATTGTGTCTGTTCATTACATTAATCTAGACAAGATCGCGTGTACTGTCTAGAGTAAAATAAATTAACAGCGTGAACCATTGTAGCGTTCCCTAAGAAGAGTTTGCATAATCATCTCGTATCGCTACTCAGGGTACATTAAGTGCAGTGCAAATTTGCTGGCGTGCTTGAGATTACTTACCCAAGGCACACAGGGCTAGCTAGCGGTGAGGAAATAAATTATGTCTAACAATAACCGTTAACGTGCGGTAGTTTCCCTTATATGTATACAGTTTATCATTCTCTCACACGCATTTATTATATATTATTTAATTATTCTTGAAGCCCTATAATAATTATAATATTAATTTATTTATTAATCGGACAATCATAATAATATAGTTATTGTTGTATTAGTAAATTTAGTTATTTATATTAGTAGGTTCGCTCTAAAGTATATTAAATCATATAATTAAAAAGGGCACATGCAGTCTATTGCAGCGACCCATGTAAGGACAATCCAGCCTTCCCGCTATTGCGCCAGCATGCTGTTAGGCCTTCCTTGACCGCGCTTTACCAGAGATAGAGCTCGCTTGCGCATCGTTTCGTTAAAACAGTCCACACCTGCACACCAAACATTGTACGGTACTACGGTAATTACCTCAATACAAATTCTGTTTACGCAGTAATAAAAACAGATGAATGCTTTAGTGTGTATAGTATAATTATTATGAATTTGTAATTTGTATGTATTATTACGAATTTATAATACATTTATATATGGGAATAATTCAATATTGAGTATAATTATTATAAAACCGACCCGAGGGCCTGAGTTGACCCGGTTATAGCTGGTTAGTAGGCAGGCAAAATGTGTCCTACTATATGTGTATATCTCTCTTAAATATAGCTATATTTAAAAAGAAGAAGAAGAAGTATTGTAAGGATGAGCCGTCCATATAATCTGAAGGTTCCTGACAAGATCATGGGTCCTAATTTAAACTTTACAATTGTCTGTATTATAGTGTAAACTCTTTATAACGAATTTCTAGAGACCGAGCATTTTTATTCGTTAGAGATTTAGATTCGTTATTCGGGAGAGAAAAGAAAACACAATCAAATTTTTATTTTATCACAATAATTTCTAATTTTATTGATAGCAATAGGTAAATTGCGTTGCGTTATAAAGAGTGAATTAAAGTATGGTTTTGTGTGTGTAAACTAATGTTTTTTATGTTACCGTTATAGAAAGTTTTTGTAATAACGAATAACGTTATAAAGAGTATACACTGTATTTTAAATGACTAATATGCTTACGCTTGTCAAGAGTCAATTGAAGCAAATCGTCATTGGTTTAATTTCGCAAGGCATTGTGTCGAGCAACGCGGTACTGTATCGGCGCTCTACGGCGCAGCTGTCGACACCACATTTACTCGTATTTAATCTCCAATGATATATTAATTTATTCAATTGCTGAAATTGTGCTTTATGAATTGCGCAAATGAAATTATGTTCCATCCAATCAAAGTTTTGTGTGCATTACGAGAACAATGGGCGAGCCGGGTTATCCCAATTTGAATGTTTGGCTTTGATGACATATGCAATGAAATATTTCAGATCTGCAAGCTGACCACGTAACTTGGTATTTTAATTATTGACGATTGAAGAATGACCAATGTCACTCGCTAATCCAAATGACGGTATCGATCTAGTTCCTGCAATGTCCGTTCAGCTAATAATGAAATAATAAATAAAATGTAAATAATAAATAACTAATACTACTCGGTCAATAATATAGTACCAGACCGAATACCTCAGACCGTTATTAAAGACATTTTTTTTATTTCTAAAAAGACAAAAGAAATCAAATATTTCCAGCTAGGAAAAGTTTTTATTGGAAAATCCAATTGTCGTTTTTAATGATTTATTCCTTCCCTGGACTTCCACAAATATTTCAAGATCATAATAATTAGCCAGATCGGTCTAGCCATTCTCAAGTTTTAGCGAGAGAAACGAACAGAAATAAACTTTTATTGTTATAGATTATAAAAC
Organism: Pieris melete; assembly: GCA_963693345.1. Lineage (NCBI taxonomy): Eukaryota > Metazoa > Arthropoda > Insecta > Lepidoptera > Pieridae > Pieris > Pieris melete. The sequence continues at coordinate 2,737,770 of CAVNZK010000003.1, forward strand.
TGAGTGATGTGATTTTTAGTAAAACTCAATGAAAAATTAAGGCGATAAATCGAAATTAGAAGAAGTAGGTACAAACAAGATTGCGTGTTATGACTGTAAACTTGATTAGATTGAAGGGCTAGAAAATAATATTAGGTTTATGAACATGTGAAGAGCAGTGTTGAGCTTGTGACTGGAGCGTGCCTGCCACTCTCATCCCTGAGGTCGTAGATTCAAACCCTGGGCATAGCTATGGCTGGTAAAAGCCTCCTCCACAATTTTCCATTTCTCTTTGTCTTGAGCGACATTCATCCAGTTTTCCCCGGCTAGTTCTACAATGTCATCTGTCCATCTTTTCCGTTGTCGTCCTATACATCTCTTTCCAGTAGGTCCAGTCCATTTCGTTATTTCTAGTGTCCATATTTTATCCCGCACTCTAGCAATATGACCTGCCCATTTCCATTAGAGCTTGTTCAAGTACATCTGTAAGTTTTTTTTTTTTTTAAATATATTTAACAGCTAGCAAAGGAAAACATAGTAAGGAAACGGACATGCCTTAAACACGAAAAGTCGACGCCGGCAGGCACAGAAGGTGACTTGCCTATTAGAAAAAAATGATACGAAAACAGATACAGAAATCTGGAGATGTAGCGGCACTGCTATGAACTTCTAAAGCAATTGTTTTACCCCGTTCTATATCTCTGGGGTCGCTTTAGGCATTCTACGTAGGTGTGTACCGGAAGAGACGCTAAAAGCTACTATTACCCTTGTTCGGTTTACGAAAGGTATAAAATTGCATATAAGTTTTAGTGTCTTTAGTCATGTCTACTATTTTCTTTGATTATATATTAACTAGCGACCCGCTACGGCTTCGCACATTTTAATTGGATAAGGATTAATGCTGTATTGGTTAAAATCGCTTCGAAAATTAGCCATTATTTGTCGTAAAAAGTAAATGACAAAAAAATGTTATTGTGGGATATCCATAAGAGATAGACATATACCATCGTGGAGTTCTCTGTAGAACTTTTTAATGTGTACAATACTTAGTACATTATTTTGATAAATCTCGTAGGGTACAGCCTGCGTTTGCATTGTAAGCGGAAAAATGTAATTATTTACGACATCACATTAGAAACCTCAAAAATAACAGTATTTCTCCAATATTTAATGGGTGTTATTATGCATATAAACCTTCCTCTTCAATCACTCTATGTATTAAAAAAAACCGCATCAAAATCCGTTGCGTAGTTTTAAAGATTTAAGCAAACATAGTGATATAGGGACGGAAAATGCGACTTTGTTTTATACTATGTAGTGAAGTAATGTTTTAATATTAAAGTGAAACTTTTATTATATCGTCTCAAACTTTTTCGTCTGTGTGTTGCATGTCGCGTGACGGTCGGCCGCAGAGTAGGGATAAAGTGAAAGTAGCTCGTCATAGCAGCCAAGGCCAATATGGCGGCGCCTATAGGTCGCAGCAGCTAACCGTGTAGTGTATTTACTATTAATATGTGTATATAATCTAAATAATTGTTAAGTATTAAGTATGTCGAACTCTCTAAGACACAGAGTTCAATAAAAATATTAGTTGGAGACTTAGTCTACTTTTATTACTTCCCATTATCATTCCAATTTTCCAAGTATAAAATTAAGATTGATAAATCGATTTTTATACCCTTAATGGAATAAACAAATTTGTCAACGAAACAGCCATAATTTGTTAACCTAATGACGCCTGAGGCGAATTTCCAGCTCCAGATATCAAAAGATTTCCGTTAATATTTAATTAAAAGCGAGCATGTGTTAATTTGAAGCTTATTGAGGAGAGTTCTGGAGAATATTACTTTTCCTTCTTATCGTTTACGTAATCAACAGTAATTGATCCCTCCCAAGCGGGCCCGTCAATCTTTATTCCCCTCACTTCTCAAATCAGATAACATATACTCATCGATCTTAGGGTCCAGTATCCTTTCAATGACTAGGATCTCAGCTAAGTAGTTCAAAGATCTTAGAAGATAAGCAGGGCCTAAAATATATTGTCGTTTGCCGACGTTGCCGCAGATATAAAACCATTTGAAGGGCTCAACCCTTTAATCTGTTCCGTACCTGCTACGTAGTCTGTGTACCGAATATGCGTAATGAACCAATAACAATGGTGGGTAGAGTGAATTCGATCATTTACAGAATCTATCTGGTAGACGCAGGAAATTGGATATCAGGGTAACCAAAGAATAAACCCAAATATTGAATTTTGATATATTTTGCAGAAACAGAAACACTTTCGACGATTTCCGCTGCCTAAGTATAACAATTAATATATAATCCAAATGATATTATGTAAGAGCTAGTGTCACCAATCTTAACAACTTATAGATAAAATCCGCCTCAGTATGCTGGTGATTTAGAAAAGAGAAGTCTTCCAACAAGCAATATAATTACTAATTCAAATTTTTCTTGGAATTATTTTATTGTTAAACCTTGCTGCAGGATGACACCGAACAAAATTTACGTTCTAAGGTCGATTTTAGTTAATTAAATGAAATTTAATTGTCTGACGTAGTCTGTTTATTTATAATCGAGTTAATTAATACGCGTGAAGTGAAGTCTGGTAATTATAATACGTTCCCACTCTTCTGCGACAGCTCTTTTTCTCTCCGTGATGTTTTGTGGAGCAGATTGCAATGAGGATACTACTGACGATTAATATCAGTGCAACCAAACGACGAACAGACGAGAACACGACTTCGAGCTGGCTAATCTAAACAACGGTTCCCAACTTCTTAACTTCTCCATTAAAAAAAAAATATGTTTATTATGGAACATAACATACATGTATCACTTATTCCACGTCATTAAATTTGAATTTGTAGGCATCCCTACTCATCGGCAAAGAAGACAGAGGGTGTAGGCCGAGAGAAAAAGCCGGCGTAAAAAACTCTCGGTACTCTTTTAAAACAGCAAATCATCAAACAACACTTATTTAAAACAAATATCGCAAATTAATTAGAGGTAGCTTGTCTAGTACTAGTCCCAGGCCCCTTTATCAACTAGATAATCGTTGACTTTATCGTAAGCCTTTTTACACAGCTTTTCTTTAATACATTTCTTAAATTTATTGAAACGCAGAGATAAAAGAGCCAATGACGCCAGAATGGAGTGGGCGAGCATTGTCGTCCCAAAAAAGAAATTCTTGCTCAAGAGGAGTCAATGCGGGCTGTGCATGTGGAATTAGGACTTGCATTATATACTATGTGTCTACGAAAACTAACTTCGTATGCACTGCCGAATTAATAGCTCCCCATAACGGAGCCTACGCTATAAGGAGTGATTTTTTCAAAGATATTTCCGAATAGCTTTCTCCTGGTCTTCGCAGCACTCGCCGGAGTCGATCCTATCCACACAAAGAGACTCTAGCTTCATCAGAACGCAATACTTTATTCCAGTCCTCTAGTCCATGAAGCACCGTTTCGAGCGAACTAAAGGCGAGCAACACGGTGCTCAAGAGAAGTTCTACTCCTCTTACTTCATTAAGGTTCTTTTTTAGGTCCACAATTGACGCCTTACGATTCCGCAACGCCTGACCACTCACCACAAAGCGGTCATCCCTTGATTCTGTGCATCGTTTTCTTCCCGTACCGGATCTTTTTTTGACCGAACCGGTCTCTTGATACCTATGCCTAGTTGAACAACTCACAATTAGTCACCGAGACGCGTAAGTTTACGAACAGTTTTCTTCCGTAGGGCTATAATTTTACCGGACCTTATCGCTTTATCAGTTATATTAAGGTAGGTATTTAACGTTGCAGAAAATATCGAAAAGTTTTATAATTTTAGTAATTAGTTGTTCGAAATACATTATATGTATTAGTTTTATAAAAATTGATGAGGGTGATGCAAAATATTTACGCACGGCCGATCGACACATTTTTTAGTTCTAGTCATTGTTGAGCTTGTCGGGTTACGTGTTCTCGAGCGTCTAGCATTTTTTATTTGGATATATACTTTTGTTAAATATAGATGATTATAGACACGTCCACTATTTAAAATTGTATAGTGAGTGTTTAGTGCGTGTTTGAGAACTATTGAGGCAAGGTATCAATAATTATCATCAGTCTAACCTCTTTTTGTGCCCATACTAACACTAATCCAAATCCTTACGGCTGATATTATTGCGTGCCTATTTTCCTGTGAGGAGACATTGACGAGGTATGTACTCAGGACTTATTATTTTAATATGAATTGTGTATCGACGGCCACCGAACCGTTCTTTGTGGTACATTAGTAAAAAATCATTTCAACAATTCGCAAAAATTGGTGGTAATCATTATCTTTCCTTTGTTAATTTCAAAATTTGAATTTAGAACGTAAATAATCATGGCAGGTTACTTGCCAATATTTTGCCAAATTAAACACTTGTTCTTGTTACTTCAAAGAATAGAATTATAGAAATAAATGTAAAGGGATTTTTTTTTGCAAAAAAGTAGAGTACCATTTTGGACGCATAATATGTATGTGTTCCAATTGGGTTAACTGTTATAAGGTCTTATAAGGATGGCAAAAAGCCAAATTGCTCCTCGTGTATTCCTTATTTAAAATATACTTTGTTATTCATTAAATAACATCCCATTTAAATGTGACTAACTTCATTGTGGTGATCAAAATTAAAAAATAGAACTAGTGTAGGTTATTGTACCTCTATCTGACTACGTGACTGCAAAAACAATTGATGCTTATGTCAGTTAGTACAAAGTAAAAACTTATTTTTATTGTGGCCCCGCACGAATGTTATATTTTAGTATCAAGTTTTATTTTATCCATAAGAGATTCCCTTGTTGTTTTTTTAACCTTTTAGACTATATACTGTTGAAGAAACCAGGAATTTATAGAAAATAGATTGCCGAAATACATAAATAGTGAAAAAAGTTAGGTCTCGCTAACAACATATTAAATCAAAAACCAGAACCTTATTCGGTTTCTGCAAATATTTGGTAATAGAATTTTTGTATTTCCTTTTTATTCCTTTTTTCTTATTATTCTAAATTTGCTGGTGACGTCGGCTGCCAAGATTTTAATTTACCTCAACAATAAGTCAGTTACAAGGACTTCATATTTTCGGTAAAGAAGTGTCATTATTACGGTCATAAAATGTAATGACGTCAGAGCGTAACAGCCTCCAAAATCCAGACGTGGTGCTTCGTCGGCTCGCGAGTTGCGTTATTTTCTCATTTTTGTAATGGAAATGTACATTTTTGAAACCCTTTCATCTTCTAATTTCGTGGAGATTACGAATCGCGAAAATAATGTAAACTAGAAAGTGAAAATGAGTTTCTTTGATATTCTAACGCAAAGTAAGTACTGTAGTATCTCCATTTAAATTTCGAATTATCGAATGTGATGGAATGATTTCACTTATAACTTTTTTCAATGAAATATATTACCGAATTAAAATCAGTATATTGCGTAGTTTAAAGTATCTAAAGATAACATAGAGTTGAGACTTAATATGAAGTACTGCATTTGTCAAAATCGATAAATTCAACATCGAATATTTGCCCTAAATTTTGTAATCATAATAATCATAATCTTGCGTAAGTCAGTGGAAATACAATGTAGATATGATAATCAATGTTTTGTATATGGATTAGTCTACTGTGTTCTCAATTATAGCCAATATAGACATTAGACTATGATGGATATATTATTTTGGTGTTTATTTAGGCGTGTTGACTTTACGTTATAAGGATAGTTGGCCTATTACTTTTGTTGAATTTGCGTATTAATAATTTTGTACGCCTGAAGCTGAATGCCTATCAATCGTTGTAGATACGAAATTCTTCAGATGTCTGTATATTATTCTTTGTATTAAAATTTTGATATTTGGCTTTAAGTCACTACTAAATGTAAGATGTAAAAATGTATGATATAAATGAATTTTTAATGGAAATAAATAAATTCAGAAAGGTCAATTAATTGTTACTAGCAAACAAGATCAACAAAACTTAAAAAATGTTGTCCTTAAACATTTATAATATTGGTTTTGAGGTCGTAGGTTCGATCCCTGGCTGCTAATATAGCCGCACGGTGAAAAAAATATATCGTGAGGAACCCGGCTTGCCTTAGACCCAAAAATTCGACGGCGTGAGTCGGGCACAGAGGAGGCTGACATACTTGCCTATTAGATTGACAAATGATCATGAAACAGATACAGAAATCAGACCAAAAAGACCAAAAAGGTTGTAGCGCCACTGATTTACTTATTTATTTTGCGAGCATTAACGAATTTGAAAGATATTACTTTTAAGTATCCTTACCAGCTCGAATTGCCCCTTCATTAAAGTTTAAACTTTTATCTTTTAACTTATTTTAAAAGAGGCATGGGAATCGCTTTTAACGTTATATCCCAACAGTATAAACTAATACTGTTATTGCCATAAAAAAAACGAATACTGTGAGAAACATGCCATCGAAATGACAACGATTGTAGATTGAATAGTCATAGAACTGTTTATCTGTTATCTATATCTTTGTGTTCCACCCGTATAACTTTACAGCGAATAATTCCTACAAGTTACCCAACTGACAGTTAACCTAAAGTATCGCTGTCAATAACTGAGTTAAGGGTTTGGATAACCTTGTTTATTTATACCAAAGTACAATGATATTTATTCTGTACGAAGATTTCTGTGTATTCAAAGTTGTTTAAACAATCGAGAAAATGTCCAAAGAGAATTCGAATTTCTCTTTACTTTTATTATTTCGTCGCCAACATATGTATTATTTCAGTTTAAGATTTACATATCTATTCTCTCTATTTATAAGAAGTGTAGCTGAGTTAAAATTACAAGGTATTTAATTGGTTAAGGATTAATGCTGTATTGGTTAAAATCGCTTCGAAAATTAGCCATTATTTTTCGTAAAAAGTAAATGACAAAAAAAAGTTATTGTGGGTTATCCATAAGAGATAGACATATACCATCACGGACTTTTCTGTAGACCTTTTCAATGTGTACAATACAAAGTACATTATTTTGATAAAACTCGTAGGGTTCAGCCTGCGTTTGCAATGTAAGCGGAAAAAATGTAATTATTTACGACATCACATTAGAAACCTCAAAAATAACAGTACTTCTCCACTAATTAATGGATGTTATTATTAGAGATGTTATGGATATGATATTTCGGATCTGGATACGGATATGGATATAGGAATAAAATCATATCGGTTTCGGATACGGTTACGGATATGTAATTATTTCGGATTATCCGTTAGTTTTGGATAGTTTCGGTTACGGTTATTAGTTTGAAGTAAAATATAAACACAAATAGTAAATAATTTAAGTATTAAATGTTTTCTTTTTAATTATTTGTGTGAGAAATGAAACCATTAACAAGAGCCTGTCGAAACATGTAGTTTTATCTAGATTTTGGACTCTGCCTTTATCCGAAACTATCCGAAAGTTGTGAAACGGATACGGTTAAGGTTACGGATATTTATTTTTTTCCGATATCCGATTATTTCGGTTACGGTTACGGAGCTCCATAACATCCCTAGTTATTATACATATAAACCTTCCTCTTGAATCACTCTATCTATTAAAAAAAACCAAAAAAACATCAAAATCCGTTGTGTAGTTTCAAAGATTTAAGCATACAAAGGGAAATAGGGACAGAGAATGCGACTTTGTGTTATACTACGTAGTGATGCTATATGCCTGATTTTTTAAAATGTAATATGAGGCAGGAGGCTCACGTAATGTTAAGTGATACCGCCGCCTATGGACACTCACATTGCCAGAAGTCTCGCCAATGCGTTGCTGGGCTTTAAATTAAAGCTTAAAAGAATATGACTTAGATTGTATGACATATGAAATGTATAATGTATTGAAAGTTACTTACTCTAGAAAAACACTTTTTTACACCACCGTGGTCACCGTGTAAAGCACGCGAAACGTCGGTTAAATTTAAAATTATGTTAAAAAAGTGTTTTTCTATGTCTAAAAGTTATGTCAATAAAAGACAATACTAGTTACTTACACTGCTAATATTGAGTAAGTCGACTATAAGTACTGAGTTTTTAATATCAGCCATCATCGTCAACTGTTGATTTACTATTTAATAAAAAATAAATAAATATAAAGTGGTCTCGCCTGGTGTTTCTCTTACTACTGCTGTCAGTAATTTTTGCAGTCATCACCAACGCCAGCCAAGGTTTATTTCGGGTCATTCCCGCTGTCTATAGTTTATCTACGAGTTTGTCTATTAAGACAATTTATAGCCAAGATAGATTTATCTTGGTATCTATCTATGCAGACATCACCAACGCCAGCCAAGGTTTATTTCGGGTCAATAGTTTATCTACGAGATTAAGACAATTTATAGCCAAGATAGATTTATCTTGGTATCTATCTATGTACAAGATTATTAAATGTATAAAAATGGAGAAAATATACTAGGAACGAAACTTTAGAGACGAAAATTTTTTTAAAGTCCGGCAGCCCGCTTATGAGCCTTCTCGCAGTGCGAGTGTCCATGGACGGTGATCTCAGTTAACATCAGGTGAGCCTCCTGCCTGTATGTAACATAAAAAAGTAATAAAAAATTATTAAACCAAAGCGTTACAATAATATTATTATTGGTTTAGAATGTTAAGTTACAAAGTGCGACAGTAGGAACTTACCTTATTAAAAAATTAGGAGTGTATAATTGGCAAATTCCGAAATACGCATAATAATAACTAAGTAAAATATTTGTAAAAGTAAAACCTTGAACGCTTAATAGCGCGATGAGTTATTTAAAACAAGTAGAAAATTTAATACTCATATTTTAAATTATTAAAAATCTGTTTATATTTTGGAATAACTATATGATAAGCATGACGTGAAAACCCTACGCTACCTCGAAGCAATAAAACACAATCTGCGCTGTTAATTAAACTTGGACAAGTGGGCTCCACTGACAGATTTGTCTATGAGATTTACGTTAATGAAAACGACCTCATCAAGCACAATGAATTTGCATTACTGGACACTTCTTTTTTAATTTAGGAAAATAAGTTACTCGGGGATTTTTTTTTTTTTCAAAGACAATTCACACCAATTGACCGAGTCCCATGCTAAGCTGGTAAAGCTTGTGTTATGGGTACTAGGCAACGGATATACATACATAGATAGACATATAAATACATATTTAAACACCCAAGACCTAAGCACAACAGCAAATGCTCATCACATCGATGTTTGCCTCAGCCGGGGATCGAACCCGGGACTCATGGATTCGCAGTCAGGGGTACTAACCACTAGACCAATGAGCCGTCAAACGTAAGGAATGTATGACGAATGTAAGGAATTTTTGAAATTTTTCTGTAGTTTTGATTATTACATCTTATCAAATCTGTCGTCTTTATAATATGTTAAAATTGATTGCTAAGGTTATTTGTGAGCACGATTTGATCATAGTTTCGTAGAAAACGACAATTTCAGTTTAGCATATTAGTGCTTGTCTAGTTCTCCAAACAAAATCTTAATTTTGTAATATTGTTATTCTTCGTTTTAGGTCTCCGTGTTAAACGATTTTGTGCACGAAGAAGAGGCGATTAAGAAGTCCATAAGTACTCTTAAAAGGGTTTTAATGAAGTTTTAATAAAAACACTTCAAGGTTTTATGATAAACATGGGAGGGAATAAAAATCATAAAATATGAATATGAATAAAGAAATAGCGATGTAACAATGGGAAGGGATATAAACTCATAATAATATTATTACAACCTGAAGAGAATTTTATAGCTTAAGGCTGAGTTTAAACGTGATACTTTTGGTGTGTTATGTCTTACAGTATTCAATTTGGGAAGTTGGTTTTTCAAGCGGAAACAATTTAGGTTATCGCATTTATAGTAAAATAATTATTTTTGCTTATTAAAAATATGGCTACAAAGTCCGCTTTTTAAAGTTGAAGCAGTTTTATTCCTTATCTATAGAGTAAAGTTCGTAAATATTGTTACTTGACTATCATATTTAAAACGTACTCGAAAAGTCATCTGGAAAACCACATTACTCTTATCATGAGTATGAACTTTGAACATTAAAAAAAAAAAAAAACAACACAAACTGCAAGGGGCTATCGCTATTAAGCAGTCTGTTTCAGGTAAAAAAATCTGTTCCACAATCAAACGCTTAAAGATACTAAGTAACTAATAACTAATTCTATATATAATATGAAATAGTTTACTTGAGTATCTTTACAAACTTTTTATTATTTTATTTGAAAAGTATTATTTCATTTTAATGCAATAGTAGCGGAAATACTAAAAGCTCCCTGTTTGCGGCGTATCTAATCCTAGCAGTACCGGCAGACCGTTGGGATTTATTCAGCCCGTTTTTACATTCTCATAAAATATTTTTCGCTCCATACATTGAAACCGTTTGTACATTTGCCCTAATAACGAAGCTATTGTTACGAGGTGGCTATTCCGGTTGCGAAGGAAGAGGAAATACAGTAGACCTACTACACAATCAATACTAATATTATAAAGCTAAAGCGTGTTTGATTTATAAAATTTTATAAAGTCAGTTATATTAGGCAATAATAATCAGTGGCGCTTTTAACCATTTTAGGTCTGGGCCTCAGATTTCGATATCTGTTTCATGATCAATTGTAAATCTAATAGGCAAGTAGGTGATCAGCCTCCTGTGCTTGACACACGCCTTTGACTTTTTCTTCACCATTCGAGCGAATGTTCAATGCGCATATAAAAAGAACGTCCATTGGTTCACAGCTGGGGTTCGACCTTACGGGATGAGAACCTCAGGGCTGAGAGTCGTACGCTGAAGGCACTAGGACAACACTGCTCTACTTTCGTATTTATTTATTTTAAGCCTTATCTTATTTCCTAATACAAAAATATCTAATTATCTCATCCGTTAGTGATTATCTTTTACAGTTAGTAAGTATCAGGAACCCTCTCCGGTTAAGGCCTCCTCCAAGGCTTGCCATCTTTCTCTATCCCGAGCTATTTGAACCCAGTGAGGACCCGCGATTTTTTAAATGTCATCATCCCATCGAGCGTAGGGTCTGCCTCTGTATCGTTTGCCTGGTGGGCCACTCCATGTAGTTACTGTTTTCGTCCACCTATGATCTGTGAGGCGCGCTACATGACCTTCTTTCGTATATGTACTAGTAAAAATATCGGATTAAAAGCTGTGTTTGAAATTTGAAATAACTTCATTCATTAAATAATACATCTCTGTTAGTAAGCGCATCATAAAAAGGAATCCATTATAGTAGTTGGGTATCGGTTAATAATTATTTAAATATCTATAAACCACGTTCGTTAATTAATTTGCATATTCTCATAAAATATGTTTCGCTCCATACATTTGAAAATACCATTATAGCATTGTTTTATAATTAGCAACTAACACATAATAAATCTATTGAGTCTAAAATACTTTCAATCAAAAATCATACAAACACCCGTATTCCAAACTCTCTGATAAACAATAAACTACAAGCTCCCACCTTTTAAGAATGCCAAATCATAAAATGACTGCTTCACGACTAATTTGAGAGCGACCGCCGATGCGAAAACCGCTGTGTGAGTTCGAAAAGTGAGTTACAGAATCGCAGGGCTGGGCAATTATCTTTCAGTATTATTAAAAAGAAATTGACGCTATAAAAAATGGTCTAAAACTCAAATTGAACGTTTTTATTTTTATACTATTTACATAAATTATAGACTTGTTATATAAAATATCATCTTTTTACTTAAAATAAAAATAGCACAAATTTTATTATACTTAACTCGAATCCTTAGCAGAAGTAGTGTTACCGCTCTGTAGATATTAAATTTAAAGTCATATAAGCAAAGTGTTTACAAAATAAACAAGGGACACGACCTGCCATTTACTTAGTTTAAAACTATATTTATACTACAAAGTCCACAGAGTAAAAAAATAAAAAAATGTGTGCGTGTACTAGGTGTAAACACGTAAGAAGTGAAACTTATATAAAACCTTTGTTGTACGCAGAGCCATAATTGGTTTGTTTTAAGTTTAGAGGTCCGAAACTATTTCTTTAAACACAGTAAATTTTGATACACTGCCTAGCATACAATTTACAAATTAATTGCTGCAAATTGCGATTAGCAAATTTCAAGTCGAAAATGTAATCCGTTGTCAAACTTCAAATTTAAAAACATACTATATGTCATATTTTAACGCCGATAAAGAAGTTTGAGTTCTAAAATGTAATCCGTTGTCAAACTTCAAAGTCTAAAACATACTATATGTCATATTTTAACGCCGATTAAGAAGTTTGACTTCAAAAAGCAATATGGCGCGTAACGGAAAAATGTGACGCGTAAAGCAAAAATGTTACACTAAAATTTTTTCCAAGCCCCATAAAGAAGTTTCACTTCAAAAAAATGAAACAAAATATGCTTCTCACTCGCCGTTTTTTACTGAACGTTTTTCTTGCATTTTACTTAAAAGCTTCGTATTTATATAAGCCAACGTAGGCACGAATAGTGGCTTTAAAGTGGGACGTTTATATAAATAAGCGTGTGTCAACGTTAAGACGCGCTGCCCCATTTCCCGAGTCACGTCACATTATTGCTGTCAACAGAAGTGGCCCAGTAAACCGCCGTTTACATCTGGCAGGCCTTACACCATGTACAGGCTGCTACAATATTCGCTAGCCTCCTTTGAAAGCTCGGGGTTAAAACCACAGAATTATAATTCGGCAATTCATACTGATGATTTGCAGTCGTAATTGAACTACTATTGAATTGTTTGGTTTTAGTGACGTTTAGATTATTGGTAGCGTTAAGTATGTATCACAATATTTGTAAAACTTCATAGGTTTCATTGGACTGATAATTAATATAAAAAAAATCATAACTCCATCCTAACAGATGAATGTATGTAATGAACTAGTGTTGGCATGATATTTTATTAGTTTAATATTCAAATTGATTTTCAGTGTTAAGATAAACTTGCTGTTAATTATTTATTTTTATTAAAAAACTAGCTGACTGGGCAAATGTCGTTTCCCATTCCATTTCTAGGAAACATTTTAATAGTTCCATAAAAATAACTATCTACTATAATAAAAAATAGCGTAGAGGGGTGAAAATTAGGGGTCGTATGTATTTCTGTGTTGTGGACACCTCTTATCACTTAAGTGTTTGAAGGATAAATAGTAGCTGATTCTCAGACTAAATACACTACAGAAAAACTGTGCGGCCGGCCGGTACCGCCGCAAACGCTACGTCCCGCAATTTTTAAATCTGTAATATCTTCGAAAATATTCACTTAAATCATACGGTGTAAAGGGCCATATAGATCTATATTAAATGAACAATGTATTCAAGGTATTTAATTGGTTAAGCATTAATGCTGTATTAGTTAAAATCGCTTCGAAAATTAGCCATTATTTTTCGTAAAAAGTAAATGACAAAAAAAAGTTATTGTGGGTTATCCATAAGAGATAGACATATACCATCACGGACTTTTCTGTAGACCTTTTCAATGTGTACAATACAAAGTACATTATTTTGATAAAACTCGTAGGGTTCAGCCTGCGTTTGCAATGTAAGCGGAAAAAATGTAATAATTTACGACATCACATTAGAAACCTCAAAAATAACAGTACTTCTCCACTACTTAATGGATGTTATTATACATATAAACCTTCCTCTTGAATCACTCTATCTATTAAAAAAAACCGCATCAAAATCCGTTGTGTAGTTTCAAAGATTTAAGCATACAAAGGGAAATAGGGACAGAGAATGCGACTTTGTTTTATACTATGTAGTGAAGTAACAAATATATGCTATAAATCGAGATCTTGATACTCGTGTAAAAATGTAAACAAATGAGTCGTCAAGAGAATTAGCCTTCTTTTGATTTTTAATTTAATAATAACCGGTGCTCTCAATGCCAGTTTAGCCAAGGCTATCTGACATAAAGTGAAACAATGATAAGCCAGATAATATTAATAGTGAACAATAGATACGCTGTTGGTATTAAAATATATTTTTAACATTTAAACGAAGTTCATTTGCATATTAATATCAACCGAATCTGCATGGGCCGAGATTAAAATTAGCATACTTTCATAAATTAGGAAAAATCGCAGTTCAACATGAAATACAGCTGTTATTTTAACGCTTGACTTAAATAAAAAAAACCTTTGGTAATGTACATACTGTAAACCCCGGATAGCATTTAAATGTTAAGTCTCATAGTGCTTATCCACTTTAAAAAATAAATAATTAAAGGTTCAATTCGATTTTTTTTTAATCTTATAAAAATTATTACTTACTCATATGAAAATATTTAATTTTTTTTTCTCTCTCTTTAAATTTCTGGCTTAGTAAAAAATGTGTTGCTCTTGACATTGTTATTTTGTTAGTGCGAATAGTTAATTATAGAGCACAACAACAATAAAATACTGAAATTACATAATTTGTTCCAAATGTCACCGACAGCGGTTATAAAATTTTATGTTCGCGCAAATTGTACGATTTTGGGTGAAAATGCGTCGCTGTTAAATGACGCTATTGAATGAAACGACTTCAGATTTATTACTGTCTGAAAGCAACCGCTCCAAATAATCCTACCTTTTCTATTAAATGTACTCAAGATTGACTGCCTCAATGGTTTGAGGTGTAAGATACTCAGCCTTTTGCAAAATCTGAGACGAGAGAAATTTGTAAACAATAATAATAATGTGTTGCTTTGGATGTTTTCGGAGCAGTGTTGGCCTAGTGGCTTCAACGTGCGACTCTCATCCCTGCCCTATGATTCTGTAACTCACTTTTCGAACTCACACAACGGATTTCGCATCGACGGTCGCTCTCAAATCAGTCGTGAAGCAGTCATTTTATGATTTGGCATTCTGAAAAGGTGGGAGCTTGTAGTTTATTGATTATTAGAATGCCAAATCATAAAATGACTGCTTCACGACTGATTTGAGAGCGACCGCCGATGTGAAAACCGCTGTGTGAGTTCGAAAAGTGAGTTACAGAATCGCAGGGCTGGGGTCGTAGGTTTGATCCCCGGCTGTGGATAAATGGACTTACTTTCTATGTGCGCAATTCTACCTGCCTTCGAGAATAAGGCGTGATTTCAGCACTAAAGTAGTCCGAACAGAAATTTGATATTTTTACAAGTACGCCACAACATATTATTCATTAGAATACAATTCATGAAAAAATTAATCACATGGAATGTTAAAACATTCAAATCAACGTTAAATCTTACTTCCATTTTTCGTGCAAAGCTGTTTCAAAAAACGTTTTTAAAATCTGCTTCCCAAACGAGCCGTTTGTACGTGAAAGCTTTAACAAAAGGTGTTTTAAAGGAAGTACACGGTAATGTGTGAATTTTAAATTGTAACTCCATTATCGTGCGTCAACATTCAAGAATTGTCGAGTAAAGGTGCACACAGCTCAGACGTCCTGGTCGTTTAAAATCACCACACGATCTAATTACGTTTTGGTGAAATACGCCCGAGAAGGAAAGAAGTTTCTCCTACATAAAAGGAAGATCGGCCCGAAGACCCTAGTGTCCGATGTCGGGATGCTCTATACATTCTCAGCAGTTTGACCTTTGATGTGTGAGAATAAGACATAATTAGGAATCGCTACAGTTTATTTAAAGAAAGAGATAAAGTACCATTTCAAATGAGTGCCCGACTAACCTCCATCAGCGAGGTCCGCTATGATAAGCCTCTATGATTTTCTAACTCTGCTTGGGAGTTATACACACTTCTGAGTGAAATAGGTATGTAAAATGACTTCTGATGTAAAATATCCCCAGCGAAATGAGTTAATCGAATCCCTTGTCGAAAATTCAGCTGATAAATGCTTACAAATCTTTAAAATATGTTATTTAAAAATGAGGTTAGTTTGGGCACTTAAAACAATTAATGGGCACTTATTGTATATTAGGTTAAGTCAGATTATACGTCAGCCCTGCGATTCTGTTACTCACTTTTCGAACTCACACAGCGGTTTTCTGAAAAGTTGGGAGCTTATAGTTTATTATTTATCAGAATGCCAAATCATAAAATGACTGCTTCACGACTGATTTGAGAGCGACCGCCGATGCGAAAACCGCTGTGTGAGTTCGAAAAGTGAGTTACAGAATCATAGGGCAGGTACGGATTATGGAGAACAGATGTCCTATTTCCCGTCCATACCAAGCGAGGGGCCGGTGAGTTTTGTTTATAGTCTCTTCCACGTCATGCCACGGCACGGGGCACGTTTTTCTTATTTGTTTTTTATAGAACAGGGGCTCATCTGATGTTAAGTGATACCACGCACATGGACACTCTCAATGCCAGAGGACTCGCGAGTGCATTGCCG
The DNA here is from genome assembly GCA_963693345.1 of Pieris melete. Taxonomy (NCBI): domain Eukaryota; kingdom Metazoa; phylum Arthropoda; class Insecta; order Lepidoptera; family Pieridae; genus Pieris; species Pieris melete. Next base: position 2,754,119 of record CAVNZK010000003.1, read on the forward strand.
GCCTTTTAAGAATTGCTACGCATGTTTCTTGAAGAGTCCAAGTCGGATTGGTTTGGAAATACTTCAGTGGGGAGCTGGTTCCACAAAGTGGTGTTGCGCGGCAAAATTGACTTAAAAAAACGCTCAGTTGTGCAACGACGGACGTTCTTCTAAACTAACCAAAATTCCCGTTACCAAAACAACATCATGCAACTTTCTATTTACATTAAAGCCAATTGTAATTAAAAATTACTTTAGAATGTGGGAATCATCCAACTGTGTTAATATTCAACAACAACGTTTTGGTTACAAATTCCTTAGAAACTTTAGGGTTGAATGGGTAAAAGTTGATGTAGGGGATTGAAAACCATATACAAAAACTTGTAACATAAGCGTGTCAGGAATAGTTACAAGCATGTTGGTAGTCCTCAAACCTCTCAGCTTTGAGAAATTAACCCGGTACTTAAGAGACTTATTAGTTATCTGTGTTCTAATGTTTTTGATTAAGGTTTATAAAATATTTATAGAGTTACCAAACGCTTTCGCAAGGTTAAAACCTCTAAGTTATACATATTAATACCGCCTCAGTTGGTTGTTATTTCAAGGTATGATATCTATTTATCCCTGAATGAGGCCTGGCGCTTTCATTGATTTTAATAGGTAAGAAGGTCAGCCGTTTGACTTGCACATATCTTTGACGTTTGGGTCTAAAATATGTACGTATATAAGACGTGAATATTTCATACATAGAAAAAATTATGTGTGGTTTGAACACATCGAATTGTAACTCAAATTCACTCTCGAAGTGTTGGACATATTTAATTCCCGGCAAAGCAATCATTATTTCTTGTTTGAAAACAAAATAAATCAATCGAAATTTGTGTGGAAATTGTAGCATTAACACGATTTATGAAGATGGTGAGTATTATCTTATCTCTCTCTAACACTAATTGTTATGACAGTTGGATACAAATACAAACGTCAGACAGTAGATATAACATATATGACAACCTACAAGTCCACGATTTTACTATATATAAAGCAAAACATGGAATAAATATTAACAAGATGGCGCTATTATAAAATCTAAAGTCGTTTTGCGTCAACTTTATAGCATAGAACTTTTAACTAAAAAGTCAAAGTTCTTAAAGTCGCTTTCAGTTAATTGGACTTTCGGGAATTTTACGAGCCGTGCCAGTTAAGTTAATACCGCGTAATGGCTGTATTGAATTTTTTATCGACAATATTTTCAAATATTTTATATCCATTGGAATACATTGAAATATATTTCATTTTTATACTAACTGCATTTAACTCTGTTTATGTAGAGTTAGGTTAAAATATAGCCTATTTTAAAAGTCTAAAAATCACGTGGAATTGGGATAATCAAGAGAGCGAATAATATATCTGTGAACTCGATTGGATGGTTCTGCGTTTATAATGTATGACAGCTTTAACACAAATAAGCGTAATATAAATCCAAATATTTTGTTTATCTTTGTTATTAACGTCTGAATAGATATAAGGGTAGGGATGAAATTTGGCAATAGGATAATCAGAACACCGATAAGTTTTTTAATGCATACTGAACTCGTTGAAAAAAAATCAATAACATTATTGTATGAACCACAATCTAAGAATATCCAAAGCTGAGTTACGTATTTAGAATTAACAAGTACTTCCTGTAAAGTGCGCTAGTCAACCGGAAACCGGAAGGGTCACCGGGCTTTGGCTACGACTGTTGCTACGTGCTACGAATGCTACGCTATTTACAAGTGCTACTGCGCTACGAGGCACTTTGCACACAGTTTACTTTACAACTGTTTCTACACTTTGAGCCTTTCATTACCGACGATTCAAAAACTTGATATAGATTCCGTCGGTACTGACATTTGAATAAATTTTAATAAGTTAATATTTTATACCTGCGACTGGTGAATTTAGAAATACTTCGAGAAATACTTTTGTTATCATAACATAAAGCAAATACTTCAAAGGGGATCTTTTCAATAAAGGAATTTGTGAGTGTCCTCTAAATATACAGTTATCTTGTAAAGGGGCGATTTGCAGCAAAATGCGGCGGTCGGAACAATATTCGTTATTGCGAGGAAATTGCGCTTCTTCGCCGCCGCCGTAAATGAATGGGAAGAGAACGGTCATTTGTAATGAGTTAGGTATGTCAAGTAATAGGGCCTGCCTTTTTCTCACATTATTACGTGTTTTAAAAGCAGTTTCATTTGGATGTTACGTTAGCTTATATTCTTTACCGGCCAATTTCACACTAAAAAAATTAACAGTTTATAACTGTTTATTCGTTAAATAGTTTTTGGATGGTATAATATTTATGATTATTATAAAACCGGGAATTGGATTTAAAGGTGTGGTGCGAAACCTGTTTATAATATTATGTGATTGTCTTCCTCTATCCATTATTAAGTTAAAAGTTTCAGTACACAGTTTGGCCACTAAAATATTAATATCAAATATAGGATTAGTCACCTTCATATTGACAAGGGTTGTTTATTTAAGTAAAATTAATCTTTACAATTGTCAGTCAAACTCAGCTTGGCGCTCGAAATTAGCACTAATTTTGGCACAAATTCACAGTAAGCGGTTTATCCCGTTTGTGTAATGCGTTGCGGTTTCTATTCATGTATGAATCAAATATTGGATTTGACTTCCATAAATCATTAATGCGATTATTTCTTAAATTGTAAGAGTGAGAGGATACATGTATTACTTATCCATATCATGCTCCTAAAGTCGGAAACACACTAACGTGTCGTGGCGTGTCGTGACGCGCGAGAAGCATATTTTAGTATGATTAGACAGAACGTGTTGCGACACGACACAACATGCAAATATGTTTAAGGTGGAAACATATTACTAAAACGCCACGCGACGCAACGTGTCGACAGCCGATGTCCATCGTGCACATTACCAACACGCGACACCACGACTTAAATCCAATTCGTAGAAATTCCACACAGTATGCATTTTCAGTAACAAACAAATTTAAGGAATATTTTGGTGGTGAAGGCGCCGTTCCGTGTCAGCTTGATATATATAGTGAGGAAAGGTAGCCAAAATTAAAAACTTGCAACTCATACAAAAGTATTTTAATATTATATTTTAATAAAACTTTCCGCTTGTATTCATTTGTTCGGCTATTTCTTCCCGTATGGTCGCTGGTTTCTCACAGTATGGTCGCTGTATTGAGCTAATCTTATGTCATATAGAACAGAATATTGTTTCACCAACTCAGTTAATTGTTGGTCGTTCATTTCGCCAAATAAATAAATCCAAAAATATGTATAAATATGTATAAATTGACATTTGTGCCAAAAACTCGAACGTTTGACGCTTGGCGTCAACAACACGACAACACGCTGATCCAAATCGATTAGATGTTACCGCGTGTGATCACATGGCGTGTTGTATATGTGCACCTGACCATATTAAATATATGGGATTGATAAGTACTGACATGCGTCGGATGGCGTGGTGTAGCGTCGCGTTTTAGTAGTATGTTTCCGCCTTTAATCATATTAAATGTATGAAACCAATCTGCTTCTGGCGCGTCACGACACGCCACGACACGTAGATGTGTTTCCGACTTAACTGAGAGATTATCATGTTAATGTGCCTTTTATGTTTATTTTCTGTTGCCCTTCTTGCACTGTACCATATTATTATTTATTATTTTTCCTTATCATGGTTACCTAACAAAAATCTCTTACAAGCGATGAGGCCCGTTGCCCTAAATATTTAAATATATACTTAATGGTTAGGCTTAAACAATTCGTTTGTAAATGATATATATTTTTTAAATATTTCACAAAAATAGTATGTAGCAAGTTATAGATACAATTTACGAGTATAAACTAAACGCATTATTTTTCATATAGCATTTAAGAGATAAGCTACATTTCCCATATACAATATATAGTAGTGGAACAAAAGAACAATCTACGAAAAAAATAAATACTGTCATGTCCGAAAAGAGGCTATAATAATGCTAAACGTTATAATACTATTGAATTAGTGTATGCTAGTGTCCTTTGACCTTTATATTGTTTTGCCCTCTTAGTTAGTTAGATCAGGGTCAATTAAACAGCCATAAATAAGGAGTGTGTGTCACGTGACGAGGGTCTTTGACATTTCTATTGTGCAGTGCATATTTATGGTTCAACTATCATTATACTCAAGATTAAGCGATAACATTTTGCGCTTTGAATAGACTACTTCTTAGTTGATATAATTTATATCTTGACTTTATCAAATACTCCATGAACGTGTTATATAAAGTATTTAAAGTAACGCTGGCAACGGAAATGTGAGGAATGATAGGTAAATTAGTATTTAAAATATTCATAGAAACTGCCATTCCGCTGTTGACATAAATATCAAAATCTAATCAAACATAAAACAGCATCTAATCCATCGATTATCTAACCAAAAATCCTTGCGTTTAAATTTTTATACAGCCCACTATTATTACTATGAACATCTTTATTACTGATGCTGTTTTATATTTGAATAGACTACTTCTTAGTTGATAATATTTATATTTTAGACTTTACCACGTACTCCCTGAACGAGTTTCATAAATTATTTAAAGTAACGCTGGCAACGGAAATGTGAGGAATTACAGGTATATTAGTATACCACATTGATATCAGCGTCTAATAAAATTTAAACGGCATATCGGTCAATAGTTTCTCTATCCAAAAATCCATTATATCTATGAACACCTTTATAAAGATTCAAGTTTAAGTATATAAAATCTTTTGCATATTATAGAGATGCTTTGTTCAGTTTAAGCACCATTATATTACCTTTAAATACGCATACATAGTGAATTTGCGATATTAATTATGCGTTAAGAGATTTCTTTATTTAAAAGGACCGTAGAAACGTATTTTTACAGCACCTTTGATTCAGCGCATTGTTCATTGAATAAGAGAACTTCACTTAAATGGGCACGAGATCTAACAATATGTCCTTTGCTAGCTCTCGTTTATATCCTCTTTTCAATGAAAAGGTTTACTTTATAAGATTTTATTTATGTCGTTCTGTGGCTTGTGTTCAACTTTATACTTAACAAACGAACGAATATTTTTATACCTTGCCTTGGGGTCACGTTTTTTTAAAAAAAGTATGTTAAAGTTATAAGTACATACTTGTTTTATAATACAAAAAAATATTCGCATTTTCCTTCCTAATAATCTTAAGCAACACCTTTTAAACCTGTCTTACGCTCAAAATGAAAGTATTCTTCTTGTTTAACGATGTTAAAATTAAAATATGTAGTATAAAATACATTCATATGTTACTTTCAATAAATTCGTTTGTTAAATGAAAGGGACTAACTGCCCATTCAGGGAATATTAGTGGGAATATATAATCTTTTATTTTATTTGTAATAAAGTTTTTCTTTCTCTATATTTGAATTTTCGTATTCATAAAATAAATAAGTCTAACAACAATGTTTTATTCTATCGTTTTATTTTGTCTATTTCTGTGTAATTGTGTTTTGACTGTGATGAACAAAAAACAGATAAGTTTTAGATAAACAGTGTTTTTACCTTTCTTATTTATTAAAAAAATATATTACAATTGTATTTACGCTATGAACAGGGTCATATGAGTATTTATTTTTTACACTTCGTTACCTTACACATTTAAAAAAACATACATATGTACAAACGTTAAATATATAAAGGGAGTTTTTTGCATAACAGGGCTGGCTTTATAATATATATATATATATAATAGTAAAAAAATCCATCTCAAAAACATCTTGTAATTGAAAACGTCTTATCTTTCAACCACTTCTCTTCTCTATATATTAAGAGCATTCGGTTGCTAGACAGCGCATCAAGATAAATCTTGAAATAATGTTCGTTTAGACTGTTTGAATATAACTAAGATATATTTTGTTTGTTATCATGTAACTTGTATTCTTTATATAAACGTTCGATCTCAAGTTAAGTTTTTAAAGTATGTGACGACTATATACCTTAATCCTGAGGTCGCGTATACGCGGATACGCGAATCACAGCTGTCAACAAAGGGACTTGTGCAATGTAGCACTTGCTTAAAGAAAGCATCTTGATGAATCCGGTATGCAATTGTGACAGACTAAGCTAAGCACCTACTTGACGATAGAGAATAATAAATATAGTTTAAAGCGTGTTTTTTAGTTTTTTTAAACTATATTTATTTTCCACTTTTTAGTCCTAGCGTGTACTCCTAGCGTACAATACGTGTTGTCTCAATTTAATCGTATTGCTTTGTGGACTTAAAAAAAATTTCATTGTTTTTTCGAGATAAACCTATGAAATTATTATATTATCGCTGATTCTTTAGTATAGTAATAAGTGTACAAAGTTGGAATTAAATCTGTCCGTTTAATGTGGGTCAAAATCGAGTCCGAAGGAGTCGGATACATACATACATACAGGTGAAGCTAATATAAAGCGTGTAAAAAATATAATAATCTACCGACAAAATCGAGGTTGTAATATCTCATCAACTTCTTGTATAAGAAGTTTCTTAGAGAAGGTAGTTGCTACCTATAATACCTATTAATAAAATACATGATATTGTAACCAGACAAAATATTATTATATGGATAAAACTCAGTAGTGAAATTTATATTTTGGTGAAAGTCAACAACGTACATTTGTTTATATATAATAATTAAGCTTTATAATACGTTTACCAATTAGTATGGGGCAACAATGAAGTGCTTTTAATGCGAAATCAGAAATTCTGATAACGCCGGTAGACAAAGTTAGACGCAAAATGCGAAAGTCGAGAGTAAGACGTAGGTAATTATAGGAATACGTTTCAGAGATTGGAATACAAATGGCAAAAGTTTGATGAACAACTCTGACTGGAATATATTATACTGTTCACATTTGTTACCTAATTATGGAGGAAAGTTTGCTGTCATTGTATTGAAAACGTTTCAAATGTTTCCTGGCCGAATTTATTCGCAAAATAATGTTAGGCGATTTTAACCCGATGGTTTAAAAATGTACGTGCATATTTTATGCTCAATATCCTGCCTCCATGATATTGACAGAAAACAGAAAAACATTTTTTAAAATTTTAACTGATAATCTAGGGACATTTATTAATTAAAATAGTGTATAATAAAAATGAATAGAACTGTATCAATGATATATAAGCATTTAGACTAAGATAGTTATTAAATAATATACATCCCTTGAAATGGGAATAAATTCTTGCTTTTAATTCAGGCTGTGTCCGACAGTCTATTTTCCACTAGTATTATCACTTTGTACCACCCCGCTGGCTCACAAATGTAATTTCCGTGGTAACTTCAGATAAAAACATTTTATAAAATCGGTTTTACTTACACAAAATAACTGGTTTTACTTTTAAAAAATATTTATTAAAATACATGTATAAATATAACTAATAATAATAATAATAAGCCTTTTTATTTCCTTTTTTACACTAGTTGGTAGATGCTATAAACAAAAATATTGATTTCTGTTACTAGGTATGTTTAGATTATGTTAGTAAATTAGTAGTAGATTTATTAATGAATTAACAGGAACCCCGGTTGGACATTCTTGCTACATGGCCAGCCCATTGCCTTTTCAAATATAAGTATTAGTATGTTATTCATTTATCGACAAAGATAACAGTGGTTTGTTTTTAGGTAAAAAAATATTGGTTTCAGGTTGTTAGACATCAAAAGCCAATCCAATTATCATCTATATAATGAAACAGATTGGCAACACATTATTGGGTCCGAAAAATTAATATTTATTATTAAACATAATTAATTTGTCTTTGCGGTTCATTGGCTTAACTAATTATTGTCTATATTAAATGAGAAAGATAATATTGTGGCATTAACAATAAATATGAATAATAAATCACATCCATTAATTATCCAAAAACTTTGAGTTTGACAGAATATTAAATACCTACCTCATAAAATACGCAAATTTTTGCATAATTTATACAGTACGTGTTTTGATGATTAGCGAGATTATTTCAAAATTTTGCTATTTATTATATAAAAATACACGAAACGTGTTTTGAAAATAATCTTTTGAAGTCATATATAGATTAAAGCATGATTACTTACTAATTTTTGTAAGCCGCTGTAATAATTCAAAAATAAAAAAGTAAGTGAAGGAAGATTTTTTTCTGTTTTATTCATTTATTAAAGTTTACTACATCATACTTCATACATAGTACTCGATCTACGGTATATGTTACAAACTATATTATCTCAAATGTATGAAAATTTAGGTAAAGATAAATGTTCCAAAAATAATGAATACAATTAACATATATATAGGTACAAGATACAATAAAAATACCAGAAAGTTTTGTTAAGCAGAAAAAAATACCAGCTAAACAGCGGATTTGGTTCGAGATAGACAAAACGCTTTCTTTAAAACCGATCAGCCCACTGCCGAAGATATCTAGTTACGGATAAGTACTGTTTAATCTGTTAAAATCGCGAAGAATTCGAAAGAGAGGTGCCTACTCCTAGGTAGGTTTTTGCAGAAGGAATTTGGAGTATTTTGTTTTACGCCTTAATGTAGGGATTGTTACAATAGCTTTCAGAGATTAAGACCATTAAAATGTAATTCATTCTACATAAACCATTCTCTCTACACAAGGTATCAAAGGTATCATACAGACATTAAACTTTCCAACCACCGATAAAGCAGAAATCCCATTTGAAAGTTAGTATTCGACTAAAGAGATACTTAGATTTTATCGGATGATAAACTTTAAAATATGGTCAGCATTTTAAGCACTTTCCTAAGATATAAAGTACGTTAATAGTGAAGTAGTGGCGTGTTTAGAGTTTTCAGTGGTGTATTCAGTATGACATCGCTCATGTTATCGATTAATTAAATAAGTATGGTATTTTTCATAACTTTAAAAATGAATATAGAGTCACTCAGACAATGCCCTATCTATGGTTTTTATTCAGCACGGGTCAGTCCTAAAAAACAAAGATTTCTGTGGTTTTTAAGTAATAACGGTTTCTATATGGGTCTTGGACTCAGATGGTATCCGTTTTAATGAGTAGGTGATCAGCCTTCTGTCTGAGACCTGTCGTCAAAGTGTAACTAGACTAAAAGTCAATTTATGCACGCCGGGGCTGATCAAACCTCAAGGTTGAGAAAGAAACGCACGCTGCAGCGACGCACTCGTCTAGTTTTTTTAGGTACCTAAAAATCATACTTTAGGGGAGCTATATATAGAAGACTGAATAAGTTAAAAAGTTACACTTTGATAGAATATATACGTCTATTTACTTTAATTACAGAGTAGTTAATAGGCTGTTTTTCAATAACTTCACTATATAAGTTACAATAGCCACATGGTTACGCACACATTCTTATAGTAACCATTTTTAAAACACTTTCACATAAGAATAGCTTTTATGAATAACTCAGTGTAACGCTTTAATCATTTATTTCGATAAAAATTGTTCTATGAAATGCATTGTTAAATATTAAAATTTCTCCAAATAATTTGACCATTCGAAAAGCTGTACTAGATTCCGCTTCATAAAATCCACTTTTGATCTTTTTGTAAAGGGCTGTCAAACTAGGGTTTCGGTCAACGAGGTCAGTTCAAAATTAAAATAAAAGGATGTAACGAATCGAAACACTTTTTCCCTCTTTTCATGCGTAATCTCGGACAGTATATTCAAAATATTTTTGGATAAACGTTAACTTAAATACTTTTATGAAACTAGGTTTTCCTTTATAGTGAAACAATAAGAATACAAATGCTTATTTGTGTTATGTTGTAAAGGGACATTTAAAAAGTGAAGCTGTATCACCAAAAATATTTTGATAAATATTATATTTTGAGAAACCATACGGGTATTAAACTATACCTACTCTCAAATATTTGCTAATACTACATAATAAAAACTTAATGTTTAGCGAACTTTCTATGCAGCAAAAAAACAATAAACATAAAAAGAAATAAAACTGAAACACAAATATATTATTTACAAGTCTTATATCTATATCTAATTGATTAAAATAATTCATTATATATATTTACTGTATAGTACCTTAAAGTCATACTAATATTTATTAAGTATATTAATTAAAGAAAATATATTGGATCGGCATCAAATAGGAAAAACAAATGACGGCCAGATTGTTTCTAAGGGAATATACGCGTAAATAATTCCAGTGCGAATGGTAACAAATGGTCGGCGCGTTCCGCGGCCCAAATCGCCAGAACTAGCTGATAGACGACTTGCCCGTACAATATATTCCTCGGAGATCAAAGCCTTTGTGCCGAGAATAGCTTTTGTTGCGAATAAAGGGAAATATTTATCCTTTTTGTCGCTTCCCTTTGCGTGAGTTGTAAAAAGGCTTACAAAGTTTTGGATGGAAAGTGCGTTATGTTTCGTACAAGATTTAAGGAGTGACAAAGTAAATAATTTTATTTGGAATTGTTTAATTTTATTTTCGTTATTCTAATTTGTGTAATGCTGGTTTGCAGAAACAAAGGAGTAAGGAAGTGTTATGTATGTGTACATGAAACCAGGCTTTTAGCGTCTATTGATAATATTCATAGGCAAGTAGGTTATTAGGTTTCTAGGTCACGTATCGTCAATTTTTCCAGGCTAAGATCAAGTGTCTAATACTAAGTCTGAATAATCATTAGTATTTGATTACTTTTTAATGAGCAAGAACACAAATTCACTCGACCCGTAACAAAGACATTTCTGCATCCCCTTCACAAATCAATCTATTTATAGTCAACTATCTACTACTACCACCTTTCGAATATGATGAGATCTTTCTGTGCGTAACAACATTCTTTCGCCAGGAATTAAATTAAGGACTACGTTAAACGTATTTTTTATCCAGCACTATAACATTCTAGAGAACAGTGTTGGCCTAGTTGCTATAACGTGTGACTCTCATCCCTGAGGTCGTAGTTTCGATCCCCGCCTGTGCACCAATGGACTTTCTTTATATGTGCGCATTTCACATTCGCTCGAACGGTGAAATAAACCGGCTTGTCTTAAGCCCAAAAAGTCGATGACGTGTCAGGTACAGGAGGCTGATCACCTACTTGCCTATTAGATTGACAAATGATCATGAAACAGATTCAGAAATCTTACATTCTAATTTAGGATTTGATAAAAAGAGAAAATATTAAATAAAGTTTTTAATAAAACATTTTAAAATAGAAATACCTGTTCTCTCTACTTTGAACTAATTACTGATATGAGTACTTTAATAACTTGTAGAGAAAATTAAAATTGAAAATGCTTTTAACTAACCCTATGGAATATAATAAAAAGGGTATGAATTTTGCGTACTTTCTGAGATAAATGTATGTGATATATTCGAGTAGAGTTGTAACCCACACCTGCTGCCTTTTTATTACTCAAAATAAATATATGTTTAGTCATAATAATTGTTTATACTACTGGTACAAGTTGTTCGTTATATGTACTGGTAATTTTGATCGCGTGCTTTTCTCTTTTATATTAATCGTTATGTTTTAGTTAATTTACATAAAACTTTAGTTAGAGTTTATCGCGTTCAAACAGACTGCTGGGGCACTTTTAAACATAGGACATAGTCTGAAAAAGATATTTATTTATATGTGACTGGGCTGTGTACTCTTCAGCTTAACTATATTGAAAGACAAGAAAATAAAAAAGCTTTATTACATTGCCCCCACACTAGGAGTCTCTGCCATTGCCACATAAACATGACATATATATATGTTTTTACTTAGTTACTAATATGTGTTATTATATCAAGGTGCTACTATCAATATAGGGATTTTTATTTATAAAAAAAAATATTTTAAAGAACTCACAAAAGGTCTGCTTTATGTCAGTTTCTTTACTGTAAGAAATAGTTAGTCTTTTTGTAAATATTTTAATCTATTACTGTTGATTGATGTGTTGTTTTTTTCCTATAAGTATGTATTGTTTTTTATGGAATATAAAAAAGCTTCCGCATTGAAGTTATCTGCAATTTGTTATTTTGTTAAATAAACTAGTACATCAATATAAAAAAATGAAACGTCAAAACATACATTTATTGAAGAACTGGCAACCAACTCTTCGGCAACCATTTCAATTGCAATAAAATTAATTTTTTTATAACGTTGATTTTATTCATATAGCATAAAAGGAACAACATAAAGAAAAGATGGATGGCATTCAAAGAGTTTTAGTAGAAGTATTCAATCAAATGGCATAATTAATAAGTAATTGGCCCTCTAAAAAATTCAACATTCGAATTTTAAATTCAGCAAAAACATGAAAGAGGCGAAAAGCTGAAGGATTAGCTTCCCGTTGGGGAGTTTGCAAAGGCCCGGCCAAAAAGCAGTTTAAATGAAATCTGAAATGACGTCACTAAGTAGGTCTCGGCAGGGAGCTTTGAAGGATTGCTATTTCCTCAACAGAGTAAAAAGGTTTTATAAATTAACTGCCTTACGTTAAGCAACGATCTCTTTGTTAATGCTTAAATACCAATCTATCGTTAAAAGCTATTTGCAATTTATAACGACAGCTTTATCCAAATTTTGCTTTGACGCAAAATAATAACGCGTTGTTGAAAGTCGGAATTTTATAAAGTTTTTCTAATATTTTTTAATGAATCTATTAGAATTACACAAGGACAGTAAGTCGTATCATTTCGACGTCCGTCGATCCACAACTGACCGTTTCTGAAGTCATTTTTTGCCGCGCACAACCACTATGTCGAAGTGCCCACTAAAGTAATACCGAACCAAATTGACCTTAGATTCATCCAAGAAAAGAGCGTACTAATTGTTAAGAAGCCGGCAACGGACTCGCAAGCCTTCTGGCATTGAGAGTGTCCATGGGTGGCGGTCAACAAACCTCCGGATAAAAGAGGTACAAATTTACTTATCAGTTAAAATCACTTATTTTGTCGTGTTTCTTGGGAAATTATCTTTTTAGACACTGTTTTCTCGGCTCTCTAGACATTTGTACTCTAATTAAATAAAGCAGGTAACAAAAGATAACAACAGTACAAAGTTGAACGGGTCTGATAAGACGCTTCACAGTTAACTCAGCAATAATTTTATTTAAATTCCTCTTCGAGTTGTTATTGGTTCTTTTTAAAAGTACTCCGAGATTCTTTGCAATCTGAGCAAAACTTCGCCGAGATTATCCGATAAACTTCCACTGGGATGAACGATCTCCTTTTAATACGTATGTGTAGTGGACTATTTATAACGGAATTTTGTAATATCACACGGTATAAAACCTTTCGTTTAGCGTTCTTACTTAATTTATATAGTTCATATTAATGAAATTAGTCAAAGCTTTGACCGGCTTTTAACTAACAGACAAAATTATGTTCGCAATGATACATCCGCGCGCTAGTTAGGCTAGTTGACACGACTCTTAAGATTATGAATTTGTTTATATACAAAAACTATCAAGGGCAAACGGATAGGAGGCATCTGATGTGATGAGTGATACCGCAATGTCAAAGGGCTCTCGAGTGCGTTGCCGGCCTTTTAAAAATTAGTACGGTCTTTTCTTGAAGGACCCAAAGTCGAATTGGTTCGGGAATACTTCAGTTGGCAACTGGTCCACATAGTGGTCGTGCGCGAAAAAATTGCTTTAAAAAACGCTCAGTTGTGGAACGACGGATATCACCGTGACGGTGATACGGATGCAATTTCGGATTCTGCCTTGACGTCCGATGATAAAACTCAGGTACAGGCGTTAACCCGAACAACTTTTCAGAACACTCTTCGTGGAAAATAGTAGAAGATGCAGAGAGCCCCACATACCAACGCAACGCGATTGGTCGTCGACGATGCGAACCGCTCTTTGTTCAATACGGTCAAGTAGTATGACTGGTACGGGGAAGGTTCCGGCCAGAGGTAAGAACTGTATTTAGTCAACGCCAAGTATTCAGATGCTGGCTTTAAGAAGAGTATCTTCGAAAAGAGGAGTAGCGACAATGGGTATTTTTCTGGCGTAAAAAATAAAATATTATTTTCAATACTTTAATTTATTTATTGATGGAAGTCAACAATTATTAATCTGACTTCCATAATTGGTGAATGATTGATACTGCCGAGATTTCAATTTCATAACCCTATTGGAGTGATGCACAACTCCGTATAATATCATTTTAGAACGAAATGCTTCGCAAACATTCTTCTATAATTACTCCTTTGAAAATCTCATTTAAAATTGGATGGTGCTAAATATTATGTAAAATAGACAATCTAAAGTTCAGAAACCATTTTCACTTAAGCGAAACTGTATCAGAACTGGGCAAAGTTTGGGCGGGCGGTGAGCTTCGTAATAAATGTAAATATTAAGAAAACCGCTTTATGTATAGCTTGGCTGAATTTCAGTAGATTAACCTTACTTATTTTAATTATATTTTGTTTAAATATTCTCGAAATTATACGATTTATATTCTCTATATTTAAGTTATACGAGAAATTGTGGTTTAAGTAAGAAATGTTTTAGAATATAGTGCCGCATAGTATGTTTGATATCTAACTTTACTCCTCATCCTCCCTAGCCCAGGGTATGATTCCCATAAAAAAAATTTTATTACGTTTGTGCAAAGTATCGAGATAGGTCAAATAGATAGATAGTATGTCTATGATTGAACTAGAGATACTATTGGCCGATGAAACAAAGACGTGCGTTTCGCCTTTTGTCTTATATTCTCTCAATCAGGTCAGAACATTTCACATTGTCGTGAGATTTCGTGAAGACGCGTAAACGACTGATCTTTTTAAGATATTCACTATTAAAGGGTCGGGAAATAGTAATCACGAGAGTAATTTTATATCTTTCCTGTATAACTTTATAATGAGAAGGTCACTAGAAAGATTCATATGCCGTGCCTTTGGAGAAAGCATTTCTGATGCTCTATATTAAAAGATCCTTTTTAATAATTAAATAACAAATAAATAATTATGTTATGGTCAAAAAGAAATTTTTCTATAATCAATAAGTTTGAGTTTGATACTACCAAAGTTCTAATGAAGAATGCCAAAGACCACGTACCAACACAAGAAACAAACATAAATTACTGAAGTTTGGAGAACGATTTTCCTCTAGCAAATGAGTTATTCATGTTCTCATATACATATTAAGCTATATACGTATACTAGTTTAGGTTCGCGATTCCGTTTTGTATTATTGTAAAAGCGAAACGGACAAGGAGTTATAAAGTGCTAAAAATGTTGCACTATGAGAATACGATACAAATTAAAAATATAATAATGGCAAAAAGTTTTTGTTCAATCGCCCTTTTCCAACGAGTTTTTATACAATTTTTTCTCGGTTTTTGTATAACACACGGATGGTCGGTAAGATTTTGATCTGACTCCCGACAAATTTTGTTATACAAATTATGTTCGGTTATATACTGTTTATAAATAATTACTCCGCTAGCGCAACAACCCAGTTTCCTAAACAGTTTTTGCTTCATTATCTTTGTTAAATTAAGTGTTTTTCTTACGAGGCTGGTGTTATGAAATACCGGATGATATGGACACCTTTTAGTCGATACCAACTCCGGGGAAATAAATACAGATAATGCAACTTTCTCTACAGCTGTGATACTTTTTGACATCCAACACCTTTTGTCTTCAGTCACCGTGACCACGCACGCTGTAAAGCACGCGAAACGTCGGATAAATTTAAAATTATGTCAAATAATTGTAAATTTATAATAATACATAACTTTAATCCGGTAAAAAGTTTTTTCTTTAAATGTGTAAAGGTTATGTTAATCAAAGACAATACTATAAACAAAACTTGAATAATTCAATAATTAAATAATAATTTAATAATTCAAGTTTACCACATCTAATAATAAAGTATACAATTTATGACAATTTGGTTAAACTTTTACGGTTACAAAAAGTACAATGAAAATATTTACCTACAAGATAAAATAAAAATACATTGAAATGTCAGAAATTATGGTTAAAAAGAAAAAAAATCGGCCGATTACAAGATAGGCATTAAACAATATTTTCCTTAAAATTTTAAGAATTGGTTCTCTTTTCTTGAAGGTCGAATTGGTTCGGGAATACTTTAGCTGCGTGGGTAGCTGGTTTCAAATGGCCTGTTTAATTGTACAGCGGTGAATCTATTTCGTTTATTAATATATTTTACATGGTAATTGAATCTTTTAAAAATTACTTCATACATAAATGTAATTTTTTTTTGGCCTAGTAGAATTGTCATATAAACCGCTGTGCGTGACGATAAATTTGAGCTTTTGCACCGTTAGTTTTGTGAATAAATTCCGGTTATCCGGCTATCCAGCCACCACACGGCATGAAAGTGAAATTACTGGCTTGTATTATTTAACATAAGGGCTATATGTAATGGTTTCAGCGTAGCTTACGACTGCGAAGCATTGCGTCCCGGTAGTGTATCAATAGATTTTTATTTCTTAACACTTGCACGGTGAAGGAATCCGAGAAGAAACCGGTATAATCGGCCCAAAAGTCAACGAAATATTTAAGGCATTGGAAGGAACATGACCACCTACTTGTCTATCAAAGAAATACGATCAAATAAACAAACGCAATCAGAAATCAAAATTTATATACCAATCCAGTGGCGCCACTGTATAATTATTTTAATTTCAAATTCCAATATCTCATGACTTTCATGGAATATTTTTTTTTATATAACATTAGGCATACGGGCAGGAGGTTCAATTTTTGTAAAGTGATATCCTCCGCCCATGGACACTCTCAATGACAGAGGGATTGCGAATGTGTTGCCGGCCTTTAAAGAATTGGTACGCTCTTTCTAAATTCTTCCGTTTGCCCCGAGATCGAAACCTGTAACAAGATTTTAAGAAGACTAGATTCAGTTCCAATACGTTGTAGCCCCGTGACTTTCACTGATAATCAAACTGTGATCTTTGAATTACCCTTAATTTTACTTCAAATGTGATATAATATTTATTAATACTTTTAATATAATGGTTCTGTAATCGTTGAATGGTAGAACTCATCCAACTCTCGATAGCAATTTGGAGCAATTTATCGTTTTGTGGTTTTAGATCTGTGGCGCGACTGTTTCATCAAATAGCATAGAAATTGCCAAATATAATGTAACTAGAAACTCAAGTATTGTCTATAATTACATTATTAATTAATAGTAGTTTTTGCACTAACAGCACATTCTTTTTTGTGGAATTACCATAATTGATTAATATGTTAGAATACAATTATTTATAGTAAGTAACAATAAGCAAAGTTACAAACCTCCCAAAAAATTTGTAGGTCCCTGTACTAAAGGAATACTTTATGGCTTTAGATTATATTTATTTTAACAAAACGAATGTGTGTTCTGGACTCTAAAGAAACAATGAAAATGTGTTTATTACCCTGTAAAGTCGGAAAACTAATGTTAATTAACTTGCTTTATTTACTGTTACTAGGAAAGTGTCCAAAATATAAAAAATAAGTTCTGAATTAAAGCAAACAGATTGTTTAAACATATACTATAGGTATAAAAATAAAGACCAACTTTTGTAGGTTTTAATTTAGTTCGTAAAAATATTTTTTTATTATTGAGAACTAAAGGTATTTCATATTTGCTACAAATTTCTAGATACTCTAAGAGTATATAAAATTAATAATTGCATTGCCTACAAACCTTATACAAAGTTTTATGAAGACCGTTTTTAGGGAGCGTTCGTATTACGTCACGCAATTTTTGGAGATTATTGACAACCCCCATGTAACGCGCCGTAACGTTTTTCTGTACTGTACACAAGTATAATAAAACGTTTCGTGACCAACTAGTGACTCTTTATACTTGAAAGTTACCATTATGTTGTGTAAAGTACTGGAAAGTCGAAAATAATATTAACAATAACGCGTAATTAAATCCCCCCCCGCAAACAAAAGGAAATTTCGTTACGTAATACTTGAACGCTCCCTTACGTAAAATAAAAATTGTATAACAATATTTTCAGTGAAAAACATGTTACTACAAATATCTTTGTATAGCCTTCCACCTAAAATTGCCATTCTTCGTCTGACAGCTCTCAACATACACAAAGCGAAATGGAATTTCTCCAGATGCATAAAAGAAGCGTTCGTTACTACTAGCTATTATTTTCCGTTTGGTTCTAAGTGCACTTCACTTGTGCTTCATTTCTCTTCTAATAAAATATGTAGGGCTATGTAAATTTTATAACTTTAAATCGTACATTGGCTGTTATTTATATTCAGTACAAAAGAAGTGAATATATTTTTTATCTTTCTTTTGAAATGTTTTACTAGTAATTTTTATTCAAAAATACTAATACGTCTGATACTTATTCACATAACAAAGTTATTGAAGTTATACTTCTTTAGGCGCTTTATGAAAAATTGATGAGAGTGAAATTTTACGTTGCGCGCGCACCGTGACACAAAATAATCAGAATGAAGTTGCCCACGAACGTATTTTTTAAAAACCAGCCGCGCGCCGAGTGTGCGCGAGCGAGATGGGAATAAGACAATCTACAAGTAAAAAAATATAATATGCGTGAAGTTAGCAGATATGCCAAGGATTTTGAATGACCATAATGGCCTTTGAAACAAATAAAGGAGTTTTAAGTATTTTTTCAAAGAAATTTAGCAATGCTTTTTCACAAAGACCTATTGTTATGAAACATACCTAGTTATTAAATTGAATGAATAATAAAATAAAATAATAATAATTTTTATTAATAATATTAACTAATAATTGAATAATATACTAAATATTAAATATTATTACATTATTAACGTTAAATATTTATTATTAATCATTTAATATTTAAAAAAAATAAAGAAATCCAAAGAAGTATAACTTCTTACGCGCGTACATAAGTACACGCACCCTTTTTTTTAATTAATTAGCCCACTATCGAATATATCAAACTCTGGATAAGTAGTGTTTTATTCGCGAAGAAATCAAATTAGAGGTGCCTGAACTCCTAGGTTGGTTTTTACAGATGGAATTTAGAAAACTCTGCTGATTTTTCTGATCTTATATCTCAGTAAAGATAAGACGCTTTCTAAGTCACATAAGGCAATTACTGAGACGCCTCGGAGCGATAGCATTAAATTTGAGGTTTATTTTTATTATAATAATTGTGTTTGTAATTGAATTTTAATTTTAATTTGTATTGTTTTTGCTAAACAAAATTAAACTGGGAAGAAATAGAATCTTAAACTTTAAATCCTCTGATCGTTGATGCGTATTACGTTGCAATACATGAATAGAAAACAAATGACAGTCGTATGTGACCAATCGTATTTAATTTAAATTAAATTTAAATTTTTCATAATTTAAATTAGGTTAAAATTTGAAAAATTCTTTAAATAATGATCTACAGTTTTAGCCAATATACATACTATCAAACTATGTACAGCTAAGTACACCAACTAAGTAAAGTAAAACTTTTGAATATATTTTTTATTTATTTATTTTATTCCATATCATTATTCTATCTTTACAGTAATTACTAATTCGATAGAACGACACAATATTTATACCCACACCAATTAGCCTAGATAAAAAATAGTAAAAAAAATATTTTAAAATACAGTAGAACCTCGTTAAGTCGAACCTCGATAAGTCAAAAACCTCCAAATCTCGAAAAAATGTTCTGTTCCCTTCCCTTAAAACACCAAAACCTCCATTACTTGAAATCTTGACCCTCTGTTAATCGAAATAATCACCGAGTCCCTCCAAGCCATTTTGGTACATATTTTCACTCTATAACTCGAAAAATTAAATTTGACCTCTGTATCTCGAACATAGGAACGTTTTATTTTACAACTTTATCATTTGGAATTTATTATCTCTATTGTTCGAACAAAAATAAGTTACCGACTTTATGAACTTGGCGACAATGTGAGTACACTATTGTTTCTTAGAAAACATTTTAGGAGTATACAATAATAAATGTATGACTTATGGAAAAAACACGTGTTTGCTAGCTTTGTGTCAGGTGTTCAATTTTGATTCCCTTTGAAATTTAGCTAAGCCAGTCATTTGTTTTCGACTTAAATACTGTCAGAAGTAGTTTGGTTCTACTGCAATGCACATCAATTAGTACAACAGTCAACATGAGTGCTGTGAAACGTAACTACTCAAAATTTATAAGAATAAACCTCAAACTCTTTATGTCGAATCAAAATCCGCCTAAGTCGTAATCCTCCATAAGTTGAAAACTCTATAACTCGAATTTTTTGGCGTCTCCCTTGATGTTCGACTTATAGAGGTTCTACTGTATATTTATATACCTAAATCTTATAACTAATAATATAGGAAGCAACTCTTGTGAACTCAGCCAGTGTACAAACAAATAGGTCTACCTTAACAGAAATTCTATTTATTATATGTATTGCTCGCGCGATTGGTGCTTTGCTAACCAAGTTGGAATGTGCGCGCGGTAGGTACATCCAAAAGTTGAGACTTCCGCCTCAGGTTTCTACCTGGTACCCGTAGACTCAGTCTCTCCATTATATCCAGATTATGAACCCGACCCGTAAGTATATTAAATATACACACTGACAATGAATAAGAATTGAACCTATCTAAAAGCGGTGAGAATTGTTCCATCACATGGTTATATTGCCGTATGTACTTTACTTTCATACTTCGGGGAAACGATCAGTTCAAAATACAAGTATATTCCTGGTATTCACAAATTTTAGAACACGACGCCTGTATCCTCGAATTATGCCAGTAATTAGACAATTATGGAACGCTAACGCTGGATTGTTTGTTTATACAGTATCAATACCAGAGCTGAGACCAAATTTACTGTGCAATTTTTAATATCGTAGGTCCTTGTAATAGGTTTTTAAAATTTAATCGATCATGTTTTGAAGATAAATTAATTTTAACAGCCATTACATTATACAATTACAATTCACTATTGTATAATGTACGTTACATTATAAAATAGTGAATATGGTGAGTTTGCGTTTGCTAGGCGGGTAGATTAATATTTATCCGCAAGGCTACCCTCAGTTTCTTGCGATGCAATAGCTACAGACGCATCGCGTTCTCCAGTTGGCCACGCCCTGCGCAATCTACATTAGACAGTCTCTAGAGAAGGTCGGCCGCCATGTTTTGGAGTGGTCCGACCAATATTTGCCGGTTATCTACTATATAACACAATGTCTACAAAATAATATGCAATATATTTCATAGTATTGATTTATTCGATTTTCCTATTAATATTCAGCGTAACACATGAAAATTAACTTAGCAATATTGTCCAAGTTTGATACTGCTCTGCATATTAATTATGATAGAAATGGTAGAATTAATATATTGATGACTTTGGCCCACACAAAGAAGTCAATAATTTGCGGCGATTGTTTTATTTGCCTGAATAGGATAGGAAATAGAGCCTGATTCTAAAAAGGGCCTAATTGACACCGTACATGCTTCCTTGAATTGAATAAATTTAAAAGTCTCGTTAAACGTAAATTAATCAGTAAAGCTATTTATAAATTTGACGAATATTTAAATGATCCTAATCCTTGGGATTGATTTGCTCCAGTTCAAATATTTATGACTGCTCTACCTTACATACAATTTGAATGACTCAAAACTTGGCGATTAAAAAGAGTGGCGGATCGTTTCTTGCCCGCTCTACGCCCTTGACTTGCGAACTGGTGGTAAATGTAAAATTACAATCAATTTAACACCTTTTCTATTGACGTTCATAAGTGTTCTTGGTTACCTATATGAATAAAGGTATTAAAAACAGAATAACAGCGGCTAATATAATTGATGACTATCTAGAAAGTATGTAAGTAGTATGTTCAGTGAGCAGTGCCCTAATGGTTTCAATATGCGACTCACCCTGGGTTCGATTCCCGGCTGTGCACCAATTTACTATGTGCGTATTTCACACTCCCATCGAAAAAAAACATCGGGTGGAAAACGGCATGCCTTAGACCCAAGAATGTCAACAGTGTGTGTCAGGCACAGAAGGTTGATCACCTATTTTCCTATTATTAAAAACACAGACATGCATATTTTTAGCTAGATTGTCGAGAGAACTCTGTCTATTCATAAGGCTAATTGAATTCTCTTTGTTTTCTGACACCGCGCCGTTCGCAGATGTGTCAAGATAAGAAGGCATCATAATTATTAACTAAACACGTATAATTTATCTTTTTCGTAACAGTTACTTATTTGTGAGATTCTAAGACGGAGGTCCTTATAATTAGGTTTTTCATGTAATTAAAAATATATTCAGCATATTATGTAACGATAGAGACGAGAGTTAAATTTTGATTAGAGAACGAAACAATAATTTTAACGCTAAGTAGCATAGCAATACTATCTTATTTCTGAAAAGGTCTATAATACAAATAATACATCTTCTATAAAATAAGGAAAATGTTAATAAAAACGTTAACCAAAGTTAATGTAGCGTACGGGCCTCGGACTATAATTATTATTATAGTACTTAAATTATTGAGTCGATAGAGTGCTTTATGGAGAGTAAAATTACTCAACTCGAAATTGCCTAAACAAATTGTTATAGATACAAATATTAAATCGGCAAGTTTCGAGTAAATACTGATAATTGAAAATATTATTTCTTATTTGTATAAACTTGAAAGCTGTGCTACTGAGAATAATAAATTGTAGCCTGTTTAAAAAACAAACGGTAATTTTTGTTTTTCGTAATAAAATAATCATAATATACTGATTATGGATAGCTTTAGTAATCGGAATATACTCCACAGTGTTAGCTCTATAATAAGTAAATTTTATTATTACCAATAGGTATAGAATTATTTTATTCCATGAAAATACAACACAAGAAATTAACAGAAAGTAATAAAATAAAACATTGTGTTTATATTTAAATGGGTTGGGCATTCCACAATTTTCTATCTTTTGCTTTCTCCAGCTATCTTTCCCCTGCCGTCATCGCAATTTCGCCTGGCCATCTGGCACAAGGCCGGCCTCTCCGTCGACATTTTGGCCAGTTCACCAGCCTTTGTCCTGTTCACCTGTCATCGTTGTACCTGGCCACGTGACCATTACATTTTTTTTTGAAGGGAGAAGGTTGTGCTTCAGTAATCTTTTTCAGATATCTGTATTTCTTATTTTGTCCTTTTGCTTGATGCAAAGGTAGTCTTCATTCTTCTTTGTACTGTCTGGACTTAGTGGTTTATTTTTATAACAAACGTCAACGTTTACGCTAATTAAGATTTAAAAAGTATCTGGAGCGCCCAATAGCAGATCGCTCTTCTTCTATCTATTTCTACAGTACTTTCTATTCTACAGGAAATTACCTTATACAATATGATATTTAGATGATATGATAATTAGATGGATATATAAATCAAAATCAATTGAAATACGTCATCTAAAATTCTTAAAGTGTACTTACTTTGCAATTAAAATTTATTAAGAGCCATCGCAATGTGAATAAAATCGCTTTACACTTAATAACATTTATAGACGTTTTTTAGTGGGCAATTAACACTTGCACGTTTGGCAATAAAGATATCGTGAGGAAACTAGCACGTATTAGATTTAGATTTAGGGTCGAGACCTGTTGCTAAGAATGGTTTTCGTATGTAAAATTAAATACAATTTGACTTTTTTTATGTAATAGGAGACAAACGTGTAGGAGGCTCACCTGATGTTAAGTGATACCGCCGACAATGGACACTCACATTGCCAGAAGGCTCGTAAGTGCGTTGCCGACCTTTTAAGAATTGGTACGCATTTTTTTTTACCGTAGGACCTCCGGGGCACACATACAAGGCACTATGTCTCGAGCCTTATCAGAGGCACATATTTTTTATTTAATCCGGAAATTTCCACACGATCGGGTAATAGCAAGTATAAATAATAAAATAGAATTTGTGCCCAAAATAACGATTCAACCAATAGACCTTTCTTCAATATCAAAGGAGTCTTATAAATACAACATACATAATGTATTATACACATACGAGCACTCATATTAAAGGTCCAGTTGTTGTGTGTGGCTTGTATGTTTTAACCCAGTAGTAGGCTGATCATGGCAAACACGGAATTTAAGGCGAGAATAAAAATATATTTTGTAGTATTTATTACTTGTGACGTAATATTAATTATATCTTAAAACATAAATTCAGTCGGCATAATATAATATATTAAGTTTTTAATAATAATAGTTTACACAATATCCACACACACATATTTATAACAACAGAAAATAATTATATTTAATTATTTTCTGTTGTTATAATATTAAATAAATTCTATAGATTATACATTGAAATAAATAACTAACCTTAACATAAACTAAAATATATTATTAAAAGGAGTCCCTTTAGGCAAGGTTCCGAAGATACTGGCAGCGTTCCCCCTTTGAATCGCTAGACTAATTCTTTGTCCGAGGTAGCTGCCAGATCTTCGGTCTCCTGTGATGTCGACTAACCTTTTTAATATTTATATATTAAGTTTATATTTACTTGCCTTTTACACTGGTGAAGCGACACAAAATCTGTAGTCTTGCCTTTCGAGATAAAGCGCTGCTTAAAAAGATTATCACGTACAGCTTATAAGTTTTATGTTATTGCAAGCTGAAAATGGCAGATGTTGCGCTCTTTTTTATATCAATTACATATTGGTCTAAGATCCCGCTATACAACGACCTTCACCGAAATGCTTATTTAATGAAACTTATTTTATATATAATTTAATATGTCAATAAATATAATCCATATGGGTTGCCTAGCAAATTTCAGTCCAGAGTATGTTTAATTAATTTAAAAAAAAAATATTTTTTTAAACATTTCACCGGTATGATTATTAGATAAATTCTATACCAATCGAAAGTATGAAGCCCATAGAATATGCAAACGTTAGGTTGTTTTTAATCAATTAATTATTTATGTGTATATTTTTATGTGACACTAAAGTATATATACATCTTTAGTATAAAAGAAGGTTATAGTGATACATATATAATACTACCCTGATTAAAAATATTGATTGAAAAAAGTTCAAAAAATTTACTACATGCAAATTATAATTTTTTTTTTTTTTAAATATTAATTAAACATACTCTGGACTGAAATTTGCTAGGCAACCCATATGGATTATATTTATTGACATATTAAATTAAATATAAAATAAGTTTCATTAAATAAGCATCTCGGTGAAGGTCGTTGTATAGCGGGATCTTATACTATATATTTTATCAAAACAGCAGATAAATAATTTGATGTACAAATAAAATTTAATTTAGATTTTCACGGCATAAAATAATTACAACAAAACTTTCAGCTGTCGAAAGATACAAAAAAGTATTAAAAAGTATTTCGATAATTATGCAGATTCTTGCAAATATTTTAATTAAGACACATCAGAATGTTGACGGAGTCAGCAAGACTTATTATTGTTGCATGTTATTTTTATTATGCTCCACCATATCCGACAAGATACAATTGTTCCATGTGCCTCGTACGAACACGAATTACCTGCATAATTCGCCAATGCTTAAAGGAATTATCTAACATTGACACTATTTATGAGGATGTTGATATTTTGCCACCTCACCAAAGAAGATGTGAGAAAATGTTTGAAGAGGCGGGAAGACTTTGACTTTGTTTAGCAGTAATAATTAAGTTTTTTCTTCGTTATATTAAATATTAATTGTCGTTGTTTAATATTAAATTTTAGTTTTCTTGTATTTTTTTCTTTTTGTCTATTAATGTACTTATGTTTTCTGTTACATATATATTGTTTATCTATGTACCCAATCTGTTTTGGCTTTGTATATTGTCTAAGTGTCTTATTTTATAATATGTATGTTATCTGTAAGAGTACTAATAAAAAACTTTACTAGACAAGTAGGTGATCTGTCTTCTGTGCCTGACACGCTTTCGACGTTTTGGTTTAAAGGCAAAGGCGATTTCCTCACGATTAATGCGTACAAAGATAGATAGCCCATTGGTACACAGCCGGGGATCGAACGATATGGAGACACGCTGCAGCCCAACATTGCTCTGCTACAACCAAATGCAAATTTTTGTTTAGCATATGCAACACGCTTTTATTTTTTGGGCCAATATTAACAGGTTTCCTGGCAATGATTCTATTCACCGTAATTGTTAATTGTGCACATAGAAAAAATGCAATGGTTTTTCCCACCATTCCTCCTCACTACCTACTACAAAAACACGATTCTGAATATCCCTGTCATCTCTCCCATGTTTCCCAAGTAACACAAGAAAGTACTACGTAATTAAAAAACGTATATTTATTGATATCGAATTACGTTAAATCGTTGGATTGAAAATAAATTCCATTTCCTGTAACTGAAAGGCTATCGAGGATTTTTATTTCGATTGTACTCTCGAATCGCTATTGAGCATTTTGCACTGTCCAAATGGTTTAGTAAAAGAGTTTAGTCGATATTATTGTAATTTTCAAAAGCGATAGAGAACCCGGCTTAATAATTGACCTAGAGCACCTTTACCCTGGACTATATATATATGTATGTTCTATATAGTCAAAGCAATAATGATCCCAACGTTTTTGTATCATAATATGATGAGGGTAGTTAAAAAACGATAGGAACGAACTGTGACTGCCGTGTATTTAACGGTTATAAATTCTTTTTTTTTTGTGAAATTATTTTAGATTTTGTAAAATCTTTAAATAAAAGCTAGTCCTGCGAAGTCAGTACACTGTAAAGTTGGACCAATGTATTCTGCCCCACAGCGATCATGTAAGATACTCGTACATTGGCTCACACATTGATCGTGATTGATTTGGAGGCACCGGTGTAGAATGGAGCTAAAGTACAACAGCTTATACTAGATGGAAGAAACTCTTTGAGACTTTCTCTAGACAACAAACTCCTTATATATAAAGTCATCTTAAAGCCCATTCGGCCTCCAACTGTGGGGCAGCGCAAGTGATACCAACATAAATGTACTCCGACAGCGACAACAAAACAAGATCCTAAGAGCAATTGCAAAAGTACCATGGTACATCACCAACAACGAAGTTCACGGACACCTTAAAAAGGAAATCCAGAGACTGGTAGCTAGACAAAGTGCGGTTTACCCATCACCCGAACGCACTTGCTCGGCAACTCACTATAAAACAGTATGTGAGACGACTAAAATGTCACCATTTTCTAGAGCTAGTAGACCGGCAGTAACTCTAGGCAGGAGACGAGTAGATGCTTCCAATGGGAAGCCACTCCACATGACATCACCACAGAACAGATTCGCTCATAGCCTTAGGGCTGATTGCAAATACCCGAAGAAAAAAAATGTAACATTTTGTAATTTTCGAATTTGTGTAACTTTGTGTAGGTTAAGGGTTTTACTATTAATTTAGGGTTTAATTTGGAAACCTCATTTCAAATGTTGGTTTTAGCTTCTAGAGACGCTCTCAAATAAGGCGCTTAATTTAAATTGTACAGTATTTGATGAAAATTACCAATGGTCTTGTAATCTTATCTAGTCTTAACCTATCTAGTCTAAAAATCCTCCCGGCGCTTATCTTTATTTATTAAAGTGAATGTTTGATTGTAGTTAACTTTTAACTTGTAGGTTACCATGAGTTCCTTTTTGTGAATTATGATTTTAAAAAAGTATAATGAGTACTTTACTATGGTAGATCCATTATTATATAAAGTTAGTAACTCTTTTTTGGCAGTTAGTAATTCTTTTTCGGGGAAAGGGATACTCTTCTTTAATAAAATCCCAGAGGCTGTTTTATCACTGCCTTTCAATAAATTTAAGAAATGTATCAAAGAAAAGCTGTGTAAAAAGGCTTACTATAAAGTCAACGATTATCTAGTTGATACCTGGGACTAGTGCTAGACAGGCTACTTCTAATTAATTTGCTATATTTGTTTTAAATAAGTGTTGTTTGATGATTTGCTGTTTTAAAAGAGTACCGAGAGTTTTTTACGCCGGCTTTTTCTCTCGGCCTACACCCTCTGTCTTCTTTGCTGATGAGTAGGGATGCCTTAAAATTTAATGACGTGGAATAAGTGATACATGTATCTTATGTTCCATAATAAACATATTTTATTTTTATTTATTTTTATTTTTATAATTTATATACTATTTAATGTACGAATGTCTTCCTGTCATATCAATACAATGAGTTGTTACTTCCGTTAATTATTACCACGGTTGTGTTTATGTAGAAGATATTAAGTAATTAGAATACCATAGTGAGATAATGTTTCGAATACGCCTGCTAAGTTTTTTTCTAGATGGACTTTGATGCAGTAAGAGCGTACAACGGTGGCGTAATATATTTTACTTTTTATATTTTTAATATTTTTTCTCCTGTAAGTGACATATATGTTTTTAATGAAAATAAACTTCTGTTATCCTAAAATCTATTAGATTTATACTTATTGTATTAAGAATATGAATAGCACCTTCCATTATAAGCGTCTACATTACCCGCGACAACTCTAGCCAATCACCTTATACAATGTCCAGTGATTTACACAACAAATACGAGTTTGTTTTAAATCAGGTAAACAAATAAATAGATATATGTATTAATACCTTACATTATGGTTACTAAATAAAGCCCTGCGATTCTGTAACTCACTTTTCGAAGTCACACAGCAGGCTTTTGCATAAGGGGTCGCTCTCAAATCAGTCGTGAAGCAGTCATTTTATGATTTGTCATTCTGATAAACAATAAACTACAAGTCCCACCTTTTCAGAATGCCAAATCATAAAATGACTGCTGTTTGTGAGTTCGAAAAGTGAGTTAAAGAATCGCAGGGCAGATACAATTTATGAATACTTATTGTGGTTTTGTAAGTAATAGTTTTATTGACTTTTAGACGCGGAAAAATGTCGGCGCCGCTCTGTTGTTGATTGGTTAAGCGGGGATAACCAGCTTGGTTGAAACCAGCCAACCAGCTGGGAACGATTAGAGATTGTCACAAACAATGTTGTCGTAATTAGTGTGCAAATATTGATTATTTACCACATTTATTCCTCTCCACATCTATTACCTTCTTTGAAACGATATCCTGCCAGTAAGGAAGAGGTTCCAACACCAACTTTTTTTACATAAACAACCCCTAATGAAGTTCCGATCTACCTACCTCATATGTAGCGATGATATATCTTGCAAATATAGTACAAATTCAATTTTAAAATCGGTTTTGCTATCCTGTGTTATTTTTTATTGTATACTGAGTATTTATTTGTTGGTGAGTTGATTGACCAGTATTTACATAAAAATGGTTAAATTAGTCTTGACATGAGAATGTGCGGGTAAGCGGCGAAGTAACCAGGTAGTATGGTAGGCTGTGCCTTCAAGATAAACTTAAAAACTACTGTTAACACAGCTAGGTAAATTTATACAAGGGGTCGCTAGTATATACTGCGTATACAGTTATCGTATGTTGACCGCACTCGAAAAATTATTTTAAATGTTTAATGTTTTCATTTAACCCAACGTCTAAATAAAACCGCACTTCACATAATTCGTATGAAGTACGCCACAAACTAGCTGGACCGTCCAGTATAAAAAGACCTCTGATATAGTTCAGAAATAATTTTAGTAATATATTTCATAGGTATGTTTGAGCTGTTCGTGACTGATTTTTTATGACCCTCTCGCTAGAGTCGTCGTTAAAGGGTTGTTCTTTTCTACTTTTTAACATTAACGCTATTTACGGTACGTGACCCTATCTATTAATATTAACATAAACAATTTTTAAACGGATTTATGTTTTCAGCTTTATATCTATTAAACCTGTATGACCTGATGATGTTAGTCTTCGAAACACAACTGCAAATGTGTCTAAGGCTGTCCTACATTCGTTTGAAACTAATAGACTGTAGCATTTGGTCTGTTTAAACTTTCGTTTTTTTGGGCAGAACGCTCTCCTGATGTTAATACCGCCGCCCATGGACAATTACATTGACAGAAGACTCGCAAGTCGCCGCAAGAACATAAGGAGGGATGCCAAATGAATGCCAAATCAAACTGATTTGAGCGCGACCGCCGCTGCGAAACCGCTGTGTGAGTTCGAAAAGTGAGTTACAGAATCGTAAGGCTGGTACGCTCTTTCTTTGAAAAACCCTAAATGGAACCGATGATGAAACTCAGATTCTAGTATTAATTTGTACAACTCCTCTGAACTCTACGTTCTCATCGTAATATCTGACATTATTATTTCCCCACGCCTTAATAATAAAATGCCTACCTTTATTTCTAGCTGTATTGAATGTAAATGAGTGAGCGCAGTGCTTTTCCCACAATTGGAACCAAATGTTTCGATATATTCGTAATATAGCAAAAGCTTTGCAGTTACCGATTCATATGGCCATATAATTGAAAAGATTCCAAAGGATCGCTGCTACTATAAGCTTTATAGAAGCATTAATAACGTTTTATTAAGGGTTGGAACTAACTTCCGGTATTGTGCCCTTTTTTGTCCTTGTAAATGGAATTTCGCTTTATTTTATGAGCCTTTTTATCTGGATCTTTTATTTCAGTCATGATTAGAATAGTGTATCATTCTAAAGCAATACCTAGTACGTTTTAGCGTGTGACCCTGAATCCTGAGCTCTTATGCTTCATTCCCCGATGGGGAACAAAATGGGTATGGGTGTTATAATCAGCATATGTAAGACCTAGAAACGACTACGAAAATATTATAAAAACCAGATACATTATGAGACTTAAAAAAGCAAAAAAAGTGATTAAAAATCCCGTGCACAGCCGTGATTTGAACGCAATACCTTACGTTTGGCTATTCTATATAATACTGTACATAAATACAATTTTTAATGAGATTTTAACTGACACAAATACGTGTTCCCATAGAATTTAACTCATGTCATATCGCACTAATGTCACTAAAACCAAGGTTTCACCGAACGTTTGACCGCTCACACCTAAATTAGATAAACCGTAAATTAGATTGTCAGCACTGTGGAGCGTAAAGTCAGCGTTATCCGACTATATTTTACGCCGATTATACCGAGGTTCTGAGTTTACGAAGTTATGCCATATAAAACAACTCGAAAAATATGTATTTATTTCATTCATGTAGCTTCTACGTATGTGTTTTTTTTGTGACTAAAACGTAAATGCTTCCTATTTCCCCTTGCCTTAGCTATCTGCTGAAAAACGGTTGGTTTTATAATTATGATAACTATGTAAGCACTGTTTGCCTAGTGGCTTCAGTGTGCTCTCATTCCTAAGGGTCGTAGGTTCGATCCCCGACTGTGCACTTTCTGTTTATGTTCGCATCTAACACTCACTCGTACGACTGATCACCTACTTACCGAAATGATCAAAGAAACGGATACAATCTGATGCCAAAATATAGGGTTGTAGTGTTAACAAATTGTAATTATATTATTATTTCTATGTTGTCCATACAATGGTTACACACATGCACATACAAGTATCTTGTAAACGGAAAGAGTGGTCAGTTCTTTGGGCCCTAACCTAACATTTGTTAATTTTTTTTAATTATTTTAATAATTTTTTTTTTCAACGGCAGAATTACATACATGAATAAATATATTTTATAAATTCAAAAACCAGTGGCGCCACATTCTTGTTTTTTTTTGTTTGTACCCAACACGCAGTTCACACTATATTCTCTAACTGTCCGTCTCAAAAATATATTTTCTTTACAGGTAAATAGTAACACGCTCTGCAACTTAAGCGTTTATTATTTTTCCTAAATTAAAACCAAGAGCTCCTTGCTTGGCTTAACCACGGTAGGCTAAATTATTTAGTAACGTGAATGTAAATAACACATTTTGAATAGGCTAAAATTCATACATAACGCGTTCCTATATACCGATATCATTTTTTTTCAAAAGTTTCAAGTGCAAGCATTCAATAAATATATCATTATTTAAAACACATCACTAAGAATATATAATTAACCAGCTGCTTCCGCTTGACAGTATTCAACGGAGCGATTCAAATCGTCAACGACCAGTCACTTTCCGTGCGGCTGGATCCCTTGGCGTTGCGTAGATATGTGGGGCCTCTCTGCATCTTCTACCGCATTTACCATGGAGAGCGTTCAGAGAAGTGGTTCGGACTAATAGCTGCAGCTGAGTTTCATAATCGGACGTGAAGGCAGAATACAAAATACTGTTCGAAATACATTATATGTATTAATTTTATAAAAATTGATGAGGGTGATGCAAAATATTTACGCACGGCCGATCGACACATTTTTGAGTTAGTCGTTGTTGAGCTTGTCGGGTTACGTGTTCTCGTGCGTCTAGCATTTTTTATTTGGATTTATACTTTTGTTAAATATAGATGATTATAGACACGTCCACTATTTAAAATTGTATAGTGAGTGTTTAGTGCGTGTTTGAGAACTATTGAGGCAAGGTATCAATAATTATCATCAGTCTAACCTCTTTTTGTGCCCATAATAACACTAATCCAATTCCTTACGGCTGATATTATTGTGTGCCTATTTTCCTGTGAGGAGACATTGACGAGGTATGTACTCAGGACTTATTATTTTAATATGAATTGTGTATCGACGGCCACCGAACCGTTCTTTGTGGTACAAATACCATCCGTATCACCTCGATGCCCGTCGTTTGACAACTGAGCGTTTCTTAAGGCAGTTTTTTCCCCAGTATGTGGAAGCAACGGCCCGCTGAAGTATTTCCGAAACAATTAGTCTCAGGGTCCTTCAAGAACAGAGCGTACCAATTCCTTAAAGGCCGTCAACGCACTTGCTTTCTGGCATGGGCGGCGGGTATCATTGTTACATAGAAAAAAGACTCCTTTTCTAGTTTTTCCCTTTGTTATAAATCAGTTTACAGAATGGTCAATTAAAAGTATCATATTCCTCGAGGCATGCAAGCCATTACTGACATTGTTTCTTTGTTTAATAAAATTGTAGTTTGAAATTTAAAAGTACTTAGGACATTTGTACAATGAAACGTACATTAAAGAACTTCATCCACTTAAAAGTTGGAGAAAAAGTTTGATTAATATCCGGGTACAAATGGGAAACGATAGATTAAAAGGCGCGCGACGGCAAGCGCTGCTTAAGCGGAGGAAATAGGAAGATTTTCTCATTTCTTTCAATAAATATTTACTGTACAAGGACGACTTTTTAACTTTTAAATTCCAGAGTCAGTCGTGAATCTGAAATGTGTAAATTAGGTATGAGAATGTATACGTATTTTACCAATATAAAAGAGTTAAAACTGTTTTTTTCTAATTCTAAATAAAATCCGAGAATGTAAATTATATATTGAATGTCGTTAAGAACGGTGCGTGTGATTCTGATTGTTTAACTCTAAACTAAAATCTTCCGTTTAGTATTTTCACGAGCCGTTAAAAATAGGGACCTTAATCTATAACCTGCATCACCAGCTCTACGGATATTGAAAAGACTACACCGATCTTTCATACTAAACGTCGGGACCGGCTCGCTGTCGCTACGTTAAGTTACAAGGTATCCGAACCAATTTGACTTAGGGTTCTTCAAAAAAAGAGCGTACCAATTCTTAAAAGGCCTGTACCGCATTATCAAGCCCTCTGGCACTGAGAGTGTCCATGGGCGGCGTCACTTAACATCAGGTGAACTTCCTGACCGTTTGCCCCCTGTTATATAAAAAAAATAGGCGCATGTTTGGGTTGTATGTAAAAGATCTATTACTGAAGAGATACTGTTCCATCCCTGCAAGTTCTGGACTGGATCTCCCCTAGCTCTTACTACAAAAGCGAACGGCCTGGTCTTTGAAGAAAACTTGCTATGTCAAGTATGATCACAAACTAACAATGGCGTAGAGAGGCGTACGGAACTGTCCTATCGCGTGTCGGGAAACGTATAAGGCTATTACCACATCTCGCCTCGGGCAATTGATGGTGGCAGCTTGGGATTTTAGTGGGTAATTACAAGAGCGAGTCCCAGAAAATCGTCCCACACTAAGCAGCCGCACGGAAGGGTATGAAAAATGCATTTCCCCAAGTAAAAAAGAAAAAAAGAGACATCGATTATGCACGTCTCTTTGTATTGCGGAGTAAGAGTTAATAATTAAAAGGACCGCAGTAAAAGGCTATATACTAAAAGCACTTCAAAGGAAAGGTTATTAAAAAAACTATTGTGACAAAAGACTTAATCGTCCCTGTCAGCCATTATCATATATAAAGAGAGCTTTTACATTAAAATAACATCTGCTATTCGCGGGCGTGACAGAATTATAAATGATTTCCTTTCTGTAAAGATTGTGTCAGCCAAGAAAATTCAATAGTTAGATTTCTCAGCCCACGGGCTTTCGTGACGTGGAATACAATTGCTTGTCACTAAATTTTTGGATTACATTCATATAACGTTCTTTGACGTTAATTAATATATACAGGGTCTCCCTAGTGGGGACTAGCTGTAGATGAATTTTGTCATAACCTATTTCTGTCATGAATAAAGTTTTTATATGACTAGCTGGCCTGGCGAACATCGTACCGCCTAACAGTCGATTCTTTATTTGTTTAAAATACTTATTCTGATATTCGGGACACCGGTCTAGCTAGTAAGATAAAAAAATAAAGTTGATAAGAAAACAAATACATTATGTCAAAAAATAAAAATTTACCTTCCCGGAAGCCCTCCACTAACACTTGAACTTTATGCTTTGGTATTAAAGTTAGAATTGACTTTTAAGTATTATTACAAATATTTTGTATGGGAATATAAAAAAGTGTTGTTTTTAGACTTATTCACTCAATTTTTTTAAATTTTTCTCCGTAAGAACCATCCTCGTACCTACTTCAAGGTATATTATAAAAAAAAATCAGACAAATCGGTCAAGCCGTTTTCATGTTATGTCGTGACAACGGAAAACTGGTTTCATTTTTATATATATAGATAATCGAATACTCCCGCTTCATGCTCTTTGACATCATTTTTTTTAATATTTCAAAAATAATATACATCCTAAAAATCTAAATATAGTCTATAATCTCTGGGGTACAGATAGTTTTGCATTAATTCCCTACAAATATACAAATCAAGTCATTTACGATGAACAGTAGATAAATAAAATAACCGTAAACGCTCTTTGAATATGTTACTTTTGATTTTTGACTGCCATTTACAGGATGTGTAAAAGCTAAGTAACTTCTTTGAAACGTTAATAAAAAACTATTGATTTTTGATAAAGTGTAAAATATTAATAAATTAAAACTAGGTACATAAATATTGTTTCTATATAAACATAAAAGTAAGGAAGTTTTTACATAGCGTAATTAAAATCATATCCAATATCAAAACCCCCAAATATAAATAGTTATTTACCATGAGTCTACACCGTTTGAACTTGTATTCGACCTTAAAGTTATTATTCTTATAACCTTTCATAAACAAAAGAGCACAAGAAAATACTCAAATAATAATAAAAAAAGAACTTTGTTAATTGTTGTTTACCTAAGACCCGGAAAGGAATTCATTAGTCCTTTAAAATTTGTTACAAGATATTCACTTGAAGTATCATTGCAAAGCTTTTAAGTGATATCAATTACAATAGCATTCATCAGTTCAGTGTTAATTAAAATTGTGACATTTGTTTCGAAATTCAAAGTGTCGAAAATAGCAGTTCGAAATTTAAACGTTACTTAAGGTAAATTAATTTCAAAACGAAATTGCTAACATTGTCTTTGATTTACGCGAGTACAACGAATTCATTTTTATATAATCATTTGAATTTGTATTTAATATAATGACCGAGTTATGAAAATAATGTAATAAATTAACTTTATATTCACAAAAAAGTTTTATTTAAAGCAATTTCGTGTTTGTTGTGTCATATATAAAATCTTGTAGATTTAACCTTTCAATGGCATTTTGTCAACGAGAGCTCGATTATATCTTTGTTATAATAATTTGTCAAGGTGTCATATAACATAAGCATTAATATTCGCCGAGCCGACTTGTTCAAGGCAGCTTATCTCTATTGAAACTCGCCATGTACGCAAGAGATATATCTGCGTGAAATCTCCATGTTATGATGGGGCGGATGTCAGGATGCCAAACATAGCTATATGTTGTTGTTGTGTAGTCAGCATTGATATGGAAGTTGCTATCTAGGTTTGACTTCCGGTGAAACATTAGTGTCACTTAAATTAAGATTAAAGAGAAATGGTTATATATGAAACCATTCATTCTTACAAAAGCGCCTTTTCAATCGTACCTTTATAAAAGAGTACTTCGTCAGAAAAATCAAACAAAATTTAAATAATATTTAGCATTGACATACATTTCAATAGGTTTTAGCCTAGGCCTAATTTTGAAATTCTCGGGTCAGGTGGAGATGTTTTCAAGTAGTATAGCGGTCATTCATTAGTCGTTTCTGTCATTGAATCTAAGACAAAATAGCATTCAACGTAGTTCGTTGAATGCTTTTAAGTAGACTACTGTATATTAAATCCAACAGATTTATTTATTTATTAATATATAAAGAAACATGATAGATACATTATAAATATAACGTAACGTAACATTATAATTATACGTAAAAAAAAGTGCGTGCGTACAGAGTACATATGTCAAAAGGGAAATTGCTTTGACAAACTAATTTTTAAGTCTTGTTCATATTTACACAAATCTAAAACTTTAGATTTCCGAGACTTAGAGGGAGGGAAAAAGGAAGATATGTTAGGAATTTAATTGTCATGGGTACTCTAGTTTAATAGCTACTGAACAATAATGTCAATTTATCGTTTCCCTTTTAGAGATAAAATTCATTAAAATATTAAAAGTGTCGAAAACTAATACAAATTAAAAAAAAATAATTTATAATTTGTATTATTTTATTTCTTCGATAATAAAAACACGTGGCATTTTAATTTACAATTGAGAGTTCAATAAATTATTTTGAATTAAATATAAAATACAAATATTTCATAAATAACGAAATTTTAATTTTAAACAAAGAATTTCTTTAAGACCCCTTCTCAATCTCTCTCAATCGTTCTCAATCGCTCTCTCCTTTTTCTTCGACAAAAACGCTGCACATCTTCGTGACGTTCCATAAAAATTTTACCATTATGCGCCTAAAAAAGTTTCACTTCAAAAATTATATACAAGTTATAATAGAAGTGTGCTTATATCGTTTCATAAATAAGGTTTTTTTAAATAAAAGAGATACTGTCGTTGGGCGTTTGTAGAATAATAATAATTTATTCATGGGTACTCTAGTTTAATAGCTACTGAACAATAATGTCAATTTATCGTTTCCCTTTTAGAGATAAAATTCATTAAAATATTAAAAGTGTCGAAAACTAATACAAATTAAAAAAATTAATTTATAATTTGTATTATTTTATTTCTTCGATAATAAAAACACGTGGCATTTTAATTTACAATTGAGAGTTCAATAAATTATTTTGAATTAAATATAAAATACAAATATTTCATAAATAACGAAATTTTAATTTTAAACAAAGAATTTCTTTAAGACCCCTTCTCAATCTCTCTCAATCGTTCTCAATCGCTCTCTCCTTTTTCTTCGACAAAAACGCTGCACATCTTCGTGACGTTCCATAAAAATTTTACCATTATGCGCCTAAAAAAGTTTCACTTCAAAAATTATATACAAGTTATAATAGAAGTGTGCTTATATCGTTTCATAAATAAGGTTTTTTTAAATAAAAGAGATACTGTCGTTGGGCGTTTGTAGAATAATAATAATTTATTCATGGGTACTCTAGTTTAATAGCTACTGAACAATAATGTCAATTTATCGTTTCCCTTTTAGAGATAAAATTCATTAAAATATTAAAAGTGTCGAAAACTAATACAAATTAAAAAAATTAATTTATAATTTGTATTATTTTATTTCTTCGATAATAAAAACACGTGGCATTTTAATTTACAATTGAAAGTTCAATAAATTATTTTGAATTAAATATAAAATACAAATATTTCATAAATAACGAAATTTTAATTTTAAACAAAGAATTTCTTTAAGACCCCTTCTCAATCTCTCTCAATCGTTCTCAATCGCTCTCTCCGTTTTCTTCGACAAAAACGCTGCACATCTTCGTGACGTTCCATAAAAATTTTACCATTATGCGCCTAAAAAAAGTTTCACTTCAAAAATTATATACAAGTTATAATAGAAGTGTGCTTATATCGTTTCATAAATAAGGTTTTTTTAAATAAAAGAGATACTGTCGTTGGGCGTTTGTAGAATAATAATAATTTATTCATGGGTACTCTAGTTTAATAGCTACTGAACAATAATGTCAATTTATCGTTTCCCTTTTAGAGATAAAATAAAATTCAATTTTTGCCGCCAGTAATAAAGGAAATTGCGGACTCGTTGGGGTCTCGCCTTTTTGGTAGATGGTTGTTTGCATTTGAATAATTTTAATACAAGTTTTCTATGAGGATTTCTACGATGTATTTGAATTGATAAAAATACAAAGTGTTTTGCTTTTCTTAAGCTTATTTATTTATACTTTATTACCTTATATAAAAACATACTTATAAAAAAAGCAGGTTACGTAAGTTATAAGGCAACGGGCGGCCTTATTGGTAACAAGCGATTTATTCCAGGCAACCCTAATATGGAACAATAAAATGAAACACATACAAAGGGTAGAGTACAAAAAGTGCACATATAATTTAAAAAAAAACTCAAAAAAAAGCCAAGCTTATTATTATTAACGTGGAATGATTACTTGATTTTAGAATTCATTGATTTAAAAAAGTATATTAAACTTCTGATTTAATCTAGTATATTCTTCCTAGTCCAAACATGTGAAAAAAAAAATCGGTTGTCTGTAAAGTCGGTTTACTAACGATAGTTGAAGGTGACAACGTCGTAAAAAAATATTGATGGGATGGTTGCATTTTACAAAAAAAAAAAAATTTATTTGTTTGATAGGTATTTTGTATGGATATAGAGAAGGAGGTAAATAGAAATCACAATTGAATTGATCAAGTTAGTTATTTGTTCGCATAAATACAATTATGTCGCCTGAGCCGGAACGCCTCAGAGCGAGGTAACGCCTCAGAGCGAGGTAACGCCTTAGAGCGAGGTAACGCCGCATGAGTCATGTTTTTTCGTGCGTGCAGCCGGCTCCATCGAATTATAAGACGTTGTCACGTCAAAAAACTTGAATGCAGTGCTAAGTAGGTAGTTAAACATTCCTAACGCTGAGGATAAGATTTTCCTGGCTTCACCATTAATACATTTTTCTTCTGTGTATTTAATCCAATAAAAATCAAGAAATTGGAAGCCAACCTAAAGTGTGTTAGCGCCACGAGATTCATGATTTAAATTTGAATTGTAACAAATTCTCGAATATATCAAATTAATTCACTTTTATTGATGTTGATTGTTTCAACCTTGTCCTGTTGGTATCCTTTGAAAACGATTGTGTATTATCCGAGGCCTGAAGCGGCCTCGGATAATATATATGTATATATGTATATGTATATATATGCAAATCCAAATTGCTTTCCGATCGAAGTTTTCACAGTTGGATGGCTTTTATGATTTATGAGTTTTGATTTCTTCGACCTGTGATTTTAATCTGCAGATCATCCTTAGGTGTTTTTATTAATTTATTGTCCAATATCAAAATCGAAGAATTCCTTTCCGCCTTTAGCCGTTGTAATCCTCATATCGGCACAGCCTCAACTTAAGTGTGTATCGGCCAATAAATCTTACCTATTTAAAATTTTGGTAAGATTTATTATAATTATACTATCTGACCCGGCAAACATAGTTTTGCCATGTATATTAATTCTAGGAAACATTTTTTTTATTTAATTTAAAAAATAACCATCTACCATAACAGAAAAATAGAGGTTAAGCGAAAAGATATGAAAATTGGGGTTATATGTATTTTTGTATGCAGTATCATAAAAAAATAGAAACAAAAAAAATTGTCTAAAAATTAAAAAAAAAAATTTTGTGGTGGACACCCCTTATCACTTAGGGGTTTGAAAGATATATAGTAGGCGATTCTCAGACTTACTGAATATGCATAAAAAATTTCATAAGATTCAGTCGAGCCGTTTTGGAGGAGGTAGGAGTATGCCGTATGGTAACTAACATTGTGACACGAGAATTTTATTTATCAGATTAATCGGGAACACATATATTATTTGTCGAAGAAACATGTGGTATTACAAAGTGCTAATGTTCACTTTTAAGGCTATTTGTTGTTAGTAAGTCGTAAGTAATCAGCCGTTTAACTAAGCTAAAAAGTATTCTGCTTAATCAAAGACCTCTGAGATATTCATATTCATTTTTAACTGAAATGTATGCGGCGCAGGTGCAGAATGATAAAAATAATGTCTACCCTAAGTAATTGGCAATACAGAGATGCTTTAAACACTATTCATAATCAAAATATCATTTATTCATAACTAAATGTACACTTTTCAATGTCAGTAAAAAATGATGATTCTAAATTTACATTTACTGCCAGTACTCAGATAAAGGTCATAGAACGGACGAGAAGAACTGGTAATAAACTGCCAAAGACAAAATAACTTTTGCTACAAACGCACTAGGGA
Source organism: Pieris melete (assembly GCA_963693345.1). NCBI lineage: Eukaryota > Metazoa > Arthropoda > Insecta > Lepidoptera > Pieridae > Pieris > Pieris melete. The sequence goes on from CAVNZK010000003.1 coordinate 2,794,693, forward strand.
ATTGTTTCCTATACTCAAAGGTTCATAGTTCAGTTCAGATGGACAAAGTTTGGTTATTTACTTGAGTATTTTAATGCTTTTCTTATTAAACATACTTCATCAAAATAAAATCTAAATATATATATTATATTATTTGATATACAATTTGAAAAACTATTTTTGTTACTGTTTTTTTACACCTTTTAATTTTTCACAACTATTTTTACACCACTGCGTAAATCTTATTCTCGCACATTTAACAACATATAACACACTACGCAAACTTGAATAGAACCTATTTTTAGGAATTTTTGAATTCAGAGCGCAATCGTTTCGTTTATTTTCCTTACCCTTACCAGGCTAAACCTCTAAATATATTATAAATGACAATAGAAATATATGATATGGAATTTTTACTTACACTCAGAATTTTACCTAGCGCACAACTCTAGCATTCGGATCGTAATATATTTTATCTAATATAACAGGAAATAAGATTAGATTGGATTCGAACGAGACGAAGACTAGGAAATCGCAAATATGTACCAAATCGGTCTGTAATTCGGCTCTGGAAATTGGAATCGGCAACTAGCTCCGAATGCTCCATTTTGCGTCTATGTACGCATAATTTGTACATTTGAATAAAAGTAGCTGTATAGATTGGATTGAATTAAATTAACACAAATGAAGAGATAAATATATGTAAAAAGATAATGTCCAATTTGAATTGATTTGGAGGTATCAAGGTATTTGCAACGAGAAAGTTGATAAAGAAGCTAAAAGCGCTTAATATGAAAGTTGATATGTCAATAAAATCGTATGCATCTGAAATAAAAAAAAATTTTTGAACATAGAATGAAAATTACTTGGGACTCCGAACCGAATACAAATATTACAAGTAAATTATCAAGAATATTATGTATTTGAAATAGGACCAAAATTGTTTTTAGGGCAAAATAATTTAACGCATATTAACTTAATAACTAATATAAGTGTGAATGCGGACTGGAATTAACAGTAACACATCTGTTCGTTGTATATCATACTAACCGGAAAGAATACTTTGTGAATTACCGAATAAATTAAAGGACTATCTTAATGAAAATGATTATATAAAAACAATTTATTTTCTCACGGCTATAGATATGTATAAGTTGGTTTAGCTAATGGAGCTGGGCCAGTTAATTACTTTTCTTTCTATTTTTTTTTTTTCTAATAAAACTGTAAGTGTTACATACTGTAACTGTATATAGCATTTTATAACTTATAGTTCACATTTAGCCTAGAAGTGTAACTGAAAGCACTGTCTTTTAACTGTAACTGTTTTGTGTAATATTAAGTATGTACTTGATATTTAGGTGGTAAATACATAAATTAAAAAAACAACATTTTTTTATTGACACGATCAATATTATATTACCATGGTAATACATTATCTGCGTTTTTATTACGGAAATTAGGGATTTTCATTCATTCTCATCGATATGTATATTATATCAATCACAACACCGCTCGAAAATGTGTGTATTTTGCATACGCACTATCGCCATTATAGTCAATTATTATGCCGTCTTTAAAGAGTAGTAAGCAAAATAGATGTTTATGTTATAAAAAAAAAAATAGAAACGAAAATTCAAACGAGGTGCGAAAAAACTTACTTAAAAGATTTGCTTCAAACCTACGACTCTCGCCTTAAAAGATTTCACCTTGTGCTACGTGACGTCATGGATGTAGTAGTAGTGTATAGTGTAGACAAACTAATACATAGTATTATGCATACTGAATTGCTTACTAAAATCCCTATCCACTGCAGTACACGATTGACTAGAAACAAATATCCCTTCGGTCCTGATAACAGATTGTGTCGGATTTACAGTAAAACTATGACGAAAAATTACACGGTGGACATTTTCAGCAACTCCATAGAGACCTTTAGCGACCTTCCTGTGTTAATTATTTGGTATATATTATTTTCTTTATTCCTACACTATTGTATTTACATTGAAACTAGTGTGACCTGTTTTTGAAGTTCTGTTATTGAAGAACACTACAATAAGCAAAATAATAAAATGTAGGGGAGACCGGGTACAAAAGTAACACTTTGTACTTCACACTTGATTTGTGGCTAGGTTTTAATATTGTCATTAAATTAATATAACCATATATAAATTCAGTTTATGTTCTTTACACTAGCAGCTCAATTTATTTTACTATGGTGTGTTTTATATGAATAACAGAGAGTTAAAAAAAAAACGTCAGTTGTTACTTTCGACCACGTAGGCAGGTCGAAAGTAACACGTTGTGGGTCGAAAGTAACAAGAAGAAGAGGTTGGTAATTAATACAATATTATATGTAATACTTGTTTATTATCAACAAGTATTTATGTAAAAAGTAAAAGTTCTGCATTCTGCATCCATCCACTAGCATTGCCAGCTCCGGCACAACCAACAGGACCCTCAAGTATCATGTGGTCTTGGAATTTTTCAATGGGAATACGAAAAAAGGAGGTATGTGTCCTCCTTGAGCATTAATCGCAACAGCAACAGTTACTAATCTTCCACGTTCTGCTGAGGTTACTGCACCTACTTGTTCAGTTCCTTTTTGAGCAACAATCGTGCTAAGTTTTTGGACAGTGGACCCCTGTCTCATCCATATTCCAGATATCTTTTGGCTCAAATTTGTACCTATCAATTACCTCAGCAAGATTATCAAAAAATTTGCTCACATTATGTTCATTGAAACTCTGAGATCTCAAACAGAGGCTCGGGTGCCGTTTTAAAAAACCCGTCAACCATTCATTACCAGCCATTTGACTATCGTGCCACCTTTCAGAAAAAAATTTAACCGCCGCTTTTCTATACACTTATGTGTCGTGTAGTTGTTCTTATGCGTTGTCGCGGCATTCTGTTGGAGTAAAGGTAATTAAATCATTACGGGGACAACAGTAACTTGTTACTTTTGTACCCATAGGACTATGTTACTTTTGTACCCTTCCTCATTTTTGTTGAAACATGAAATATAACCTTAGAACGGAACGAGCTAAACAAAAACAAATTTAAACAATGTACAATCAATCTAATCAAAAATAGATATGCAAACATTCAGATTACTACCATCCTTTTACGACTATGTAAACATTAAATAACAAGATATTGAAAAACTTACTTTTGGTTTCTAAAAACACTTAGTATCCTCTCACACAATCTAACAGTGCTTGAAGTACGCGGCGACTAACTACAAGTGAGGGGGGTGCTCTCAGCTATCGCCTGACGGCGGCAGAGCAGTGTTCGACCATTGGATGAATCTAGAGAGCATTTGTTACTTTCGACCCGCCGTTACGTTTGTACCCGGTCTCCCCTACGCTCACAGTTCTAAAGAAGCTGCTCAAGTGGTCGGAATGGTGGACTTCAAATTATGTTCAGTTTTAGAGGAAATGGCCTGCTCTAAACAGCACGGTGACATTGAGTCTCTTAAAAAATCTTTGGAGCAAGCAGTGGCGAAATTTCCCTTGGAAGCCTTTATAAAAGCCAAAGGTGGCCATTTCGAATAGAATATTTTTAATTTTTTGCTGCGACTTTAATAAATATGTAGGTATAAATTTTAATAATATTACCTACATTATGAAAAAAATGCATTTTCATTTGAAACAGAACTTATGGCTGGACTAGGTATATTTTTGGATGTTTGACAGTCCCATGCGACTTCTTCAATAAAAAAATTCCCTTCGTGAGTAGTGTGCTGCGTTTTTTTTTTATGTTACAGAAGACAAACGGGCAGGAGGCTCACCGGACATAAGGTGAGCCCATGGACACTCGCACTGCCAGAAGACTCGCAATTACGGGCTACTCGATTGTGAGGAAGTTGCATGGATTTGGTTAGGGCTGCGCCTTCTAAAGTTCTCATGTCCGTTTCATACGTGTAAATCTTTTCTATAACATATTTTCATAAGTGTCTTATTGTCCTTATCATGTGTGACAGCTAACAAAAATTATATATAATAACAAACAGTTACACTAAAATATAGCCAGTGATGGAATACATAATATTTACCTAAGTGATACCTAACTTGGCTGTGTTGTGCGATGGTGTAAAAGTGAGGGTAAGTACAGTAAAGGTGTGTAAATATAATCACGCAAAAATCGTCTTTAACTAGATGATCCAAATGATAGTTCTTTGTATGAAGCCACATTAACACATTAATAGAATTCAAATGAAATCAGATAGTGAACGTCGTCTAAATAAATAAGATAACAATAAATGGATAATCATTCCGTCGCACTTTATGGCACTGATCTGGGTCGACTCGTAAACTTTGAACGTCCCCAACAGGAAATGACTTGGACAAGTTTAAGCAGTCTTGTTTAAGGCAGTGTAACTTGACCTAAATAACTTTGTTGAAATAGGCTTTAACTAAGAGAAATAATTACTAACGCACTGTTAGGGCATCACCTATTCTCAAAGGTTCAATTCTGAGGGAGAAGGATGAGTAATTTACTTTGAAACTTTAAATCGCTATTGTATATTATTCTCATTAAACATGCTTGATAAAAATTAATTCTATCTAATATATAAAATTCTCGTGTCACAGTTTTCGTTGCCATACTCCTCCGAAACGGCTCGACCGATTCTCATGAAATTTTGTGTGCTTATTGGGTATGTCTGAGAATCGGATAACATCTATTTTTCATCCCCCTAAATGTTAAGGGTAGTCCACCCCTAAATATTTTTTTTTATTTTTAGATATTTTTTAAAAATACATACAACCCCTAACTTTCACCCCTCTACGATCAACCCCTATTTTTTTATTATAAATGATATACATGGCAAAATGACATTTGCCCGGTCAGCTAGTATATTATATATATCTATATATATTGAATTTACTGTAAGTTCTCAAATCAAGGGTGTGGGATGAACGAGAAGAACAAGTAAGAAATTCTTCGCTTCTACTCTTTTAAACCGCCAGGTTTTTGCAATAAAAATGCTGATGAATTAATCACGTAAACAGTTGTTTTGTTGTGTGACTAACTTTATGGGAATATTTTATTTATAAAATCACTTAGCTTGAATACTGCAGAATTTAAATGCTTTAAATAAATCCAAAACGAATATGATTTCTAAAAATCCACAGAACTAAAATTTTATGGCAAATTAAAATACTCGTAATGAGAGTGGCAACACTGACGGAGCAGCCTTATTGAGCGAACATGCAAATGAGCGTCTTCTCAATGTCGACAAATTAAATCCGGCTAAATATACTTTAGTGACACTTGTGATGACATTTTAATTTGCACAGATTTTAGTAAAGCCAAAATTTGTGGATAATTTTACGCATTCATTAAAATTTTAACTTAATTTACATCGCGGCCGGTTTTAGAGAACTCGAGAATTTCCAAGGACTACTAAAATATACCTTTACATTATACTATATCTGGAATCTTTTACCAAATGACTTTTTTATTGATACTCATAAAGTTGTTGAGAGAAAACCAGCTAGATTTATGACATCATTGTTTGAACGAAATTCTATGTCGAGGGACTAGGTAGGGTTAATATTAAAATAATTTCTTGAATTTTTTTTTTGCTCGTACTTGGCCCAAACTTTTTAATTTTGTTTTAATTTATTTTTAATATGTAGGTAAAAAAAATTGTAAATACTGGTTATTTGATTGTTATGTTTAGGTTTTATTCAAATAAATAATCTTGCATTTTTAATTTCACATATATATGAAATAAATTTTGTATTTTATTTTAGCATTAAGAAATATTTTATATGAAAACTAGTTGTAATAGCTATGCAGCTTAAACGAAAACATCATAAAATATTCAACAAGAACTGCAAAATAGTTTGTAACGTAAATTTTAATAATTTTCTAGCTACAAATTTTCCGATTCGAATCTAAACTCAGTAACCTAATGAAGCAGAGCGCTAAGGAGATCATAGAATATGTATGAGCATTTTTTCCGTTATTAAAGAGGATTCAGCTGGAGTATTCTTCAAGCGCAGGGTCCTTGCAGTAACCTAGTTATCTGGAACAGTGGACAGTAGCTAATTGTATTATTACCGTCATATTCCCAAGATAGTTGAATACTACTAACCAATTTTACGCGAAGATTGGTTTGAAGTTTTTGTACTTTTATTTATTCTTATAATTGTAATGCATTGACATACGCTGTTTTAAAATTGTCATATTAATAATTTTTCAATAAATACTTTCAACATACACACACACACACCAAATTTATTTTTACGACTCTGTTTGCAATGTTTTCTTTTAGCACTTAATACTTATTTTCTTCTATTGTATCTTATGACAATGACCTGATTGTACGTGTTCCGGTCCGGTGGTGGAGTGGCTGGCTATCTGTCACTCAGGTCTCCTGTTACAGAGACCAGTCTCTCACATACACTTCCAAATGTTATCATCTTAGTTTAATCATAATAACCTTGTATGTATATGTGAGAGAAGAAATAAAGATTATTATTATTATTTACATATTACTCATTGGTAAATGTAATTAAAATAATTTGAAAATTTATATAATTCATAGGATCTCTTAAGTACAATTATTAATTAAACGAACTTTTATTAATAAAAAAATAATTAATTTATCTATTATTAGATGTAGAATGGTGCTGGAAAATTTACTCATCGTATATTGTTGGTAAATCTTTTTTTATTAAAGTGTTACGTGTACAAACAAAGCAGTATACTGTAGGTACACACAGTATAATAAGCTTGTACCCGCTAAGCCGCTAAAATAGTTCCGTATCACGTTTCACCTCTGTTTGACCCTTGTTCAAGTAAAAAGAAAATTACCAAAACATTATAATTAAAGATATACTAAAATATATGGCCTTACATCGTGTTGAGCAAGTTCCACTTCGTTTTGTTATATTTATTCATTGGTATGGGATTCTTAGTCAATCGCTTCTTTCTCAGTAGTTGTATGAAAAATTGTGATTTGTGGTTTTTGAAAGTTGGTTAAGACTAAAGAATAGTTAGACTAAAAGTAGTTTATTCTAAGAGTACATTGTCTTCACATATAATTATTTAACAAATGTAACAAATATTGTAAACCTATTTTAAAAGAGTAAGTGTGGAGTTTCTTGCCCATTCTTCTCCACACGAAACTACCTTTTGGAAGGGGCAACTAGAATCTTCTATATATATATATAATTTTTTTTTGACGTTCAAAAGTGCCATTTTAGATGGTCTAATTGAAATAAATGCTTTGACTTTGACTTTGACTTTGAATACTATCCTGAAATAATATCCCTTATTCCTTTTAAATCTGAAATAGAATTAAGTAATAATTAAAATTAAATTTATTAAGAATTACTTCCTTACGATTATGTAAGTTTTGACTTAATTTTTTTATTTAATTTGTTGAATTATTTCTCATATTCGAATGTACAACAATATTATTAATAATAAGGCTTAATAGCCTCATCTATTCCTGGAAACATTAACAAAATATACACACACTTAAAATAAATAAAAAAAATTTTTCAAGGATCTTTTATATATCTCCAATTCATATATAACATTATTCAAGAAAATATCTTGTTTTGGCTTTTCGTGTAGGTTCATATATAACAGTCTAATTATTGTCGTAATATGTATGTCATATTATACACAAATCCTATTAAGACCATACCAAATAAAATAGATGAGTCCAATATACTTCACGTACAATATAAAATCCATTTGAGCGACTCTCAAAATACAGCTGCGCTCACATTTCTTGATATTGACTTGTCTAGATATTTCTGTCTGAAAACTTGAATTTAATTTAAAATTATTGTATTTGAAAGAAATGGTTTTGTGTGATTTTTGAAGATAGTAAAACCCGCTGATTATTCATTACCACTTTTTATCGATTCGATAATCAAATTTTTCAGTTTAAAGGAATGAAAATAATCCAAATTCTATATAATCTTGATTAATATCCAAATATTAATGATATTAATATCCAAATATTGATAGTATCCAGATATAATATATAAAGAACGGTTCAGTGGCCGTTGGTTGATACATAATTTTTTTAGCAAAGATACCTACTGAGCACATAATAATCCTTGACTCGAACTTAATAACGCATAAAGGCATACAATTATTGTACCCACATGGCCCACATGGAGTACTGTTCTTACCTCTGAGTGGGAGCCCCCCCCACCAGCTCTCTGGGTGGGAGCGGAGCCCCCCCCACCAGCTCCTTCCACTTGACCGTATTCAACGAAGAGCAGTTCGAATCCTCGACGGCCAATCCCTTTCCTAGCGGCTTGATCCCTTGGCGTTGCGTAGAGATGTGGGGTCACTCTACATCTTCTACCGCATTTATAAAGGAGAGTGTTCAGGGGATTTGTTCGGATTAATACCTGCAGCTGAGTTGAATCATCGAACGTGGAGGAAGAATACGAAATTCCACCCGTATCACCTCGACGTTTTTTAAGGCAGTTTTTGCCGCGCACCACCACAAAGTTTTTTTATATAAAACAGGGGGCAAACGGCTCACCGTTAAGTGATACCGCCGCCCACGGACACTCTGCCAGAGCTTGCGAGTGCGTTGCCGGCCTTTTATGAATTGGTACGCTCTTTTCTTGAAGGACCCTAAGTCGAATTGGTTCGGAAATACTTCACTGGGCAGCTGGTTCTACAAAGTAATACACTTACACACACACAACTCAATGGACACATTATTAGTTTTGGTTTACTGCCATATTATATGATACTATAAAAATAGCTAGTATGTGAATAATAGATAGATTGCATTAAATATTTATATAAAACGTAAATGGTCTATCAGTTAAATTCATTATATTTAAATGCTGATTAATACGAACTCTCAAATAAATAGATTTATCTGTTTTATTGCAGCTCAATTCGGATAAAATTCATGTATTCTCTCTACGATAGTAACAGAAAGCTAGACTAATCGATTGCGGTGAGCCATTGATGGTTCCAAAGAAATATTACGATGTTAACTCAATAAAGGTTGCAGTAAAATGAGAAATTTATAATATTTATATGAACGTCAATGAAAAAGGATTTAAATCCTTTAAAACTGCCGCTGTATACAGGAAGTAAATTATTAATTCTAATAACATCCCAATTAGTATATTTGCGCATATTTGAGGGGTAATTCTTTAAAACTGAAGACCACTACAAACTGTCAAAAGAACTTTCTTTTGAGTAGTGTCTGACTTGAATAGGCTTCCGGAAAGTGTAATTGAAACTCTTGAACCTCTTTTAAAAACAGGTTGGATAATTTCTCCAAATTCGCAAATACGCACGCTTCAGCTTATTAAGCCGTTAGTGTGTTTATCTATGTATAAATATTAAATTAGAACATGGTAACTTTCCCGGCACCTTAATTTACGTTAAATAAGAGCAAAAATTACGGAAAAGCACAAACGATAATTTTTAAAAATATTATTATGATAAAGGTTATTGACACTATAAGCTAGTAGTTTAATGAAGATATATTTACATCTAAGAACTACGAGTAATCAATCACTGAAAAAAACTTTATCAATAAACGCCTAAGAAATAGTAGACATCATGTCAATTGACTGTCGCGATTGGGATAACAACGGATCATACGTACTCATCAAATACACCATAGACTAGAATCTAGATCATGAAGTATCGTGTGATGTCTTTCAAACAATCGCAGCGCACGAAGAAATTAGTTTTCTAAGCGCATATTGAAAGACCAAAACATCTTCATTTCTAAAGATGTTTTAATTATTTTGTTTAACTTTTTATTGTATAAATAAACCATTTATAAATGGAAGGTATTTTAAATAAATACATTTTTTTTAAGTTTTAGGGCATAAAGCACAAGCCCTCACTGCACCCAAAAAGAGTCTAAGCCTCCGAAACTAGAAACTTCCAGCGCTCTTTATCTTGTGCCACCTTCCGCCAATTGCTGGCTTTCAGCTGCACCAGGTCCGTCTCCACTGCGATTCAGCAGTAACTAGGCTTACGTAAGTTTACTGCCCGATCTGGGCCCATGCGCTCAAGGTGCTGCACCTAAAAGGCACCTACTACACCTAAGGTTAAAATTACATAAATAGTATTGCTCATAGTCAATAAAAGTGTGTATAATCTTGGAATATGAATAATTGTATTAATGAAATATCAACGATTTCTAAAATATATTATTATTGAATTAGGGAATACGGGTTGCCACAGGCGCTTTGATCCCTTTGTTACTAACCACTCAAAGTTGAGTTGAGGCCACAATTCAATTAACTTAATCCTAGTTCCCTATAAATAATTATTGTACATATAACAACGAAATTGGGTTCGTTACGCTTTTTCGGTAATTATTGTAATTGTCTATTGAAAATTATTACTAAAATATTCTCTCTCTTCTCTCTTAAGGAAGGAGGACTCATGTAAACAAACATTAAGTTAATGATTAGAACCGTAAACCAAATGTTATAATCATCGCACACTTAAAGAAAAAATGAGCCCTTTAGTTTTTCCCACACTCATAAATTCTAATATAACATTCTCGTTTCCGATAATGTCCAAAAGGTCTACTTATATTGAAGCATCACTTAGATTTAAGAACCCTTAAATAAGCCGAGGAGGTTTTTCGCGTCGCAACCCCACTAACCCAAATTTTATATCAGTTATAAGCTCATGATCCCTTGGCGTTGCGTGGTCTCTCTGCATCTTCTATCGCATTTACCATGGAGAGTGTTCAGAGGAGTTGTTCGGTCTAATACCTGCAGCTGAGTTTCATCATCGGACGTCAAGGCAAAATACAAAATACCATCCGTATCACCTCGACGTCCGTCGTTCCACAACTGAGCGTTTTCTAAGGCAGTTTTTGCCGCGCACCACCACTATGTGGAACCAGCTGCCAACTGAAGTATTTCCGAACCAATTCGACTTAGGGTCCTTCAAGAAAAGAGCGTACCAATTCTTGAAAGGCCGGCAACGCACTTGCGAACCTTCTGGCAATATGAATGTCCATGTCACTTAACATCAGGTGAGCCTCCTGCCCGTTTGCCTCCTAATACATAAAAAAAAATGTTTTAAACAATTAAAGCCAGCTTCAAACGAAGAGTTTCATTTTACATATATTGGAATATCCCTACAACAACCGCCACCCGACTTAACCCGTGTATTAATTAATAACAGTCGAGCCCGTTTTGAGATATGTTTCCGGGTGAATAAACACCAATCGCCTTTCTTAAAAAAATCCTATTAACATAGCTACCAAACGTATAATAATCAAATAATTAAAGTACGTTATTTCAAAGAGCTTCCTCTACGCAGAGAACGACATTCATATCGGCTGAATGTTTATAAATTAAACGGTTAATTACTTCCGTTTGTATTTATAAGCTAAATAGTACACGAAAGGATAACAAGAATAAACAGCTGAATTCTAGTCATGATTGCAATTCTGATTTGTTTACATACTATTACTACATATCTGTTTGTGATTGCTTGGCGCTACTACTTGAGATTGAATCTTTTTTTTTATATTTTTTTTTATGGCTCTGGCACGGTTTGTGCATTAGCCAGCGTCAAGTATGAGATTTTTATCATTCGTGCTTTTTGCCTTAGAAATTCGATCATGTCCTCCATGTACGGTTTAGGCACTCGCCCGGTACCGCACAACCCTCCCAAAGGCCGAGAACAAATTTAAATTAAATTAAAACTTGCCCTCGAACCGGGAATCGAACCCGGTACCCCTCACCTAGCTGCCACTTAATAAGACCGTTAGGCTATGAGGCCCCCGATTGAATCTTTTATCGACAAGTAGGACAATCAATTTCTTTTATCGACAAGTAGGTGGTCAGATTCCTGTGCCTGACACATGTCTAAGATATGTCAATTTCCTCATGATGTTTACCTTCGTTGAAGGAGTAAATGCTTTGCGCAATTAGAAGGATAATTCTATGCATACACAGTCCGGTTTTGAACGCTAAGTATGTTTGAATTATATACAAACAGACCCATTGAATAACGTTGCTACTAACCAACAATCAAAATAATCGGCTTAGGCGCAACATATACTTACAACATAGACTTCATATACTACTTTTGGAATAAAAGCATTGTTCTATTAATAGCTGTTTGCGTGAAACATTAAAGTTAATATTAATTTGATAACGTACTAATATATTTAATAATGTGATGATGTTGTGATGATAAGACTCATAATATATTGTTACTTCTATTTTACCAAGGGATCCAACTCAGCTGTGGGTGCCTGCATGTTGCACCACGATGTATTTGAAAAATTCTTACGCCATGGCTATCAAACTATTTAATCACCTTCCTAGAAGTTATAGATCACTGCCGTGTAAAGCTTTCACGAAGGTGATTAAATTTTGACGTGACAACGTCTTATAATTCGATGGAGCCGGCTGCACGCACGAGGCGTTACCTCGCTCTGAGGCGTTACCTCGCTCTGAGGCGTACCCTCACTCTGATGCGTTACCTCGCTCTGAGGCGTTCCATTTAAAATTGACAGAATTGTATTTATGCGTACAAATAAATGTAACTTGATCAATTCAATTGTAATTTCCATTTACCTTCTTCTCTATATCCATACAAAATGCCTATCAAACAAATAAAAATTTTTTTTTTTTTTTTTAAATGCATCATCCCATCAATATTTTTTATGACGTTGTCACGTTCAACTATCGTCAGTAAACCGACTTTACAGACAACCGATTTTTTAAAGGCAAGGTGCCTTTATTGAGAGGTCCAAATACTCGTCGGGCCATACGTTTGTGTTGATGTTCTTATTGTACAATAAGAACACACTTTATAAAAATTAATATGTGAATTCCATGCCTACTCTTATATGGCTATTTGTGCGGATTATTTATAATTGATCGATCTAAATGTACCACTTTCTTGCAAATAAATAATTTATTCATTATTATTTATGTAAAATTCCAATTTTAAGACAAATTTGCGCGCTTTTGTTCATGGCAGAATATGCGAATATCTTGCAAATAAATTATAATTATTAAGACCTTCACTATATTGTAGTATCCTACTCTCCTTTCCCAATATCTGAAGCGCTTTCGTAACAGCCTCTTCATTACCATACAAACCAACTAGGCCGCTATTCAGTCCATAACTATTCCGTACATTCACACTTGACTTAATGAATATCTTCACATAATGCTCTGATTTAACACTAATAAATTATGCATATGATATACAAGGTTTGCAAAGTACTTAGTGCATTCATATGCACCAAGTAAGTTTCCTTTCTTGTGCAATTAACACTTGCTTAACGTAACGAAAAAGAAGAATCAGCACATTAAAAGATCGAAACGTATTATGTAAACAGGCCGATCCAAGGCCAAAAACATCAAAGTCAATAATAAAATTCTTAAAACAATGACGAAACGGACTGGTAGAATTTTTATCTAAACAGTATAACATTTAATCGTCTAAATAATTTTGTTAAACAGCACATGCAAGAATAATATTTATACGGAAAGACTCTTTCCTCAAACTTAAATTTTCGCAAATCAAATAAACTAGTGGTATTAACGTCGTTGTTACTTTATAAGTTCTGTGATAATGGCAGCTGTCAGTACCAACATATTAAATACGAAATTAGTACAAAATTATAGTACAAAGCCGCCTAAATCAATGTGTACTGAATAATCTGCATTTAGCAGTTTGCGAAGTCGCATAAGGTAGCGAGTTAACTTAAGATTTAGTACTATCAATAAAATTAACCTAAAACCCGCATATTTAGACGAACTAAGGCGTGTTTAGAACTGTAGCGTTTAAAGTAAATTGAGTTTATTTGTTTCTTTACGCATGTTTTTATTTGAAATTCTTCCAGGATAGACCCTGATCTGGAAATCGGATAATTTCCAGAGGAAATGTGGAATTATTAAAAAAATACTTAAAGTGTACTTTACGTAACAATCTCATATTCATTTGCTAAAAGATGTTTCAAGTTCCTCTATAGAAGAATCATCAATTCATAACTTTATTATGACACTTTTAATACTAAATGCTACTTCATTTGCGATTTCTGTTGACCTATCGCAAACAAACGACATATTACAACTTCCGTTTTTATATTCTAAGCCCCTAATAAAACATCAACTTACATAGTAGAACTGATAAAGTCCATTACTTTATAGTATTATATACATCTTAGTATAAAAACTGGAGTATGTTTAATTCTAGACACGAACAAGAAACACTAATCAGCATAACCATTACTTACCATTAACACTCATTAGAAATGCAAGCGTGATTGCAATGAGTGTAAGCTTTTCTCGCAGTTTTAAGTCTTGTTAATCTTAAGTATATGGTAATAACGTGTTTGAAAAGAACATTTTCAGTTTTAAATACCTTCTTTATTATTACTGTTCGAAAAATACAAACGATATAGAATACAGATACCTAAGTGAAGTTAAAAAATACCTCTAATTAAATTTTTGAAATAGGACCTGTAATAATTAACTTTTTTTTTTATTATAACTCTTTAATGTATAATATTATACGGTTACAATATTTTTAAATACGTGAGGAACATGTGCACTGCTTAATTTGTAACACTGCATTGCTTAATTTGAAAGTAATACTTTGTGCCTATTTTAGTATAGTAGTATTATTTTAGGAGTACATTGTCTTCACATATAATTATTTAACTAATGTATACAAAATATTGTAAAACCTATTTTAAAAGAGTAAGTGTGGAGATAACCTTAAATGGATACCCCATTTATACAGGGAAGACAGATCTTGCATCTAAATTTGTTTTAAGTCAAGTTGATTAGCTATTTGTGTATAAGATATCGTCGTACTTGGAGCAAGTAGCATTTTTATAAAGAATGAAACATGAATTGATGTAATCAGTCGAACGCACGATCTAAACACGGACAGTTTTGCTATTAGAATAAGACTCTTAACAAAATTAGCTATAAAATTACTACTTAAATTCCTATAATCCGTGAAAATTTGTGTTAAAGTTGCAAATAACGTGAATATCCTGATAAATCAGCAGTTTTAAAACTGTGAAACCGTAAACAATTCGATTTTTTCACAGCTCACACTTCCCCGCTTAGTGGGAGTGAAGGCAAATGGAGCGCGCAGAGCGTAATGACTGAAAAGCGTTTGTGGAAAATTGCGACGCTTCTATGCATTTATGGCGTCGATAATTAAAATACGTAGTAAAAAATGGAATGTTCGATACTAGCGACGTAAATTGGTAATCTGTGTGAAGTTTAATGAGATATTAATGTTGCCATCGACAATTATTTTAAAAAAGGAACTCAATCAAATTAAATTGCATAAGGACTTAGTGTACAATTTTGAAATTCGAACCGAGTGTCTCTAGAATGTTGACATTTAGGTGATTTTGTTTTAACAGATTATATACAGAGAATTTTAACGCTTATTCGAAATTCAAATAATCTATTAGAGTAAATATGAATATAGATATATATATATTTTTTTTATTTAATATTTATTTAATTTTGCTCTTCTATGCATTAATTATATATCCTGTTCATAGTTTGAAAAACAATGTATGATAAGGTTTACATATAAAAAATATGCTTATAACGTAAACTGGTTTCTGAACAAAGTGATCAATATATCATGTGGACAATGGGATTCCATAGAGTATATGAACGCTACGGAAAATATATCACTCAATACTTGCAGGCTTTACGAAATTTCATTATAGTAATTTCATATATGTTACGCAAATTATCCGATTTTCCGCCACAACTGCGAGCTTTGTTTGTGATAATGATTTTATACTTTCGCGAGCGTGTTATTTTATAATACAAACTAATTTAGTTATAAGATTGATATAAAATTTAGCCATAAATTTAATAACTATTAATGGTAGAATTAATTGAAAGGTACCTCGACTATTATTTGAATTAAACATTTCGATTGTGTTTCTAATTAATCATTTTGAACGTATAATGTTAACATTAATGTGTATGAACCTAATGAAACACGCTTACAAACACATCTGCGCGTGAAAGATATGAAAGAAGATGAGAAAAATAAATACCTTTTCTAAACAAAATTTTTTTTCAACATAGAACATTATATAATTGTAACAGTTTCCGCACGATATTTAGCTTCACTGTACGAGCAAGTGTTGAATGCACACATAGACAGTAAGTCCATTGGTGCACAGTCGCACGTTGAAGCCACTAGGCCAACACACACCATAAATACAATATAATGCTGCTACACTTAAAATACACTACGTCCAAATAATCAAGGTGAATCACGGTTAAAATAAATGATATCACCGCATACAATTCAAGTCCACGATGGAAGCAATCAGCCTATAATGTATGTCTGGTATACTTTACAAATAAAAATATGCACATAAAATAATCAATGCATCGTTTAGTAACAAAGACCACTAAATACCTAGTGTCCTACGGTACTCTACTGTGGCATAGACGTTCAATCTATATTTGTGCTGCAGAAGCGAGCTGTTTGGATTATTTGTTGTGTTTCTCCGAGGAAGACGGTACGGAATAAGTTTAAGGAATTACATATTATGACACTATCTCATTAATATATTCGTGAAGTATGTATGTAAAAAAACGATTTTAAAACAAATAGTCAATTTCACCAGTATAAAACTCGAAACAGAACTTATTTAAGCGTGTGACCAAACAGGCTCCAGAAAATAAACTACTTCTTAAGGCTGCTGCCTCGAATTTCGCGGGCAGCGGGGCGGCAGCGGCTGCGGCGCGGGAGCGAGGCGGCCAACGCATACCTGTTCTCCAAACCAGCGGGCAGATCGCGCGGCACTATAGCGGTGTAGTGTTGTGTTCGTGGTTGTGTAGTCGAGATATTTGTTTTTATTCGCGAACGAAATGTCTAAAAAACGGCGACAACATCTTTTTGATTCAAATTTATTCCTAACGCTCGATTTATTGTGGGCAAAAATATGTTATATGCAAAAATATAGTTCCATATGGGTCTCCTTTCAAAGATTTCTGAAATAATTTGCTCTTGCACGTCCGAGGTCATTTTGATACGTCACAAAAAATATGTACAGCACTATACTACAATGCATACGCGCAACGCGGGCGGTCACCGCTTGACTGGATTGCGCCGCTCGTTACCCGCCCCCGCGCCGCTGCCACGCCGCTGTTTTCGAGAACCGGTCCATTTGATTGTACGCATAATATCCTGCCGCTCCCGCGCCGCGGCCGCCGCCGCCCCGCTGCCCGCAAAATTCGAGGCAGCAGCCTAAATGGAAATTTTATTTGTTTTTATAACAAACTCCAAAGCGAAATTAGAGAATTATTACTGAATAAATTCAAAACTCTCGTTAAACGTAAATTAATCAATAAAACTTTTTATAAATTTGACAATTATTTAAATGTTCCTAATCCTTGGAATTGATTTGCTCCAGTTCAAATAATTTGTATGACTTAAAACTTACTAAGAGTGGTAAAGAGTTTTTTGCCAGTTCTTCTTGCCCGCTCTACGCCCTTGACTTGCGAACTGGTTTAGAATTAATTTATCTAATTTTCTGACGTTCATAAGTGTACTTATTTACCTATACGAATAAAGTTATATTGAGTTTGAGTCTGAAAAGGTATAAATTAATCCTTAACCAAGGATTAATTGATACCTTTTTCAGACTTTCAGAGATTCACAAAACCAACAAAGGTGTCTTTGAAGATCAGTTTCTTTTAGAGTTAAGCTGTTTCAAGCTTAATTATACAAACAATGACTGTAAGTACATACTTAAACCCCACAAAGAACTTTCACAGTTTCTTTGGTATAACGGTTATTGTGAAACTTTTAATGCATTGTATAATTCGAACTTCAGACATTATGAAAATAGTTCGTTGATAGCTATTTGTGATACAGCCTTTCGATTCTGTAACTCACTTTTCGAACTCTCGGCGGTTTTCGCAGCGGCGATCGCGCTCATATCAGTCGTGAAGCAGTCATTTTATGATTTGGCATTCTGATAAGGAGGTAGCTTGTAGTTTATTGTTTACGCAGCGCAAGGCAGCCCTGCAATTCTGTAACTCACTTTTCGAACTCACACAGCGGTTTTCGCAGCGGCGATCGCGCTCAAATCAGTCGTGAAGCAGTCATTTTAGTATTTGTTGGGTGAGTTCGAAAAGTGAGTTACAGAATCGCAAGGCAGGAAACGTATTTTAATTACGCCCTTTATTGTATAAGAAAATAATTATTTATGCAATTTTACTTAGTAAATTTTACGAACTTTTGGGGATCGTAAGTCCACACAAGTCCATCCAAGAGTAGTCTATCAACTGAAATTTACACTTAACCTTAGGAACGAGGGAACCACTGCGGGACACTAATGGATTCTTTTTTCTTGCTCGTAAAATTGAGGAAAACATCATGAGGAATATTTTGGATAAGAAATTGCCGTGGATAACATCGTTAGAATTGTGTTGTCACCTGTGTGTAAAGCAGCTTACGATGGTGCAGGCTGATGACCATTTAAAAATCTAAATATAAACACATTATTAATGAAAAGACGTGAATATGTCTGTATAATCAAATATAATATATTATAGTTTTTTAATATACTTATTGAAATGCTTATCTGTGTCATTCTGAAACGTTACTAAATAATGAGGACTTTATCTCATAATGAAAATATTCTAATATTGTTCTGACGGATAGAGTAGTATTATTTTATTGAGCATTTATTATGTTAAGCTTGTTGAATTTGTTTGCTACTACTCGTAGTAGTGTCTACTTCAAACTGATTCATGTTAAATCTAAAATTATAAATACAAACTGACAACTGTAAACAAAATGGCAGCATTGTATTAATTTTTTAAACCCACAGTGTCTGGTTGGATTAAAGCAGCTAGTTAAAAAGTTCTTATAGCCATACAAACATTATCAGCGACAACAGACGTAGAATTATATGCCATGTCTCATTGGAGGGTGGCGTTCACCCGAAGTTGAATATGAAAAATACATTATTCAAGTCTACACAAACCCCTTTTAAACGTTGCGGAAAAATACGGTGACGTGTAATATCAGATGTAACACGCATATTAAATATAAAACGTGACAAATCATAGCTACAACGTAATTTAAACACGTTATAATGCCACGCGGGGTGTTAAAATAGAAGACATGTTTCACCTGATTGCGATTGGTTGGTAAACGTCCGTTTCGTTACATTCTTATGCACGAATAGTCACTACCTTACTGCTTTAGTATTTAATCCTTATTAAGTATAATTCAGTGACATATAAGCAGGAATACGTCTGGAGTATAAAATAAAGACTCTCATCCCTAAAGTTGTAGGTTCGATCCCCGGCTGTGCACCAATGGACTTTCTTTCTATGTGCGCATTTAACATTCGCTCGAAAGGTGAAGGAAAACATCGTGAGGAAACCGTCTTGCCTTAGACACAAAATGTAAACGGTGTGTGTGTGACGGTGGCACAGGAGGCTGATCACCTAAATGCCTATTAGTTTGAAAAATGATCATGAAACAGATTCAGAAATCTGAGGCCCAGACCTAAAGAGGTTGTAGAACCTATGATTTATTGTAAAAGAAAGGGGAGAAGAGAAATAAAATGTCGATTGCCTTCATCGGTATTAGATGTAGGCATTTGTCAATTTGTTATTTGTCAATGTTACATTTTTGACAGAGTTAATCAAAATGGCGAGTTGTGTTGCTTAAACATATATTTTTGTACAATAATATTATAAGACATAAGCAGGGCAACGAATAACAGTAGTTATACAGCTTCTATTAAAAGCTCAGACTTATTAGACAGTATAATTCCTCCTTGGGCAGTATAATAGTTGGTCCTTATTGAGCAAACAATAATGTTTTTTTTATTTAAATTCAAATACGCATAAATAAATTTAAACCATAGTCGACTATGCCCAAAATCCTTGACTTAAAATAAATAAATATTAAGAAAAATGATTCACACATATATAAATGTACCTGTCACGTTTCCCGATAGGAGTAATAAGACTTTATGTCACTTAACATGTTTTGATCGTGTGCAACAGCCCTGTCGTGAAAATTCATACTTGTCTATGTTGTTAATACTTAACAGGAAAAGATATACTATCGCGCTTCCGACAGTGTGATGGATGATGTGGTATCGAAGAATTCAACGAGTGTATAAGGTAATATAAATGTTTCTTTCATTATTTGATATTCTTAAACAAATAGTGTAATTTGTACTGGCTGTATATATGCTCAAAAATCTCTTCTAGTGGCTTCAGCGTGCGACTCTCATACCAAATGTCGTAGGTTCGATCCCCGGCTGTGCACCAATGGACTTTCTTTCTATGTGCGCATTTAACGTTTGCTCGAACTGTAAAGGAAAACATCGTGAGGAAACCGACATGTCTTAGACCCAAAAAGTCGACGGCGTGTGTCAGGCACTGGTGGCCGATCACCTACTTGCCTATTAGATTTAAAAATGATCATAACAGATTCAGAAATCTGAGGTCAAGACCTAAATAGGTTGTAGCGCCACTGATTTATTTATTTTTGTATATATATTTTACTCTAGGGCACATAAACATTTAACACACCTTTACCCATCTACAAGTAGCCCAAGCTTTTTAAATTTGAAACATTATGCTATTGCAATAGTTAAATATTATGCAATTCCAGAGTACCGATTGTTTTAATGCCATTGCTAGAATTAATATAGGATGTCATATCTCCCAAGTTCCATGTTATGGTAAGCTTCAAACTTAGTGCGAACTGTGACTCACGAATGTTAGAGAGAGTTATAATGAACGTTTAAATCGAATCCGTGTCTTGTCCTTTGCCAGAAGCAGCAACTCTTCCACAGACATTACCCGTCCACTCCGTAACGTTATGTAGGCATGAGTTTAGTTGGTCATGGTGCAACACGTTCGAATTCTTCGCGATTTTAACGGATTGAACACAGCTTATCCGGAGCTGGATATATTCGGTAGTGGGCAGATCGGTTTTAGAGAAAGCATTGTGCCTTTCCCGAACCTAATTCACTGTTTTGCTTTTTTTCTGCTTTAACTACCAACAAATTTCTAGTCATTTTATTTAATTGTGTGCTTATCTTATCTTGTAGATGTTTTAATTTTTAATTTCTAGTTTTGTAAAACTTACGTTTACTTTAATTATTCTAAATGGAAGATTTTGTAAAATTATCAGTAGATTTAGTACTATGTATGATGTCGTAAACTTAATAAATAAATAAACACGTGACCCAGGTACACAGAACCTTGCACAAGTTGATCAATTAAACAGATTCAATGTTTGTGGCACAGCCGGGTTTTGAACTCACTACTCCAGGGAGCAACCACTAGGTCAACATTACTTTTTGTGATAATTAATATGCCTCGCGGTTCTCTTGCTATTGTAGTAGGTTGAGAACTGGCTGTAAATGTAAAATTAGAAGCATTTAATATGTTTCTTTTTTGACGTTCATAAGTGTACATTGTGTTACCTATATGAATACATGATTTTGGACTTTTGACTTTTTGGTTCCGTAAACATTTTGGTAACTAAAATCATCAAACCGAATAATTTATCTGACTGACTAGACGACGTACCGCCCACTGTTATACGGAGACCCAAATAACATTAACTGTACCTTGTAGGATTCGTAACTAATAGACTGTCT
The DNA here is from genome assembly GCA_963693345.1 of Pieris melete. Lineage (NCBI taxonomy): Eukaryota > Metazoa > Arthropoda > Insecta > Lepidoptera > Pieridae > Pieris > Pieris melete. Next base: position 2,816,321 of record CAVNZK010000003.1, read on the forward strand.
TGTAAAAATGCAGTAAATATGACTGGAAAATGTTCTAAGTTTAACCGTAATTCAAAATGTATGTTCAGCTCAGGATAACAGTGCGGTTCGTGCTTACATAAAGGCAATATTTTACTGGATAAAGCTGACTTTTATCTCAGATTTTATGTAAACTAAGATTTTGACAGATTGCAATAGCTCTTCAGTCACTGCTATTATAACTTTCATACTAATAAGTATTATTGAGTGACTTCAAAAAAATTTGGTAATAGAAGCAAATAGAACAAAAACAAAAAGAAATGACGCTAAATTTACACTAAATTCACTTGTAGGAAGTTGTGGTAGGTGAAGACTCAAGGCCTTTTTTGTGGCCGTCATGGCTCAAAAAGAGAACTCGGAGTGTCAGCGTCAAAACGATTCAAATGCTCCTCCGGAAAGGTAACGACGACCGGAGTTTGAGTCCCACATAATCTCTGCTGGAGTAAAATGCCGCAGGGATGTTCGTAACAGCATTTCCTAACGTAAAAAAAATTACGTGGTTGTAACAAAAAAAATATCTAAAGTATATATATATATACTCATATGTAATACCACAAGAGCTTCAAAATTATCGGGTATATCCCGATAGGTTCGTTGCAAACAATTAATATAGTCGTCATGACGACTATATTTGTTTGCAACGAACCTTGAGGGAAATACCAGATAATTTTGAAGCTCGTGTGGTATTCGGGGGATTATTTTTCCGACCCAAATGTCGGCCAATAGAATTGCACCATGAGACGAAATGTACAGTTAACAAATAAGAATATCATAATGAATAAAACAACTACTTAATACTTTTCTTGAAGCAACGACCAGAGAAAATTTTCACAAAAAATTTTCAGTATAATACCATGTAGGTTGTACCACGTGACGTCGAATGGTGCAATTCTATTGGCCGACATTAGGGTCGGAAAAATAATCTCTTATATTTTTATCTCTATATAAATTTTTTTTCTGTAATGCCATAAAAGTTACCTCTCAATGTAAGACTCTCTGTATGCCTGTCTTTAAAGTGACTTCGGTCGTTCTATATATTACAGTAATAGTATTTAGTCTATAAGACATCGTAACTCATAGAATAGCCCGTTGAATAAACTGAAATAAGAAACCTCATGTAATACTTATATACCTTATTATATTTTAGAATAATATTATAGTTTTGTTTATTATATATGTATATATATATATATATATATATTAAATAATCTGTATTACATTTTAGAGGCCTATAATATTTACAGATGATGCCTTTGGTAATATCTACTTTGAGCTAATACTCATGCCTTCATAACAAAACGTAATATGACGAAATGTTAGCCAGTAAGCAAAATAGATGCAAATAGTAACTCATAGTAGTTCATAACGCAATAAATTAGAAGTAGCAGTTTATTCAATTGCAAATTCCCTTCTCTAGAGGAATTTAAGTTATTGCTTTGAATAAAATGAAGAAAGCTGTGACGTGCAATTTCCTCTTTTGAGTCCGCGCCCTGTGGTTCTTTGTTATATAATTTTTATGTTCTGCGAAGTAAATTTTTCTATTATGTCATTTTTAAAGCGTTTATTGCCGCGCAAGTGGTTTTTAACGTTCCGAGAGTTTTGGGAATTTGGGAAATTCAGACTAAATCATTTATCAACAAATGCGATGCGATGTGTAATCGATTTCAAAATTTCTCCCTTTCGCATCGCATATGGAATTTTAATCTAAACAATTTCCCAAATAGATAATGCGATAAGCTTTAAGAAGCTCCAAGAATTCAAGAATTAGATGATTTCTATATTGCTAAGACGGTATATAATTTCATTGGTTTTAATGAACTTCTTTAACTAGAAAGGGTTTGATAGCCTTCTCAAAAAGCCGTAACCCTTACAATTTAAAGCACATGTAAAACTGTTCATGTATCCATAAAATATAAAGGCATTATTAACTATGTTCATTGGTTTAAGCTCTATGGTACAAATTTGTGTCAAACTTTACGTTTATAGTAGTCTATGCATTCATGTTCGAGTTGGAGTATATATCATTAAGTGATTAATAAAGGTTTAATTAAAGCCAAGTATTTTCCTCTTAAATTCTAATAAAAACTACAAACGCTTAAAAGTGACTGGTTATTGCTACTTGCAGACTTTTAAATATTTACAATAAGTCTTTAATACAGGTGTATGTTGTTTACAAATGGATTTTGGTTATATAAAATAAAATCAAAGATATGCTTTCAGGGTTTCAAAAAAATTCAAGAATATAATGAGACTTGGTAACCTGGTTTTATGAACAAGGACCCAATCAATGTGATAATTTGTAATGATTATATGTCTTCAATATAATATTATTAGTTGTCACTGTGACATTTGACAGCTGGTACAGAATGAAAATATAACGAATGAACAGATTATTTTAGTATAAATTTGGTGAAAAATTCAGTGTATTTGTTTTACTAAATGTATTTGTTCAAATGCATGTGATGTCGGCCAATCGGCACAAATTGATGTTTATTGAAAAGCTACTTAGATGAATAACAACGGCAGGTTATTGATTAACTTGTCTCGTCTTTCTGATGGTTATTTGTTATTTACCATTTTCGCGTTTATTGTGCTTTGACGAGGCAATAAATACTGCCGCCAGTCAGTCTGTCGGCTTTGTATAAAAATATATTGATAGCGAAAGTTACTACACGATCTCTTATTGTCTATCTTATAGCCTAGAGATAGTGTAAGGTTTGTAGATGCACTACTTTAAGGATGTGAGTTGAAAAACCGGCTCCAGGATGTAAAGATTTTGTCTTATAGGCAGAAGTAACAGGTTCCACTAATAGCCACACAAATTTCTTATTGTAAATATACACTGTCTTTTTTAACTCTTTCAAGTTATACTGAAATCGTAAATTTCACAAATTAGTTCTCACCGTAACGATAATGAAAGCCCCTAAATCTTTGGTAAGGGTATTGTCCGAAGGAGGCTTTATTACAGGGCGAGATAATTTCATAATAATCCAACCCGTTTCGTTAAAGGGATTTCAATGTAATACCGTATTTAAAGGCTAGGGCCGGACGAGAATGTTTTTTTGAGTAGTGAAACGTCAATTTCCGCTGAATTCCATTTCATATAAAAAAATATTGATGTTCTGTGGTACACACCGTCGCAAGGTGTTGTAAAAACCTGTGCTTACTTGGCTTACGCCCATGTGCAACAGGGCACCAGGATCAAGAACCGATTCTGACCTAAACTAACAAAAAAACATAGTAATAATAAACTTAATTTATAAAGGAAAAAACAAAAGTAGACAAGGGCTATAAAATGCTAAAACAGATTGTATATATGTATGTACTTAAACTTATCTTAACCCTAAACAATTTATTACATTATCATAGCATTTTGGTCCAGTTGATTAAAATAGCAAAACTCTAACATCTCTAAAACATACGCTGTATATATTTTTCAATGTTGTAGTCTGGTAACAATATATGTAATATAAATCGCTCGAATTCTTCGAAGGTTAGAATGTATAATACCCTCAATCTTCGTTAAAGAGATTGTCAAAGCTTTCCAATGGATGAACTGTTAAATTTACCGTGAAGGCGATAGTTGGTAAAGTGGAGTTGAGTGCCCAAAGCAGTAAATATCGACTATCGAATTTGAGAAGAATAATGTACGTTTGCACTTAATAGAATTCGGGCTTGATTTATTTGAGGAAAATTTTGGGAAGTACGCGTTGATTAATGATATTGACTCACGGGAATTCTCCTAATATATTTTTTAAATTTCTTATAATATTTAGACCACTCCCCGATAAATGAATTATATAAAATAACTAGCTGGCCTGGCGAACGTCGTACCGCCTAACAGTCGATTTTTTATTTGTTTAAAATACTTATTCTGCTATTCGGGACACCGGTCTATAAAAAAAAAGAAAATTGATAAGACAACAAATACATTATGTCAAAAAATCAAAATTTACCTTCCCGGAACCCCTCCACTAATAATTGAACTTCATGCGATGGTATTAAAGTTCAAATTGACTTTTAAGAATTATTACGAATATTTTGTATGGGAATATAGAAAAGTGTTGTTTTTAGACTTTTTCACTAAAAATTTTTTAATTTTTCTCCGTAAGAACCATCCTCGTACTTCAAGGAATATTATAAAAAAAGAATCAGACAAATCGGTCAAGCCGTTTTCATGTTATGTCGTGACAACGGAAAACGGGTTTCATTTTTATATATATAGATGATTGAATTTACGCGTGGAAGCGCAGGTAATTTTTTTTAAACCTAATAATTTTAATAGCAGAAGAAATGTTTGTGGAAGATTGATGGTTTCGCCAACTTAAAGGGTGGATCCTGGTCCAGCGTAACCACTGACTGGTCTGTATGCTTGTAAGGTCGAGAAGATGTTCAGAAGTGGCATATCCTTATCGATGACTTCGATGACGTATGCAACGTGAGTCATAGGCACACATTTGTATGACTACACTTTAAACAAGACACAAATAAATGCGTGAATGTTAAAATTTTGAATTTTCATAACATGACATTAATTAACAGTTAACTAGGTTAACGAGCGCTTGATAGCTGAAATATCTGCTGTGAACAAACAAAATTTTAATGACTAAATACTGTTTGTCGCAGATAATAATAAAATAATTAATCAAGTAATTAAAATAGCGTTTACAATAGTCGCGAATCCCGAACAAAATTAGATAAGTTTTAATTAATGTCAATGTTGGGCCAAGTAATTGTTTTAGTTTGAATCTGTGCATTTTTTTCATAAATTCTTTATTGATACTGTTTGTAGAGAAATTGGAGCGATGCTATTTGTTTTTTGTAGGTCTTTTCCCATATTTCACCCCTATATTTGATGTTATCATCTTCAATTCCAATAAAAAGTGTACTACGGTGAGTGATCTGAAGAATTGTTTGGGTTGATCCCTCCTGCTTCGTTTCAACACCGTACTAGCTTTTTGAATTCTAAATTTCACCAACATCACCTTGATGGCTGGAAGTCTTCCACGGTCCACTTCACGAGGCATTTTCTTTTGCTAACAAGCGAACTGTGGAATCTGCTCCCGTGGGGGTCTTCCCAGAGAGATACGACCTCTAACTGTTCAAAATTCGAGTGTACTCATGCCTCAAAGGCCGGCAACGCACCCACTAAAATGGGTGTCTATGGGCTAAAAAAATAAAAGCTAGGTCTTTCACTGTCCTATTTTATTTTTTGCCATTCGATCTGAAGTTACTTCATCAGACCTTGATTTCGTAGACTATGAGAGATAATTAATCTATTATTAGATGTAATGGTCGACTTAAAGAACGGTCATAATAGGAATAGGCTGATAAATTTAAAAAAAAGATGTTTTAATATAATCTTGCAAAATGTTGCAGTTAATCTAAAAGATACATTTTATGATCTAGACGCACAACAATATCATGAATAAAGCAATGCATAATGCATAAAAATGGCATGTAGCTTTTACGAGATGAATTTACGTTTGGCTAGGTTTTCCTTATTTCGTGAGTGGCGCCTGCGGCCTTTCAAATTCCTGTTATTAGTTTGAGACATATAAAAAAGAGTCACAGGCTTAGAATTTATCCAATAGCCTATTTAGGCTTAAACAGCCAGGATCATAAACCTTGTTAATGACCATAGCAATCTTCTTATTGATTTTGTTTCTGTTTATATGATGTTACAACATATCAAACTTCTCCAATAACTAGTTAACATTTAGAACTGCTGCAGAAAGAGGTTTTGGATTATCACTACGATGGCCCGATTGTTATCAGTATTTATTGAATGGCGCCTAGGTGACCCAAATTTAATAAGGTCTTAAAGCTAGATCTGGGAATGTAAAACAAAAGGTGAAACCATGAGTTTGTTTCTTATTATACTTAATATGATGACGTGTCATGTCGCGTGTCTACGCGTGTAATGAGATGATATTGAATAAACACAGGCAAACGCAACACGCATTAGTTATGTCTTCAAGATGTTTATTTTAGTAAAAGGATATACCTCCGTTTCTTTATTACTATTTCGAATGAACATCATTATGCCATCGTTCAATATAGTTAAGTACTCTTTCATTAAAAAATATTCAATAAAAGGTGTCTCATTTTAAAATTAAGCTTTATTCACTTCGAAATCCGGATTTTTAATTTCGACACTCGGAGTGAACAGACGTCGTAATTGTCCATTCCACTGTTAACCATTAACACTATAAATAGTTTTCAACGGTTGGATTAAAAATATGATAAAGACGTATTCGGTACTTTTTAATTCATTGCTTTAAAACAATTGACCCACTTATATTAGAGCATATAAGTATTTATAGTCAGTTTTAGTCAGTTTACGTATGTGCATTTAGTAGGCAACCAAAAGACGAGTGTCCAACTTATTTCAGACTTCACCAATTTTGAATTTGTTCTCTTTGGAGTAGGGACTCTTGGGCCGTGGGGTTTAAATGCACAGGCGCATAGGAATTAGTTTTCATTAATTAAATATGTATATATATACATCTTTAATTAGCGCCTATGAAAACTAATTCCTAATAAAAACTTAGTCATTTTATTAGAAATTAGTTTTCATCAAATACAAAATAAAACCTTTCATGTGAATTATCCTAAAATATCTGCCTGCGGTTATGCTACGTAACTCTGAAATAATTCACCTCCCTAATGAGATACGCTAATTAAAGCACACTTGTAAATAATATTGTAGCGACGACAATTTTATACGAGTTTTCTATTTAATTTAGGAAGTGGAAAGTTATTATATAGATATATATATATATAAATATAAAATGGTAACAGCGTGTCGATTTAGTAAAACAAATTTATATATATATAGAAGAACTAAGATTATCTTCCGAATTCGGTCTCCAAAATGCATATAATAGTAATAATAATAATAGCCTTTATTGCTGCTTTATGCTTGCTTTGCTTACTTATAAACACATATCATTAATCGGCAAGTCGGTTGATTTCTGTTTTACATCTTGTCGTTGGACATAGGCCTCCTCTAAAAGATTCCACTCTTCTCGGTGTCTAGCTTTACGTAGCCACATAGGTCCAGCCGCTCTACTTATATCATCTTCCCATCTTTTTATTGGTCTTCCTCGTTTTCTTTTGTCATAGCAAGAAAGCCATTCCGTCGCTTTTATGTGTTCTCTCATAATGTGTCCTGTCCATTTCCATTTCAATCTTTTACTAAAAGTAACAGCATTTTTAAACTTTGTCATGTCTTTTAATTCTTCTAGTATCTTTCAATTACACCTAGAACACACCTTTTGATGCTATTTTGCCAAAATGCATAAAACATATCAAATAAAAATATTTCTTTTAAAAATTATTAAATAAAACTAAAAAAAAATATCACCTAACCTAACATTGTGATTGTTGCAGTGCACTAACTCATAAAGTTGTAACATAATCTTTGGTCTCAGATTGTATCCGTTTGTTTGATCATTTCATTTTTTAAAGACAAGTCATTGATTAGACTTCTGTAGCACATGTAGAGACGCCGATCTTCACGAAGTTTTCCTTCATTATAACCTTAACTTAGCATGTACCTAAATATAATAATTATAAAAAAATATATAGAAAACTAAATTAAAATAAAAAAATTGGTCCCTGTAGCAGTGTATTGTAATGTAGTTTAATATTACACCAACTGAATGCTGGCAGCATTTAGTTGTCATTTTCATATTGACTTAGTATTTTATTTATTACTAGCTGGCCTGGCGAACTTCGTACCGCCTAAAAGTCGATTCTTTATTTTTTTTAAATACTTATTCTGCTATTCGGGATACCGGTCTAGCTAGTAAGTAAAAAAAAAGAAAGTTGATATGACAACAAATACATTATGTCAAAAAATTTAAATTTACCTTCCCGGAACCCCTCCACTAACACTTTAACTTTATGATATGGTACTAAAGTTCAAATTGACTTTTAAGTATTGTTACGAATAATTTGTATGGGAATATAGAAAAGTGTTGTTTTTATACTTTTTCACTCAATTTTTTTAATTTTTCTCTCCGTAAGAACCATCCTCGTACATCAAGGAATATTATTTTAAAAAATCAGGCAAATCGGTCAAGCCGTTTTCATGTTATGTCGTGACAACGGAAAACGGGTTTCATTTTTATATATTATTTATTATTATTATTTTAATATAATATTATATTATTATTTTTATATATTACTAGCTGACCCGGCAAACGTCATTTTGCCACGTATATTATTTCTAGGAAAATTTTTTTTAGTTCAATAGAAATAGCTATCTACTTTAATAAAAAATTGGGATTGATCGTAGAGGGGTGAAAATGAAGGGTTGTATGTATTTTGTATGCTGTATCATAAAAAAATGTCTAAAACTAAAAAAAAAATTATTGGGTGCACCACCCTTAACATTTAGGGGAATGAAAAATAGATTTTGTCCGATTCGCGTACCTAACCGACATGCAGACAACATTTCAAAAAAATCGGTCTAGCCATTTCGGAGGAGTTTAATTACAAACACCGTGACACGAGATTTTTATATATTAGATCCATTTTCAGTATCTCCTTAATCAATATTATTTAAGACCTCATATGGCTCGCCAAATGTAAAAGCAGAAATCTTCTCTAGTGGTCGTAAATTACATAATTTTAAAATATGTGAAAAAGAATACGTAATGGAATTTGATTTATGATATGGACGCTCGCCAACGGCGTTTGGGTCCTTTATAATCTGGTGAACATTCGGATTTACGGCCTGTATTGAAAATAGAAGGATTAGGATGTGTTAGTTTAGTTAATCTTGTTAAACAGTTTTATATATAACTAGCTGGCCTGGCGAACATCGTACCGCCTAACAGTCGATTCTTTATTTGTTTAAAATACTTATTCTGCTATTCGGGACACCGGTCTAGCTAGTAAGATAAAAAAAAGAAAATTGATAAGACAACAAATACATTATGTCAAAAAATAAAAATTTACCTTCTCGGATCCTTCCACTAACACTTGAACTTTATGCTATGGTATTAAAGTTCAAATTGACTTTTAAGTATTATTACGAATATTTTGTATGGCAATATAGAAAAGTGTTGTTTTTAGACTTTTTCACTCAATTTTTTTTAATTTTCCTCCGTAAGAACCATCCTCGTACTTCAAGGTATATTATAAAAAAAATCAGACAAATCGGTCAAGCCGTTTTCATGTAATGTCGTGACAACGAAAAACGGGTTTCATTTTTATATATATAGACTAGCTGTACCCTGCCACGCTTCGCTGTGGCACATTGTTTTATGGTTGAGAAATGGGAAACAAAACAAAGAATACATTTCATATAAGTTTAATTTTGCAATAGGTACTTGTACAAAAAAAATTGTGCGCGTGTTGTTACCTTTACGCGCGATTGAAGTAAACTTCTTTGGCGTTGACGGCATAATATATCACTGAAATGATTAAATATTAACTTAAATAACAAATACCATATTATAATTTAATTATATTTATTATTCATGTGCTTTACAAAGATTATTGAAATACGAAGGTGAGATCAGCACATGTCAATACAGCCTTGTTATTGAATATTATAGAATGTCGCAATCGTCATAAAATTTATTATTAATTTAGTTATTTTAAAAGTAATAAATCAATAAGTATATTTAGAGATTTTCAAAAATCTTTGCAACTTAAAATATATTTTTTTAAACTGTTGGATTTTTATTTATTCACTTTGCTATTCTTTTATACAACTTTGTTATTTTTATATAACAAAGACCTAGGATATCATCTTTTAGGATAATTAATTTGATGGTAAAATACGAAATTAACCGAAAAAACTGGCCGTATGTATAACAAAAGAAAAGCAAGCTAGGATGGTCACGTTACTAGTATGGATTTTCGTTTTAAATATAAATATACTTCAAATAAAACGGGTGAATGCTATCCTAATTAAACACTACCAAGAAACTGACTTAAATCAGTTTAACTAGATAGTTAAACACCACTAGATGGCGCTGACCGACTTATAAAACGCGCTATCGATGTTATTTTTAAATAGCCAGACTACACAGACTATAAGCAAAAAGTGTAAGCTTTACTTACGTTAGAAAAAAAGTCCGAGTTACTCCCTAGTTGCGCCTAAAGAATTTTTACTTCAAAAAGTGAATAAAAAACAAAAATTTTTAAACAAGATTATCTATCATGCTAAAATTTCACGTTGAAATTCAGAAATATCAGTGCAGAACTTTTTGAGGTTTTGAAGCGTACACAAACTATAATACGTACGTAAACTATGTATATAGATACTTGTAATAATGCCTAGGTGTTCGTATCGCTTTCGCATAGCTGCCGTTTATCTAAGTGGAATATTTCATATTACTCAACGATCAGCCGTTAAACTAAGCCAATTATATGAAGATATCATAATATATACGCTAATCTCTATGGTAAGAAGTGAACACTGTTTGCCACTGTAGAGATATCATTTCGTCGTTTTGGTGTTGAATTCGAACACATAATAGTCAAGCCTCTATACCAACACTACTAGGAACTATAAGGCTGCTGCCTCGAATTTTGCGGGCAGCGGGGCGTCGGCGGCTGCGGCGCGGGAGCAGGCGATTGCACCGCTCGTTACCCGCCCTCGCGCCGCTGCCACGCCGCTGTTTTCGAGAACCGGTCCATTTGATTTTACGCATAAGATCCTGCCGCTCCCGCGCCGCCGCCGCCGCCGCCCCGCTGCCAGCAAAATTCGAGGCAGCAGCCTAAGAATTCTATTGTACCTTATTAGAGTGATATAGATCTGTTTTTAAATTAAGTTGCATTTTCATACTATACCCAACATTTAAACGAGGCTAAGTCGAGACACATGTACACATCATTTAACGTTGTAGTTGAAAAATTGTAATGTACCTATATCCTATATACCACTTTAATAATTCAACGACAGGCCATGATATACTCGTAAAACATGTAAAAAGTATGAAATGGAGATAAAATATACATGAGGAATTCGTTCTTCAAAATGTTCGTAATATAAACACTCTAAGTGCAAGCTTTGAAAATATTTGTATAAAAAGGGGCACTACAATTGTAAGCTTAGGGGTCTTTAAATATTCATTACTCGACGCTCCACGTCTTCTACAAAATTCAGCAAGTTTTGAAAAAATTACCATCTGTAATATTTCCTATGTTTTTTTATGAACATACAACGATTTTTATCAAATTATTGTAGACTCTTACGCCATGAAGAACATATATAATAAATTCCTTTTGAAATTAGAAATCGACTCTAAAATTCACTATAAAGCATTAAACAATTTACTGTTAATGGTTTTTTTATGTGAATTAAATAAATTGTTAAGTGAGTATAAAGATCTTGTGGATGTTCTTAAACGAATATAATTTAAGTAATAAATAATACATTGCTACATTTCAAAAGCAAAACTTTAAAACAAATATTAATTCCACATAATTTAAATTCAATATTCAAAAGAACAATTTCATTAAAATGAATATCTGGGAGCTGAATAATAACTTATTTCTTCCGTGGAGGAAATTATAATTTAATTATTTGAAGAATGCTTCAATAGAATGCGGAGGTATTTTCATATTAACATATTTCTAAATATTCCCTTATTACAAACTTCATATTAAATATTGCTAAAACAAATTTTGTTTCGTCCTTATCACTCTAGTGTCAATTTCAAAACACATGAATGTGACAGAAGTATCTTTATGCTGCTTTCCGTCCTGTTTTCAATCTTGACTGCATCGTAGACCCTACAGAAAGTAGTGGTTCCACTACTATCACACACACACATACACGAACACACAAAATAATAATAATAATCAAACAAGAAAATTAACTAAAAAATATGGAAAGAAAAAAAGGAATAAGGTACGTTTTAAGTGTGTAATGCATGTGTGTTGTGGTTGTAACTGGCCCTGGCTCGGTTTGCGCCAAAGACGCAAAAAAAGACAATTAATGTAATAATGATTATTTAATAGAAAAAAAAATAGTAAACATTAACAGTGTACGTAAAGAAAGTCATGGAAGATTTGTGTGTAAAAGTATATAGTAAATAAAAAATAAGAATAATAGTTACTAAAACTACTATAAGAAATATTTTTTTTGGGCTGATTAATACTAGATTATGTGCGATTTTTGTTGAGTAATTAGATGTACTTTATGACTGCGATGAATATTTGATTTTAGTTCACAACGAAATTGTATACAAAAACGGTATCGGTATCGCTTTATTTATTCGAAGCAACAGATAAGTACCGTGGCAAATACAAAAATGCTATTACATATACATTTTGTTTAATTTTCTCCAAGTTATAAAATAATGATAATAGTTTTGTAAAATGTTAGTTAAACGCCTAACCTTAAAAAAATTATAAAGTACTGTAAGATGACTATTATTTCTTGGATTGTGCGTTTAGTTACATTAATTATATTTATAAATTATAATTCCATTCTCCTAGTAAAACTTAGCAATATATTTACGTTTCAGTACGTGAATATATTGAAGGTATCGTGGGACCTATGTATTTTACTATTCACAAAGCAAAACTTGAACTCAGTTTATAACGTCTACTGAAATTCGTGTGAATTCTTACTTACTTTAAAACTTTGTGAATCCATTTTGTCTTATCTAGTATTGTATATTTGAACTAGGATCATTTGTGAAATTGTTTACAATACATGCTCTTGTATTATAGTGGCGACATCTAGCATTAATTCATTTCAATTATTCATTCAACTAATTGAGCTTAGATCACAAAACCTACGAAAACCAGCCTTGCGATTCTGTAAAACACTTTTCGAATTCGCACAGAGGTTTTCGCAGCGCGCGGTGGTCGAGCTCAAATCGATCTTGAAGCAGTCCTTTTACGATTTGGCATTCTGATAAACAATAAATTACAAGCCCCCTCCTTATCAGAATGCTGTGCGAGTTCGAAAAGTGAGTTACAGAATCGCAAGGCTGGTGCAAGATTGCAAAATCTAATCAATCAACCCAATACACAACTTACAGTATAAAACGATATATGTATTAACAATTCCATCAAAACCAGCCCCTTTATTTGGTCGATTTCAGTACACCTCTCTGTACTCACTGGGAGCCAACCTCCTTGACGATGTCGTCAGTCCACCTAGTCCAGTTCTGCCGAAGACTCACTTCAAGGAGCCTGGAGGTCCACCGGTTCTACGTCGCAATTACTTTACGCGATGAAAAATTTACTGTAACCATTATTACCATCTCAGAATTAATTTATGATTTGGGTTAATTAAAACAGAATGGTATAAAAATGAAATATAATATAAAAAGAATTGTGGTTAGAAGTTCATAGATTTCTTAGGAAATAGGTGTCTAATATACATACATACATAATACATATATATATATATATATATATATATATATATATATATGTATACATATATATTCCGTGCTATTATAGGAATTACATGCAATTAAAATGTATATAATGACGGATTACATACATTTCCGGTAACATATACCTATATAACATATGTCTTAATCATCTATTAAAGATGTTTTTGCTAAATGTAATTGAAGTCTGAAATTACTTTTACAATGAAAATAAGATTCTGAAAGAAAAACAATATTTTTCTCTGATTTTTCTGAACAAGTCTCCACATTTTATTAAATACATACAAACCTGAGTTAATGATACAAGAATACAAGAGTATACTATCATTAATAAGACTGTAAATGCTAAAAATAATTGTGTATTATTAATATTTTCTAACCTACTTCAACCTCAAGTATAATGAATATTTAAAAGTATAATTGGCGGATAAATTATTACCTGTGGTCGTCACATTCTTGTCGTATTTGTTCGTATTACAGAACAAATTACTACATAAGTATACTTTATATTACCTATATTTTGAAATGTTGAATCTGAATTATGTTTGATTACGTGTCTATTTTGTATGTTTTGAAATTTTGTTGTTACGTTACTACAATAAAGTTTTAAAATCTTTTAAACATTGAATATATTGTTTCTAAAATTTTAATTAAACAATGACTTGCGTAAACAAAGAATATCATTTTAATCCACATAATAGGTATACAAAGTGTTTTTAATTAAAAAAGCATGACTGTGTTCTTTATACAAAATATAATTATAATTGGCTGAAGAAAAATAATTAAAAAGATGTAAAATTTTGAAATTAAGCTTTATTTATGCTTCTGAGATTATAGCACACATATCACCAGGAACTAAAGTACTGAAAGTCACTTTTAAGTGCTGTTGATCCATATATTTAATCAGTCAAATCTTTTTTTTTTAAATATAATTGTAATTGGCTGATGTCTGAAGAAAAATAATTGAAAAGATATATATATATAATAAAAGACAAGGTATCGAATAGGACCATGAGAGTTTAGGGGCTTGAATTCCAATGTGTCATAGGAAATCTGTATAACTGTTTCAATGGTAGGTAGGTTCTGTTCGAATCTTAAACAATCTAATAAATGCGCAGAAATACCCCATAACACATTGTGGTATTATGGTACTTCAAACGCATTAAGATTCGTTATTCTCCATCTGAAAAGGAAGCAGTTATCATCAGCTATTAATTATGAATAGACTGTATCAATAAAGAATATTAATTTATGATGCGAAGACTCGTTAGGTATGAATAAGATATAACAAAGATGGCGTAAATGAATAGATGCATCCAAAAATCAAAGTCACGATATATTCTTAAACGAAACTAATCATGAAGATACTGCGTCATCGCGAAATCGTTAAATAAAAACTGAAGCATTAGCACCCTCTCGAACCCTATCTTGCATATCATGAATAAATTATCCGAACACCATTATTAGGAATCTTTTGTTGGAATAAAATGAACGTAAAGGAAAATGTTTGGCCTCCATACAGGTTTTGAAGCCCACTAAAAGGAGAATGTGCTCATTTAATTTGTTATTTATAGAGTCTTTTATTTGATTAAGAAAAATGCAAATCCGGTAACGAGATATTAAAACGTAAAACTCTATTTTTTTTTGTACTAAAATGCATAGATTACAACATTCATAAGTCAAGGGAACGATCAGTGGCGTAGCTAGGTGATCAAGGGCCCTGGGGCAATTTAAAAAATGGGGCCCCACTGCTATGTAAACTGATTAGGTTTTATTAAATAAAAATATGAAATATACAAATACTTTAAAAATGATAAGCTACGTAAGCTCTTATTTGTGCAGGGCAGGTAATAAAAATATTAAACAGTAGGTAACAACATAAATTACAATTCTTGATGTAGGTTTGGCGAATAAAATGAAATACAGACGATTAAAGGGTTAATTATATATAAAGGTCGGGCCTACCAACCGACTAAATAACAATTATATTTAAAATATTTTCCTAGCTTTAGTTTTCGCAAAAGTATCAATGACTTCGTTTAAATCCAGGCTTGATGCGGTTTTGTTTTTAATTGCTATCTAATTCGCGTTATACTGGGTGCCGCACTACTGGCACTAAAGAAAATTTGTTTATTTTTTTTATATGACATTTCCTGTCATTCTGTTGTTGAAAATTATGTAGTGAACAAATGTAAAATACACTGAAAATAAATATGGATCGTTTTACTCCCCAAAAACGAGGAATAATCTTGTCAATGTTCTTACGGAATAATTCATCAGTGATAAAACACAACGTGAATTTCGTCGACGATTTCCCCACCGTCCGGCACCGATTGGTCGCACAATATGACGTTTTGCCACACGCCTTGAAGCAACTGGCTCAACATTGGATAGACCTAAATCAGGGAGACCAAAAAGAGGCCTATCAGCTGAAAATTTCGATGCTGTGCGCGAAGATGTGAAAGAGTTTCGAGAAACAACAACGAGGCGACGTGCCACGCAATTGGGCATTTCCAGACGGACCCTGCAGCGTATTTTGGTGAAAGACTTAAAGATTTTCCGTAAGAACATTGACACGATTATTCCACGTTCTGGGGATTAAAATGGTCCATGTTTATTTTCAGTGTATTTTACATTTGTTCACTACACAATTTTCAACAATAGAATGAAATTAAATGAAATGTCATATAAAAAAATAAACAAATTTTCTTTAGTGCCAGTACTTTTGCGCCCCCCAGTACAATGAGCTGTAGCCGAAATCTTTAGATTTGACACGATTTATTGACTTTACCGGACATCAATATGAGTGGTAAAATCAAATATAATTGAATCACTATATTGCCCAGTACAAAAAGTTTATTGACATAAGCTTACTTACTCCTGATACAGCATGAATTTTTTAACCGTTCTCAAAAAAACAATCTTAACTCGAATTCACAATAAAATGCACATCGATGAATAATAAAATGCCAACCTACAGAAAGAATTTAGGGGAATTCCCTAGGCATAACTTTTGAATTTCTCTCAAATTCATGTCTTGATTAAAGTGGGGTTGCAACCTGTCATATTTATTTTGGAATTGGGAGAAATTTCCAAAAGTTCAGAACAATCGAACATTGAGGATTCGAGGGCCCCCTGAGTTTGAGGGCCCCGGGGCACTGCCCCGCCTAGCCCCTTGGTAGCTACGCCACTGGGAACGATCTGTGCTCAACTGTGTTCAGTCACGAAAAACAACATAGAAAGTCAGTAACTATCTCTACAGTTTTTGATGTTCAAAGTTCAGTTAAGCTTAGGTTTCCTAGAAAAGCGGTGCCGTTATCTAACGGCAGTAATGTAACGTTGGGTGACGTCACCCATACGTTGTCTATAAATATCATCGGAGTAGGTTTTCTAGAGAACGTTGAGTTTCACCGTAACGTCAAATAGCGGTGCTGTAATTTGCATGACGGCCGTCATAGCGGTATTAACAGTAGTTCAACGTTTTTCGCGTATAGCGATGCCCATATTTAGTAAATACAATGAGTGGAAACGTGACTTGCACGAGCGAAAATGATTGTATTTTTTTGCATTATGTTATTAACGGCACCGCTTTTCTGGGAAACCTAAGCTTTAGAGATATATAATCGTCAAACGAAATATCTCTTTGTCAGTTGGAAGTCGATTCTTGGTATGATATTGTTACGAGGTCTGTGGTTTATTTTTACGACGAATTTAATTACACAAGAAAAATACACAAATTTCGCGCAGAAATACTCAATATACCATACAAAAAATAAAGTTACGAATTACTTTAGTTACGCGTACTTCACACAGTACCTTATCACGTGTCTGCACTATTCGTACTTTATCTTTTTTTATGTAATAGGAGGCAAACGGGCAGGAGGCTCACCTGATGTTAAGTGATACCGCCGCCCATGGACACTCACACTGCCAGAAGGCTCACAAGTGCGTTGCCGGCCTTTCAAGAATTGGTACGCTCTTTTCTTGAAGGACCTAGTTCGACCCAAGTCGAATTGGTTCGGAAATACTTCAGTGGGCAGCTGGTTCCACATAGTGGTGGTGCGCGGCAAAAACTGCCTTAGAAAACGCTCAGTTGTGGAACGATGGACGTCGAGGTGATACGGATGGTATTAACACATAATGTTAGTAATCTCTTCGATGTTCATCTCTTGGAATCGCATTCGAAACTGAATTCACTCGCTTATATATGGGAATAATCTTGAACGATGTTCGAGAAGAGAACCCACATCCAAGCAGGACTTCATGGGTGACTGATTCCTCTTCACTGAAACAGCCTCTGCACAAGAGACTGTCTGTGGCGCCTAGGACAAAGAAATGTTAATTAAGGAGACAGTGGTTCGTAATTTTATCATTTATAATAAAAAAAATAGGGGTTGATCGTAGAGGAGTGATAATTAGGGGTTGTATGTATTTTTTAATGCTGTATCATAAAAATTTATCTAAAAATTAAAAAAATAATAATTTACGTTTTGACTCACCTTAACATTTAGGGGGATGAAAAATGGATGTTGTCCGATTCTCAGTTATACCCAACATGCACACAAAATTTCATGAGAATCGGTCAAGCCGTTTCAGAGGAGTTTAACTACATACACCGCGACACGAGAATTTTATATATTAGATTTATGTATGGGATACTTTTTATAAGTCTACTTAGTCATTTTCAGAGGTAATTAGCAGTTTCCATTGCTCACCTGGCTTTCTGAGAAGCATCATAGAGCAGTATTTAATTGAAACTAAATTAGTCTGTGGATGCGACAACCGTATACACTGCATACAAAATTACTTACGAAACTTCCATCGGGATCTCCCGTTTGTCATTACTGCTATCAGTAGTCCTTTAATTAAAATACATAATTTAAATTATTACTTTTAATTAATTATTACTATTCTTAAATTAATTTAGTTATTATACTTTCTTTCTACCAGTTATTATAATGAACGAAAATATAGGGTAACAAAGTTGGTATTTCAAAATTGAATTCATTCTTAAAAATTTTAATTTCGTAATAAATCGCTGTAAGGAAATGAAATATTCACAGTAAAGGCAAATCTTATAAATCAGGCGGTTTATATCAAGCATCGCTTTCTGATTGCTTGAGGTAGATATCAAACCTGTTGTAAGAGTAAGATTGAGTTGACCTTTAACGGAAAAACATGATGGATTTAGACATATGGAAGTCTAGTCTAGTCGCACACACACACTTAGAGAGAGAGAGAGACACAACACGCGCGCACACACACACATACACACACACAGACACAAACACACACCAAATTTATTTTTACGACTCCGTTTGCAATGTTTTCTTTTAGCACTTAATACTTATTGTCTTCTATTGTATCTTATGACAATGACCTGATTGTACGTGTTCCGGTCCTGTGGTGGAGAGGTTGGCTATCGGTCACTCAGGTCTCCTGTTACAGAGACCAGTCTCTCACATACACTTCATAATGTTATCGTCTTAGTTTAATCATAATAACCTTGTACATACAATATACATAATATGCGAGAGACGAAATAAAGATTATTATTATTATATATTATATATTATTATTATAGTTTGCTTAAATCTCGAAATATTACCCTTTTGTTTTAAAAGTTCCTAGTAATTCTTAAAGACCATCGCATTCAAGTCCTTTAGCACTGAGGCTGTTCTTGGGCGGTGGAATGACTTAACACCTTAACTTAACCTTCTCTCCTTTAAAAACACATATATAACTAAAATAAAAGGGGCCTCGGCGGTCTTATTAAGTGGCAGCTAGGCGAGGGTTACCGGGTTCGATTCCCGGTTCGAGGGCAAGTTTTAATTAAATTTAAATTTGTTCTCGACCTTTGGGAGGGTTGTGCGGTACCGGGCGAGTACTTAAACCGTACATGGAGGACACGGTCGAATTTCTAAAGACAAGCACGAACTATAAAAAAAAATCTTATACTTGACGCTGGCTAATGCACAAACCGTTAGAGAGCCATAAAAAAAAGTAAACTTAAGTAATTCTAATACGAAAATGCTATTAATAAAAAACTAAAAGACCAAGCTTTTTTTTCAAGCTTTCGTTCGTATTACACAAAGAAAATTAGTTTAAAGGTTAAATATTCTTGTTTCAAAGCACGGATGACTTGGCAAGCGCTTAAGTAACAAAAAACTGTGGTTTGGACTATGGCCAAATTCAATGTATTGATTGTTCATACTTAGAATAAACACTTGACAGAATCTAACTCTATCTGCATAAAATATCAAATAGTATTAACCAGTGACGCAAACTAAATAGATATTTCACATTAGATCACCTTCAAGCTGAAGTTCATTTGGATATACGTGTTATCTGGCGAACTATTAGTTGGAATGACAAACTCGTCTTGTGGTCTAAGATCCCAATATACAACGACCTTCACCGAGATGCTTATTTAATGAAACGTATCTTATATTTAATTTAATATGTCAATAAACATAATCCATATGGGTTGCCTAGCAAATTTCAGTCCAGAGTATTTTAATTAATATTAAAAAAAATATATTTTTTAAACATTTCATCGGTATAATTATTAGATAAATTCTATACCAGTCGAAAGTATGAAGCCCATAGAATATGCAAACGTTAGGTTGTTTTTAATCAATTAATTATTTATGTGTATATTTATTATGTGACACTAAAGTATATTATATACATCTTTAGTAAAAAAGAAAGTTATAGTGATCCATATATAATACTACCCTGATTGAAAAAAATTAAAAAATGTACTACATGCAAATTATAAAAAAATATTTTTTTTTAAATATTATTTAAACATACTCTGGACTCACATTTGCTAGGCAACCCATATGGATTATATTTATTGACATATTAAATTAAATATAAAATACGTTTCATTAAATAAGCATCTCGGTGAAGGTCGTTGTATATCGGGATCTTATCCTATTGTGTTGGCCAATCTATTTACAGATCAATTTAAGCCGTCACATGTGCCGGTTACATTGCCCGCGTTTGTGATAACATATGTATCAAAAATACTAACTTTGAATGACCTAGTGGCCATGGAATAAAAGGGAGGGAGGAAAGAATAAGAACAAGAAAGCTTCACTTCGTCTGAGGTCGAGTACTAATGTTTAACATGGACTTTGTGTAATCTAATGTAGTCCTTGAATAAAGGCTATTTTTATTTGTCTATTTATTTATTATAGCCAATGAAATACGATAATATCGCGTTGCAACTAGATTGAGGTACAATAGAAAATACCCAAGCGGCGTAATTTAATAATAATTAAGTAATTAATTTGTAAGTAATTGTTTGTGTCTATTTTAGTATAGTAGTTTTATTCTAGGAGTAGGTACATTGTCTTCACATAATTATTTAACTAATGTATAAAAAATATTGTAATACCTATTTTAAAAGACTAAGTGTGGAGTTTCTTGCCCATTCTTCTCCACACGAAACCTTCCTTCCTTCCTTCCTACCTTTTGTAAGGGGCAACTAGAATCATCTTTATATTTTATTTGACGTTCATAAGTGCCATTTTAGGTGGTCTAATTTACATAAATGATTTGGTTTGACTTGATTTGCGTTATCCTATACAAAAATGTCTCTAAACCTATTTATTTATCCCCTAATACTGACTTTGTGTATGTAAAGCAATTACAATATATGTAATTTAGACATGTATGTTTGGTACAATGAAGTTTATTTGCTGCTACTATTAAATACTCGTGTAAATTCTGACATAATCCTAGCTTAGTCGTCTAGCTATCTTCCATGAAACCAGAGTTAAACTCTTGAATATGAGGCCCTAACTCAGAGGTAAATATAATGGTAATAATATATGTTTTAGTCATTTGAAGAGAAGAGGGCATCGTAAGGAAATCGGCATGTTTTAGTAATTTATGATGTTAGATGTCAGACAAAGGAACCTGTGAGGCCTAAAAAATAATAATAAATAAAACGTATAAAGAAGTTTGAGGGCAAACCCTTTAAAATATTAGCGTCACTATATACATAGTGTATAACTATAATACACATGCATGTTTGTGATGTCTCTTAATACGAGTATTCTACGGCTGGGGCCCCACAAGCCGTTGAGTTGAGAAATTTCATATTATGTCCATTATATAACAATGAAATAGAATGTAATAAAGGGAATTCCTTGTTTTAATAGCTGTTTCAAGTACTTTTGGGCTTTCTTGAGTAAATATTACTGTAGTAATACATAGTACACAAAATAATGATAGTATAAGATGGTACGGAGAAACTTTCCAAACAAATAACTATATTCAGCACTTCGCTGGATGGCCTATGCCCCCCATACGAGCTTATGTAAGTAATTTTGCATATAGAAAGTCCATTATGTACAGTGAGGGGTGCGAACTATTGACATTGGGGGGGGGGGGGAGTTAGCTAGACTGCGAAGGTCATACAGATTCACACGGGGTCACACACATTGTATAACGCACAAGAATACTTTATTAAATTCTTTGTAATTCCGCCAATTAAGCAGCAAGTTCTCTCTCACAATGACTATTTCGCTGTGATAAACTCACGGATGCAAACATTATCTCATGCTAAAAGAATGTAAAACCTATGTTCTAGTAGTGAAATAGAGTTACAAATGTAAGACGCGTTAAACGACAGCTCGATTTATATGCAGCGGAGAGCGGGAGATAAGACGAAATGAAAACTGGGAACTGTATATTGTAGCTTAGTCGAGCTGATTCGTATAATCTATTATATATGAAACATTAGCAGTAATAATACTATTTGATAAAATATAAGTAAAGCACAACTACGTCTGTAATATTTTATACAGCTATCTATATATATTTTATATAGCTATACTAGCTGACCCGACACGTTGTTTTGCCATGTATATTATTTCTAAGAAAAATGGTTTTAGTTAAATAAAAATAACTATCTGCTATAATAAAAAAAATAATGGTTGTATGTATTTTGGTATGTTGTATCATAAAAAAATAAAAACAGAAATTTGTCTAAAAATAAAAAAAGAATTTTGGGTGTCAGTGGACACCCCTTATCACTTAAGTGATTGAAAGATATATAGTAGCTGATTCTCAGACTTACTAAATATGCATAAACAATATCATAAGAATCGGTCCAGCCGTTTCGGAGGAGTAGGTATGCGAACGAACATTGTGACACGAGAATTTTATATATTAGATAAAAATGCAAGATCCTGTATCGAGATGCTAAAACTACGAAAATAATAAAAATCTCATTTTATGTTACCACACTATAAACTAAGTAATTTTTTTTTACAATATTTACTGATGAATATAGTTAAATAATTGAAATCTAGAGTAATAATTAATTACTACATTTCCAATATTATAAACATGGGAACTTTTTTTAGTAAGTTATATCCAAAAACAGTATTAAATAAATAACAAATTCTTTACACTGGTTCATTAAGGTACATCCAATACAATAAGGTAAAACATTTGTATAGAGGGCTGCCATTGCCCTTTATGTCTAACGTACTCCTCGATAGCTATTGAAGGACTGCCCCTGATTCAAATAATCATTTGAAATTTATATATAAGGCTTGCCTTGATCTATTCAAACTCAAGCGAAGCGAATATTATACTTACTTTGGTGTAGTAATCTTCAAACAGTTGTCACGTGACAGAGTTAAAAAATTTCAATTCGAACCGACTAGACAAACAAATGCTTTAGCTTTATATAAGAACTTATGTTGTTACGCATACACTCGTGTACTATAATATCTGCATAGGTATGCAGTTGTTATGTGGCAAGTCTCAATAGAGTCTCGTAGCCATATCGCCCTGAAGAACATTGTTATTATTGTGACACAAACAAATGTCGTGTCGTGTAGTTAAGTAGTTGTGAAGAACACAAATGTAAAATTAATGAAACATTAAGAACATTTTAAGTCCTATTATAAACAACAGGGAAGCAAAATTATAATAAGATTACGAACATTGTTCAGTATCGCGATGTATTAACACGAAGTTAATCTTTGGAGAAATTTAACTTTAAACAAGTTCAACGTGTGAGTCGAGTTTAAACAGAAAGTTACTATGGCTTTTTATTTCGTATACATTGCAAATAGATTAACAATGTTATGTTAAATGTAAAAAAATAACATTTATAATTTATTTTACAGCCGTTTTTTGGCTCGCATAGCTAATGAATGAATCAATACTTACCCATTCCAAACTTGCTTCCGCGCGTAGTTTGGCCCGTTTGGATTTCGTATATAGTATAAGATCCTGATATAGAACGACCTTCACCGAGATGCTTATTTAATGAAACGTATTTTATATTCAATTTAATATGTCAATAAATATAATCCATATGGGTTGTCTAGCAAATTTCAGTCCAGAGTATGTTTAATTAATAGTTGTGACCGGAAAAGAATAGACAACCTAAAGTTTGCATATTCTATGGGCTTCATACTTTCGATTGGTTTAGAATTTATCTAATAATCATACCAGTGAAATGTTTAAAAAAATATTTTTTTTAAATTATTAACTAAGCATACTCTGGACTGAAATTTGCTATACAACCCATATGGATTATATTTATTGACATATTAAATTAAATATAAAATACGTTTCATTAGATAAGCATCTCGGTGAAGGTCGTTCTATATCGGGATCTTAGACCAATATTTTGGCAGATTTTTTTGCCACATCTTCAATTATAATTCTTATACTTCCGTAATCTTTTGCTCCTTTTAATAATTATAACAGTAAACCTTATTCTATTGTTTCAATATTTTATAAATGCGGACTCTTCCGATGTACAATAAAAATAAATTTTGGTATCAAGAAATATACAGTGAATCAAACAATTTCATAAATTTGAGAGTGCGTGATACGTTCGTACGTATGCACATGAATGATCATATGAGAATGGCTCCCGTCTCCGTAGACTGTCTTACCTCAAACCACCACAAGCAGAAATATCTCTGTAGCTCCGTAATCAAGTTCTGATAGCAAGCATTCTGTTATTTTCAGTGGTTTGTAACTCGATAATCTAATTTGCACAAACCGTAATGAATTATACACCTAAACCTTACTGAGAAAATCACACTATCAAACTATCGTATAACGGAGCTAACTTCGAAACGAAAGAACAATATTTTTATAATATCTTCCATAGACACTTATAATATCAAGTTACTCTGGAATTATTAGTATCCAAAAATACTAGTTGCATAGAATCTATCCAAGAAAGCTGTAAACTACGAATAATTGCAATTTAAATTAAGGGATAAAGTTGGTAATCAATGAAATATATACGTCTATTAAGTAAATGCATATACGTACGAATTGTAATTAGTCCGTGATATGTTTCAAGAGCGATTCCAATAATGAAATTAATTAGCAGTATTCAATCGACCTTTTTTACATTAATTCGAAATTGACTAACTTCACACATATTAGCGTCGTTAGTTTGCGATATGACAATTATTAACTTTATGATTGGTTAATCAAAGAGAGTACAGAGAGTATAGAGTAAGAGCACAGCATTTAAGTATTGGTGTCCAAGGTATGCGTTCACTCACATCGATACCCAAAGCGAGGTACAGTTACGAATATTTAACAGTCTGCCTTTCCGAAATTCGAATTGCTCAACACACTGAAGTTAGCAAATTGTTGGTTCAAGTTTTGTGTACACATGCTGAAGCTTCATTAAGATACATCCATCACAAACACACCAAACGTACTGTGAAACGGCTATCCTTGTCTGTTTGCTGAGCTTATTTGTATTAAGTATCAACTGAGACGGCGTTTATGTGTAAATTAACAGTTTTCGAAATACCATTTGCATATATGCTTACGTAATTCAAAAAACGTATTGTCTTTTAATTTATCTACTAAATTAATTGGTATGTAGGAATATTCTTATGAGAAAAAAGTCGTTAAAATTAAGCAACATAAAAAAAAAAACAAGACAAAACTTTTTAACCGGATAAAAGTTATGTATTATTATAAATTTACAATTATTTAACATAATTTTAAATTTATCCGACGTTTCGCGTGTGACACGGTGACTGAAGACAAAAGGTGTTGGATGTCAAAAAGTATCACAGCTGTAGAGAAAGTTGCATTATCTGTATTTATTTCCCCGGAGTTGGTATCGACTAAAAGATGGAGGGTTTTGGCAAAATATCTATATAATAAATAGCTCACGGTGTCCTCTGTTTTCGTCGATTTTTTTTCTTTTACAATGTTAAATAATTGTAAATTTATAATAATACATAACTTTAATCCGGTTAAAAAGTTTTTTCTTTAAATGTGTGAAGGTTATGTTAATCAAAGACAATACTATAAAAAAATTAATAAATGATCATTAATCAGAGTCGTTGGTGACAGGTTTCTCATATTACATTATTAGGCTATGTTTAAGTACTCTTATAAGGGAGCATTCAAGTATTATGTAACAAATTTTGTCCTTTTGTAAAACGTTACGATACGGGGCGGCGATTGAATTACTCCTTATTGTTAATATTATTTTCGACTTTCCAATACTTTACACCACATAAAGGTAACTTTTAGGTATAAAGAGTCACTAGGTCACGAAAAGTTTTACTATACTTGGGTACAGAAAATCGTTACGGCGCGTTACATGGGGGGGGGGGGGGGTCAATAATCTGCAAAAATTGCGTAACGTAATACTTGAACGCTCGTTAAGTAAGTTTTCAGAGAACAAAATTCTTTAAACCTAAACATTATTTGCGAAACGGTGGGACAAGCCCAAATCTACAAAAAAGATGACTAAAATTGATCTATGACACACATTACATTACGAAACTTCGTACATACAAATGTACAACCTCCACGATAATCTTTTCATTTTGAATTTATCTAAAACTTTAGAAACCTAAACAAAACTACTATAGCCGCCTAAAATATACATTACTAGCAGACCGGCCAAGCGTTGCTGTGTGCTAAGGTTTTTGTTATATTACATAGTAGTAAACTATTCAAGGGAAACGGTAGGAGAACACCAATCATGGGGGCGGTCCCATGCTTTTTTGGTGGTAATGTCATTAAATTGTAGCTTATGTGAAACGTTGGTACTTTCAATACAGCGCCATCTGTTAGAATTGTGACTATCAAATAATTAACAAATAACTTGCAATAAAGTAATATCGCGGTTATAAATTGAGTTGTAAGCTATCCTATCTCTCAAGTTGGATCGAACTGCACATGGTGTGCAAATTTTATTATAATCGGTTAAGTGGTTTAGGAGTCCATTGAGGACAAACATTGTGACACGAGATTTATATATATTAAGATTATTACCACACTGCGTAAATATAAAACAAGATAAAACAAAACATAATTTGCGGTTACAAATGAACAATTCAGCCGATATTACCTATTTACAAACATGCTAAAGCTATCTTAATGCGGCGACTTTCCACCATTCCTTAGTTCCAATTAGTATTGAGGGAAAGTTTGAGAGGAAAACTTTTACCAATGAGACAATTAGGCTCTCCTTACCCCAATAAGTTGGTCAATTATGTGTATTTACCACTACACTGTGTTTCTTTCCCTTCGATCGAATTACAATTGGTAATATTGGCACGTGTATCTATTTGCTTCTTTGGTGAATCAATGTTTATTTGACCGATTTTAAACAATGTTTTCGAATCTTTATATAAAAAAGATATTTATTTTTTATTTTTATCTTTATTTATTCTCGTTCGCCCGCTATTCAATAAAAAAAAGCCTCCAAAGCGATACCTGAAGTCTCGAATCTTCGTTTCGTGACAAATCAACGCTTTCTAAATTTGATCTGTATTTTTTGATTCTTCATACTATGTTTGCGTATTGTGTCAAATATCCATGCATGCTTCTATTTCATCTTGCTGATAGAGGTGAAACGATCGGTCAGAAATCGGTTTTCTTATCTATTTATTAATTTTAATTTATTTACAATAATTAACTGCTTTAATATGTGATGAGCGGCATTATGTTAATGGTTGTAGGTACAAACGTTTTATAAGAAAAATACCGAGGCGGTTTTAAAGAGTGACGGAGAGTATTCTGTCAGTTCTTCTCACCCGTTCTACGACCTTGATTTGAGAACTGGCAATAAATTTAAATTTAGAACCGTAATTTTTTTCACGTTTATAAGTGTACATCAGGGGGCCTCATAGCCTAGCGGTCTTATTAAGTGGCAGCTAGGTGAGGGGTACCGGGTTCGATTCCCGGTTCGAGGGCAAGTTTTAATTAAATTTAAAATTGTTCTCGGCCTTTGGGAGGGTTGTGCGGTACCGGGCGAGAGCTTAAACCGTACATGGAGGACACGGTCGACTTTCTAAGGCAAGCACGAATTATAAAAAATCTAATACCTACTTGACGCTGGCTAATGCACAAACCGTGCCAGAGCCATATAAAAAAAATGTACATCAAGGTACCTATACGAATAAAGGATATTTTTTATTTTGACAGGCAAAGATCACATTTAACCCAGTTTTTCGAGGCGAGAAACTTCTTTTAATATGGCAATGTTTAAAAATCCATCTAAAAAAGATCAGTCAGTGTCACATTCATCTATCACTTTCCTACTAACATTAATTCAAAATACGCCCCTAGATGATTTAGAAAAACAAATGGAATTCATATGTTTGAAATATTAAACTTTAGGATAGCGATTTAAGATAGAAAAGGACCGAGATTCCAATTATTAGTGCCTTAAAGAATCATTTATGAAGAACTACACGACATAGGTGTGATTTCACATATAATATAATTCTAAAATTTAATATTACATTCGAATAATTCAATTCACGTTCTTCAACCTTTTCTAACGAATTAAACTTGTATTTTTCCGGAAGTTTTCATGAGGGAATAAATTCTTACGCTCAGCTAAGAAAGGATTTTTCGCTTCGGATATTTGAGACCAACAAAGAAACCGTGAAACGAGATGGCTTGACCGGCATTGCTTATAAAACGAATGTTTTACACTACTCTTGTTAAAGGTAGTATACATGTCAGTGAGAATAGGTGTTTATTTTTAATTGAATACTGTAGCCACAAACAATGTAACTTTTTTGATTATATAATAAAATAAATAAAAAATAATATAATATTTGTTTATAATGGAATATAAGATACAGCCTTGCGATTCTGTAACTCACTTTTCGAACTCACACAGCGGTTTTAACAGCGGCGGTCGCGCTCAAATCAGTCGTAAAGCAGTCATTTTACGATTTGGCATTTTGATAAACAATGAACTACAAGGAGGGACCTCATCAGAATGCTAAATCATAAAATTACTGCTTCACGACTGATTTGAGCGCGACCGCCGCCGTGAAAACCGCTGTGTGAGTTCGAAAAGTGAGTTACAGAATCGCAAGGCTGGTATCACTTATTCCACGTCATTAAATTTTAATAGGTAGACATCCCTACTCATCGGCAAAGAAGACAGAGGTTGTAGGCCGAGAGAAAAAGCCGGCGTAAAAAACTCTCGGTACTCTTTTAAAATAGCAAATCATCAAACAACACTTATTTTAAAATATCGCAAATTTATTAGAAGTAGCCTGTCTAGCACTAGTCTTAGGCCCTTTTATCAACTAGATAATCGTTATCTATATATCGTAAGCCTTTTTACACAGCTTCTCTTGAATACATTTTTAAATTTATTAAAAAGCAGAGATAAAAGAGCCTCTGGGATTTAATTAAAGAATAGTGTCCCTTTTCGAAGAATTACTAACTTTAGTCTAGTACGGGGAAATTGCAGCCTGCGTTTGTTCCGAGTATTATTAATAGTTAATATCGCATGGTTTTTAACGAGCTCGTCTCGATTTCCCAGGAATAAAAATTATCGGGTTGCTAGAAACAAAATCCCGTGCCCTTGTTGTTTACGATACTTGAAATCAGTATTTATAAATACTATTTTCCCTATATTACGAGAGCTTAAGGTCGCCTATGATTATTTCTTACTTACATCATGCACCAATGGGCGTTCTTTCTATGTGCGCATTCAACATTTGCTCGAACGGTGAAGGAAATCATCGTGAGGAAACCGACATGTCTTAGACCCAAAAAGTCGACGGCGTGTGTCAGGCACACGAGGATGACTACCTAATTGCCTATTAGGTTTAAAAATGATCATGATTTTAAGAGGTTGTAGGCGCCACTGGTTTATTTTTTTACATCATCATAAAACACATCATAAAACATGTGATTTTTTAATAAAAAAGTTGGAACTTTCGTGGTATTTTAATAAAACATACCATCATTGGAGTCCATCTTTTATATACAATAACGCGAATAAAATAATTAATTTTTCGTCTGAAGCAACAAAGAAAATCTTCGGATATTAGTTTCTTTATCAGAACACCGCATGTTGTCACTGCGCTAGGAGAAAATATTTTCGTTATTAATTTACTAAATCCAATTTACTCCATAATACCTTCAAGGCAATTTAATTAACCCTTACCTAGCTGTCTCGGCGGCATTCAAGTTGGGCAGGAAGCTACTTTGCGAGGATTACTTCTTGAAAATCCAAACCATTACTTATTTAATATATCCTGTGTGGTCTTGGGGTTTATTTAAATAATCATGTACTTTGAGTAATCAATCGCCTACATTAATTATTTAATGAAGCTTATAAAAGTGTAGTTCATTTTTAAAATGAATTTTCTTGTCTCTACTATTTTTAGTTTTGTTTCCTATGTGATAACTTCGGAGGCAAATAGTGTAGCACGATGAGTTCAAGCGAGATATTTTCCAAAGTAGCTTTTTATTATTAAGTAGTTATTTTATATTCTTTGCCGTGATGTTTTTAAAAATGTAAATAATATTTTTTCCACAGTAGGTAATTATTTGAATCCAGGATTTTTTTTGGGTTGCACCTGTTTAGAAAATTTTTGTAACGTCAATTGATCCTTTATATATATTGTAATTGATAGTTATTAACCTTTATTACCTTTTCTCAGATTTTTTAAATCGTGACAATATCATGTATACATCTATGTACATAAATGCCTTCTTCGTACATCTTGCATGTGAGCTAGAAAAACATTAATGTAAGCTCTGTGTTAATTGATATACAAACGAATAAGTACAGTCTTTTATATTCAGTATGAGGAGTTAGGAAGATCAGATGTACTAGAGGTAGCTATATTTTTTTCACGGATGTAAATAGTTATATAATAAACTGTGTCTGACACGTGTCATGGGTTTTAAAGTTAAAATGGCGGTTTCCTTACGATGTTTGTCTTCACCGTAGGTGCAAGAGGTGAATGAAAAAAATATGATTTGGACAAAGTTAAACACTGAAAAAGGATTGAATAAAATTGGTATGATCATGGTTTTTTCGACTACCGTCTAATATGATAAACTTATTCGAATAAAAAATTGTGTATACAGCGTAAACTGTGAAAGAAAAGTAGAAGTAAGCTTTGCCATTGTATCGTTATAAATTTCTTTTACCAATATTACTACTGAAAATAAAACCTAAATTAAAAAGTTATATATAGCCCCAAGACACGCAGAGAGTCTAGTTATGAGAACATAACTTTCAATTATTTGTTTACTAGACGTTTTATTAAATTACTCTTAGATTAATTTTAATAAAAATACAAATTTCAGTATGTTATTTTGATAATGAGATGATTGACAAGATATTCTGAGATATCGGCAAAGTTTTGCCCGAACTTTGCGTAATGAAGAATAACAGTGTTTGTTTTTTAAGGCTCGGAAATATGAAATTCGAAAACTTTTAATTAGAAAGACCTAGGGAAAATTTGACAATGAACCTTATTTAATAGCCAGATATAATTCGCCGCATGTCGTATTCAGGTATTGAAAGTTTTTAATTATACCACAAAAAAATATTGTAACCTGCCAATACAAACAATTGTGATCAATACTGCTTACTGCTCTATCAAAAACATACAACATAATATTAAAAAAATATTTATTTGTGAGTAGTGATGGTCTAGAATCTAGAGGCTAGTCGTGCGTGTTCAATACTGAGGTCATTCATTGTTTTGTTATTTTTTTCTTCCTATGTACGCCATTCGGCAAGTGTCATTCCTTGACCGTGTCTCGGGGTGGACTTCGGGGCGCAGTGGGGAGCTGAAGCACTGAGGCGCGTCGGCCCGTGATAACAATTAGTTTTGTATAACATTAAATTAATGTACTTTTATTTAAAAAAAAATCTGAAATGGACTACTTGGCTTGCGATATATCGTGTAAGTTTCAAAATCATGTTCTATTTAAATTTACATCATAAAATGAATTCATGTCTACGTTTGGATTTTTCTATTAAGGCCTGTTCGTTTTCACTTTGATAAGTGCGAGTGCAAGTGATTAGTAATTGAGGAGGATTAGTGCAGATGTGTAGTGCAAGTAGTTTCCAATCCTTGTTTAGTGGCTCTGTTAAGTAAATTCAGTTGTCGATAGCTGTCGATCAGCAAGTATCGAGAAGCGCGCTCGCAATTGGAAGAAGTACTGAACGAAGTATTAAACGCGGTGCTATCTGAAACCGTAGAAGTTTTGGAAGCTGAACTTGCAAGACCAAGAAAAGTATGGGTCCGAAAATGGAGTTATAGAAGAATTCATGGCGCAACATACCAACTCTTTAAGGAATTGGCTGCTGAAGATACGACGGAATATTACTCTGCTTTCAGGTTGACCGAAGAGTCCTTTAATATACTAATAAACCTCGTTGCACCCGTCATACAGAAATGCGATACATTTATGACTTACCGGCAAAAGTAAAATTGCGCGCTATTTTATACTTATTGGCTAACAGAATTAGTTTGACATGGCTGCTCGCAGTTCACTCGCAAAAAAATAGAACACGCTTCTAATCACGTTACTACGCAACCAACTTATCACTTGCACTAATCTGTCGCTGTCCATACTCGTACTTGTTTTCTCCCAATCACTAGTGATTAGTGATTAGTGAACAACATCAAGCAAAGTGAATACAGGCCTTTAGCGATGTTATTACAATCGTGTATCGATCTTTTAAAATGGATACATAAACTACTCAACTCCACCATATTTTTTTCCATTCTCTACTTTAATGATGACGAAAATGGAAAGAAACAATGTACTTTTTTGGAGTTTAGCAACCAGATCGGTCCTTAACGTTCGCTCTTACGATAAAATTAAAGAAAGAACTCAACCGTGAGAAAACCGGTATCCCTTACCTATTTCCTATTAAGGAAGAAATAAAAATCAACAAACACAAACAGAAATATAAGTTTCCTAATATCAGTCTGCGTTATAATGTCTTCAGTTTACCACAACCTCTAAATATTTAAAAGTAAAATTATGAATTGATAATCTTATCCAGCATCCGGCTCCGATAAGGGCTAACAACCTTTTAACGTATTGCCAAGTCAAGGGTTGTCTGTTAAACTAATTTAGTAATTTTACAATAAATTGGTTCCATACGATGAACAATATAAAATTACAGTTTTACGACATGACAATAATTAGTAAGCAAATACATTCAACGGTTTTCAAAGTAATTTGTTTCAAAAACGAGATCTTACATACTTTATTTTGACTATAAACAAAAATAATTTCGAAGCAATTAACACTAACAGCGCAATGAACCACAAAAGTTATGCATTAAAGCAACACACGGGTCGAAAACATGCCTTGAATTGTAAGTCTCCAGGTCTGGCTGTCTGTTTAAAATATATTCCGTGCGGTACAACAGAGTGACGTTTTAAATTTCGAATGTTCTCAAAATAAGTTGGAAAAGATATTGATATTCGATTGTTCGCGAAGATTCACACCCCATTGTCAAGACAAACATGATTTGTCAGATCGAATTCGTGACTCACATAAATAAAGCTTATTTGTATCTATACTAGTCATACAGTATGCAGTACATATCAAAATGTATGGAGTAATGGGTATTCTTGCCTGTTGCCTGGAAGAGATCGCTTATTAGCGATAAGGATAAGGAAGAAAATAAAAATAAATATTGTGTTTCTTTTATTTGCAACGAAGTGGAAATAAATAAATAAATATTCTGCTTTATCAATGATGTATTATGAATATAGGTGTGGCGGAAGGAAGGTGTACTGTTCCTCCAACCTTAAGGCAGGATCCTCGACCAGTCTTACCACTGATTGGCAGGCCCGATGGTCTCAGCGGCTAAGGCAATATAATATATCCTTAGCTGCCGAAATAACTTCATAGCACGTTTCAGGGTTTGACATCAACGATTTGTAAGCGCAAATTGTAGGTAGAATAACATAGAATTACTATTACGTAACTAAAGTGAATCTAATATATAAAATTCTCGTGTTGTAGTTAAACTCCTCTGAAACGGCTTGACCGATTCTCATGAAATTTTGTGTGCATATTTGTCTGAGAATCGGACAACATTTACTTTTCATCCCCCTAAATGTTAAGGGTAGTCCACCCCTAATTTTTTTTTGTAATTTTTAATTTTTTCATGATACAGCATTAACAAATACATACAACCCCCAATTTTCACCTCTCTACGATCAACCCTTATTATTTATTACAAACTATATAGGGGAAGATCGTTACCCTTCGTACGCGGGGCACATTCATACAGTCAAAATAAAACTTGAACGAAACAAAGTACAGTCTTGTTTTTGTATGTGTGCATGAGTCGAGGTACCAACTATACATCACCGAAATTTCGCGAAATTCGCACCGATGAGAGTTAAGTTACAGGCATGGACGTGTTTTCGCGCTCGGTAAGTAATTTTTTGATCAATGTTTTTGTCTCTTGTTACCGTAGATAAAATAAGTTTTCGAGTAGAGTATTCCATTAGAACTTGCGAAATATACTTAAGATATGTCTCCAATACTTAATTTATGACGTTTTCCTATTAAAATTTAAATAAGTTATATTTTGTTGTTATTCAGTTAGTGGGGTACTTTCGGACAGCACTAGATGGGGCACATTTGAACGAATTGTACTACTAAATTTGTATGAAAATTTGTCGACACGAACTGTCATTTTCATACAACTTAAGTTTTTGACTTTCTACATACACTACTGTTAAGGCATCTTGACTAAACCCTCTGGTAGGTAGGAAAGATTGTGTTAGTGTGATAATTGCTAATTTTTGCATTTACTTTGTCCTGTGTTGCTATTTTCGCTATCGTCGATGTGAATATATATTATTATTACCTATTTCTTATTATCTTTATTAAGGTTGATTTTGATCCTTGTGAACCAGATCATTTGAATAATTTACTAATATCCATCAAATAGTAGTTCCTTCGAAGTCAGTTTTGACACCAGAGGCATTTCGACCCAATCCGCATGTTGTAACAAAGTAATAAAACAAACAAAATGACGGCGATGGCCCGGAAAACCACGAATTTATAGTGCCACACCCGAAAATAAGAAGTGCTAATCCGCACCAAAGATCTAGAAATGTCATTCTAAATTTAAGATACATAACTAATTAAATTTTGTTTTACATCAGAAGAGCTATGTAATTTTGTTCACTATAAGAAAAGTATTTTATTTTTGTTCAATAGAAATTAAATCTTTATTTTTCTGTTTAATTTCATTGCTAATAAATGAATTTTGATTTATGTGTGTCGTTTTAATCGCACGTACGGACCTAACCCACAGCGTACGAAGGTACCTCCAACACTGTACGAAGGTGCCCCGTTGATGGGGCAGATTCGTACGTTTTCCAGATTTAGTTTAAATCATAATTATGGTTGAACCATCAGATGAAATCATTTGTAATTTTTTTATATGAATCTCAGATAGTTAGACTATAAATTTAAGCTATCAGGTGATTAGTTCATGGAAAAAGAAAAAAATAAAAAAATAAAATGTGAAAACCGTACGAAGGGTCCCGACCTTCCCCTACATGGCAAAACGACGTTTGCCAGGTCAGCTAGTAATCTTATAATATTAAATATAAAATAATGTTTTTTAAGTGAAGCATTTCATTCTTTTGATCATATAACTAAAAATAAACCCACAATATCGCAAGCCCCACAAAAGCATTATCTTAAAGTACCCTGTAATTTTGAAATAATATACTTTCCTATGCGTACCTACTCACTCGTACGTTATTGAAGTGAAACTTCTTTAGACGCTTGAGGGTAAAATTTTTACGGATGAAACGCAATAATAATAATTTTAGCGTCACGAAGATGTGCAGCATTTTTGTCGAAAAAAAGGGAGAGAGCGATTGAGACCGATTGAGAGAGAGTGAGAAGGGTGAATTACCTTATAGGAATTTCATTAAAATCAAAATTTCGTAAAGAGAATTTATGAAATATTAGTATTTTATATTTTATGCAAAATAATTTTTTGAAATCTCAAATGACGAATTGTAAATTAAAATGCCACGTGTTTTTATTTTCGAAGAAAAAAAAATTATAATTTGCATTAATTTTCGTTACTTTTAAAATTTGAATGTCAATTGAATTCATTAAATTACTATCTAACATATCTTCCTTTTTCCCTCTAAGTCTCGGAAATCTAAAGTTTTAGATTTGTATAAATATGAACAAGACTTAAAAATTTGTTTGCCAAAGAAGTTTCACTTGTGATGTGTACTTTGTACGCACGCACTTTTTTTTAAATAACGAGATACTCGAGACACCAATTTGATATTTACCAGATGGCTAAAGGTCGAGTGCTATGATAGCATATCTCGTATAACGTAATAACCCCTCGGGTGTAATTAATAAGGATACAAATTAATGGATAAAGGGATGCTTTTGTTTGACATAAATATTAATCTAACGGGGATTGCTTTTAGGATGACATATGTCATAACTTTATCGAATCTGAGTCGGGTGGTAGGTTCAGATTTAGTAACGAAATGTTTCTTGCTTATGTTTATACTATATACTCAAAATAGTGCTGATATTATCAAATAAAAGGCTTCAACTATTAGGCCATCAATTGCGCCTTTCTTAATGTCGCTGTCACTGTCAAAAAACACATGACCCGAGTTAAGTGCGATGGCGGTTGTTGGAGTGATATTCAAATAAATGAAACTAAGTAAGCTAGATGTTAATCGTGGATTTAATCGTTTTAAATATGAGCTTATAACTAACATAAAATTAGGGTTAGCGGGGTAGCGATGCTAGACTAACAAAAAACTAACTTGACTTTTTTAAGGGTTCTTAAATATAAGTGACACATGTTAGCTATAAATAATATGTAGTCGACCTATTTGACATTACCTTATACATGTTTAATATTTTTTAATGATAAGTCACATATTATACTATATCTCCGGGGAACAAAGTCGTAAAAGCAAAATCTATTTGTTTTCAGGAAAAATAAAAGAAGGTAAGGCTATTATTACTACTAAGTATGTAATACATATATCCAAATGTATATATGAAATCAAATGAAAGCTATTTTCTCCTATTTTAATATGTATTTAGTACTAAATGTACATTACAGTAATTTATCTAATGAGACAGAAGACCAAAAGCGTTTCTCGATTGTTTCATTGTTTCAACGTAATTGCGGACGACACAGTAATAGTCCGGGAGGTAGCGTTGCAAATGCGAAAGTCATAGTAAGCCGGCTGATATTAACATCGATTGTTGATCTTATATGACTAATAAGTGAACCGACCGTCAGCTGCTCAAGTAGCGGTGGGTGCGTGCGTGAGGAGGCTGCGAAAGAGGTAAAAAATATAAAAAAATAAAGTAATAGTACGCTGGCTGAAACTTGTTCCATGAATAGTTGATGTCATACTGAGCAAAAAAAAAATCGTCAGCTGCATCGTGGAGGGGGGATTATGCGTCAGCTGCCCGCATGCACTTGTGAAAAAAAGACGTAAAAAAAAAAGTTATAATACGCCGAATGAAATTTAACTCCGTGATTCTACAAAAAATATAGAGTACGAAAACAACAATCAGCTGTTTATGTAGCGGTGGAAAGACCGTCAGCTGACCCAGTCAAGATTTAAAATTTTGGAGCATTGCTGTCA
Organism: Pieris melete; assembly: GCA_963693345.1. NCBI lineage: Eukaryota > Metazoa > Arthropoda > Insecta > Lepidoptera > Pieridae > Pieris > Pieris melete. Next base: position 2,853,669 of record CAVNZK010000003.1, read on the forward strand.
GGCTGTTCGCTTTCAAACACATATTTTGCGATACATTCTGGCCTTGCTTGAACCCATAGCACGACCTTCGGGCTACCTAAACCTCTCCCCCTAAAATTTCAAAGCAGCATCCGCCTGGGGAATCTTTGTCGTACACAATCAGTTTCGGTTCTCCTCGTCGAACGAACGGACCTTGGGAACCGATTTTTGCTCTGCGTTTCCAGGTTTCCATGCCCTCACAGGCTGTGATTTTAATCCCGCATTTTACAGGAAAGAAAAAAAAGCCTTTACGTCGTGAATAAGACAAGGTCTTGATAACGATTGAAGAATTAGTTTGTCGCTTGTACGGGTTTAAATCGATAAACGATGTCCACGCTACACGCGTTGCTACCTTCGCGAAAAATTATCAAATCAATGAGAAAAACGGCGTGCTCAAGTGGAAAAGCCGTATCGACGGGGCGATCTTCCCACCATGTAAATCCGAGCTACGCCAGCATTTACTGCGCACGTCATACATAGTGCACCTTTGGAGCCATGCTCACCGTCAAGATCCATCTCAATTATCTCCCACGGACTGGGGATGGGAAGAAAACGACGACAAATATGTCTTCAAATGGTTCGAAGGAGATCAAGTACCCCTATCAGTCACCAGTATAACGGATAGCAGCGACAATATTGGCGGTATGGAATTTTTGTCGGTGACACATTCTTTGAGCTTTCTAGTAGCCTAATTTTGATAATTTACATGGTCATTTACAGATGACGGTGAAGAGAATCGAGGCCAAGAACTCGATCAAGACGAAGAGAACGATTTCCTGCAGAACAGTTCGGCCGATGATTCGTCAGACAATGATGATGATAGCGATACCATCGACAACGAATAACTTTTGCGATCTTTTTATTTCTATATTTCGATTTTGTTTATATCACCCTTCATTTTATTTTGCGTTCATTTCATTTTACACTCGATTTTATTTCATCTCGTGCATTTTGTTACGAATAAAACGAGACAAAAATATATCGAGAAAGATTCTGTGCATTTCTAGAAAAATCTTTACCTTTACTGCGTCAGCTGACGGTCTTTCCACCGCTATACACGCAGCTGATTGTTATTTTCGTACTTTGAATTGTTTAAACGATCACGTAGTCCAATTTCATCCGGCGTACTATGACTTTATTTCACGTGATTTTATTACAAGTTCATGCGAGCAGCTGACGCATAATCCCCCCTTCACGATGCAGCTGACGATTTTTTTTGTGCTCAGTATGACATCAACTATTTACGGAAAAAGTTTCAGGCAGCGTATTATTACTTAATTTTTTAATTTTTTTTACTTCTTTCGCAACCTCCCAATTCCACACCCACCGCAGGTGCGCCAGCTGACGCTTGATTCAGTTATAAGTATTTCGAGATTAATAGTGAAAGAAGGAAAATAGTCTGCGTAAAATCACTGCCAAAAATGCAACGCTACCTCCCAGACTATAACCGCACATTACGATGGCACAATTTGACGAATGTCTAGAACGTAATAATCTATTACCACTCTTTTCGCGGAAATATTATGACGTTGGGGAAACAGATATATATTATTACTACTCTTTGTTTATTTTTATACTGTCGCCTTAAATTTTATCATTATTTAATCGACTTACAATCTTAACCAAAACTATCTTTATGGTGGTTGCTATATTTCAGGCAAGTAAAAGTAATTAAACGAGTATTACTAACATTGTGTACAAAATAATTTCCGTAGAATTAAGACATCTTTTTTTATAATAAAATGTTTTGCGAAAATTCTGAAAAATGTTACAGTTATAGTATACATTACCAATGAAATAAAAAAATTATAAAACTTTAAAACAGTCGTAATGGTGCTTCACGGCTTTGTTTCCCGGGGCAAGCGATATAAATAAAGTCAATATCAACATAACCAAAATAAAATGAACCCCGCGGCAGTTATGCAGTTTCTGCATTAGGTATTTTGTTTGTTTCTACAGCGATTACCCTTTGACAACTTTTATTCATACCATTTGAGTTGCTATTCGATATACTCGTATGAATTTTACATTGTTTTCGTTATTTGGTAAATACCAATTACGAAAATAAATAGAACTTGCAACAAACATATCCATTAACCTTTCAATGGAAGTATCATATGGCCTCTTTGAGTGCTCTTTGTATCCTGTAAAATAAAATATGACATTATTTCCCTTGGCACAAGGAGTTGCGAAGCGTGCACACACGACATACTTTACAACGGAACAGATAAGAGAACTAAAACAATGTGTGTAATGTCTGTGTTAACTTTAAGCAAAACTTGTAGCTAATATGTTTCTGAGTAAGATATATTTGTAGAAATTGAATATATGAGATACCGTAATTGGGGACAGCACAAAAACATTTCAGCGTGTTTCTTTCGTTATTCTATGATACTTACCCATCGTGACCCACTTCGGCATCCACAACCCCATATTGCTTTTCACCGTGAATCAAAACCCGGACCCTCCATTTTATAGTTCTTAGATTATAAGTTGACAATACTACAAATCAAAAAATACAAATTATTTATTAAATAGTGCATTGTAGAGTTGCATTGTATCTCATACAGTATTAATTATATATTTGAGAACGCACTAAACTATCAATGAGTTCAGTCAAGTATATGTGGACAACGCTTATGAACATGTTTTTCTTTTCTCTTAAAGAAAAATTCTAAGTGAATACGACTAAGGGTCGAATTGGTTCGAAGAAAAGAGCGTACTAATTCTTAAAAGGCTTGACTCGTGAGCTTTCTGGCAGTATGAGTGTCTCCATCATTTAAAGTTACGTGAGGCCCTTGCGATATAACAATAAAACGAATCCTGTAACATATAATAGCATCTACGCTGACGAGCCCCATAAACAAGTTCCCGCAACTCTTGACACGGCTTACAATAAGCTCTGTGTTATTACAAAATGCGATCTTTATTTCCCTAAATACCAATAAATTTTCGTGAATAAAGCGTTTGAGCGTGGGCGGTGCCTAGAAATATTTTAAGTAGCAAAGTATTATTATGATTTATGGGTCACTTCTGAGTTATTTACTAATCAATCAAAATTATTTTGGTAACGACTTTTTTATTGATAAAGTTAATAGTAGCCTATGTCCCACTTGTCTTTGGATTTAAGTATCATACATTAAAACACTGTCTAATTAAAACCCTTTGGGGGCCTCATAGCCTAGCGGTCTTATTATGTGGCAGCTAGGTGAGGGGTACCGGGTTCGATTCCCGGTTCGAGGGCAAGTTTTAATTTAATTTAAATTTGTTCTCGGCCTTTGGGAGGGTTGTGCGGTACCGGGCGAGTGCTTAAACCGTACATGAAGGACACGGTCGAATTTCTAAAGACAAGCACGAATTATAAAAAATCCTATACTTGACGCTGGCTAATGCACAAATCGTGCCAGGGCCATTTAAAAAAAACCCGTTTAATGATAATGATTTCGAATGGTTTTTATTTAGTTGTTATATACGTAGATAGTATCATGATAAGCTATAGCGCCGCCCATGGACACTCTCAATGCCACAGGGCTCGCGTGTGCTTTGCCGGCCTCTGAAGAATTGGTCTTGAAGGACTTTTCTTGAAGGACCCTAAGTCGAATTGGTTTGGAACTTCAGTGGGCAACTGGTTCCACATAATGGTGGTGCTCTGCAAAAACTGCCTTAAAAACAGTCAGTTGTAGAACGACGGACATCGAGGTGATACGGTTGGAATTTCGCATTCTGCTTCGCCGTCTGATGATGAAACTCAGCTGCAGGAAACAGGAAATCTCATCTGAACACTCTCCATGGTAAATGCAGTAGAATATGCAGCGTGACCCCACATCTCTACGCAACGCAAAGGAATCAAACCACTCGAAGAGGGATTGGTCGTCGACGATTCGAACCGCTCTTCGTTGAATACGGTCAAGTGGAAGGAGCTCCCGCCCAGAGGTGAGAACAGTACACGTGGGGCCGAATTTGAATCTTGCCTTGCTGAATAGTGTCTTAGAAAAGAGGAAAACTATTGTCTTTATATCTAAGTTAGAAGATCTACGTACTAGTTATTTTGAATAATGATAAATGAAACTACAAAAAACGTATAGGCCACATACAAATCCCGTGAAGAAGAAGCTAGTTTAAAAATACTGTTGGAGCTCACGGCTTGTATTGGAACTTTTAATTATGTCCGCTGAAACGGGTTTCTGTTTTTCATAACTTATACTGCTTAACTAGATCAGGAAACTAGCGCAAAGTTTGTGTTACATTTTTGAATTTTGTTTTATTTAAATTGATACGTAAAACGAAGATATGTAAAAAAATAAAAATAGCCATTGCTCAGTACATAATATATACTGCTTTATAATTTTTAAAAGATAAGTAAGATTTTTTTTTGATTTGAAAAAATGAACTCTTGTAATTGGAATTTCTACGACACGGCCGAACTACCCTTTTCTCAAAGCAGTTCAGGTCATTTTTGACCACCTATAACTTCTTTGTGGATAAAACTGCAAGCCTGAGTGTTATAAGAAAATTCGTTGGTGGTATTTAAGAATTAGATGGTACAAGAAAGGAAAAAAGTAGGACTATCTACAAAATGAAATTTAATATAACTTGTCAGATAAATTGTGTTTCCATACGTTGGGGAAGTCGATGTTTTTATTTAAAACATAAAATATTTGTAATATTGATATCGTCACTATAAGACGTTATACTTATTAAATATATTTAATTATTACGTAATTAGCTTACCTAGCTAATTACGTAATAATTAAATAGGGACTGAATAAATTAACCAACTTGATATGACATGGATCTCACAACTTTTTACGGTAGATCTGCGTTCGAGACCTGAGTTTATTTTTCAAGTTATGTTTTAGATTTTATTTTTAGAATTGAATAACAGATTTTACCGTTATTACTTTGAATATTTTTGTATGCTTTAAATGTAGCGGAATTAAAAAAGTTGAGTTCAGGTTTTACAAGTTTTCAGAAAAAACTCGCTGTACGTAATACCTAAATAGAACTATGACCTGTAAAAAACTGAAGTCTTTTAGGAATATTTTGCTTTTCAATACACATTCATTAGACAGCAAAGTCATGATTTCTTAATCGTTTCAGATTGATTTACCACGAGCTGTGGCGACCCGCTTCTATTGTTTTTATACACCTATGCGCGCCACTTGATTTCAAATGGGGGCGCAAATTTTCACGATTTGATCCAATAAGTGCATTATTTTTAATTTTAAAAAGCAATTAGTTACATTTCTACGTTTGTTTATCAGATTTATGTGCACGCATCTTTCTTTTTCAGTCTAAGTCAAAAAGTGGCCAAAATTCACCGATGTCCAGATTGAGCATACTGTTAAACGAGCTGGATCTGGATATCCATAGTTCCTCCCCTCACACTTTAAGAGCGATTTTCGTCTAATGTTTATTTAAATTATTATATTGTTTTGCTTAATTTATTTTTATTATATCTTATATGCTATGTTTGCCTGTAAGTGCTTGACACATTAACAATTGTATTTTATTTTTCTTTTATCAATGTATCAGTGTGCCGAGCGTTGGCAAGCTTTTATAAATAAATAACCATTTCGTTTTTTTTACCAGACGTATCAACTCTAAAACAAGATGAATATGCAAATTGCAGTGACTTGAATGCAGTGGTGCGTTAGACGTAAATTACAACGTGGATTCAAGACGTCCTCTTAATTATAATATGTCGCCTACATAACTTTGTATGTAAGGAGTGTGCGGAATTAAAGCGCTTAGTCGAAAGCTCGTGATTTTAGTATTCGCGTTCTAATTAGGGAAACATAATATATTTAATACATAATTCATTTTAATCTAAGAGAAATGCACAAACGCTAGAAAACAAAAGACTATCAACCGTTCTACGTACGTCATTAAAACACATTTAATGGTAGAAGGCATAGGCATAATTATGCATACATAGTAGGGTAATATATTTTGAGCTTCAGATTGTATGTTTTTTTTTTTATGATGTTTCTGCTTCATGGCAATCTGCTTTCCAGCTGCAGAACTGATTTGAATATTTTTCATTTAGCATTTAGAAAAACACATGACGCAAACTTAGGTGATAATCGCGTCTGGCTTATTACCCGTTTAGTTTTTGAAGTTATAATTCTTTCGGCGCGTTAGGGAAAATGAGAGTAAAATATTACGATGCGCGAGCACACCGCCACAAAAAACCGACACCCTTAAGTTAGCTATAGTCAACATTTTATTTTTTGATATTAAATAAACTTTATTTAATTAGATAATGCGTTATAATAAAACTTTCAATGTATAAAATACCTTTTTTTCTATTATTAGTGTCGTTTTTTCTACAAACGTAGAATAAATTTTTTAAAAAGACTCTTATTTTGTTACGCCAAAGAAGTATATCTTCCTACGAGTGTACAAAGTGTAAAAACGTGTGTGTACATAAGTACACACACGTTTTTTTTTGTATATGGCACTATTATAATACTTTGATACAACAGAAGCAAGAAGGTAGTGCAATGCTTCGAAGAGAGGGATTGGTCGTCAACGATTTAAACCACTCTTCATTGAATACGGTCAAGTGGAAGGAGCTGGTACAGGGGAGCTCTCGCCCAGAGGTAAGAGCAGTGGGGCAGTGTACTCCATAGGGGGCCTCAAGGCCTAAAAGGCATGAGGCAGCAACATATTTCTGTGTATATTTTAAGCCTTCTAAGCCTACGATCAACTCTTCCGTTTTATCAAAGGTTTTTCAACTAATAAATGCAAATCTGATGTTCTGTTCTAGAGGTTACTCCATGACTTAATTCGGGTGTAGTTTATTGGTTTATTTTATAAAGTTATTGAAGCTGGTTCAACATCATGTCCATTTTTATTTAGTGAAATAAAAGCGATAAAAAATTCTCGCTAACAACTAGACGGCTATAAATCAGAGATTCGAATGAATGAGTTATTGCACTTCAATACATTGATCTAAACCTGCATCTCTTAACTTAAATTATTACTTAGTTTCATTTACTATGATCTTCTTTTTGATTAAACGACGAAATTAACTAAAAGTCTTCAAGCTTTTGTATTGCTTCCAGTTTGAACAAGCGTAGAGATGTTGGGTCTATCTGCGGTTTCTACCACCTTTAAAGAGCAGCGTCTTTTGTGGAACTGTTCGTATAAAACGTTTAATATTTATGTCTTTATTTTCTTGATTTATTATTGATTACTATTCTGAGAGACACCATTGATTTTTAAGGCTTAGTGCTAGTTCCTTCGCTCTTGCACAGCTGTTGCTTAAAAGCACGACCTCGGTATGAGAGTCGCGCGCCTTGCTTGTTTTGTTTGGTAGCAATACTTGTAGCTATTTATGCAAAAAATCTATAATTTCATTAAAATAAAGAAACAATTAAACAACAATTAGTCTGGATTAAGAATATTATTATTATTTATTTAACTAAACAAGAGTGTTATTTATTAAAGGATAATTTGACTTTTTAGTCTTCATAAAGGATGTTCTTTCAGTTTTTATTAATGACGCGATGTTCAGTAATAGTAACCTACTCTTCGACTCTATAGAAAAGTGGGCAAATGGGTAGCGTTGCGATTTGATGTTAAATTTACTGTCGCCCACAGAAACTATCACAAGATTCGCAAGTGATTCCCACAGCTCACAAGTTGCCAGCATTTTAATCCTTAGCGAACGCAAAAACGTTAAATTAAGCTTCGCCAAATCAAAAATACAAGAAAATCTGAGCTTTTTACAAAAATCTCCACAGCCTTCCTTCGCAAATCATCCCCTAATGAACCGTTAGCGCACTTATTAGCTTTTGTCTAGTAAAAAGATTTTTATTTTACAGTATATGTTTAATAAATTAAAAAGAAAGTAGTATGTAGAACATCTTTTGTTTATTCTCGAAAAAAATATAGGTAAAGAATGGTTAGTTATTCCGACCGGGAGTCAAAACCGTGACCGACGTTGTGAAATATTGCTTTGTGTTAAAATATAAATACATTGGAAGAGTTATTACTGAGCAGTAATTCACCAAAGCAAATAAATAAAGTTCATATTATTCTCTTCTGTTTTACCGCCTCGCTCACGCTCTTGGTTCATTTAAGCCGAAGCCTCAAAGTTCTGAATTTAGATTCCCTTATTATTTTTTAACTACAAAAGGCCATTCCACCGCTACCCTCAACGAGACAGGCACATTTAGACGTCTCTTTCTCTTTTATTATTCCATAATTTCTCCTCATTCTAGGATATCTTCTTTGTAATTTTCTTCCGTTAAGAATTGCTGTTTTGCCAGAAATCGAGTCAGGAGGCTAGGACATTGTTTCTTCTTCATCAGTGGCGCTTCATTATTTTATTGATGGTGGTTAATAATGCCGCAGAATTTCCTCCACTCTACTGTCTCCTTGTCTTCGGCAAGGTGCAGAGGGCACCTGGGTGATGGTATGACTTGACTTGACTTGCCTTGCCTTTACTTGATCGGTCCAGCGTGTAGGACATCGGCCCTTTGGTCTGGATTGGTCTGGTGCCCTTCACTCTGCCACGATAAGTCTTTCTAAAATTTCTGGACCTCTGCGTGTTACTGCATGTCCAAAAAAGGTTGGTTGGTAACAAAGTGTCGAAGAGTATTTTTTGCTTTATTTCCCTAAAAAGGGAAAATATTTACTGAGTGACAAAAATGTGTCTGATTATTACAATGTCGGCGACAGCTTAATATATATATACACGTGTGTGTATATATATAATCTAACTATACTGATAATAATAAGACAAAATACAAACAGTAAAAAGCTTTGTAAAAATACCAATAGAATATTCTGTACATAATCTAATATTTATACAATCGTATTAAGGCAGACATAACCGTGGCGATACTTCAGAAGAATCTTTATTTATCATTTCATGTCTTATTTGATATGCCATATTTAAATAAGACATGAAATAACGTAAAAATTTTGCTAATTCAGTTTCAACTGTCAAAAATATGATAATTAGAATGCCTTCTGGTCTTGACAGTTAGTAATTTAAACGTAACATTTTTGCGAACTTACATTAACAAAGAGATATTACAGATTTTATAAACCTTATTAAAAATAATATATTATATATAAATGATTACCAAAAAACTGCGTGCGTACAAAGTACACATGTCAGAAATGAAATTTCTTTGGCAAACTAATTTATAAATGTTTTGTTCATATACGTATTTATATAAATCTAAAACTTTAGATTTCCGAGACTTTCCGAGAGAGTATCGAAAAGTACATATTTATTTTTTTAATTTATTTCTTCGTAAAAACACGTGGCATTTTAATTCACAATTAAATTCATCATTTAAGATTTCAATAAATTATTTTGCATAAAATATAAAATACTTCGCCCTTCTCACTCTCTCTCAATCGGTCTCAATCATTACTTCGACAAAAACGTTGCACATCTTCGTGACGTTCCGTAAAAATTATACCCTCATGCGCATGCAAGAAGTTTTACATCAAAAATGTATATTTTTTAATCTTACGGCGACGTCTTAGATCACGATTTACTACAATTATCAGATTATAAAAGATATGGTATAACGGTTGAAGCTGTTGAAACATGTTGTAAAACCAAACCAAACACGCAATTAAATAGTAGTGAAAAACTCCACGCCCTTGATTTGAGAAATGATTTAAATTTATATTAATTAGATTCATAGATATTAATGACGATTGTTGATTTTATCTTAATTAACGTTGTTTAACGTACAATAAGATTTAAAATAAAATAAATCAGTGGTACTACAAGGTAGTGATTTTTTTAGGTCTGGCCCTCAATTTTCTGTAACTGTTTTATGATAATTTGTCAATCTAATGGGCAACTGGGTCTAAGGCAAGCCGGTTTCCTTACGATGTTTTCTTTCACTGTTGAGCGACTGTAAAATGCGCACATGGAAAGACCAATGGACTATTAGTGCACAGACGGGGATCGAACCTATAACCTAAGGGATGAGAGTCGCACACTGAAGCCGCTAGGCCAACACTGCTAAAAGCCGATAAAAGGTTTAGTATATATATTTATTGGTACATGCATCGAACCATATTCTGAAAAAGTTAAAACTTCACATAAGAAGTATGTATTTTTTTGGACCATTGGAAAACGTATATAAAATGCGTATGTGAAATTTAGAAGCTGAAAAAAGTCTATGTAATATTGAAAGCCAAAAACTAAACAAAAAAAAGCTAACAATGGTCGCAATTGAAAAAAATATTTCGGTACCTATTAAAAATGGTTGTGCCTACAATAGATATTGCTAAGTTACGCCCGTGTAACAATGGTCCAATGCAAAAAGTCTAATAGTTATCCAAATGCCAGAAGCAATTGCTACCAGTCCAACTGGCTCTGGAATCTGTTACATTGGTAAAACTATCGTACAAAATATAATTTAGTAATACTAAGTTGCTCCTAAGACAGAGCACCGCAATGATAGGAAAATTATATTTAACGGTGAACCGTGATGACAACGATATATCCAACAGTTTCAACCTATGCTTCAGGTTCTTGCTCGGAACTCATAGACCCAGTTTTTCTATTACATCTAGAGTATACATATACATCGCCAGCTCTCAATGACATAGGGGGCCATAACGATATTGATGATAATAATAATAATAATAATAATAATATAATAAAAGAAAAGATTTTCATTATTGTTATTGGTCACTATAAGATGTCAGGTTAGCTAATTACATAATACACTTAAGACAGAAGATCCTCTAATACATTCACTACAAAAAAATTAACCGTCTTGGTATTACATGGCTCTCACAGCTTTTTACGGCAGAAGAATTGGCTTTACAACTTATGTTTTTGATGGCAATAAAATGTAACTTAATACTATCACTATCAAAGATCTTTCCACATTTCTTTAACGTAATGTTATAACACTATAACACTCTTGAATTGTTTAACCAAAGAGGGCTGTTAAAGTATAACGTAAGCAGATTTACTACATTTATTCCCCCCCCCCCCCCGTGTCTCCAAAAGTTACAAAAGCTCTTATCCCCATTGGTATATGTATTTTTGTTTTAGCGGCAGATATAACTCTAGAAATAAGAAAATAGGCTTAAGTGATATACAGAAAAGTAAGACTCAGACTTTGCTTGAAATTTATCATTACGCCACACTTCGTTAACTAACTTCTGTAATTTATTACTTTTGTATTTGTATGAGAATTTTTAAACTTTCGAACAATTTTTGGTATAATTTGGTTTTGTCGGTTTATACGACATCTTGAACAATTCAACTTTGAATAATTAAGGGTAATACAAACGTTAACTCGCTACGCTTACATGGAGATAGAGTTCCGGGTTCTATACTTTGTTATATATGGTTGTTTTTGTTAATTTTAGAAGTTTTAGAAAAAAAATAAAAAAAAGTTGAATATTTGTTTATAACAAATTGGTAAGTTAATAAACAATAGAATTGTTGATTAAAAAAAAATTTTTTTCTGTTACTTTATAGAGGACTGTCAATTATGATTTTTAGAAAAAAAAAATTCTTAACTAATTATTTAAACAATAGAAAATTAAAAAAAACGATTATAAACAATTAAAAATTGTTATTAAGGAAAAAATGTTTTTTTAAAAATCATAAAATTTTTAATGTAATAAAGTTGTGTTAAATTTTTTTTTTTAAATATTGATTTAATCAATTTGTTTAAAAAAATTTTATCAACAATTGGCGGGTTTTTTTTTTTGCAAATCAATTAATATCGTGTATTAATAAAAAAACGATTATATGATGATTTAGAAAAAAAAAATTTTTTTAACAACATTACATGGATTTTTAAGTTTTTGTTTAAGTAAAAAAATTGTTATAAACAAAGTATAAATATTTTTTTAACTTTTATGGCACGATCTTGTTAAGTATGTATGTAAGAAAGGCTCTACGAAGCGAAATATTTTTACGACCATTATTTAAACATTTTTTTTCACTTACAATTAAGACGGTCGTTCGAGAAAATTTCGTTAGTTAACAATTATTTAACTTGTTGAAAAATTAACTTTAAGTAAAATTTTCAACGGGAATAAATTAATTATAGTGTTCAGAACACACCATAATTTTTTCAAATTTAAAAAAAAATATTCAATACCTTAAATAAATTAATTAATGTGCCGTAGTCGCTTTTGACGCCACGCGCGAATCCTAAAAATTTCTCCCGCAGACCTATTTTCAGCGTCAAATTAAAATTATAAATAATGGAGATAGAGTTCCGGGAGTTTCTCTTTCAGAATCTTTATTTGAAATGTCTTAAATATTAATAGTTTATTAAATATTGGCAAAAAACTAAATGCCATTTTTTTTTCTTCTTTAATTGTCTACAACTTTTGCAATTTTTTATGTGCTAATACACGCTTTTAGCACATTTTTCTAGACGTCATTCCGGATCCAATGAGCTATCGCACATAATTTTAAGAGCAGTATCTCTATTTTGTTCCATTTTCAACTTGTCCACTAGACTAACAACACGTCAAACCGTCAATCGTATCGAAACAAAACATTGACGGAGAGAAATTAAAACAAGTGAGTAGCGCGCGGTAATTTCCCTACTCACTTCTAAGCGACTATCTAAGTCCTAATCATACACATTATTTTTAGGAAACCTTGAAAATGCATTTCGTTTCAAAGAATAGACAATGTGTGGGTTGGCATTGTGTAAAAAAGTAAATATAACCATCAACATCTCCCCCTAATATCATCAAAAATAAGAAAATCATAGACCATCTTGCTGCTCTATAGTGCTTGCGTTATACTTGATCGACCCGAAAATTGTCAAATAAATATATTTTGTAATAAATATTGGTATAGTAACGGAAGGCAAACATCATTACACTGAATAAATACAGTATCTTTGGTTTCCATTATGTCAATCAAAGGTTTAATAATTCAAGAGGGTACTATTATTTCTCAAACAACCTTGTCTAATGGTATATAAACGAATTATATTGTACATAAATATTATAATAATGTTTCACCAGATATTTTTATGTTTTGATTGAAATTTTACTGTGAAAGTGACCAACTCGTCGTGTATTTTTAGTAAATAAGACACACATTTGTAGACCGCTCTTGCATACTGCGGGAATTTTCTTCACGCATTCTAGTCGTTACGTTACATTAAACACGAAGTTAATGATAATGTTATTTTGATTCTAGGCAATAACAAATTTAATCGAAAAGTAACTAAAATAAACATTATTTTTTACTTTCTACCAATTGCATCTTAGTTTAATTTATATACGAAAAAAATAAATATCACTTGTTAGTGGTATATTGTGTAGTATTAAAAATATTTAATTTTTAAAGTTGTCTAAAGCGTTGACGTGTGTTCCGGCTTCTGTGGTTGGCATTTGCATCCAAAATATCAATAGTGCTACTAGGTGTAGTTTATCAGTAAAGTCGATGCACTATTAAGTACGTTTAACATTATATTAAGGTGACATGTGCTTACGTACGAGTATTACTTGAACAGCCCCTATATTGTTTTTGTAATTTGGAACCTTGTCATAGTGTTAGAGTGCGATAGTACAAAACGAAGGGAATTAGAAAGACATTTGACGAGAAGAACGTGTAAGACAGACAAAGAGGTCGGGGAAGGAGAACTACGCACTATAACGAGAAAGCACAACCTGAGTTAAAACTCACACTCACTCACAAAAGCAGGACCTGCAAATAAGTTATTGACGTCAAAAATTTGTTTGTTGCCAAAAGGTTTAAAGTTACGATAAATTACTTTTAATGATTATAGTGAATTTCGAGTCCTTATTATCGACCATTGAATAGTCGTTAATTTATAGATCTAGCAACATTGACATATCAAATAAACCACTGTTAACGGTTATGAACTAATTAGACTTTGATGTTATTACATTATATGACAATGGCAGTTGAGTGTTGACACTACGCCATTGCTCTGACATAATAAATTACTTTTAATAATAATTACTACGAGATTATTATCGTAATAGTCTATCAGTAACTAGACTAGACAAACTACCAAATAGTCGTTATTTAGTAGATATAGCAGATAATCGAATATAAGATACCTATTTCAACGTATTTTGAGAACATTCGAAATTTAAAACATCACTGAACTCACGGAAGATATTTTAATCCAACGCCAAAAAACCCGGGGGCTTACAATTCAAGGCATTCATTCGAGCTATGTGTTGCGTCAATGCATAACTTTTGTGGTTCATTGCGCTGATAGTGTTAATTGTTTCCCTTCAAAGCTATTTTTGTTTATAGTCAAAATAAAGTATAAAAGCTTTCGCATTTGCAACAAAAAACTTAGTAAATCGTTGATGTTATTTGCTTACTAATATTATTACCATTTCGTAAAACTGTAATTGTGCTATGTTGTTACTAATTTTTATTGTAAAATAGCTACATTAGTGTAACAGACAACCCCTGACTGACCTTTATCGGATATTTCCTTTATAGTCTTATAAGATAATTTATTCATAATTTTCGTGTACAAAATCAGAGGTTGTGCTAAACCGAAAACGTTATAACTCAGACTGATGTCAGAAAACTCATATTTCTGTTTGTATTTGTTGATATTTATTTCTTACTTAATTAATATGACTTTGGCATTGCTAATTTATGGGCTCCGTGACATACAATGACAATATCAGCTAAAACCAGCGCCATTGCTCCGGCGTGTACAATCATTAGAAACACCTGGTATACCAGCTTGTATGTATAAGCTTCGACCTCTTTATGAGTCGCTAAATATTTACTTTGTCGTTACCGAGGGAAACAGGTCAACAAGACCCGGGGGATGCTAATTAAAGCTATATTGGGGTAAATATTATTAATAGAACTCGTTAGTAATTAATTAAAATACATGTGTTTTGTTTTAGTCGTTAGTGCTTTTTTTGTATCTCTTTGATGTTTTTTTTTTAAGTGCTAGGAGGCTAACATTGCCAGAAGGCTCGCAAGTGCATTTAACAAATAATTTCTATCAGGCTTCTTTAGTAAGAAATAATAAAAAAAAGCTCTTTAGGGATCTTAAGAACTTTATCCCTAGTGTTGAAACGTTCATGTAAACCGGACTCATACGAACTGCTAAGTCACAACTGAGTAAATCTTACTTTGAAACAGAACTAACAAATGTTTAAAGATAGTCAAAAAAAGAAGTAAAACCTTAAAATCATATCGAAAATACGAATCCATTTCAAATCTTATTATTATAAGCTATTTTTTCTCTATGCCTCTGCCAAGAATAGATAGCGATTTATGATACGTTTTTGAATAAATCTTGGGTTATATATGAAGCAGTGATACATTCATTATAATGATAACGGTAGCAGGTGCGCATAGGCTGTAAAGCGTGACCCGCGTGCTGATAAATTGGGGTGTTTTACCCCACTTGTATTATCTGCGTTGCAAAGTGTTTTTGTAACGCGTCATGTTGTTGATAGGCAAACTTAAAAATTTCAGTGGAGCTCGGGTTATATTTATGAATCGTCGGAGAATATGATTTTAACTATGTATTATTCATTAATAGATTAACCTTTAATACAAAAAAAATTAGTCTCACTTGGTAAAAGAAGGTATTTTAGGTTTTGGTCACGATTCTACCAACCCCCTTATTTAGATCGCGATATTTCGGTGAAAACAAATAAAGATTTGTGTTATTTGCATTTAAGCAATACTCAATATTTAAAATTGATAGGCTGACGAAGCCTTTTCAGATTAATTAGGCCAATAAAAACCTTCAAATACCAAAACAACACCAAAGAACTGATTAACGAGGGTCAATTCGAAATCTGAATTCGCAGTTCAAGCTCCAATTATTTCTGATTAATTCAAGATAAAATTCTCTTTTCTAATTGACAGGATTTAATGGGACTGTCGGAATCACGGAAAGTCTGACGTTTTTCAGAATCATAACTCAGATAATCATGATTTATTTTCTGATCAATTAATTACTTTATTACCTTACAGTAATTTAAAGATAAGTTGTGGGTTAAAAAAATATCGTTTCAGATAGATAAACAAATTAATAATATAAAATTGTTTCGTTTCAACGTAAAAAAATTGCTTTTCTGTGAAATATTGTTGTCTTATCTAAATTATAGAATAAAACAAATACACAGTTTATGCCACATACCCCTTTTAATTGTTCTGGTACAACACAATCTTTTTAACCATGTTTTATACTTGACTCTTACAAGGAAATTCCAATTACTGTATTATCAAGTTTCATGCTCAAGAGGAGTAATTTGATTTCTCGTGTTATTGAGGAATACAAACCATAGAGTACATATATACCGAGACGAGATTAAATACGAGAGATTGCGCTGAAATATTTGTTGGACTTTTTCGGAATCAACTGAAATAATTTAATATTTAAGAGTCGCTGCAGTGAGTTAAAAAGTTCCGCAATTGTTGAAACATTGTTTACATTGTCACGACTCATACAATTAGTAAGAGTACCACAAAAATCAATTGCGATAAGCTAGATTTTTTGTTACTAACGTGAATTATTTTATCTGAACAGATTCTTGGAAATCATAAAATATTATCCAAAATAAATTTTGCAAAACGTTTCTGTTACGTTAATTATGAAGATCTCTTCGCCGAAATAATGTTTTAATTACTGAAGAAAACTCATGAATTATTAATACTAAGATATTTTTTTCCTACCTTCATGGATAAATAGTTTCTTTTATTATTATTTAATTTATTTTATTATTATTTATTACTTAAGGTGTCATGTGGAACATGGTGTAATGGTAATTAAAAAGAGTGGCGGAGAGTTTATTGCCAGTTCGTCTCTTCTGTTCTACGCCCTTGATTTGAGAACTGGCAGTAAATGTAAAATTAGAAGCATTTTATATATATATTTTCGACGTTCATAAGTGTTGTAAATTGTATTAGTGTTGGCTGGTAGTGAGTACGTTAGTGTGGTGCCATGGCAGCATTATCGGACTTACTTAATATAACTAACCGTACTATTTAAACAAGCAATAATTAATATCAAGTACCGGTATCATTTGATTAAGTAACAACGGTGTTAAAATCAACCACCTATTGTCTTTTGATTTGTCTCTCCGGTGACATGTATTTCGAATCCTGTTATTCAATTGCGCGTGACAGATATGCCGTTATTTACGACGACACGCTGCAAATGAATATTTCCGTTTTACCAATAAAATATTTTTTGAACTAAATTATGGCGTTTGTACATTGAAGTTAAAATAAGAATTGTATAACGCGTAATAAATGTGTTGCCTTTTAATAATACCATGCTCGCCACATATTATTAACAAACGCACAAATCTCAGGAATGTTTTGAATTGTAAGATACTTTTTGTATAGGGTTGGTTTTCTTGATTGACGTGGTAGAAAGCCCGGGTCTAAATCTTACTGTATTAACAATTCCTCAAACTGAATCAACTCAATTTAAATTAAATATTATGGTAGAGACTTTGTAGGTGTAGCATAGAGAAATACTAGCAACAGCAGCTAAGTATAATGATCAGGCAAATGACCAAAGATCACCCTAACTTGACTTGAAACACTCTATTATGTAACACAGACCAGGGAATGGTTGTCCTTATTGAAATCAAGCCAGCATTTTAAAACAATAGTATATTCTTCGGGACATGCAACTTCAATTTGTATAGGTTTAGTTTTATTTTTGCTGTTTTATCTATATTTTTAGTTCTTGCTTGTTTGATCTAATATAATTGAAGTGTACTTGTGTAAAATTTGTAAACGTAATATTTTCTTGTATTTTTTATAATTCATACTTATGAAATAAATTAACAACAGGTCAAAAATAAATTTCAAACTGAATATTGAGCCCTTTTTCTGTAGCGATCCCGACAACGCTCCCGATTTAGGATCTTTTACCAAACCAATTTAATCGAGATATTTGAAGAGCTATTTTAAAAAGCAAACATTCTGTGCGGGAAAAAAATAAGCTAAAAAGTTTGCATTCATTCAATAGATTTAAAGTCGATGGTTTTTAAGCTAAATGAAAACCTTTTAACTGGAATCTAGATAGACCTTTGGAACCGTTTAGGTTAAAAGATTTGAAAGTATTATTTTGGTTATTGCTAACGTAAATTTTATATGACTCGTTCATCAAGCCCAGCGTTTGTGCACCTAGATTCGCGAACTACGACGCGGTCAGAAACGATCTATTATAGACGTGCGCTCTACTTCACGCCGCTTAACCCGCCCTGCCTAACCAACATAGAGTACCCTGTGTTACGCGTGGCTATGACCGGTCATCAGCCGATTATTATCGCGTTACTGTACCTATTTCCGTCTCCGTCTAGGGAGCGACCTCGGTTGGAGGTACTACCTCGACACTACCGTGTTGACGCTGGACCTCCCCGTCTTATTGGTTTGGGACCTCAAGAGCAAGCACGGGGACTGGAATAGCCCCAAACAGAACCCATTATAAAAACTTAATACTAAAAAAATATTTTGAAATACTAAAAGAAAAGTATATTTTATTAAATACTAGCGGACCCGAGAGCCTTTGGTCCTGTACACAAATCTTAAATACAATAAATCAAACTTAAATAAACAAACAAAAACGTGTATACCAGATACAACTTGACTGTACACGATGTATTAAAAAAATAGATAGACAATAGTTTTGACAACAGTTATAAACTTAACTGTTCTTGTTATTATGACATCATGATAATTAATATGACATTTGCATGCCTATTTTTATATGGCTGATTGTGTGGTTTCTTTATAATGAATTATAATTTATCATATACTTTTCAGTGAAATTGGTGTTTTATGTTATATTATTTTAAATCTTATATTCTTAACACTTAACGCATGACAACATTTTTTACATTTGGTGAGTTTACTAGATAGTTTTTAGCAGTAGTTTTCGGCTTTGAAAATACATTCTCACAAAGCCGTATAAATCAGCTTGTCTTTGACTCCCATTAGATTACACTAGTCCATCTTAGGCATATCTAAGTGGTGTGCAAATTTGCGGTTGTGCTTGTTATTACAACCCCAGGCCACTGTGCAAATAAATTATGTATTGAGCATTAGCGAGCTGGGAGAACTATTAGCTTTTGAATTATTATTTTTTTAAATATCATTTTTAATTAATTCCTCATGATACCGACGTTTTTGTATGCTATTTCCATGTAGTTCCATAAATATTTGTAGCGTCGCATCCATGGGATCGCGCAGCACATAAATTAGGATCGCTTACGCTAGTGGGAAATACAGAAAGGTGCTGACTGCCAATTATGTATGAAAGAGTGCAATACAATACGTGCCTAGTTCAAGCGTATTTTTCTCTTACTCTGAGATTCTTTCTTTTGTTTAATCAATGACAAGAAACAAGTGCTATGCTATTCTTTAGCTGGCATGATTGACCATATCTCATACTTGAGGTTGTAGGTTCAATTTGGCTGTGCACCAAAGGGCTTTTCTGTTTCTGCGCATTAAGTACCTACTCGCTCGTTCAGTGAAGGAAAGCGTCGTAAGAAAACAGACACGCCTTTGACTTTTTTTTACGTATTACCAAACACTTATGAGGGTATTTTTTGTCTAGGATACAAAATGTTGCTAGATTAAGAAGAAATCGCTTAAATAATAATAAATAAAATATTGTTTTTAAAATAAGTTCAAAAAGTCGGAATAGAAATTTCAGCATAAGCTATTTGTACGTTTGCTGGAAAAACAACCGTACCTTTATGGGGCTCTGCGGTTTTTAAGTACTTAGACAAGTTAGCCGCGTTACAGTCCGACACTGGAGAAACACGGGTTGTGAAGTAAAATCGATATGTGTCCAGACTACTATAAATAGTATACTGCCGATTAATACCTTTTTTAGTAGAAATCCGTGGTATAATTCTCCGTGCGTCCTATCTCATGCTACCACTGATATGTGCCAGCATATCTTTTATTCCTTGGGAAGTTTCAACGAGAATAAAATAGTTCAAATATAACATGTATCACGGTTAGGCCGATACTTTTGTAATGTAAATAAATTATCGGCCACGGGTACGACTCTAATGTGGGGTAAAAAGATGCCATGCCACTTTCCTCAAAAATTCAATCTATACTGTGTTGTATGTAGCTTTTGAAGTACCAGAGAGAATAGAGAGAACATTGTGTTCCTACGCATAGACTCCTGCATTTATGGCAAGTCTCCATAGAGATATGAGACACTAGGCAACCAGGGCTGGAACATTATAGAATACAGAATAATGTTACCTTCTGGTGCAAACATTCTGTGGTGAGTTTAATTAACGTGGACAGTCTGTGTGTTGAATTGCTTCCCACTAGTCGATATCGACTGTGACGTAAGCAATTATTGGTACAAAAGAATATTGGATTGCCTTCGTTAAGAGAATATTTTTTTGAAAAATGAAATTGATTAAATATTTATACACCTTTTTCATGCCGAACACGTATGACACAGAGCATAGTAACGCCATTTTAAAAATGCATTTGTCTCTTTCTGATAAATTGCGTTTATGCGGTGATGAAAAGAGTCGGATAATTACATAGAAATTACTGTCGTTGAAACGGCGTAATGTCGTTTTTATCAATGTAGAGGTATTAAGATAGCGTTGAAGTCAACGTTGCAAAGAACTCTTTCAATAAAATCTTTTGTTTGCAGACAATCATTAAAAGTGTTCTTATTATTTTTCTAACATACACCCTGTACGGCCCATAATTCAACATCAATCTGAATTCGAGTGCCTATCACTCGGTAATAATTTATAGAAAACTAGCTGACCCGGCAAACGTCGTTTTGCCATGTATCTAGGAAAAAAAAATTTTACTTCAATAAAAATAACTATCAACTATAATAAAAAATAGGGGTTGATGGTAGAGGGGTGACAATTAAGGGTTGTATGTATTTTTGCTATACGAGAACGTGGACGAGTAACAAACAGAATTGTGCCATATCATATCGAGTATTCACCATAAAATGATAAGAAAATCAATAGGCAGCGGACTCATTAAAAGATTGGCAATTTGCGTAAGACAAGAGGGATCACATTTTGAGCATTTATTTAATTAATTTAGGAAAAAATACCCACTTTATTGACTAAGGCAGTTTCATGTATATTTTTAATTTGATTAAAATGATTAACTTCACGCTGTTCCTTTCTTTTAAAATACTATGTTACTTTAGAAGAGTTATTATTTTTTGGCATTTATTCCGATTCGATTTCGATATCTAAGGTACTTTCCTTTCATGTCTCATAATTTTGGGACCCCCTGTATATAGAGAAAGTACTATGTAATGTAGGCAAGTGACATAAAAAGATTTCGTATTTAGTCCGAATTTAAACAAACAAAAGATGGAAAGTCTTATAAATGTTCCTCTACGTTCCTGTTCCTTTGACTCCTATTACATAAAAAATATAGTAAAGGAAGAACTAACTTACTTACTCAACTATTTTGACCTTCACATATTTCATTCATTTCATAAACCGTGGACTACCACACAAACAACTATGTTTTAATTTTAGTAATTGGTACCAGACTAAACGGAGTTGTAAGACTATTTATAAACTTATATCCACTGCAACTTTATTCTCGAGTTTCATTGTTATTCAAGCTAATTATTTACAACATTGCAGTCGCCGAAGGCGCTGTGGCGGACATAAATCGGTATTGTTAGAAGTAGAATATATTTCTTTAGAATCTTCGTTTTATAAGACGTATAAAACTAAATTGTTAGTATTGTGGATTGACTCTTGTCTCTCTTAGCTTCTACGAACACCCCGAAGGTCTCAGTGGCTTAGGTCGAGAAGGAGTTGCTTAATGGATGCAATAACTTTGTTAGTGCATTACAGGGCATGACATCATCATACTGTATAATCGTCACAATTAACGACACCCAAATCGATTTTACGAACAAATATTGACATTTTGGGCCGTTCAAGTATTACGTAAACACTATAGGAAGGAGGGAGTTTAATTTTTTATTTTGTGATTACATCAATAGTAAATAGGTATATACTTTTTTACAAATATTACCTATTGAAAACGAAATGCATTTTTGAGGTTTCCTTCAAAAAATTAATACGTTTATGTACTATTATTTTTGAGAGCTTTGCTTACTTTTGCTGACAAGATAGGGGGGGGGGGGGAATAATTTGCAGGAAATCTGCTTACATAAAACTTAAACTGACCCTAGCAAATATTTCTAGATTAGCACTAAAAATTGATATAAAGTATGTATCTTAAACGCTTTTACCATTAAGCGCAATAAATGTAAAATGATAGATCTGCTCCAGTTAAACTGTTAGGCTTGGGATTTTATGAATAAGGGTTTAAAGTTGCCATTGTCCAACTATTCATAGAACATAATCTATAGATAAAACTACTTAGAAGGCGTTCAGTTCAACTTTATGACATGACATTGCAGTGAAAGAGAATAATCGATTGTAATTTCCTCCCTGACTGAGCAGAAATATATTCCGAGAAGTAGAAGAACCCTCAAAATTTTATACTCTCGTTGTAAGCTTACCTAATAATAATGAATCAGACCCTTGGATCAAAAAAATATCAAAAATCATTTATTCATATAGTCAACACAATGTACACTTATGAACGCCAAAAACTGAAATATACATCCTATTATTTTATCGTTATAACAATCTCGTTTTTATAGTCTAGTTCTATGCCTGACAAGTCGATTTTTGAGTCTGGAACATGCCGGTTTCTTCACGATGTTAGCCAACACTGCTCGATCCGAAAGTGATCTGAGGTGGTGTTGATCAGGGTTGAGAGGCGCACTCTTAAACACAGCTGAAGTACGTTACATATTTAATTTAATTACTTTATATAAGACTATTATCTATTAGTATTAAGTAGTATATTTTCCTTTTTTTTATCGTATCGTTTCGTTGCTTTTTATAGGTTGAACTACCAATACAAAGTTATTGTTTCGCCGTGAATAGAACTGAGCACTATTGGCCTATTGCCTCAGTTTGCGTCTCTCATTCCTGAGGTCCCAGCTTCAAACCTCTGCACCAATGTACTTTTAGCCTATAAGCACATTTAACTTAACATATTTCTTTAAGGAGGAAGAGGAAATCATCGTTGGGAAACCGGGATTCCTTGCCGTGTGTGCCTGGTTACCTACTCGCCTAATAGAAAAAATACAATGATCACGAAACCTATACAGAACCGAGGCTCTTTTGACAAAATCATTTTTGTATGTGCCTAAAAGCCCGAAGTAAATTAAAATATAGCGAATATGTATATGAAACATCGTCTGTGCACCTTAAAAATCCACTAAACAACTTTTAAACCTGTATCGTTAGTTTAGTAATTAGTAGATTTCTGTTTTTCTTTATAATATAGTATCTTGGTTTCAATTATTGTTAAGTTACTATTTTGTTATACCATTGGAAGAGCGAAGTACCCTGATGTACAGGTCTCCCTAGACTTAGTTCAGGGGCTCCTTGTTATTGAAGAAAAAAATTAAAAAGTTTTATGAAACTATAATTAATATGAAAAATACAATTTCACTACACTATAAATTAAATAGTCTAAACTTGTGTCTGTGGTAGAACTATCAATTAATTTCATCGGAACTTATTTGATAATATCTTTTCATCAGGTGTCGTATGAGATTTAATAAAAAATATTTCTCTCATAATAATATAAGCAGACACTTACATAGAGAGAGACTGAGATCTAGAATCGACCCTATGACTCCCGTATGTCGAATCCAATGTTTTTAGATATACTTAGCGCTGCCTTTCATCCTATACGTACGTGCGACTCCAATATAGCAAAATCCAATTCGTTTTTGGCATACGTAAGTAGCTTATATTAAGCGCTAAGCCTACACACCTAAGCCTATAAAAGTCTAGGGATAAACTTTAACCAAATACAAAATTAGATAGCATTCAGTAATAACTGACTTTTTATTTTATTTTGTAAAAAGTCTCTCTGTAAGGATATTTAATTCTCAGAACTTGCGTCTTTAATTTCTGAAGAAAGCGAAAACATATTTTATAATGACGATGTCTTTACAAGTATTATATTCTCTTAATGCTGTAATTTTATGAATATCTCATGTAATATGAAAAGCTGCACTAATTAAAATACTCGGCAGGAAGGCTTTTAAGGAATGTTAGGAAATGGGGCTTCGTAAGACTCGAGTCTCAGGGGTTGTTGAACTTAGGAGTAAATCTTTTTAATTTTTTGTCTATATTACAACATATACAGATATTTCACAATTGGCTTTGACATTCAATGCGATTCACGGTGTAAAACAATTGTCAATTGTCAGTTTTAATTCTGTCAATTGCCAAAAATATTTTTTGCTCAAATATAAGTAGGTTACATGTTTTTAATGCGTAAGTGTAATACGGCAAAATTAGCAAGCATACTGTAAGTTTGATGGCTAAGTACGCGGTTAATTTCGGGCTATCCACCATTGATTAATATTTGTACGCACATGTATTGCTTGTACAGTACAATACATAGGGCACAGACGGATTGATCACCTAAGTAGATATATTAAAAGTTGTCAATTAAACATGGAGCCTATATAAAAAGTTAAAGATAGTTGTTAAAAAGTTAAAGATGTCACCAAATAGATTGCTAATACTAAACTTACACAGGCCTTGATTACATCGCACAGTTTGAGTGCGCAATTTGCATGGCGATGGATTCATCGAGACATATTTCCATACAATTGAGACAACTTTGCACAAAGGGAATCGAATTTAAAATTTAATTTGGAAACTTGAAAATGATAACCGCTTCAAATATTTACATGTTCCTAACTTTCGAATAGTAAATGTTTTATCTACGAATTTAGATTATGAAGATACCGATAGTATTAATAGTAATTAGTAATATAATCTTAGTTCTAAGCCGTGTGTTTAAGAGTGAAATCTGTAAACATGAGCTCTGAGCGTGTTCAAACCCCGGCTTGCATGGACTCTTCTTTTTGTAGCCGCTCTTAACCTCGTCGTACGGTGAAGAAAATCATAGCGTTGTAATCGACATGTTTTAGACTAAATTTTTGACATGTCTTCGTATGTAACCCAATAAATTTTGTGCATTTGGTTTTAAATAAAAACCAGTCATTATATATATACACTAACTGGTAGGTAGCAAATGTATAAACATATCAATACATTAACATATACGTGAGATCCGGTAGCACTTTAGATAGGGCAGAATCAGCCTTATGAATGTATAGTATGTACTATGTACCATACATTCATAATATGCGAATAAAAAATGAATATTTGAAGCACTTAATTATTGTATATAAGACCCATTAAATTTAATTCGGTTACTTTTTTTTTTGCTTTATCTTTTCCATGTCTGACATAAATATACATACATATATAATTCAAATGTAGTGATTAAACATATAATTACTATAAATAAATACTTGGCTATGGGATCCTATGCGGACAAAACAGTCAACAGCTGAAATGCATGTGAAAGGGTCTCATAGCTTAATTTATTTGTATTTTTCTTATAATTTTTACTAAGTAAATAGTTATTTTAAACTATTCCGAATATATATGTAATACCGTATACAAAATACATTATATGACCTGAATTTATTATTATAACTTATGTCACTTGGGCTTGATATGAGTCAACATGTCAATTAATGGAAATTTTATGCCACTCCCTGAGCCTCCGAAAACATTTGTATCGCGTGTCTTCATGCTTTTGCGTATGTACAATTCATGTTATGTTTCCTTTATTTATAGAGTTTTCATTATATTATAGAGTTGTCGACATATATAAATAAATATAACTTAAAATTTTAACATTAAACAGAAGATAATATTTTGATTTCGCCCGTTGTACATTTAGAGATTTATAAATTCAACCAATTCGACTTAGGGTCCTTCAAGAAAAGAGCGTACCAATTCCTGAAAGGCCGGCAACGCACTTGCGAGCCTTCTGGCATTGTGAGTCTCCATGGGCGGCGGTATCACTTACCATCAAGTGAGCGTCCTGCCCGTTTGCCTCCTATTACATAAAAAAATAATAATAATAATTTAGTGTTGCAATCAATGCCTTGTGTTTTGTACAGGAAACAAAACGTACAATCAACTTATTTCTATTTGTATGTGTTTTTTTTAATTGTAACCTTTTACCCGCAGATTTCGAAATGCTGGAAAATTCATTTGCCGCCATTTCAGCTTGAAGCATCTTTTGATATATAGAAACTCCAGCAGATGCTATCGGAACTTTTTATATTGATATTTGTATGGAAAACGAAATCGAAATACCACGCGTATCTTATTGGAACTTAAAAATGGAAGTAGACACAAAGTTCGCGATATAACATCCCTATAGCAAACGATACTAAATGAAAGAGTGTCTATATCTTATCTTTTATTACTATCGATATCTATAGAATCAATATTTAATATCGATAATGTGTCAATTTTCGCTCCAAAATTACGTATTCCGGTGAGGTAAATCGCGTCGGCCTTTAACTTCAAATAGAGCATCACCTTTACTTGAACACCGTGCGAATATTGATGAGTTATATTATTATTACGGGACTTACATATTACCCCACAATGCAATAGCAGACTCATTTTGTATCATTAATTTTAAAACAAAAAGTCACCCGCCAGAAGGTACTAACTCATACTATTCGATCTATGAGTGGCCCAAAAGTGATCCTCTTTGATAATAATTAAGTATCTTTCTATATATCTGGTTAATTACAACTACTCAACAAAAATCTGTTGAGTAGTATTAATTTGTTGTTTGCTAATGTTATTGGATCATCCGGATCCGTCAGAACGTGTCGGGGCCTCCTGCGGTTGTTGAGAAGGGGTAATAATTAATGCTTTTGCGCATCGACGGGTTGGGATGGTGTATGCCATGTCGAAGTGGCGTGTTGACGCCAACTTCATCCAATAGGCTAGGATAAGGTATTATCCGTTCCAACCAGTGCCTGTTATAGCCGCCCGAATTTGTGACATTTCGTGAACTCGCACCGCGATCGAACCCGAATCGACCACAGAGTCAAACGGCAGTCGTAGAAACGAGTGTGAGACTTTAACTTTAATATTGATTTTCTCTAATAATGTGATAATATATAATATAAAACTATTTATTGAACCTTTAAATATAACCATGGAATCTCTATTATTAGCCACCATTGAATGGTCGTTATTTATACATCTAGCAATATATGCAAAACAAATCAAATCATTGGCAAATCTGTACTACTGCCCATAACAAGAAAAGTAAATAAATATCTTCTAGTCGAGCACTTATTTCGAGATAAGATAATTTGAGTTGAGCATGACGTTCAGACCCGAGCTGTAAGGCAAGTACGGCTCTGTACGTTGAGAGCAAACAGCGTATTTGACGAGAAAACGTTGAGGTATTTGCTACCGCGGCTTAAAATTGGACTACCCAGACAGTTATTAGATAGCCTAACGTTAACCAACATAAAAAGTACATTAAAAAACTACTTTAATATGCATTTGTCGCACTCCTAAACAAGACTACTATGGTACAATTTATACAAACCACAGTGCTTTTCTAATGTAACACGATTTTATTTTACTATTATGTAAAATAAATAAATTTAAAAAAAAAACAACTACATACTATTAACGGCTTTGAACTAATTTGACATAGATGTTTACTAAATTCTAATGACAATGGCAGCTGACACTAAAAATTACTTTTATTAATAATGACTATGGAATCACTATTACTATGGACTATTAAATAGTAGTTTTTTTGTAGATCTATTAATATTGGCGAATAAAACACAGGTATAAACGGGTTTCAACAAATTTGTTTCGATATAAGTAATTCATGAGCTCTGTGACATAACGACAAATAGAAGCTGACCCGCCATTGCTTCGGCCTAATACTCTTAATAATAATGACTATGAAATTACTATTACTCTGGACTGTAGGTACAATAGTTGATTATTTGTAATTATATTAGCGAATCGAATAATTTGACTTCAATGTTGTTGTTTAATTTGACTTGAATGTCATTTCGATGAAAATGGCAACTGACAGTGACAGTGACAGTGACAGTTCTATAATAATTGTAGGTGGAGTCACTGCGTACCTGGAAAGCCCCCACTAATAAATCTCGGATCGCCTAAGCCGATGTACAATTACAAACGTAGCCGCGCGTAAACCTTTGGTTTAGATTTAAGTATTAGTTTAAGGGATCTATTTCAGTATAATAAAATATTATTTTAGTCTTGGCTCCTAAGAGTTTCACTTCTCTCTCACCGAGCACTCTGCAGTACAACAAAGTTGTTCAAGAATTGGTTCGAACTATGACTCTGGTATGTTTCCTGTTTATGTGGAATGCAATCAATAGCTAATTAATAAATATTATTTACTATAACTGTAACGTTTAAAATATGATAATAACATTCCATATAATGTGGCTCAATTTAACCACATTAAATATTTAACTTCAAAATACCGGAAAACATTGCAACTTCCTGACAGATTAAATTTTCTGTATGATTGTAATAATTTATTAAAAACTTAATAAACACAATATTTAATTAATTATTTATTGCAGAAGCAGCTATTTTTTATATTCTTTGACGTCAGAAATGTAACTCACGTTAATTATAATTAACCAATAGAAATCCACTTAAAGTTAAATTGTTTCTGAGTTCACAATTATTTAACTTACTATAGTGTTGAATCACTGCATCTACTTGCCTATTAGATTTTAAAAATGATCATGAAGATGAGATTCAGAAATCTGAGATCAGGATCTAAAGAGGTTGTAGCACCATTGATTTTTTTTATAGTCTACACTAATATTATAAAGAGGAAAACTTTGTTTGTTTGTTTGTTTGATTGTAATGAATAGGCTCATAAACTACTGGACCGATTTTAAAAATTCTTTCACCATTCGAAAGCTACATTATCCACGAGTTATATAGGCTATATTTAATTTTGAACAAAAATAGGGTTCCGTAAGATATTAGGGTTTTTCGGACACAAGGTGTAAAAAATCAACCAAAAAAGTTACTTATTTTGCGTACCCTGCCTAAACTATTAAAGATAGAACCATAAAATGTTCTAAGTAATTGTAGATCTTATAAATATCTACAAAAAAGTCCGCAACACACTATACCTATCTATGTCGAGTGAGGCACAATAACCATAAATGATAAACATGGCAAAACGACGTTTGCCGGATCAGCTAGTATTTAATAACTTTAGAATCCATAAGTCTTGTGTCCATTTGAATATAAGCACATTATATTCTAATAAAAATGTATCACAGTTTTGACTACATTACTTTTGGCATTACAGCGGAAATACCATTATATGTGACGATTGCGTAGATACCTACTTTAGTTACCATTCTACACGACTCTACCTAATAGATACTTCTGTACATCGAGAGCAAACAACGTATATGGTGCGAGAACGTTGAGGTTTTTGCTACCGCGGCTAATAAATGGACTACCTATTCACTAACGTTAACCAAGATAAAAACTAAATTGAAAAAAAGACATATGCATTTGTCTAAACAAGACTGCTGTGGTTACATTTATACAAACCACAGTGGTTTTCTAATGTAACATTTCATGATTTTATTCTGTAAAATAATTAATAAATTTCAAATTTCGGAAGGACTGATTTATTTTTCGATATGATTTTCATTCGCTTTAAAACGGTTTAGGTAAAGCCACTGACACTAAAACACTTGGTCTAGTCCTCAGATTTCTGTATGCGATCCGATCATGCTTTTACTAAAAGGCAACTAGGCCATCAGCGTTCTGTGCCTTACGCATGCCGTCGGATTTTCAGATCTAAGGCATACCGGTTTCCTCACGATGTCTTCATACACCGTGCGGGCGAGTGTGAAACGGCCACGTAGACAAAGAAGTTTAATGGCTGGGGTTCGAACTTACGATCTCAGAGATGAGACTCGCACGCTCAAGCCACTAGGCCAACAATTACGTTTATATAAAGAGTGTATCGGTACTTTTTAAACCGAGGTTAATAGGAATTTAAATAACTACTCAAGCTGTTTTATCGGTAAAATTATAAAGCATTAATTGTAATTAGTAATAGAAATTTTTTAAGCCTAAACATAAGTAGCCGTTAACTAATAAATGACTCTGAGTTCGGCTCTTAAACTTTATGTAAAACAGTATCAAGTTACAACCAATATACGTCACGGAGACATTACCAAATGAAATTGGTTGGTTGCAATTCCACAGCGCAATGCTATTTAAAGGAAACAATGTTTAGGAAAATAGATGTCTTCTAAAGGAGGAAATATATTGTACAAAGGATCAATTGTAGCGCTGAGTTTAATTTAGTTTTAACATAGCTTTCAAACATTCGACATGCTTCTATTGTTTATTGTTCGTTGTTAGTACTTACTTTACTCGAGTGTTTTGAAGAAAATGTGCTTTTACTATTCAATAAAATTCTTAGGTAGAAAAATGAGTAAGTTACATTGCTTACATACGTATTAGTATGGTATGGTATGGTTGATGGACTCAGTTAGTCCGCACTTAGACTCATACTTGGTCCGTTGTGCGTATACATATTAGTAAATATTTTTTTTTTTTGGCAAACACTCGCGTATTTTTTCGCGCGTTTTTATACATTTACTAGGGGTTGTATATATTTTTGTATGCTGTATCATAAAAGAATTTAAAAAAAAAAAAAAAAAGGTTTTTGGGGTGGACACACCTTATCACTTAGGGGTTTGAAATAGCCGATTCTCAGACTTACTGAATATGCATAAAAAATTCATAAGAATCGGTCGAGCCGTTTCGGAAGAGTATGGGAACGAACATTGTGACACGAGAATTTTATATATATAGAGATATAGCTATATATCTGTTAATTGTTTAATTGTATGGTGTAATTACAATGTTCACTGAATGTAAACACATTAGTACAAAGACAGGTCGGCACAAAAGCGTCGCGATCAGTATACCGGCCCGTGATGTGCCCGGCCAGTATTCGTGCAAAGACAGATTTGTCTATGCGGCTCATGACTGAACAGGCAGTGAGAATTCAGCTTCACAAGTCTTTTGTTCGCGGTCAATGAGAATATCCGGTGCCGGTGTGATGACGTTGCTTATGCTTGGCCGACTCTTTTGTCATCTTAGGCATAAATAAACGGTGTCTATTGACGTTTGCGATGCACGTGTCTGGCTGGCAATTTCTAAATATAACTTTACCACATTTTATTTATTCGTCGCCTTTTATTTCGAGGGGCTTAGATGGGTAGGCAGTTTTGACGTTTCCGTATAGACCCTTCAAATTCGAGTAAAGAATAAATTTGACTCTTCAATTCCAGAAGAGAAAGAAGAGTTTGATGATTCGAAAAAAAATCAACGGCGTGCATAAGCGGTGTCAACTTTCGGGACGGCTACCATACTTGCCCAGAATCGCCGCGTGTTCTTGCACTTGTGGCTAAAATTTCGCAAGGCGTCTTCTATTCGGTCTGGCACTACATGGGAGTGGAAATCGTGTGAGTTCGAAAGTGTTAACGTAATAACTAACAAGTAAATCCGTTTCATTATTTTTCTTTCCTTCCTTCATCTCGCGCGGCCTGCGCTCTCCACGACAGCTAGTTAGTCTCTAAAAGTAGCTGGTTGAGAAAAAATATCTATCTATCTTTTTCATTTGAATAGTAAGTATTTTTTTAATAAATGGACTTAAACCAGTAAATACTTTTAAGGTCAGATATCTTGAAATGAAGATTGAAGGTTGTTTAAGCTTAAGCTGCTAATACAATTTTCTGATCTACTCCGAATAAATTTGGACTTCTATTAGATTGGACTTCGAAAAAGAGTATGTATTTGATTTGTATTCATAATGCTTACATACAATTTCTAGCCCTAGTGACTTCAACTTTATGTCTATGTGCGTATTTACACCTCGCTCGCATGGTGAAGAAAAACCAGTATGGCTTGAACACAAAAAGTCGACAGCGTGTTTCAGGCACAGAAGGTGAAGCGGGTAATGTAAAGCTTGCGAGCCTGTGGAATGTAGAATAGTGACGGATCTGACAAATAGTAAACTTTACAGGGTAGCCAAAAATAATCATATTATGATCAAAATAATCTAATCATGTTAGTTTTTATCATAACTATTTTAATTAATATTCTGTTAGGTATTATGAAAACTGGCATAAGAACAAACAAAAGGGTTTGTTTAAAATAAAAATAATAACATTAAATTACACAGTTTTCTAGAAAAATCACATGTTTCTATCGAATCCGTCACTTTACCGATTGATTAATTTGAAATTTAAAACACATGATTTTTTTAATGTAGCTGTGATATTAAGTCAGTGTAGTATCCAAATATAATAAAAAGTGAATTTTGGATTTTTTTCAAATCCGACATTGTTCTACGATCATGATATATAATAATTGTCATGAGTACTTGTATAATGAATGTATTAGAAAGCTGCACTAGATAACTAAATTATCTCAAAGCTATTGGGCCGGCTCACCACAGTAATTAAGGGCTTGATGTAGTCTTTGCCACTTTGAGAAAAAGCAAGAATTTAATAAGACAGAGCAATATTAAAACTTGCACCTATTCACTCATAATATATAATTTTACTCTTGTGATCTGTAGGTGTATCGCGTATCTTCAGCTGTTTAAATTTGGAACATCCACGTGAGCCGTGTCAGCAGTTGGTCAATGTTCAAAAGAAATGAACAGCGTTTATTTTATATTTCGAACAAAATTTCGTGGTTTTATATATTGTAAAATTAAATTTTTAGACGTTCCTGGAAACAAATGCAGTACTTCAAGACTTTCTTAGAAAAACCTATAAATGCTGTAACACCGTCTGTGGTCGATGCAGAGGTCCGTCGTTAACAAAAGGAAGCACCAGCGTTGTAGCGATAAATTGATAAAGTTTTGTTGCACGTTTAGCTTTGTTGAATAAATTCCCCATTTATTTTACCAAGCTCTAACAGAATTCAATGAAATTACAATTCTGTTTCCTTTATTCAAATAGCGACCATTATCTGTTTCACTTATGTCTTTGCATGTTGAACTCAAACGAAACAACATTTTAATATTTACGTATATATTTGTACCGAAAGTAATATTGTATCACTATATAGTATAAAACTAAGTCGCTTTCTCTGTCCCTATGTATGCTTAAATCTTTAAAACTACGCAACGGATTTTGATGCGTTTTTTTTATAGATTGAAGAGGAAGGTTTATATGTATAAGTTATCGAATAACAATAAATTAATAAACTAATTTTACGAATGCAAACACAATGTGGTGAGGTCTGTTGACAAAATTACGCACCATTTTACATCGAATTCGTGTCAGTTCAAGAAATTCCAATCTTGAAGTGAATGAGGAGATACCTGCCATACCTAAGATTAAAGCCTAGGCTTTAATCTTAATCGAAGACAAGCGTTACCTCATCAAAAAATTTTGTATATCAGAAAGTGATTTAACATACAGGATCGCAATTTAAAATGCAGTAAAACTGTCATTCCTCTTTCGCAATGGCAAACAACATCAAACATTATAAAACATTTCTGTATTAGCAAAAAAGTTGTTTTAATGTTACTACCTTAATGAAATCCTAAATTAAGTTTTACTAAAGTTGACACGATGTTATTAGACTGTTAGGCGGAACGAAGTTAGCCGGGTCAGCTAGTTAATCTATAAAAATATCTTGATAGTTTTTATATTTCTTACAATGTACACAGTTATATTTGGGAATCATTACACGTTTTGTCTAACTTCTCTCATCTCAAGGATATATGGGTGGTATTGAGAGATTTTCTCTATCGATTTTGGAAGTTACAGGTACTCATTCAGTGACGAAGAGAATCCAGCTGACACAGGTATGACGTGTTAGGCACAGATTACTGGTTCTTACGGTGCGTACAGGCTATATAACATAACATGTTATACAACATTGCTATACAACATGTTTCAGATATTATGTGGACACTGAATGTTATAAAACATGTTATAATAACATGTTAACCCAGCATCTACGTTTTTTTGTTTTAGTTTTGTTATTTAAAATGGTTATATAACATTGTTATATTGCATTGTTATTCTAATGTGTACAGTATTGTTTTATTTTTATAATGTTGAATAACAAGGTTACATAATGTGGACGTGTTATAAAACACAAGTTATATAATATGTTACATAGTCTGTACGCACCCTTACATACGTACAAAAATACAAACACAAATTACTTAAAAAAATATACATACAATAGAAACAACACAACACATACAATCACTTGAAGTCCAAATACATTTTAAACAAACACTACGCCAATCCCCGTCACAAACTACATTTGTGTATAATTTAAAAGATAATTGAGTGGATGTTTGATGTCGAAGTCCTCGGTCGACGGATTTCAGAAATATAAAGCTCTAATTGCAAAGAAAAAGCTAATAAAGACTGGAAATGCTAACAAAGAGCTCGAATAGTCCTTTACTTAACGAAGCACTGTATTTTTGTTCCTGTTATAATCTTTTGCAGTTTATTTATCACGTTTTGCGTGTTTTTTACACGCTTTATATTAGCTTCACGTGTATGTATGTATGTATGTAACCGACTCCGTCGGACTCGATTTTGACCCACTTTTAACAGATAGATTTCATTCAAACTTTGCGCACCTGTCAAAGATCGATGACAATGCAATAATCCGAAAAAAAAATTAAACTAAAAATACTGGTATTATTGTGAAAAAGCGTGGGTTGCTCGATAGACGAAAAATATGGCACAGAGCGCCCCACGCTTTTTCACAATAATACCAGTATTTTTAGTTTAATTTTTTAATTTTTTTTTTAATTAGAAATTATTTTTCACTTTTTAGTTTGATGTGCTTTAAAGTTTTTTAGTTTTTTTAAACTATTATTTATTATTTACAAGTGGTATCATTATTTTATATACAATTTATGTACCTATGTGTCAAAAATATTCATCATTTAATTAAAAGAAATAACACCTTTTCGGAATTTGAAATTGACCTATTGTTATGCAATGGTTATATTATGCTTCGTAGAATGAAGTCCAATTAGTTGGGGTCATTAAATTGTGGTAATTTAATTGGAGACAACTTATATTTGGATGATCTAATTTCTCCTTAATTGTAGTACTTTTAATTTCCTGTATCTTACCCTGTATGGTCGCGTACAGGTACTCAAAGGACTCAATGTATCAAAATAAAGAGTGAATTGATGATTATGCTTCATTAGCTCAATATTTAATTGAGATACTAACTCATTAAATTCACTACGAAGTATTTGTGTATTCGAAATTTTAATTAGGATTTTTTTCTCTTAAGGTTTAACGACAAATTGTATAATGATGGAATTTTATAAAACTACGAATTTTGTCGTGCTCACAATAATAATATGAAACTTGGAACAGATTGCATGTATCCATCGTTTGGTGAACATTCACCGGCCTTTGTTCTTGTTCTTTTATCCATATTTTCCACAAATAATTATTAATTATTTCAAATTTGACTTTATAAAAATATTAAAATTAAATTAAATATTAAAAATACGATTAAATTCTACCATAAACAGATTTATTACGAACGTTAAATGTGAAACAAATGTAGAAAAAAAAATCGGTAGATACTGATTTCGCATGAACATTCTCACCAAATCAGGCACAATCTATTATTAAATACGTAAATACGGATAAAAGATACATAATAATTAAAACCCTATATTTAATTTGTCGATATATATAGCTATGAACTAACGAACAAAATACGTTGAAAAATTATTATTCTATTTCGCTTTAATACTTGAAACACAAAAAAAATGTCACAAATAGATTTCTATCACCAAGAGTTATTAATATTATTTATATCCCAAAGATAACTTGAATAAGGTTAATATAATTACATAACAGCTAGTTTTAATCCTGTGTCAAAACCGGAAAACTACTTACCTCGAGACTTTCATCTACAACGAATTTTCGACATATCTCAGGATTGCATTTTGTTCAGCGGGAAAATTGTATTGTACTTCGTACTCATATTGTATTTTCTAGTCAAGAATTAAATTCTATACTTGAAAAACAAGTACAGTATGTAACGTCTATACAAAGGGAGTTGCAAATGAGGCAGGAAGCTCATTGCTGTGCATCCGTTCGTCTCTTCTATGGCCTCATTTCAAAACTATACACCAAACTACATTACTCCTGTATTTTAATCAAATCCTTTCACGTTAAGGATGACGTCAAATACTGCGATGATTAAAACGCATACACGTAATATAAATATTAAGTCTTGCCTAATGTAGCTCAAAACAGTGACGTTTTGACATTAAATGTGTTAAGAAGCTCTTAAGTATTTTGAGAATATAGGCAATTTTTGTCGTACAAAGATGTCAGCAAAAACATTATCGTACATCGTACAAAACACCAGTAGTTTTGTAGCTTTTAAGATCTCGAACCGGCCTCAGATTTGTGTGTTTTTCGTGATTATTTGCTTTTTCTTCCGGCATTTAGGTGGTCGGCATGGCCCGTGTTAAGTGCGCACATAAACAAAAAGTCCATGTGTGCACAGCCGGGGTTCGAACCGGAGGTCGTACCTCAAGGGTGAGAGTCGCATGCTGAAGCCACACTGCTCATACAAACAGACAGACAAAACATCTAAAGAGTAACAAAATTTTAAACGCTCAGAATAATATTGCTGAAAATTATAAAATGTTAACACGGTTTCTAGAGATTCATTGTATCAAGAGTATGTTTTTAAACACATATAAATATGCATATTTTAGCTTTTCATTATGTTATGTTGAAGTCTGACAGCTGTGCTTTACCAAAATAAAATATGAAAGCGGTTCAATGCTTATTTATAATTCAGAAACCGTAATTGTTCGGTCCCATTTCAATTAATCAACATCACACAAACCACGCTCGAATTTTTTACTGTGAAAATTTAAAAGTTTGTCCGTAAAACCCTAAATGCGGGATTATACATTTTTAATAGAGTGCGAACGTTTAATAAACCGAAATCTGTAATTGTTATTATTGATCTTTCGTTCTCAAATTTTTTTATTGTAATTTAAAAGTTAAAAATAAACAAATTTATATATAGTGCTTTTAATATTAATATATTAATAATTGTATATAAGCTCTTGTGCGCGACCGTCTTCGATAAACATATAATCAGTGTATCTGTAAATTAGAAATGTATGATAAATTATATACATTATAGCTTTCATCTAATTCAAATTAATATATAAATTACATACGGAGACAGACTTTCGTTCAATTGTGATTGGGACCTAGTCACATTCTTCTATACAACTTTCTGTTAAACCAACATACAAATGAAACGCGTCATTTTTAGATATATCAATGTTAAATTTAAAATCTCAGTAAAACAGGTATCTAAAAATACGTTTTCATTCCTAGGTAAGAACTTTGCTTGTTTATGTTATTAATTATTTATTTATAATTTTATTAAATTACTTAATTAATGTTATTAAGTAAGTAATAGAAAGTAGTTACACATTTTATTATTTGTGTTCCATCACACCAGGAGATGCAAAGATGTATCATAGCTTATTCAGGGCATATGATGGAAATAGATAAAATTATGATGATATGCTTGTTCGAATAAATGTTATCTTTCCTGCCGGAAATAGAATGCTATCAAAATAGTACAAAGTGACATATATCGATAATTATGTAAACTAAACTGTCAATGTTAAGTGTCCTTTTGTTCTTTTTCTCTATAACAATTGGTCGTTAGGGTTCCCCATTATTTTTTTTGTAAATTTGTCGAATCTCGGCTCCACCTTAAAACCGCTCCAATTTTCTTTCTATGTACACTGTACACCAAGGAAATATTAAGGATGCTTTGGACCCCTTACAAAAAATAAAAAAAAACTTTTTTTATTTACTTTATTTGTTATTATTACTTCAGTTATTATATTTAATGTTTAATCATTGTTTTCAATCGGTTTGTCTGTTTGCCACTACTATGATGAAATCTAGAATAATATAAGAAATAAATGATTGTTAGTTAAGAAATCTTAATCATTGCGAATATCCATTCGGGTCTAATTTAACCATAATATATTTGATAAAACACTTATTAGATTAAGATTATACAGCAATGTTTGGATGGCTATAGTACTTTCAAAATATTACGAAATATTTAAGAGTTAAAATAAAATACAAGTGTCAAAAGTTCATTTATATTTGCACAATTTAATTAAGTTTAATTACTAAATTACACACCAATAAATATATATATATAAATACACACAATAAACTATTAAAAGTTCATAACTTACTATAATAGTGCTTTAATGATATTACTAAAAGTTGCTAGCAAACAATATTCTACGTTTAATTCAAGCTAGAATTTTGAATCGATATAATATATATATATATACTTATTTTAGAGTACTATATTGGATATACAAAAATGTATATGATGTGACAATACTCAATAATTGTAAAGGCAGGTTCTGGTCGATGGTTACGAGACCATAGATAGATATAGTTGGAGACTTAGCATTCAACAAGATAAGAATGCGGTTAGCGTTTCTTACTGTTACTTCTGAAATATAAAGTTTGGATTTATTTAAAGAGATTCTTGTTTTAATAAACTAAATAGTTTAGAATGCGCGCGTAAGAAGTTATACTTCTATGGCTTTCTTTATTTTTTTTAAATATTAAATAATTAATAAAAAATATTTAACGTTAATAAATTAATTTGTATTATTTTATTATATTATTCATTCAATTTAATAACTAGGTATGGTTCATAACCTTTTAACTAAGTAACAATAGGTCTTTGTGAAAAAGCATTGCTAAATTTCTGTGAAAAAATAATTAAAACTCCTTTATTTGTTTAAAAGGTAGGTACTACAAAGGTCATTATGGTCATTCTGATAAATTTGTGTCACGGTGCGCGCGCATCGTAAAATTTCACACAATCATCAATTTTTCATAACGCGCCTAAAGAAGTATAACTTCAAAAATATAAACATAATGTCTCCTTAATTTCACTTTCTGTGTGCAATGATGTTTACTTGTTCTCAAGAAGAATGAGCCAACAAGGGCTTTATATGAGATTACGAAGAGAAGTGGAAATGCTATTCTACAGGGTGGCGCAATAGAACGTGCATATTTCGTCATCTTTTTTCGCGGGAAAAACAGTGCGCGAGCGGGGGGAGCCTAGGGTGGTTGGATAGAGGAACTCATGGAGTTTTAGTAACCATGAGTCACTTCGATGGGAAGCGTCGCGCTTTTTGTGTTCGCACGTTTTACGAGAACGGTCGTTCATACATCTCTACAAGGCGAATATATTGTTCTGAATATGGATTAACACATATTAATGAAGCTCCGAGTGCAAATTTAATTAAAATATGGATAAAGCGTTTTGAAGAGACAGGTTCCACGTTTAAACCACCAGCAAAAGGTCGTCCAAGAACGTCTAGGACCACAGACAATATTGAGAGGGTGAAGGAGTCAGTTGGGCAAAATCCACAAGTGTCTACTCGGAAGCGATCGGCGGCTTTAAAGTTGTCGCGACGAAGACTACAGCGAATTTCGAAGTTGGATCTTAAACTCCATCCTTATAAGCTCCAGTTAATACAGGAATTAAAAGATACCGACTTCGGAGCAAGGTTGGCATTTGCCGAAGAAATGCTTAGTCGCTTTTCCACTTTTGACAACATCCTTTTTTCTGACGAGGCTCATTTTCATTTAAATGGGTTCGTAAACCGACAAAATTGTCACTATTGGAATGACGAGAATCCAAAAATGAAACATCAAACACCACTGCATAGTCCGAAAGTAACGGTATGGTCAGCAATATCAAGCAAAAGAATTATTGGCCCTTTCTTCTTTGAAGATTCACGAGGACGAAACGTCACCGTTAACACCGACCGCTATGTTGCGATGTTGCGAGAGGGATATTTGACTCCAGAACTTGCGAGATTAAAAATAGTCAAGACGAGGACTTGGTTCCAACAAGACGGAGCGACCTGTCACACATCAAATGACTCTATGGCGGTTGTGAGACAGATGTTTCCTGCAAGACTGATTTCCAAAAGAGGTGATATCCCTTGGCCCCCACGTAGCCCTGACTTGACGCCTCCTGACTTTTTTTTGTGGGGATACCTCAAACATAAAGTCTACATGAACAATCCGAGGAACATCAGTCAGGTAAAGGACAATATCCGTAGAGAAATGGCAGCCATCACCCCAGATTTATTGACAAGGGTTTTCACAAATCTGCGTTCGCGTTAAGAGGAGTGCCGTCTTCGAGAGGGCCGTCATTTAGATGACGTTATATTTAAAAAATAAACTACAGTTAACTACCTAATCATACTATATTTTATTTCAACTATACCTTTTGTATTAATTTTTTTAACCCATACTTAATAAATGCACGTTCTATTGCGCCACCCTGTATATACTCGTATTCAGCAATTGCTTTGACTTATGCAAGGCGTATACCGCATAGTTAAAAATAAAGAAATAAAATCTCACCATCTGCAGATGGGCACGATACTAATGCACAACATATCCGTTTTGCTTGCTTTAGCTCATTTGATAGTTTGGATCCTGAAATACTCATAAGCAGAACCGACAACATATATGGTAGATATACTACAACAACACCGAATACTATGTCAATCAATAACTCCTGTAAATAAAGAAATGTAGTAGATTAGATCAAAATTGCCACTAACTTTGCACCTCATGACATAATATGTTATCTAGCTAGTTAAAGTTGTAAAAATAGAAACCATTATCATGACGTAATAATCTATTTTAGGGATGAAACGAAACGCGCACTTAGGGGCCTCATAGCCTAGCGGTTTTATTAATTGGCAGCTAGGTGAGGGGTACCAGGTTCGATTCCCGGTTCGAGGCAAGTTTTAATTTAATTTAAATTTGTCTCGGCCTTTGGGAGGGTTGTGCGGTACCGGGCGAGTGCTGTAACCGTACATGAAGGACACGGTCGAATTTCTAAAATGCACAAATCGTGCCAGAGCCTTTAAAAAAAAAACGCGCACTTTAAACTCGGGTTATAATTAATAACAAACTATATTTTATACTTACTCCAATTCTAAAATATGATAATAGGCATAAGAATACAATATGAGACAACATTAAAAAGGCACCAAGGGCACAAAAAATCTGAAAAAAAAAACATGTAAGGGATTGGGACGTTATTAATCATAAGTTGAAATTAAATCTAACGACCGAAAAATTAATCAAAAGGCCGGCAACGCCATCGCAAGCCTTTTGATATTGGGAGTGTCCACAGGCGGCGGTATTACCTAACATCAGATGAGACACCATAATATCCTTACATATGAAATTGGCGTTTTGTATGGGAGGAAATAGATTTTTTTTTAAATTGAATATTTATTAATTAATCAAAGTAGGTACCATTGCTATCTAGGCACTTTTGCCATCTTATATATATAGTCAAAAGGATGCCATTACTAAAAAACATTCGGACTTGAATCAATAAAATTTTTGAAGGCGGGTTCGTAGAATTTTTTACCTCGCAAGAAGTTATCCAAATTTGGAAAAAAAATTATTATCGTAATAGGTAATCTGTTAGAGAAAGGTCCGAGGTGTACGGTGAATGTCTTAGACATTCGAAATGAAGCTTCTCTAATTTGGTAGCAGTCTGTTGTGCAGTGTGTGGTCTAGCGTTGTCGTGAAGCAGCTAGCTTTTCCATCATGGTTTGCAGTTGCTGACAATATAGATATCTGCAATCGTCTGACCAGATTTATGAAACCCCGGCACTAGTCCACCAAACGATCACAAGTAACTTTTTTGGAGTCGTTCTGTCCTGGTTCGGCAGGGTTCAGCCATTGCGATGAGTGCTTCCGATTATCGTACAGGATCCACTTTTATAACAGGTAATGATTCAATTGGAAAATCCCTTCATTCTTCATTCTTGTACCGGTTGAGTAATGTAACGCAGCAGTCGACGCGCGTTGGTCGATTTCCTTCACTCGATTCGAGATTTCAAGTGGATTAATTCAGTTTTACCACTAACATGCAGCTAAGTCTGACGTAGTTTGCTATGGATCCACTTCCACAATTCAATTCTTCTTTATCAACTTTGGTCTCCGGCTCCACGGGGCTTATTCTTTAGGTCGAAATTTCCAGAACGAAAACGTTGGAACCAAAAACACACTGTTTTTCTTTTGCGACACCGCCGCCATACACATCATTAATCCTTCGAGCCGTTTCTGCAGCACTGGTGCCACGGTGGAACTCGTACTCATAAGTAACGATGATATTTCATCAATATAACATGATATTTCATGTTTTCCATTTTATAAATAGAGTGGCGGAAAGAAAATAACTAAACGGGAAAATGAAATAAATCATGGTTTTCTAAAAACGAATTCCCGAGTAAACAGCTGTAAAAAATTGAATTTGGATTTCCTAAGCAAAGAAACAAAACGTCAATTTCATATGTAAGTTAAACTTTAAGAATTCAGCCATGCGATTCTGTGCGCAAGGCAGCAATCAGCCGAAAACAAACAAGAGACCAAATCTACTCGTATTTAATTAGTAAAAAAATGTCTAACCGAGTGTCTGTATATTCCTTCCATGTCTAACATAGATGATAGAACTGCATGAATGGCACGAACTAAATTTTCATTTATATTTGCTTTCAGTCGTTGTTCCTCAGTGTCATACAATGAATTCCTTTCTCTCAGACCAACGGTCAAATCTTCGCTCAATAGTATTTTATGTACTTTCTTCAGTTCATTAGCTATATATTCCACTCGTACAAAAAGATATTTCAATTTTAAAATAAAAATTACTGTTTCTGCGCTATATGCAATAGGTGTAAGTAACGTAAAACATGTTAAGAAAAAACATCCCTCAGTGTGATGTATTTTCGACAAAAAGAATAGCCAAAGGAGGCTTGCAACGAAAAGGAATAATGAATAGATATTAGAAATGATTGACAAAACTTTGTTATTCTTAACAAATGCTGAGCCAAGAAGTCTGTCAATTTTTTGGAGCTTCAAAAATATTTGACAGTTAAGGTCACTTTTGTCAAAGTGATTACAATATACCAAATAACTTGCAATCCACGACATAACTGCATATTGGTATGGAATATATGCCGTTTCAATCATCATATTGTCCCTTCTTCTGATTTCCATTGTCATTGTATAATAAAATGTTGACACAGGTATTATTATAGTCCAAATAATAAAACAGTAAATAATAAAAGCTTTTTCCGGCGGCGTAACAAATCTGTATTTTATTTTAACTCTTGAATATCCCAATACATTTTGAAGGTGATGTAGCCATCGAAATATATCTATAAATTCTTCATCTAATATATCTTTTGTTAAGTCTTCCATATCTATTAGGGTAAAATAATTGCCCATGTGTTGGTTTGGAACGATTTAGATTTATCAACTAATCAAATTTCATCATTGCATCAAATTAGTGATCTATATCAGTTATATAAATATTTTATCACCACATACACTAGAATTGAATATTATAATCGAAGCTACGTTTACGAGGGGTGTTCAAACAATAGTGATTTTAATATATATTACTATAAAATCAATTCTCCTTTGATTGTAAAAATAGAAGTCATTTGTTTGTATCGGAAAGTGTTCAGAAAAAACCGAGGTACTTAGCTGGAGCTTGGCGTGCCACATTAGGGGTTCATGCTTCTCCATATTCTTGCGCGTTGGTGTGCTGAGTTGAAGCGAGGAATAACTTCCGTTAACGACGAAGAACTCCGTTTGGGACGCCTTATATCGGTAGTGACAGAAAATATTATTACAACAGTTGAAAATATTGTCTCGTCGTGTTACTGTTTGATTTATAGCAGAAAAAATTATAATTCCATACTAGGAAGGGTCCATAATATTGCTACTTAAACTTTTAATTATATAATATACAGTTTTGTAGAGAGGTATTACAGATTTTTCTTCTTCTTAAGTAGCGCTCTCAATTCCTGAAGGTTGTGTCAATAGCGCCGCACACCTTCCTCCATTCTCCCTTGTCATCGGCAAGCCTCTGCGCCTGGCAATGGTAGGAGCTGTAAGGGCCTTTACTTGACCATCTCTGGTGGTGGTCATCTTTTTAACCATCTATAATAATTCCACCCCAATCCCCCCTTATATATATTAATAGGCTATTAGGGGTCTAATTTATCAACCACTTATATGTTGTTTAAGATTGTTATGTTTACTTCACTTTTGATTGTTCACTGGTTACCTGGAATAGATGGCATGGCATATAAGCGATAATAACCGTGCTTTATTTAATTTCTTGTGTGCAAAGATTTGTAAATAAATTTTTAAAGAAAATATCATTAGTTTAATTTACATAACTTATAAATTTACCTTTATAAAAAATCTGGAAACATAAACTTGCAAAGTTAATTTTTTTAAACGAACATTGAATACTATATTTTTAATTTCTAGATAACAAAGTATTCAAACGCAATGATAAATATCAGAAAATTAGGTCTCTTGTCGACTCATTAGCCGCCTTATTATTTGATTAAATATACAATTGATATAATGTCTTTAAAATATTATCGAGTTTTATTCGAGTATAAGATAGTATACGGATTTCCTGCTTCGTGTAAATTAAGTAGGCACGTCTTAGGTTTTACATGACATTTTGTCGTTCTGTCAGTGTTATCAATAGGTACATACTTATTTTAATTATTACATATTTTTTAGTTACCGATAAACGCCTTTCAATAGCTTAA
Organism: Pieris melete; assembly: GCA_963693345.1. Classification (NCBI taxonomy): domain Eukaryota; kingdom Metazoa; phylum Arthropoda; class Insecta; order Lepidoptera; family Pieridae; genus Pieris; species Pieris melete. The sequence continues at coordinate 2,898,442 of CAVNZK010000003.1, forward strand.
ATACAAAATTGAATTCTGATTTTCACTGCAAACCGCATTCAACAGTGAAAGGAGTAAAAAAATCTTGACTGTCTTGCTAACTACTACTAAAGACAAGATTACGAATGTTTATGATAAACTTTATTTTATGAGACATTATATGTTAATTAAGTTATATATATATATATTAAGTGGCTTATGTCCTAATTGCACAGTTGGATGTCGAGTTGTTAATAGAAAAGCAATGTCGCGTGAATTGAGAAGTATCAGTTTGATGCTTTTGTTTTAATCTACAATATTATTATTGTATCCAAATACAATTAAAGGGATATATTAGACTATAATCCCTGATGAATATCAGAAAATTACTAATCCATTTGGAAGTCTCCTGTCGATGGCACTTAGATAGTTTGTATTATTGTTCGTAAGAATTGTCTTTTTTTTTTGATTACATTGTTTTTTTTAGTACAGAGGACGAACTGGCAGGAGGCTCACCTGATGTTAAGTCATCCTCATTTCGTATATTTTGATACTAAAGTTAAAAAGTAATTTTTCTTCGATACAATGTCATTAAAATAATCGGGAAAATTAATTCGAGTGTTGCAAAATACAGACCTTTTTCTATGAAACGTTAACTTCTCTAGTTGTAGCTGTTTGCGAAGCTAATAAAGTAATTACTAATAAAGTAGTCACTGGCGGTAGGTAGCTCATATATATAATTGAAATATTTTTGATGGTGAATGTGTCGTATTAAAATCGTAATGAAAATCAATTTAAACTTTTGCAAGCAGTGATATCAGTCAATCCATGTCTTATATTGACGCTACTTTCACCGTTATTATTTATATCAATGTACTATAGTAAAGTTATCAGAAAGCAGTGTTTAAATATTAACTAGTATTTCTTTCGGAAAATCCGCAATTTAATTGATAATAATAAAACATTTTACTTGTGTTTAGACCAGCATGGCATAATTTAACAGTATAATAAAGTCTGCATCAAAAATAATATACGTACTCCGCGACAGATCGTATAAGCCTTCTAGCATTGCAAGTGTCCATGGGCGGCTGTTAGCACTTTATTTTATGGGATTCTTATTTGATTACCTACCTGCATTAAATTGCTCATAATAACTCACATGAAATAATCCTCAAAGAAAGCAGTTCTCGTAGATATTTCCCATATTAGCAATGTTGTTTAATTAATTTTTCAGTTCACTGATAACGAAAACAATATCAGTCTATTGGTTTATATGATGTAACGTTGGATTCAAAGGTTTGGTATATTAATAATGGAGGCTTAACCATCAGGTGAAAATATTTGAATGCAATATATATAAAATAATCTTGGTTCAACCACGAAATAGTATCTATTTTTAAAAATATTACTTCCAAGGATCGTCTACGTTTTGTGAATTTATATAAATGTGTCATTGTTTCGCACCGTGCTTTTATCTTGATCGACGAAATTCAATCGTGTATAATTATATATAATGAAACATTACATTATTAAGAGTATTCATTATGCTTTCAATTACGTATTAATTAAACAACAAGCATAAGCAACAAAGACATTTATAAATATTGTTTGCTTGTTCTAAATACTTTATCATAGTCGGAAAGTTATGACGTCTTCTCCTGTTAGCAAACTCTCTTATCTATGGCCAGATGAGCTTGAGATAATGTAAAATGAGGACGCAAACAAAAGACTAAGGGCAAGCTGATTTAAACAACAATAATAAAGCGATTTATTGTATACACAAACTTAGGAAATAATTCCTAAAACAGTGAAAAAAATTTTTATTGTTTTTTTTTATCATTTACTTATGCTCAAGACCAGCGAAGGATTAAGATGGAGAGACCCAATATATATAAGCCTCTAAGTATGCCCTCATAAATTATACCTCGTTACGTGTAAAAACATTGTAAAATAATCTGTAAATTCACTTCAAGTGTTGCAAAATACAGACCTTTTTCTATAAAACGTTAACTGCTCTAGTAGCTGTAGCTGTTTGCGAAGCTAATAAAGTAATTAGTCGAAGCAAAATAGTAGGTTATACGCTATTCTCTAAGCAAAACAACCCGAGACAATGGACTTGCATAATGAAACAACTACACAACGCCGCTCTAACGAACGGAGATGGCTTTAGGACCTTCTAACTGCATATTAAATATGCATTCTAATTTTGTGATCACTTTTGTTACGAAAGTACGGTTTTATGTATAATATAAAGAAAATATTTAATAAATTACCGTCTTAAATCTGAAATATTAAAGTTCAATCAATTTAAAAGGGCATTAAATATTCACATCATAAGACTATAATCAGCAGAGGGACACGCACCTCGTTCGTATAGTATTAAGTTTCTTACGTAAAATAAATTATATTTATTTAGTGAAGACAATTTTTTTTAACGTTAATATAGCTACGGAATTATAAATTATGAATTAAAAAAACAATATACAGCTTTGTGTTTTTATATGTTAAGACTAGCTGACCCGGCAAACGTTTTGCCATACAGTATATTAGGTAACATTTTTTTGTTTAGGTTACTATAATAAAAAATAGGGGTTTGATCGTAGAGGGGTGAAAATCAGGGATTCTATGTATTTTATGCTGTATCATGAAATAAACTCTAAAAAAAATGCCTTAAAAAATAAAATAAAAATGTTGGGGTGCACACCCCTTATCACTTAGGGGTTTGAAAGATAGATAGTATCAGATTCTCAGACTTACTGAAATTTCATAAAAAATTTCATAAGAATCGGCCGAGCCGTTTCGGAGGAGAATGGGAACGAGCGTGTGACACGTGAATTTTATACACTCGTAAATACAAATGTGACTGGAAAGAAGTAACCGTCGTTCTGCCTTTTGGGTCTAAGACATCGCATTCCTCGTCATACCAGTAAGTGTTAATCGAAAATGAAAGGATCCCCGTATTGGTGCACTTTGCACAGCTCGGTGGTTGCAAAAGATGCAGAGGTGTGGTTACGCCTTTCATTAACTAATAGCAATATGCCAAAGTCAAAACATTATCGTTCAATAAACATATTTCGACAGGCTCTTTATGTAAATTTAGAAATACAATGTGATAGATTATTAAATTACATGAAACTAAAAAGCAACCCGGTTAGGACTCCACGTGTTATGGGTCCCGAAACTCCTAAGTTATTTTTCCAGAGAAACAATTTTTGTTTTGGTATGACTATACCATGGAGCAGAGTTGGCCTAGTGGCTTCAGCGTGCGACTCTCATACCAGAGGTCGTAGGTTCTATCCCCGGCTGTGCACCAGTGGACTTTCTTTCTATGTGCGCATTTAACATTTGCTCGAACGGTGACGGAAAACATCGTGAGGAAACCAACCGTCTTAGACCCAAAAAATCGACGGAGTGTGTCAGGAACTGGAGGCTGATCACGTACTTGCCTATTAGATTAAAAAGTGATCATGAAACAGATTCAGAAATTTGAAGCCAAGACCTAAAAAGTTGTAGCGCCACTGATTTATTTTTGAAGTTATACTTCTTTAGGCGCGTTATGAAAAATTTATGAGAGTGAAATTTTACGATGCGCGCGCACCGTGACACAAAATTCAGTATGGGCGCCGAAATGGGAATAAGACAAGTAAAAATAAATAGAATATGCGTGACGTATGACCATAATGACATTTGTAGTACCTTTTAAACAAATAAAGCAGTTTTAATTATTTTTTCAAAGAAATTTAGCAATGCTTTTTCACAAAGACCTATTGTTACTTAGTTAAAAGGTTATGAAATATACCTAGTTATTAAATTAAATTAATAATATAATAAAACTAGCAAACTCTGCGAACTCCAGATGGCTTCGTTTTATGTAACATTTCGTTTGGTGATCCCGCTTTTCTGTTGTAATTTTTCCTGAATTTTCTATAAACCTTACGGAGCCCAAGACCTTTCCAACGAATGCAAAACCGTGGAAATCGGTTCGTGCGTTCTGGAGTTATAGCGTCAGGAAGGAAAACCCGACTTATTTTTATATAGTAGATAATAAATAATAATTGTTATTAATATTAATTAATAATTGAATAATATACTAAATATTAAATATTGTTAAATTATTAACGCTAAATATCTATTATTAATTATTTAATATTTTTAGAAAATAAAGAAAGCCAAAGAAGTATAACTTCTTACGCGCGTACATAAGTACACGCACCTAAAACTATAATTAAAACAGTAAATAAAAGCCTGTTAAAGCTAAACAAAAATTAATAGATCACAGGAGTACATAATAATTGTATTTAATGTGTGTAAAGCTTCGAGTCGGTCATGACAGCCTTACTTAAGGTATCTGGGAAAAGCTCAAATTTATTATAGCAGTCACGTTCTAGTTCGTCGATAGTTCTCAGCTAAGGTCGGAGATTTGCATACTGCACTCTCATGGTTATGAATATTTATTATAATATAAGTCAATGGATTTGTAAAGAACATATAATGATGCATTTCCTTGTTTCTCAACAAAGGCATTTCTACTCTCACTTCACGTATTTTGTCAGGCTTCAACCAATCGGTACGGTAAGTCATCCCTCACTTTGATAGAAAGTAAATTTATTTAGGTAACTTATACTAGGTACTTTCAGAGGTATTATTGATATCTGTGTATTAATAGTTATTTCAAATTCTCAACTCCATATGTTACGCTCCTTCAATAGATGCTTGTTGGAAATTCCATCTCACAGCTCATTCTTCTTAGGCAATTCATTTAGGATCTCCGCCATTAAGTTGTGGAATAGGCTGCCCGACTCCATACGATTGGCTACCCTAAAATAATTTAATACTTTTCTGCATAAACATTTCTTAACCATATACTATCCTGATCAATCGTGACTTGTGTAATTCTTGTATTTCCTTTTCCGTTCATGAATCCGTGAGTTTAACTTTTTAGTTTTAAGTAGTTGTTTTATTAATATTTTTTTGTATTACTTTAGATTTTCGTTTTTTCCCTTAATAGGCTTGTCTGGAAGAGCTCGCTTGTTAGCGATAAGGCTGCCCGTTATATTCCTTATAATTTTTATGTATTATGTGTTTTTTTAATGTAACGAAGTATAATTGAATGAATTAATATAATATATTCTAGTTAAAAGCACGAAACAAATTACGGAAACCTATAATTTTCAAGAATTACTCTCAAAATGTAAGCGGTAAGCGCACGGAGCTTTTTAAATTCAACAAATAATTGAAAGTTCGCACAATGGAACTTGCCATTGCTATATTTAATCGCATAAAGTGCTTTATTTGAAACTACAATAGAAAATAGTTTAATCGAACTTTCGGTGAGACTTATGAATTCGTTTAAAAAAAATTTATTTCTTCTATTACCTAGGCTAATATAGTTGAGTGTGTAAATAATGTCGCATTGCTTATAAAAAACTGTAATGGACTTTAATGATCGTAGGGTGAGATTTGGAAACGAGACTTACTATGTACGTACGTACAACGTAAAATCGTACGTACCTACTACGAGCTATAGCATAGCAATATTATTTTTTGGTGTACGGGGTCATACATATGTACATAGCGCCAAATCATTCATTCTTACATAAAATCAATTATTATAATTATCACGCTTTTCAATTTCTGAGGCTCACCTTTGTAGTTTTCGTACTACCAAAGATCGTACTACCATAAACTTGTTATGATCAGGTGTCGGCGACCCCAAATGTTGATACAGTTTGTAAAATCGTGCGTCATAATAAATAATATTAAATAAACTCTTTCTGTACAATAGAAACATTATAAAACAAGTAATAATAAAACAAAGGCCTAACATGAATACATCATTCCTGTCGCTAAATAAAATATTTATTTAATTATTGAGGAAACTAAACAGATACATCTCTGTACAGTAAAAATAAAAGTAAAACATAAAATAAATAGACACATTGTACATATCCACAAAAAAGTATCACTGATAAAAAATACAATACACAGTAAAACAAGACAAAACATGACAGCACTAAATTTAACACTTAACTAGCAGCTATTAAAAAAGCAAGGAAGATACAAGGCTTAAGACATTAAGAGTTTTAGCTTATTCTTAAATAAGTACATAGTTACACTTATTTACGCACATGCTCATACACATTTATAATATATACATATTTATATATTACCACGGCCTTTACAATGTACATGTCTTTTTCTGAAGGTTTTTCTGCCCAAAATAAATAATAATATTAATAACTAATTATCACTTAAGGTACGAGTTTTCAATAGAAATGATTTGTCATTAATGGTCTCCGGTAGTAGTAGTTCTAAGTTTACGACACCCTAAGGATATGAAAAGATTTGGGGTTGGGTTTCATAATTAGATGACGTCATAATTATTAGACGGAGATTTGTTAGTTGAGTACCAAAACTAGCCAATTAGTTAATCAATCAAAGTTTCATAGAGTCGGTTCTGTTACAGAAATGTTTCTTGCAACTCTAAAATATTGACTGACACATTTTCTTACAATTATTACGAGATCAACACTGGCCCAATATAATGTATTAATAGCCCCTGTGATGTTGTCTAAACCTGGAATAGTCCAGAACAATAATACACAGTAATTCAACACATATTACTCTCCAAAAATACCGCGATGGATAACAACAGTAATGTGATAAAAGCTTCTTGACCTAGGTCCGTGAGCAATAGTATACCAGGGTCAGTTAAGCCTGAACGAAGAAAAAATAATAAACAGTAGCTCAAAATACTTTGACTTTATTATTGAAATGTCTCACAGAGTCAATGTTACTCGTTAAATGATAATTAGGGACGGTTAAAAGTCCCTCATTTGACGACAGTTGGAGGTAACAAAATAAGTAAAAATGACTTCCTATTTTCAGAACAATGACAAACGAAAAATAATGTCAGTCTCCAAGCAACATATTAAGCAGTAATATGTTGTGATAGTAATCAAGCTTGGTCCTAATTGTATATGAAACAGTGTCCGCTAATGTTCTTGGCTGTAGTTGTCTTATTACTTAAAACATAAAATGTAGACCTCTGCAATGCGTTGGCAAGGCTCTAAGGTTGCGACGACCTTCACATGTTTACGCAGACTTTATTAACACAAATTACATTTGTACTATAGACTCCTTAAAGATAGATGTCATTAATTTCATAAGAATATGTACATACATATATCAAATGGTTGTCTGTAATGGTGAGCTGCTGTGTGATATTGCAGATGATATTACATATAAGATATGATTATAAGATATGTTAATTCAACAACACTGCTGCAATAGTTTCCTCAAGTTCGTTTTTATTTTCAAGTCCGTTTTTATTTGTTCAAGTTTAATTAGAAACTATTTCCCCCCCATTTGTCTATCATCAATATTATCTAATACGTAACAATGTTTTTTATACAATTACATCCTTCAAAAAGTCAATATCATTTATTCATATAGTAGAACGTATAGTACGTGTACGCCAAAAAATCAAGGGCGTAGAACTGGCAATAAACTCTCCGCCACCTCTTTAATCGCCAAGTTTTTTGTTTTACACAACGTTTGTAAGAAGCTGCAACCATTACACCATGTCCCACATGACATCTTAAGTAATCAATAGTTAATTAATAATAATAAAATTAATTAAAAACTCTATCCGCAGGAGGCATGGTGAACTAGGAGCACGCACTTACGTTCTCTTGAGAACAACAGGCAAATACATATTCGAAATAACTAACATCATTATTGGGGCTTTAGCAGACAGATATTTGATTTAAATAAAATTAAATCAAATGAGGTAAATTAAATTCAGCTCGTCATCCCACGCTCTATATAAGGAAGAATCTTAAAAAGTTCCGAATCTCATTTTCCCAATTGTCTACAGTAAAAAGTTAATTATTCCAAATCCATTTGAAGAAACTAATAATTTAATAATGGTTTTTCGTTACCATAAATGGCGAATCTAATCATCTCCTAAAGCTCGTCAATGTTTTCCGCAATTTTCTTTATTACTGGAGAAAAATTGGATTCTGCCTTATCGTGAAGAGAAAAGCGTTAAATAAAATACTTATTATGGTTTATATACTATGTAACAGCTGTGGAATCTACTTCCATTTGAGGTTCACCTAATAAAAGGTTTTAAAATTATATAAAGAGAAAAAGTTTGCGAGGTTGTAGGGGAACCAATTTTTCTTTTACAATTACAAATCCGCGTTCTTCGCTTCTGTCAAAATCATAAGCTACTAACCTGAATAATTAAATAAAACTTTTCTTGTAAGTCGTCAGAGAAAACGGAGCGGGTCTCTACTCTATTGGGAAATTGATGTTCTTGGGCTTCAGGTATCTTTGGGCCGTCGTTCTTATATTAAAAACATACTATTGAGATTGTTAGATAGATCTGCCAATGTACAAGACTTCTTATAATCCAATTCCGTTATATGTATTTCTATTTCGTATCACAAAAACATGTACTGATTTTGGAATTTTTTTATTTTGTTTGTAACTTCCAGGATTTCAGCATAATCCTTTTATATTTCTGACGCTTATGAAGGTTTATAAGAATAATGTAACACATTTGAAGGGAAATGGAGCAGTGCGGTGTCCGCGATAATAGCATTAAGCTGTCGCAAAGAAAATTGCGTCCCTGCATTTATAGCGGCGGAGCCGGAAAATGATATATGGAAAACTTAATAACACTATAACATGTATATGAACTAATAGTATGAATACATCAGAAACTTTTCTAAATCATTACTTTACCTTATCTTAATATATATCAATTACGCGTCACGTTGATTGTCCGCTATGGACTCCCAAGCTTCGAACCGATATCAATCAAATTTGCACACCGCGTGCAGTTTGATCTAACTTAAAAGATAGGATACCTAACATCTCAATTTATACCCGCAATATTATTTTATTGGAAAATATTTGTTTATTATTTGATAATCACAATTCTAACAGATTCCGCTGGGTTGAAAGTACCAACGTTTCAAATAATCTACAATTTAGTGGCATAACCACCAAAAATGCATGGTGGTCCCCATGACTGGTGTTCTCCTACCGTTTCGTTTGAATAGGTTACTACTATGTAATATAACTAAAACATTAGCCAAAGCAACGCTAGGCTGAGTCTACTAGTTTTTTATAAAAACCGGTGTAAATATTACTATTACTATTTCCCCTTCTTGTACCGATTTGCTTTATTACTAGACACATTGGAGTATAAATCACTTGAGCTACAGAGAAAGCAATCGACAATATACTTAGCACAAATTGTAGGTGGAACAGACTGGACGGGCCTACTTTCTGTATTTCTTTGGCTGTGTGTTCCTGAACCTTTAATACTTACGTCTCGAAAGCATGACCAGCTGTTTCAGCGGAGCTCGGGTAGCTCTGCTAGCAATCAACGAATCTGCGGAATTTGGTCTTAATCGTTTCCGCATCATACATATTCCACAGCTTTGGAAATACTGAGGAATGTATGTAGTTAAAGGTAATATAAAAGTTATTATTGCTTGACTATTTCTGTAAAGAAATACAAATTATTTGAACTACTAGCAGGTGCCCGCGACTTCGTCGGCGCAGGATTAAAATAATATTGGTTCAAATGATGTAGCGTGAAAGACATGTTTTATCTACTTTTAGTAATAAAAGCGGTAAAAGTATATATTTTCAATTAGGAATCAATTTATTATTACCAAATGTGCATTGGAAATAAATTATGAATTTGTATAGTAGTCTATTTTGGCTATAACGGCTTAATCATAAGACATAGATATATATACTGTGGCGGGCTTTGTTGTAGGACTATTTAAGATATACATTTCCATCATACACTACTATATATGTGTAACTCTAGCGGTTTTGGCAGCGCACGCCAGAATAGCTCGCAGATGATAGATTTTTGCTACTTACTTGATATTTTGGCCAATTTACACAATATCTTTATAATTGCCTATGTGTTATTATGTTGTATAAGCTATACTATTGTAAAGTTTCATTAAAATCCATTCAGTAGTTTTACATGAAAGAGTAACAAACATCCATCCATAATTACCAACTTTCGCGTTTATAATATTAGTAGGATTAAATCCAATATTTTGCAAATGTCACTTAAGAGTGTGGTATTACGGAAATCAAAGCTAAATTATTTATGTCATAAATACCCAATTTCCTTCTTAATCTTAAAGAAGCTACACAGAACTAGAATGTAGAAGAACAAGAAAGTAGTGGCGTTTGCAGTACGGATTATTCTGCAGTCTGTAGAAAAGACCATAGTCAAGCGTCCAATCTGCAGTCTGCAGTCTGCACTGTACTTTATTTAGTACCGCGGCAATCGCCGTCGTTAACGGTTGTGCGTAATGTTATTTTCTCTCGCGTCAATTTACGATGTTTTGTGTACTATTAAGTGATCAGTGATTTATGATAGAGCCTACATTTTAGAAGAAAATTATAAAATGTAAGTCCATATGGATAAAAACAGTTAGTCGAAGGTTGAAAAACACTTTTTTTTTAATTATTTCATAACAAAGGGAGAGATTTTAGTATTTAAAAGTATACCTATTATAGATTGTTTGATACTAGGGACAAAACTACGGGCAAAATATTTTGGAATAAACGTAATAATATTGTTTGCGGTTTACCGCAACTTACCTACAAATTATTATGCACGTTTCACGATCGCGATAAGCAATCTTCGATACATTGGCAATGAATACGAAAATATTTTTAATACTTTTTGAATATAGGTGAAATTGTTTTATTTGAAATGTAACTCGTTTCCTACTTGATTACCTACGTGATGTTTTGTCTCCTCTTTCCTCCTATCAAATTCCTCCTTACCAATACATGATACAATGTATAAATCACCGTACAGTAAACTATGCAACTTACTACAGTGATGTATGATACCTAAAGTTATAGTTTAATATCACAAAACCAAAGCACATTCAAATACAGGGGTCTAGGCTCCGAATATGATTTTGTCCCATTCGGTGTAATTATTTTTAGGGTAATAGCTAAAGTTAGTCGTCATCACAGGAGACCGAAGAGGTGGCAGCTACCTTGGGCAAAGAATTAATCTAGCTATTCAAAGGGGGAACGCTGCCAGTATCTTGGGAACCTTGCCTAAACGGACTCCTTTGGGAGTTTTAGATTCTTAGAAACTAGAGAGAACTAGAAAGAGACTAGGTAGATATAGTAAATATTTATAATGAATGACTTACGTATATGATTGCTATGAAATGTAGGCATATATTTAAGTTTTCTCATAATCGCTTATGAATTTCAATCCATTCTAGAACATTGCCATCGCCATGGATGCCATCGCTTTTACTTCGATCAAAACTTCGTGATTATTATAGTCATAAAGCAACTTATACCATGATTTATTATTACTTTAAATGCATTACTTTAAAGTATAATTTACAATAAATATGTTTTGACAGTTATGGCATTAAAATAGCAATTCTCCTAATTAAATGATCCGGTAATCGCTGGTCCATCGATATAATTAAAGGTTAAGGTTAGAGTCGAAACTTAACGCTAATTTAGGCCAAATGTAAAATCCAATACTTGGGCGTTTTTGGAATACGGGAGGCGCTAAGTCTCGACTATGACCTTTACTATGAGCCTGTTGGTATTCCCTTATGTTTTAATACGGTTATCGTACTAAGAATACTATTTACTTCTAAGATAAAAAAGCCTTTGTTGAAAGTAATATATATATAAGATATGCAATATATGACGCGAACTTGAATGAAACATTTAATAATTTCATGAGAAATCTGAAGTTTTACCCAAATCGTGTTATTTACCGCCCGTGTTGCGCGAACTCGACACATCCGAACTTGGATTTCATAATTTTGTAAAATTTTAAAAGCAAATACGTGTTAACGACATACAACGCTCGTAATCTTTGTAACCATAATTTCTTCGAATCGATTTAATATCACTTGTGTACATTCCAAGCCCATTTCAAATGCGTAATAAAACCTAAGGACTTATCTATAAGATTGTTAAGATAAATTATGGCAGAACGCCAATGTTTACAACGTAAAAGACTACAATTGATCGACTACAATGTTGTATGAGGCAATTATTCACATATAACCGTCATTATGTTGGAATGCCACCTATAAACAACAAAAGAATGATCAATAAAATTGCAAATGCGTTATTACTACACATAATTAGATAAAAAATAAACATAGCTAAAGTTATATCTGTTTATATACGATAAGCTGTCATACTGTAAGCATCGTAATTGTGTAGCTCCGTAATATTGAGTGCTAAAAAATAATTTCGTACACTGTTCTTGAGACTGCGACGTCACAAAACACAAATCGAAGTGTCGTCCGTGTAGTGGAACTACCGATTTAACACAATATCACGTAAGTTCTTGAATTTCAACAAAAGTATCTCCAAAAAGTGATAATTAGAGGTTAGAAATTCACCAATCATATTGAGCATACAAAAGATCAATGGCATTGACACTTGTCACAGTAACAGCTAACAAGTGTTGCCAGAGCAAGTAAATAAAAACTACCACTAATTACGTTCCATAACACGCAGATTTAGTTTACAAGAATGGAGGACCAGTTTCAACTATTGTTTGATAAAATGAAGAATGAAATCTTGAACCAAACAATAGAATTGAAAGATTCGATAACAAATAATATAATGGAGAGATTAGACGAAAAACTTCAACCTATTATAACAGAAAATAGAAACTTAAAAATAAAAGTAGAAAATCTCGAAAAGGAAGTAGAAAGTTTAAAAGAGGAAAGAAGCAAAACAATTTGATAATGTTTGGAGTAAATGAAGGCGAAAGGTCTACACAAGAATTAATACAAAATACAATACATATTTTCAAAACTGACCTTGACATACAATTACAAGAACATGAGATAAACAAAATATATCGTCTAGGAAAGGGAAAGTCTTCTGGAAAACCAAGACCAATTCTGATTTCCTTTACGAGCGAATGGAAGAAGAATGAAGTTATGGGAAAGAAGAAAAACTTCAAAAATGTATATGTTACAGAAGACTACACAAAGGAAGTAATAGAGAAAAGGAAAACGTTGCAGGCGCAGCTAAAAGAGGAGAGAGAAAAGGGAAATATCGCGTACCTGAAATTTGACAAACTAGTAGTAAAAGAAAAAAAATACTAACATAAATAAGGATAAGCGCAAAAGAGAAACATCATCATCCCCACAAAACAATGCTCAACCAAGGAAACAACAAACTCTAATGCCGCCGATTAACAATAGACCAAATGCTTTCGACGTAATGAGGATTAGAGCTAATTCTCTTTCGTCTTTTCCCGCTAAGACAACAACTAACAAAGAATAACAATTAACTGTCGGTAAACGGAAAAATAAACAGCTCAACATGAACCAACATAAAATAACAAAACAAAATACTTCCCCAAGCCGACTGGTCATCGTGGGGAAAAATGACCACGACCCTCTAAAGGAAAAAAATAACACTAACATGAAAAATAACACTAACATGAAAAACAAAGTAAATGACATCCACATAGCAACTATTAACTGTCGATCTCTTAGAACACCTGAAAAACTCCAAGAACTAGAGCTGGCAATAGAAGAGTTAAAGTGGGATATTATAGGTATTAGCGAAATGCGCAGATTTGGAGAAGGTATAGAAAACCATGGTAAATACGTACTACATTATAAAGGGGAGACGCCCGGGCTGTATGGAGTTGGATTCATGGTGAAAGCAAATCTAGTCAACAACATAGAAGAACTTAGTGGATTCTCGGAACGTATTGCAATCCTTAATATAAAACTGCCCGTGAACGGAGATAAAGAAGAGAGATGGTCTATTATACAGGCATATTCACCAACTGAATCTGATAAAAAAGAGGACGTAAAAACAATTGAGGAATTCTATGAAAATCTCCAAAACGCTATTGATAACGCACACAAAAACGTCATCGTGATGGGAGACTTTAATGGACAAATTGGGATTCAAAATAGTGGGGAAGAAAATACCATAGGAAACTATGGGTATGGAAATAGAAGCAAAAACGGAACAAGACTAGTAAACTTTGCACTGGAAAACAGATTAAGTATTCTAAACAGTTTTTATAAAAGGAAACCATCAAAAAAATGGACATGGATCTCACCCAATGGACAATATAGGAATGAAATCGATTTTATTATGTCTAATAATAGAAAAGCCTTCAAGAACATTTCGATCATAAACAATTTAAACTTCCACACAGACCATAGGATGGTTCGAGTTGCGATGTCAGGAATGTTCAAGAAAACAAGACGATTTCAAAATAAACAATTAGCGGTACAATACTCAGGTGACCCTAAACTATTACTTAATAATCTTCAAACATCTCTAGATGCCGCGGAATTAGAGGAGAAAGAATATCCATCGATACAAGAAAAATACAACCTATTACTAAATCAACTAAAAACAGTAACCAGAAAAACAAACAAAAGTATCAAGAAAGAAGTCTCACTTACAATCAAACAATTATTACAAGAACGAAAAGAACTTTTACGACAAAAGGAAATTAAAGGAAACCGCCAAAGAGTAACAGAAGTAAGCAAAAAGATCAGTGAACAACTTAGGAAAGAAAGAAAAACTAAAAGATCTAATACAATGAAAAGTTACATAGAAAAGACAGGAGGAATAAAAAAGGCATTGAAGGAGTTAAACTACAAAAAGGACTGGATACCAAGTATGAGAAAGAAAGATGGCAATAATACAGGTAAAAGACTCGAAATATTAAAAATCGCTACAGAATTCTACCGAAACTTATACCGAAGTCAAAAAGAGAAAGACACTATAAAAGAAAACGACGAAATAAATAATGAAGAATATATACCGGAAATAATGAAGGAAGAAACCATAAAAGCAATAAATACACAAAAACTCGATAAAGCCCCTGGATCTGATCTTGTTACAAACGAACTTCTAAAAGCAACGTTACCAGTAATCGCTCCAAGACTTACAGATATATTTAATGAAATTATCAAAACGGAAAACATTCCAGAGGATTGGACAAAATCTACAATTATACTACTACATAAAAAAGGTGACAAAGGAGATATAGCAAATTACAGACCAATCAGTTTAATGTCCAATATTTACAAAGTGTTTTCAAAAATAATATTATCTAGAATCACAAACACACTTGAAGAAAATCAACCCAAAGAACAAGCTGGATTCCGTAGACATTTTTCAACAATAGACCACATACACGCCCTTAGACAAATACTCCAGAAATTTAAAGAATATAACAAAATTTACTACATAGGGTTCGTGGATTTCAACAAAGCATTCGACACACTTGAACATAGATTTATCTGGGACGCACTAAAAGATCAAGGCGTACATGCAAAATACATACGGATACTGAAAAACGTATACACAAAAAGCACCGCACAAGTAAAACTAGAATCTATAGGCGAAGAATTTCCGGTTGAGAGAGGTGTACGCCAGGGAGACCCAATTTCACCAAAAATATTTGCAGCAGTTCTGGAAATGATATTCAGAAATCTGGATTGGACGAATAAAGGACTAAATATAAATGGCGAAAATCTGAGTCACCTACGCTTTGCAGACGACCTAATCTTATTTTCGGAAAACCCGAAAACCCTAAAGGAAATGTTGCAACAGTTAGCGGAAGAAAGTAAGAAGGCAGGCCTGTCAATGAACTTAACGAAAACAAAAGTAATGTCTAACTCCTCACAAACAGAGTCCATAACAGTAAATGATGAAGAAATAGAGTATGTAAAGGAGTATGTGTATTTGGGACAGTTAATATCTACTGAGGAATGTATGCAAAAAGAAATAGAAAGAAGAATAACTAATACTTGGAAGAGATATTGGTCACTCAGTGAAGTCATGAAGAACCAGGATATGTCTATGAGGAACAAGAGGAGAATATACAATATGTGTATCTTACCATGCTTACTATATGGGTGCCAAACATGGGCATTGACAGAAGAACAAGCAAGGAAAATAAAAGTTTGTCAGAATGGAATGGAGAGAAGCACAATAGGAATTAAAAGAAAAGACCGAGTTAAACTAAAATGTATCAAAAACAAAACAAAATTTAAGAATGCATACACAACATACAGGTGCTTAAAGTGGAGGTGGGCTGGACATATGATAAGAGAGAAGAAGGAGAAATGGACGAGAATAATAACAGAATGGCAACCACGAGATAGTAAAAGAAACAGAGGCAGACAGACTAGAAGATGGGAGGACGACATCAAAAAAGTGGCGGGCCCAATATGGACGCGCATAGCGAAAAATAGAACAGAGTGGAAATCTTTAGAGGAGGCCTATGTCGAAAGACAAGCTGAAATGTAGAAACGACCGTTTACCGATACCGGATTTATGAAAAGAAAAGAAACTGTTAAAAGTTATAAACGTATTTGTAAGAAAAATTACTGTAAAAATAAGTTCAGCAATAAAGGCTATTTTATTTTATTTTATTTATTTATTTTATTTATTTTATATACGATAAGAACATCTAGTGGTAAACACACAGGTCGTGTCTTCCAAACCCAACTGGGCTAACGGGGTTTTCTTTTGCTATGAAATTAAATGTTAACACTTTCGTACAAGAAAATGTGGTTACAAAACTCGGTGTTTTGCAAAAGGCTGACAGACAAAGGTGTCTCATGCCACATTGATGATATTAGACACACACACACATTTACAGATATCATCTACATAGTTTAACGAGTATTGGATCTTGAATATTTTTATTATTTGATTATTGAAACGTTTTAATTCAGTCAACTAACTCGCAATTTCCAACATGATTTATTCGCAGACCCGTGACAATCCACGCGAAAAAGCCATACAAAAATTATTTACGTATATATACCTACATTAAAGACATTGAATTGCATAATTTAAAATATATTTACATATCTTAGAAACATTTTCTATATGTTGACAAGAAATTATATAAAATTCCAAAAAATAAACTTTGGTATTAATTGTTTCAAAAACTGCATAGTAAATAAGCAAGTAATCCCACGCGCCATCCTTCGCTTGTAAACAGGAAAATCACATGTTATTCACGATCAATTGTGACTAATATATATATATATATACATAATAATATTAACGCTTTTAACATTCCTAAAATTTAACGGAATTAACTCGAAAAACAACCCAAATGTAATTTGGAAAAAAGTATATCTTCCATTGATTAAAAGAACCTTCACTGTTAAGTGTATAGGTCAAGCATAGGACAGAATAGTAATAAAATTCCAACAAGAAAAACATAGTATGTATATAAGACGATGTTTTAAAGAAAACTGCTTTAGAGTCCTTCATGAATTAAATAGAGCAATGCCATTACTGGTATTTCAATTATAATTTTTTGGGTGTTAGTTATTTGGAGTCTAGACTTACCGCTTAGTAAATATATATATGTATACGTTTTTGACATACATCGAATTCGAAACTGGGGGGTACTAGTCACCTCGTTCATGCCTACTGCTGATAGAGGACAAATATTAGTTTTTTATTGTTTCGTTTAAATATATTTGTTTTATTATTTTAGCTGATCACTTAAAGATGTGATGGTGTAATGGTTGCAGCTCCTGACAAACATTTTGTAAAACAAAAAAACTTGGCGATAAAAATAGTGGCGGAGAGTATATTGCCAGTTCTTGTCCGTTCTACGCCCTTGATTTGAGAACTGGCAGTAAATTAGATGCATTTAATTTGTATTTCTTTATTGACGTCTATGAGTGTACATTGTGTTACCTAAATGAATAAATGATTTTGAATTTTTACAAGTTTTCATTATATAAAAATAATAGCAGACCGGTCAAGCGTTGCTGTGGCTAATATTTTTGTTATATTACATAGTAGCAAACTATTCAAGGGAAACGGTAGGAGAACACCAGTCATGGGGACCTCCATGCTTTTTTGGTGGATATGCCATTAAATTGTAGCTTATGTGAAACGTTGGTACTCGATATCATTTGTTTATCAAATAATAAACAAATATTTTGCAATAAAATGATATTGCTAAGGTTTTTGTTACAGATGTTAAATAGTATCTTATGTGAAACGTTGGTACTTTCAACACAGCGCGGCGCCATCTGTTAGAATTGTGATTTGTGACTGTCAAATAATAACAGACAAATAATTAGCAATAAATTAAAATTGCGACTATAATTTGAGATTTAAACTATCCTATCTCTCAAGTTGGATCGAACTGCACATGGTGTGCAAATTTGATTGATATTGGTTCGGTAGTTTAGGAGTCCATTGAGGACAAACATTGTGACACGAGATTTATATATATTAAGATTAAGAAGATATTTGTACAATTCCAGTAACGCTAGTCTGACAAAGATAAGACTTCTCCTATAGGTTTATATGTCTATAATCGAATGTTAGTTTTGTGCATTATCTTGTTTTACTGCAAATATTGAGTTTATGGAGCTGCATTAACATGTAACGTTTTTACAAATGCAAATAATCATTCGATTACTCAACCTCTTCAAGGGCCACTTGTAAATAATGAATCAGTCTTATCAGCGACTAGATTAGCTTATGCCTTTCCGTTGGAATACATGAACATCAGCTACACATACTCATATTGATTATTGAGTTTGGTGTCCGCAAGTATAACATTACACTTTTTATTATTAAGTTTCTTTTGTTTTTATAATTAAAATTAAAGAAACTTTAATAACTTATTTGTTTCGGTTAATCGTTTAATTTTTTTAATTTATTTTTGTTTTGTTTTTATTTATATTTGTTAAAACTATGCCATTATGGAAGAGATATGCTCGCCATAGCAGGTGCTGTACAGTCAAGGTTCTTCAGGACAACAGCCGGACTCTATTCACAAAAATAATCCATGTCGAAGATTTAATAGTATTGATTATCGTCATAAAAGTGTCAAAATCATAAATCGTTTAAAATTAAAAAAATAGTTTATATGGTGTATGGTGTGTCATTCCATAAGTCAGGGTAGTATCCGTACAGTATAATAAACTTTATTATATTATAAAAATATAATTCTGATATAATCTAGTAATGAAGTTATATTCTTAGAATAAAATATATAATTACTGATAAGATTTAACTTGAATAACATGCAATGCAGCCCAACCGTAGCCCAACAAAAAACTACTGAATTATATACAAAAAATGACGTAATAATACTTTATTCTCAACTCATTGTTAGAGGCAAAAACTTTTAAGAATCCTGCTTATCTATTATATCAAATAAAAGCTACTCGGTAAATCGTTTTTTCCTATCTGTATTATCAAAACTGTGCATCGGTTGACTCCACGCAAAAGTTGACTAATTAAGATTAACGTCCTTTACATTATCATTGAACATGTAGTCGACCATTCGACTCCAGACTCTGCAGCAGTATGTACTGTGTGCGTAATTAATTACTAATTTACTTGCCCGCTCAATAAAGTCGTTAACATCGTAAGGAAACTGGCTTTGTACCCAAAAATCGATGTAATATATGTCAGGCACAGAAGGTTGATCACCTGATGAATTTTGTGCAATGTAAATATAATGCCTTTGTAGAATGCAAAGTAAGATAGCGCCGCAATGGCCCTTTAGCAAGTCAAATTTTAATTTTAATATTCAGAACAGAGATTAAAGACTCAATACTAAGGCGTGTAATATGTCATCTTCTCAAGTCGTTGATCTTAAATTTAATTCTATATCTACCAGAGCGTAGTTAGGGTCGGTTACCTTTGCAATGGCCTTCTAACTGCCTACACAGTGGAATGAAATGTACACAGGCCTACCGCAAAGCTGGTGCTCGTACAACAACGATCTGTTAAGATATTACAATTGAATATTTTGCCTTTATCTAATTAGATATTGTGTAAGAGATGCGTAAAAGTCTTGTAATCGTTTTGGCAAATATAACAGACTCTAAAGTGCACTACTATTATATATAATTTATATATATGATAAGATGATTAAAAGTTCTACTATTTTATTCTTATAATATAATTCATATATAAATATATAATATTCTCCGCAATTTACCAAGCCAAAGCTTTTTTTAAAAATATCCATTCATAAGTTCCTGTTTCTAGACTAAAATTTAGGAATAACTTAATTTATTAACATTGATAAACAAATTATTATTCTATCCGGCAATAATTAAGTTGGCGTGCATTATCATGCGCAGAAGTTGTTTTTAGTATCTCTCATTTTAAAAGTCGCCAACTTTCCTCGACCACAGCAACACAATCGTTAAATGGTACCATAACATTAATTAAAAATAAATAAAACGCTAAAATAAATTTAAAAAATAACAGTACAATAAGGAATACATAGACTAATTATTATATTATATTTTGAAATATTCGAATTCAGTACAATAATTACCACTTAATTTATGTGAGAAACAACCTCGAATAACAACTGCGAGAGTGTTGAAAATAAAAGACACTGACAGGTTGAAGCCCAATAAATAACCAGGTAATAAACCGCACCCTCAAGCAATTCGTTAATTCAATAAATTATTCGAAATATGAAATTAAACCATATCAATTATATTAATGTTTGAGATGCGATCGTTCCATAGAGTGAGGAATAACAGTTATCTATGACTCCACAGAATATACTACTACATTTGATGTTTCGCGCGTTTTACAGTTTGTATGGTGTTGGATTACCGCTCTTAATAGTCATACATCTATATTAGATATGTTATGGTTACATCTGGGACATGATTTGTTGAAATTCGATCTCGTTCACTTTTGAAGTATTTTTTGTAAGTTAATATTAAAAACGAACTGTGTATAATCCGCCAACGAAATGAAGTTAAAAATATATACACTGTTTTGATTTGTATTAAATTCATTAAAGATGGTGTTTTGGTAGAATAGTGTACGCTAACAAATGAATTTGCTTATTAATTCATCTGTGCGTCAGTCACTTGCGTCACAAGACGTGTACCTACATGAATATTTATATACAAAAATTTCCTCTATTTATAAAAAAAAAAATCTACACTAATAGTATAGATGTAAAGTTTGTATGTAACATATGAATTAATTTAGGTCTGTTACTTAATAGAATGGTACACTATTTGAAGAATAATAATAGTAATAATAGTAGCGATATAGTTAATTCTATTGGGCAATTAATTAACTATACGGTCCAAAAAAATCAAATAAACTTTGTTACTCGCGTGCCAGTGCGAGATAGTAATCAACCAAAGCCAATTATATTGTGCTTCTTAAACCGTTACGCCAAGGAAGATTTCATCGCGGCAGCAAGAACCAAAGTCAAGGACCTAGCCAGATCGAAATCGTCTATAACATGTACCAATCTGGGCCTTAATGGCAATCATAAAATATTTATAAACGACCACCTCACTCCCAAAAACAAAGATCTGCTGAACAAAGCTCGCAAGGTGGCCAAAGATCATAATTTTCAATACGTTTGGGTGAAGAGAGCTGTAATTCATACACGGAAGGACAACACCTCACCAATAATTTATATCCGCAATGTAAAAGACATTTCCAAAATAATATAATCATTATTATTTATATTGTTATTCATAAGGTCTTATCACATTTATTTTTCTCTGCACTTAACATGTTGAGAACAGCTGGCGGTGAGTGTGTGATGGTACGGCATGGTATGGTTTTTTTCTCATTCATTGTTCTGTGTTGTGGGTTGACTATCGAAACAGGTTTGAATTGCTTTTGCTTATTTGCTAATGGAGTGCATACCAATAATGATTCTAACGCTATTTATATAAGATCGATTATTTGTTATTTCAAGACGTTGCTTACGGCATTTAAGTATACCTATTGTCTCGCTTACGTAAAATATTTATTGAATAGAATTGTACATATTTTAGTTTGTTTGAATGGCGAGTCGGTGTATTTATTGGTTATATCTATCTATCTTTCTTATCTTTGTCTATCCTATATGAAGGCTTCGATAAGTATAGGTAAATATATTGTTTTTATTGTCTGTTTCTTCAATGATTAAGTTCAAAAGTCTTATTGGTTACTATCAGAATGCTCGGGGGCTGCGCACTAAAACGAACGTATTTCTGGCTAACTTATTGTTAAATAATTATGATTTTATTGCAATCACTGAAACATGGCTTCTTGACAGTATTTTAAGCAGTGAATTATTTGATTCTCGTTACATAATATGGAGACGAGATCGTGATTATGCGTGGACAGCGCAGAAACTAGGTGGAGGAGTATTGTTAGCGGTGCGGAAAGATCTTATGGTTGTTGAGCGGTCGGAGTGGAGGAGCTCATCAGAGGACATTTGGGTGACAATCACTTTGAAACGTAGGAACCCTTCTATAAACTATAATATACATTTATGTACGGTTTATTTGTGTAATGAAGGAAGCGGCAATTCTTATAAAACACAGTTGTTAAATTTTTCGAATAAATTAGGTGAACTAGTATTGAGCCACCCCTCGGACGTATTTCTTGTAACAGGTGATTTTAATTTCAAGGATGACATCAATTGGGTTAGGTCTGAGGGGTCTACTGAAATGATACCTATCGAATACAAATCTGATTATCTGAAAAAATTTCTTGATATTATTAATACTTGTAATTTTTGTCAATATAACGCACAATCAAATATTAATCAAAGAATACTGGATCTTATATTCTCTAACTCACCTGTGAATGTTCAAGCGTGTATGTCACCCTTGGTTTCAGAAGATGAACATCATAAATCATTAATTTTAGATATAGAATTTGTTGAAATACATACTCTAGAACAAGTTAAAACCTTAAAATTTTTATATAACCGCGCCGACTTTAATTCTATAACATCAGTTCTCAATTCGATAGACTGGCATTCTTGTTTGTTTAACTGTACTGTAGACGAAGCACTGACTTTATTATATGATAAACTTTATGAGCTACGTGATAAGTTTATTCCGTCCAAATTTGTGTCAAAATGTTTGTATCCACCATGGTATAGTTCTGCTCTGATCAAAATACTAAAGGAAAAATATAAATATCACAGTAAGTACAAAACTTATGGTAACATTGCGGATTACTTATCATTCTCAACTCTGCGTGAAAGGGCAATCACAGTAGAAAAGAAGTGCTTTGAGGTATATATAGACAGAATTGAGGCTTCTATAGTTCGCGATCCTCGTACCTTTTGGTCGTATGTAAAATCCAAAAAAATGTCCAACTCTTATCCCAATTTTATGTTCTACAAAACAACTGGTGCTACTGCAGATTCTGGTGTAGGTATTTCTAACCTGTTTTCAAGTTATTTTGAGTCTAATTTTCTAAAACCTAATGACACTGTTAATGTTAATAATAGTCCTGTTCGTTGTACTAGTGCCGTTAGCATCTCTACTGTGTCAGTTACACATGCGAAGGTCGAGAAACTGATTCGTAATTTAGATTTAAGTAAGGGTGGTGGTCCTGATCTCTTGCCCCCAGTCTTTATAGTCAATTGTGCGTCTGGCTTGGTAGTACCTTTGACCATTATATTTCAGCGTTCGCTCTCAGAAGGCATAGTCCCGAAGATATGGAAGAGAGCGTATATAACACCTGTATTTAAGAAGGGCGATAGATCTAATGTTGAGAATTACCGCCCTATTTCTAAATTATGTTTATTCGCTAAAATTCTTGAAAAACTTGTTCACAATGATCTATATGCGGCGCTTAAACCTTCTTTCGGGGTAGAACAACATGGTTTTCTCAGAAGCAGATCAACCGTCTCGAACCTAATAATAGCGAATGATTTTATTACTGAGGGAATGGACAGTGGTGGTCAAGTTGAAGTGATATACACGGACTATACTAAATGTTTTGATAGAATTGATCACAGTGTTCTCTTATGCAAATTATTGGCTGCAGGTATCCATGGTGACCTTTTCAGATGGTTCGCATCCTACATAGATAATCGCTGTCAGGCTGTTGTACTGCAAGGATTTTTGTCTAAGTGGGTCTCCATTCCTTCAGGAGTTCCTCAGGGATCGATCTTGGGCCCTTTAATGTTTATTCTGTTCACACTGGATGTGGGTGATTGTTTCCTCAATTCTAAAATATTACTGTTTGCCGATGATATGAAAATCTTTAAGTTTGTGCATAACACGGATGACATTAACCTACTGCAAGCCGATTTGAATAGATTTGAGCATTATTGTGTCCTAAACAAGTTGGAACTCAATGTGTCTAAATGTCATCACATTAGTTTTAGCCGTAAACCTAGTCCATTGATAGGTAATTTCACCTTCTATAATCAGTCAATTTCTAGACTAGTAGAAGTTAAGGATCTTGGGGTCATCCATGACATTAAATTGCTATTCGATAGACACATTGATAGTGTAGTTTCCCAAGCCTCTAAATCCTTGGGTTTTATCATTAGAACATCAGCTGTATTTAAACATTTAAAAACTATTAAAATATTATATTGTTCTTTTGTGCGTAGTCACCTAGAGTACGCCTCACAAGTCTGGAATCCTCAATACCAGGAATACAAGGCTCGTCTCGAAAATATCCAGCGACGGTTCCTTCGTTTTCTTGACTTTAAGGCCCACCAGCATTCTGATGGTTACCATCACCGTTGTCAACGTTACCATTTTTTGCCCCTTGAAATTCGAAGGAATATATCTGATGTATGTTATTTATTACAGATTGTTAGGGGATTCGTTGATTGTCCGGAGATGTTAGCAAAGTTCAACTTCCGAACTGACTTATTATGGTTCAGACACCGCCCTCTTTTCAAAATTCCTCTACTTAATACCAACTATAGAAAAAATACATTTATGATTCGAAGTGTACAGACCTACAACCAATATTCAACCCAGTTTGATATCGATCTTTTCTGTTCTTCCATCGACTCTGTGAGACGCACACTCACATCCAGCTATTTCCATTAGTATTTCCATTAGTATTTCCATTAGTATTTCCATTAGAATTTCCATTAGAATAGTCATATTTAATTTTATTTAATTTTTTATTTTTTTTTAATTTACTAAAGTTCTTTAATTGTTTCATAGTATTATAAATTCATAAATGTTAACTTTATTCCTCCTATCTCCTTAAGGTATTTATGGATTATCTATAGGTGGAGATTTGTAATTAGTACTGACTTTATTTTATTGTAATCATAATTTACCTTCTGTTAAAATACTGTAAATCTTCCTAAAATGCAATAAATAAATAAATAAATAAATAAAATAAATAAATAATTTGTCATTTTAGAATAAATTCTAATGTACTATTCTTCTAAGTTAATGACTGATCAATGTGTAAACACTAATGAGCTCGATCTAAATATTATAAAACAATTCCTGAAGTGGGTGATTACAATGTTGTGGCCACATTACATGACTCTTCATAAAATTATGCTAAATAATACGATTAGTTTTTTCGTCTTCAAGTAGATTTAGTTGTACTTAGACCAGCGATTAACTTTAAGTATGTAATAAAAACTAACGACCGTTGTATATATACAAAATAAACTCCGATTTGGGAGTACTAAAGAAAACTTTTAATTGTATTATCCAAACATTATATACGAGGAAAAGCTATAATTATGAGAAGTTAAAATGAGTCACATAGTAACCAATCTAAAGCGAGTAATTGCCACAAAATCTTGATCATTTCCGGCAAACTTATTTCTGCCCCGTTTTTTGTGGCATTGTAATGTTATTGACCCTATGATGATTTCATGGTTTAGATAACAAGCCATAAACTGTTCTATTCACGAAGATGTGAAAATGGGTATATATTTTATATATTAAAATCCACACTGGATGTCTAAAAGTTATTTTCAAACAATACTAATATGTACATTCATTAAGCTAATTCAAAAGTCAAAAATAATTAGCTAATATAGGCCAAAATCAAAAACATTAAAAATACTTTTATAGAAGTAGACATCAATTCTTTGCATAGTTAAATTAATAAAAACTTTATAATTTTTATTTGTATTTTGTTTATGCTCTCACACATCACACATGTTAAAATAAGAACATTCAAACATTTTTGAAAATATGTTAAAAGATATAATCATTACAATATTATCATTATCAGAGCCGTGTTGGCTTCTGCGTGCGACTCTCCTCCGAAGGAGGTCGTAGGTTCGATCCCCGGCTGTGCACCAATGGAATTTCTTTCTATGTGCGCATTTAACATTCGCTCGAACTGTGAAGGAAAACACCGTGAGGAAACCGACATGTCTTTGATCCAAAAAGTCGACGGCGTCGGCGACAGAAGGCAATCGAAAAATGATCATGAAACAGATTCAGAAATCTGAGGCCCAGGCCTAAAAGAGGTTGTAGCGCCACTGATTTAATATCACGCTAGTGAATCAGAGATATATTATCACTACACTTTATTTGCTTTTAAGCTTTCGACTTTACTTTTATGATTATTTATTACAATCTAAACTAAAACTGTCTTTATGGTTGTTGCGAACTATAAATTAGGAAAGTAAAATTACGCAAACGAGTATAACTGACATTGTGCACAAAATACTTTCCTTAGAATCAAGACATCTTTGTGTTTTTTTTTTTTTTACGAAAATTGTGAAAAAAAATTAGAGTTATAGTACATCAAGTATGTCAAAAATGAAAAAAAAAATTAAATAGTCGTAATAGTGCTTTACGAATTGGTTCCCCGGGGCAAGCGATATATTTTATAAATATGTATAGCCTATGTTTCTAAGAGAAAATAGATTTTCTGTTCGGTTTCCAGTTTTTAAGTTATTCGTTACAAATAAGCAAATTACAATGCATACAATAAATCTTTTTTATTATTTATATTGATAAAGAAAATGTGAAGGCTGTTAATAAAATAATAAATAATTTTATTCACTATTTTTATATATTACAGACGCTATCCTGCATGATATTTCAAGCGGTTAGGATATTTTTTTTTTTTTTTTTTTTTTTTTTTTATGTAATAGGAGGCAAACGGGCAGGAGGCTCACCTGATGTTAAGTGATACCGCCGCCCATGGACACTCACAATGCCAGAAGGCTCGCAAGTGCGTTGCCGGCCTTTCAGGAATTGGTACGCTCTTTTCTTGAAGGACCCTAAGTCGAATTGGTTCGGAAATACTTCTGTGGGCAGCTGGTTCCACATAGTGGTGGTGCGCGGCAAAAACTGCCTTAGAAAACGCTCTGTTGTGGAACGACGGACGTCGAGGTGATACGGATGGTATTTTGTATTTTGCCTTGACGTCCGATGATGAAACTCAGCTGCAGGTATTAGACCGAACAACTCCTCTGAACACTCTCCATGGTAAATGCGGTAGAAGATGCAGAGAGATCCCACATCTCTACGCAACGCCAAGGGATCAAGCCGCACTGAAAGTGACTGGTCGTCGACGATTCGAACCGCTCTTCGTTGAATACGGTCAAGTGGAAGGAGCTGGTACTGGGGAGCTCCCGCCCAGAGGTGAGAGCAGTACTCCATATGGGGCCGAATTTGCGCTTTATATAGTTGCAAGCGGTGGCCCGGAGTGAAGTACCGTCTCGCCTTGCTGAGCACACCAAGCTTTTTGGAGGCTAATTTAGCCTTTCCTTCCAGATGACCGCGAAACTGAACGTTATTCGATATGTCAACGCCCAGTATTCCGATGCTAGCTGAGGCTTTAAGGAGAGTGTCTTCAAAGAGGGGAGTAGCGACAAAGGGAGTTTTTTTAGCGGAAAACGCGCATACTTGTGTCTTCTTGGGGTTAAATTGGACTAGATTTAGTCTACCCCAGTCCGAGACTCCACGTAGAAGAGTTTCGACTTCAGACACAAGTTTGTTCCGGTACTCATCGACAACAGCCCGAGAAATACCTGCCCGGCCAGTGTAAAAAGTATCCCCAGTGCTGTCGTCCGCATAGCAATGAATGTTGCTAAGCTGCAACATATCATTGATATGCAGAATAAACAGGGTCGGGGATAGGACACAGCCTTGTGGGACACCAGCATTCACAGGTTTCAGGTCGGAGCATGCTCCGTCGATGACGACTTTGATGCTCCGATCAGCGAGAAAGCTGGAAATCCAGTTGCATAATTTCTCAGGGAGCCCGTAGGCTGGAAGCTTCGAGAGCAGCGCTCTGTGCCACACCCGATCGAAGGCTTTCGCTATGTCCAAACTTACCGCCAGCGCCTCCCCCTTGGACTCAATTGCCTCTGCCCACCTATGTGTAAGGTATACAAGGAGGTCACCAGCTGAGCGACCACGACGAAAGCCGTACTGAGAATCGCTAATCAGCTGGTGGCCCTCTAGATACCTCAGGAGCTGGCTGTTAATAATGGTTTCCATTATTTTGGAGAACAAGGAGGTTATAGCTATTGGGCGATAGTTGGACGGATCAGAGCGATCGCCTTTTTTAGGGATCGGATGTATCGAAGCGATCTTCCAGCACTTCGGAACAGTGCCGAGCGTGTAAAGGTACCGGAAAAGGCGCGTTAGGACCGGAGCCAACTCAGGAGCACAAGTACGCAGCACAATTGGAGGGATGCCATCGGGTCCGCTCGACTTATGGATGTCCAAGGAAGACAAAGCTTTACGGATAGCACGTTGCCGGAATATAACTTCGGGCATCGTAGTATCACACCGCAATAATGTCGGTGGTTCCTTCCCTTGATCATCCAAAGTGGAGTTCGACGCAAAGAGACAGCCTAGAAGATCGGCCTTCTCTTTCGCGGTATGGGCCAGTGAGTCATCCTCCCTATGCAGTGGTGGAATTGAGGGCAGACAGAAATTCCCTTGGACAGCTTTGGCAAGAGACCAGAAGGCTCGAGTTCCCGAAGGGAGGTGGGCCAATTTCTCACCAAATCTGGCAATGTGCTCTGACTTTGCTTTAGCGATTTCTCGCTTGAAGGACCTGGAGGCTGAATTGTATGCTTTTTTACGTTCGCCGATAGTCACATCACAGGATGTCACCGCTTCTGCCCAGGCTTTAAAGCATTCACGCTTACGGCGCAAAGCCGCTTTGCAAGAACGCCTAAACCAAGGCTGGGACATGCCACCGACCGGCACCGCAGAGAATGGAATAAAGAGTTCCATACTCTGCAGGACCACCTCGGCGACAGAGTCAGCGACGGCGTCTGGAGTACTCGACGAAAAGCAAATTGGCCCCCAAGGGTAGGACGCAAAAAAAGACCGCATCCCATCCCAATCTGTTGACTTATAGTGCCACACGCGGCGACAGCCAGTGAAGCTAGGCCGAACAGGGCGCGTGAACGGCACAATGCTCCGGACCACACAATGATCTGATGAACCCAATGGCGGTTCAACAGAGACTTGGTAGTTCTCCGGATGTGAAGTCAGCAGAAGGTCCAACAAAGAGGGTTTATGACCAGCCACATCCGGTATTCGCGTAATCGCAGGGACCATTTGCGTCAAGTCGTAAGCCAAAGCAAAGTCGTGAAAGGATCTTCCCGCATGATCGGTGGTTTCTGAGCCGAGCCAATCGGCATGGTGGGCGTTAAAATCGCCAAGTATCACGATTTCAGCGGTAGGAACCCTTTCGAGCAGGGAATCTGTAGCCATTTGGATGTGCTCAATGAGTCGGTCAGTTTCGGTATTTCCGCTATGGGACCTATACAGGCATGCGTAGAATCGCGGATGGTCATCGCAGTCTACGCGCAGCCAGAGGTTAGATAGGTCCCTTCCTTCAAGCGTCCCGAGGCGACGAGAACAGATATCCTCATTTCATATTAAAAAAGTATGAAAGTACCGACTGCAGCGCCATCTACCGGGCTGATTTGTGAATCTTAATCATCAAGGGCGCCACCCAAGTATACAAAAAATTTTCGTTTAAGCTGAGTTCAATGTCATATACACGTACAGTAGAATTTTATATAAGTCTAATAGTAAAATTAACGAAATAGAACACTTTGTAACTTTATTGCGTATTTCTCTTTTACAAAGCAATCACTTAAACCCTTTTAAGAAGAAGGATTGAGAACAAATAGCCATAGGAATGTGTTAAATGGGAGAAATGATCTCCTAACCTATCGGGGCGGAGTCTTGGCTTTTTCTCAAATCATCAAACATGTAATTTATTAGCTATTGCATTCATAGTCAAATAAGTTACAGAAGTTTTTTTTATAGAATCCCTGCACACGGGCAAGTCGCTCGCCTGATTTTAAGTGAGACCACCGCCAAAGTACACTTTCAATGCCAGAGGGCTCGCGAGTGAGTTGCCGGCCTTTTAAAAATTGTTACGCTCTTACGTACGGGCCCTAAATCAAATTGCTTTCAAAATACTTCAACTGGTTTAAATAACGCTCAGCAGGAACGACAGACGTCGAGTTGATGCGGGTGGAATTTCGTATTCTGCCTCGATGACCTCTCATTTAGTGATTAAGAGATCTCAATTTTGTTTAAATAGGAAACAATTTTATTCTTGCACCAGGAAACCAAACAGAAAGTAAAAAAAAATATTGGTTGTTTGTAAAGTAGGTTTACGATCGAGATGTTTACGTGATAACGTCTTATTGGTGATATAAGTTTTTGGGAAGTAAGGAATTAATGAAGATAACAATTTTTTCAAATTTTAAATTACATCTATCGTTTTATTCACACTTTTGATGATAAATTTCGGGTGTAAAATGACAAGTTTACTTATTCGACTATGATATACATTTTTCTTCATACATACATTCATACAAATCTCCATTCGTTTGTATGCCGCTAGAGTGAGAGAGACGGGAGATCGGTCCGTCTCTCTCTCGTTATACCTGCGATCACGCTCGTTAGGTTTTGGTGTGACACAAGTTTCTGAACATGTCACCCGACTAAGCGATCGCGCTCGTGAGGTTTTGGTGTGACACAAGTTTCTGAACATGTCACCCGACTAAAACGATTTTAAAGACGTTATCACGTCAAAAACTACTTGAAATAACAACTGACACTAAAATTATGTAATACATGTATCCAGAAATGCGTTTAAAACCTACGTTTTGGTAAAACTTGGAATGTTCCTTAAGGAAATTAAGCACATTTAGTGTGCTAAGTCTAAATGGATCCAAATTTTTTATTTTTTTATTATCCAGGTGGAGCTCTTTTGGAGTCGGTACCAAAGCACACAGAGTATTCAAACCATAAATACGCTTGAAAATAAGAAATTCGTGTAATCTGAAGTAACCAAAACAATAAATAAAAATAATAAAACGATTAATTATAATAATAATAATAAAAACTTTATTTATCACAAAAGGGTTATGACAGAATTCATATTATCTTAGTAAGGTATCCCTTTCTTCAACTCAAATGTTCTTAACTTTGCTTAAACTCAAATGTTGACAACCCTACTTTTAAACGTAATAAATCCAAATTCGCTCGTCACTACGCCTTATTTGTCACGCTAAAGTAATTTTATGAGTCGCGTTATTGACCTGTAACAAAATTAATAGTCAACATTTATCATAAAATTTCTTAAAACGATTTACGTTATTATAGAATTATTACGCTTGATTTATGAATGGTGCCAGCTGTCGATCGAGTTTGTATTGGAAAATAATTTTCTTTAGAATTATTTACCTTTAAATATTGCCGGAGGTTTTACCGCCTCAAACGTTTGATGTTATAAAAATACTTGCAATCAAAAATTCAAAAGAAATTCAAATTTAGAAGCTGAAAAGTTCTATTTTTAAAAACACTTTATCAATATAGTTATTTGTGGAGTAAGTATAATCATGGTGACATGTTACGCCAAAATTTAAGAGTGTTAAATTACTAATAAATTATAAATTTTGTTATTATTATATTTATTATTAGTATTTATTTCTATCTGCCTGCTTAGAATTGCAGTAAAATATTATCTCGATATTTTATATATTGATTTGCATAAGAGAGCATTTACTTTATTTGATATTGTCTATTGAGAAGTTTAAATCTGTAATCGTAGGTGATTTTAGTTTAAGTATTGTGTATAAGATTTTAATTGTAAAGTTCATGCGCAATATAAATCTACATTAGCCGAACACTTGAGTCATAAATAAACAATACTTCCCAGCCCACGTTGCTACTATGACATTTACTTCCATTCTCTAATGGCCTTGAAAAGCAAAGTTATTTATGTATAGGTTTCAGTGCATATTTTTAGCAAGTAGGTGAGAATTTTGTAAAGACAAAAATTTATTATATCTTGTAAAACGAGCTAAAAATAGAATTTAGCGACCCATATTTAAAGTTGGTCAGCGCAGTCAAGGTCTAGAAAGTGTGACATCAGCAAAAATACGCCGATCCCTTGACAATATTTATACAATATAAATAGGATTATACGTTACATCAACGATTTAAACTGTAAATTTGTTCGCAACCGCAAAAACTAACTGATATAATACAGTAAATCATACAAGATTTTAACTTTCTTTTGCGAACTAGCGGCCTGTGGAATCGACTTCCGGTGGGGAGATATAGCTCCAATTGTTTAAAGAAAGAGCAGCCTACCTCAAAGACCAGAAACGCACTCAATCAATATGTATTTTATAGTAAGGGTTCAAAGGGGATTGTCGTAGCTGAATGTGTTTAAGGTAATACCTACCTGTACCTGTGTTGTATCTTCGTAGAGTTACCGTTTAAATCCCGGCCAAATAACTTGGCTACGGTCACTACACACGCAGAAGTAATTGTTTCGTTTTTTTTCAACTACGCAAGCACGTACTCATAATTCGGCCAAGATACCTTCAGTGAGATTTGAAAGATTACTAAGATTTTGAAATTATGTACGAAGTCGGGCCACGTTGTTAGTTATAAATATTGTAAGTAAATGCTGAATTAAATAATTTAAATCGCGGTCAGTGAAATCTAGAACACAATACCTGCTTTGTTTACGTTTATAGAGCCTGAAATTTGGTTTTATTATCTGTGAAGTCTTTCTTTTATATTTACCATTATTAACGGTCACCTGTCGAAAAAATAATGCAAATTCGGAGACCATTTAGAATCTGCAGTATTATAAGATGTTTACGATAATACAAAAAACACTAACACAACAAAGTTTTGCAATTATTTTATTAGACTGTGTCTAACTCACTTGATTTTTAATAAAGATATCATATTTCGATAAATATTACGTTTTCATTATTGCGCCAGGAATCCATTCGTATCTACAAAAACTTATGTGCATGACGGCATGAATTAATGATCCTTAGACGTGCTGATTGCCTCCCGATGTTTTCCTTAATATCAAGTATTAATTGAACGTATAGAAAAATCTATTGACATACAGCTAGGGTTCGTACAAGTGTAGCGTGTCTTAACCTTAGGGACTAACCAACACTGCTCAATATAAAATGGCATTGCGTAATAGGCTATTTAACTTGAGAGCGCAAATAGTTGAGGCAGGAGGATAAGCAGAGCAATAAGCGTATGAGATATGGCCCATTATCCTTTAGCTAGGCAGTTATTTGGACTGGAGTATCCAGAAATAACGCTTTGGGGACTTTTATTTATTGCCCAATTTGTTTTAACGTTTTTTCTAAGGCTTTTGGCGGCTCCGTTTGTGTGACAGCTTCGCAATGCCTTTGATTGAATTGGTAAAACGATAATTACTGGCCAAAAAGATCAGAAAGTTAATTAATATTGCTATTTTTTATGAAACAGGAGAAAATTATGCTAAGTGAAACTAACTGCAATGCCAGTGGGCTAGCGAATACGAAGAAATCGGTTCTATCTAATTTTTATTATACCATTTATTTAGGTGTGAAATTTTCAATACATATATCTGAATTAATTTCTTTCTAAGTCTATATTCACGACTTTTTCTCGAAGGGAAGGCAGAAACCACAGATCTCCACTTGCTACGGTTCTGATATACCTTTTCCGCTTCACCAACTTTCATAACATTTACAACGTGATTGGGCACACTATTACAAAAAAAAAACACTAGCACTCCGGGAGTGCCGGCAGAAGTGAAAACTTCAATATTAACGTTGTGTTTAATTATAAGTATAAAAGTACTATCATTTATGAGGTAGAATACAATGTTTATTTATTGCGCTATCGTACACAAATATGACAATTTATATGTTGTTATTTATAATATTATATCGTTATTTATATATTACATTAAATTTTGTCTCTCAGAAAAATCAACTTCCATCCATAATTTCGACGACTTTTACACCATCGTTATTATCAGAATCATCATCGCAAATTTTTACAACTGATACTATTGGTTTATGATAACTGAAGTTAGAAACAAACAGTTTTGATTCGAACCTATTTAAGTGTCTAATAAAGACCGCATCAATAGTAGTTTTGTATTTCGTTGTGCTAAAATTGCGATCATTTGACATAGTTAAACCAAATTCATTATTTAAAATTCAATTAATGATTGATTTTTATCGTCTGCAAAGTTTAATTTTTACGTCTAAGTGCGCACTATAGATCTCACCCTCAGGCACGGTAGAAAGAGTGGGAGATACTAGTTCCTCTCCCTTCCCCTCGAACTTACGTTTTTTCGATCAGCATCACGTGACCCTGACGCGAGTTTGAAAGTTTTTACGCATACAAAAAGTGCTCAGCGCCGCTAAAGAAGTTTTCACTTCAAAAATAAGACGTATTAGTATGGTGTCTTAGTAGGCAACCTTAAAATCTGACTAAGAAAAAATACATTTTAATATTTTTATTTTTGATAAAGCTTATTTATAAATAAAAAAATTGTGTTATTCTCAGACCCGCTGAGTTGGCCTAAATAATTATATACTACCGCATTCAAAGGCTTTCGGGGTCTCTACCACATTCTTTTACACGTGATATTACACGTGTAGCGTTCTATTACAATAATTATACGTTCGCACGTTTCTCTGAACGATATTACTGATTCGTGACAATCTTGCAGCGAAGCGCAATCAGAAATATTTAATTTGACTTCTGACGTGTGGTGGTAGTAGGGTGTATTTATAGCACGAAATGCGTAGATTTTTGTTGTAGTATATTACGCATTACGCTAAACTAATAAACCAGGTTTACCAGGGCGTGCTTTGGGATTTATAAACTTCCTAGCAATCGGTCCCAATTTCGCCCGGCTGGATATTTATTTTATTTAATATGTATATGTTAGACATACGGTACTATGGCTATGGCTTTTTTTATTGTTTACAAATAGGTTTAAAAATTTTGGATCCTATTCCATGAAAACAAACAATGAAATTCTTACGTCTACATAATATAGACTTCATATATTAAATAGCTGTTCAGCCTAATTAAAGTGCCCCTTCGATTATAAGATACAATTAAATAGTTCTATATGTAGAATAATATGTATAATGTATATACTAATTACGCATTTGACCATTTGCATGATATCGGCTAATGCCCCCTCTAATTGCCGACATGTTTCGATAAAACTTGACAGCCGCTTTCTATAAAGCTAATTTACTAATCATAACGATTTTGATTTAAATCCAGGCCTATGGGTAAAGAACGTAACAAACTCAGTTGAACATTTGAATGTGTGAGCGGAGAAAAGCTATTTTTAAAATTGGAACAAAAAATTTATCTCATTTTAAAATTGTAATAATACTTGATGAAGCAATTTTAGACTGAGTTGATATTTGGTTATGCGAGTGATTCTTAACTCTTAGGTCGTTTGACTATGATTCAATTCATTCTATTTAATAATAATTATAATAATAAAGCCACTTTAATTCCATAGTATAAAAATTACAAATCAGATGGGTGTTTAATTATTATACACTAAGTCTCCGTTAGTTATTGTTATTTCTATTACTTCGTGTTCTGCAGTTTAGATCTCTTTTGGATAAAGGCCTGCTCCTGAACATTCCATTTGGATATGTTCTTTGCTTCGTCCATCCCTCCCCAGAAATCTTTATGATCTCGTCCGCCCATCGCTTTTGTGGTCTTTCCACGATTTTTTTTGGAGGTACCCGTGATTTCGGCGGTCCATCTTTTGTATGTACCTTGCAATATGTGGAATTAAAACTTCGACGAAGGAAATCATCTAGAGTATACTAGCTGGCAGAGTTATGACCTGACATCGACTACCTTCGTTAAGCACAGATAACACCGTTACGTATCATAGAAAACAAAGCGTTAAGTCGGAAACACACTTACGTGTCGTGGCGTGTCGTGACGCGCCAGAAGTATATTTAAAGGGCCTGATCGACGGACGAGTATGACCGCGGTTTTAAATTTAATTATTATTCACTAAGTCTCCGTTAGTTATTGTTATTTCTATTACTTCGTGTTCTGCAGTATAGATCTCTTTTGGATAAAGGCCTGCTCTTGAACATTCCATTTGGATATGTTCTTTGCTTCGTCCATCCCTCCCCAGAAACCTTTATGATCTCGTCCGCCCATCGCTTTTGTGGTCTTCCCACGATTTTTT
Source organism: Pieris melete (assembly GCA_963693345.1). NCBI lineage: Eukaryota > Metazoa > Arthropoda > Insecta > Lepidoptera > Pieridae > Pieris > Pieris melete. The sequence continues at coordinate 2,934,727 of CAVNZK010000003.1, forward strand.
TTGGAGGTACCCGCGACTTCGGCGGTCCATCTTTTGTATGTACCTTGCAATATGTGGAATTAAAACTTCGACTACTAGTCGTATGAAGGAAATCATCGTGAGTATACTAGCTGGCAGAGTGATGACCTGACATCGACTACCTTGGTTAAGCACAGACAACACCGTTACGTATCATGGAAAACAAAGCGTAAGTCTGTCCAATATTGAGGTCAATCCTTCTATGGTCTAGCTAAAACTATATTATCATTTAGTACTTTTCTATATACACTAATCTTCTTCGTATAATATAACTATAGTACCAATAGTGTATAAACACGTGGGTATTTCTCTATGTAAGTTCAAGGGCACTCATTCCTTATCACACTTGTTTAAGTAGCCAGTGGCATAACTATAGGGTGGCAGGGCTGGCAAAATGCCACGGGCCCCCGACCCAAGAGGGCCCAAGAGATATTATGTTCTATGGATGAATGTGAAGTCTCGAATACGCATTGGGCTAGCGTGGGGACTACAGACCATTCCTTATCGCTAAGAGAGGAGGCCTATGGCCATTAGTAAGACATATACAACGTGTAATTGAGTACTCTGAAAATCTCAAAGTTTATTAAAATTATCTGAGTACAACGTGACGATTTTTACTGATAGGGCCCTATCAAAAGAAATTGCCAAGGGCCCCAGATGGTATAGTTACGCCACTGTAAGTAGCTATACTCCTCTAGGTATTTACTATAGATGTACATTATTGTATCTAGTATAAGTACACACTGGTTATAAGTGTAAAAAAGAACGTGGCCTTGAACTTTTTTAAACTTTATCGCATCTCAACTATCAACGGTGTTGAATTACACGAACATTGGGATGACGTGAGATGCTATTTAAGACTCGTGTCTATTCTTTAATTGTTCAATTACGAGCTTCGACGCTGATTTCCTCGATTGATATAAATATTTAAATAACTCAACATCATATCTATAACATTTAAACGTTGTACAAAAGAATTTTATATTATTAAGGGTCTGTTTCACAATGTATGGATAAAGTACCAAATAGCTATGCAACACATAAATTATTTGAAAGATAAATTGTTCTATTTGACATTTATCGGACTCATAGCTTATGATGGACTTTATGTGACGAATAGCGCTATCTGACAGTCGTGAAACGCAACAATAGTGTTTATCCTACCAATAAGTAATAAATAGCTAATTTGGAACTTTTGTAGAACTTTTCCGTACATTGTGAAACAGACCCTAAGTGTATAATAAATGTTGATATAAATATTATAAGACTACTTTGGTCATTATTAATAGTGTCAAATGTTGTAATTCCTATATTATATCATTAGATGTAAAGTAAATTTTGCTGTGGCCTTGCGGGAATCAAGTTATATTGATGTGGTTTTGTTTATAAAATTACGACCTAAGAAAATGTAGTTATTTTCTGTCATTTTTGTTCTATATTATTTTTCATAAATTTACTTATATTGTTATAAAACAGCACCAGTGGCTAGTAGCTACAGCGTGTGGTTCTCTTCCCTGAGGTCGTAGATTCATGATGCGCACTTAATTATCGCTCGTACGGTTTACATGAACATTGTGAAGTAACCGGCTTGCCTTAGACCCAAAAAGGCTTTTGTCAGGCACAGAAAGCACATCATCTACTTACCTATTTGAAAAAGTAAATGATCACAAAACTGATAACGAAATCTAAGTTTTTTTAATAAAATTTATCCGTTCTGTTACTGTTTTTCACAATAGTCGCAACATTCATAACCCGCTTTGAAAGTGACTTTGTAGAAGATCCTGAAATAGACTTGCATTGCATAATGCATGTGCATTTTTCCATACGGATGAGATTTATAAGGCACCTAGTACATTCTAGATTCTGAGTAGGTACTTTCCGGTCTTTTAACAAATGTTTGGATTGCTGAAACTAAAAGTCAAAATTTTACAAATATAAAACAATTCAAATTGAGACTATTAACCAGCAAAGTATGTGTGACATTATATTTTTTCTTAGATGAAACTATTGATAAGTCGCAGAAAGTCATTCTTATTGAACAAATTGATTTCTTACAATTCAAAATCGTTGCACACATATACAAAACACTGGATAACTATTTTACGTCATCTAAAAAAAAAGGGTGCGTGTACTTATGTACGCGCGTAAAAAGTTATACCTCTTTGGCATTATTAAAAATGGTTTATGCATATAATTAATTACAATTAAATAATCAAAGACTGGAAAAGGAGTCATTATAGGCAATAAAGTTCAGTTTACATTTGAAAAATTAAATAAATAAATATTTATTATTATTCTTTTACATTAAGTGTAACATAAATTCTATTATTATTCGAATGTTGTTTTTAAATTATGTCCAATGCCGTAGCATCTTCCGTATGCAACTTCATTCTGTTAATTTTGTGTCACGGTGCGCGCGCATCGTAAAATTTCACTCTCATCAGTTTTTCATAAAGAAGTATAACTTCAATAAACTGCGTATTATCCTAGTGCATAATGGTTCAACGTCACTACCACAACGCATACATATAAGTGCTAATGTGCACATTGCCATTAATGCATGTATTACAAACTATTGTTTGTTAATTGCAAATTATAATATAATACTAATGCTTTATAAATTAACAAATCTTATACGTTCGTACGTAACCCGGACCAGATTTTGCTTCTGAGCTAACTGGCCAACTTATGATTTATACCAAAAATTAGCTTACAGCTAACGAAGCTTGCACATAAAGCATACTAACGTAAAAGTCAAAGCACACGATGAAGTTTCTCCAAACATTGTGGCTTCGATCCAGAGAATATATGCATCTAGATTTTATTTTTTGCTTTCTTTGCTATCAGTAGAAATGTCTATCTCATATTTTTACTGGACTTTTTGTCATATAGTGTATTAACAGTATATAATGTATAATGTTTCTAAGCTTCTAATAAGCTTTGATTAGGTTTAAAGACATTTATTTTATTCTCATAACAGACAATAGTCACTTAAATGAGAACTTATATACTAAAGATACAATTTATCACGTCGTCGGTCATTGAAGAGCTTCTAGGATCAATTATCAAAGTATAACTTGGGTGGACTTTCATTTACGCAGGTAACTGGGATCACTCAAGAGATGGTCTTTTAGTCTTAATTTAAATATTGCCAGGCTGTCTCTTATTACGATGCAATATAAAATTAGTAATCCAACGATACCTATTAAATTAGAATTAAAATAAAATCTCACACATCCACATCCACTATGCTTTAGTTTTATTTTATAATGTATGTTACTTTAGTTTAGTCATAGTATTTCTTCTCTTTGTATACTTTCTATCCGCCATGGAAGACTGGTGACGTGTTACCACAGAACTTCTATAGTCCTGTTATAGGCACCAGCCTCGCAAAAAGATGGTATGCACCTAAACTAAGCATCTAAACCTGTAAAATGCTTCATATATGTCAGTTGTCAGAACAGTATGCCAAGTAGAAAACCTCGAGATTTTTCAAATAATATTTGCTTGCAAAAACTTTATATTCAAAAACCCTTGTTGTTATTCATATATACAAAAATGAATAGTTTGTTTTTCAAACACAAGTGTTATTCTGGTAAAACAATATTATTATTTTTTAATTTGTTAACTGTCAGTCGTGAGTCAACACTTCCGCTGAAAACAAGTTCTAAATTAAAATTCATGGATCTGTTAGAGACACTCTAGGCCTCGTGTGTTATCGGTAAATTTGCAGTTAGTCAATTGGGAGCCAAACTTTTTTTAAATAAATGAAACATATTTGTGTCAAAACTTAACACACAAATGAACCAAGTGACAATTTTTTATTTTTAAAGAGACATCAAATATTTGGCAGCTACGAACAGATTTATTGGAAAATTCAATATTCTTTACTTATTATTTATGTTTTCCGTTTTAACCTTCCTTGAACTTCCACAAATATTTCAAGATCATAATTAGCCAATTCGGTCCAGCCATTCTCGAGTTTTAGCGAGAGAACAGCAGATACATTTTTATGTGTATATGTAGATTCTTATAATTAATACATTTGATATATAAAAACACATTATATGTAACAGTGCGTTTGTTTTATAAAATAAACACAAAATCATTATATCGACGACAGCGAACAGATACTCACGTGCTCACGCTACTGCGTAAATACTACTGAAGGATCATGTGGTTGCCAAATTTACTTATAACGTACCTCGTTAAACAATTTTCGCGCCAAATATACACAAATGTTATTTGTAAAGTAAACGCGTAAAATATTATTCTTACAAATTTTAGACTAATGTTACACAAATGAACAAAAACATTTATCAAATTGTCGTCACTTTTGATATAAAAAGTGCCGATATGTTTGAACTGTTGAATACTAAAACAATTTATTAGTTGTCAAAATATTTATTTTTTATCCCAAACACATTGCCTATTATTTGCCAAAACATTGTAATGCAAAACAGCGGCGCATTACGTTGCACGAGGTTTTGCTGCTAATAATATCTGTGTATTTATAACCTTCGCACATGCGCTGTCGTTGCCCTGAGGCATCCATTATCCTTATGAGAAAGATCTAATACGAGACTGTAGCTGGCAAATGGGAAATTACTCGTGATTTCAGAAAGTCCAACACGTATAAAGCTTTTATAAAAGGCATTCGTAATCTTATAAGTGCTTTTTTTGTTAACTTGGCTAATGTGTGCCTGAGTGGGACTTCATACTTTAAACTTCGTTATAAATCACTAGCTGTACGGTTTCACCTATATTTAAAAAAATCTCACGTTGTTCCTTCATCGATAAATGTACTTAAATATTATTTAATTCGAGTCCATTCTTTTTTTGACATTTAATTATTTCAGAGAATACACATACAATTTTTTTTTTTTTAAATTTCATTTGAATTTTATTTTTCTCGTTTTTTAGGTTTGTTTACGTTAAACTATTTACAAAATTAATTGATTAGCCGCGTTTATAAGTTTCTAATCAAGTGCTTTCAACGAACAAACGTCCCGCCTCTTCTGCTTTGTATTATACAAACATATACACTTATTATAGGATACATAATCGGATAGGTAATCTAAAAACTGTATAATGCGTTTCCTTCAATTGTGGCTTTGATTCTGCATTAATGAATCAGTCAAACAAAACAGGTTGTCAAGAAACGGGTATAAATTACACTACATAGTAAAAGGCTCGAAACATTTATATATTTCTTTATTTCCTATTTTTACAGTAACTTAATGCTAAAACCATAGAAAACAAAACATAAAACCTAAACCTTTTTATCACTAATTATAAATAATGCAATTCTTGTGAATTCAACCATTGTACAACTAAATATATTCGTCTCACATACAATAATATTCAGGGTGCACAAGCCAACGCGTAACATCAAAAATTCAAAAGCATTCGTGAATGCTTAAATGATGTGCAAAACTTTAGTCATTTCTTGCTCATATATGTTTTGTAAACAAATAATATGAATTAGTTATTATCTGTGGTTTATGAATTTTGTCGTAGCATTAATCTATCAAACCTTCGCCTATTTACTATTAAAGACCTGTCTGGTCACCAAACTCCAAAAAAGTACATTATTATTTCCAGTTAAAAAATAAAATAAAATATGTTTATTATGGAACATAGATCCGTCATTAAATTTGAATTTGTAGGCATCCCTACTCATCGGCAAAGAAGACAGAGGGTGTAGGCCGAGAGAAAAAGCCGGCGTAAAAAACTCTCTTAAAATAGCAAATCATCAAACAACACTTATTTTAAAACAAATATCGCAAATTAATTAGAAGTAGCCTGTCTAGCACTAGTCCCAGGCCCTTTAATCAACTAGATAATCGTTAACTTTATAGTAAGCCTTTTTACACAGCTTTTCTTTTATACATTTCTTAAATTTAGTAAAAGGCAGAGATAAAAGAGCCTTTGGGATTTTATTAAAGAAGAGTATCCCTTTTCCCAAAAAATCTCGTACGGGGAAATTGTGTTTGCGGGGAAGTTTTCGTCATCGTTTCTTAAAGTAAGGCGAATGGAAAAAAAATATGGTGGAGTTGAGTAGTTTATGTATCCATTTTGAAAGATCGATACGCGATTTAAATAACTTCGCTTGATAGAAAAAAATCCAAAAAACATTGTTACTTTTGACACTTTGAATAATTTTATGACGAAAATGTATAAGGAACATGATTTTGAATTTACACGATATAGTTTATCGCAACCTAAGTCATCCATTTCAGAAAAAAATTGATAAAATTGCATTAATTTAATGTTTTACATAACTAATTGTTATTACGGGCTGGCGCGCCTCAGTGCTTTAGCTCTCCACTGCGCCCCGCAGTCCACCCTAAGACACTGACACAGCAATTCGTGCTGGGATAGGGCCTTAAAAGACTATGCAATTCTAAATTAATGTTCCATGTCTCAAACAGTCCTAGTATACGACTCCGTTATAATTATATTTAAACCTTCGAAAAAGGATATCAAAAATAAGCAAAAAATCCTAACAAAACAACTAAAATTCCTTATTGAAAAAGTTTAAATACATTTGTATTTCACAAATTGAAAGTTATCCCAAATTGAAACTCAGTAATGGTCCTAACTTGGATAAAATTCCATTGCTTTTTACTTTTACTTCGGTAAACAGACCTTTTTAGATTTAGAACTTAATATTACAAACATTATTGCGTACTTTGGTGTTCGATGTTCCGAAATTAAGGTTGCAGTAATAATAAATACGTTTGACGACATTTAATCCTTAATTAAAATTAGAGTAAACGATTCAAGAAAAAACATCAAAGAAATATCATAGAATTCTAGATTGTCACCACGATTAAAAGCTAACAATATACTAATTTATAAACTTTGCTCTTGATACATCATAATGGGAATACGATGTTTCACGAAATTTTCCTAAAACTATAAGCTAGTAAAATGCTTTAAATATGTTGGGATTCCATTAAGTACGTGTTAGGAGATCAAGATAACGAATAGTAAATGTTCCAAAATGTACAAACAGAAACCGTCGAAAGTGTCGCTTTAATTTATTCTCCAAGCATATTCTGACTGATGTGTATAAGAAAGGTATATTCGTCATTTGTTTTATAAACACCTTGCGTGATTACGTTCGCTTGAAAACAGGAAAACTTGGGCTTAGCCTCAGATTGTATGTGTTTCTTAAATCAATTCGATATTTTGATGCCTCGGCCGGTTCCCTTCACCGTATGAACTAGTATTAACATAGTCATTGCTACAGCCGGGATGCGCATGCTAGTAGGAACACAGCTCCATAAAACAAATTGACATTCAACTTAATAATTATCCTCATCTAGAATGTTATCATAAACACTGAACGGTCATTTCGGTCGTTTAAACTAAAATAATACTGTAATAACGAGCAATTAACACTCAATGTTTGCTTATTATATTCCAGAATTAATTGGCTCTCTCAACTGCATACATTGAGCGCTGGGAAAATAAATTTTCGCTGCTGGACTCAAAGCTCGATAATTTTAAATTGGTTTTCTTCATCGTGACAGTATTCGGCCTCGGTCGGTATAATTTGCAATAAATTAAATTTCAGTTAATTTATACAATAACAATTAAAATTAAAATTGTAAAACAGAAACTGTTTACGAAAAAATAATAATAGCTTTTTCTTCGCGGTATATGATTTATCATGTATATGACATTGGGTCGTGTGTATTTTTTTTGTTTTGAGTCATTTGCATACGTAAATACCACGAGGGAGGTGAATTATTAGTGCTATGTTTTTTAGCTACTAAAACTGAATTTCTTTACATTGAATTTATGCAAAAGATATTGTGAGCAATCAATAAATAGTCAATTTTTGTCTTAAATAAATATTAAATCAATAAAACATAGTTTTTTTAATTCTAACTCAAAATATCTTTATTTATGTAGGTAAACAAGTACACTTATGAATTGTCAAGTTAAATTAATTGTAAATTTACATTTACTACCAGTTCGCAAGTCAAGGGCGTAGAGCGGGTAAGAAGAACTGGCAAGAAACTTTCCGCCACTCTTTAATCGCCAAGTAGTACATACAAATTGTTTGAACTGGAGCAAATCAATCCCAAGGATTAGGATCATTTAAGTATTCCTCAAATTTATAAAAAGCTTTATTGATTAATTTCCGTTTAACGAGGGCTTTAAATTTATATAGTGATAATACTCTAATTTCGCTTGGAAGTTTTAATTATTTGGAGAGTAAAAATGCTACAGGTGTGAAATTAAGTAGCAGGTTAACAAGTAATATAGAACGCAAGAGTTTTAAATCCAAGAGAGTTTATTCAACAAACAAAATATAATGTAGTGTTCTATGTTTTATAACGGCTATTTGTTAAACCAATCAGTTTAACAAATAACCGTTATAAAACATTGACCGCTATGATTCGCTACCGAATAGATGCTTTAAGGAACAAGTTGGCAGCCCTGTAACTTCACTATGCTAGATATATGTCTGAGTATATTTCAATGGTGAAGAACCTGAAACAAAAAAAATGTGTGCGTGTACTAGGTGTACACACGTAAGAAGTGAAACTTATATAAAACCTTTGTTGTACGCAGAGCCATAATTGGTTTGTTTTAAGTTTAGAGGTCCGAAACTATTTCTTTAAACACAGTAAATTTTGATACACTGCCTAGCATACAATTTACAAATTAATTGCTGCAAATTGCAATTAGCAAATTTCAAGTCGAAAATGTAATCCGTTGTCAAACTAAAGTCAAAAACATACTATATGTCATATTTTAACGCCGATAAAGAAGTTTGACTTCAAAAAGCAACATGGCGCGTAACGGAAAAATGTGACGCATAACGCAAAAATGTTACACTAAATTTTTTTCCAACCCCGATAAAGAAGTTTCACTTCAAAAATTATGAAAAATTAATTACAGTGTATTGAATATAATAAAATTAAAAGAGAAACAATGATTTTGCTCATCAGATAACTGATCTATTCCACTAAAAAACTTAACTTTAGTCGTTTGCAATAAATAGAAATAAGTAAAAAACTTTATTTCCTTGTATACACTATTTTCCAATTCTTAGGCCGGCAACGCACTCGCGAGCTCTCTAGTATTGAGAGTGTTCATGGGTGGCGGTATTACTTAACATCAGGTTAGCCTCGTGCCCGTTTGCCCACTTATCTATTAATTTCTAGTTATTATCATAATTCATATCTTTTTAATTATATTTCTTAAACATCATGGTTATCATAATTAAATATTACTTAAAATTAGGCTTTGCTTTTTGCCTGTAAACTTTTTTAATGGTTGATCAATATTTAAATTACACTATTGAATATTTGTCCATGTTTAATGTTCTTTTGTCTGGTTATCTAAAGTATAAGTACACGAAATAATTGTAAGCAATCTCTTACACGAAGTATTACTAAATTTTTCGTTGAAAAATTATTAAATACATATTATCAATAACTACCGCATATTTTCTATTGAAACTTTCATTTAAATATTTTCTAAACAGCGGTTTCTATACACTTTCAGTTTGATGTATAACGGTGGGATGGGCCATTTCAATGCTTTGAAATGCGCACTAAATGTTGGTCGGATATTTACGAGGCCACGCCACTCATTAGCTCGCTGCAATTAACAGAGATTTACTCGCAAAATTCTAATAAAAATTACAGGCTTTGCAGGTATATTTCTAAGAGACATAGAAGCGCCTTCGTAAATGAGATTCTTAATTTAAGTTTAAATTATTTGAATTTGGAAATTATATATACCTACTATGCACAAAGAATAGATATTTATAAAAAAAATATATGATGGCTGTTCGAGAGCTTTGTAAGTAAATGATGATAATATGATAATGAAATAGTCATTAAATACCAAGAGATGATTGTTAATTGCTTTAAAGTTGCAGTATCATTCCATTTAATTATTAAGAAACCTTGCAAAACTAAAGTAACTGTATATAGCATTTATGGTTTAAATTATTAAATAGTACAAATAATTTTTTTTGATTCGATTTGATCGAGGCCAGGTGATTTATGTCTATTGAGAATTGCCATCGAAAGAGATGTTTTAATGCTCAAGCCACTTTGTAGTGACATATTTTTTGTGTGTTCACAAGTAGCTTCACAATCCGTGGACCATTTTCAACAATTGAGGTATCAAATGATCGGATCAACCGGAACCCATAGATTTGGTTTGGAAGTTGACGAGTTAGTGATATTTGTTAATATAAATTTATATATTCCTTGAAAATACTATAACAACTAATGACTATTTTACATTAAGGAAAAGGACACGCAATTTAAAATCTCACGAAACATCCGATAATTTTAATATTTCTATACCTTGTTCAACAGTTTGTATGGCCTCAAGGCGTCAAGAAAATGCGAAATATTCTTTGATTTACGCCTCACACAAATGTCTCCCACGTAAAGAAAATCTATTCTAATCATATTCGTATACCAAGCTCTTGTGAATGACATGTATTCAATGCGATTTCTTTTTTCAATAAAGAATTGTCAAAGACCTGAGTCAATTTATTCGTCAGGAAGGCTTTTAGGACCAAGCTTTTGACAATATTAAAGCGCTTTTGATGTTAACCCTAAATAAAAACAGCTTTCTATTCAATCTGTATTTTTGCAATAAAATATATTTGTCCATGAATTTAATGGATTGGGAGATACCATTAATACAAGAATGTGAAGAAAATTGCTTGTCCAGGTAAAATAATATAGACATAACATTTATTACAAACGAAAACACACACACATAAACACACAAAATAAGAATACTCAAAGAAAAAATAAAATAAAATAAGACATATCAAAAACAATAAAAATTAAAAATTCGGTTCGCTTCTAGTGTGTACAAAGTGTGTGTACTGTGGTTGTAATTGGCCCTTGCTCAGCATTATGCTGAGGAGCAAAAAGTTCCACAGCGCTGGTCAGTCTGCCAGAGACCACAGCAGCTAGTTTGCGCCTCAGTAGCAAATAAAAATAATAATAATAATACTAAGTAGAAAATAATAATAATAATATTAAAGTTAGCAGTGTGAGTAATGAAAATGGTGTGTAAGGGTGTATAATAAATAAAATTAAATTAAAAGTTAAAAATAAGAATAATTGTAAATAAGTAGATATTTTTTATTTTTGTTTTTTATATGTCTTTACCACAATCAAATTTATGTACCTATCCCAAAAATCACAGACGGAAAATAGATAAAGAAAAACATTGGTTTTTTTAACTACTTTTTTTTGGAAATATTTCACAAAAGAAAAATCAACCCCGATTTACATTTCAAATGCTTTCAAACTTTATCGAAAAAGAAAGGAAGAGATTATTGCGTAAATACTTAATGTAAGTAATACGCACGAAAGCTTGCTGGAAAAAGTTCCAAGTTCGAATGACGCAATATAAATTTTATGAAATTTATTCTCTCCGAGCATACGAGCCGCGTACGATACTTGCTATAATGATGAAAAATATCACTTGAAGTACAGATGTGTCCCGAAGGCTCGAGATTACGTTCCCTAGAGCCGCGAGCACTTTTACTTGGTATTTTTAACATAACTTTATTTTGAAAGCGTTTGGAAAATGTAAATGAGTTAAAGTTACGGAACTGTTATTTTCGAGGTGCAATTGCACAGTAAATTCATGTTTTTCATGCCTTTACTTTATTATATGTGTTAAATTATCTTCAAGTCAATTAGAAAGTTAAAGAGACAAATCTTTGTTTTTAATTTATGTTATTATTATTAATTACTTAAGATGTCATGTGGAACATGGTTTAATGGTTGCAGCTCCTTACAAACGTTAATAAAAATGGCGGTTAAAAAGAGTGGCGGAGATTTTATTGCCAGTTCTTCTCTTCCGTTCTACGCCCTTGATTTGAGAACTGGCACTAAATGTAAAATTAAAGGCATTTATATGTATTTCTTTACAGACAAGTCATAACTGTACAAAGTGTTACCAATTTGATTAAATAATTTTTGAATTTTGAAATGTTGAAAGTACTCTGTTTAGACTTATATTCGTTAAAATATTTGAGCTGAAAAAGTATATTCGAAGTTGTCAGTGTCTGAACTTTCAAATATCGAATTCGAATTTTGACGTATCAGCATGACGTTCGGTTTGCACGGTCGAATACCCTAAACGCGCATCACGGTCCCGTGAATTTGAGCCGTGACTCAATATTTAGCCAATGGCTATGTGGTCTAACTCTATAAAATTCAGCTGTTTTTGTTCACTGCCCCTTAAACTTCAAAGTATAAAAATGTTATACGTCGTATCCATTAATGTGCATACATCTTACATTAAAATAATTTTCACTTCAAACCAGCCAGTACAAATTAGTTTAATAACTTAATTTTCAGTTCCCGAGTAGCACGTTCAGCCAATAACGTCTCCAATATTAATATAAGTATAAACTCAAACTCAAAATATATTTATTCATATGGGTAAACAAGTACACTTATGAACGTCAAAAAAAGTTAAATTAATTGGAAATTAATTTACTACCAGTTTGCAAGTCAAGGGCGTCGAGCGGGCAAGAAGAACTGACAAGAAACTTTCCGCCATTCTTTTTAATCGCTAAGTTATACAAATGGTTTGAACTGGAGCAAATCAATCCCAAGGATTAGATTATTTAAGTATTCGTCAAATTTATGAAAAGCTTTATATACTTACAGGTTCATAAAAAGGGATCAACTACACACTACAACGACGCAAAAACTTGTACGAAAACAATGTATAGAGATCCAACCAGTTAACAATGTATGTGGGCGCTTGACGACATAGTGTGTTTTGACTTGATTAATGAAAACCTTGTTTTTACAGCATCCACTCAGCTCTTGATTAACGACGTAGGTCAGCTTTGTTTAGAGAATACACTGACCAAAAGACAAGTTTAATACTTTTTCGAATTAAGATGTGTGTGTGGATGTTACTGGGGTGTCACCTAATTTTGTATTGATTTTCGCTTCGATTCTATGATTTAATTTCAATTGAAAAATAGCGAAATCGTAAATTAAACTCTGCGGTGTCCCCTTTCTATATCTGGGTTTATTAGTTCATAGCTGTCGATTTATGGTTGTTGAAAAATTATATATGTTGATAAATTTAATTGGCATTCATGCCATTTCGAATAACGCTCGATTGAGCGCTGAACCAAAATGCGAATTTAATTAATTCAGAACTCGAAACTGTGTTTAGTAGACCTTCGGGTCCGAAGGAACCTCGACAATATGGTAACATTGACATGAGATAAGACTTAGCCAAAGTCGCTGACACTGGTTAGAATATATACGAAGATATATAGATTGGCTATACGTATAAATCAAAAAACATCATTCAAAATAAAACAGATAAATTTGGAGCACATTTATTATTTGACAGGAGTAAGGAAGGCTTTGTCTTTTTGCCTTCAGATTGATTTTTGTAATTGTAATTGTAGTAATATCTTTCCAATACACTGTCAATGAAATCCAACCTGACTATTGCTTTTAAGACTAGCCTAGTTATAGGTGTGCAGTGTTGGCCTAGTGGCTTCAGCGTGCGATTCTCATACATGAGGTCGTAGGTTCGATCCCTGGCTGTGCACCAATGGACTTTCTTCCTATGTGCGCATTTAACATTTGCTCGAACGGTGAAGGAAAACAGCGTGAGGAAACCGACATGTCTTAGACCCAAAAAGTCGACGGCGTGTGTCAGGCACTGGAGGCTGATCACCTACGTGCCTATTAAATTTAAAAATCATCATGAAACATGATTCAGAAATCTGAGGCCAACCAACCTAAAGAGGTTGTAGCGCCACTGATTTTTTTTGTTATAGCTGTATGGTGATGTAAAAATTCTTAATAAGAAGTCAGAGATTATCTAAATCAAAAGACAAACTATGTATGAAACTGGTAATAAATCTTCTCCTAGGTGGTGTAAAACGAGAAACATATCGTTTGATTAGTGTTTCCATACTTCTGACCCTGTTCAATAAATGTTTTATTTCTTTGAGTGTGATTGGTCAAACGGCATGACGTATCGTGTCGCGTCACAGAGTGGAATTCTATTGACCAATCACAGTACTGCAGAATTCGGTTACAGTACTGGTTCGCTAATTTAAAGAAAATAAAAATATTAAAAACATACTCTTGTTCAAAAAGTGCCTATTTGTCAAAATAGCCTTTTTTAAATCAATTCTCCAAAACGATTCAACAAATATAAATTTACAATTCTTCCTATTAATTCACGGGCGATTTTTTACCTCTAAAATGATACAAATTATACTTGACCGCTTCTGGCAATACGCCCCCTATCGATAACCTACTTTCAATGATTCTTTCAATAAACCAGGAATATTGAATCACGTTTCATTTGATAACGAATAGTGTTATTGAAACCATTTTGTTAAATGAGTCTGTTTAAAAATTAAATATTTTTCTTATTTTATTTTTTATTTACCCTCATGCGCCTAAAAAAGTTTCACTTCAAAAACAAAAAGCCTACTTGAGCTTAACTTAGTTGCAAATTGATAAGATATAAAGAGTTTTATTGGATTCGATAAAAGTAAACAGCCCTCAAATATCGCAATATTGCTTCATGAAAACTGAAATTGATAACATGTTAGCTATAAAATGGACGATAAAAGGAAGTAAACGAAAAACTTGGTGCAAAAGCTCCATTGATGAAGCGGACTCGAGTGCCCGCCAATATTAAAAGCATTCGATGAATATTGGAAACCACCTATATTGACGAAAACGAATAGAAATGGACACAGCAAATGAAATGCTTTTTTGAATTTCGAATCAAATTTTATGGACAGATTATTAATAGACAAACTACATAAGGCACAGATTAATTGTAAAAATAAAATAAAGATTTTATTTAGCTCAATATGTACTTGAAACTGCCTTCAATAAAATATTTATGTCAAAGATAGTTCATCTTCATCATCAATCATATCAATACGTAGAAAGTATTAAAAAAGCGTTAAGCGAAGCTTAATACAATAAAATATTCTTCTTTTTTATTATTTAAAAATATAATTTATTTACTCGTTCGCTATAATCGATATGGCTTGATGGAATATATGTGTTACTTTATTATTATCATATCTTATTATCATTTGATGTAAAAGTTTGGCCTTGTCGTTAGTCTACTTATTTCAAAGCATGCTAACGTTATTTTCAATTTGACTAAATGTCAGATGTCATGTTGACTTTCGCACGGCCGCTTTCGACAGATGGCGCGTTTCCGCATCACACTGCCAAGTATACGAATTTGTTAATTGTCTATTTCCTTGTGTCATATTTAGCACCATCCAATTAAATGAAGTCACATCACAAGTTTAAGATATATAATTTTCTTAGATATTTAATTTGTATGTTGTATTATTAAATCAGTTTATATAGTGTAACAGTTAAAGTTTTTAGTTTTAATACTGTAGCTGACAAACTGCAATTTGAGACTACAATTACTGTGGTATCTTTACTCTGAAACGGACTAACAAAGTTATTCGGATATAAGGATATTTACAAATTACATTACTTGACCTAAGCCACGGGGGCCTTCGACCAGACTGTGGTAATGCTGAATCTTGCCCAATATTTGCCCACAATTTTACAACGTGACTGACATAATTCATAATTTCTTAAATCTTGACTATTTTCGAATACCTATATGGGATTGTTGCATTGACATATTCTGTGCGCATGAATTGATGATTCTGTGATCAATCATGATTCGAAATTTGAATTAATATTCCTGGATAACCGATAACCCTAGAGTGTAAGTCTCAGGTCTCTTAACATCGGGTGAGCCTCTTGCCCGTTTGCCCCCTGTTCTATAAAAAAAATTAATAATAATAAAGCTTGCAAAGAATGCTAAAATGAAATGAAATGTCATATGCATATAACCATTGTTCTTATAACCAAAAGTTATTAGTTCAACGCTAAACAAATTTAAATTTAAAACATTGCTTAGGCGCGATCGTTGGGTTCAAAATTATTTATGTAAAAAAAATGACTATTTTCTCAGCACGTTAAACAACCTATAGTTTAACGTTGTAACTAAGCGATATATTTGATTCAATATGAATACCTTTAAATATGTATGAACATGCAGTGTTCAAGTTTAATGTATAATAATGCAATTTCCTTCAAGCGATCGGTTGAGACAATTTGCGGATAGGATGTGACGACATGCCATCGTCCGCAATTAGTTCTTGTACTCGCTTTAATAACACTTTAGAACCATTAATATTCATTGAGATAAGGGTGCATAATGTATATTCGCATTAAACTTTGCTACTAGTTAAAATAGTGTTGGCCTAGTGGGATCAGCGTGCTCTTATTCCTGAGGTTGTAGGTTCGATCCCCGGCTGTGCACAAATGGACTTTCTGTCTATGTGCGCATTAAACTCTTGCTTATATGGCGAGGGAAAACATCGAGAGAAAACCGGCATGTCTTAGACCAAAAAAGTGAGTGTGTGTTGAGCGCAGAAAGCTGACCAGAAAACAGTTACAAAATCTGAGGCACTGTCCCAAAAAAGTTTTAGCACCGCTGTGTTTTTTTTAGTGTTGCCCAAATGCAAGACCAAGACGAGACTTAGGCCAGTCTTGGTCTTGCTACAATAAGGTAGTTCTTGGTCTTGCGAAAATGCAAGACCAAGACCGATTTTGGGCAACACTAGTTTTTTTATTATAGAAGTAGTATAACGTAACTGTTAAAATGCTTTGAGCTTAATTCGAATTAATTTAAATTAATTTTACCATCCTTTGAGCTTAGACTTAGTTAACTTTTAATCTAGACCAAGGCAGGGGTCATGTTCCTCCCCTTGCAGGGCCTGATAAACTTATCACAGAATTTTAATTGATACGACTAATCACTGGATATTTACAGTTTCGTAATTAAAAGCTTGGTTAAACCTTTTCTATAGTAATCAATAAAAATACATAGGAAACTCGGACACATAGATAATAGAGAATGTAGAGGTAAATTGTCTTTCCCAGTGTATTCAAGTATTGACCACAAACTTGTGACTCACTCCGTGGGCGGTGATTACAGTCCATGATTAAACCTCAAGACGATTGAAGATAGTTGTAAATGGGTCGAGCGTTGTACTAATTGTAGTACTTACACTGCTAATCACAGTCATTCACGAGAGTAATGTACTAATTATGTACGACGGCCTATTTGACATGACATTTTGTTTATTTATTGTTCTGAAATTGCTATTGTATCCCATCTCTAATACCTCGGCAAAAGTACCGAATAATTTTGATAGTACCGGATTTAGATTTAAAAAAAAAATATGTTTATTATGGAATATACGACCACGAGATTAATAATCGGGAAACTCAGCAACTATGGCATCAAGAATACCGCACTGAATCTTCTGACTTTCTATTTACACGGAAGATTTCAGAAGGTTGAAGTGAATGGTAAGAGGTCCTCTGGGTCGGCAATAGATATGGGGGTACAACAGGGCTCAATTCTTGGCCCTTTCCTCTTTCTTGTTTATATAAATGATCTACCAAATAGTTTATACAATGATATTCCATAATAAACATATTTTTTTTATTTTTATTTCATAAGATACAGGTATCACTTATTCCACGTCATTAAATTTGAATAGGTAGGCATCATTACTCATCGGTAAAGAAGACAGAGAGTGTAGGCCGAGAGAAAAAGTCGGTATAAAAAGCTCTTGGTACTCTTTTAAAATAGCAATCCTATTACTAGCGGACCCGATACACGTAATTACAAAAAAAAACTAACTGTAAACCTAAACCTTTCTAGAATCAAGCCGGTTGCAGATCGAAAACTAAGCTATGCCAAGGCTAAACTAAGCTATGCCAAGCAAGCTAGGCTAAGCTAAGCTAGAAATAAATAGCGTGCAGACCAACAACTAAGCCAAATCTCAGTCAGTACGGCGAAGGATGTGCAAAGGGTGTGCGGGGTAGCGGGAGGGGCTTAGCTTAGCTCGTGTAGCTGCGCATCGGCATACACAACTAACTTAGCTTCGCATATTTTAGTTAGCTCACATAGCTTAGTTCGCATAGTTTGCAGTCTGCACACAAGTATGTAAAACTGCGTCAGCTATGCGAGCTAAGCTAAACTAACTTAGCTTAGCTCTTGGTCTGCAACCCGTATCATACACAGAATTATATCATCGTACAGCCGGTTAGGAGTTTAATTTTTTAATTTAATTGTTTAATTCAGAAAACAAGGTTACATAACAATGTTAGTAAATTACAGCTTAATACCTTAAATCTAAGTGTTAGTATGTTTATATTAATTCATACCGGAATCATTCCGCATGAAATAGAGGAAAAGTGATTCAGGTATGGGCAATCGACTCTGTCCGCGATAATGCGGAGGATACCGTTACCGCTAGCTCTCACCCTGCGCACCAAGGATGCACATCTCTTGCGTATGGTGGCGTAAAAACAATCCACCCGCGCCTCAGCAAACATCCCCGATGCGCTGCAGAATCGAGGCAGCCGCAACAGCACCCTGAACGCATTATTATATTGGATACGGAAAGCGTTGTATGACAATCGAGTATATTTCGACCATAAGGCGCTCGTATAGAATGATGTGCAGAATGCTCTAAACAAGTTACTTTCACATCAATTGAGCATCGTGCAAACCTGCGGGCGATCATGTTCGCCCTGACACACAACGCAAATTAAAATTAATAACACGCACAGAAGATTTATATATCTCAAACAAATAACTTTATTCATATAGGTAAACAAGTAAACTTATGAACGTCAACAGAAAAGATGTTGTGATTCTAAATTTACATTTACTACTAGTTCGCAAGTCGCTCTTTTAAATCGCTAAGTTTTGAGTCATACAAATTGTTTGAACTGGAGCAAATCGATACCAAGGATTAGAGATCATTTAAATATTTATCAAATTTATAAAAAAGCTTTATTGAATTATTTACGTTAGAGCTTTGAATTTATTCAAGTTCAATTCTCTAATTACGCTTGGGAGTTTTTTGTAAAACGAATACAATTTCCATATACAATCTAAAGATATCAAAGCAATGTTAAAGGTATAAAGTTTGCATTAACGACGGCGTACTTGATTCTATCAATCCGTAACCGTAACAGTCAGTATGATACCAAATATATCCCTAATATTTTCGTTGACATAAAGTGTTGGTATACGAGGAAACTCTGTTGATTACTTAAATTGCAAATGGCCGTTGTGTCAGTGATAAGAAAGGAAAATGTTGACATGTGTTACACTTTTTTATCTTGAAACAAACCGACGCAGTCTGTTCTATATAAGCCAAACGCAAATATTTAATAGTTTTTTCGTGGAGATCTAACTCTGGACAGTTTGATTTCGAACCTAGCTATGGTTTGGATATTATTAGACTTCAGTGTAATTTTAATAAATTATTTTTTTTTTTAATATAAAGTATTCTATTAGCATACAAATATTAAAAACCTTAAAAACATAATATAATAACTAAAAATATTATTAAAAGGAGTTCCTTTAGGTAAGGCTCCGAAGATACTATACTATATATATATATTTATTAAATTACATACATAAAATAAATTTATTTAAATACATATATATATATATATAGTACGTGTAATTATATTAGAACGTTAACTCGAATTGTGTAACCCCAAATATTTAAAAATTAAGCAAATTGAGATAAAATACATAGCACATATAAATAACTAAAATGTATTCGTTTTTCAGGCTCACAGCATCCCGCCTGAGCATAACGATCATCGTAATACTACTGAAATCAGTGGATGGTGAGCATCACCGGGAAAATCAGAGCTGTGGAGGCCGGCTCAAGGGCCCCGTGGGAACAATTCATACCCCAAACTTCCCCAACCCGTTCCCCGTCCCCATCAAGTGTAAATGGATCATCGAGCACGATATCGTGAACGGCACTATTTCGATATACTTCACGCAGCAGTACATCACTAGTGGGTTGACGTTTACGGAGTATATGTACTATGACGACACGTACAAGTTGGGGGAGAGGCGGGCCCTCACTGTCACAGAAGAGAACATAACTAGGATTAAATATTTACAGGTAATTTATCTTTATAGCTCTCTCGCTCTCTATTCATATTATAACATGATAGCTTACAATCAAAACGTCGCTGTAGAACCAAACATTGCAGGAAACGAAAATAATGTTTCATTTCGTCAATGTTCCTTAAAATATTATGTGTTTTTTCTATAGTTTTGGATGGTAAAAAAGACTTATTTATTAATAACATAAATAATTCCTTACTTCATGATTGTACCAGTTAAATGACAAGAGTCTAAGAATAAATAATAAATGGTTTTTGACATACGAGGTTATCATTCTACAGCGATTAATTAATTCTTAAGCGAGCAATTATTAACAGTTGACGGAATATTTCACCTTAATCAGGTTTGGTGTCTCCCTACTAAAGAAAAGTTGTCTTTTTCGGATACTTTATCTAATATTCCTTTATAAAATAAATAATGTTATAGAATAAATCTGACATTATTCAATTTAGTAAAACATTTTCAATCACAACCCCTTAGGGTAGGAGAATATTTCGTAACCGGAACAATATTAAAAGTTAATAGGACTGGAGTCGGAAGTAAGATAAAAGTAAAATGAAACCCCAGAGAAATGAAAAAAAATCGGAAATCGTAATAATCTACTTTACTAAATTATAACATACATATTTGGTATTTAATCACCGGGAGACACTTGAATATTTAAGGAAACTGTCTCTCAAAACTCTAGTAGATAACGAGTTCGCAAAAGATATAATACAGGACGCCCCCCTCTCTATAGACTTCTGTTTATTGCTGTGAGTAGAGTTGTTTTAAATAAATTAATAAATCTCATGCTTAAAATACACTCGAAAATGTACAGAAGAAATGGTAGAAATGAATCCAAGATATTATTACTATAATAAGGCTGCTAATAATAATAATCCGTTTGATTGAAATTCATTCCTTTTTATAAAAAAAAATCAGTGGCGCTACAGTCTTTTTAGGTCTGGGCCTCAGATTTATGTATCTGTTTCATGATCATTTGTTAATCTAATAGGCAAGTAGGATCAGCCTGACACAGCCATCGACTTTTTGGGTCTAAGACAAGCCGGTTTCCTCACGATGTTTTCTTTCACCGTTCGAGCGAATGTTAAATGCGCACATAGAAAGTCCATTAGTGCACAGCTGGGGATCGAACCTACTACTACCTGCTAACCTCGCGGCCAACACTGCTCCTTTCCTTTTTATTCATCGAAATTAGTTTCGCGTCAGCCATGATGACATAAAAACATATCAACAACATTAAGTATTGAAAAATATTCGCACGCCGTGTGTATTTAACCTTTTTTCACAGAAAAAGCTGAAAATATCTTGCTTCTGTTTTTAAAGGATACAAAAACAATAACCTGCGCCACACAAGCACTGAATACCCTTCGCCAAGGGTAAAAATAAATAAATAATTAATAATTTATAAATCCATCGACGTTTTCAAAAGTGCCATTTCACTCGTAAAGTTTCAAGCCAGAATTGACAATTTGTAGGCGCGTAAAGTTCCCCTCGTAATTTTAATGCAATCTCACAACGACAACTAATAAAATGTGAATAGGTAAAGCCTAAATCATAAATTCTAAAGCTTTACAACCCTTTACAAAAAAGTAAAGAAAACTCAGATATTACAAGTCTCAAAACTGTATGAAAATATGTTATTTTACTACATTAGTTCCTTGTATTTTATACTGACTTTCTGAAAATTGAAGTGCTTTTTTATGCTATGAGACGTGTGTGGATTTTTTATTAAGATATAATTGTCCCATCATTATGTTTACCAAATATACTAATTATAATGAAATTATATGAAAAAAGCCACATAAATTAAAATTTAAAATGCGATTGTTTATTATATACTATATATACTAGCTGCGCCTGCGAACATCGTTTCGCCTTAATATGATTTTTTACTTAGCGTACATTTTGAGTAGCTAACCAACATATGGATCATTTTGCTATGGTATCCCAGAGAGACTGTTCGCTTTTCCGCTATAAACACCTCAGTACTAATAAAACTAAATTTACAATTTTTCTCTCCATCAAAACCTTCCTCAGAGTTGAAGGTAAAATAAAAAAAATGATTTTATTTGTCAAGCCGTCTTCGAGTTTTGCGTTTAGCAATATATTTTGCAAATTATTTTTATTTATTTACATGAACATTAAACACACACACGTACCATAAAATGAAAAAATACTGGGTACCTTCTATCTATTATATTTTATCAGTCTGTTTCAATGGTTTCATAGTACACCGTGAAAAGCAACTCTAATTATGTCATCTATTATTGTAATTATAATTATGTTTCTACTAGAATACCATATGTGTAGAAACTTATTTTGACTTTATTTCAGAACAAGCAATAATTATTGTTTATTTTCTATTATACCTGCAATAATAAATCGTTAGTTAAATCTAATTGCACAATTACAGTATGGTATCCACCAGTTTTGTATGCAAATTGGCTGATTATCACAATTCCACTCGTACTAAAGGCCAATTATGCGTTTTAATTAAAGGTTATGGCTGTAATTAATCTCTCATATTGATTCGTGACGTGAGCAACATAATCAATCATTGACTCTTGATAAGGCTGACGCTACGATCCGTTCTTGAATCGACAGTCTCCAATAGTATTGCCGTTAAATTTGTAGAAAAGTTACGATTATCTACATGTCGATCTAAATTGGGTAAAAAAAGTCGGCAACTCTCTCTCGAACCTTCTCGCACTGGTTTTACGAATTTTTAAATTTGGTATACACAATACTTTCGAGGGAAACACGAGATACTTTTATATAGAGAACTACGCATCTAATTTTAAAACAAAGGAAGAATAGTTATTGTTGTTTTTATAAATTACATGAACAGAACATTTAATTCGCT
The DNA here is from genome assembly GCA_963693345.1 of Pieris melete. NCBI lineage: Eukaryota > Metazoa > Arthropoda > Insecta > Lepidoptera > Pieridae > Pieris > Pieris melete. The sequence goes on from CAVNZK010000003.1 coordinate 2,957,690, forward strand.
GTAGCTCTGAAATTCGCAGAATTCCGACATCTCTGTTTAATTACGTCGAAATAAACTAGTAATTTCTATAACAATATTTATATTAATTAGCCTATCTTTATATAAGGATCTTGTTAGTGAGACATACCAATTAAGGAAACCTTAAGCCTCGTTTCTTTCATTATTATATTTATTAGTATTATCGTCTTATTCGGATTATAATACATTATCTGTGCTTCCGGGATATATTGATGTTCCTTTAACTTACTTTTTTACTTCCTGTGGTGTTATTTGTTTGTTTCTAAAATAACATAATCTATGATCAAGACGGATGACTTTGACTTTTGTTTCTTGACAGTCCACAATGTGTCTGCTTACAGAGTAAGTAAGAGGGATTGATTCGGCTATTACTGTTTCACCATTTTTATACAGTAATGATATTGCTATAAATAATTGGATTGGGTCCGAGAATGGTGAAAATTAGGGTCTTATTAGCTTTTTCTAATTATTTTTTTATGCCGAGTTATAAAATGTATAACAAAAAATAAAAATATATTTCTATAATTAAGGGTGCAGTTATACACAACAACTCATGAAAATTCAAGCCGGAGTAGGTTGCTTATAAACACTGTGACACGAAAGTTTCATATACATATATGGATAAGCTTTCCCCAAGCTTTTTAATTCACCAATGTATTCTACGAATATTACGCCCTCGATGGAAACAATAACTCATTTATACTAATGTCATTCAAATTAGGTCGACAAATGTATTAAAATTGAAATAAATACCCGAATTCTTTATCAAATTAAGCAAATACAATGAAAATATATTGTCTGTATTATTTCAAAGGAAATTGAACTCAAATAGAACGAAACAACATTTTGGAATCACGTCTTTGTTTCGTAAACACCTCAGGGCTAGTAAACAAATAAAAGAATCGGAATGAACTGAACCAGGGTTGAAAATCTAGAAATTTGAATATTCGGCTGACGTTTTATTACAAATCAACAATATTGTTACTCAACAAAACTATAAATTCCAAATTCATGAAATTGGGGAATGTCTTTCTATGTTCTTCCTCACCCATAATGATTCACAATAGGATGGTTATTGTTGGTATTTATCAAAGAATCTAACACCGTATCTTCACAATTTATCTTCTTAATCTCTGAACTCAGTAATGCTAACAATTTAATGAAGACGTAATCTATGACTTTCTAGACCTATTCTTCTTAGTCTAGACTCTAGAACTACCAGTTATTTGTTATGAATACGTCCCGTATTCTAGAACGTTAACTTCAATCTAGTATTGATATCTAGAGGTGTCTCACTGTTACAAGATTGTTGTGACTTAACAAGGAAACACGGTACGGTGGCGTAAATTCTAAACTGGTAAATTCTGGTATATTCCAAAGACGGCCTATTCTATTTATTTCTATACATTCCTTGAACTCCTTTCGATGTTTTTATGCAGAGATTATTAAAAATTGCACGGAATAACCAGTTTCGTAAAAAAATCACATTAAGGCGAAATGACGTTCGTGGGGACAACAAGTTTATAACAAGGTTTCAAGTCATTTTACCGAAACCTGACAACCCTATGAAAACCTAAGAAATGCCGCCTACGGGGATCGTATGCTAAATAGGTATTTTTTACATTCAGGGATATCTCCTTGTTTGTATGCAACGCTTGGAAACAAAGGTTTTCTTTGTGATATATACGAGTTCCTATATTGCCAAATATTCTTTATGATACCAATAACAAAAACTGTATGCGATACAGTTTCTATAAAAGAGTTTCAAAATGTGTACGATTAAATAGAAAATAACTTTAATATATTATGTTGGCACCTAGAAACTGGAAAAAGGCAAAAAGGCGGACAGTACAAAAGATGGGAAGAAGATATAAAGCAGAATGGAAGGGTATGGAGGAGTGTATCGGGATCAGCAAACCGATTTTAGTTTGATTACTTTTTTTATGTATTGTGTGTAAGGAAAAGCAATTGGCCGATATAAAAGTTATTTTTTATTTACTTATTTATATATAGAAACATTTAATACACTTACATAAAATAAAACGTAAATAAAACTATTATTTATGTCAAAACTGTGAGAGAGAGAGACTTACTTGACATAGCAATTTTTTTATTAAAATAAACATTCTCTAGTCCAATCATTTACACGAGACACTATGTGATTCCGTTAGGCCAATCACAATCAAGCGCACCGTGCCTTCGTTAGGCGTGGACGTTGAAAAACGTACTATGTATTCGTAGGTTGTTTGACTGACTTTAATTAATACAAGAGTTTTGTCACTTGTTAAAGGTGTTTGTAATATATAGAGCAGAGTTGGCCTAGTGGTTTGAACGTGCGACTCTCACCGCTGAGATCATTGGTTCGATCCCCGGCTGTGTACTTTCTTTTTTTAATGGAATATCCTTGTTGGCCTTAAAGGTCTTTACAGCTCAGCTCAGGCTGTTTTGGCAAGCGTAGCTCGGTCGGAATAGCGCAAGGGCGTCTCCTGCGAGACTCCCCCGCTTGAACAGTCGCGGGATGGTCAATCGCCTAAATGCCAGTACGGAAGTCACTGGAGTGTGCGAAGTGCGAAGTAAAGGTCGATTTTTTGCCGCCCGCGCTTTTAATTTTTTGTTAGCTACGGTGATTGGGTCATCCGCATCCGTTAGGACATGTTGGGGCCTCCTACGGGCTTTTTTGTTTGGAAGGGCTTTTTGAACCTCATCGTGTAGAAAACCGGTATGCCTTTGATCCAAAATGTCTACAGCGTGTGTCAGGCACAAACGGCTGATAACCTACTTGTTAATTAAGAATAATTAATCACAAAACAGATACAGAAATCTGAGACCCAGAACTGTTGTGGCGCCACTGTTTTTTTTAGTATTATAAAATATTGTAAGAAGGTATCAATAAGTGTCAACTGTCAAAAGAGACAAATGAAAATGGAAGTCCGATAAGCATCAGCAATGAACACATTTGACTTTTTAAATGATATTCGTATTTATTTAGGTTATTCTCGTTGCTATTTTGCGGAAAGGTTTTGTTGTTGGCATTCCAATAATTTAAATACGCGGTCCATTATAATATTCAACAATTATTGAATTGAATTGTTGGATACGGCGGTAGAAATGGAGAAAAATGTTTCAAATGTTTCAATCATCAAATAATAAATACCTACATTATATCTAGAATGAACTCTTCCCTATCATTTTACTAAGTCATCATAAGTTTAGAGTTTAAGCGAAAATCGTCAATGTGAAAATTAATCAAACGTAAAACATTGAAACAAGTTTATTGCGCGTAAACTTAACGACATAAAACAATTGAAATGTATAGCATTCATAATTCATTTGTGGGTCACTCTGGAAAATTGTTTCATACATTCCAAGAATATTTACATAAATATAAATAAATATTTACCACTCAAATACGTAAAATTTTGGGTCATGGGGCGTTAACACTGTGCCTATTTGATTAATATAGGCAACACAGCTCTTGACTTTGTAGTCCTTCCAACTTGCATGAAAATCTAACTCAAAATATCTATGTCAAATCGAATCTTTCAATTGTTTTTTTACAATAATGCAGTACTAATATGTTTTTAATACTTTCTCTTTGCCTGAGCGAAATATATATCGCAGCGATTAATATTTACCAAGTTGTTATCAGTGATAACTTATCAATATCGTCGACCGACAGTTTTAGTTAAATTTTAAATCAAAGTCAGTGCGCACGTCCTGCGCTGACCAGAGAGCATCATCGATCCAACGCACTACTTACAAATTGACTTAGGCGCATTGACAACAATAACAACCTCTATGTAATATATAAAATTCCCGAGTCACAATGTTCGTTCCCATACTTCTCCGAAACGGCTCAACCGATTCTCATTAATTTTTGTATGCTTATTTAGTAAGTCTGAGAATTGGCTACTATCTATCTTTCAAATCCTTAAGTGATAAGGGGTGTCCACCCCAAAAATTAATTTTTTATACAACATTTTTTGTTTTTATTTTACAAAAATACATACAACCCTTAATTTTCAATTAATTAATTTTAATTTTCCTCTCCACGATTATTAAAAACTTTTATTTTCATTCCGGAAAACCGAACAGTGCCTGGGGTAGCATAGCAAAATGTTCCATGTTGGTATATGTACTAAAAAGGTAGGCTAAGTAAAATCATATTAAGAAGAAACGAAGTTCGCGGGGTCAGCAGTGATATCTAAGATTTTGCCATTCTAATAAAACAAATGACATCGTGTTCTCGTATAAAATAATATCTGGCATATATAATAAAAAAGCTATGATATGTAAAGCTATCAAATTACAAGAATTAAAACGAACGCATTATTTAACTGTAATAAATAAATATAAAAAAATTTAATAAGCAGTGTTGGCCCAGTTGCTTCAGCGTGCGACTTACATCTCATCTGAGGCCGTATGCACCAATCGACAATGGACTTAATGAATATCTTATACGAATTACGATGGCGCATTGAACACTCGCTTCGACGCTGAAAGAAAACAGCGTGAGGAAACCGGCATGCCTTAAAAGTCGACGGCGTGTGTCAGGCACACAAGGCTGTTCACCTTGTTCCTTATTAGAACATATACAGAAAATGCCTCGGGCACAGACCTTAATAGATTGTAGCTTTACTTGTTTATTTATTTATACATATTTTATTTGTCACATGATTAGATAAATTATGCTTAGTTTAGTTCCAAAGAACAGATTCGCAGGACAAATTAAGTTATTTTTAAACTACTCAAGCGTTACTTAAGTAAATATTACTCTTCAAGTTCTTAGTCGAGCGATTTCAACTTTTATTAATTTATAAAGTTCGAGAACTTTCGCAAAGATTTTTCTACCATACAGATGAATACAAAACAAAAGGTTGTGTGAACTTAATTAAATTGAAGATTGGAAGTTAAGTATAAGCTTTACATAACTTGGCACCTGGGTGTTTAATATAAACTGTAAATTTCTGAGGTGATAAAACGGAAACCGCATTACATAGAACATTATGTGGTTTTGATTCAGATTTGATTGTGTTATTTATTTAATTACACATTAAAAAAATCATGTGACGGTGGTGCATAAATTGATTAACATTTCGATGAACCGAAGCGTCACATTAAAATATTATCCTAAGAAGTAAATATATTCTAAAATCATATATATCGCATAGTATTTGATAGTTGTGGGTACACGTTTTTAGGAGATAAATTTCAAAACCATAGTAACATAAGTACATACTATACTCTATAGGAAATAAATACAAACATTGTCGATGATTTACGCGAGTACTACACGATTAAATAAAAAATTCTTATATTGGTTGAATACTTTGACGTGCTTAAGCTTTTAATGTGTCGCAGATTAAACGATGTTGTAATTAACCACTTGGTTATCACTGTCACCCATCATGTTGATTTTGAAATAAGTGCACACGTCCGGTGCAGGCGCCGATTAGAGAGCAACTGACACATTGACATTGACACTTGACAGTTTATAACCTGTAAGATGGTATGATATATGGATGATAAATGAATGGCAATGTGTTTTCTTTTTTGCATTACGATATAATAAGAACAAACTCAGTATTAAAAATATAATAAGGGTTATATGTTATCAAATCTCGGTTAAATTTTCTTTCCGCATACATTAATAGCTTACTTTTAGTATCGGATGTATTGTATCTTGTTTGGTAGAAGAGGCAATTCCTACATCTATCCTCAATTGGTGTTCGTGATGTTCACAACGTTTTCGTCACAACAAAAACAAGCTACCAATTCACGTAGGTTATTTATCTTTTAAAATTAAATCTCAACGAGTACGTGTACGTGTACGAGTTACGTTCATATGCATTGTTCTGAACAAGTCGCATCGTCTCTCAGGAGAATGCGAAATGCTTCGGTGCATTATACTAGTGCACGGAGAATAAACCAAACACAACCTTAATATTCCTAAAATGTTGTCCATATTTCTGCTTAAATTGCATTTCAGTTGCAATTCAAATATCTTCATTTAACACTGCAGTAGAGCTATTTAATACTAACTGATATTTGAGGTAGTAGCCTTCAAAGCGGTAGCATGAACAATAAGTAAAATAAAATATTAACTATTATTATTTGTGTAAAAACCTTGAGCAGCTCCAAGAACAAAACGGAAGCAAAATCATACATTATTCGTATAATAATAGTAGATCATCTTCGCATTTTAATACTTAACAAATCTATGGATTTGTTCTACTGATCATTTGTGTAACGTTACGTTTAAATTTATGTTATATTTAAATTTAGTGCCGTTTTTGTAACTAATCTCTGTAAGAAATTAATATAAAACTACGCTTTATCAAGTTCTTTTTGAAGTTATACTTCTTTAGGCGCGTTATGAAAAATTGATAAGAGAGAAATATTACGATGCGCGCGTACCGTTACACAAAATTAACAGAGTGAAGTTGCCCACGGAAGATGCTACATCGAGGCATTGGACATAATTTAAAAGCAACATTCGAATAATAATAGAATTTATGTTACACTTAATGTAAGAGAATAATAATAAATATTTATTAATTTAATTTTTCAAATGTAAACTGAACTTTATTGACTATAATGACTCCTTTTCCAGTCTTTGATTATATAATTGTAATAAATTATTTGCATGCAATCAAAAACCGTTATTAATAACGCCAAAGAAGTATAACTTCTTACGCGCGTACATAAGTACACGCAACCTTTTTTTCACCTGAATCTGTGTAGAACATCCTTTATTGCAAATTTAAAAGCTCATTAATATTTTAACTGTCACTGTTGAGACAGGCTACTAATTATCAATTTTATCTATTTTTGTAGTGTAAACATTGGTACAAAAAAGACAATAACGATTGATTTCTCTTTTGAAAATAGAAAAACAATATCCGGAACAGATAAGACATCGTTCCGAATGGGGACGACCGATTTACGCGAAAGTATCGTGCGAATGAAAACAAATGGTCTGTCGAATCCAGCTAAGGACCCGGCTTTTCTTAAAGGCGCTTGCAGATTGGAATTCGCGTACAATAGTGAACATGCGGAGCCGGCACGGATCTGTAACACCGCAATAAATTGCTAAGCGATCCCGATAGACCCGGTACGGCAGTGTTTGAAACACCGACGGTTTAGTGGAGGTATCCTTATCAGTATATGGAGTGTAGAGTAGGTTAATGCAATACTTGGTCGGGTGGAAATAATACCGAGCTTGTCTATGGACACCACTTAAATGGGTGTTCATGGGTTGGGATGACTGCCCATTTTTGGGCGTCCCATACGGCTCGTTTCCCACTATGCTTAAAATGTCTCCAGTGTTTTAAAGCTGGGCGGAGTAAAAGGTTAAAATAAATGATAACGAAAAAAAATTGATTGATCTACCTAGTAGGTGACGAAGTCATAAGCCGTAAGTGTGTCCAAAAAAAGGTGACTGACTCAGTTTATAACGAAGCAATGTTGGTAGATTGCCAGTCACCTTTATAAACACATCTGAAATGCATGATACACTACTCTTGAACCAATGACCTAATTATCAACAGGAATGCGAGTAATTCATACATTAGTATTTAGACAAGACACAGCATTTAATTTTTTGTTTTCTTAAAATGTGTTTGTCATATTAATTAACACACACTTGTCTGAAACTACCTTTACATTGTCTCATGTGTCGATTTCACTATAATATTTTACCTTATAAAAAATCGCTTGCTATATAAATCAATATAATAGGTACAGGTATAGTTTAGATACGTCCAATCTTGCTAGAAATGTACCAATCTTTTCTTGATGAAGAATATTTTAAAAGTATGACTTAATATTTGTGTAGAAAAAGAGTTTGAAACTTAAAATTTAATTTAAAATAAATAACAAATTTATTTCAGATTATTTCAAATAATTAATCGTATCGACGTTTCGCGTGCTTTACAGCGTGCTGTATTTTATAATAATACATAACTTTAATCCGGTTAAAAAGTTTTTTCTTTAAATGTGTAAATGTTATGTCAATAAAAGACAATACTATAATCGTATCATATTGAATGTAAAAGTAATCTATATGATAATTATAATTTATTATTCGCCTTGCTGGACGAGTCTTTATCCTTATTCTGTTAATTCCTTTTTTCGTTTATGTAAATCCCATATTTCTAAATCATAATATGTGTAAATAAAAATTAAATTGTGAAGTTGAGAAAATGGCCACTGTCATTTCGTTTTATTTAATTTCATTGTTATCTGTGTAATTTAAATCTCGAATTCCGTTTCACAACTACAATAATTTTAAAATAAGAATTGCATACCACAGAAACCGTCGCCATTTGAACTATTTCCGGCTGGCCAAAACCGTTTTATCTGGCTGTAAAGAGTCTCCGACAAAAGAGATCCGACGCAAATCCAGACTATCTTGTTACGGATGTCCATAAAATTTTCGTCGGAATTTTACGATACCTCCCTTCCTGACGCACACCGAATCTGACAATCAACTGAAATGATTAATTTAATGGATTTGTCAGGATTTACATCCTTTCAATAAAACGAGTACCAATTTATGTAATTTAATTAGACGCAAAAAGGTTCCATTGCTGAGATACAATTCCGTTTTCTATGCTTGAACTCTAATCAAATAATGGGCTGATTCGCATTATACCGCGAAGTTTTGATTGATTATTATTCAAGCAAAAAATGTAAAAAAAATATTTCAGACTATCTTCCAGTTTTAATTAGTTCCATTTTCGAAAGAATTTGAATTTGGAGAAATCCTAAATTCCAGTTTTCACCAGCAAAGAATTATGTAGTTTATACATTGGACCGAGCCAAAAACAGAAAAACAATAAATTATTCGTTGGTATTCAAAATAGTAGGAAAACATTGCGGCGTGAGGATTTGAGACAAAATACAAATAAACAGGAATTTTGCGGACTCGCATTAGGACTCGAAAGGGTCCGTTTTTATCGCTCGCATAAACTTATTGTTTCAAATGTACATGATATGATGAAAATTAAACATCATTCTAATGCCATTAAACATAACAGTTATTTAGAAAAAAAGTATTGCTTTAAAATACCTATCAACATTCTTTCTGGCTGACTACATTGTTATTATCATGATATGATAAATTTGACAAATTATTATGAGTCTAGGAACAAGATATAATTATGACTACTTTTGATAAACTGGTTTCTGGTATCCATAACGTAAGATAGAGACTCAGCACTAATTATCCATCCTCATGAAGATCATTGAAGAATAAGTACAGTATTTTCTCAAGGGTGGTACGTCGGGCAGTTTTATTCTACCTGCTTCCTAATATTGCTTAAAAATTAAAAAAAATCAACATCGAACGAACATCAACTAGTGTAGCACATAGCTACATTAATGGAACCTTCAAATACGCCAACGTAAGAATTTTCTTGATTTATTCATTCGCGTTTTACGAGCTCGTAAAATGGGGTGTGTAAAAATAAAACCATAAACATCTGAATAGGAAGTTATGATGTGAACTGACAATGTTAAACCGCCGGTATAAGGCTGGCTGTCGGAATCTGGCAACAAAATCCGTCGTGATTGACGTGGAATTCTCTGCTAACTTTAAACTGCAGTTCCTGATACCGAGCTCTCAAAGAAGATCGATCGAAGCTCTCAAAAGTAAACAATTTTTCCCGTTTTTGCAACATTTTTCGTTTCATTTTCGCTTATTTCAATTTTAGCGTTACCTTGTTACTCGATAGTGAAGCTTTTGATTAGTGAAAAAACTTTCAAAATCGGTTTAGTGGTTTTTAAGGCTTTCTTCTATAATACTATGAATCAGTAATATGGAGTAGAAATAACTTAAATAATTTTAAAACTTGTTTAATGTATACATAATAATATACAAAGTGTGTGTATGTAAGCATTTCTGTGTGAATTATTATAAATCGTATGTCTGTAACTGTTTACGTCAAGCTTTTAAAAAAAAAATATTTTTCTAATCTTAATATACATATATTACGTCTCACGTTGTTTGTCTGCTATGGACTCCTAAACTACCGAACCGATATCAATCAAATTTGCACACCGTGTGTAGTTTGATCCAACTTAAAAGATAGGATAGCTTACATCCCAATTATTTATTTATTGCAAAATATTTGTTTATTATTTGATAGTCACAATTCTAACAGATGGCGCTGTGTTGAAAGTACCAACATTTCACATAAGCTACAATTTAATGGCATAACCACCAAAAAAGCATGGTGGTCCACATGACTGGTGTTCTCCTACCGTTCCCCTTTAATTGTTTGCTACTATGTAATATAACAAAAACCTTAGCCACAGCAACGCTTGGCCGGTCTGCTAGTTATTTTATAAAATATATCAGACAGTGATATATTATACCTTTGAAGTAGATACAAGGGTTCAAGTTGGCGCCAGATAGATAGTACCGGTGACCCCAGAGCTGGTGCTTTCCTCGCTCAACGAATAAGTATCGCAAAACAGCGAGAAAATGCTGCCGGCGATAAAGGTACACTGCAAAGGGACAAAACTTTTTCAATTTGTTTTACGTCTCGTTTTATTAATTTTTAATTATTTTTATTGGTACTATTTAGCATAAGAAAATTTTAAATACTGTATACCTAATTGCTTGTTATGTTTAGGTTTTATTTAAATAAATTATTTTACTACTATCTGACTTGAAAGTGTTTTCTAGTAAAACTAAATACATAGCGAGAATACAAGGAAATCGTTGTAACATTTACACAATCTCAGACAAATTAAATGTGACAAAAACTGTGGACAATGGACCTTTTTTAGTATACTTAGATACGGACATAGTTTTTTATGTATACCTTAACAACAGCTACATGATATGGCAATAATTACTTTCTAGAATTAATACAACTACTAGGGCCATCTAGGTATTCATTTCTCCTTCCCAGACTATTTGAAAGGTCCAGAATTCCAATCGGCAAACTTATATAAGAAAGAAAAATCGGTAGTCATTTGTTTTGTATTTGGTTAAAAGTTGCATAAGGATTTCACAATTCAACAAATCTAAACCAGGGAGCTGTGGAATAAATCGAACTAGAAGGACAGTGGACTGTATTATCTTTCACACAAAGTTTATTCATGCATGCATGCATTATTCACAATGTCCAGCTTAGTTGTACTTACAAAGTGCACGTCGTAACATTTTCTATTTGGCCTTATCTTAAGCTATTCGCGCGTCTATTGAAGTAGGGTTGGGCAATAACTAAAGCTTTGGAACATATATATAATGTGATGGAGAGCAATTTGCAGGAGCTGTGGTGGCCTAGATCCTTCAGCGCGCGACACTCATCCCGGAAGTAGGTAGGGTAGGTTCCAACTCCGGCTGTGCGCTAAGGGCCTTATCATACTAGCGGTATGAGAGCGGCTTCAGGGCGGAGCGGGCACGACGCGAATACGTCGCGAAGACGCCGCGGCTATGGAACATTTTTTTGTTCTATCATCAATACTTTTCGCAGCGCATGCGATGAAACATATTTTGTAGGCATTTTTTTTACTTATTGGGTAACATTATTGTAGTTTTGTAGGAATCCTTTTGTTAAGCAATTAAAATATTAATCAGTAATAATGTAGCATTCAAATGGTGAAAGAATTTTTAAAATCCAGTACTTTTTGAGCCAATTCGTTACAAACATACTTACATACAAAGCTTTCCTCTTTATGATATTATAGAATCAGATACAGAAATCTGATACCCAGATCCATATTTTACATTTTTAATTATTTTCTTTTTGACTTAATTCCCTTCGTAGCTTAGTGATTAACAAAGATACCGTCGTTGGACGTACGTTAAAATTCCAGTGATACAATAAATGCTACCGGTTGATGTGAAAAGAAGGTTCTTCTCCGCGAATATAATGATTGGAACGCCGATAACTGGCACTTATGTATCTCTAAATATTTTTTTTATTTCACAGAATACATATTAAAAAGTCGTAAAATTTTACATTTGCAAATCTTTGTAATATAACAGCATTCTTGTCAGAAGCGCGACAAATGCATATCCTACTATAATATTATAAACGCGACAAATTGTAAGTATGGATGTTTGTTACTCTTTCACGTAAAAACTATTGAATGGATTTTAATGAAACTGTACAATAATATAGGTTATACAACATAATAACACACACTACAATGGCTACAATTTATAAAGATATTGTGTGAATAGTCCAAAATATCAAGTAACTAGGAAAAAATCTACCATCTGCGAGCATTCTGGAGTGCACTGCCAAAACCGTTAGAGATACACATATGTAATGTATGATGATGTGATGGAAATGTTTATATTTAATAGCCCTACAAAAAAGCCCGCCACAGTATATGTCTATGTCTTATGTGTAAGCCATTATAGCCAAAATAGTGAACCATAACTACAATAAAAATTGATAATTTATTTCTTATGCACATTTAGTAGTAGTAAGTAAGTTGATTCCTAAATGAAAATAGATCCTTTTATCGCTTCTGTAGTAGAATAAAATATGTCTTTCACGCTCTATCATTTGGACAAATAATATTTTAATCCTGCGCAGACGAACTTGCGGGCGCCAGCTTGTATGAAAATAATTCTTTAACTTTGTTTTTAGGTTGAGTAAAATATATTTAAAATTGCTAGAGGTCAATTACTTAAACAACATAATTTTTTTTATCCAGTACACAAACCATATAAAATACTTTATTACGTATGCAATCAAAAAACGTTTATCGTGAACCAAAAGCACAAAAATGTGTCATTAAACTATTCCGGCATCAAAATGGCAACCCTACGTTCGATCATCCCTACGTCACTTGAGATTTGAAACTGGATTTGCGCGCCAAATGCAATCTTGATGCAGTTAAAGCGATTATAGGAAAACCTGTTTAAACTCAAACGTTAATACCAGTTGCATAAAAGCTTTTTAAAACCACAAAATTGACAAAATTGTTGTTTTTTACTACTGAATTCGGTCGTAACATTTTCTCTTAAATCCTTTATCTTCGGTTGTAATTGATAAATATATGAATTAAAATTCCGTCCAACCTATTTAATGAAATTTTATTTTAATACACGTAAGTGTTAATGGGTTTTTTCGTTGTTTTATTTGGTTATACCATTCGGAACTTACGCTTTTATATACCTTATATTGTATGTAAGCAACGGATGATAATTATCTACTTCAATGGCGTGCGGCGCTACCTCAAGCCTTGGCCTCAGATACTAAAGAACGGGTGTTAGGCCAGGTTTTATTAAATGCTTAATGCTGCCATAATAATTTATTAAACAAAACTTAAAAATGAACTTCATTAATTATCATATTTATAGTGAGATATCGAATCGATGCTAGTAGTTGCATTTCATTGAGAACTTGTTTAAAACTTTTAATGATAAACTTCGTAGTGACCTGTGCGCGCTTTTAATTTGATTAAGAAACTTCAAATTTGTAGATATTTGATTCAGATGTCTGTCAGAGAGAGGTTTATTGAAAGACAATTTATACAAAATAAAATATTAGGTATAAAGTCTCAAAACCGGCTTTATGGTTTGCGTTTAGGGCACAAACCCTGGCTCTGCTTTAATTCTCGGTAAAATAATAATTCTTCCTGAATAAATCTTTAAAAATGGCTTAAAAAAGGTGTCATTAAAGGGGAATTTGTCAAAAAATATTAGGGTAGAGCGGAGCTAGTTGAGCATAGGGGCAAGTTGGGCAATCGAAATATCTCTGAAACTATTCATCTTACGCGGAAGTATCAAATAGCGAAAAGAAGGAGTAGTAGGAGAGGTAATCATCGCACGATAGCTAGTGGCAGCTCGACGAGTGACTGAAGTGTCACGGCGTTTTGTTTATTTTGTGACCAAAAAGTAAAAACATTGTTTATCGCAAGTTTTTGTCTGTCTTTGTCAAATGTTCTCTGTTTTCAATCAGGAGAGTGTTAATCTTTCAGAAGATTATTGTATTTTTTATTTGTAAATAGGTTTTGGGTCTAATTCTAGGCATTTATTTACAATCCTACTTTTCTTTTAAAATTCCGGGTTGGGGTAAGTTGAGCAACTATAGCTCAACTAAGTCCACGACTTAAACCACTGATGAGTAATGAATCTTTTATTTTTTGTTTGGATGCGGACTTACAAGAGGAAGACTACAAGATGTTCTTACAATACTGAATACTTAAATAATGCTGCAAAGGCTGTCCACGATGAGGGAAAAAGTGTGAATACCGCCGCTAAAGAATTCGGTATTGGTTGACTTTTAAATAAATTAAATGAAGGTGATGATTCATTTATGGGTTATACAACACCGAGGGAAATATATCCTCTCTCACAAGAGAACTGTTGAAAAAATTCTTGCTACAAATGGCATTTTTCTCCAAAAGACGTCTGTCGCCTTGCCTAAGAGTGTGCTGAAATTCCACCAAGCTGAATTGCAAAAAAGATGGCCGGAAAAGATGATGTTTTAAAAACAAAAAAATCGTAGCTATCCATACAGAAACCAGAACCCACCAGCCTTGGTAATCATTTTTAGAAATTATCGGAAGTAATGGATAGATATGGATGCTCATGTTTTGTTGATTCTAGTTTCGGTTAATTATACAAAGAAAATTTCTTTAAATTTTGTTGTTCTGTCAATAAAAGACTATAAATAAAAAGCTGACTGTCTAACACATATTTTACTTCATCTCAAGTTAACATAGAACCCATGGTTTGGCCTAGACATTCTTAGTGCTCAACTTGCCCCATACCCTTGCTCAACTTACCCCACCTATGGGGTACATTGAGCATACTTGACTTTCTTCATTTAAACATCTGTAGCTATTATATTGGACTTGTTACAAAAAAAATGCTATGGACAATTTTATTAAGGGATAAATTACTAATCCATCAGGACACATAACAACTCATTGAGACTTATCATTGAGGAGCTATATCCAAGCAAGTGAAAAATTGCTCAACTAGCCCCGCCCTACCCTACTATAATTCTTAAGTAACAATTTACAATTAAAACTATTGCATCAACCTATCGAAATTGGAATAAAAATTCAACTAATATCAATCAAATTCTGGTGCAGTGTTGGCCTAATGGCTTCAGCGTGCGACTCTCATACCTGAGGCCGTAGGTTCGATCCCCGGCTGTGCACCAATGGACTTTCTTTCTATGTGCGCATTTAACATTTGCTCGAACGATGAAGGAAAACATCGTGAGGAAACCGACATGTCTTAGACCCAAAAAGTCGACGGCGTGTGGCGACACTGGAGGCTGACCACCTACTTGCCTATTAGATTTAAAAAATGATCATGAAACAGATACAAAAATCTGAGGCCTAACGAGGTTGTAGCGCCACTGATTTATTATTTTTTAAACAAACTCTGGGCAAAATAATTTAAAAACAAAGTCAAAATTCGTTTCAACAATATGGCTTATATACACCGGAGTAACGGCGTTGGAAACAATAGTCTCCTTGTTGATGACCTAAGAGAGACTATACAGGAATTAGGGGCTTACTGTTAGCATTAATTCTCGTATACAACTGTACACAATAGATGATCTAAGACTAATGTTGGCACAGGGACCCTTTAGTATTATCAATACTGATCTCGGAGGCTTTGGAGGTGGCATCAACTGTTATTTTTACATCCGAATTGTAAACTTTCAAAGGAAAATTAATAATAATAACATTGGCGGTCACCAATCTATAAATTCGTCTTAAGACATGTGTCATACAATAATAAAAATTCAGAGGTAAAATTTAGGGCCGGGATTCTTGGTTTATTCTAAGCTAATCCATACTAACTAAACCGTTTGCACATTAAGTAGTTTACACAACAACATAGTATTAATATTGTATATGATTGTTAGAAACTCTTCTGCAAAAAAACGGACAGGAAATTTACTTTTAAAGGTCGATTTTAGTTAATTAAATTTAAATATTTAAACGTTAATCTTGATACGTCTTATTTCTCAGAACTTTATGGATAGGTATATAAACCTAGCGATACAGAATAGATTTTTGTGATGAGCACCTCATAAACATAGTTCCTTAAATAATATAGGTACATTGAAAAAAAATAACTAACCTTAACATAAACTAAAATATATTATTAAAAGGAGTCCCTTTAGGCAAGGTTCCGAAGATACTGGCAGCGTTCCCCCTTTGAATCGCTAGACTAATTCTTTGTCCGAGGTAGCTGCCAGATCTTCGGTCTCCTGTGATGTCGAATTAAAATTAATTTAAATTATTTGTCTGACGTGATCTATACCTGATACTTATAATCGTGTCAATTAATACGCGGGAAGTTTTTTTTATGTTACAGTACATAAACACATATATGATGATGGGCCTATGGCCCGTCTGCCTCATCTGATGTTAAGTGATACCGCCGCCCATGGACACTCGCTGTGCCAGTGCAATTTTGATGAATTCTTTAAAACCGATGTACATGACCAAACAATAAGAAGTAGTCGGCAATAAAGAAATTTTTTTTTTCCTAAATACCGGCAAACATCGGCCATGAAGATCCTCTAAGGCTAATGTCGTTGCCAAGTCGTAAAATATATATTTGTTGATTTCTGCGTAAGCTTCGTGCGAGTGGTCATAATTTTTATCGTTATTCGGAACTACGGTTTTGAAAACAGGAGCCGCTTTGCCTAAATACAAAACATGATCATAGAACAATGTCGGATTTGAAAAAAATCCAAAATCCACTTCTTATCATATTTGTATACTCCACTGACTAAATATTACGGCTATATTAAAAAAAATCCATGTGTTTTAAATTTCAAATAACTCAGTCGGTAAAGTGACGGATTTGATAGTAAGATGTAGTTCTTCTAGGAAACTGTGTTATTTAATGTCATTATTTTTATTTTGTTTCAAAACAAACCCTTTTATTTGCTTGTATGAGAATTTTCATAAAATAGTTATGATAAAAAAATAACCTGATTATATTATTTTGAAATGGCTGCCCTGTAAAGTTTACCAATTGTCAGATCCGTCATTATTCTACGGCTGTGACTTATACATAAAGTATGATATTTATCTGAGATGAGACTGTTGCTGGAGCCATTTTTAAAGCGGTCAAAAAGTCCACGTAATCCACTCCTAAATCATTTACCCTTTCAACTATTCCCTTCGTCCTTGTATTTATTTCAATGTCATAAATAAATGTCAAATGAACATCGACTAGAATTAAAGTTTATGCTCGAATATCCAAGACGATAAAGTCTGAAACATTTGAGAAATATATTCTAAATTAAATCAAGAAAAGTGCCAGAAGCATTTCGTTCACAAAAGATTTCTCAGGACTCGTCCTTTTCCACAAATTCGAGTTGAATTTAAATTTTATGTTGTTGTCGTCTGGATGTTTGATTCTGTAAGTAGTAAACAGTACTGTATACTTTCCTTTATTTAATGATAATACTATTATTATATTAAACTTTTATATTTAATTGTTTAAACGCACAGTATATAAGCAACTTTTAATTATAAGGAAAGAACATAAACCGTTTAGCACTTACAAAGGTTCCATAGGGACTGTAATGGGTTTTATGCGTGAAGTCATATTAAGAAGGTATCAGTATGAATCAACTATTGTTATGCCCGGTTCACATTATTCCAGTCCAGTAATCCAGTGAGTCATTCCAGTCCAGTGCTGGACTGGAATGGAACGTCCACATTATTCCGGTAATTCAAAAGCTGTTAGATCGGTAACACTACAGTGACAATGCTTTCAAGAAAGAAGTTTAGAAATTGTTTTAAAACTGTTCAATTATTACTGTTAGAAGAAGTAGTTGCTGAAGTGGAAGAAGAACTAAAAAGAAAAAAAGCGGACTTGGGTGAGAAATTGGATAAGCGAAAGAAATGAAAAAGGAGGCAGCAATGCTTTTGCAAAAGCTAAAATCAGAACCCTTGGAATACAGATTGGCAATGGCAAACTGATATCTCACAAACACACATGTTCTCTGTACAAAGAAACAAATTGAATCGTTTGGTTTACAGTTAACTTCATTGTTCGGAATTACCTATAAAATTCCATAAAATAACAACAATGTTGTTCACTGTTAAACGTGTATTCAAGCACTGGATTGGCCGTTCACACTATTCCAGTGGCACTAGATTGGGTTAGCTGGAATGAAAAATAGACCGTCATTCCAGTCAACTGGACTGGATTGATCACTGGAATAATGTGAACCGGGCATTAATATTTGTCAGGAAATACCAAAAATAAATATCTTTAACTATAAAATCTAAATAATGTTTAAAAATTCGACGTTTACATAAAAAAGGCACTTTATACTAGCAATGTTGACTTATAACCAAAATCTACCTATTTAAGAAAAATATTTCTTACCTACCGTTTGAGAGCATAGTAAATATTTCGAAAGTAATTCGCAGTAAATATTCTTAAACGACCTTTCCGTTGATGTGAATGGCACATTCAAATTAATAGAATCGGAGGCAACCGACCGAATATCAATAACCAAACATTTCGACGGAATCCGATAAGTATTCAAAGTCTGAAAAATATTCGTAGAATATTGAATTTTTCTCAAAGTTCCCATAATTTGAGTCAAGGTAGGTACAATAGAAATGTTAATATTTTTTTCCGTCGACGGATGGCATTAACTTTTGTAGAAGAAGAAGTACGGTGAAGTGAAATATTCTATTTGGGAGGGCACAAAAATAAATAAAAACATGAAAAACAACAATTAACATACAAAAATACACAATATAGAAATGTACAAAAAGTGGCTTTCTTTTCTATACCTTCATCTTATCATAGCATATATCTGAACATTAGCTCTGACACTGACAACAGCAAATGCTAGTTGTTTCTTGCAGTATTTTGCGGAAAAGATAGTTATTGATATTTGATATTATTTTTGTGGTATCAGAGGGGTTAATAAGCAAGTAGCGAAGTATAATTTCTTTACCAATAAAACACAAACTCAACAATGTAATATGATATAAAAACCATATTTTATTTAACAACGTTAAAAAAAACTAATGATTCTTAATATTTGTTTTATTAACCAGGTCCAAAGTCCAGTTTTGGTGGTAGAACTGACACTAGACCGGTTAGAAGGCACGCAGCTACGAGCATTGGGTCTCCTGCAGGTGTTCGGTCTCAATATCACGTTCGCTGTGCGGCCACCCGCCCTTACACCCGCCCAAGCACAGGCTTCCTGCAGCGCAATTGAGTGCCGTTTGCTTGGTCATTGTTATGCCTCTTCTGATTTTACGTGAGTTTGACTATATAATGCAAACCATGGACATATAAGTTTAGGCTTTTGTATAATTCAGATGCCGCTTCAACTTTGCTTTGATTTTGCACGTATGTGATATTTCATAATCGATGAAGTTTGAATTTTGATAACGCGGCGCGCTTACATTTTTACGTGTTTTAGTATTATTAAATTGAAATGTCTATTATACTATTATTATATTATTGTTTGGACGGTAGGGGGAAAGGTAGAAATATTATTACCGAGATACACAATTTTACTTGAAGTGTTAATCATTAAAACATGTTATTTTGGTTACCATAGTGTTATATATTGTTATTTACAGAGAATTCTCATGTTCATGCTTCGAGGGCTATTCGGGTCCCGACTGCGGTATCGGCCCACTGTGTCCTACCACATCTAACTTATGCAAAAATAACGGAATATGCAGGTAAGATATATTTAAAATTCTACTTAGAAATATATTTACTCCATAGATAAATCATGTAATATGTATACACAGCGACAATAGTTTAAACAACTTTTACATTTTTAAGTTAATTATGTAAAAGTCGTTTCACAGGTTGCGATTTTTGATGCGCTTAAATCTCGTTGTTCCAGTTTGTTGGAATGTTAATTTAGGGCCTTTTTAATTGTTTTGTTTTGACCATTGTAATCATAAATTATGACAAAGACAGTTTTATACAGAGTATAAATAAAACCGGAAACACAAACATTTCCATAGCTTTGTTACCTTGACACGTCAAAACGTTTATTTCTTGACAGCTGGAATATAACATTCATTTGTTTTATTATTCATTATACAGAAACAGTTAACCAAATACTATTCGATTAGTTTTAAATACGGCTACGGGACGCTGATCGAGGTTTGTATCGTCACTATTCTATTACGTCATCACACTACATGCGCTCTCACACGCAAAAAAGTATAAAGAAGATAGAAGAAAAATAAGTATTTGATTAAAGCATGAAAAAAGAAATACGCAAAGCACAGTCTCTAGCCAAAATTGGGCTTTAACTCGGCTTTAAATTGTTGTCACCAACACTGATTTTGAGTAATGATAAACTGAAAATAAAAGTTTCTAAAGTCTTGCTAGAGTTTTTACTTTATTAAAGCAATAACAATTATTAAGACAAAGTTACGCATTTTCTTAAAGTACTCCGAAGCACTTTTTGTTAATTGCCTCGTGAAGAGAGGTAACACAATTTATATCTTCCTTCCACTGAAACTTTATTAAGTCTTAACTTTTAAATTAATTGCAGGATTTATTTGCCTCATTTTTTAAAGTAAATGAAAATATTAAAGCGAACTTTTTAACCAACAATTAGCGAACTTGCTGCGCAACAACTATGAATTACGAATTATGAAAACAAGTGGCGCTTTCGCGAAGTTTTGTTTAAAGTTTAAATTTAATAGCCTTAAGAATGCAGCCATTCTGTATTTAACTTTTCCGAGTTACACGCCGCTCATTTCTCATAAACTCTTTATTAGACATGGGCTTATTGTGAATTTATTCATAATAACATTAGTTAGACCTTCTTTATGAGGGAACTTCTTTAGGTTTGTAGCCCTGTCAAAAACGGTTGCTCATTCAAGACTGCATTTAGTATTCAGACATCAAATAATCATAACATTTATTACTAACGAAACACACACAAAATAATAATCAAAAAAGAATAGTAACAAGAAAAAAAGGAATAAGGTACATTTTAAGTGTGTAATGTGTGTGCGTTGTGGTAGTAACTGGCCCTGGCTCAGCGTTAGTGGAACAGACGTGATCCACAGCGCTGGTCATTCTGTCAGAGACCACAACAGTTAGTTTGCGCATCAGACGGAAAAATATTACTCGAAAAAAATAGTCTTTGAATAATTGTTACTAAAAGAAAATATATATTCTCTATAGATAATTAATTAAAAATAACTGTGAAGCAAAGCAATAGCTGAAGTATTTTGTAATCAAATAGGCATTTCTTAGTGAAATTTAAAAAGGCAGTGTTGGTCGTACTTATGAAGTCGTCGCACTACAATAGATTATCTTATTTATTTATTTATTTATTCAAGTTCATCACATCATATATAATGGTATATCTACGATATATGTTACAATATTTTCTAAAATACATGACAATTATGTAAACAGAAATTCTTCTCAATTTAGATTTTACTTTTGTTTTGCTTAATAAAAAAAAATACTAGTAAAACAGCGGATTAGGTATCAGATAAGTCAACAATGTTTTTTTTTTAAATTAATCAGCTCACAACCAAATATGTCAAGCTCTGGATAAGTAGTGTTTATTCTGCTATATTCGCGAAGAATTCGAATGAGAGGTGCCTGAACTCCTAGGTTGGTTTTTGCATATGGAATTTGGAAAATTCGGCTGATTTTCAACCTTGGCAAGGGGACTAAGGGATGACAATGTTATTGTTCTGTAAGAGGTTACTGTTAACCATTAAACAATGTATATAAGAACGTAACACCGGCTAGAGATCTCCGATCGTACAGTGACATATCTTCATCTTATTTCCTATTCTCTCATCTACACGTCCAATAGTTGACGGCTCATTGGTCTAGTGGTTAGTACCCCTGACTGCGAATCCATGGGTTCGATCCCCGGCTGAGACAAATATCGATGAAGTTTGCAGCATTTGGTTTTGGGTGTTTAAATATGTATTTATATGTCTATCTATCTATAATATGTATGTATATCCGTTGCCTAGTACCCATAACACAAGCTTCACCAGCTTAGCATGGGACTAGGTCAATTGGAGTGAATTGTCCAATCATAAAAAAGGGTGCGTGTACTTATGTAGGTACGCGCGTAAGAAGTTATACTTCTTTGGCATTATTTAAAATAGTTTTTGATTGCATGCAAATAATTAATTACAATTAAATAATCAAAGACTGGAAAAGGAGTCATTATAGTCAATAAAGTTCAGTTTACATTTGAAAAATTAAGTAAATAAATATTTATTATTATTCTCTTACATTAAGTGTAACATAAATTCTATTATTATTCGAATTTTGTTTATAAATTATGTCCAATGCTGTAGCATCTTCCGTGGGCAACTTCATTATGATAATTTTGTGTCACGGTGCGCGCGCATCGTAATATTTCACTCTCATCAATTTTTCATAACGCGCCTAAAGAAGTATAACTTCAAAAATATTTTCAGTAAACGGAATACTCTTTCTTGGTAAATAGCAACCATGAATATACGAAGCATCAAGCTTTGACCCCAAATTAAAGGACTAAGGCACCGATAGTAAAAGCCTTTGTAATTTTCAGGCAAATGGGGCCAGCGGCCGTAAGTTGCATCTGTGCGCCGGGCTACACTGGCGACCTTTGTGAATCAGAAATAGCCGCTCCAGGTATATTTTTGCTAACAAAGTTTATGGTTGGTTTATGGTCCTTTTAGAAGATAAAAGGACCATCGTATAAATGATTTGATTTGGAGTTTCGTAACTGATTAACGCCTGAACCCAATAATCAATCTACAATCTCAGATTGAAAACCATCTGAGATCTGACCGTGACAGTCGATCGATCTCCTATCTGCATCCCAATAACCAAACCCTACGAAGACAATCCATTGTTGGCGACGGATAAAATGCTCTTTGTCGTTCCATTTTACCGAGTTTTCACTCATATTTGATAATCAATGTAAACCAAATAAAATAAATAAAATCCGTTCAAATAACATTAAAATATACATGTGTATGTTTAAAACATAACAAACAGTTTTTTAATTATTTAAAAAACTGGTGTAGGTTAAAATCTGTTAAAATAATTAACTGTTGAAATCGCTTATGTCAACATTTTCATACAAAGGTCTATCCACAGACACCGATACGACCTCCCATGGATAGCTGTATCGACAGATGGATATAACAATCCGTCGATTGGTTATTGGCATTGTTACAACATTTGTATTAAGATTACTATCTCAGTGGATTATGGATTGAGATAGGTTATTGGGTTCGGGCGTAAGTGAGCTTGAACGGCCTTTAAGAAAAGGGTTAGATTTCTTTTAAAGGCCGTCTGTTGTGTGGGGGATGGAATAAGTGAGCGTTCTTATGTGTGGCATAAAATTATCTTTTCGTACCAACATATTACTCTTTATATTAATCTCTAATGTCGTAGATTCGAACGCCGGCTGTACGCATTTAAAACTCGCTCGTACGCGAAAAACATCAACAACAACATAAAGTCTTTTAGGAAAACAAATGATTACGAAATAAACACAGAAATATAAGGTAACCTAACAAACTTTTCATTTTGTCTTGAATCCTTTCAAAACAAATAATGTGTATTTCATAGGCTTTTTCGTCATAGACTTAGAGTCGCCTATTACTTGTATTTTAGCAAATACGACTGAATGTTAAATTTTCGCTTAAACTAAAAGTAATATAAGACCACACATAACTCAAAGAGCCACATGTCTAGTTGCGAAGTTGAGAAAGTTTGCGAACAGGTGCACCGCAGTAATAAACCTTGCACACGTATTGTGTCGTCTTAGTTTAACGAGTCTTTTATTGATGTAAGACGAGCGATAGGAATCTTTAATAGTTATCTAGGAGATGAGATAAGTAGAATGGGACAGGAGGCTCATTTGACGTAAGTCATCCTCAGAATATGAATGGATTTTGAATCGAACTCACCTTGCTAGATGAAGTGAGATCACTAGCGATTTTGACAGTTGACATTTATATTATGCGAGATATTTTATAAAATATATATGTTGATGTTTATAAGTGTACATAGTTACATTAATTAAATAAATTTTGGGAGGAATTCTTATACTTTATTTGTCATATCAATGAGATTTTTTAATGCGTTTTGCTCCTGAAGAAATCCTTACTAGTAACAAGGGGATGGTCACCAGTGGTATAGAGATATGTTGATTTGATTGATTTCTTTTTAGTAACGGTCTTTAATAATAATTCATATTATATATTTTAGTTTTAGTTCCTATAAAGGTTTTAAACGAAGTTTTAACGATTTTAACCTTAAATTGGTTTAAACTTCGAATTTTAACTAATATGTACCTACTTATTTACTAAAACCTATATTTTATTTAAAGAGTGCGGAATTGAAGAATGCTCAGAAAACTGTAAAGAAGGAAAAAATTGTGACTGCAATCCAAAAGACAGTGATAGCAGTAAGTATATTTTCTTATGTATAATCATTTATATTATATATCAAAGTCGTATAGACACAACTATATCTTCGAGATAAACTCAAACTCTACTGTACGGGATTTTCATGCGGTGCATGAATAGATTCTAGAGGAAGGCTTTACAGGGACAGTAAGACATGTAAAGCCGGGTGAGTCGCTAGTGTACAGTACATTCATGCCTATCTGACCATGACGGACACATAAACTTTTATTGTCGGGAGAGGATACTTACTGGGTCCCGCGGGACTTTTTATTAAACACAGTTTTAATTCATACAAGGATCGACAATATAAATATACATTAAGTGTGTAGTATAACATACAGCTGTTAAACTCACCATTAAAAAATCCTGTCATATATACTTCACTGGAATAAAACACGTGATTATCAGTTATTTGGACCGGAAAGTTAAAATGTCGGATTCTGTCATTTTCAAGATAACTATAAGATAAAAAATAAAGCTTATTAGATTACTTACAATTTTAACCTTCACACTAATCATAATAATAATTAAAAATTAAAAATAGAAAACTAAAATAAATTTAAAAAGTTTCGTCGTACTGCAGTGTTACCTTAATGCTGGCAACATTTCCACATTCAACATTTCCCTACTGTAAAACAATACTAATTCGTTGAGCGAGGAAAGCACCAACTCTGGGGTCATTGGTATTATTCCAAGCGCCCACTTAAATCTTCAATTAGCGCCTGTGAACTTGAAACCCACATCGCAAGAGGCTCTACTCCAAATGGAACAACATTAAAATTGGAAAGGAAAGACTCCTATATCTTTGCCGTTAATTATTATCCGCCTGCAAAATATACGAAGATATATTCGTATAAAAGATATTGCAAGGTATTTTAATGTGATAAAGTATGTAATTTTTCCTATCCTATTTGTCAATTGCGAGATTTTTGTGTGTGTTCGAGTATATATGTCGCAGTAAAGTAATTAAATCGATATTTAATTTAATGTCTAGAGATTCAATTAACTTTCTGATTTAACTACTCTACTGCGACTTAGACACAACGCTTAAAGCACGGAGATGTCTCCTCCTGACGTGTGAGATGCTCTTGCAAAAAAAGGAAACATTTGTATCAAATTTTTGTTTATTGTTTATATGTTACTGTTTGAGAACTATCTATATTTGAAATGTGGGGATTTACCACGTGCCAAAGCAACGTAGGACTATACTATACTCCAATGTACTTCAAGTCTCTTATATTAATATGACTGCTGATTTTCCTTTCAGTTTCTGCTCGTTTTGAAACAAAACTGCAGATCGCAGATAGCGGAAACGCAAATATAACCAAAGATGTCACAGAGCAGGTACTTCGTTCGATTATATAAAACATAGTTTATATCCGGCTCGTAAAGTCTCAACTCTGAGGAGAAATAGATTTGCCTTGTGCGCCACTTCAACTACTATGTGCGCTGTACCATTGTGCGGTTGACAGTTGCTTAATTTTTAGAACTGTCTAGAAGTAGAACATTCTGGCTGTGTTACATTTAAGTTACTACAGTTATTAATGATTTAATATATTGCGAATGTGGTACAACTGAACTACTAAGTCATAATTTGTAGATCGCGGCAACTTTCAAGAGTAAAAAGAAAAATTACGCAATTGTCACCCGCACCATGCTTCAGCGCACATACTATAGCTAATAAACATAGTGACAGGCATGTTTTAAACCAAAATTTGACACAGTGGATGTGACAGTAGGCTTATTACTTTCCTATAACAAACAGATGCAGAGAACCATATTGTCTTGTAGAAATTAGATTATTATTGCTTTACGCGTGGACAAGACTGAACGAATGATGAATGGTTGAAAATGGCTAAATGAATGAATTGATGAATTATTGGACGAATAATTTACATTTTTCAGATAACTGATTATCTGCGATCATCAAACATAACTCTACACGATGAAATCGAAGTCTTAAATATAAGGTAAGAATTTATAAATTTATTTTGATTAAAAAAATCTCGTATCATAAACCGATACTCTTGTGTGCTTTTTTTTAAAAATTTGAATTTATTTATGACCAGTACGTATTTAATGACCCGTATACAATATTTTGATGGGTATTTTATTGCAGTTCAGCAAACCACAACAGTCGCACTGTATGGTTGCGTGTTTGGGGATTACGGGGTGAGGCCGGCGCAGTTCGAACCGCTTTAGCGAGACTTGCGTCACGCGGCACTGACTCGCTTCGACTCTTGCCCGTGACATTGCACTTCGAAATGCAGCCTGCACTTAGCTTACACGTGAGTTACGCATTTATTTATTCTTTTGTTTGTGTCTTTGCGTATTACTATATAGACGTACAATATGAAGCCCGTAACCATGAACAAAATATGTAGGATTATAGAATGTAGTAGGGTTAAATTTGTTAGCTATTTTGAAACATCTTGTTAGAAAGGGGTTATCAGTTTTAAGTATGATATATGGTGTCGTTGGAGGACAATATTTGAGTATCACAATCTGGAGCATCTAAGCACGTGATGTAAATTTCGGAAGTGTGTATGTGTGCACCTTTTTGTATAATATCGAAATCAGGTATATTTTATTATGAAGGAGATTCGTTTATTAAAATCTAAACATTACAATCAAATATACAGTATTTACAATTTTCTTAACCTACACAAAAATAATTAAAAATTAATAAAAAGAAAATTAAATTAAATCAATTTCAAAAAGTTTGGTCCCTGTGGCATACACTGCCTTTAACGCTGGCAGCATTTCCTAGCTGTATTGCGATACTTATTCGTTGAGCGAGGAAACCAGCAGCGCGTTTTATTATTAAATTAGTTCAGTAGTGTTTAAAGTCGGTTCCTTTTCCTTACCATTTTTAATTTTATCGAATACCTAATAAATTATATAAACCATTTCATTAAATGGCAGTCCACATTATGTGATGATAAAATCCAAGATGACAGGGACGCGACACATACAAAGTTCCTAGTAACAATTTTACTATACAACAAAATTGTGTTAAACCTAATAAAGAGAAAGAACAAAGCTTATCAGGTATTTATTTTAAGCGCGGATACAATAAAAGTCCCGATGTACAGCCATTTGAAACACCCAGAAAGTTTAATTATTTCCAACGTGCAATCCTGGAGAAGTGTCCTAATTACAATTGGCGTTAAGCCAGACATTTACCTCGTTAATTTGAGTTAGCGCCTTTATTATCAAGACTGGTTCTAGGAAATAAATTAATTGATAACTTAATAATTTAATTGCTTGTCCTGTAAACTAATGAAATTGCATTTATCATATTCTGGCCTATGGCCACAGAATTATGTATGTATTTTAAGATTGTAAGATTTCAGTTACGAACTATGTCGGCAAATATTAAATTATCGTTTATAGCGTTCGTCGTTGAATATTATTTTTTTTTACTAATTTAACGACGTTTTTGCTGACGCTAAAACGTTATTTTTGATTAAGAAATACAAAACGGTACATAGCCTACTTATAATACTTTTAAAACTATATATTAGATTACGCACGTTACATAAATTAGAGCCTTTCGTTGAATTTAGCTCTTAACTAACGTTGCTTAAAATACGAAACGATAAATTACGATACTCTTGAGATACCTAAATTACGAAATAGGAATCTATTTCTTAAGCTTATTTATTACATCATTACAGAAATTAATAATAAATCAGCATCCAGAAGTATGGGAAGGTGCAGAGTTCATACTGAGTTGTATGTCTTACGGCTCACCTAGTATCACTTTCACGTGGTATAAGGATGGAGTCAGAATTAACTTTGAAGGTACTACGAGGTATGTAGTGAATATTTTATATATTATTATTATCTACCCTCATATTAAATTATTGTATTTATATTATATGTATTGCAAAACATAAGTCGAATTGTTATTCAAATTCGACTCTACCAATCGAAAAATACACATAGAAATCGTGCCTCTGTAAGTCGAAATTTCAACAGTTAAATCATATGTATCTCGAAGTTCTTGTTAAGTCGAAAACTCGTTAAGTCGAATTTTGTGACTCTCACTATAATCAAATTGTAATTAAAAACGAATACAGAAAAGCAACATGTCAATAAAAGCAATATCCATAAAGTAACTTTCAAAAATTCAGTTGAAATAAATCGAATAATATCGACTTTTAGCTAATTGGTTTTAATTTTATAAAAATAATCTCTATTCATCTATACTATAATTAACATATAATATCTATTATAAGTAACTAAAATAACAACCCTAAACTAATTTCTTTAAATGTATCGAATAAACGCTTTATAGAGGTATATGGACTCGGACGGTCGCAGAAGACGCGTTAGGCCGCCGTATGTCAGTACTAGGAGTGTCGTCTGCCAAGAAGGTGGATAGTGGCAAGTGGTCCTGCGCAGCCGAAGACGCGGGTCGACGGAGGTGTAGTGCCTTGAGAATTACAGTTTTCCGTCCACCAAATATCATCCTTGTTCCATCCACACTTACACTGAATAAAGTAAGATGTTCGTACCATTTTCGTATTGTCAAATTAGATACTAACACATCTTTATATATATAATTCTTCTGTGAGTGTGTATGTCACTGAACTTCTCTCAAACGACTGGACCGATTTTGATGAAATTTTTTGTGTGTGTTCAAGGGGATCTGGGAATGGTTTAGATTCACAAATCAGCCCGCCAGATGGCGCTGCAGTCGGTACTTTCATACTTTGCTTTACTAATTGCTTGAAATATCATGCAGGACAACGTCTGTCGGGTCCACTAATTCTAAATAAATTAACAAAGGCGTATGTACTTTCTTCTACTACGTTCTCATTCCCCCTTTGGCGAAATATAAGAAAATTAAGATTGGAAACAACATCAGATCGTAACTATTAAGCTGAAACCAAACGAGCGTATATTTTTGAGTCGCAGAATTTCGGTCGCGTAATTTCTGCTGCATTCAGTTTCATACAAAAGTCCTGTTTCATTCACACGGCGACGCAAAATGAGTTGTCTGCCGACTCACACGCATTATTCGGACCGAATTGAGTTTGCGAGGGGGCGAGGGGGCCAGCGCTGCCCCAGCATCTTTTTCTGACATTATCTACTTCTTCATCTTCTTAATATGCTTCGTAAATACACAAAATTCAACGGTTCCATTGCACGACACAAACATCCGCTATAAACGTTCGATAGTAACTGAATAAAATGCGCTCGTCTGGCAGCCCAACAGAATGTCTGCGAACGAAATTCTGCGACTCACGACTCACAAAATTACGCTCGTTTGGCCTCACCCTAAGTAAAGGCGGTGGAACTAGTATATGTTTGGTAACCACTACGATACATATCTGATCAAATAAATCTGAAATTAAAAGCAATATCAAAAATCTGGAGTCTCGCGCCCGATTTGGACAAAAAATTTATTAAAAAAAAATTCTATACCTAGAATTCGAACTTCGAACGTTACTAAATTTGTATAAGGCGATAGATTAAACGGAGGTGTTATTGCACGTTTTTAATTGGGATCCAAAATTTCAGGGTGACAATGTCAGTATAACGTGTTTGGCCGGAGCAGGAAGGATGCATGGGACATTAGGGTTCAGTTGGGCTCGAGAGAAAAGTCTCCTTGCCCTGGCACCAGGCCGTGAAGTTTGGGAGGATCTTTACCCCGCTGGGAGTGTACTTAAATTGTATAACGTTCAGGTAAGGTAACTTTGCTTAATTTGCGGAATCATTTCTTCTTTAAAAATTCTCACTTATTTAAGTATGATATTTAATTAAACACTCGCTCTTTGATGCTACGTATTCTAAAAGAACTTAGAGTTAAACATTTGTATAATAAGTGGGATGGCACTACTTATATGATTGTACTTAGGTATTTAAATGTCTTTGATTATTTTGTATCAATTCTTAAAGTAACTGTACAAAAACAAAACAGCCAACAATAGTATCTCGTATAATGTACGAATAGATATAGACTTTGTTATTTTTGCCGAATTATGATGATTCATTTATTGAACTATTTCTTCAAACTGCGCACTTATCTTACTTTTGACAAGAGATTAGAGTAAGATTCAGAGATGATAATGTATTAGATTTTGACATTCGAGAGTCATAGTTTGTATTAAGTCTCGTTTCTTAATCTGTTTAATTAGTATTGATTCTTTGCAATAGGTGGCTATAATACTATAAGCGTTGAATTTTCTTTATACCTACTAAACAATAACATGTTATGCAAAACGTTAATTGTTAAATTTTGTTATATTAGTTAAAAATAACGATCTTTATACTAACAATTTTATAAAAAATATTTTTAACAGTGTTATTGTTAATTTGCATTAAGCATAATAAATAAATTATTATAACTTTTAATACACTCCTCTACTACGGGGATGTCATGTTTATATGTTTTCTGTGCCAATTAAAATTACTTAGTTTTCTTCACGAGTTTTAATTTTACAAATAAATGAACAGAATCTCACCCTAAAAACTCTACGCGTATGTTTTAATTACTTTACAATTTAGTATTACGTGAGTGAAATTATTTTTTTTTACAGAAATCCGGTGAATACAGCTGTCAAGTATCATCAGCAGCTGGTGCCAACTCTAAATCCGTCACAGTGTGGGCACTGAGCCCAACTGAAGATGTGTGTCCAAGTGAACCCTCCCATGGTATTCGATGGCCTCAAACCGCTCCAGGTGCTCATACTGTGGCTAACTGCCCAGTTGGATATACTGGTGAAACTATAAGGTAGTTATATTATGAATATAATATATTTTTCTTTCAAAAAGAAACATAAATGTAATAAAATTTCTGAATTTGTACCGATTGAACAGTTTTTATAGGCATAACGTATTATTACTTTGCGGATACGGAGAATATTGTGACAGAAGTCGCAATACAAATAAACTTAATAAAAAACAATATTAAAAATGTTGGCTAGTAACAGAACTATCATATTAAGAATTGAATAAATATATTTAATTTATGAAATTGAAGTTTAAAAATATATTTTCAGATTTTGTGAACCAAAAACGATTCAATCTGGCGTAAAGTGGGCTCATCCAAATTTCTCCGGCTGCATCGACGAATCATTACAAGATACTTATGAACAGGTAAATTCTCAATGTTATGTCATATTAGGTTATTGCGATGTGTATTTGCTTATATTCGAACTATGATACGGAAATGATAATCCCGCAAATATGCTTGGGTACTTACATACTTGGCATGGTTTAAGGATTTAATGAATTTTCTCTTGACTGAAACCGTATAACAATGTTAGGCTTCATACTTACTATTAAGAATATTTAAAATGTGTCCAATGATATTACTTACAAGCTCTACTAAGTACTATTATTAAAGAGACAGCAAAAAATATTAGACTATAGCTGAAACAAATAAAACCATGTTTTGTGGTAGGTAGTGGTGTTAGAAAGAAAACATATATTGACTAAAATTATCGACATATTTTGACTTTTTCTTATTTTTTATAAGGGCAGGAGACTCAGCTGATATTAAGTGATGGCTGCCCATGGACACTCTCAATGCCAGAAGGCTTATGAGTGCGTGGCCGGCCTTTTAAGAATTGATAAGCTTTTCTTGAAGGACCCTTAGTTGACTTCATAACATCGGAGCAAAAATATTTTGTATTTTTTTTAACAATTTCAGTTCACTCGAATATCTTACGGCTACTCCTGGGTGCCCGTAAACGATGTTTTGCGCCAATACGGATCAATACTCCGATCTCTGCCTAGTCATCCGGGTGCCGCTACAGTACCACTTCACCATAATCTTGATATCCTCAATTATCTCCGGTCTCCCGTAGCGCAGAAGAAGGAGAGAGAATTAAGTGCTGAACCACTCTTGAGGATATACGACATGTTGCTAAAGTATCCCGAAGGATTCCTTGATGAGCAGGTATATATTATATAGTAATCATTGCTTTGGATTCAGCGTTCCCAGAGGTCGTATGTTCGATCCCCGGCTGTTCACCTTTCTTTCTATATGCGCATTTTAACATTCGCTAGAACAATGAAGGAAAGCATTGTGAGGAAACCGGCATGCCTTAGACCCAAAAAGTCGACGGCGTGCGTCAGGCACAGGAGGCCGGTCACCTACTCCTAATTAACAAATGACAGATTCGGCAATCTGGCCAGAAGGCCCAGATCTAAAAAGGTTGTAGGACCACTGATTTATTTTATTTTTAATAACTTCTTTATCAGTTAAAAGTACATATATAGATTTAGCGTTTCAAAATGTAATCCAATTGCTGTTTCAGTAGATAGTTTTGCATTGCTTACAATTTTTCTATAATCTTTCTTTTGCGAAGCGAGATCTTAAAGGGATATACCCGGAAAAGACTAAATAAATTTGTATTGTTGCTTATTATTCTTGTATATATATCTTTGCAACCATCAGCAAAGTCTAAAGATATAAAACAATATTCACCAAAATGTTTAATTTGAGGCAGAAGTTCAACAAATAACAATATCCAACAGCCAGAAATGCAATATTGCATTCCATATCCATGATTATGGGAATTGGTAAATCTCTCGATTTAGTCCGGTGAAAAGAAAAAAAATTAGTATGTTATACAATTGAAAATCTTTTCAGAAAATTTACGATCTCCAAAACGCAATAGTGGACACAGCGACAATGAAGGAAGAACTTCATTTTGTGGGCCAAGACTATTCTGTAGAAGTCAGATTAGTATTAGACAAGGCACACTTCGTTTTCCCATTAAGCCCGAATTCTGAAGAATGGTTGGTGACCTCTATGGATGTGGAAGTAGAAGGTCAGGGGAACGTGTCTATGGCTGTTGTTAATTATAAGGATCTGTCGTCTCGCCTACCTTCTTTGCGAAGATCTATTGGACTTATGTAAGAATATACAGTTAATAGCGATTTAGAAGAGTTATAGAAATAAAATCTAAGGGATCTTGAAACCCAAGTACGGTTATTGCTTATTTCAGCTAACAATTGTTTCTTTGATAAAAAAAGTGCTATCTATCTGTCGAACTGCGATTTTCTTAATAGTCACATTCAAGATAAATAACTTATTAAATTTTGCTATTAAATACGTAACTATATTCGGTGTGATCAATTAAGTCAAAATTTGCGATAGAAATTTATGTACAAATTGCAATTTTGTACAAAAAATGTACTTGCCTTGAATACAAATTTTAGGTTTATTTATTTACACTAATAAAAAAAATAGGTAACTTAAAAATGTTTACATGGTACGACTACGGCCTAATTGCTACTAAATATTAATAAAGCAAAAAAGATAGGAAAAAAGAACAGTTTGCAAGTGCAAGAGTGCGAAACTTATTTTATAATAATAATTTTTAATAGATAATGTTAAATAGTATCGCGATTGATGTGTAATTTATTAATTATTACATATGATACATTACAGAGGCGGTCGTGAAGTTGAATACAATATGGCGTCTTCACAATCTCAAGTTCGAGCGTATGGTGGACATGATGCCCAATATATAGTCACACTGCTTTTCACACATGCAAAGAATTACACCGCTATTGGTACGTATAGAATATACGTACCACGTATATATATATATACATACGTGAGATGCGAGCCAGAAAATTATTATAATTGCTTTCTTTATCTAACAGGGCTACTGTAAACATTTCCAATAGTTAACTTTGATTGTTACCTTCTGCAAATTGCACATGTCAATACGATCTAAGGACGAAACCCAGTTTACATTTCTTTTTATTTTCAATAATCGTAGGATTGTTATCGTATGGAATCACGCAGATAATTGCGTTATTAACTACCAAAAACGTAAATTCTAGACAGAGATGTTAACTATTAATAATGCTTTTCAGAATCGAAGTTGGCTTGCGCGTTACGAACCGCAACAGATCCTTCGACTTGGGATATAAATGCGTGCGAAGTAAGGGTCCCTGAGCCAAGCCACATTTCTTGTCGATGTCGCGGTTTGGCTACGTACGCGCTCTTCACTGTTGCACGCTCCACACTCGTGAGTCAATTAATGAATCATCTTTTAGTAATTATCTTAAGTAATTACTGCTAATTGTTGATTTTCAAACGTTTGAATGAGATATCAAAATCACATTATTTCATATGTTCTTTGTGAAATATGAGGAAATTTATAAATGTACTAGCTGGTGCCCGCGATTTCGTCTACGCATTAAAATAATATTTGTCCAAATGATGTAGCGTGAAAGACATATTTTATCTACTTTTAATACCAGAACCGATTAAAGTATCTACATATTTTCATTTACATTACATATTATGTGAAACTCTAGCTGTTTTGGCAGCGCACGCCAGAATAGCTCGCAGATAGTAGATATTTTCCTACATACTTGATATTTTGGACAATTCACGCAATATCTTTATAAATTGTAGCCTATGTGTTATTCTGATGTATAAGCTATATTATTGTAAAGTTTCATTAAAATCCATTCAGTGGTTTTTACGTGAAAGAGTAACAAACATCCATCCATACTAACAAACTTTTGCGTTTATAATATTACCAGGGTAAGTAAAGTTAAGTGCTGTACGTACATTAAATACAAATACAAAAATTTTCTAGACAGATGCAGAAAGGGATCTGGGTGAAATTGTTAAAGTGACACTTGGTTTGGGAGGTGCACTGTGCCTTATGGCCGCCTTCATACAGTTCGTGACCACAATATCTGGCGGCCCAAGACTAGCGTCAATTTTAAGAATGGTTACTGCTGCGTCAAATGCTGCTGCTTTGCTGACGTTACTCGAATGCGATACTAGGCAGGTGAATATGTATAAATTGGTATTGGATTATTAAATAAAATATGTTTATTTTTATTATGTCACGAAAGATTATTTCTGGGTCAACAAGGTAGGGACAGCATTCTAAACACTGAAATTTTACCATTGCCTAAAATTCACAAAATATTTATCAGCTAGCCTCTTAAATGGTTAAAGTATATAAAGAAGGCCCAGAGCTTTTCTTGCACTGTGTACGGTTCCTGGGTCATCGGGGTGCTTTAGATAATAGAAGATTTGATGAGCGAAATAATGAAATGTTAATTGCTATGTAACGAATGAATGCAATTTAACAGTCAAAGGGAGTACCTACGTCAGGCTATACTCTCAGGGCGTAACTCCGACGATTTAGGAAATAGTCACGCTTATAAAACTAGAAAAGCCTAAGTGAGCAAAATGTACAGCCTTGGCACGTACACACTGCGTATCTTATCGCATTTTGGTACCCCAGAGCTATTATTCTCCCATTTATAAATCCAAACTTGAATCCACTCATTTAATGTTCTAGGAAGAATCGTGTCCGGGTGTATATGGGTGGATTTGCGCAGCGAGTTGGTGCATCGCGTGTGCCGCACTTTGCGCGCAGCCTTTATTGCTGCAAGCCGAGTTAGCTGGACGACCACAGAGAGCCAGCTCCGTTGGAATACTAGCTGGTAATGGAAAAACTTGTTTGTATATTAAAATATGTTTTAGTACCAAAAAGTATAACCGCCTTTTGCTTGTTATTAAAAACAGAACTATTTTCATGGTATTCGAAAAAAAGGTTTTTTTTTTTAAATTATGTAATTTAGTACAAAAACCTTACACACATATAATAACTTAAAAAGTTATGCATATTATTCAACGAGTATTTTTTTTTTAATTTAAAGTAGCTGAGCCGGCAAAATTTGTTTCTTTATTTAAATTACATCATGTTGAAGATTATTACAGTACTAATATCGCTATTCACAAACGGGGACTGGTGGTAAAAGAATAAAAAATAAGAATTACATGTACTTTAAATGCCACATCCAAAAAAATTTACTGTAAAAAAATTATGAAATCTAGTATAACCATTTCTCATTCACAAAAATCGATCGAGCCGTTTCGAAGGAGTCTGGTTACAAATACCATTTGTATCACCTCGACGTCCGTCGTTCCACAACTTAGCGTTTCTTAAAGCAGTTTTTGCCAGGCACCACCACTATGTGGAACCAGCTGCCCACTGAAGTATTTCCGAACCAATTCGATTTAGGGTCCTTCAAGAAAAAAAGGGTACCAATTCTTAAGAGGCCGGCAACGCACTTGCGAGTCTTCTGGCAATGTGAGTGAACATCAGGTGAACCTCTCCGTTTGTCTGCAATTACATAAAAAAAGAACAAACGCTGTAACATCAGAATTCATATATATCGATGTGTTCTAACGTACAAATTGAATTTCAGGTTTCGGTACCATAGTATGGCTTTGCGCTAGACTATGGGGTGGGGCCCCACTACAGCTAGGCTCTGGTGCTCAACTTATATGCGCAGGCGGCTGTACGCTGCTGACGCTACTATGCGCGGTTTTAGCGTTTTGCGCTGCATATAACATGCGCATAGTTAAGCGCAAGGTGCCCGCTGAGAGGCGGACTTATTTAAGTAACAGGTATGTAAACATTCTTGTGTAGGTTTTGGTTTTGAAATATGAAGTATGTAGTTCATGTAAACCAATGTACACATTAGACCAGTGATTCCTAACGCCCCACAGGGAATTTGATTGTTACGGGGGCAATCGAAATTGGCAGGATATGACATAAGTATAATATATATAATATAAAATCTCTGTGCAGCAAGCATGAAGAGCAAGGATCTCACAAAATTACAGTAATTTTGAATTTAAATTACAGTTTTTGATTATATGTTTTGAAAATTAGCTCATTGTGTTTCGTCCTAGTGATTACTTCCTAAAAACTATAATTTAAGTTTCTTTAATGAACAATTATATTTTTTAATATCAGAAACTATGTATGTTACATGCATAATAATTATTTTAGAATGGCTAAGGTTGGGAAACACTGCTTTAGACAGAAATATGATACAGTAGAAATTACGGTATGTACCTTAAGACCGAACGAACGAAAGACACGGGTCAGTTAGTAATGTGTCATTTAAAAAACTAAAATAAAGTACCGACATGAGAATGTTTTATATGACTACTAGCAGACCGACCACGCGTTGCTGTGGCTATGGTTTATGTTATATTACATAGAGGTAAACTATTCAAGGAAAGTGGTAGGAGAACACCAGTAATGGGGACCACCATTCTTTTTTGGTGGTTATGCCATTAAATTGTAGCATATGTGAAACGTTGGTACTTTCAACACAGCGCCATCTGTTAGAATTGTGACTATGAAATAATAAACAAATATTTTTCAATATTGCGGGTATAAATTGAGATGTAAGCTATCCTATCTATTAAGTTGGTTCAAACTACACACGGTGTGCTAATTTGATTGATATTGGTCATCGGTTCGGTAGTTTAGGAGTTCATAGCGGACAAACAACGTGACACGTAATTTATATTAAGATAACCTTTCCTTTAGACTAGAAATAGAGCTAACTTACAAACAATTACACATTTCAGAATTCGCATAGTCCGTCATACTCTCATCCTATTGGTCACGACGACTGCCGCGCAGATGGCCAGCATTGCGTACGCGCAACCTGGTGACCGAAAATTAACCCTTGTTGCCGGACTTGCCGTTACCTCATTGGCTGATGTAAGGATTTTTTTACATACGTAATTATATTTAGAAACTGTTTTGTATGTAAATATAAAAACTATGTCATTTTAAGTCATCAAGTGAGATGAGAAATAACTCTTGGCTATTTTACTACAAGCAATTACTTTAAATACGCACATAGAAAATAAAAGGGGGCGATTGAACGCACAACCATGGTTTTAAATGCCGTTTCGTTCCTTCCTTTACATTAGGATGAATATTGATAATTTCAGGGATTGTCAATGTTCCTATGCTACGTGTTATGTGATGACGACAGCATTCAACTCGCGCGTCGATTAATGTCCCTTCCTTCAGGCAATAAGCAGCGAGGAGACACCACATTAAGCTGTTAGTATTTTAGGTATATATTACTTATTTTATTTGGAAGGTATAACATAAAAACATATACAAGTTAAAAAATTCAATACAGTACAATACAAATTAAAAACCTACTATATAAGATACATGAATATTGTTGTTTATTACAACTGATTTAAATAATACACCTATTAAGCAAGCAATATCCATGTCATTCATATAGACAATTAAGAAGAGAACAAATTTAGAAAACTCGGTTGGTAATTCTTTAAATAAAGTTTTAATCGAGAATAAATCTTACAAATCTAATAGTCTAAGAAAATCCATATTTACGAACACGTGTTTCTAAAAACATCCTTATTAAAATATTATTATTAGTATTAAAATAATCAAGTATTTAGCCACTGTTTTACACTTGATTCTTTTCACAATAATTGTATTTCATATTATGATATAAATAGGTGCCTACTATCATAACCCCCTTCTGCAGTGTACATCGCACAAAGCGGAGAGGCCGAGAGTCTAGGCTTCGACGGTTCCTCTCCCATCACTCCGCTCTCTTCTTACTGGAGGTTCGATAGTCCCTCTAAGATTCACAGGTCAGCAAATACATAACACATTATACAGTAATTAAATACTATAGGATATAATCATTAATATGTATATTGTATACATACATTTTTGTAGCATAATTTGGGTCCATTGCAAGGTGTTTGAAACGTGTTATGAAATTTTAAAATAAATTTGATCGAATTGAACCCTTTTAAATCCATACTTAACACCGTTTACAAGGTAGATTGATTATTTTCTAAGTACTAGGCAACAAATTGACACAAGTTAAAACGCAATTAATTTCTTTATATTTATTAAAAAATGTATATTGTTTACGCGGTAACAACTTTTTTTTTTACAGAAATTCGCAAGATAGTCGCGCTGATATAGTGCGTAGTACCGAATACACCGCCAGCCCGCATAATCCGAGAAAAATTACTACTCGGGCCCTTTGCGACCTCATACCTCAGCCTGATTTAAGCTCAACATACATTGAGCTGAAAGTCCCCAAACAAGATATCCTTAACTTCGATCCTCCTAACAAAGTAAGACCCTTTAAAATTAATTTCACAGATCTCAACATACCTAGATGCACCTTATGCCAATCTAACCCAGACATATCCCTTCCAATAAAAAGCTGTTTAAAAAAACCAAAAATTTTCACATCCAGTATTTCATTACCAGCCGAGGAAAACCTAAAAACAAATATAGAGTTAATTAATATTAAGTGGAATCAGGTGTACGATTCTCCAACGGACCAAATGATTAATAAAATTTCTCATGATTTAGATTTTTTGCTAAATAGAAAGAATAAAGATATACAAATACAGGAAGCGCCCACCTAGATTAGTTTTAAAATTGTTTTGTAATTTAATATATCGTAAGAGAAAAAATACTGCTGCAACCCTAAATGAAAATTAGGAGCCCAAGGCGACTTCGTAATGATGTTTGTGACATTTTTACATAAAATTACTTAACAAAAAATTGTGCGTATACACACGTAAGAAGTGAAACTTCTTTATGACTTTATTTTTCGAAAAATTATCTGCTATATTGTGCAACTTTACAGAAATTGGTTAAATAAAGTTTAACAAAAGGCTTTTATTATCATAGACATGAATTCAAATAATGCAATTATTACATTTTACCCTATTACTACTAAGATTATTACAGAATATCATTAATTGCATTTACTTGAAGTAATCCGACTAATTTCAAGGTTTTCTCGCGAGATTTGCCGCCGATATTTTATTGAAAGTTTTGAAATAGAATGGCCATTTCAAAAACTTTCAATAAAATATCGGATTCAACC
Source organism: Pieris melete (assembly GCA_963693345.1). Classification (NCBI taxonomy): domain Eukaryota; kingdom Metazoa; phylum Arthropoda; class Insecta; order Lepidoptera; family Pieridae; genus Pieris; species Pieris melete. Next base: position 2,997,836 of record CAVNZK010000003.1, read on the forward strand.
TGCGATCGATCAAGCAATTTGTAGTTGATATTAAAAAAAAGCAACATGGCGCGTAACCGAAAAACGTGACGATTTTTTACATAAATTTCTCCCATACGTCGATAAAGAAGTTTCACTTCAAAAACTTTAAACATATATGTTAACCTAACAGAAATATTAAACACAAAAATACAAGCAACGTATACGTAATGTATTAGACCAGAAATTTTATCGTTTTGATGTTCTTTTGTTTTGACAAAGACAATACAGGATATGTAATCTGTGCGTGGTTTAGTTTTTTTGCCTTACTGTATAAATTACATAAATCAACAACAACAAACACATAGCAACAATTTCTCTATTCCATCCTGGCAAACGTTTTATTTTTACAACAGTATTTTATTTCTTATTGCCTACGAGTTTTAGTGAAATTATATGATTGCCCATTTTAACCTCATTTGTTATAAGTATGAAAATGTATCTCACAAAAATAATGTTAATGCATAATAAGTATTATCTAAGTACCTGCTAAGTTTATATACCTATTTATTAACAATTCTTATTAGTGTAGTTATCCTAAAAATTATTTCCCTCAAATTGTATTATATAAGAAATTTTATTTTAACTATTGCATAAATTAAGTTAATTTGTAATAAAGTTATAATATAATAAATTTTTAAAATAAGATACTGTATCGTGTAAATAATCCTTTTTGTATTGAAAATAAAGGTATCTTAGTTTTCTTTGTAAGTTTATTGTTTGGCCTGAGTTTCGAATGAGACCAAAAAAATTGAAGTACATTATTTTATTAAACATCATTAATATCCTTGCTACAAGGTATAACAAAAAATAAGGTTAGAAAGGACAAATATTTATAGAACAGATATAGTAACATTTTAATAATAATTTATTGTCATATACAGGTCACATAACAAAAATCTATCATATTATCACAGAGTATTCAGTTGCAGTGGAAACTGTGTTTCATGAGCCTGTGACATTTACTGTGTCAGCAATATAAAGAATTAATTATAATAATTTAAATATAAAAATAAATAAATAGTGAAACAAATTAAAATGAAGTTAATATAATTTTTATTTTTCTTATGCCATATATATATTACAAGTTTCCACATCGTCATAGTTGTAACCTAAAAATAGTTTGAATATTGGTAGGCGCAGTTAAAATTGTTCTATACAGACGTGCAATGCCGGATTAGGAGGCCCCAAATTATTTTTCAAATTAAATGGAATAAAAATCTGTATTTTTCAATAAATAATGTATTTTATTGTGAAACCAAGAATATATTATTTTATAATTAACGTCTCTATTGTGGAGGTACCGGGGCTAAAGTCCCGATTGCCCCCTAAACCACTTTTGCGGTGCTAGAAAGGAGGATAAAAATATGCTCCGTTCCCGACATTTTCATTCGTTTAAAAGTTTTGTTACTCTCTTTAAAAGAAAACAAAGCAGCCGTAGATACTCGTTTCGCCACAAGTCACCAATTTTGAATTTGATAAAGTGATTTAAATTTGGAAAATCGTTAGAAAATGTTTTAATCGCCAATAGGTGGATTAAACATTGTACGTATAAATATAAACATTTTCCTTTCCTAAAAATCTATAAAGCCAAAATAATAAAAATAAAAAAGCCTTTTATTATATTTTTTTTTTTAAATAAATCACATTTACAAAAAGCTTTAAAGCTTAAAGCTATATAAGCCTGAAATAAAACTACAATAAAGTTCCAATATATTTATTTTTCTTATAAATTTTATAAAGCGATAATTTGGTAAACAAACAGCTTTCATACATTTATAGAAAATAAAACCAAAACATTCATACATTATGTATGTATATGTTAAAAATTTATAACGTTAACTCACCAATATGTACAGCATTACACTTATACATATAGCTTATTATATACTATAAAGCTCAACATTGATTATTAACACAGTATTATTTAGTGCCTTTTAATTTAGTCTAATATGTATTTATATTTTCCACCGAGACACGATGACTAAACAAATCTTTATAAACTACGTTTTAACATTAATTTAAAAGTCTAATTCTAATAACAACGTAACAAAATCTGCTTTTCTACTTAGACCAGGTAGGTGAAAATAAATAAATCCAGAGGCGCAATACCTTTGTATCTTAGGGTATCATTCGGAATCGAGATTTAGCGCTAAGTGACTATCATATGACGAATCCAATATGTTTTTGACACGCTTGGCGCTAAATCTGAACTCTGAACGTGAATATTATGCATCATTAATAATTAATATAAAGGCAATTAGGTGATTAGTTTTGACGAGACAACGTCTAATAAAACGATGAACGCCGGCTGCACTCACGAAAAAGCATGACTCATTGTCCCGTTACGCTCATGTTCTGTTACGCTCATTGTACGCTTGCGCCGCATCTATCTCTCTTCCACTCGAAGACTTACGTATGCAAACATTTCATCATGTTTTGTTGTCACATTAAATTATCGTCCGTAAACCGACTTCACAGACAAACATTTTGTTATTTTTAGCCAGACACATAAGGATCTATTGCTCAGCCCCAGGGTTGAGGTAGGCTAACTTTTATGTCCTACATTCTTAATAATCAATAACAATTGTGTAAAGCGCCATCTATACTTCTCCGTAAGAAACTAAGCAGAATAACAACGTTTGTTGTCTTACAATTATATATAATTTTGGTTAGACTAAAACGAAAATTTACCACAAACTTATCTGAGACCCAATTGAACCGGACCAGATAAGTTTGTGGCATTAGATTCAACAACAATAACATTTGAAGGGGTCGTACCACTTTAAAACGGACAATGTACACCGGAAATATAATGTTTTTAAACCTATAAATGACCAAAGAAACCAAACGGTCGGAGTCGTTTTTTGTACAATCCGACTTAACGAAGAGTAATTGCTATATTATGTTTTGATTTGATAGTATATGACGTGTTAAGACGATATTTTAATGAGCCAGCGTCTATAATATCTTCAAGCGCGAAAATGACTAGCGCAATATCACGTAATTTGAGATATTATTTTAAACAGGGCTAAAGTATAAATTGTGACATTATCAAGTATTTACTGCAATGATAGAAGTGTTGACTTGCTTTGCGACCCTTTGTACTTTAGACAAAATCACTTTTCGACAGTCCTGATCCACTCACTATATGCAAATGGAATTAGCTTGTCACGTGACCATTTTCATACAAATTTGTTTGGCGTTAATAGGTGATTTTGTCTCAAGCCCCTGGTAACGTGGAAAGCCAGCTGCCAGAATATCGTCAAAATATCAGCAGAAAACAATATTTTTTGTATTTACAAATTGTAGCTTTATTAATAAAGGATTATGTAGGATATTAGTACAATTAAAGGATGTCTTGAACTCTACAGACTTTAAAGGCAAGTGGCTAGTCCTCGTCGTAGCCTTGGACTTCAGCCGTACAAAAATGCGACATCTCTAGACGTAACCCTTTAATATAATCCAAACTCCGTCAATTATAATAATATTGCGATTGGCATAACATTAAAAGTGTATATTGAAGAAGCTCTTGTGAATGCATAACAATCAATTAAACGTGCGAAGTACAAATCACAGATTTCCAACCAAATGAAAACGTCAATATCGTTATATAACGAAGTTCACTAACAACATTGTGACCAAAATTATTGCACAAATAACCTTAAGTATAGTTGGACAAGTTTAAATAACAAAATAAACACTTTTAATATATTATTTAGAATTATTATGTATGGGAACAACAAGAAAACAATTTTGGTATAGCATCCTATGGCTTCATAATATATTGACATTTATTGTTTTATCTTTTATCATAACGCGTTCTCGTGATTCATCTATGTTAAAACTAGCATAGCACTGAAAAGTATTATAGCAAATTAAAGAGTCTGAAGTTAGTCACAGATTAAGCGGTCTACACACCAAAGCCGCTGACCCGGCGGCACGGATCGCCGGCCCAACCCGCCGGCCTTATTTTATACAATCATGCCGCCGGCTTGCGCCCGCGCGGGCAAGCCGGCGGGGCAGCATGCCGATGCCGACGGCATCCCTCTCTACTCACTCAGTCAGTTGCCCGCCGGCTTTCATAGAGTAGTGACGTATCACTTATACATTCTCTGTTGTTGTGAAGTGTCGGCACTTTTTTTTCAACTAACCAATATGGAGTGGGACGATGCAACAGTTATAAAACTAATAGACCTCTATCATTTAAAAGAAATATTATGGAACCCAAAAAACCGTGACTACAAAAGCCGGCCAAAGCGTTACGACGCATTTAATGAAATTGCCAGTGAATTTGCTACCGATGTTCCGGAAATCGAGAGAAAGATAAAAAATTTAACTAGTCATTATTACCGAGAGAAAAAAAAAGAAGATAATTCAAATAAGTCTGGTGCGGGTACTGATGATATTTATCATAGTAAATGGTTTGCCTACAATTCACTAAATTTTCTGCAGAACAAAAATGTGCCTACTGGAACCACCGATACTGTAATTAAAGATTTAATTTTTTTTTATGTATAATCAGGCAACTAGGGCCCCATAGACATATAATTATATTAGTTTATTTATTAGTGTATCTTTGTATTTAGATTTTAACCCTTTCCCGGGCATTGGCAAAAAAGTTGCCACTCAGGTAAAAAAAAATGTGTTTGAAAAAAAATTAATTGAAATGTTGAAGACTTATTCAGTGCCTTTAAATCACTTAATCTTTGACAAGTACTGTATTTATTGCGACTCATTAAACTTGGCCTAACCCAACACTTTCGTGTGTTGAGGGATCCACCGATAATAACTCCACAAACTGCTATTATTAAATCACTGTTATCGTCCTCCTCCATGTCAATCTGAAAATACTACTTCTGAATTATTCGAAACACACACGTCCAATCTCTACGACTATTTGGCAATTACTAGAACACCACATGCCGCGGCTGTCGTGCCGCCGGCTTTGCCGCCGGCAAAGTCGTTCGGCTTAGACATTCTGAAGCCGCCGTGTTAACCCGCCGGCACTAAGCCGCCGGGCTGTGCCGCCGGGTCAGCGGCTTTGGTCTGTAGACCGCTTTACGCGCAAACCAATTTGTATGGAAATTGTCACGTGACCAAGCGTGATAATGTCGTTTACCTACTATGATATATTACTTTAGTAGATCATGTCTATAGATGAGTATTTTGGATAAGGAAAATACTTATATTTCTGTTCATCATTACGGAGCTGCTATATGGTTTAGAGCTGCTATGAGACTATACGTGGAGCGTCCAGCTAATGGTTAGATTGGTGAGAAGCACTTGAAACTATCTAAACATTAAACTCGCATTTAAATCCGTTAAAGAAATTTTAATTTGCGGTAAAAATGTGACAAGAGATGCAGCAGGTAACTTAATTTGTATGCCAACTAACATCTATTACAAATAAAAATTTTGCAATGATATGAACTGATAAAATCGGATTTACTAACTGAACAATAGACCTTTGCATAGAAAACTTGTGGAAGGCTAATATTTTTTTCTTTGTTTGTAGTTGTACGGTTTCTGATACCATGGAATAAAGTGGTTAGACCATGGAGACCGCAATTTGAGAAGTTAAGAAACAGAAAAATTATAAAAATATTTTTTCTATACATTTTTACACAGTGTAGCTTATGCCTAACGAATTATGCAAGAGACTATTCATTTGCGTCAATAAAATTGGTTACAATTTTAATGAAGTTAAATGCAAATGAACAATCGGTTATAACAAATAAATAAGAAACTCCTGGGAGGTAAATCTTGGATAGATTAAATAAAAGAAAATAAAAAAATACGGAATTCCTCTCCGTCGCAGCGATCTTTCGAACTAATAGATACAAAACGTATAACTTTAAAACGTGCAACAAAAATTATTGAGAAAAGTTAAAATTTACCTCCCAGATGCAAACACTAGTTAAACAGATCATAACATATCTAATATCACTCTCAGACCCCTCCAATGTGTCAGTTTAGCAGCCGTTACGTTCGCTTTACGTATACGTATGCATACGCAAGCAACGTGACGATCGCAGTTGCGCCCGCATCGCAGACGTGCTCATGAAAAAGGCGCATATCTGAAAATACAACGTAACTATATAGAACTTATATAGATAAATTGTAGATAGACATCAATAAATAAATTACTCAACCTATTAATAACGTCGACACTGATCAATCACAGCGACTAGTAAGAGGAGATATTATTGTTTTTCAAGACTGTTCATTTCTGCTTACATCATTCCATTTTTACGACGACTGAACAAATCAGGCATGGCATATTTTTATAAAGCAAACTCGGCGAACTCCGTTTCGCCACCAGATGGCTTCGTTTTATGTAACATTTCGTTTGGTGATCCCGCTTTTCTGTTGAAATTTTTCCTGAATTTTCGGAGCCCGAGACCTTTCCAACGAATGCAAAACCGTGGAAATCGGTTCGTGCGTTCTGGAGTTATAGCGTCAGGAAGGAAAACCCGACTTATTTTTATATAGTAGATAACTCTCTCATCGTATCTTAGATGCAATGTTCTCTTTGGGGTTATCTCTGACTCTAAAGTGACAATGACGCAAACTATAGTCTATAAGATTTAGACTAATAATGCAATGAAATATAATTTGTTCGTGTTATTAAAGCATTCAAATATCTTTTAAATAAAATATCAATTTTTTAATTGAAAATAAAATCTAACTATATAAATAATGTATAATATTTATTTAATTTCTTACTATGTCTGAAATAATAGGAATTATGCTGCATGAACAAAATAATGTAAATTTAAAAAAGCCAATAACACAATTTTAAACGAACTATACTTTATACAGACGGGTTGTCTGAAAGAAACTGCTTTTAGCAGTAAGATGCACTTTTTTATTAAATTATATATTAATATCATTATAACTTATATATATCGTATATAAAAATGAAACCCGTTTTCCATTGTCACGACATACCATGAAAACGGCTTGACCGATTTGTTTGATTTTTTTAAAATAATATTCCTTGAAGTACGAGGATGGTTCTTACGGAGAGAAAAATTAAAAAAAATGAGTGAAAAAGTCTAAAAACAACTTTTCTATATGCCCATACAAAATATTCGTATAATAATAATACTTAAGTCAATTTGAACTTTAATACCATATCATAGAGTTCAAGTGTTAGTCCTCCACTAAACTAAGGTTCCGGGAAGGTAAATTTTTATTTTTGACATAATGTATTTGTTGTCTTATAAACTTTTTGTTTTTTTATCTTACTAGCTAGACCGGTGTCCCGAATAGCAGAATAAGTATTTAAAAAAAATAAAGATAGACTGTTAGGCGGTACGATGTTCGCCAGGCCAGCTAGTTATTAATAAAAGGTAATATTTGTAAATACCTGCGCTATATCGGGCGCTACAACTGAAAGAGGTCGTCGTGTGCCCTTTCGAGCCGTTTCAGTGAGGTATCCACACGTCGGCCGTGCGTTAGCCCTGGGGGAGGCGGCAATGGCGGCGGTATTACTTCATTGTACGACGTAGAAGCACCCATTGATGCCGATTGCCGCAGCCGAGCGGTTGGGCGATGTCGCACAAAGTCGTCTTCGAAATCTACGAATCTGGAATCGGAGAAGATGAGATAAAAAAATCTATACATTTGATTATTTGATTGGATATTCGTGTGAATTTGATAATTTATTGGATTTTTAAGGTAAAGTGTTGCTGTAGGTTAGGTATAGGGTTTTGACAATGGCAAGTCGAAGCTGCAAGCTCACATGAAAGCTTAGATTGGTAGTCCAAGGGCCGGGGGTTTGTTTTTGCAAAGTACTAGAAAACGGTTTTTTTTTGGAATATGTTCAGGGGTGTCCCCTGAATGTAAATCCAAGTTAGCGTCATGACTTAAGGTGCGCTTCAGCCGCCATCTTGAAAAACGCGTTTTGTCGAATATCTCGCGAACCGCGCATCGTACGACAAAAATTGCAGAGAAATTCTTATAGATAATAATATTTGCCATCTTTTTTATTGAAAACTTTTTTCTGTAAAATGCATAGTTTTTTATTTGCAGCGCTTCAAACTTTTTACAATATGGTTTTTGCTAAATAAATAAAAAGTTAATGGTTATTATAATTATTGTTATTACTATTATTAATAATAATTAATTTTAAGATCATATTATTGTATTTTATATTATACTTTTCGAATATTACTTTAAAAAAACGGATTCTTACAATACGAAATAAATTATAGCTAAACATAACATAATACTTTATTGTACAGATTATTCTTCGACAAAGACATCTCCTCAATATTACACTAATTGCTGCGCGATTTGACGTTGAGCCTACTATCTTTTAAAAAGCCATGTTGTTGTGAAGATTTTATATAATGTGAATCCATTATATAAAATGTATTTCTCTTTTCGTCTCCTTCTTCACTATTATTACGTAAATGAGTTTTATTTAGATGTAGAAGTATACAATTATAAGTTTATCTTGTTACTAATTGAAAGGAAATAATATCGTTGCATCGCAGAACAAAAATCGCATTATACAGAGGGATATACATAATCGCCCCGTGTAGGCGTACAAATAAGGACCAATCTGATAAGATAGGATCATATAAGATCGCTATTCACAACCCACACAATTTATTTATAGCCTCATAACCTAGTGCACGACAATTGGTTCTTAGATTGAATGAATGTGAACCTTATCCGGTCGAGATAACGGTCATATTCAGACGAATCGTTTTGCATATTTTCAACCAGTCGTAAAACAGCCAAAAGTTGTTAATAAAGTCTTTCACAACACGGGATATGACTAATGTGCTAAACAATATTCGAGCAACCTTGAGAAATTAATACATTAAATAATCCAAGACACTTGAACATATTTCAACAATTTATTCTCGTCAAAAATCTTATGTTTTTAATTGCACTTAAATTTCCATCCCAAAGTCCACGGAGTCACATCTTTACTATGCAGGCTAATAGTTTAATTAATAACCGATTAAGCATATCACATATTTATATCTACTTTATTATGAGCATAAAAGTTTACAAAATTGTTATACATAATTTTTTTTCCATAAATGAATATTTAATAGTCATAAAATAAATAAATCAGTGGCGCTACAACCTCTTTAAGTCTTGGCCTCAGATTTCTGAATCTGTTTCATGATCAGCCTCCAGTGCCTGACACACGCCGTCGACTTTTTGGGACTAAGACATGTCGGTTTCCTCACGATGTTTTCCTTCACCGTTCAAGCAAATGTTAAATGCGCACATAGAAAGAAAGTCCATTGGTGCACAGCCGAGGATCGAACCTACGACCTCAGGTATGAGAGTCGCACACAGCCACTAGGCCAACACTGCTCCATTAATAGTCATACACATTTAAACACAACTAACGAAATTACGACATTATTTACTAGATTCAATTATTTCGCATAACGACTGTTATCTAATAAAGGTTAAAACTATGTCATATATTTTGGAGTCTCATAACTTTTATAAAGCTATGGATACATAGCTATATATCTTATCTTAAACAAGAACTTTCAAGATAATTAACTTTCAACCTACACAACAACGATGGAACCATGTACCACCAAGTTATAGTTTATATTACATTGTGTTTTTGTCATATCTCTTTATTATGGATATATTACACTCGTAGCTTAGCAAAGTAGACATAACAACGATAACATTCTATTTCAAGCACTTTAGTTTATTTTCCTATAAAATATTTTTGAATGCTAGCAATCTTCGAGAAAACGTAAACAAAGTTGTTTATGAAGTATACGGTGTGTAAATATATATATTAATACATGAATCATTCCGATACTTTAGTTTTAATGTAAGATTTAGAATCGAGACTTAGCGTTATACTTAACTCCCGTATGACATTAATAAAATATGGCGCTGTGGGGTCTAAATCTGACGGATCTGATTCTGGCATTTGATCTTTTTTTCATAAACAACTCGGCCAATTTCATATCTGAAGTCTAAACAAAATTGCAACTGGACTGAAAATATGGGTCCAAGATAAACATTTTATTTAGACACATTAAACAATAATAAATAAATCGCTAGATGAGATGTAAATGTGCGAAATGAGTGGGAAAATAAAATTATAGGAAATTTAGTGGGAAAAGTAATATCGTGAAAGAAGTTCGAAGCTAATATTATTTTACTTATAACATTGTTGTGATACTAAATACCCTTTAAACTGATAATATATTTTATGCGAAACATTCTTGTAGACCGAATATCAAATCCGAATATCGAATATCCTGTCTTATTTTTAGTATATTATAAAAAGGTCCCTAGCTCGCACTTATTTCACCCAGGATAATGAAACAGTAATTCAAATCGTGTGCTAAACGGTCAGCAGACAAGCTAATTAATACAATTTTAGCTTCGTAAAAATGTTCCGCCTCGAAATATATTCGTTCATCATACAAACTGTGACTGATAATCCCAACTTTTTCAATAAAAATATTCGTACGATAATTTATCTATGTAAAATAGCAGCTGTTACACACCGAATGATAAGAAATGCATTGTTAGGAGCCTCGTTTTCCTGCTCTGTGGTTAAGAATGACATACAAGCTGCCATTTTCGTCTTTATTTAATAATCTATTTTTAACATTACTTCAAAACTCTACTACAATATTCTTAAATGTTGTATTCTACTGTTTTACTGTGAGAATCTTGTATAATCGTTGTAACGGCGCATTATTTATTTTCAATAGACATTAAAATATAAAATAGTATTCATACATTTGAAATCCCTAAGTCAGTAACATTAGAAGGCAAATGCGCAATATCCCGTTCCATAGTTAATCCTACGATTAGCTCGCAAACTAACACTAGACAATGTGAAATATTATACTTCAAATAAAGAAAATATTTAAAAAGATAGATTCTTAACATATAGTTTTTTAAACATGTGACTCCACGGTACTAGAGTTAAACAATATTACAGGCTTCTAAAGTGGTTAAACGTATGATTTTCTTATTTATTTTGCATTGTTATAATTAATTGCATTAAAATGTGATGCGGTCGTAGCTCCTTACAACTTGTAAAAACGAGTGACGGATAAGAGGTAGAGTGCTAACTAGCACTAAATGTAAATTTAGAAGCATTATTGTGCTATCTATATAAAAAAATATATTTTGATTTTACTAAATGATGTATTGCTATGTTCGATCTTTACGACTCAAGATATTTCAGTGAGGCATTTAGGGGGTTTGTCACAAATATAAGGCATTGTTCCCCTACTGCGTGCTTATCTACTGCACAATAAACATTAACAAAATACCGTAAGACTGAAGTAGTGTTTTAGCATTTTCAGTAAATATCAAGTATTTATTAATTGATTTTATATCTAATACGACAAGGTACAGAGCTATGATATACATATATTTATATTGAAGAGAGTGAGATTAGAGTAACTGAGCCAAAACTCATTAAACTAAAAAGCTAAAAGGGCCACACTGATGCAAAAACATAATCGGGTTTCAACAGTTAAAATTATATGTCATGTAAAATTGCTTATGCGATCATCAGTTTAAATATAAAACAATTTGCGTGTGTTTTAATTATCAAGGGGTATTAAGTTAATTAGATAATTACTTTTTCGTCATTTTTTATCGCATGTGTCTGTACTTTTAATTAGCAATTAATTGCGCAGTTGAAAACACTATTCTAATTAAACAGTTTATATCTACGATCTAAGCATATGAGACTACACTATACTAATAAACTATCCTCACTTTTAACTATAGTCTATATCGACGAAATAAATTGCCAAAATTAAGAATTGTAATACATATCTTACGTACGGGTCTGTGATTGCTACTCTGTTACGGTAAAAAAAATTTAAAAGTTCATATATGGTTATCACAGATTTATACTAGATAAATCTGGTTTACACGGACTAAATATAAATAATACATAAAGGCATCATATTAATATGCAAAATGATTTGTAATCTTAATATTATGTGAGATCATTTGTGAGAATTCAATATTTGCATAATAATATGCAACTTTATAATCTTTTTAGAAATTATATCTCATTTATAACAAAAATCTAGAGAAAAATATTTCCATACAAATGCTGATATGATATAATTCGATTCTAAGTAGTAACGAATTGTGTCCTTCAAGATATACACATTAAACAGTTACCGCAACGACAAATATCATGTGATCTTAAGCCGTAATAAAACAAAAAATGCGCAGTGAATCGTAAAAATGGGTAATGTTACAGTAAAGTAAAATTGCATATATTTAATATTACATAATTCTATCGTAGCATTAATATGGTGATTAGGGGATAATTCTAGTAATATCAAAATTTGTCATAGCTGCTTTAGTTTTAAAAATTATTTAGGTATACCAACAAAAAACTAAAATCTAAAATTTAATAATTATTCTTCTAATTAAGCCATATTTTACGGTAACAAAACTGTTGTATATCCGAAAAGTTTATCGCTTGTGTAAACTCGGACTAAGATCACCTTTTACGTGACGACGATCTTCGAGTCATGTGACTAAGTCAATGCAATAGAAAGTACCTTACGTTCATACGGTAACAATTATGCAGTGATTTGTATCATAATACATAACTTTTGTTTAAACTTATCCCAATATAACAATGGACTGAGAAATTTTTAATTAAATACATGTATTAGAACAAATTTCAAATATGTACACTGTTTAACAGCTGTTTTCAATCATTATAAAAGCCAGAAAAGATTCAGTATATCTTTACATAAAAAATATTTTTATGTAATTTTTAAAGAATTGGAAATTGTTCAAGGCATGAGTTTATTACTGACAACAGGTAAATATGTATTATTATTCTATGACAAACTTAATAAATACTATCATTGTATGGTAAGTTAACAAAGTAAGTTGTTTTGCACATGAAACAGTTTTTATAATAAATAATTGTAAAAAATAGTTAATACACGGAATTTAATTCTGTAAAATTTCTTTTAAAACTCAACAATAGCGCCTGACATTAAATGTATAATTAAATTTAGCAAATAACCTTGACATGCCTGCAAAAAAGTTATAGCTTAAATATTGTTGGCAGGAGATATTTTAAAATTTAAGATGACTTTTTAATAATCATTCAAACCTGTTTGTATCTATCTATACCAATAACATGGTGATAACCCCCTGTCTTATATTCGTTTTCTCTTTATTATATTTGTTATATCCATTTTTTTATAATTTGCAACTGCTCTATATCAATTGTACAAAAACTCACTATGCAATATAAATATGCTAAAAAGTTTCTGAGACATAAGCAATGATACCAAAAATCTTATAAGTATTGAAATGAATAATGTTTATGTTATATAAATTTGAAAGACTAATTGAGTTCATTGGTATCTATTATGAGTACATAAATTTTAAGTTATACAAATATTGAATTATCTATCTTTATTGTAAACATAACTTATCAGCATGCCTGGCTCCCAGTGTCAAGTATTTACCCAATGATGACATTTATCACAACGGTACATTCTAAAAATTTGGTTATTAAATAATATTATCAGGATAGAATATTACAAGGTTATTATTAACCATAGGCGCCACATTGATGGCTCACATGCTGTAATACTATGTTTAAACTTGCCGAGATACTAAAACTTCAAGAATATAAAAATGCACGAGAACAGACATTTAAGGTTTAACAAACTTTCCACTATTCATACAGCAGATATGCAGCAAACAATATTTATGTTACACATGCAGAGGAAGAATGAATCTAATCGGTTTTGGGGTCATTGTCCTATGATTAGAATACATATATCTCAATAAATCACTTGCAAGAGATAAAAATATGCCATGAACTACTTTTCAATTTAAACCTATTATTTAAATAATATAAAGGCATAAAAACAGCCATTTTTTAATACATATTTAGTTTATTAATTTAAAAGAAATAAGACCAGTATTGTCCAATAACTTACTAATTAGACAAAGATTTCTCATGTTAAACAAAAAGCATTATATTTATGGACTAGATTGAAATTCATAAATAAGTTAAAATAACAAAAACACTTACTCGCTGTTCTCCTTCGTTTTTTCAACATGTTTTTTTATAGTTGCAATTGAAGAGTCAAGCCTATTCAGGAAGTTGTCAAAGGATTCTTTTTCATCTGGACTGCCAGGAGAGAAATCTCGTGTAGGCATTCCCGCGATTGATGCACGGTGATTCGAAGGTGCTACCTCTGTCACTCTTTCTCCATTATCGTAAAACGGAGAATCTTTGGTTACAGGAATCAAAAGATACTCTCGTAAAAACAAGCTATCCGATGCGAACAAACGATTTGCTCGTCTTATCTTCTCCATCTAAAATCCAGAAACAGATTTATTTAATTAAATTTACAGAAGATATCTACATTTATCAACAATAATACTGTGGAAATTTAACTTACTGTTACACCGTATTTCAAAGCAATTCCTTGCAGCGTGTCACCTTTAGCCATTACATGTTTTATATATTCTTCATGCCTTTTTATATGATTACACGTACTGCCGTATTTTTTTAATGGTCGTGCAGATTCTCTAATAGAAATTCTTTCATCGAAAAGACGATCTTCCTCCATGTTTGACGTACTGAGAAATGAAAATGTTCCTTAATTTTGATTAACAGTGAACGTCATGGACAAACAAAATATTCAAATTTGTCAATTAATTTTGTGAAATGTCATGATGTCAATGTCAGCCAGGCCAAAAGTTTCAATGACCAATGGAAATAGTAGAAAAGCTTTTCTTAATTGTAGAATTAAAAATAATTAATTGTAGAGTTGTCACAATCATGCAATAGAATTTGTTTGAAACTATTTTATGTTAGTCAGCACTTCTAGAGCCTTCGTTTAGGCACCGCGACGTGTACCATCAATCAATTACTTTGATTATTGATATGAGATTTATAAATTGACGCAGAATGTCAAATTTCAGTTCCATCATAATAATAATATAACATAGATCAATGCTTAAGAGGCTTGTGTTCAAATTAACTTTGTGGGACCAACTAGTCTAAGAGCAAACGAATTACTTGTATCGTCACATGACCAAGTCTTATCCTAACCTAAACATTGCTTTAACATAGAAGAGAATTTTCCATAATCTGTCTTTAACGGTTGTCTGTATACGAAGTTGGACATTGTCAATTGGTAACTGTCACTGTTGTAACATTGAACGGTGAATGGTAATCATTGATCGTTGAGTTAGATATTATTGAGTCAGTGAGAGGTGAGTGAGAATAGCGAGTAACGAAACAGTTTTTTCAGTTCTATCGCGTGTTTTCATATTACTGGTCGTGTGTTAGGTTGGACTTTGATTATTTTTTAACAAGAATATTTTGTGATGTTTTGTAATTTCAAAAATCAATTAACCGGTCCTGGATGATACATTTGAGTTTGAAATAAGTTCGCTGTGTGTGTTAGGGGATTTCGACTGGATTTTAAGTAATGTTTTGTATTTAAAATATAAAGTTGTTGTGATCGATAAAATTATATTTGGCGATCTTTTTGCTGGTAAGTTTGAATGAAAATATCCTTAAAATAATTGTATACGTTGTATGGTTGATAAGTTTTGATATATACATCGTTGTGTTGCATGTGCGAGGGTATTATAGCGTAGGATATTCGATCTGAAAGCAACCGCCCTTACTCAATGTGTCGCACTTCGCAGAACGGGGAATTTACAACGGGTACCGCACAGGCCCGGCCAAGTATGCGGGGTAAGGCGATTTTTATTACTCATTTTAGGGGATTGGCTGTACGGGTGCAAGGAGTATTTATAATATTGTTTAAATGCTAGTTTCAAACACAATCTGATAACATGTCATTTTCAAATGGGTAAATAGATAATTACCATTTGTGTTAGGGATTTAGATAATTCCCTAAGTATAAGTCCTACTCTATTTAAATTTATATGCTATATATATATGATAGTTAAAAATATCTATCTTGTTTATGCTTATGCAGCGTTAAAAAAAAATTGTTCCGTTTATGTATCCTTTCAGAATTTCAAGTAATGTTGACTATGTATCTACGCATTTATAGTATAAGCCAAAATTTCGGAGATCATTATTTAACCGACAGCTACTGTTTCTTCATTATTATTTGTAACACGATTACTGCATTTGATTTCTAAGATCTCATAAAGAGAGCGTAAGTGTCATACTTAAACCTAAATAATTATTAATAGTGTTGTGGAAGATATATAGATAGATAGTTAATCAGGTTTAGATGGATTTGAAAGGATTTTATTACGAATATAAACGTAATAATAGCAAGACCTGTATTTGAAAACGTAAATGAAACTTATTTAATTTCTCATCGATGTAAGGAAACTTGAGGCGAGACCATCTAACTTTTCATTGTATTTATAGCGAAAATAAAATATTTACAAAATTATTAATTAATCGGTACCTGGATACGCGCACACTCCTTTATGATAGTTAAATTGTATTCTCTGTAGTATATAAATTGTGTAGGAACACGTAAAATAGTACTTAAAAGCGGCTAAGCAAAACCTCAAGTACCAAAACAGGTGACTACAATTGAAATGCAACATCAGGGTATTGATTCACAACACGTACGATAAAGTGGTGCATTGATGCCGAACGGCAATTTACCGCTACAGAGAAAAAAAGAAAAGTATAACCTACCTGCAAAATGTAGGCCTACATAGTCTACACAGCCTGACTTTTAAATCTTGCATCGTCTTTTCGATCCCACAATTATATTTTTCTATACCACTTATTATGGCAAAAAGTTTATCTTGTAAATTGTCAACCATTTGTTTAGCAACAGCTGTCTACATACCACGTGATTTAAAAACCAAACGTGTTAACTAACTTTTTTATAGAAAAAACTAGGTATCATTTATAATATCTTTATAACTTAATTCACATTTTTAACTTCTTTTAAATTCCCAAAAGTTCGGCGCACCTCACTTCAAATGAAGTTAGTTATGATACAAATTATAAAGCAGATAACTTGCAAGAAACGATTTCACTAAGCGTAAGTAAAACTAATACTATATAAAGACATACTATGTTTATAATAGGAAAATCTAGGTCTGTTGATAGATGCAAATTAAATTTAAAATCTCAAGTTATTCCACTGATAAGTAAGTAAATAACACCAAATAACCCAATGTAAGTTATGGTAATTCACCATTTCAAACTCATTTTGTATTGTTCCGCTAGTTTTACATTCACGCAAGGTTCGGTAATTATTTTAATAGAATTTAATTGAGATTGAAACTAGTGTAATATAGTGTTAAACTGCTATTAATTAAAGTAATTAAAATAAAATTAAGAACTTACTATATATTTTTTGAAAACTGTATACTTAGACTGCCCCAGCTTCGCATGGGATATATTAAAATATATATGTGTGTAAGTTTCGGGGCATTTCTTTGTTTTGTATAACGTATAGATTATACAAGAATACTTTAAAAAAAAAAAAATATATAAATTATTTTTTTCAATTATAATATATACCTATCTAAGATCATTCACTCAATTTCTGATAAAATATTGTGATCGTGTAATTTTAGCCCCTATGAAATAAAAATATTATTATATATATAAGTATGTAATTGATTCATAAAGATAATTGAACTTAAAACGCCAGTAAAAAATTATCAATCCTCAAATAATATTTACTATCAAATAGCGTAGTACGGATATTTAATAGCCCTTATCAAGTAATCTAATAAATCGTCCACGCCGATGTTTAATGTAAACAAATATCATCACCGAGCTAATCTGTTACAGAAAAGTTAATTACAGGTCATAAACAGGTGATCTTATCATTTGAATATTTCACTTGTGAGTCAGTAGGGTAAGGAATTCCTTCGTATGAATCATCATCTTTTTTGTAACATCTCACCTTACATCAGAACATGAATGGTCAGTGACGTCAGACAATAAGAAAAAGAAATTTCTAGTAGCCTCGTTATATTTTTACAAATTTAAATATTTTTTAATATGATATGGATAAAAGGCAGCTGTCGCAGCCCATGAACACCCACGTTTGTGGGGGATTTGCCGGTCTTTGGAGGAGTAGGCCCTTTAATTTAAATATATTAATGTCATAATTTATTGGCGCCTAAACCATAGAGAATATAAATTATTGGTTGCATTCTATAATGTAGACCTCCATTGGAGTATAAATTGTTAAAAATAAGATTTTTAACGTTCTATTATACGACTAATATAACATTTTCAACTGGCATGGGAAAGTATATATTTTTTTATTAAAAATACATATATATATACATATATATATACATCTGAACTATAATAAGGATATACAAAAGTAAATACGTTCAAAATATAGTATACACTTCCGAAAAACAAACAATACAATAATAGTGGTCCAAATTCCGAACACGGCCACTTGCCAAATGACGCCATGACGTAGATCCGTTACATGGTTTCCGAGAAGGAACCGACGCATGCGTCATTATCGTAAGATCAATGTCAACATTATAGTATTGCTCTATCATTCATGACTAATAGTCAATTTCGAATACTATGGGAGTAACCAAATTTATTATTTCGTTATTTCACCTTGATGGGTCCACAGTCAATTAGTGTATATCGGCTGCGATGGCTGCTCTTTTTGGGCGTCCCGCAGGCTTATTTGCCCCCCCTATTATATATATATATATATATTTATTGATACTATGTTAATCATGCTAAGCTGCAAAGTTAGTTTAAATTTAAACGAGTTTATTAATATAGCACGATAAATGGAGTATCCAACGCAAAAATAACAACAAAGACAAACATTTAAACCTTGACTCGTTTAAGCTATCGCGGAATTTGCTTAAAACAAATTAAGAATATCAATAGCGCTAAATCAACTGCATCATGAGCACACCCCACATACGCGCCCTCGCGTACATACCTTCACTTTCACACCATCACAGAACACAGCTGAATTAGGTATTACTTTAATTAGTTAAATGATATTTTTTCCTTTTGTAGATATGAGAAGCTTTTTGTTACATATATTTTTGATAATTGTGTATAATTGTGTTTTGTAATATATAATTTATGTTAGCTGTAGGATTGCAAAATAAATAAGTAAAAATAATTGAATTAATTCCAGCCAGTTGCTGAGATGCGTTCTATCCAACAAAGTCTTGCCCTGGGTGATTTTGAAGTATAGCCATGAATGTCAAAAATTTTAAATAATCTAAATAGCTAATGAAATATGAACGCAATTTGTTGTTTATGTTCAAGTTAATTGTCATATTCTGTCATTCAATCTTAGTTACGTTCACAATATCCTCATATTTCTGTCTCCGATCGTCACATGTTTAATATATTCCTCATAAATAATACAGTTAGATTGACAAAATATGACAATTGACATGAACAAGAACCACAAATTGCGTTCATATTTCAATATAGCTATTTACATTATTTAATTTTTTTGCCATGGCCATGCTTGAAAATAATCCATTCCTTATAAAGAATATATTCATATAAACAAATACACCAAATTTAATGTATTGCGTATGTATGTGAAAGCTTTTAAAAGCATTTAAATATACGAGTTCTACTTAATACAAATAAAATTAATCATTATGTTTTAAGTGGGCTTTTATCTCTACTAGCTTCACCGTAATTGCCGGCTGGTCTCCAAATCAAAATTTAAATTATACCATGTATAATATCTCTGGTAATGTAAGGCCTAAAAACGCTGTCATTAGCATAATGTAAAACTCTTATCATGGCAGAGGCAGATGTCTGTCCGTGAATGGAACAGGTGCGCACGCGTCGCTTTTTGTATCTTTTTTTATACAGTTTTGCAATGGTAACCATAGAGAATTTATTATGGGTTACCCAAATGTATTAATAGAGATTAGATAGACATTTGTAAGGTGTGTGACGTAAAGGTGTTAATGTAATAATGTACATCTTTTACTGAGAAGTTTTATGGGTCATAATAGCGCTTGCTTTGCCTCAATAAGTTAAGCAAGTACTTATATTATTTCTTCATTAGCTAAATATAGGTGTAGCTAATTTAGTTGTAATTAATTCCTCTATACGGAGACGGCTGTTTATAGAAGTTTTTCCGAACCAATACGAATTAGCGTAGCACGTACCTTCTGGCAATAACATAGCCGGTGATATCTCCTAAGGTCGGATGAGCCTGTTTGCTCTATAAAAACAATAATAATACAATTGCTTTTTTTATAGAACAGTGGACAAAGGGAGTGGAGGCCCATCTGAAGTTAAGTGATACCGCCCATGGACACTCTCAATGCCAGTGGGCTCGCCAGTGCGTTGCCGGCTTTTTAGGAATTTATACATACGGACGTCGTGGTAATACAGGTGAAGTTTCGTATTCTGACTTGACGTCCGATGATGTACCTGAAACTTGCTTCATTATAAGTTAAATATATAATTAGAGCGATAAATATTGAAGCTTGTTTGATTACTGTGCCCATTTTTTACGACTTCCCAAACGGTAGTCAAATCGATTATCGTTCATAACGTCGAATTAAATATTTGGTTAACATAATGCCACCCAATGGGAATGTTTAATATGGTAAGCAATAATAATAAATGTAACGGATAAGTCACCTAATCCCTTAAACTTTTTGGCTGTTATTTAATTTACGAACAATATTGGCTACTGTTTTTAATTGCTGTTGCAGTAGTGCTGTTTTATTTGAATATTTTCATTGAGAGATAGGTAGTTAATATTTATTGTATAAGACAATAGGGATTTAATATTCGGTATAATCATCTTCTTCTTGTGGTGCTACTTTATCGCTAAAGGTTGGCTGTTAACGAATTGCCAGGTATCTTGCTCTAATCTAAAAAGATCACCGGCGGATGTGATGCCAGTCCATCCACGTGCGTTCAGCAACCACGACTTCTTCCTTCTATCAGCCCGTTTTTTCTCTTGAACTTTGCCCATCATTATAAGCTGCAACAAGTCGTATGATGATGCAAAATGTGTCCTAGATATGCGCTTTCCGTATTTTAACAGTCTGCATAAACCTGCGTGACGTCCTGATTCTTAGCAAGACTCTTTCATTCGTCACTATTTGGATCCAGCTGATGTGATTCATGCTACGGTAACACCACATCTCAAAAGCTTCGAGGCGTCTTCTGTGTCTTCTTTAATAGTCCAGGTTTAATAAACGTTTCTTACAGTTTCTCACAAAACATTAAATCAAAATCCACATTTTCATACTAGCCTATTACAAAAACAACGATTTTCTTACAGATATCACACGACATGACAATCTAATATAATTATGAAACAGTCCAGTCCAAATGCGAATATTTGATGCCAGCTGCGTTATTCTGTATTTTTTGCGAGACCCCGAATCGGTGCAGTTATTTATAAATGCACCTGTGTTTACCTGAGTGGTAAGTTTTATTATTACCCAGATATAAGGGTCCATGCTTTAAGTAGAACAGCCTTTTTTTAATTTTAGTTACTTTATTAGTTTCTAACCGATTTAAGTATGATTTGTTTTGAGACCACAAGTTTGCGCCGACTTATCCGCTGTCAAGTGATCTATAATCTTACCATAATTCCATCATTAAGAGTCAATTCTTTTACTACTATATGCCTGGATTTATTTTATTTAATAATAGCTTCTAAAATGGAAACCTGAACGAAACAGTAAGAAAGTCAGTGCCCCGAGACAACTACCTTGCTGGAGACCCGTTTAATATCATATGGGTATTAGGTCACGCTTGTCACGTAGCCATGATATTCGATTGTCAATTGTTTTGTCACACATTTTACACCGGACCTGTACGGGCTCTTAACAACAATGATACGTATACCGGACGAGGATGTGTCTCCGTTATCGGCCAAACTGCCAGCGGTCTGCAATCACGCGCTCATTTTGTGCACAATTCGTAATTGTCATATTGACTGACCTTAAATGTGCCCGATTATATTATTGTTATTTTGAAGTTTAATTAAATAAAATTACTGAATTTATGTGAGAGTTAAATCAAATTGATATCTATAACTTGACCAAAATTAATCAAGGGTTGGGAATGAAAAGTTGAAAGGGACAACTTGGGATTTAAACTACTTTTAAGTTGTAAATCCAAGACATTATTTTTCAGATATCTTCCAAGTAATAAGTCCAGATTAACCCTATATGCTATATGATGATGTATGTACATTGTATAGCAGGAAGAACTCGAAGTGTTACTCTGGCTGGCTGTTATCCTATGATGCTAAAACTTTGGGGGCCTTTTGCTCATGGTCTCATAGAATGTTATGGCAATTTTACCCATAAAACTTAAAGAAAGCCCTTGTCAAAACTCTTGCGAACTAACCCTGTTCCGCATGGGTGCAATGTGGATTAGTAATGTGGTATCACTGTGGAGTAATACTATGATTTGACCATAGTACATAGTTTTAAAGATATCATGTTTCCTTCCTCTTAAATTACTATCTATGAAACGTGAAACGCATTAAATTCTGTCGCGTTTAATGATGTGGTAGTAGATAGCAGTGTTGGACTAGTGGCTTGAGATTGCGACTCATCCTTTAGGTCATAGGTTCGAAGCCTGAACGTGTACTTAACACTCGCTCTATGGTAAAGGAAAGCAGTATGAGGAAAAGGCATGCCTCGGACTTAAAAAATTGGCGGCGTGTGCAAAAAGCAAATGATCACGAAACATATACAGAATCCGTGGCTATGACCAAGGGTTGTAACACCACTGGGTTAGCTATAAAGGTATCATTCATGGTCGTGGCATAGCGCCAAGTATAACTTCTGTATGTCAAAATTTTTGACATACCGGAATCATACGTAGTCTTATCTCTAATCACCCTAATATTATCTCTAATCTCTAAGGGCACAGACATGAGCGACTTTATGTTAGACTATCTAGAAGGGAAATTTTAGTCTACGGTCATACAATAGTCACATTCATACAAAAATTACGAATGAACAGTTAAAATGTATCCACCAATTGACTGTGAACTAATAACACAGGAAGTCACACCATATTGAGATGTAATTACGAAACGAACTCATTATTATACATGATGCTCGAGACGAACCAAATTATAATTTTTAAAGTCATTATGTCTATATTGTATGATTTTATTAATGGGCAGCCTAGCCTAGTCACTAGCGAGATTTTTTCGAGGGATTTTTATTAATTCTCAAAATGTTAAAGTCAATGTCAAAATAACTCATAGGTAAATAAGAACACTTATGAACGTCAGATAATAAGTTAAATTAATTCTAAATTTACATTTACTATCAGTTCCCAAGGGCGAAGAGCGGGCAAGAAGAACTGGTAATAAACTCTCCGCCTTTTTTTTAATCGCTAAGTTTTTAGTAATACAAATTCTTTGAACTGGACAAATCAATCACAAGGATTAGGATAATTTAAATATTCGTCAAATTTATAAAAAGCTTTATTGATTAATTTACGTAATTTTGAATTTATTTAGTGATAATTCTCTAATTTCGCTGGGGAATTTGTGGTAAAAATTTATTGATCTCTATTAAATGTATCAACATGGCGTAATTACTTTCCCATTTTATAAAATACAAACATTCGCAAAGCCTAAAAGCTACTATAATACTATTTTTAAATTAAACTCGCTATTTGTTTCTTAAAAACATTTGTTAATATAATGTTCAAAGAATATTAATCTAAACAAGATACTCCATTTCTGAGAAGTTTTATGAAGATGTTAGGGAAGCTGTTTGTTTAGTTGTATCCTTCTGTTTTGAAGTGACTATAGATGGTGCGGCACTCCATACCGCATCGTTGATACATTTTAAAGCATCATTGTACACCTCAAAAAAACTTTTTTACAAACATTTTGCTTTTGAGTATCTAAGTAGGTACCTATAAAAATAATTCAAGAAAATCCTATATAAATATATATACTCTAGACTTTATGTACAACTTATCACAGATACACAGGTTTGTATCTAAATTTAGACCACCTTTTTTATTATTGATCAATATTAACGTGAGCATAGTTACCAATATAATAGAAATAATATTTTTATAGGAATCTTCGTTTCGTTTTACACATTTTAGTAAAAGTCTAAACATAAACCCCATCCAGCACGCTTAGTAAAATAATTGGTTTGATCCAAATTGTGTAATAAATGAGGTTAACACGTGGTTAGGATATTGACCTGAACCCCCGCACGTGATTAAACATTGTTTAGGCTATTATTTTATTAGTTTTTAACGGCTTGTAATCTTTACTATACATCATATAAAACAGAGTCGCTGTGGGCGCTTTATATAAGTCAACGAATTTTAATGCGGTTTTGATAATAAGAGGTTATTTGAGAGGAAGGTTTACATACTCATCCATATTTTACCACATTGGACTCCTATTTGGAAAATATCCTCACTATATTTTCCTTCACCGGATTTCCTTAGCACAATACGACGGCGTGTGTCCAGAAGACTGATCACCTACCTGCCTATTAGGTTTACAAACGGTCATTAAACATATACTGAAATTTGAGGCTCCGACCTAAAAATGTTGTAGTGCCACTGTCTTATCTCTTGACATAATATATTTCCGTGCTGTAAGAAACTACACAGCAATACGTGCTGTATCTATAAATTGGCAGAATAATATCTAAAAGGTATTAAAGGAATTTTAATGCGATCCCATAGATGCACGTAATCTGTGGTATTAGATAGATATAATACAACATATTTTAAAAAGTTAACAGAAACCAGATAATTTTTTCTTCGCCAGGATAGAGAAATCTTAATATTATAATCAAGATTCAAGTAACGAACTTTAATCATTTAAATGAGTATTTAATTTATTAAAATATAAATGTAAATTGTTTATAAATCTTTGCTTATCCAAAATAGATTTTTTTCCAATATTGTTGTTAAATATACTTCTAATACTTGTATCGTGGTCTCTCTTTATGCACAATTTCTATACGTTTTTTCGTCTAGAGGACGCATTTGTGTGTTGCCTGCCTGCGATGCACCTGCAATTCAAAGGCATTTCCCCTTTGAAGGGCGTTTTTCAAGGGATTTTAAAGGAATCAGCCACGCGCGCTAATACCTATCAGAGAACTGGTGAAATAGAGACAAGGGCAATTTCACGCATCTCGGGGTTTCAAGAGCAAGGCACTATGGGGCTTTTGAAGCTTTAATTTGGATGAAATTTATCTTGAAATTACCAAAAACACGACGCAAAAGCGTATTTCATATAACCCTTCAATTGGGGCATCAAGCAGACGTTTTTGCATGCAAACTTATCGTTTCTCTTTATAGGAACCCGTCCCAACGAATAACTTTTGCTTAGTTATATGCCATGTACGTTACCAAGTAGTATCATTGATACGAAAGCCATAAAAGTATTTTGCCCACTCATTATTCGTAGTAGAACGTTTTGAGTTGACAGTACGTTATAATTTTAAACGGAAGTCCCATGTTAAATTGTATAACATGAACAGTGTACAAAAATTACAGCTTAAATAATATGCAATAACACTCACCGTTAAACATTGGAATCATTGTTCATTGTTATTAAAGGGAACAATGAATGAGTGAAAATGTTTGGGAGATCGTCCCTAAGAGTCATTCGAGTGCCCGTTTTAGTTATCCAGGGTCTGCTTGCTCACTTGATATACTAAATTCTATTCGCATGAAAATATATACACAATAAAGAGTGATATTGTGGCTAGTCTTTAAGATTTATTAATGTGTTTAAGATATATGTGTCATATGTGATATATGTGCTAAAAATCCAAATTTTATCTCCGGTGATATGCACCCGGAAACAAATTTAAAATACAAAATTAAGTATGTACTTTAACTAATGGTTTATCTTAGAAACCTTCTCTGAAATATATTGAGCGTTTTAGTGTGTTTTTTGTGCACGTCTGATAATAGGTCGTAAACTATTAAAAACGATAATTACAGCCCTTTATTTTCACCAACCCCCACTTTTTAATAGCTATATTAGTACTCCAGTCTAATATACAAAATTCTCGTGTCGCGGTATTTGTGGTTAAACTCATCCGAAACGGCTTGACCGATTCTCATGAAATTTTGTGTGCATGTTGGGTATAACTGAGAATCGGACAACATCTTTTTTTCATCCCCCTAAATGTTAAGGGTAGTCCCACCCCTAATTTTTTTTTTTAATTTTTAGATAAAAAAAAATATTTTTATTTTTTTATGATACAGCATTAAAAAATACATACAACCCCTAATATTCACCCCTCTACGATCAACCCCTATTTTTTATTATAAATGATAAACATGGTAAAACGACGTTTTCCGGATCAGCTAGTAATCTATATATGACAAAACTAAATTGCCATCTAGTATTATAAATGTGGCGAATACCGCAATAAAATATATTCCTATGTATATCAATAAATTACGTGAGTTAGTTTTTCAAATTACACCATTTATTTGCTCTAAATATTTTATTGTAACATCATACCGCTCTCAATAAAAACTGAAACCGCTACATTAACAAAGCTATAAAATGCATAATGGAATGTAGTTATTTTCAATAACCTAAAAAACAAATCTTACCATACATTGGCTCAGTGAACACGCCATTATTCTTATACAATAATTATCTTTTTAGTATCACGTAACGATTATACGAGATATCGTTTATTATGAAACGAGTTGTAAAAACACATACTGAACAATTAAGTTACAAATTATAACATATAAAGTCAAGAATGCACATTAATTACCCTTTTTACTACATTTGAAAAGTTTCTTGTAAAACTCAAATTAGTTGCCTTACAAGGCCCAACGAGCGGTAAGAGTCTATACTAAAATGAAACGTTTAGTTGAACCAAAATCTCAGGAGATATTTTAATTGAAAACAACTTTTATGTTGGATAGTCGACAACCACGTAATCAACCGCACTAGTGTGAAGCGAAAGTCAAAACGAGCGATGGCGCGATTCGTTTTATTGTGATTGGTCAGAAGTCACCAACCTGTGTTAGGGGTCAGACCAACCGATTATGATCCCGCCGTCTGTTGTGTTGGTACGCTATACCAATGCTGCGTCAGCGCACCTGTTATTGAAACAATACTTGTTAATAAAAATTGCACACAAAAACGTCTGGATTGCTACCCCTATAACAAAAGTACAGCTTATGATGACTCCAATTAATATATATTAAGTTAATTAAAATTAATATAGGTTAAGCTATTGCATAGATTTTATAGCGGGCTTTGAGCGCGGCGACCGAATCAAGAAATTCCGTAACGAAAATGACCTAACAGCGGCCGGCGTACGCGTTTAGAGTGAGACAGACTATATTTAGTCTGAGTCTGGTAGAGTGATTTAATATCGAGATTGAATTAATATCAAAGAAAACAAAATTACTGCATAAATAAATAATTATAATTGCATAAGTTGATAAAAAATGCTATGCAATAGCTTAACCGCGGCAGTTCCCGAGTGCCACGCGTTTTTTTTTATTATTTTTTTAATTATCTGTTGTTTTCTACGAATCATTATATATAATTGTATATGCTTATCATGGCATGTTTCAAATGTAATAAGTTAAAAGCAAATGTTATGAGGTCGCATGCCTGTTGAAGACTTCATTATCATGAAAGGGTTGTTCGTTGTCGGTTAGGTATTTAATTTAGAAATTCGCACTAACCGCTATATTAAAAGTAAACCAGTTTTGTATCACTGGTGGATTCCTAAATATGGCTCGTATAAATTTTATTTAGCTTTTTAATACGTTTTTTATGACATATAACGTATATTGTAGAAGTACCTTTTTAAAAATAAAACAGGGAGTAAATGAACTGGAGCGTTTCGGCCTTTTAGGAGACTTTAAAGTACTTTTAGCTTATTAAATATATCATATAATATGCCTTTATTGCTGTATATATTTTTTATTATTTCATACTTTATTTACTATTATTACTTACAACTAATCATCTTGCCTCTTGACGAAGGCATCCTCGAAATATCGCTATGTTGATCTCTCCTTCCCTATTTTATACCATTCTACCCTATTTATATCGTTCTCCCATCGGCTCACCTGCATTCCCTTGTTTCTCTTTTCATCACGAACTCCGTCACCTTCTTTGTCCATTTTTGCCTTATCTTATGTCCAACATGTCCCACCCAGTATTTCAATCTATAATTATTTTATTTTGTAATTTTATGCAAAGTTCGTTGCTTTCCATCCTTGCATTTCGTCGTAGGCGCCCTATCCACTTGCATCTGTAATACGATACGATTTAATAGCTTGTACCATTTGAATTATTGCGCAGTTATCATTTCCTATTACTTATGTATTGACTATAACTGATAACGGGTTATTTACCTCCTCAAATTGTACTCGATGCTTTAATGATCATATCTTCAATACAAAAATTCATACAACGACATTCTTTATATATATATATTTATTTATTTATTTATTTACGCCGTAAATTATTTCCTGATACACTTATTATCTAATTATCCTATGTGTAAATATATTTTTCAGTTTGTATGTATCAGTAACCCTCTCCGGTAAAGGCCTCCTCCAAGGCTTGCCATCTTTCTCTATCCCGAGCTATTTAGATCCATTGGTGACCCGTTTTTTTGGTGTCATTATCCCTCTAGTATAGTAGGGTCTACCTCTGTAGCGTTTGCCTGGTGGGCCTCTCCATGTTGCAACTGTTTTCGTCCATCTGTGGTATGTGTTTATCGGATTATAAAGACCACCATGGAGGTTGGAGAGTGTTCGGATTAATACCTGCAGCTGAGTTTTATCATCGGATGTCGATGCAGAATACGAAATTCCACTCGTCCTCCGTCGTTCCACAACTGAGCGTTTTTAGGCAGTTTTACCGCGCCACACCGTTATGTGGAACCAGCTGCCCACTAAAGTATTATACACGTAAGCTTCCTGCTCGTTTGCCCCTGTTATATGAAAAAGGGTTAAATATAGAAGATACGTTATTTAGCAGAAAGTCTTGCTTTTTCTAGGATGTACTGTATTGTGTGAAACTTAATTTTAATACCTCTTCGTGTTTAAGTCAGTCAGATAAGAGCTTCCTTTCATAACTTTATTTATAGCACATAAGTAGTAACGATCGCAATTGTAAAAACACTGAGTCTGATTCAGACTTATTTTCAGCAAAATCACTAGTTTTTATCAATTTATTACTTTATTATTACAGATGTATTATTGCGGGCATTAAGGTGTGACGAATAGTGTAGGGTAATAGGAAGTCTCGCGTGATACCGCGCTAAGTATGCAAATACACGGTCAGTGGTAACACGAACTGAGACGATTTATCCTATTTACACAATCTAAGACTGCCTTGAATACGCCTACAGTGATTATGGTTTAAAAACTATTATTGCAGTGTTAAATGTACATTGGTAAATGTAGCAGTGTTAGCGACTTTAAAAGTTGTTGAAATCCCAATGTGCATATTTTTTTTTATTCGTTCATACAGTGACGGTAAATATGAGAAAGCCGGGTGCCTAAATATTTTGTATGTAAACCTAAAATAACATGCGTGGTGAGAATTTTGCATTGAGTTTGGAGGAAGTAATCTTTTGAACTAATGGGCCGGTTATGAAAAATTCATTCATCATTACAAGCTTCATGTTATAGCTGATGGATATAAACAATTGTGGTCGTGCTTAGGGTGAGTATTCTTATATACATAGCGTGCGTATCTTATGTCAAAATACATTTTTGACGTACGGAAGTCAGATTTAGCGTTCTCGTTTATCTATACGTCGCGAGTGACAACTGACAGCTGGTATTTTATATTTAACCCGTGATTGGTGTATGAATTTTAGCAGCATTAGGTTAATTATTAGTGCGTATCAAAATTACTAAAACATTTACGTTTGTGTAATCTAAGAAAGATTAATGTATTAGCGCCATTCAAAGAATAGGGACACGGTAAAACAGATGATCCACCTCAAGTGTGTGGTCTCGTGTCACGCTGCGCACATGACAGTTGACAGTCACCGACGTCATTGCTCATGACTGTTGTTGACTCATGAAAGCGCGGGCGGATATAGGTCTGAAGAGAGAAAATAATAAACTTTCGATTATCTTTTAAGTTCTATGTCAGTATTTTCTTGTGTCCCGTGTAACGGCAATGAAACTTATTTAAGTTCAGGAATATGAATTCACTATTATGATTTGAGAAAAAAGTTAAGACTAAAAATATTACAACGGAGAACAAAATTAATCTCTTTAGATTTCAAAGGAAAAAATTTAAAGTTACCACTTCGCAGGTTCTCACAAAGAAATGTCAGTCGGGTATAATGGATAATTTAAAACTATGCCAGGAAATTATATTTCAGCTAAAATTACGAACAACGTAATGAAAATTTCGCAGCTCTGAATATTTTGCTATCCTTACCTGGAATATGCGCTTATGAATTTATTTGTTACCTTTAATCATAAAATTTAAGGCAAATTTTTATAATGTTTGAAATTATTTTTTGTTAGTTGTTTGGCTGAAATGAAGTGAAGTAGTTGCCATATAATTAAAAATATACCACACTACCTAGAAAATATCCTACTCCTACAGCTGTTACAATTTTAATATTTTGTTTAAGCCAAATCGAGTACGGTACCTTCAAATCTGAACCGGCTAATATTTCATTGGTAATCGAATCTAGGAACTTCAGGTTAAACGCTAGTAATTAATCTAGCGTTGAAATTAAATGTGTAATACTAGTAAATTATTTACTTGCATGTATCAAATTGTCACGAGAACTAGAGAAACAGCAATTTAAGTTCCACTTATGTACGGGCTTATATTAAAAACCGTTATTAGTTTACTATAATTACTTCTTACTGATTAAAAAGTGAAATCGCCCGTGGGACAGAAACGTCTATGCGTCTTAAGAAACCGTCCCAAACGGAATACATTGGTGTTTACTCGTCCAATTTGGAAGCATTTTAACCTAGTAACTTTATACATAACAATATATATAATAACATTCTATATTTCGTTATTGTTAAAGACAGTTACAACGTCATTGGTAACGCAATCATTATAAGATATCTTATGTTTTTAATATACCAATTTGGTTGATAAATATTTTATAAATATATGCAAAACGGATAAATATGGAGTACCGGAATTATCTTGGAGATCTTGAAGACCCTGAGTCTGCATAATTTATTCATGTTCAGATACGATATCTCGTTACAATGTACACCTTTCATCTACTTGTTGAGAGTTTGAATTTCGAACACCTGCTGCATAAATTTTAATATAAACCGATCTGGATAAAATACTTGATTTAATAATAATAACAACCCTATATCTTGGCTTCAGATTGCATCCGTTTCTTTGATGTTCTTTTTATTAACAAGTAGGTGATCAGCATTCTGTGCCTGATACATGTGTGCCGGTGTACTCCTCAAGATGTTTTTCTGCACCGTAAGAGCAATTGTTTTAATTATCACAATTAGACAATGTAATTGAAAATTATATAAACAACCCCATGTTTTATAATAATCTTGGTTGAATCAATAAATTTATAATATTAAAAATAATGATTTTTACAACCCGCTATTTACGCGTTTTGATGGCAACATTATGCTCAAATATTCTGTAATCTATGTCTATATAATAAACTCTTACGATATAGAAATACTAATACAATTTGTTTTGTTACAGTGGCACTCACATGATTGTGATTGCATAGCCGTGGTCTGCATCAGCTCACATCAGGTTTGATATTTCCTTACTCTCGTACATTTTATCTATCTATTGAAATAATTAGAAAATCATTTTGTATAGCAGGGTTCAGTAATTATATAAATGCGTTTTACACTCAGGTCCGAGGATCGAATCTAATAATCTTGTTTTTGTTTAGCCAACACAGGTTTTATCAGTTAATAAAGAAAAAAATTCAACAGATGCAAAATGCGTAAGCCCCGAAGTTAATTTCTTGTAATATTTTTAATCCCATGAACAGAAGACACTCATCCTTTTTTTATAACTGTCATAAAAATATCAAAATTATTTGTATGACTGAATCCATTGCAGTTCTTTATAGCAAGATTCCTCCAAATTAGTTAAGTAATAATAAAAATTTGCATATATTCAGTATAAATAAACCCAACTACAGCTTGTGCAGAGAAGTTTTTGAAATGAAAAATATTGTTGCGGTTTAGAAGGGTTGAGATTGCACCTGGCAGGTTATTGTTAACTTAAGAAGTAGGAAACGTGAGATTTAGTCCTTTTATTTTAGTACTAATATACTTAAATTACCTTACTTCTATTTATATTTAAAAACTTTACGTACATATACATAATATAGCGTATTTAAATTGGTCATGTGTTCGATAATGTCTTTTAGGAGTTTTAGGGGTTTTAAACACAAGATTAATGCTACTTTATAAAAGTATACATTATAGTAAAAAATAACTATATGTTTAAATGTCATAATTTCATAGTAGGTAAACATGAAAGTGGACATTAAAGTCCAAATTACAATAGACAAGAACTGTAACTTACATTGGAACAACGATGCGATGTTGCTTCGTCAATTTATACAAAATTAATTCGCCAGAAAAAAATAATGAAAAACTATTTTGACAATATACTGAAATCCTCATTTTTAAATTTAATTATCAATTGAAACTACTCTTCAAATTTGCGTGCTATAAAGCATATATAAGCACCTCGGTTAATACACAATTTGTATTAAATTATGCAAAGCAATGATGCATGGTCACTGTATAAAGTTTTTGTATAAGCTTTCGATACGAAAATGTCTCTTACCATCAATAATAATACAATAGAAAACCATTTAAGAACAATTTATGGTCTCGTAAAAAAAGATGGCATAGATAAAATCCGTATCTTACTTTAAAAACGAGACTCAAAGCGCGGCCATACGATGCGGTAACGGTGCGGCGCCGGAACGTTGCCGCAACGTCATCCTACAGACAAATTACTATACCATTCATGACGCGTAGCACCGCAAGCGCGACGGAGTTGTGACCTGCGAGACGAAGCGGGGAGGGGTAAAATATATTGCCACACCGCAACGCCCGTATGCACCCTATAGCTCGAAGTAATTGCGGTGCGGCGCCGCACCGCACTGTTACCGCATCGTGTGGCCGCGCTCACACGCTTACGCTAAGTGACAGTGAATTTTGACAGGCAGCAGGCATAGTTTGTCATGTTATGTTACAACCTAGCATATCGAAATGAAAAAAATACATATTTATTTATTTCGTAATCCGTCAGCTAATATAAACTACATTCAACAAAAAACATTTAGCCATAGATGGAATACATAATGTATACAAAAAGTTTCAAATAAACTGTTAGAACGCTCCATTCGTGTAAAGAGCGTCTGATAGTGTTAAGTTTAATTAGTTTATGATCTTCTAATGGTTTTATAGTGCGTGAGATGCCGCGTATAAATTACAACCAGTTAGTCATAATCGAATAATGATTTGATTACTCGGTCGTGATATTAAATTTCAATTCCTATTTATTTACATTTCTGATTGAGGAAGATACGGTAATTTAAATTAATACGATTTATGGATTCTTAAGGTCATGGATTTAGCAGCTGTTAAATTTTTATAATTTATTCTAACACTCATATTTTTGTTCGCTATTTATTATTTTTATTTCTAATGTAGGATTATTAGGTATAATCTAAAGAACGGTCCAACTTAGTTGGGGTTTAATGCCCTAATTTAAGGAAGCTGGTAGTGAAAGAGTTTGGCTTGCATTTTAATCTGTACCTAAATAAAAATAAAATAAAATATGTTTATTATGGAATTATAAAATAACATAAGATACATGTAACACTTATTCCAAGTCATTAAATTTGAATTTGTAGGCATCCCTACTCATCGACAAAGAAGACAGTGGGTGTAGGCCGAGAGAAAAAGCCGGCGTAAAAAATTCTCGGTACTCTTTTAAAATAGTAAATCTCTAACTACAATATTTACTTATTAGGGGCCATCCATAAAGTACATCGTGTGACATCGTGTGACAAGGGGCATGGGGGGGTCAATACTTTTGTGACGTCACATGTTAAAATTTTAAATACTAAAACCATTGATATACAAAACACCCAAGATGCACAGTCTCGAATAAAAGTAACGCTCGAAAGTGTCCCGAAAGACTATTTCTGTCTCTTTCTATAAGTTACAAGCATATATTATTGCAAAATCAACCTTACGCGAATTGTTTAAAGTTGTTATTACAACGATTATTTTTAAATACATACATAAATTTAAAAAATGTGTGACGTCACATCGAGATGGGGGGGTTATAAAAATGTGACAACCTGTGACAAGGAGGGGGGTGGGGTTCAAAAGTCCTAAAATTCGTGTGACGTACTTTATGGATGGCCCCTTACCATAAATAATGTGATATGTCAAAGTTAAAATAGATAGAAATATAAGAAAGTTCTGAAAAGCAGTTAAGTAAAATAATTTATAATTATCAGTGTTTATAATCTGTTGAACTTTTGTGCTGCACAAATTTTGATTTTTTATTCTTTTATCACCTATCACTATTCTGTGTTGTTGTAGGCTTTTCAATACCTTACTATTTTGATAACACTTGTAATTGAATCGATCGATTGGTCTATGGTATATTATATATTCGTGCATGTTTGAGCGTATACCTGGGTCGCTCCTTGGTCACTTTTTATAGCAGTATAGTTATACACACTCTATATTAGTGACCTTGATTCGATTTCCGCCAACATTCAAGCTCAAGGGTATCGTGATCCATTTGATGTAAAGCTCTGGCTAGAAGGGTTTAAAAGCTTTAACTTGATTCGAGATAAGAGCGATTCGACGGCCCCAAAAAGTACTACGTTCGTATAAGAGAGATCAATGACATAGATATTTATGAAGTGTTTCTGAGGGTAATGTCAATTGTCGTCTAGCTTAAAATGGTAGTTATGACGTTGGACTTATGACGTTCATTTGGACGATGTTTCCGTTAAGGAAGTTATAGAGTTCTTCATTGAAACGAATACGGCGAAGACCGTTGTCACGAAAACTAAAATCGCAATCTAGGTATATAAATAAAATGATTTGCTGTTCGTTTTGAGAAACTCGAGAATGGCTGGACCGATTTGGCTAATTTTGATCTTGAAATATTTGTGGAAGTTCAGAGAATGTTAAGACTGTTACGATAAAATTAGTACTTATTAGTACCTTAAATATTTTAAGGAAAAGTCTGAATTTATGAAATTAGTTAGTTTTCTATTAGGCTTGATTTTTCGAAATAGGTAAGTTTATACAAAGTAGTTTATAAATACAACAAGATTTCCTTACAATTTGCCAGCAGACAAGGTCATCGTATCATGTTTCAGGAGTATACTTAAGATAGTATTTCCGGTACAAAGAAATCCTTATGGCCTTGATTTAAGGCTTATGCATAGAGGCAAATTGCTAACATTTACTTAGGGAAGGGTTGTAAGTGGGCAAGTAGCTCTTAAAAAAATAATTTTGCTATACAAACGTTGCTAAACGAAATATGTTTCTGGGGTCTTTAAATATTTGAGTACTTGTCTTGTAAAGTTATAAATGACTTTCATTATTTATTGATGACAAGCCTGCTACTTTGTCTGCGCAGGATCAAAATAATATTTGTTCAAATGATGTAGCGTGAAAGACATTTTGACTACTTTAAATGCCAAAAACGATAAAAGTATAAATTTTATAATTTGAAATAAATTATCATTTTTATAGTAGTTATGGTTTACTATTTTGGTTATAATGGCTTACACATAAGACATAGATATACACTGTGGCGGGCTTCTTTGTAAGACTATTTTAGATAAAAATTTCCATCATACATTGCATATGTGATATGTGTAAGTCTAGCGGTTTTGGTATATTTTTTCCTACCTTCTTGAAATTTTAGACAATTGACACAATATCTTTATAAATTGTAGTCTATGTGTTATTCTGATGTATTAGCTATATTATTGTAAAGTTTCATTAAAATCCATTCAGTAGTTTTTACATGAAAGAGTAACAAACATCCGTCCATACTTACAAACTTTCGCGTTTATAATATTAGTAGGATTTATTCGTCTTTCATCACATCCGAACCGCCCCTCCTCCCAGTGATACCTAAAAATCGCTTCTGCACAGGCAAGGATATTTGTTCAAGATGTTTGCCTGTACTATCAAACATATATTTTCGAGAGCAAAGGCTTATTTTTCCAGGATATCATTATGGCTGAGACAAATATAAAGCAGCCAGGATTTAACGGGAATGCGCAAAGTCTATACGCTTCGTTCATCTTACTCTAAAACTATAGCTTATAGCTTTTCATTTACGACAATCCCACTGCACTAGCTCACTTTAAAACACGGTAACAACCGTAAAGCGTGGGTAGGTACATTTAAACGGTCATTAGGTGTCACAAAGTTTAGCCCTACAACATTTGAATACAATGCTTTCTATAGTAAAAGAACGCAATTATATATGACTTTCTCTGAGACATCAATCATTGCGCTCATAATTGGAGAGAATAGGAAAATATTGTGAAACGTATGTACAGTCACCGTTCTCTATGCGGTATAGCCTGCGGGCGAAAAATAAAAAAAAATTGTCACCGTTCTTGTTTTCCTTACTTCTTGCTGATAGGATTACTGGTATTCTCTGTGTACTTTTAAGTATGCAAATTTCCACGACTATAGTGGTCAAACTTGTACAAATAGGTCCATCATTATAAGTAAATCAATAAACATTTAAAGTCGCTATAGCCTGTGCAATTTAAATAATACATTGGAAGCTTTTTATACTCTTCCTTTCACGTCTAATTAATTGAAAATATTTAAAAAAAAACTGGTCTGGGCCTCAGATTTGTATCTGTTTCATGATAATTTGCCAATGTAATTTTTCAGTAAGTTGGCAAGTAAGTGATCAGCCTCCTGTGCCTGACACACGTATAGTAGTCGTATATAGTAGTCGTCCACCGTTCGAGCGAATATTAAATGTGCACATAGACATAAAGTCCATTGGTGTCGGACCGGGGACAGAATTTACGACCTCAGGATTGACAATTGCACACTGAAGCCACTAGGCCAACAATTACTCAGTCAATATTAAAATAGGCATTTTTTAATATTATAAAACTTCTTCCGTAACTATGTACCCTAAATAATTAAACTAAACGTTATGAAGACTCAATAAATATATATATTAAGCATTTTATTTGCATTCGATTTTTAAAAGAGAGAGAGATATTTGTTGTTTTTTGTAAGAGGTGTTAATGGTTTAATTGTACCTTCAAAGACATATTCCAAAATTGATATTCTAAAATAAATTGAAATTACAAACGTGAAGTGAAGTCTGAAAATGTGTTAAAACCTAATTAGACGAATCGAAATGCAATACACGCAATGAAACTGTATATGGGAAACCCTTTCCCTTCCTCGTTCCCTATTTCAATCTACATATACATTATAAACTAGATTTCTCGGTAGCCTAGTGCAAAAGAAATACTTGAACTGAAGGTTATCTTTCGAAGTAAATTAAAAGTCCTGACGTGATTGGTTGTTAGGGGCAGTTCAAGTATTACGTAAGCAGATTTACTGCAATCCCCAAACCCCCCCCCCCATCTCTCTTGTCAGCAAAAGTAAGTAAAGCTCTCAAAAAATAGTACATAAACGCATTAATTTTTTGTTGGAATCCTCGAAAATGCATTTCGTTTTCAAGCATAGACAATGTGTGGGTAATACATATGTGTAAAAAAAGTATATAATTGTCATACTAGCTAGGTCTCTCTGAATCTTTATCCCTAAGTTGTATTTGGGTAGGAGTTGTGTGTGTGTAAAATGAGTGTTATAATAGTCAGTCATGGACAATGACTGAAAAAATTAAATATAAATGAATCCTTTTTTCATCTATTGCAACATCCAACCAGGCAGTATATACAGGGTGGCCAAAAAGTCGTGGATCAAACGAAAATAGGGGATAGATGAGGTCATCAGCGGCAAAAAATTGTTCTACGGGAGGTCTCTAAGGTCAACCCCTGCAGAGTTATGATTTATTTTGGTTTTATATGAAAATTGACTTTTTTTTACTAATTCTTCTTAAAATTTGAAAATATCTACATCCTGTATCTTTCTCATAATATCCACTAGATTGGTACTGATGAGTTCTTGCGTTCGACATACTATTTATAGTTGTTTATTGAGTGATTATTACAAGGAACATTAAACATTTTAGAAGTGCCAAAAAAGCATACAAAGAATTAACTACACACAAGTCCTGGATTCAAAAACTTGAAAATAACTCACTAAAAACAAAATCCAGAAAAGATGTAATAAATCACGCTACTAACTTCTACAAAAACTTATATAGTAAACAAAATAACCCCGAAATCATATCGCAAACAACCCATACGAACACGACAGATCACATCAGACAAATTGAATACTCCGAAGTTTATGATCATGTGAAAAAGCTGAAAGCCGAGAAGAGTCCCGGACCAGACGGAATATGCAATGAGGCACTTAAAATAGGAGCACCCATTTTAACATATCATTTTACGCGATTGTTCAATAAGATACTAGATGAAGAAAAGGTACCAAAACAGTGGTGTACATCGGATATAATCCTTCTCTTCAAGAAAGGAAATCCCTTAGATATAGGGAATTACAGGCCCATAAGTCTGCTGGCAAGTATTTATAAACTATTCTCATCCATAATCTTAAAGAGAATATCTGACGATATTGATAAGCAGCAACCAAAAGAACAGGCAGGATTCAGATCAAGCTTCAGCACAATGGACCACATACAGACATTAGAACAAGTCATAGAAAAATACAGAGAATACAATAGACCTCTGTATGTGGCGTTCATTGACTATAGCAAAGCTTTTGATAGCATTAGTCACTGTGCAATCTGGAACGCTTTACAATATTCAAATATCAACCAGAAATACATCAATGTTTTGAAATATATCTATACAAAAAGCACGAGCAGAGTTAAATTAGAAACTAGAGGGACGAAATAAACATAGAACGCGGAGTTAGACAAGGTGATCCTCTTTCCCCGAAGCTGTTTATAGCAGTCCTTGAAACTATCTTCCAAAAACTAGACTGGAAGAACAGCGGAGTGTACATAAACGGACAATACTTAAACAATCTGAGGTTCGCAGATGATATTGCTGTTATTGCTGAGACTGCAAAAGACTTAGACGAAATGATGAGATCACTGGACTGCGAAAGTTCCAAAATCGGCCTTGAAATGAATGTAAATAAAACGAAGATACTAACGAACAATCGGGAGCGCCAGATAGTGATAAAAGGTAATAATATAGAATACGTCAGGCAATACATATACTTGGGCAAACAAATTTCCTTCAAAACTTCAAATAACGAAGAAGAAGTGACAAGGAGAATCAACACAACTTGGAAGAAATTCTGGGCATTAAAAGAAATCTTAAAAGGCAATTACAGCTCACACATGAAAAGGACAATATTTGATACATGCCTGTTACCTTGCTTGCTGTATGGCTGCCAAACTTGGACCTTTACAAATAAAATAAAACAAAAAATTAAAAGTAACCAAACAGCAATGGAAAGGAGTATGCTGAAAATTAGGAGAATACACAAAATTAGGAGCGAAGAAATTCGTCAAAAAACCAAATTAACTGATGCTCTCAGGCACGCACTCTTACTCAAATGGAGATGGGCTGGACACATCTCACGATACCGAGACAGAAGATGGACCATTGAAACCACACGATGGAAAGGACCCATGGGGAAGAGAAATGTTGGTCGACAATTAAGACGGTGGGCTGATGATATAACACACGTCGCAGGAAACGACTGGATACAAATAGGCAGAGACAGGGAGTCATGGAAAAGGATGGAGGAGGCCTTTACCCAACAGGGATCCAAACCTTGTACATAAATAATAATACTAACGGTAATTATAAGTAACCATTTTAAATTTAAGCAATTAAGTACTAACAACATTGTAAAACATAAGCAAGTTTTGGAATAAATGGCTTTATTATTATTATTATTATTATTGAGTGTATTCAAGATAATATTAAGTGATACGATATAACATTTTTTCAAATCATAAATTTTTCTTTACTTTGAACCCCACTGTGAAAAAAAATTACTCCACCGAAAAGTGTCCCTGTACTACAAGTTTTGGCGCATTTAATAGGGATTCTGAAAAGGTATTACACGTGGCCATGAATCGCTCTGATATCTTTCTAGGAAGAATTACAAACAACGATTGTGAAATAATAATTGTATTATAACAATTATTTCTCAAAGGTTGTTTGTATGAAACAAAATATTTTACAATAAAATATGCTCAAAATTCCTGACTCTGACCATAATATTTAATCTGCACCGTCTAATCAAATTCCTACGTAACCCTCCAGCCTAACACAGTACTGGTCCCATGTAGGTAAATAATGTATCATAAGTCCGAATCGTTGTTGTTTTTTCGTCCTAGAAAGATATTAGAGCGACTCATGGCCATGTGTAATACCTTTTCAGAATCCCTATGAAATGCGCCAAAACTTGTAACACAGGGTCACTTTTCGGTAGAGTAATTTTTTTTCACAGTGGGGTCCGAAGTAAACAAAAAGTTTTGATTTGAAAAAAAATTTATATCGTATAACTTAATATTATCTTCAATACACTCAATAAACAACTATAAATAGTATGTGTTAAGCAAGAACTCATCAGCACCAATCTAGTGGATATTATGAAAAAGATACAGGATGTAGATTTTATCGAATTTTAATAAGAATTAGTAAAAAAAAGTCAATTTTCTTATAAAACGCAAAATAAATCATAACTCTGCAGGGGTTGACCTTAGAGACCTCCCGTAGAACAATTTTTTGCCGCATATGACCTCATCTATCCCCTATTTGCGTTTGATCCACGACTTTTTGGCCACCCTGTATACGTATTATGTGTTAACATTTCGTCGTAGCATCGTACAAACGCCAGATTTTTATTATATTGCTTCATTTCGATTTTTTTTCTTTTCATATCGTTCAGTTACATATGGTGCTCTCCATTTGGATTTTATAATTACTATAGCTAGAAGATTTCACTATTTTTTCTTACCTAAGAAACATAGATGTGTGACATGAAAAGTTTCCAATTTATCTAAATAATCTTTGGATAATTTGGGCTCCTTTTTTAAGAAACTTACGATCTAAAGATAAATCTTAAATAGTACATATATTTCATATGACATTCAGGACACGTCACAGAGTTCAAAAACCCCAACAAGAATAAAACACGGTTCCGGCGTTTCTAAATGAGTGTCTTTGAACGTAATAGCAGAATAACGAATTTTTAATAGTTATTTATATGCTCGGGTGCATATGCAGATTATTATATCATTATTATCACTATTTATACCGCGTAATTGTTGTAAAACATAATTCTTAAAATTATTTCTCACACAGAGCTCTAAACCGATTTGGTTATAAATGAAAATAAAATCTAAATTTCTTTGTTTCAGACAATGCGCGAGATGAAATCATAGTCACAAAGGCAGCCAAACCAAGTAAGTTTTGATATGCGAACCAAGATAAGGACACGTCTTTAAATAATTAAACTACTGTTTTTGTGATTCAGTGTCTCATTTATTGTACTTTTACGCTTACGCTAAGCGGTGATTGGGTCACAGCACATATATCAGCTCGGAAAGGGATCGTCACCGTATCACCTCGAGCCGTTCATTATTGTTTGTATGAAACTCCCTATTGCAACGCACACTAATCGGAATCGTAACGTAATCGCCTCGCCTCGGATCAGACTCCGAACCATGCGGTGCGTGGTCTTTCTTGCAATTCCCGAACTCACGCCTTTTCGTCCACTCTTGACAGTGTCCCCTCCCGCGACAGGAGGCAGCAGCGGTCGGCAAGCCGTAAGCGCGGTGTTGCCTAGTCGTAGCTGAGTTGACGGCTACGACTAGGCAACACGTACTGACGTACAGGAGCTGCTGATACGCTTTGGTTACGTGCATACTTAAGGTCTCCAATAGGCCACACTTAACATTTGTGGCCAAACGTCTCTCCACTCTCCAGTTCTGTATACAAAAACACTATTTAATGCGAGAGGTATTAAACAAATACGCTGTTGTGTTGTGAGTCATTTGTTCGTCATAAAAATTAAGTCTCTTGCCGTAATAAATATGTGCTTACTTTTATATGTTTACTCTCAAAATTGAAACCAATTTTATGTCGTGCAATTATTAATCTGAAGCAAATTGCGCTATCTTCTTGACTGCAGCTTACATATCGGCGTCATCTGATCTTATTAATGTAAAAACCT
The DNA here is from genome assembly GCA_963693345.1 of Pieris melete. Taxonomy (NCBI): domain Eukaryota; kingdom Metazoa; phylum Arthropoda; class Insecta; order Lepidoptera; family Pieridae; genus Pieris; species Pieris melete. The sequence goes on from CAVNZK010000003.1 coordinate 3,040,185, forward strand.
GAGAACAATTCTAACGCCACGGCAATTCTAATTACTAATATTTAAGTTATCGCCCAATCAGCAACGCTCCTCAAAAAGAACCAGGCGTAATAATATTATAACAGTTTATATATTTCCATATCATACATATTAAAAAACGGAAATAAAGTTCCTAATCGCATTTAAAACGGACCGTGTCCCAGTATAAGATACCAAAGAGCCGAACAATAGACAATAGGTGATTGTCATTCTGATAGGCTTCTGCTACGGAAGTGTATGTGTGTTCGCTGCACGTATAGAAACGTATACACAACTTGGCCTTAAAAGAAAGTCGTTCTACGTCTGTTAACCAGACTTTTTAAATGCAAAGGATTTTGAAGTACTTTTTTTTAATTTATTTACTTACACTTTGTTGCATTATAATATAAAAATTTAACATAATTACATGTAAAGGAAACTGGGGGCCTTATCGCTGTCGAGCGATCTCTTCCTGGCAACCGCTGTGAGAAAAGAAAAAAAATGTATTAAATTAGATTAGGGAGGCAAGAAGTGCAAAAATACATATATTACATAAACAATTAAGAAAAAAAGAAACTAAACAGGAAAAAAAATAAACTAAACTAATAAAGGATACATGAAAAAAATAATAATAAAAAGTTAAAGGGCACATGAATCATAATTATTTAATTTAATATCACCCTCACGTCAGTTAGTAGTTATTACGAAAGTTAGGGATACGATGTGGACAGGTAATGTTTGTACAGAAGAAATTTAAAGGACTCGCCAAGAAAGGAGGAGTTAAGACATACTTAGTTCAATAGAACTAAATATGTAGTACAGACATATGACAAGCAATAAAAGAAAAAGGTCAAATTAAGGAATTTGTATCTTAAGCTAATAAAAGATGTCTGTCAATAACCTAAATCAAGGAATTATTTTTATTAATTTCGTTTACTATAGACGAATAACTAGCAAATAATGTATTTAAAAATATTTCTATATTGTTATGTATGTTAAATGTATGTAAAATGGGACTGGTCACTAGTAGAGTACGTAACGATTGGCTCCATACGTCGATTAACTTCCGTTCCATGATTAGTTTTGAAGTTTGCGTCACAATGTCTCTGTCCTCTTTATAGCAGAAAAAACTCATGAATTATTAATTATTATATTGTGTTCTTTTTACGCATCATTTTAAAGAATCTAAGAGCCCTCACCGTTTGCCCTAGGGATTCATTGGTTCCGGAATGACCAGGGAATTGCTGAGAGGATATACGAGTACGTTTAGAACATATTCTTTTTAATTGCCATAGATATTACACTGTATGCGCCATGTAAAAGGATTGACTATTCGTTTATGTCTTCTCAACAAGAAGTGAAGAAAAACACATAATAATATAATTTACGCTTGGGTAATCTAATATGGAAATTAACTGCGAAATTGGTATATAAGTAAATAAGATATTAAGCTTGTCACGATTAAATAAAGGAAATTTAAGTTTTCGTTACTGGCAATAAAAAAGACGCCGATGTTATAAAAAGTAGATTAAAGGTCTCTAACCTCTGTATTTTTCCTGAAACGAAAACTCGACGATGCTTGAATCGCGGAACTGGCGGCCTACGGTTGAAAATTTACATGAAAATGAGGAAATTTAAAATATTTTCCCAGCTACTCACATTTTTTAACTCGCCTAGGTGCGAGCCGCGTCGCGTAACAACGAACTCAAATTGAAAAATGCGCCACGATTCAAATAAAACAGAAAGGATTTTTCAAAAATGGAACGGCTTTTGCCCGCCCGAAAGTTTTTAAATAACGAACTTGTGCTAATGTGATAGTTATATTACAATAATTTATCGTTACTAAAGTCACCACAAATTATTATCTGTTCTCTGAAAATTATAAATATGGAATTACGGGTTAATAATTTGCGAAGAGATTTGCAACTAATTCAGTCGATCCGATTTCCTAATTATGACGACAAAGACAGTGTAACTATTTACAGCGGTAATTAAAACTGAATGCGGAGTGATTAATCTGTGCGTGCTGCATCCATTAAAAGTGTACTGAAAGCTCCATCCTTCCACTGTGTCGCTCGAGTTCAATAACCCTGAAATCAACAACCTGGATACAAAAGACCTACTGAAACTGTAATTTGAATTTCGAATTGTTTTCCGAATCAACTCTTGACTTTTTTTAATCAAGTGAAAACTTTTTTCGTTTCGTTTCGTCGGCCAATTATAATAGTCATTCAAATAAAAACTGATCAAATTGTACACATCTTATTTTAGTTCCCCTCTTCAGGACAGGTTAAAACTATCTGTCTTTACAGGTTTTAACATCTTCAAATGTAGGTTAATATAGGTTTATGATTTCACTGATATTTTCAAAGACAATTTATTATTATTATTAGAATGAGACTTTTTGTTTAAACTAAATTTATAATATTGTTAATAGTCCTACAGGTAGTTATAATAAACAATGATATAATACATAGTATTGTCTTTTATTGACATAACTTTCACACATTTGATAATAAAAAATAAAAATTACCGGATTGAAGTAATGTCTTTACAATATTAAAAACTAATTATTTTTGAATAATAATTGTAAATACATAACTTAAACCGGTAATTTTTTTTTTATTATCCAATGATATAATACATAAAAGCAAAACACAGAATACACATAAAACAGTTATAATGAAAATATAGATAATAATTTGACAATTACAGACTCACTGGAATTTAAAAAAATTGACCATGAATAACAAACAAATAATTCCCATCTTTGGGCATATTCCTGCGGTAAAACACGAACAGAGTTCACTAACCTTGAGTACCAAAGTATATCCCTAGAACGCGTCCCAGTTTGTCGCTCAGCTTTTTGCTTTTATCCTCAATGTGGATATGAACTGATCCCACTAACACCTTGTCTTTGTTCACATGTTTAAATTTACGATCTGTTCACTGTTGTCCTGTTAGTGGTTTGTCAGGCTTACATTTGTAACAGATGTAAGATGCAGTCAAAAACGCATTATTGAACATACGAATATATACGTACACCCTATTGGCTATGGGTGATGTTCATATACCATACTTAGCGCTATTCTATTAATTCCTTGTTTTTTTTTGAACTGAAAACTTCTTTAGCGGCGTTGTACTCAATTTATACTCTATATATATTTATATATCTTGAAGTCCTCGTGTCTCTCATCTCAATGTCCTCTTTTCTTGAAGGTCCCTAAGTCGAAATGGTTCGGAAATACTTCAGTGGGCATCTGGTTCCACATAGTGGTGGTGCGCGGTAAAAACTGCCTTAAAAACGCTCAGTTGTGGAACGGCGGACGTCGAGGTGATACGGGTGGCATTTCCTATTCTACCTCGACGTCCGATGATGAAACTCAGCTGCGGGTATTAATCCGAACTCCTCTGAACACTCTCCATGGTAAATGCGGTAGAAGATGCAGAGTGACCCCACATCTCTACGCAACGCCAAAAGATCAAGCCAAGCTTGGAAAGGGATTTTGAACGAATTGGACATTAATTTTTTCATAGTAAAATCGCACACAAACGCCAAATTAAGAATGTATTTTGCATATACTTAACCTATAATTTATACCATACGCTTCTAAGGCTCTTCAACATCCTGACCTATATCCTTTAATCTGACGAGGATTTGTGAATGGGTACTTAAGACGTTAATGAACGTATCATTCAAAGAGGCTAATTCATACAAGCCACATATTGCAACTGTAATTTTTATATCATAGATTTCAAACTCCAATGTTTCCGGGAATGATTTACAGGATTGGCGAATCAAATACACTGAACTATGGAGCTTTTTACTTCCTGTATTGTACAGAAAAAATTGTGTATTACAGGTTTTATTAGTCGCAACTAATCTAATATATAAAATTCTCGTTCGTTCCCATACTCCTCCGAAACGGCTCGACCGATTCTTATGAAATTTTTTATATACTGCATATGCAGTAAGTCTGAGAATCGGCTACAATCTTTCAACCCCTAAGTGATAAGGAGTCTCCACCCCAAAAAATAGTTTTTTTTTTAATTGTTGTTTTTATTTTTTTATGATACAGCATACACAAATAAAACATACAAACATACAAATCCAAATTTTCACCCCTCTACGATCATAATTTTATATTGAAATAATATACATGGCAAAACAAACGTTTTCCGGGTCAGCTAGTTTTAATATATAATACCCGTTATGCTATTCAATTTATATATAATGACCTATTTATTTAATTTCAATATAATTTAATTTTTGTGTAAAAGCTGCGTAATCTAACAGATAAATCTTACAAGGTTTATGTAAAACAAAATAAGGGTAAGAAAACGAAGAATTGAAGGCGATGGCAGAGCATTAATTTCATTTTAATCCTAAATTCGATTTCTGACTTAAATTTTTAACTACAGAGGCTTGCATACAAAAATTATATAAAACGAGTAGGACAATGTGCGCTTATATATTTATTTGCTTATTTGCTTATACAGAATTACAAACAATTATATCGGGTGTAATAATTAGTACAATGCATACTAATAATAAACTAATTGGAACTATTCACACTAATTAAAATATTCCATAACAATAATTTTCCTTCTGGCAGAGCATTAATTTCATTTTAATCCTAAATTCGATTTCTGACTTAAATTTTTAACTACAGAGGCTTGCATACAAAAATAATATAAAACGAGTAGGACAATGTGCGCTTATATATTTATTTGCTTATTTGCTTATACAGAATAAATAAAAACAATAATTTGATTCTGTGTACACCATCTTCTTTCGTATCACCTCGACGTCCGCCGTTCCACGACTGAGCGTTTTTCAAGGCAGTTTTTGCCGCGCACCACCACTTTGTGTAACCAGCTGCCCACTGAAGTATTTCCGAACCAATTCGACTTAGGGTCCTTCAAGAAAAGAGCGTACCACTTCCTGAAAGGCCGGCAACGCACTCGCGAGCCCTCTGGCATTGAGAGTGTCCATGGGCGGCGGTATCACTTAACATCAGGTGAGCCTCCTGCCCGTTTGCCCCCTGTTCTATTAAAAAAAAAAAAAAATTAACCAAAATTAATCAAACAGACGCATGAATGTTTTTCACTCATTTGAAGGTTTTAGAGACACCGAATAATATCGCTATTATAAAATCGTTCGATTCGGAAGTAAATAAGGCTGGGATAATAGAATTTCTCTCGACTCGACACGAGGATTTGTATTTCAACACCACTCGGCGGCAACAATTGAAATAAAAGTAAACTAAAGTTATACATGTTCAGGATTTTGTTGAATCGACATAAATGCTGAGAAAATAACATATTACACACATAATGTAAGCCGTATATCAGATTTATCGAACAAAATAAAACCTTAATAGATGTAGTACATATATATATTATTTAATGACACTATACTAAAAAATCAGTGCCGCTACAACCTTTCCCTCGGATTTCTGTAGTGATAATATTATTTTATTAAATATTTATGCCAGTTTTCTTGCGATGTGTGAAAATTCCATGTGGTGGGCCGTGAATAAAAATAGAGTAAGAACCCTGTAACAAATTATAAAAACGATTAATAAGATGAATTACGTTAAATTCTTGATAATAAATAAACTTTTAGCTGAAATGATCAGTTGACCAATATAGAAACCAATAAAAAAATAATATAGCAATAATTTTTTTTTAATAATTTATAAAGGCTTCTTTAACAAGGATGTTTTTCTCTATTGATGATTGTCTAGTTTTAATTGGTCAATAGTATCTCTAATCCATTCACAGATTTAAGCTTCGTGATCCGTCGTTCGATTTGACCAATCACAATCAAACGTACGCTACATCGCTTCCTGTTTTGTTTTACAGTCTCAAAACATCTAGACTTCATGATACTTTCATCAAGTATTCGTGTACCTCAATATGATAATAATTCAGTTCTTGATAGCTCAAAAGAATTGTCTTACGTGCCATTTATATTTTGACTTACTTTGGAATTACTTTCCTATATTCCATAAGGCAGAGGGTGTCCACAATGCTTCGCCATCCGTTCTTTCTTCAGCTTTATATACTTCGGAGCTCGTCAACCCGATGCTCGTGCCGCTGCCACAACTGAACTTCCAATTGGGGAGTCCAATCTAGTGCCTGTTTGGGGATGTGATTGGACTTCGAAGAGTGTTTCCGAACTAACTCCAATTGTGACGTAAGAGCCGGTGGCAGATTGATTGCCGTTTCCCAGCAACATTCTTTTAATTGTTGATTAGTAATCGTCTCTGACCAGATGATTCTGTCTCAGGCACCTATACACAAAGTCCTGGATTTGTTTAACACAATTGTGTGAAGGATATAGATTACTACATGTATTCTAGCCGAACTATTCATTCTCTTACTTCTATATATTTCTAAATATGCCTTATTAATTCATCATACAAAATTGTTTCATTACTTTTCGATAATAATAGCAATACAATTATAGTCTTTGTTCGTGCTTTGGCCTTTTTACTCTATGATATCTCCAAATATCCTCACATTCATTTGGCCCTACCTATAAAAAACTTTATGACATCGGACCCTTTTCTGCGTAATTAAATTGCATTGTGAGATAGTTATGAAATGTCTTTTGTCCTCATCAGTTGAATACGTCACGGCACAGGTCACCAGGTCATGGGGATGTCAGGGGCTAGGGTTGTCAATGACGCGGAAAATTTAAGAAGATTAGGCTAATATTTTGTACGACAGGTACGACAAGGATTGGCTTCGCATTTTGTTTAAAGCCGCTTAACACTGGTAAGCGCATACCGAGTGACAGTTAACATATTATACTGAATATTCTTTTTATCATTTGACAACCCTAAAAGTTTCGACCTAGTTCAGTTTAAACGGATGCGCATCGGAAATAACTTTAGAAGCTAGATGAAAAATTCAAACCGATTTATTTAGTCGAGAGAGGATTTTTCCTACCTTTTGTCTCCGTAGAGGATGATAACGTACGTTGTAATTTTCTGGGTCTTATATCTATTTCAATTCTAATTTTTACTATGTCCGACTTTTCAAATATATTCTATAGGAATTTATTGATTGTTAAATTGGAAGGGATGGTGGATCACCTACTTGGCTATAAAGTTATATGGTCAATGAAACATACAGAAGCTTAGCCTTATGCCCCTTAGCATATAGGGTACCAAAGAAACATAGGAGACGTAGCATAGATATCTATATATCTAGACCATTGAATGAAAAACCTTATTCTAATACACATTCAAAATTAAAAAAAGAGTCTTATAATAGTAAATGCATGATTCATTCTGACTATAATTTTCAAGTCTCACGTGAATTACTCACTTGAAAATAATTGTATAGTTGTCTTTCGTATGTCCTAGTATTTTGTTGTCTTTGTCTTACGATTTTGCGATTTGTAATTCTGTTACATTATTTAAATTTAAATTAATAATTAATTTATTTAGAGTAAATGACATTAATTTATTTCACAAAACTTATTAATTAGTAAAGTCAAAGTCAATTCAGTTTAAACCCATTACTTTTTAGATCTAGTATTTTAGATATGGGCAAATCGGAAAACCTATATTTATTATTACGACTGTTGACTTTGACGTTATTAATAAATAATCTTTGTGACATAATGACAATTGCTGTTGACAGTAATAACGCTCTGACATATATTTTTTTGGGCTTAATAGAAGTACCGTGTTTCTGAATAGGTTTATTCGATTTTTTGCTGGACGATATCAAATTGCTTGATTAAATTTATTATTCGAACAAAGTTCGTTGATTGAAAGTTAATGAAGGCAACGCAAGCGTGCTACAAGTTTAAAGCGTTTCTCGTAAAACGTGATATTACTATAGATTTAAAATATATAATTAATAGTGAAGTGGTGGCAGTTTTAGTACAATGTCTATCAAAGGTCCCAAGGAGGTTTTAGTTATTAAAATTCTCTCTTGAACGAAATGAATTCTAAACAAAAGTTTTATTAAAACCTTGATACAAAGTTCAATAGTCGCATTAATGTATTAAATCTATAGTATTATCTATATTCTTGCATTATCGTGACCACCCAGTATGAACGCGTTTTTGATATTCCTCTCTCATAAATAAAGCCTACCGTACACACATCCGAGTGAAATGATCTATGACGTTAATATTATCGTTGTTATAGAAATGTTTCGTAATGTTATTAATATATTATCGTTAAGGTATTGAAATATAGAATCTAACTAATGTATCACAAATATCCACCAATAAAAGACTTAGAATGTAATAGTTTTAGGTTATTAGAAATTTATTATTATGTCCATTTATTGTATTAGTTACTAAAATTGATATGATCGTTAAAAGATAAACCTTCTCCATTGTGCTTAGGCAAAATAAAAAATAACGAACGCCTATCATTTCGTTATTATGAATATAATGCCATTTCATTGGAGTAGAAAGTCATTTTTACTACAAAGGGGTTCCTCCAAAGGGTTTTTGTCTTTGGCCATAGGGTTTAACATTTTAAATTTATTTTAGTTTTCTATTTATCCATTTTTAATTATTATTATAATGATTACTATATAGATTAAGTTTATTCTTAATACTCTAAATAAAAAACTTTATTACCAAATATGGAACCAATAGAACTTAGTTTGAATGTATACTAAAAATAATGAAGTTATATATTATTATTATCAATTTGATTCTTCAATTTTCAATATTTAATACATAAATACTTACGCTAAAACTAATTGAATTTGTGTGCGAGTGCCCTTGCAAACTATCATTGTAATTTATTAGTTAAAAACATAATTAAAGCTGTATGTTATAATTATATCTATTATTGTGTTTAATCATCGCATTCAATTGTTAGCTTACTTCGGAATATGGTGCGTTTTTTGTTTGACATTTCTCGCCTTAGTACCTAGTTAAGTACGTACTTATATGCAGCTATCAATATTTAGTTTTACTTATTTCGTACTCCTACAGCTAACTTAAATTATAACACAAAAAACAATTATAAAGCCAAATATATATATCGGGGTGGTGGCGCTGGTGTCAGCTGCCACTTTCATTAATTTATAACTTCAAAGTCAAAACAGTTAAGATCTACAAATTAACAGGCTATTAGATAGTCTATAGTAATTTAATAGTATTTTGAATCAATGGTGTTAGTGTCAGGTGCCACCAGCGCCACCACCCCGATATATACAAACATCCAAACATTGCTTTAATGGTTTTTTTCAAAGAATCTATTATACAAGTGTCGGTATTAGTCATACGCCTTGTCTCTTTAGCAGGGTCCACACTAGCTAGCAGCTAGTAGCTCGGCTCAGCTTTCTTTGATCTGTACCTACTTTATGCGGGTTGGGATCGGCACGGCCCGGGCCCGGCAAAGCCGCCCGGGGCGTCTACATCAACGCGGCTCAGGCCGCCCGGGTCAGCCCGCCCGGCTTACCCCGGCATAGTGTGGACCCTGCTTAAAAATTGCAAAATTTTAAATTGCAGATAGATCAGTGCTTTTGTTGAACCAGTGCAATTTGTTTTGAATAATGTTTAATATATTATTAATAGAGGACAAGTCTTTATTTTTAATTTATTTTATTATTATTAATTACTTAAGATGTTATGTGGAACATAGTGTAGAGATTGCAGCTCCTTACAAACGTTGTCTAAAAAAAAAGTTTTTTCGTTTCTAAGTTGACAGAACATTTTGGTTTTTATTCGATGATAGGACAGAAATATTAAATTTAAGTTCCACCTTCACATTGAGTTTAGTTTTAATATGAATAAAACTTTATTCATGACAGAAATGAAGTTGTGACAAAATTGATGTAACGCTAGTCTCCACAACAGGGGCCCTTGTGTTGTAACTAGATTACTTTTTTTTTCAATCATGATAATATAACTGATTCTATGACTAAGAAAATAATATAGTTTACTGATTTTTAGGCCAGTTACATATCCGCAATGCAAGTATCTACTCTAAAGATCTTATACTAAAGCAAAGAAAAACAGTCAACCATGACTCGTCAGTTTCCCTTGGGATGGAATAATTTTACCTCAGACCACTGTCTACTGGCGCCTTTGTGTGGTTCACTATTGTTCAAGACAGACTCCTTGTTACATTTACTATGTACTAGCCAAATATTCTTCATTTAACTTGAAGTATTAAATGATAATATCGCAGCTTCTTTGATGATTTTTTTGAGTAACCTTCGCCTATTAACCGTAAAATATTTTGTTTTACACAATTTCGACTCCAGGTTCACGGCTTATACACCAAGTGTACCACTAAGATACGAGCGACTTTATACTATGCATAATTTTTTTTTACAAATTTCTCATATAAAACCTTTGCATGTTCTGTTTTGCCCTATTAATGTATTATTTTTTTATTATTTGTCTAGAATTATAGTTTAGATTTGGTATAGGAAAATAATAATGACTGAATAACTGGAACTCTCGTTGGAAAATAATATCGGATATTATTAATCATTACTTCCCACAAGGGATGTGCTAAAAAGAAAACACAAAGGGTCACACTTCATTCAATTTACGAAGTTCAATTGTTTTTATCCAGCTCGATTTAATAACCAGCTTTAGTTCTTAGCAATAAAGATTATTTTAGAGTGACATTATTCCTGAAGGATGTTTAATTTATTTTTTAGGCTGAGATCTATGAGCCTACGCGATTTTCCTAACGAGGTGGATTAAGACAAATTGTTGGACCGTAATTACTTAATTAAAAGATGTTTTTGTTATATAGAGCAAAATGAAACAAAATAAATGGAACGATCTAGAAGCTTATTCTGTACATCGCTTTGTTGTGTGACACGTTGCTTACGGCTGGACACGCTCTTTATATGTCTTAAATAAACGTTACCTATATTATATATAACTCAGGGCCACAACGTAGGATTCTAAATACCTATACAAGAAGAGCCACTTTTTCCTCTAACCAAGTGATATGGTCTACAGTGTTTTTCATTGAGTTTGTGTAATTTCAATTTTAGCTTATTAATTAATTAATCAAATATAGTATATATATTTTAATCATAAACGCGTATAAAAACCGGTTTTTTAATGAAGTCGCTTAAAAAGAGTTACGTATTGTAAAAAAATGCTTAAAATCTTGTCAAAAATATTTTAAAAAGTCAACCCAATTAGGAAATTCTTAATCTCCTTCCTGTCGGTCTGGGAACTGTTTCCTGCGCACGCGCCGGGTTTTACAGCCATTAAATAGCCGACGCGAGATTTACGACCAAATTAACCGCTCGTGTACTACCGAAAAACATTGATCATAAATGCTAATATCACATTCACTAGTTTAAATATAGATTTATTGTAATTTCATATTAAATGCACGTATTTTATTTATTTCGTAGGTACTAAAATATAATAATTTCTTTGAAGTGTCGAAATGGTGAAGAAACCTTTTGTGAAGGAAACAAGCACTCCCACTTTTATAACAAATCCTACTAATATTATAAACGCGAGTAAGTATGGCTGGATGTTTGTTACTCTGTTACGTAAAAACTACTGAATGGATTTTAATGAAACTTTACAATAATATAGCTTATACAACAAAATAACACATAGGCTACAATTTATGAAGATGTTGTGTGATAATTTATTTAAAATGCACAATTGGTAGTAAATTGATTCCTAAATGAAACGAGATACTTTTATCGCTTCTGGTATTTAAAGTAGATAAAATATGTCATTCACGCTACATCATTTTATTAAACATTATTTTAATCCTGCGCAGACGACGGACACCAGCCAGTATGTAATAAAATAACTCGTATTAGATATTTGTGGAAACGTTTTCGTTAATATTCAATCAACAAGGCATAAGGAATGTCTGATAACGAAGGGTAAGCACCCCTATACGAATTTACGTCGCAAATTAAAAGCACTGGAGCGGGACGCAATATCACGTTTGATGCTCGGGGCTTTTTGCACTCGGTTACCTTAATTTCACCTATATTTACGATACTAGGTTAGGTTTAAAAACTGAATAGGATATTAATACAGTGTTACTTAGGGTAGAAAGATACAAACCATTACATAATATAAAATCGCTGCCGACTGCATGTCTCCGTCTGTGTACACGTTTAACTTAAAAGCTACCGAACTGTTTATACCAATTGAAAGTCGTAACTCCTGAGGAATGTTTAGGTGTAAAATTCAGTTTTTTTTTATGTAATAGTCTGAAATATAATGATTTATTAACACTTCGTTATCTTATACAAAAACATACATACAAAAAAGGCGGTTACATAAGTTATTAGGCAACAGCCGGCCTTATCGCTAACAAGCGATTTTTTCCAGGCAACCCTTATATGGAACAATAAAAAAGAAACACCTAGAGACATTTAAATACAAGAAGTGCATAAATAATTAACAAAATAACATGTAACACTACCTATAACTACAATAAAATGAAATCATACGAAGAAAAAAAGTAATAATAAATTCATAAAAAAAATCTCAAAATACACTAAATTTATGTGTTGAACCTACTTAGGATGATATGAGTGACAAAATACATAAAATCTTTTAATATCATAATTACGGAATAAATATAATCATATTATGTATCTTTGAATGAATTTTTACTCAAGTACTAAGGGATAAGCTACATTTACATATATTTTATATAAATTTCTTTATATGAAACATTTGAACTAGCGTCAACATATGTTAAAAAAGCCTATGCCTGTATAATCGGCCTACAGTGCAACGGTGTCAGGGCATCGACCGCGACCCATCACCTATCTAGACTGGATCTAGGCACACTAGGCGTGACATAATCAAAGTAGGTGGCACGGAAATAATGCCCATCGGTACGCAAGTGCTACGGTTATTTAACCAATTTGACCCATATTTGTTTACAGGCTTACGGCATAAAATTGTACACAGGCGTTCAAATGAAGTCAAATTATTTGAACTATTTTTTTTAATATATCGAATTGAATTTGAATAAACATTTGTATGAAACAAGTGAAGCTCTGGTGTCTTTGGGAAACTTCTAAATGTTGATGAGTTGACCATATCCAAAAACGAATCTTAAAACAATATTATTTTAGTTGCTTAGCTAACTTGGATACCGTTAATATTACTTAATTTTGATGATTTGTATGCAGGGTATAGCATTGCCGGGAAGTCGAATAGTTAAAAGCATTTACTTATTTTTAGAGTAGGTATACTGTGCACTAAGAAGTAATCGTGAACAATAAATTAATATTTTAAAGAATGTAAGTTATAAAATACATCTTTGGCCCGTGCCATGAGATTTACTACTATGAGAAGTAAATAAAAGCCATAATTCCTTGCTTTACATTATTTTCTCACTTAAATATAAATTATCTGAACAATTAAAAAACGTTAATACAATTAATATTAGCCTATCAAATATCATAACTTATTAAATTTTGACGACTCATTTGTCTAGTGGTTAGTACCCCGGCTGAGGCGAACATCGATGTGATGAGCATTTGGTGTTGTTCTTAGGTCTTGGGTGTTTAAATATGTATTTATATGTCTATTTATCTATAATATGTATGTATATCCGTTGCCTAGTACCCATAACACAAGCTTCACCAGCTTAGCATGGGACTAGGTCAATTGGTGTGAATTGTCTTTAAAAAAAAAATTCTCTTTCTTATTTCTAGTCTTGTTCTGCAAGGTCCCTTGGGTAAAGTCCTCCAAAACTAAACATTTATCACAGTCGTTTTCTCCAATTTGGCACTTTTAGATCTCGTCTCCCCATAAATAATTTCATCGTTCTTTTTAAAGAATGATAACTATATTGTTACCAAAAGATAAGTGCTTACTATTACCCAAAGAACGAAAGATAAACATGAAATTAACACTAACGAAGCGTAACTCGCAAAGTCAATTAAGCGAAATGATAATCCCTGACTTCATTTCACGTGTTTGTATTGGCGTGTTAACAATCGACTTATCAACCGCAGCTTAACTTCCTACGTTTTAATAAGTATACTATAATTTGTATTTAAAATTTTCTTAAACTATAAAGTTATAATAAAAAAAATTGAAAATAAAATTTAAAAAGTTTGGTCCCTGTGGCGGTGTACCTTTACTTAAATCTTGAAGTTGGCGCCTGGTCTTTTTAATAAGCGCCTATGCACTTGAACCCTAAAGGGAACAAAATCGAAGTTCGAGGAAAGACTCTTATATTTGTGCCGTTTATTTTCAGCCTGCTCTGTGGACTGAATTTAATATTTTGTTTATTAAAAAATTTGATTATTAAAAATACACTAGTAAACTATTAACCATACTCTAAGAGTTAAGTTAACTTCAATGAGAAGCTACTGTGCGTATAAGTCGTTCACTTGGGCAGTAAATTTCGTAACCGATTTGTCCTTCAGAAATATTTATCCTAGTGTTAACATAAATTATATATAACACAAAACAATTATACGTAAAGATATAGCCAAAGATGCAATACAAAACTGTTCAAACATTTACATAAGAAAAAAATGATTAAATACATTTAACTAAGTAACACCTAATGCGGCTGTGCTGTGTGATGGTGTCAAAGTGAGGGCATGTACGTGAGGGGTGTGTATGTGGGGTGTGCTCATGATGCAGGTGATTTAGCGCTATGGATATTCTAAATTCTCCTTTTAAGTATATTCCGCGATAGCTTAAATCAAGGGTTAAATATTGGCCGTTGTATGGCCGGGCTACGCGATACAAAACTGAGTTTTTTGCATATTGCATGTTAGTGTTGATGTGAGGTACGTGAAACAAAACACGATTACGAGCCTACTGTTATAATTAATCTACCAGTCTATGTTATATTTTCCTTATATTTCCCAAAATATGAATGACAAAATTATTTATGAATGGATATACCGAACGTCAAATCCAATATTTTTCCTGAGTTGATAGGTAAAACCTGTTATAGGAAAATAATGTAAACCAAACAAATAAATCAAATACTTGTAACCAATATATATGTGTAACTAAAGTTTTTATTCAAAACACAACTTAAACATATCAATAATAATAATTAAAACATGATAAATAGAAAATTAAACTAAATTTTAAACTTTTGTCCCTGTGGTACATTTAATGCTACCTTTTCTTATCGAAATGTTGTATCACTTTAAAATGTATAATGTATGTTTTTGTTATCCAATTATAAAACGAACCACGTCGAGGCGCAAGAAACTTAAATTCGGTGTGTATCAAAGTCCGTGGCGGTATCTCGAAATAGCTCTTTGAATTTCACATTGTTCCACATTAGGTATAAGGAATGTCACCGGCCTCATCTTGCGAGATCACGCGCGATCCTGTTTTGTTTTTCAAAACTGTATTATTCATTAGGGGAACAAAGGCGAATCCTTCAGCTAACTACCAGTATTCGCGACAGTTTACGCTGGCTCTTGAGTT
Organism: Pieris melete; assembly: GCA_963693345.1. Classification (NCBI taxonomy): domain Eukaryota; kingdom Metazoa; phylum Arthropoda; class Insecta; order Lepidoptera; family Pieridae; genus Pieris; species Pieris melete. The sequence goes on from CAVNZK010000003.1 coordinate 3,055,603, forward strand.
ACAGTTTATATTAGCTCAATACTGTTGCTTTGTGAATTTTTAAAGTGAGTTTAAAGCCGTAATTTGCATAATATAAACCTTAAAGGAAATTCCTTTCCTTAGTATATTCCTTACATGAAGAATGGATTGATAAGTTGAAAAATGTCAATATTTCACCTATTGATAATTTTCACATTGCAGCGCTGGCCTAGTGGCTTCAGCGTGCCATTCTCATCCCTGAGGTCGTAGGTTCGACCCCCGGCTGTGCACCAATGGACTTTCTATGTGCGCATTTAACATTTGCTCGAACGGTGAAGGAAAACATCGTGAGGAAATCGGCTTGCCTTTAGACCTAAAAAGTGGACGACGTGTGTCAGGCACAGAAGGCCACTTACTTGCCTATTAGATTGAAAAATTATCATGAAACATACACATAAATATGAGGCCCAGACCTAAAACGGTTGTATCGCCATTGATTTATTTTATTTATTATAATTTTGACAAAAATTGTCGATCTCTGATAATTTTGACACAGAAACACGAATTTTGACACAAATCTAATATATACGTACGGAGTCACACAAGTTAATTATAGAGGTTATTTTTAAATAATTAGTAAAAAACTACTTAATTGTCTATTCTCATCAGTGAACATGTAAGATTTATTATAATATCAATTAAAGATCTTGTACACTTTGTTTTCATATCTTTCCTAATTGTCTGTGAGAATGATACGTCCAAACATTTCATTGTTTTATGATGTACTAACATTACGCACCGGCTACGCACTACTGCGCTCTCTCGAATGCTAATAAGTTATATTTTTATAAACGTTTTATGCCTCTCAATTGAATATGCTAAACAGAAATACAGTACAATTAAAATAATTAATAAAAAAGCAGGCAACTGTCGGCCCTATCGCTTTCGAGCGTTCTCTTCCAGGCAATCACTGTGAGGCAAAAAAAAAAATAGATAATAGAAAAAGGCTAACTATTTCTTAGGACTTTCTTCTACAGTCTAGGAACTGACATAAAGCAGACCTTTTGTCAGTTTAGTCAACGGACAACTGAAAACTTCTGTCATACATGATTTTAGTGATTGTCAAATTGATTATAATTGAACAGCCTTCATCAAAATATAGTTATAATATACAGTCTACGTTAGACACACAAATATGAAAATATTATTATTGTCATGAACGACATAACCAATCAATTCTAAATTCTTTTATTCTAGAAATAGCTCTACCAAATTTTTTGTCTGACTCGACCATATACTTTTTTCTTAATATTATCAATGTACAGACAATAATTTTAATGTTTAGATATCAACTGAGCGTAAAACAATTATGTGAAAGTATTTCACCCATGACGCACTTAAAACTTTTCAAGAGTTGTCGCTCCAATAGGAGGGCATGATCGTGTGAACATTTAATAGATTTAGTAAATCTAGAATAATGTACAGTGTACATGTAACATAAGTTTTAAACTAAAGACGAAAATCGAGTTTTGTATTGAGACGTATTTTTTGTCTAAATTACGTAATTATTATTTTTTTCTATTAAATCACTCCGCTGTTTAAGCCTAGAACTCCCAAAACTAGGTAGAACATAGGTTGTCATCGTCAAAATCCATCAGCAGCATTCAGGAGCGAACTATCTCTTTATGGAACCAGGTGCCAATTCCGTAATGATACGAATTTGGATCCGTTAAGAAAAGAACGTATTACCTTAAACCCCTTACCAAACTAGCCTAACGAACAACACGCAATGAAAGGGGCACAAAATGTGTGCCTTATGACTCATAGGGGATTTTCGGGACCATTTAAAGTATAACTTCAGTTAAAATCATATTGCTTTTGAATGAAAATTACCTAAATATGCAATTTCGTTTATAAATTTTGCTTTTAATGACCGATGCTTCATAGACTTTAAAACTGTTAATAAGCAAGTCGTGAGAATAAAATTAGGGCAAGGGCAATTATAAGAGCAAATTGTGTAACTATTAAGTACAAATTATTCCATTTAAAACACACACTTATATTTTAAAGAGTTAAAAAAAACTGCCTAGAGTCTGAGCACCAGGATTGTACGGGATAATTATATTCTTCTAAACAAAGCTATCTCATCTTTTCATCTCGTTTTCTCACAATTTCTTCTTAAGGTTCAAAGTCGAGAGTTGTACTCTAGACTCTGTATAGAGTCTCTATTGAATAAATAAAAAGTCAAAAGCGAAATATATTCAACATATTACTCGCTACAGTAACTCAGTTAGCTGTCTTTATTGAGTTTACTACTATTTTATCACCAATGTCATCGTACTCCCTCGAGACAGTCTAGACTCACAGTTCTATAATTTTTGCTCTATACTCATTGGTAGCTATATTTTATAACTAGTGGACCCGACAGACGTTCTGTACACACGTCTTAAATACAAAATTTAAAATAAGCAAAACAAACCAAAAACATCTAATTGTAAATAATCTGAACTATTAACGAATCCACTTAAAAAATAAAAAGTCATAAGTCCGTCTATGACGGTCTCCTGGTTCTAAGCTACCGTCCCACCAATTTTCAGCCAAATCGGTTCAGCCGTTCTTGAGTTATAAATAGTGTAGACGACTTTATTTTAAATATATGTATGTTTTTTTTTTGAATAAATGAAACCGATGAAAGTATCTATTTTCATTTAGGAATCAATGTATTACTACCAAATGTGCATTTGAAATAAATTATAAATTTTTATTGTAGTTATTGGATCACTATTTTGGCTATAATGGCTTACTCAAAGGTTATAGATATACTATTGCGGGCTTTTTTGTAAGACTATTTAAGATAAACATTTCCATCATACATTACATATGTGTAACTCTAGCGGTTGTGGCATCACACGCCAGAAATCAGAATAGCTCGCAGATGGTAGAGTTTTTTCCTACTTACTTGATATTTAAGACAATTCACACAATATCTTTATAAATTGTAGCCTATGTGTTATTCTGATGTATAAGCTACATTATTATAAAGTTTCATTAAAATCCATTCAGTAGTTTTTACGTAAAAGAGTAACAAACATCCATCCTTACTTACAAACTTTGGCGTTTATAATTATAATAGAACAATAAAAATTATAACATAGTAGAGCCAAAATATTTGGAAATTGATGCGGCCTGAATTAAGTATGGAATGTTTTACAACTCTCTGGTGTCATTACGTTAGTACGTAACAAACAGTAATAGTTTTTATCAAGGTAATAATTTTTATTTTATTTTAAAAGACAACACATACAGACTCATAGAGCACACGATATACAAAAAATACAATACATGCATGTGCATCGATGACAAGTGTGCCCAACCTTAGGCGGGAAACATTACAATTTGAATTTAAACGGTAGAAAAGAAATATACAATTAAATAAACAAAAATAAACTAGATTAAGAAATACAAAATACATATGTAATGTATGATGGAAATGTTTATCTTAAAAGGCCGGTAACGCACTCGCGAGCCCTCTGGCATTGGGAGTGTCCATGGGCGGCGGTATCACTTAACATCCGGTGAGCCTCCTGCCCGTTTGCCCCCCGTTCTATTAAAAAAAAAAAAATAATACAATTATATTGAAAAATATCCATTAGCATGTTTTGAAATGCATAAGCTTAATAAAATCACTGCAGGTTTTTAGCACGGATTAACATCTATCTGGCGCAGTAAAGCGTGTTTTCATCCGTTCTTATTGATAGCTGGTGAAAGGTAATCATATTTTAATTAAGATCATAGATGAGATTATTGGAAATAGCAAAACCAACACCTCATTAACGCCATTTGCTATCGAATCTTTCGATGCGTATTCGTAATAACTATTGGAGATTACTCACCTGTGTTCGTTTTTGTCTTTCTCTGTATTGTTGGTTGCTTAGCTACGTTGCCTCCCACTGAAATTTAGTAGTTCATTTTTGAAGTTATACTTCTTTTGGCGCGTTAGGGAAAAATAATGAGAGTATATTTTTACGATAGGCGCGCACACCGTCACGAAAACCGACACCCTGAAGTTAGCTAGTCAACATTTTAGTTTTTTCTATTGTTAGTGTCGTTTTTTCTACAAACGTAGAATATTTTTTTTATCTTGTTACGCTAAATAAGTATAACTTCTAACGCGTGTATATACACACGTTTTTTTTTATTAAGGTTCATAAGTGTTATCAGTTCCTATGTTAATAAATCTTATTTTTTCTAGTGAGTCCTATATAAAGAGGCAGGAACTATAATCCAGAACTTTACTAAATTAAATCCATTCAAAGGCTGTCGAACCAATTTAAAGTTTGATATTTGTCTGTGATTATGGGGCGGTTGAAAATTAAAGACAAAGTGAAAAACATCAAAATATTAGACCCTCAAAAAAGTTAAATAAGGCTGTTCTGGCCCGCGTTTGTGATGGCAGATGGGTCAAAAAGGTGGCTTAGAATTGCCCAGTGGGCAGAAAAAGAAAACGCGCACCAGAAACCAGGTAAAATGAAACAGAAAAAATAGTGGGGCAGATTGAAATAATAGTACCAAAGATGAGAGACAAGAGTTTGGAGGAGGCCTTCATTCCTTCCGAGATCGTGGACTAGTCTTAAATATATAACATAAACTTAAAGTAAAAACATATACTAATAGTAAATATATCTAATAAATAACATACTCGTGTCACGGTGTTTGTAATTAAGCTCCTCCGAAATGGCTCTAATGCTTTTTGTGAAATTTTGTGTGCATATCGGTTATGTGCGAATCAGGCAACATCTATTTTTCATTCCCCTAAATGTTAAGGGTGTGTTAATTTTTTGTTTTTATTTTTTATGATACAGCATACAAAAATACATAATATTCACCGATCAACCTCTATTTTTTATTATAGTAGATATTAATTTTATTGAACTAAAAAAATGTTCCCTAGAAATAATATAGATGGCAAAACGTGCCGGGTCAGCTAGTTGCAATATATGGAATATGGATCTTGAAATTTCATGTAAATCAGTAAGGGAACTCATCACCGTTATTATAGTCGATTAATGAATTTGTCTACGCTACTATACAACCACTCCTTATATGGAAATTGTATTCGTTTTTACAACAAACTCCCAAGTTAATTTATAGAATTATCACTAAATAAATTCAAAGTCCTCGTTAATCGAAAATTAATCAATAAAGCTTTTTATAAATTTGAGGAATACTTAATGATAGTATTGTCTTTGATTAACATAACCTTTACACATTTAAAGAAAAACGCTTTTACCGGATTAAAGTTATGTATTACTATAAATTTACAGTTATTTGACATAATTTTAAAGTCACCGTGACCACGCACGCTGTAAAGCACGCGAAACGTCGGATAAATTTAAAATTATGTCAAATAATTGTAAATTTATAGTAATACATAACTTTAATCCGGTAAAAGCGTTTTTCTTTAATTACTTAATGATCCTAATCCTTGAGATAGATTTGCTCCAGTTCAATCAATTTGTATGACAATTCTTGGCGATTAAAAAGAGTGGCGGAAAGTTTCTTACCAGTTCTTCTTACCCGCTCTACGCCCTTGACTTGCGAACTGGTAGTAAATGAAAATTTACAATTCATTTAACTTCTTTCCGACAAATCATAAGTGTACTTGTATCTACATTAGATATTTTGAGTTTGAGTATAGATGTAGGTACTGAACCTACAGAATATACCTATAGAAGCTATATACGTTGTTCCATGGGAAAATGTTGCAGTAATTAGAATTTACATAAGATAAAGTTAAACTACTTAGTCGCTTTGAAGTTCTCGAGTACCCTCACACAAATCAGTTTTACGAAGTTAAATTACAAATAGCTCCCGTCTTCGTGGAAATTACTGAAACCCACGCATTATAGAGCATCAAATTACACGTACTAGGTATATTAGCTTACACTGCAAAAGCTGTTTTACCATAATACTTATATTGGTTTGAACAATGGGGATTGGTGGTAAAGGGATAAATATTGGTTTTAAAAATGGGGATTGGTGGTAAAGGGATAAATATTAAGAGTTATAACTATAGGGATTTATTTATTTATTTCGTTATCCTATACATAAAAAAAAACAAAAATTAAAAAGAAAATAAGCTGGGTCATACTTATCACTTACAAGTTACAACCCATCTTCAGAGCTACATAAAAAAGAATTAAATGAGCGGCGCTACAACCTCTTTTAGGTCTGTGCCTCAGATTTCTGAATTATGTTTCATGATTATTTGTGAATCTAATAGGCAAGTAGGTGATCAGTCTCCTGAGCCTGACACGCACCATCTCCTTTTTGGGTCTAAGAAATGTCGGTTTCCTTACGTTTTCCTCAACGAACTCCATGTTAAATGTGAACATAAAAAGATAGTCCATTGGTGCACAGCCGGGGATCGAACCGACGACCTCAGGGATGAAAGTCGCACGCTGAAGGCACTAGGCCAACACTGCTCTATCATTCACCTGCATACTATACACAAAAAAATAATTATAAGAAAAATATGCATACAAACTGTGACGCGAGAATTTAATATACATAGAAAAGATTATAGTTAATTATAACCGGCTATTATGGCGTTGATTCGTGAGTCTTAAAATGAAAGACCGTGTCTTAAATATAAAAACATCTTGAAATGCCTTTTTTCCTTCACATCAAAGTTACTTGTCGAGATTATGGCTCTGTGGATGTGTGCCACAGGACTCCGTTATCTTATGATCTTTGTACAGTCGAAGCTCGTCTACCCACGCCCAACCCTTATTTATAGACTAATAAACCGATACATTATGTTTATTGAAGCAATATAATGCGAAATGTGTGTATATTTCATTCGTTCATTCATGGTTCGGTTGCAGAGATTCGGTCGGTCCCGGGTATTCGGAAAGTCTTAATGTGTCTTATTAGGCTCAAACTGTGTCAGTTATTTTTTTAAACAGAGGGCAAACGGACAGGAGGCTTACTTAATGTTAAGAGATACCGCCGGCCATGGACACTCTTAATGCCTAGGGTTCGCGAGTGCGTTGCCGGCATTTTTATAATTGCTACGCTCTTTTCTTGAAAAACCCTAGGTCGTATTGATTCAGAAATACCTAATTGGGTAGCTGGTTCCACATAGTGGTGGTGCCCCACAAAAACTGCCTTAAGAAACGCTCAGTTGTGGATGATGCAGATGGTATTTCATATTCTGCCTTAACGTCCGATCATGAAACAGCCTGTAATTGGGTCTGCCTCTATCTATACCTAATAATGCAAAGTAGGTACTAGGTTCGATATCTATTGGCTGATCTGTTTTAAATTAGGACCACTTATTCTACGGAAATGTAAAATATAATTTTATTACACAACTAGTTTTAGTTTTTTTTAAATAGAGGAATATGTGCTAAATATGCATAACAATATTCATAGTTCTTACGCAAGATCTCAAGTGGGTGAAACAATAAAAGAAGGAATAATTGTATCTATATTATGTAATTTAAATAGATGGCGCCACGATTATTTTAATCCTGTTACACGTAATAACGGTTAACGTACGCCTTAATGAACACATTGTATGTGTCCGTTTCCACTTAAGTTACTTACGTTAAGGCCGAACACACTTTAAGATACATTTCTGAGTCTGATAATATAGTAGTTTTATTTATATGGATAATTAAATATTATATTTTCTCAAACTTTATACTAAAATTTGTTACGTAAACAGCAAGATCAAAAGCTTATTATCAATATTAAATTTCGTGGAAATCTTTCGAAAGCACTCCACCCTAATAACCTTTGAAAAATAATGTGGGCGTCGCGTCTAGCCTACTGTTTTTACAATAATACTAAATTGTATTAAAATATTTTTGTACCTATTAATATGCAAGGCATTTGAAATATATGATAGTATTTTTTGTTGCAAAAGCCAAAATTAATTTAGTTAATTAAGCTTAAGTCTGTGTAAAATATCACTTATTCGTTTTTTTTTAAAGTGGTTATCAGTTTGACCGTTATATGAGATTTTGCTTAATAATATTTGAGTATTAAGGCTTCCAAAATTGTGTGCTTGATACCTACTGTTAGTATATTACTACGAATTTCACGGAAATCCGGAAAATAACTGATCCATTTTTGATTTCACACAACTCAGGGTTTTTTATCCACGCATTTCTGGACTTACATATGTATAATACAAGTACATACGTATGGAAATAATTTCGATTACTTGTGGGTCTGTTAAATGTTTTATTACTTTAATAGTATTTAATAATAATATATGAGCAATGGTGGCTAAGTGGCTTCCGCGTGCGATTCATCCCTGAGGTCGTAGGTTCGATCCCCGGCTGCACCAATGGACTTTCTATGTGCGTATTTAACATTCGCTCGAACGGTGAAAGAAAACATCGTGAGGAAGCCGGCTTGTCTTAGACCCAAAAAGCCGACGGAACAAAAGGCTGATCACCTACTTGCCTATTAGTTTGACAAATGATCATTAAACAGATACAGAAATCTGAGAGCCGGACCTAAAAAGGTTGTAGCGCCACTGATTTTTTTATAAAATTATAAATACTTTAATAAAAAAACTATTCGAATACCTTTATGGAACTGCAGCAGTGCATAAAACTTACTTGCTGGTGCTATTACATAAAGAGAACCTTTTGGCGCTTTTTTTCTTAAAATTGCCATGTCTGATTGATTTATTAATCTACCTTTAAACCTAGGTTTAGATTTGTTTACATTATGTATAGCCTTATACGGAAATTCTCATTGACAATTCTAACAATAGTTATCTATTGCTTTCCTCGGAAATGCGTCGGGTTACTTTTTGTCTCATTGCGTATTTTATTTACTGCTATTTAAAATCTAGACATTTGTACAACGCTTCGTACATGAGCATAATGCCAAGAGTAATTTACTATTAAAGTGGATTTAGCTCGAACTTTGAAAATATCCTGATTGCCTGACCAGATATTTTCAAAGTTGGATTACTTAAGTGATAAATTACTATCTAACACACATTCTGTTTAAAACAAAAGTTCCAAATCAGTGCAAGCGTAAAACAATCCAGAAACATTACGACAAATTGTGTTCTTTACCCAGACATTCCTATTATTTTGTTTAACATTAAATACTTCTCTTCCAAAATTGGACTCACCGAATATGAATTTGAACGACAAACATAATGCGATTAGGGAAGTCGCCTTTTCCCACCCCTGTACATGAAAATGATTTATTGGTAAACGCGCCTGTATGTATATTACTTAATAGTTAATTACCATAAAATATCAATTTCTTTTCAAATACTTTTTTATTTATGGCAGTTACATATATAAGTCCAAACAGTACCTATCTGCCACGCTACCTTTACAAAAAAAGATGTCGCTACTATACACACACTCGAAGAAAAGGAAACGTTTTCTTAAAAATGTAATTTTTCCATAGATATTAAAATAGAGGTAAGTAGTAACTGTATATGCAATTTGTGTCTCGTACGTTATCCTAAAAGGGAATCTCAAGTGCGTGCCAAGAATCATTATGTCAAAACAGGTTGTTTATTAACTATTGGCTAGACGAGGAAAAAATACTGCCGTATGATATGCGGATGTAGGAAATATGCTTAGTTTCATTATGTCTTTCTTTTATGGTTGTCAAGTTTTTACCGTAATGTAGATTGATTGTGTCTTTGTGTGAGGTTTCACAATATCGTATTAAAAATAAACTTCCTTTGATTTTCTATGATATAAAGATGGCCGTTTGTAATAGAGAAATCTTTATAACACAAACCGAGAAGAGTAATCGATATTATTGATAAGAGGAGGAGACTTAGCGCGAACTAATACTCTATGGAGGAAGGAAGGTGGTGGAACAGTTTCTTCACACTAAAGGGAGAATCTTCAACCAGTCTTAGACCAGTGTTTATATCCTTAGCGGCCGGAACAACTTCGTTAGCGCATTTCAAGGTATAAATAACATCTCGTAGTTTTTATTGCTGTAGAATGTAGGTCTTGCTACAACCCCCATAAGGTAAATTCCATTACATTTTTGAAGTAACGTCAAGTCGTCTTTTCAAGCCGGTACCTATGGTATGGTATGGTTGGTGGACTCAGTTCCCGCACTTAGACTCATAATCAGTCCGTTGTGCGTAAATAAGCCAGCCTAGCTCCTTCCAGAAGCACAGAAGTCTCCTGTGCACTTCACAGGCTTCACAGAGCGACCTCACTGCTCCGAGGATTTCTGCACGTTGTTTAGCCACAGCCTCGCATTCCAGCACTACGTGGGTGACTGATTCCTCTTTGCTTCTTTTCGAGCCGGTAATAAGACAATCAAAAAAAAGTATTTTTAGAAAGTTTAATACGCATCGTTTATTCTTGCTATTGCTATGAAAATATATAATTGCAATAGAAATACCCTAGCTTTTTTGGTTAACGAACGATCCAAGTACCTATTAGTTATTGTTAGGGTCTGTTTCACAATGTATGGATAAAGTTCCAAATAGCTATGCAACACATAAATTATTTGGAAGATAAATTGTGCTATTTGACATTCATCGGACTCATAACTTATGATGGACTTTATGTGACGAATAGCGTTATCGGACAGTCGTGAAACGCAACAATAGTTTTTATTCTACCAATAAGTAATAAATAGCTTATTTGGAACTTATGTAGAACTTATCCGTACATTGTGAAACAGACCCTTAGAGTAATAAAGTTGAAACATATATATTTGATGTATCAATATTATGATGCCGAGTGCAGTGACGTATTTATCCGCAAGTTGGCGAGTGACATTTCCGTTCGATAACTTACTGAGAGTGGAGCGTCCTGCCTCAAGGACTATTATATTGTCAACGCCGAGGAATTGTGACTTGTGACGTACTTATGTTATTGAGAAGGTTTGTTTTTTGTGTGATCTAGTATTGCCATAGATTATACTCATGTAAGAGCCAACGGTACATACATATTTATGTTGGTACTTATAAATTATACATAAGAACATATATATAGTTGCAGCATATTATTTAAGATTTAGCTTAGAACCGTAGCAAATAAAAAGTGTGTATGTTCTGGGGATTCATGAATTGTTTAGATTTAGAAATAGAAGTTTTTTTTGTTTTTTAGACGTGTGTGCTGTGTACACTGTACAGGATAACGTCTGTTGGGTCCGCTAGTATGATATAATATAGCGAAAATCTATACTAGTATCATGAAGAGGAACAATTTGTATTGTTAGAGTAAAATAAGTTTGTAACGAAAAAACTCAATTACTACTGGAGATATTTCAAAAATTCTACTTATTGCCGGACTGGCCGCTTGTATAATACTAGTTAGTCTTTCCCAATTTCGATTTATTTTCCTTCGGAGACTCTTGGGCCGTGAGGTTCAAGTGCACAGGCGCTAATTAAAGATGTAGTTGGCGCCTGATAGATAGTACCGGTGACCCTAGAGCTGGTGCTTTCCTTGCTCAACGAATAAGTATCGCAATACAGTGAGGAAATGCTGCCAGCATTAAAGGTACAATGCCACACGGACCAAACCTTTTTAAATTTGTTTTAATTTTCAATGTATTAATTTTTAATTATTTTTATGATTAAGAAAATTATTATAAATTATGTATATTTTATTGTTATGATTAGGTACTAATAAACGTTAATTTTCATGTAGATAAGAGAGATAAAAAAATACTAATTATTTTATTTATTTATTTATTTAAACAAAAGAATACATAAATTAATCCGTTGTTCCTTTCACCAACGCTTTGATACTTAGGAAATATTTTTTAAAACTAAAAAAAGTGTTTTTAAAAATAAGTAACTTAAAGAGAAAATAACACAATTTCGTTTAATTTCAATAAAATTCGAAGATTCTTATATCTAATTGAAAAGCCGGGGTAAACGTTTTCGAGTCTAAATAACGTCAATCGATACCGTCTTTTCGGGTCAAGTATTTGCTCGGAGCAAACACTGCCTTTGACGTTTAAGAAACTGGAAATTTCGGTAGTAAATAGAGAAATTATTATTGGTCTAGGGCGTAAAACTTATATTACCTTAATAATTCATAGAAAACTATATCGCATCAATTGTACCTGAATGTTTGCGACTCGGTCGGTTCGAGGACAAAACAACGTTCTTTCTCCAGCAATATCCAATTCCAATTCCTTATGAGATTGTATCACATAATAAATTCATTTTAATATCCACGCTCATTCTACTATGTTATAAGTATGAGACTTAAAACATTTTTTCAGAGAAATAAACTTTTCAAATACTCGAATGACTTTCAAATAAATAATTCGAGAAATGATCTGAATTCGGCTTCAAGTTTCAGTTCCGTCAGTTTAATTAGTTTATTTATTTTCTTTGATACCAATGGTGCTACAAACTTTTAGGTCTGGGCCTCAGATTTCTGTATCTCTGTTCCGTGATCATTTCTAATAGGTTATCTTTCTGTGCCTGACACACACCGTCGACTTTTTGGGTCGCGTGCCGGTTTCCTTCCTGTTTTTCTTCAATGTACGAGCGAGTGTTAAATGCGCACATTTCATTCATTTCATTAAGTTCATTGGCGCACAGCCGGAGATCAAACCTACGACCCCAGGGATGAGAGTCGCACGTTTAAACCACTAAGCCAACACTTCTTATTATTTTATAGTTTCTTTCCAAGACTTTAAAGTTCTGTAATACTTCCATATAAAAATCCCATATGACCTTATGTTTTCGTTTCAGCCATCATGGAAGATCAAGACAAGGATGAGGGGCCCGGCGTGCCCGACATGACGATGATGCCGCTCATCACAGAAGACGCTATAAATGAAAACCTCAAGCGGCGATATAAACACGACCTTATATATGTATCCTTTAAAATGTTTATTAATCCAAACCATTTTAGTACTAGTAAAACTATATGTATAATAGTTTTGATAAGTAATGTTAAAAATACCCTAGAAAGTATAATAGTAATTTGAATACTAATAGGTAATTTGTTTGAAATATTTAATATTATTATGAAAAAGTGTGTGAAATGAATATTACATGTATAAATTACTTTATTCAAAAGAATTCAGCGAGAAGTGACACTCTAGCCTTCCTATAAATCTCAAAATCTTGGTCTCCATATTACGTAATATTTAAGTTATTTTAATACTTGTCATTTTTCTTTTCCTGTTTTACCAGTGAACATGTAGGTTGAATCTTTTCATACCACAAAACAAAACATCTCCGTGTGTCAACGGCAGCCTTTGCCCTAGTTTTCTCGAGATTCTTATCCTGAAAATTTCCTGTGATTTTCTTCTTATTTTCCTTAATACTTGTACAGACATATACTGGTTCAATTCTTGTGGCCGTCAATCCGTACAAGGAGCTGGGATGCTATAATTTCGTAAGTATGAATCTTTAGTTTAACTTCGATAACTTGTCAAAAATTACCGACTCTGCCAATTGGTTGGAATTTGCACGAATGACATACTAAAACTTAAATTAGCGTATGTGTAATTTAAAAAAAACCTACATAATGTATGTAAGATTCGTAATATGCATATTAAATTACGAAACAAAAAACCAACTTTAAATAAATTTCCTAAGGCTATTGACGTTTCAAAAATGAACAACCTCACAAAAGCTTGAAACGAAAGCTACAATGAGATAGAGGTGCATAAAATCCATGAATGGTTCGCGCCAAGGTCATTGTTGCTAAGTGGACAAAGCTCTATGGAAGCGTCAAACTGCGCTTTTTATATCTATTGTCAGGACGCTGGTGCCTAAAACAACTTGTTTAAATTTTTCGCATCCGTGGATATTTCGAGTCACATCTGTGTTTATTCTGTTGACCTCATTGTTGCTTTAAACAATTTTCAGCGCCATAACGTTGCTAACGTTGCTCTTGTCTGTAAATATTTAAAGAATATTGTCGTGAGATACAGAGTGGTGCTCTGGCTTTCCGGGTAGCCCGCAGCACCATCAAATATTGCAGGCTTTCAACTCAGGCCAGGGGAATTCTCGTTAATATAAATATAGTACCAGAAGTTTTATTGTTACTCTGAAAGAAATCTAAGCTTTCGATTCGGTTGTATTAAGAAAGAGAACATACACACACATTCACATTCACATTTTCTTTTGATGTATAACTTTAGTAAGAAAAAAATTGTATTGTCTTTTATTGAAATAACTTTTAAACATTTCCTTAGAAAAACACTTTTTTAACGGATTTGAAGTAATGTTTTATTCTAAATTTACAATTATTTTACATAATTTTAAATTTAACCGACGTTTCGCGTGCTTTACAGCGTGCGTGGTCACGGTGACTGAAGACAAAAGGTGATGAATGTTCAAAAGTATTACAGCTGTAGAAAAAGTTGTGTTTTCTGTATTTATTTCCCCGGAGTTGGTATCGACAAAAAAAGTGTTTTTCTAAGAAAAAAATTATTTAGTACTTATAATGAATGTCGGTTTTACAGGAGGATATGCAAACGTACCGTGGCAAAGCGTTTGGTGATCTTTCTCCACATGTATTCGCATTGGCAGAATCAGCGTACAGCTCCTTACAGGTAACAAATAGCAGCTCTCGTTTTTAAGTCGGTTAAATCGTGACCCACCTAAATCGTGTACAAATGCCGGTGGGCGTTCCTAATTTCATTCAAAGAACGAATGTAATATGTTGTTTTCTCCATACATACTTCACGAAGCTTTTCTTAAGGTATTATTTTAAGTTTATCGGGTACTATTAAATAATATTTAATAAGATGTTTTACATAAACCACTTTAACTTTTAATCACCACACAATAATTTTAATTAATTAGTAAGAATGTATAATGAATAAAAAAACGTACCTACTATAGGTTTAAAGTAAAAAAATCGGTTGTCTGAAAAGTCGGTTTACTGACGATAGTTGAACGTGACAACGTCATAAGAAACGCTGCCGAACGCGGAGGCTGATTGTGCCTCACTGTCACTCGTTCCGCGCTCTCGCTTGCACTTCAACCCTTAAATGGAACGCCTCAGAGCGAGGTAACGCCGCATGAGTCATGTTTATTCGTGCGTGCACCTGGCTCCATCGAATTATAAGACGTCACGTCAAAAAGATTCGCTACATTTATTATCAAAGTGACACGAGTGGTAAAAACACGCTTTAGCTATTTGAATATTTGTCGAGAATTTTGTTACTAAAGTCCGAAAATAATTATGAATTTTAGAATGGCGAGAAAAATCAATCAGTTGTGATATCGGGAGAGAGTGGTGCCGGGAAAACGGAAACAACAAAACTAATTCTTCAGTACCTCTGCGCGGCTGGCGGACAGGCTTCGTGGGCTGAACAGCAGATCCTCGAAGCCAACACTGTGTTAGAAGCTTTCGGTATGTATTGAAAATTTATGTTAGAGAATTCGTTGTATTAAACTAGCTGCTGTGGTCTCTGGTAGAATGACGAGCGCTGTGGAACATTCTGCTCCTCAGTAAAATGCTGAGCCAGGGCCAATTATAGCCACAGCACACACGCATCACACACTTGAAACGAACCGAATGGGAAAAGGGTTTTTTTTTGTTATATTTCTCATTTTTTTGTTCTTTGATTATTGTTATTTTGTGCGTTTATGTGTGTGTGTTTTTGTTTGTAATGTTATGTCTATGTCTATGTCTAAAATAGTTTTTTTTGAATTCCATAAGTTTATAGACAGTCCAGAAATTCTGTCGGGCTTCTGGCCTATTACTAAAAGCGTATTTAGCTCAGTATTAAGTCTGAGGCTTGCTAACTACATTATTATAATTCCTCCTCGTTATTAGCCATTTAATTAGCTTCAACGTTTATTTAAGAATTATTTATTAAAAAAAACTATATTTATAATATGAAACAACATTTCTTTTAAATAAATTCTTCTTCTATAAACACTACGTTCTACTCAAATAATGTTTCCGGAAGCAAATTGACAATTTTTATAAAAAGTATATCTTAGTCGCTAAATAGTCTATAAAATTTTATAAAACCCTACGATACGAGACCCAATCTGTGTGGTTCTTTCCTCAAAAGACCATTTCAGACTGCAATCTACATGGTCTTCACATAATCTTGTTATGTCTGGACTTTAAAAGAGACTGTGACCTCTGAGTTTGTTTCGGGGTTTCTTCTCAGAGTAGTCAGATAGGAAACGTCGATCTCATCTAGTTTAAAAAAAAAATGTTTGACGTGTAAGTGTTTGTAAAAACCTACTTACAGAAATACATCATTTATCATTTACCAATTAAATTTCGTTTTAAAACTAATTTACCAAATCGGTCCAGGCGCTATCGAGCGATATGGTAACATTAATATAAAAAGATTCGCATAAGATTTACAATGGGTTATTTTTTAAGTATATTAAAATTATATTAAATTTTTAATATTTATCCTTTCAGGAAACGCAAAGACAGTGCGAAATGATAATTCATCGCGTTTCGGCAAGTTTGTTGAAGTTCGACTCGACCATCGTGGCGGCATAAGAGGCGCAGTGTTGAGAGATTTCCTTCTCGAACGAGCGAGGATCACTGGCCCAGCGCCGAGAGAAACCAACTATCATGTCTTCTATCAGTTGGTAGAAGGCGCAAGAGTACGTTATTTGCATTTAGTTACTTACTTGTTATTCGTCATAAAGTATTATACTAATATTTTAATTTGAGAGATGTGCAATTGTTAATATATAACTCAAGATTGCAAGAAGCGTTGTATATGTTACTGTAAAAGCTCGAACTACGGTTAATCTTAAGATTTAAGTGTAAGTCTTAGGATTTACCGACATGACTTGGTAAATGTAAGTATTTCTGAAAATACGACGATTTTTTCGAGCTTTTACCATTCGAATTCAGTATATGCTAGGTTTTACCACTGTCAGCTGGTAGATGTTGGTTTTAGGAATAAAACAATGAGTAATTCTTAATTATTTACTTTAATGAACTATTAGACAAAACAGGTACATAGTACATTATAAGGCAACAAGTACAAACTAATACCAACTTACTTAAATTATTTTGAAAAAACACAACGTATATCTCTGAATATCTCAGCTACATAAGGTACCTAAAAAAAATTCACTTCTTAGAACACGGATTGCTATTTTGGCTTTTAGAATTACAAAGTAATCCTGATGATCTGCAGGTGATTTTTTTTGTTTTTCAACATTTACTGTGCCATTAATGTAAATCCTAAGATTTACCAACGGAATGGTGGTAAGAGTTCGAATCGCAAACCTTTTGTGACATTTACCATTAGGAATTGGTAGATCTTAGAATTTACTGCAGTGCGAGCTTTTATAGTAACATATATAAAGTTAAATGGAAATAGTCATAATGCTATTTTCAGAAATATAACGATAATAAATTGTATTCGAGAAGAATAACTATTAACTTTTTAGTGAATTTTTTTCTCATGTCACATAATATGTAAAAAAATTAAAACGTATACAACATTGAAGCGAGTGTTTTGATATTGAAGGATCTAGAAGTTCTTTCACTTATATTGATTTACTAATACGTTCAAATTATATTTTTAGCATAATGCAGAACTCAAGAATATCCTTCGCCTCCGAGATGGTGTCACCTTCAAATACCTACGACCTGAAGATGAAGAGGCAAGAAGTCGTGGTGGGGAACAGGGCAAGCTGGAGGCGTTACAACTGGCCCTTACAGTGCTCCAAGTGCCACCTCACATGTGCGAAGGCTTATTCAAAGTATTGGCTGCGGTGTTGTGGCTGGGAAATATACAGTTTCAGGTACAATCTAAAAAAATGTAACCAAGTTATCGGGAATATTTATTTTTCTTCAAAGGTTTCCCTAATATTATAAAAAGAATTTGGTTTAAACAAATCAGCTCACAATGAAATGTGTATTCCTAAAAGCGTCTTCTACCATTTTTGTTGTATGATCTTCAGAGTGGTGCACCAATAAATAAAATTAATTTATGTATCAAGAAGTCTCTAGGAAAAGCTTTTAAATGATCACAGATATATGACCCATCTTCATGGATGGCACTCATAACTGACACAGTTTTCATGATGATTCTAAGAAACATGTTATAACTAAAGTCAAAAGTTAAAAATAATTTATTCATATAGGTAAAACAATGTACACTTATGAACGTCAAAAAATAAATATACATTAAATTGTTCCAATTTTACCTTTACTGCCAGTTCTCAAATCAAGGGCGTAGAACGGAAGAGAAGTACTGGCAATAAACTCTCCGCCACTCTTTTTTTATAGCCTTAAAAACTTAAGAAAGATTTACTGTGGTTCTAACAATTCTAACATATACCTAATTTCAACCTAAATATCAAAAATTACTTGTAGTACCTTACCTGACAGATAGACCAAGATTCGATGACTAAGGAAGTAAAATGGAAATATTAATTTTCCAGGATATAGACGGTGAACGTACCACACTGGCTCCAGAAGACGCAGAGGCTGTAGATGCAGTAGCTAATTTATTAGGATTGGCTCCGCCCACCGCACGACGCGTACTATTGGAGAGACAGATCAACGTGCGTGGGAATGTCACGGATATTCCGTTTAGATTGCCCGAGGTAAATTATCGTTAATTAAACTACAAATCTAAAAAAAAATATATTATTTCAGTTAAGTTTAGCTGCGTTGCAAAACTTTCTTAAGCTTAAATTTTCATTGTTATTTTTTTTTTAAATATTAAAATCTGATCCGCTAATTCGCTTTAAAGACGCTCAACAATAAAACCTTATGATAAATGTATGATTTTAAAGCTTCATATGTGTTAATTAACCGCGTTTTATATTATTATATTTTAAATCGGATTTATTTAAACTGTTTGATTGCTCCTGATACGTCATTAAAGAGTAGGAACTAATATTAGAAGTTTAAAAAGAAAACTTTTTAAATTTGTTATATTTATAAAATATATGTATTATGTATTATAATTAATACTATGTCGGTTAAGAAAATTGTAAACACTGTTAATTTGTGTTGGAATCAAATATTTATATATTAGGAGTGGTAATTATTCTTTCTTAAAGCTTGAAAAATATATTATTGTATACCCACTGACACTTTAATCTTGATTTCGTAAGTAAATGGCCGCTCTGCCCATACTTCATTGAAATGTCTTTAGTTAAAACATGTATATAATATATTCTATGATTAGTATATCAATTTTGTTTTTACCATTACAGGCAAGAGAAAACCGTCACGCTATGGCCCGTGCTTTGTACTCTCGAACATTTGCCTGGCTCGTCCGTCATGTCAACAGCTGTTCTGCACCTGGAAGAGAAGCGAGGCGGGCTTTAGGAGTTCTAGATATTTTCGGCTTTGAAAATTTCGCATCCAATTCTCTTGAACAGCTATGCATCAACTATGCGAATGAGAAACTCCATATGTTCTTCAATAATTATGTGTTCGCGTTGGAGCAAGAAATTGTAAGTATGTGTAATTAATTAGGAAAAATTTGGAGTGATGTGAATTCGATGTATAGGTCTTTTGAAACTATTGCGATTATTTTGACGTAAAAATATCAATTCAAATAAGAAGTCAAAACACTATACGAAGAAAAATATGTAGCTTATATTTTTATGTGTATTAAAATATTGCTCACCATTACAGTACCGTCAAGAAGGTATAATATACAACCAAATACCATTCACGGACAATGCTGCCTGCCTAGAATTGCTCGAGAAACCACCAAGAAGTCTGCTCAAACTGCTCAGCGAACAATGCCATATGCCTAAGGTAATTTTTACAAAGCATATTCCTAAATTTGTATATATAGATAGATAGATAAAATTACTAAAAATATTTTTTTTTTCCTTACTTACTATTAGATAAGTGATACGGATCTTCTTAATACAGAATTCCTTATAAAAATAAAATAACTTAACCTATTATATAATAATTATGCAAAAATGTATGTTATATTTCCAGGGATCCGATAGCGCATACCTAACAAACATTCAAGGTGAATTCGGCGACCATCAGACGTTCGTGAAAGGATCCCGTAGAAAATGGGAAGAGGAATTCGGCGTACAACATTATGCGGGCACGGTTACGTACAGCGTACACGGGTTCGTCGATAAAAATCGGGATACCCAACAGGACGCATTCATAGACCATCTTAGTCGATCCGCTAATCCATTTGTACGGGAATTGGCGGATTATGTACAGGATTTGGCACCGCCCGGACAGGTAGACTACGAAGCATTCTAAAATTTTCACCATATCCGCTATAAAACCAAACGATTAAATTAAATAGTTAAGGTAATAAATAATAATTAACAATCGGTTTTTGTATGGAAAATTTGAGCAGCGCTCCGTGGCCGCATTTGGAACTAAACTAATGATCATGTACCGATTTAATGGAAATATTGAACTTTTATATTATATTATCTACGCATTCCATGTATCAACAATATTATTATCTTGACTTTATGAAAGAAAATTGGGGCATGTAAATGGGGTGAAAACATTTAAAAATTGTATTTTCTACCAATAAAAAACTAAAGTCATTATATTTATTTTTCAGGACGTTTCTCTATCGAGTCCCGGTTCAACAAGTACAACACAACGAGGCACTTCTAAAGGACGGCCAACTGTTGTCGACACCTTTAGAGCCCAATTGCAGTCTTTAGTCGACATGTTACAAGTTACTGATGTTTGGTAAGTACCTTTATATATAATGGTTACTTAGTGTGTAAATTAACTCGATTATACAAATTTAGGTTATTTTAACTTATTCCAATGGGGCAAACAAGAGACATATGTACATTGGCCAATTCCCTTTAGAAGGAAAGAACAAATAAGTGCGCACATAGAAATAAAAATCTATTTCTATAGCCGGAGTTTGACGCACGAACTCTGGATTGAAAAACTTCGCAAAATGTTTTCACAATTTTCATAAAAAAAAAAATATTTTTAAGAATACATTTAAATTAATATGGAAATACTATTTACACCTACAGTAATAAATTTGAAGCTATATTACTAAAACATTGAAACCGTGTTCAAAGGTCTGTATTATGATATACAATTTCCAGGTACGTCCGTTGCATAAAGCCAAACGAAAACAAAGTGGCTGGTAAATTCAATGAAAAACTTGTGTTGGAACAACTGAGATATTTGGGCATGAACGAGATAGTACGGATCCGAAGAGACGGGTATCCGGTTCACTTACCAGCACCGCTCTTCCGAGCTCGGTACAGATGTCTCTTACCCCATCCGAGGCCCTTAGAACCGGATATAACGTGAGTATATGTCAAGATGCCTTCTTTAATAAAATCCCAGAGGCTCTTTTATCTCTGCCTTTCAATAAAAGCTGTGTTAAAAGGCTTACTATAAAGTCAACGATTATCTAGTTGATAAAAGGGCCTGGGACTAGTGCTAGACAGGCTACCTCTAATTAATTTGCGATATTTGTTTTAAATAAGTGTTGTTTGATGATTTGCTGTTTTAAAAGAGTACCGAGAGTTTTTTACGCCGGCTTTTTCTCTTGGCCTACACCCTCTGTCTTCTTTGCCGATGAGTAGGGATGCCTACAAATTCAAATTTAATGACGTGGAATAAGACGTGATATACATGTATCTTATGCTCCATAATAAAAATATATTTTTATTTTTATTTTTTTTTATTTTAAGAAGTGGACTATAAATAAATCATTTGTTGACCATGGGCGTCAATAACAAGTTCCTATTGTCGCACTTTTCACTTAACACTAAGACTGTAAACCAAATATCATGCCTTGTTTGAATTAAAAAAAATATTAATTCAAGTAGTTAATTTTGTTTTTAGTATGTATAATAGTAATGTATGTCGATGCTTTGGTGGACATAGAAATTATGACCAATTTCTTTTCTTTAATAAAAAGAAATAATTTAACTTGACTTGAGATGGTTATTGTTCGAACTTATCAATTTGAATAACTGAAAATACAATATCATTAAAATAATTTCTGTGTTTTAAAATTCACTTATACTTCAATGCTTAATAAAAAAATATTGGTTTCTATTTATCAAAGTATTGAGTCTAAAATAGAAAGGGTTATTTCAGAGACATTATGTTACTAGTAAATGCACCGAAAGACGACTGGCAAATTGGTCATACTAAAATATTCATGAGGAGTTCAGTACACGCGCCTCTTGAAGCTAAAAGGACATCGTTGCTTCAATCTTCGGCATTACTCATTCAAAAGGTATAATTTTCTTAATCAATATACTATGTTTTATACCACCTTGAAAACTCAAATTACGTTTTGATGTGGGGTAGAAAAAAATTCTGTATTCTAAGAGGAGGACGTACCCGGTTCATTAAACATTAATTGTAGGTGCAAAGACCCGACCTGTTCTTCATATCAATATTCAATCCTAGTTTCTATCTCTATATAAATAAAATTCTCGTGTCACAATGTTCGTTCCCATACTCCTCCGAAACGGCTCGACCGATTCTTATGAAATTTTTATGCATATTCAGTTAGTCTGAAAATCGGCTACTATTTATGTACAAACCTATAATGATAAGGGGTGTTCACCCCAATTTTTTATGATACAGCAAAAATACATACAACCCTTAATTTTGACCCCTCTACGATCAACCCCTATTTTTTATTAGTTAACTAATCTTATGACTTGAACTCAGAGGTTTATTCCGGAAAATCGAACAGTGTCCGGGGTAGCATAGCAAAATGTTCCAAGTTGGTAGGTACTAAAAAGGTAGGCTAAGTAAAATCACATTAAGTAGAAACGAAGTTCGCAGGGTCAGCTAGTAATAGTTATAAAATCTTCCATTATTTTTATTTTTTCAATGAACACTCCAATATCTAGAGCATTGGCATAACCATCAAAGTAGGAATTTATAGATAGCATTACAATTCTGTATTATAAAATATACCTTAATACAGAGACATCACGATGCTATTACAAATCCAGACAATTTAAAATTATCTTGCAACTTGTGGGTATGTTATAGGCTCTGGACCACTTTGTTGAGTAAAAAACTGTCTTTATCTTCTTAAAATTGTAATATAATAATTTGAATTCGTCGAGCCAAAAACATTTGCGCATTGATTAAGGTACCTAATCATTTGTTAATCAAATTTCAACTCTCTGCAGTGGTACAAAGGTTCGATATCGCGTCGTCAATATCTTCAATGGCGGAAGGCGGCAATCGTACTTCAAGCAGCGTGGCGAGGCTGGTACGAAAGAACTGTCTTTTTGCGACTTCGAAGAGCAGCTCTTACACTGCAGAGGCATCTGAGAGGAGCCTTTGCGAGAGAAGTTGCTGCTGCTTTGAGGGAAATGAAGAGAGTCAATCAGGAGATGAAATTGAGGGAAGAGAGGAATAGGTATGTGCTATTCTGTATGTAATTGTGCAGTGGAACAGTAGTATTCATGGAAAAAAATAAACACCACAGGTAAAAATGATATAAAAATAATATAAATTATAAGGACAATACATTTCATCTATATAACATTACTGTTGTCTCGCTAGACAATTAAACAAATCATTTTAAACGTATTAAGACTATTCATTAAATAAATTTTTTCCACTTCCAGCCTTGCAGAAAAAGCAGAACAAGAACGCGCTGAGTTGGAAAGTATGGCGGAGAACCTACGCGGTATAAACTGTTCCGCTCGCGCAGAATCCGTTAATTTAGACAATCTATTCGATTTCTTGGCGGATGTACCAGCCCAAAGGGGCGCGCCGGATGGACAACCAGCTCATCAACCCACTATTAATGAGATTGGAGACTCTATTGAACGGCTGGCTGATGATTTGAATCAGGAGGTAAGGAATTTATAACTCTATTACTGAAATTTTAATGTTTGTTGACGTGCCAGCATATGGTGTTAAAAAGAAAAATTAAAAAATAAATATTTTTGCGTCAATATGCACACGACTTGAAATGTATTAAATTTTCTACAGTTACAATCTAATGATGATATTATAATAAAAATAAATTTTTTAATACCTATGTATCAATAGTAGATATAAGTAGCGGCACGAAACTCTAGCGCTGACCGTTATTGCGCAGAAGTAAAAAATAAGGTACCTGAGGGGGGCTAGCGGAATGAAGAGCGTCGATTGGCTCTCCAGTCGCATTTTGTCCCCCGCGCGACAGTACACATGCGCAGCAATCCCCTCCGCGTATCGGCCAGCGCTAGACTTACGTGCCGCTGGTTATAGAAGCTTGTATAGAAATCTTTACATTTATTTATATAATAAGGAACAACAGCATGAACATATTGGTCATTTTTGAAATCGAAAAAGTATATCATATTACACTCTATTTACAGTTGGAACACGTCCTAGC
This sequence comes from Pieris melete, assembly GCA_963693345.1. Classification (NCBI taxonomy): domain Eukaryota; kingdom Metazoa; phylum Arthropoda; class Insecta; order Lepidoptera; family Pieridae; genus Pieris; species Pieris melete. The sequence continues at coordinate 3,079,849 of CAVNZK010000003.1, forward strand.
AGAAGAGATGAGTGAACTAACTAAGCACCCAGACCAACGGAAGCCTGATGGTGCACCATCTGATGCCTTTCCACCACCACCACCACCCCCAAACTCACTACCCTTACACTCTATACTACACCCGGCGACACCGGTCTCCATGAATGGTATTGTCAATGGGTCACCTGAGAATATGACGACTTCAATGAACGGTAAGAAGTTTTTCAGTGTGTTTCTGTTGAACTATTGGCAAAGCGCGTTGGGTAGGATTTCTTAAGTTTCCTATTGTTTTATATGAAAAATTAATTAGACATCCCGTAGGATTTTGGAGACGTTACCAAAAATTTAATTTACATACACATTCACATGTACGCTGTCCAAACTTTAGCGTATATATCTTGATAATGATTTTTTTATAAACTGTTAGGTCGCATACCGAACGGCGATGCGATGTCATCGTCTCTCATTCTCCCACCTCCTCCGGTGTCAGAGCCATTGGTGGAAGGCTCTCCAGCCTTCCCGTCACCACCACAATGCTCTTTACCAGAACCGGCGGGACCTCCGCCGCCGCCCCCTATCAAAGGTGTGGCATATGCATGCACGGTTTTTCGTTTGGCATGAAACCCGCATATGTAGACACGTGTTAACGTACAAAGACGCAATAGGTAGCGCTCGAATAATCGATGTAGACCTTTGCACCATTTTAGTACCAAGCACTTTTTCAAGAATTAATTAATAAAGATTATTTATCTGGTACTCGCGACCTTATCTTTATTAGCACTAAAAGAGCCTATGTTTATTTTTTACATATTTATTGCTGTAGGCCAAAGCAATTCATTAGAGTAAAACGAAAGGATTGCCACAACTTTAAACTGATTGTCTAGTCTAGCAAGCCTGGTCTTCCTTCACATTTGTCCCAGCACGTTTTTTATTACAGCTCGTATATATACAGTCCAAAAGTTATCTTCGTTCTATAACGTACTAAAAAGTTTCAAATAGCTATTGATTGTTTATTTACAGTTGTTCATGTTAACTTAGAAAGTTCCAGTTAACTTAAAGTTGTTGCGTGTGTAATATGTCCCATCCTAGCATCTTGCAAATAATTTTTATTTCGGAAAGGTTTTACAATCTAAAGATTATATAGCAGTTTGAATGTGTCTTGGTTTATTTTGTTTTTTAGCATGCTTTGAATCATACGTTTTTATACATTTACATGGAAATGTATGAAACTTGAATTTAAAAGTAACTATTTACAGATACCACACCACCAGAACTGACAAATGGCATCGTGCCGAACGGAAAGCTTGCTGTTATCAAAGACAAAGAACCTATATACGAATCTGTTATACCGAGACCAAATGACACGGAACCCGTCATGTTGCCCCCACCACCACCGATTTATCCACCAGAAAATAATGGGTAAGTTCTTAATATAAATAATATACTAATAACATTACCTTATACGTTCTTTTTGGCCTTCTGGGACAAGATATTAAATTTCTAAAATAAATATTTGTACCAGTTTCTTACACACAATATTATCACGTTACTACCAAAGTATTGCGAGTATTAGTTTAAATATTGCCTGTAATTTGTTTAAACATTTCAAAATTGTTTAATTTATACCATATAGTAACTATAATTATGTACAATGTTTTTGTTAATACAAGTACTGTGGGACAAAGCTCTTTCGTAACTTATATGGTAATAAATACGTATATTGTTTGAACTGTAGATTATATGTCCGTTTGTGTGTGTGTATATATAATATTATCTGAGTCCTCTTAATAATAATAATTAAACATAGAGCAGCACCAGCAGTTGTCATTTCACTAACACTAAAACGTCGTAATAAGATCGTATATATTTTTCTTTCGTACCTGTATAAAAATTTGCTTGTACTAATTTTTCATTCAGCTTACCAAACAAAACGCCCGAAATGGAACCGGAAGCGCCATTACCGCCATTGCCGAGTAATCTTACGTCACCGGCACAAGTGGAAACACCTTCTGTTGCAATGGAATGTATAAGTCCACCTCCCATGACTAATGGAGATGTTAGTGTGAGTAAAATAAATTATATCTTATATATATATACCTTTTTTTTATATAACGGGCGTGTGTCACTGGTCTTTTATTATTTTTCCTATTTTAGTCTTCTTTTTTTTTCATTTTATCCTAAAACTTTAAATGTACTAATTCTGTTTTTCACATTTTTGTTTGGCTGGACGCAGCAACGAAGTGAACTAAGGGTGGTAAAGTTATCGGCACTAAGTCACAATTAAGATAACATGTTAATGCAACATGCTGCATTATATAAAAAAGTACCGATCATTTCTCTTGAGATATTAGTAGTACTTGCTCGTGATGCGAAAAAAATTTTTTTTGTCGAAAATCGCAAAGAAACTGCGGTTGTGGCGCTATTTGCTGTAACAAACTCTACAAAGGTTTATATATAGACGATATTAATTTCATTAATTCTATTTTAGAATACCGAAAGAAGCGCTCGTAGAAAAGAACGAGTGGAACGTCGGTTACATCAACTAGAAGCACCAGTTAGTACTGATGCACCCGCAGATACTGACTTGTCTGAATTTGCCAAACTATACTTCAACGACCATCCGCGATCACCTGAAGGTAAAATAATTCATTTTCATAAAACTGCCGAATTTTTGAAAAATGTTGAGCTAAAACTTAAAAGCACGAACTTTGATTCCCATATGTCAAACCATATATTTTCATTATCTATCTATGTAGCTTAAGAATTTTGTAAATACTTTATATTTGCGTGTTTGAAATAAATCTGGGTATTAATCAATCGAAATAAATTTTTATAAAGTCTTAAGCTTTAGAATAAGGCAGCGTTCAAGTATTATGTAACGAATTTCGGGGGGTCATGGTCTTGTACAACGTTACGATGCGGGGCGGGGATTGTATTACGCGTTATTGTTAATATTATTTTGGACTTTCCAGTACTTTACACCACATAATAGTAACTTTTAGGTATAGAGTCACTGAGTTGTGACGAAACGTTTTACTATTGGCTGCAGAAAAACGTTACGGCCCGTTACGTGGGGGGGAGGGGTGTCAAGAATCTCCAAAATTTCCGTGACGTAATACTTGAACGCTCCCTTACTACTTAGACACTTTTTTTTAAATTTATCTCTTAATCAAATCTTATAAATGTTACCAAACACGAATAGAAATCAGTTAGTTTTTTTTCACACAGCAGTAATAAATATCTCGTACTGATACGTAACACACACTGTTACTTTATGCATTTAAAACGATCTCAGGTACAATAATGGCAACATTAACACGTAAAAGCAAGTCAATGGAGCTGCTGACCAAAGAGGAAATGATAACATACCACAAAGGCAATAATATACCCACATCGCATATACAACTTCATGACCCAGATAGCGTGACAGCTGCGGTTAACATTTTTAGAGTACGTATCTTAATCACTTATCAATTTTAGTTTTGACAATTGACAGGTCTTTACAATCTCAACCAGACATTGGTACGCAATCAAAATGTTCAAATCTTTTTAAAAGGCATATTGTACTTACAGTGCACAAAACTTACTTAAAGATACATTATGTCTAAGCTACTGAATAAATAGTTAAACCAAAATGTGGCAACAATTTCAAATATATATCAAAATTTAATGGTTTTATAATTTTAGGATCTCTGCCGTTACATGAGAGGTGAGCTAACATCAGAGAAGGAAACACAAGTGATTCAATCTATCATCTCCAAAGGCTTAGAACGCGAGGAACTCCGTGACGAAATACTAGTGCAGTGTGTCCGGCAGGTTAGTTTTAATAATACATAGAAAACCTGACTGTATAATGCACAACTATAGTTACTTTCCTGTATTTAATTTAGTTAACACTAGAAATTCATTAATTTAATATAATGGCAGTTTTAACGGATTAAAGAATATTAGGTATTTCAGAAACGTCTTGAATTTTCAGGCGTAGATATGTACATGGAAATTAAACATTTGTTTCTTATTTAAATGGATAAAATGCTTGCCAACGCTCGGCACACTGACATACATGTAGATATCATACAAATATCAATCAAAACAATTATCAAACAAAACAAACATTTACTAATAAAAAAAAATTAAAAATACAAAAAACTAAACAAAAATCGATTTTATAGTGTGAAAGGAGCAACTATGGATATACAGACCTAGCTCGTTTACTAACATTGCTCCGTTTTAACTTCAGCACTCATTCCTATTTTATTTTCCAGATAACCGAATGTCCTGTAGAGGAATGGGCTGAACGCGTATGGCTCATACTCTGCCTGTGTGCGGTTGCCTGGCAACCAAGTCGGGGACTAGCGCGATACTACTGCGCATGGCTTCGTATGCGCGCGAAACCCGTGTTAGGTTCGCCCGGGGCTGGATCTATGACGTCAGTGGGATCTGTGACGTCAAGCGCACGCGCATCCCATTGTGCGCAGTGGTGTTTGGATAATTGTAGGGGAGCAGCGCCAAGGCAGCTCCCGCCTAGCACTGTTGAAATTGCTGTAAGTATATTTACAATTTGAGTAAGCTTCTACACTTCCATTCTTCCCAAACAACCGGGAACCGATACGTGCAGAGATGATGTGCCAAGATTTAAACCCAAAATAATTTTGTCTGATTAATTTTTTAAGCTGTTTTACCGTAAGTTTTTTTACTTGGATGCGAATCCTTAAATAAACTTTGTAATAAGACTTATTGTATTTATAAGTCGCGGCACGAAACTCTAGCGCTGACCGTTATTGCGCAGAAGTAAAAAATAAGGTACCTGAGGGGGGCTAGCGGAATGAAGAGCGTCGATTAGCTCTCCAGTCGCATTTTGTCCCCCGCGCGACAGTACACATGCGCAATCCCCTCCACGTATCGGCCAGCGCTAGACTTACGTGCCGCTGGTTATACAATATTATTAAACTAACCATTTTTTTATAACTATTATAATTTATAGAATATTTCATGGTTTCCATATATTAAAAAAAAAAGGGTGCGTGTACTTATGTACGCGCGTAAGAAGTTATACTTCTTTGGCATTATTAAAAATAGTTTTTGATTGCATGCAAATAATTAATTACAATTAAATAATCAAAGACTGGAAAAGGAGTCATTAAAGTCAATAAAGTTCAGTTTACATTTGAAAAATTAAATAAATAAATATTTATTATTATTCTCTTACATTAAACAAATAAAACCCTATTTATCTTTAAAACATTTTTATTTAATTATACTATTTATTTTTAAGTGACTCTAATGTCTTCATCAGAATTTTGGTTGTAATTTTAAATTAATCATTACTTGGTTGTGCATCTACGAGGCTTCTCCAAAACTAAAACTACTACTTGCTTTCTGCAACAAATAAGAGAATATTAATTTAAGCTCTGTCCATGCAAAACTTAAAAAATTGTATAATTCATATTATAAAATTTTTAACACATTTATATTAATATAATTATATAAATGTGTTAATAATATAATTTGTAGCACATGCTACAGACCTGGATAGCAACTTTCTTTTATTCTATTTAGAGATAGAGATAATTTAAATATAATACCGGTGTCTTCCTTGTAGGTTTCTTTTGAATTGTTTGGGGATTCTTGTTGATCAGTTCGACATGATTTTCTTTAACCTTTCTTTAATCCTACAAAATAATGAAATTGTTAAGTTATGTTGTCACTGTTGTGCACACCTTTGTTTGGCTTTTTTAGTATTCAAGTTATGTCAAAACTGATTTATTACCTTGTCATTGTTGGCTTTATTTGCTTTTGGGATAGCAATTGTTTCCAAAATGATTTTATTTGTAATATCCTGAAATATATAAATAACATCTATTAATTTAAGTGTCATGGTGAGTGGTTCGCACTCAGGTATTAAGGTGTATTATACCCACTGTCCATTATAAGTGGGAATGGGCTCACTTCTGGCTGGACAGAGTTTCGGTACTACAAGAGCAACATGGGTGTTTTGAGGTATTACAATATCTCTAACTACCCTGTAGGGGAATAAAGTATGTGCCTATGCTTGAGAGGTTGAGCCTTGAACATCACCATCATATTTATAATTAACATTCCTACCTCGACACCATCACAATCAAATTCATTGAAATCTACTTCAAACCGTTGCGGTATCATCTCTGCCATATCCATTGTGTCTGGAGAAGGTGATGGTGGCTTTGTTCCACCTCTAGTTTTTGATATTTCACGGCGATAAGATGACAACTCTTTTTTTTTATTCAATTTAGTGCACTTCCACTGAAATTGTTTTTTGTCTCTTGTCCTTATATTTGCTAGATTAAATCTGAAAAATTACATGTTTTGATTAAATAATGTAATCATTTTTTTGAGATGCAGGTACTTATTAAAATGTTTACTTCTCTGTAATATCGCTCCAAGCCTTCATTTTCTCCTTATTAGTATTCGTGCTTAAATCTTTGTTCTCAATTATTGATATATAGGGTCGTAGAATATTTCTAAAAAGTTGCTGTAACAAACGCAATAAACAAAAGCAATGAATAATGGTTCATGTTTCAGTTTTAATCAACAATAATACTCGATAATACATACGGATAGTTAACCTCAATTGTATTAAAGCACTCAGGAAGGTTGGCACAGTTTTTTCACAAATATTTTATCATATTAATTAGTATTGATTTAGATATTCAATTTAAATCACTTCTGATTATAATTCAGACGCACATATAAAATTCGCACTTGTATAATGAAAATAACTAGATACATAGATAATCTTTTATTTTAAACAATAATTCAAACTCCTATATTTGTTTAAAAGGTAAATGTCAATGTCAGATGTCAATTGTCATGGATATTCAAAATTCTTGTTAAGCTGCTAAGCTAAGAAATAGAATATGCGTGAAGTTAGCTTATATTCTATTTCTTTTGTAGATTGCGCACGCTATACGGCTATAATCACGACTCAGAATTTTGTGTCATAGGTGCGCGCGCATCGTAAAATTTCACTCTCATCAAATTTTCATAACATGCCTAAAGAAGTATAACTTCAAAAAAGGTGTGTGTACTTATGTCCAGGCGTTAGAAGTTATACTTCTTTGGCGTAACATGATAAAAATCTTTTCAAAAATTTTATCTTTCACCTTATTCTACGTTTGTAGCCAAAAACGACACTAACAATAGAAAAAACTAAAATGTTGACTATAGCTAACTTCAGGGTGTCGGTTTCTTGTGACGGTGTGCGCGCGCATCGTAAAAATTTACTCTCATCATGTTTTCCTAACGCGCAAAATGTTAGAAGTTTAATGTATTTTTTGTTGAAACTGTATTAAGTGAATATATGAATGCCAATATGCGATTTCCCAGGCAATGCGACGACTCGGCACAATAGTCTGCCGATTCTTCTTCCTCGATGGTAGAACTAAGGCCATCGACGTACATCCTGCTGATACGGCAGCAGCAGCCGCGGCAAGATTGGCCGATAAGCTGGGATTGCCGCCACAGGCGCGCGCCGGTTGGGCCGTATATCAGCAACGAGCTAGTACTGAAGAGCACGTTAGAGCCACGCAGTATTTGTATGACGTTATCGCTGCTTGGGAGATGTAAGTGAAATCATTAGCGATCTTTTTAGAAAACTAAAAAGGAGAAACAATTAAATTAAGACTGTTAGAATATACCCGATTTCTAAAAAGATTTTCTCGGTATGACTGATGGTATATGGTAGTCAAAATTAAATTCAAATTCAAAAATCATTTAATCATATGGGTAACAAATTGTACACTTATGACTTGTCAGCAAAGAAATACATATCGGCTCCCGGGGGGGGTCTTCCCTCAGAGATACGACCTCCAAATGTTTAAAAAGAGAGCCTACTCCTCCCTCAAAGGCCGGCAACGCACCCACTAAAAATGGGTGTCTATGGGCTGCGTAGACTGCCCTTTTTGGTCGTCCCGCAGCTCGTTTGCCCCCCCTATTTTATAAAAAAAAAAAAAAAAAACATAATATTAATGCTTCTAACTTTACATTTAGTGCCAGTTCTCAAATCAAGGGCGTAAAACGGAAGAGAAGAACTGGCAATAAACTCTCCGCCACTCTTTTTAATCTCCATGTTTTTTTTTTACACAATGTTTGTAAGGAGCTGCATCTATTAAACCATGTTCCACATGACATCTTAAGTAATTAATAATAATAACATAAATTAAAAACAAAGAGTTGTCCCCTATCAGCAGGAGGCATGGTGATGGTTATAGTTTTATAATCAAAATATCACACATGAGCATGTCGAACTGATACTTACTTTGAAGTTGGTTAAGAAATAGTTGTTAAGTTTGGTGACCTTCTTTTAAGTTAGGATTAATTAAGAACATTTTGATGTAGTTTCTAGAATTAACAACTGTTATTTCTTTACAAAGTTTAATATTGCCGATATCGCTTAAAACAAGATCAGAGAATAACATTTCACGATAGAAAACTGCGTATTTTAAAATATTTTTTAAATAATTTAGTACGAAATCCTAATTATAAAACCTATGTTATTTGTTCTTTTCAGGCAACAAGGACCTGGCGGTGGATCAGCTGATAATCGTTTCGTGTTTAAAAGACGTCTATTCCGAGGTGGGCGTGAACTTCCACATGACCCGGTAGAAGTCGCTTTGCTGTATGCCCAAGCTGTACATAGTGTTGTTAAGGTATACAATATTATATTTTCAGCCATTAAAGTCACAAGCTGATACTAAAGGCGGTTTTGTGAACCTAAGTTCGTGGAGCTCTAAATATCTATTACTCTTAGATAGAACATGTAACTGCTATGTATAAGATGTGTTTGAATTTGTATGAAAAAAGTTTTTTGCATTTGCAAAAGATCAAACAATATCAGAAAATACAATACCAAAGAACTACGATTTTTATAAAACATACCCAAAAAAAATTAAGACAATATAAAGATTCGATAATATAAGTATGTTTTTACTTCTTTATCAGAATATATGTTTGTCAAAATGGAAAATTTACAAGTGCAGTAATGGTTTTTTTTTTAATATATGTGCTTAAGACGGAGCGCGCGAGTGCGTTACCGGCCTTTTAAATTAAAGGCCGGCTGTTTTTTTTACCATTAAATCAATGTATTACAATATTTCAGATGGACGAATTCCCCGTATCAGAAAAAGTGGCTTTACAATTAGCCGGCTTACAAGCTCAAGTTTCGTTAGGCGAACCTGCCGCTAGTCCACCGCCACCTCACACGCGAGCCTATTACTCGCATCCCGAACAATTCCTTCCACCGCGAATAGCTAAGACCAGACCGGCACATCAGTGGGTAAGTAAAAACTTTTATACGGCACTATTCATATATGTACCTACCTCTAGCTGTACTTTCAGTTTAGCTTCTTTGTGTGTAAACATGGGATATTTTAACATTATCAACACACACACACTATCTTAGAATGTCCTAATATTACACTACATAATTTGACCGCATTAACGCCTTGCGAGTGTATAATAAACATTTCAATGTCAATTGATCGGCAACTATACGAATTCTATGATTAATTTAATAATCTCTACTCAGCATGTATGATACCAGTGTTGGCCTAGTGGCTGTCAACCCTGAGGTAGTAGGTTCGATCCTCGTCGATTACTAGACTTTCTCTATATATTCCGTACGGTAAAGGAACAGAGTAATGAAACCGGCATCTCAAATCCAAAAATTGATGACATATGCCAGACCGGACCTTACTTCTTTATGGAATAAAAATAAGCAAAGAAACGGATTCAATTATTATTTTCAACGGCAAAATATAGTACCGTTCATATAACTTTAATCTTTATCTACACTAAATGATTTTTGAAACACAAATAATCGCGTCTGCGTATTAAAAATGTCTCTGCTATTTCCCAAAATTTATGAATTTTTCTTTTATTATTGTTTAACAGGCAACAATATTAGCCCAAGCTCACAGACAATATGGCGCGGGTAGAGCGGAGCTGACGGCAAAAGCTCTTTATCTCTCTTGTGTCATGCAGTACCCATTGTACGGTGTCACTTTGTTCCCCGTCACCTATAAAGGATATTGGGCACACGGTAAGTTAAACCTTTTTTAGCTAAATAGACTGTATGTTGATATGAAATATTTTTAGGAAAGTAGTATAGAAATTAAGTTAACTTATTTCAAAATACCGGCGTAATAATTATTTGCTATGGGTTGGTACTTGGTACGTACATATGTCTAACCAACTTGCTATAAGAGTGCTAACCAAAAAACGCCATTCGTTGAAGGGTTACATACATAGGGTTACAATGACATGTACTTTGTACCTACATATTACAGTGACGTACACATTACAGAGTTTTTGTATGATTATGAAGATTTTATATATTTTAAGTTTATCAAAGGAAGGTTTATTTAAGGAAGAGTCAAAGATCAGACTGCTATTATAATCAGTGTCACGAATCATACTTAAAACTAATAGCAACACTCAATCATACTTGTCTAACAAACGAAACCAGTAACAAAAGAAAGTGGATTTTCATACAAATTTCTCATAACAGGTCCAAATGTGTTACTTGGAGTTGGGTCAGAAGGGGTCGTTTTAGTACGACCGGCTGATAAAGTGGTTTTAGCGGAATACCCATATTCAAACATCGCAGCGATACTTATGGACCCTGTGGATAACGGATTAACCCTCAGTCTGACGCATCATGGACAGCATGACGGTCTTCGGTAAGTGATGTCGATTATTATAGAAATGTTAACATAGTTTCTATTGATTTTTTTTTATTGAATTACCATAATATTTAATTGAACCCCTGTTTTAAATTGTGTATTTATACAATATCTGAAAAATTTTATGACAAGAAAAAGTTGCTTCGTGTTGGCTTGGCTTGTCTTGGTCGGTGGATAGTTCTGACCTTGTGAATTGAAGTTTAATTAGTTACCATGGTGTTTTTTTTTATGGCTCTGGCACGGTTTGTGCATTAGCCAGCGTCAAGTATGAGATTTTTATCATTCGTGCTTTTTGCCTTAGAAATTCGATCATGTCCTCCATGTACGGTTTAGGCACTCGCCCGGTACCGCACAACCCTCCCAAAGGCCGAGAACAAATTTAAATTAAATTAAAACTTGCCCTCGAACCGGGAATCGAACCCGGTACCCCTCACTTAGCTGCCACTTAATAAGACCGCTAGGCTATGAAGCCCCCAATTACCATAGTTACGATGTTATTTAAATATGGAAAACAGTTACCATGGTAACATATACCGTACAAGCTTTCCACCTTTATCTATATCAACTAAAGCTTATTTTAAAACATTTGTATTCACTCCAAAGGTGTATAGTCCTCGAATGTGCCCAAAAACAAGAAGCTGCGTGGCTCATGGCAGCATACAGTCCCACCCTCAGTAATAGCCTGTCAGAAGAACCACCGAGGCGTGCGGCCCCAGTAAGCGAGCGTACACGTCTAGCGGGCGCATTACGATCAGCGCGTCGTGCTCTTATCGATGGCGGGCTTTTAAGGCGACCACCGGATCTGTCTGCTGGTGGTTTCTTGAGAAATACACTTAGAAGGTAACATATAACCATACAAAGTAATATCAACTGCTACTTTTTCAACCATTTTTTCTTAATTTGCCTATTTATTCGACTGGAATATTAATGAAATAATTCATTCATGAAATAAACCTGTATAACATACAATTTTCAGTGATTAAAAGAATAAACTGTTTTTTAATATTTAATATAAATCAGCACGAATGTGTTGTATTTTCTATGTAGAACATAACAAATGCTACTTTATATTAAATGCTGATTTTGTCTCTCACATAGTTTACAAAGATAACAAATGAATGACAAATTTACCTTTGAATCATCGCAAATAAATACAATATCTGTCGTAAAAAGATAACTTTTATTTGACATTTCCAGGCTAAGCAAGCACCGATTAGAACGAGTTAGACTCGATATATCAGCGGAATCTCAAGGCGAAAGCTACAAAAGCTTCTCAGCGGCATATTGGTGTTGGGCCCGTACATTGCCTCATTCGCTCACTAAACTTAATGAGGCTGAGGAAGTTGCTGCTATGCAGATCTTCAAGGTATTTTGATATAAGTAAATAATTTCTTTCCCAAAAAAATCGCAAAGTTATAAACATATATAAAAACAATATTTTGTTTTAAATAATACAATTTTAAAAATTATATATCAAGATTATTCGAAACCATAAAGGTAAAAAAAAGGCTATTTTCCGCCTCGTAATTAGGCTACTTGTATATATTAGGACTTATTAACCCTAAGATTAGCTTTTACATTTTTAAAAATATTTTTTTTAAAGTTTAGTTAAGTTTTTGTTAGATTTTCCAGTATTTCATTAATTTTGTTTTCTTGATAATTTTTACGCACTTTTACTTTACCCTCCGTTGTTGTTTCTTTTTTTTTTCAATACTAGGGATGCCTTGAAAAAATCTCTTATTAGAGATATGGCCGCCCGTTACCTTATCACTTATGTAACCAATTTTTTTTTATATGTATAAGGTAACGAAATGTAAATAAATATATTTTTGAAACAGTTTATTATTTAAATGCCAGGACATAATGAGTCACGCGGGCCTAACCAGCAACGAAGGCAGCAGCAGTAACCTCGCTAGTAACAGTAGCGTCAGCAGCCACGAGAGCGACAGTGACGATAGAGTGGCACTCGCGCAGTCACTGCTACAACGATGTCTCCAGAAAGACACACTGCTTTGTGAACTCTACATGCAACTTATAAAACAGGTAAAATACGCCAGAACGATTGAACGATGATTTTTGAACTGGTGTTACGCATGTGTGTTGCTTATTTTATAGGTAAGTAGATCACTGTCCTGTTCTTCAAAATCATTCATTTAGTTCACACAATGTACTACTTATAAAGGTCAAAAAAGAAATACATATTAAATGCTTCTAATTTTACATTTACTGCCAGTGCTCAAATCAAAGGTTTAGAACGGACTTCTTAATTGCCAAGTTTTATTTTACAAAATGTTTGTAAGGACTGCATCCATTACACCATGTTCCACGTGAGATCCTTAAGTAATTAGCTATAATAATAAAAAAATATTCCAAAAAACAAAAATTTGTCCTCTATCAGCAGTAGGAATTATGAAATAGCACGCACTTACATTACGAGAACAACACGCAATATTCCTTCACTCGCCTAGAGATAACTTTATATTATTAGAGCAAGCACATAAGAGACAAAAGTCATGTAGTAGGGTTCGAAGTCACGAACTCGGTGCTGATAGATATAGATATAGATATTCCTTGTCCATAGACGACAGACCATCCAGAACCCAGTTCCCGTGTATCAGCGCGACACTGGGCATTGCTTTGTGCTGCGGTTGGAGCCGCTTTGCCCCCTGCTAAGCCTCTGCGGAGGCTGTTATTAGCGCATTTAAGATACCGAGCTGCCGCCTTGCATACTGGGGAAGAGGGAAAGTTTGCTAGACGGGCAGAACAGGTTAGAACTAAACTTTCATAATATATATGTGTGTTTTGGTTTTCGCCTGCGACCTTTAGATATATCGTTCTGAAAACATATATCCAGATGGAACTTTTTTAATATTTCAAATTGTTTACTTTTTTGTTTATAAACACAATTATATTATATTCTGCTTAGGGAGAACGTCACGCAATTTTTGGAGATTCTTGAACCCCCATACGTACGCGCCATAACGTTTTTCTGTACCCAATAGTAAAACGCTTTGAGACCACCTACTCTTTATACCTTAAAGTTACCATTATGTGGTGTAAACTACTGGAAAGTCGAAAATAATATTAGCAATATCCCGATTACAAGAGGAAACAAAATTCGTTACATAAAACATATGCAAACTCACAATTTTTCTTAGTTTTAGTGATAATAGATTATGGTAACATTAAAGGCCTCGAAATTCTGATTTTCGACTTAACCATCCTTTAAATTTGTCACTTAATGTTATTCCCAGGTGGCACTAAGCATAGCCCAAGTGCCGAGACGCGTAGCAGCACCTTCCAAAGAGGAGTTGCTATGTGCGGCAGCGCGACGGCCAATGCATGTCCGAGTGTTGTTACTGGATGGAAAACAACACGGCCTTGTATTCGGACCGGCAGCTACTGCTGACCATCTTGTGGGCATGCTGAGAGAGAAAATTGGACTTACTGATACCGCTACTGGTAAGATTGAGTCCCACGTATGACAATTATTTAGAAGAACTCTCGAATTTTTAGATAAATTGTTAAATATAGGTTTATCATATTTTGTTAAACATGTATGTGTCTTTAACTGCTTGAAAATTCAAGAATAGTTACTGTTTAACATATTAATAAGAAGAAACGTAAAACATTTTATAAAAATAATCGGATATAACTTTATTGTCGCAGAACCATAACAGAGGTAATTTTCAGTTCTCAGCCTTTTTCACCACAAATTATAACTTTAGGGTAAAAAACACTTACTCTTACTTTAGTCATTTTGGTGTCCATATATAATTATATCCCTTCCCTTCTCTTTCTTGATATATCTTAAAATATTTTTTCTACCAGGATACGCCTTATACGAGGTATGCGCTAACTCGTCCCCAGCGGGTACGGGCGAGCGTGCATTGGGCGGGGCCGAACGTGTTGGAGACGTACTCGCTCGATGGGAGAAGGCCGGCGCAACTGCGGCCGCTTGCAGGTAATTTCACTTCAATAATAAGATGTACATGTACGTCAATTTATATAACTATTTAGTAAAGAATAAGATATGAAATAGAGCCGAATAGAAATACTTTCGAGTAATAGTTATCCTAACACCCCCAGAAATTATATATCACCTTGTCATACTTTTAATAAATTAATGAAATATATTATTATGTATTTTTCTGCACTATAATTGTCAAAGGGCTAGTAAAGTAGTGTGGACTCAATTACCTCACTGAGACGTTCATTTGGTAAGTCCGTTCGTTCTGCGTAAGGTCCTGGCTAATTAAGACAGCCTAGTTCCTTCCAGAAGCTCAGAAGTTTCCTGGGACTTCGCAGGCTTCACAGAGCGATCTCACTGCTCCGAGGATATTGTCAAAGAAAGCTTCTCAGAGTTGCTTATTTTTGATAAAAGCAGGAAAAAACTGTAACCACATTCGATTTCTGCCTATGCATGTTAGAACTTCAATAGATTTCCAAATAAATTTGTAACGACTAGTTCTCTGATAAACCTTTTGATATCTTTAAAACATTTTAAAACTATTTTAGGCTAGTATTCAAGAAGCGCCTATTCCTTGGTGAACGGCCACTACACAGTGCTTGTGGGGCGGAATTAGAATTATTGTATTACCAACTGCTGCATGCTGTGAGACACGACCGCCTGCCCATTGAAACTGACGAAGCGGTATGTTATTTTTTTTACTCTTATTAGTTAATTTTTGTGATGTGTTATTTGGGTGTATCTGAACTCTTTATAATAAAAATAAATTATTATCCGCTTACACTTGTTAACCTAATAAACAGGTAATGGTAGCGGCACTCCACGCCCAAGTAGTGAAAGGCGAATGTTCTGGAGGCGAGGAATGTGCCGCGGCGGCAGTAGCGGTACTTCCAGCAAGATTGGCTCCAGGGTTACCAGCTCCGGCTGTGCGATTGCACCACCTGGCTTTGCGGGGAACTCCGCCTCATGCAGCTATGCAAAGAGCTTTGACGTTGGCTGCTTCGTGGCCACTTGCTAGGGCCACGATATTTGATGTTATGGTGAGTGATGCAAATTTGTTAATAAGAAATTGAGAAATTACTAATAATAATCCAGTAGCACCAATCCAAGCGCGGTTCTTGGCCTCAGATTGCATTCGTTTCTTTAATCATTTCTATTTCATAAACAAGTAGGTGATCAACCTTCTTTCTTTCTTCGTCGATTTTTAGGTGGTCCTCACAATATTTGCCTTCATCGTAGGAACAGCGGAGAACGCGTAAGCCAACGCTGCTCATGAAAATTTACTTATTATTGATTATTTATCGCGAATATCGAAAATATTGTCTTACTGAATTATGATTTAAAATTTGAGAATTTTAAGACGGCGTTTCGTTAATAGTCCTCAGATTTACGAATTTATAAGAAGTCTCTGTATTTTAAACCTAGACATCGTCAATTAAGCAAATCTTATTTTAATGAAACAAAGTATGATTTTCTATAACTGTCTGAAACATCTAGGCATAGATAATTTTAGTATATCCTGGCATTTGATATTTACCTATTTATATCTATTTACCTTATAATGATAGGCACCTTTAACAAATCACCACAAATACTGACCGTAATCATAGGTATCGGAAAATTATGTTTAATTTCTCTTTATGTTATCATTAAAATGTATGAATGAAACTTCTTATTGAGTGTATTCAATTTAATTTATCAAATTCCAGCAATCATTTACATCGAACTGGCCTCGAGCCCTCTGGCTAGCCGTAGATGCACGTGGGTTGACATTATTACGACGCGGGTCTCGAGCTGCGTTGGTCTCTCACGACCACGACCAGTTACTGGCTGTGTCTCCAGCTCCAAGGGCTCTGTTACTCGTCACAAGGGCTGACAAGAAACACGCCAAGCTGGTGCTTTCTACTGACCAGGTACATAGAATATTTATTTACTCCACTAGTGATGTTTTTGCTGTTGTAAAATCGTTTGATAATAAAATTATGTACTCTTTCTAGGCATACCAGATTGCGACACTGATAAAGGACTACATAGAGGCAGTGCGGGGTCCCGTGTGCCCCGCGGTGCCACAGCCAGGTGGCGCTCCAGCCGCATCCTGACATCCGCACGCCTAGTGCCATTGCTTCCACGTCAGCCACTGAGCTACGGCCGGTGACGGCTACACGGTGTGACTGGGATTGACGACCGTACCTTACTTTGGCTTTGCTGGAAAATACTTTTTTTGCTAGAGAATACTTTTTTTGCTGGAGAATACTTTCTTTACTGGAAAATACTTTTTTTGCTGGAAAATACTTTTTTTGCTGGAGAATACTTTCTTTACTGGAAAATACTTTTTTTGCTGGAAAATACTTTTTTTGCTAGAGAATACTTTTTTTGCTGGAGAATACTTTCTTTACTGGAAAATACTTTTTTTGCTGGAAAATACTTTTTTAGCTGGAGAATACTTTTTTGCTGGAAAATACTCTTTTTGCTGGAAAATACTTTTTTGTAGGAAAATACTTTTTTTCTAGAAAATACTTTCTTTGCTGGAAGTATACTTTTTTGTGGGTAAATACTTCGCTGGAAAATTTAATACTTTGTTAAATCACACCAACGACTTGAAAACACAAGTTTAACCTGATTGTTAAACTCATTTCTTATTCATTAACTTACTTAAAGCCTCAATTTCTATTGAATTCTATGTCCTTATCACTTTTGTGTTAAAATAAATATCTGACAACTGTATTTGGGGCTGTACGTTTAGAATAAGACTATTTACACACAATATCTGTGTCTTTGAGTTTATAAGTAACAAATTTCATTTGTTTTCGGATTTTTGAGAACAAATGAGATATCATATGTTTAGTATTACACTAAACTTCTTAGCTATTGTAGGAATAAAACTTCTGAAATCTTTGTCTTTATCGCTACTTCATTTTCTCGTAACGAAATATACCTTTTCAATATTTTCATCCCAATTTTTCCTTATATGTATATATATCTTCCCTTAATTTCATTTTTAAAATCTCATTTTTACAGCAACTATGAAGTTTAGCCTTTAAATAATTGTTATGCTAATCGACATCATGGTTATCACCTTTAAATTATTTTAGTATGTCTAGATAATTTTGTATTAGCGCACTTTATTGTAGAATTAAATTACGGTCGTGAAGTAAATGTTTGTATAGTCTTTTAAACTAATTTTACGCTAGATATATTTAAACATGCTAGTCTCTGTATTGATTAGTTAGTAAAATCTCACCTTTGTTCCATTTACTTCAAAGATTTGACAGGTCAAGATTGAGATTCGTAGCCAGATGACGGGGAAGCAAAAGCGCGGGAAACCTTCATCCATAGATTATTCCTCTCTCCTCACGTCGTTACACGTGAATCACAGTGTAATGAACTACATAAATTATATCAGTATTAATAATTAAATGTTTTATGTGAACAGTTTAATCATATTGTTAAGAATTGGGTGTTAGATAGTATACAAATCTTATTCCCCTTCTAGTCTGTGCTTAACTGTCTAGATGTCACTATCGATTTTTGGATCTAATACGATTAGCGCATAACATTCGTAGGCGAGGTTTCTTTATCTTGAATCGCTGTAATACACTTAATATCGAAACTACAAGGCCGTTAATTGCACTCCATTATTTCCTCCAACGTCTTTAGGTCCCTCTAGAGCTAGAACACGCTCTAAACCTCATAATCTTACTTAATATGATGTTATAATAATCTCTATAGATGAATATATAGTTAACTACATCCTAATCGTAAGAAATCATATCAGCTAATTCCTACTGTTAACCCTCCTTTGCTTCGGTGAACTTTCCTGTACTGTTGAGTACGTAGTATAGTATATTATCTGTTTTCGATTGCGAATAATTTTATTCTGATGTCTTATTTTGTGCCTTGTAACGCAATGTCGCTGACCGGCCAAAATTTAATCAAAATTAAAATTTAGCTAGTGTAAAATGTTAAAGAATCAAAGCTTTTTTGGCGTCAATTACTCTAAATCAAAGTGATTTGTTATTTACTCGCCGTCAGCGCATTTGCATATAATCAGTGAGCCAGCTGCAAATAAATTTAAATTGTTCCAAATATATCTTCTATCTTGCATATTATGACACTATATTGCACAATGTTATGTCTCAATATTTTATGATAAAATATATAAATAGTAGATAATAAAAGTGAGCAATTCATGCTTCTGTAATGTTAATCATCTGTTTATTTTGATTTAGGCCTATTTGGTGCTTAGATATCGCTAAGATTGAGTTTTTGATCTCATATTGAGTATTATTTATTGTCATATCATGAATATGGTCAATAATATTTTTTATTTATTTTGATAATTTGTATATAATTGATAAACCAAAGACTTTGATCCCTTTGGATACAATTTTGTTTGACAATATACATTTTTAGTTATTTTTTAAGAATATGTATATAGAGATAGACTAACTGTTAGAATTACTGACATAATTGAATAAAATATATTAAAATTTGACGAAATATGAACATTATTATACTCATGTTGAAGCAATGAGAATATAATTAAATGTTATTGTACTGAAATGACATAATATTGCTATAATTTAACATTATTCTGCAATGTTTATTGCATAGGTCTAAATAAGTATGTAAAAATCTTGGGAAGACTATATCGCAAATAAAATGTTTCGAGAAATATCTGGCCATCAACACCAGAGTTGTAGGCATTCATCAACATCATGTATTCAAAATATTTCATTAATTTAAGTTTAATTTGTTAAAAAAGGCAGTTTCATAAATAAAGGTAAACATAATGTGACAATGCTTATAGCAGATATTCTTCCATTAATAGGACTGACATACTTCCGTAACCATTTATCGATATTTTTAAATTGTTTGGTTAACAAGTGTATGTTATGTGTAGATTTAAGATATTTATGAACAATTAAACTGAAGCACCATAATACTGCCCAAATAGACTGATTATGTCCAAATATTTTCTCTTTTGATGATTTTTGTGTTAACTAAATGTCCCAACTAATTAAATGCCAAATAAATGAAACAATAAAGTTTGAAGTCTTTTATTATTCATCCATTCTTATAAAATATAATTATTGTGTCACTAAACCTAGATAGTCGTCCATCAAGGTGCCAATGGCGAACTGTAAAAAAAACAATATGTATGTTATTTTGCTTTTAAGCAAAAAGAAGAGCAGGAATCAACATATTATATTTCATGAGATGTAGATAAATTGGTTAAATAAATAATATAAACAACTCCACTGCATTGGTACGAAAATTTACGCATATTTTTCTGTTAGAATTATACGAAAGAGTCAGATCATTTTACATTAAATTTTGTACCGTTAACATTCAAGTAATAAAAAAGGCTATTAAATTAAAATATATGACTTAGGGTCCAATTATACAAGAGCAAAGTCGAAGCGCATCGAAGCGTCAAATTCTTCATAACTACAGCTAGTCTAGTCAACAAGTTGAAAAATAGAGATAAAGGTCCTAAAAATATGAGCGATGGCTCATTCGATTCGGAATCACCTCTACAAAAATGATTTGAAGGATTTTGGTGCAGGTTAAAAATTTAAATTGTTATTACCAAAATAAGATGAAAAAAAACGATAATTCGTTTTCTGTTAAGAACTCAAAAAATATTAACATTTTCAAGAGGAGGAAGCTCGTTAAAGAGGAGGAAATTTCCAATAAAAAAAAGTCGACTCCCGGAACTCTATCTCCATTATTTATAATTTTAATTAGACGTTGAAAATAGGGCTCCGCGTGGCTATTACGGCATGCGCGCGCCGTCGCTAAAGAGAGTTCAGCAATAAAAATATTTTTTTTATAACATAAAATGAATAAAAATCTAAAAAATGTTGATATTTTTTTTGACACTGTGGAGTTAAGGTTGAATTTGCTATGTTAAGTCGCTTCGATGCGATTCGACTCTGCGCTATTATAAATTGAACCTTATGCTTTAATTGAAGGTGCCAAAATGTAAAATAGCTCACTAGATATCATTTGTAATAGTGTGTGCACTAATGTGGCCCTTGGCTGTTACTAAGATTATTTTTTTCATAAAGATTTAATTAATAATTATATTGATTTCAGAACCAAATCTTAATTTTAAGGGTGATCAGTAATTCGTAATTCTTTAAAAATATCCAATTTCTTTAATGTACGTGGGTAACACTGAAAATGTTTAGAACTGGCCAGTTAGAAACTTTGCTAATGAAAACTTTTTTTTAATTTCAATTTTACAACTCTTTGGTACCCCAATGTGGTATATTGCATTCATTTGCCATTTGTTTTTATGAATTGTCGGCAAATCTAAAACTATTGATACTCGTGAAAATTAACCTAACGCGAGAAGATTTTTGGTCAATGATTTATATTATGACTTTAGTTGTGGGCTTACTCAACAACAAAGCTATGATAGGCCGCGATTAGCTTCATCTCATGCCACTATTTACAATTGGTTTAACGAGTTTAAGCGTGGAAGTAGCAATCTCAATGATGATCCGCGTGAGGGACGTTCTTTAACAGAGACTACTGAAGATAACACCAGTGCTGTACAACGCATGATAGCGGAAGATAGGAGAGTGACCTATCAGCAGATACGGGCAAGCCAAGGCATTGGTATGAGTCAGGTTCAAAAGTATTACACGAACATTTAGGCGTCACGAAGCTTTGTACCAGATGGATGCCCCATGCTTTAAACGACGACCAGAAACACCTTCGGATGGATTAGTGTCGCCAAATGACAATTGATTGAAATAAGTTCAACGGCGGCGACCCAAATGCTGTATTTGACATCGTGTCGAGATAATGAGTCATCCGCCATACAGTCCTGACCTGGTGCCCTGCGACCCCTAAGCAGGAAAGGGCCCACTGTGTTTCTCAGTGGTTCCATCGAATGCGACGATGTGTAGAGAGGAACGGAGATTACTTCGAAAAACTAAATTTTTTATGGAGAATGTCATCCCTACTAGGTATATCATAAATTTTATGTAACTCATACTAAAATGATTGCTAATTTATTTTGGAAGTTAAGTTTTTAATGAAGTTTACAAATGAACTATTAACTAAGCTTGTGGCGTTTCTTAAACTAATTTTTCATATAACTTGTTTGTATATCATGCACCAAGATGTAGATCCTCATTATAAGATTACTTACAATGCCTGTTGCATCAACTCTAGTTCCAACAATTTTTAATCTGATAACATCTTCCTCTTGAATAACATTATCTTCCTGTTTACTTTTGTAGCATGGTGGATTAACATTTGGACAAAATTCCATGTCAGCAGGGATTGACTGAAACATATTTTGATGATTAAAGAATTTTAAAAATTAGTTATTGGTTTGTGGACTCAGTTTCTTTGATTTCCACTTCCAAAACAAGATGGGTAATTGTATGTCATGGAAGTGGAATAGAAATATTACTAATAGAATGAAGTTTTCAGGTAACTTACGTGGTGGGAAATAAAGCAGCTTAGCGGTCCAATCTGAGCAAACATACCTACCTGAAAAGATTAAATATGTCATGATATATGATTACAGATCTGAAAGCACGCTGGATCACCTTCGGTTAAGTAAAACTTGTAAGATAATACTCCTAGTTGAATATTAACCTTTGGAGAAATTTAATTGTTTTGAAATATAAAGCTTTTTCTTATTACCTTATTCACTTGTGTGACAATAGCATCAAGTACTTCTCCTTTGAAAGGTCTGAAGACAATTGCCTTATACTTCACAGGATACACAACAAATCCTTGGCCAGGCTGAATAAGACCAGCCCCAATGCTATCTATTGTTGTCACTGCTATTACAAACCCATACCTACAAGTATGATGAATGTAAAATTATCATGTTCACAAATAATTTAAACAGACTCAAACACTTAGTAGAACCCAATTATTAGTGGACAAAATGAACCAATTACCTGAATTAAATCAAAAGGCTTTTTTTACTAGACTATTTTACATATATATATATATATCATTAATAGAATATTTTATTATCTTATCATATTATCTTATAGCCACTCAATGGCTATTCAGTTATTAAACTGTCTGATAAAATATCGATCTTATAGTTTAAGGAATTGCACGTTAATATAAGCACTAATATATGTTCATTACAAACATTTTACTTTTTATAACCTCTAAGCAACTAATATTCGGTAGTACCTACTTTCCTGTACATGTCCCCTCAACTTCAGTATAAAGCTTCTGCTTAACAGTATCTAATAATTGTGGCCCGAAGTATCGAGGGTGCAATAATATTTCGTGTTCTAATGATATCTGAAAACAACAAATATGTATAAAATCAAATTAAAAAAGGGATGCCGTTTTTAAAATGTTTGGAGATTGGTCCTTAAAGACTTACGTGATAAAACATCTTGTTCTATTTTATAAATTAGTCATTATTATATACTTTTAACAATAAAAATAAAATAAAGAATAAAGTTTTTGTGGCATAATAATAATAAACACAACTCAAACTAGCGGTTTTGTCCAGCACAGTCCACAGTCCACAGATTGAGATCAGTTTTTCATTTTAACAACAAAGATAAGTTTTTCTGGCTGTTAATATTATAACCTATTTAAAACACGAACTTATATAATTCAACGTGCATGTTTTTTTTATTCTGTATTTGGATTAGAATATACAGTACTATTTTGCCAAATACAATATAAATACGTATGTAGTACAGACATTTTTTTTAAGTAATAATATTCTCAAAGTAATGTATGCTTAAATTGTAATGCCCTACTAGGTAACTGGTACAAAACTATAATTGAAATAGTTAAAGTTTTATAATATCTAGATAGAACACTTGTAGATACCTTGTACCTTTTTTTACTTTTGCCTAGTTTATAAGCAGCCTTGCTATTCTGTAACTCACTTTTCGAACTCACACAGCGGTCTTAGCAGCGGCGGTCGCGCTCAAATCAGTCGTGAAGCAGTAATTTTATGATTTAATAAAATTCCGATAATAAGGGAGCTTGTAGTTTATTGTTTATCAGTATACCAAATCGTAAAATAACTGCTTTACGTAAAATGACTTACGACTGATTTGAGCGCAACCGCCGCGTGCGAAAACCGCTGTGTGAGTACGAAAAGTGAGTTACAGAATCGCAAGGCAGTACTATAATTAACTTATGTGAGTTGTATGCCTTGTTTTGGTCCTTTAACTAGAGTAATTTGCATATTTTTCTATACATAATATTATATAGGTTGTTTCGTTTCGATTGTAAAACGCCCTAAACTTCATGAATTGATTTTGAAAATAATGGTCTTGGCTCGTCCGAGTCTA
Source organism: Pieris melete (assembly GCA_963693345.1). Taxonomy (NCBI): domain Eukaryota; kingdom Metazoa; phylum Arthropoda; class Insecta; order Lepidoptera; family Pieridae; genus Pieris; species Pieris melete. Next base: position 3,103,830 of record CAVNZK010000003.1, read on the forward strand.
TTCATCGAGAAAGCTATAAAGTAGGTATGTATAAATAAGCAATAACTACAGCTTGAATGAAAAATGATCCAATGCAACAAAAGAGAAAAATTATTCCTTTTTTGACAACTTCCGCTGCGTCTAGCATACGGTGAAAATTACGCAAAAATCGTTACTAAATACTTCGTAGTATTATTATTATTGCTGTAAGTTTACATCCTTTTCTGTGCACTTTACATGCGAGTAAATAATTCTGTGACAAGTGACCTACGTTTCAGCGTTAAGCGATTAGCGATTAATCAAAAATGCCAAATGAATGGCCGTGTATTCTGTAATTTAGATTGTTGTAAAAAATGGCAAAAACTTACGACTATTTATTCAAATTGCTGTTAATAGGCGATTCTGGAGTGGGGAAAACATCTATTTTGTTTAGATTTTCAGAGGATGCCTTTAATATATCATTTATATCCACTATTGGTGAGTAATATTGTCTTTGTACTTAAGGTTATTGTCAAAAATCTTGTATTTTTTATACGTAATTACCTTCGATTTATGTTTTTTGTAATCTTTTGTTGTAAAAGATTCCACATTTATTCATAAGGCAAAGAGGGCGCGGTTCGTTGATGAAAAGAAGCCCTTATCGAATTAATTGAATGGACTGTTTATGACATCATACACTGTAATTTTAATTAGTTGACTCTAGTCTTTAACACTGATCGTGATCTCTTTCAGGCATTGACTTCAAGATACGAACAATAGACCTCGACGGCAAAAAAGTTAAATTACAAATATGGTAAGTATATTTAGATTTAGCTGTGCTTTGTATCAGATAATGTTTGTGTTACATTTGTTTTCACTTTAGGGACACAGCAGGTCAGGAAAGATTTCGCACTATAACAACAGCCTACTATCGAGGTTCTATGGGAATAATGCTTGTTTATGATGTAACCAATGAAAAGAGCTTTGAAAACATTAAGAATTGGATAAGGAATATTGAAGAGAATGCAAGTGCTGATGTTGAGAAAATGATTCTTGGTAACAAATGTGACTTGGACTCAAAGAGACAGGTATTTTTAATATTCAATGCTTATATGCTCATGCTACAACTGTTTTTGGTGTCAATATTTTTTTTACCTTTATTTAATAATTACAGGTATCAAAAGAACGAGGAGAACAGTTAGCAGTAGAGTATCAAATCAAATTTGTAGAAACATCTGCCAAGGATTCTTTAAATGTTGAATATGCATTCTATACACTAGCAAGGGATATCAAAGCTAAGATGGAAAAGAAACAGGTAATATTATATTATTATAATATTATTTTATTATTATAATACATTAGACATGCAATATATAATCAATTACAATTTTTTCTTGTTACATGACTGGTATATGGGCACAGAAGGTAATAAGTGTTGTAATATTGTGTATTTTTTTATATAGTTATGCTTTCATTGTTGGCCTAACAGCATAAATGCTTAACAACAGTAGTCCTTCATTTTAATGTCTACTAACGACATACATTAATTAGTATTATTAAAGTTCTTTCCTTGACTATTTATTTATAAGGAAGAACTTTATTTATTGTTTAATTATTTCCTATTCAATAACTTATTAATATACATTATTATAGTTATTTGATGCTGTGGCTTTACTTACATGATATTACTGATAATGTAGTTGATTATTGAAAATTAATATGTGATGTTGTTTGTTTGTTTGATGTGTTGTTGTTATACATTCTTTTATTTTATAATATTGCCTATCTTGAACTTTACTCTTATTAGTAGTAGTTACTTTGTGTTTTATAAGTAGGTATAAACATTTTTTAATTAAAAAATCATTAATTATAGGTATGGAAACCATCCATTGGAAACATTTTAAATATTTGTAATACCTTTAAGATCTAGGGTATATAGATTATGAAAATTTAGTATATGGACTTGGAACAGTATATAGCATATAGTAACACCCATGAATAAGTGGGACTAATTAAGAGTTAAGTTTTTGTAATAAAATGGTTATACTATATATGTTTATTGTCTAGGAGGCGAGTAACCCACCAGGCGCCCGTGGAGGCACACACCAGTTGAAGGCCAATGATCAACAGCGCAAACCGCCCTCATGGTTGTCTCGCTGTTCCATCCTCTGACAATGCAGTCTCTTCCTACAACTGCGCCAATTTCTCCTGTATTAAGTGAATTTGGGCCAAAACCCCAACACTATTTTTCGACCTACGTTTTTAACTGGTGCAACTCCGCATGGAGTCAAGACTTGCTTTTGTATTTTTATATCCATATAATATCATTTTCTTCAGGTGTAAAATTGTGGATATTAATTTGCAATGTCAACTAGAAAGTAGTTAGAAGGGGACACATTTCTCACCACATTTCTCTCCTATTTTAAACAGTATTTTTTATAATAAAATTGTTTTTATGACATTTTAAGTCTTAAAATTACTGGGGTTATGTTCACATGGACATGGTTTAATAGAAATTATTTCAATAGATTATTAGCCGTATATTTCTTTTGCTATATTAATTAAGATATATATTTTAATGTAATATATACTACATATTTAATTTGAATAAACAGTGCTTTTATAAATGGATTTATTTATTTTAAATTTCAGTGTCAAAAACTTAGTTTTTAATAATAATGAAACAGTGTAGTTTATAGAAGTAGTAAATTTATTTTCAACAATTATATACAGAATAGAATTTGTTAGTTCACTAAACATGAGAGTAATATAAGACAAAGTGACCAAAAAATTATAAATTTCATAACACAATTGGTACTTTTATAACTTTGAATACATTAAAGTAAAATGCCTTTTATGTTGCCTGCACTGGCTTAGATTTAAATGGTTTGAGGGAAATTGTTTTGACACCTACAAAGGTACCTTTTAATATGAAAATTAATATATCCAGGATTTTCCTTGAAGAGAGCACAATCAGTTCCTTACTCAATGTTGACCCTTTCCTCCAATATGCAACATAGCTGGGAATTGGTGGTAACTTATCTGACCAAATACCATTTCTAAGACTTTTTGCTTTATTTTCAGCATTAAGTAACACTGGTGCTAATTTAGATTGCATACTATTTTTCTTAATGCCTTGTGGAAGTGAAGCTTTAGCAAACCCAAGTTCAATTAGTTTCTGTCCTATATCTAAGGTTTCTTCTGATTTAGTCTGAAAAACAAATAGGTTTTTTCTTAGTAACCCCAATAATAGTTGCAGTTGTAATATAATTCAGCAATTGTTTTGTTATTTACCTTTGGTTGTGGTAGATGCAAAAGTACTGTTGAAACCAATTCATCTTTATCCCGGGTTATGGGCTTTAAAGTAACCATCCGACCTTTTGCAACACAATCTAGCCAATTAACAGCATTTGTACTGACTATATCAACACCCCATAACTGCAAATTAAAATATTCTATTAATGCTAACTGGAAATTATTGTTTATTTGCAAATTGTTTACTTTCCATGCAGTAGCATAACAATAGGTGCAGGGCTGGCAAAATGCAACGGGCCCCCAACCCAAGGGCCTCAGATGGTATAGTTACGCCACTGTCTCTATGTGTATTACCTTAACTGGTAGAGGAGGTTTGCTGGAATGCCATAATGGTATGTAAATTGGTGCCTTGTGATTGATTAACACCCTCACTGGTGAGTGTTGTACTCCAACATACACACCTCTAAGAGGCTCATGTTGTTTTATAAAATGCTCTGGAATTTTAGATGCTTTCGAAAACTTGCTAACCTGGATGTAAATACACAATTTTAATATTATGTAATATTTTATTATTTCACAGCATTTGGTTTATTTTATTTACCGGACGGACTTTGTGTATCGCAAGCGCTAAGCCTGCAGTTGCCAAGCTGTACACGGCAATCTGAAAAAAAAACCGAAATTTTAGAACCATTTTCTTTATTATAATCGCTTAACTGTTACAATACTTACATTTACTCCACGATAATCTTTATTTAATAAGCCCTCCATATTGAAGAACAATCCACCATCCATTTCAGACATTTTGTGAAAATAAATATGAATTTGACATAGTATTTGAATTATTATCTCATCAATGTTTTCGGCTTCATATGACTCTTATTTCTATTTTCTCATCGGTCGGGGGTAATTTTAAGTTTCACTTTTCGTATTATCAATAGTATAGTCAATGTCAAAAGATATTCTGTCATCTCGTATTTATAGAATAAAATATTCTGAGAAGTTGCCACTTTTTATAATATTTATCACTCTGTGATTTTAATTCCCACTTCTTCCACGTCAACTGTTTTGACAATTTGACAGTTTATTTGGCGTAATGTATCTTGCAAAGATATCATACGACAACATTTTAACATTGTAAATTTTAATTTTTAGTTTATAAAGTAAACGTCGAAAACATGTTGAGTGTACTAAATACAATTGATACAGGCCATGAGGATATGATTCACGATGCAGAGCTAGATTATTACGGTCTCCGACTGGCGACATGTTCTTCAGATAATTCCGTAAAAGTTTACGACATCAAAAGCGGAACTCAAACTCTTGCAGCTGATTTAAAGGGACACTTTGGTCCAGTATGGCAAGTGGCGTGGGCGCATCCGAAGTATGGAAATCTATTGGCGTCGTGTTCGTATGATAGAAAAGTTATTATTTGGAAGGAAGCTGGGGAATGGGCCAAATTATATGAATACACCGGTCACGAGAGTTCTGTCAACTCAGTAGCTTGGGCACCAGCTGATTACGGTTTAATATTAGCATGTTGTAGTTCGGACGGGTCCATGTCCATTATAACTTATAATCAAGATACAGGAAATTGGGATGTAAAGAAAATATCTGGTGCTCATGCAATTGGAGTTAACTCAATAAGCTGGTGCCCAGCCATATCTGCTGATTTGAGTCTTGACCCCCTTACTAACAAAGATGCTCCAAAGAGATTAGTATCTGGTGGATGTGATAATTTAATAAAGGTTTGTATATTGTTTATTAAAATTAGTTATATTAAACTTGTAAAATAAGGAAAGTCTAAATTTCGTTAATTTATACCTTATGTATTAATTCAGTTAGTACCCTTAGAACTGATTCTTAAAGACATTAAATAAATTTTTAAAAGGTTAAAAAGTAGGAAATTATGATCAATTTCATTTAATATGTGGGTGGCCTATGTTATAGATATGGAGAGAACAAGGAGATCAATGGGTAGAAGAGAATCGTCTGGAAATGCACATGGACTGGGTACGGGATGTTGCTTGGGCACCTTCTCTAGGATTACAAAAATCTATGATTGCTAGCTGTTCCCAAGATAAAAGAGTTGTTATTTGGACAAGTGATGATAATGTTTCCTGGACACCTACTATTTTAAATACATTTGATGATGTTGTTTGGAGTGTCAGTTGGTCCCTAACTGGCAATATCTTGGCAGTATCAGGGGGTGATAATAAAGTTAGCTTATGGAGGGAAAGTGCAGATGGTCAGTGGCAATGTATTAGTGAAGTAGCTAAAGGGTTAGGGCCAACATCCAATGATGAAAGAAGCACTCTGTGATTCATTTAAGGATTCCATGTATAAATTTGTTTTCATACTGTAATCATTGTTTCATTAATTTGAGTATGTGTAATCATTAACATTTTCAATAAATTGTTTGTAATTGTATATTTTTATTGTTTTTATAAATCTTAAATTAGTAATGTGTTATTGAACTATTTTTTAAACAAGGTGGTGGCCTCTATAAATTGAACTCCCTGAGTTGCTATGCTGTCCTTCAATTATAATTACTGAATTGTTTTTAAACATAAATGAAATGATTTCTTCCAATCCTAAACACACATCAGCATTGTTTACTAAAATATAGTAGTAATAGTACTATATTTATTAATAATTAAACCAAAACATGTAAAAAGTAACTTTATTATTGTAATATCACATGTTGCTTAAATTAAATTGAATGATTTCTAACAATAAAGGCATTTGATAATACTGAGCTATTGTCTCGAAGGTAACAAGTTGTGATCTTATTTCACTTGCTGGTATCATTAAGGTGAACTCTCCTGCACAGTCACATACTACCGTTAGGTTTTCCCGTTTGACCTGTTAAGAAAAATACAATTATTAATTATAACATTTACATTATATAATAGGAAGGTAAAATAAAGAATAACTATGTGAACACGATGAGATATTTCATTGATAATTTATCATGAAGGTTTGATTATAAAGTACTTTATTTAAATTAATAAATAGAAATTAAATGAATAACGTCCAAATATTTGTAACTAAAACATTGACTTCTAACATATTTTTAGTGCATTGTCTAAAATTTTAGTCTTATTATATTAAAAATTTACCTGATGACATCTCGTACAGATTAAATCCTGCAGTGTGTAAGACATAGCTCGTCTGTTCAATATCTCAATTAACCGCCATTCTAATTCTTGATTCTCATATGGCGTTTCACAAGTAGGACATAGGCATACAGGCCTACAACAAATGGACGGGATATAACAAATAATACTCACAATAAATGACTACTACACTAGATTATACAACATATTTTCAAAACTATTTTTGATGAAAAATGTTTTATGTTATCACAATTATTTTTATTTTACAAAATTTTTCCTGAAGCTATGCTTTCTGGGTAAGCTCCAGTCAATCTAGTGGGCATAGTATTTAATTAGTCATTTATTCTCACTATATACAATAAGTTTATTGCGTATTGGTTTTGTACATAGGCTCGGTTATTGATACTTTGTATCTTAAGGTATATAAACCTCATTTTATGCTAACTGTAAAGGATATCTAAATGAAGCCATTAAAAAAAAATCAAAAATAAGTACTTGTTTGTCAATGCACAGATACAACCTGATTTTAACAGAGAGTAGATACGGATCAAAAGTGTGATTTTAGTGTGATTACCACAATTGAATAATCTATAAAAAAACAATATTTTAATAAAGCAACAATCCAATGACCTAATAATGACCTCAGGTTACATGTTTTTAGATTTTTTGATACTTACACATCGCCTAGCGTAGATCTATGTGTATCCAGACACAGATCGAGGTCCCTACAATGGTTGCACACTTTGCAAATAACCTCGCAGAGGACGCAAGATGAAGATGCTTCCCGCCACTCAGCCAACGAACTGAATTCGCCAACATTGATCAAACGGAGCAGGTTACGCCGGACGAGGGTCACCTTTAGAAAAATAAAAATTATATATTTTTCCTACTAAGCTTGGGGCTGAATTATTTTTTTTTAGAATAGTTTCTGAATAAATCTACCCACACAGGAGTTATTGTTTTATAGTAGGATCGTCTCTACGCCATTAGCGTTTAACATTAAGCGTTAGAATTTATATAATTAACATAATGTTGGTGATTATTAAATCTCTTTAGGAGTTCTTGATAATTACTCAATATATCAATTTATTATAATATCTGGGAGCACGGTAGTGCACCCATTGCCACGTTAAATTATATATCAAAAACAATAGATTTGTAATATTAATAGGATAACTGGTGAATAAGTTAGTCAGGTTAGCACATAACATAACATAATAAAAAAGTCAAAATAACTTTATTCATATAGGTAAACAAGTACACTTATGAACGTCAGAAAAGAAGTTAAATTAATCCTAAGTTTACCTTTACTACCAGTTCGCAAGTCAAGGGCGTAGAGCGGACAAGAAGAACTGGCAAGAAACTTTCCGCCACTCTTTTTAATCGCCAAGTATTGTCATACAAATTGTTTGAACTGGAGCAAATCAATCCCAAGGTTTAGGATTGTTTAAATACCCGTCAAATTTATAAAAAGCTTTATTGATTAAATTACGTTAAACGAGAGCTATGAATTGATTTAATGATAATTCTCTAATTTCACTTGGGAGTTTGCTGTAAAAACAAATACAATTTCCATATAAGGAGTGGTTTATCTTCTGGAGCCTGGTTGGTCGTCCGACATGGAACTCACAACTTTTTACGGTAGAAGAACTGCGTTGTGAGACTTCTTTTTTAAAAATTAGGATTTTTTAAAAACTATCTATGAAAAAAAAATCACCTGATCTTCAAGTGCCTGATCCAAGGAGAGCACCTTACATAGAGCATTGACAAACAGTAAGGCGGGCGAAGTACCCTCTAGCGCCTCCGTTCTCAACCCGGGCGAGTTCTCCAGCTCAGAGATACGAAGGATGGGCATACGGGACTTTATCTTCTCCGTTATTCTGTAAAATATATATAGAAGTATAGTCTAAGGTTTCCTGGAAAGATAGATCAGATAAGGCCGTCTGTTGCAATACGTTTTTCTTTCTTTATTGTTTCTATTAATATTTAATTATTGTGTCTAAAACTTTGTAAAAAACCTTCCTAAGAGTGTAAGGAACAAATTTAAAAAATACCCAAATTGGCCCAGCAGTCTTCGAGTTTTGAGCTTAGCAACGTATTTTGCGATTCATTTTTATTTCTATAGTTTTTAAAAACTGTTTCCTAAATTAAGGAGCACTGAAAATCGTCGCTAAGCTTTTGGCGCAGCAAATGTCAACCAAATGTCAACTTATCGCTTACCAAACTTACATATTTCTTTTAATGTTATTTTTATATTATTTCTTGAAAAATTTTTGTATATAAAAGAGCTACAAATGTGAAATGGATGGTTATGCTGAATCAATGTTTTTCTTTCTTTCTAATACATCACAAACATTTCACCTACAGGTACAAAATATATATTATGTTTATATGTCAAATAACTAGCCTATTTGTTTAAGTTAAGTAATAAAAACAGAAACAATTGTTTATCTTCATTTTTTTCAACGTTACAAAATCGGAAATACACCAAAAAAGAAAAAACTTGGAACTACGTACTTATATATATAAAATAATAAAATAGGATGAATGAAGCCTACATCATATTGGTACGAAAATTTGATACTCACTGAAATAGCTTTTGCGACATCTCAGTAGCGAGCAGCGTGGCCAGATTAGCAGGTTCTTCGTGAGCTGCACTGAGAAAACCAGCGATCGCAGTACAAAAGTGTTCACGAACGCCGTTCGGCAGGAACTTTGCCAGATTCCATTGCATTGTTATGGATTTCTATAACATTAAAAAATAATGTATTATTACAGCATACTAAGATTTTTAGAATGTTTAGTTGCTATTTTGGTAATAATAATATCTATACGCACATAAGTTACTTAATACCTTTGACTATATTGTATAGTCCGGAAATTAACCAAAGAAAAAATATATATTTGGTAATGGAAAAACATGGGATTTTAAGAAAGCTTTTAGAATATTATCTCGTTTAATCATTTGCAATGTCACATAAGAGTGGTAAGAACAACATGATAGGTAGAAGAAAGATGAATTAACAAAAAATACCCGAATTGAAACGCGTTAGGTAACTTTTACCGCTTTACATAAATATTAAAATGGTTTTCAAAAATGACGACATAAAACGAGCATTAAATAAAATGGCTGAGAATAATAATAGTAATATATTTTTAACTGTACAGTGTACACTGTATGTGTATGTATGTGTTTTTATAACTGTTGTGTTTAACGTACCTCATGATCCGGCTCCTCATCATCAGGCTTTGGAACTTGAGATGAACCCACTTCCACTAATCCTTCTGGTAATTTGCCCTGTAATAAATATATTATATATTTACAGTTCTGTATTATTTATATGTATATATTATTCTTATATATATCTGTATTATTCATTAAGAAAAAAGGAGATTAAAAAAACAAGAGATGGTTTTTTTTGTGAGTTGACATTCGCAAGAAAAGACATAACTTACAGATGCACTTGTACACGCTTTAAGGCTTAAATGGACATGGGCAGGTGATATTGCTAGAGCTATCACCTGCCCATTAGATAAAAGATGGACACTAGAAGTAACAAAATGGACTGGACCTAATGGAAAGAGAAGTATAAGACGACAAAAGAAAAGATGGACAGATGACATTATAGAACTAGCGGGGAAAAACTGGCTGCATGTTGCTCAAGACAAAGAAAAATGAAAAAATATGGAGGAGGCTTTTACCCTAAAAGGGGCCATACAAAAACTAGACCACTAAAAATGTAACTTAACATTTTTATAACATACTAACACAACTAATACTAAATGAATTAATAATTAATTAATATTATGCAATGTGAACTAATCAATTGATGTATGGATTCATTAAGAAAGCTTTTATAGTAATACTTTATTACAAAGGTCTTTCAAACTTAATAATGAATATTGTTTTATACAGATAAGTTTGCACAAAGATATAAACACACGCTTGGTTTTTGATAACCATATTACGATGTTTTCCTTCACCGTTCGACCGAAAAATGCGCTCATAGAATGAATGTCTCGTGGTGCACAGCCTGATGAAAACAATATTGAACCTACTACCTACTAAATGGACGAGAGTCGCTCGCTGAAGACACTAGGCCAAAGTTATTACTCATAAAAAGAAGTGATAAAAAAATACATATCTCATAATAAATAGTAGACACTTACACGATATAAACAACGAGTTTTTAAACTAATTAATTAAATGATAAATACCTGTATACCAGCGAAGTTAGCTTCATCCAGCCATAGAAGATAGGACCAGCACTGTTTGTACCGAATATCAATGCCGTGGAATAATTCCTTATTCCTGATGCTTTGTACCACAAATTCCACATAACCTGGTGAAATAATATCAATTATCACTAGTGGTACTAGATAGAGGGTACTTAAAAAATCAACTACCCTCCATTAGGTATAATGTCCAGAACTTTGTTATTTTGACGCTATCCTACATTTTGTTTTATCTATGTAAAATATACGTAAAACAAAATAATTATATATTTTTTAGATTGTTAATATTGAATGTTTCATTTAATAGTAACATTGAGAGTTAGTAAGTATGTGAAAAAAGAAGCATTTTTTGTACTTAATGGGAATTTCGTGTTATGTTACTAACCAATTCCGTCGATTACAGTATTTTTGCTGGTACAAAGTACGATTTTGTTGAAGTCCGCGTACACAATCTGCGAGCCGAGACGTTTGAACTCGGCTATTAACATGAGAAATAGTTTTTTCATGAGGTTGTATAGAGTGCGTCGCAAGGCCGGGTCATATAGTAGGGATGTTGGGGTTTTTAGCCATCTGAAATCGTAAATATAAGGAAAACCGTATTTTTATCGGTTTACGAAGAGCGGTTGTTTTGATCCCTGTCCTTTTTGATTATGGGACTAAGGCATAAAACTTTTTTTTTGTAATACCGCCGCCCATGGACACTCTTAATGCCAGAGGGCTCGCGAGTGCATTGCCGGCCTTTTAAGAATTTGTACGCTCTTGTCTTGAAGGACCCTAAGTCGAATTGGTTCAAAAACACTTAAGTGGGCAGCTGGTTTCACAAAGTGCGCGGCAAAAAATGCCTTAAAAAACGCTCAGTTGTGGAAGATTTACATTTTGCTTGGAGTATATTTTACTTTTTAAAAAGTTGTTGAAGTTTTCTGTTGTAGGGGACAATTCTTGTTTTTAGTAACTTACAAATACAACATTTCAATTTTCAAAAATGAGAACAGCGATCGAAATTATTTTTTGTAGCTACTAATTTCTTTGAGTTTAAAATAATGTTTTGTTACATTTGTAAAATAGGTAGTAATAACATTTTATATTATTATACATTATGTACGGGCAAAGGCTGTCCATTTTGCTAACTCTGGCTTTCGTAGTTTTAATTATGGTTAGGATTTAGGACCTAGATAATTATTATCTAGGTCGTAAATCGTCGGAACCAGACGCAGGCAATCTCTTCGACTGTTACATTGCATTCATTCGTTTCATAGCAATTAACATTCGCTTATACTCTATTTTTGTACGCGAGTAATTAATATAGAAAAAAAAAACTAAAATCTTCTGTTATTAAAAGCACCCCGATGACCCAGGGACCGTACAAAGACATTATTATATATAATTCATAGTCCACGTTAGTCGACAAAGCTATACCTGTAGAAATGCGATATTTGGAAGTCGGCGAACACGTTCTTGTATAGTGTGACGTCACGCAGCCAAGACGCGATCATTGTTCGTAATATCTTAAAGGCCGCGCTGCACTGCGCTGTCTCGTCGTAGTTTACCGTTGCATTGGAACCTGAAATTTAATTATTTTTAATAATCGTTTTAAGCAGTATTGGCCTACAGGCGTGCGTCTTTTATACCTGAGGTCGTAGGTTCGATCCCCGGCTGTGCACCAGACTTGTATTGACTTGTATGTGCACATTTAACATTCGAACGGTAATTGGAAATATCGTGAGGAATCTTCTGAATCTTGCCTTAGACCCAAAAAATCGACGGCGTGTGTCAGGCACAGGAGGCTGATCACCTACTTGCCTATTAGAGAAATGATCATGAAACAGATACAGAAATCTGAGGCTAAAAAGGTTGTAGCGCCACTAATTTCTTTAAAATATTAATTAGCCTTTAGGTTAAAAATATTATTCTGGTAACAAATATTTATATTAATACCTGTATTTGCCATTACATCTTGAATGTTAGCGTGCTGTGCTCCAAACGATGTGGCAACACTGGTACCTTCCACCTACAAGTAAGGAACTATAATTAAAAATTCTAACACATTAAAAGCAATATGTATTAAATGATCAGCCTTTTACGTACCAACCATACCTATACTGTTTGGTACGCAAAATTCTGATCTGGTCAGGTTAGGATAAGTTTGGATCGTATCCAAAACCTCTGGGTTATATAATATTGAACAATACGTTCTTGGAGTAGCACGGGCACTTCTATATATATTATATATATATTTTATCTTCAAATATACATTTTATATCGGAGAAACCGTTAACAATTTATTTATGCCCGTCCTTCTAGCACTACTATACAAATTATATATTATTTATTTAGCTAAAAAATAAATAACTATATAGCTGAAATATAATAACATTGTATTAACCTGTAATATGTGGTGCGCCTGTAACAATGCGCATACGCACAGCGCGTCCGTGTCTAGTTCTACACACACACTGCCGTACGCACCGCTCGAGCCCACGGCGCAGGATTTACTGTCTTCTACTTCACTAACTAACCTGATTTAAAAAAAACTTCAAATATGAATAAACTGTAATGACTAAATCCTAGCTTAATCAAAATAGCCTTATTTAAAATTACTTGGGCTGATATAGGTCGATGACCATTCATGCAGCCATTATATACAGTTTCTATATGCAACACATTCGAGTAGTAATTGCAACGAATCGTAGATTTTTCTTATTAATAATATTTCTATGAAAAAAAGTACATTTATCTTTAATAGTAATAAGAGATAGCCATAAGAGTATAAAAAGATTGGCATTATGACGCTTGACCCTATTTTGTAAGCCTCCTAAAAAATTTGGATTTTTCGTCGCTGTAGAAAGAAAAGGTTAATTGCACAGCCGTGACTCGAACACACGACCACGGGATTGAGAGCACGTTCAAGCCTTCCAGCACTGCTCTAGTAGATCCATAAGAATCTCTTTTAAAATTAAACTCACCTATTATCATCAATCTCCCTGCCTCCAAGATCCGGCCTTTCGAGGTTAGAGCACCAAAGAACGAAATTATGTTTTATGAGATGCCGTGCGTAGAACAGATCCGCTCCAAATAACGTCGGATCAGCTGGCATATTTCCGATCGGAACGTGGAAATATCTATAGATTAGAGAGATTTATACGTATTTATTTCGTAAACGTAGAGTAATACGCACTTAATTAATTTATTACTCAAGTAAATTTGGTCAAAGAGGCCTTTCCTGATACATTTTTTTATTTTAAACCTGAAATTGGCTCGTTCATCGAACTATTCAAATTCTTTTAATATTGATTTTTGAAACCTATATATATCTTAAGGAGCGTGCAAGTATTACGTCACGAAATTTTCGGAGAATATTGACACCCCCCTCCCATGTAACGCGCCGTAACGTTTTTCTGTACCCAAGTATAGTAAAACGTTTCGTGACCAGTGACTCTTTATACCTAAAACTTACCATTATGTGGCGTAAAGGACTGGAAAGTCGAAAATAATATTAAAAATAACGCGTAATTCAATCCCCGCCCCGCATCGTAACGTTTTACAAACGGACCCCCTCCCCCCCAAAATTCGTTACGTAATACTTGAACGCTCCCTTATAAGATACCTAAAGCACTTTCTTCGCCCAACGCCTTTTCTCCTTCAGATGAGTTTTCATCATTAACCACTTGCTTAAAAACAAAATTTTCACTTCAAAACTTTATACAATTAATTACAATCTCAAACAACGTCTTCTCAACCTGTCCTATGCTGAAACGGAAAGTATTCTTATTGTGCAACTAAACTTTAATTATAGAATTGTAAGTGTTATATAGAAATTATTACGTAAAGTACCGTTAATATGTCAAATGGAAGAGACTAGCTACCCACAACACAGGAAATCCTAGTGAACTTTCTTTTTAACTAAATTTCCTCTTTATTATGTATAGTGTTATTACCTTCTCTCTATCTTTTGTAATAGAACCATGATTTGTCATATAGTTGGGTGTTTACGAAAAGGTCAGTAAAATTTACATATAAATACAAAACTATAAGATTTTTTTTAAATAAATACCTGCATTGTTCGATTGTAAGATTTATAACAGAGTCCAAGTTGAGGTAATGTCTGACGATTGCGCGTGCGCCGATTCGCTGCCACTCCAACGTGTTGTATAGAGATTCAACGTCGCGTATGTGAAGCGGCACAAGGGGGAAATCTGATAGACCTGTTCAAAATATTTTATTAAAAAACTTATTAAATAAAAAAACAATTAGGTAACTTGGTATTTTTAAGATTAAACAGGAATAGTCATTTAGTTCATTTTAATATAAATTAATACTTAGCCTGCCATACTTTAAAACATGGGCTAAATATAGGACCATATCTGTTAAAAAAATATTACCAGAACATAGTAACCATGGTAACCAATACTTTAAACTTACCTAGCATAAGTATAGTCAACTTACCTGGCATAAGTGAAGTCAACTTATCTGGCATAAGAAAAGTCAACTTACCTGGCATAAGTGAAGTCATCTTACCTGGCATAAGAAAAGTCAACTTACCTGGCATAAGAAAAGTCAACTTACCTGGCATAAGTGAAGTCAACTTACCTGGCATAAGTGACGTCAACGCTGCAGGCGATAGTGCTGCCTGTAGCGCGAGTACTGTAGGACCAAACTTCTCGTCTCGATATCTCTGCAGCGCCCTCTGTATACCGCGGTAAATAGCTCGTGCTTCCGTCTCCACTGTTACTTCCCAATTTAACTCCGAACCGGGTATCGTGCTCTCTACTGTGCCTAGGTTTATTCTGTAGATAATAATTTAAATATATCTACACTTTTAGATTTGATTGGTTGCATATAGAACTGATTTAAAAATTTCTTTCACCATTTGAACCCCACGTTATCCCTGATGACCATAGGCTATATAAAATGTTCAAAATACACAATCTGTATGAAAAATACTAATAAAAATTCCTAAATCGCGCACGATGCGAAACTATTGACCATAGAGCAATGTGATGTACTTACTACAGTTTTATAGAAGACATTCACACATATGTCTAACAAATTTTATTTTGCGTTTAAGTATATTTACCGAGAAAAGATTTAGGATATAGTAGATAATATAAAAATATTGTTATTTATCTTGCGTATAAGTGAAGACTTATTTTTTTATATTTTATTGTATTCTATTGTGAACCAATAGAACGTAACACGTCTGGTCACGTGACGTAGCGTGAGCTGATGTCATTCCCATACAAATTATTTAATTATTGTTAATGGGTCACGCCTATCGAAAAGCGATTTTAGTCCCAGTTGTCGAGACCATTCTTAAGCAAAATGTATAGTTTTGATGGGATAGGTTTGCAGTTCGTCAGTCAGTACGATTTAATATTTAATTTATTCTCATGTTATTATTGCTTTTGTCGATATCTTTAATGCCCTATAGAAAATGATTGATTGACAATGCTTATTTTTTCTTTATGCACAGCACGCTATATAATTCAACGTAAATAACGCGAATTATTCACTTAGAATAACTTACTTAGCAGTCCTTTCGGCGAGATACAGCGTGTTCATATTTGGCACTTGATTGGTTTTGACAGTATCCAATACAAAGATATAAGCTCGCTTGCTGGGACCAAGTATAAGGGACCACATACTTCTACTTGAGTTCGGTGCTGAGTGCTGATAGATGAATATGTGCTTTATTGGTGATATGTCGTCCTAAAACAAATAAATTAGATGTGTGACGGAAAAACATAAAATATGGATTTAAAGTTACTATTTCAAAGTTGTAATAGTGAATATTCGATTTTTTTAATTTGACCGATCGGTTTTTGAGCCGACCTATCAAAGAATAATACGTTAAATTGTGAGCATTTTTAAAAGTACAGAGTAATAATAAATTATTCTATTTTTGAAATTATTGACAGATTGACCTATCGAATAATTAATAATACGTTAAATTGTGAGCAGTTTGTTACGGAGAATTTTTCGACAGTACAATAAAGATAATTTATAAAGTTAACAATACATTTTAATACTTTTAAAGATTTTTGGTGCATTTACATCATTTTAACTTTCTTCAGTACAAATATCTTTTAAAGATTTTTGGTGCTCTTCCATCATTTTAACTTTCTGTATTACCAAAGATCTTAATAAAACAAAGTTGGGTTTTATCGAACACTTAGAAGTCGAGAACGGCACAACTGATGTTCATGGTTTTTGATTTACGAAAACTAATTCAAGAAAAAAAATCCAATATAAAATGTTCATGGGAATATCAAACATTTAATGTTCATCCCTCAATACAGTAAACGGTCCCCTCGCTTTATCATAAAGATATTATTCACAATATTCGGATAATGTCGTATGTTACATTTAAAAAATGTAGAATAATATCAGTGAAAAAGGATTGACATACATATTGGTTGTCAAATATTTATGTGTGTGTTCAACTGAATATTTGTTTTGTATTGTATTACTTCCATAAAAGCATAAATTAAGTTCACCATATTTTAGACTGTTATGCGGTAAGTTCGCCGGGTCAGCTATTTATTTATTAAAAATGATATTCACTAACTCCTCTATTGTAATTATCACATGTAGAAACACTACACGTATATAAATTAAAGCATGTAAAACGTCTGGACATTCAAATATGTTCCATATTTATTTATTTCCTTCTGCTAACAATATATAACAAAAAAACAATTGTACTAAAGATATAGCCAATACATAAGATTTACAAAAAGGTTCAAACAATCTATACACTTTATTCAATTAAGTTATTTATTCTTCTGTGTTGTGTGACGGTGTGAAAGTGAGGGTATGTACGTGAGTGTGTGTATGTGGGATATGCTCTACATATATAAAAGTATGTTTGGTTGTACATAACCACACTTACCTGTTTTTGTAAATAGGGTTGATGAGCTACACTTTTAAACTGCAGTTGACTTAGCGTAAATGTATCCATGTTTGAACTGACCTGTAGTAACCTGCAAAATTAAGTACGAAAAAGTCGATAAGCATATTATTTCTGTGCGCATGCGCATTTAACACTCGCTCATACGGTTAAAGTAATGGTATACCTAAAAACCTACGCCGTGTGTCAGCCACAGAAGGGTGATCACTTGTCTATTAAAAAAAAACATCACGAAACAGATACAGAAATCTGAGGCCCAGACCCAAAAGGTTGTAAGCGCCACTGGTATTTAATATAATAATATTTAAATATGTAATCACCGCCGACGCACCACCACTATGTGGAACCGGCTGCTAGTATTTTCGAACAAATACGACTTCAAGAAATGAGGGTACCAATTTTTAAAAGGCCAGCAACGCACTCGCGAGTTCTCCGGCATTGAGAGTATCCATGGGCGGCGGTAAAACTCCTGCCCGTTTGCCTCCTGTTCTGCAACAAATAGTCAGTCAACACCGTCACTTATTATTGTTGTAATACCTTCTTGCTTCTTGTTGGTCCACACTGCAAATACATCCAAGTTGTACGAGAACTCTGAACTCCAGGCTCATTTGGGTCTCATATATTCCTTCTATCTCTGGCGCAGACAATTCGCTCATGAGTTCTCTGAAAAATTGTGTTGGTCTAAGATCCCGATATACAACGACCTTCACCGAGATGCTTATTTAATGAAACGTATTTAATTTAATATGTCAATAAATATAATCCATATGGGTTGCCTAGCAAATTTTAGTCCAGAGTATTTTGATTAATATTTAAAAAAAATTTTTTTTTTAACATTTCACCGGTATGATTATTAGATAAATTCTATACCAATCGAAAGTATGAAGCCCATAGAATATGCAAACGTTAGGTTGTTTTTAATCAATTAATTATTTATGTGTATATTTTTATGTGACACTAAAGTATATATACATCTTTAGTAAAAAAGAAAGTTATAGTGATACATAGAAAATACTACCCTGATTAAAAATATTGATTGAAAAAAAATAAAAAAAATTTACTACATGCAAATATTTTTTTTTTTAAATATTAATTAAACATACTTATACTATGTAATTCATGGACATATTGACAGGTTAACACTTGGTTAGTACGCTAAAGTTCCGGTTTTGTTTACCAGTTTAAGGGGCAAACCGACAAAAATAATTTCTGTATCTTCATTAAGGTTACTGGGGAGTCTAAATTAGAGTACGTTTATGTTTTTGTCTTTGGATTTGTCAATTACAGTGTCTCCTCACTTTATTCTTGTGTTCTTAATAGAGACTGTAAGTAGTGTTATTGGATACTTTCTTTAGTTAAATATCCTTAGAAAATAAGGATAGACTTAAATTACTTATCAGTCTTAAGTTAGGATAGATCGTAATGTTTCATTCTCAGTGAAGACCTTGTAAAAAACTTGCATGTTTTAAAGGAATAGATTTAAGAGTAAAATTAATTAACCAAAATCATTTTTGAAGTGAAAACTTCGTTCGGCGTTGTTAAATTTTTGGAATGGGTAAAAAATGTTAAACTCGCGTCAGGACAAATTCGTAAGACGGATGTTTTTTTCAAGGATTATGAAACTTCGTGCTATATAGTTACGGTTTTAATTCATTTGTCTCTTTCCTCAGATACATTGATGCATGTGGAATTGGACCTTAAGTCAATACATAAAGGTACAATTTTGCGAAATGTCTAAAGCTTTATTATTAACGATTTGGTACTGACGACGGATGGAGAGTAGACAGCTGGCGCGGCGTATTTAATGTAATATAAATTGTCATGTTTGTGTACGATAGCGCAATAAATAAATATTGTATTCTACCACATAAATGATAGTACTTTTATACTGATAATTAAAGCAATTCGTGCAAAATTATTCCCTAACCATTCCAAAATATCAAAAATGCACAACGTTAATATTCAATATTTCACTTCTGCCGGCACTCCAGGAGTGCAACCCCTCGTTTTTTTAAATAATATTAGAGTGCTCAAGACAAAAGCGACTTGATATACGAACACAAGTCTAAAATAAATAATCATATTGGATTAAAAGCAGTAAAAATATACAGATTATAAACTTACTGTCTCTTCTCCCTATACAAATGCTCAGGCACCGTATACTGATAAAGATGTACGGCGGGATGTGCTCGCGGTAGAACGCGATTGCATTTACGGTAGTATTGCCCGGTCTCTTCGATAGCAACTCGGCGATTTACGTAAAATATTCTCGGTACTGTCAGCTTTATTTGATGTAACTCGTTATTTACTAAAGCCCAGAGACGGAATAGACCCGGCTCCGCTGTTTCTGCTATCTGTAATTAACAAAAATAGCATAAGGGGGAGAGAGGGCATGTGTTAAGGGGAGAAAGTTGTTTGTATCCGAGGTTGGAAAACTTTCTTCCAATACATAGTGCACCTACGAGGAAATCTCGATTATCTATTAATAAAATAATTGACGAAATTCAAATTGATTTTATTCAAAGGCAAGTTAGTTCCAAAATCTTTAAAAACTCTACTACATAAACATTTCTTAACCATATCCTCCTCAATCGTGACTTTTGTAATAACTGTATATCTTATTCTTTTGTATTGCATTTCAATTCATGAATCCGAGAGTTTAGTTTTTTTAGTTTATTTTATTAAAACAATATTTGTATTTTTTTAGATTAAGGTTGGTGATTTCATATATTTTTTTAAGATTAAGATTTGGTTGTGCACTTCTTACACTTTACCCATCAATTTTTTTTTCCTTACAAGGGTTGCCTGGAAGAGTTCGCTTTTTACCGATAAGGCCACCCGATGCATACCTTATTTGTTATGCACGTCAGAAATCATAAAAATATATTTTCTTAGTAGTAGTACAGAAATACAAATTTATTAACATGTAGAGTGCTTTCAGCAATTATGGTAAATGTCTTATCAAAACTGATTAGAAAATTTATTGAAATGTTGCCGTTATAATATATTAGGGTATATATGCGGCTTTTTTTAACTGTTATAAATTTCCACGATAAAAAATCTACAATGTCTTAAAATACGTCACAAAATCCTAGGTATTTCAATTAAATTTCCTTAAAAATTAATTGTACCTGAATAATCTGCCAAGGAGTATTGAGCAACGTGCGCTGTGCCCTTTTAATAAAACCTCCTAAGGTATTCGATGCCCCAACTGTCTTTGGAAGTGTTGCCATATTATCCATTTTACCTGCAAATAAAATTATATATCTTTCATTATATTAAAAGGTTATCATGCAAATAATGAATTAAAGTTTTACAATAATAGTCTGTTAAATTTCAAAATGCCCCCATGTTAAGTGGTTGACCAGCGAACAATTAATAATTTAGCCCCTGACCGGATATTGCACTAATTCTTAAAAGGCCGGCAACGGACTTGCGACCCTTCTGGCAATGTGAGTGTCCATGGAGGGCGGTATCATGTAACATTAGATGGGCCTCCAGTCCGTGTTTCTCCGTTTCATAAAGAAAATCGAACACTCGTCATGGTAATAGAAAATCCTATGAATTACTTATATTTGTCATAAGTTGTCACAAAAACACGTCACCTTTTTTGTTTCGATTATGTCGCCCCCTTTGTTCTATTTGCCATTTCCATTTTTTCTTTTGGAAAACAATCCACGCTATACGTTCTTCCTGTGTACAATTAGTTATTTATTACTTATTTTGTTTTGCTACTTACATAAGTGAAAAAGCTTCCAAATTCTAAAACCAAGAAATGAGTGGGGAAGCGATACAAGGCAAGGTAAACTTTATAAAGAAATAGTGACCTCAAAATGTCGGTACACACCTTCCTACAAACCACTTTTCTAAGAGGATCATATCATTATGATTAAGTTCATGCTTAAGACGCATTCAGAATTGTTTCTTCAGAAATTTAAAAATTTATTTCTCTCGTATGTAACTTTTCTTAATAATATTAACAATGGCAACCCCATAACATTTAACCAACGTCTCAACTATTTAGGTCTAGATACCAGGCCATAAACTCCAGTCTCAACTAAAAAACTTTGTCTTGAGCTAAGGCCACGCGCCTATTGAATTGCGCATTCAACGAAAAATGTATATACGTGATATCTCATTAAAACTTGTTATATCTTTAGTTGTCGAAATAATTTTGTTAGCGCATTTCAGGGTGTGACGTCTTCATAGTGATTCATAGACACAGACTTTAATATCGCTACAGTACTTATAAAAATAAAAAAACGTAGCACTCCGGGAGTGCCGGCAGAAGTGAAAACTTCAATATTAACGTTGTGTTTAATTATAAGTATAAAAGTACTATCATTTATGAGGTAGAATACAATGTTTATTTATTGCGCTATCGTACACAAATATGACAATTTATATGTTGTTATTTATAATATTATATCGTTACTTATATATTACATTAAATTTTATCTCTCAGAAAAATCAACTTCCATCCATAACTTCGACGACTTATACACCATCGTTATTATCAGAATCATCATCGCAAATTTTTACAACTGATACAATTGGTTTATGATAACTGAAGTAGGAAACAAACAGTTTTGATTCGAACATATTTAAGTGTCTAATAAAGACCGCATCAATACACTCAGGCACGGTAGAAAGAGTGGGAGATACTAGTTCCTCTCCCTTCCCCTCGATCTTACGCTTTTTCGATCAGCATCACGTGCCCTGACGCGAGTTTGAAAGTTTTTACCCATACAAAATTGCTCAGCGCCGCTAAAGAAGTTTTCACTTCAATAATTCAAATAAAATTCTTACTTTAATTGAGTAATTTGTATACGCATTACTCCAAAAAACTCTCGTTACCTTTGTATTTCCAAACGGTGGTGGCGGTCCTAACGCCTCTCGCCAAGAGGCAGCTTCCTTTACTGGAGATTCTTCTCTCTTACGTTTCACTGTATGTACTATGGGACGTATTTCCTTATCACTGGTTTCTTTGCCGATATCTTCCATGTCTATTATTGTATTCTGTAATATAGTTGACAATTTATTTATTAATTAATATTGCTCATTTAGTATTTTATTACAATTGATTCATACCAAATATAGGAAAATAGAAAAAGCGCTACCGCTCACTCTTGACCTCAGATTTCCGTGTCTTCCTGAAGTTATTGCATAAGACGTTTCGATATACAAGTAGGCACTTAAAATCTTTATGTTTATATGGATAGTAAAAAACGCAGCAACGCAACGCTAATAAACGCATATGTTTATTTTATACTCACAGCAGTGTTTTCCTAGTGGCGTAGCGTGCGTCTCTCATAGCTGAGGTCATTTCATTTCAACAGTTAAATTTAAAAAAAAAACTCGAAGTTCTTGTTAAGTCAAAAACTCGTCAAGTCGAATTTTGAGACACACACTTTAATCGAATTGTAATTTAAAACGAATACAGAAAAGCAACATCTCAATAAAAACAATATCTAAATTATTTCTTTAAGCAAATAACTTTTAAAAATTCAGTTGAAATAAATCGAATTATATCGACTTTTGGCTAATTAATCTCTAAATCTCTATTCAGAAAATTAACCCTAAACGGAGCAGTGTTGGCCTAGTGGATTCAAGGTGCGACTCTCATACCTGAGGTTCGATCCCCGGCTGTGCACCAATGGACCAATGGACTATCTTTCTATGTGCGCATTTAACATTTGCTCGAACGGTGAAGGAAAACATAGTGAGGAAACCGAGATGTCTTAGACCCAAAAAGTCGCCGGCGTGTTTCAGGCACTGGAGGCTGATCACCCACATGGCTACTTGGAAATCTGAGGCCAAGACCTAAAGAGGTTGTAGCGCCACTAATTTATTTATTATTAATTTTATAATGGGGATTAGTAATCTTAACAGATTTTTTAAAGCGTGTTCAAAAACTCGGACTTTATTTGAGGATATTTTTTTAGTATAATAAATGTAGAAGGACTCATATTTACCTCTGAATCAGCATGGCTCGTAGATGGCTCGTCACTTCCAGCTATTTCTTTAGGTTTTACACTGAACATGTCTGTGATTTTCCTGGTTTTGAATTTATCGCTTTTCGCTAACATTTTCTTGTGCAGCCAATCGGGGTATTGCACTCGAGGTACAGGGTTGTCTAACTGTCAATAAAAGCATGGATATGTGTTAGTTGTTCTCCGCTTAGTACCAAAGAGATAATTTTTATCCCGAAAATATTAGTACAAAAAAATATTGTTTTAAGCGATGTTAGCAAAAGCTCCTATAAAAAAAAAAACAATTTTTATTAAAGTTCTTTATGTCAACTAACGTCCAGTTCCTAAACAATACCATTCGTAATTGCTACGTATGTTGGATATTTAAAAAAACTAAAGAAATCTATAGAAATAGACACCTTGTAGCAATCACAGCTCAGATCGTGCAAATCTGGTGAAAGTTAATGGCAGCTAAATGTGCTTAGTCCATTTATTATATCAATTTAATCTATTTACTATTCAGTTCCTGTAGTCCAGGTCAAAATTAATTTATATTGAATAATAGTCATCTGTTATCGTGTCTCTTTTCATCACAGCGTATAAAACATTAGACAGAAAGGGAGGAATGAACGTTCGTGATTGAAAAGTGCATCAATTACGAATACTGATATTTTTGTTATCCAAACGCAATAGTTTGCATTTAATTTTACCTATACTTTGTGCGCTGTAGCATGTTGCGGGTGACAATTGCTTAATTTTTCTTTTACTTTGATTTTTTTGTAGACCAGAACATTCTGGCTGGGTTACATTTAAGTTATTACAAGAATATAAGTGCGTGCTCCTATTTCACCATGCCACCTGCTGATAGAGGACAAATCTTTGTTTTTAATTTATTTTATTATTTATTACTTAAGATGTCATGTGAAACATGGTGTAATGGGTGCAGCTCCTTACAAACGTTGTGTAAAACAAAAAACTTGGCGATTAAAAAGAGTGGCGTTGAGTTTATTGTTCTTCTCTTCCGTTCTACGCCCTTGATTTGAGAACTGGCAGTAAATGTAAAATTAGAAGCATTTCATATATATTTTTTGACGTTCATTAGTGTACAATGTGTTACCTATATGAATAAATGATTTTGACTTTTGATTAATTATTTAATATACTACGAATGTGGTACAGCTGAAAGCCAAAATTTGTAAAGCATGGTCACCCGCACCATGCTACAGCGCAAATAGTATAAGTCTAAATATACTTACACCTTGCATAGCAGCCGGTATAGTAATAATCTTTTGTATGGCCCCACTCAATCTCTCGATATAATATGCCCAGTCCAGAACATCTCTTATGTCTATATCTTCAGAAATCGTATTGTCTTTAAGCCAACGTCGTAAATGGTGTCGTTTGACGGCGGCAGGTGATTGGAATATCGCTAGAGGTATCGCTCGTTCGGTTACGGGTGCACCGTCTGGTTTACGTGATATTATGAATCTGTATGGAAATTATCATAATTTCTAAGTCATACATGGTGTGTTTGGATTTTTATTTATTAATAAGGAAACATGATAGACAAATCACAAATATGTTAAAAAAAATATATACAAGTTATAATGTGTCCGTGCTTTATAACATAAGTCAATAAAATATAGATTTGTGTTATTTGTGAAATTAGTTCTATTTATTATTTAATGTAAAAAAATGTGTTGTCTGTTAAAAAAATATAATTACTGTATTTAAATCTAATATGTGTTTTTTACTATAGTAATATACAATTAAAGCGTTACGTTTTATTGTAATAGTATATTTTCTGATGAAAGTGATAGTTCTTAATAAGAATTAAATATCCTTAAACCGTTAAAGTCCTTAAATTGTAATAGACAAACAATAATTATAGTAGTATATAATAATTGTATATTATTATTTACATTATTTATTTTATTAATATTACTATTTAATAGTAATATAAATAATATTTTTTAGCGATTTCTCGAAAATAATTCCAAGTTTGGAAAGCGCCGTAGTCGACAAATGGATATCGTCGTTACATGAATAGGGTTCTTTAATTTTCGACTTCATTAACTCACCTACAAGCCAAGCCAGCATCTTTAACCATCTGATCTCCAAGAAACTCAGCCAGTCTCTTCGCAGTTGAGATAGACGTTGATTTCTGCCCCCCATAGTCCTCCAATTTCTTTGACATAGATCGATTTTCCGAAATAAGTTCAAACAATTCCGAATCCGGCATATTACACCCTTTGCTGTATAACACGTCAAGCCAGTAATCAGCCACTTTAGCGACTGCGCTGTAACATGACTTCAAATCGTTGCCTTTTAAGAATGCCTCAAACACTGAGGATTGGAATATTTTAATTAATTGCAGCTCACCTCGACGTTTTACTTCAAAACCTGAAAAAATATTAGGTTTTTTAAAAGAACTGGGATCAGGTGATATTAAGTGATACCACGGCCCATGACAGAGATCGCGAGTGCGTTGACAGTTTTTAAAGATTCGATACGTTCTGTTCTAAGTTTTTATTAATAAAACAATTGAATAACTTTTGTCTTTAAACGTTATGATCGCATTTTTTAGCTGATCATGCCGTACAGCATTTAAAACGTCAAATTAAATTGATAAATTAACATTAAATTGAACATTTAACGTCCATCAAAAACTTATCCAAATACCACAAACGAAATTAACACATCTAAGGTCCATTCTAAATTGTATCTCAAGTCACAGTCTCATCTTGAGAGCTGTCACTAATGTCAAAACTTCAAAAAAAAGCTTTAGACAGCTCTTGAAACTAAATTCAAGATTGATTGACAATCTAGAATACTTAGATCCTATAAGTAAAAAAAGTGCGTGCGTAGAAAGTACACATGTCAGAAGTGAAACTTCTTTGGCAAACTAATTTTTAACTCTTGTTCATATTTATACAAATCTAAAACTTTACATTTCCGAGACTTGGAGACAGGGGAAAAGGAAGATATGTTAAGAATTTAATGAATTTAATTGTCATTAAAATATTAAGTGTCGAAAATTAATACAAATTATGAATTTATTTCTTCGTTAATTAAAAAAAGGGGCATTTTAATTTACAATTCGTCATTTGAGATTTCAATTTCTTTTGCATAAAATATAAAATACTAATATTTCATAAATTCTCCTTACGAAATGTTAATTTTAAAAATAGAGTTTCATAAGGTAATTTGCCCTTCTCACTCAAATCAATCGCTATCCCCCTTTTCTTCGAAAAAAAAACGCTGCACATCTTGGTGACGCTAATATTAATATTATTGCGTTTCATCCGTAAAAAATTTTACCCTAATGCGCCTAAAGAAGTTTCACTTCAAAAATCCTAATATAAATTTAAGCCTGTGTCTTTTTTTCATTTTATATCTGTGAACGAACATTTTATTAACGAAAGTACCTTTCAATTCTGCCAAAGAACCATCGAAATTGAAAACAGCATATCGTTTCTTAAGCCTTTTCCCCTCTTCTTTCGAAGCTGGCAACACCATGGCCAAATACGGTCCATCTACTTCGAAGAAAATTGAATTTTCCGCGCGCTTTTCATACTTTTTCTCAACTGGATCCATTAATTCGTAATATTGGTCGTTTGTGAAGTGATCCTAAAAAATGTATACTTCCTTATATAGAGTTTATAGAGATTTAAAAATGTTTATTTTAAACCATATAGTTACTAAAATTATATACAATGTGTAAGTCAATACAAATTACTGTGGACCCAGATCTTCCGCAACTTGTATGGTAATAGATACATATATGAACAAATTTCTAAATACCCACTTATATTAAGAATTTTGTTCACTTTATTATGCAAAATAACCGATTGCGTTATAAATTGTTTTTAGCAAAGGTAGTTTTGATAGAAAAAGTATCTACTGTATCTCCTTTTGCTAGAAAGATTACTAATGAATAGAACGGAATATAGTGTTTACTGTTTATACTCGTAACTATATAGAGCGTATGTAGAGGAGTGGCAGAAAGTTTCTTGCCAGTTCTTCTTGCCCGCTCTACGCACTTGACTTGCGAATTGGTAGCAAATGTTAATTTAACTCTTTTTTTCTGACGTAAATTTGTGTACTAATTTAGCTATATGAACAAAGATATTTTGAGTTTGAGTTTAATATATGGTTTTTTTTGCTCTAAATTTGTCAAATCTTACAAATTTCTTTAGAATATGCTTTAAATAACTTCAACTAACTAACTAACTTTTGATAAATCAATTTCAATAATCATTGTCAAGATCTTGTGATTGTTTTATTGTAAATACAGTAGAACCTCGTTAAGTCGAACCTCGATAAGTCAAAAACCTCCAAATCTCGAAAAAATGTTTTGTTCCCTTCCCTTAAAACACCAAAACCTCCATTACTTGAAATCTTGACCCTCTGTTAATCGAAATGATCACCGAGTCCCTCCAAGCCATTTTGGTACATATTTTCACTCTATAACTCGAAAAATTAAATTTGACCTCTGTATCTCGAACATAGGAACGTTTTATTTTACAACCTTTACAACTTGATCATTTGGAGTTTATTATATCTATTGTTCGAACAAAAATAAGTTACCGACTTTAAGAACTTTCCGACAATGTGAATACACTATTGTTTCTTAGAAAACATTTTAGCAGTATACAATAATAAATTTATGACTCATGGAAACACGTGTTTGCTTGCTTTGTGTCAGGTGTTCAATTTTGATTCCCTTTGAAATTTAGCTAAAAAATTACTGACTTTTATTAATGCCATATTTTTTATTTTAAAATGATTTGAAATAATGTTGATTTATAATAAATAAAAATATGTTTGTCCTCCAAGTTTCACCTCTGCAAGTTGAATTTTTATTTATTTTACCTCTCTAATTCAAAATTTATAAGAATAAACCTCAAACTCTTTATGTCGAATCAAAATCCGCCTAAGTCGAAATCCTCCATAAGTTGAAAACTCTACAACTCGAATTTTTTGGCGTCTCCCTTGATGTTCGACTTATAGAGGTTCTACTGTACTGTAAATTGTTTGGTATATTTGATAAACAAAAAACGAATGTATCTGTTTCGTGATCCTTTGTTTAAGGCATGCACACACAGTACAGAGAAAGTCGATTTGTGCACAGCCGGAGATTGAACCTACGACTTCAGAGATACGGGTCGCAATCTACTAGGCTATCACTTCGACGACGATATTTAGAGTATTAGCCCAGAAGTACTGCATTCAATTCCCAATAACAATTGCCTATTCTTGCTTACAAAAGTTATCAATGAAACACATTTAAAAATGTGTGTGTGTTTTATAAATACATCGAAAATAGTATGAAATAATAGTGAAACATTTGAAAAACTAGTGAAAATACTCGCGATTCCGAAAATAAGACTCGGCTTAAAGCCTCGCCTATATAATAAGTCTCGCCTTACCAGCCATATGTGCCCCTTGCCCCGTTGCTTGGGGGTAAAGGAAAGGGTTTTCTTACCTTAACCATAGCATTTAAAACTGCATTAGGATATGACACGTTGATTTTCTTCTTCTTTTGGTGACTGGTACGTACAGTTACATTTTCCGGAAATGATGATGGTAGAATACACCAAATACCTAAAACAATATTAAATGGTAATTAAGTTGATTGTGTCCAACACGAGACCTTAATCGGGAAACTCCGCCACTATGGCATCAAGAATACCGCACTGAATCTTCTGACTTCCTATTTACACGGAAGAACTCAGAAGGCTTGAAGTGAATGGTAAGAGGTCCTCTGGGTCGGCAGTAGATATGGGGGTACCACAGGGCTCAATTCTTGGCCCTTTCCTCTTTCTTGTTTATATAAATGATCTACCTTTCATGGTAGAGAGAAAACATCAGATAGTTTTGTTTGCTGATGACACGTCCTTGATTTTTAAAATCAAACGACAAATAACAAATTTTGACGATGTGAACAATGCTCTGTCTTCGATTGTCCATTGGTTTAGTATAAATAACCTTCTACTTAATGCAAAAAAGACAAAATGCATTAAATTTTGTGCAAAAAATGCAAGGGTTATGGATACTAGACCAATTATAAACGGGGAGGAATTGAATCTGGATGATACAACTGTATTTCTCGGAATCACCATGGATTCAAAACTTCCGTGGTCCTCTCATATTAACGGATTGGCGAAGAGACTTAGTTCTGCAGCCTACGCGGTTAAAAAAAATTCGCTCACTAACTGATGTCGATACAGCTAGACTTGTTTATTTTAGTTACTTTCATAGCTTAATGACTTATGGCTTATTATTATGGGGTCATGCTGCTGATGTCGAAACTATATTCATCCTGCAGAAGAGGGCTATTCGTGCAATCTATAATTTAAAATGTAGGGAATCTCTTAGAGATAAATTCAAGAAAATTAATATACTTACCTTTCCCTCGCAATATATTTATGAAGATATTATGTATGTATACAAAAATAGTGATAAGTTTACTAGAATAGAACATACGCACAATGTTAATACACGGAACAAACGCAGGCTGCAATTTCCCCGTACTAGACTATCTAAAGTTAGTAATTCTTTTTTGGGGAAAGGGATACTCTTCTTTAATAAAATCCCAGAGGCTCTTTTATCACTGCCTTTCAATAAATTTAAGAAATGTGTTAAAGAAAAGCTGTGTAAAAAGGCTTACTATAAAGTCAACGATTATCTAGTTGATAAAATGGCCTGGGACTAGTGCTAGACAGGCTACTTCTAATTAATTTGCGATATTTGTTTTAAATAAGTGTTGTTTGATGATTTGCTGTTTTAAAAGAGTACCGAGAGTTTTTTACGCCGGCTTTTTCTCTCGGCCTACACCCTCTGTCTTCTTTGCCGATGAGTAGGGATGCCTTCAAATTTAATGACGTGGAATAAGTGATACATGTATCTTATGTTCCAAAATAAATCATATTTTTAATTTTTTTTTTTACTGGCAAAAAATTTTAAAAATTAAATTAAATTGATTTTAAATAACAATTTAATAAAACGTTTAATAAAAAATGTAGGTGCGGTACAATAATGAATTGAACATTAACAAGGTTTTTTTTCTTGAAGAAGTCTGAAGATGATTGAGACGAAATGAGATGAAACAGAGAAAATTATCAAATAGACAAATTTAAGGTAAAAACAATTATAACTTAACATAAAATACTAAAACAGAAGAGAAGAATTACAGTATCAGAGCTAAGATAGCGAAATAAGACATTTATATTTTTTTTAATTTAATACCAACACCTCAAACAACAGCTGAATATCTAATAATCTGAGAAATATCCCATGAATCCAGGAGGACCTCCATTTCATTCTTTACCAAAAGAAAAAAAAGGTATATAAACCATATTCGGATTATATTTTTAATACAATACCATATGTAATTACCATCTGTATCCAGTTCCAAAGGTCGACCGATTTGCTCAATGATTTCCCTCGCTTTCATGATAATGTTAGCGCCCGTATAACAAACAATTCCCGCCATTTCCATACTGTGCCAGCGGGCGCTTGAAAATAATAAAATATACATTATAATAGGCTATTTGACAAGACTTAAGAAAACTGATTATTTATTAGACTATAGATTCTATACACAATTTTGTTAAGTATTAAAAATTCTCAATTTTCAAACCCAGAACGTATCAGGATTAGACTGGCTGACTGAATATATTCCGATGATACCTCATTTGACTGGCATATAAAATCATTTTTTTAAATATATTTTATACATTATTTAGATATTATCCTACTCCATAACGCAATCCCATGTTCCATGTTCCCATAAATCACTTACAATAACAATTTAGTTTCATATTGTCAAATAATAAATTACATACTAGATTTTACATTTTAGTCTTTAGGTAGTAATTTTATTTCCCTGCTATCTGATCTATACAATTAAAAAAAAGAGTGCGTGTACTTATGTACGCGCGTAAGAAGTTATACTTCTTTGGCTTTCTTTATTTTTTTAAAATATTAAATAATTAATAATAAATATTTAACGTTAATAATTTAATAATATTTAGTATATTATTCAATTATTAATTAATATTAATAATAATAATTACTATTATTTTTTATTTTATTATATGATTCATTCAATTTAATAGCTAGGTATGTTTCATAACCTTTTAACTAAGTAACAATAGGTCTTTGTGAAAAAGCATTGCTCAATTTCTTTTAAAAAATAATTAAAACTCCTTTATTTGTTTAAAAGGTACTACAAAGGTCATTATGGTCAATGGTCATTCTGATAATTTTGTGTCACGGTGCGCGCGCATCGTAAAATTTCACTCTCATCAATTTTTCATAACGCGCCTAAAGAAGTATAACTTCACTAACTTAACTATTCTTATTATTTTGACGTTATGATATTATGACATTTGTGCGAGCCTATTTTTATATGGCTGATTGTGCGGTTCTTTTTATAAGTAATCAATCTGAATGTACCACTTTCTTTGCAAATAAAGTATTTATTATAGTGTAAAAAATTGCAGCCTGGGGTACAAATGGGGTTATTTTACACACAAAAAAATTAAACGTACGTTTCTTGACGGTCAGTAACCCGTTATTTAGTGCGTCAATTGTAGGAATACTCACCCTCGCCTCATAACATATCCATAGAAAGAGTTCAATATACACTTGTGGGCTAATTGGAGCGAGTCGTATAAAACTTCGCGACTCTTAGCCGACTTTACTTCCGCCGCGTCGCCGCTCGCAACTGCCGCTGCGACTAGCGCTTTGGCCTGTTTGTTTAAAGCTTTGTATTCGTAACGACGGTCTCTGAAAAAAAAAGAAATTCATGTAAATAAGGGAGGAACTAGGGGCCTCATAGCCTAGCGGTCTTATTAAGTGGCAGCTAGGTGAGGGGTACCGGGTTCGATACCCGGTTCGAAGCAAGTTTTAATTTAATTTTAATTTGTTCTCGGCCTTTGGGAGGGTTGTGCGGTACCGGGCGAGTGCCTAAAACCGTACATGGAGGACATGGTCGAATTTCTAAGGCTAAAGCACGAATTATAAAAAAAAATATACTTGACGCTGAAAAAAACTCTCGAACCCTGACTTATAAAATGTAGACTTCTTATGGTAACGATGTATTCGTGAATCAAAAATAGTGAACATGGTTACCATGGTAACATCTTTCTTTAGTCCAAATTTTATAATGTGGTTTGTTAAGTAGCTCTCTCCAAAGTAGCTTCATCTATCATCAAACACACCACTACACGCAATACTCGTCCTATATACTCGTACTCGTCGTACCAATTATTTGAAGAAGTCTATTAAGTATGAGGGTGTGCAATTTAATAAATTATCTAAAATTCGAAATATTAGCGTGTTTATTCAAATTAAAGGGCATTAAAGATACGATCAGAAAAAGACGTAGTAATTAAGACGTTTTAAAATTAATATTTACCTAAAGGCTCTCACGGTATCAACGTAGAATGAATTTTCCTTCTGACATATGGTTGTTGTGCGGACTTCCATGCGCGTGACCTTGGTTTTCTTGTACGCCACTTTACAGTAATCCGCTAGACGTCTCTTCTCATAGGCAGCCTAATTTAAAAAAAATCGAAAATTTAAAGAAGCACTCTCTAACCCAATGCAATTAGATCGAGACTGTAGTCGCGAGCGTCTGTCGTTTCTATTAAACGTTTAATTAAAAAAAAACCCGTAGCACTACAAACAGGTCATGACTTTAGATTTCTGTATCTATTTCGTGATATATATTTTTGAATAGGCACGTAAATGCCGGGCATTTCGGGTCGGGTTTTTTGTCTAAGGCAGGGTTCACACGGTATTGTCCAGCACGTTTTTTTTTGCAATATACGACTTAACGAATGAATAGTGGCACGTGTACATAGACACGGCGTTTGTACTGCAAAATATCGTACACCGTTTATACGTTGAAACGAATACTCAACGGACTTGTCAAGTAAATCGAATGAACTTTAACGTATTCGGTGTGCAGTGGCACATAATATAGCTCTGTCTCGTTCTCGCTCACTGTGACAAATGTGTGAAGACTGCGGCTATTCGTATTTTACACGAATGAAAATCTGCCGTGTACAAAGAAAACGTGCAGGACAATGCCGTGTGAACCCTGCCTAAGGCGGACTGTCTTACGATGTTTTCCTTCACCGTACGAGCGAGTGTTATAGCCACAAATAAAATGTCTATTGCTCCACTTTAGGGTTGAGAGACGCGAAACAGTACGATTTTACCATAGTTTAAACAGATATATATTTAAAAAATTTAAAAAACTTATTTTTTTATCTTTTGTCTATAATAATAATAATAATAATATTGGAGGAGACCTTTGCCAAAAAAGGGCACACTGATACACTAGAAGAGAATTTAAATGTAAATAAAAATGTAAATGTAATTGTATCTGAATAAAGGCTATTATTATCTTTTGTCTATACAGACAGTTATATAGATAGTTCATACGAACTACATTAGACAACATAAGTTACTATATACCTGTTCCTCTTTTGGCAATGAGTGGAACGCTCGTGGAGGTCCTCCAGGATTCAAGGGCGGAAATTTCTCAGTTTCCAGCTGTTGTTGGATGCGCTGGTACTCACTTCTCGTAGCTGGCACTGTAAGCAAAAGAAATAAATGTCATCACTATATTTAATAGTTCTGAGCGATTATAGAAAGCTATCGTAGCTCCTATACTATAATACTTCTCTTCTTCGGCTTATTTTAGTATTTTATATTAGAATGTAATTCATTCATTCTTTTATTTGCTTAAATTCGTGAATCTAATAAGGACTAAACCAACAATATACAATATACACTTCCAAAAAGTTGGAAATAGCGGTTTTCCGCAATATTTCCAGCAATTTGCTTTTGGTAATGCATCTAATAGATGATTTCTTTATAAAATTCAAACGAGTATGTATTTAAGGTTATATATATATCTAATACTGTTGTGAATAGCGGTTTAACAGCTACTTACAATACTCTCCCCTCCACATCCAGTCCATATGCCTTTGGCAATCAGCTCCAGGCCGATTATAGTCACACACTGCACAGACGCTTGGGCAGACCATGGCGGACGGCTGCAATCTTTACAAAAAAAATACAATGTAAACTGTTTATAATGTCATTCGTTATAACGAAAAACTCTCTATAACGTAAAAATAAGATAAATTTATATAACCTAATACCCATACATTAATTCTTTCTTTCCGATAACGTAACCTCTCTATAACGGATAAAAATACTCGGCCCCTTTTTTTCGTTATAAAGAGCTTATACTGTACGTATATTTTCAATATGAAATTCGTTAAAATTATGTAAAATAAATTTTTTTTATTATATTTTTACAAAATCAAAGTCTTTGAAAGCATATAATCTACCTGATCTCCAATTAAAATGTATAATCGTGAAATAAACATACTTTTAAAACTATATCTGGAAGAAGAATAATTTAGAATACACTATATCTATTTCTTTGATGACAATGATTGTTTTTAGTTTTTTTAATAAAACAAACGGGCAGGAGGCATAAGAATTGTTTCGTTTTTCCTTAAAGAACCCTGAGTCAAATTGTTTCGGAAATACTTCAGGGATGGTTCGACATAGTAACCTGCTTTAAAGTAAATAGCATATATTTAATCATACCTATTCGTCAAAATAATATTCGGGTACATAGCACCAACATCCAAATGGTATATCAAAGGATTTTCATCTCTTCTGGGATGGTCACGCATATGTTGCAATTTTGCCTTAATTTCCCCACAGATCTCATCGAAATTATCAACCAGTTCCAAAGGAATTCCTTCCTCAACTTCTATAGCGTGTTTCATTGTTTTCTCAATATTCTCTATTAATTTATCGACCGCTGACGGTACTATACGAAATTTGCATTTTATATCGGCTCTGAATACTCCTGAAATTATTAGTTTATTCACGAGTTATGTAACATTAGTTAAGTTACATATATATATGTTGGTTACAAATTTGAAGCGTAAACAAATGTAAACAATCATCGCACGCTTGAAGCCAATATGAGCCCTTTAGTTTTTACCACACTACATATTATATTTTTAAATTGCATATATATATTTAATATATATTGTATATAATATTTGTATTTGTTTATCTAGTTTTTTGTCATTTATTTTTATTGTATATTTCTTTTATCATTATAATCCTTTAAATGTGCTCACTTGTCATTAATGCACACGCATGTATTGTTTTTTGAATGTTGTGTGTTCTCTGTAAGTGTATACAGACACTATGTTCGTTAGTGTGCCTTTACAAAATATATAATTTTTTTTTAATATATACCATTAAAGTTCATATTCTATCATAAATAAAACTTAAATCTTGTCTAAAGATTTTTCAAACCAATCCCACATATGACATTTTCAATCATGTCATAATTTAAAAAAAGTATGGCCTTATATTTAAGAATAATGTAATTTATAACACTAATTTGTTTTCTGGAAAGAAATGAACACATGAAAAATTAAGCTTTCTTTAATAGACATTCAGTAACTAGCAGACTTAAAGTAAATACCAGCTTTACCACGCTACAAAGTTCCGTGTCAACATAATTAATTTAAAAAAGTGAGGGTAGCCCTAATTGTATAGTGAGGGTAGGAGGGCACTTGTGGAGCTTATAAGTCAAAATAGGAAAAGTTTCTAGCGCAATAAGTATAAAAATTTACGAAATGTGGTTTTTGTGGTAACATTTTGAACAAAAACGATAAAAATAATATAATTCACAATTTAGTCTTACCGGACTCCAAGGCTTCGACGTGCCCGCCTACGTATGTTTCAGTTTCCAACACGTGGCCATCTGCTGTCAGCTTATTTAATTCCTCAACTTGCTTATTCGGAAATACTATATTCGCATGGAAAGCCTGCACCATGAGTAATGCCTCGCAAAGCGTACCTGACCCTTTGCGTAGTACCTTTAAAAAGAAAGCTTCAAAATTAATTCATAAATGATAAACTATAATACATAGACTAGAGAGGGATACATAGAGGTATCACTTAACATCAGATGCCGGGGAGGCCGTTTGCCTCCTATTACATAATAAAAAGAGCATTACGTACGACTGTCAGCGCTGAAGTCGTAGGTTCAAACTGAGGCTGTGAACCAATGGACTTTGAGGCTGTAAAAAGTTTCGCTCTTTCAGTGAGGGAAAACACCGTGAATGTCTCCCTTAGACCCAAAAAGTTGACTGAGCGTGTGTCTGGCACAGAAGACTGATCACCTACTTGCCTATTAAAAGAAAAAATTATCACGAAACATACACACATACATAAATCTGTGGCCAAAACCAAGGGTTGTAGCGCAACTAGTTTCTTTTTAAATACAGTCTACAAATATTTTACTTATTTTTAGGCAGGAGGCTAACCTGATGTTAAGTGACACTCTCAATGCCAGAGGGTTCGCAAGTATGTTGCCAGCCTTTTAAGAATTGGTACGCTCCTTTCTTAAAGGACCTTAAGTCGAATTGGTTCGGAAATACTTCTGTAAACAGCTCGTTCCACATAGTGGTGGTGTAGTCATATTTTTAACAACATACAAGTTTTTGTTACTCTGAATATTAAATATTCACTCGAATAAAATTATTTAATCGTATATTATGATTTATAAGGTAAAAAATTGTGTGTATGTATTTCTTACCTCATCTGGCTCCAAAGGGATAATTGTACATAACGCAAATATGAATGGATGAACATACTTCATGTAGAGATAGTAGGTCGCTACTGCGTCAGACACGGAGTAGTTTGATAGTACCTTAAAATATATAAAAACATGTGTGAAAAAGGATGTGCGACCAACCTAAAGCCGACCAAAAGGGATCCCGAAGCCCCATTAAAAGCGATTAATTTAAATTCTTTAAATCCTTGTTCTAAGCTTTGCTATGCACAAAGGCTAGACAGGCGAAGGTTTCTGACCAGCAGTGAACAATAAAGAACTTGTCAAATAGATGCCCCAAGCTGGAACCAAATAGCACATAACGGAGACCAACGCACATATATGGAGCAATGTAAGATATTTTACATATCTCTGTCAAATTTTTTATACATTTATAAAAAAAAGGGTGCGTGTACTTATGTACGCGCGTAAGAAGTTATACTTCTTTGGCATTATTAAAAATAGTTTTTGATTGCATGCAAATAATACAATTAAATAATCAAAGACTGGAAAAGGAGTCATTATAGTCAAAAAAGTCAGTTTACATTTGAAAAATTAAATAAATAAATATTTATTATTATTCTCTTACATTAAGTGTAACATAAATTCTATTATTATTCGAATGTTGGTTTTAAACTATGTCCAATGCCGTAGCATCTTCCGTGGGCAACTTGATTCTGTTAATTTTGTGTCACGGACAAAATTTCACTCTCATCAATTTTTCATAACGCGCCTAAAGTATAACTTCAAAAATTATATACCTGTGGTTGTTCAGCCGCCATTCTGCACATATCTTCAGGGTCGAGCTCGACTGGATCATATCGGAGCTTAGCCTTAGCGACAGCCTTTAGACCCTGAGATCCCACTGGCAAGTATGAGTCTCTTTTTACCCAGCTGAACATTTAATATAAGAAACTGGTTAATACAACCGGCCTGTGCCGAGATTATCGCGCATATAATCTAAAATGCCTGGGTTCGTTTCGATAATGTTTTGAGTGCGATTTTCTTAAAAAATTAAATTAAATATCTATAATTAAAAAAAAAAAGAAATATATAAAAATTAATTTATATTATAGAACAAGAAATTAAAAGTATTTTTATTACTAATTATGACTAAGTATCACAATATAAAAAAAAATCAGTGACGCTACAACCTCTTTAGGTCTTGGCCTCAGATTTCTGAATATGTTTCATGTTCATTTTTTAAAATCTAATAGGCAAGTAGGTGATCAGCCTCCAGTGCCTGACACACGCCGTCGACTTTTTGGGTCTAACGATTTCCTTACGATGTTTTCCTTCATCGTTCGAGCAAATGTTAAATGCGCATTTAGAAAGAAAGTCCATTGGTGCACAGCCGGGGATCGAACCTACGACCTCAGGGATGAGAGTCGCTCAAGCCACTAGGCCAACACTGCTCAGTATAAGTATCACAATAGTAAGCCTAAACCCACCAATTAAATAATTTGGTTCAGTAAAGAAGATCGAAACTTCCATTTCAAAAACGAAAATTAATATAAATTATACAAAAAGAAATTTTAAAATATTATAAAATTTAAAAATCGCTTTAGTTTGCTTGATAATTGAAATATAAAGACATACCACAAACAATCCATATGCATAGCAGGTCTGCAGGCATATGTGCCATCTCTGGCAGTTACTTTGCTAAAACCAATCTCTTGCTTCATATCCAGACCAAGGATTGCAGCTCGGGCCTCCACAAATGGCCAATCGAAAAAGTCACCTATTCAATAATAAAGCATACATTTCTATTACTAATGTTTTTAAAAACACAGTCTAGGACTTTCATAAGAATCATATATTTTGTTTATTAAGTTGTAATAAATCTCAAGCAGATGCCATTTTGACGTGATAACGTCTTTAAAATCGTTTTAGTCGGGTGACATGTTCAGAAACTTGTGTCACACCAAAACCTCACGAGCGCGATCGCAGGTATAACGAGAGAGAGACGGACCGATCTCCCGTCTCTCTCACTCTAGCGGCATACAAACGAATGGAGATATGTATGAATGTATGTATGAAGAAAAATGTATATCATAGTCGAATAAGTAAACTTGTCATTTTACACCCGAAATTTATCATCAAAAGTGTGAATAAAACGATAGATGTAATTTAAAATTTGAAAAAATTGTTATCTTCATTAATTCCTTACTTCCCAAAAACTTATATCACCAATAAGACGTTATCACGTAAACATCTCGATCGTAAACCTACTTTACAAACAACCAATAATTTTTTTTAAAAGCGTTGTGGGGCGTTACCACGAAGCGTTAATCACGACAGTCAACTACGCTAGTCAACTTTCGTTCGTGACACTCACGAAAGTGTGAATTGATGAAACGTTCACATGGTTGGGGGATTTCGTGCCGTTCACGCTTCGTGTTTCGACTTAGCCATTATCGAAACATCGATCATGAATGATCTGGTTGTTGAAAGTTGTGCTGTTTTAAGTTCGCTACTATCATAGCAAAAAAGATTGAGCGCTTACAGGACACAAGAAAACGAAAAAAAATACGTTTTTGGGTTAGACAATGGATACAGCGAAGAAATATGTTAGGAGCGTCGAACTTGGTTAGTATGGAATTAAAAAGCAATTTTCCAGAACGGCAGTTGTGACGACATCTTGGCTTCACGAACGGTATATCACGACTGAAAATCAAACACGTTTGATCTATCCACGCTTGAGTCGTGCGCCGTTCATCACGAAAACAAGTTTAACGCCTATGCGTTCACACAGAAGTGTATTTCACGAAAGCGTGGTTGACTGTCGTGATTAACGCTTCGTGTATAGTAGCGTATAGTAATAACCTTTATTGTTACGTTTTTAAAAAATTGCATATATGTATATGCTAATGTATTAAATTTACCTAAGTCTCCGATTCGAAAGCTTTTTAGCAATTGTTTTTGTTAATAATTATTGCATATCCAAATTATAAGTATCGCATTTTTTTTTAAATTGAAATAAAAAACATACCAGGGAGTAAAACAATCTTACCATTGTATGTCACAAAAATATGAGGCTTAACATCCATGATGTGGTCAAAAAACTTTTGTATTAGCCCCAATTCATTTGCTTCATTAAAAATTATGAATTGCCTAAAAAAATATTTTTTTTAATACAAAATTTATTGGTCTTGCTATGCTTTAATACATAGCGGAATATATTTGTTTACGACAATCCAGCCGAATTACTGATCTGAGTTAAATGCTGTTTCCTCAAATAGAAAGAAAATAATAAGTAATAAACAGCATCCAGCTTAAAAACTATCTACAAAAAAAAATCTATATTTTCATTTTGTTTAATATCTACAGAACTATACATATTTAAATAAAAAAGTATGTATTTTTACTCTTACCCTTCAAATTCAGGTTTAGGTGTGTATTCAAAATCCTCTACATCTGTTGATATAATTTCCCTATTAGTAATTAAATACCCCTGTCCATCAATCATATAGGAAATCATCATAATTTG
Organism: Pieris melete; assembly: GCA_963693345.1. Classification (NCBI taxonomy): domain Eukaryota; kingdom Metazoa; phylum Arthropoda; class Insecta; order Lepidoptera; family Pieridae; genus Pieris; species Pieris melete. The sequence continues at coordinate 3,144,442 of CAVNZK010000003.1, forward strand.
ATCAGTCTGTGAATCAGGGAATTTCAGTGGCAGTTTGGTGGTTTCTATATCAAATGCTAGTACTATTGGATCTGGTCTTTCGAGGATGTCGTCTCTTTTTGTAAATATGGGAGTCTCAATTCCTCTGGGCTTGACAGTATACCATGTACCACAAAATATTTGCATGTCAATTGACACTCGGACATGGTATGGCACATCATGTTCTCTGTAAAATTTAATAAAATAAGAATGTAGCCAATTCAATAAAATTCACACACAATTTTACATCTATCAGTTACATTACTAAGAATTAAAACAGAAACAAACCAAGAGACAATTACAATATAGTGGAGTTTGAAGCAATAATTAGTCTATTTTCTTTGGTCACTGGAAATAATAAGGCTAGGAGACTTTTTAAAATTCTTCAATATATTAAATTACAGATATTACTTAGCTGTTAGTTGTTAATGAAGTTGGATTAGGAGAACTTTCTATTTAAATTGCAGATGACATACAACTTGAGAGGTTAAATCACTTTTACCTGATATCAAGAATATTTTCCATATGATCTGTAGTTTTTTTAGCATGTTCAATAGCCGCAGCACTTGTTAGAGCATTTGTCAACATTTCAGCATATATTGCATCTTTTTTCTCACGTTCTTTGTTTTTATTTACTGCTGTTAAAATTTCTCGTCTCACTTTCATCATCTCATTTTGAGACATGAAGGAGAGCTTTATAAAACGCTGTTTTATACCAGACAGATGATTTAGCTGTAATTATTTTTTAATGTATATATTATATATAGCTATTGTTTCAAGTATTAGTATTGCTCTAAACTACGATAATACTATTACATAACTATATATACTTCAGTGTCATAAGCAACCAAATATACTGTAGTTTATAGTTACTCAATTCTCTACAACCATATCAGATGGAGAAGAGACACCAATAATAATAATCTTTATAAAATTTTAAACAAAGGAACAGCACAAATTATAACAATAGTGGTAAATAATGCTAACCAAATCCAAATCTTCCTTTTCTATAACATCAATTTTGTGTATTGTGCCAGCAAACTTTTTAGATAAATACTGAATTACTTCTTGCTCACATTCCTTTCGTGCCATAATAAGAAAGTAGGGTTGAAACATAAGTGATATTTTGAATCTAGAACCATCCATTTCTATAAAGTAATAATCCACAGCAGCCACCAATCTCTTGTCTTCATCAAGTATTTCAGCCTAGAGTAATAATGGTATAACAAAATTTTATTGGTATAGCTGCATAGATAACCTTGGTAAGGTAAGTAAAATTTAATTTGTTATCAATATTTCTTAGTTTCAAACATTATTTTCCAAAAAATAGGCCAATCTAGAGGAATGTCTTCAATATTACTAACAAATAATTTAACATCTATTATCAGGACACTGTAATTTTTTAAAATAAAAAACAACTCAAACCGTGTGCATGTTAATAAGGTAACCGGTGCGTTCTTTAGTATCTCGTACTCTGTCGAATCCATATTTAGAATCAATTCTATCATTGTCTAATGCGTTGCGAATACGTGACTCCGATGATTCTTCCCTAGAAATATTATTTTATCTTAGTATTCGATATATAAACAATTTTAGAAAAAATGTTCTTTTCTTACCTGGGACCTGAAGAAGATCCAACTTCTTTCTTTTGTGTCTCATTTTTATCGCTTCTAAACCTACCTGTATTTTGTAAAACCATTTCTATTTAACCAATTTTTTATACTTTATCTTTAACATTTATAAATTATTTTTCATCCTAAAGAAGTTTAAGAAGGAAACTTCTAAAGTAAACAAACAGGAATATGTCCGACTAAATCTGTCAATACGTAACAGAAATTACAGTAAATTCATTTGGCGCCAAATTTTCCATAAGTAAACCATTCTTGACACAATCACGTTTGGCGATTAACATTTGACAGTCCATAAAGAGAAAAAAAACATTTGACAGTAACAGCAGACTGCAGAGGGCAGCTATAACTTTGAATTAGTTCGAGTTTCAAGTTCCTACCCAATTAGGCTTTGGTGACTTTTTGGACTTACGAATGTTTGTATAATCTAATTCTAACTTTTTGGACCGCAATGGATTTATCAAATTATGAGAATTTAACGAACAAATGTTAACATTAATATTTTTTTTATTTAAAAAAATTTAGTTTTTTGTGGTTAACTTACCCTAATTAATTTTAAGATTAAGGACCGAATTCTAAAATGTAAATCAAACTTCTAGTTTAGTAGTATATATTTGTCAGCGCTCAAGACAATTGAAATACGAATAAGAATGTGGGTCTAAGTTTAATTTGGACAAATGTACACCAAGAATTATTTTAAACATGCTATTGCTAACGTTCAATATTTAGACGCTTCATTTAGTGCGTTTTCCAATTACAGAGCATTATGCGACTCAGTGCCGCACAATGCCGCATAATGCTGAAGCTTAATTGGAACGTGAATTAGTTTTCAAATGCATCAGCAGAGTGCGCTAAGTCAGTGTTGAAAAAAAAAGGGTGCGTGTACTTATGTACGCGCGTAAGAAGTTATACTTCTTTGGCATTATTAAAAATAGTTTGGCTTTGTTCCACCTCCAGTTTTTGATGTTTCACAGCGATAATATGACAACTCTTTTTTTTTATCCAATTTAGTGCACTTACACTGATTCATCAATTGTTTTTTGTCTCTTGTCCTTATATTTGCTAGATTAAATCAGAAAAATTACATGTTTCGATTAATGTCATCATGAATGTGGTCATTTTTTTAATCAAAACATTACTCGATAATAATAATACAATCGAATAGTTAACCTCAATTGTATTGAAGCACTTAGGAAGGTTGATGAGCACATTTTTTTCACAAATATTAATTAGTATTGGTTTAAATATTCAATTTAAATCACTTCTGATTATAATTCAAAAAGCATTGCTAAATTTCTTTGAAAAAATAATAAAAACTCCTTTATTTGTTTAAAAGGTAAATGACAAATGTCATTATGGTCATTCAAAATTCTTGGCATACGAACTTCACGCATCTCGCTCGCGCACGCTATATCACACTCCTAATTTTGTGTCACAGGTGCGCGCGCATTGTAAAATTTCACTCTCATAAATTTTTCATAACGCGCCTAAAGAAGTATAACTTCAAAAATGTTCTGAATAGAGTTAGCAACCTCATTAATGTATAAATAATGTGGTTCACAATAATAATTGGTTGAAATCTTTTTACGCTTATTTTAATAATCAAATTATTTCATTAACATTTTTTTTACTGAAATAAGAGAAAACCTTTAAAGAAAATAAGGTTTTAACAAGCTAAATTAACAGTAAAGCATATAGTTTCATGTAAGAAGTTTACATCATTTACGTTTTGAGCTATTTTTTTTAAAGGATTTCTAAAAAAATTATATACTTTTTCAAAACCATTGCAATGTTTACAAGAGTATAATCCTGTAAAATAAATTTGTTTACAGATCCGAATTTTAAAATAAAATTGTAATCATATTTTAAATGTGAAATATAAAAAAAGTAACTATTTATACCTTCATCCATACTTATATTTTTTTTTTTTAGCAGTTTGAAATAACTTTAATTATTTTCAAAATTTACGACGAAACAAATTTTTCAACAATAAATAATATTTACTAACGAAAATTTCGATAAATGCCAACTTAAAAAAAAATACCGGTCAATTTTCTGTCACTGTGTTGGTATTTATTACGAGAAGCACGCGAGAGCATTCGTTTTGGGAGTGCTCAATTGTGCGAAGCGTTGCTGTAGTTGGAACATTCAACGTAGAGCATTATGCCGCAAAATGCGCTCTAGTGCTGTAATTGGAAAACGCACTTAGTGTATATGCAAATAGCAAAAATCATCAAAATATTTTTATTTTTATTGAATTTGCAGACTCATGGCTAAAAATTTTAGAGTTATTATTCGATATTTAAACAGCTTAACTGTACGGAGTAGTAGATTGCGACTGCTCGAATCGTATTAGCTCGATCCTATCCAAATATCGTTTGTATCTTGGAAGTTGGAACTACTTATTACACATCACTCGATTTTAGATGGACATGACTCTCAACATTTGACTTGACTTCACAGATTAGTTTCCATTACTTCTTTATCTGTAAATTTATTGGTCAGTTGTCACTCACTGCTCCTAATCTTAATTCTTAATCACTACAAGTACAGTGTTAGTATTTAGTAATTACTAATTACTAATTAGTGGTTCAAACTTTAAACTACTTGCATTTGAATTTTGAGTGAATTGGAGAATTAACACCTAGATATATAAAATTGTATAATTTGATAGATTGTTAGCTATAAGAGAAGTAACAACAGTAATGTAAACTGTACATGTTTGTGTGGAAACTTAATTAGAACGTTGCCGGTAAAACTTTTACCATGGATAGTTCGTATAGTAGTATTGAAAACTCTTATTCAAGTATTGATAACCTTTCAAACAGTACAAAAGATCGGAGAAAGCTAGATATCAGTATATCGGAGCAGCTTGCTAGTTTCGGAAGATTGAGAATTTCAGCACTGACAAAAGCTGCGGAAATCAGTCCTTTAATTAAAGATGTAACGATTGGCCCTAGAAGTCCTTTAAAGAAGGAAAGAATTATTCAAGATACACAGCCACATTCTAAACCAGAAAAAGTTATAAACCTTCTAGAGGATAAGCTTGGTGATGGTGATTTAAGGCATTCATTACTAGTAAAAAAGTATGAAGCAAAACTTCAAGAGACATCTCAAGACCTATTTAGAAATTTAATAGAAAGAATGATGACAAATCATGCAGAAGCAATGGATACATATTGGAAGCGGCAACATGATGAATCACAACGTAAAACTTTGGAATTACGAGTAAGGAAGCTGCAAATGATTAAACAGTTACGAGAAAGTGACAATATGTCTGTATTAGAACAAGCAAAACTTGATGAACAAAGATGTCAACTTATAAATAGACAAACACTTGAAAACATGAATAGAATTTTGGCAGAACAAAATAAAGCTACTGCTAGATTTGCTCAGATTACCGATAGTCATACAAAAATTTGCATTTGTTACAATGAAATAATAAGTATAATTCAATCTGATGAGCTTGTTAAAGATATTGGATTAAAACATATGACAAGCATTAATGATATTCTTAGTAATATGTCAGATATAATGAATTTATGTAAAAGTGGTGAAATTCCTGACAATAAAGTTCAACAGTCTGAAGTTTTAGCATTAAATATGACAAATATAAAGGAAAAAATAATTCTTGAATTAGATACTGCTAAGAAAGAGCAGACAAAAAGGATACAAGAAGAAGAGTTAAGAAAAAAACAGCTAGAAGAAACTGAGATGCTTAAAAAACAGCAAGAAGTTAAACAAACTAAGAAGTCTGGCCCCCGTTTTTACTCCGAATCAAATTATGCATACTACTTAGAACTCCAAAATTACCTTACAGAATATGAAAATAGATATAAACAACTTTTAGAAGACAGTAATTTAAAAAAGTTTAAATTTGATTGTCAAAAAGCAGTAAATACTCCAATTAATGCATTATCCTCTGTAAGTGGCACCCATATGAGAAACACATTGGAGAAGTTAGCTAAACTGCTTCGAGGTGAAAAAGTTGAAATCTCAGATTCATATGTTTCTGCATCTCTACATCCCCAAGGGCTCTATTACTGCAATGCTCTTTTAGCTAAAAAAATTGTAAGACAAGGTGATCTTCTAGTTTCTAGTAAACCGGAGGCTGCATTTCCTCTAGCTGCTTTAGCAGTTGCACTGTGGGTTGAGTTTCCAGAATTTGGTAGACTTCTTGAAGCATACTTCCATAAACAATGTCCATATCTGGTCCCTATGTTTTTGCCACAAAAACAAGGACAAACAGATAGGGAGTTTTATTTGTCACGAGGATATATTTATAATGAAGATAACATAGTTGAAAAGCAAGATAAATTTCTTAAACGAATATCTGGAATCTTTAGATTAAGATGTGCTATTTGGATTGCAAAGACTCCATCATTTATATCTGCTTCTAACCCACATAGTCTGAGGCATGGTTGGAAATGGCTTGCCTCCTTCATAAATTTAAAACCTGAACCTGACATCTGTGCCACATTATTACATGATTTCTTTAATGTTTGTGGAGCTGAATTTTATAAGCACTATGGTAAACAGTTCACAAAGATTATAAAAATAGTAAGCACCGAGTATTTGGCAATTTTACAGAATATTGATGAAGGGGGGCCCAAAACAAGGTTGGAGGTATTTTTACAGACTGTTCTTCAAAGTGGAACTATACCACCACCTAGTGGATTGCTACCTTCTAACCTTTGGTAGCAAATTAATATCACATGGACAATTTGAAATTTAATTATAATTGATATGAATTTGAGATTCAAAATAATTAATTTGTAAATGTATGTAAAACATTTAATAAAATGATTCAGTTATTATAATTTAGTCATAATTTATCCTACCTCTCTTATCTGTATGAAATGGACTAAATAGGCTATAATATTTTATAATCTTAAGAAAACCATCAACTGTTTATCCTGATGGTAGGAATTATTCGATAATAACTTAAGGTACTCTGTGAACTTAACTCGTGTTTTATTTTAGCCTAGCCTATCTGACGACTGGCTGTCAATGTCAATCAACTCACGATTGGTCTTTCATCAAGTTGAGGTTTTCAAATTTCAATACAATAACTTATTATTTTACTAATTATATACAGTTATAATTTATAGTCTGGCATTATATAAAATCTCAAGTAATATGTGAGAATTAGAAACACCATATTATCAAACAGCTTTAACATTGTTGAGATGTCGGGTACTTAAAACAAACTACTGCATACCGTTTAATAGCTTGTTACAAAATGGGTACTAAGTGTTGGAATGATAGTTTTATGGCAAGATACTCCGCGTTTAACCCTTATCGGTTGATACAGAGAGAATGTGGTTTTCCAAGACCAGTTGGTAGCGACGATGCTGTAGCCCGCAGTTTATACTGTGGGATGAAACCAATTGCTTCATGGGACTGCGATCAATATAACGCTCTTCCTACTGGTGGTGTTTTTAACCTTGAATTTTCCCCGGAAGGGTAAGGACATTCACAAGCCTTGAAAGCACATTTACATTCTTAGAGTTAGCATTGGCTTTGTTATTAAATCAAATTTGTTCATGCATAGAGAATTGTAGGTCTTAACTTAGGCACATCTTTTTCAGATCACTTTTAGTTGCAGCATGTGAGAAGAAATCCATACAAATATTTGATCCTCTTACTCACCAGAGAATATATTCTGTTAATGGAGCTCATTTAGATTGTGTTAACTGTGTCAAGTGAGTACCTACTCATGATATTAAGTACTTTCTAGAACCTAGTAATTACATTCTTTTATAGTTGGATTTTTCAATGTTTAATATTTTCAGATTTCTTGATGGCCGAATGTTTGCTACATGTTCAGATGACACAACAATTGCATTATGGGATGTTCGTCACTTAAAGAAGAAAATACGTTCACTTTTAGGACATTCAAATTGGGTTAAAAATATAGAATTTTCTGTTAAAGACAAACTTCTAGTCACCTCTGGGTTAGATGGCAGTATCTATACTTGGGATATTAATTCATATACAGAGTTTAATCTAGTCTACCAAAGAGTATTTCATGCATCAGGTTTGATGCGGTGTAGATTATCTCCTGATGCCAAGCAAATGGTGATGTGTACCACAGGTGGACTTCTTGTGATTATTCATGATTTGAACTTATCCATGTTGGCTCAAGACTTACATGGTTTTAAGGTAAAGAATACATTTTATAGCTATTTATATTTTTATTTAGCTTGTATACATTAGATGAACACAAATATTTTTTCTTACTACATTTTTGTTTCTTATAGGATACATAAATAGACATTCATTTGTTTAATCTTTACAGCCAAACTTGTATAGGTTAATGCAAATGAGCCGTCAACTTATACCCATAGCAGCAATGTATGATCATTTGTTTGATGCCAAAAGAACAGAGAATAGAGTGGAGTTTGTATCAGACTTTCCGGATGGAAATGATGCAGAAGTTGTGAGTGCATTACAGGTAAGCTTTTATTTATTATTTTATTAATTATTAGCTATTTAAAGCATTTAATAAACTTCAAAATATTTAAGTTGAAGATGAATGACTTGTATTTGAGCAAGCTATTAGCTAAATTTTGTTTTTTTTTGTTTACTATGCAATATATTTTATTTGTAATGATATTAAAACTGGGTTAGATTTATGATATGAATAAGTGTACAATTAAGAGGAGGCAATTCTCTGTACTAAAGTTTTACTTTTCTGAACTGTTTAAAGAAATGTAGTAATGCAAAGGTTTTGGTTTTGTTCTGCTACATCTACTATATAAAAATAAGTCGGGTTTTCCTTCCTGACGCTATAACTCCAGAACGCACGAACCGATTTCCACGGTTTTGGATTCGTTGGAAAGGTCTCGGATTCCGTGAGGTTTATAGCAAGAAAATTCAGGAAAAATTTCAACAGAAAAGCGGGATCACCAAACGAAATGTTATATAAAACGAAGCCATCTGGTGGCGAAACGGAGTTCGCCGAGTTTGCTAGTTATGATTATAAATATTTAGTAATGTTTTTTTAGTATCATTTATTGAAGCAGAAATCTGCTTTAATTGTCACCTCATACTTAATTAGATAATATAATTACAGATACACCCTCAAGGTTGGAGCGCACTTAGTAGAAACATCAGTCACGATGATAGGTCTGAGGTGAGTTATTTTTAAAGAAATCGTTTTTTAAATATATATATTCATAAAGAAGTTACGTTAATATTACCAATATATACACTCATACATATATGAATTATAATAATTTGCTACATTTTAACAAATTCAGCATAGATTATATATTTTTTTGAATCTACAAAGTCAGATAGATGAAATCAGTAACAAAAAATATACCTATATAATGCAAATATAATGCAGTAAACTACAGCTTCCCCTTACTCATTTTGCTAACTTTATTTCTGACATACAATATTAAAGTAATACTATTTAATTTAAAATAAATATTAATTCTATATATTATGAGTATAGTAGTATATATTATGGTCTATATTTATAAGATAACTTTTATATCTTTAGATTTTTCAAGTACTTTTGTTACGCCACTTCTTTACTAATTAATATGTTTCTTCTTAATGAATTATACAGTGGTCATGTATCCATGACATTCAACCACACGCCCCTACTTCCGATAAGAGCGTTCGTGATTCTTCCCCCCCTCCGCCGCCACCCCCTCCCGTGACTCGCCGGCCTGTCCCGCGAAGAACCCCGCGGCGACGGACCAGGCCCTATAGATCACCGAGACCTATGGCATCGGTTACGCCAGTACCGTAAGTAATCAAATAAAATTATTGTCAGCGGTTGGAGAGACCGCTTAATTTTACATCTAGAATAGTTTCGTGTTTTTCTGTTAGCATTGCCGAAATCAAATCTTAAATAGTAAGTGCGCAGTAAAAAGTAAAGGCCACGAATTGAGTTCGACAAAGCGTTAGCTTTGAACTTAAAATCTCATTAGATGAATGTAAGTGTGTAATTTGTCACCAGACTTCAAAATATTGCGTAGACATAAGACAGTTAATTCTCCACGCGGCCGTTTTTCATATTTAAAAAGTATATTCAATTAATGGAATGACCAGAAAAAACGATACAAAAGCGTTATTAATTTTTACGGTGTAATCGAAGCAAATATAAAGCTATCGGTGAATAGAACAGGGGATCGGTCTCGCGAGAGGCGCGAGCGGGAAGAGGAGAGAGTAACGGAGCGGGAAGCGGAACCAGAAGCAGGGCCTAGTTCGGGCGAAGCTGCGCAACCCCCACGACTGGGCTTGGTGAGTTGATTAATAACTATGAGCATACAATTCTTCAGTAGATCATTTTAATGTATTTATGAAATAGTATGTTTATTCCAATTCTATCTTTTTATAATAATATCTTCGGCTTATACCTTGAAATCAAAATCTGTCGTATTATATCAAAACATAAGGTTTAAAAACTTCGGCATTTTCTATATCTGTTACGCAATGTTTATTTACTTTAGATATCTTTATCTTTTCCGAAAAAACCCACGTCATATGTTAGACTCTTTAGTTAATACACATATTCTTAAGTAATTTTTTTGTATATTAAATTTACTGTTTCTATACAGGGGTTATCGAGTATCCAAAATGACGTATGGGAAGCGTCAATTACGATCAAACAGCATAGAGTGCTGCAAGAGATGTATAGCAGGTAAAGTTTTTTTTATTGTATGCTCAATGTTATTAATCAACTATGTAGGTTTTAACTGTCTATATAAAAGAAAGTGTTTACCTCCTTTTGAAAACATACAAAATATTTCATTTTAAAGTGGGGGGTTCTTTGTTGACATAGCTCGGTCCTCTTTGTGGCCCAATTTGAAATTAAGAAAACTGTTGCTAGTATTATTCTGTATGTTAGTTAGTAATTTAAAGAAGAGATGGTTAATACGGTCACAACAGGGGTCAGGTGGGTCGTAACTTCAATATGCAGCGAATCCTGGGCATCAATACGGGTATAACTCCGCCCGCCGCGCTTCGCCCGCGTCCGCTGTCTTTGTATCCGCGCCCTGCTCGCGCAGAAGCTGCTCGCTTATTGCCGCGCATACAACCCGCTATGTCTAATGACGCCATCTACTATAGGTTAGTTAATGGGAGAAATTTTAAGTTTATTTGTAGTTAATATAGTATAAGATCCCGCTATACAACGACCTTCACCGAGATGCTTATTTAATGAAACTTATTTTATATTTAATTTAATATGTCAATAAATATAATCCATATGGGTTGCCTAGCAAATTTCAGTCCAGAGTATGTTTAATTAATATTAAAAAAAAATTTTTTTTTTTATAATTTGCATATAGTAAATTTTTTGAACTTTTTTCAATCAATATTTTTAATCAGGGTAGTATTATATATGTATCACTATAACCTTCTTTTATACTAAAGATGTATATATACTTTAGTGTCACATAAAAATATACACATAAATAATTAATTGATTAAAAACAACCTAACGTTTGCATATTCTATGGGCTTCATACTTTCGATTGGTATAGAATTTATCTAATAATCATACCGGTGAAATGTTTAAAAAAGTATTTTTTTTAAAATTAATTAAACATACTCTGGACTGAAATTTGCTAGGCAACCCATATGGATTATATTTATTGTCATATTAAATTATATATAAAATAAGTTTCAATAAATAAGCATCTCGGTGAAGGTCGTTGTATACCGGGATCTTAGACCAATAGTATTTGTTCCACATTTAATTTAGTGCCGTTCTTTCTGGTTGTTTAATATATTACTATAGGTTAGCTTTATTTAACTTTGTTTATAAGGGCATATTTTAATTTCACATACATATTATTAAAGCAGAACACTGCCTTCAACTTCCGGCCAAACACCATCGAGTGGGAGAGAGAGGGATAGTGTGAGCGAGGGGGAGGATGAAACGAGACATTACCGAATTCACCAAAATAAAGATAGACTGCTCTATCATGTAGAAGAGACCAATGAAGGAAAAGGATTTATTAAGGTTAACTATTTTTATTTTTTATGATCTGTAAGATCCTGGGGGTTAATGGGGTATGGGTTGGAACATTTCTGTCTATTTAATTGACTGAACTTCTGTTTAAAAAAATAAAGTTCTGGTAAGATATACAAATACAACAAAATCACAAGTAATGGTTGTGTAGCAGTTTTATGATGAATGAAATTTTGGATCCAGTCGGCAGTCCTTCAGTTTTTTTTTGGCAATAGTTTTTACTTTATGCCAGTATCAAAGGGAGGGAAACTACATGCGAGAAAAAATAAAAAAAGACATCAAAAGAAAACAAAGGGATAAGCTTCTCATATAAAATCTAAATCTTAATAGTATTATTGAATATGAAAGAAGATAATACATTAAAGGAAGCAAAAAAAAGCAAAAGGTAGGAGATTTTAGTCGGAAACGGAACATGTAGTAATTGTAAGGAATTCAGAAAGGACTTGCCGGTCATATTGGGTCCTTCAGTTTATTTATTACAAACATACAAATAGTTTTTTATAACATTGGTATAGAAAATTATCTCCTTGCAGGAATTATGCTATTCAGCGGACGGTCGACTCGTGTGTTCACCTTTTGGTCGCGGCATGCGACTTCTTGCCTTGAATGACTCCTGCAGTGAACTCTCACATTGTGTTCAAGACCAAAACTGTCCAACTCAAATGGTTGAGGTCGGTCAGAGTCTGGGCATACACCAGGATTTAGTTGTCAGCTCCAAGTTTAGCCCTCGTCATCATCTCCTAGTTACCGGATGTCTTGATGGGAAAATCGTCTGGTATGAGCCCCATAGTGGTGAAGCACTGTATTAAGTATGTAGGATATAATAGTTTTGCGTTCCCACAGCAATATTTTGGGCTTCCTATGATATCCGGGTGCTATACTCATAATACTAGTAGTAACTGCAACTATTAGTTTCTTATCTAACAGCTGTAAGAATGTTACCAATGAAACTTTTCACTGGTCACACTAGTATTGTGAGTAGGCTGACATTATGAGGGTCATACAACCATCTTTTAATTCATGTTCCAAAATATATATCAAGTCGTAATCTAGTCTTGAGCACTGCCAGAACTTCTGTTTATTTAATAATTTTAGTTAGTTGTGACTGGCCATTTTACTTTATTAAATTTAAATCATATAAATTGAAAAAATATCAAAACCAACCAATGCCTAAAGTAAGGTAAAGTGAATCATGAAATAATTTTAAAAAATAAGTCCATGCATAATATCAACTAAAGTCATTTGTCATCGGATTAATTTTTTTTTAGGCACAATTTAGTTTTAGGCCCTTTTTCTAGGGCATTATTTAAGGAGCTGTCGTACAGTTTTCTCTTTTACAAGTGTGACACATTTACTTAAGCTCAAGACAAGATAGTGACATAAAATACTAATTTGTCTAAGACTGGATATTTTTGCCCTCGCCTACTATTGTGAGAGCAATGGATAAATTTATTGGACTGTTTTATCTCTTAATATAGAGACAATTATATTTTTTTAGCACATTGACAACTATTAATGTAGATCAGAAACCAAGATAAAGCTAAGCAATTATCAGAAAATATCTTTAATTACTTGTAAATGCATTGTACTTAGGTTATGTTGTAGGAGTGCAAGCTTATGTCACTTAACAGTCTGTATATATTAAAAAATTGGATACTATGTTCAATCTCCAGTTTTGTGTTTGCTTGCAAAACTCATTAAACTGCAAAATAAAATAGTTGTAGAATGTAGTCTCAAGTTTTTAAGTATTTTATTGGCATTTAATTTGTACATTGATTGGATGTGAATTATAACAGCATTTTGTTCAACAATATATTATATATCTACATAAACAGGTATAAAATATTTAAGCTAAGTTTTTACATGAAATAAACTGAACTGTGAATATGGTGTATTATTCAAATATGCCCTCCTTCTTTAAGTTTCGAGACAAGTGTGTCAACATCTGGCACAACAGCTCCAGCTTGCCTTACAGGTGGATCTTCAACGGAAATAATTTTGATTCTGGGTGCCAAATCTACTCCAAGGTCTTTTGCTGCCACTTTTTTCATAGGTTTCTTTTTGGCTTTCTGAAATATAGCAACAAAATTCTTTATACAACGCTAATTGCACCACTACTATCACACAGTACTACAATAATTAAAAAAAAACCTTATATTTAAAAAAAACATCAATTCACAGCATTTAAAGGATAAAAAGTTATTAATTTACCATAATATTGGGTAGTGTTGCATATCTTGGCTCATTTAATCTGAGGTCAGCACTAATTACAGCTGGTATTTTGGTCTTGATTACCTCCAAACCACCATCAATTTCCCGGGTTACTGTCAATCCAGCATCCGTTTTCTCTACCTAAAATTAAATGACTCAATACGAATCATATAGGTTTACAATACCTTTTTTTTGTTTGTTTGATATTTTTTGCTTATTAAAAAAGTTATTTTTTTTCATCATTATGAATTATCATTATTAATGAAGTTTTTAGTCTGTGGTGGAAAGATAATCCATTTTATATAAATAAAAAAAATCCAGTAATCATGATATTGAAATGATATTTTAGCATATTCTTGATTGGATTTTTTTAAATAAATGGTAATGTAATTATATTAGGATTTAATAAAGTTGGTACTAAAATAATATTCAAATAAGATAAGGAAATTTGTAGAGGCGGCCTTGTGTTCTATCTATTATTGTTTATTTAAAGATAATAAAATTTATATAATGGATTACATCATACCTTAGATGCAAATGTAGCCTGGGGCCAATCTAATAATGCTGCAGTTATTTGTGCTGTTTGATTTGAATCATCATCAATTGCCTGTAAAATAAGAGAAATTTTATTTAAAACTATATTTAACCTTAATGTTATTAAATATTAACCTGTATAATTATAACCATATTAAAATAAATAAAATTGATTTCAAATACTTGCTAATTTAAGCAGATAGCTATTGAATTAATCATAATATAAATGTAATTTTAAAATACATATATTGATTAAATAATTGTACAGTACCTGTTTTCCCACTATAACTAAATCAGCTTTTTCATCTTGTGAGAGTTTAGCCAGTATTTTAGCAACATGTAGTGGCTGCATTGTTTCATATTCAGGGCCAGAAACTTCAACATGAATTGCACGGTCAGCACCCATAGCTAAGGCTGTTCTCAATGTTTCCTAGAGTTAAAACAAAATCAAAACAATATTATTATAGTAATAATATGTAATAAGTAAAATCCACATTAATTATTAAAGTAAAAACATAGTCATAAACTTTGGATGAAGAATTTTTTCTTCTAATTATATTTTATGGTTTAGTGACTTATAAATGTATATGTTATATAGAAGTCTTTAAATATAATTTTAGTGGACTTAAAAGGCCAGCAACACACTTGAATGCCTTCTGGCAGATTGAGTGTCACTCAACATCAGAAGAGCCCCGATTGTTTACCCCTGATCAATAAAAAAACGAACCTGAGCCTGAGCAGGGCCGCAAGACACGGCGATAACCTCCTTAGCTATCTTTTTTTCTTTTAGCCTCACGGCTTCTTCTACAGCAATTTCGTCAAATGGGTTCATTGAATGTTTCACTCCATCAGTTACAACTCCACTTTTGTCTGGTTTAACCCTTATCTAAAAGAAATCATAACATTTCAGAAGCAACCCTTAGTTTAGTTTATTTTGCGGTAATATAAGAATAATGATTTCAACTTTAAATAAAAAACTAAGTATGAGATATCTCGAAAAAGTTATAATTAAATTTGATATTGAAATGAACAAGTAACCTTTGAACTCTTACTTTTACTGCATAGTCGATTACTCTTTTGACTCCGACAAGTACTCGAGCCATTTTGGGTCAATAACTTTTTATTAAAATATGGAATTACTCGAAAAAGAACGACCAAAAATGAGAGTAAATAATTTTATTTGTTGAAAATCCAACAAGTAGCTTGATAAGATTCGAACTTCGAAAGGTTTTTGAATATGAAACTTGTCATGCTTGACACATAACATACAACGTAGTAGGGATGTGAAAAAATAATCGATTTTAATCGATTTTTTTACGCGATTTTTATATTTAAAATAATCGATTATTTTTATAATAATTGAAAATCAATCATAATCGATTTTTTATCTGCCACCTCCCGACATTGTCTGGTCTTTTATAACCCGGCCCTCGAACTATTAGGGATATTCATATAATATAATACCACAAGAGCTTCAAAATTATCGGGTATTTCCCGATAGGTTCGTTGCAAACAAAAAAAGTCGTCAAGTTTTTCAGGTTAAAATTTCACGCGCTCGTGATTTTTTAACCTGAAAAACTTGACAACTTTATTTGTTTGCAGGGAACCTTGAGGGAAATGCCAGATAATTTTGAAGCTCGTGTGGTATTCGGGGGATTATTTTTCCGACCCAAATGTCGGCCAATAGAATTGCACCATGAGACGAAATGTACAGTTAACAAATAAGAATTTCATAATGAATAAAACAACTACTTAATACTTTTCTTGAAGCAACTACCAGAGAAAATTTTCAAAAAATTATCAGTATAATACCATGTAGGTTGTACCACGTGACGTCGAATGGTGCAATTCTATTGGTCGACATTTGGGTCGGAAAAATAATCGATAATATACAACGATGTTTACAATGCGATACATTGAATCCGATTCTTTGAAGATGTATTGATATACTCGATACATTGATGTTTTTTTGTAAAACATCGAGAGGATGATAAAAGCAGTTAATTTTACAAAAACTCAAGTTTGAATGGAACACTATAATTTGAAAGTAAAATATATTTATTCAGCAGCACAAGACTACATATAATTAAAAAGACAACAAAAATACTGCAATGTGCTACTGAAAAGGAATACACTCAGCATTTATCAAAATCTATCAAAATGAGATTAAGTTAATTTCGATTATTCTTTAACGTTCATTTTTGTTTATAATGACTATTGTTAATTTAAAAAACCATGAAAAATAAAATATTTAGGGTGTTTATTTTGAAATTAATTAAAAAATTAGGAAAAAATCGATTAATAAAAAAATCGATGATTTTTTTAAGCATTTCGATTTTTCATTAATTGAATTATTTGTGCTAAGTTTTATATATACATATTTCTCATCTCTCATTTCTTGAACTTCCACAAATATTTCAAGATTGAAATTAGCCAAATTGGTGCAGCCATTCTCAAGTTTTAGCGAGACAAACAAACAGCAATTATTTTTTATAGAAAAACGATTTACCTTTATTTCTGGTGATACCAATAAGCATAAGTTATTTGAAATTATTAAATTATTTATTGGTATGAGAATATACTAATCATTAAAAAAATAAAACAAAACAATACACTTTTAATAGTTATTTATTTTATTATTGAAGTACAATGTATTATAGGTTAAAAGACACCTCTTAAAGATATAATCCTTCAGGTGTTCCTTCTTTTTTACGATATAGGACACTTTCTTTTGACTTCTTAAAATCTTCATTAGTGACTTTCATACGCCGTTCTCGCAAAGCCATTAGACCAGCTTCCGTACATATAGCCTAGAAAAGAAAATATATGACAACTAAATTTCTAGAGATTCTATTAATATTAAGAATTTAGTAGTTTATTATGAGATTTTTTGACACATAAATAACTATTTGACTGTGATATTAAACTTTTTATGCTGAAAAAAGTTTAATCTTACATGAAAAAAATGCAATCTCCTCTCTCCATTTGAGAAACTTTGAATTTCAGTTTTATAGGCTTACAACTATTGATACCTTTATATCAGCTCCTGAGAGATCATCCTTAGACATAATAAGTTCTGACAAGTTTACATCAGTGGCTAAAGTCATTCTAGATGTGTGAATGGTGAAAATGCGACGCTTTGTCTTTTCATCTGGCAGTGGGAACTCAATCTTCCTGTCAATTCGACCGGGACGAATCAAAGCTGGATCCAAAGTTTCTATACGGTTTGTTGCCATTATAACCTATTTACAAAATATTTAATCATTGTATAGTTAGCAAAGTACAGTAGTAAAAGATCTTCTACATTTCCAAATACAGCAAAGTAAAACAAATTTTTAAACCAGACAATTAACAATTTCTTGGTCTTGACTTTACTAAACGAATTAACTGTAAAATTCTGCTATTTAAACAGTAAATGATGGCTTTCGGCTTTAAAGATGTAAAGTGCAATGGGAGATTCTTTCTATATGATGGACATATTTCTGTTTGTATGATTCATAAAGAAGTTGTTGAGAGGAATCTTAGTAATTATTTACCTTAACATCTCCTCTGGAGTCAAATCCATCTAGTTGATTCAACAACTCTAACATAGTTCTTTGAATTTCCCTTTCTCCTCCTGAGTTAGAATCATAGCTGGAAAGAAAACATAACTTTTTATGTAAAAATTAATATTAACAATGTCATATAAAACAACAATTGTAAGTTTATTGATACAGACCGCTTTGTACCTACTGCATCAATTTCATCAATAAAAACAATAGATGGTGCATGTTCTTCAGCAACTCGGAACAATTCCCGTACCAGTTTTGGACCATCACCCTGAAATACAAATTAGAAAATTTAATACATTTACCATAATTATGGATTGTAAACTGTGCTGTATTTCCATGTAGCAAAATATTTTAATTAGCATTGTTAACTATGTTGTTAAAGATGAATAAATATATACAAATTCAGATTACCAAGTATTTCTGGATAAGTTCAGATCCAACAACACGAAGGAATGTAGCTGAAGTTTGATTAGCAACAGCCTTTGCTAGTAAAGTCTTTCCTGTTCCTGGTGGACCATACAAAATAACACCTTTTGGTGGTTTGATACCCATTTCCTCATAATACTCTGGATGAGTCAGGGGCAGCTCCACTGACTCCTAACAAAACACAAAAAAAAACATTTAAATCTCTTTTATCTCTTAGATTAAATAGGAATTGATACATATGTTTTATATGTATATATTATACTAGCAGATACATTTTACAAAATAAATCTGTTTAGATATAATATATAAACTGTTACATATTAAATAGTTTGTTTGCTATATATTATATATAAACAATTGGATTTAATAACAGATATAATAAATGCATTAAACCCAAGAGCCAAATAATTCAATACCACATAGAAAGAGAAAAAATGCCACATAAGCACTTAGACAATTTTACATCTCAATTTTCTTTAATTTAATAACTTAGGTTGGCTCACTACTATAAGAACTATTAACATTCTTTAATATACAAAAACAATCCCCTATATTATCAGGAAATGCACTCTTCAGGGATGCTCTAAAAAAATACTATTGTACTGTACCTTTATTTCTTGAATTTGTATATCAAGACCTCCAATGTCAGCATAAGTTTCCTGAGGTGCTTTCTCCAGCTTCATCACAGACACCATGGGGTCTGTATCATCACCCAACACACCCACTACAGCATGAACCTAAAATTAAATAAACAAATTTACCTTACTTAAAAGGCATAATATGGTGAATATGGTCACATTTCAGATACAACTATACAATACTGTCAATTTAATTAATTTATTGAGCAGTTAATGTAATGTTTAAAAGCATATAAGTAAAATCATAAAAACAAATAATATACTCTTTATATATTGTGTGTAGGTTTAAAGATTAAACAAGAGCTAATTATTTAAAAACTAATTACCATACCTTGTGATTCAATAATACAGAGCAGCCAGGTTCCAACTGATCTTTGTCAACAAATGACAAAATGCTAACATAGTGTTCACTGCCAACAGATGTAGACACAATAGCATGATTGTCATCTATGATCTCTTCTAAGTTACCCACTGACATAGGTGTTCCTCTTAGGTCATCCACCTAATAGTAAAAACAAATGTATGGAATTAGGCATATCATGAACATTTTACTTAAAACAAAATCTGTGATTATGAATACTTTAAAGTAACAATTTATACTAAATATTAGTTACTTATGAAAAATACTTTTCAATTACCTTTGATCTTTCTTCCTCAATTTTTTCTTCTTGAGGCTTAAGTCGTTCTTGGTTACGAATGAACTCTTCCTCCATCAAGAGATAATCTTTAATTCTTTCTAGTTTTAAAAGTTTTAGCCTACACCGCGTATGCGGAGTAACTTGTGGTAGCTTTAGTGCGGCATCAGGACCCTTAGCTTTACGCTTCTTTTTTCCAACTCTTGTAGGAATTGGAGGCTCATACTTCTTCTTTTTGTCTTTATCGTCTTTTTTATCACCACCGCTTCCACCTCCAGATTGGTTTTGACCCTAATACAAAGAAGAACCAAATAAGTATAATAATACATACTGTAGACCTAAATGCGGAATGCATATTCATTAATAATTAATTGATTTTTATATTTAAAAACGTACCATATTTCTTTATAACAATACTGTTAACTTTGTTTTTCTTGTTTCTCTTATTTATTTTCTCTTAATGTTCACAATCCATGAGAAATTAAAATGCTGACATTTCCATTTTGACAGTGGTACCATTACAAAGCGAAAAGTACTTTTTTAAAAGTGTATGTAGATACGAGGGTTTTCGAATTTTCGTACAACTTTTCTGCTAATAGTTATCTTTTGAATCTGTGAGTTATTTACATTGAATTATTTTTAAATAGTGACACGATGGCAGTATTTTATCAAATTATATTTTATATAAAAATAAATCAAAATAACACCATTAAATTTTATTGTCTGCATATTGCACGTGTACGTAACGATCAATGGTTTAAGTTGCCATTACCATTAGATTAATGAATACCAGCGAACTGCCGTTTGTCAGAGTTTAAGGGTTAACTGTCAAAAAGAATTATACGTGGTGGACGTGGTGACTGTTTTTAATTTCACTTTCATTAAATAATTTCGATAACCTGCTTAGAAGTTAGTAAAATTTAATACAAAGAAATGAAATGTAATCAAAAACTTATAAATTTCTGTATGTTTCATAAGTGCAAAACTATCGTATAAAATTAAGAAAAGTTGAAAAATTTGTATTCACAATGGTTCTCGCAGACTTAGGTCGTAAAATAACTACTGCTTTGCAGTCCCTTAGTAGAGCAACCATCATCAATGAAGAGGTACACTTTAGAGTTTATAAATGTTTTTATTTTTATTATTTCTACTTTTACTTAGATAAATACAATTTTCCTTGCAGGTTTTGAATTCTATGCTAAAGCAGATTTGCGCTGCACTCTTAGAAGCTGATGTTAATATTCGTCTAGTAAAAAACTTACGTGAAAATGTCCGTGCTGTTATTGACTTTGATGAAATGGCAGGGGGTCTTAACAAGAGACGGATGATACAGTCAGCAGTATTTAAAGAGCTAGTTAAGGTATTAAATAGTACCATATTGCAACAATAAAATTATACTATAATGTAACTTTTGAGTTAAGAGTTAGAGTGACTAAGTTATATTCAATAGCAGTATTTTACAGTTAGTGGATCCTGGAGTAAAACCGTATCAACCTGTCAAAGGCAAGCCAAATATAATAATGTTTGTTGGTTTGCAAGGATCCGGTAAAACAACAACATGTACAAAATTAGCATATCATTACTTGAGAAAAAATTGGAAATCATGTCTTGTTTGTGCTGATACATTCAGAGCTGGTGCTTATGATCAAGTTAAGCAGAATTGTACTAAAGCAAGAATACCATTTTATGGAAGGTCTGTAGTTTGTTTTATTAACATGGTTAAAGTTCAGTTTAATATGTACTGTTTATTGTTTACTTCAATGCTTTAGCATGTTCCTAAGTAAATTTTAGTATTATGAATAGAAACTTTGTTTTAAATGTATCTGATAAAATTTGGAGTAGTTAGCCCAACAAAAGACCAAAGTATTGTAAGATAATTAAAGGCTTTAAAAACTCAAAAATTATAGTTTGCTTGTACAGTGCATCAAGGTCAGCTGTGATTATACACATAAATAGTTGGATCGCTGTCAAAGCTGTAAGTGTCCTAAGGCCTGACAGCCTCTTTTAGATTTCAGGGTCAACAGGGTCTTTTAGATTTAAGTTTTTCTAGACACATCTTATTTTTTTTCAGTTACACAGAAGTTGATCCAGTAGTGATTGCATCAACTGGAGTTGACATGTTCAAGAAGGAAGGATTCGAAATGATAATTGTGGACACCAGTGGAAGGCATAAACAGGAAGAGTCATTGTTTGAGGAAATGTTGGCTGTTGCAAATGCTATTGTAAGTTATTGGTTGGTTTGGCATCTCTTAACCCTGAGGTTGGGGTTTGAAACCCCAGCTGTGCAAAAACAAATTTTTCTCTGTATGTGCACTATAATAAACAATGTGATCCGAAAAAAAATCTGGAAGCATTGTTTTGACTAACAATATTTGTATATTATGTCATCCATAGTTGTAATATTTTCTTTATTGTTTTGTAGAAACCAGATAATATTATATTTGTGATGGATGCAACAATCGGTCAAGCTTGTGAAGCTCAAGCTAAAGCTTTCAAAGAAAAAGTTGACATTGGTTCTGTTATTATTACAAAGTTAGATGGTCACGCTAAAGGTGGTGGTGCCCTCTCAGCGTAAGTAAATTTTCAGATTTCAGATAATCAGATTAAAAATGAGTTATATATAATATGCCTATGTTTGTTATGACCATTTTTATAAGTTATTAATTGTATGAGTTAAGTGGCTGCAAACCAAAAACAAGAGATCTTTGGAAGAAAATGGAGGAAGCACTTACCCATGATGGAATTTACACTAATAACAATTATTAACACTATTAACAGTATTAACCTAATCAAAGTCAGTTTCTAATACTACTAGCTCATAAATAGTAAATCATAAATTACCATTTGTTAATTTTAGAGTAAATTGTGCCCATTCTATAAAAGGCTTATATAATTGTATGAGCTAATCAAATTACTTTTTATTTCAGAGTGGCTGCAACAGAGAGTCCTATCATTTTCATAGGTACAGGAGAACATATTGATGACCTAGAACCTTTTAAAACTAAACCCTTCATTAACAAACTATTGGGTATGGGGGATATTGAAGGGCTATTGGACAAAGTAAATGAATTAAAACTGGATGACAATGATGATCTTCTAGAAAAACTTAAACATGGGCAGTTCACATTAAGAGCTATGTATGAACAGTTCCAAAATATAATGAAAATGGGACCCTTTTCACAAATAATGGTTAGAACTTTTTATATTCCTTGTATAATTCACTCGGAGTACAGGGAAAGGACTATCTATATTTTAAACTTTTAATTAATTTTAGGGCATGATACCAGGATTCTCACAAGATCTCATGTCCAAAGGCAGTGAACAAGAGTCAATGGCGAAACTCAAACGTTTAATGACCATAATGGACTCAATGAATGAAGGTGAACTAGATCATCGTGATGGAGCAAAACTTTTCTCAAAACAACCCACCCGTATAACTCGTGTAGCTCAAGGGTCAGGTGTCACTGAACGAGATGTTAAGGATTTAATAGCACAATACACTAAATTTGCAGCTGTAGTAAAGAAGATGGGTGGTATTAAGGGACTATTTAAAGGCGGTGATATGGCGAAGAATGTAAACCAAACTCAAATGGCGAAACTGAATCAGCAGATGGCAAAAATGATGGATCCCCGTATTTTACAACAGATGGGGGGAATGTCTGGGCTGCATAACATGATGAGACAATTGCAACAGGGCTCAAGTGGCATGAACAACTTAATGGGTGGAAAGTGACAGTTATTTTAAGGTATCTGTATTATTTCCCAACATTGTTGTCATGGTAATAATTATTTAATGTTAAAATAATTGTGTTTTTTTAATAAACATTACCAAGCAAATTACGTAAATTTGAAAATGATAATTTCTAGAAAAATAATAATTACAACAAAGCTACTTTCATTTTGATTAATACAACATGTTTGTCAAATAAGGTATCAATTGATTTCAAAATAAGGTATCAATTTGGGCTGTATGAAATTATAAACTTAATTTAGAGATATTTCAATATTATATTATATTATATTCAATATATTATATATTATTCATGTGTATAAATGTATGTCCATTAATTTCTCAGAAACTATTTAAGTAGATTTCGGTGTTCGTTCGAAAATTTGTTTAAAATAAACGGGAGATCATAAAAGTTAAGTAAAAATGTTGTTATGACCGGCTTGTCCTGAGCATTAACGAACCCGGTCAACTTTGGAGCGCTGTAACAGCGTTTCAAAGTAACGAAATATAGAGGAAAATCCTCTACAAAATTGTTCTGACATAAATTTTTGATAAAATCAAAAGCAAAAAAGGAAATTTTCGGTAATTTTTTTTCACTTATAACTTTTTGAATTTTGGATTTATGATAAAAAGTCACACAGACACAATTGTAGACAAAGCAATTTGCTACAAAATATGTCTCAATTTTTTTGTATGATGGATAGTTTAGGAGATATAGCCAAAAACATGTTTTCACCCCCTTTTCCAAGATGGCGGCCGGCGCACAAGGGCGCCAACCCCAAAAACTTGGGTTTAAGCTTGTATTGACACACCCTACATGTTCCATAAATAAAATTGCGGCCTCTAACAAATGTTCAGGCCATGTAACATTTCAATGGACTATACCGAGTATGTAAATTATTTCATTTTGGATTTTATCTCATGATCAAGATATTTTTGAAATCCGAATCATTCGTTACGCGTCGTATATATATGTTCAGTAATTGATAGATCGAATTTTCCTAAAATTTCAGTTCATTTAAAAATGTACATAAAAGGGGGGGGGGGGGGCAAACGAGCCTACAGGACGTCCATAAAGGGCAGTCATCGCAGCCAATGGACACCCATTTTAGTGGGTGCGTTGCCGGCCTTTGAGCGAGGAGTACACTCTAAGTTTAAATAGTTAGAGGTCATATCTCTCAGGAAGACCCCCACCGGGAGTTCGCTAGTTCGCAAAAAAAAGCCATATTTGGTACTTAGAAATTTGACCACATAATAAGTATATTCTTTTACATTGACCAGCGCTGTTTTCAACCTCTAAAAGTTTTTTAAAATCATCAATAGTGTTTTCATTTTTAATAGCGTGACACAAGTCTGTCCATTTTTATAAGTATTGAAATGAGCAGAACATGATATTATATCACTAATTCCCTCGCAAAATTTATTTTTTAAGGAACGGACGAAACTTGGGTGGCATCATGTTAACTTAAAAACAGATAAGCAATGACATAATATTTCGCGCACGAGTATCAGTATGAGTAGTATCTATTTGTCTGAAGTCAGTTTAGATTTATCTTTCTATGAATAATTATGTTATATAAATAAAATAAATGAATATTTTTTGATAATCAAACTCCGCCAACTAGTCTCAAACTAAGCAGGGCTTGTATTATGAGTACTAGACAAGCGACTTGTTTAAATGACGCATAAAAACTACTTATATCCTTTTTTTTGTTAAATAAATATATGTTATACATAATAAAATACAATTTATTTTTCATTTCTCCTTGTGAGATTCGAACCCATGACCTCTGACAACAATTACTTTTATTAAATAAAACAGTCAAGTCACTATCCGCCACATTAAAACCGATGCAGGGGTTTCGAAGAGTAGGAAAAAGACACTTTGTTTTCTTTTCTTGTTATGTTGATTCCTATCTCTCATCGTTAAAACAATCAGTAACACATAAAGTGCGCACTTTGCACACACTGTCGATTAAAATTAAAATGATGTGTTTTGGCTCTCTCGTTCGATAAAATCGGGGAGTCCCCTTGACCCCCTTGTGTCGTACGCATCGCATCGGATTGCCAGGCTATCGTCCACGTATAGAGCTACGACTATATTTTTTCTCGTCTATCTCTTGCTTAAACGATCATGGATTAGCTGCACTTTGAAACCACGTTCTTTCAAGAAATCAACACAACATCCGTGAAGTTGGAATAAAATAATTTTGTTTTGTTTCAATCCATAAAGACTCTTTTTCAGCAAATTTATTCTTCCAGGTTCAAATCATTCTAGCCTTCAGGTTGTTTCATATAAATCTCTTCATCACCATTCGCAGCAACACTCAAAAGAACTCTCACTGTTGACAAATTTGCAAATGAGCAAATTTTTTTGGTCGTAAAATTGCTTTATATTTATCAGCAGGGTTTAACTCTTGTCCATTGCCGTTTCCTAGACTTTCATGGGCGTTCATTAGCTCTCTCGTGAGCACATGGGTAACTGACTAGTCAAATTCTCAACGGTCCCTTGATTTTTAGATACTAACATTCATCATCTGAATGAAAAACACGAGGAATACCTCAAGCAGAGTATCCAATATTTTACAAATTTAAAGAAGTTCCTTTCCCCATTCTTCTTTAAATATCTCCGAAACTATCTATCTTAAGAAGGCTCTTCTGTACTTCCCTTCACAATATCCATCAAGCCATTCATACCAGATGGCGAAAAAGTCATCTGGTATTACCACGGTATCCAATTTGTTTGACACATTGTCTCAAACTCTAAGGCCACAAGGCTGGTAACCAATTCAAGCAGCGTTTTTTAGTGTGCAAGTTCGTCATCCTGAAAACTGTAATAAGTAAAGGAAAAAATAAGTAGAGAACTACTGCCAAACAATATAATATTAATCATCGATTCACCTATACATAATCTGTGATCATAGATAGAACTAGTGACATATTTCTAAATCATCAGTCATCTGTGCATTTATGATTGAAAATTGAAACTGAAATGTGATTCAATAATAAAACAGGTACAGTCTAACTATTAAATTTTGTATGGTATATAGAAATATGGTCGCGTTTTAATATTTGTATTTTTAAATTAATAATTATATTTAAGGTTTGGACTGGTATATGTGAAATTTTCATGATTTATTTAAATCTTAAAAGTAACCATAAACATGAAAATCATATTTACTGTTATAAGTAGATTATTTCACCAAAATGTAAGTTTTTTGTAAATATTTAGCGGTCTATTTCTTATCGACTATGTGCAATTTTATATCATAATGCTTAACTTTTATATGTGATTGTAGAGTACATATAATAATTTAAAAAGACCAATCCTCAAACGAAGAAAGTCCAGAATGGATGTGAATCTTAAGTGTCGGCAAAATCCAGTAGTTATTAAATTGGACTCTCCAGAATTTAAGAGCATTTTTAATAAAGAGGTATTGGATTTGAAATCTGTATTTGATAAATATTATTATGAAATTCGGATAGCTGGAGGTGCTGTAAGGTAATAATTGCTAATTTTATATTAATTTACTGGATAGATAAACCTAATACATATTAGTGAAAAACATCTCATATAATAATTTTTAATTATAGGGATCTGCTGATGGGACAAAAAGCAAAAGATTTAGATTTTGCTACAACAGCAACACCTGATCAAATGAAAGAAATGTTTACAAAAGAAAATATTAGAATGATAAATTTGAGTGGAGAAAAACATGGTACAATTACCCCAAGGATAAATGACAAAGAAAATTTTGAAGTGACAACTCTAAGAATAGATATAGTAACAGATGGACGTCATGCAGAGGTTGAATTCACTAAAGATTGGAAATTGGATGCTAATCGTCGAGATCTTACTATTAACTCTATGTTTTTAGGTATTTTTTTTTTATAAAATCAGGATATTAAACTAAGGAGTTTATAATCAATAAATATCTGTTTTCATCTTATAAATACCTTGTATACTGAGTTAATCTATATATATTCAATTTGTCAAAACCCAAATTTTAATTAAACATTCATTATATTGTAAAGTGATTATTGATTAATGTTACAGGCTTTGATGGCTCTGTGTATGACTACTTTTATGGATTTGATGATCTAAAGAAAAGAAGAATAGCATTTGTTGGAGATCCAGATGTAAGAATAAAGGAAGATTTTTTGAGAATTATGCGCTATTTTCGTTTCTATGGTAGAATAGCAGAAGAACCCAATGATCATGAAAAAAATACTCTGGAAGTTATAGAAAAAAATGTTGAGGGTCTTCAAAATGTCTCTGGGGAGCGGATTTGGATGGAGCTTAAAAAGACACTTGAAGGAAATTTTGCTGGAAGTCTATTACAGACAATGTTAAATGTCGGTGTTGGTAAATACATTGGTGAGCATTGAACATACTTATTTCACATTCACATTGACAGAAAGTCATACAATATATTTTAATAATTTTATGTTTCAGGTATTCCACATCCAAACATGGATTCATTAGATAGGTTACTTAAACGTAGTGGACATTTAGCCTTACATCCTATGAGTTATTTAGCTTCTTTGATGAATAATATTGATGATGTCACACTATTGAATAGTAGACTAAAATTTTCAAGTTTCGAGAGGGATATGGCATATTTTATTGTAGAACATAGAGACGATAAAGAATCTACACGACCTTTAATGTAAGTGTTTGAACTTCTTTGGAACCTATCTGTTGACTGTTATAAATGTTAAATACATTCCATTATGTTTGAATGATCTTTTACTTCACAGTTGTTAGAAACTGCTATCCTACATTAAGCTACTAATATTAAATGTGTTCCACAGGCCTTATGAAAAATTAGTTATAAATACAAAAATTAAGCAAAGAAATGCCATTGAATATGTAAAGGAAGTACTCAAATATAGAGGAGATAAAGATCTTTTAAAACATTTTGAGCAATGGCAAGTACCAATATTTCCAGTTAATGGAAAAACATTGAAGGATAACGGAGTTCCACCAGGCAAAATGTATGGAAAAATAATTGAAAAGTTGAAGAATGTTTGGATAGATAATGAGTACAAACACAATTGTGATGATTTGGTTAAACTTATTCCAAGTCTTATAGAAGACTGTAAAAAATGAAACAATTAACATTAAATTATTTATTTAAAACATATTGTGCATTTATTTAATTAACGGAACATTTAATACAATATAATTAATAAAAATCCTTTTAAAAATAATTCTTAAAAGTTTTATGGGGCTGTATATTTCTCATACTTATCACAACCATCATCATCATCCTTGTGTTCCATAAAACATAGTTTACAAAATAAATACTTGCAACCCAAACATCTCATTACTGCATCTTCATTACAAATTTCACAAAATGGCAATTCATTATTTATAGGGCTTGCAACTTCATCATCAGACTCAACCTTAGCCTAAAACATTAAAATATACATTAAGATATGTAACAGGTCTTACCCAATCTTATCAACTGATGGTATAGTAATTTGAAACTTATTAAATATATTCTACTAGTAATCTCTAGTCCCTAGGTCACAGGCATAAAATGTTAAATAAATACTATATACACCTTGTCTATGATTTTTCTAATCAATTCATCTTCTGATTCCATCAAAACCATATCAGTCCTTGAAATACTGTTAGAAGCAGTCTGTTGACCTTTCAGCTTGTAAAGTCTCCCTTCAATATCATTAATTTTGCTTTTAAATTCATCTTCATATTTTTTATCCATACTTGCATGAGCCATATATTGTCTAAGTAAGTCATTAGCTTGTTCTTCTTCTGTTCTTATATCTGGTGTTGGTAAAGCTGGCTACAATGTTGTATTTTTAAAAAAAATATATAAATTTTTATTTTTTAAATTACTACTTATTTACTTTATAGTTAAAATAACTTTAACAATGACTTAATCTTAAGAGTCAGAAGCCATTTAAACATAAACGAAAATATCTTAATCATATTATGAATGATGTTAATATGAATTACCTTACTCTGAATTGATTCTATTGGGACTTCTTTAATATTAGCTAATCTTTGTTCAATCTGTGCCTGGGAAGTGGAAGGAATATCTTTTAATTTTTTTAGGCGTTCTGCAATATCTTTATCAGAGCACTCTGATGAGTTAAGTTTTTCTTCCTTGAGCTTTACTAGTCTCTTTCTAATTTCTTCCTCAACTGGATCATTTTTATTAACATCCATTTCTTGGCCTATTACAACATTTGGACTTTCAATTCGTCTGTGAAATGAAGATAATATTACTAATTGTTTTGTAAAGGACTGCAAAACATGCAATTTTACTTACTTAAAATAGGCAGCTGGTGGCTCTATTACTTTATGATTAGAATTTAAAGTGTTTTTGCATTTGCCACAGACCTTAAACATATTTTTAAATTTAATGTTAACAATAATTTAGAATAAAAGCATTAGTCTAACTTACCTTAGCTTCAGAATTAAGTTTTGGTAAAAATATTTTGTAGTTCAGACATTTTGAGCAATAGCTAAAACCACAGTTCGGACATCCTTTCTGGAAATAATGTTAAGAATTGATAAATGGTAACATGTAATATATAACACAAAAATATATAGGTATAGATTGTGTCTTTAACAAGTGAAGCATTTGTTACCTCTTTTCGTATGATTGAAAAAGTCTTACAACAAGTATTACATGACATTTTTTATATATCAGGAATTAAACTTTAGACTATTTCAACCCTTTCTTAACGCAATAATTCTAAATATTCCTACTCAATTTTACAGAATACAAATATTCAATCATCAGTGTTGCCAATTGACCATTCGAAATTACCTTTAGCACCCTTGAATAATTAATCTTAATATTTCTAGGGTATGTAAGAAAAATTGCCCTTAAAAAAAATAACTTAATTTTAATGTGACTATACAACCCAATTACGACTGTATAATTAATTGGTTATACAATAGAAGATATAAAAAGATTTAAAATATTTGTAATAAAACATATTTTTAGTATTGCGTTTTGAACGTAAAATATTAAATAAATGGAAAGATATGTCCATACTAGTAATATTGTTAGAAATTTGACATGGAATCGGGATAAGTGTCTCGTATCTCTTTTTTATACACCACACGATTAAGGCCACACATGTGAACCAATGTATGTATGTGCATTGTGCACAATCATAATGCGTATAAATATAATTAAGTTTAAATAGATAAAAACTACAAAAAGTCACCTAAACTTACAATATCTTATTTGTGATGGATTGATGTGATTGTGTGTTGGATGTGATGTGATTTTTATTATAACACTTTGGAGGAAGTGTTATAATAAAAATATGCATATATATCAGTTAAAGAATGATTGTTATTGAAAATAAAATAAACATAGTATTTTATGTATTATATAGTTTTAATGCCGCTAGAATCAATAATAAATTTACAATTTTTATTCTGTAAATCAGGACCAAATACAACAATAAATTCACGAACATTTACATTATTACAATTATTTGTGTTGACCTCTAACCCCTTTCGTTTTAACATGCACCTGTACGTTACTATGTTAGACCATGCAAGCCCTAAAGAGGGTAAGACATTATCGAATTCGTCAAAAGAAGATGTAACTTGATTGATGACAATGACTGCTAGACCATATTTTTGTGCGATATTTATTAATAATATACCTAGTTCTCTTAACTCCTCTGCTCGGTGAACATAATTGGTAACATCAACTCGAAAAGGTGCTGCTATAGAATCAACGATTATGACTGAAACTTTTTTTTGTTCTAGTAATTTTGGTAATCGTACGCGGACACATGATAAAAGATCCTGACTCTCTGTTATGTGTTCAATAAATATTTTTTCTCGATGTTCGCTATAAGATGTCTGATGAATGTGATGTTCTAGTAGTTGATTAAAACGTTTTACTGGAAATGCGTCTTCAGTGCAAATGTATATAGATCCATCTTTTCCACATTGTGCTGCTATTTGCAATACTAGTTGTGTTTTGCCTGCACCACTTTCACCATATATTTCACTAAGTGTCCCAACTCGAAAGCCACCGTTTAATATCGAATCGAAGCCTGCGCATCCTGTTTTAATGTGCCTTTCTTTCTCTAATTTTTCAGCTGTTACAATTTCAGGACAAAAATACTTAGCGACTAAATTTTTGAGAATGCTTATGTCTTCTTCTTTCATATTTGTTAATTTTTGTATGTCCCACGTGGAAAGATTTATTATTTCTTTTACAGTACAGATTCCTGCTGCTTCTATAACATCGTACATCTTGGGGGGCATAATATTCTTTAAGTTTACCATCGTAATTTGGTGTTATTATACGCTTATAAATTGATATTTCAAGTACAAATTCTAAAGCAAAAGAAAACCTACAACTAAATATATATTCAAAATTTTACAATTTATGCAAGTATTCAGCAGTATTCAGATGTCAATTGTCAAAACTGCTATGCTATAATATAAAGTATACACTATACACAGTTTATTCATTGATAAATTTTACATTACCGCTAAAATCAACAAGCTTTCTCAATGACTAAAAGTATAAACAGAAGCAAAACAATCATCAAAGCTAATCATAACCATTAAAAAGTTTAAGAATTACCAGCCTCACTTGCACCATTACATTGGTTACAATATTAAAGGTTGATGAAAATGAAAAGAAGTAGGTAATACTTCACCAGTCTTTAAATAAAATGTTTTTATTTCGAGGTCGAAGATTTAATGTAAGTCGTTACGTAGCGATACACTTTCACCCCAAAGCTGTTCAAAGCGCGTACGTTCCGAAACCGATCAATGCCATTGCCAGTCGAGTTACTTGTTGCGCCGGTATATCAAGTGTTGCTCCGCCCACTTCTAATATAAGGAAAATGGTTAGTAATAAGAATTTTAACTAAATTTTTTCATATTATTATGAGTGCGTCTATCCTAACAATTTATTAAACGTTTTTCTATGATATTATATGATTGATACACATAAAATGATTAATTTACCAATTACAGTAAAGTTACAGTAAATATATTAAACTAAATTTCAAGTGTTGTTTTAGGCAGATAAATTAAGTCAGGAGGACCGTGATACCGAACTTGCCCCTCTGTTGTCAGCAGGATGGAAAGTTCAAAGTAATAGAGATGCAATTGAGAAGGAATTTCAATTTAAAAACTTTAATGAGGCATTTAGTTTCATGACTAGAGTTGCATTGTTAGCTGAAAAAATTGATCACCATCCTGAATGGTTTAATGTTTACAACAAAGTACAGGTATGTACACTTAATTTTTTTGAATGTTATGTTTTCATTTACATTTTTTATTTGGTAAGGTTCTATTCTAGTCTTACTTATCACAATAACCTAAATAAAATCAGTACACATTTTTTAAATAATTTACAGAGATTTTGTTTTGATTGTTGGTGTCAAGAGCTGCAAGTATATCTTTTTTCTCAGGTAACACTGTCTTCTCATGATGTAAATGGATTGAGCAAAAGGGATGTTAAAATGGCAACATTCATGGACAAAATTATTCAGTAGATCCAATTCTTTCAAATAATATTACACTGCTTTAATTTCAAATACAATAATTGTTATGTTTCTGTAAAGAAAAGTTATGAACATTGGTTTTTAAATGTTACATTTTTATCATAGGTACATATAATTGATGTTGTAATTTTACCCAAATTTTTTCATAGTGTGGTAATTATATTGTATGTTCAAAATTATTATTTTTTCTTAGTCCTCTGGCACAATTTGTATTTACTTAATTACATTATGTATAATTTTAGTTTCTATATGGTATGAAGTAAACAATTTTGTTTTCTTTTTTAAATTTTGATTATTCATTTTAAAGAAACACAGTACATTGATTTCTTAAGAGATATATATTAAAAGTGTTTGAAGTTTTACAATAAGTAAATTTGTCATTCTTTATGATATAATCAATTGCAACACTTTCTGACATAGCATGGGCAAATATATTTTTCATTGAATGGTTCCGTTTCGAAAACTGCCGACGTGGGACCATATTCGCGTTCCATTATTCTTTTCAATTCAAGAGCGTGTTCTAAGTGTCTCGTTTCACACACTAGTTTCACCTGCGACAGTGAAATTATATTATTAGTTCTTGTTGATATTATAAGGTGTTGAGTTAAAACGTCATGTTTAATTACTTATTTCGATAAAATAATGATCTTAAGTCCTATTTTTAATGGGAAACTGATGCTTTTTACCTGTACCCTATAAATTTCATTTTCTACCCATACACGGTCTTGGAATTGCCTCTTGACATTGTATCCTCCGCTTGCCAAAAGCCGCAGGAGTCTCTCAAATTCCTTTGAGGAATCCTTGATATAAACCTATAATTACATTACCTGTTCTATAAATATTATAAAAAATGCAGACGTTAAAGACTTATTATCGATATTCAAATGTCCTGTATGCACGAAAAATATGTGAAGTCCGTATAAACATGAAATCCATATCTTTTGTATCCGTATTATGTTATAACTGGACTGTGGATAAGCAAATTATTAATTTTAAATGTATTTGAGTTTTGTTTGAGAGGGAAATACAAAGGGAAAATTTTATCACAAACGTCCCAGCTACAATTTAGCGAATTTTTAATAGTTATACTGAATAAACCTACTTTAAACTTAACCAGTCTACCCTCAGCCGCAAGTCCCCTGTCCAAACATCGGCTCATCAATACAGCGTCCATGTTACCTCCGCTTAAAATGCACACGACGCTGCAATGCATTACAATGAACAATTATGTCGTTACACTATAATGGTAATGTTTATTAAATATGTCTTCTTTTAAAAATATTCAATGAAAATTAGCATTATTCAGACAGACATGACTTACCACCCTACCACCAAGTAAGGTGCAAACAAAACGTCCAAAAGTATTAAAAATATAATATGTACATATATAAAAGATAGAAAAAGAAGTTGCTGTTTATCCTAACTAGTATGGGAATCCGCCAATGGTGCTATTACGTTGTTACGTCTATTATATCATTATCATGGAAAATTATTCCGAATCTGTAGATTAGAACACAGGAAAAAGAAACGTGAACATATTAACTGTGGATTAATATTACGGTGTTGAATATGATAAAAAATGGTAATCATGGTAACAATACTGTACTGTTAATTTAGTTTACGTTTCATAATGTGTTTTAATTAAAAATGTTTTAAATTCGTACTTCTTTGTCTTCAATTCAGGCACGAGATTACCCAAAATTGCAGCCAGAGTGCAAGCAGCGGCACCTTCGACTACCAATCTTTCGACTTCCACTAGATGCAGCACTGATCTCGTAATCCAATCCTCATTCACCAACAACTTTAAATTAATATGTATAAGTAAGATTGTTTTTATTAAACAATATAGCTAGTTGGTGTAGTGATAATTTGACGTGTTGATACACGAGGTCATGACATCTTGAAAATTCCAAACATTCAACAATCTATAATCTCAAAAAATCTTGGGAACTAATGGAAACATCAACAAAAATCAACATTTTATGAAAAATATTCTTTAATATTATATAAGCAGTCCCTTTGCGTACTGGTTAATACAATACATATAAAAATATGAAGATTGAACAAACAACGTTCAGTCACACACGTGACAATCTTTCAACCAACTTAGTGTTTGTTTGACCAATCACGATTAAACTACACACTACATGATTAGAATTTAATGAGATGTTTTTATCTACTGCAGACACCAAATCGTTGCTAACAAATTAATACTATCCTTAGATATATATCTACTATGAGAGCGAACCAATTCTTAAAAGGCCAGCATCGCACTTGTGAGCCGTCTGGCTGTCCACAGGCAGGGTATCACTTAACATCTGGAACCTTCTACCCGTTTGCCCCCTGTTCTATAAAAGGATATGCATTCGCGAACCTACTGCTATTGCGTATCGAAACCATAAATTTATTTTATACACATGTAATTTTGTTTGATAAAATCATTACCATTTTATCGAGTAATGGCTTAGCTGTATGAAACGCATTAATTCCCACACTTGGCATGGCAATCGAGTCGGCTGCAGAACTTTGCCACGGAAGGTTCGTCCGTTCCCCCATTTCCAGCGACTTGAAGAATGTGGGAACCTTTTCCGATTGTACACCCTGCAATTCCATTGATATAAAATTCTTATTCATTATTACTACACGTACCACTACAATATACAGTATTGCTGCTCCATTTAAGAAAAAGTTAAAACTCTTAATGTCTTAAGCCTTGTTTCCTTGTTTTTTATAGCTACTAGTTTGTCTGTCATTCTCCTAATTTATACATTTTGTGCTGTCATGTTATGTATTGTTTTACTTTGTATTATATTTTTTATCAGTGAAACATTTTGTGGATACGGCCATGTGTGTGTGTTTATTTTATTTTTACTGTATAGAGATGTATCTGTTTAGTTTCCTTAATAAATAAATATTGCCTTGGCAGTTAATATAGAATTTTAACATAATATGTTCTGTACTTAGACGCAAAGCCAACGTAAAACAATTTGCGTCACGGTAGCGTAAAACTCAAAAACATAAATATTGAGAAATTTTATTATTATAAATATTCTTACGTAAACTAGGCAATCGGGCTTCACGTATTTGACAACAGCTGCGACGGCAGCCACGAGACCGCCACTTCCAACCGGCGCCAGAATGGCATCCACGTTCGGAATTTGATCCAGAATCTCTATCGCCACTGTACCATATCCAGACAGAATATTAGGATGGTCGCGACTAAAATAAAGAGGTGACACATGGAAAAAAAGTGTGTAAAAAAGTAATTTAGCTCTGCTGCTCAAATTTCACGATGGTTCTATTTCCGCACATAAAACTAAAACATAAATTATGCCATACCTTGTATACTTGTGTATAACAAAATGAATTTTAAATATCTTGGGCTTTCGGATTAATACCGGATCGTTGATAACTATCTCGCTTGTTCTTTTTTCATTCCCCAATTGCATTCGACCGAATACATACATAGAGATTTATTATTTTGAAATAATTGGACTAATTAGGGCACTTCGAAAAAGAAGCCATATCAATCTTTAAAAAGCCGGCACAGAATTCACCGATCGGAATGGATGGTATGACAACGTACCGCGAATTTTATATCTAAGATTTATATTGAAAAACAGCATACCCATTTATATAAGTCAAGCCCTTTTCCCTTGCAATGGCTCGTGCCAAACGTTGACTCTCGGTAAGATTTCCGCCCTGTACTACAATTTTTGCGCCAAGGTTATGACACTGTTGCAATTTATTTATTGCCACACCGATAGGCATTACCACGGTTACAGGTATGCCAAGTTTTTTTGCATAATAACAGAGCCCGATTGCTTGATTTCCCAACGACGCAACAACGATTCCAATTTTTCTCTTATCCAGGGCAAGCATTTCTAGTGAATTCAATGCCCCTCTTTCTTTAAAACTGTCAAAGAAAATATGAAAAAAAATATAATCAAGAATTAAGTAGGTAGTTTACACATTTTTGTCACATTGATTTACAAAGTTTGTGCCTTGAAACCCGAATTAAATTTCTGTCATTTCTGTAGTTGTATACTAAAACATTTCCTTACCTTCCTGTTCTATGTAGAGTTTCCAACTTGTAAAACAAATTCATAGTGAAATCATTCTGTTTGTGTGATATCTACGAAAAAAAAAATATTATACTTTTTTATTTTATTTGTTAACTTAAAAACACACTATACACATACCGCGTACGGCGTTTCTGGCATATATTTTCTAATTCTTTGCATTGCATCCAGTGCATCATTATATGTTATAGTTATTGGATTGTCTGGATCGCAGAACTCATCAAAGTCTTCCTGTAATTTAAATGATTACGTTTAATAACATTTAGCTTGAGTTAAATTTATTAAAAACCGGAGAATAGAAATGGCATTCGTGAGATATTAATTGCGTATCAATAATTTCAGATTTCGTATCTCACATATAAGATAAATATAATATATAGCCGTAGAAATACATATTTTTATTTAGTTACTTACATATCGCCGGGTCATGTTTGTGTAAGACTATTTTTAGTTGTTAATCCATTGAGAATTTTGTAAAAATTTCGAATTATTTTGTAAAGTAATAATGAAAATCTGTCAGTTGTGACATCTTGTATTTCTAATTTAAACTTTTTCCGGTTTCAATTTTATTCATAGAGTTCTTTATGATGTCTTTAAAAGACTTGCAGTTACTAAATAGCTGTTGAATTCCATTTTTGAATTTCCCAATTAGGATGTACCTATCTAACATCGGGGAAAACATGCGCAAATAGGGACCGGACGGTACGGCTCTTCATAAAATTGACATTTATTTGGAAAAAGACGCTCCATTACTCTCTTGAGTGTACATGCATGTCCAATATCACGGGTTTCACAGAGTACTTTCAGCTGAAATAATTGAATTGGTTGATGCATTAGGGTGCTCTATCCTAATTTGAATTTCTCTCTTGAAAGAATCCTTCAAATTATATCCGTAACAAGCTCGCGTTGACTTTAAAAATAAACATAAAAACATTTATCAATTTAAGGCAGATTATCAATAAGACATTAATTGCTTAAAAATATAACAAAGCCAGTGTTATTACTACTGTTTATAGACAGAAAGATATAATAGACAGATTGTGCTACATCAAGAGAAATAGAAAACCGTTTCTAGTATAACCGGTGAATTATGAACAATCTGAATTATAGAAATACTGACATAACTTTTATCGAAATCATCGTCGAGTAATGGTTTCTCAGATAGGTATTGAATAACATTTGCACCAACATTAGCTATCATACTGAGCACCTTGAGGTGTTCCCATGGCTCATCAAGACTTAAACGTACCTAAAAAAATATTTAAGTACGTTAAATTGATTAATTCTGTACAAAATTTTGAAATTCACCAAATACTATTCAAAATCAGTGGCGCTACAACCTTTTTAGGTCTGGGCCTCAGATTTCTGTATCTGTTTCATGATTATTTGTTAATCTAATAGGCAAGTAGGTGATCAGCCTCCTGTGCCAGACTCACGCCGTCGATTTTTTTGGTTTCCTCACGTTGTTTTCCTTCACCGTTCGAGCGAATGTTAAATGTGCACATAGAAAGAAAGTCCATTGGTGCACACCGGGGATAGAACCTACGACCTCGGGGATGAGAGACGCACTCCGAAGCCACTAGGCCAACACTGCTCAAAATACTATTGAGCGCTACAAAAACTATATGTTTTACAGGTGCATTCTATGTATACTTTATAATTTTTCGTGCTTGGTAGTTGACCAACTTAGTCTCGTGAAACTAATATGTTTCCTAATAGATTGTTTCTTTTGCACACTTATTGTACGTAAGTTAAAAGTCACTGGGGCACTTTTATGATTACATTTAACTCACACTCAATTTAACAATTCGACCTTCGATTATTTTCGCTCTTTCTAAACACCGAGGAAGGATCAAAGTGTCTATGTTTCCACCAGTCAATACGCAAACGACACTGAAATTTCAAAATCTAAACTCTAACAAGCCGGTTATATATATTATATATAAACTAACCTTTAAAAAAAACAAACCTTACGGCCAAAAATATTGGCAAAAAAAAAATTGGATATGTATTATTTTTTTAAAAAAGAAGCGATGTTTTTGTAAGTTAGATATTACTAAAATTTTAATAATAATAATAGGAAAAACCTAACAACATACGTTTTCTTCTTTAACTCTGGAAGTGTATTTGGCATTGACATAAATGCAGCCAAGCTTGCTGCGCCTGCTCCTTCGACTATAAGCTTTTCTTCTTCTACCAAATGTAACATCGCGCGTGATATGCAATCGTCATTAACTAAAACCTAGTAAACGTATTATGAGTCAATCTTTTGATCTTTATCAAGTGTTTGCCATTCCTTAGGGCCGATTTACATTATCTTAGTGTTTAGCAGAGTGCTTTAGGATAGTACTTTAGTTGAAACATGTAAACGCTACTTGCTTTAGTACGGTTCTACTTGACTATCAAGTTGAATCAAAATAGAATCGCTTTTTATTTTTGTTTCAAGTGATACCCCTCCCGCGCCCGTGTTGTTCACGAATGTTTGTAGAACGTTAAGAACAATTTATACAAAAACAAACAGGCTAGGCATTCGGCATACACTGCCTTAAAAGAAGCTATTTTATTTATTATTTATATTTAGTTTATTTATTTCGAATAAAATCTCGACTTCTATTTGTTCCATTACTACAGTTAGTATTTTGCATAGAATAGAGCGTATTTGCCGACGTCGTTGCGCGTTCATTGTGACGCTGTAATGATACTCTACTGGAAGAAATGTAAACGTTCACTCGCAAGTCGCAACGCACTAAAGCACTAAAGAACTTGCCTTTCAAGTTGTACTAAAGCACTCTACTAAACACTAAGATAATGTAAATCGGCCCTTATAGACATAATTTTAAAAATAGAACACTGTTCATAGACAAAAAATATCTATTACTTAAGTTACTTAAAATGACACCGCAAACCATTTTATCAATGAGGCCCCTTGCGGTATGGAAGGCGTTGTATCCTGCCGTGGGCACTATTAAAGATGTGGCTAAATTATGCGTCACAACTGTTTGGTATGGGCGTCCCTTTTCCATGGCATTGAAGAACGATCTTGAAGTTTTTGTTTGCACACCCTACACAAATTAATTAATTCTAGCATTTAAGTTTAATAGCAATTCCATAGTTTAGAGAGTTCAAAACAATTATATTGGAACAAAATTTAGATAGACGAAGAAATTATTCTTACGTATACTAATATTCCTGGTTTGATATGCTTAACTGCGGCTGATATGCCAGCAAGAAGACCGCCTCCACCCACAGGTACTATGATTGCATCGGTCTCTGGTAGTTGTTCCAAAATCTCGATCCCTATTGAACCAGATGCAGCTATGACGTTGGGATTATCGTATCTGTTAAATTAATACTAAAATAAATACTACTTAATAAATTAATTGGTATTAATACTAAGTTAATAAAGATTTATATGCGCAGCACAGGTGCTTTTTAGCAGTCGAAGCTGGCATAGAAACTTAGCATGGTTGCCTATTTATATCCATAAATAGATACGTCTTCCACGAGACTCTCTCTCGAGTATGTTTCTTACCATTAAAACTCAAATATTAAGAAGAATTTGACCAAACAACCATACCCGTTTATATACACCTGTCCCCTCTTTTTAAGCATAACAAACGCCTGTCGCCTCGCATCATCTAGAGTCTCTCCGTAAGACACAACAAAGGCTCCTAGTTCATGACACTTTCCCACAACATAAACTGGTGTCGTTGACGGTAGAACCACAGTCACAGGTATGCCTAAACGTTGACCATAAAATGCCAAAGCCTGGAAATAAATAACTTTTGAGAAATACGTAAACATTTTTGTATTTTGTTGCTGCTACTACTACTGGAAACTTGTCAGTTCTCGGTTTGGTAAAGTTCGCGATGAATGCACAGGTCTACTATTTAAATTATATATTTCATACATTACAAACTAGGCATTCTTCAAGGAGTAGATATTAAAAAAAATTTTAAATTTGTATAAAATTAAAAAGATTTATGTGTAGTTTTGTCTGTTTTTTGCTAAATGACTTGTTATTCATTGTGGTTGCTTCTTTGTATTATTTTAACATGTTTTCTTTTTTTGTGTTGTGTTACTGTTAATATGTAGTCGGTGCAAGGAGATTAATTATAGGTTCAATGTTTGTGAAATAAAAAAATTATATACTATATAATGGTATTTTAAATAATATATGTTCTAATACTTTACCAACGCCCAATTGCCCAAAGAAGCTGTGATAACACCATGACATTTTTCGTCCTCATTTAATACGGACAACGCGTAAAACGCTTTTCTTTCATTACAGCTGTGATTAAGAAATTTTTATTGAATGACAAAAAGTATGTTATCAGTTTGACATGTATGAGGTATTGTTGGATTTAAGAGTGATGGTCAATTAGCCACTCCGAGCAGATCTGATAACTGTTGTGGTGTGGTTTGTCCACAAATTACATGGCAACAAAATCATTTCGAGTTATTTTACGCTTATATAAAATAACTCGAAATGATTTTGTTGCCATGTAATACGTCGTCGTCAAACGTTACACTTTAAGCACCTAAGTACTTCTATCTTTTCACTTTCGAGTCGATAAATAATAATTTTAAACAAGTTGAAGTTTTATTTTCATTTCATTTCATACTACAAACCACGGAGGTTTACAAATGTGATATATTATTATTTATATTATTCTGTAAAATAATATTAAAAAATAATAATAAAAAGTAATCCAGAAAATTAAATTACATATATTTACGCAATATTACTCTAAATCGGTAAACAAAATTTACGATCATACTACAATATCCAATTCCAACAGTGTCACATATAACAAACTGATAACATCCTTATTTTAAATTGGTTGATAACAAAAACTTACCTGCCAGTTTGATAAAATATCTCAACTTTATAGAATATTTCCATATCAAATTTAGCACAACATTTTGATCGCTGAAATATATTTTATTTTACAAATAACGTGTATTTAGCGAGAAGTTATTTTTGCTGCAATTGTGTTCAGGTAACACCTTAAAACTTTTTTAAGTAAAAAAATTATCTTTACAAAGAAAAGGTTTACGTAGGTTACGTTCTAAAATGAACAAAATACATTTTATTAAAAAAAATTAATACTAAGCTATGATGCGATTATGACGAACGATAGGCTGGTAAGTTCATTGACATTAGTAAATTAAAACGAAAAATTTATGTAATTGTTTTAAAACGGTTACATTTGTTCATATGTAGTTTCTTTTTTCAACCAATTTGGATAAAATTGTTTGAGACTAACTTTATTTTCGTGTTATATTAAATTTACCACTAGAGGAGTCCTTGGTATTTCTTCACTAATCGCACGGTAAGCAGTTAAGATATCTTTATATGTTATTGTTTTTGGAAAATCAGGATCGCAAGACGGATCTATTTGTTCTTCCTGAAAAAAAAAATCTTTTAAAACTTCGAGTACTTTGTATTACTTCTTTGTATATCATCATAAAAATTGTTATTCCGTTCGTCAAAAAAAAATTCTTTTATAAACATTTTCGGATAATTGATTTCGCTGATAATACGAGATTTACCCCGATGCTTTTAGGAGGTATAATAGGTATAAAAATAAAAATCTCTTTGTTTCTTTTGTTATATTTAAAAT
Source organism: Pieris melete (assembly GCA_963693345.1). Taxonomy (NCBI): domain Eukaryota; kingdom Metazoa; phylum Arthropoda; class Insecta; order Lepidoptera; family Pieridae; genus Pieris; species Pieris melete. The sequence goes on from CAVNZK010000003.1 coordinate 3,187,050, forward strand.
AAGTTCTTTTTAATTCGATCTCGTACTTTGTGATGCATTTCTATAATTCGATTAACCACAGGTGACATTATTTTATACCCCAGCAAATAAATATCACATAAAAAGGATAATACAATGCCTATGCCTGTGCCTACTTTTGTATCGCCTTATATACTGCTGTACATGATATAACTATTCCGTTACCACTATGTTAAATGACAATTATATAGTTAAAGCTAGTATATAAGTACTTACTGAAGTAGGACACCAAGGGGTAGGACAAACAGGTTTTCTTTTAGCCAATACTGCGGGAGCTTCACCTAAAGATTCTTTCAGCGGTTCTTGTTCAAATGTAAGTTTAGGGAGTTTCTCCATAGTAGAATTATGTATTTAACTTAATATATGTAGTTTGATTTGTTATAAAGCCATAATATTATTATATGTGTGTATGGATTTTCATAATAAATTATTGTTTAATTAAGACATTTTTTATTGCAATTTATTTATTTATACAAACCACTTGCGACAGTTTGAACTGTCACACTACATTGTTGATTACATCGGGTTCCACAGAGGGGTTAATTTGGTTTATTCTAAGATTAACAAAAATAATACAGATTATATAAATATTCGAATTTAATACTTGATTTTAACTTTGACGTAAGGGGCGTAAAAATACTTCACGGCACAACTTACTACTGGCAAAGGAATTGGTATGCGAATGATATTAGCTCATTCTTTGTCACGTCACCATTTCCATACATATTCGTGTGGTGTTAATAGGTCACGCATGTCGCAAAGTGATTTTGTCCTAAGCACTACTTTAAGTTCAAGGTCAAGGTTAAGTACAATATGGTTCCTATCATACTACCTTTTAATTATAGCGGAGATTAATCTGCTCAATAAAAATGTCTACCCGTTTAGGTATATCTTATTTAAGTTTAAAAAGATGTTACAAGTTTTTTTTAGATAAAATTGTTTATTCATTAAAATATATATATCAGTTACTTTATTGATACACGGAAAACACTATTTCTGCATACAAACTGGGTTGGGCGCCAAACATGGTCCGCGTCGGGCACCTGGAGATTTTGCCTGACTATCACCCATTTCTGGGAAGTAATAATGCTTGAATTGTTTCTTTACTTGTTCAACAAGCTCTTTAGTGTGGTCCCAACCCCTGGTTTCAGCTATTACTTTAAGCTGAAACATAATAAATTTCTATAATAAAATGTAGAAGATGTAAGACAGACAACTATACATTCAAACAGTAGCATCTTTTATGCTCAAATTTGGCCTCCGATTTCTGGGCACTTTATAGGCACGCCTATAAAGAAATCGCCATTCTGTTGATGTTGCATCGTCGACTTTTGGGACTTAGCGTGGTATTTTTCACGTTGTGTTGTTCCTTTACCGAATGCGCAGGCACATTGCAAACCTATCCTCCACTATATAGACGCACAAATGCTCACCTCACAGCTAAAGATATCTCCTTTGACCCAAGCTCTCTCAGGAATACAATCCCGAAGTGTTACTCCCAGGTTTGCCATCATTCCACATAACTCTGCCATACCTCCAGGACGATCGGTAACGGTAACTTTGAATTTAACTAGTCGTCCTTCAGCAGCCATTCCACGCTCTAAGGCCCGGGCAAGAATTGTTGTATCGATGTTACCACCACTTAGAACGCAGACAACTCTGTAAAAAAAATCTAGATCTAGATCTAATCTTTTGTATTTTGATATAGTTCAAATCTTGAACTATATCAAAATACAAAAGATTTTTGCAATGATTATTATTACAAAAGTTTATCACCTGTAAAATATATGATTTAAGGAAAATCTACAAAAGAATTTTAAAAGAATTAACGGGTAACTTTTCTAATTGCAATATAGAACAACGAATGACTGACTAACTAATGATAGCAGTAATAAAACACCAAGGTTTATAAAATGTAGTTCTATATGTCACACATTCAAACTCTGGATCGCCAAAATTCTATAGTTAAGTTTATTCAAAATACGCTAACTTTTTCCCTTTGAGGTTCGGAAACAATCCCGCCATGATTGAAGCAATGGTGACTGCAGCACCGCCTTCAACCACAAATCTTTCCTCCTCAACGACGTGCATTATAGCACGAGCTACCCAATCTTCTTTAACGACCACCTTTGTGAACATAATATTGATTTTAATATAAAATTGTAACAAAAAAACCCTCATTAATTTATATATTTTCATACTTGACTATATTAAACAAATTAAGCGGTTGATTTGAAGGACAAATGCACTGCTGACATTTGTAAAGCTTTTTACTTTATTGTTAAAATTTAACATAACCAATAAAATTTAAATATAAATCTTTTATGCAGAAGAAACTAACTTTCACAAGTGGTTTTACCGGATTATTTTGATAATCGAGTAAATCTTAGTAACAGTTAGTTTACGCATATGTTTTATTAATATTGCAAAATTTCTTAGTTTTATTCAAAAGTTTTTTGCCCGACCGCTGCTGGAATTTTATGATAAGTATTTTACAATTGTTATCGTTTAAGAGTAAATACATAGATATATACACCGAATAATGTTATTTGCAAGAAAAATTATTATATCCACACGAGTAAGAGCACTAACCATTTTATCCATAAGACCTTTCAAATTGTAAAACGTATTTACGCCGACCATGTTAACAGCTAACCCATCAGCTATTGTTGAATCGATTGTTATAGCTACTCTCTCATTTTTTTTCAATGCTTCGACCATACTACAGGCTTTTTCTGTACAAATGCCCTGTAAATTGAATAATGAGATAGACTGGATTGTAATTATGTAATTTTACATGTTTTTCAGTAGAAGAGGTAGGGCCACGGATTTTATAGGTATAATAAGTCATCGACTGAAGATGGAAAGTCTTAAGTATGCGGTATGCTAAAGAATCTAAGAAAAGGCGTAAATATGTGAGACGTTACATAGACTTCAGCATCCGGTTTCAAATGTTTCACAGCAACTGCAATGCCGCAAGCCAAACTGCCACCTCCAACAGGTACTAAAACCGCATCGACTCCTTGAACTTGTTCCATTATTTCAATACCTATAGTTCCTTGACCGTCTATAACGTGAGGATGATCATATCTGAAAAATCAAGACAAGTATTTATTTTATGTATTGTATGTATTTACTTTTTATTAACTTAAATTTTATCAACTAGGTTAATCCATTATACTCATGTAAAAATTTCGCAGCTACCGACCATTGCTTTAGCAAAGGTCGTTTAGTAAAAAAAATATAGGTGCATCATACCCATTAACATATCGCATTTTCTTTTCCTTAGCTATACCCATTCCAAAGCGTTTTGCTTCGGCAATATTATTGCCATGTAGTAATAGCTTTGCACCAAATTTTTCACATTTAGAAATCTTCGTGATAGGTGCCTGTATTGGCATTACAATTATACAAGGAATTCCCATAAGTGTTGAATGGTAGGCGAGAGACAATCCGTGGTTACCAGTCGAGGCTGCTATCACGCCAGCTCTTTTTTGTTCGTCGTTAAGTAACATTAGGGTGTTTCTTACACCTCGCTCTTTAAAACTGAAAATATAAAACACGGAAGCTGACATTACATTGACTACAATATTCAGAATCAGCTATGTGAGATCACCGAAATTATATTTAATCACGACTAGTACAACAGATAAGGTTACACTTTTAATACTTCGCAAGATGAAATTTAAAAATGATTCTTAGTTGTCAACCAGGAGTATTATCTCCCTGACCTAGCCGATATGAGGGGTCTAAAATCAATGAATTTGGTAAAGTATACAAAAGTTTACCATCCAGTGTATTGCATGAATTCTTGTTTAAGATAAATTTCCATCCCAAGTCTGTCAGACATAAGTGCCCTCTGAAATATATTTTATTCATTGAAAATATCTTCATTTTTGCTTTTTTATTAAAATAATTAGAAGATGTATACTTACAGATGTTAGTTAGATTTGGAAAAACTAGAATACTAACCGTGCAGGATGTCTTTACAACAAATCCAGCAATTCTTTTCGATGCAGCAAGTATGTCGTCATATTTAATTTTTCGTGGATTGTTAGGGTCGCAGAACTCGTCAAATTCTACGTCCTACGGCACGTGTAATAGTAACTATAAACTCTTAACTAACGCTCTATTTTTAAATTAAAATCTCGCTGTTGTGACTCGTGGGCCTTGACAGCTCAGCTCTTTTTGGCGAGCATAGCTCAGCCGGAGCTCTAACTGCTTTTGCATTAAGTATTTTTATGAAAATAAGGGTAACGACCTTAAAATCGGTCGCCCGAATCTGATGATACTGATTATACAGGAGTCTCAGGTCACCTTGATTGGAACACCTCCAAGTAATTAAGTAATATTTGCTGCCGGAAATGCGTCTAAGTATTTAAAAAAAAAATTTTAAGTTTTGTGAAATTTATGAAATTTGTAAACAATTCGCCGTTTTATCTCTATTGGTTATAAAAGATGTGACATTCTCGGTAAATTAATCGATTGTTTTTGGAATGAAAAATCGATGAATAAAAATAATCGATTTTTTTAATTCATGGATTATTTCCTCACTTATTAATTTTAAAGTTGAACCTAATTTAACCATTACAAAATAAATTTGACAAATAATTGATGTCAAACTTCACGTTTCAATTTGTGTAGCATTCCGAAAATGTTGAAATTATCCAAAAAGTACCCAATTCCGATCTAGGAGACTAACTGCATAATCAGTATCATCAGATTCGGCGACTGATTTTAAGGTCCAACCCCACACGTATTTACCTACTACTTTGACGAGCTCAGGTAGAACACCCGGCCACTACTGCTTTAATCATTACTAACAAATATATCGTCAATATACACAAAACCTATTTAATGTAGATTTTTCATTTGTCACAAAATATTGATAGCCTCAATTGGGAATATTGCTGTTTTCAACCCTCATGTCGTGAGTTAGAATTCCGTTTAAAGCTTAAAGTTTTATCTTCTAGATCATTTAAGTTTCTCGTACGGAAATATAGTGAGGTACTCTTTTGCACAACCTTGCCACTTTATAAAAAAAAGATTAATGAATCGTGCAGAAATGTGAGATCTGATGTTTGATCATGATGATAACAATATATACTTACGTCTTGCATTGTGGAAATTGTGTTTTGTATTATATAAACAAGGAATTTTGTATCATGTTTAAACTGAATTAAATTATTTAGATATTCCGAGAGCCTACATACATGTTACAGTTTGATGTGTGTCATAATTTATTCGTCGTTGATTTATTTTGACGCATGTGCTATCGGCCAGTATTAACAATGATGTTATTAGGAAGTTTAAAAGTATTGACTATATACTATATTTCTTACTATGCTACTTCTGCGTAGAGAAGTTTATTTTAAAACCACTCGATGTAGCATTTATAGAGGAATGAAGTTCTTTTTAATAGTAAATGGAAAGGAAATCACATTAGCTGTTCAATATTATACATCATTATTAAAAAAAAAAGACAAATTTGTATTTATTTAATTTATTTGAAATCACAGATAAAATTGTTTGCATACATTACTAAATAATATTTTGTAGTACAATTAATAATTAGGTAGTTTTTAAACGATAAATATCCAAACGTAGTTTTTGGATCGACGCCTGCGTCGGATCATTTAATAAGTCTTGAATAATTTTTATTTTTTTTAAGATCAAGACTTAAGAGATAGAAATATACTTACCCTTAGTAGTTTATAATAGAGCTGAAAATTGGTTGTGGGCTTGGTGAGAATAATGAATACATTATTAACACTGAGAGGCTTTATTGAATAACTCTCACCCCTTATGTCGTAGGTTCCAACCTCGGCAGTGCTCGGTCTTACTGTCTATGTGCGCATTTAACACTCGTTGGTAAGGTGAACGAATACCATGTGAGGAAGCCGGCATGCCTAAGACCCAAAAAGTTAACGGCGTGTGCTAGGCACAGAAGACTGTTCCCTATTACAAAATCAAATGATTACGAAATAGCTTCAGAAATCTTAGGCCCAGACCTACAATGTTGTTGATTTTTAATTGACGCTCCAGTAGACATTAAATGCCATTTAATTATAAATGAGATGCGATGCCGTGCGATTCTGTTAATCCGTAAGTTTACCTCGCACTAACAACGCTCCCTTCGTCACTCACGTAATTTTTGGAATCTCATGGTATTCTGTTAAGCAATTCCACATTAAGTCTTGACAAGCGGAGGGAGCTTGTAGTTTATTGTTTATCAGAACGCCAAATCGTAAAATGACTGCTTCTGTGAGAGTTCGAAAAGCGAGTTACAGAATCGCAAGGCTGGTCGAATAATTGTGGGCTTTTTCCTAAACAAAATATTTATGTTTTTTTTATTTTATATAACGTGTATGACCGTTATGATAATCTCAAATGTTCTCAAAACTACTACGGTACTAGGAGACGTTCCTAATGGGAAACGTCATCTAGCGAATCTGTACTTGCGCACAGATCACGACCTTCAAATTCTTGCGCAAAACACCATTCTTTGTATGTGTTCATTATCACAGTTCGCAGTTGTCCCATGTGATCCGGTCCCCTAGTTTCACATACAACTTTTACCTGTAAAAAATTACATTCTTGACCATGTTTGAGATTATGACCGTATCTGGTGTCGCAATGAAATTACATTAAATTGCTAATTAATACATTTTAAAGATTATTTGTCCAGTTTGCATGCAATCCTATTAGATAGAAAAATCATATACATATTACAAATAAAGACCAATTATTTTGAATTTTAATTCAAATCAAAGATGATAAATGAATCGATGAATATATAATATATCGAATGATAGCACTGTCTAAATCATTATCTATATGACAAAAAGAATATCGAAAGTCCAATACTTAAACATAGAAAGTATTAAAAAAAATAAAATAAACATTTTAAGTTTTATAATAGGTACATATTAATATTAATATATTAATAGTTCTGTGTTAGGTTCAAATTTACTTACAACACAAGTTTTCTCTTGTGTTGTAAGTAAATTTTTTTAAGTAAAGTCGCTTTTCCATACTATATTGTAGTTCTAGTGGACATTTCGAATTAATAAGATGTACCATATATTTATATATAGCCAAACTCACCCTAACACTAAATATATCTCCATACACCCAAGCGCGTTCCTGCATGATGTCCTTTATTGACACTCCCAAAGAAGCTAAAAGCTTACAAAGCTCTGCGATTCCACCCGGTCGATCACTGACAGTCACTTTGAATTTTACCAACCGCTGCTCAGCTGCCAAACCTCGTTCCAAACAACGACCTAATATTGTTGTATCGATGTTACCACCTGATAGTATGCAGACCACCCTGAAAAGAAAATATTTGATACATATATGTATTTTTGTACCTTACATTTATGTACCTACAGATTTAGAATAATAGATTTACAATGTAATAATAATAATAATTATGGATGGATGAAAAAAAAACATGTGTGTGTACTTATGTACACGCGTTAGAAGTTATACTTCTTATTCTACGTTTGTAGAGAAAACTACGGTGTCGGTTTTTTGTGATGGTGTGCGGGTGACAGTTTTTTGTGATGGTGTGCGCGCGCATAGTTAAAATGTACTCTCATCATTTTTCCCTAACGCGTCAAAACAAGTACAATAACTTCAAAAAAGGATAACGAAAGAGTGGTCCCAGTGGCAGTGTACCTTTAACGCTGACAGCATTTCTTCGTTGTATTGCAATACTTATACTTTTCTTTTATTATGTTTTTGTACCCTTTGCATTTAAAATACGTAAATTGTAAGTAATTGTTAACGTAATATAGAAACAAAAAGTATGAAAACTAAGCAGCACGTCTGTCGAATAGCATTGTAAAAAATAGCATTAGCATTTGTATCTTCGGAACCTTGCCTAAAGGGACTCCTTTTAATAATGTATTTTTGTTATTATTTGTTAAGGTTATTAATAAATTATTATGTTTATCTTTTATTGATAGTTATTGTATAGAATGTACGAATATGGAAAATACTATCGTTAAGTTACATATTATCGGTAACGTGCAACTCAACACTACGGGGTGGCGTATTAGAAGGCTTGTGCATAAAAGTTGTTGGACTTCCTAATCAAACAGGCATTGAGACATATTTATGAATCTTTCATTATTTCTCATTCATGTTTTGAGTCATGTAGGTGATATATTACATAATAGAAAGGGTTAAACGAAATCGTGCTCCGTATCTAATCCAGTATTAACGTGGTCACAAAACTACGGTATTTTACTGAGCATGTCAAGAATTTGCAGAAATGTTGAAAATACCGTTACAATGTCATGTCAAAACGTTCAAAACATGGCTCCAGTTCAATTAAATTTAAAAAAAAAACAAATTGCCAAGAATATTGTTTAAGAATATTTTATCAGGTCGAGTAGCAGCTTTCAAATGCAACAAGTGTAATTTCAGGTCATACAAAGTACGTATTTATTACATGGCGGTTCAAAATTAGTCACTATTTTAAATTTTATTATTAGAATTAAGAGATCATAACAGGTCAACGCTTATTAACAATAAAATATTAATTATTGGATGTCGGACACGTGTTTCGCAACACTTTATATTTTTTTATCGTGTAAGGGGTGGGGTCTGTCTGCGTGATAGATAATAATATAGGATGAGAAGCACATAAAAATAGACTGACATTAAATTTAATATAATTAGTGTAAATCACTTGAAACATTGAATAACTGATAGTGACTGATAAAACCTCCGGGTCACACTTATATTCGCAGTGTGATGTCGTAAACTTGTTACTCAATATTAAAATTGGAATCGTAATGGGTACTGCATTGCAAGCTTGATGTTTCTGATTGTTCAAATTATTTGTTTTAAGGCTGAATTATAAATCAGCTTTGACCGATTTCTGTGTCAAATCCAGTAAGTTTTTGATTGTACTTAGCGTTAAATCACGACTCTTAATAATACTTAAAAGAAATAAAACTATAATATAATAAAATAATAATAATAATTATTATTATTAATATTCATTAATAATTGAATAATATACTAAATATTAAATATTATTAAAATAATAACGTTAAATATTTGTTATTAATTATTTAATATTTAAAAAAAATAAAGAAAGCCAAAGAAGTATAACTTCTTACGCGCGTACATAAGTAAACGCACCCTTTTTTTATGTGTATGTCTTTGAATAAGGTAATAAAGTATAAATAAATAAAATCTAGTAAATTACGAGCCCTATTAAAATTCAGTGTGAGGAAAAGTGTAGTGCTAAAACGCTGATTTACTTCTTGCCGGCAAGGTCTGGTACAAGACCAGCCATGATGGCTGCTACTCCGACCGCACCACCACCTTCAACAACATACTTCTCTTGTTCCACTAGCCGCAGTATGGCTCTGGCTAGCCAGTCTTCGTTCACGGTAATCTTAAAAAACATTATTCAGCTTCAATAAATCGCTTTTATAAATTTGCAGGACATGGTTTTATGTGAGTGAGTTTAATGATCTGTGTGGCTTCAGCGTGTGACTCTCATCCGTGAGGTCGTTTATTCGATCCCCGGCTATGCACCAATGCACTTTCTGCCTGTGTGCATTAGGACAAATCTACAATGTCTCAAATTCCAAAAACGATAAAATGTGTGAAACGGAAGGCTGATCCCCTTGACCTTAACTTAACTTATTGTTATAGTGAGTTCGTTAAATTCTCTAACAAATAATTGTTTCAACTAAAAGTTACCGCTTAATGAAATTTAAAAGAAAAAAAAAATTTCTGCAGTAGTGAGAGAAATAAAGCAGCCCTGGTCAGATCTGTTTTTTCCTAGAAAACGTGTTAACGCAAACTTATATGTATATGTGATTTTTATATAACACCGGGTCTTTCTCCAAATAAAAATACGAGTCGCGTCTTTGACAGTCATTTTTTCACTCTTTACGACTCACAGTTAATGTCAAAATTCATGTTACTTTTTGTATCCATTATAATAATTGTTTTTTGGGAACTTCATAGTAGTTGAATAGGTCACGATAATCGAATTTAATTTGTGTAATGTTTTGCATAAGCTGTTTATCAGATTTTTAAGTTCAAAGTTAGTGTAAACTATCTTAAAATATCAACACTTTGATTATAATTATCTACTATTATAATAATAATATTATGAGATATAATAATGCGCTTTCAAATGCGCATAAGATTATATGATTAAATTTGTATTTAATATAAACATTAAATATAATAATAATTTAGCGTTTCTTGGAATGAACGAATTTGTATGACGATGCCTTAATCTTAACAAGGTAGATGCAAAAATGTGGGACTCAGATTCCCATAGAAAGTTATCGGACAAAATCGGACGGTAAAAAAAAAATTGAATGTTTAGTGATCACTATAGCTTTTGTATAAATCACACGCCGGCGACTTTGGGTCTATGGCATGTCGATTCTCTCACAATTTCCTTCACGAGCGAGTGTTAAATGCGAACATAGAACAGATTATGTGTCGAAATATGTGTACTGCATTGATGGTTTTCTTGATATACTAAATAATTTATATAAATTAGATATATATCTATGCATACCATCTTATCAATAAGAGATTTGACAGTGAAAAAGGCGTTGAACCCAACGGTCGGTACGGCAAGTCCGTCTGCCAGCGTTGATCGGATCTCCACACATTTTGGGGATTCTTGTCGCATCGCCTCCTCCATACTAGGGCACTTTTCTGTTTCCACACCCTAAAATAAATATAAAAATAATTTATCTTATTCACGCTTAATAAAGTTGTAAAACTGCCCTGCGATTCTGTAACTCACTTTTCGAACTCACACAACGGTTTTCGCATCGGCGGTCGCTCTGAAATCAGTCGTGAAGCAGTCATTTTATGATTTGGCATTTTGAAAAGGTGGGTGCTTGTAGTTTATTGTTTATCAGAATGCCAAATCATAAAATGACTGCTTCACGACTGATTTGAGAGCGACCGCCGATGCAAAAACCGCTGTGTGAGTTCGAAAAGTGAGTTACAGAATTGCATGGCTGACACGAAAAGGGTTAAATAAGCGAAACGCAAGAGATTAATTTTATCTATCTTGTACATTTATAACGTGTTTGATGCAGTTGCAATTATGTTTTTGGTATATACTGTAATTAACTTATGTCATGCTAATTATTTTACTCAATAAATATTATCTTCATTACCACACACAGTAAGTAAGGGAATAAAGGATAGTATTACTCGAGCACAGGTATAATATAAATAAATCAGGCTTAAAAACATGTTATACCAACACGAGGACATACTAACATATATAAGAACATGAGGTCGAAGATGTTTGACAGCAGTAGCAACTCCCGCCAGTAAGCCTCCGCCCCCAACGGGAACCAAGATGGCGTCGACATCGGGGACTTGTTCAAGTATTTCTAACCCCACTGTCCCCTGTCCAGCCATAATGTGGGGATGGTCGTATCTGTGGATTTCCTTTATATTATTTAATGAAATACGATTTTGATCATTACATTGACATGCAAGACCTAGCTTCGAATTTGAAGAAGGCTTTGTGCACGGTAAGGGGCTTTATGATTTTACACTTTTTTTGACACAGTTCAAAGAATTAACAATCGATTGTCATATACATTACTAACCTCTAAAATGTCTCACTAAGTGAATGTAAACCATTGAGAAATAAAGTTTCTTTGAACCGATTGTTCATTAATATTCTATAGTCAGTCATAACTCATAGTACATATATTTTAAAGTCTAAAGTAAGCAAGTTTTTATTACTTTATAAATATGGGCTTGCCAAATTCCTTACTTTTTAGTAATAATAACAGTCGCAAGGGCGTCACTGTTTTATAAAGGTTCTAAAATACATTATAATTATAAGAAATATCAAAAGATTAAACGGTTTAGAAAAAGGCTCTTCAGATGCAAGGAAATAATTGTATGGTTGTACCCACAGGTTTTATGATATTATGCTCTGATTAACATGTCGTTATAAGTCATAGCGAAGTAATAATGCCTTATCCCAGGGCTATGCAAGAACCACTCACTTACCCATTAATGTATGTAAGCCCTTTCTCTTTTGCCAGCGTCATTGCGTGGTATTTTGCTTCCTTCATGTCATGGCCGTGTACGATTACTTTCGCGCCGTACGACCGACAATTCTCAATCTTCATAATGGGCGCAACGTTTGGCATCACCACGGTGGTGGGTATGTTCAACTGGTGGGCATGGTAGCTTAAACCTTGGGAGTGATTTCCAAGGGAAGCGGATATCACACCACGGCTTTTGGCTTCCGGCGGAAGTAAAAGCAAAGCGTTACGAGCTCCGCGTTCTTTAAAGCTAAAATTGTAATGATATTTTATCTATAATTGAAATATGTACATTCAATTTACTATTTAAATAATATTTATATATGAATTACCTTCCAGTGTACTGCAGAAAGTCATTTTTGAGGAATATATCCATACCGTATATGTTTGACATGTGAGATTTCTGTAACAAAACAATTTATGTATAAAATCGACTGTCTACCACTGGGCATCGTTGCATCTGTTTCATTGATCGTCATAGTCGTAGAATAGTGACGGATCTGACAAATAGTAAACTTTGCAGGACAGCCATTTCAAAATAATATAATCATGTTAGTTTTTGTCATTACTATTTTAATTCATATTCTGTTATTATGATAATTGGAATACAAGCAAACAAAACGGTTTGTCTTGAAACAAAATAAAAATAATAGGAACATTTAACTACACAGTTCTTAGAAAAATCACATGCTTCTATCAAACCCGTCACTTTACCACTTTGAAATTTAAAACACATGGAATTGTTTTTTAACGTAGCCGTAATAATTAGTCAATGTAATATCCAAATATGACAAAAAGTGGATTTTGGATTTTTTTCAAATCCGAAATTGTTCTACGCTCATGACGTGATGCTAGGGCCAGACATAATAAGTCGCATGAAAGAAATAAAAAAAATTAAAATTCGCAAATAGTAGCGTAGATTTTATATAGTAATGCGAATTATTAGAAATGTTTATGGTATTTATAAGAGAATTATTCTAGGAAATCTATAAAAAAACACTCACCACGCACGGCGTCTTAACGATCCCACTTTGAATTCTGAATGCAGCCGCTGATACATCCTCAAAGGATATTTTTTGAGGATTATCCTGATCGCACATTGGATCATACTCTATCGTCTGAAAACCCATTTTGTATTAACCCCACGACCACAGCTGCGACTATGAGTATTAGCACTTATATTTAATGATGACAAAGATCAAAGGTGTCGGAAATATATTAATGATAGCAGATGTCTCAGTTTACAAATAACTATCATAATTATTATTAATATAAGTATATTGACTTGTTGGCCTAACGATTACCTAAGGTCAACCCATCTATATAACATGAACTTAGTTCATATAATACTTTCATTTGAACAAAGATGTACGTTTAAAGATGACCGTTTCTATGCGGATCCAATCTTGTCTCCTACCTCCTAAAAGATATTTTAAAAATTCATGGTTTACTTAAGTCTTACTTGGACAAATAATCTCTCATATCATAAGTCTTACTTTGACATATATTGTCTTAAATCATCTATACGAGTACTTATGTTATAGAGGTAAAGTTGACTGTATCTGTGTGAATCTACTGATCCGCTTTGACAATTCCAATACATAGCCACGTTATGGAAAGGTAATTTATTATATACTAGCTGACCCAGCAAACGTCGTTTTGCCATATACATTATTTCTAGGAAACATTTTTTAGTTCAATAAAAACAACTATCTACTATAAAAAAAATAGGGGTTGATCGTAGAGGGCTGACATTTAAGGGTTGTATGTATTGTATGCTGTATCATTAAAAAAAACAACCCTTATCACTTAGCGGTTTGAAACATAGATAGTAGCCGATTGTCAGACTTACTGAATATACATAATAAGAATCGGTCGAGCCGTTTTGGAGGAGTATGGGAACGAACATTGTGACACGAGAATTTGCAAGAAAAACGATCGAACGAAACGTATCTTACGTTCCTCAACTACGAAAGAGCTTGATAATACCTACGAAAAAGTCGCAAAAATAATATGCCTTGTATGAACATAGCTCTAACACAGATTAACTTAATAAATTAAAAACTTTCACAACAGTTTAAAATTTGGTGATATGTGGTATTATTATAACGATCACATTTATTGAATTATCAGTATTATCATATATTGTAATAAAGTCTTCTTACTGGCTGGAAGCAGTCGTAACGTTCCATATTTAATTGTTGCCTAAAGCAGTAAAATTAAAACACAATTTCGAAATAATTTTATCAAATGACCGGTCAGTACGGTTCTCTTATAACAACTGAATGTCCTTCGCGCTTACTCAATTTTTATTATATTCTTGAACTATACGAGATAATATAAAAACGCGATAAATGTAAAGATGCCTGCCTCCAAGATAACCATATATAATGAGTATAAATAATGTCATTATATTGGAAGTAAGATCTATTATTTTGTAAGAGCTTTATTTATCGTGAACGAGCAAATTGAAAAAAAAAAAAAGTTTTTGGCAAAGCAAATGGTAATTAAATTCTTTATCTCCAGATCAGGGGGCCTACCATGAGCTCTTATTCGGAGCCTCTTATTGACAACCTAGAACTGAAATACATTGCTTATTCATACAATGACATCGAATAAACTAGCCAGTTTATGTGTCCAGGTAACCTCAGTGGTAATTAAACTTCGTTCGTTCAATTTGTATAAAAATTCGTACCATGACCTCGGGACTGAACCAGAATTTGACTGTTTCGACTACAAACTATGAAATAATAAGCATTTTTTTTCAGTTTTTGTATCGAAGTTTCCAAATAATAGTATAGAACATATGAAATTTAATATTTTAATAAAAACTAGTTCATAAAGGACCTAAGATTAATAACATAATGTCTAATACAGTTAAACCTTTACAATTTTTGTATTTCGGATATTGAAAAGGTTTATTGAGAGTTTAGACGCTGTGGTTATGAAGAAATTATTAAAAAATCGTCAGAGAAAAGAAACACACAATCCCCTTCAACCAACTCGAAAATGTCGAGTTATAAATCAACGACTTTGATTCGTTGAAGATTTCCGTATACACGCAATTGGATAGACTATGTTTAATAATATTCAATTAATTAATTAGGTATGTAGATAGTTTGACAAAAACAATAAAACATTTAAATTCCCTAAAATATTATTTTGAACCAGCTTCCGCCCGCGTAGATTTCGTGTATTTTATCGAAGTCTCTTACGATAATTCCGTGTATGAAAATATAGTATAATGAATATGAATGACATACCTACCTAAACCTTCTTTAGGAATCTGTACCTATCAGTATACAATTATAGGTACCAAAACAGATGATGATGATGCTATAAAGTATAACATAATAAAAGTGATTATTATTCAAATGTTCCTTAATATGTTCATGAATCTTCTCTACTATTTACCACGTACCACTAAGAGGTACAGCGATTTTTTACTTATTATTAATTTTTTGAAGTGAAAACTTCTTTAGCGGCGTTGTACACTTTTTTTGGAATGGGTAAAAATTGTTAAACTCGCGTCAGGACAGGTGACCTGATCGAAAATTCGTAAGACGGATGGAGAGTAGACAGCTGGCGCGGCGTATTTAGTGTTTGTTTACGATAGCGCAATAAATAAATATTGTATTCTACCACATAAATGATAGTACTTTTGCGCTGAAAATTAAAGCAATTCGTGCAAATTATTTCCTAACCATACCGAAATATCAAAAATGTACAACGTTAATATTTAAGTTTTTACTTCTGCCCGGCACTCCCGGAGTGCAATCCGTCATTGTTTTTGAAGTTCTACTTCTTTAGGCGCGTTATGAAAAATTGATGAGAGTGAAATTTTACGATGCGCTCGCACCGTGACACAAAATTAACAGAATGAAGTTGCCCTCGGAAGATGCTACGGCATTGAACATAATTTAAAAACAACATTCGAATAATAATGGAATTTATGTTACACTTAATGTAAGAGAATAATAATAAATATTTATTTATTTAATTTTTCAAATGTAAACTGAACTTTATTGACTGTAATGACTCCTTTTCCAGTCTTTGATTATTTAATTGTAATTAATTATTTGCATGCAATCAAAAACTATTTTTAATAATGCCAAAGAATTAGTATAACTTCTTACGCCCGAAATTACACTAACAGATTCAATGCGTTAATTTCAAGTTTACGTGTGTAATGTGTTTCTACGTTTATTTTATTTGGATTTTTTGAAAACTTGGCTATATTTTACAATCGAGTTAATTGTTTTATAGCACTATTCATTAATATTTACTACATGTTAACTGGATCATTCGAGTTATTGTGATTCCACTGTTCACTTAAAAGCCACTCTACTCGCCAGTTTTTTCACAATTCCATTAGGTATTTGCGTTGTTTCAAAATATTATAGTACAAGTTAATTATGTTAGTAAAATTATGTATAACGGCCTGGCCACGGGGATCGGCGGTGCGAACGGCGATGCGAGAGGCGAGGCGACCATTCGCGCGGCGCCGTTTGCAGGCCACGCACCAGTCACGTTCGCCGCCGCGACCAGAAAGGAAGTTCGACATCGAAATGTCTTTATCGAAATCATCTCGATATTGCTTGGCTTTCCAATGATTTAATAATAGCTTTTGGTTCAAGACCTAATATTTGGAAGAGATTGTGGAGTACATGATTTAAATAAGAATCGAGGTATAGATGGAGAATTCCACAAAGAGTACGAGAAATATCCAGAAAAGTTTTTTTGAGTATACCAGAATGAGTATTGAAACATTCGATAATATTTTTATGTATATTTAACCAGAATTGGAGAAAAAAATTAATGCAAATAAATTTTTTTAGTTAAGCCAGTATATCAGTAATAAAAAACTGTATTCATTTTTCGCCGCGAAAACGACTAAACTTATTTAATCCCTGCTCTATTCGCCGCGACTGCCGCTAGACTCCGTGGCTTGCACCGTACTGATTCATGCATTTGTTTCGCTCGCCCGTCGCGACGTCAGTCGCCCGCGCGATTCGCTCGGTACATTTCGCCGGTGGCTTAATTAGTACATTGTTATGAGTTTATTTCAGTCGCTAGACGCATCGCTGTCCGCACCGCGCGAATATTCGCATCGGCGAATGTCCCGTGGCCAGGCTGTAAGTTGTTAGGCTTTATAAGGTTCTGTGAGTCTACGGGCTGTGACTAAATAATCTGTGCCAGAAGTCTGCATCTTTACTGTACACTGTAGTCACAGTAAACAGTCAAATGTCAATAACTCAATAGTCATCTGTGGACCGTGAAATTTCGAACGGCGAACCGTGTGTTTATAATTTATTACTAAAATGCGATTTGCTTGAATAAGTATTGTTATTTAGCCTTTTTTTATAAGAACAACATTTAAATATTCAGATTATAAGTTATAAATGCCGATAAAGAAATGCCGTACGCTAATCAACCTTCTGTCCATATTACTGAGCTTACTGATGATAACGTAAAGTTTGTTGTTGAAGATACAGAATTAAGTGTAGCAAATAGTATGCGACGTGTATTTATCGCGGAAACTCCAACGATGGCTATAGACTGGGTGCAATTGGAGGCTAACTCCACCGTTTTGAGTGACGAATTTCTTGCTCATCGCATCGGTCTCATCCCTCTTATATCCGATGAAGTCGTTGACAAAATAAGATATTCCAGAGATTGCATGTGTGCAGATTTTTGTTCGGATTGTAGCGTAGAGTTTACTTTAGACGTAAAGTGCTCGGATGAGCAGACAAGGCATGTCACTACAGCAGATCTTAAGTCAAGTGATCCCAGGGTAGTGCCTGTAACATCTCGCCATAGGGATGAAGATCAAGCAGATTATGGTGAGATGGATGAAATTCTTATCATAAAATTAAGAAAAGGCCAGGAACTAAAATTGCGAGCATATGCAAAGAAAGGTTTTGGGAAAGAACATGCTAAATGGAACCCAACAGCAGGTGTTTCATTTGAATATGATCCTGATAATTCAATGAGGCATACATTATTCCCAAAACCAGATGAATGGCCTAAAAGTGAGCATACAGAATTAGATGAAGACCAATATGAAGCGGAGTTCAATTGGGAAGCTAAACCGAATAAATTCTTTTATAATGTTGAATCAGCAGGAGCCCTTAAACCTGAAAATATTGTTTTAATGGGTATAGTTGTGTTGAAAAATAAACTATTAAATTTACAAGTACAGTTGTCTCAAGAAGCTCAAAATGATGCTTTAGCGATTAATTGAATGAATGATAATGAAACTTCTGAGAAATATACTATTAAATTAATTATATTTGTTTCATTTCACTAAATAGTAATTATATTATGACTCATATTTTATTAACAATTATTATAATGTGCATCAAAATAGTCTGTGGAATATTTTATTCTTATTCCAGTATCAAAGACATTGACAGTTTCAAACAATGAATTAAAAATTTAGCTTACACAAAAGATAAATTTAAAACGTATTACTAAAACTAAAAATGCTTTGTCAAGGAAGATCAAGTCCCACAAGAGAGAAATATGCCACGGTAAGTATATTTTGGTAAAAGATTATGATCACTGTAATTCAGATAATAAAAATTATACATTTTAGGAACAAAATCTTATTCATGGGTCAATTAGCAATATAAAACTAAAACTTGAAGATATACAAGATGCTCATAACAAGATTAAAAATCAAATTATTGCTACCCCTCTACTTGTAAGTTATCTGTACAGATAAAATTAATATCCATACTTAATATATCTCATGATATATTAAGTATGTTAAACTTAAGCAAAAAAATGTTTTAGGAAGCTAAATATATTGGGAAGTATTTTTGTAAAGTTATGTTCAAATGTGAAAACTTACAAACAACGGGAAGGTATGTGTTATGTTGTTATGAAATATTATGGCTTAATTATAAGAATATTTGTGTATAATGTAATCTGTATAATTCCTAATTAAGTATATTTGTGATAGTTTTAAAGCCCGAGGAGTTTGTAACTTAATTGCAAATATGGAAACTTCTGAGAGGAGCAAAGGTATTACTGTATGTGGAGGCCGTAATTTTCTAGCCGCTATCAGCTATTACGGATTGCAAAACTCGATTCCTATTAATATAGTTATACCGAGGGATGCTCCTTTAGCTGACAAACAGCGATACAGGGAGAGTTCAGCTATTGTAAAGTGCCTTGGTTGTGACGCGACTGAGGCAGGTTTGCATGCTCTGACTTTTAGCAGAGATGTTGGCTCCACGTTTGTGAGGAGGTAAGTCTATACATACCTCAATAATACATTTTCAATACTAAAAATACACCTTGATTTCTTGTATTGTGTATGCTATTTTATTTGTTGGTATTATTTTAGTACCGATAAATTGGAATTATTAGCTGGATACGGCACTGTTGGACTAGAGATCCTGACGCAAGTTGATCAACTAGATGCAGTATTATGCCCAGTGGGTAGTGGAGGCCTTGTTGCAAGTGTTCTACTTGCAATTAAAACCCTCAAACCCAATTGTTTAATTTATGTTAGTATATGATTTTTTTTAAGCCCTTCGTAAGGATTTATCATATGTTACTGTGAAAACATAATTTTATTTTAAGGGTGTTGAATGTTCACTGTCGCCAACCGTGACTAAAGCATTGCAGGAAAAGAAGCCTGTTCCGATACAGACAAAACCAAACATAGCAGATAGCTTGTCTGAAATGATTACGGGCACCAACTCATACAACATCATACGTGGTTACCTCGACAAAATGGTGGGTAATAACTTATTATTTCTTGGTGAACCTTCATGGACATTAATGCTTAAAAATTAAACATCTATTGTAATATGACGATACTTTCAGTCAACAAGATAAATTAGAATTTATTGGAATAGTTTTTATTATTTATATTAAATTTACTGCGATTTTCTAGATTACTGTTGATGAAACTTGGATTTCGCGGGCCATGGTGAAATTGTTTGAGCGCGAGAAAATGTTTGTAGAGGGCGCTGCTGCATGTCCGGTTGCAGCCATGCTGGCGGGAAAAGTGCCGGAGCTTCGTGGGAAAAAGTTTGTATCTACAGATGAAGTAGTAACCATTTTGTTATTATTTTTTACCAATACATATTATAATTTAGAAAGATGTCATAGTACCGAAAACGTCGACGACGTCGTAGTTTATGATTCGTTCGACCTGTTATATAATTCCCCCGTAATGATTTATAATAATAATTATCATCTATTTATTTGTTTCACGTGATGTCGTGTCAAGATTTGGAACACCTAATTTTGATGAATAATGTTTTTAATATTCCAGTGTTGTGGTTATATTATCGGGTGGCAACATTAACAGTAATCGCATCGCGCGGGTAATTGAGCGTGGTTTACTGGCAGAAGGCAGATTATTAAATTTAACAGTTACAATAAATGATTCGCCCGGTTCAATCGCAAAGCTCATTGGTAGAGTAACAGATGCAGGCGCTGATATAAGAAGTATTTCAGAAACAAAATCGCCACAAAGAGACCTGTCAATAAAGGTAAAAGTCTAAAATATTTAAGAAATGAGCTTACTTCGACCAAATGTCAAAAATTATCCAGATTAAATTAAAATATAACCCACGGTTTGAGCATAATTTATTGAAAAGGAGGTCGACATTTATAACGTATTTATTATATTTATTTACGTATTTATGATGTATAAGCATATAATATATATAGTACAGCTACGTAATACGTATCTATTTGCAGGTTACCTTATTGCTTGAGGTCAACGATTCGAGTCACGGCGAAGAAATTCAACAAAAAATAGCAAAAGATTACACAGTTTCCGAAATAAATTCCATCTAAAGTAAAAGTTATTTTTAGTATAATTTTAAATTACACATGTACGTAAGATTATTAAAGTTTTTGAAGTTTAAGTATTTCTTTGAGCTTCGTTGATTTTTATAGATACTAGTCCGAAGATACAATAATAAATAATAAATACGGTAGTTAAAACATCTTAAAAGAATTATTCTATATTGACAGGTATTATTAATGCGATAAAACTTCACAATAACACCTATATAAAATATTTCTTATAAAAGCGTAGGTTTTAGTTAGTTCTATATAAGAAACAAATTAAATAATTCTACATGAAATATTTTGATAATGGTCCCACGCATATTTTGTAATTTTCTATTCATTGAAGGAGACAAAATTATACCATGATAATTTACATTACTGCATTCATAAAATTATTTATCCCCAAGTAGTTTAATCTTTGTAAAGGTATTGTTATTTTTTTTAATGAAGTAACAATTTATGTATTTTTTTAAATATATTATCTAATATCTAAGATATATCTTGGATACTTATCACTCATAATAGATTATTACTTTTTCGTATTTCGTATTCTGAACGAACATAAGGGCACTTCAATATTATCCATAAATTACCGGACACCCTGTTTTAATAATATAAATTAGGCGAAGGCCAAGTTTGTTTGTGATACAAAGGACGCGCTTCTAAATGCTGTCTCCGACACAATCGACATCTTTATATGTTCAAGCGAGTTTACAGTATGTATATTACATATCCTATGCATTGGCTTAGTAAAAATAAAGATGATGAGATATATAAAAAAAATATTCTTAGATATACTCTCTAGTGTTACTCTAAATATTATTGTTTATCTAAGATATTATTAAAATGTAAGTCAAAGCCATGTCAAAACTTAAGTCACCAAATTTTTGTTATAATTTCTACGACATTTTATAGTTCTTCGTATTCGAAAATTATAGTTTATTTGACCCAAAATTAATTAATAGAAAATTGTTTAATCTAAAATGGTAAGTTAATTCTAATTTATATAGGTACAACACTTTCTATGTCCAGTTACTCACCTGTGTATCATATTCTCTATTATTAGTGGCGGAGACTCAAAATATAATCATGGTGATTCCGCCAAAAAGCTTTAATAAGATACCTGTTCCCTGGACTTCTTATCTTATCCAAAGCGCTCTAATACCTATCTATGATTTATATATAAATATCGTCGTAATATATTTATTACGTACATTTTAATTATTTAACTTCTTAAGTGCCTTGTAGTTATTTCTTAGATATGTTTTAATGTGCCAAATAATTAATTAGACATATTGACCGTAGGATGGTTGTGATGAGGATTTGGAAGAACCTCATATTCTGTCATTTCACGAAATAAAAGAAGCCGCTGAGAGAATTGACGATGGAATTATTCATACACCCCTATGCGTAAGTTATGTGTATTTGGTATAGGTAACAAATTCGAATAAAGTGCCTACTGTTGTACTTTATTCGAATTTTTAAGTAATAAAAAAATCGAAAAAGGTAGCAGTTTCATAGTTTCGCTGTCTTCTCAGCCCTGCGATTCTGTAACTCACTTTTCGAACTCACACAGCGGTTTTCGCATCGGCGGTCGCTCTCAAATCAGTCGTAAAGCAGTAATTTTATGATTTGGCATTTTGATAAACAATAAACTACAAGCCCCACCTTTTCAGAATGTCAAATCATAAAATGACTGCTTCACGACTGATTTGAGAGCGACCGCCGATGTGAAAACCGCTATATGAGTTCGCAAAGTGAGTTACAGAATCGCAAGGCTGGTCTGGCTTTGTCTCGCTCGTCTTGTCGTTTCGTCGCTTGTCTCGGTAACGCAGAGGACTTAATATATTATCGAGATCCGACAAACTATAGGCGGCAAAACAGTTATTTTGGATTAGTAGGCACAGAAAGCTGACTTTATTATCTTATTGCCGCAAGGTAACACGAAATACAAAATAAAGTTATTTTATTTACTACAGCAATATTATTACAGGAGGCAAAAATAAGCAAACAAATGGACTATAATATTTATTTCAAATGCGAAAATTTGCAATACACCGGCAGGTAACTAAGGACTACTTAAATTTAAAAAATATATTTTGCATAATCGAAAACTATCTTGATAATTATTAAGCAAATTTATAAATATTTTTAGGTTTACTCAGAATTATTTTGTTATTATAAAAACTACGATGATTTGAATTGACCTTTGTATGAGCAATAGCTCATCCATATTTTTTTTTCTAATCGTTATGGATTTTAAAAAAATATGGTTTTTTTAAACTTACTAGTGCATTCCAATAATATGTGTAGCTGTGCGGAACGTGGAATTCGCAATGCATTTGTGGCGAAGGCAGAAGAAATGCGTGAAAGGGGCGTGATAGTGCCATCTAGCGGTAACATGGGCTTAGCCGCCGCTTACCATGGTACTCCTTTAGGGATTCCGGTAAACCTGGGTTTTCTTAAATTAATTATTTAATTTTTTTAATTCTTATAATCTTGCATAGTTATATTCAAAATGCTCTGAATACACCTGCGCCATCTGAAATCTTAACCATCCTAAGTCAGAGGTATTAAAGGTTAAAATGGTTGTAGTAGAAGTACAGGTCTTTACTCTTTGTGTCAATCAAGCCTGGCTGTGAGTGGGAATTTCCCTTTACGTAAATTTATTTGATTTACATCATCATTTCCTCAATACACGATTTTCTGGAGATGCCAACCGTAAAAGAAGTAATCCCCAAAAACAGTATTGATACAGGGAAAGGTTAAACAAACATACAAATGAGCTGGCCAAAAATCTGTTATCCAGGAGATGATGTAACTCGCCTAAAGGTGGAAAACACTAGACCAGAGAAACTAACCTAAAATTAAAAACCAGTTTCTGCAACACATACGGTGCCTTTCAATGGAAACGCACCCAACCCAAATTAACCTTAGACAACATCTGATTATGGCTGATAGCCGATTGCAGATGAACGAGAACACGAAAAAAAACATCACCATTTCCTCGATATAATTGACAGAACCGTGTAAAATTGTTTTTTTATAGTGGTGTCCTTAAAATTACATCACAGGTAACCGTAGTATTACCAGAAAGAGTTGCTCCCGCGCATTCCCTTCGCTGTTCAGAATTCGGTGCGGACGTGGTACACCAAGGAGAAAATATTGAAGGCGCTAATTACTATGCCCAAAAAGCTGCCAGAGATAGCCAACAAATGTTATTATGGTAATGTGAAATGTAATGCTGCTGATTTTAATTTTTAAAAAAAAAAGGAGATCGATTAGGTTAGAGGGTTAGCAACCAATCGGTAGTAGTTATTAGCCGATCAAATTGTAATAATTATTACTTACAAAGTAAATCTCACTCGCACAGGTACATTTTTCAAATCATTTATTATAGGTAAGTATAGTTAAATTATTAATCAAACCACGAAATTATTACTAGGTATACATCGATGCTTTTGTGCCCTCTAAGTGTAATTTTTGAATTGGCCAATTAAGGCTGCTTGCAAAATATTTCACAGCTCAGACGATCCTATGGTGATGGCGGGTCTTGGTACCATTGGGGTGGAAATCATAACTCAGCTTCCAGAAACAGATGCTGTGATAGTACCGGTAGCTAATGGAGCCTTGTTGGCCGCTGTTCTTGTCGCTTGCAAAAAGCTTAAGTGTTCATGTCTAGTTTATGTGAGAACATTTTGGTTATTTAAAAAAAATATACATCAGTTTTTTTGCATTTCGGAAAACCGCCTATTGTTAAACTACGAAGTCACGGGTAGTATTGCAATTTAATTAAATTTTAGGGTGTGGAATGCGTTAAGGTTCCAAAAATGATGAAAGCATTACAAGCTGGAAAGCCAGAGAGAACTGCAATTGTAGCCAACTTGGCACAAAATCTTAATGCAGCCATTGTAGGGACCAATGCGTTTGCTACCATTAACGGGCGATTGGACAGAATGGTACGTGTACGTTGGTTAATTCAGTGAACCTACTCAATATATAAAGAAACTTTCATCTTATTCATGGGTTTTTGTTTAAATTGACGTTGGTATAGTCAAAATTGGGACAAAATATAATGTTCTTTGTTTAAAAAATTCCTAATGACATAAGAATGGTTTCCTGATCTACAATTCCATCAAACGTTGTTCAGTTAACGAAACAAATTTGTAATATAATATAAATTAGTTACTACTCGAAGATCTTATCCTCATTTTATTAAATTGTATTTTTAAAATTACAGTTATTAGTCGACGAATGTTACATAGCTAAAGCTATAGTAAGTATGGTGGAACGCGAACGCTTAGTAGCAGATGGCGCTGGAGTATGTTCTCTAGCTGCTATTATGCAGGGGTTGGTCCCGGAGTTGAGAGGAAAGAGGTTTAAAAAAATCCATTCTAATTCCAGAGGATTTAGATTTAACAACACATTTAGTTAAAACAAAATAGAGTAGGGCTAAATTCATAGATGGATACACGCTTTAAAAATCGATTCAGTAGATGCATAAATATGCAACCAACAAACACCATGCCATATAATGGCAATATACTTTACACTGCTATTTTATGTCCACAATTAATATAGATACATTAAATTACTTGGTATCTTGATGTGTACAATTTTCTAAAAGCAAACTGAAGCTTATTTTTTATTTAATTGAAATTAAAACCAACCACACTAAATTAATTGTATAATCTTTGTTATTTTTATAGAGTTGTATGCGTAATAAGTAGCGGGAATATTGATTCGGGGCGCTTAGCGCGTTCTATTCAGCGCGGTTTGGGTGCGACCGGCCGCCTACTTCGGTTTGGAGTTGCTGTACCGGACCATCCGTCTGGTTTGGAACAACTGGCAAAGACTATCGCTGACGAACAGGCAGTTATGAAAAGCCTCGTTACTGAGCAGATGTGGGTTCATAGCGATGTTCTTGTTACTTGGGTGAGTGCCTTCTTTTAAACCTATCAAGTCTAAGAGGTACTGACAACGTAAGATATTACTTTTTGATCTTATTGTTTGAAGGATTTTTTGAAAACATCAAATGTGATTTTTCATCAAATTTTTAATGTATTCTAGAACATCAATCCCAAAAATCTAGTTTCAACAGCTGTTAAACCTTTTTTTCTGTATGAAGATTGACAAATTCTCTAATTATAAATAAGAATCTTAGAGAAATCAAATATGAAGTCTAAAGTGCCCTGTAAACGATCAAATTTGCTTGTCAAACTTCACGTTTTCATCAAACAATAGCTTAGACGATCAAACCAAATATCAAACAAATTTGTTAAATTTCTAGTAGATTCTGGTTTCTCCTTTCGTGACGTGACGTCGCCGTGCCGAGCGCTTACAATGAGTAATTCAGATGAAACATTTTGGCATTGACTCTAGTATTGTGTATTTTTAAAACAAGCAAGAAGACAAAATTAAGAGATAAATTCTCTTGATCTTGTCCATATAATCTTTTAATTTTTTTTCCATAACATCGGCATATCACGATAAACAGATATGAAATGCAACGTAAATTCTATGTTCGTAATATTGCCACTCAAATCGTTACTGAGCGTAGCGTCTTCCATGATGTCAATACAACGAATGAGATCTTGTTTGACAAACACCGCCGTACACGTTCAAACCTGTTTGTCAAACTCAACATCAATCCAGATTTTCATCAAACACGTAGATTGTTTGACAAACGCCTCAAACAAAGCAGTACACTATCAAATAATTTGATTGTTTACAGGGCACTTTAAATTAACAATTCTTTCAGGCAAACATTGTTGTTGAAACAGCCGATGAAGTACATTCTGCAAATCTGAAGGATAAACTGCGTGAACTATACCCATCTACGAGATTTGCTATGGATCTTGATAATAAACACAAAGTGAATATACGATAGATTGCCAGATGCATTAATTTATTGAACTTATGTGAAATTTGGAGATAATATTAAAATAAAAAGAGTTGATTGCAGTTTTTTTTGTTTATTTTTTAAACCTATACATAACTTAAGCCACAGGGTCGTCACCCTTAGTTGCTCTGGTGTAAATCACCTGCCCGTGGTGTTGAACTACCTGCTTGATTAAACCTGAAACAAAGGACCCTAATTGTACTGGAAGCTTTCAACATTTTAAATATTTCACTTGAATGAGCAAAAAATCAGACTCAATATATCAGTATTTAACTGTCATGGTATTTCCAGATTAAGAGGATCATCATAATAGAAAGGAAAAATTGTGGGTCTCACCCTTAGATTAAGTGTTAGCTCTAAGTGTGACGGCTATGTCTTGCTTTTTTTTTACAAGTATATTTTGTTTCTTCATTCAAGTGTAGATAAATTCATAAGCAATACTTTATTCATGATTAGTGATAGTTTTAAGAAATTTCAAATTAAAATATAAAACAATAAGGTATTTGTTTACTCAAGGCAAAAAAGTTGTAAGAAAACAAATTAAATACCTTTTTCTCTAAGTTCAATGAGTGCTCTCCTGGCAAGGGATCCTCGGACCTTTAACCTTTCAGAGACAACTGCGGGGGTGATGAGCTTGTACTGTGGGACTTCCTTGTAAAGCTTTTCATATGTGGGCTTGTCAAATAACACCTGGTTGTTCAACTTGTCACGGACTTTTCCTTTGGACCACTTCTGCAATGTAATTAAATATATTTGAGAGAATATTCCATTAATATATCTAAATATAATATTTATGACCACATGAAAATGACACAGGAAAATAATGCGTTAAACAACACGAGTTACCGTGGTAAGTAATAATTTGGATGCCCTGATACTGTCATATATGTTCATCAGTTTTATTTAAAGTTTGGCTACTCCATTTTTTAATAATTAAAAGACTATAATATCTTGAAATTTTACATGCCACATAACCTAACTTCTTAGTTTGTTTTGTTCCATACCTTCTTCTTGGCCTTGCCACCTCCTGATCCTTCCTTCTTTTTCTGAGTTTTTTGCGGCTGTTTTGCCGAAGACTTCGTGTCCTTTTTGGGCGGCTGTAATGTTCAACAATAAAAGAGACATGTTGTAGCCACGAGGTTAAGATATACGTTAATATTACAACTTAAAGCCGATCACTTAATTAACTATTAAAATATATTATATATTCGCTTCTGTGCAAAATTCACTTAGAAAAACAAAAAAATAGCATTGTACAAGACAGAAACTAATAAAAATTTGTACAACTTCGCGTTAACACTCACCATCTTGAAATCGGAAAGAGTCACAAATCAGTGTTGCCAAGCCTTCACTATTTTTACCCACAAACTCACAAAAGGAATCTGACATTTAATATACATAGAATTTTTATTTATTGTTAGGGGGTTAAAAAGTGTCTTTATTTAATATTAATCAAATAATTTATTGTACCAAATAATGAGGATGCTTGTAATTCTAAGCATACAAACAGAATAAATACCACTAGAATGTATCAAAATGTAATAAGACAAAAAAAATTACAATTAATTAGCTTTACAACTAAAAGATATTATTCAACATTTTTAATAATTATAAAGCTAAATCTTTTCGGTATGATGCGATTCTTGAATAGAACCCATTTACAATAAACACCCTCAATCGTGCAACTAGTTCCTAGTACTGGCAATACTTCTACAGATGTTTAATACCATCACAGCTAACTCTCAATGTAGTACTTTACAACATCCACAGATAATAATTCTCAAACTAAAGACTAAAGCTAGTTCTAGTATTAAACAGCAGCGCGGGTAATAAAAATGTATAGAAAAACGATAAGAATTTAACTAAATTAAAAAGATTGTCTTTTGAATTATTAGTAATTGTTATTCTCTAATTATATTTAAATAAAAATAATAAATTCAATAAATTTCTGAAATCAACGCAATACAGTATCAATGAGACTAAAACCAATTCATATTTTTAAATTGTTCCTTTGTGTATTTCCAGTGTATGTAATGATAGAAGCATTTTTTACTTATTTATACTAATACATTACCATAATCTTGTCTCATTTATTAAACAAACTACTATAATTATATATGATAGAACCTTACCTAGAAGTAAAATGTATATTTACGAGTAATAATATAAATACTTTACAATAAATGAGTTTTATTTTATTTTAAAATTATTTATTGCACATAACCCAATTACATAACTGTTTGTAGAGACTCATAATAATAAAGCTCCTCTTCAGTGACAGATGGTCGAAAGGATTCAACTCCTCTCCATAAGTCTGAAACCCCTAATATTACAGAATCTTCACTTAATTCACTTTCTTTGACGACCCCTGAAATTATCCAGAAAAATGTATATAAACAAACAGAGTAAATACCAAAACACAAAAATGAATCAATAAGAAATTGAAAAAAAAGATTAACAATTAATAATATATTATTGATGCAACCTTTTAGTTGAAAACGACGAAATTAGTTGATTCACTAGCGCTAGGGTTTCAAAAGATAGTTCTTTAAAGACACTAGTGAGTGGACTTTAAATTAAATTCCATTATTGTTATGTTGACTGCATTATAACTGTTAATAAGCATAAATAGATTACAGTATATTGAAGTTAGAATACTATTATGCGAGGGTATCCCATCTAAGCTACATTCAATAGTCATACGAATATGATTACAAGGTTAATGTGGGGTAAATCAGGGTCATACCAGTATTAATTTTTTCGACTAGAGAGCGTACAGCAACTGTTCGTGCAGTGGAGACAACTTGCAGTAAGTCAGCCCCTGTACAGCGTTGGGGTAAAGCCGCTGCTACCTTCTCAAGGTCCACTTCCGGACGGAGATTGTAACTACAATATATGTTTACTTTAGTTACTAAAGTTAAATTTATATAGATTTCAAAATTAATATCTCTACATTTAGTCTACCTTCGGCATAGAGCTTTTAAAACTGAGGTTTTCTCTTGTAGACCACAATATGGTCCCACATATATCAACTTGTCAAGTCGACCTGGACGAAGCAAGGATTGTTCCAACAAATCTGGCCGGTTGGTCGCACCCATAACAAATACAAAACTTGTGTCACCATCTGCAAACAAAAACTTTGTGAAACATTTTTTTTCAATGTATAATAATTTCGATGTCTTACAGTACTTCTCTTTCTTCTTTCTTGGAGTTCTACTTACTAACTTTATTTACTTAAATGTTGTTTAAGTGTTTTTTTATTCTACAATTATTAACATATTAAAAAATTCGTTGACCCTAGTGTTGCCCAAATGCAAGACCAAGACGAGACTTAGCCCAGTCTTGGTATTGTCTTGCGACAATACACCTGGTCTTGATCTTGGTATTGGTCTTGCAGCAAGAGTCTTTGCGAGTCTCGCAAGACTTGCAAATACCTATTAGCCTATTGCTATTTATTGAACACGTTAGTTTAAATTAGTTTTATTTATTTAGTAAATTTATTTAATTATTTAGTAAAGACTATTCGTCTTCAGCGATGATTTACTAACTAATAATAATTAATTTGTTTAATGACATGGGATGGAAGAGTTGTAGAATAAAGACAATCTATGCATTTAACATTTATTTAAATGAAAAAATTGTATATAAGCAATAGCATCGACATTATTAACTTCCAGTAGACTTGCAAACGTTATACAAAACGAGTTCGAAAAGTTATAAGTACAAGTCAAAGCGTTTCCTTACACAAAAATTCTCCTAATGTACCTATGTAAATACCTATGTTTTATTGTATCTACCTATAAATTGGTAAAGAAAGAAAAGAAATGGCTCGTTGGCTCGCCAACATGCAGATATAAACCCTGAGAGGTTTTTGTTGTGTGGCTAAAACTAAATATGAATATGGTTGTTTTCGAATTAAAAAAAATTGGTTACTAATTCTTTTGACCAAGAATTAATACAAAGTAACCACCTCGCTGATTCATCACTTAATCTATTTCTATGTTTTCTAATTACTAGCGATGCTTTAGAAAATAATCTCTCAGCAGGTACTGAAGTTGCAGGTATCGAAAGAAAATCACGAGCCATCTTGGATAAAATCGGATATTCCGTCTCATGCGTCCTCCACCACTCTAAAATGTCTTCTGAGCTGGCGGCTCTCGGTTTACTTAGATACTCCTCCAACTCGTCAGAAACTAAGCCTTGAAGACAAGATCCAGATGACGACGTAGAGGGACATGCATACAGTTTCTCAAAGTCTATTACATCTTCATATTCCTCATCCTCACATACTTTGTTTTCATTTCTTGGTAATTCTGGAGATTTAGACACCGAGTGATGCTGTACGTGTAGACTTTTATATTCTTTATAAAGTTCATTAAATTTGTGCAGGCTTTCTGTTTTAATTTGCTGCCCCCATAATGTAATATCAAGTCTGAGCTTTGTGCCTTGGGTCTAAAATTAAAGTGGTACAGTAAATCCAGTTGCTCTTCTTATAATGTTTAAGCATTTTATCTCGGGCTGCTTGGAAACCTAAAATGAGCCTTTCATCCACTTCAGTTCGATTTGGTTTCTCATCTAATTGTTTTACCATTGATTCAATTTTATCAAGCAATAGATTGAATGATACAATGACTAGCGGTAATGTGACATATTTTTCTCCACCAAGTTTCGTTGATAAAAGTTTAAAGTTTATTAAAAACTTATGTATTTTTTCGAGTATTTGCCATTCAGTTTCTGTGATTTGAAAATCATTCAATTCGGTTACTGAAACGCATAATATGTTAATGCCAGGTCTCAATTTTAAACCAAATCCAATCATTTCATGTGTGGAATTCCATCTTGTTGGACAGTCGAGTATAGGATTGAGATTTGATGGCACGCCAACTGCTTCACAAGCAGACTGGAACTTCCTCTTCAATATCTCGCTTCTTTTTATTTTACTGGAAATACTGCGTAATTTTGTAATACCTGTACGTGAGTCAGCAATATTTGGCACATATTCTTCATCTTCCTCAGTTTCGTCTTCATAGTCTTCATACTGCTGTTCTTGTTCTTTATTGTCAGTTTCAATGTGTAAAGCTAAGGTCTTTAGTAAATCTTGTACACCAAGGTTCAAAATGTGAGCAAAGCACCGGAAATGTTGATTGTCTGAATCAAAATGCAGCAGTTGTTTGCCAAGTTCACACATAAATTTGGTATTTGCAGTTGCGTTGTCCACCGTGATACCCTGTATTTTATTAATTATGCCATATTCCAATAAACATTCGTGGAAAATCGTTGCAATATCTAACCCAGTATGTCGACCGCGCGATGGTATAAAATCAAGGACTACAGATCGATACTTCCATTCATTGTCTATAAAATGAATTGTGACCCCGTAGTAACTCCTACCAGCAATGGACGTCCATCCATCAATGATAAATGACATTTTACATGAATATTGTTGTAGTCGATTTTTAACATTCGATTGTAGTTCTTCAAATCGCTCTTTAACTTTCCTTCTTAGTGTCGACCTTTTAGGAAATATCGTATTCGGGCATATCGATCGAAAATATTCCTGTGTATCTTCATCATCGAAAAATGAGAAAGGAAGATATTTTTTTACAATCCAATCAACTGCAGCTGTCATGAAGTTGTCACTTCGGTTTTCAGATACTGACTGAAATAAAATATTAAAATATGTGTTAATAATTGTAATAATAGGTAGGTACCTATTAGAATTTAAAACTATGAACATAGCATGATATCTATAAAAATATAATATAGGTACTAGAAAACCTAAACTATACCTAAACTAGCTTCGCATTTGAATAAATTACCTAGGTATAGGTCTGTACCTATATCTAGGTATCCTAGGTATACCTATAATCTGTATTATAATCGTGTTACGGAAAGGATATACTTAATGTACATACATATCAAAGGCACGGATTCCTATGGTGATAAGTGATAAGAAACCAATAAGGCAACATTTTTTAATACCTATAATTACCTACATAATTATTAATGTTTGTAAGTCTATACGTACCTACACAAATCATTCATTACATAGGTACCTACGTCAGCTGATCGGTGTCAAATAGTGTCAATCAATTAATAATCGTCCCCGTAGAGCGAAAACACATTAGGTTGAAAAATGCCCAAATCGAGTTAACAATGCCAATAAAACTAGTTTTTTCCCATATTTAACTGTCTAGCCGTCAATTTTGTAGGTATCCTAGTTTCCGATTTACAAAAAGTGAAAATTAAATAAATCTATTCTTTGGTCCTAATAGAAAATAAGAGAAATAACGAAATCATGTTAACTATTTTTTACTGTTACTTACATAGCTTATAAAATAAAAGATTAAGTTTAACATTTTTAATTCATAGGAAGTGTAGAAGATTTTTTTTATATAAAAGTAGTTAGATTTTATACTATTATAAAACAAAATGTCTTTTAACTCTTAAGTTTTTTTTCATTATGTATATTTTGTATATCTACCAGTTAGTCGTAAATTACCCAACTCAAGTATAACATAAAAATAAACTCGATCTGAGTGAAAAATCACTAACTAGGGGCAAATATTAACTAATTCATAACTACATCGGATATTCTACAGAGAACAAATAACTAATTGGGTTTTTTTTTAGGTTTTCTCAGTAATAACTTAATCATCACTTTGGGTAGCTAACATTTTAACTTAATTTGATTTCCTTCAAAATGAAACTAAAAACATTAAAATATGGCATGACATGCTAAAGTTATGGCAATTTATATATTTCAAAACTTTAACCCTCATTATCTCGAAACAGGTTTTTTGGACTTAATGAATTTTCGCTCTACGGGGACATATTATATTCATCCAAGAAACAACTCCGTATAACATTTGTTTTTCTGGTATTTTTATTATTATATTGATAGTTTTATGCCACAAAATAACAAATAATTGAACACAAATTAGTTAGTACAAAATCGAAGTAGGTTTTGTAGCTTGGGAAATTGTTTTTTGTTTGTAGTAAAATAAACGCACTACTTAAGTAACTATGTACCTACTTAAGTAGAGTACTTTATTTAGCTCACGGTTCAAATGAATGCAGATTCTAAACCAGATACCTACCTACCCTTTCTGTAACACGTAATACAAGGATACCTATACAAACACCCGTTTGTAGAAATAGAGATTAAAATCGTAAAACAATTTAATAACTACGAACTACTAGAACGTCCACAAAGGCCTTCCCATTCGGGGTGTAGTTGCCCATAATTGCCACGCTGAGGACTACGTACCACAAAATAATTTATAAAAAAAAAATTTAAACTATAAAAAGTAAAGTAGGTATTTATGAAACACCCTAATTTGCATTGTTCGAGAAACATCTAGGTACTTTACTTTGGAAATTACTGTAATTATTAATTGGGTACCTAGTATTTACGTTACATATTTTTTTCTTACCTGTCTACTTATTGCAGTGGTTGTTAAAAACCTTGTGATATCTCCACTTTGACTTTGACTTAATGTTGGTTTTCTTACAGGAAGAAATATTTGCGATTCCTTCCCGTGAAAAGATAGTAGATGCTTTCTTAAGCCTGAAGTGTTTCTGTTTTTCATTTTTATTTCGACTTTCTTATGTTGGCACAATTTACACATACCTACCAATTTGGGACGCATGAGTTATTTCGAAAAACTCGTCATATTTGCTTTTAAGTCTTTTAGATCTAATTCTGCAACTCTCACTACTCCGACTAGAGCTATTTGAATCTTCGTCACTCATGTCAAATTCTAAACATTCACTCCGAAAGTAATAAGGATTTAGAGTATCTAGCTAGGTAAATGGGCGAGAACAATAAATATGATAGACTCGAAGCGGAACTCAATTGGAAATGACTGAAAATGATTTAAAAACTCATATTTATAAGCACAAGCCGAAGACCGACAAAGAAAAATGCGGCGTTCTTTGATAGATAGAATAAATCTTTGAAAGATTTAAAAACAGAAGTATCAGAATCAGAATCAGATAGGTTTTGTGCCTACGCAAAAATATAGTGCAGATAATAAATGCAAATAATATTGTTTATCACGTTCCTTTTTTATTGGAACTAGGCATGTTCCGTTCCGGTACGTTGCCAGCTGTTTTTATGCAGGTTACTCGCTACTAGAGTAGGTACGATAGAAGTTGATAAACCGACACTTTAAATCTCGATTTTTGGAAGTGTGTGATTTTAAAACAAAACCCACGACGTCACTCATATTTGGAGTTTTTCCACGTTTCAAGTTTGTTTAAATTAACCCACTTCCAAATTTGCAGTGCAATGTCCTTTAAAAAGGTATAATAATAATATAAACTAGGTATATTGTTATTACTAAATTTTTTATAATATGCTTACGACTACAATCTTCCTTGCGAGGACAACATAATCTATTGGCGTCGGTTCTGAGCACCCGGAAACCTATTTTATTCTTTGGAACATGGGCAGTGGCGGCGACCTTTGACATGAAAGCGACGCGACGGCGCGGCGGCAACACAAAGTCTAGGAGCGGACTAAATTTTTACCTATTTTGGTAGGGTTGTCAATGCTGGCATTAGCACAGAAAAATAAAATTAAGTAAACACAACGTTTTAACTAGGTATCTACGATAGAATATTTTTTCTACTAATTCCCTAAGTACTCAGTCTAAATATATTATTCATAATTTGTTGTGTGTAATAGTAAACTCTAAATCTTACTTAAGAGATTTTTTTAAAATAAACTTATTGAAAGCACTGACATGGCATATATACAATTTTCAATCTTGCTGCTCACATTTTAGTACCTAGGTATATCACTCACTATCTATCATTTACCGATATTAACAATGATTATTTCGAAATTAAAATATTCGAAATTCAATAGATGCAATACCTACTTAGTTATTAATTATCATCTCGCCGGACAGCCAGTGTGAGAATGTATTTGTACAAGAAACTCAGAGCATTCAATTTATACCTACCTACTGCTGAGACATTTAATTTTATCCCCCTGTACCAACCCTACCAAAATAGGTAACAATTTTGTGTGCCTCTGTCCGTACTCTTTGTCGGCAAATGCGGCGCTCAAACAGTGTCAAATGCTGTGATACACTTGTTGCAAACCGGGGCCTCTTTGTCGGTAAATTATCAAATAATTAGGTATATAATACACCGACCGACCAACAGTTTATTCGCAGAACGTCACATTTTCCCAATTAACCTTGAACCTTAATACTCTAGCGATAAAGTTGAAAATCTGTTAAAGAAATTTGACAGATTGTAGGAGCTCGATGTGCTGGCGTCTGTACCATAACATTGGCTGCCGTAGAAACTGTTACTAGACCTACTCGACTCGCTAGCTTGTTAGTTTTAAATTTTTCTGAATAGAAGAATAATATAAACTTTGAAACATAAGTAGCTACCTACATAATGTTTATATAATTTTGTTGGCTATAATTTTAAGCACATACCAACCTAGGAGTACTAACGTTAAATCTGCACATTAGACATAAACAAGCATAATATATTATTATAGGTAGATACCAGCGTTGCCATACGTCCCGATTTTGGCGCGACATCCCGATTTTTTAATGAACATGAAATGCCCCGCGCGGGACAGACTTTTTCCCGCTTTTTGGGGTTACTCAAGACACCACTGCCATGCTCAGAAATTGCACCAGCTATTTTAACAGCTACCAAAAAAAGATACCAGGTATATCATATACTCATTCCTCAGATTTCTGACAATTATTTGAAACGCCATTTGTCTAATAAATACTTTTTTTGGTTTAGTTTTGTTTTGTTTATTTTATTTTTTATTATATTAAGAAGACAAGTGTTTAACGATAGGGTAACTCTGATTTAAAATATCACCTTTAGTTACTATGTCTCGCTATTGACGAGAGATTCCCACTTTTTTAACTGAAAAAGTTCCAAAATCCCGCCTTGACAATAAAAAAATCTGGCAACGCTGGCAGATCTCTGGTAGATCAACAAGGTATGAACTTTGCTAGAAAGTAATTCTAGGTACATTTATATCACATGGGATGATGGGAACAGATTTGTGAGTATTAACACGCTACCTACTTAATAAATAGTTGAAATATAATAAGTACTTCCCTACCTAATCAATACAATACCTTTCAGGGTTCTTTCAGACGAGCGGCACGTTGCCGCCCTGCAGCCCTTAGTTTAGTGTTATGACGATACCTACGGTTTTGATACTGGGGAACGTCTTTCAAAATTGGGATTGAATACAAATACCTACTTAATAATGCCCAAATCTCAGTTTGACTTAACTGCAAGACGCAAGAGTCTTGCAGGCTTCAGTCTTGGTATTGGTCTTGCTACAATAAGGCGTTCTTGGTCTTGCAAAAGTGCAAGAACAAGACCAATACTGCAAGGCCAAGACCGATTTTGGGCAACACTAGTTGACCCAGAGTACGTAATATACGTACTAACAATTGTAGCATTTTGTATTATCTCTATATCTTAAAGGGTTTTTTTATTATATGAATGTAATAAAATGTAAGTATTATATCCTGAATGTTTGTCATTTGGGTTAAAAAGATAATTAATTACCATCACTAGTAACTGGATCAAGTTCGGCTAACAACTGGCTAACAACTCTATCACTGGCGCCACCTGAGTCGCCAGCTGAGCCGCGACCCGGCGCAAGCGCATCTAGCTCATCCAGGAAGACAATACACGGGGAGGACGCTCGAGCCGATTCAAATACTGAAATAATATAGTTAATTTTTTCCTCATTTATAAAAATAAGTCTGATTCATGAGTGTTGCTAGCCACAACACTTTGATGACTTTCATCATAAAAATCTGCAAAGGACAATCAAAGAATATACAAATTTTCTTCAATTGCGTAGTACATAAACTATTATGTACTACGCAATTTAAAAATCTAACGTAATTATTATTTTATCGGATAAAAGGGAATGTATAACCAGCGGCACGTAAGTCTAGCGCTGGCCGATACGCGGAGGGGATTGCTGCGCATGTGTACTGTCGCGCGGGGGACAAAATGCGACTGGAGAGCCAATCGACGCTCTTCATTCCGCTAGCCCCCTTCAGGTACCTTATTTTTTACTTCTGCGCAATAACGGTCAGTGCTAGAGTTTCGTGCCGCTACTTATACCTTCCGTATGCTTTAACAGTTGTGGTCCGCGAGAGACTACCCTCCTTATTCATAAAAGAAATCAATTTAATTACCATCTTTTAAGCACTGTCGTCTCTTTCTGTCAAATTCTGTTACTATGTTGCTATCAAAAGACACACTAGTAAATATGGTGCAATTTCTCATTTTTTTTACGAATAACATCTCTTAAAACATCATGTTTCGGTCTATTGTTTAGTTTACTGAATTACAAATATATTACTATAGTTAGACATTCTAACACAAAGAGGGTACTCTAAAATGCCAGGTTCTACTAAAATATATGACAGTTTATGTACCTTTCCTTACATTTTCTTCTGATTGTCCTATATACATATTTAATAGCTCCGGCCCTTTCACACTCATAAAACTAACGTTAAGTTCGGTACTAACTGCTTTCGCCACCAGGGTCTTTCCACAACCTGGAGGTCCATACAATAATATTCCTGAAAAAAATATTATTTAGACAATTCTAATCAAAACGTCTTTCATGATATAAATTTTACTGTAAATGGAGCCTCGAAACTGTTCATTTATTATTGTTTTAATTAGATTTAATAGCAGCCAAGGTACCAGATTTAAAATAACGGAGACTATAAAATTTCTTCAATAAACACTAATTCATTCCTTATTTACTCGGCTTAGAGTGCTTTTTGGCTTTGTGACAGATATTGTTGCCATATTAAAACCATCGATTACAAAAAAGTTGGTATTAGCAACATTTGGGTTTATATCCAATAAAAAAGTTTTATGTCTTGTACACCAAAAATTATTAACATTAGTTCAGTAATTTTAACTAACAACATATAGTACAATTTCATTTTTTTTTAATGATAGGTATAAAATACCTGATCTTTTAAGACTTGAATTCTTGAACAAGTGTGGAAATTTAATAGGAAATTCTATAGTTTTCAATAATTCCTTCTTTAGTTTTTCCAAGCCACCAATATCTTCCCAATACACTTTAGGTATTTTTGGTGCATCCAAATGCTGGCTTTGCAAACTCCTTATTGACTCTGAAATATTTACTTTTATAAGCTTTCAATTTAGACATTAATGTATGTTATAAAATGTTATCCACATGGTAACACTATAGGTTAGGGGTTGCCATGACTTAAACTATTTTAAAATTTAGTGCATTGTAAAAACACTATGATAAAGCAATAAAGGCTACATAGCAATTAAAACCAAATCAAAATCATAAACTTCCTAATGGCAGTCATGCTTTAGGTTGTGTGTGTGTGATATGCTCCACGGATTCTATATAGATGATAACAGACACAACTACTTTATATTAAACCTAAATAATTATCGTTTCTTATGAAATTAAAATTAACAAAATGCAAAACACCAGTAGCCACATAGTTATAAAAAGTTTTAAATACCTAATCCTCGATTGAAATCTTCTTCGTGAATTACATATAAGTTAGGATCCTGTGGTAATTGTGGATAATTGTCAACTTGCTTTAAATAGGACTCCTTTAATGCAAAATGCATTAATGTATCCAAATGGCCATAGACAAATGTCTCCGTCTTTGATGCTAATCTTCGTAAAACCTCTTTTGAATGTAAACTTAGATTTTCCTTAAAGATTTCTCTTTTTTCATTTTCTTGATCAATTTGATTGTCTATATTAAGTTCCATGACTGATGTAAACCACTGGAGCATTTCAAATCTTTGCTGAACACTTAATTTGGATATTTGAAATTTTTCTAAGAAGAGTCTCATTATATTTGGTTTCAAGTCACGGTTTTCAGTCACAGCTATGAATATTATTGCATGTTTTGTATAGTTTTGGTAGAGATCTGTAAGGGTATTTATGAAGTATTCTTCAATTCTGTGATCTTCATTGTTTTGTGGGTCAACAGCTAGAACCTGAAATACAATATATTTTATTAATTTCAGCTTGGAGCTTCAAATGTATAACAGAAGTTTCTTACTATGACTGTTATAAAGCATTCAAGTAGATATGGCAATAAATTCGCGTTTAAATACGTTAAAGTTTTATTTTATCAGCAGTTAAAAAGATCACCCAAAATGTTTGCCCCAATTTCCCAATTTCGAGGTTGGTGTGCCTTCTGCTTTTTAGATTTTATTTTACTCTATTACTACTAAACAGATTTTTATTTAGTGTCAGTACTGTTGATATTAATTTGAAAAGCTTCTTAGGGTGTAGTATATTAAAAATTAAATATATAAGTAGAAAGCTACAATTATAATGGTAATGAAAATAGAATGCCTATGCCTAAACAGAGTTATAAGTTATAACCAACCATCAGTCCATCCTTGTATTCTGTTTATTTAAGTAGTGTAGTTAATAATAATATGTAATTTGAAAAATACATTTGCAAAGCAAGGACACTTATTTAATTATAAATCTATTATTTCTTATTATATATTTGTCTGTAAGTTTTCTTCTTATAAAATAATAAATAAATATAATACCTCAAAATTATCCAATAAAACAATAGCGGGTGCTGCTGCCTTAGCTTTTTGTATTGATGCATATATTTTACTTTCTGTTTGCTTTGCTGTTGAGCTTTGTAAAAGATTACAGTCAATCTGCACATAACTAAGCCCTGTAATATTTGTAAACCTATGTAAACTAAATTTGCTTTACATTAGAATTTAGTCCAGATAAAATTTAGTTAGTTGCTATTTTTCTTAATTATGGTAATATTCTTATTATTATATAGGTAATAGCAATAAGGAATAAATTTCTAGTTTTTAAAATAACAAATTAAATTTATTTTCTACTTACCATTACATTTAGCTAATGTTTTAACTAATAAATGTCGTCCAGAGCCAGTTGGACCAGTGATGAGTAATATTGGTATAATTGGACTAGACATTGAATCTGATAATGTATCTGAAAAAAAAACTTGTAATGTTTCTAGCAATGAAAGAGACTTGTGGCATGAAGGTGTGTTAATACACATCACATCATTAGCTTTCAGTAATAATTAGATGAAATGAATGATTTTTATAAGCAAAAAAGTATTTAAAATGAAAGAGAAAGCATTTTTAAAACATACTTATATCTCCACTCAGGAATGGTTGAATTGATTCTTGTATTTCCTCAAATTTTTCTTTTAAGCCCAATGGGCAGGAATGAATAACATTTGCTGCTGGTAACATACAGAATTCATTCATCGGTCGAACTGAATGCATATTTTCACCTAAAGTCAGTTGTGTTACTCCTTTCACAACAAAAAGGGATGTTATCACATTTTGTACCTTGTGTGAATTGTTAGTGAGTTTTGTACATTTAAAAGAAACTCTTCCACTGCATTCCACAAGATCCAAATGAGTATAATGATATTTAGTAGTTATCTCTTTTGTAAGTTCAATACATATAACATCCATTTCAGAAATTAATTTTGGCTTTTCAAAGTAATTACTTAATATCTCTTTAAGAAAATCATTGGACAAGTCATAGTCACTAAGAATCAAACAGACTTCTGCAGTTGCTGCAATTTGTGGGTTATTTTCAAATGACTTTATAGGATGAAATGATACAGAGATATTATCATTTTTATTAAGACCAAAGGAATTTAATATGTTATGTTGTTCAGATTCACTTGTATAAGCATCCTTAACTAACTTTGATCCAACAAGTGGTACTATTCTTAAATTATCTAGAGCTACTGCTGAAGTTGAGTATAACTTTTTATGTAAATCTGCTGGTAAATTAAAGTTAAATCGAGGAAAACTGCTTTGTTTCTTAAATTGATTTTTCTCCTCATATTGCTTTTTAAATTCATTTGCCAGTGAAAGAGTAGTCCATAGAACACCATTATCTACATAGAAAAAGTTCTCCACACACAAGTCTATAAAACTGTCCTTAGGAATAATTATACATTTATGTCCAAGTATTTCTAAATAGTCATCTGTTAGATGTTCCTTTAAAATATTTTTTATAACTTTTTCAGGTAGAGTATTGAGTGAGAACATATTGATAACGTTGGACTTTGAAAGCTTCTGTTGTAAATATCTAAACTTTATAGCAAGAAACACTAAAAATATGTAGAAATTGAACTTTGGATATAATATTTTTATACTGAATTTTAACACTCTCAACATGGAAGCCTGCTTTTTCTCCATATTACTATTATTTATTATATAAAACGAAATTAATTTAAATTATTATGTAATTCCATTCCAATATTAGATAATAATCGAACATAAAAACTAAAAACAAAACATTGTTTTTATTTCTCGCAGACGGACTATGGTTCTATACTCTATCTACGTTATTTGATATTTCTATAAGCACAGACTACAAATACTCTTCACTATCTTATTTTAATGTCATAAGTATGATATGTCTCATTTTAACATAAAATTAGCTATATTATAAGTTAAATGTTAATACTCTTTGTAGTAGGTGATAAATTGCTAATATGTCGAAAATATTTGATTAATGGTTGATTTGAAGGAAAACTAAAACTTTATATATATTTTAGTCTTATCTCCTTTAATTAAAGATTTCAGCTTACCTATAATATGTATTTATCTTGGTCTTCATTTAACAATATAAGAATGCTATTGATGGCGTGCATGCCAGTAATCATATTTTATTTAATTTGGTTAATAAACACTTCTGAAGGTATACGAAGTGAGGAAGGAACACTTTTGGACCTAGTTTGCTGGCCTGATGGCAATGCAATACCTGTTATTATTACTTGCGGGTCAATCATTGCAGTTGTTATAGAGGTCACTATTTTTTTAAACTTCTTTTAAGGACCATTTCATTACACAAATAATTTTTACGAGATCATCAGATGAATGAATCTGTAGACCATAGTAGAG
This sequence comes from Pieris melete, assembly GCA_963693345.1. Classification (NCBI taxonomy): domain Eukaryota; kingdom Metazoa; phylum Arthropoda; class Insecta; order Lepidoptera; family Pieridae; genus Pieris; species Pieris melete. Next base: position 3,229,839 of record CAVNZK010000003.1, read on the forward strand.
GTGTGTATCTATAGGAATGGCATAGTAGCCTCCAAATTACTTCATTAATTTAAATGTAGTTTGTTTGAAAAAATACTATTTTGTTATGGTCAAGTTGAAATTATAATTTTAGGCGTTTAGGCCTAGTAGTTTTTTGTTTCTATAACATAGTTATAATTTACTTATATCGTGAATTATTTACAGTTATATGGCCTGTACCAGTTATTTAAAGCTGGACTACCCAAGAGAGAGTACAATGTGACGAATGGTTTATTTTATTATGTATGGTCGTTAATAATAATAATTATTATTTTTCTCGCAATCATGTTTTATTCAGGTCTTCAATCGACTATAATAAGAGGTAGTTATTACTCATTATCGATAATGTAATTTTTTTGCATCACGCTATTCTATGTAATAAATAATTCATTAACTAGCACTTTAATTAAATATTTATTTTAGTATTATAAAATTAATAATAATTATAAGCGCTGGTCCTTTGGTAAACATAGGTATAGAGAGAGAGTATTTTAAGTTTTATTTCTATATTTCAGCAAAAATAAAGGGAGGTATAACAAAAGCGATGCTTCGATATGCAAATCATCTTCCATCTAAAATAGCTATAGATAGGTTGCAAACCAGATTCCATTGTTGTGGAAGAGTCGGTTATCAGGAATGGTTCTTTATACCTTGGTATAGTGCTGGACAAAGCACCGACGTATTGTTAGTATTAAAATATTACCTACTGTGTATTTCATAGTAATTTATGTCTTAATAAAGGTCGTCCAAATAGTGTCTGATATTTATTTTATCAATGCAATTCAACAAACTATATACGTTTTGTAATCGGCAAATGTGTGATTAGTCACCATGCTTTCCAAGTCTTGATTAAGCAATATTTTAATAAGCAATTATTATCGTTTCGACGCGAATCGAACCAACATGCGTATAAAGTATCCAAATAAACCAAGCAATTGGCAACGGATGCAGTAAACAATGTTATACCCATCTGTAAGTTCATCTGTAGTTGTACGTATTGTCCAAAGGGAATAGTGTCATAACATGATATTAACTTATTTATCCATAATAATGCAGATCTGTACGAAAGTTTGTTGCTGATAACGTTCCGTATAGCTGCTGTTCAATGGATATCATGCAGCCGTGTATCCATCATGGCGTTACCAAGAAAGGCACGATTTATAAGTACGATCCCTCAGTAAGTGTGGCATGTCTTTTAGAAATTGCTAAGATTGTTGAAAATTGAAATGTAACAACGTATTTAGGTTAAGCTCATTTTCGCTTCATAAAAATCTGCCCAGTGGTTCTCAGGGTTGTTATGTTTGTCGGCCTGTTATAGCTTTGTAAGCCTCCATTTTCTGTCTCTTTGAGTCTCAATATCTACTAAAGAAGATTATGCAACAGCAAGGCCAGAAGCTTACATCGATATTATGTACGTACCTACGACATGTTTCAGGGTTCATGGGGTTATGTCTATTTCAGTCACAGTTGACAATATGGGAAGCCGGTTGCGAAGAAAAACTGATAAGCGAAATGATGTCAATCTCGTGGCGTTTCAATGCTGTGATGTCACTCATCATAATAGCGATGGTAGATATTGTATGATCTTGTTAACCTAGTATAGAATTTTACACGTGTCAAACTTATCAAGATTTTTGAAGTGAAACTTCTTTAGGCGCATAAGGGTAAAAAAATTTAACGGATGAAACGCAATAATAATATTAGCGTCACGAAGATGTCCAGCGTCTTTGTCGAAGGAAATGGAGGAGTTTGGATGGAGCCCTGGATGGTTTGGATTCACAATTCAGCCCGGCAGATGGCGCTGCAGTCGGTACTTTATTATCCTACTCCCATGAAATATCACGCGAGACTTCTGTCGAATCCGCTAGTATCAATATAAAAAGTTATGATTTGTCGGGGCAATGCAATGCAATTGCTCGAATAAAATCAGTATTTATTCAAAATTACAGTTAGGCCGCTCTGGCTCTCATGGCTCATATTATCGGGTACCTATTGTAATACTTTCTTGATAACAAAGAGCGATAACAGTAAAACCTGAGAAAAACTTCCTTGTGGGAATAATTCTTTCATTGTTATGCAAAAGCGTTATCAGTCAATATAGTACTAATAGACTACACTGTTCCAAGGGATCAACATAATATTATGCTGATTGTAGGTGATAAATCTATATCTTTGAGGCCTATAGTAATTTAGATTACCAACGACGGTTTCTGTGCCTACTGTTTTTGATAAAGTACCTAAAGACTGCTTCCGTGACTTGCGCATAGTCTTTGATTCGTTTCTCTATGAAACAATAATTGTTCCGTGTTTGGTACAGTACAATGTTTGCCTTTTTCCACCATGCATTAAGCTTATATTAATAAGAATTATCTGCTAGATTCTGCAAGTAATAGCCGTACGTTATTTACACACGGCGTACCGAAATGGCCTAAGCGCGGACAATCAGGATTCATGTTACGCATATTTACTCCGATCTGATACCAAAGTGGCAGGGAGAAGAAAAATAGTCCGAAAACGGAAATTACGTCAAGCGCGAACACTACACTGGGTAACTGCTTCGTACAGAAGACAGTATACAACATCGTCTCAATCAGATTTTAACAGCTCTGATGAATTATTGAAGCCTATTTATGAATAAATGCGTGTGAGTCTATGGTGTGTTCTATCAAATTCAATTTTAAAAAGTTAGTGATGCTACAATTTTGGTCTGGGCTGATTTCTGTGTCTGTTTCGTGATCATTTGTTATTTTAATAGGCAAGAATCTTTCGCCGCACAAGCAATATTTAAATGCGGACATAGACAAAAAGTCTATTGGTGCACAGTCGTGGTCCGAACGTACGACCTCAGGGATGAGTCGGAGAGAGCACCACCACGGCTCTTGTCAAATCTTAGAGCACCGAATATGATTATATTAATAGGAGATACAGAGCAAGGTTCTTATGTATTCACATATATAAAAAAATCGTTATGTCAATTTTTTATCATTGTTGAGTATATCAGACATAAATAGATAGAATTATATAATATTACTAACACCATTAGACACTTAATTTACAGAATATAAAAGTAGATTTTCCTAAAACTCTAATTTTTTAAATGCTGATGCTGATGAGAATACAGATATTTGTATTGCCAATGAAAACCTTAACAAATAAATCACGCATATAGTATACATGACCTCTAAAAACATTACTCTCCTTTTATGAACAGTAGTCAGTTTCTATTTTGAGTTTGGATAAAAACCAGAGATAACGATAATTTCAAGTTCAATGGTATTGTATAAACACCAGCTGTTTATGCAATAATCTAATCAATTGATTGATTGCAAAATATACACTGATAACTATGTATTTTATTTTTACAATTAAATGAGGATGTAATTAACTTGCGTAATGGATTATAAAGAAAGAAATAAATGCATTATTATATTTATTTTATTTCAAAGCACCGTTTTACAATAATCTTCGACAATGTCAAATCAAATTAAGGTAAATAATCTATAAGGGATTGACTTCAAACTAGGGATATGTCGTATTTTTTTATCATCGAAAGCTTACGACAAAATTTTGATATATTAGTCCTGATCTGAAGTCATGACTTCCTCTTAAAACAAATGTTTAAAATATTGAATACACACAACATATTTCAACTCAAAAGACAGTAGTGAATATTAAGGTTAAAAGACTGACCAATTTATTGTACACAGCAGTACACATAAAAGCTCAAAGAAACAATAAACAATAATAATTAAGAAAAATGTCAGATTTAGTTTTGTTTGCTTTGTTTTGACCTCTGGTTTGTGGGAGACATTCCCGTGCTACCACATAATTAAGTACTTATAGGTGAAATTGAATTTATGTAAAAAATAAATCAGGAAATTTGCACTACATAAAAATGTTAACATCAAGAAATGGTCAGGAATTTGAGGAGTCTGACATATTTGTTTAAACAAAAAAATGACTTAATGGACGAAACAATAAAACCTTACATATTATTACTTTTCTTGTATGAATTTTTGGATTTTTTCCGGTTCAGAAAGTTCCTTGATTCTATGAAGGTTATCCCACCAGAGTTTAAGACGATGACGTCGAATCATATTAAACCAGGGCGTCAAGGGGCCTTCCAGAGTGGGGATGAAACTGTCAAAGTTTTTTAAGTATTTAGGAACTTTATGCAATAGTGGTAAAAAACTTATACAGATAGATGTGATTAGTTTAATTGAGAATTATGATTCTTAATATAAATCAGATCTGCTATAGTCTATTGTTTAATTATAGATTTATATGGGACAAAACATAAAGAGCAGGATTCTGAAAGAACTTAGTAGAAAAATATACTCACGCATTAAACTCATTCTTGGGGATGAAGCAATACTCAGAAATCTCATCAGAATTAGGTTTAACTTTGACATCGCTTTGAAAGAATAGTATATGGTCGATCTCATGTTCACCCCATACACCATCACCGGGGTCATGGTAATGGACACGCGTTAGGTAGGTGAACATTTCTGGGTCCATCTATAAAATTTGCATTTATAAGTTTCTTATAAGAATTGCATAAATTAGAATTTTGTACATTGATACACTATTACTCCTGTTTATAAAAAGTGAACTGGTGTTTTAATACTTTACTTTTCCAGGCACCAAATCACGTACAACAAAGAAGTGCAAAGCATATATGCATTTACCTTATCTAATGGTACTCCAAGTTCATGGTTCATTCTTCGTCTTGCAGCTGTTATAATATCTTCAGCTTTACCATCTATATACAAGGGGTGGCTGCAGCATGCATTTGTATAATAATCTGGATATGTTACCTGTGATGGAAGTGATTACAAGATATTTTTATTATTATTAAGGACTACATCAAGCCCATGGACACTAACACTTATAAGTCTTTTTAGTGAAGAAAAAGTGAACTTAGAATCAGTCATTCAAATATGGGATGGCAATACAATACAGAATACTTTTTCAGCTACTTATAAAAACTTTATACTACTAAAAAAATTGTCCTCACTAAAAGTCATTAACAGTAGTAAAATAATCTTACCTTCTGACTTGATCGCCTTTGTAACAGCATATCACCTCTTTGGTTAAAAAAGAATACACTAAATGCTCTATGCAAAGGCACTTCACCTTCGGGTCCTACTTTATGGCACTCTCGTTTAGTTGCTGTCCCAACAAAATTATCCTTTTCATCCACTAGCAAGCAGATGTCTCGATCCAATGCAAGTTCCTAAAATTTATTTGATTTAGATAAAACTTTTTATTATAAATTTATTGTTGTTTTTAAATGTCACTCATGTTAGGATTCTTTTTAAAACACATATAATATTCTTCAGTGAATTATTTTTATATTTAATATGAAGATAAAAGTGAAGTACAAACCTGTGCTGTGTCTATTCTTTCTGATTCATCCGGTAATGGTTTACTTGGATCAGAGGCCAGATATCTTTTGCCAATTTGTAAACTGTTGTTCCATAATGTTCGAGTAAATCGTTTCATAAGCATCTTGAATGTAAACACGATCGTTATAAATGTGAATTGAGTACAATATATTAATTCAACCGACAACAATTTGTATAACAATGTTATCAGTAAACAAAGATGACAGATCAGGCATTAAAATTACAAATGGAGTAAGAATAATTTTTGGTATTCAGGCATAAATATATTTAAAAATGAGTAGAAAATATAGATTTTAACGCTTTGGGCATTGCAATAATAAATATTAGGTACATGACAAATTTAAATAGTATGTAAATTAAATCTATATAGCGTATTTTTAGATCTTACCTTTTATATTTTTCGTTGTTTAAGCGTACGAAACAATTATACTTTTTATTGTGAACATCGATCACGACTTGTTTACGTAGAAAGTAATAGTTTGATGTCGTATTCAAACTTAATACTTTTTAATTAGTATTGTAATGAGAAAACCTAAATAATTCAGCCGTCACTTATATACAGCATTTAGTGAAATTAAAATATTAAAAACAATACTACATTTAACTGGTAAATTAAATTAAATTAAATACAGTTAAACCAAATAGGCAAATATGCAATTCTATGATTAATGCGACAATGCAATAAATTTGAGAGACTAGAGAGTATAGACAAAAAATTTTGTATATGTCAATCGTGTATGTTAATTTACATTCTCTAGCCTCCCTGTGGCTTGAGTCAAATTCACTTTGCGATAGGTGTTTTTTTTTTTTAATTTTATTACCTGGTGCGATAGGTGTGACCCACTACCGCCACAGAAATTGAGGAATAACATAAGCATTAAGCTCACGCTTTGTCACATGATCATTTCCATACAAATTCGATTGTGGTTCACACCCTGTCGTAAAGTGATTTTGTCTCAAGCACCAAGCGGCATAATATTCATTATCGCAGGCACATGCATTATACGTAATAAGCACTATACGGTCTTATTTTTATAACGGCTAATAATTTTTTTTTAAATAATATCAATTCGAAAAATATATATTTTCCAATTATAATGGTTTTATAAAATTATACACGAATTTTTCGTTACTTTGTTACCGTTTAATGTAAAAACTAAACCGTATCACAATATTATCGTTATTAATAAGGCTGTCAGTTTCCCGAGTAAATTATAATAAGAATTAATTTTAAATTACCTTTTTCCAAGTGAAGACTGCACGTTCACTGCGACTAGACTGCGACTGTTTCTCTAGGGCACTAGTGCTTCCAATAACTGTAGCTATAGGTACTATTTTAAATATCTAATCATGTTTATTAGATGTTAATTAAGTACTTAACTTAATATGAAATTAAGTAATATATATGAATCTCTGAATAATTAAAAATGTCCAAACTAAATTAGCTAATACGTGCTTAGTCTAATTATTAACTAAGTTAATCTATATTGTTTGTTATATGGTTACTGCAGTAATTTATTAAGTACCGTTATATTAACCCTTTAATTTGTCACGATTTACTAATATCAAAAATAAAGTACAGAACGTAATGATTGTAGTCTTGAGTTGCTTTGGATTACTTATAAACGCTTAAATAATAAAAATAATATTAATAATTCAATATAATTAAACTTTGCCTGACCCTCGCCTCTAAATATCACTTGGATCTTAGAAAATGACAAGAAATTTCCTAATTTATAAACTAAGAAACAGCCAAAAAAACATAAGACATTAAAGCATTCAGGTAATTTTTTTTCAAATTTCTATCAATATCAATTTACCCGGGTCTTAAAAATATTACTGCTCTAGTAAATCCACTACTTTTATCGAGTCAGAATTATTTTATCCTTATAAATCCTACCCTACTACAATCCTTGTTGTTCAGTAAATTATAAATTTTTAAAATCTTTCAAACAGCTCCAAATCTGATTGAAATACGACATTTCTATTTCTGTCGATCTAAATTTAACTTATTTCCATAGGCGTCTGTAAACATGGAGACGAATAGTCGCTTTTGGGAAAGGAGAATAAGTGCAAGTATTTTTAATTCTCGTTTCTTTATTTTAAAAGTATTTTGTGAAAATGTCCAATGTGAAATTGGCTATAAGAGTGCGACCATTTACAGAGAAGTATGTTATTTACAATTTTAAGACTAATGGTTCAAAATTCCGTTAGAGCAGACCAATAATAAAATAACACAAATTTACGATTACTGGAAATGGCTAAGAAATAATTCAAAATCGAATATTAGCAAATTTTAAGTTGCGCAGGATATTGTCCCCTGGCACTGTTTTATAATAATAATATGATTGACGAGATGTTTGGTATTAAATATTTTTTTTGTAGAATTGTGTAAGTTTATATTATTAATATTCGTCTTCAAAGTGAAGGAAGCCTGCTCGTTTTCGGTTTTAAACTTTTAACTATGAAACTAAATTTTTTGTCTGACTCGATCTTATTTTTTTAGAGAATTAAAGTCAGAGAAAAACCACTCTCCTGTTGTAAGCATACTAGATGAAAAAACTGTTACAATAACAAATATAAAGGTAAGTTTCATAAATCGCCTATTACATATTATTAGAATAATTATTTATATGTTAATTTATTACGCCTTCCAAAATGTTGACGCAAATATTCACTGCAAGCATATCGCGGTGACAATTCTAAAATTAGTAGCGATTAGTGAATGGTTGTTTTGCTCACCTGTCTTTTGTTTTACAATGTTATAATGTACGACTTATTGTATTAAATGTTAAGTTACCTACCATTAAATGTATTATAGAAACCACATCAACATTTTGTCACCATTATGTTTTGAGTGTGTTGTAAATAGCCCTCATGGTATGGTTTTTACGATTCCAAAGATTACACTTTCTTAATATTGTAACGTAGACTCATGCATTTTCATTATTTTTTAGGTTAGTTTGTCAGGTGCCGGTGATAGTAGAGAGCGCTTGCGTCGTTATCAAGCGGACTATGTTTTCGATAGTATGTCTTCTTCAAGTCCGAGTTATGCTTCACAGGAAAAAGTAAGAACAATAAATTAAAATATAGTACACGGGAGTGGGCACTGGAACATTCATCGTTAATCTTGTGTGTTTAAAATTTATATGTATTGAATATCAGGAGTATCTGTAGACTGTATAGTATATGTAATGTATGTATGAGCAAGCTGCACTAACTAAATATATGAGAGGGTGAGATGTAAGAACCTAACAACCCTACGGATCCCTAAGCCCTATAGACGTACCCTAACACATAAATATTGAATATATAAATAAGTACGTAATGTCTGCACCAAGATAACTAAGGCAACAGACGGAGCCCTACGTGTAGGATCAAAGGTTCGAGGTGGGATTATCTCAAAGCTATCGGGCAGGCTCACCACGATAATTAAGGGCTTGAAGTAGTCTTCGCGGCTTTGAGAGAAATGAATAAGACAGAGAAATATTCAAATTTATTGTTCAAAGACAATATCTTAAATACTACTTACACCTATTTACACGTACATGAAATTATTCTAGTGAGCTGTTGGTGTATTGCGCACCTTCAGCTATGAGTATTTAGAACTACTACGTAAGTATATTACTAACGTAATATACTTACGTTAAGCTGGACTCTGAAATTTAAAACTAATTTCCCTTACAAAGCCTAGCTAGCCTATATAAAGCTTCTAAATAATGTTTTTTAGTTTTTTATACGGATGTGTTTACATTATACAATTAATACTAAAAGTTGTTGATGCGATAGATGTGATTTTTTAGGTATTTCAAACAATTGGTCAACCAGTTTTGGACAATATATCAAGGGGCATATCAGCATGTGTCTTGGCATATGGCCAGAGTGCCACCGGAAAAACCTATACCATGATGGGAACTGAAGCTAGTACAGGATTGATTCCGAGACTTTGTTTGGCGTTCGCTGATACGGGACCATTGGATTTAACCGTTAGGTAAATTACAAATTTGGAATAATTATTACTTTACTATGTAAATAAAACATCAAAAAATATTTACTAAATAGAGAAAAGTAGATATAATTTTAATTTGTACAAATTTTGAAAATTTCTTCATTTGTATTAATTATTCATATAAGCCACATTATACGTGAGAAACATATATTATATTAATATTTCGAATAATATAGTACGATTAAATATCAACTGTGTAAGCGATGCTATTGTATCAAAAAGAGCGCGAGAGAAATCTTGTAGTTTTTTAATAATTCGGTTGTCAATGTATTTATAAAAATGTTTTAATTTCTAAGCGAACAATTTTAAATTAAAACAATATTGTTCGTTTTTATAGGAAGATTAAGTGCATTAACAATACGTCATGAATTATGCAAAAAACAAAGGATTTTGAACCTAACTTCTTGTGGTAGCCTTATCAGTCTAATTGCCTTCTATTTGGTTTCTTTTTGCCATGTATTTACGCTGATGAAAAGAGAAAAATGAAAATGAATACTTGTGTGTAGTAATCGGTGCAATTAAACTGATTTATCTGTTATAAGGACTATACACGGCTCTTTAAAACTAACACCTAACGTTCCAATGAAATAGCACGCAATTGTTATCAGTACATAAATCATGTAAACACATATAGGGTTTACAGACGATAGATATAGCTGATAACATTCGTTTGGTAGAAAACTTCGCGTGTTTATAATGTCCTTGAAAATGTGTTTCTTTATAAAGCGATTCCAGGCATATTGAATACGGCGATAAAATGTGATGGAGGTTTATTATGAAAGTTTTTTACAATGAGTTATCGCTACGTAATTACTGGAACCGATTTTGAGTTTGTTGGGAAACGAATATTGAAAGATATGGTTTTTATCGCCTTCAAAATGTTACATTTAGTCAGTTTAATAGGTTAGATTTGTTTAACGATTGGTCATAGTATAAATAATTGTTTCCCGTACGTAAAACATGTATTGTATTACAGTACGAGAGTCTTTTGTTTTAAGTGATTCAAGGGAAGATTCAGAAACGAAAGATGGCGCTGAGTCTGACGTCAAAAATGTATTGGATTTTGACAAAGGGGAGTCATAGTTCGCTCGTTTCTTAACACCCTGAGACTGGAGGATTACCTTTAAATTTTACAGTGTATCATAAGTCTTTAGTCTGAAGTCTTCACATTTAAGTTGAATTTGTTTTTTATCGTCTCTCCTAACTTACGAAAATATTTAAACTAACTTCTCTATCTACCCGATCTACCCGAAAACGCTGGTAAATGCTTTTCCGTGTCCGTATATCAAATAATTTTAGCAGGAATTAACGAATTTGAAATAATACAACCGTATTTTAACATTACTGAAACTTTTTAAGAAGACGATAAATTATAAGTTTTATAAAAAGGGTCGCATTCCAGCATTCAATGATCTGCGACGGAAAAAGCGACTTCGGAAACAATGTACGTCTATCATCATAATAAATTTTAATAGAATAACTATTAAAAAAACTCATATAGCTGTGACAGACAAAGTCGTGATTCGATTCTTACATTGTAAAAATAAACGAAGAATAATAATACCAAAGGTGTCGCTAGAGCAATCTAGGACAATCTACATATCGCGTGCAACGCCATCGTTTTTGGTGTTCTTTACATAGACAATTTGGTTCCAGTCAAAATTGCTAGATTCATGAAAATTGAGCGGCATTCAATTCCAACGTAAACTCAGTGTAGACAGAGGTAATAAAGTAAATTACTGACTATTGTTTATAATCGTGAAACCGGGTATACTCTTATGTCAATAAACAAAGAGTATATGTAAATGTATTTTGAAAAACTGTCAAAAATATGTCCTTATTTTAAACTCTAAAATAAATAGCAGCATTTGTTTTTAATAGTATTTATTAAATTTATAAATTTATATTTTTCTTTATTAATCGTAAATCGACAACAACAACGTTCCAAGCCAAGAAGTGTAATACAATTTTGGCTGTTATATTTGTCTTATATTATTATATATGAGATCAAAGTCCAAGAGCAAAAATATTATTTTAAAATATTTACTTGGTATATCAATTGTCTTTATTAATGTAAAGTAGATTGTCAGTTACCCACAATAATTGAACATATTTCCATAATATACACATTAGCGAGTCATTAAGCTATCAGAATCTCTTATAAGACAAAAAACTTATTTCTAGAAGAAAATCCTGATAGGTACATTAAAACAAATACTTGAATGTATATTTGAAACTAAAACAAGGTTCATATACTATTTATTAAGCTTGGCAGTTAGGGTCTTATTTACACCGCCCGCCCATGCTTTCCACTTCGTCAAAGCTATCCGCCCGCCCTACGGTCTAGACGCCTCCAGGAGAATCCTCACTCGAGTTGTACGTTAACAAAATAAAAGTAATTGCGTCGTTAAAAATATTTGCAAATTGAATAAACTATTATTTAAAAAAAATGAAAATTTATTGTAATTTTAAAGTCCAATTTTTTGCTCTTTACGATAGCGGTAGTTGGATACTTCTACATCCGGGCTCTTGTGAATATGCGTAAAACCATATTTTATTAAAATTATTATTGGGATTCGATTGAAGGGTTTCATGTTTCAAAAAAAATTTGGTGAATTATTATTGTATTTTATGCATAAAATATTTTCAACATTGTTCAGTTTCTTTGAAATATACAACGAACGCGTTCATGATCTGTTGGCTTCTGAGGTCCTACCTTGTAATTCACTCCCGAGGAGAACTGGAAATACACGGAAAGACCTACGCGTACGGGAACATCCCACTAAAGGACCATACGTGCAGAGTAAGTAGCTAATGTAAGGTTTACAAGTACAATTTTATTGTTAATAGTTTTTTCTAATAAATTTTTTTGCTATTGTATGTACCTACTCCGCACACTGACGTGATAACATCATACCGTCTCATGTAGGTACAAAGTACGCAATACCTCATTGGGAAGTTACTAATTAATTAGACTATTTCCACATCGGTCATGACAGACATATTTCTGCGTCTTCATTGCTTCCCATTATTGTCTAGTGGTGGCATTCTAAGCTTTTTGTTGGTTGCGCGAATATATAGAATAATAAAGGCATAAACAATTTGATCGACGCTTATTCTCTGTAGTGGTGCAAAAAAGATTTCTGTAGAGCAAGAACCAGGTTATGCTATCGTTCTTTATATTATATGATTCAGATCTTCGTCGAGTATCGGTGGATGACGTGGAGTCCTTGTTAAGCATAGTGAGTGAAGGGAAGCGGCAAAGACGATCCGCTGCTACTAAAAGAAACTGCAATTCTTCGAGGTCTCATGCTCTACTGGAAATAAGTACACCTCATGCTACGCTACGATTGGTGGATCTTGCTGGAAGGTATTTCCGTGTCATCAGACTCAAACATCCAAATGTTTTTGTGTTTTGTTTGTACAACAAACTCCTAAACAAAGCGGAAGAGTTGCCTGTAAACAAGACAAAATCTAATTAAACGAAAGTAACTTGCTAAAGTTTAAAAAACTGAGATTTATCTGGCACTAAATCTTTAGTTTAAAATAATATTATTAATTATTTTGTAAATGTGGACTAGGCTGTTAGATTCTAAACTGTTCTTCATTCCGGAACATTCTGAAAACTCAACCTCAAAAAGATCACCACCAAGTTTGCTTATGAAATTCAGTATTACATTTTAACCATTAATACTATGAAAACTATTTACATTATCTACAAAACTAAAAATAATTTAATAAAACTTTTTCACATTTAAATCTGAATGGCGTTATATTGAAGCAGAAATACAACTAAAAGTACCAAAAAATCTTGTTAGTCTATCGTGTAGTATAGATATAGACTCAACTTGGCGTGGCGTTACAAAAGGTAAGTGTTTCTCCGAGACTTGAACCAAGTACCCAACATGGTTGAATAAAGAGAGTACTGAAGCCTTGGAACATTTATTTGACTTAGAGGTTTGTGTAATTAATTTTACCTCAATTTGAAGGCGATTATTTGCAAAATATTTTTACTTTTTCAGCGAAAAAGCTGGCCAAGAAGGCAACGGCGGATGTCGACAGAAGGAAGGATCAAATATAAACAAATCGTTGGTTGCATTGAGCAATGTTATTTCAGCCTTAGGTCAGTAAAGTATATTATTTATTTAACACTTCTTGCATAAATCGATCTCTTCTAGGCAACCCTTTAATAAAAAATATGATGAGCACAAATAAAAAACTGAATAAAATTTACAATAATTTACAAAAACATAAAGAAAATAACAAAACAATTAAACATACACATAAAACTATATAAATATCTTAGTGCTTAGTGTAGTGATTGAAGTGTGTGAGTTTGTCGGTTCAAAGACACACACATACACACACTAGATATCCTACTCCAGAACTCCCGATAGCCCATCTGGACTTCTGTTGAGATTTTGTACTTTGCGATCCCGATGTTGCAACATCAGCGCTACGGACATCGAGAAACCTATTTCATAATTGCATAAGTAAACTTGTTAGGATCGGTATTGCTATCTCTATTGAAAGATTTCCATGGAGAAATATGCATCTGTTGTAATGACCAATTCTAGAAATAGGCATATCGAGAGAGAAAGAAGAGTCTTTGTACTGTTTATTTAGTCACCTTCACCGTACGAGCAAGTGACAATACGAGAAAGAAAAACCATTCGTGCAAAGGTGTGGTCTACAGTAGCTTAATAAAGAGAATATGGACTTGGAGCTGTATTCTTATTGCACCTTTCATCCTATTTTTATGAAAATATGTCGTCGTTTACAAAACATTCATTTATTTTTGAATTCTGCCCGCAATTTACATTTTTAGCTTTTCACGCGCAGGCCTAAGGAAAAATGATAATAATTTTACATAACAATTATTGTTTAAATTACATTATTAGGCATAAAACCTACTGCGTAAATTTTATGCAATAGGTATATAATAATAATAATAATAATATGGTACAAGACCTATCCTACAAGTGTGAAAGTTATACTTGCGAGTAATAATATATAGCCGTATGTAAATCTGGGTCACCGTTTCAGCTAATTTAATAACTTAATTCCATATTCCAAGGTCCAAAATTGATATTGCTAAAATAAATTAACATAATAATCTGTTTAATTAATATTAATTAGGTTGTGCAACTTATTGTTGGCAAGGTTAAGTTCAAGGTTCTATTTCATAATAATCTCGCACCAAATTGCTAATCACGTATGGATTTCTATGGATTAATGTCAATGACTTACCAACACACGGCACAACCTTTGGTAAACAAATGCGAATCCAGTTAACGTCGACTCGTCTAGCTAAACAAGTTAGACAATCGGTCGTAAATTCCAATAATTATTGGTAACGTAAATATAGTTATGGGATGTTTTGTCCTTATCACTCTAGTCACGTAATAAGAGTAAGTGATCAGATTTAGTCCCTACAGATAATGAGTAAGTGAAGTTTAGAGAAAATCTTGCCTGGTTTAATTATCTCTCTGTTATCTGATTCTAAAGTTTGTTCGCAATTGTGTTATACATATTAAAGGTTGTATATAGTGCAGTAGTATCGTAGTACGTACTGTTTCACCAGTCATATACAGTGCCTCTTTCAATTCATTTATTGTACAAATAGACATCAGCAGTAGTGTTCAAAAGTACGATTCTCAATCGTAAAGTGCTTGAGAGGCTTGAGAGTCGCCCATGAACTAAATTAAGACTTGTAGGTACGGTGAATTGACATTGTAAGGAAACCGGCATTTCTTACAAATTACAGTTAGGCACAGAAGACTGCCCCAAAGATGAATTATCTGAAATTCACGCGGAAATGTGTTTGCTGCAATTAGTGCAAGGGTTAAATACATTTTTATTTTTCTTTTAATAGTACGCGACGGGGGCCGAGGTAGATTCGTACCGTACAGAAATTCTGCATTGACGCTGTTGCTAAGAGACTGTTTAAGTGGTGACTCTAGCACTTTTATTATTGCAAGTATGTATCTATTTCCAACTATTGTTAATGAAAGCAACAAATATGTATTATACGAGATAGAGGAGGAAAAATAATTTATATTTTATTTACTTAATCGATTTAAATGTAAACAATCGATGATAGCTAATATAGGTACTTATTTGTTTTATTAATTTATATTTAGATAATATGGGAATTGTAGTTAAGGTTTTTGATTGCATTGTTAAACTGTAATTTTTTTTCAGCAATATCTCCAAGTATCAGCTGTATAAGTGAAACTGCCTCAACACTACGTTGGGTAGCGAGAGCACGATATTTGCCAGTTAAAAATCCTCATAATAAAGATAATTTAACAACAAAATCAGCGCTGCAAGCGCAATATAATCAATTATTGCTTGAACTAACCAAACACTATATTCGTTACGTAAGTCATAATTTCTCATAATTTTTATGTTCCTCTGTTATTTTCAAAAAACTTATATTTCTTTTGTAGGTACCTGCAACCGGAAAAATATTATTTGAAGACAAGCACTGGGATTTAAACGTTGAAAAGATTTGTAAAAAAGAAAATATAGGAAATATTATGAATTTTTCGCTAGCAAAAGAAGCAAATAACCTTGACTCTGTACCAACTATGGGCGACGCAGGTTCTAATTTAGTCACAAAAGTTGACAAACAAGATATTACCAAAGAAATAAATAATGAAATCGATAATTTACTGGGAGTGCCTTTAGCGCGCAGTGGCACTGATATTGAAATAGTTATGCCTACAAGAAACCAAAGACAGTATAGATCTCAAGAAGTTCTTTCTCCAGAAAAAAATGAACAGTTACAGCTTAATAAAGATATTCTTTCCGACCCAAGCCTCAGTGAAGATCGATTGGATAAAAAAAAATCTGACAATATAAATCTCAAATCACCAGTTTCCATTTTGTACGATAAAAATCAAAGAGCTGAAATAGTTGCATCTGTTACAGAAAGGCTTTATTCAAAATTGAAATATAACGAAATAAGCGATCAAAAACCGGAAGTTACTTTAGATAAAAAAAATTCACACCCCATGAATGAATTAAAAATTTGCACCAATGCCCGCCAACGGTTAATGGAAATAAGCCAAAAAGCAATACGAAATAAGAGGAGAATCGGTATACCAGCTTATACACAAACAAGAAAAAATATTATACGTATGAGAGATCAGTGTATAGATGCACAAAGAGATTTGTTATCCTATCAAGATTTTGAATTAAATAATATCAAACACTTATGTTATCGAGACGTCAGCACAGAAACTAAATCTCTAACTCCTCGTTATAAAGAAGTTGCCACCGGCTCCGATTACGGAAACTTATCCACGAATGACAACTTTACTACGACAGAATTTAACAGGAAAGTTTGTAAGGAGACCGGTACTATGGCTACTATATGTAGCAAAGAAAGGTGTACTCAAACTTTAACCGTTTTGAAACCCCCGAAAAAGAAAAGGCGCTCAATTATATCAAAATATTTAAAACATTTCGAAAGAAAATCTATAAATACACCGTCAATTATCAATATTAATATTTCACCACTGTATAATCAGGAAATCGAGCCTGAATATTCTGGAGACGGTAAAAATCAAAATATTCAATGCAATATTATGGCTCCTGATCTACTTAAGAACCATGGAATTGAATCATTACAAACGAAATTGAACCCTATAAATCAAGACCAAAGTAGCGATGAAGACAGTTCCTCGTGTGACGTCCAGGTGGAGGCTTTAGAAGCTGTTGTAACTGACGATGGTACTGATAGTTCAGAAATATTTATGTTACCAAAACCTTTACTCTATAACATAGACACAGAAACACATGATAAGCTGTCGAAAAAAACAAAGATTTTGTCTTCGTCAACTGAAGAGGAACATGACAATCATTCGATGAACTGTTCCGATATCGAAGATGACTTGAGATCTAAATTATACTTAAATCAATCGTTCAGAAGTTTAGATACAGATGAGTCAAATAATTCTACGAAAGCCGAGGATTGGTGTTGTAAACGAAACAATTCGTTAAGACGAAGTAATATAAATCAGAGGACCAAATTTAAAACTGCTAAATCTAAGTTATATAAAGAGTTTTTGGGCTTGAAAAAGGAGAACGATAGCGCTGAAGAGTCTTCTTCCAATAGCTCGTTTTACTGTCCTTCGTCAAATTATATTAACAATAGCATGACACCGAGACAGCCTTTTAAATTTGAAAAAATAGAAAAGTACGACCGGTGTGACTCTTTTAAAAATGTTGAAAGGAAAATTGAAAATTCTTGTAAAAAACTCGAATCAGCAACAAATAATTATGAAAATTACCTAGACAACTATACGAGAAATGTTCAACCTGTTTTAAGAACGCCTACAGAATATCTGCAACATTTGATAGAGATAAGAAAAGAGTTGGTCAAAGATCATTGAATGGGATAGTGTTAGTTCAGTCTTTACAGCTGCATACAGTATAAGCTAAAGATAATAGATATTATTTCTATTATGTTAGGTTATTAATCATAACAATGGTAAATTATACATTATATCGTATGATGTATTCTCGACATTTGCATTTTGATGTGTATGAAGGAAATGTGTCTTGTAAAAGTTAATAACTACTTATTCATTTAAAACTACATCAATAAATAAATTACGATTGATGTTAGAATGTATAAAAAATTACACGTCAAATTACAATTAAAGTTTTTGAAATTGATACATTTCATTTACAGATTGTATAGTTTTGTGATCCAATTAGCGGATATTTTATTATTTTTGTATAAATAATGTTTATATTTTCTCAAGAAAGTTTCATTCTATTTAAATGCAATATGCTCCATTCGAAACCCGAGTATTCTGAACTAAAAATTTGCTATATTTATTAATCTCCATTTTATAATGTTTTTTTAGTTATATAAGATTGAAATGTTTTATAACTGTTGAGTGGCAACACTTACATTATGTATGAAGTGCAAGATTTTGTATAATGATACAAGTAATATATAATATATTTAAATATAATATTACTGTGAGTTTATTGCGTCTACTCTACATGAATAATAATAAAGAAATAAAGACTATTATATATATATATATAATATATTAACCAATAGTTATTTACTAATTAATTATTAAATAACAATTAAGAAATAAAATAAATTAGTGACGCTACAAACTCTGTCTGTGTCGGCGTGTGTCAGGCTGATCACCTACTTGCCTTTTAGATTTAATAATGATCATGAAACTGATTCAGAAATCTGAGGCCAATCAATCTGATTTTTTTTATATGATTTTTACGACTTGATTATTATAGACTCGGAACCGACTTCCAAAAATAGCCTGATAGGTTTAATATGCTTAATTCCTTTAAAAACAATACCAATCAGTAGGAATAAGAAATAATATGATTTAATACAATTGTGTGCATTTTGAACGTGGTTAATGTTTATGTAATTAACGTTATACGAAAATTGCTTAATGCAATTTAGAATACTGAAATCCAATTTTTGATAGAAGGTTGATTTAACTTTTTCTTATAATTAGAAAATCCAACCAGTATAAAATATTTATCATATAAAATATTTGAGTAATATTATATTAATATATATTTAAATACCAAGATTCATGATTCTAAAGATTAATTATTTTAGATGCTACTTTTGTAATTGTTTTCATTTTACTTGTAATTTTATTTTTCTTAATTTAGTATTGCATTGTACTCTTAGAATTCCTTTTTTTCCTTTTTCGTAGTAGAGTTGCCAAGAAGGAATTAATTGTTAGCGATAAGGCCGTCCGTTGGCTCCTTAGAATTATAACATAATATATGATAATTTATGTTATCTGATTGTATATTTTTAATGCTAAAAAATTAAAAAAATTAAAATATTTGCGTAACAATGTTACTGTTAGCTGTAGAAAATAGAATTGTTTGAAATCATAAGTCAATACCCAAGTGTTGCTTTTGTAATATGTGTAATACTTTTATAAGTGAGTCATGTAAGGTAGATACCTTTTAATTCTAGGAATCTATTTATAATCAGAAAGAACTGTCTTATCAAAGTGATAGATAAAATATATTATTTATTATATGTTCGAATAATGGGATTAAGATTCTATATACCTTATTTTATTAGTTTTTTGGCATATTGAATGAATTACTCTAAAATAAACAATTATTATTGACAAAATTTCATTAAACTTTTTAACACTACCCTGTATAGATAATATTATTTGAAGACCTTTTTTTCTGTTAATAATATTAAATAAAAATTTGCGAAAGGAACGGAAATAATAACAATTAAAAATCATAAAACAAAAAGAGATTTACGATAATCATACACTGTTTTTAGGAGTTATTAAAGGTTTTTCATAGTTATTAAAAATTCATCAGCCAGAAAACCAGTCATCACCATACCAAAAATAAACTACATATATATAAATGTTGCAAATTATGCGAATGTATAATACTTTTGGCTTGCAGTGGGCGCAGTAGATGCGAAACCTTGGCGTTTGGATTTAAAACAACATTTCTGTTGTAATTCCACTATAAAACGCGAGTGCTCATACCAAAATGGCTGTTTTACAGATCGCGTTTTCATTTATTCACGAATTATTTGTAGTGGGATTCGTTGGTTTTCTTTTAATTTATGTGTGGTTCAAATATAAGTATACGTACTGGACGAGAAAAGGGGTGACCGGGCCAAAGCCCTCTTTTCCTTTCGGAAATTTCAATGGAGTTATCAGAAGAAAGAAACAGTTCTTTCAACCGTTTTGTGACGCCTATTTTGAATATAAAAAGTTGCCGTATGTGGGCCTTTATTCGTTTAATGTGCCAGTTCTCAGTATCCACGATCCTGATTTGGTGAAGCAAATTCTTGTGAAAGACTTTGATAGTTTTCTCTCACATGGAATGTCTCCTAAGCCAAACGATGGAGATCCCCTAGGAGGACATTTGTTTAATCTCTATGGATCACAGTGGAAAGCGCTGCGAGCAAAGCTGTCACCGATGTTTACGACAGGCAAATTGAAGACGTTTTTCCCATTAATCAACAAAGTAGCAGGAGAGGCATTGGAGTACAGTGATGTGATATATGAAAAAGGATTATCATTAAATTTCTCCGAATTTTATGCTAAGTACGCTATGGAAATCATCGGCAGTATCGGTTTTGGAATTGAAAACGATGGATTCAAAAAGGAAACTGAGTTTTTTAAATTTGGACATGAATATTTTCAGCCGAGCTCAGTTTATTGGTAAGTACAAAAAATATTATTCCTATACCTTAAATCAATAAATAGTCTGGATAGTAAAATAATTTTGCGAAAGAATTATGTAGTCTATTTTTCTTGGTCAATATTTTACACCGTTAATATTATATATTATTTAACATATATATTTTAGGACTCTAACACGAGCTATATCCTATTTTACACCTGGCATTTTGGAAAAACTACAGCTTAACAGAACCAATCCAGAAATCAATCAGTTCTTTTACGATCTTGTAAGAGATACAGTTACTTATCGGGAGAATAATAAGTACAGCCGCAATGATTTCATACAGGCGCTTATTGATTTACAAAAGAGCGAAAAAGGTTTGTAGTTAATTTTTTATTTAAAGGATATGAACAATTTAAAAAAAATAAGATGTAAAAGTTAATAATACACAATGCAATTTTATAAATACTTTTGAATTCCGAATACAATCGATATTTTGAGAAATAAGGCTTTATATATAAAACGAGATTTTAAAAAGTACGCAACGGGTTTATTCATTAGACAGTGATTCAAGATTAATATGTATAATTTAATTGTAGTATAAAACAACTCTATTCACGCATAATATAGTTATAACTTTTTTACTAGACAATCGTTATTTGAGACTATATCCCGGTTGACTTGGAGCGAGATAGTAATGAATAAATTGATATTACAGCAAGTGAAAATAAGGGATTTAAGTTTACGTTTACTGATGTCGCGGCAAATGCGATGTTGTACATGTTTGCTGGCTACGATACATCGGCGACAACGGGAATGTTTATGGCCTACGAATTGGCGCGTAATCCCGAAATTCAGACCAAAGTTAGGGAAGAAATAAAGTGTGTCCTCGCGAAATACAACGGAGAAATCACATTCGAAGCGCAAAATGACCTTACTTATATGAATATGGTTATTGATGGTAAGTAAATTGTAATATTTGTTATTGATATATTACAACTGATCTATTTACAATTTATTTTATTTATAACTATACTTCTGAGACGTATAAAATTGGGGAAAATCGTAATTAAATATATATTTAAGACTATTCTTACCTACATAACTGATTCATAGAGAGAGAGAAAGTAAATAAATAAATAAAAATAATAACCAGGATTTTGTTTTGAATCCCATTAGAAATGATTACCCCTGAAAGGTAGCGACGTTGGTTATGTAAAATACCAGGATTAGAGAAATCAGAAGAACGTACTCTCGTTACAATTAACATATACCTGTTCTTATTTTCAGAAACATTGCGAAAGTATCCGCCACTACGTGCATTGTTCCGAAGGTGCAACAAAGACTTTAAAATGCCCGACAGCGATTTAGTTATAGAAAATGGGACTCTAGTATTCATACCAATACAGGCGATACATATGGACCCAGATATTTTTGAGGATCCGGAGAGATTTAACCCAGAGCGATTTACTCCTGAAAGAAAAGCTAAAATGCATCCGTGTCATTGGTTGCCGTTTGGAGAAGGCCCTCGCAAATGCCTAGGTAACTAGACTTTATTATATAATATCCCGTTTGTATAGGGTTAGTATTTAAATAAGTATAGTAATATAGATTAGGTAACGTACCTGGTCTTATATCTACTGCTTTATTTGTAGCAAGTAGGTGTTACCTCTGTCATTATTAGCCTTCACTGCTGTCGTCACGTAGTCCACTTAAAGGTCTAAAATATTACTAATACGATTTCGTACGACGTTTACCTTCAGCGTACACAGCGAGCACAGCCCGATCTTGAATACTTTATGTTTAAGAGTCGCACGGTTAGCCATTAGTCTAGCACTGCTCAGTAGAGTACTATTCTATAAATGCTATTATCAGCTTAATACCGTACACCAACTTCTCTCAAAATGTGCGCAGTTAACGCTTCATCGTTCCTTAAGCTAATAGATTAAAGGACGCCGGCATGTCTTAATATGCGTCTAACAGTAAGATTTAAAAAAATGACTTGTCAGGAATACAGGAGTCTCGATGACTTTTGTATGGCCAATACGTTTTTGACATACGGGAATCGCACTTAGCGCTAAAGACTTAGCTTTTTCTAAATATCACCTGTAGAGTTTATGACTTTAGTAATATTCAAAGTTGACTCTTGTGCGTAATCTAATACATAACAACGTATATAAGGCACATAAGGATTGCTTGCATTAAAAAATTAATAATCTGTGTTATATGTGTTGAATCAAAGACAGATATTTAATAGGACAGTGCAATATAAACTATATGAGAAAACCGGCTGACCCTATCATAATAACTCAACTCGTGACCTTGTGACCTCTCAAATGTATAGTAGTTATATCGCTGGCTTTACGTAAATACCTCGTAGTGACCTAGAAAGACGTAAAGTAATTATGATAAAAATTAACGCTTTTATTCTAACGTTCGTATAGTAAAATAAAAATATTTGTATGCAAAAATAGTGTGTGTTGCGAAAAAGCGACCAGTCTCACGTTTTTCATACCAAGTAATATCAAGTTACATCCACTATAATTATAATCTCTTCAGTTGTGTTTGAACCTAATAAAAAATGTCTATGAACAGAACGCACGTGGACGCGGTCACAGAGAACAAAACAACGAGCGACAATCTATTGAAAAAAAAAGAAACTAGTAAATGCATTTTTTTAGTCTCTTCTTTGGGTATAATAGCATTTTTAATTTTTCTTAGTAAATTCGTAGATGCAAAATTAAATTAACGATAAACTTATAACATAAATTTTCTTACAGGATTACGCCAAGGGTACATTCAATCTAAGGTTGGTCTAATAAAGCTATTGACTAACTATGAATTGTGTTTAGACAAAAGAACTATAACTCCTATAGAAGTAAAAGTAGCATCCATGTCTACAGCAGCCGAAGGAGATATTTGGATTAAGTTAAGAAAATTAGAAAACTGTTAAATAGCCAAAGCATAGTATTTTTATAAAACTAATTTAATTACATTGGACTGTTATATTTGTTTTGCATTTAATAAACTTTAGAATAAAAAAGCACCAGTGGTCTCGCGATATTAATCCATGCGCTGACTGACGGATTGTATGTTAACATATCAGTTGTGATTTTTTCTAAGTCGAATATATATTACCTTACCCTCGTAAAAAGTAACAATGGTATTTTTGTTGTAGAATTTGCTTTAACGATGACTATAATAGAGATATTCAAACATCAGAATTTATAGATATTATCGTTTTTCAATGTTATATCATATTATAATATTTGAAAAAACAATATATCTTTTTAATATTCATAACAAAGTTATCTGTGGTAATTTCTAAGCCAGTAATTACTTGCTACTCAGTTTTGTTAATTTTTAAACGAGTGAGAAGTAAATAAACTTTAGGTTTAACATGATGTTTTATTT
The DNA here is from genome assembly GCA_963693345.1 of Pieris melete. Taxonomy (NCBI): domain Eukaryota; kingdom Metazoa; phylum Arthropoda; class Insecta; order Lepidoptera; family Pieridae; genus Pieris; species Pieris melete. The sequence continues at coordinate 3,253,872 of CAVNZK010000003.1, forward strand.
CAATATTAGATAAGTTTAATACTTTCACTAAATTGCTTTATTATCTAGCGCATAGTGATAGCATTACCTTTCATTACTCATGTCCCTCGCAGCATGGTGTCCTATAATCCTGTAGAACTTCAGTATAGGCATTGGTTTCCTGTCAACCAAATAGGAACTCGAGTAAATAACCAGCACAGTCGTGGATCCTGATTGTGCGCGTCGGATTTTTTTTATGGGACAGGAGGCAAGGGGGGAGATGGGTAGCAAGTTTTTAGCGTTTGAGACAATGCCATGAGAAAGCCGCAAAGGACGCGTTGGAGCCGCAGCCAGCTCTGGAGCATACGTGCGCAGCATAATTAGAGGAACACCTTCAGGCCTGTTTGACTTTTGACCATCCAGGCTTTTCTCCCCAGATATTCAAAAGATTTGCGGACAGCACGGAGCCGAAATAAGAATTCCGGCATTAAAGTATAGCGGTAACGATGACGGTTTATTCCCCTCCCGGTCATCAAGAGTCGAAATGGAACCAAAAAGAGAGCCAACTGGTTGGCTGGCAACCAATGGGGTTTCCCCTTAAAAGTGTTGGCTATAAAGTTAAAATGCTAGAAGTGGTGGAAGTGAAGACTTGAAGAAATTTTCTTGGATAGCGTTGGCAATTCAGCGAGCTAGTCTCTCAACAATTCTTTCAATAGTCCGTAGAAATGGCTCTTTTGAAGGACCTATAGGGGTTTTTATCACGTGTCACCGCCGCTTCCGCCCAGACTAGAAAACACCTCTGCTTACGGCATTCTACGGTTTTGCAAGAGTGTTGACGTGGGACTTGCTACCTTGCCACCTTAAAGGCGGTTTAGCTGTTTCAAGATTGTGATAAACATCATTTAGATTAGGAATGTGCTTGTGTGATGTTAGTGTAGTCTGTGGAAGTGTTGCTTACCTAACCTTGGTTCTGGACCCATTCATATTTACCTACTGAAATATTATCCATTTCTGTTGGCTGACTTGTATTAAATAATAATAATTTCTTTCAGATACTTTTGCATTTAAACACGTTTCTATTGCAATATTCTTTTAGGTATTTGTGAGCCCTTTTTGTCAAAGGCTTCCTTCAAGTCCAGCAATTTGAGACCCATATGTACAGGTAGTATACAAGAATTGAAGAGCTTTCTTTTAATTACTCGTGCTCATGCTCGTTTTCTTATTTTTCGTGACTTCTTTAAGCGCCTTAAAGCTCTTCCATGCTTTTTCTATTCTTGTAAATAGTCACAAGTTTTTGTTATTATTATATTTTATATATATTATCATCGGTCATAGATATTGTTATTTCGGATATCTCGGAATTCATTCTAAGACCGACATTCCGGCTTACCGAGTCAAGGCCTGTGACCATCTTCTCCAATTTCCATTTCAATAAATATGTACAAGCACAAAGAAGGACTAGGATAAGATATAAAATCGCGTCAATTTGAAGAGCCTAAAAAAGGCTCATCTAAAAACTACTGCAATATTGACTTAATTTTTTAAAATAAAAAAAGCATTAAAGCACATTTTTTTTTATAGAACGGGGGGCAAACGGGCAGGAGACTCACCTGATGTTAAGTGATACCGCCACCCATGGACACTCTCAATGCCAGAGGGCTCGCGAGTGCGTTGCCGGCACATAAGTTAATAATTTTTATATTTTTGAGGTTATTTAAATTCTTTGTGATTCACGTTTAGAACACTGAACTGTCCAACTGGTGGGAATTTAACTACTTATAACTACGTATAATCAATCCATGTTGAATATCATTGTAGCGTATAAGAAATGAATACAAAAACAATTTTCACAAATTCTTCTAGGAAGTATATTTGCATTTATTATTCATGACAAGATTCAAGCCATTAATTTTAATACTTATTATAAAATCAAATGGCCATCTCTTAAAATTATATCGCTTAACAACGTTATCCTTACTTTAACTATAGAGGTTTCATAATTGGAACTAAAAAACTTATTTTTTTCGGTTTTGAACAGATTATCTAAATAATATTTATTTTACTAGTATACTTAATAAGATTTAAAAAAACTCTTTTCTATTAATTTAAGTAGTCGCGTACTTCTTTGACTTACTTTACTACTTTTTGATACACGACAAAAACAATCAATCCGATTTTGATTTTGATGATGACTGGAATAGAGATAGACTACGACTAGTAGAATTCATAGACATTATCTTTTTTAAATATTATGTCCCATTATAATATTTGGAAAAACTTTATATACTTTTCCGATTATATCGAGATATATTTTTCCGATTATTTGTAATATTATTCTAAAATATCGTACAATCTAGGTACGATAGCAGTTTACCATAGTACGTCATTATCAAAATGTATGACATTTATGGTACGGTGGTGAAGCCTGGTGAGAATGCCTACGTTAGTTCCCTACTGGGGCACGTAGCAGACATATTTCTGCGTCTCTTTCATTGAAAATTTTTCTATGGGCTGTCGTCGGTTTTAGTAATTAAGCTCTAAAACACAACTATCATGTTATGCTTCACCGAACAAAATGTTTATTGCACTTATAGAATAAGTGTTCAGAAGGGATTCGAATATACGACCTGACAATTTGAAATCACTTAGGAACCCAATAATTATATTACTCCACACGTTACTACAAACAAATACGGGGTTTATATTTACTAAATACTAGTGACAAGTATGAAATATGCCTTATACACAATAAATATAATTCGTTTTGACCTCGGTAGTACGAAATTTGAACTTTGCTTTATTTGTAAATAATAAATAAAATAATTGCAAAGATGAAAATCATAAATTTTAACTTCCTCGTGATAAGATCGTGATCTGGTGAAAAAAAGAATTATGATTATATGATTTCTTTCTACTGTACGCTACAGATAGATTTATAATTCTACAAATGTTAATATATCTTGGAAATTTCTTGACGGAAGCCAAGAAAAGTATTTATCAATCAATATTGAATTAAAAATAAATGTAACCAAAAACAAAAACGTGTTTACCATTTTATTGATCATATACTACATAATTGACTCCCGTAATCCGTATGTCAATATATATCTCGTTTTTAATACACAGCGCTATGATTAGACTAGACTCTGAAGAGCCTTAGCTATCTAAGATACAATTTCCAGTTTCTACTTGAATAAATAGAACAGCTTATTTATGGATTAGCTCCATAACTTATGCAAGTAACCTAATGCTTTGGAAGAGAATTTAACTACTGAAAAGAGACACCGACACTTAATAGAAAAGATAAGGTAAATTAAATATTAAGACTACATTGGAAATGTTTTAGTATCAACACTGATATTTTTTTTAGTTAGTAGGAATCGGCTGCCTGCGAAGGAAGCCCAAGGGGAACACCGGTAGTTGCGACACCTGCTGAAGTATAACACTGATTTTTAGATGCAGAGAGTGTTAATTGGTTGAGATTGTGTCCTTATTTTGATGGCTGGTAGGATCATTGTTTATATTTTTTTAATAAATTCATAATCGATTAAGTTCAACAGTTACAACAAAAATAAAGCAACATAAAGTATTAGGAAGAAATAAAAACAACTATAATTTTGTCATTGCCGGTAACATAGGTTCATATAAATTTGAAATAAAAGATAGTAAGGTACATACTTAACTCATACTTCCAGTACTAGTGAACATAATACACCCAAAACAGCCGGGTGTGAAGTGATTTTTTTTGTTATGAATTCGATATAACTTCAACCGCGTGTTTATTTATTCAATAATGGCTGTATTGCAATTAACTTCTTCGATACTCCATGAGATATTTCTCTTGGGGTTTGTCAGCTTACTCTTAGTATACGTTTGGTTCAAATATAGGTTTACGTACTGGGCCAGAAAAGGCGTACAAGGGCCTAAGCCGGAGTTCCCGTTCGGAAATGTAAGACAAGTTATCCAGCGAAAGCAGCAATTCTTCCAGCCATTCTGTGACACTTATTATCAATATAAAAAGTTGCCGTATGTCGGAGTTTATTCCTTCCACACACCAGTACTATGTATTAACGATCCGGATCTAGCAAAGCACATTATAATAAAAGATTTTGACCATTTCCAATCGCATGGGATATTCTCAAGTGCAAGTGTTGGCGAGCCTCTAGGGGGACATATTTTCAATATAGCTGGACCAAAATGGAGAACAATTCGTACGAAAATTTCACCAGCTTTCACGCCGGTAAAACTTAAGTCGTTTTTCCCCTTAGTGGAGAAAATAGCATCCCAAGCGGTTGAATATGGTGACGCACACTATGCTAAAGGGAAACCTGTTGACTTCTCAGAGTTTTATGCAAAATACGCTATGGAAATCGTTGGTAGTGTAGGGTTTGGTGTTGAAAATGATGGGTTGAAAAAGGAAACCGAGTTCTATCAGCGAGGAAACGAATATTTTGTACCAAAAACTATATATTGGTAAGTGCTCGTGTTGAATTGTTTACTTCTATTCGGAAGTATTAGCTTATTTGGAAATAGCGGATTAAGAAACTAAATGCTAGCCCGAACTCGTGTATATTTTGTTTGGAATTTTTTTAAAGTTATGAAATTTCCAAATAGTTCTTGTTTTGTAATATAAATAAAAATATTTACATACTATCATAATTATGAATTTTACATCATAATTTAATTGTAGAATCGTTTTTATAAGGTCGTGACTAACTTTTTATTGGGTAATATACAATTTTGATTTTAAATCCCATATGTATATATAAAATGTGGAATGAAAAAGCCAAGAAATACAAATTCTGTGTTTTTACAAATCACCTTATAAGTAAATCTAATAGTAATAATATGTAATTAGCACCGATGATTGTTTATACATATTAATAACTTTATAAGATGATCAAAAAGAATAGAAATTTATACGTATAAGTGGTTTTTTAGATTGATTTTACTCATCATGATTTGAATTTTCAGGACAATAATAAGGGCCATATCATTTTTCGCTCCCGATATTTTCAACAAAATGGGAGTGAACCGAACAAATCCCGCCATTAATAACTTCTTTTACAATCTCGTCAAAGACACAGTTAGTTTTCGAGAGAAAAATGACTATTATAGAAACGACTTCCTGCAAACGCTTATAGAACTACAGAAAAGTGAAAGCGAAAAACAAGGTTAGTATTGAAAATACGACAAATTTTCATTAAACTCCATGTTTCTAAACCGCTAATAGCATCGGGTATAATGTGATTTTTGCTTGCAAATGTTGAACCACATATTCTTGAGTTTTTTAATCGGCATAAACAGGTTTCCCCTATTAAGTAAAGTGTAAATTCTCTTTCAGTTGGCAATGGATCAAACCAATTTACGTTTACTGACGTAGCAGCAAACACTATGCTCTACATGTTCGCTGGCTACGAGACATCTGCTACTACGGGAATGTTCGCTGCCTACGAAATGGCGCGTAACCCTCATATACAGGACAAAGTCAGGCAGGAAGTACAAACGGTCCTCGCAAAGTACAACGGACAATTCACTTACGAAGCCCAAAACGAAATGACCTATACGAATATGGTGCTAGATGGTAAGTTGTTACAGTCTTCTGTTCTTAATAAAGGCAGGAATTTTTTTAATGGTAGCTTAGTGGCTTGAGCGTGCGATCTTACTTCTGAGGTCGTAGGTTCGAACTCCGGCTGTACATTTATGGGCTTTCTGTATATAGGTATATAGATATACCATTTAGAACGCGTTTGTACGGTAAATCATAATGAGGAAAACGGGATGACTTAGACCCAAAAAGTTATTTATTTAAAAAATAAATGATCACGAAACATAGAAATCTACTCATGTAGCGTCACTGATGACATTAAATAAAATCTCATTAAAAAATCTTGTTTTTTCCCGAGACTATGTGCACTTCTCATATATTAACTAAAATATTATTTACAGAAACAATGCGTATACATCCACCACTACGTGCACTATTCCGGAGATGCAACAAAGACTACAAACTCCCTGACTCTGACTTAGTAATTGAAAATGGTACCTTGGTATTCGTACCAATTCAGTCAATACAAATGGACCCAGATATTTTTGAAGACCCAGAAAGATTCGACCCGGAGCGATTCGCGCCTGAGAAGAAAGCTAAAATGCATCCTTGCATTTGGATGCCATTTGGCGAAGGTCCACGGAAATGTCTAGGTAAATTTTATTTTAACATACATACAATAATATAGGGCAGTGTTGGCCTAGTGGCTTCAGCGTGCGACTTTCATTCCTGAGGTCGTAGGGACGATCCCTGGCTGTGCAACAATGAACATTCTTTCTATGTACGCATTTAACATTCGCTCGAACGGTGAAGGAAAACATCGTGAGGTAACCGGCTTGTCTTAGTCCCAAAAAGTCGACGGCGTGTGTCAGACACAGGAGGTTGATCACCTACGTGCCTATTAGATTAACAAATAATCATGAAACTGGTACAGAAATCTAAGGCCCAGACCTAAAAAGGTTGTAGCGCCACTCCTTTATTTATTTTAAACATACATTAAATCCAAAATTAATCGTTTTATGACCCTCTCTATTATAAATAAAAAAAAGTGACGTGCTTCATAATTTCAAAGACCACAAGCATCGTAATAACTGAATGACGTCAAGAAAGAAACAATTAAACGCTACCAAACGGTCGGATATAAAAAATTGTATTTTTACGAATTGCGCAAATATAAAAACAACGTTTAATGTTCTGTTTAACAATGCTGAACAAATTGTTGTGTTTATGACGTAGAGAAATATCCACTTTTCTTCTTAATCACCCGATTATCTTAATTGGTTATTAAATTAATTACCATAACTGTTAATCGTAAGTTATGATACAGTTAATGTACGTATGCAATGGTAAAAACATTTATAATATTAAATAAGATAAAAAAAATAGAGTTGGTACGCCATATACGGCTTTCCTAACTAATATTAACACATCGTTGCCTATATTACTCCAACGCATTTAATTTAGAACTAGTCTAAAATAAATTATTTTTACAGGTTTACGTCAAGGGTATATCCAGTCGAAGATGGCTCTGGTGAAATTATTAACAAAATATGAATTCACTTTACATGAGAAAACCATTGAGCCACTTCAAATTAAACCAACATCATTGGCTTGTGCTGCAGAGGGAGGTATATGGATAAACTTAAAGCCTCTAGAAAACGCGTGCTAGTGAACGCGTGCAATATAATAACGATTTTGGTAACTTATTCACAAAAACTACATCGGTTTTATTGCGTTTTCTCTGGCAATTTGTTTGCGCTGTGATAAAAAGAGATTTTCTTAGTGCAATAGGATTGGTTTGGTTTATATGAATAAGATATTCGTGTATTTTAGTTGGCATGATGTTTGGTTTTAATTTGTTACGATAATTGTTAATAACAAAAAATCTATTTTACAATTACAATTGAATAGTAGGATTAACGTTGAGAAAACGGATAATTATGGAAACTTTTCGGCAACATACCAAATATATCAAACGTTTTGCAGTATGGTCTTGTAGTTACTATATAGGTCTGGACTATTTCATTGTCATTAAATATTATTTATTAAATTGTGTTTTATTTGTTCACAAAATTCATTATAACAGTAACAGTACGAAAAATTACTGTTCTTCATTGGAACTCTTTGCGATATGAACCGTATAAGTAAAAAAAATTAATTTAAATAATTTAGCTTTTAATTATAACTAAATTTGTCAAATCGGTGCCGAGAAGTGCTTAAATTTAACATAACATATTTAAATCCGTTAAACTCTTAGTTTAACAACTGTATTTAGCAAGAGATTGTTGGTCTTGTATAAATAACTTTAATAAATCAAGGCTATCATTTGGCAATTCACTCGTTAACCATGAAACAAACCGCACGCGTACTTCACTTAATTGTGTAAACAATCATAATAGTGACCTAATATAACCTTTTATAAATTGGAAAGACTAAAGACACTAGACTAATATTGATGTATTAAGACTTTGGATGGAGGAATGTTATTAATATTTATAAAACGTACTAAAATTCAATAAAGAACTACCCATTAATTTAGTTTGCGATTGTAAAGTGCGAGTTAGCTAAGAGAGTATTGGGGTTTAGCCGTAGATAAAAAACATTCAATCTATTTATATTTTATAAGTCTGGTTTATAAACATAACAATACCGTCTGCTACATTGTGGAGGTGGACCAATTCATTAAATGATATATTTAATGAAATAATTCTAATCTTGTTTCTCTTTCTTAGTTTGTGTTTCTTTTTCCAAATTAAGTTTAGTGTCGGAAGTCATTATACTCGTTTTTGATTCTATTTGAACTTTAGCAGATGGATCGCGTTGTTTCTTATGCGTTTGAGTTGCAGTATTTTTCAAATTTGACTTCTTTGTTTTAGCTGAATCTTTACTTGTGCTAGGAACACCTAACTCCGGTTGGTCACTTGTAGATTCCTGTTTTCCTTCGTCACTTTGATTTTCCAGTTTTGAGGTTGTGTTTTCGTAAAGAATATTAAGTCTGCTTTTTAATGCCCGTTTAAGATCCACCGCCGCCTCTTCAGCTTCTTTTATGTCAAGCAAAGCTCGTGTCTTGTCCCTATCAGCGAGTACTAGACGAGAAGTTATTTTTTCCTGGCCATATTGTCGTACAATTCTCAGTAAGCTGCTGTCAGAATCTATTGAACTGACACTACTGGATAAACTAAGAAATGGAGATGTTTCGGTTACATCAGCAACAATGTTATACAACAATTGCGTTATGAATGTATGTTCTCTGCTAACTTTGCTGTAAATTTCATACATTTCAAGTTTCCTTTTTTCAACAGGAACTAAAGCCAATTCGGAATTCTTTGAAGAGGCATCAGAAAGATATAGCTGGTCACCAAAATCTGATTGACTTGATACGGATCCTAGAAGTCTCTTCGAAATTAAGTATTCCTTCTGGAAATGAACTTTCGTGCTGTTTTTGGATGCTGAAGTGGATACTGGCATCCCCCAAAGATCAGGAGAGATTGTTCGAATGTGCGTTTCATTTTTTTCCTGAGAAAAAGGCATAGCATATAAGACTCTTAGTATAAGTGCAGCATAACTTGTCCAAAAGCTTAGTTTACAAGTTGTTTATGGAAACATTTAGATAAATGTAATAGAAAAAAAGGCATAATGGGTGAGATTACCACTTTCATACTTGAATTACATTTACATTTGGATAACAAGTTTAAAAAAGAAGTTAATAACCAGAAATGTATCAATGTTTCCGGTAAGTTCAGCTTTGACACGAACAAGTTGGAAATCGATCGCCAGCAACACTCGAAATAGAGCTAGAAGTGCTGACAGCACCCAACAAGCTGTATGTAGCCATGCAGAGAGGATGGTTAGATGGGTTGCTTGATAGACCCCACGAATACGCCGCTCATATACCAGCGTTGCAACATTCACCGTATACGTGCAGCTACAATACAAAACACCTTTACTGAAAACTGTAATATCATATTTTTTTAAATACTTTGTTAAAAAATACTAAGTGAAATGATATGCATGACTATTGGGTATATAGGGTAGGTTGGTATGGAGGGAAAATTTTATTTAAATTTGTTATTTTTTTCTCCATCGCTTGTTGACGATCCAATCACATTCTCTAAAATAAAATCATGTTTTTTTTCACTATTAAAATTTTCGTTTGGAAATCGATATTAGTAGTTGCCTTGTCAGTCGTATGCTTCAGTAATTTAAAAGGAAAAACTATTGTAAAATATAATTCTGCATCTCTTAACCAAATTACTTCTATGCCTTCCCAAACTAAAAGATTCCCAAGTCATTTCACGTGATGCTGAATGCTTACTTACGTTGTACTGCCAGTAATTTCGCTCAGCTTCATACAGAGATCGTGTAAGCCATAGTGAGTGACGACAGAAGTATATATACAAAGAGAACTCATCGCTAAAGAAAACACAAATACTGGAGGAAGGATCCTCCATGGTCTCTGTAAACTGAATAAAAACAATAATACAATTTTAAATCACCCCAATTATCTAAAATACCAACTGATGCTAAAAAGTACGAATTAAAATGTAATCAACATTAATATATCCCACAACGCGGTTAAAGAACATGCACTAAAAACCGCTCACAGGCACAGCAGTCAGGCTACAAAATAAATATACATTAAAGTCCTATCAGGACATTATTAAGGTTTTGTGCTATGCGGATGGACTGCTATAAAAATAAAAGCTGTATAACTATAACTATATATAGGTATATAATATAATAACCCAGTAAGAACTCGGCTTCCCGCCGAACACATAAGGAACATAGTTGTCCAAACAAGACCAAAAATTCCCGAAACCAAAGGCACATACGTCGGTAGGTAGCAAGCACTTTTTTCTACCCATTGTGTACTGACAAAGTCCACTGGCAACACTGAAATAAAAATTTATTTTTGTTTTTACAATATACACAATAAATGTATAATAATCGTTAATATTTAGATGCCTTTAAGATACTTTGATTACTCGACACAAAAAATATTACAAGTGAATATACCTGTGAGAATAGTTTTTTAATAGAATTTTGCCGGTTTTTAAGAGAATTTAGCTATAAAACGTTATATATAGGGATTTATTTTGAATTTCTAAAAGTATATTGACTGATACATTGAAGTTTGTCCAACATTTGTACTTCTAAATACACAAAAAGTTAATATTTTTGAATATACGTTATTAAGTTCGACTGGAGATCATGACGGTTCGAATTCCGGGTGGTGACCAATTGTATATAGTAAAATCGCAATAGTTTTTGAGGTTTAACCAATAATTTGTTTCATATTAAAGTACATACAACTTACATTCTGCCTTCACTTTATCCTCTGGAATGAATTCATAAATAATGTTCTGGCGTAGTGACGTCAAAGACAATAGTTTTGGAAACAATACACATTTCTCGTCAAATAAATACATCAGCATATGGAAACAAAAAGTGCAGAACGATCCAAACACAAACGCCAGGAAAAACAATAATAGATGGGCGCCTGTTAGTAATAATAAAGTTTATTTGCCTCTTATATATATTGTAACGTTTTTTTTATGTAAAACATCTATGCCCGCTGGTAGGTAATTACGATTGTTGAACAACGGCAAAAAAAAATCGTTTTTACTAATGTTGTTATTGACGCACTTTTAAAAGTTTATTGAATGGTTTAAGAGTGGAACTTCAATATAATGAAGTCATTTTGCATGATTTTCATTTGGAATATGTTTTTTTTAATTCCACAAAGTAAGTATGTCAAAGAAAGTCCATTTCTGATCCGTTCGCTTCAATCTTTTAAAATTAATTTCATTCAAAAATTTGTAGGAATAGAGTTATAAAGTGAAATACATTTTTTGAAAGCCCATGGTATGCCCATATTAAATTTAAATAAATAAATATCACTTAGTGATAGCAAAAGTACAGTTTTTTAACTTCGTCGAGACACTTGACGATGTTTGCCGGTCGACGCATGCCGTTGCACGACATCGTTAAGGCTGATTTACACGTATTAAGTTGCCAAGTCTTAACTAAATTTTAACTAAATTTCAAGTGACTTAATTTTAAGTAACCGTTTACACGTAAAAATACTAAATAATTAGTTAAACTCATTTATTTGCTCAAGATGGACGACCACAGAACAAAATATTATAGGATTTTCTCTTCCTGATTGGGGATTTACTGTATTGTATGCTCCAATACATGATTGTGAAGGTTCTGGGGACTCAACGTAATACGTATTTGAAGAAGGCGAAGGAGTAAAACGGCTACTATTATTTAATTAATACATTGGGGAAGGGGTTCTACTACTGTTCATTAATTGTTGTATACGCATATCGGACAAATAGTTTTAGATATGTTTTTGAGCTTCCAGCGCCGAAAGCAAAAGCATAGCTTTGCAATGACTCCGCCAGCTTATGCTTTTCACTTAAATTTAACTAAATTTTGCCTGTCCAAACGTGTCAAGTGATTAGCCACGCCCACCAACTTAACCGAAAAATAGACAAAATTCTATTCTACCTTGTTTAGTTGCAACTAAATTTTAACTTGCAATTTCTTACTAAATTCTCTGTTTACACGGGTTAAGTTACTTAAAATTAAGTTAATATTTAGTAAATTTTTAGTCAACTTAATACGTGTAAATCGGCCATTAGTTACGATGCCGAGATATTAATGATAGGATCACAATAGTCTCAATTTTAAGGGTCACCTTAATAAATATATAAAATATGTAATTAAATACGGTGTCCGTATAAAAGAGTACCTTGGAATGTAAATTAACCGTAGTGTTACTGTTAATACATTGACATACTATGTAATTAAATATTAGGCACGGTGGTAAGGTATATATCAGAAATTACAAGACATACTATTACTAAAATAATATATTTATGTGTGCATTATTAGCTTTTAGTCGTGGTTTCAATTGAATTTGCCTAGCCTAAGATTATTACTGAAACAAAAATACTATAAACAAAAGCATACCTTTCCAAATACTATATACCTCCGTTTCGCTTTTCTCTATAAACTTATATTCTTCATACAATGTTATTCGTTCCATTTTAACGCATAATTTATATCTAAGTTAACTTATATACCTTAATAATAGTAATATATCTTTACCTAATAAATTATGATAACGTGACAGCTCATCAGTCACAATACATTTTAAAAAGGTTTTATACAAATACATTTGTAACTAGATGATCCGGCAAATGCCGTTTTGCCATGTATATTTAAAAAAAATAGGGGTTGATCGTAGAAGGGAAAATTGAGGATTGTATGTATTTTTGTATGTTGTATCATAAAAAAATAGAAATTAAAAATTTTGTCTAAAGAATAAAATTTAGGGGTGGACTACCCCTAACATTTAAGGGGATGAAAAATGGATGTTGGCCGACTCTCATAGATACCGGATAAGCACAAAAAATTTCATCAAAATCGGTCAAGCCGTTTCGGAGGAGTATGGCAACGAAAACTGTGACACGAGAATTTTATATTAGAAGATAAGATATGATCTGATACAAGAGCTTAATAATAAAATATTATTCCACACAAGGGATGTATAGATAAGTGGAGTTGGTTTTCAAGTAATGATGGCGATAAATCCCACCCGCATATCTTAACTCAGGCTCTTATTCTGAATATAATTTTTTACGATAAGTACAATATGGATGGATCGGATATCTAAAAGCGAAGAATACAAAAGACAGGATTGTCACAATTGTTCTCTTTATATAAATTAATATATAAGAACACTGTGACTTAGGGTTAACTAACCCTTAATTATTTATGGATGAACGTTGAATACATACAATTCTTTATGAATGAACTAATAAGTTTTTGTGTTGTGTAATAACACAACTTAGACATTTTTTGACCAAAAACTTTTGACTGTCGCGAAATGTATTATTAATGTATTAATGATTACTTATTATTACTGGTAAAACAAGTAATTCCTGTATTTTAATCTAATATGTTTTCTGTTTCTTGTAATTCTTTTTTACTATTTTTATATACATTTAATTAATAAGCGTAATGTATAATAGTATATTGTAATAAGTCAAAAATATCTTAAACCGTAATAGAATCAATTACTAATCTAGGGTATACTTAATAAATGTATAATCTATCTCGGCCACATATTATGGTTGAATGTTGATTACTTAATGGAACGATCTTTCAATTTTCAACTAGGTATCGTCTATCGATATACGTAATAAGTCTTCGCCATCTCATAAACAATCTCGTATGACACTTGACAGGCTAGAATTACATCTGACAGGTTATCGCAGTATCCATAACAATTGAACAAGTATGAAGCTACGATGTCAACAGTTAATTTAGCTAGTGTTTTTTTTTGTTTTTGTGTCGTGAATTTTGTTTTTGCTCAAGTCAAATTTGATTTAAGTTCCGCTAATAGTGATGTTATTTGGACAGTTGAAAATGAGAACAAATGTAAGTATGTTACTGGAGAAATGATGCATTCAATAAACTCGGGTTCGATCATAAATTTCTGATTTAATTGAGAATTTTTTTCCGCTGTTTTAATTGCAAAATCTACGACTCGTACAGATAACGACTAGTATTTTAGATAAAATATCAAGGCCTATGTAAATAGAGCGGGGTCTAATTACCATAACGAGATAATTAAGTAGTTAGATTAGGTAATAATAGCTTTCGAATTTGTTCCATTGTAGAATATCATTATTAATCTGAAGGTTTTTGTAAAATACACTTTAAAAAATAAACTTTTTACCGGACGGTAAAAAGTTAACTGTCCATACAAACTTTAGGATTATTGCTATTTTTTTAATTGAATAAGATATCCAGTAAAGTTACCTAATCATACAAGTTTGCGACCTTAAAACATATGATTAACCGATGTCAAGGTCGAAATGCCAATGACCCCGAAATCTAGTTCTATAAGTTTATTGTGTAACTAAAAAAGCTGCTATATTAATTAAACTTATGAAATTGTAAAAAACCGACTAAGCTTGTATTAGTGTTTATATGATTTTTTATAATTAAAAAAAAAAAGTTTCACAAGGTCGGAAACACTAGAATTTGTTCTTCGTAAGACCTGGTTTGCTTATTTTACTATAAAAGTCACGAAATATCTACACAATAGTTTTATGTGTCCCGTATTCCGCAATAGGTTACTCCACTAACAAACTAATAAAGATGGCGTATCTCCACCTTTGACCCGTAAATATTTTTTGCGCTTGATCATAGCCTTTAGAATCTGTAAGCAAATGTAATGTGCAGCGTTGTCTTATACTTCAGAAACCTTTGTTACAGCTATATCAATCCCCGCTACAGTGCCGGGAGGGATATACTCCGACCTGCAAAAAGAGGGTATTATCAGCGATATTCTACATGGATTCAACGATGTCCTCACACGTTGGGTGGCTTACGATTCTTGGACCTACAAAAGCAGATTTCAAAGTATTTTTTAAAGATTTTTTAATTTCCTATAGACGTTTACGTTTGGTCCTGCGGTGTACACAGCTCGACCAATTGTGAACAGTAGGTGAACAATACCGCAAAGAACTTCGTCAAAGAACTAAAAATTCGTCGAAATATTAAAAAAAACCACTGAGTAAGAGCAAGAGCAGCAGCAATGATTTCCAGTGTGTCATTGATTCGCGTAACAGAGAAGTTAGCGCATAAAACTATGACCACTAAAACAAGATAGTTTCATTACTTTATATTATTTACCAATATTTTTTTCCAACTTCATGACGTTCCAATCTGAATATAAATGAGACCTTATAAGAAAAAACAGCAAGAAGTTAGGAAACTTCTATTTCAGTCAGATAAACAGACATTTTCTATTCCAGTCAATTCGGAACATTTGAATTATATTTCGTCCGATTTAATTCTTGAAGGCGTGGATACAATCAGTTTCTTAGAAGTGAACGGCATCCCCATTGGCCTTACAAACAACATGTTCGTAAAATATATTTTCGACATCAGACAATATATCAAGGTTTGTATTTTCGCAATGCTCATTAATAGTTGTAGTTAAATATTTGACGTATGGATTACCTTGATCTTAACATTTATCGCATGCCTTTGACACAATTAAGCTTAGATCGAAAGTGAATAATTTATGATAATGCGCGCATTTTTTAAATTACAAATATATTATAACATGTACCCTGCTTTGGAACTCCTTACCTCTTGATATCAGATGTGCTGTCTTTAAATTTATTTAAGAATCTTCTTATTGAGCATTTCTCTTCTACCTCGTAATTAGCTACTTATATTAATTATGACTTATTAACAAATTAGCTTTTACATTTAGATTTTAGTTTTAGTTAGCATACCTAGTGTTACATGTAATTTTGTCTTTTTATTAAATTTTGTATATTCTTCTTGTACTTTACCCTCAGTTGGTGTTTCTTGTTTATTTTTCTATACCTACTAGGATTACCTGGAAGAAATCTTGTTTGCGATAAGTCCGTCCGTTAATAACTTATCTAAACTGATTTTATATGTATGTTTAAGGTAACGAAGTGTAAATACTAAACAAATAAACATGCATGTCTTTATTTATCAATTATAGCTAAATAAGATTGATTTCTTGGAGTAGAAAGATGTCAGTTGTCAGTGAGAAACTTTGGAAACGTAGGAAACAAAAGCTTGCGAATCAGTATTCACAACCTAAAGCCATGTTATCGCAAATAGCCTGTAAATTATGGATCAAAACTGTTATTTAAATTATCGTAACCAGTGTTCTGTACTGGCCAGTTTTATGTACCCATAAATTAAAAAAATACGATAAAAATTAACATCCTACATCAGCTCTATTAATTTATCCCACATGTTGCGAATGTAGTTTAATACTTCTGCGCATCATGCTCATTGCTCTTGCGCATCTTCTGCTCTTGTATTGATACGTACGTATTTTGTTATTCTCAGGAAGGTAAAAACGAATTGGTTGTTAACTTTATGTCACCAATAGACGCAGCCAAAGAACGGTCAAGCAAGCACTTTACAGCCCCTGAATGCGTGCCAGAAGAATATCATGGAGAATGTCACGCTAATCAACTAAGGAAGATGCAAGCTTCGTTTAGTTGGGATTGGGGACCAGCTTTTCCTTCTGTCGGGTTATGGTAAGAGTGTCTTTCATATGATACCAGCAAGGGCAAAACTAGCAAGTCTGTATATCTCAAAATATTGTAAAGAATTCTTAAATCTTTTGTTCAGTAAGTAGAAAACACAACGTTACATAGCGTTGGCCTAACTCAAGAACCTACTTATCATTCTAGTAGTACTATAGCTTTGGAAATGAAATTCTTTAACTAGAAATTTACATAGATATATAACATTTATTAGTAACGAAACACACACACAAAATAATCATAATCAATAAAAAAGAAACAATTTTTTTTTAAGAATAAGGTACACTTTAAGTGTGTTATATCTGTGTTGTGGTTGTAACTGGCGCTGGCTCAGCATTATGCTGAGCAGCAGACGTGTTCCTCAGCGCTGGTCATCCTGTCAGAGACAGACACAACAGCTAGTTTGGGCTTCAGACGCAAAAAAAAATAAAAAGTATGAATAGTAATAAAATTAAAATTAACAGTGTAAGTAAAGAAGTCTTGTGTCTTTTACATAGTAAATAAAAAGTAAGAATAATTGTTAGGAAATAGATAAATAAATATTTTTGGGTGGATTAGAAACTAGATTTTGTGGAATTTTTGTTGAGAAACTACACGAAATCTCAGACTAAAATTTGATTTTGATTGAACTAGTTGAATTATAAAAGAAATCGGTTCGTAGAATTGTAAAAGTAAATTAAGGAAACGAAAGTAGATAAAGAAAACTTATTGCCTACTAAATTTATATTACTATAGAGTTATGTTAGAGTCATGTCAGCTACACGAATATTGCTTTGAGTATGTCGGCATGTATAATTATATAGAATAAATTATTATGTCATTTTGTTTATGAATAATTAAAAACAAAAGACTACCAATATCGATGACATCATATTGAATTTTTCCATTAAAAATACTTGTTTGGCGAACCAGTCGGTCATCAAAACCATACAGATTAAGAGGCTACAGGCGAAAGTTGCGATGGCTGCATGGTGATTAGCAGGACCACCAAGTCTTGGAAATTAAGAATTGGAAGCAAAAACCACAGAATAGGACCGACTGGAGGTTCTTGGTCGATCAGGGCAAGGCCCGTCTGCATAATATAACTGCTTTTCTAAACTACGTTATGAAAACCAGAACTATTATATAATCTGTGATTTTATGTATATCTATCGTAACGTCAACAGAAAAGATGTTAAATTTATAATCAATTTAATATTTTATTTTCTGTTGACGTTCATAAGTGTACTTGGTTACCTACCAAAGAATAAAGTTATTTTAAGTTTGAGTATTGAGTATAATTTTCAGGAAAAACGTTTCTATTATGTTTCACAACGGCGCGTTAATACGAAGTGTTACAACTCACACGCATAGAGATAAATCGCATTGGTATCTCCGAATAATAGCTTTGTTGAATGGAACCAAAAATATCAGAGGTTTCTTGAGTGCGAAGTTGTCTGTAGACGCCGACCAGTCTCTTACAATAGGAAAGCATTTGAATATCTCATGCGTGCAAGATGGAACAGAAGTGGAGCTTAATATGACTATAAGTGTGGTAAGCAATAATAGTATAATAATAATAATACAGTGGCGCTAATGGATCCCGTAAATGGATCTTGGCCTCACAGATCCTCCGTTCTATCTGACACATTTAATAGACTTTTGGATTTGAGACATTCCGGTTTCCTTACAAGGTTTTCATTCACGTAATGAGCGAGTGTTGATGCGCACAGAGAAACTCCATTGGTGCACTGGAATGGAATCTCGGACCTCGGGATGAGGGTCGTTGGCCACTAGGCCAACACTCCTACTAACTAGCGAACTGTGGAATCGGCTCCCGGGGGGGGGTCTTCCCTCAGAGATACGACCTCCAAATGTTTAAAAAGAGAGCCTACTCCTCCCTCAAAGGCCGGCAACGCACCCACTAAAAATGGGTGTCTATGGGCTGCGTAGACTGCCCTTTTTGGTCGTCCCGCAGCTCGTTTGCCCCCCTATTTTATAAAAAAAAAAAAAAAAAACTCCTTCATAAGTAATCTTTTAATAAATTGAAACATACATTAGTTGCAAAAGTTATGATCCAAAAATAATCTTACTATGTATATAGAATAATATAGTTATCGCGAATATTCATGCTTTAAGCACATGTTAGTACGTTATTTTGTATTTAGAATCTTGACACATTGGTATGTGTCTATTAGCATAACTGAACTTGACGTAGGCTTTTGAATATGTAAAAACTTTTGAATAAATAAGAAACATTAACCTAGTTTATACAAGGTACTCGTTTCCATGAACTTTAATAATATTGACATTTTATTTATATATTATAACGGTGAGACGGTTTGTTAAGGTTACAAATGACACAAGTTATAAATGAGTTTAGGCAGTTAAGAACAACATAAAGACAGTTGTGACAATATGAATGTAGATCTACAATATCTATTGTAAATGGCATTAGTGTCTAAGTATAATAATTTCAAAGAATTAAAATTGTATTTATTATTTATTTTTTCTTCTAAATACAACAAGAGCAGTGTTGGCTTAGTGGCTTCAGCGTGCGACTCTCATACCTGAGGTCGTAGGTTCGATACCCGGCTGTGCACCATAGGATTTTCTTTCTATGTGCGCATTTAACATCTGATAGATAGGTGAAGGTAAACATTGTGAGGAAACCGACATGTCTTAGCCCCAAAAAGTCGACGTCGTGTTTTAGGCACTGGAGGCTGATCACCTACTTGCCTATTAGATTGAAAAAGGATCATGAAACAGATTAAGAAATCTGAGGCCAAGACCTAAAGAGGTTGTAGGGCCACTGATTTTATATATTTTTTTTAATACAAAATTAGGTATTTGCTTGAAGCACGAATGTTCGCGATAACTATATTGTTCTAGATAATAAGATTGTTTTAAGACAGTTAGATGTATGTCATGTCATGACATTGCTAAGACGGCTGGCTCAAGCTAGATACTCACCCAAGTCCGAGATACTTGGAGATCCTTGGAAGAGGCCTTCACGTGCGGAATGGTTCTTGAAAAATAATTAGAAAATAAATATAAAAATGACAAAAAATGTGATTTAATTTCATAAAATAAAAAGAATTATAATAGGATTAAGTTTACTTTGTTCTTTTGCAAGAAATAAAAATGCTTTTTTTATTTTATTTATTTATTATTTTATATGTATGTAAAATGTTAACGTGTATTTGAATAGTTTTCTTTGCGTGCGCAATCAAGCACATGAAATACGTAGTCTATCTCAGGTATATTTAAGCTAAAAAAACAATTTATTTCGTAATTATAATTATTGTATTTATTAAAAGGTTTTCTACGTATTGTAAGATATTCTTAATTAGAGGCATCTCATCTTAATTACCTAAATTTTGTATGAGATATCTATTATTACAAATAATTAAATGAGGTTCTCGGAGTACGGTTGAGTTTTTGACAAAACTTAGGTACACCTAAGTCCACTATATCATCACATCACATCCACTAAAGTTAATATTATTATTTTTCAACAGAATGTGGTCTCCCTATGGTGGCCTAATGGGTATGGGGAGCATCCTTTATATGACCTTAAAATAAGTCTGACAAACGAAGAAAATGAACTGTCCCAGAAGAAGTTAAAGATTGGTTTTCGCACAGTGGAACTTGTTGAAGCGGACGCGTCTACTGTCCTTGGTATATTCATTTCTGTAATAAGCAATGTTTTTGTATGAAATTTCGATGTAGTAAAATGAAAATCGCGCCGTGCTACATCTCAACTAACGTCGTTTTGGCAATTATATTAAATAGTTGCATCACCGGCGTTGTTCTCAAAACTTATCATCGTTGGTGATCTAATACAGGAGGTTGAATGTACCAAATCCTGGGTCTAACGAAGGATGTTTTACAACAATACGCAATAAATTGCACAAACTGTTAAAGTAACGTATCAGTCTTTGTATAACATTTTAATCTCAAAATTGAAATTTATTACATCTGTATTAACCGATAAATAAGTTGCCTTAACTGACAGAAAATGTTGTCTGAAGTCCAGGTTTTTCACATAGGTATGTGGGATTACGGTGAGCTTTTCGCCGCGCTAGTGACTGCAATGTGACTGGTGAATTTAAAACCAACTAAGACCTCTATAACTCCTTTAACAGGAAACACGACTGGCGGTCATGGACTGACGTTCTTCTTCAAAGTGAATGGATATCCCATATTTATGAAAGGATCCAACTGGATTCCAGCCCATATACTTCCCGAACTGGGAACCGATGAAAAGACAGGTATTAATTAATTTAATTCACAATAATATTGCGTTATAACCGTGGTTCACCATGTCAACCAACTTTTCTAAGGTTTCGCAATAATTTGAAATAACATGCCTAGATTTTTATAATTAAGGTTCAAAATAAAAGTTATCTCATTTAAATACAGTTTTTAAGAAAAAAAAATCCATAGCAAAATGTTATATACAAGTAGATAGATAGAGATATAGTGAAACATTAAGCTAATAAATAATATTTTAATCTAACGAAACACATCATCATCCTGAGTTTGTCATGATATTCACTTCCTGCATCATAATATCGCACAAACCCACGTCGCCTGCTCGTAATATTGACATATAAACGTATCTTTCTTTAAACTGTGCAAGTATTCACTGAAAATGTTAATTTTACCATAACAATGATTTAATCTTTGTTAATAGTTGACAATCTCCTTGAATCTGCACGTGATGCGCACATGGCAATGTTGAGAGTGTGGGGCGGTGGGGTCTACGAGTCAGATTACTTCTACCAGCGATGTGACGAGCTCGGGATACTGATATGGCAAGACTTTCTCTTCGCCTGTGCCATGTATCCAACAGATAAAGAATTTTTGGAGTGAGTTTTATAACTTTTGTTCGATTTATTCCTTGTTGCGTTTCCCTGTTTCTTCATAGTTGTTACAACACCATATTAAAGAGGTGAACAGAATCCTGGTTCATCAAATAAATTAATGTTACACTGCTTACATAAAAGTATTGATCTGTCTCTTAGATAAAGCGCAATCTCGACTTTCCAGAAAGAGACAAACAATTTTTGTTTAATATTTAGTCAATAATTGGAATGTTCCACAAACTATGCTATGGGTAAATAATTTTCTGTTTCAGGACTGTCAAATTAGAAATCGAACAAACTGTGCAGCGTCTTCAACACCACGCTTCAATAGCTGTGTGGGCTGGCAACAACGAGAATGAAGTAGCTCTCAGAGGCAATTGGTATAAAACTCAGCCAGACTTCGACAGATATAAGGAGGAGTACATCAAACTCTACGTAAATACTGTAAAGCCCATAGTTGAGATGCTGGATCCTGGTCGACGATACCTAGTTTCAAGCCCGTCAAATGGCAGACAATCTGAAGAAGATGGATATGTAGCTCTGAACCCGTATGACCCACATTACGGTGATACGCATTACTATAATTATATAGCAGACAATTGGGACTCCAATATCTATCCTAAAACAAGATTCGCTTCAGAATACGGCTTTCAGTCTTTCCCATCGCTAAAAACAATGACAGACGCGACGAATAGAAGTGACGATTTTCGGTTAGACAGCGAATATTCCAAACATAGACAGCACAGTCCAAATGGAAATAATAACATTGAACTGCAGCTATCAAAACATTTGAAACTAGATAAAAATGATAGCAAATATTTTGAGAAGTTTGTTTTCTACAGTCAGGTATGTTTGATTATTTTTATTTATTACATATATGATCTTAAATAGAAAATAAGTTGGTGTGGTTCAAACACAAACTGGACACAGTTTTTCTGTCCACCAGGACGTCGAACATATTTAAATAACTAACTTATATACTAAGACCAGTGTACACTATAACATTAAAATTGTAAGTAAAACGTCACAAACCAATTGAAACATTGACGCTCCACAGTTAGCTAATATGTACTATATAACGGTATGTGTGAAATATCACTACGAATACACAAGCCGAGTATCATTTTAATTTCTATGATTTAATCGATATTTTGATGAAATTGGCTAAAAGATCTGGAACGCCTTTTTTAGACCAAAATTCAGAAACGAGACTGACTACAGTATGTCAGAATCCATTACGTTTTGGACGTTAGATTATCATGCTAATTGTCTGGCATCAGCTTTATTAATTATTCCACCAATTACACATCGAAATAATCTAGAGCCAGTCTTCTACTTTTATGAAAATTATAGTGCTAAGAGCGTTTAGGAGATTAAATTACGAGAAAATAGTGGCTATGAATAAGATCCTAAGGAGTTAAACGATTAAAAAAATACTAACACTTTTAGATAAGTCAAGCAATGTCAATGAAGGCGGAAACTGAGTTCTATCGTCAGAGTCAAGCTGACTGGTACACAATGGGAGCGTTATATTGGCAACTTAATGATGTATGGCAAGCACCTTCTTGGTCAGGAATTGGTAAGAAAGTTTGCTCTCTGATTAATAAAAAAAGTACGTAACTGTTTTAAGGCGTACTAATGAGTTACCTAGGCTACAGATAAGTATTACTACTGACAGGAATTTTTTACTTCCTAAATGTTACACATAATGAATTGTTGTCAAATGAATAAACACATTTCAATTTTTTTTAATATTACTTTTGTGAAACTAAATGTTTAATAAGATTTATATACTTATATTAAATGCTTAGGTTTTAATGACTATATGTACAACATAATCATCAATGTGTAATTCTTAGTTACCTCGCACCTTATAAAAGTTAATTTCAGAATATGGCGGTAAATGGAAAATGCTGCACTTCTTCGCAAAGCGGTTTTTCGCACCAGTTTTGGTTTCACCTCGAATGACATTAACTGGCAATGTCGACGTGTACCTAATCAATGATAGATTTGTCCCACTAACTGATGCAGAGATTATCGTAGATGTATTTAACTGGACTAGTTTAACGCCTATATTTAATAAAACTTACCCTGCAAATGCAAAGATTTTGTCTAGCTCAAAACAGACAAGATTGAACATATGGAATAACGACAGCAAGGACGAGGTTTTCATAAGATTCTCGCTTAAATATAATGGAGCTTTGTGGTCTCCACAAAATTTCGTTTTTCCGATACCATTGAAAAATGTTAAAGGTTTACAAACACCTCGTATAAAGGTAAGTTCAGGAAATCTGAAACTTCATCAATTTTATATACAGTTTAAACTCATTCGTGAAAACGAAAGATTCTCTATAATGTAAAAATTAGTTATATTTGTTTGATTTAACACAAAACCTATTTATTAATACACTCTTTATAAGGCAACAGCCATTGTATATTACGAAGAAATATTTTCATATTTAGCCATTAACAACATACAAGTGTATTTTTTTTAATCAGCTTACAAAAGTAACCTTTTGAGGTGCACAACGAAAAAAAATGCTTGGTTTCTTGAAGTTCTTGTTCTATTGTCCCGAAAACATTTTTGCAGATAAAACTCCAGAGACCCACTATCAAAGCAGCAGATGAAACTAAATTCATAATCAGTATAGAAACAGATAGTGTCGTCTTGTTTCTATGGTTGGAGTCAGAAGTGGAAGGAAGATTTAGTGACAATGGTTTAATTCTGACGGATCCCGTAACCAATATATACTTTACTACCAAAATCAATATTAACAAAAATGTGATACAGCGGGGAATATCGTATCAATACTATAATCATTAAAAAATCATGTACATTTTGTTATGCAACGATATATTTATTTTTACATAGCTAAATGTGTCGCTATAGAATTCTTTTTAGCAAACGATTTACAAAACGATAACTTATATGATTGAAATAACCGCCATCTATCGGAAAGTTATTTACTGAGAGTTCCTAAACGTTCCTTAAGCTTTGCAATTTTTTAAATGATCGCAGTACGGTGGTATCTTCAAGTAGTTTTATTTTACCGGTTTGTACCGAAAAGATTCTGTAACATTGTCCTAGAGGAAGGTGTGAACTGCCGCCTCATCATCGACAGCTAAGCTTCAGTCATACTTTTATTAATGTTTAAATAAACCTATCGACGTGGAATAAACGTTTTATTTGTTTTCCGAATGAATATGCGTGTATACAAAAGAACTGATAATGGACCAATGGATTTGATAAAACTAAAGGAAAATGCTGTAATAAAACACAGTTCTAAAGCAAAACAATATATTGCTGATTACGCGTGCTTAATACAAACTTATTCGCAATATAATCTTAACGTAAACATTGGACGACTTTTTCTTGAACTGGTAAGGGCTTAATGATTTCGTACACATCTATTTCATATTAAATCAACGGATTGAGATGTCAGTTACACACATAATAAAGTAAATAGACTATACTTCGGCATTAAAATAATATTGTATAATACTCGTAATATATACATTTACTTCATAGGTATAAACAAACCATAGAGAAAATAAAAAAATGTAAGTAACCATAAAGATTTTTATAATTGACACCGCGCGAAGTCACTCTTATTCTATTATCTGTGGTATAGGTTGGAGTTGGATAGTCACATCTCAATACGTTGATATAACACATTAATTATACAATTATTTTAATATATTAATTTGTTTAATAATAAGAATACAAAGTTTATTTTGTCTTCGCATTCGTAATAATATTGATATAGTGGAAGTAAGAGGAAATTGTTGAGTATATTGTATGAATATTACGACATACATATTACAGTAATAATCATAACCTACATAAAAAATCTCAAGGGCCCTTACCTACAGGCAAATAATATAGTGTAGAATTGGCACTAACATATCTGAAATAAAGAATTAGAACAAAGCTAACAGTTATTTAATAACACATAAATAGCGATAACTATAAAAACCGAGACATTAAATTTTAGCTGCTATTTTGACAAAAAACAAGTTGCAACGCCATCTTGTGTCGGGAAAGATAGTCAACCGTACTCTTAGTTGTTCAACATTAACATCATTTCAATACAGAACCAATCACAAATCGATAGGATAGTAAAGATTTTTGATTCAGTCGTTAACTAATTATATAAAATGATCAAGATAATTTAATATGTCGAGTACGATTGAAGTTTTATAAAAAACAAAGCGCAATAATAAGACAGTGAAGGTGTTAAATAGTGTAAAACATTGGACTAAAACTTTTAATACATGGCTAAGCCTTATCTAGATCTTAATATCACTTGTTACAATAATGTTAACACGACAATTATTTAAATATACTAACGATTAAGCATTTTTATTATATATTATAATTACCATCAATTATTACTAAAAATGTTAATATTTGGTTTTTCTTACAAGAGTAAGCTTTTCGTATATTAATACTGTTACACAGCACTAGTAAAACAAATTAGATATAATTAGACGAATCTAGATTGTCTAAAATATTCCCATTTGTTTTTGTCTGTCTGATAATTCCCCGCAAATAACTTTCAATACAATTTGTCACAGATACTGTTCAACATAGACACAGATAATCATTGACTTCATTTAGTCGATTTTCACCATCGGCATAAGCGACTTAATAATAAAAAGCATTATTTAAATTTGGAAAACAACTTTTTCGAAATAGAAACCAGTTGCATTGAGTTTTACAACGCTGATTCGCTGCCTAAGCCTGTTTATGGAGGGAAAGTATTTAATATGGATCAGGCAATAACTACATATACATAAAAATACTAATTATATAAAATAAAAATGAGAAATAAATTTAGTAGGATTGTGCTTGACTAGTAATTAATATCAGTTATAGAATAAATAGCTTTAACGCTCTAAGAAGTTTATATGGTAGTTCGGTTCCTAATATAAGTAAGATCATTTTAGCTTCTTAAAGCTCCTAAAAAGTTTTTCATAAATCTTCTTAGATATGTATTCCAATATACCTAATATCAAACCTCAATTTCCGCTGTCGAATATGTCAAAGTTCAAATAGAGAATATGATTTGACAGTTGTTGAAGGCACAATGAAGTTTCACGTAAAAAAGCGTTATAATTTCGTTACAAAATAAATATTATATTTTTTTTAGCAAAAACCCTGTTTGTTCATTTTAAGAAACATTAACAAATACGAAGAAACGCGACCCTGTAATATATAGTAAATGTAGCAACCAAAGCCACAAGGCTGATTCTAATTAAGATTTTGCCACGTATAGGGGAGATTTGAGGAAGTATGGCAACACTATTACCACCTAATTTTAAATGTAGAGACCACACGTTCTCGGACTATATATAGAATAAAAAATGTATTAAACAGGGTATTTGCGGCAAAAATCAATAAATTAATCCCACAATTTGACGCCTATTTGTTAGTCCATGCAATCTTATAGATAAGCGCCATATCTGAAAATATAAATCTTCATTAAGACTGCATAAAATTCATGCGGATTTAAATTATCCAATACTAATAATAATAATGTAATATATATAACCATGCAAAAGCGCAGAAAAATACACACCTCAATCAAAACATCCCAATAATGAGCTAGATGAAGGAAAAAATGTTTGAAAATTTGAAATTATTCTATACATTAAACAAACCAAATATAAAAATTGTAAACTCCTAACCGGGGTCATTAACCCCTCACACGTGACCATTAACGTGAAATATCAGCTGTAAAGTTGTACAGTTTAAAGTTATAGTTCGTTAATTTAAACGCATTTAAGGACCATGACGCATGCACTTTTGTTTATATAATTGAATGTAAAATGAAACCTTACTGTTATACAGTCGACTCTCGATAATTTGACACTCGTTAATTTGAATCTCTCGATAATTTGAAAAACAATTCCGGTCCCTTGAAAAATACTCGATAAATTGAATAAAATCAATGATAATTGGTTCCTTCGGTAATTTGAAGTTGAAAAAGTATTATCTTGCTCGCCAACATGCGATAATTTGAAATCCGGTCTTCCCTACTCTCTATAATTTGAAGTGTTTATCATGCACATACCTGTCGTTTGTTTACAGACATGCACAGACTTGTCAATTGTTTACATAAATGGGTGACAAGTGACGATTACTTTGCAGCTCTCACCACTATCGAAAATTCTTTGGATAATGATAAACTAAAGTCACTCACTCAAAAAAAGATAACAGACTTCTTTTCGAAATAAAAATTTGTGAATAATTGTTAATACATAATAAGAATATAAAAATAATAAGAAACAAATTTTGATCAAATTCTTATTTCCTTCAGTCGCCGCTCCCACGAGGGGCTCCCCTCGTGGTTATTCAAATATTTTGAACTCTTGATAATTTGAAATTTATCTCTGGTCCTTTGAGTTTCAAATTATCGAGAGTCGACTGTATATCGATAAAAATAAATTTTAATTTCAATTCAAATATTTTTTATTCCTGCTGTTACGTTTTGTACCTAAAACCTTAACCAATTATTATTATGCTTCGTTTATTATTATATAATTATATTTAATATATACACATTATTATTATATCTCTGATTCATGTATTAGTTTATTTCTGTTTAATAAAGTATTACAATATTATTGTAACGAATGTCGACAGTAGGAGAAATTGTGACCAGTTTGTGTTACACAACTACATTTTTTTTTGATAACAATTGCCTCAACGTGAAATGTTTTTGTTGAATAATAACTTGGGTGTTTATTCTAATACGTATCTCAATCTCGTCTTGAGCGCTGCCAAAATGTCGAACCTCGTCCGGAATAAAATGGTTTTACAGCTCTTGAAACTAGATTTAAGTTTGATTTACGTTCTAGATGCTAGTCATAGAGTCCCAAGTCATGTTAATGTTTCAATAGTAAAATAAATTTTCGAGATTATTGTAATGCAGCACTCTGTTTATCCTATGATTAAATAGTTAATTAAGAAGGTCTGTCTATTCCTATATATGTTTTAACAAATCATCAATCAAAACACATTTTAAATCAGTTTATAAAAGGGAGCGTTCAAGTATTACGTAACGAATTTTTTTTTCCTTTTGTAAAACGTTACGATACGGGGTGGGGATTGAATTACGCGTTATTGTTAATATTATTTTTATCTTTCCATTACTTTACATCACATAATGGTAACTCTTATGTATAAAGCGTCTCTAGGTGGTCACGAAAGGTTGAACTATATTTGGATACAGTACTGTACTTGTACAGAAAAACGTATTAATAATCTCCAAAAATTGCGAATATTTGAACGCTCCCAAATGTGGTTTAGTTTTATTTAAAAAAATAACGCCTTTCTAAATAGATATTAAATAGACTGAATAAAAACCATGGAAATCCCATTTTAAAACACGCATACTTCATGCAACTCGTATAGTTTGACAAATTTTGCAACGTGATTTAATAAAACGTAACTTTCGTATATAATCCATTAAAAAAACAAATAAAAAACTTTTTTTGCATCTGCGACCTATAAAACTAAATCCCTCTCATTCATAAACACACTACGAGCCTGAATTAGTTTTAATTTTAGTTTCATCACTCTTTATACTATGTTATGGATAAAAATTACTCATGACCGACTTTATTTGAGGCTTGCAGATAGTTTATATTGAGAACGATCATAACAAAATACGAAAACAGGTAAATATTTACAATTGAAATCACACGGGAAAATAACCAATAGTGCCAAACATATCTGAAACACCATTTAATTCTTCTTCTATATACGGTTTTACGTAGTATTTAGGTCTCTGAATAAGATACTAGATCAGATAAGTTTATGACACTACAATACAAATTTTGGGCGACTCAGACCAAAGTTTACCTGACGCGGGAGTGCAAGGCCGCTCTCTCTTCTGCTGGGGTATCTCTTAGGAAGGAGGAGGAAAGATTGAGCACAACCATGAGACAGCAGAGTAGGAGCGGACCTAGGATGGCACCTTCGGGACCTAAGTAGAAGATACCGCCGGCAATGGCTAAACCAGTTACGTAAGGATGACCTCCACTGAAAATAAAAATGATATTCAATTATACAATACTTCTACGAGGAATATAATCTCAAATAAAAATACAATTGGTTAATTAAATAAGAACGCCGGTTAAATAAGAATTTTTTTATCAGACATTTTTATTGAAAGTCGCCAGATTATTTCGCACTTGAAGATAAGTATAAACGTTTTCTCTTAGGACAAAAAAATAAACACCACGTTAGAAATAAACTTTCATTTCACTTAATACCCGCTCTCGACTCATTATAAAAAAATTACGTGTTTAAATAAAATGATTCGAAAAAAACATTCAAGGAAAGCAACGAAGAAGTATTCGGCCAATTTTACCAAAGTCCGATATAAATTAGAAATAATATTCTTCGTACAGAAACATAGAGACTATGTTCGTTATACGGTATTTTTATCAAAAGTCGCCTGCCATAAGATTTTTAGAGCTGTCAACGAAATATTTTCCCGGTGTTGATACGGTCCGTAAATGTTACGTTAGGTTGTAACACCCGTGATATACGGGTGATGCACAAACTAAACGTGTTGTTTTCTAGTTGTCAATAACATTATTTATCTATATTACTATATTTTAAGTAAACAATAGTGTTGTTTTAACTTACTCTTTAATCTCTGCATACACAGCGGCGTCCAAAAACGCGATAGGCGCCGCCTGCACAATTGGAAGCATAATGGCCGCCATGGGCCTGCCTTGAAGCCATACATCTAATGCCGCAGGGATGCCAGCCAAATATGGGCCGAGGAATGGCGCTGCGCCTAACACAGCCGCTAACACTGGAAACATTTGTTTAAATTTATTGTCACATATTTTATCTGAATCTAAAAAAAATATTACATTCAAATAGCAGCTATTTAAATTGCAACATTGTTTCACATTAATTGATAAGTAAAATATGTTTACAAACCTGTGCGTATATTAAGGGGCAAAAGATAGTTAAAATTAAAAACAGTTTATCAAAACAACGATAGTATTAATTAAATTTTGTTTTTCTTGTTATCATTTTCTCGTGGTGTGCGTAACTGCGCGTATACATATTTGTAAAAATCCAACGCTTTTTGCTTATCGTAAGCATTACTCCTGCAATGGCTGCCAACACATCTATTTATATATTCTTCTCTCGGCGGTGATTTCGTAGCTTCTTGCCTACTTCTAGATCTCCCTGTACTTCTCAGCGTCTCAACGAAGTCTTTGGAGGAATCAAAGACAACTTTTACAGTAGTTCTATTCGTCATATTCATATGGCTATCCCGTAGAAGATCATCCTTATCAATAGCTGTCATAGCTGCGCTTGCGTCACCGGCTAGGGAGTTAGCCTGTCTTATCAAGTAAAATGTAGGCGCGGGCTCCGTCACATCTTCGTCTGTATTCACGTCGATATTAGTATTATTAGAATGCTTATCGTAATACAATAAACACATAACTTTTGGGTCAAGGTTCAGATGACACATATCGCTTTCTTGTAGCAGCTTAACGATATCTATAGGCAATATACATGGCGCTGAGAAACATGTATTATTGTTAGCTGTGTTTAAAATTAATCCGTTCAACTCGCTGTTACTTGGCGAATTCAAGAATGCGATATTTCGGCATTTGCAGTCGATTTTGTTTTCGCGAAATATCACTTGCGCACCAGAAATTTTGCAACTTCCGTAATTGAAATAGAGGGAGTATGGTTCGATGCGTTCTATATTGTTTTTGGAGAAGGTTATTTGCTTTTTGGTTACGCGTTTCTTCATACATCGTATTCCTTGGAGGGCGTTACTTTTAAGGACTGCTATATTATTGTTAACAATATCAATATTGGGAGCATTAACAACTATGCCATTGGAATGAATTTCCTTAAATGTATTTCCTGTGAGAAAGAAGTTATCTGCCGTTACATTGATTCCATTAGCACTTATTTCATTAAAGGTGTTATATGATATTTTCACCGTTGTCGCCTGTATATTGATGCCTTTGAATTCCAAATTATCAATTTTACTATTTGTCATTGTGAACATAGAATTCTCACTTGCCATAATAGCCTCAAAGCCCTGCGTTTGAATATCTGTAATTGTAACATTTTCGAATACGATAGTCTTCATTCCGTTTGTGTTGGAAATTGCTTTCGTGGTGATTGAATTTATTTTACTGTTCACAACTCGTAAATTGGTCATAGGTAGAGTCCCTGAACACTTCAGTTCTGTACTGGTCGTTGGTGATTTAAATATATTTCTCGGAAAAGACACGATCTCTCTAACATTTTCTATGACAACTTCTGATGGCGTTTGTAATGAAGAGGTAGCTGATAAAGTAATGAATTCAAGACGGTCACAGTCTTTGATTTTGAATTGGTTCAAACGAGATGCTCTTTGCAGCAAAGGACAATCGAGAACCACCCTTAAATCCCGGCAATTTTGTATCGTTACACTAACGATGTGGTCTGTATAGAAATCCTTAAGATGTATGATAAAATCCTAAAAAAAAACTTGAATTAATTATTCAATTAAGACAAACCGTAGAAAATATTCTCAATTCCATCGATTACTAAACTTAATTTATTAAATATTTTTGAATACAACTTACATTGCTCCTAACGGAGGAACACGTGAAGACAATTTCGTTTGGCACATTATTAACACAAGACCACTCAGCATGGTGGCAGCTAGTGAAATTTATCCTTACACCAAACGCAGAATTCACTAACGCGACAAGAACTAAAATGCGCATCGTCAAATAGCGAGTTGTCACTTCGGCCGGCAGATAAATATGAAAAAATATCGGTAGTTACGAATTTAATCGGCACATTGACCTGTATGAGTTTTTGGAGCAGGAAATATATATGTACTTTTAAGAAGCGATAACGGCTCCATATATAGAATTTACAGACATATATATATGTTGGGAGAATCAGATATGTATTTAAATATAATGTCGCAAAAGCCTTTGCCGCTATTTATTTCGTACGACTTTTTGAGTGAAACAAACAAATCGCCAGCTCCAGTAGTATTAATATTATAAGTTTATCGAAACATAAACAATACATCGTGTTTCTAATTGAATAATAAATTGATTGTTTAAATAGTTCCTTATTCCTTTACTAGATGGATCTGTTATAAAATTTCTTATCACACCGATATGGTTTTTTTAAAGGACACGGACCACACATCACGGACCTCTTGAATTGCCCTTCGAGAGAAGTGACAAAATGTTTGCATTATACAAGTTCTTATAGTGTTGTCTTGTTAAATTACGCAGTTTCTGTTTTCTCTATATGTAGGCGTGTGTAAATTGTATATAGTAATATGTTTCCACATTAGGGTGACCCGGAATGGCAAGATATTTGGTAAAATAAATAAATCTTTTTTTTTTATAAAAGGGGAGCAAACGAGCTTGCGGGACGACCAAAAAGGGCAGTCTTCGCAGCCCATAGACACCCATTTTTAGTGGGTGCGGCCTTTAAACATCAATTCATTTTTCATTTGTCATTATTCAAGAAACTGATTTATTGACTCTACCCACGTTCCCAAAAGCCCAGTGCTTGAATCTTCAGCCATGTTTATTAGTAATAAAATAGCTTCATAATTAAAGTTAAGTTATCCTGAATTGGAATGACGTCTTACCCAATTACAAATGCAAAATTAAATCATAATCTTGATAAATATACATAGTTTACACGTTGTTTCTATTGTTGACAGTAAATTTATTTCTTAAAAATGTACATATGGCGAGGGGGCCGATGGCTGGCCATGCGTCATACTCGTGAACGGGTGCTACTTGTGGTGACTGGTCGTACTTGAATTCGTGTATGCGGTGATGTTAGTTATTTCGACTATGTGTTTGCATGTTGTTCCCACGAGAATGTAAGTGCGTGTTCCTATTTCACCAAGCCTCCTGCTGATAGAGGACAAGTCTTTGTTTTTAATTTATGTTATTATTATTAATTACTTAAGATGTCATGTGGAACATAATGTAATGGTTGCAGCTCCTTACAAACGTTGTTTAAAAAAACATGGCGATTAAAAAGAGTGACGGAGAGTTTATTGCAAGTTCTTCTCTTCCGTTCTACGCCCTTGATTTGAGAAGTGGCACTAAATGTAAAGTTACAAGCATTTCATATACATTATTTTCTTATTTTTGACGATCATAAGTGTACAATGTGTTACCTATACGATTATTACTATTACGATTACCTATATGATTTTTGAATTTATCGCTGTCAGTTTTTTTTAACCTAGTAAATTTAGTGTTATCATAAAGAAAAGTTTGTATTGCGATGAACGCGTAAGCTATCACTCGTTTTTTAAATAGTCGCCTGAAGGATATTGCTTGTTACCTTATTTTATTATTCCGTTCGTTGCCCTTTGATTACTTTTATAGTTATGCGATGAAGTGCTCAATAAATATAACAAATCATGGCACTTACCAGAAGGTAGATAGACTACTTTGGCACCAAAGAGATTATGAACAAGCCAGGTCCATAAACCATAGAACAACGCCATTTTGAATGAAGCGCGGAATACCTGAAAAGTTATTTATTGTTATATATCATGGTAAGCAAGAAAACACGGCGTGTATCAGACAGAAGGCTGATCTCCTACTCGTATATAAAAAATCACGAAACCGATACAGAAATCTGAGCCCCAGAGCTAAAAGGTTGTAGCGCCAATGGTGTTTTATACAAATTGACCGAAAAAGAATTGTTGAAGTCGCAAACAATTTGCCAAAATAAACGATAAATATATTAGTTTATACTACTTAAGTTATACCTGATTTATAGCAACGGAGAGAGCGATGCCAAGACGGGGCCCGAAGTTAGGTTGTATTTGAGTAATTACTTCCACTGGTTTGTATAATGCATTACTCGAAGCCAAAAGATAGAATAACGTTGTGAAAAATACCACCTAAAAAAACGTTTTATTTAGTTACCGATATATTTTTGCCATAATTTTATTTAATATTGCTGTGAGAGCAGTGCATTAAATTATGTCTTATGATAGATTAAAAGTCATAATTAATTTGAAAAGCATTTTAGTTTAAGCGCCATATGAGATAGAATCATTTGCAATTAGAAATAATTTGTACAATTAAGGTTCTGCATACAACAGTTTTAAAAAAGGAAATCATCGCATCGCTCGTGATTGGTCAACAGGGTAGACCAATCAGAATCAACCAATTATTTCGTCAAGTACTCGTATCGAGTTTTCATACAATTTGTATTTTATTTTAGAACATTGCTTTTTGGAACTGCGTAGGCGGTACTTTTGTATAATAATAGCTATTATATTCCACGTCTAGTGCTTTTAATTATATATTATAAATAATATAATGTTATAAAGGTATTTTTAAGAAACGATTTTTATAATATTTTTTGTTCAACGTATATATATGCCAAATAAATAATGAATTCCTTACCAAGTTGATAATCATACTAATAATAGCGCCTCCCCCACTAAACAGTATAGACGTGAACGCTCCAATGGAACCGGCAAGTAGGGACACGTTACTCGCAAGTGGCGACCATATACCAGTCGCAATAGCGCTTAAAGTACCCACATTCGCTTGGACCCAGCTCGCAATACCCTCGAATAAACCTGAAAATATTGTAAGAAGAATAATATGACACGGTTATTTCATTTTAAATTAAAATAATTGTGATCATTTGGAAATTCAACTGTACAAATAAGATTGGTGTTAATTTTGGGTCTTGCATTTAATTATATCTCGTAAATAAAACCATTTATCAAAGTTCAACTTAACTACGAAATTTAATTAAGTAATAATTATATATCTTAATAACGCGGCCTAGGAATAGCCCGAATAGTAAATGACTTTTTGCTTCCAGCACCGGCCAACTAAATATCCAATGTAGTTTCTAATCGATTTAACATTATCGCAAAAATATGATCTAGAATGTAATAAGAGCAGTGTTAGCCTAGTGGCTTCAGCGTGCGACTCTCATACCTGAGGTCGTAGGTTCGATCCCCGACTGTCCATCAATGGACTTTCTTTCTATGTGCGCATTTAACATTTGCTCAAACGGTGAAGGAAATCATCGTGAGGAAACCGACATGTCTTAGACACAAAAAGTCGACGGCGTGTGTCAGGCTCTGGAGGCTGATCACCTTCTTGTCTATTAGTTTTAAAAATGATCATGAAACAGATTCAGAAGATTTAGAAATCTGAGGCTAAGACCTAAAGAGGTTGTAGCGCCACAGGTTTTTTTATGTATGTATTTACAAATCATAATTTATTTAATTACATTTTAAAATCGCATACACTGAAAGAAGTCTCCATAAACCTGTCTGTAAATACACACCTGGTGCCTCTGTAAAATTACTGACAAGATTGTCCCAGGAGTCTTGAACAGCAGACGAATCCACCTGTGGTCCTACAGTTGCCGCAAAGTGTCCAGACACCCAACTTTGGTACACACGGTCCCAGATCTCTAACACTTGCTGTTCTACTCTTGCTATCTTCTCATGATCCCCTTCTTTTAAGATGCTTTTCACCTGATTTGAAGGTATTTGACATCAGTACCATATATTTGATAAATCGTTTTAGTTCCCCACAAATTGCAACGGGGCAGATATTTACGTGTTTCATTGTGACTTACTTTTGGCAAGTAGGTGATCAGTTTTCTGTGACATACGTCGTCGATTTTAGAGACAAGGCATGCTGCTTTCTTTAACCTCGGGGAGCGTTCAAGTATTACGTAAATTTTTGGAGATTATAGACCCCCCCATCTAACGCGCCGTAACGTTTTTCTGTACCCAATAGTAAAACCTTTCGTGACCACCCAGTGACTCTTTATACCTAAAAGTATCCATTATGTGGTGTAAAGTATTGGAAAGTCGAAAATAATATTAACAATAACGCGTAATTCAATCTCCGCTTCGCATCGTAACGTTTTACAAAAGGATCTCTCTCCCCCGCAAATTCGTTACGTAATACTTGAAGCTCCCTTATGAGCTAACTACAAATTTATTCACTTGTTACTAAGAAGTGTTTCGATGTTTTGGATGCAGTTCATTACATTATACGTGCGTTGTATTAAATGTTCTATTCAGTAAAAGTTACGATTATGATTTCTGTAATAGTTAAAAAAATCCTATTATAGCCTTTGTTAATAAAACATCATGAATGGCTACAGAATTTATGTTACACAGCACAACTATGTATAAAGTAACTTACATATCGCATAGTCTAATATAAATCCGACAGGCAGCAAAAAACAACAGAAATTATTTAATTAGCGAAGTTATAAGAAGTTAAACGAACTTATTAATATTCTAAAACGTGCATTTTAATTCACAATATTCAAAATTTTAAGTCATTCTTTCTTCATTCTACTAGAATAAAAACGCTAAGACAATATTGTCTTCGAAATAATTCTAAGGAAACCAACATTCTTCGCTATTATAACTATTCGATTTTACGTATAGTTCATGCTAATGTACAGTTAGTGATACGAGTATGAATTAGCATTTGACTTAAACGATTTTTTGTTTCGTCTTATAACAGATGACGAGTACATATTAAATCTTAGCTTATAACGATATTTGCTGTATCTGTCATATTAATAAACATATCTTAAGAACTGTCCAATTTAATCGAAGGCCCATTAACGATTTTAGTAATCTTAGTAAAACTTTTTTATTATTTATTTTTTGTGGTTCTGGCACGGTTTGTGCATTAGCCAGCCTCAAGTATAAGATATTTATAATTCGTGCTTGCCTTAGAAATTCGACCGTGTCCTCCACAACCCTCCCAAAGGCCGAGAACAAATTTAAATAAAATTTAAACTTGCCCTCGAACCGGGAATCGAACCCGGTACCCCTCACCCAGCTGCCACTTAATAAGGCTATGAGGCCCTTAGTAAAACCTTATTAAGCTTCTAATTGGATATGGAAGTAATGCCAACTCCTACAGAATGTTCCCCTTAGGATCAAGTCTAACTGCTTAGAAATCCCTAGTTTTTGTTGTAGACTCGTTTTAGAGGTAATTTCATATATGAATTAAACATACATTCAACAGCTGTTTTATACTAATAAAATACCTGTTTGATCTTGGAGTTATTACAACTTTTTGGTATTTCAGATATAGCCACGCTTTAGTTTCTTGGTTGGGTTCGAGGCTTAATAAGAATTATATAGAATGATGCGTTTCTTAAATAATTTATAGATTAAGTACCCCCTAGACATCTAGATCGAGGGGGATTGATGATAAATTTGGGGAAAAACCTCCAAGTTGGCATCAATGGGTTGTGGTAAGTTTTATGTAATATTTATTCCAAATACTTACCCCCGTTGATATTCCCTCCCGTCCATATGTGTAGGCGTTGTCAATAAGTGAATCAAGTTTATCCTCCCACCCTTCAGGAAGGTATGCGTGAATGACACTATTTTGTACAAATGTACTATTAAGGAGACTCCCACTTAATTGTATAACCACTATTGCTTCTGAATATATCTAAAACAACATGAACCGAATTATATAATGTTATACTTAATCATAGCTAAAAAGGTTACAAATATCACAATGGTTCATCTATAAAAAATATAGTGTAGACTACGCATATAACAGTAGTATGGGTATATCAACTATTCATTTACTACTTCATTGGTTAAGTGGTTAGCATTCAATTGTATTCTTCCGGAATCTGAAGAAATGGAGAAATATTAGTGGCCTAGTGCGCCTTAGTTAAAAAAACAATATTAGCCAGGTTACGGCAAAAAATTGGCAGTGTAGGATGTCAAAGTGACCCTATTCAGTTTCCTTATACTGAAGAAAATATTTTTTTCATTATAAGTGTGGTCCATAACACTAAAACAAATGAAGTTGTATGGAAATAGTCACGTGATCAAACGTGAGCAAATATCATTTGCATAGATTTTTTTATGTTATAGAGAAGCCACCTGAGTTGGACATCGCTCCCTATAGGGCTATCATTTATAGAATTAATGCTGACAGGTACAGTCTCTTTATTTAATAAATAAGCGAGTGACGCTAATACCTTATATATTGGCCGCGATTCAAGTAGGCGATGTACCTGACATGTCGTAAATATGGCGGTCTCTTTACTATATTTGCCTTCTAGGAGCAAATGATAATTGCACAAATGGAGAAAAAAACCTATTCGTGCACAGTCAGGGTTGTCGCACGGTTACGCTTCTAGACCAACGTTAAAGCGTATGGCTTATACGATCTGTGAAGGATACTTGCTGTGTCAAGTATCTTCACAAATCAACAATGGGCGGGGACAGGCGGACACAACCGCCGCATCGCATGTCGGGAAGCGGATAAGGCTCTGCTGTTACCGCATCCCGCCTAAGGCGATTGTTGGTGGTGCCTTGGGGTTTTAGTGGGTATGCACAATCGCGAGTCCCACATATGACATAACCCTCCCGCACTTAGCCGTCGCACCGTGGTAGGGTATGCGCAATGCATTTCCCCAAGTAAAATAAAATACTAGACCAACGTTGGAGTACTTACTTGTATACATATGAAGATGGTAGCAACTATCATAAAAAGAATAAGTCCTATAATGACAATACAACTAGATACTGTATCGACTGATTCGTATGCCATTGCTATAAAGGTCCGGTTGCACATTGACATCATCTTACGTATACCGCGTATTTCACCGGGAATCAATGCGGATTGCCTAAAAAATATATTTTATCAATAAAATTATATTTTTTAATTTATAATAAATAACGCAGTAACGGATTCACCAGAAGGCTAAGTTAGTTGGAGCCCAGCGTAAATTTTAGGTAAAAAAATATTTATAAGGAGTATGATATATATATATAGCTTTTATTTGTCTCAGAAATATACTCAATTTCTTGAGAAAATTTCACTAAATCACGTAAAAATAACCTAGTAACTAAAAAAAAATCCTTGGTTGGAAATCATACTAATAATGAAAAATCTGATGCAATATTGACAATAACATATTAATCATAAAATTTCAATTCAATTGACATAAAATTTTATTAATATGATTGTATGCTAGGTTCCTGCCTATTTGCAATTGCAGCTTTTAGTTGGGTCGGCAAAAATTTAATAGCCTACTGGCAGAAAACGTGTACATCCGCCGCTGCAACAATGAGAAAAACTAAAACTTGAAGAATTGAAATAACTTAAACAAACAAATATAAAATCCTTAAATAAATCTCTCGGCTTTGTAAATTCTTAAAGATATATGTTATTAAACTGATTTTGATAAAATCATGACCTTACTTAGCCCTCTGAACAAAAAGCTTTTACTTTTTGTAAAAACACAAAAATAGAAAGACATCTTCAGAAGGTGTGAAAATTACAACCATTCTCTTCAGCAGAGTTTAAAAATGGAGACCAAAATATGTGTTATGTATGCATAATATTTTATGCTTTATATAAACAATTCAATTCTTACCTATTATTCCACCAGCAGTTAATTTTTAACATTACATTATTGTAGTGATGTTCAAAGAATAGCCAGACCCCAAAGAAATTAAGTAAATACTTTATGACATGTATGGCTAAAAAGATCAGTGTTATTGGTAAAAGCCATATATGTTTCCATACCAACATACAAAAACATCCAAAAAACAAAAGCTTGAAGTACAAAGCTGTTTCGTCATCTGTAAAATTATTTCGTATGTAGTTCTCATCAAGTGATTTTTGTTTAAATGAAGTAATTCGTTTTTCGAAGGCAGTTGGTTTTGTTAAAGGAAGAGCTGATAGTGTTCGTGTCTTGAAGAGCGTTCTGGCATGTTGGGGTGAACTATGTAAATTGCTGAAGCTGCCCCTTTTTACATCTGGAGTTACTGGGGATAGGTCTTCAGATGTTGAATCTTTTTCATCTACTTCTGGAATTGTGTCATCTAGTTTCTTGTCTTCTAAAGATGCATTTATTATTACTCCTTGAATAGCTAAGAAAATGGATGCTTCTGGATCTGAAATATAGTAATGCAATATAAATAACTCTTATGTATATATATATATATATATATATATAATATCAAAGAAAAAAAATACTGCAAAAAATAAATAAATAATTATATTGCATAAGTTTATAAAAAATGCTATGCAATAGCTTTACTGGAGCAGTCCCCGAGTGCCACACATATTTTTTTATAAACAGCTATGGTATGAAGTGAAAGGGAATCTTTGAGAACAAAAAAAAAGTTATTTTATTATTAAGAATAAATAATGTGAAAATCTTAATGGAGATATTAGACGCATAAAGTATTTTGTACCTGTTACAAGCATCTGGTTATGAAAATGTAAAACTTCCAGAATAAACCCAGTCACAATAAAAGCCTGAAGTACTATGAACATATAAACTTTGTAGTCTCCTGCTAAACTTGCAAGGTAGCATGTTATTGTCATCCATAGAACATGTGATGTACATCGAAAAATACTTTCTCTTTCTGGAGTCCATATTGTGTAGACACTTATAGTGTAAGCTATTGCTATTGTAAGTGTCTGAAAAACAATTTCAAAATACATGGTAACAAATAGATCCTGCATTCTCTGATCACTAAATATATTTTAAAGTTAATAATGCATTCATCCACACAATTAAATTTGTGTTCAAGTTAACAAATAAGTGTATATTGAATTCTTTTATTATGTTTTTAGTGGTAGAGGTACACCAAATGAAAACCGAAATAGAATTCACTGACATTATTGTCCTCTGACTAACATGGTGGTTTTTGGGCGACTGATTGATCCATGTGCAAGTGGAATTACGAAATAATGATACGTAGATAATATTACAAATGGAATTACGAAATTTCTATATAGGCAATAATTACACCTTTACATAAACCCCTAAAAAAAAGTAATAAAAAGTCAAACTTACAAAATAGGATGTACACAGGCTAATTAGAACTGTTGTCGAAATGCTTACAAAGCTTATAAATTGCCAAAATATGCATCCTAAACTCCTAGGAATTGAATTGTACAACCATGGCAGAACAAATATTGTTGATAGGAGACATATTATAGACTGAAAAGGAAGTATATTCAGTATAAGTATTATGTTTCTTAGTTTAATTTTTATCATTTATTTAATTTAAATTAAATAAATAAAGATACTTGGTAAAAGAATTTACATTCTTTTACTAAGTATTAAACTTACCCTATAGTGCTCTTTAAACTGATTGCCTACAAAGTCAGAGGCAAAATTCACAGCATTGACAGGAATAACTAATAATCCTACAACTACACAAGAGTTTGTCTTCTCAAGATTTTCAAACCAGGTCTTTATTTTCTTAGACAATTTATATTTAAATGGATGCAGCAAGGAGCCGACAAGAAGAGCCCAAAATAAAGGTTTAAAAAAGGGCTCTAATATTAGAAAGAGAACGTATATAGCTGCACAGCATATAGCCAAAACAAATAAAGCAAAGGCATTGTAAAAACCGTGTTTCATAGGTTTTTCGTTGCTTTCAGATAAACCAATAATATTAAAAATATTTTCAAAAGGTGATTGCTGCATCTTTGAGAAGTTAAGATTTTAAGCTGGTGATCAACGTAACTTCCACTTTTCACTATCAATTCCCGCTGAATATAGGTGTGTATGTGAAAATTAATGAGATCATCGCATTAATTTTGGAACATTTGATTTAAAAAGAATTAAAACCTTTGAGAAGTTTAGATTTTATGCTGATGATCAACGTAACTACCACTTTTCACAATCAATACCCGCTGTATATAGGTGTGTATGTGTAAATTAATGAGATCATCGCATTAATTTAGTAACATTTGATTTAAAAATAATTAAAATAGATATTCGTTAAACACTTCATAGTTCATACTGAAGTCTGAAACTAACACAAATGACAAAACATCAAAGTGCAGTGCATTAGGGACATGATTAGAACTTGACGTTGACAGTGACACATAATATTTGACATTGGGAGTTGGCATTGAATTTGAGACAATTTTTTAACTGTATATTTAATTTTTTAAACTATACCACATTTTACCATATACATAATTGGTAGGATTTTAATATTAATACTGAAATTTAGGTCATCGTCCATCATCACTATTTAGCGGTAAATAAAACGGACGGATATATATATTATCTTAAACGGAAATATTTATATTAAATTATAATATTATATAGGTCTACCGGAATCTCATGGCATAAAACAAAAATATAAAATTAGATTTTCATATTATGTCAATCAAATAGATCTGTCAACCGCTGCTGAGACTTTGTGATTATCTTCTTGAAATTTGTTGCTTTGTGAAAATGTCCAAAAAGCTTCTTCGATCTCATATGAGAAATATTGTTTTCAATTTTTATCGTAAAATAAAGGAAGAAGAAGGTTTAAATCAAACTCAATCTTTG
Source organism: Pieris melete (assembly GCA_963693345.1). NCBI lineage: Eukaryota > Metazoa > Arthropoda > Insecta > Lepidoptera > Pieridae > Pieris > Pieris melete. Next base: position 3,296,748 of record CAVNZK010000003.1, read on the forward strand.
ATTTTAAAGACGTGGTAGAGATGATCGTTAAGTTGGACTGAGTGGTTTTGATACGTATAGTTTATTTAATATTTTTCTTCGGTACATAATTGAGATTTCCAGTAGTAAGTACTATACGGGGAATCGTAGCTAGTAAAGAGGCCCTGTCCTCTTTACTAGCACAGCTACGACAGAAGAAAATCAACATTTTGAGACAGTTTGAGATTTACAGTTGATTGGGAATAAAGCAAAGGCATTCTATACAGTTCTGAAGGAAATTCCAATAGTAATGAATTCGACAAGATATTGAATTCAACGGAGAAAGAGATTCTCTCATCTGAACAAAAATTTTATGTAATAATCCCTCTCACTCTCCTCGTTAAAGGAGGCCTGTGCCCTGGAGTGGGATGTATGTAGTGGGACAAATGAATAAGCTATCGTTTGAGCAACATGTTAAATATTATTATTTTTTACACATTTATACTTAAGATGATTGATTTTGAATATGTTAAATACAAATCAAAAATAACCGTTTTGATGGAAAGAAATGACATAAAACTACAAAGATTTGTTTTTGAATAGAGGAAAACCGCGAAGCTGAAGAGCATAATAAATTGAATGTGATTTATTTTAGACGAAACTTAAATTCACGGTTCATGTTCTGTGAATAAGTGCTGACAAAGCAAAGATATTGCAGGTCTTTCAGATTTCAGGTATTTCACCACATTTACCACCACAATATGAATAAAGACAATTTTACAAAATTCGTAGCAGTGAAGCTTATACCAAATCTAACAACACCATAATTAATTGTACAAATCAACAAACTGCATATACAAGACAATGGTAGGTATAACTGATATAAAAGCAAGGATCCGTGCAAATGATTTACATTATGATGATTATTGCTGTAAAATATGTCAACTACTTGAAGTAGTAAAAAATTACATGTCTGCGGCCTTAGGGAGCGTTCAAGTATTACGTAACGAATTTGGAGGGTGGGGGGTCTTTTGTAAAACGTTACGATGCGGGGCGGGAATTGAATTACGCGTTATTGTTAATATTATTTTCGACTTTCCGGTACTTTACACCACCTAATGGTACCTTTTAGGTATAAAAAATCACTAGGTGGTCACGAAACGTTTTACTATACTTGAGTACAGAAAAACGTTACGGCGCGCTATATGGGGGCGGGGTCAATAATCTCCAAAAATTGCGTGACGTAATGCTTGAACGCGTATGAGATAGATGAAGAAATAAAATTGCACGGCCATGAAGTTTTAAAAGTCCCACCTTTTCATTGGCGATTGAATCCTATAGAAACGATTTAAGGAATAATGAAGCAAGCAGTTGCTGATAAAAAAAGAAGCTTTCTCAGAAATTGGTGCAGAAGATTAGCGAAAATGTTGTGGACAAGTACAGAAAATTGAAAACCATTTCATCAAGCAAGATATAATAATAAGGTTTTAAGTTATTTGTACCCTTGAAATTATATCTAATAAATTAGTTCATAAAGTAATTTACGATTCATTTATTTTTCATGACATATTTTCCTGTCTTAGGAACACCATAGATGGCCTTCTTCATACCAATAACTAATATACTTAATATACCTAATAGTTAATACTAAAGACATAAATAAAAATTAAATAGTATCTAGATCATTTAATCCAATTTCCCCAGTATTGCCCACAACAATTTTTTATTTCCCTATTTGCTATATAGTATTCTTTATATATCAATGTATACGTACTTTAGCCTTATATTAATCTTACGTTTGTTTATTTATATACTACCTATACTTGTAAGCGAATCAACTTTATTATATCTCTCTCTCTCTCTCGATTGAGAGAGAGAGATAATAAAGTTGATGACACATGTAGGATAATTGATTAATTATCCTGCATGTGTCAGACATAACGGGTCCTTTATCTTAATTTAGACGCATTAAACGACGACCACACTTGCTTACAAACCGCTCTCAAGAACACTTCGTTCTATTAATATATACGATGACAATGTCGCTAGTCAAGTTTAGTGTTTTTTTAATAATTTATGTGTCCATAAGTGAATGTACAGTATTAACAGACGCACAAAACAAATATTTTTCAAGAAAATTAAGCAGTAACGAAGATCGTATTATTTTTCCTGATGACAATGGTTATCAATGGGTTCCTAAGACAAGTAGTACTACAGAAAAAAAATCCACACAGGAAGAGGATGACCTTGGCAATCGATTTGGTATACTTTCCGGAAAATGTCCCATTGGAAAAGTTAGAAGAGGCTTCGTTTGTGTATAGGTTTAGTTTAGTTTTGTTTTGTCATTGATTAAACTTCATAGAGCTATCAGTGTTGATGTTGTGTTCCATTTTCAAAATGTTATTTCAGTATCGATAAGTTCTATTAAAATTATGTCAATATCATGTGGCTGGAATTTAAATTTTTACAACAAATTCGCTTTGGCTTTTTATTTAAAATTATTTCACCGGTGTACAATGTTTAAACGTAAAAAAATACTCTAGGTAGGAAGTAATATTAAGTACTTACATTATGAACCATATTATATATCAGTAATTATTATTTATTATAAACATGTTGCTTTTATGTTGTCGTCAAGATATATGTATAGGTCGGTGTGTGTCGGTTACTCGGTTAGTCACATCAACTACATTTACTTACTCACCTTTTTGCCTAATAAAATTACGGGACTTCACTCCTACTTATTTTAGTATAATAATTAATGAGTTATGTTGTACCAATGAGCAAATATAAAACAGGACATTTTTTTTTATTTCTAATCCCCTATAACAGTATACGTAAATAAGTTATTAGTATTTTTAAACGTTAATAAGTCAAATGATTTATGTTAAGACGTTGTAGTAGTTTTTTTTCTTTGGTATTTTCAGTGAATATTTAATACTATTTAGAGTAACTAGAATTCATACAAAATAATCACATAAATCATAATGAGTTAATTAGGGACAAAAATAAGTATGTATAGGAAATTATTGTTTAAAAAAAGAGGAAAAATATTGAAACAGTTTGCTTGATATTTTTCTTAACAGTGCAATTAATGTTCGTCGTCAATGTTGTCAATAGATTATTGAGAACCCAAATTAACATTAACTTTGTGGTCTAAGCCAGGGTACGAACGTAGGACCTCAGGGTTGACGCCTAACCATTAGGCTAACATTGCTGTCTTTTCGTCTTTATATTATATTATTCGTATATTCGTATATATCGTATATTTCGTGTTATTATATTATTTTTAAAATTTGATGAGTAGTTTAGTACGACGAAGCATCTTACATGTTCATACAATTAGTTTAATGATCGTACAGCTTGAATACTTGTATTAGAATTGGTTTAAATTTTTTAAATTTATTATATGTTTAACAACGCAACAGCGCGGCGGTCTTCGCGGTGACATTGACCTATTTTCATTTTAAAATCACAGACGGAAGAAACAGAAAAATAAATGATAGTTCGACAAAAAAATATTTAGAACGATGTATTGAAATTAATAAGACATTTGTTTAATCATGAAACAATTTTTTACCGGATTGAAGTTATGTATTTACAATTATTTTTCATAATTTTATATTTAATCGACGTTTTGCGTGCTTTACAGCGTGTAAAGCCGGTAAAGACCTCAATCCGGTAAAAAATTGTTTTATTGTTAGGTAAATGTGTGAAAGTTATGTCAATAAAAGACAATACTAAAGAAATTTGTTGTCCATTGTTAGTTTATCAGAAATGTGAGTATTATAATGTTTACAGCAGCGCCCCAGTCAGTTAAATGATATAAGTCAAAGAGTTCTAAAAGGTAAAATACAAATAATCTGATCAAAATAAGTTTTGGCAATTCTAGTTTTTTTAATTAATACTTTTATTATCTTTGTCCGACTACTAAAAAACAAAAGATGTAATTTTTTTTATTTATCTACACAATGATTTACAATGATTGCGCCCAATTTCTTTTTCGGCACGATAAGTAAGTCGATAAACTTTGACTCGTACTTGGTTTGAATATTGAAACCGGATTGTCAGTCAACTCATAACTACGCTTGGTGTCGATATTTTTATTTAAATACGAAATCATTAAATGAATATTAAAAAAAAACTAAATCTCGCAATCATTAACTTTATTAGTATGTGTGTTTACCTTAACAGAAAGTTTAATACTTTTGAATATAAATCTGAGTTTCCTCTGTATTTAGGCATACAGCAAAAAATACGAGACCTTACAGTTATACTTATACTTTACAAGTCCAACAAAAAATGCCACAGATTATCTTGACATGTCACCTAGCTTACCTAGCTTTTTTGTTACTGGCAAGTGGCACGTAACAAAATTTGATTTCGTTTTTGTTTTAAGGCACATATACACACGCTGACACAAACACCTACACACTTTTTAATGCTTTTTATACAATGTTTTTGTATGGTAAACCCTCCAAAGCATAAATGTTTTTTACTTGTGTAATTTTATTTTATACTGTATGCTGATGGCTACGTAGATAAATTAATCTATAATGTAAGGCTGCGACTTCGTCCGAATTTAAATATTTCTGCTCCGTTTTCCTATTTGTATTGAGTTTAAATCAATGATAGAGAATAAACTTTTCTATTAAAATAAATATGTAAACCTTATTTAATTTATTGAATGACCAACGTAACTAATAACTACACTTTTGTAAGTTTTTATAATATAGTCATAAATTACAGACTAAAGCAAATATAAACAAACAAGTTAGAATAACCCATTGGTATAGAGAGATTCAAACATAAATATAGATACACAGATGAACTTCACTAGGTAGGTACCATTAAATATTATAATTCAAAACGTACGGACGGTGTTCTTGTCACATTTTTAAGTGTACCGAATGTGAGTATTTTCGTATTGGGTATTGTCCAAATCGCTCTCGTTAAATAAAAATAGCCTATGAGTGGCGATCATTAGGAGTATAAGAGGTTACAATAATTAATAGGTGAAACATCGCGACTACTGTCAATTAAGATTATTAGTCGTGGAATGTTATACCATAATACAACTGTGCTTTTGGGTAAACACACACAAAATTATAAGCATTTAAAGTGTCATATTACATCTTAATATTGTTTAGTCGATTTTGATGATTTTTTTTGATTCAAGTATAAATCATTTAATCATTAGGTATAGAAATCGAGCACATTCCAATTTAACTGAACTTCACGGAAAAGTAACGTGGGTTTGAAAAAATTATCACATCTTTATTTCTTTATGGTGAATGGAAAATATAATTAAATTTGCCATTTCTAGGTTCAAAAGTCTTTATAAAATATATATAAAATTATCGTGTTTTGGTGTTTGTAATTAAACTCCTCCGAAATGGCTCTACCGATTTTCGTGAAATTTTGTGTGTTCGGTTAGGTCAGCGAATCGTACATCTATTTTCTCGTCCCCCTAAATGTTAAAAGGGTGGTCCTAAATGTTTATTTTGTTTTTTAGAATTTTTTTTTGTATAAAGTATAGTTATATATGTCCTTATTTTTATTGAAGTATAAAAATGTTTCCCAGAAATAATATACATGGCAAAACAACGTTTGCCGGATCAGCTAGTAAAATAAAAATGAAACAAATGAGACGTAACAATTATATTTACGAAGAAAGGAAGATGTTGATCTTTCTCTGACTGGCCAGCCCAAAAGCACGTGTACTACATCATGAATGTGACAAATTAGATTGTTGATGCAAATATTTCACGTTTAGTACTTTGTCAAATTCATGATAACAGTACACGTGATTCATAGATGTTCTGAGAAATAATGCTGGGTAAGTACCATATTAGTAATCAAGCAAAACGATATTTTTTTTGACCTAAGTTCAAAACACTTATCAGAGCCCTGACTCAGTGACTTCTATAATAACGATACCGATAGCGATCCCGTTCTCAATAAGCTTTTTAAGCTTGCATCGCTATGGATATTAAAACTAAAACGAACTAACAAAACCTTCGGGATCTCTATCTCTATTGACAGTTAAGTAAGAGCACAGTTCTTTTATACATAAGGACCATTTTTATAGTAAAATAAAATAAAAAGTTTTTTGCAGAGCGTTACAATTTTTGTACGCAATATAATTTATGAACTTATTAGTTTATCAAAGTAAACCACATAGTTACAATATTCTAAAATACATGGCAATTACAGTGAACATACATTTTACAATAAATTATAAAAATAAACTTCCAACTACAAGCTTTAGTTTTTATTGGTAATTTCCTATTAAAAAATACTTTTTAGCTTAACAATGCGGATTAAGTACCCGATAGGGGCTCAATATAGGTTTTTTCAAATTGTTCAGCACATGACGGAATAAATCAAGCTCTGGATAGTAGCATTTATGCTGGTGCAGCTCGAAGAATCCAATGAGAGGTGCCGGAACTCTTTGGTGGGTTTTTACATACGATGCCTTACATTTTTTTCTAGCACAAACAGCTAATAAGATAATTCATTTCTCACATAAGGTACAAACAAAGGTACGGTTAATTGTACTAAGAGATTACAAACATAATATATTGCGTCTTCACCTTTACAAACGGTTTCTTTAACGGCGAACGTACTAATTGTTAGTATCTTAAGTACATTTTAATAATTCAAGTTAGTCTATGTCAGTTAACTGGCAGCAAATTTTTTACACATTTATATCACGTATTTGAAAATGAACGAGTCATTTCATTCTTTCGTCTTTTAGTTCGAAAATAAATTGTTTTAAATCACGTTAAAATTCGGCATTACCTAATTAATTTTCTTAAAACTTCTATAGACAGTGAGTTTAATTACTAGCTTAAAAAAATCTGTGGCGCTACAACCTCTTTAGGTCTTGGCCTCAGATTTCTGAATCTGTTTCATGATCATTTTTAAATCTAATAGGCAAGTAGGTGATCAGCCTTCAGTGCCTGATACACGCCTCACGATGTTTGCCTTCACTTTGAGCAAATGTTAAATGCGCACATAGAGAGAAAGTCCATTGGTGCACAGCCGGGGATCGAACCTACGACCTCAGCCTTGCGATTCTGTAACTCACTTTTCGAACTCTCACAGCGTTTTTCGCGGCGGTCGCGCTCAAATCAGTCGTGAAGCAGTAATTTTACGATTTGGCATTCTGATAAACAATAAACTACAAGCTCCCTCCGCTTGTCAAGACGTAATGTGAAATTGCTTAACAGAAAACCATGAGTTTCCATAAATGACGTGAGTGACGAAGGGAACCTTGTTAGTGCGAGGTGAACTCACGGATTAGCAGAATCGCACGGCAGGTATGAGACTCGCACGCTGAACACTGCTCGTAACTTCCCAGCTATAGTCCAGTCAGTCAAGACAATTAATTCACTATAATTCCAAAAGTTTTAAAATTTTGATGTAAGGTCGGGACTGGTATTAAAACAAACTATAAAATTTTGCAACAAGGGTTGCAAAATGAGATTTATTGTCGTCCCAATGTACCATTCGCTTGACCGAAGTTTGAAAACTTTTGGAATTATTATCAAATTTTCGATTTCGAATGTCTATAATGACTGGTCTACTTACCAACTTAATTATAATAATACATTACTTATGTAATATTAAACTTCTAAAAACAGAGACTTAACTTACCTTGACCAAAATGAAATAAAATACTTAGTTCAAAAATATTATGCACGTAATAATTATTGGTTTTCATTCGTAACTTAGACAAGTCATATATTTTATGTTAATGCCCGGTTTGAAGGTCGAAAAACAACTTTTAGTGACTTATAGTTAGCCTTTTCGATTGGCATCCTTTCACAAAACAAACAAATCCAAAAACAACCTTAGTTATTCGTAGATCAGGCGTTTCTTAATGCTTCTGTCTCACAACTTTTTATACAACATAGCTTGTATAAAGCGGCTTCTAATATATGCCTATATAGTAGGACATAGTTTATCGACATTTTGCTATGACTTGTGCAAAAAAGGGCACCTACAAAAATTTACGTTGTAAGGTCGATTTCAATTTATTAAATTTAAGTTAATTATTATCTGACGTAGTGTGTATACTTATAATTGTGTAAATTTATAAGCGTAAAGTGAATTGTGATATCTTTTTTATTATTTTTTGTTGAATTATTCACGGCCAAACAATAAGAAGTGGTCGACATTAAAGTCAATAAGATTATTTTACTTTTTTAAATTAAATAAAATAACAAATGTAAAAACCTAAAAACGAGTGTGACCTACTTTTGATAATTTTCTAGATTTTATGCATAACCCTAGAAAAGTATGTAAAATGTTTGTGTGATGTTATACGTTTGTCTGCGCGCAATGCGACAGTACCAATATATTTTATGAACCATTTTATATGTGTAGATAAATATCGACAACTGTATGCCCTTATTTTAACAGTTATAAACCATAGGAATTCAACATTGATTTAAATAAAAAAAAAAAAAAATTGCCCTTGAAAAATAGGGCAATGAGCGTCCGAGCCCATTTGGCGATTGATTCCTAATATAATGAAGGGTACATCGTTACATTGGAGCTAGCTGTCAGAGGCGGTCTTCCACTGTATAGATTTGTAAGGGGGTGGGTTGGGGGTACGGGGAGGAGGTTTCAGGGGCTTAGGGGGTGTTGGGGTGTATCGAACGCTGCGTGCGCACCACGTTGCGTATTGTCACCTCTCTCGCGTCGTATCTCGTCTTACAGCTTTGTACCAAGGTGCGTGCTATTTGATTACTCCGTGCGAACTCTGACCTAATGTTTACATTGGACCAGATGACACTTAATTGATTTATGCACTTGCCCTATTGTCCATTTGTTTACATTTATCCTCGTTTTATCATTTTATAAGAAGCTTTAATAAACACAGCGCTTAAAGCTTTTACATTTCAAGAAGAATAACAAATAAAGCTTTGAAAATTTTCAATTCAATTCACCGAACAGTTTTTAGGCAAAACATATCAAAGAAATAAGTAGCGATGAAAAGCTTATTGGAGCATCATTCACGTCTGACTGACTTTACAACTTATTATTTTTCATAAACAAAAATCGTTCAAACAATTTCAAGTTAATAAAAAATTGTTTGAAGGACAAAGCTTCAAAACACACTCTATGAAAGCGCCCTAACAGAGTTTTCCACAACTCACTAACACCAATTCACGATCGTCGCTACGCAGCTTTTCACGCACACACGTGCTCGGAACAAAATAAGCGCCTGAAACTGAACGGTAACGTAAAACGTACATTCGTCCCGCTTTCTCCCAGCCCGCTGTCCTATTTCAACAGGTTTCGCTTTTCAGCGGTTGCAGTAGAACGCGTGCCTGTAGTAACCCAGCACAAACAGTACGAGGAACACACGTCGTATCCGAAAACTGAAAGCACAGTTTCACTGACAGTTCCGATTTTACCTGACATTCGGCGCCATCGTTCACCTCTCCGCGCGCGAATCGTGTATTAATACGAAATTCACAAATCGTCGGATACGATGTAGTGCGGTTTTAAACAAACTGTTGTGCCAATAAAATAAACCTAATATTTTGGACTTTTGTGTTGTTAATGCGGCATGATGTAAGCATTGGATTTTTACTGTTTACCTCTTCAGTGTTGTGAGTACTAGTTGTGAAAATGTAGAATGTTTATTTAGACTCAGTCAAGGTTGTGATAAAGAAATCGGACAGTTTTACAGACTTATCAATAAAAGTTGGGTTGTACTTTCTCGTTGTATTTAACATGCTGTTAATGTCTTTTGACCAGGCGCTAATTTTAGTATTATTTAAATTTTAATGGTTGTGTCTGAAGAACAATTCTGTTAGAAGTCTTCCGGTTGTGAATAAGTGACTCAAGATTTAATAAACTTGGTTTTGCTAAACATGTGACAGTTTGTCGCGTACCCGAGCTTTATGTATTAAATTATAAGGTAAGTTTATCTAATAAGCCTTTTATGGCGTGTTGGTCTGTAAAATGAGCTTTTGATTTTTCCGCTTTAAATGTGACGATATTATTATTAGTATTACATGTTGTTAAACACATTTTGTCGGCATGTTACTGAAAAAAAAGCTTTTCTCACACATTACTACGAGGCCTATTTATGTATATCTTAAGGTGCATTACAGATAAATATAAAAAAGCTCATGGCGATTTAATTTACAAAATAATATAATATATATTATATGATAAATCATTTTATAATTACGAAGGTCTAGTCTAAAAGGATTTCAAATTAGTTTATTTTTATACAGACAAACTACATTATTCCTATTATCACATTATATGTACACATTTAAAACCTATTTATACATTCACCCATACACAAAATTCTAATACGTATAGTGAATTTTATTTTAAAAAGCAGGCAGCACGATCGTGAGTTTTCCATACACGTCTTCTGTTGCCGCAAGTGTTCTGCTGAAGTCATTTATGAAGGATTGCTTAACCGAATACAAATAAAAACATTTATATGCCCATATGTAAGGCTGGCGCCACATATTTTATTTCGCCCTTCCTATCCTGTCTCAGACAATACATTCTTTGCTTCCCCGAAATTCGAGAGTCAACACTGTGAAACCTCAAGGAAAAACTTTAAAATGTCTAGATGAGTTTTCATGTATTTTGGTGCTCCCAATTTTCTCAAAATGATTAATAGATTTTTTTTGAACTTATATGTCCACTTGTGAGTTAAAAGTTCTATGGATTTTGAACGAAAGCACAATCGAAAGTATGTAGTTAAAGTTCAAAGAAAAAAACAAAAGCTCAGTTATTTAGGCCAATAGTTTGTAGAGAAAATGAGGTCCGTAATTCCGGACATTTATATTCAACTAGCTGGCCTGGCGAACATCGTACCGCCTCACAGTCTATTCCTTATTTTTTTTAATACTTATTCTGCTATTTGGGACACCGGTCTAGCTAGTAATATAAAAAAAAGAAAGTTGATAAGACAACAAATACATTATGTCAAAAATAAAACATTACTTTCCGGGATCCCCTCCACTAACACTTGAACTCTATACTATGGTATTAAAGTTCAAATTGACTTTTAAGTATTATTACGAATATTTTGTATGGGAATATAGAAAAGTTGTTATTAGACTTTTTCACTATTTTTTTTTAATTTTTATCTCCGTAAGAACCATCCTCGTACTTCAAGGAATATTATTTTAAAAAATCAGACAAATCGGTCAACCCGTTTTCATGTTATGTCGTGACAACGAAAAACGAGTTTCATTTTTATATAAATAGATAAGTTATTCTTATCCGTATTTAAGACACCTATTTTCCAAATATAACACTAAAATAATGTTTATGAACATTGTGTTCATAGTTTAAACGTCACTCACCCCATTGTCTTAGATTTAGTTAATTTGGCAATAACTTAGCAACACAATATATATTGGCAAATAATTATTTTATAATATTAATTAAAGCATAACTATTTTTTAAACAGCCTTATTTTTTATAGATACACTTTTTTGTATAGGTCTGAGTACAACAAGACGTACTTATAACAGAGGAGTAACGACAGACTACAGAAAAATGTACTCCCGTATTCATAAGAAATCGTATAATCGTACCTAGAGTACTGATTCATTTCTTTTTAAAAAAGGAGTATTTACATAAAAGATAACAACTAATTTTTTTGAGAGAGGACATCATTATTATTAATCACTTAAAAAATTTAATCGCTTATTATGCTTTATTTATTTACACCAAAAGCTTTGCCACCTAACAAATTATATAAAAACGTATAACACATTACGTACTAATAATAAATAAAGCCTCAATTAAGGCTTCTCTCGCATTACAGATATGTTAATTAGTCGGTGAACATGTTGCAATTATCTATGTATATGCATCGCGGTAAACCGCACCAATCCCTAATAATAACCACTTAATGATAGTCAAAACTTTTGACTGATTATTAATTTCATATTTATCTCCTTATAAAAATACTAAATCAGTCCTATTACACTGTTAGTGCTTAGTACTTCTACAGCGTAAAACAACTTAATAGAAAAAACAAATGAATGGTAACAACAACAACCGAATTCCATTATGGCGTAGTCATTCTAAATTATATTTAATTGTAATTATTAAGAACAGTGAAATTCTAAAACCGACAAAAACCCGAAGAAAGAGGTTGGTAAATTGATGTATAAATTAGTTTAGGTCAAAGTATGAATAATATGTATTGTATCAAGCTTTTCTAAATAGTTTCGTAAACGTAACAACTCAATGTGTGGGTCTGAATGCGGTTGTGCTACTTTTTTTTATGAAATTGTACATATAATAGCTTGGAAATCATTTGAAAGTATTTAAAAAAACATTTCAGAATATTTATTACTGGCTAGTGGCTATACTCGTAGAACAAACGCAAAACGTTATTTGGGCAAGATGGCGTCGCACCAGTTACTATGACGTGCAATGGCTGCAAAGACGAAAACAAATATCATGCGTAATTATGCGTAATAATAATTCATAAATGACACAATACATCAAAATCAGTCTCCGACGAAATAAAGTCCAGGTCAGTATTAGGATTAGACAGACAAACGTATATTATTTACTAGCGGACCCAAAAGACGTTGTCCTGCATGATATTTCAAGCGATTTGTATATTTAGGGTCTGTTTCACAATGTACGGATAAGTTCTACATAAGTTCCAAATTAGCTATAGCTAGCATTGTGAAACAGACCCTAAACAAAGTATGATAGTAACGACTGGCGCCGCGCCATCTGCTGGGCTGCTTTATGAATCTAAACCGTCCAGGGAGTCACACAAACATAAAAAAACAATCATTCAAATCGGTCCAGCCGTTCGTGCGAAAAATCAATATATTTAGGGGTTTATGATAAATTCATTATTATTTATTTATACAGATTAGTCTCAATAACAATATCTTTCGTACTGTCAAATAGCCTACTGCGAACATATTTAAGTGAAAATCAACAACATAATTTATCCTCGACGTACATTATGCTTTAATTATTGCATTAAACTTGTTTATTATCTCTTGTTCTCATTTACTATTCACAAAGGTTCAAAAGGGACAAAAGTCTCCGGGCATATCTGCCAGCAACTTAAAAAGCGTCGCAAAAATATTTATCTAAAGGGACACGATTTTTACAAAAACAGCAGCCCGACACAACTATGGCCAGATTTTTAGGAAAATTCTATAAAGGTAAACAATGGAACAGTTCCTCAAAAAATGTGTTACTCAACACCTTTATCGAATAAAATTTTCCGAAATTGTTTGTTTGACATTATAAAATTGTACTGACATTTTAACGGATTGGTCAATGGTTGCAAATTCACCTATGACATCAAAAGCGTTTTGTGGTAACGAAATAATACAAATATTCCCGAATATAACGCTGTAAGTTGTGTTTCCTGCAGATAACAAAATTTTGTTTTATACATGATTAGTATACGCTATAGGAACAACGTCAAAGTTACGTCATTATTCACAATTGTACGCACAAGGAGAGAAACTATTTGTACATGAGGTATACATACAAAAAAAAAGAAATCTCGAAATCAAGCGAATTGAAAAAAAAACGTTTTACTTTTTTATTAATTTTTGTTTCTTCAAGTGGCGTCATTGCGTACTCGGAGATAAAACTTTTGTGACATTAGACAAGAAAAAAAACACCACCTTAACAATGCATTTTAATTTTTCGTCCTGCTCAGGGGTCTTTGAGAATTTGAAGAATTTGTATGAAAATTTGTCGACACGAACTGTCATTTTAGAATTATACATCAGCTCTCGATGACGAAGACATTGACGTGAGTTCTGCCTCATTGTCAAAAAGCTATGACTTATTTCCGAGCAGGTGTACGAGTATTATACAAATAGTTTTTACATTTTCCGGAGACAATATATGTGTTACCTCTATAGGCTATGATTCACTGAATTCTTAATAGAAATGATTACAAATGCCCAATTTATATATAAAATATAAAAATGTTATTTAAGATATTCTAATAAAATTTACAACGTGAGTTAAATGTCATTCTCGAACAGCACAAATAGACACGCATTTCCTGCCAAATGGGCGGATTCAAACTTAGATAAAAAATTAGTCTGCCAGATGCTGAAGTGAGAGAAGGAGGGCTAAGTAATAAAGTATTTCAACATAGTTAAGCCACTTTACTACTAAGAAAAACAATCAAGTGGACGTGCGAACATAATGTGTCTTCTTACTTTACTTGGGATTACGTGACTTCGTATCTATAGGTACATTCTGGTAGAAGTTTTCCCGAGGAATAATGCAAACGAGCGTTAGTGACGGACAATAAAATTGCTCGCTCTTCAAAAGCCAACTGAGCGTTAATAATTTCAACGCAAATTACCTGCCATTTCGTATTAAGATGTTATTAATTAATCGTAATATTTGATAGATTGTTTTTTTATTCAGGAGTCAGTGCGTCATTAGTTTAACACATTTATTATATACTTCCACAACTATTAAACGGCCTAAGCGTAACAATAAATATGGGTAAGGCCCACTAATAACATACTTTGTAACATGCGTAACCCGCAATATTTTGAAATCGTTTAGATGTTATCTCACGATAGATAACGTGACCTTTATAAAATTCGATTGCTGTTAATGGCTCACGCTATTCGCAAAGCGTTGTTGTCTAGGGCTTAAGTTCAAATTACTAATATTTATTATAGCCCGTTTGTAGTTAGCCGGTTACAAACTAATAAATTAAGATTGAGTCCTAAAAACAATACATTTAAAATTTGTCATTCGAATATTTTAGTCTCGGTGGTAGCCGCACAACTTGTCGAAGAGCCAAATCTGCAGATGGCTACTGCCAAGCCGGATTCTATCGCCATGATACATAAGACGACCTTCTATTGTCTACGTAGGAAATGTACAGATTGACTAATAATGAGTTTACAGGATTATAATGGCTAAATTCAATTAAGATTAAAACAATATCATTGCCGAATACGATCGAAATTGCACAGGTCACTTGCAATAGAACATTATTATTATTTTAATAAAAAAAACTTTATGGGGCAGTAGGAAAATGAGCAGGTCACTTTGAATACAGCGATAATCGCCGCCCATGGACACCTCCAACGCCGGGGATAGCGGAAGTGTTGCCGACCTTTTAGGGTACGCTCTTTTCTTGAAGCCCTGGCAGCTGGTTTCACAACGAGATGATGCGCGGCAAAACGTGCTTTAAAAAGCATTGAACGTCAGGTGTTAGTTTTATTTAGCCTAAGCATTGTATGTATAATATGTTGTAAGCATATTTAATGGCGTGTTAGTCGTGAGTGAACGCTAATTACAACTCTCGTTTGCCTAAAAACGTATTCGATTTGACGTATAAAAGTCATA
The DNA here is from genome assembly GCA_963693345.1 of Pieris melete. Lineage (NCBI taxonomy): Eukaryota > Metazoa > Arthropoda > Insecta > Lepidoptera > Pieridae > Pieris > Pieris melete. The sequence continues at coordinate 3,312,081 of CAVNZK010000003.1, forward strand.
CTTAGCGCTTGAACTCAAATCTTTTTCGTACGTTTAAACTTTTAATTTACGCAATTAACACTCGTTTATACGGTATAGGGTTTCGTGAAGTGACCAATATGTCTGGAACCAAAAATAGATACGAGAAACTTGATCAATGATCGCCTGTAAAATAAACAGGAAATATATCAAATTATCAAAAATTATAATGTTTTAAGGAAATGTTATGTAAGGCATAAAGGAAGGGTGATTACTACTTGCCTATAAGGAAATAAAAGATCAAAAGTCCAGTACACAAATCACACGTTTTTTTAATGTGAAAAAGTGGTAGATATAGCTATGTCATTTTTTTATCAATTTTGTCTAAATGATTAATTAAATAATTGTAACTCTCAGTTATAATATGTCTGTTTTTCTTACTTATTTCTACGTCGCTAGAACTCGGAAAGCTTGCGAAAGAGTCTTTTGCAGAAGTTAAAGATTGTTATCTTAGCGAAACTTTGTCCTACAGTGTTTATAATTAGTATAGAAACTACGCAATAGATTCAATTTATGTTTATGTTTTACGTAAATAATGACGATTTCAGAAACACGAGAGGTATGATATAATTGTTCGTGGGTTAGAGTGTAAACGGAAGACGTAACGTGCTATCGTTTCCTTTTAATTGAGGTCAACAGAGAATCTAGCCCAAATCATAACGATACGCATCATGAAACGTCATTCTGTTTGTCCAATCACAAAACGCAACGATTCGTCTTTGGTTTGACGTACAAGGCATGACGGTACTTCACTCAGACCCCAAATACAAATTCGACCCCACATAGGTACTGTTCTCACCTCCCGTCCCAGAACCAGCTTTCAATTGACTGTATTCAACGAAGAGCGGTTCAAATCGTCGATGACCACGTCGTTACGTAGAGATGTGGGGTCACTCTACATTTTCTACTGCACCGAGGAGAGTGTTCAGAGGAGTTGTTCGGATTAATACCTGTAGCCGAGTTTCATCATCGTAAGTGGCAGAATACGAAGTTACACCCATATCACCTCGTCGACCGTCGTACCACAACTGTGTGTTTTTTAAAGCAGTTTTTGCGTACCACCACTATGTGGAACCTGGTGCCCACTGAAGTATTTCCGAACCAATTCGACTTTGAAAAATTCAAGAAATTCTTAAAAGGCTGGAAATGCACAATGCCCTCTGGCATTTATAGTGTCCATGGGCGGCGGTATCACTTATCATCAGGTGAGCCTTCTGCCCGTTAGCTCCGTAAAGAGTAAATCCTAGGTTCTAGGTTTAGTTCGTTAGTGTTAGTAGGCACAAAACACTGATTACTATAAAAATATTATTGAAGCACTCCCGAACAATGCTCATCATTTCCATTACTAGCTTAACATCCTCCGTATTGAATCAAAATTTTACTAAAATTTCAAACTTTGTATTCCAAAACCGAAATCGGGTATCGGTTTTGGTTGAACAAAACTAAATTTTCATATATCCGTTGATTAGCACAAATATCAATAAATAAGTGCAATTACTTAATCAATCAGGATAAATGCTTTCATAATAGTAACGTTATTCGGGGCATCCCGTACATAAGGAAAACCGAAAATGGTATTTGTTGATTGAGTACTATACACAGAATATTGATGACAACATTTTGTAGATAATTCTAGTTATAAACGGTCCATATTTAATTTAATCAATGACTAATTACATATTACATAGTGAGAGGACCTTTTTGCGAAGAAAGTTTATATATATTAAATAATGGTTAGTAATAATTTATTTAAAAATACTAATAAATATATGGTACTTAATAACGAACGTTTTTCTAGGTAACTGCAAATATAGCAAAACGTTTTTGTGAACGAACTTCGAACTTCTTACCAAGAACAAATACTTTTTCTAGAAATCAATCTAAGCACCTCGGAGCTTAAAGCTTCTTACTATGCCTCAAAGTAGTCATTTATAAACAACATCGAAAAGTTCGGTTTATATTTACCAAATTTAAGAGTCAAGTATGTTCCTATTATGTCAGAAGTCATATTATTAAATCATACAACTAAACGAACACGTTAGAAGTTTCTGAAAGTTTTTAGGTTCTCGGGCACACGTGCGCCAAACTATATTCTTTTAAAGCTATACAGTTAATATAAATAGTAACCAAAGGTTAAATAACTTAAATAACCATCTAATCATAAGGTAAATAGACTTTTCCTGATTCCTCGAATCAGCCGTTAACTAATTGGGATTAAATATGTGTAATTATAAATAATAATCTACGATTAGGCGTAATTTGGTTATGGAAATCCTAAAAAAGTAATGGCCGTACCATTAATTCATTAAAATATAAAAATGTTTTGTGGTATTTCGCCTTTTTATTTTGTTTCATACGGAAACAAACACATTCAGGACAGGTTGAACTTTATGAAGCATTGTGTACATGAAATGTATAGTTTTGAAATTTTTATTGTGACTGCACATTATTCGTGAAAATTAAAAGTCAAATAGTCTCTGTATACGGAATAAAAAGCTATGAAACAAATAACGTGTTTGATGTTAGCGGCGCCCGAGGCGCGATGCGAAAACTTTTCGGATTTTATACTTTTCTCATCAATTCGTAGTGCACAGAATTTTCATGCATTTTATGCGTGCCAATAAATGTAGTAGTTGACATTTTTCTGCCAAGAGCAACGGGGACATACCATTCGGTATATGTTTAAAAAAATACGGGTTTAAACTGTCTTGTTTATAGCAATTAGCAGCAGTTGCGTGTAAACCAAATACAGCCAATAACCTTGATAATTTTTCTTCAAATATAAGTAGTTGATGGGATCTGACACACGCCATGAGTTAATCATATAATGGGCTGTTTGACAAGATTAAAAACCATTTCAGGTTATTAATAGAACCTAAACAAATTAATATTTTTAATTCTGTTGTATTAATGTTTTATAATTATTAAAATTATATATTCATAATTTCAAGAACCTAAACCCGAACTCTCTAAGCCAGGCGTTGCGATAGTCAACGAGACGTACCGTATTCTTAAATTACACACATACACATATAATTCAATCAAAATCAGTCTCCGACAAAATCTAATTCCAAGACAGTATTGGGATTCGACATGCGAATATATAATTTACAAGCATGCATCGTCGATTAGACTACTATGAGACCGTTTTGTGTAATGCGAGTGTTTTGCTTAGATATTTTTTTGATTATTTACAATTTATTTTTACTTTAAAACGTTTTTCTGTCAAAAACACTTTAGTTTTCATACTTTTAAATAGCATACCGCTGGTTTCCTGAACAGACGGAGTAAGAACGCACTACCTCAAGTTAGACAACGATGCGCCATTTGGGACTAATTTATCAATTTCTCTAATAAATAATTTATGAAAGTAATTTGAAAAAGTTCAAGATACGCCATTTAATATCCACAACATTGTTGCATGAAAGTGTTTAATTGATCAAAGTTAAAGCTCAGGAAATAATATATGTACTAAAGAACTTGGTTGACGCAGTGCGGCGTGTCTACTAATCTACGTTTTCATAATTGTGGTACGATTTCATGTTATATCTCTCTATTACTGTCTCTATTACGAGTTCAATACACTTAAACGCGATGAAGTGGATAGTTATGTACTACGGTCAGCAGTGTTCATCTGTAAAACCGATACTAATAATTGTTGTAATGTAACAAAGTGCAAGAGTGAGAATGGAACACGAAATACACAATTGTGATTGGTCTAACGGACGTAAAATCATGTCGCGTATCAACGTGTTATGGTCTAGAAATGATGTGGACCAATCAGTTGATCGAAACGCATAATGTTTTTAAAAGGTTTTATAAAAATTGCAAAACCAAATGTTGTTAACAAAGAATCCCCTGGAAGTTGTAGATTTGATATTGGAAGTTACCCAGTGCAGCGCAGGCCAAGGCCAACACTGAGTTTTATACAATTAATAGATACAAAGGTCGTTGATATTTCTCAATTGACGTAGTATCTTAATAAAACCTCATCATTTAAAGTCTGAAAATTTCAATGAAAGGAAATTTCAGTTAATGCGAGCGCACTGTAAATTCTTCTCAGTAATCTTGAAATTACATATACACATAACAATTGCATACTACTGCTGCAAACAGAGTGACTTTTTACTAAGATCTATGATGAATTTGACAGCTGTGTTTGACATACGAGTTTGACAACAGAGTTATTGGTAAGCGTGAGCGCCATATACATACACTCTCTTTTAATCAATATTTACTTATTTACTACTAATCAATATTTGCTTATTTATTTACTACTGCTGCAAACAGAGTGACTTTTTACTAATATCTATGATGAATTTGACAGCTTTGTTAGACATACGAGTTTGACAACAGAGTTATTGGTAAGCGTGAGCGCCATATACATACACTCTCTTTTAATCAATATTGTATCGGTATTTTTTAAATTATAAGTTATAGCAAATTAAGCGGGGAATGGGTAACATACCCTGACATTTTACAGAGGTTATAACTTTTATTTAATTGAGGTATTATAATTTATTACATACTCATGTTTATTAATATTGCTGTGAAGTCCCGTTCTCTTTTTCAGGATATATTTAAGTAATTATTTCCATAGTAACGTTTGTTTTGGTTAATTAATTATCGGGCCAGTACATTGACCAGATATTGTGTTTCCTTATACTCGTACATATTTCCTTAACTCAGAGACTCGCTATTAAACCTGAAGCTATAAACAAACTCAACAAATCAGGAGTTTCAAAGATAAATTTGTACTGAATACGTAATTAAAGTACTGATTTTTATAGTAATGCTTTTTCATTCGTGGTGTTACCATGCACAAAAATTTCAGTAAAATAAAGCAGACTCACTGGTAATTTATTTCTGGCGAGTTCGACTCGGTTTGACACGAGCTGATTTATTGTCGAGGTCCCGGTGCGTACCGCTATGCTAATTTTTCACCAACCCTACTTTTCTATCCGCACTGTACAACTTTAAAAGGAACGTTAGTGGAATTTCTTACTAGTGATTTATATCTGTAGTTAAATATATTCTATGTATTAAAGTACCGTCATATTTTAATTACGAAATTGATTATGTAACTACATATATATAGGTCTACCAGAATCTGATGGCAAAATAAAAGTAAAAAAAATAGCGATTTTCATATGACTTCCAATTTCCTTTAAAAAGTGATAAAAATGTCAAAGAAACCTCTTCGGTCGCAAGCAAGACATTGTGTTTTTAATGTTTATCAAAGAATACTTGATCAACAAGATGTAGAACATACACAATCATCGATATTGAGCCACGTGCAAGCGTTGACTGGTTAGTAGGAATGACACGTCTTGATATTTTGGTTTATGAGATTTTTCGTGTGTATATTATGTACTTATACTAAACTTTGGATTATTTCAAGGGTTTCTTATACTACAAATAAACTTGGATAGTTTTTATTTAGAATTGATCAGAAACAAGATAAATGAGTTTTACACTGTTTCTTTCTCTTCAATAGAGATCGATGAATGCCGAAAATCTTGTGATCATGTAATAAAAATTGAAAAACAGTTCATAGAACAAGTTCGGTTAATTGAGATGCAGGAGGAAAGGTTTATCATAAATACTGCGTTGAAGACTTTTTTATGGATGTGCAGTATTTGGAACAATTTTCAAGTTCTTAATTAAATAATAAACTCATGAACAGAGTAATTGGAGTTTTCATCTAAATTTCAAACCCCACATTCGCCACATTATCAAACATTATCATTGATCATTGAATACATTTTTATATTTGCATGTATCACACACAGAATCAGCCGCTATAAGAAAAAAAAGTATCAAAACGTTTTACGCCAATTTCCCCAGTATTGCTAGCGTCAATTTCTTTTTTCCCTTTTTGCCATCAGATCCTGGTAGACCTATATCTATTATACGCATATTATGTACACAGAATATAGAAAAAAGCATCAATATCTCAAAACTGCTATAATATTTATTAACGTCAACCATAGAGTATCCTTGGTAGGGTACGCACAAATCTGTAGTCCATACTCTATAGCATGTCTCCAGTTTGGCGCCATTCATACATTGATTTATTATTGACGTTGACATATTACAGATTGAATCATAAATAAAGAGATTAGGCAAATAAATGAAACTAAATGTTATTCATATTTTAATTAAAGTAGTTTTTTAAATAGTCTATTCAGTTCAGTGCAGTCAGTATACATAAACTATTAATACATTCTGTATTTTAATGAAAGTATAACTCGATTTTTAGGAGCCCTCGCTACGTTTTACCCAAATTCCTAACGATTTCAAAAAAGATTATCAATTCGTCTGAATGGTATGAGTGGTAGTTTATATAGACACGTATTTGATGTTATACGTTTTATCTATTTTATGCTTTAAAAAATATCAATACACTAGTATTATTTAGATAAATATTATATTATTATTATTTAGATAATATAATTTTGAAATAGTCCGTATCACAAAATGCTAATTGGCCATTATTAGATTTGACAAAATTTTAAACCTATTAAATTGTGTTATTAATTTGGGAATAAAAATACTCATAGAATTAAGGTTTCTCCCAATCAACGTCAAATAAATCAGTGATCTTTTCATAAAAATTACGTCCGAGCAGATTCTGTAAATACACATTACGAAGCAAAGAGCTCGGGGCGGGCACAAAAATATAACAATAGACTGGAGAGGCTTTAAGGGGAGATCCTTCATCCTGTCCCACTTTCCTCGTGCTTTCTCGGTCCCCTAATGACTCTATGGTTGGGGAAAGTTGGAAATATTAAAATGAGCGCTTGTTTCGCCCGTAAAACAGCGATTGCTCAAGCCCTCGCGCCTCTGATCTGTCTTTCACAATTTCGTTGTATTTCTCAAAGAAAATATTACGACGGATGTCAGTTTTCATTAAACGAATTCATTGAATGGTAATAAGAATATTAAATCAAATCTATTTTTGATGGTAGAGATAAAATTATCTTTTCATCGCAAAGGATCAAGGCCGATGACCTATATATATTCTGAAGATGATTCCATGCGTAAATAGAAGTAAGAATTCCTGTAATACTTTATTTATTTGGAAAACTGTATTTTACCAGAAATAGCTTATCGTGTATAGGCTTTATGTATCTTTTGTTATACTCAGGCGTTCAAATAGTACTCAAAAGTGCTTAGTTCTTCAAACAAAAACTTATCGTAAACAGTTTTCCATGCGCACGTACCGATAGAAGATAATATATAAGCGTTAGCAGGAAGCGAATGGAGAAAGAAAGCCATGGATATTTGGAAAAAGCTGGCCCGATCAATGATACAGAAGGAAGATAGGATACTGAGTAATAAACAAAAACAATTTATATAACCAATATACACCTTTGTAAAGATTGGAAATAAACAAGTTTATTATTATTATAGACTAGTAGACTCGGCCAAGCGTTGCTGTGGCTAAGATTTTTGTTATATTACATAGTAGTAAACTATTCAAGAGAAACGGCAGGAGAACTCCAATCCACCATGCTTTTTTGGTGGTTATGCCATTAAATTGTAGCTTATGTGAAACGTTGGTATTTATTTTGATAAGGATCAATACCTTGGTACGAATAAAGAGCCTTTTCTAGCGGTGGTATTTTAATAAAAAAAAATTAATAAAAGGACGCTTATTGTGACGTAACTATAAAAGATGTAACTATGAACATGTCGTTCGCTGTCGTGACATTTTTTATAGATAGTGATGTGTCCTGAAAAATTTTAATACATCAATTTGTTCTATCATTAATAGTTTGCGCAGCGCACGCGATTGAAGGAAGTTTTTTGTTGTCACCGTGACTACGAACGCTGTAAAATAAAACAGCCTATGTCACTCGGGAATAGTGTAGCTTGCCAACGGTGAAAGAATTTTTAAAATCGGTCCAGTAGTTTGGGAGCCTATTCATTTCAAACAAACAAAAAATCAAATTTTTCCTCTTTATAATATTAGTATAGATAGATTTATTGACGACGTTCACACGACGATTTGTCGTACACATTTCCCCATAATTAAAACATAAAACAGGCTAATTGCACAGTCTCAACTATATCGCATAATTAAGTCAATCAGCACTTGTTTTTATCAAATAAAACTATTTATTCATATTGGTTACTATGAACCCTTCGAATCGTGTTTCGAATCACATAATCGAACGCATTATATCGGAAATATCAAGAATTTAATGAATTATTGCTGTTACCTTGTTTTCAGCGAACAGTGGGTTCTGGTTGTGCACTAGGCAAATGATTTATGTCACTTCTAAGATACTGCGCTGTATCATCCGAAGTGATAAATTATAGCCAAACTTGAATTTATTTGCCACAAACAATTCAGTGTTTGTTGTCTTTGACTTGACAATTACTTATCGATTGCATTATTGCAAAAAATACAGAACGAACTTACAAAGAATTATTTCTTTTTGTTCTGTTTATTTATTTTTATGTAAAACATTAATTTTTGTTTTTCTTTATATTCATTTATTACTAAAGTCTCCTTTATTATTTATCAAACTACTCCAATTTGGCAAGAGGCAGATAAGTCTTTGTGCACTGTAGTGCAAACTGTAGTTTTGAAAGAGTGTAGACAAAACTTATATTCTAGCATAGATATTTAAATCTGCACCTAACTTTTTTTGCTTGAACAAATTATTCTCTGGAACTACAGCCCTGATGTGTCTTCTCAGAAAGGAAATATTTGTCTTTGATATTCGGGATTACGCAGTTCAACACAAACAATATCACACGGGGAACTATTTCTTCCATTTCGCTAGTAATCCGTATTTCACCTTTCAATTTCCTCGTTATGGCAACCATAAAGAATTGTACTGTTAGGTAATTAGAACCATACATATATCAAAATTAATTTAACGTACGTAATACGTTTCTATATTTAGTTCCTCGTTGTGTGTGCATGTTAAAATGAAATGAATTTTTTTTCATTCTTTTAATAAGGTACATACAAAAAAGGTTTTTATAAAGAAGAACGAGTAGATGCAGAAATATCGACATGACCCAAAGAAATTTGCAGCGCCGCTTAATACCCAAATAGCATTTCCTTTGAAACCTACTACCTATATATCCATTAGCAGTTAAATCGGTGAACTGGAACCGTGGTATCGATGCGAATGATTTATTTAAAACGTGGATAATACAACGCATTAGCCAAACCGCAGTACACGTGCGCTCTGAATTCAGAAAAAATATTATTTTGTGTGAGATTTATTGTGCTAAATTGCTTTGCTACCCCAATTTTTGTATAATTTACGAACATACATGTTTACGACTCCTGGACTTTGGGTAGATAAGAAGTTATTTACAGGAATCAAAACATTCTATTCATTCTAGATTTATCAAAAGAATAATAAGGCTTAATATGTTCGATGTTTTTTTTTGTATAAAAGATGCGTACATAATTTTCAACATTGAGCTGTCAGTACAATCAGATAAGACTGATTAATGATGACCATAAAATACTAATGACAACAACAACCCATCTGCCCCATACTCCAGGTACGGGATATGACTGTGACCGGGGATGTAACTTCTTTATATATTTAGTCCACGGCTGCGTTTGCCTATTTCTAAGAATGATATTAGTTCAAAAACTGCCGAATAATCTTTACCAATAGATAGTGTGGAAGTAAAAAGAGGTCAGGAAGATTTAGGTGTAATTCAGTAATACAACGATAATTTTTGAAGAGGTCGCATAAATGTAGTTGTCAAATACATTTAAATGATTTAATGATTCTAATTACTCAACCGTGGTAAAGCTGTAGTGTTAGATATTACAAGTCCAGTGGCACAATTGCTGCAACATAATACCGTACTTTTTGCGGACAGGGCGGGCGGGCTTCTCCTTGATTCTCGTTGATTTTCTGGTCACGTGCCATGGTTTAAATAAGCCACGCGGACCCAGAATATGGAAATTAATTCAACAAATTTTTACATAGATTTGATGCAAACCGCAAACTTGAGTAACGGGAGTTATTGTTTTGCGGAACTCAAATTGTTTATCGTAAATCATTTGATAAATTCAAACAATCTGTGTTTATTTTTGTGATTATTACACACAGATAGCTTACCATGGCTGCTGAGGTCCACAAAACATCGAATGTAATTAATTCACGATTCTGGAAAGAGAGTCACAACGTAAGAATTCATTCAATAACAATTATAAGGAAACTGAGGTGAATATTCGATCTTCAAATTCGATCGGAACCCACTCGTGCATAGATCAACGCTCTGCGAAACGCTAGAAAAATACCGTTCCCTATATTATATTTCTTTTGATGGGAATACTCATCTTGTTTATTGAATTTACCTTTCATTATTCATAGGATTTAATATGTATGAACTCATTGTTAATCACGAAACGACAGTGGTGTATCCTTATATTATAAAGAAGTAAATTTCATGAGGTTGTAAGCAGCATCCCTTATTAGATATAAACCGATTTTGAAAATTCTTTTACCATTACGAGTATTATTGTTATTTGAGTGTCATAAGCTATTAACCCGATCTTTTGGTTTTTAAGGGAAAACGGTCGAACGAAAACGTTTCTTACCAACGCTACCTTAACGCTGAGATATTTGACTTTTTTGTATCCATTAGCCTAAACAATTTAAAGTCAGCGATAACTGTATGTCTAACTTTTATATTATATATAAAAGTCCCGCGTCTACCTGACTGTATTGAGATTCAAATCTAGAATGATTCATAAGGTAGGTATATAATTTTTCTAATCGAATCTAACATATAGGTCAGAATTCCTAAAAAAGCATTGAATAAACAAATAAAATTATATAGAGCGTCAATGTAAACATCAATAAAATTTTAACCAGACTTATAACAATGAAGAAGCTATTACACATTGTGTATTTCTTAATTGCCCAAATTGTTTAGTCTGCACGCACTTTTCAATTAATAAAATCATAAATAATTGTTAATTCTTTATTCCTAAAAAAAATAAAATATTCTATTGTCTATTTTAATGTTCTGTGATCATTCGAAATTTAAATCTAAAAAAACAGTAAAATGTTTGACTCGAACTCACCTGTTCATTTCTATCAAGTGCAAATCCATAATATATATTAATATTGTTAGCATGTTAAAATATTTGTGGACGTCATGCTTATCTATTCTAAAAATCTTGCTTTTAAATTCGGCCTACTGATGGAGACTGAAGATAAACAATTATTTCATAGTTTATTTTTATTTCAATGTGACTTTATTTATGCTTCACTGTAGATTCCACGAACACATTTTCATAGTCTGATATTGTTTTATATTTAAACTCACACATGTGTAGTTACCGAATTAAAACGGTTATTATTATTATTACAAAAAAATATACAATAAATAAGATTTTTAAACAGTTAATTAATTAAATAATGTTTGCTATTCATCTAAAGAATTAAATTATATTAATTATTAATGGTATTAAATATGTAGTAGGTATGACGAAAAACTTCATCAGTGGTACAAATAAAAACTTACTAATTCGAACCTTATATTAGGAATAGTTATGCTTATAATAAGCTAATAAGGCGATCTTAATTTCTTACTTATAAACTCGTAACTACGTTGGTATAACAATCCATACGCCTTAGGCAATAGACAGCAACGTCGCAATTCATAGATAAACTTAAGAAGAAAACTTGTCTATGATTGATGATTGCTCAATTGATTCAAGAGATTGGTGTTAGTCTGTTAAATTGATTTCTTTCCTAGGCAAGTATGCGAGGAACCTTAGGTTGGGTCGTAAATCTGCACAAATAAATTCAATTATAGAGATTTATATATATATATATAAACTTCATTTGCTCTTGTTTCGAAATTGGTAAATAATAATATTTTTAAGTGCACAGGCGCTTATTATACATTTAAGTTTGCGCCTAGTAGATAGTACCGGTGACCCCAGAGTTGGTACTTCCTGGCTCAACGAATACCTAAGTATCGCAATTCTGCGAGGAAATGCTAACAGCGTAAAAGGTACACTGCCACGGGGACCAAAATTTTTTAAACTTGTTTTGATTTTCTTTTTAATAATTTTTATTATTACTTTGTAGATTAAGAAAATTTTAATTACTGTATACTTAATTGGTAAATAATATTATTTACATAAAATATATTACGATAATGACAATTAATTCAAAGTGACCTGTACACGACACGCATTATATGACATTCCTCTCATACACCAGTCATTATAGACACTCGAAATCGAAAATTTGATAATAATTCGAAAAGTTTTCAAACTTCGGTCAAGTGAATGGTACATTGGGACGACAATAAATCTCATTTTGCAACCTTGTCCGCAGTCCGGAACATTGTTAAAATTGCAATTAAATTAATTTTATGTTGTATGGTCGTGAAAAAAATTCCAAAAGTTCTGCAAACTTGGGGAAGTTTTCGATATAATATTTCATATCACGTATAAAATTTGCAACCAACCTAAGTGTACGGAACATTTTTTGTTATTTATTTTATTTTCGATATATCTGTCAAATTTGCAGAACTTTTGGAACGTTTTCCTTCAGTTTAATAAAGAACAACATTAATTAAATAATGTTCCGTACACTTAAATTGGTTGCAAATTTGACACGTGATGTAAAATAATATATTTAACACCACTCCAACTTTGCAGAACTTTTGGAATTTTGGTCTCAAGAACTAAGCAAATTATCATTTATTGCATTTTTAACAATGTTCCGGACCGCAGAGCAGGTTGCAAAATTTTATAGTTTGTTTTAATACCACTCCCGACCTTACATCAAAATTTGAAAACTTTTGGAATTATTATGAATTAATTGTCTATAATGACTGGCCTATCATACGAGTTTGTAATTAACTCCGTAAAGATAAAATAAACCTATTCCGAACATTGTAACTTAAGCAAGTAAGTCGTTTACTGTTGTGGCAAGATGTGCAACGTCGTACATCAGTTGAATCTAGTCCACCCTTCGTGAAATTATTGCACTGTACCCGAAAATAGGTCAATTGCCTCCCTACGTGCGAGCGGGATAGATTATATAATACGAAGTGATAAACAGGGGCGGAAGACTCATTTCAATGACACCACGGTTTTTAAGGTTTTGAAGTTAGAATACTTCGAAGTTCGAAATTCGATAGTATGTTCGCGCTGTTTTGCAATGAGTAAAAAGGTTGTATAGATGGTTTAAATTATTATCTAAAATGCTCATTAAAAACGTGAAATATCGAAGAGGACACAATTTGTAATTTAATAATATTTTTATACTCAACACTCAATAGCGTACGGCTTGCGAAAGATCGTACTATCTTTTTCGCCCTTACTAAGGCAAAACTGTTCTTTATTTAAATGTACCATTATGTGCGATGTTCGCGTATGTAGGAGTAATTAAACAGCATGTGCTTAGCGATAACTTCACTGCGCATAATTTACACGCGGAAGTCAGAAGTTGTTCAATTTTCAGGGCGCTTTTTGGTTCTTTTGGAGATCAACCAAGTGTGTGATTAGGGAGTGAAGGTTTCCCCATTAACCTACATGCCATTTGTCGGAATAATTTAGGAGTTTACTTTAAATTTAGTAGTTAGAACAGGTAATGGTCTGATATCATTTCCATTAGCTATTAGGAATAAATGTTTAAAGGTATATGTATTATTTTAGGTATCAGTAATATAATTAGAACGCATTACATAATGTACATACCAAGGAGTTATTGAACGTAATTTAGATATTTATTATCTATCAATGACATTAGAGTGTTTGTTGGTCTAACGGCCTAAGCGTGCGACTTACAACATTGAGATCGTACATTCGAATTAGGACATTAATAGGGTTTTTGATGTTTTTACTATAACTGGAAAAAGATCTTACACACAGAAATTGTGCGCCAGTCACAGAAAACTGATCATCTACTTACCTATAATATCGAAAAAACTGATGAAATCTGCGACCAAAACCCAAAAATATTTGTAGCGCCACCGTATTATTATTATTTTTAAATAATATATTTTAATATATGTATGTCTAATTCGTTTTATGTTTAAAGTCTTTTTAGCATTATTAGCGACTGAAAACGCTGCGGGCGTCTTTGTATATTCGATGTTTAAGAAATCTGCTGTTACTTCTTATACAGATATCTCAAAGGTTTCAATCTAGACTTTGACAACTCTTTGCTCCTTTGAGAGTTTGATATTTCTTTGCGTATTTACGAAATAAATCATACTTTAACATAAATGCATATTTACGAGTGTTAAACATATAAATATATAAAGTTTAGTGATTGATTTTCAAGTACAATTTAATTGCGCATATAGAATATAATCAGTTGCACAGCCGTTAATTGAATGTTAAAAAGTATGGAAATAACTTCTGAATAGTATAAACACAAAAATTTATTGACAGGTCTTCAAAAACAAAGGCTTTCACGCTGTCTGTTTTAAATCTGATTTTGGTAACTGTTTTTATAAAAGGCTGAAAATATGTTTTTTACGAATCTAGAAAACGCAATAAAATTAAACAACGAATATTTTTCATCGTGTTTTTATTATGTAATCTTGCTTTTAAATATTTTGTTTGTCCCGTGTGTCGTGACATTATTTGTAAAACGAAACATGACATCACTTAATCCCTAAAGCACGGAATTTTTGAAACAGAAAATATTTTGTAATTTTTAAATTTATTTAACATGAGTTCTAACTAAGCAAGGCACAATGAATGTAGATTTGTTTATACGTTGATTTGGTTTAATTAATTCACGTTTATGTCCGATAAAATATATTTTGTTGTGTACTAACAAAAATCACGGAGCTAAAACTCTTTTCCGCTGGCTTTTTTTATGTAACCGGCAGCCTTTTACCTGTTAAGTGATACCGCCAGAGTCATTGCCAGATGTCTCGCAGGTGCGTTGCCGGCCTTTTAAGAATTAGTATGCTCTTTACGCCGTCACGGTGATACAGGTGGTATTTCGTATTCTGCCTTGACGACCGATGATGAAACTCTTCCTCAAGATGCTTTTTTTCGTTAAGGTTCTTACACCCCTGAGCTGATGCGTGCCTAACTGTAAAAATGTTACAAATTAATGTTATTTTACTTAAATATTAGTAGAACAAAAGATCTGTTCAAAATCATAAAATAGATTAAAATGTTGAGCGAATTTATACAAAACGTTTCAAGATGTTTATTTAGTAACAAGATGCCGAGATAAATGGAATTTTCCACAAGACAGTCTATTTATGACGACCCATCAGACGTCTGCTTTAATCTTTTCAAATAACCTTTTAGTAAAATACCTCGGTTCGACGTAAAAGTATATTTTACGTCTCTTGACTTCCGGAACCGTTTGAATCTCAAGCGTAGGGAAATGAATCCAGCAAATCGTAGATAAATTATTAAATTCATTGAAATTTGCTTTGAATGTAACAGTTTGGGATAATAGTGGATGAGGAAAAATTCTAAATTTAAATTATTAGCTATTCGGAATAATTCAGTATACAGTTACTAACTGAAACAATCTTATACAATAAAATACCTACTTATCGTAATAAACACTGTTTAGTAATTCGTCTTTCGTCTTAGTCTTTCTGTTAAATAGTATATAAACTGTGATGAAAGAAGACAGGTTAGCTACAATAATATATTGGATATTGTTGTAGCTGACCTGTCTTCTGTTTTTAAGAAGTAAATTTAAGATACTACAAATATTTTTTATAAATTGACAATTGACAGTCACCTCAATCTCACAGTTGCCATGGTAACATGTTATTATGATCAGAACAGCTCAAGGGTTTATCGATGAATAAAGTTTCACAAATTATTTAATAAATCCTAAGTCGTATGGAAGGCACAAACCGATCAATACATTCTCATTTAGCATATTCTGTAAATAAAATACCTATCCGGGTATAGCACTATAATATATTCGGTAGAGGGTATAGTTTTTACCGAAAAGTAAGGGTTACTTATAAAAACCACGACGAGCTGTACATTCACGCGGGTCAAATCGTGACGAGCATAAACGAAGGGCTTAAACCCTTCCAATTTATATGCTGGATATGCACACTTTTAGGGTACCTAAGTACTAATAATGTTTGAAGTTTTAGAATAAATTTAATATGATCCGTTCCAAAGCGCAAAGTACTCCCGTGTAGACAAAGCTATCTTCTAAATCTTATAAAACTGTATTAATGTAGTATAAGACATGCGTTATTGATTAAATAATTGCCACTTTATTGTTTTTTTTGTTTTGTATAATTTTTTGTGTATTCCTTTGAAAATAACGTTTAGTGAGTAGCTTAAGTCCTAGGTCTTAGAAGAGTTAAAGAAAAATTGTATCAATCTATAACACTGCTTATTGTCTGTGTGTGTTAATATAGAACAGGGGGCAAACGGGCAAGAGGCTCACCTAATGTTAAGTGATACCGCCGCCCATGGACACTCTCAATGCCAGAGGGCTCGCGAGTCGGCAACGCCTTTGAAGAATTGGTACTTGGTTGTAGTCGATATAGTTCGGAAATACGTCAGTGGGCAGCTGGTTCCACAAAGTGGTGGTGCGCGGCAAAAACTGCTTTGAAAAACGCTCAGTTGTGTTAAAGAAAAAAAAGAGTATATTTAACACTCTTTTTTTATTTAGTTTATAGTTATTCCTTTACGGAGTGCTCCCGCCAAGGCGAGAAAAACATCAGCTTTTTAATTTATATTTTTTTTAAATTAGTTCTTCAAATCCAAGTAAAGGGAGTAACTCTTCCTATATATAAAAAAAACTAATTATCAACTTATTTATTTTGTTCAATACTTATCTTATACTGACTTTTGTGTATGCCTTTTTTTTTGTGACTATTTAGTCACGATGCCTAAAACATCTAAAAATATATATACTTAGTTTAAAATATTTGTGTCAAAACCCGATACCCATTAAAAGTTTCTCAGTGCTAAAGTTTCTAAGTTGAGGCTTCTAAAACTTGGGAGACATGTGTTAGATTTAGTATAAACAAGATCTGAATTGTGTTATCAATATTGTTCAAAGTTACAGTCTAATTATTATATATCATAAATTATAATTAAACTAGTTTCTAGAATCTTTGGTCTTCGGATTCTGTATCCGTTTTCTTTGCCATTTTTGTCTTTAGCCGACAGCCGTGCTGGTTTCCCAATGATATTTTCCTTCGCAGTAGTGAATTTTGTGTTTTTTTAAAGAATGTTTCTTTCCATTTTTGTCATCGTTTCTTGAAGTTTTTGTTTGAAAATATATAGTGGAGTTGAGAAGTTTATGTTGTTTATATGTATCCATTTTGAAAGATCGATACACGATTTAAATAACTTCGCTCTATAGAAAAAACATCCAAACAAACCAATTTTAGACACTGAATTCATTTTACGACGAAGCTATACAAGCCAAGTACATAATTCATTTCAGAAAAAAAATTGACAAAATTATATTAATTTAATATTTAACTAATTGTCATTACTCTAGCTCTCCACTGCGCCCCGCAGTCCACCCCGAGACACTGACACAGCAATTCGTGCTGGGATTAGGGCCTTAAGAGCCCTGTGTACAAACTTTTTTATCTGGCGCTAGTATCTGCAGGGCTTTAAGCGCGCATACTGGCCCAACTTAGCTGTTGACTTTGCTTCTTCAAAATAACTGGGAACTGGATGGTGCTGACATCTTGAAAAATACACACGACCGCACTTCTACACTGTACCAAGGCACCTAACGACTTTAGTCGGCCGACTAAACGGCAGTGTGCGCGCTCATCTTCTGCGCCGCTTAATAAGTCGCAGTTGGCCGATAGTTCAGTTTAAAGACAGACATGAAGCCCACCCAATTTATTTGTCGGCCGATACCATGTAATATTCATACATGTTAATTGTTCATACTCATTAACAGCCCGATGTTTTTTATCGGCCGATAAAAAGTTTGCAGTTTGCTTGCAGTCACTGAAAAGTACTTCACTGTAATATGCACTATGTATGTGGTATAGCCATGTGTTAAATTAGTCCTAGTTTACTTAATTAACATCTCGACTAAAACTAAACACATAAAATCTTCAACGCTGCAAAATTGGTCCTTCGAGCCAGCTAATTTCGTCGTGAAAACATCAAGCAATTAATGAATATTTTCGTACGGATTCGAAAGGAATGACAATCGTTAGCATATATTTTGTTAGAATCCAGTAGGCGTCCATTGTTCTGACACTCGGTGGATTTTGGCAGAGAGCCAAAGAGCAGAGCTCGAACAACTCTTAAACTCAGTATCGGTTAATCAACCCAATGAAGGTTTCGCAATAAGATTTTGTTGTGACCAACGCGTAATTAGCTTACAAATTAATTTGGATACAGGCCAAAACTAACAAAATACAGATGCAATGGTTCTGTTTGTGTAGAATTAAGGATAAAATTTGGAATTCAAATTGAGATTTCTGATAAACAGTTACTAAAAGTAATCTAATTAATAATTAATCAACTAAAACTAGATATTAGACGAAGTATGTCATTATAGTAAATACTAAACAGAACAAATTTTGTAAAAATGTACTAAAATATATTTTAAATAAATACTCAAAATATTGTATCAGTTGTTTTTAACTTATATTCATAGTTTAGTTAATACAAAAGTAATTCAATCTGCATGTTTTTCCCGCTTTCAATAAAGATATTTTAAATTTAGAACTAATATAGTCCACAGATACTAATTTTAGTAATCGTATCCAACGCCCTACCCAACCAGACTGTCTAAATTTTCCTTTCACAGTCAGATTCTTAATTCTAAATACGAATTGATCCGTAATACGTATTGCCTCGAATAAATATTTCGCGGTAATATAAATCCTTGTCGCTCGGTGGGCTTAGGATCATAACTTTCTAATCCACCTGTAATTGCATAGCTGTTTGAACAAAATCCAATTTATACACGACCCCTTCCAAACTCGATTTATAAATAATCGCTAAGTAGATGGATGGCATTACTTTTGAAAAGGTTTATCTTTACTGAAATGTTGCTAGTGTAATCTTGTTATTTAAATGACTGTGTATGTTAACAAGTGTTTAATAATACATTTCTAGTTACTATGGACGTTAATAAATTTTTGGCCGTAACAAAACGTAATGTGACACAGACATTTCGCAAAAAATAAAAAGCGAAAAGGCAAGCGAAGCGAGGAAGGGTAAGCAAATGAAACGATTCACATACGACTAGAACGGGCATTGTTTTTATTATGAGGAAGCTTCGCGTTTTGTTCTTTTCCCTTGTTCGAATTATGATAATAGAATCCTTTGAAATTGTGCGAAGTGCCGTTTAAAACCGCTCTCAAATGGAAAAAAAATATTCTTTTTATGTAGATGTTGTGGATTAAAAATGGCTAATCACAGTTGTCGTTTGAAATAAAAATCAATTGCAATATCACTTGACATGGATTTGAGGGCGTTTTGATTTTATTGTTTTCAGCCTTTCACATGGAAAATCTCAATATAAAACAATTTTGGTTATTAATAAAAAAATCGTATTGGACTCTCTCTTAGTTTAAGCCTTAATTAGTTAAGCAATGTTTCATCACTATATGCAGTACAATATAGATAACAATATTTAATAACGCTTATAGTACGTTTATATATATTTCGTATAAAGACAAGTTGGTAGCATAGAGTGGAAAACAACAGCTTAGTTGTATGTATAGCATAGAGGGTTTTAATAAATCAAAGTAAATTATAATTACCAAGAAATCCAGGTGCGCGGGATTTTAGATTCTGAAATGTATGTCACACACATTAATCTTTCGGAGAGTCATTAATTACCGATGTTTATTTAAATATTAGTATAAATTTAATATTTTCCAATAAATTATACATGAGTTTGGCAAAAATAGCTTACATTGGTATTTTTAAGCACAGGATACATTATTTTAAAGGGAACATTTTTTAAAGTTCATGAAAGCTAAAATAATTAAAAATATATTCATAACTAACGTTATCGTTCATATACACATACGATGACGATTTCAATGCCATAAGCAAGAATATAATCAGCATTCTGTGACGTAACCTTTCGTCGTACTTGACCGCCCATGGTCCTTAGTGGCGCCAACTTAGCTAACGTCCAATGATTTGGACATACAGAAGTCTCATTTCCTATCATCATTCTGTAAATATCCGATGAAGAAATCCAATGTTGAAGGATCAGCGCAGCGAAACATCAGCGCTTCAGATATTGAGAAAACTGAGAATGTAACGGCGTGCTCCTATTTCACCATGCCTCCTACTGATAGAGGACAAATCTTTGTTTTTAATTGATTTTATTATTATTTTTTATTTAAGATGTCATATGGAACCTGGTGTAATGGTTGCAGCTCCTTACAAACGTTGTTTAAAACAAGAAACTTGTCGAATTAAAAGAGTGGCGGAGAGTTTATTGCCAGTTCTTCTCTTCCGTTCTACGCTTGTGTTAAACATGTTAAGATAGTGTTTTGTTTCGTTAAATCTATATCGAAACTAGTTGAGAAAAAAATTTAAATATTCCAACGAAAATGATTGATTATGCAAATGGGAACTTATGCTTCGACGACTTTCTCGGTCATACTAAGTGAATTGGACGTAGAATACCCATACAAAATCCAACGCGGGTTTTTATTACCCGAGTTCTCGCAAACCTTCCCTCTTAATAAATTATGTTGTTTTCGCCAACTGGCTGTTTGGTCGATTGAAGTATCTATCTCGAACTAGCAGTTAGACGTGTTGCAAACAGATTTGGCGCCATCTTTCGTATTATTTCTAGAATCAAGGTCGTGGTAACAATGGTTAACAATACAATTTTATTATTAAGACGTGATCTCACTGTAGTCAGTGCGATTCACAGATTCATGTTTTATTAGCAATGCAAATTGACAAATATGAAATGAACTAATCTATATTATTTAGTAACGCTCAATAATTATAACAGATTTTTGGCATAGATCAAAAAATATATGCTGTATATTTAATGTATGCATGCTTTATATTTTCCCGCATCAAAATAAGTTTGTCATTTAAATACAAACTCATTTACACTCAGTACCTATTTTCTTAGTATCTAGTATTTATAATACACTTAACAATTCTTTGATAGTTTCTAAAACTGTATTATTCCGGTGCTAAATTCCAAGTTATCACAAAATCTGTCTCATTTCTATTATTAACACTGGTTAATTAAAGACAGTCTGACATTTAAAAGAAAGAGGACCTGTTTAATTATAATCCAACACAAATATCATTGGGACACTGGGATTGCAGGTCGTAGGAGACGGAGATAGGGTTAAGCTACGGTTAGAAAGGGATAGAGAGTTTGACCTCGTTTGGAATCTAAAGCATTGTTTGTCGGTACAAATACGAGGGAAAAATGGGCATTAACAGAATCTAAAATGTCTTACCCGCCAAAAGTATGACTTATTTAGTGCTGTTTTTGTATATTATGGATCTATATTGGCTTTAAGAAGTTAATATTTTATTTATTATAAATATCACATAAAATTTTTGTTACTATCTTAAATTATTAGTATTACTGTTATCAAATGCTATACAACAGTCGTGGTCAGCGAGTCACAGAGTATGATACAATAAGGACAGTCGGACGTCAAAATGTATTGGATTTTGACATACAGCAGTTCGCGTTGTTTTCATGATTCTTCCTATTTTCGCATATGGATTGAAAAATCAGTGCAAGCCACGTGCTCCAGGTTAATCACACACTTAATCCACCTTTTACACAGTATACTATAGCCTAATAAATAGTTTTTCTAAAATAACGTAAAAAACGTTGTGTATATCCGCCTAATGGAAACAAAGAAAGCATGTACATCTATTATTAACGACCCCATTTCGAAAAGTCAAACAATATTTCTATTAACTCTTAAGAGTTCTTACTGCGTCCGGAATGTATGGTTTCGTAATATCACTGGATTTCGAATAAACGTTTTTCTTTAATAAAATATCAAGAAATGAGACAGGTTTAGCACAAGTTATATTGTTGGTTTTTTTCATATAGGTAACGTCCACTTAAGAACGTCAACAGAAAAGATGTTAAATTGATTGCAAATTTACATTTACTACCACTTCGCAAGTCAAGGGCGTACAGATTGAAATCACAATATATACTAATGTTTTTATAATATAAATAGGTAATTCATTTATTTACAAAAATACTTTCACTATCCTTACTGTACGAAACCAACAATATAATGTCGAGGAACAATATAAATAAAGTGCGTGCGTACAAAGTACACATGTCAGAAGTGAAACTTCTTTGGCAAACAAATTTTTAGTCTTGTTTATGTTTGTACAAATCTAAAACTTTAGATTTCCGAGACTTAGAGGGAGGGAAAAAGGACGATATGTTAGGAATTTAATTGTCATTAATATATTAAGTGTCGAAATTTAATACAATTTTTTTTTTTTTTTTTTTTAATTTACTTCTTCGATAATAAAAACACCTGGTATTTTAATTTACAATCCGTTATTTGAAAATTCAATAAATAATTTTCTCTATAAAATATACAATTTTAAATACTTATGTTACACAATATCGCTACTGTGAACTGAGGAACATATAAAGATTTCGATAGTGACGGAGACAGCATTTAGTAAGCGCAACGTCTTTGTCAACGGGGATCTGGGCAACAGACTGGTTCTAGCCCTTGGCATCCGCCGTCCATCCAACAACCCTAGTTCTTGGACTGAAGAAGACAAAATAATACTTGATTCGCTTATCAACCACCGCATGATTTTAAGTAGATAGTAGGTTTCAATATTGCGTTGCATCGTGTTCGACTTCGAAAAGTGTTCAGTGATGTATTTTGGTAACTATTTAATATAAATTAACTAATTAATTTATTTATTTATGTAGGAAACAAATCAGATACATCTGTATAAAATTAGATATTAAAGTTTCACTGATAAAAATAAGATACAAAAAAAAAAATTAACAGCAGAACTAACGTTCTAACTAGACATAATAACTAATACAACACAAAATATATATATCAAAACAATGACAAACATACAAGTAGATATAACAAAGATACAAGGCTTAGGACAATAATAGTTGTTTTAACTTATTCTTAAATGAAGAAGTAGAGAAGTGCGCAACCTATTGCCTACAATGGAAGCCATCGTCTATATTAGAAACTGTTTCGAGAAATATTAAGCTTTTTAAGTGAGGTTCCAAGTTTCTAGAATACTATAGAATTTACTGAAAATAATTTAATATCCATTTAAAGGAAACCAGATTTCCAGTGCATTTGGCATAATCGTTAATTATTTCTTCCATGAAGCTTCCGATCCAACTTGCATAATGCTTTTATAGATTTCAAATCGTCTATGGAAATGGTAGTTATGAAATTTATATATAATTTAATATAGAAATTGTGGTAAATCAAAATATTGGTACTCGCTAATTTTGTACCGCGATTACAAGGTTGTGACAAAAACGCTACAGATTTTGAGGAAAACGCCCAAATGTGGTATGGCACCTGTGCTGGTTCACAGGAGTTGTAAAGAGCTCTAATGCTAAGATTCATAGTCGACATAGCCTAAATATATATATTTATTTAAAAAGGCACCCTTACGAAACACATACAGATACATATTGAGAACACGACATACTAAAACAATACATGCATGTGCAAAGAATTTCGGAGAGTTTATTGCCCGTTCTTCTCGTCCGTTCTACGCCCTTGATTTGAGAACTGGCAGTAAATGTAAAATTAGAAGAATTTAGCATTTAATATGTATTTCTTTCAAACTCAAACTTTGACTTTGTGCATCAATGACAAGTGTGCACAAACTTTAAAGGGCAACATTACATTGGTAAAAGAGAAAAGAACTATTTTATGCCACCCGTTTGTCAAAAACGTATGGATTTATTAATCCCTTAACTTTAACATACAGTCATACTTACTGCTTAGTCCCGACTATACCATAAGCTTTTCTAAGCATTGAGTTATATAACGATATAAACTGTGGTACGCATTTGCTTGAAATAAAAATTAAAAGTACAAATACGCGCTAATTCATTTTGCGCCTAGTATATATAGTACCGGTAAAGAAGTATCGCAATAAAATGAGAAAACCGACAGGGACCAAGTTTTTTAAATTTGTTGTAACTTTCTTAACGCATTTTTATTGTAGGTGAAGAGTATTGTAAAAACTGAATATTTGTATGTTAGATATATGTATACATGTTACGTAATATAAATACAAATGTGTTGAATTAGACAATTCCTAATTTTTCACAGACATGGGTCCTTAAAAGAAGAGGAAGTGATAGGTCACACACGAATCCGTCATAACCTCGGAGACAAGTTTGGAACTTTCCGAAGAATACATTAAAACTTTATCAAAGGGAAACTTCTTCCAATCCTTGTAACCTGAACTGATCCTCCGGGGTACAACTCGGAATATACGGCTAGTTTGTGCACGACAGATACAGGCGTCAACTTGTGAACTACTTACATGATTAATTATAGTTTGCGATGCATATAACTCGATGTTCTCAATTCAATTGCAGTTTGAATTTGAACTTTAAAATTACATGCAGTTCTTGGTGCAATAAAATAAAGCTTTTATTAAAGACGTTACAGTAAAATAATGTATAGGTTAATTTGTTTTCTGTTTAATTGAACCTTTTGTAAGAAACATTTGTTTAGTAGAGTGGGGTCCCTCTACCCCGAGGTCGATCCCCTACCCACTGGACCAACCAAGTTAAGGTCCTTACTGGCGCTGAGACTGAAAGATGCGTAATGAAGATATGCTACACCAACACGACCTTTAGTATCTAATAAATAATGAGAAAGAAGAAGAAGAAACTGGCATAAAGTTAAATTTATTGCCATAAAAAAAGAGACATATTTGATTACCATATTCATTGATTTTGTATGATTTATATTTAATTTAAAATGAAATTTATTTAACATGAAATAAAATGGAATTTCAGAATGCCTAACAAAAATAATTTCTTTTAATACTGTAGGTATACTCTCCAGTTAGTGCATCCATCATATCTTATCTCATTTATGCCGTTAAATAGAGTGGATTAAGGATATTGTCCCAATGATCTTTAAATTATTGACGTAATAAAATTCGTTCAAATCACACTTTGACTTCACAAAGTGTAGAAATTTACTAATATTTCAACCGTTTATTTAAACGAAGTGTAATAAAGCGTATAACGTAGCATAGTGTTTATGCAAATGAATAAAGTTATTGGGCTATTATTTAGTTTCTATAGTAGGGAATTCTGGTATTAGCACTATTTGAGCTTTAGACAAAAATACTTTGTGACCCGCGATCGTATGGAAATAGTTACACGAACTAGCAAATGCCCATACAATTTTATATTTTGACAATGGGTCATGCCCGCCGCAAATTTTTCAACGGTCCATGGTTGATTTATCGTAATAACTGAAGCTGTATTAGTTTGTCAAAACATTAAACGCATACTTAGAATAATAACTAAACGCTAAGTGAAATGTATTTAGGTACATATCTTGCAGCTTCGCGGAAAACTTTACAATAAAATCACTTAGTTTATAAAACTTGTTAGTATAAAGTAGAGGATTCAACGTCCAACTTTCATCCCTGAGGTCGTAAGTTCGATTCCCCGGCTGTGAATCAATGGAATTTCTGTCTATGTGCGCATGCGAAAACATCGCGAGGAAACCGTTACTAGACCCAAAAAGTCGAGGGTGTGTGTAAGACAATATAATTAAAAAATAATTTTATGTTATACTTAAATTATAAGTTTAAAATAAATTATTGTTTTTATTTATTAAACTGTGTATTTAATTTAAATTATACATTACACAGTTTTAACACTTCATTAGTCTTACTAAAGCTATAAAATTTTATACGCTATCCCGTTCTAAAGCAAACATTGTGGCAGCCATTATGTGCGCGATAAAACAACATAGTCAACATTCTAAACATAATTTTCAAGGAACAGAGATAGAACAAATAGAATCGTGTCACAGATTGTTCTAAATATCCGTATTGGCCTACACATCTACAAATAAACATGAGTACACACTGAAATAAAATATTATGCGATCGAAAC
Source organism: Pieris melete (assembly GCA_963693345.1). Classification (NCBI taxonomy): domain Eukaryota; kingdom Metazoa; phylum Arthropoda; class Insecta; order Lepidoptera; family Pieridae; genus Pieris; species Pieris melete. Next base: position 3,338,189 of record CAVNZK010000003.1, read on the forward strand.
GCAGACAGAAATAACTGTATGTGTCATTTTCCACTGCACGAATGTGTTTAGGCTTACGTTGATTATATTACGCACACAGACGCACTAAGAACGCTTAATAGTTATTCCTATATCTTTTAAAAAGTATCTTGAATCCTAATTAGTAATACCACCATTTTTCTTCTATTTGAGGACACTCGCGACCCCTAGTGGACTTCTTAGAGTAGCACTGTTAAGCGATTGGCTGTAACGGGCGGAAGCTTGCGGTATCCGCCAACGGTGGAACAGTTAAGAGAGAGCAAGATTATATGTTTGTTATTATTGTCAATTGAGTGGAAACCGGCATATCTTAATCCGAGCGCATTGATCCTTTGGCCTTGCGTAGAGATGTGGGTTCTCTCTGTATCTTCTACCGCATTTACCAAGGAAAGTGTACAGAGTAGTTGTTCGGACTAATACCTGCAGCTGAGTTTCATCATCGGAAGTCTAGGCAGAATACCAATCCGTATCACCTCGACGTCCGCCGTTCAAAATCTAAGTGTATATTAAGGCGCACTACCACTGTGTGGAACCAGCTGCCCACTGAAGTATTTCCGAACCAACACAAAGTAGGCTACTTCAAGAAAAGAGCTTACCAATACTTTAAAGGACGGCAACGCACTTGCGAGCCTTCTGGCAGTGTGAGTGTCCATAAGCGGGGGTATTACTTAACATCAGGTGAGCCATTTGCCCCGTTACATAAAAAAAACATATCAAGGAAATGTCAGACGAAGAAGGCTGAAAATAAATGTATGAATGAAACAGATGAAATCTGAGGCCGACTCTTGCAAAATGATATCGCCACTGGAGGATAAATAAATAAATAAAAAATAAATAAATAAATTAATAATAAACGGTACGATATTCTTGTCTACAAACTCTACATATTAAAAGTAACCAGTGTTTGTAAAAAAAGCCTCTTAGTATGTACGCTGTTTACGCAACAAAAAACATATGACTTATCAACTGGCCGTTGGGAGTTGTTAGTAGTAATTTGCATAAATTTATTCAATTGTTGAAAGCAAACAGGTTTGAATTATTTTTAGTATATCAAAAAGGGCATATTGGTGATACGGGTTTATTTAGTAGAGAAATTAAATTCCCATTTCTATTTATATACCACTTACATTATAATATTACATTGGTTTTAAGCAAAACCAACATGGTCAATACAATAACTGTTTATTGTGGGTAGTAAGAAGACAAATGTCGAGTTCACAGCTTCATGAAGTCTCTAAGAAAGTCAAATTATGTATTATATTTAAAGAAAAAACTTTTTAACCGGATTAAAGTTATGTATTATTATAAATTTACAATTATGTAACATAATTTTAAATTTATCCGACGTTTCGCGTGCTTTACAGTGTGCGTGGTCACGGTGACTGAAGACAAATGATGTTGAATGTCAAAAAGTATCACAGCTGTAGAGAAAGTTGCATTATCTGTATTTATTTCCCCGGAGTTGGTATCGACTAAAAGATGGAGGGTTTTGGCAAAAATGGCTCACGGTGTCCTGTATTTTCGCGAATTGTTTTTCTTTTTGAGATTTTAATTTAAATATTTATGGATTTAAAATTATGTTAAATAACTGTAAATTTATAATAATACATAACTTAAATCCGGTTAAAAAGTTTTTTCTTTAAATGTGTAAAGATTACGACAATCAAAGACAATACTATGTATGATATTTTCACATATAATTCACAAGTGTAAACCTTATACTTGCCATAAATGCGCCTTTGTTGATAAAATGAATTTAAAAAAGAACTGCCGTAATTAAACATTAAACTTTAAGAGGAATAAAGTTGCGCTCATTAAAAAGAGATCAGATTTTCTTCGCCGATAAACACGGCATTTTAGTTTAAAAATGTTTGGACGCGAAGCTTCAGGCGGAGGAACGCAAAACAAATAAAAGGGCAGGAATGGGAAAGTTCGCAACTCGTTGTAATTTTAAGTCAGTGAAACAGGCGTAAGCCTAGTGTGGGATGACATCGGATTAATCGACAATCGTAGCGTTTGTCGAGAACTCCGAATCAATATTAACCTTGTTTGTTAGGATTTATGGTTATTTTATAAAAATAAATTAATCAGTGTCGCTACAACCTCTTTAGGTCTTGGCCTCAGATTTTTGAATCTGTTTCATGATCATTGATCAATCTTATACGCAAGTAGGTGATCAGCCTCCAGTGCCTGACACACGCCGTCAACTTTTTAAGTCTAAGACATGTCGGCTTCCTCACGATGTTTTGTTTTGTTTGTTTTCGTTTGAGCAAATGTTAAATGCGCTCGATAAATAAATGGGGATCGAACCTACGACCTCAGGTATGAAAGTCGCACGCTGAAGCCACTAGACCGACACTGCTCAATGGTTATTTTATGCAGTGATAAATTTTTAGCGTTTTTTCTTTTATCATCTACTAGGGAATTCATAGCTAAAATAAAAAATGCTTTTAGTTGAAGTTTTCTTTGACATATTTCCAGTATTTCATAGTGTTAACGATTTCACTTATCGTATACGCGACTACATCGACTATGACCTAGGTGATGTTCAAAATCTAAAAACCAGACATGACGGCATGCAGACGGTCCTTGAAAACCAATCATTTCATCAAATTAAATGGTTTCGTTTCAAGCAACGTTAACTCTCACTAGGCCCTCTAAATTGCAAATCGACTCGTGCTCAGCTTAGTGGAAAGACAAGGATGTATTTAAATTAATTTCTGAGAAGCGTCACTTCTACGTTTGTCGGTTGTTGATAAGAGATGAGCGAGAACAATTCTGTTGTAATTATAATTACGCGTTTGAACAGAATTTCAAAGATCGAGGAGTTTATTCATTTATTACATATTTATCTAATGACATAGACACGAGTTTAGCTCGATAGCGGTTGTTAGAGGGATGTTCAAATACATGAAACACATTGCTCGAAGCCAAGTATTAACTGTCTTTAATCGTTTAAAACGAGAGCTTATAACTAACATAAAATTAGGGGTAGTGGGGTGTGACGCTGGTCTAACAGAAACTGTCTAAAGAGAAATCTATTACCTATAACGATTATAAGTGATGTCGACCTATGGGACATTTTCGGAAACGTGAATGTTATATGAATGTGTGAACACTAAAAGGCTCATTTAAACTGGCGTATTACAATTTATTAGCTGCAAGTGTAAGATGACTGTTAACATTTGGGTTGCGGTTTTTATTATTAACTAATATAATAGTTAATATATATATCTTAACTATCGTTTGGTTACATAACTCACGCTACAAAAAATACTTCATAGATAATACTTGTATATTGCGCCCGAAAATTGCCGACAAGCCAAAGAATTTAGGGTCTGTGACGAAAATGATAACCCTTGCCTTAATGGTATGTGTAAAGCATACATACATATATAAAGGAGTTCGCATTAACAATTCACATAATTAATTGAATACATATGTTAACTTTCAATAGCGAAAATGCTAAGGCCCGAATTCGGCAAAACGCGACTAATTTGACTTTAGTGTAATTCGTCTATAGAGCTAATATCGGGACTCGGTGGACCAAAACGATTCTGCTCCGCTCTCGCCCTTAACTGGCCAATCATAAAAGCTCCATAAAATGCACCTCTATTTGGTTTCGATGTGGCTTTGGTTTCACGTTCGCGTTTTTGCACATACTAATTTTGAGTCTGTTAATCGTTTGACTAAGTCACTTGTGATAGAGCAGTGTTGGCCTAGTGACTTCAGGATGCGACTCTCATAGCGAACCTACCGAGGTTCGATCTCCGGCTGTGCTCCGATGAACTTTCGAATGCGAAATTTAACATTCTCTTGAACGGTGAAGGAAAACATAGTGAGGAAACCGGCTTGCCTTAACCCAAAAAGTCGACGGCGTGTGTCACAGGAGGCTGATGACCTACTTGCCTATTAGATTGACAAATGATCATGAAACATATTCAGATATCTGAGGCCCAGGCCTAAAAAGGTTGTATTACTACTGATTTATTTACAGATATAATAAACTATGTTGATACGGTTACGGCGCAAACTGAGTCAATCAATATGAAATATATCGAAGTTTTCAAACATATTGTACAAAAATTATACGGATTAAGTAAGTATTGATTTATATTTAAAGTGAATTCTCATTAAAAACATATATGTCACTTACATGAGAGAGAAAGATCGATTATCTAGTTGATAAAAGGGCCTGGGACTAGTGCTAGACAGGCTACTTCTAATTAATTTGCGATATTTGTTTTAAATAAGTGTTGTTTGATGATTTGCTGTTTTAAAAGAGTACCGAGAGTTTTTTACGCCGGCTTTTTCTCTCGGCCTACACCCTCTGTCTTCTTTGCCGATGAGTAGGGATGCCTTCAAATTTAATGACGTGAAATAAGTGATACATGTATCTTATGTTCCATAATAAACATATTTTATTTTATTTTTTTGAAGAATATTAAAAACATAAAAAGTAAAATATATCACGCCATCGTCGTACGCTGTCACTGCATCAAAGTGAATCTACCAAAAACTTTGCAGGCGTATTTGGAATATGTCCACTGCTCCTATTTCCCGTATCTCAGAAGGCAAACTGTTTTAAAGACTTTCTTCATAATAAGTTATATTTTATTTGTATCCTTTGTTCTGATTTTAGGTAGATGTATAAGGATTGTTTATTTTGTAAAATCTCAAGATAAACAATCCGCGAAAATGTCACCGTGAGTCATTTCTGCCAAAACCCTCTATCTTTTAGTCGATAACTCCGGGGTAATTAATACAGATAACACAACTTTTTCTACAGCTGTGATACTTTTTGACATTCAACACCTTTTGCCTTCAGTCACCGTGACCGCGCACGCTGTAAAGAACGCGAAACGTCGGATTTTGTTTTAATTATGTAAATTATAAGTTTATAATAATACATAACTTCAATCCGGTAAAAAAGTGTTATCTTTAGATGTATATGGGTAGTATTATGCCGGCTACGTGAGGGATTGAAACTAATTTTAATGCTTGTGTGGATTTTTTTACTAAAATGCAAGTTGTCTATTTGTAGAACTGCTTAGTGTTCATTAATTTGGTGACAACGAAGATTGTTAGTGGAAGTAACAGTAAGATAAAGAAAGAGGGTTTAATTAATTTATTTTGTAGAACCTGAAGCTGTTTATGTTTACTAGTTGAAGCGCTACCCCATACTTCTATCAAATATAATATAAGGAGTTGTCTATTCACACTGTTTATGTAAAGCATCTTATAAATATATAATTAATATTTTAATATATGATAAAATTCTCAGTACTGGCTTAGTTTCAGTTCAGTATCGAACTTTAGATAATAGTAAAAACCTAATGGTGCTACAAGCCTTGATTTTGGCCTGAGTTATGTGTTTATTTCGACATCTTTTTTATCATAGACAAGTAATTGATCAGCTTTCTGAGAATGACACACTTGAACTTTTTGGGTCTTCAACGCTGGTTTTCCTCGCGACGTTTTCTTTCTCCTTATGGGGGAATGTTAAATATAGGTAAACAGTAGATAAGAGGGACACATTTCAACAATTAAATGTAACATTTGTAAGATAGAAATCATCGCCTCTGTTGCTTTATGGTTAAAACATATAGTATATAGCTTTGTCCAGTGAAGGAAGGCTCTTAAAAAAATAGTTAAACATTTTCCTGTGTTCAAAGCGGGTTTCATTTCCGGCTAAAAATTCTGTGTGAATTAGAAAAAACCGATAACGTGTTGTTAATGTATATAAAGGAAAATGGATGAGATGCACCACATTCTATTATGGGATACGAAACTTCAAACAGAATAGGTAAGACGCAATAATAATAAAAGTAATAAAAAATTACAACCCGACATAAATACTCGCCAACTGAAAATGAATTTTTTTTAATAATTCAATAACCTATATGTCCCTTCCAGAAATGAGTTTACTCATAATAATTGAATCACTAACACAAAAAACTGAATAAAAGAGTGGACAAACATAAATACACCTACGGAATTTATTTAATTTATTCAAATATTGTGCAACAAGTAACAACTTATTTAACACAAATAAAATAAGATATTATTTCTAGGATAGGGATGAAAACGTCTTAATCTAATTAAGTTTAAAATACATTAAAACCTCGTTACCTCTTTTATAAGGGTCTAGACTCAGCAGGAACCACTCTTTGTTAAATTGTTTGCGTGCGTATTTACTAATGGACATCAATCTTCCTAAGGGTCTTGTTTTAACAAGATTTTTAGATTAAACAGCGAACAAATTAATAAAAAGAAAAATTTACCTAAGCCTTACAATACACCTAAAATCAGGTTATAATCTTAAACTATTAGTTTTTCGTGCTCTATTACTTATTTTCTAGCATAGCTTCTTCTTTTATTATTTATCCAGATTTGACATTTATGAAAAAACTATAAATATTGCCTAGCAACATTGTTCAAAAATCATGTCAATAATCAATTGAAAATCACAACTGTCATTTGTCATGCGTCAAATAATACCGAAATTCTCAATTCAAATAATGGCCAACCAAAAAGTTGTGTTTAACTAATGTTGTTCTAAAATTTGGACCTTTTATGAATTGTTCCATTGTTACAAACCAAGTATGAAAGTATAATTATAATATGCATAGTTAAAAAAACTCGCTGGCGTGTAACGCCTCAGGCTCGAATGTTGGCTCACATTTTTCATAAAAATACATTTTGTGTAGCGATTCTTTTTCAAGTTTGTTGTCTTTTCATTTATGTCCAACCTTTAGGATTGTTACAATCTTTACGGCCGAAGAATTTTCTAAATTTATCTACTTACACGTGGAACGAAACACGTCGTTTTAACCGACTTGGACAAAAGTGTAGACGGGTTTTTTTTTCAGCACGAAGGTCTGCCTTGAAGACTTGAACTTCGTTTATTTCGTAATTTTTATTTTGCGAATTACTTTTTTATTAGAATGTGTATGTGGCTATCGTATTTATTTATTTGGTAACTAAGCATTTATCGATCTTATATATCTTATATATAATTACTTTATAGATTTTCGCTTCTTTTTGTAGGTTCGAACATTATCTTATCATTTATAACCTTTTTTATTGAGATATAACCCAATGTTAAATAATACTACCCATGGAAACTAACATCGCCCGAAGGCTCGCAAGTGCGTTGCCTGCCTATTAAGAATTGGTACACTCTTTTCTTGAAGGACCTTAGTCGAATTGTTGTAACTAAACTAAACTTGTTGTTTTATTTGTATGAGCTATATTTAATTGGTTCTTTTGTTATCAACTTATTAGAGGTCGTCCAATTATAATTCATAAGTGTATTTTATGTGAATCATAATTGCTGTTTTATTTTATGTAATAGTTTGTATATAAAATTCTATAATATATTATTCTTCATTTCGTTAAAAATAATATTTACATTACAGAGGAATTCTAAACCAAATTCAAATTTCGAAATCTTTAATCATAACCAAAAATTTCAAAGATAAATAAAACCTCTTTTCTTCAAATTATATGAACGTGCACAGCTTACTAAGTCAATTTACTATTCATAATTTTCATATGAGCATTTGAAATCAGAAATAGTTGCTTTGAAGCCAACAGCTAATTACATTAAAATTTAGACGTTATGATGAATTAACGTATCTTTCATTTAATACACAATACTAAATATTAAATTTGAAGATTATTGTTAGACTAATCTTGGTCTGTCAATGATCAATGTATGTTTCGGCTTCTGACACTTAAGAGCGATTGCCTATAGCTTGTTACCGTTGGCCAATTGGGCATATGGAGCTCCTTCTTCCTATAGACCAGCCTTGCGATTCTGTAACTCACTTTTCGAACTCACGCAGCGGTTTTCGCAGCGGCGGTTGCGCTGAAATCTGTCGTGAAGCAGTCATTTTATTATTTGGCATTCTGATAAGGTCCCTCCTTGTAGTTTGTTGTTTATCAGAATAGTTTGAGCAAGACTGCCGCTGTGAAAACCGCTGTGTGAGTTCGAAAAGTGAGTTACAGAATCGAAAGGCAGATGTGGGGTAACCCATAACAGGCAGGTCACAATCGACGCAGTCTTAGCCATTTATGTTGACCCTCAGTTTTTGTGCTCTATTAAACTTTTAAATTGTACAAAAGTTATAGCAAATTGTAATTAGTAGACGAAAGTGTAATAATATTAAATATATACAACTAACAAAAGCATAAAACGACATTGAAAGAACGTATCATAGTGCTACGTCGTAGCAACAGTCATTTCAACAAAATGCCAGGCTGTAGCGGCGTAGCCATAATAACCCATTTGAAGTACGACAGTCATTTTGTATCTCCATTGCAAAATTATGGGCCAATTCAAAGGGTCAGGCTATCGTATCGGGCCATCAGAACTGCAATGCAGAGCACGTTCGGCTTGTGCATAGTTACTGCTCTTTATTTCTTTACTTGTTGTTAAGCTTATTGCTATAGTTTATTATGGATGAGGATTAATTCACTTGTTATTCGATTTATTCTCTATGCTATTATGTCTAAGCTGCTTAACCGCTTATAAATACATTACATCCACATGCACTCATCACTCGAGGAACTAGTCATAGAATAATTATTTACGAGATAAAAATGAATGAATAAAAAATCAATCACTTGAATTTGAAAATCTCCTTTGGATTTTAAAATTTAATACAAAGTATTTTCGAAAAGTGGCTTTTAACGTCTTATAGTTATTACGCAATCAATACTTTACACCCTTTAGATTTTTTTCAGTAATATTCTACATTTTAACTATTTAGCAGCAATTTAGTGACGTAGCATAACAAATACACATCATACACCTAAAATAAAAAAAAACAATCGACTATACCTACTTAGTTTTTCGTTAATTTGTCATCTATACAATTATCAAATATCGATAAGTATTACCATGAGCAAAAGAATTGTAACATATTGTACGCTGACGTCACTCATGTATTACAATGTCACAATGAAGTAGTAAATAAATCTATATATATAAAAATGAAACCCGTTTTCCGTTGTCACGATATAACGTGAAAACGGCTTGACCGATTTGTCTGATTCTTTTTTTATAATATTCCTTGAAGTACGAGGATGGTTCTTACGGAGAGAAAAATTTAAAAAAAATGAGTGAAAAAGTCTAAAAACAACACTTTTCTATATTCCCATACAAAATATTCGTAATAATACTTAAAAGTCAATTTGAACTTTAATACCATATCATAAAGTGCAAGTGTTAGTGGAGGGGTTCCGGGAAGGTAAATTTTTATTTTTTGACATAATGTATTTGTTGTCTTACCAACTTTCTTTTTTATCTTACTAACTAGACCGGTATCCCGAATAGCAGAATAAGTATTAAAAAAAAATAAAGAATCGATTGTTAGGCGGTACGATGTTCGCCAGGCCAGCTAGTAACTAATAACAATGTTAACATTCATCCCGCTATTACGGCCAATTGATTGATAAATACGTATTTGACACTGTCGTTTATAAAAGAGGACGGAAGACTTGGCAGGGTATCAGGGGCCAGTTTTACAAAACAAGTATTTTGTATCACTTTCTTGAGCCAAGTGAGTATGTTTCATTGTTTGTTACCATGGTATCATAATTATTTGAATGAACACGATTAGTTAGAATATATTTTTATGGTATTTAATTTTGTAAGGCATTTCCATTTCCAATTAATAAAAAAACTGTACCCATCCCGGATCGTAAAACGGGTAAACAAGGACAAATTGTTTTGGCCTAAAGCAGCGCGGCAAACTTTGAAATTTGTATAGTTCATGAAAATAAAATTTATTTGTTATAGTAATAATAAATGAAGTAAATTATAGTGTTTAATTGATATATAATTTTTTAACGTACGCGACGTAACTTAATTTATACATACCTAATTTAAGAAACAGGAAAACGTACGCAACTCTGGTAATAGCTTATTTAAATGTCTGTAATTTATTTAATATTAATTCTGGCATATTATCATAAGATATTAAAACAAAACAAAAAATTTCTCTAGTACTCTCTATATTCAGATCGGGTGGTAAGTGAGATTAGTTAAAGACCTATAAGATGCTAGATTTTGCATCTTACAAAGAAGTCCTGCGAAGGGTTAGTCGCTGACGTAATAATATACTTGACAACTAAATGTGAAGTGGTAGCTGTCAGTTAAAAGGATCTGCATTAATTAGCATCCTTTAATTATACACAAAGTCGCGACACAGCTACTATAACAGAATTTGGCAGAGAATTAGTAACACGGCAATTAAAATAATGATACAATGTCAAAATAACGTAAACAAACATCTTGACAGAATGAACATCTCATTTGAGCAAGGTCTCCTTAATAGCAGATAATTATGACTACATGTCTATACAAATAAATCAATGTGTAGCGATAGAATCGATTATATAATCGATATTAGGATATATCGTTTTAATTTCTTATTTCCTTAGATATAGTGTAGATAATATAAAGTTACCTGAAACACCAGGGTACTGAAAATGTTAAACAATAGAAAAAGACGAAATAAAATGTTCTATTGTCATTGAACAAACGTACCTACTTCAATCATGACATATCTTGTCGGGTATCAACACGAACTGACCTTCAGACCCTGTTGACCAATCACATGCAAACGGAGGGTGCCGTCGTTTCGTCTTTTGTTTTTACCTAAGTTTCCACTCTTTTAAAAATTGTGTAAATTCTGATACAGTAAGTTGACTGAATGGAACAGCGAATAACACTAGGGGTAAAAGGGACGACGGATCGTGTGGCGATGCTGTGATTGGATCTAAAGAATGACGCTGACCAACGACAATCAATCGGAACATTTTTATCTTATGTTTTATTTTATTTTATTTTATTTTGTAAACCTACAGCTAACATAAATTATATACAATAACAAACTGTTACATTGAAAATATAGCCAAATATGGAATACATAATAATACATTTAACAAAAATGTTCAAAAATTTATAAAAGGAAACAAACAAATAAAATCTATTCAATACGTTTATCTAAGTGGCACCTAATTTGGTTGTGTTGTATGATGGTGTAAAAGTGAGGGTAAGTACGTGAAGGTGTGTATGTGGGTGGGTATGTTCATGATGCAGGTGATTTTGCGCTATGGATATTCTTAATGCTTCTTTTAAGCATATTCCGCGGTAGCTTAAACAAGTCAAGTCAGTTTTACATTCTTTTCTGATCCATGCATTGTCACATTATATTGTTGTCTATATAAAACATTTCACAGATGCACTTCTGAATTCTTAAGTTTGAAAAGTTAAGTTGTGTGGACAAACGTTTGCGTGTTTCTTATTTCAAATGCCAAATAAGTTTCTTATCAAGTTTCAACGAAACAGAATTTAAAAGTGGGTTAAGTTGTTTGACCTAAGGTTTCACATCTCGAAGTGGAAAGAATCTAGATTCAAAAGTAGTAATGCTTTTGATATAACTTCAATGTTTTTTTGCATCTGTGTTTACAGTGCTGATTTAATTATAACCGTTGATTATAAAATTATAAAGCCTAAAACTGATTTTCATCTAAATTCAATATGAATGCCAGTAATCTTTTTTCATCTACAAGACAAATCAGATTCAGTCAGAAAATATGTGAAGATTTATTCATATGAAAGATATTAAATCTGATTAGTTTTGCCCACGTATTTCGCTGCAGCCTATGAACCAAATTTTCTTTTTAAATTAAATATACACTGTGTTATCTATTTCATAAATAAAATTACTATACATAAAAATATACTGAAACGCCACAACGTCCTCTAAAACGTACAGGGTACGTACGTACGCATGTATTAAATATATAGGTATTTTAGTTTTATATTACTTCTCAAGGACGTATTTAATCGTCGTAACGTAGAAGGTTTCAAAGGGTATCTTCATATGCACAGATAATATTAATTCATTCTAATAATAATGTCTTTTGTTTGCGGGAGAACTTAACATATTGTGAGTACGGCTTACGTCGTGGTCGCATAGCTGGTGACCTTCTTGTAATTGCGACACCATTAGATCGGATGTGGCATAAAGCGCATCTCTCGAAGATTCCAGCCAATGGACCGATAAATTATACAACTGGATCTCTAGCTTTCTGGCCGATGGAAGCATCGAATTCGTAATTGACCGAGCATGTCCCGACTTCAAACACAGGAACGCTGTGTCCTATACCGCACCCTTTTTCTTCTGCATATCAATGACATGTTGCAACTTAGCAGCATTCATTGCCAGCACTGGGGATACTATTTTCTCTGGCCGTGCAGGTATTACTCGGGCATTTGTTGAACAGTACCGTAACAAACTTTTTCTAAAGTCAAAATTCTGCTACGTGGACTGGGTTTAGATTTAGTTGATAAACTCTAGTTCAATTTAACACCAAGATGACACAATTTTGCGCGTTTTCCGCTAAAAATCACCTTTTGCTACTCCTTTCGTCGAAGACATTCTCCTTAAAGCCATATATTTTTTTAAGTTTAAATTATAGACATAGATAGAATAGAATCATTTTATTACTGTATAATAAACAATTGGAACGGCTTAATGTTTCATACGGTCGAAATGATTTCTAGGAAAATCATTGAAATGGTCCATAATTAATAATTTATAAGTGAAGTGGTGACAATGGTTGGGTGTGCGCCAAATTTTATATTTTCAAATAATATTCATAATTTATTGGTCGTTATATAAATCAGATTAGCGTAGTTTATGTGGTATTTAGTTACATAATCGATATGGACGTTGTAAAATGTTTTACAGCAGTTCCCTGAGAGTCAATCAAATTAAGTCATTATTAGTCGGTTTTGACGTAGTCAGACAATAATGATCTCGCATTATTTACACCGTAGACGGACTATAGTATAGACCAGGCATCAGCGTACAGCGTGTGAAATAGCGAATAATTGACATATGTCGTATTTAGAGTTTTAATTCATTGAAGATTGCTTATTGTTGACCAAAATACACATTCGAATGAATAATTCTTGAACAAAGTAACTTTGTCATGATAAAATAAGCTTCTTACCGATGAAAGGTAATGTTTGGTTATTTACGTTCAGTATAGCTTTGACAGCCAATTATGCAACAATTCACCATGACTGACACTTTAAATACACCTCTTATAACGATAAAGTCTTAAAATATGGGTTTGACTTGGGTTTCACAGATTTATCAGTAAGCGGTGAAAACTTGTTTACCACCAAGGGCTCGATGGTAAACAAATAAAACCCGATACGCAAATAGAGACAGAAAAACTGATACTTTGTTTCGCTCGCACTTAAGTATTTCACGTTTATGCCTTCTCTCTTTAGCTATTATTTTTATTTTAGAAGCTCATCTAGTTCTATACTCTATCTTCGATTTACACCTATTCCTGTAAATCCGTATCATTTGACACCTCATACACGACGAACTAAGAACCACCTCCTTCGGTATTTTTATGTCGATTAACAAAAGGCGAAACCTAGGCGTTTCGATTGTCATTACTCAATCAGATGGATTGTGTCGCGTGTCTGTGATGGGCTTATAGATAATGTTGACACCAAAAAATCTAAAATTTTCAACAAAATTTAAATCTAACAAAACAGTATTTTACCAAGTTATTTATATTCCTAATGAGTTATCTTGTCACTGTAAATGACGCAACTGTTGCAATTTTAGCAATGCAAGATGGACGTCACTCTATTTCCTCTTATATTCTCAGACGATGACTTCACTTTGCTTATTTGTTAACCTTGCTAAAATAATGAGTCTAAAGACACACGTGTGGCTGTCTGTGGTAGCAATTGCTTTTTTAAATATCTATTTATAGCTAGATGCCTTCATCTAATTACTTGTTTATGGGCTATACTAATTTCAAAAATTGGCTTAAAGGTCTCGTTACCAGGCTATGGATAAAATCATTTAAAAATTCAAATTTCAGGAGTTCTTTTATTAAATTTATTTTACTTGTGTCATTATTGAATGAGTACGAGTTCTTTTCTTTTTCTTAAAAAAATACTTTAAAGCCTACTTTACAGTTAAATGGATATACAGACACATATCCGTACATTTTAATTCAACATATATAGCTTACCCGAGCCTTTTAAAATTACCCAAATTAATAAATAACTAAGCAAACTTTAAAGTGCCGTCAAATATTAACGGCGAGGTTAGCGGATTGAAAAGTTAGTTTTAAAACCTCAAACACGAAAAGTTGTAATGAAAACGTACCGATGGATTAGTTCGGCTCATTCAGGTGATGCGGGTCATTCCGGGTAACTTTCGACCCTGGGGATATAACATACAACTTGTTAATTAATAAGGTTTTCCTCTACATGCTTTGTGGGCAATAAATTCCAATTTTCTATGATTCCATGTATTTTAAGACATAAATGTGTTCGATTAATGATTTTAGGCTGAATTTATTTTACTTAAGAGCTAGAGTAAAACGAAAACAAAATTTATAATCAATGTTTACAAGACAACAAAAACAATTTTGTTTTTTGTTTTATAATAAGTAGAAACTCTACCCTATTCATTTCTTGCCCTGAGGCGTTCGCCGGGAAGCTGAGTAGGGAATTAAATAAAGCACAATTAAATTTTATTCCTTATCTTCTTTTAATTTACTATAGGTAAGTAACATCTAATGGCTCACAGGCACTTTCTATGCGTCTATGATGACCAAATGCCTTTTGTCTAGTCATGATGTACAATCTGACAGATTTTCTTAATTGTTATTCTTGCTAACCCAACCCGTAAAGTTAGCTATGCTAGCTAGCTAATCCTAATCTTAATATATATAAATTACGTGTCACGTTATTTGTCCGCAATAGACTCCTAAACTACCGAACCGGTATCAATCAAATTTGCACACCGTGTGCAGTTTGATCTAACTTAAAAGATAGGATAGCTTACATCTCAATTTATACCCGCAATATTATGTTATTGCAATTAATTATTTGATACAATTCTAACAGATGGCGCTGTGTTAAAAGTACCAACGTTTTACATAAGCTCCCTCTCACATAAGTTCTCCTACCGTTTCCCATGAATAGGTTACTATTATGTAATAAAATAAAAACCTTAGCCACATCACCGCTTGGCCGGTCTGCTAGTATACCTATATAAATCATAAGGTGCAGTACTTAATATGTCAAAAACAGATTTGGGTAAAAAACCGCCTTCACCGGGAAAGGCGTGGACCTTCATACTTCGCTCTCTCCAGTGAGCTTCCGTCCTGCCCTTCAGGCGATTGACCACCCAGCGACGGCCCAAGTCGAGGTTCGAGTCTCGCAGGAGACGCCCTTGCGCTCGCCAAAACAGCTCGAGCTGAGCTGTAAAGACCCTTCAGGGCAACAGCGAGATTCCATTAAAAATAGTACTTTATATACACTTATAATTACTATTATACAGAATGTTAAAAACTAAAATAATACATACATAATCAATCACACAAACTAGCATTGAGTATTTTCCTATCGGCTGGACGGCTCATTGGTCTAGTGGTTAGTACCCCTGACTGCGAATCCATGGGTCCCGGGTTCGATCCCCGGCTGAGACAAACATCGATGTAATGAGCATTTTAGTGATGTGCTTAGATCTTGGGTGTTTCAATATGTATTTATTTGTTAGATCTATCAATATGTATTTATATAGACTAAGTCAATTGGTGTAATTTGTCAAAAAAAAAACATCTACTAGGTTCAATTATATAAAATGGGTTTATATAGGTCGTGGCAATTGAAAGTGTTACAGCGAAGTTGTAGTCAGCGAACTAAATCTCGGTGACTCTAGTGGAAGGCTACGTTTTACGAGTTCCGGGAAACTGCTGACTATGTTCCATAATCCCTTTCAACTTGAATGTACAGTTTGAAACAGTTTTCATTGTGAGTTTTGTCTATACGCTAATGCAGGAAATTCAATAAATAAATCAGTGGCGCTACAACCTCTTTAGGTTTGGGGCTCAGATTTCTGAATCTGTTTCATGATCATTTTTTAATCTAATAGGCAAGTAGGTGATCAGCCTCCAGTGCCTGAAACACGCTGTCGACTTTTTGGGTCTAAGACATGTTGGTTTCCTCACGATGTTTTCCTTCACCGTTCGAGCAAGCTTCAATGTTATATGCGCACATTCGAGTACAAAGAAACTCCATTGGTGCACAGCCGAGGATCGAATCTACGATCTCAGGGATGAGAGTAGCACGCTGAAGCCACTAGGCCAACACAGCTCAATGCAGGAAATACAATAATATGACTTAAATCTGTCGTAATAGCTTAAGGCTCTATATTTACTGTTATACTGACTATAATGCATACGCAACGCGAGTAGGAACAACTTAATTATTTTTAATAAATAAAAATAACTTTAATGAATGATCCAATCAAATATCTTATTAATAAAGGTGTAGATGATAGATGATTGTTTATTTATTTTTATATATTCACTCTACACTTTTGTCCTTTATCATTATAATATCCGACGCACCATGGCTGAACATCCTCTGACATATAAATAGTATGTATTTGGTTGTTTCTGGTAAGATATTGCTATCATTGGCGTAAGCTATGACAAGGGTAAACAAACTCGTTACGTTTGATAGGTATTAGTTTACCCTTTGAATCTGATCACCCACAAAGCCTACATGTATTAATTACGCTTCGTGGTACTGATTGTTGTAATTTGGCAGGTTTGTTGTAGCAACAGAGTACATAAATATCAAATGTATGCAGTTTTTCAAATCTTTCACCATACTGGTCAATTGTTTTGTTTCCAGAAGAGCTGAAATAACGAGTTTAATACAAATTAGTTATTACATTTACATTAAGTCCGTTATTTAAAAAAAATTAAACAAGTCTTTATACGAAATTTCAATAGAAACCCTCAATAATTATCTATTTTCTTATACAGTAAACACATTTTAACAGAAAGAGACAAACAAGTTCTATAATTATAACAGTGTAATAAGACTGCTTTACTTTTTACTTGAGACATATGATTATGAAGGTCTTAAGAAATACTAACAATCCCGGCTTTCCTTATTACGACCTAATTGGTTTGCCTAGTACATAGTATTGGATCTTTTTTGTAAAAAGACAGCTCTTTTGAAAGGTATAGAGAAATACCCCAACATAATGAGGAGATAGTTTCTTAACTACAAATTAATGAATATATTTCTATATAAGGCATTCTACTATATACGAGTAATCTTGTCTGTTAGCTGCGTATTAGCATTTAAGGTTCTCATATTTCGTTTGTCTAAATAAGTGTTTTACAAAAACAACTGGGTAAGATTCAGAATCAAAACAAAGCATTGTCTCCAGTAATTGTAATGTGTGTGTGTAAAAGTGGTCTAGATATTTTTAGACTTATATGTTCTTATTGATAAACCTTATATAAAAGTATAGGCAGTATTAAATATATAAGATCGTGGCATACATGTTTCATCCTTAACACTATATTTAAAAATAAATAAACGGGACAATATGCAATTAAAACTAAGTAGTCCTTTAAGAACAAGTTTTTCTACCTGCTTAACAGTTCCTCATTATGTAAAGAGAACAGTAGATAAAATAAAAGCAGTGTTGGCCTAGTGGCTTCAGCGTGCGACTCTCATACCTGAGCTCGTAGGTTCGATCCCCGGCTGTGCACCAATGGACTTTCATTCTATGTGCGCATTTAGCATTTGCTCGAACGGTGAACGAAAACATCGTGAGGAAACCGACATGTCTTAGACCCAAAAAGTTGACGGCGTGTGTCAGGCACTGGAGGCTAACCTACTTACCTATTAAGACCTGAAGAGGTTGTAGCGCCACTGATTTATTTATTTTTTAGATAAAATAAGTGTTGTAGTTTCGTTTATTACAATTTCAACAAAGATATGACACGTCCAATGGACTAAAATTTATTTTAGGTAAAAACATGGGATGTCCTTAATAAGACGATTGGGGTCGCGTGAAGATAAGAGGATTACCGACACCTTGGTACGAATTGTACAAATACACCGTTTCACCAAAACATGTTTTCCACGGACCGAATAAATATTTAAGCCGCTTAGTGCTGTATGAGTTGGGCTATTGAAATGTTTGAGGGTTTAAATATGAGAAAATAGTATGAAAAAGATTGAAGATATACATTTTCTATTTACGCCACAATTCAGTTGTTAAATAGTAATCGTTTTAGTGGGACGGTACTGTCTTGTCTGAAATCTACTATATAAAAATAAGTCGGGTTTTCCTTCCTGACGCTATAACTCCAGAACGCACGAACCGATTTCCACGGTTTTGCATTCGTTGGAAAGGTCTCGGGCTCCGTGAGGTTTATAGCAAAGAAAGTTCAGGAAAAATTTCAACAGAAAAGCGGGATCACCAAACGAAATGTTACATAAAACCAAGCCATCTGGTGGCGAAACGGAGTTCGCCGAGTTTGCTAGTCTGTTTATATAAATAAAAATTAATCTTAAAACTCGGATACGGCTGGACCAATTTTATTATTCTTTTAATTCCTTGACCTCTGAGGAAGGTTTATATAGAGGAAAAATTGCACGGTGAAACTTAAAAACAAAATCTTTATCCGTGATTATTAATGCGAACAGTCTGTATGGGGTAGCTTAGCAAAATGTTCCATATCTTGGTATGCAGCTACTAAAAGGGTAGGTTAAGTAAAAAAATCATTTTAAGGCGAAACATTATTCGCGGGGGCAGCTAGTAGTGACAAATATAACAAAATAGTAGGAAGCTATTTGTATTATAAACAGGGTTACATAGTTAGACATATAAAATCTATCGATATAGACAGAAATTTAAAAAAAAATATAAATATATAAATAATATAATTATTGACGAAGATTTAAGAATATAATTTAACCATTGCTGGTGATATAACTTTTAACACACATATTTTTTTCTAAATATTTGACATGTGTTGATTGACGAATTTCTTATATAAATTTATTATAATAAGAAGAGGTACCTTATATAATCATTCAATCCTAGATGTAGCAATCCGTGTTAGAGAACAATGCTTCTTGCTCTGCGACTATATTATAATACACATATAGTATAATAACATAGTTGCCGTGCAGTATGGTCCATACATTTCCTAATAACGAAACGCACATTAATAGAAATTGCCAATAGTTGACGTAGCTCTATTTTTTAACCGGCTAAATGTGACGCAAAATTACGTCAAAACATTTCAACGAGATAAAAAATGTACGAATGATACATAGTTCCGTTTTTAAAGCCATTAAATGAATAACATTCTTGGCTCAGTACAAACAACGTAACGTATCGCGTAATATATCGTCATTGATTCTGGTGCCAAGGGCTGATATTGCCATTCAAGGTAATGTTCCATACAATTATCCAACATATACATAAATATGTTTATATTTTTATAAGACTCAGTCAACACTGAAGCGCGGTGTTTTTATGGCATGATTGAGTGTTTAGAAGAATAGCAAAATTCGATTTTTGAATTTATGAATCACATTGTTTTCAAATTTTAAATTAAGAATCCGTTACTCAGCCACAAGTGTGTACTAGAGTAACAATTTTTTAAGTCCCTTTTATCATGATTGTTTTAAATCTTTTTGGAATCTTTATTTAGACCTACGATATTTGTTGACCTTATTTCCTAAACAAAGCCAAATATTGTTGCCATGGTGTTTTATACGTTTTGTTATATAAAACAGTGAGAAAATGGGATGTAAATTCATAAAATATTCCTTTTAATGTTTGGGCAAGTTCTACTTATCATCTCCGTACTACTTGTTTCTTCGAAGGCCACTTTATATTTATGAATACAATAAACACTATTTAATTGGCAGCTAAGGCTTATCTACACGTGTATATTGTAAGAAACGATTTCAACTAATAGACTTACAATATTTTTATGTTCTGTTGAGAAATAGTCTTAAATTTTAAACATACTTTACCGATGGTTTTTGTTAAATCACGCGAATGAAGTTAAATAAAATGACTTCTAAATAATAACCTAAAAATCTTATGGGCAGACCTAAGTTAATTATTGCTGAAGTTTCATCTCGATAGTACTCTGGAAGCTACGTATCAAGATAAGGCGGCGTTCACTGGCTAACTTTTATCTGATTTTAACAAAGCATTCCTAGTGTACATAACCCTTCAAGCAAGCTAACAAGAGATTTCTTCAACACACGAATAACTTGTATAACCGAACCTAGACACAACTTAGAGAACTTTAAGAAAATGCCATACTTAAAGGCCGGCATCCCACTTGCAATCGAACTAGCACTAAAGGCCGATTTACATTGTCTTAGTGTTTAGGAGAGTGCTTTAGGATAGTACTTTAGTTGAAACATGTAAACGCTACTTGCTTTAGTACGGTTCTACTTGCTTTAGTACGGTTCTACTTGACTTTCAAGTTGAATCAAAATAGAATCGCTTTTTATTTTTGTTTCAAGTGATACCCCTCCCGCGCCCGCGCACCCCCCGAGATCTTCCCTCGTGTGTAAACACGTAATTTAGTAAAATCTTTAGGAGAGTGCATAAGTGCCGTGAAACGCGTGCGTGATTTTAGATTTTTAAAATGGTCGGAAGGCACAACTATCAAATTTGTGTCTGAATATGTTGTTCAAGAATGTTTTTGGAACGTTTATACAAAAATAAACAATTTATACAAAAACAAACAGGCTAGGCATTCGGCATACACTGCCTTAAAAGAAGCTATTTTGTTTATTATTTATATTTAGTTTATTTATTTCGAATAAAATCTCGTCTTCTATTTGTTACATAACTACAGTTAGTATTTTGCGTAGAATAGAGCGTATTTGCCGACGTCGTTGCGCGTTTATTGTGGCGCTGTAATGATACTCTACTGGAAGAAATGTAAACGTTCACTCGCAACGCACTAAAGAACTTGCCTTTCAAGTTGTACTAAAGCACTCTTCTAAACACTAAGATAATGTAAATCGGCCTTAAGTCCTAGTGACATCTTCTAGTGACGAAACCGTATTTAGATTTTTCAAAATCTACACTTATGTCACAAACCAGGTACGAATACTCAATATTGAAATCTGCAGTGTTACTCTGTAACTCCCAATTGCGACAGCGATCGCAATCCCCGCTTCATAATAAAGTTTTAGTACAGCGCGATTCCAAAGCGACATCAGTGTTACGGATGTTGTACTAAATGTAAATTGCATACAAAATCGTGGGTGTCTTTATTGGAAGTTACAGAGTACGGCCGCAGAATCTAAATCATTATATAGATAGCTAGTTCCAGCTATTGTTTTATTGTATTCAAAATTACTATTTAGCTAAACGCAAACATAGGTTGTAACTACATTAATATAAATAGTTCCTAGAAAGCTTTCCTTGTAAAAGGGATGTCTACTTTGTTAACATGCCATGCCCGAAGGATGTATCTCCCTATGAAAGGTAAATTAAACATTTACCCTCGCAGATACATATTACTGGCTATTTAAACTGTGATTTTTTTTTGGAAAATATGTACACTTATGAACGTCAATATTAATTAAAAAAGAGCGGGCGCAGAGAACGAGCGAGTAAAGAAATATATATAATATATAGTATTCTATTGTATATTATATATTGTATAATATAGTACTTCCCTATCTAAGCAAATTATATCTACGTAACTATGTGATTTATAATGTATATCATACCAGCTGTGGTCCGCGTTATCCACGTTAATATGATGAACCGACTTAGAGATTTAGAGAATCAACTAAACAAAGAAATAAAATTTTATAGGCAATGTGATCAACCTTTAGGTCTCAGAAATATTTGTTTAAAATACTTATTCTGATATTAGGGACACCGGTCTAGCTAGTAAGATAAAAAACTAAAGTTGATAAGCAAACAAATACATTATGTCAAAAAATAAAAATTTACCTTCCTGGAAGCCCTCCACTAACACTTGAACTTTATGCTTTGGTATTAAAGTTCAAATTGACTTTTAAGTATTATGACGAATATTTTGTATGGGAATACAGAAAAGTGTTGTTTTTAGACTTTTTTTTAATTTTTCTCCGTAAGAACCATCCTCGTACTTCAAGGTATATTATAAAAAAAAATCAGACAAATCGGTCAAGCCGTTTTCATGTTATGTCGTGACAACGGAAAACGGGTTTCATTTATATATATATATATAGATTAGCTGCCCATGAGAACTTCGTTTCCCCTGAATATGATTTTTGTACTTAGTCTACCGTTAGTGGCTACACAACACATGGAACATTTTGCTATGCTTCCCCATAGTGACTTCGATTTTTCGGAATAAGAACTGGTTTTTAGGTGTTTCCGTGCAATTTTTATCTACATAAAAACGTCATAGTTCAAGAAATAAATGTAAAAACAATACTCCTATTGTTCATTGTTGCCATCTTCGAGATTTGTACTTAGCATGTGTTCTGCTTGAGCATATTTTGAGTACATGGAACATTCATGCACCGTTAACATCCATAAATACAACCATAGATATAAAGTCGCCGTTTCGGTTGCGTACAGGAAATACGACAGCAAAAACTCCCCCAACCTGCTAAAATCACGCTTCAAGTCACCATGAATCCGACGTTGTTAATTACCGTGATACGCCCAAAACTATGCTTTGAGAAATCTTTTACTGAGAATGAAACTTGTAAATAAAAATGTTATTATTGTATATTTTGTTATTTATTCAACTCAAAAGAGAATTAAGAAAAAGCACACAGCATAGGTAGTTTAGATGTGTGTTAAGCGTTTGTTACCGCTTTTTTTTATGATATTGTTGAGTTCAAAAGTCATGGAAATGAAGGCAACATTTTAAAAAAATTAAATCAAGTTCTGAAGGTTAATTTTATTCGGTCTATACAACTGTTAATCAACCTTTTGGTGTTAGATAAAAATACATTTTTTATGTTCCCCCTACAAAATACGTTAGCATAAAGCGTTCGCAATATGTGTCGAGCACTACATCAAGGCGTTAGAGTAAGAAGACTTGAAAACACGTCTACATACAAAATATTGCGACCAAATATTAAGATACTTCTGGTATCTGAGACATTCGTATCGCAATACCACTATGGCACTAGAGCCGGTACACGATTGTGTTCGTATGAAAGGCAAGTGTTTGTTAAATTACGCCATTTTAAAATAATAAAAAGGATTCCAGACTAACGAGTTACTAATATCAATATTGCTTCCTTCAAATAGTTCTGGTTGTTAGCGACAGTTGAAGATATCGCGCGTTCCGTATGTGACGGGTCAGCTAGTCCAACGACAATCAAACAAAACGTTTCGTCTTCTGTCTCTCGTTTTATATCCTCAAAAACCAGAACAGGAAAACTGTATTTTCTCGTAATGTGCGTTCAACGAATTAGAAAAAAATATAAATACTTTTTTTGACTTCAGTAAACGGTTAACAGTATTTGAATAAAACTAATTAATTAAAAAGAGCAACGATTTTAATACAGATAGAAAAGACAAAGGGTAGCTATCGCGGCTACACTCAGGCAGATAGCCAAGCCATTAATAAAATTGAATTAGTCTTTTATTTATTGGATAACACGCCTCTCTGAACTCGATTTATTATTTTATTCAACACGGTACTTGCAAAGAATTAAATTTAACTTGTAACCGCGACATCGCACTGCACTTTGGAAAAATATATTTACGTAAGTGAATTTTCAGTTCTGTCACATCGAAATGGATTACTTCATACACCTGTCTTATCGAGCATAAGTATGGAATAACAAGTGAAACTCGAAACAAAAGTAGGTAGTAATCGAAAGTTCCCAAGGTCTTCGGTCATATGGTCATACCACTAATAGGACGGTTAATTTTTTTGTTTAACAGACAAATGCGGTAAAAAAGGTATATCCAAAACGGTTGTATTGCTGACAAATAATATAGTGGTGTAACAATGTCTGAGATGAGATGTCTATGTCTTGGCAGAGGGCGTACCTACACAGTGTCTCCATCGCGTTCGGTCTTGATCCTCGATATCTATATCTGGTTATGGCCAAAAGCAACGTTGTTTAACACAAGTCGCCGATTTTTAAGGCTTTACATTATTACTATGTTTCAGTCATCGTACGAACAAATGTAAATTGCACATAAAAGAAATTACGCCCGTTTAAAAATGATATATTAGATCACAAACACTTCCTTTTCTGACATCATAAAACCATTATATAACACATCCTTTTTACATACGCAAATTTAGCTTTATTAAACTCTGTGCTCTATTACAATCTAAAATAAAATACATTATACAGTGTCAGGTAGGAAGCACTAATTACAGCAACTTGTCAAAGTGATGGCGGGCGATGTCTTATTTCTCTCTAAAATATTAAAAATAACCTCTACATAAAAATGCAATATCTTACCTGCCCGTCCTTCTCTCCATTTTATTAAAGTTTTTCGTGAAAAGTGATAAAAATGAGCTCTGCATAACAGCTAACAATGTCTTTGTTTTTGACGTATCCGAGTTTTTAACTAGACAGGAATAATGTAGTTAAATAAAGTAATTAGAACGAGAGTTAAGTTCGTATTATTAAAACATACCCTAAGCATGAAACAGTAGATAAAATTTGAGACATTTTTAATATGTTCTCGTTAAGTGTTAGCGATAAAGCGTTGTTGCTCTCAAATAAAGTTATTATTGTTTTGTTCTACGCTGTTCTCTGTCTGCTTCTGCTGTGTGTTACTTATAAACTCAAAAACAACCAAACGGATATGATTAGAAACGTTTAAGTGTATAATTTAATATGATATACATACGTATATCAATAATTCAGTAAACAGTCGTAAGCTTAATAACTAAATTAAAAAAAAAAAATAACTTATAGAAATTAAACCATTATAAGTCATACATCTCCTTCTGTCACATTGTCTTTACGCTGCGATGAAAAGAGACGCATAAATGTTTTGTCCTTATGACTTTAGTATCATTTTATGTGACATATAAGCTAAACAGGACAAAGCATTCTTTAACATTTCTGAATAATATCGTAAGTCTTCCCAAGGTTAATATTCAAGGTTTAGATATGTCTGGCTTTGATCATAAATACCTTTAAACGTCTGTTTTATTAGATTTAACAATTAAATATCATCTCCGGAAGCCAACTCTGGATTTAATAAATAACTATTGATTTAAGACTTAAATTATTAGCTAAGTGGTGGTGAAATGTTTGCTTGTTTTTAAAACAATTTGTGTAATTATAAAATACACAATAAGTATTCACATCTTAAATACATAACGTATAGAATATTTACATATGTATTTTGAATATATCAATGCTCAAAATTCTGTCTGTTGTAATTACGAATATTATGCAAAAAACCATTAATACATTCTTTATTTTATTAAAACTTCGGGGCAAAAATGTATTTGTTAGCTTTCCAAATGAAAGATTTCGGTATACCAAAATTATTATCAAAATCTTAGATAAAATGACATAAAGCGATAAGGCCGCCAGTTGCCCTCCTTTTTATTTAATTATGTCAATTGTATAATATTTCTGACATGCAACAAAGTGTTAGGAAATAAAAACAAATAATAAATAAATAACCTTACTCATACTAGACGCGCCATTTTGATTAGTATGGACGGAATCATGCACATTTATCTCGGTGTCTTTAGCGGAACGTTGATACAGTATACATCTGGGGGGTTACCATGACTGCCAAAGCTATATAACTTTAGCAGAATTGCGAACTACACGTAAAGTCCTAACACAAGGTAATAAAGACGATATTATTCGCAATTTTGATAATAGTGGCGAGCCTTGTAGCGGTTTGTGGCGCTAAACGCGCTATTGTTATAAACCAGAACAATACTCGCCTTCTACATGGTGTTCCTACATTCCATAGCTTTATTTATTCTCGCACGTGCACATTTTGTGCCACGGAATGTCCGTCTGATTCAATTTTATTAATGGATTTGGAAGTTTGCCCTACTGACTGTGAATTTGTCGTGCTAACACATTCTCAAACGTAAGATCGTGCGTTAAAGTTTAATTTACATAATGGAATTTTGTGCATGGTTAGGAGACTGCATTGAGTCAGAGATGTCAACAGCTCTGAGAAAGAATTTTCAATATTGCATAAGCTTTACCGCGTTTGATTAAATGTACTCCAGTCTGCATAGAATTTTTGTGAAGCTTACAGCGCCACCTAGCGGCGACGGTCCATATTAAAATTGTTATCAAACAATCCATTAAGAGCCAATTGAACATGTTTATACAACAGTGAATCTTTTGTGAAAGCAGTGATGTTTTATTTATACTATTTACTGTATAATATTAATTTATTTCTTGTTCTGATTTATGGATATTTTATTATGTAGGTAAATAATATTCGTGTTTATAATTTTACTATTTTGTGTCTGTAAATCGTGAATGAACAACATCGTGAGAATTTGAAACATACATCATAATTTATTAGCTTTCATAATTTCAACAATATGACCAGGAACTTGAGTTCGCACTCCATTTAGGAATCTATTAATCATTTTCCTATAAAATATGTCATCGTTAAATGGAGGTAAAACAGATATAAAGTCTTATAAGCAACTAAACCACGGATCATTTGTTGCAGAATGAGGGACGATGGAGGGGCCACACCTGCGCCATGATGACTGCTGTTAATTCGGTAAGTTTTATTGTATTTCCTTAAAACTATAGATCATCTAGAACATCTTATTCAATATTACTGATTGAGAGAAATGAAAAAAAAGTATATTAAGGCGACAAAACCATTCAGTATCACTCTGGCCAAACACAACAACGCAAAATCTAAATATTTAGATAATCTTTGACTGCTGTAATCTAAACACTATGTTACGATATATTAATCAAAAATATAAAAAATTAACAATTATAGAATGTAATTTTGAAATAATTAAATGCCACGAATCGTTTATTAAGCTATAAAACATAGTAAATCTAAATTAATAGCAACTCCGATTTTAAAACCAGCGTCATCATTTGCGAATTATTGGGCAAAATTACATTGAAACCTTAAATTGAATAGATGTCTTAATGAAACCGTACGTCATTATATATTTCACTAATTGGCTCGGTGTCTGTTAAGCTCCCAGTAACGTAGTACCTAACGAGCTTAAACCTAGAATGCCACCCGTATGCATATTTGGCTCGTTCGTGTTTGTTTTTATGAAATTTTAAAGCTTTCGTTATGTTGTTGTTTAGTTAAACTGCCTTTTGTTTTAAAATTGGCTTAACTAATACACACTTGTATACACACTTCGATGTTATCTCCGTATATATATAAGGGTAACTCTACTATTCCGATACTAATTTATTAAATGGTTGGACAACGCACAGTATGAATATTTATGATTTGTGCCACAATACCAGTTAGATTTGCGACCCAGGCAGAAGGGTTAAAAAACATTTTAGAAATACAAGTTTACCATTATGCTGGTATGATAGGATTTGACGCTGCATTCACTTCGGGAGCCTTCCTAGACCTCTCGTAGTTGATCCCACGATTATCAGATATAATACCATTAATGTCCCCATACTTCGGGTATGGCGGTGTAAGTAGCGTAATACTATTATTACTATAATTGAATCGTTAGAAAGAGCATACAAACAATAAAGCAAAAACTCAATGTTAGTTATTAAACAATAAATTAGAAAAGTTCTCATTTTACGTATTTTTAATTTCTTGTACCGTATACCGTTTTTGTTTAGACGCTATTTCTAAACTTTAGCTAGCAAATCGAGCTATTGAAGTAGATAATCTGCGTGTTGTTGATCACATTTCACTTTAACCACTCGACCAATATAGTGAGACCCTTAGCTTTTGACATCTACAAAGTTTATGCAACCAAGTTATAAGCATATTGAATGGTTCGAAATATCAAATTGGAATGGTTACATCGTTTGTGGGCTATTGATATTGGACGTCGAATCAGATCATCTGTCGTTACCGGAGCGTACTGACAACATAAAGACGGCTTTCGAAATGGTACACCATGTATCATTTTGTAATGTTCTGTAATTAGTGTACAAGTAAGTGCAAGTAAATTCAATCTTGTTCGTTCATTAGAAGTTTCTCGAACTATTTTCAAGTGTAACGTAGTTTTGGCCGATACTTTCTTATACTAAAAATTAACGTATTAATAATAACAGTTGTTAGTTTTTGTATCTAAGTGATTTTGTAAATGTATTTGAACGCATTTATTCTAAAAGATTGAGACATGAAGTGAGATATATGAGTGCTCTTGAACAAACTAAACTGATTTATAACACATTTATAGAGCAATAGGGCCGCCCACTGTCCTCCTAATTAATTAATTATTTTAGTTGTACTGTATTCCGTGCAACTTTTAATATAAATATCGTAAACGTATCGTTTCACAATTTTGAGTCAAATATTTTAATAGCCAAATCACGTAACTTTTCTAGTTACATATTATTCTGCCTTGCGATTCTGTAATTCACTTTTTGAACTCACAGCGGTTTTCGCATCGGCGGTCGCGCTCAAATCAGTCGTGAAGCAGTCTCTTTAGCACTCTGATAAACAACAAACTATAAGCTCCCTCCTTATCAGAAAAGTGAGTTGCAGGCTCAGGGCTCTATTCATTATAAAACGATTACTACAGAGCAGACCACTACTTGTATGTACCAAGGCACGTTTCAAGCGATATTTCTCGTATGCAAAACAAAAAATACTCGGCAGTAACAGGTAAATCGTAGGTATTGCCATCAACACGGTAAAAACAAAGACGTGTATTCGACTTTTCTTTCAAAACTATCTTCAAAGTGCCCTGATTCAGCAATTATGAAGGTTTGACGAAGGGCTCTCTCTATTTCGTATTCAGGCGTTGAAACCGAGGCTTTGAGAGTGACCAATAACGGCCTGTCAACCTCACTCAACCGCCTTAAAACTTTGCTGTTTACTTATAATTTTATTTATACTTTAGCCACATCAGACCATTTTTCACCTCTCCTGAGTATATGTATCTTGGAGTCTTGGAAAATAATTATAATTTTATTATAAGTGTATAAGTTATACTACTTTTTATTTATTTATTATACCATAGGTTTTCCTCAACGAATTTTAGTTAGTTTGTGGTTTTCTTAGATGTATTGTAATTGTTTCGTAATTGGATTGAATCATTTTATTGTTTCCAGTCCACTGGTAGCTGGTTCCACAGTGGTGGTGCGCGGCAAAAACTGCCTTGAAAAACGTTCATTTACTACTATTTGGGTTTTTCCTTAACAAAGTCTCTGACTATGATTAAAAAACTAACCACTTCTGTATAGCCGCAGGTGGTCTTGCCATTACCAATCTGTTTTAAATTACTATGACATAAAGTAAAATCTTTAGAAATTCAGCTCTAAAGGTTCAATTTTATTCATTCTACAAAGGACTTCATACAATTAATTACGAACATTCATGAAATGTTCTTTTCTATTTATCTTTATTAAATTTATTTACTAAACATGTCGTAGCTTCCTGTTTGTATTCGGCTCATTAGTTAATTAATTATTTTAATAAGTTCCCTCAGCAAAGTTCTTAATTAGGTAAATTGATAGCGACTTTGAAAACGGTGATCACGACATAGAATACTTCAGACGAGGCCTTATAAGCGTCTTTGATTAAATGCTCCTAAAATTTTAATTATAATTCAAAATTTCATAAATAATTAATTGCTGGTTATTTTTGTGGCATTGATAATGCAAATGATAAAGAAGTGTTGGTCTAGTGGTATCAGCATGTGACTCTCATCCCTTAATTGGTAGGTACAATCTCCGGATTTGCACCAATGGACTTTCTGCCTCTGTCCATCTAACACTCGCTTGTATGGTCTACCAGGAAACCAGGATCTATCAAATACATAAATCGATGACGTGTGACAGGCAGAAGGCGGATCGCCTACTTGTCAATGTTATAAAAATTATCAAAGAAATGAATGCGATGTGAAACCAAGACCCGTTGTTGTAGCGCCACTGGAATATTATTATTTGCAACAAATAATTATGAAACTGTACTATTATATCATAAATTTTTTAACTTACTATTAAATTCACAATATTTTTTTAAGTTTATCTTGAATATTATTATGCGAGTAAATATACATATTACATATATAAAGAAATTCTTTTTCGGATTAATATCTAACAAAAGTGAAATCTATATTTGTCGGTGAAGTTTTGAAGTATAAATAAAAATTTCTCTTTAAAAACACTATAAATCTATATTTTCTTGCTCTTGTAGTTTAGCAACTTTTGTGAAATATTGCAGTAACATACGATACAGTGGTATTGTGACCCATTGACTTTCTTGTTTCATCTTTAACCCAATGGATCAGTAACTGATCATACGAAACATTTAGTATGAAACCCCAATAATTATTATTTCCCTGAAAACTCAATAACTAATAACCTAAAAAACTCAATATATACATAATCATAAAAAAATACATTTAAATCCACTGTGTTTTGTAGGAATGTAAAAGCAGTCTTGTTAGAAGGAATTGCATATGAAAATATTTCTTTACTTGAATTTTAGTTATTTCATTTTGGCAACCTAAAAGTTTAGTTAACTGTACTATTTTCATACACTTATTATGTTCATTTGTAGAAAATGAGTTTGTATTACATTTTTTTTTCTTTCGTTCCTTGTCATATAATATAATCTCGATCTGATCTTTAGAGGAAGCAAGGTGTAAGGAGTGTCTCGATACACTAGTTATTCTGAAGATTGATGGTTAGAGGAATCAAGGTCTTTCGCTTGCCCTTTGGTGCGACCGGAAGATTATGGGTCCTAATATCCCGTGTCCTAAAGACGTGCTGAGGATAGTGCAGTATGGAAGCAGATTGTTGACTTCAGCGAGGGTATTTTAAGCCAATCGCGACCTTATGTATTAATGACCATGAATTAGGAAACTTATGAAGTTAAAACACGCTGATTTTTTGATACCGATTTCGCAATAAAGTGAGTCGTGTTGTAATTACCGGGTTCGAATAGAAGTAAAGAATCACACGTTAAACTACCAAAGCACTTCTCAAAAAAAATGATTTAGTTCCCTAGTATTGAATCCTTTCATGCAAGATTATTTGTTTATTAAAAGTAGGAGCTAAAATTTTGGGCTTGAAGTAATAGTAGAAAACTCCAAATCCGCAAGCGTCAAGTACGCTTTATTTTGGTTCTATAAATAATTCATTCTTTTAATTAACTTGATGCTCAAGTTGACGACATGGTACTGTCAAATTGCTTTAGATTAATTTTAATTCATTTTGCGTACACCTGTTTTCAATTTAATTACGACGGAGTTCGCCTAAGTAGCGATCTCATTTTACATGATTCTCTGAGCAGAAGCTAATTAAATTTTTTATGAGTCGAATAGTTGTTTACTGATATTGTATGAAACCTCCGCTCAATGACTAAGGTCAGTCGTTAGTATTTGTTGCGTTCCTAGGTTTGATTTAAAAAAGTTCAATTATATTTCTTATATATGTTATGACGTAGTGCTTTAAATTATTATAGCTTTCTTATTTAATAAATCATATCTTCATCTTCAAATATGTTAAGTACAATGCACTGTACTAGTAAGCATTAGTAACCTGATATGGTCTGTAAGACAAACAAAAAAACATTTTACCTCTTTATAATAGATTAAATGAAACCAAAGAGTAAAACCTTTTTCTAGTACTGACACAGTTTACTGTAATGTTCAGAGATTTAACCTAAATTATTAATGGGGCCCGGTTTAACGCTCACATGGCCGATTTAGACCCATGTCACGTACCCTGACACAATTTGTGTGTTCCTCTATGATGTAGTGCTATAATCTGTGCTCGAATTATATTAAAACTATTTATACTAACTCAAAGACATGACCGAATTCGAAATTTAAACTTCATGCTTGTAGATGCCATAAAACCTTTACAATACTATTTCTTTTTGGTGTTCGTTTGTATCGAATGAATATATAACACTAATATTAGGGGCCTCATAGCCTAGCGGTCTTATTAAGTGGCAGCTCGGTGAGGGGTACCGGGTTCGGTTCCCGGTTCGAGGGCAAGTTTTAATTTAATTTAAATTTGTTCTCGGCCTTTGGGAGGGTTGTGCGGTACCGGGCGAGTGCTTAAACCGTACATGGAGGACACGGTCGAATTTCTAAAGACAAGCACGAATTATAAAAAATCCTATACTCGACGCTGGCTAATGCCCAAATCGTGCCAGAGCCATAAACAAAAAAAAAACACTAACATTTATGTATACTTACTAGATTGCTATATAATTGAAAATAATAACTTTTAAAGGTCGGCAACGTACTCACGAGCCTGAGAAATATATTACAGGTTTTTTGTGGATATTGCGTGCGGTTTTGACGTAACGAATACCATTTCATAGTATCAGGTCTTCTTCTATTCTTTAATAAATTTATTAAGGAAACATACGAAATTATATGTTTCACTCTTTAGAAGTCTCTACGAAGTACATTTGACGTGTCAAAATGAGGAGGTTACATATAATTAATGGCAACACTTTCTTATGAACTTCATCGCGCTTATTAAAAGTTACGTTTTCAACTTCTGTGGAAGCATTTGTTTTCTTTTTCTTTGGACTTTATTGAAAAGCGCTACAGCAAAGTTATTTTGCACTGGGAAATGTCACTGTTACATTTCTCAAATAATTTTTAGCTTTAACTGTGTTATTACCGTAAATACAATAAAGAAACAGTCCAATATGAAAGTTCTAATTGTAATAATTACTATAGCAAAGTGAATGTATGATGAATTCTATACAGAAATAGTTGTAGTAAAATTCAAAACGAAAACGATTTCGGTAAAAATCAATTTCAAAGAGAATAAATTCAGCCTTTCTGCAGTTCTAAGGTTCCTACTCTTATGTCAAACTTAAATCTACATTCTGAAGCTGTCAAGTCATTTTTTGGTATCAGTTTGACATATTTGACAGAGCTTAAGGCGAGCGACTTGATATACGAATTAGAATATGGATCTTAATTTGAAGATACATTCTTGAGTAACCGGCGAGTAAATATAAATTAAAAAGCGATAGTTTAATTATAAAAATATATTTTCAATGTGCGACAATTTTCGTTTATTCGATATACCAGTACAAAGCCCACAGGTTCCATACTTTCTTTAAAGTGAATTTTACTTTTAATTAATTAAAAATATATAAATCCTTAGCTTTAGGCACCTAAACACGGCTGAGAGGTTTAATTTTAGCGTCTCGAATACCATACTTAAGGCTTCAGACTTAAATAGAAGCAAATTTATTAAAGAGAAAGAAACCTTAAAAAAATATTAAGCCTTTTAACAAATATTTAATTTATAAACCTTAAACTAAACAAAAATTACTTTAATATACGTTTTTTTTACGGCAGGAGGCTCACCTGATGTTAAGTGATACCGCCGCCCATGGACACTTACAATGCCAGAAGGCTCGCAAGGGCGTTGCCGGCCTTTCAAGAATTCGAATTGGATCGGAAATACTTCTGTGGGCAGCTGGTTCCACATAGTGGTGGTGCGCGGCAAAAAACATCCTTAGAAAACGCTCTGTTGTGGAACGACGGACGTCGAGGTGATACGGATGGTATTTTGTATTTTGCCTTGACGTCCGATGATGAAACCCAGCTGCAGGTATTAGACCGAACAACTCCTCCGAAATACATTATTAATGTTTCTTTATCAGTTTGACTGCAAATATCACAACGATATTTCTACAAATTAAACATTTGAAAAATCAAGTACAACACCGCACAGTAATAAAAACTTGGCGCGACGAAGTTATGGTATTGTCTTGTAAACTTTCTAAGATACCTACCGCTATAGAATCAGACTTCCTTCCTGTGCTGCGACTAAGTTTGTATTTTAATATATTTCTTTATTTTTAGTCGCGAAAAGATTTAAAATAATGTTTTGAGAGGGTATACCATTCATCAGCTATTTATATCAATAACTACGGCAAACGTCGTTTTGCCATGTATATTAGGTATTTCTAATAAAATGTAATTAGTTCAATAAAAATAACTATCTACTATAATAAAAAATAGGGCTTGATCGTAGAGAGGTGACAATTAAGGGTTGTATGTATTTTGTATGCTGTATCATAAAAAAATAAAAACAAAAAGTTTAGTCTAAAAAATAAAAATAAAAATTTAGGGGTTAAAAACTTAAAGTATCGCGTTTACACACTCGTCCTGCCCACTTCCCTGCTCACTACGGCTGAATGTAAATGCGCCATTACAGGCACCAGCCTGTCACAAAGATGGTCAATACTTGCAGCATGTAAACCCGCTAAATGCAATATTGTGAAGAGACAAATATAATACAAGGACTATAGAAGT
The DNA here is from genome assembly GCA_963693345.1 of Pieris melete. Classification (NCBI taxonomy): domain Eukaryota; kingdom Metazoa; phylum Arthropoda; class Insecta; order Lepidoptera; family Pieridae; genus Pieris; species Pieris melete. The sequence continues at coordinate 3,372,533 of CAVNZK010000003.1, forward strand.
CCTGTGGCCTGTAGCCTTCCATCACGGACCGAAAATATACAAAAACATGACTACATACTATGGCTAAACTAAAGTAGACAAAATAAAACTAAAGCACGAGTGGTTGTGGGTGTGTGCATATGTGTATGGGTGTGTGAAAGAATTTAATTTAAAGGGCTTTATAACTGCTACATGCACTGTTGCTACTACCAACTAAACTAAACATTCACATTATATACACATAAATGGTACTTAAATTAATTATAGTCACTCTGAATCTGAACTCATGAATATTGCAATAACGCCCGAGCAATTAACTTAAAATTTTAAGTAAGTTGTTTCTACAGCGGTAATGAATTTCACTCAAAGGACCGTTTCCTATTACATCTCAGTTAATTGAAATTCTAAGAAACAATATTTTACACTTTAACCAGAGCACTGTTTTATCTAATAAAAAACTTACGCTGACTTGTAGGCAGATATAGCTTTTAATGATAAAATATATATTCAAATTAGGTTATTTTTAAAGGTTAAGTAAACTTTGCTTAAGTGGTTTGGCCATGTAGAACGGATGAATGTGAATCAGTTAACAAATAGGGTAGACCTTGTCGTACATACTTGGACCACATCCAGGAGGTATGAGATGGGACAAGTTAGTCCTATAACCAACGAGCATGCATGGTGATTGTCATGAAAGTGGATGATGTCAAAGTCAAAATCATTTATTCCTATAGGTAACACAATTAACACTTATGAACGTCAATAAAGAAATACATATTAAAAGCTTCTAATTATACATTTATTGCCAGTTCTCAAATCAAGGGCGTAGAACGGACGAAATGAATTGGCAATAAACTCTCCGCCACTCTTTTTAATCGCCAAGTTTTTTGTTTTACACAATGTTTGTAAGGAGCTGCAACCATGAGAGAGGTACGAGGCATGCCTTTTAAGTTCTGTCGCTTCCATATTTCCCGGGAACTTTGAATTTGGACCTGTACTATATTCGAATGTGTTTACATTTTGAATCTCAAATTAATCGAATTTAACGAATTAACGAATCTCTCATTGCTGTGAGAAAACTAATTCTCGAAGATTGTCATGTGACGTATCGAGAGATAGAGGCTCTATTAGGCATCTCAGGGACAACCATTCAGAAGATCTTGCATGAAACGCTTGGTGTGAGAAAGCTAGTTTACCGTTGGATACCGCATCTGCTTTCCGACGATCACAAGGCGGCCCGCGTCAGATGGTGTAAGAAAACTCTGCAAAGGTTCAACCGAAGAGAGTCAAATCACGTCTACTGATCACACGATCCTGATTCCATACAACAATCTACAATCTGGGTCTTTCAAGACGAGCCAAAGCCGACTAAACTCGTTCGTTCTCGAAGCACTTCAAAGAAGATGGTGGCCACGTTCGTTAGAAAAACCGGCCATGTTGCGACTATTGCACTTGAAGATCGTAGAACAGTTAACGCAGAGTGGTATACCACAGTTTGTTTACCACAAGTCATCGCCAAACTTCGAAAATCTAACTTAAAGCGGCGCATCACCCTGCACCACGACAACGCAAGCTCACACAACGCTCGTCAAACAATTCAGTATTTGAAGCAGGAAAAAGTAGAAATTCTTGACCATCCTCCATACAGTCCTGACCTAAGCCCTAACGATTTCTTTACATTTCAAAAAATTAAGAAAAGTCTTCGTGGTCAAAGGTTCCAGTCCGGAGAAGAAGCTGTCGACGCTTTCAAGTCAGCCATTTTGAACACCTCCACTTTAGAGTGGAATTAATGTTATAAGAACTGGTTTAAGCGAATGGAAAAGTGTATTAAGCTACGTGGTGAATACTTTGAAAAACAATAAAAAGTACTATAAGGTTCTAGTTGTGTTTTTTTCTGCAAACGACAAAACTTAAAAGGCATGCCTCGTATGTGAGAACCGCCTGATATAAATAAAATAAATAAATATACAATTAAATTTGTATTTATTTATTATTTGATCGCCCCTTGATAATGGAGGTGAATATCTGAGCGCATCTTGCAAATGACCCAATATGGGAAAACAGGGGAAAGTAGTTACAGAATTTATGGCGAAACAGAGAATGCTATAGTGTCGGTATAAAATATAAAATAACGCCGCCATTATCTTTGGTGCGAGAGCCAGTAGAGCCAGAGTTTTTTTAGAAAGAAGAAGCACTAAGTGTAGCTGACAGCACCGTTTGTATTTTTTTTGTTATATTGGTCTGAACCTGTCCTGAAAGAGATCTAATATTATTTTGCATCATTTTCATTTGTATAAAACGTTTCTTCAGTTACATTAATTTGCTTTTTTACTGCTGAACTTCAAAAGATTTTGGCGTTGGGGCTACAAGTGACATTTACTTGGGGCAGGTGACTGACACTACTTACTCCATACAATCCTGCTTTCTGTCTCTGAAATAGGATTTTAAACACTGTTCTAAGAAATTTATAATAAACATAACTAAACTATCTATATATTAGTATTCTTCAGGTCAAGGTAGTTTATCTGTAGTGAGATTTGTCTGTGTTTGCAGTGTTCAAACGCCCAATTAAAAACGTATTTTATTCAAGGTATCATCGGCATTTCTCAGTCATGTTCACTATTTATGTACCTAAATAAAGAGCAATAAAAATTGTTTTCATTTAATGCATAAATTATTTCAGCGACATGGCATAAAAGAATATAATATTACGACATGAAACAGATTAAAAAATTCACTTTGTAAATCAAAACATGGCCCAGTTTCATACATGTGGTATCAGTAATGTTAGGGTTGTCTCTGTTTTATTTATATCATTGCATGCTATTGTTAGATCTGACATTATGTATGTCACATCTAGAGAGATAGGGCTTCGTGTTAGAAACTGTATATTAAATACCATTTTTGAAGTGAAACTTCTTTATCGGGGTTGGAAAAAAATTTAGTGTAACATTTTTTCGTTACGCGTCACGTTTTTCGGTTACGCGCCATGTTGCTTTTTGAAGTCAAACTTCTTTATCGGCGTTGGAATGAAACTTCTTTATCGACGTATGGGAGAAATTTTATTGCAAATCGTATCGTAATCGTTTTTCGGTTACGCGTGATGTTTCTTTTTGAAGTCAAACTTCTTTATCGGCGTTGGAAAAAAAATTACCGTCACATTTTTCGGTTACGCGCCATCTTTTTCTTGTCCGTACCACGGTTGATCCGAAGAGATTCGAAGCTATTAATAACAAAAATATATAATAACGATAACAATGATAGTAATAATTCTATTACAATTAATGAAATTCTATAATAATCTTCGTAGTAATAAGGTAAAATGAAATATTTGTATTCATGTCTATGATAATAAAAGCCTTTTGTTAAACTTTATCTATTTTAACGAATTTCTGTAAAGTTGCATATAGTAGATCATTTTTTGGAAAATAAGATGATAAAGAAGTTTCACTTCTTACGTGTTTACACCTAGTACATGCAAAATTTTTTTTATTGATATGTACTGCTCTCACCTCTGGGCGGGGGCTCCCCAGTACCAGCTCCTTCCACTTGACCGTATACAACGCAGAGCGGTTCGAATCGTCGACGACCAATCCCTCTCCAAGCGGCTTGATCCTTTGGCGTTGCGTAGAGATGTGGGGTCACTCTGCATCTTCTACCGCATTTACCATGGAGAGTGTTCAGAGGAGTTGTTTGGATTAATACCCGCAGCTGAATTTCATCATCGGACGTCGAGACAGAATACGAAATTCCACCCGTATCACCTCGACGTCCGCCGTTCCACAACTGAGCGTTTTTCAAGGCAGTTTTTGCCGCGCACCACCACTTTGTGGAACCAGCTGCCCACTGAAGTATTTCCGAACCAATTCGACTTAGGGTCCTTCAAGAAAAGAGCGTACCAATTCTTAAAAGGCCGGCAATGATTTTAAATTGCATGAATGTTAGTGGCTTCAATAGACATGACAATATTATCTCTGGTCTAATCGTAAATTAGCATAAAAATTAGAAACACGTAAAAGACAAGTAGATAAAACCACAGATAATATTGTCATTGTGTTAAATTATTTTATACGTTGTTCTATATACACTAAAATAAAAAATAAACATTTAATTGTAAATCTAAACCATTCTCGAATCCAATTGACACTTACAATTTCATCAAAAGCGCTTTAGGAAGAGTTTAATTGCAATCGTTAAGTAAAAGACAACTGAAATGTAACACAATGTTTGTAAAAATAATTAATTCTACGCTTCTACCGTATGTATTTTTATTTATTAAAACTTCGTTGCAAAAAACAATAAATCAAACACAATACAAAAAAAAATTATAAGGGATGCAACGGGCGGCATTATCGCTAATAAGCGATCTCTTCCAGGCAACCCTAGTTAAAGAAAAAACTAAAAAAGAAACATGATTCGTGCGAGAAGTGCAGAAACAAATGTTATATAAAAAAATATATATATATATACATAGTACCTTAATCTAAAGTAATACAAAATATTAACAACGGACTAAAAACTTAAAAGCTAATCTTACAAATACATGGACAGCAAATTCACTATTTGTAAGTTGTCTGTAAAAGGAAACATAAGATTTATACAAGTCACGATTGATCAGGATAGGATAAGGTTAAGAAATGGGAATACAGAAGAGTTTTAAAAGATGACAGAGAGGTAGCCAATCGTACGGAGTCGGGCAGCGTATTCCATAATTTAATGGCGGAGATTGTGAATGAATTGCCTAAGAAGGATGAAGTGTGAGATGGAATTTCTAATAAACATCTATTAGAAGAGCGTAACATATAGTTAGAAGGACCTAAGAAGACCTATGTAGATCTGTTTATATATATAAAGACATTAAAATAATAATACGATTTATAATAATACATTTAAAAATACAATTTTAAAAAACAATCAGTGGCGCTACAACCTCTTTAGGTCTGGGCCTCAGATTTCTGAATCTGTTTCATGATCATTTTTCAATCTAGTAGTAGGTAGGTAGGTAATCAACCTTCAGTGCCTGCCTGACACACGCTGTCGACTTTTTGGGTCTAAGATGTATTCCTTCATCGTTCGAGCGAATGTTAAAATGCGCATATAGAAAGAATGTCCATTGGTGCACAGACGGGGATCGAACCTACGACCTCAGGGATGAGACTCGCACGCTGAAGCCAGTAGGCCAACACTGCTCATGTAGTACGAGTAAGAAGAGTTCATGTAAGAAATTGTCTTTTACCTGGACTCATCCAGCTTCGCCTATAAAGAAATATAATATCATAAAGCATACAATGATTCATATTTATTTACACATATTGTGCTTATTTTGAGATTCAAAAATTCAGTTAATTCAATTTAAAGTCTTAAGGATTTTATAAATATAAAACATTAGAATAATAATAATATAATTTTGTTCAATTGTGGCAACCCTAGCTAAATCAAACGCTACACATCGTTGGCGTATGTCCAGTGTGTCAACTAGTTCAGATGTCTCATGGGAAACCAATACCATCAACGTGAGATAACCACGACTCCAATTACTTAGCTCTTTCAAAGACGCTATTCCTTTGACAACATATATTATTAATGGATCACAATATTTGATATATATCCAATAACCACTATGTAAGCGAGTGAAATTGATTGATAAACTTATTATCGCAAGTTACTATCACCGTTTGAAATGTTAAGCCCTAGATGGGGCAGAGAGCATCATCAGTAAGTCCCCATCGTGTTTGGTCTTGAGCCTCGTATTTGACCTCGCTCCAAGTCTTTCCGACTCTCTTTGCCGACCACACCACGTCATCACAGAGATGACGTTTGAGATGACATCTTTAGAGACCCTTAAATCTTTAACCACTGTAAAAAAAAATTTTTTTTACTAGTTTTGACTTTATACATTCACTATCAATCTTAAACATGTTCCCATCTTGTCCTATGCTGAAACAGAAGATTCTTATTGTGCAACAATCGTTTAATTATAAGTGTTAAATAAATATATATTCAGTAAAAATTATGTAGAAATTGTTGTATCGTTGACATGTCAATAGAAAGAGACTAGCTGCTCACGAGACAGGAAATCCTAGTGTGATACTAAATATCCTTTTTATTATATACTAGCAAACACAGCGAACTCCGTTTCGCCACCAGATGGCTTCGTTTTATGTAACATTTCGATTGGTGATCCCGCTTTTCTGTTATAATTTTTCCAGAAAAACCTCACGGAGCCCGAGACCTTTCCAACGAATGCAAAACCGTGGAAATCGGTTCGTGCGTTCTGGAGTTATAGCGTCAGGAAGGAAAACCCGACTTATTTTTATATAGTAGATAATAAAGTCTTTCTTCGTTCCTTTCTTTGCCTCATCTGCAACTGTACGACGCCAAGTTTTCTTGGGACGGCCACGCTTCTACTTTCCTTACTCATTCAAATCAAGCACCTGTTTGGGGATATTATTGGAATCTCTTCAGAGTGTGTGTATATAAACATAAAAATATGTATGATAAATCTTTAAAAACTACTTATTTTACTTATGTAGCTTAAATATCTTCTATTACAAGATACATATCTATAATATATATATATAAGATCTTTATATATATAATTCTTCTGTGAGTGTGTATGTCACTGAACTTCTCTCAATCGACTGGACCGATTTTGATGAAATTTTTTGTGTGTGTTCAAGGGGATCTGGGAATGGTTTAGATTCACAAATCAGCCCGCCAGATGGCGCTGCAGTCGGTACTTTCATAATTTGCTTGCAATATCATGCAGGACAACGTCTGTCGGGTCCACTAGTAGATATATATTTTGTAATGGTAATTACAGAAGATTCACGATCCCTAGGAGGTTACCACCCACGCGTCTATAAACACGCTATAATATAATACGCTGTCTATTCAACTCAATGGATAGTGTCAGATAACACAAGTTTACTAAAGCACTTATCAACCAAAAATACTCAAATTTAATTAACATCACTATGACGTAAAACATTCCTTTGTTATTTTATAATTGTCTAGATTTCAAAAGGAATTAATCTCAAAAGCAATAAATATTCTTCAGGCGAACAATAAACTAGTTTTATGAAAGCAATAAGAGTACAATTAAACTGGGCAATTGAATGAGCAAACATTTCACTTTTTAATTAAATCATTCATTCGCCTACACTCACGGGCATTTATTTAAGGACAAAATTTACAAAGGCTTCTCGGATTAAATTTCCGGCGGGGTCCACTTCAGACCTAGAATGCCCTTTATTACCCCGTTACAAAGGGCGATGTTTCCCTACAATATTAGAATGCCTCTTATTCATTTGCTCTCCGGTTTACTTTTGTCCACTTGACAGGACTCGAAGCATCGAATAAATCTTGATTTAATTGTTATTTGAGTTTCCCTCGATCCTTGTGTTTGTAACAATGACTCGGCCGCTTATTATGAACGTTGTACGTGGTATTCGCACTAGAAGTTAAGCTTTTCGCCTGGTGTAATACTTCTAGAAATATACTTAAAAATATAAGGCATTTGCACCCATATAACTCAAAGGGATAGATACGGGATATGGCCGTTGTACATTTTTGTAGATTGTACTCGCAACCCTTAATAGACGGGGCGCCATCACAAGCAATATTTGAAAAACTTATAAATGTAGCTTATACCAAAAAATAAATGTTTTATCGGGATTGGGCAAACTTAAATTAAATAATGTCAGGAACAGTGTCAAAATATGCGCTATCTATACAAATTGAATGAAATTGTCCCTTGTAGTCTGTTTTTTTATAAAGTTAAAAATTTAAAAACCTTATAACGAGTGTGACCTTCTCTTGCCAAAATAAAAGCTTGAAACCTTCTGGGCAAGCTTGTTTTAATAACATTGCAATGCTGCAATCACTCACTCACTTTATAACAGATATGCTGAATTGGTTTGAGGTAAGGACCAATCTAAACGACGGATCCCAACTTCTTGCATGACGCTTCCACGTCGCCAGAACTGTGCAGGCGAGCATTGTTGCCCATAAAAATAGAATCAAAAAGTAAATGTACTAAACTAGGACTAGCACTAAGATTTTTCACGCTTCGCTGTGGCACCTGGTGATTGGATGGTTGAGAATTGAGAAACAAAACAAACAAAACATTTCGTATAAGTTAGATTTTGCAATACTTGTGGAAAAGAATAATGACAAAATAAAAAAAACACAAAAAAATATATAAAAACAATCCTTGATGCGGATTATATTTAATGCTAAAATTTCAGCTCGATCGGTGCAGTACTTTTTGAGTTTTTGAAGCGTAAACAAACCAACATAACATTTTTATAAATATAGATTAGTAAAATTTTAATTACAGTTAGAAAATTGTGTATTTTTTTTTAAATTTTATTTTGAGCATAAATTCGTTTTTCTTGTTTATTTTATGCTTTAAAACAGTTGGCCGATGTTGTTTTTACCACATGTGCTTTCCCTACTAGTCCTTAAATCGATTTTCAAAGTCTTATTTAATGATTAAAAATGATAATGATCGGTTAAATATTCGTAGACCTTTTATAAATGCTACAATCTATGTAGTTTCTCTATACATCGCAATTTTGATAACCTAAGAATCTCGTTGAGGATAACGATGTGAGGGGTGACTTCAAATCTGTCACAGTGACAAATGCATGACAGTCGCCACTAATGAAGATCGCAGGGCTGACAGACAGCAATTAACGAACGTGGAACTTACTATAGCTGCGCAATTATTGGATAGCTCTTATACTTTCCTGATTCAATGTATCTGTTGTAACACATGTTTTGATTGTGCACATGAAATAGGATTACGCATTTACATTCTCGTGGAAACAACACGCAAACAGATAGTCGAAATAATTAACATCACCGCATAAACGAATTCAAGTACGACCAGTCACCACAAGTAGCACCCGTTCACGAGTATGACGCATGGCCAGCCATCGCCAGCCCCCTCTTCACTTGCCACATTCACACTTTCAGATGCTACTTAAGGCACCCTTTTAGAATAAAATGCAATAGAAATCTGGGATAATGTACAATTTTAATGTTTAGATTCCTTTGCAGACTTCTGATATTACATTGTTGGAATATTCAACTATGGTCTATTATTCCAAGCACGTGTGCTAAATTTCTAATTGTATGTATATACAGATATAAATATTATATATTTCAAGTTTCATTAAATTTGGTTCAGTCATTTGACATATACCTAAAACTTCAATTTGTTAAATTAACTTTTCTGTAAAAAATATCTGTTACTGTTTCATATCTATTAATTAAACTTTTTGAAGCATTGTTATTAAAAACTCTAGTAGTTAACACGATGAAATTATCGTATAAACAGATATTTTAATCTAAAACTTACTGCTTTATAACGGAATAAATCTTCATAAAGTGTTTTTTTCCGAGAAAATTGAGAACGTCCCTGTGGGCACCTAAAAATGTCAGCGCTACGTTCGTGCATGCCAGATAATCCCATGTTGTTCCGTTTTACATGAATATGTAAAGTACAATGACATGTTGTTTAATTATAATTGTTTAAGAATAAACAATAATGGATTTTAAAAAAGAGGTTTACAATAATTTACCAAAAGATTTAAAATATCTACTGACTAGAGTCTTTAAAAAGCGACTTTGTTACTTTTGGAAAAAAATTACTATTCAATTAATGATTATTTGCATGAACCTGTAGTTGATATAAATTTAATAAAGTATGGTATGATATGTACGATACAAATAATATAAGAATTGACCAATTCATAATATGATTAATAATGTAAATTGTAAAGACAAATTTGCGATAAATATATGATTATATCGTTATAAAATTCGAATAGGTCATTATTAATTAACGGATTTTTTTTCTCAAAAGTAAGATTCTTAGTATTCCTTTAGCGAGTTACGAGTTAGGTAGTTAATTACTTGAAATCATGATACATTACCTATGACAATCCATCTCCGAGTGAGTGTTGGATTATTTTCAGCATGAGTGGCTGCTGCTATTTTGGGTTGTCTAATTACAAATGAATTACTTATCAATAAATAATTGTTGTTCGATTTACCAACTACGTTTTTTGAGGCATCAACGGAAAAATACTCGCGAGCACTCTTGCATTGAGAGTGTCCATGCCGTATCACTTAACATCAAAAGAGCTTTCAGCCCGTTTGAACCCTGTTCTATAAAAAAACAAATACAAATTATATTAATAAGAAGAAAACACTGCAAATGAATGCATCGTCTCATGAGCCTTTTATACTTGAATAGTTGTTAAGTTTGGATTGTATAATATTTAATAGAACCCTAGTTGTAACATCGACCATTTCAGTTTGTCGTCTTTTTACTTCAAGCATTATTTTAAATGTAGTAAGTCTCTGTTGCGTTTTGGCTTTCAGATAAGCTTTGTGAGTCAAAAACTATTTAATAACAAACAATTGACAGTCGAGACAATATTGAGTGCATTCTCAGACTTGGCTTGACCAAATTTTGTCCGTTGTGGCATTCTGGCTAATACTGTATATCTCTCTGACTTTGGACACATTCTTTTGAATACTGAATACAGTTTTATAACTTCCCGTTGGCATGTCTTTTAACGATAAGACTTGGGTTAATTTACAAGGTAATGCTAAATTGCCACCTATAAAGCTGTGCTCAGAAAGCGAGACAATATTTCACGCTAAGCTATCTACAACTTCACAAGGTGGAAATCTGGACTTAAAGTATTATTTTTAGATGCAGTTCCTTTCAAGATGAAATAAAGAATTTGAATATTCTTACTGCTATACACATTTCTTTATCAAGATAAATTATGCCCTGGATTCAATTCCGACTAATTGATTTGAGTTTTTAATAAAATAAATGAAACACGTGCAGCATCATGTCTTGTGTTTCATATATATATTTTTATTTCATAAGCAACATGATTGTACCGTACCTATTATTAAAAAATCTAAGCATAAATTTTGCTGTATATATGTATGTATAGTTTTTTTTCGCGTTAAGATTGTTCAGTGAATTTAGACATGTCTCCATCCCCGCCAGGGAACTCAGAACTTCACACAACATTAAATTATAGTATCAGTATGTCCAATCTAGCTCGCTAGGGAAATCTACATACAAGTGTCCAGTGACTACAGCGAGAATGAGAAGTGAATTGAGAATTCTGCACTTATTTATTTTATACAAGATCAATAGTTTGAGTAAATTCGTAGAATCATGAGTTCATGATTACTATTAAGATCTTTTCCAGCTAGTTTTCCAATTTATACTCTTATCTGTACAACCAACTATGCGGTATCGTTATCGCTAAACTAAAATTTCATAACCTCTTTGGTGAATTTGGGAAATTTGAAGTCTGGTTAAGGGAGCGTTCCAGTATTACGTCACGCAATTTTTAGAGATTATTGACCCCCCCCCCCCATGTAAGCCGCCGTAACGTTTTTCTGTACCCAATAGTAAAGCGTTTCGTGACCATCCAATGACTGTCGAAAGTCAAAAATAATATTAATAATAACGCGTAATTCAATCCCCTTCCCGCATCGTAACGTTTTATAAAAGGACCCCCCCCCCAAATTCGTTACGCTCGAACGCCCCCTAACTTAATATTTAAGTTTGGTCATGAAGTCGGATACATAACTTTAGGTTCTTATTTGATTATAATAGATTAGTATTCTTCACTTTGATTACTACTACGGCAATTTTTGCTTTTATAAATCCGCATACAAAAGCAAAATAATAAATCTTGTTACAATTCTAAATAAAAAACACAAGTTGTTTTATCAATTATTATTTCAAGAACCGTTTCGCTTCAATACAATTTCAGACAATGCTTCTCGTTACAATTGTCTATATCGAATAATAGAGGACTTACGTATATTTCTCTGACAAGAAAGAATGGCGTTAAATGCAGGTACGGTAAGACACAAAAAGCCGCTGGCAAGTCTCGTAGCATTCTTGCTACGAGCTACGAGTCTACGACAATGATAGATTAAAGAGACCACGCTACATTCTATAAGCAAAAATAGATATTCAAAACTCAATATTTCACTTGGGATAATAGTTAAACACTTTCATAAGACTAATAAAATAATATGTTTTAAACAAGAAACTCGCTTCATATGTCTCTAAACAACTAAATTTATTATTAGACAAAATTTGATTGATTTAGTTTGTGTTTTTGGCCTATTCATTTATTTATCTGCACAGAGAATTATTAAAACAATGAAGTAATTAGCTATTTGTGGCAATATTAATGACTACCATAGTCATATTGTGTATACCTTCTAAGTATAATATAGGTATATCAAATTATCTTTTCTTGAATGTAGTAGATCGTAATACAATGAGTAGGGTTTAATCGCCTTAACAATAGCTGAACAAAAAAGCCTTCCTACACCTTTATATAAATGGCTTGTTTCCGTTGGACATCTCGAGAATGTATAGCCATTAGAAAGCGAAAGAAATACTGAACGCTGTCCAACAATTGTTTTTAAACGCTTATTCTTTGAACAGTTAACATAAATAACGTTTTGTGTTTTTTATTCCATTTTGTACTGTATTATTCATTTGTTTCAGGTAAGAACCTATTCTAGCAGTCCTTTATTTGTAAGTATATAGTAATGAGTAAGTTACATAATGTAATATTATTGAGTTGTCAAAACATTTCATAGAAAATAAACATTCCTATTGTCAGCTATTATTTCGACAATGAATGAAAAAATAATTTAGTTATTAATAATTATCAAACGGTATATTTCAATAGTTTAGACCGGCTACTAAACGCTTTATAACATCTTAATTTTGAAAAATAAATCAGTCCAATTTTTCCGTTTTAACCAAATTGTTATTGTGTCTCTTTTTAACACAGCGTTAACAAAATTAAAAAGAGACAAAAGATTAGTTTAGTTAAAAGATTGATTTTGTTCTCATGAATGAACTAAATGAATGAACTGAATAACTAAAAGTTAATCAATAAATCATACCAATAAGAGATATGAACATACCTCAAATATCGTAAATAAAATTGGACATAAATTAATATGAATTTTACTACCATTGCATTAAATTATAAACATTAAAGATATAAAAAGCAGAACCGTTCGTTTAATGAACGTACCAGGATATCTACAAAATATTGTGACCTACTTACGTCCGAAGCAGAAATTCGCTTTTGTGAAATAATTTTCAAAGAACCGGCTTCGATATGGTCGCGCGGCGTGAATAGCGGAAATTCGAGTGACTGGAGAACTGGTAGACTGGATGTCGAACTGAAAAGCAAATACAAACGAACCTGTATACTCTATAAGGTATCTAGATTTAATACTCATACAGATTTTGTGTAAAACATATAGAAAGTACATACAAATAGAAAAATTTCAGATACTTTCCATTAGTCATATATTTTTAGAAGGGCCATATACCAATATCCGGTTTTAATAAAACTTAAACTGTTCCTTAAGAAATATATGTAATCTAAAACATAGTCATATATTATACATATAACTCTTTGTGGAGAAATAAGTGGACAAACAGAAACATAAATTTATAAAATTCAGCACAAATTAATAACTTTTATCGTTTTTAACTATACCGTACGTACCGGTATATACCGCTTTTGCTACCAAAACTATTATGAATCACACAAATTATTAATACATAAATTTAATTTTGAATAAATTTTGAAATTGTCCCTTATTATGCTAGTATAAATAAAAATCTTCTGTACGGTTGTTTACAATTAGACTCCTGATAAACGGCTGAACTGATTTTGAAAAAAAATGTGTGTGTTCAAGTGGATTTGAGACTGGGTTAGATTTACAGTTAATGATGTTTTGTGTTCAACGACAATCATCTGATGGGTGCGCTTGTATAATATAGAGTTAGTATTTACGTGTAGCCTTCGTCGTGGCTTGTCTCTAGTTCCCAAAAGGTTAAGAACACCGATATTCCATCATCGTCATGAATACCTCGGCTCTGACAGGGCTGAGGGGTTCCTTTCAGTCCCAAGGGTGACCATTCATTTATATTTGAAGGATTTCATAATTCAATAGGATTTTGAGACGGCGCAATCGAGTGGAAGTGATATTGTGACACGGTCGCTTAAATAATTGATGTAGTTTAAGTTATTTTAAATATTTTTCAAAAATTATTAACAACTAGCTGGCCTGGCGAACATCGTACCGCCTAACAGTCTATTCTTTATTTTTGTTTAAATACTTATTCTGCTATTCGGGACACCGGTCTAGCTAATTAGACAAAAAAAGAAAGTTGACAAATACATTATGTCAAAAAATAAAAATTTACCTTCCCGGAACCCCTCCACTAACACTTGAACTCTATGATATGGTATTAAAGTTCAAAAGTATTATTACAAATATTTTGAATGGGAATATAAAAAAGTTGTTTTAAGACGTTTTCACTCATTTTTTTTAAATTTTTCTCTCCGTAAGAACCATCCTTATACTTCAAAAATATTATTTAAAAAAATCAGACAAATCGGTCAAGCCGTTTTCATGTTATGTCGGGACAACGGAAAACGGGTTTCATTTTTATATATAGATTATTTAACAGTTCAATGAATTAATTACGATCAGTGTGGAAATAATTCCCTAACAAAAGTCCGTATTCGTAACACTTGTCGCTAAAAAAATGTATACACCCTCAAATCAAATACAAATTGCTTCCGCTTCAATAAAAACGTAAACCAAATATAATACGTCCATAAGATTTTGTATGGTTATAAAATTTCTTGTAATATTTTTGAAACCATCGTTCGCAAAGCGTTATTGTCGTTCTGCGCGGCTCTCTAATGTTTAATGTACCGGAATTTGGTCTGCACGCAACTCAATCCATTACTCCAAACCACTTCGGAAACGTTCTTTCCCTTACCTTTATATACTTAGAAGTTTAGTTTCTATATAAAATATTAGTTATCTATTGGTCAATCGTTATAAAAGCTTTGTAATAGGATTCAGCCAAGGTATATAAGGATTTATCTTGAAAGGCCGGCAACGCACTCGCGAGCCCTCTGGCATTGAGAGTGACCATGGGCGGCGGTATCACTTAACATCAGGTGAGCCTCCTGCCCGTTTGCCCTTGGCCTCGGATTGCATCATTGATCATGTTATATTTTAAAGTAGATATACAGCCTACTATGTCAGACATATGTCATCGATTTTTGTCACCAATCGCCTTTACCGTAGGCTGTAGGGGCAAGTGTTAATATAATGCTACATGTACTAGCTTATTGGCGTTATATGAACCAACTGTTACTATTTGAATATTGTACTAAAAAGTTGTTGCTAGTAGAGTTAACAAAAATAGATTTCATTTTATACAAAATTATTTAACTATACAAAAAACTAATTATCTAATCATTGAAGCAAAGTTGCAGCACCTACATTCCATTTTTATTTTTATTATTTAACATTCACTCAAACCCATGGTTAGAGTATATTTCTTTATAAGCATAGACCTTTTCAAAATCATACATTATATTAATATAGATAGTATTAGCGATTAAAAAGAGTATCGGATAATTTCTTGGCAGTTCTTCTTGCCTGCTCTACGCTCTTGACTTGCGAACTGGTAATAAATGTAAAATAAGAATGAATTTAACTTCTTTTCTGACGTTCATAAGTGTACTTGATTACCGATATGAATAAAGTTATTTTGACTTTGATTTTAAAGAGAAAGGTTCTTTTGTAACAAATAAATTTGGTGGACTGGAAAGATTTTAAGAATTCTTTCACCATTACATTACATAATACTTAGTACTTGGTATTATCTTTTTTTTTTCATGAGTACTTTATTAGTTTGTTTTTTTTGTTCCCGTTTAGTTTCTTTTTCTCAACAACTAAATGTAATACATGTATTTTTGCACTTCTTGCCTACCTTATGTAATTTAATACTTTTTTTTTGAAGTTATACTTTTTTAGGCGCGTTATGAAAAATTTATGACCATAATGACATTTGTAGTACCTTTTAAACAAATAAAGCAGTTTTAATTATTTTTTCAAAGAAATTTAGCAATGCTTTTTCACAAAGACCTATTGTTACTTAGTTAAAAGTTTATGATACTGGTTATTAAATTAAATTAATAATATAATAAAATAATAAATTATAATTATTATTAATTGAATAATATATTAAATATTGATAAATTATTAACGCTAAATATCTAATATTAATTATTTAATATTTGAAAAAAATAAAGAAAGCCAAAGAAGTATAACTTCTTACGCGCGTACATAAGTACACGCACCATTTTTCTTTTCTCACAGTGGTTGCCTGGAAGAGATCGCTCGAAAGCGATAAGGCCGCCAGTTGCTCTCCTTTTTATTTAATTATGTTTATTGTATTATATTTATGTATATGCAACGAAGTGTTAATAAATACTCAAGTTAATGTCTAATTAAGCGCAGCAGGGACAGGCTGCAAATCATTTTATAAATTGCATAGTGGAAATAAATAATAGTAATACCGGTAGAAGTCTTCAGCGTATCAGCATGTAAACTCTCTAAGTCTGGGACTGTTTGTCTAACGACTTTAAACACAAACTTTGCCCACTCGCAAAGACGTTACGAAACTGCGGTGCAAAGTTAATTATTCAATTAATTCCTGTCACTAATTAGTTATTTTAATGGAATGGACGTGATGTGGTTGATTTTACTTCAGATTATTGACTCTAAATGTGTGTATAGGTGTGTTATTTAATTTAATCAAGTTAATTATTCACTGTATTTTAAGTATTTGTTTATAAACAACTGATAGTGTCACAGAGGATTAACTTTACGATAGTTAGGTACATCAAGTTTTCCAATACCCCAATACGATCATTTTGACAGCTCAAACATATATTTGTTTCCATACTAGTTGCTTATATTCAAACGATGCGTGTTCGTGTTTCAATTAATTTCCAATTCCACAGAACACTTCTTAAATATTCTATACAAAACGATACTTTTCTGATACGACAACTATTCAAATTAACGTAAACGTACTAGGGCTCATATAACTTTGTCCATGATTAAATTTATACGATCTTTTTATTTTTTTCAAATGTGTCTATCATAAAATGTACTAGACAAATAAATATTACAAAAATAATTATTCAATCAAAATCATATCGTTTAAAGCAATTTTTTATTAACTTTGACAGTAATAAAACATTTTTTCGATGAACAATTTAGCCGCTAAACGAACGAAATATGGATTCGTTATTTATTTTGATTCATGGACGAAAAGCTGATTTTTAAATATAAATCCTTTTTTGAGTGCCGCAAAAAAGTGAGTTCTAGACTTTGTATTTATTCAAATGAATTTTTTAAATATATAAATAATACACACGAAACCTTAATGAGTAATATAATATTTGGATTACATATTATATTATAACTCAAGAAATAAAGAATGTATTATTCGGGGTGGTGAGTCTGTTTAAATGCGATAAACTAACATAAACGGATTATAACAATAGATAGTGTGATTACTGACGGGAGAATTTACGTGTATTATTTATTATGGTAATATGTAAATTGACTGAAATATAACTGTTTTTGGAGAGGTCTCAAACATTCTTGTTGAAATATACTAATAAAATAATAATAAACACTTTATTTATGACAAAAGTTGTGACAAAAGTCATGACAGAAATCATATATCGCTAGTCCCCACACTAGGGAGGCCCTGTGTTGTGGTTGTAACTAGAAAACAATTATTACGTGGTACATGGTTAAAACAGTTAAAAAAAAGATAAAAAATGGTGCGTGTACTTATGTACGCGCGTAAGAAGTTATACTTCTTTGGCTTTCTTTATTTTTTTTTAATATTAAATAATTAATAATAAATATTTATCGTTAATAATTTAACTATATTAATATTTAGTTTATTATTCAATTATTAATTAATATTAATAATAATTATAATTTATTATTTTATTATATTAATTATTCAATTTAATAACTAGGTAGGTATGTCTCATAACCTTTAGTAACAATAGGTCTTTGTGAAAAAGCATTGCTAAATTTCTTTGAAAAAATAATTAAAACTCCTTTATTTGTTTAAAAGGTTCTACAAATGTCATTATGGTCATTAAAAATTCTTGGTATAGCTGCTAACGTCACGCATATTCTATTTCTTTTTACTTGTAGATTGTCTTATTCCCATCTCGCTCGCGCACGCTCGGCGCCCATACTGATAATTTTGTGTCACGGTGCGCGCGCATCGTAAAATTTCACTCTCATAAATTTTTCATAACACGCCTAAAGAAGTATAACTTCAATAATAATAAATTTAGTGTTACAAATTAAGTGAATGAGTGAGTGTGGTGAATGTGTGTATGCGCATGTATTTGAGAGTGTAGCTGAAAATTGTTATGATCACTGTGTGTGTTAGTTTTTGAAACCTCAAAGTCGTACCAAGATATGTAGTAATGCCTCTGTAGATTCGAAATCCAATTTGGCTAGTGTAATTTCTATGTGACTTGCTTGACTAAACCATGATGCTTTATAAGCTAGCAGTAAAATATTCGCTATATTTGTTATATCATAAAGTTACACACGCTTTCAAATGCACACGAACAAATAAGAGCACGTCAAAGCAATATCTTGTTTGCACTGTGAATGTAGAAAAACTTTTCCTGCTTTTGGTGTTTAACTTGAAGTTTTTGTTTTAGTTTGGCATGTTCATTTGCGATATTTGTTCGCTATTTCAAAAACTGTAAATCTATTAATTTTTATGTGCACGTTTTTCGTAATTTAAAATGACAATTTTAAAACATAATGTCTAAATTGGACTTATAAATATATAATTTTATTTTAGTCTTTTCAGTTGCCATTGCTGTTGAATGTTTATAACTAAATACTTTGTATTTGATCCGTGTAATGTGATAAAATGTAACAAGTAGCTAAATATATTGGAGTTGAATTATTTTTATGTAATACTAGCTGATCCGGCAAACGCCGTTTTGCCATGTCATTATATCATTTATGGTTATTGTGCCTCACTCGACATAGATAGGTATAGTGTGTCGCGGACTTTTTTGTAGATATTTATAAGATCTACAATTACTTAGAACATTGTATGGTTCTATCTTTAAAAGTTTAGGCAGGGTACGCAAAATAAGTAACTTTTTTGGTTGATTTTTTACACCTTGTGTCCGAAAAACCCTAATATCTTACGGAACCCTATTTTTGTTCAAAATTAAATACGCCTAATTACTCGTGGATAATGTAGCTTTCGAACGGTGAAACAATTTTTAAAATCGGTCCAGTAGTTTATGAGCCTATTCATTACAATCAAACAAACAAACAAACAAACAAAGTTGTCCTCTTTATAATATTAGTGTAGATTAGGAATGGGACATATTTCAAATTTAGTTCAACATTGATCGCTGAACATTCTTAATAATATTTTTCTATTTAATATGCAACTAGTTTTTGGATACATTAATAAACATATGCAATAATCCAATGCACCGATGATACATAACAAATCACTTATTTTATTATTATATAGTATGTTAAAACTTATACAACAATATCTTGTTACAATTTTTTACCATTTTTGTTATATAGGAAATTGTCTTTTAAACAGTATACACAGCCAGCAAGCATAGCTTTTGTATCACAAACCTCCATTATACAAGAAAATATTTTATTAAATAAACCCTCGTGAACAATCCTGCAGAGTCGAAATCAATGATATAGAGTATTTCCAGCTAAATGTTATTTTAATCCATTTCCAATCAACTAAAATGGTAACAAAGCCCGGAGCGCTTTTGTCCGCGGCTAAATTCAACAAATTTTTGGTATGTGGTTTTTTCCGAGCGTACATAAGCCTAAACAACTGAGTTCCGCCCGGATTTCATCCGCGCTGCTCATATGAGAGTAACAGTTTTCAAGATATAATTCCAGCTGTTCAGCCACTTCGCATTCTCTAGAACAAGCCTTTACCTTAATAATTATATAATTATGTTAAAATTGCCTTAATTAGACATGTTGTAATTTAGTAGAAAGTTGGACATTCGCTTATATAAAGGACAAGTTAAAACTTACTGTATTAACAAAAACTAAAAAATAATTTTGATGTACTTTACACTTAGTACACACTGTAGGTATATTTATTTATAAAATATTCTCCCATATCTAAATCATAATCAAAAGAGTCGTATAAGAAGTAAATATTACCCCTTTTCCACTTTATATTACCATGACAGAATCAGTTTTTTACTATGTGTTCGGTACCTAATGTATTCGGTATGTGTAATACCGAATACATTTGATTGAATGATTGTATCGGGACGAACCCTCTCATGTTGAATGGTGTCTAATCAAGCATGGATCAATGTTTTGTCAGTCACACGACCGAATGAATCGTGGCCCCAGATACGAAAGCCAATCTATTGTTGCTCTATTATATACGTGGCTCTACCGTAAACAATATGTAATGGAATATTGGCGGCTTTGATGGCAAGAATCGAAAATTACATGAAAGCTTTCAAATGTTGAATAGCTTTTTAGCCTGCGGATTAATCATTGTGTTTGATACATATCAATAATACTAGTAGGTTTCAAGCTGGTTTTGTACTGACGAACTTCAATGTTTATTAAGGTAAACAATTTAAAGTAGCTGCTATTATGAGGTATAGAACCCTTTTAAAAATTTACTACAGCTGGCCTCAAACAGCTAGTCATGTCGTTAACCACACATTACTATTGCAGATATTTTTTATCATAAAAAGTTGGTTAAAGAGTAATCAGTGGTATAATATTAACATAGTATGAAACGACTGTAGATGACTTTCGTCGCCACTTTTTTTACATATTCATAGGGATTTTTCTGTGGTCGAAACGGAAAGCGCATACTTGCTGGGAGAAATCATGAGACTGTACGTTCCGGACAACTATTACCGCTGCCGGAAACATAACCTTTTTGCTGTGCGTTCGGCTTGCACTGTCCTGCGACAACAAGCGGTTGTCGCTGGAATAATTCGTAATCGTATATAATTCGTAATTGGAAAACAAACAAATACACAGTCTTTGCAATTTTCTTAACATTTTCTTCTCATAGTAATAATAAAAACTAAAGACCAAACTTTTATAGTTTGTTTTAATTTTTATAAACTTAATTTTAGTAATAATAGTTGACACAATATCCAAACACATATATATATTAACAGTACTATACTAGAGATTAGAGAACACATCGAATATCTGGGATGATTGTTACCCGGAATTTAAGTCTTAGATCTCATGTTAGGTTGACCTTTAACTACTAAGGGAATTTGATATTTTTGGTGTTAAATATATTCCAGTATGTAATTTATTTTGATACTATACAATAATAGTTTCATTTTAATATAAGAAAATTGTAGGTTCTTGTTTAAAATTATTTTTTAACGTAATATTAGTATGACACGGTTTGTCACTTGAATTAAAAGAGCTCTCGGTTCGACAAAGTTGGTTCCTCGTTAGCGACACGCTTGAGTGTTAATTGGCGCCGCAACCTATCAGCTGAAAATGCTACCTACCTTAAAAATGTTATAAAATATTTTATTAAAAACAATCCTTAAAGCTATTTGAAATAGTAGTGTAGGTATGCCCTTTAAAGAGCGAGTTCAAAAACGAGCAGTGTTGGCCTAGTTGCTTCAGCGTGCGACTCTCATCCGATTGACTTTCTTTCTATGTGCGCATTTAACATTCGCTCGAACGGTGAAGGAAAACATCGCGAGGAAACTGGCTTGCCTTAGAGACAAAAAGTCGACGGCGTGTGTCAAACACTGGTGACTGGAGGCTGATCACCTTCTTGCCTATTATATTGAAATATTATCATGAAACAGATTCAGAACTCTGAGGCTCAGAAATAAAGAGGTTGTAGCGCTACTGATTTATTTTTTAGTGGCCAGCAGGCATTTACTGGCTATACGAAAAGGCTTGTTACGAAATAATAGTTGTAACTTATTTATACTCTCAAATATTACATAGATATTATAAAAATAGCAATCAGATACATGAAATTTTCTTATAGAAAAACACGTGTGGAAATGATATGAGAACTTATGAAGGCGCGGCGCTAACCTGATCCATACAACTTCACAATCGATTAGCCCGTAATATCGCGGCATACAACTCATTCGCTTTGTATTGAAGAAGTCGCATGTATCTGCCAAGCATCCGCGAAATTATAATTTAAATACATAATTATGTTGGAATAAAGAAAATAATTAACACAGCCAGCTTATAAAGTGATGAAAGTCTACTGATGAAACGAAAATAAGCAATGTTTTATTAAAATGTTTCCTCAATGAGCCACGTGTAATGTAAGTACTTACATAACCTTGCTCCAATTCCGGAATTCCTTCATAGACAAAATGTTCAACTGTCGCTCGTGGTATAATTACAATCTTATATTCTTTGAAATACAATGTGATATAATTACAATCTTATATAGGGTTGCAAAGGGAGCACATATTAATTAACATTTAAAAAAACATTACAGCCGCTGTCTACCGACGTATTTTTCTGAGTGTTTTCTTGTTTGCTTAGTGGAATTGTCGTGACACCCGCGTGTCGGAGATACGTCGTGTGTACTTGTAATACTTACCTAATTACTAATGAAATAGATGCAATAATCACAGTAAAGACTGAATCGTAATAAAAAAATAAAAATGTGTGCGTGTACTAGGTGTACACACGTAAGAAGTGAAACTTCTTTATGACCTTATTTTTCGAAAAATGATCTACTATATGCAACTTAACGAAATTGGTTAAATAAAATTTAACAAAAGGCTTTTATTATCATAGACATGAATACAAATACAATTATTTCATTTTACCTTATTACTACTAAGTTTATTACAGAATTTCATTAATTGTAATAGAATTATTACTATCATTGTTATCGTTATTATATATTATAATTAATAGTTATATAAAATATAATAGTTAATATAAAATATAATTTAATTACATAACTATTTCTTTAAACACAGTAAATTTTGATACACTGCCTAGCATACAATTTACAAATTAATTACTGCAAATTGCGATTAGCAAATTTCAAGTCGAAAATGTAATCCGTTGTCAAACTTCAAAGTCAAAAATATACTATATGTCATATTTTTAACGCCGATAAAGAAGTTTGACTTCAAAAAGCAACATGGCGCGTAACGGAAAAATGTGACGCGTAACGCAAAAATGTTACACTAAATTTTTTTCCAACCCCGATAAAGAAGTTTCACTTCAATAAAAATATATCAAAACAATATCTATACAAAATCTGTGCAATATTAAAGTTATGTTTATTGAATAAATATTCGTTGTCACCTTAATTTAATCTGCAAGTCTTTAAACATGAAATCAAAGTCATATAAGTTACAATCGTAAATGTTGCGTTTGATAGGTAAAGGTTGAAAAGAGAATTTCGTGGTCGTAAAACTGGAACCATTTGGATTGCTAAAACTTTGTAAGACGACATAAAACTAGATATTATTTACGATCTTCGCTGCTTCGTAGAAACACTTGCGAATTAACACGTGCAATTTCTCACGACTTTAAATTTTAGTTTTACCAAAATATGTCTAGATTATAATGTATTTATTTATTTATTTATTAACACTTCGTTGCATATATGTAAATATAGTACAATTGACATAATTAAATAAAAAGGAGAGCAACTGGCGGCCTTATCGCTTTCGAGCGATCTCTTCCAGGCAACCACTGTGAGAAAACAAAAAGTATTAAATTACATAAGATAGGCAAGAAGTGCAAAAATACATGTATTACATTTAGTTGGAAACAAGGAACAAAAAACAAACTAAACTAATAAAGAATACAGGAAAAAAATTATAATAATAATAAAAAAGTGCACATGAATCATTTTTAATTTCTTAAATTAAGATCAGTCTCACGACAGTTGGTAGGTACCTATTATTAAAGTTAGGGATAAGATGTGGACAGGTAATGTTTTTAAAGAAGAAATTTAAAGGAAAATGTACTTAATAATTAAAATTTTTATTATTTAATTTTTCATTAAAATATCTTACATTAGGTAAATGTTTGCATCTTGTAAAAAGAATATAGTAAAATATTTAAAAAAAAATATCTCAATTTTTATAACTTTAATTTTAAAGTATCTTAAGTTTAATGTAAATTTTTATAGAAGAGCTAGGTAGTTTTTGAGGAAATCATGATCTCCAATGTATTGCCCCGTATTCGTTTCACCTTACAGCATTGTAAGCTAACAAGCAATATTACCAATACTCTTTTAATTGTCTTCTTCTTCTCTTAGATTAGTATTTCTTAATTATCATGGTTAGTTTTAATTCCATATTCAAATACCAGGAGCAGTTGGAACCCAACATTGTTCATAAAAGTAGTTTGAATACAGAATGTAGAGTAGAACAAGTTATTATACAAAGTTTTGCCAAAAGCCAGACAGTGTAGGCACGTGGTAACCATAATACTGGTCTACTAGAACATTACAGCCATCGCACACATGGTACTGTAGTAAGTTTAACTTGTAACTTGTAAGTACCAAAGCATGTATAATTTGTTTTGATTAGGTAAATAGGAAAAAAATTATATGTAAATAAATGTTTTGTTATGCGATAAAAACTCCGCTTTAAAACAAATATATCAAACACTTAATCTCGCGTGTTTGCGGGGAAACGAAGTGAACTTTCATGATTAAATTTTCTAAGTTATAGACAGAGGGGTCCTACTTTTTGTGGCTTAGTCGTTCTGAATTATTTATTACGTTAATTTTACTCTACACATTTAATGCTTTACCCGTTTTGAAGTATAATAAATTATCTATGATTTTGAGTTTGCGACAAAGCACACCAACGAAAAAAAAACATGGCGATTAAAAAGAGTGGCGGAGAGTTTATTGCCAGTTCTTCTCTTCCGTTCTACGCCCTTGACTTGAGAACTGGCACTAAATGTTAAGTTAGAAGCCACATACATTTCTTTTTTTTTACGTTCATTAGTGTACCTACGTATATGATTACATAATTTTTTACTTTTACATTACTTTAATGGATTTTTCATTCTGTATGAGCATTTAACACATACAGAAAACTGACATGCCATAAACAATAAAACATAGAAATAGAATTATATATATAATAGAATTACTCTCACTGCGTTTTCGCAGCGGTGGTCGCCCGAAGCGGTCATTTTACGATTTGGCATTCTGATAAACAATAAACTACACCTCCTTATCAGAATGCCAAAACTGCAGTGAGATTTCGAAAAGTGAGTTACATAACCGCAAGGCATTTATAGCGAATAAATGTATATTAAAGTTACCACAGCTAATATGCACATATTCCACGCTTTCTCAAGTATATTTGTTACGAATTACTCCGTGGGGACGATTGATTGACACATCGCCTGTCTCTGTAATTGAGACGGATGGAAGTCTGTTTGTTTATGTATAAATCTTATGTTTTTATCGCTTACATACTTAAGGATGTGGCGAAGTCATTTCAATATCTCTATATACATAAAATTCTCGTGTCATAATGTTCGTTCCCATACTCCTCCGAAACGGCTCAACCGAAAGAAACTTTTTATGCATATTCAGTAAGTCTGAGAATCGGCTACTATCTATCTTTCAAACACCTAAGTGATAAGGGGTGTCATCCCCAAAAAAAGTTTTTTATTTTTATTTTTTTATAATACAGCATAGAAAAATACATACAACCCTTAATTTTCACCCCTCTAAAATCAACCCCTATTTTTAATTTGTTAATTAACATCTTAGGAATTGAACTCTTAGGTTTATATAGAAAAATTCACATAAAAACCTAAAAAGTTTTCATTCCAGAAAACCGAACAGTCTCTGGGGTAACATAGCAAAATGTTCCATGTTGGTAGGTACTAAAAAGGTAGGCTAAGTAAAATGAAATCAAGGAGAAATGAAGTTCGCGGGGGCAGCTTGTATGTATTATAATATTGGTGACAGGTATAGGCTAAATCACTATTGAGACTGGCCATAAATGAAACAGATATTATAGTTCATAAGTCTGTGCGAAGTAGATAAGTAAGAAGGTTGTGTAGGTCATTTTAGCGTGCGTATTAAAGTATTAAATATATTACCAAATGTTAGTAAAAATATAACACAACACAATTTTCTTGGATTCAGACGAAGCGATACTTGATTAACATATAGAAAACTAAATATTTTATAATAAGCGTTAATTTAAGCGTATATTCATTAGCATATAACGGTGACTTCAAAGCATAAGCTTCTGTCTAAGGCAGACGCATCCCTTTCAAATGGACGGTTCGTAGAGTACGTGTGGGGCTTTACGTCGATTCGTATTTCGAAACTTGTGAAACCAAACAGTTCGACCAGAATTTCGATAATTTCAATCGAACTTTGTACATTTGTTTGATTTTAACCATATCTTATCTAGTTTTTTTTTTTTTTTATAGAATAGGGGGCAAACGGGCAGGAGGCTCACCTGATGTTAAGTGATACCGCCACCCATTATGTTATTATGTTTAGAAACATTTCTGTTTGATTACTCTATTGTGTAGGACGCCGTCGCAGACATACTGGTCCTCACGTACTTTCCTTTACCGTACTTCTAAAATTTTGTACTGAATTATAAAAGCACAGATTAGTCCTTAGATTACTCGATAAGGGTATGTTGTTTCATATCTTAACTACCTAGCCTTGACTTGTTTAAGCTCCACGTACAATGTACATACCCTCACTTTAACAACATCACACAACATAGCCGAATTAGGTACTTCGTTTAAAGTATATAATAATTTTTATTGATGTTTTCCTTTCGTAAATGTTTGAACGTATATTTTATGTATTTCATCTTTAGCTTTATCTATAGTACAATAGTTTTTGTTTATATAATTTATGTTTACTATAAGATTATGAAATAAATAAACTAACGGCTAACTTATGTTTAGATTATCTTTATATATACCCCTTATTTGCTCTCGTTCGCGTAAAGCTCATAAATTTATTATTTTCGTATTACATTCTTAGTTGAATACAGATAACGACCGCTTTTAGTCTACGAAGATTAGAAAAATAAGAAGCAAAATACCCTATAAAACTGCCTTTGAGGGCGATAAGATCGAACAGTCTCGAACACCAAGTTAGTTGGGAATCGCATTTAACTTTGAGGCAATGTGGATAATGGCTACGATATAAGACACTTGGGATATTTCATCTTAACACTTTGGAATGTTCTTGAACATTATTTTATTTAAGTACCCTTATCAACTGTTATAGAAATTGTTTTTTGTTTTGCTGCCCACTGAAGTATTTCCGAACCAATTCGACTTAGGGTCCTTCAAGAAAAGAGCGTACCACTTCTTGAAGGCCGGCAACGCACTCGCGAGCCCACTGGCATTGAAAGTGTCCATGGGCGGCGGCATGTTCTTTAATTTTTCCACTTACGTTTCTATCTATTCAAACTCTACTAAATTTCTACAGAAAAAACACCATCTCCGAAAACATAGAATGCAATTTAAATAATTATTATTGCAGTGGCATTTCACCAGGTATAACATTAATCTATAATTGAATATTTTTTAATAAAACCTTTTTGTAGGGTTATAGAACTATTACATTATCTTGAATCTAAATTCAACATCACGTATTATAATCGCGTCTGTCTTTGAATTCAGTTGTAATTATATTTTGAAACGCCCGCGTGTATATTTGAGAGGAGGAAACTCAACACTATGTTAATGTACATAGTTGTAAACTAGAATTGTAATGCCAAGCGGGAAGAACAGATACTTGAAAGACTAACTAGTTGAGACAATATTGAATTTCACTTATAAGCTACGTACAACAGCCTTAAGGCATTCAAATAAGTTTGCACATACATTATATTCAAATGAAAGACTTCCGTTTTCAAATGCAAACAAACAGAAGCGATATAGGTTGATCAGAAAATCTTATATTGATATGAAAGACTTCTGTTTTCAAGTGCAAACAAAACAGGTCTAGGTCGATCAGAAAATCAATAAAAATATGTTATTCCACATAAATAAATACTTACTGCAAATAGATAAATCGTTGGTCGTAGAGAGCTTGTTTTGTCCCTACTGAGATCTTCACAATTACCCAGTGAAGGACCGCTGTTAAGCTACGGTTTCCTAGAAAAGCGGTGCCGTTATCTACCGGCCTTAATGTAACGTTGGGTGACGTAACGTTGGGTGACGTCACGTTGTCTACAAATAACATCGGAGTAGGTTTTCTACAGAACGTTGAGTGTCACCGTAACGTCAAATAGCGGTGCTGTCATTTGCATGACGGCCGTCAAAGCGGTGATAAACAGTAGTTCAACGTTTTTCGCGTGTAGCGGTGCGCATATTTAATTAATACAATGAGTGGAAATGTGACTTAGACGAGCGAAAATGATGAACAATTAATTGATTTTGTTAAAAATCATGAAGCTTTGTACAATATCAAATTCAAAGAGTACAGACAAGCTCAGATGAACCAAAATTTGTGGACCGAAATTGGAATAACACTTCAAAAATACGGTCGCACTACTTTCTAGGAAACCACAGCTTGGCCACCGTAAAGACGGCCGTTATTAACAACCGTATAATGACTGCCGTTAGTTAACGACACCGTTTATGTAGGAAACCGTAGCTTTAAGCCACGCAACGCACGAAAAAGGGAATTCTTAGTGAATATAACTTTAAATACAATTTCCCGCTTTTTACAAATCGATTAGTAAACACGTCTGCGTAGATATAGAGAATGCCGCAGCAATAACTTGTGTTAAAGGGCTGGAGCAAATGTATTTGGCAAGAGCTTCACTAAACGACGTTTTACCGCTCCGAGCTTGCACAAAAGCATTGTTGGCACATTTAACTTAGAAAATAATACACAGCTTCTACAAATCAAGAACGTAGAAGTGTCATCTACTACTTTCGGTAGGGTTAAAAAGGAAAAGAGAGTTCTGTGCTGTTTGTACTTTACACAATTTTAGATGCAGGTATGAATGTTTTAATGGAAGTTATCAGCAGAGATTTTCGGGCATATTTGGAACTAAATAGAATCGAATGTTGTATTGGACTTGTGGTGTAATTTGTCATCTATCTTAAACTATATGTTATAAAATATCTATTCAATCTGTCACATATGTTTGAGAACATTATTGTAAGCCACGCGCAAATCACTTTAATCTTTACCAATAGAAAATTATTTCTTCTATATCTTAATTAGATTTCGAACCTCGCTTAATTATATGTCGATGTTTTCTGTCGGAAAAATAACGTAAAAAGTTTAATTGAAACCTCGCTAGCGGAGCAATAAGAAAATAATGGTTTCATATCGTGACGCGTGTATAAAACTTTAATGCAACCACGTAACTGGCGATTCTACTGTATTTGAAACGTTTAGAAATATTGAAAGGAAACAGTTTTGCTATTCTGACATTTTCCCAGTTGCCTGAGCTTAAACTTTTACGGTTTCATTGGGTAAAAGAAATTTTCAACTTGAGTTAAAGTGGTTGTGTTGCTAGTATTCTGAAGTGTAGTATTGCAAGGATTTGTATAACTTTTGTTCACATAATTTTTGAAATAATCGTTCCTATGTACACATTACAACGTATTTATTTAATGACAGCTGACAGGAGTTATAATGCGTTGCACCTAGAAGGATACAGAAAAATCTTTCAGTTTATAGTAAATAAGTAGTCATACGTCAAGTAAGCACATGCAAGTGTTACATCACTCAGATTAAAACCTTAAAAGGCCAGCAACGCACTCGCCAGCTCTCTGGCGTTGAGAGTCTCTACGGGCGGTATCACTTATCAGGTGAGCCTCCAGCGCGTTTATTGTAAAAAATTATTGGCTTTAGTTTGACTGCAACAAACCGAGAGCTATCATCAATCACTATCTATAACACGTACATTAGTATTTGTAATATATTATACGTAATTCATTTATTTTCTTTATTATATTACTATTTTAAGAGATGATCTGCACAAGGTATATGAGTTGGATATAAAAAAGTTCATAGTATGGTCACCGCGCATTAATATATATAAACGGTTAGTTTTGCTACGCAGTCAACTAAACCACTGACGTTCTGTGAATAAAATATAAGTAATATTTAGTTGCCATGCTGCACTCGACGGCTTCATCCGCGTTATGTACCAATAATTATGAAATATACTTTTGACAATGTACAATGTATGGCATTGTAAAAAAAATTATATAAAAACCGTTTCGGAGAAGTTACAATATATAACCGTAACATTAATGTTATATATAAGTTTAAGTATTTTAACTACACCTAAGTATACTCTAAGTAACTAATACATCATTAAAATAATTCTTTATTTTATTGTTTAAGTTGTTATTTCACCTGATATTACGCTCGCTTAGTACAGCCCAAAATCACTAAAGACGGTAAACACTTTAATAAATTTCAAAGTTTCGATGCTTTTGCAATTTAGGCCGAAGTAATTTCTAACCCAGTTAAGAGGTCCAAAAAAGTAAAGCAGCTAACGTTGCCAAGTTACTTTATAGCGGGATCAGGCAGCTTCTCTCGGTCGGTTAGCTGCGAAATAATGAATTTTATAGTTGAACTTTTAGCTAATTTCTCACCAACTTTTAACTTGTGCGACATAAATCGTGCCAACTCTTTTTAAATTTTAAAAAGTTCTCTTTATTACTTTATTTGCATAATTACTGCATTTTGTGAAGCTCGGCCTGAATAATTGTTATTGTTGTTTTCATAATTATAAGTCAGTGGTTAAACGTATTTAATGCGTTTACATTTCATCATATGTTTCACTGATAATTAAGGCTAATAAGGCTTTCCCTGTCTGGAAAACTTTACTGATTTGGGCATAAGACTTGCTGGTATTCCACGTTTTCACTGTGAGAGCAAGTGTTTGAAAGCTGCCTTGCAATTTAGTACCCTTGTAGTTTATTGTTTATCAGAATGCCAAATCGTAAAATGACTGCTTTACGACTGATTTAAGCGCGGCCTCCGCTGTGAAAACCGTTGTGTGAGTTCGAAAAGTGAGTTACAGAATCGCAAGGCTGGACTTAAACTGTATAAAAAAATTGATACACAACGCGTTCAATATAATTATGCAACGCCTTAGATACTAATATATACTTTAAGTACTTATAAGCTTCATATAAACCATAACTTATACCAGACAGCTGAAAAGGCTGCAGGGCTATATATAAAAATCTCACACTATGTTAATATTACCAAAACGTGACACAATGCAGAACTTATCTACTTATTATATGTATAAGCAGATTATATTCCGGATAAACAGAATTGTGTTTAATATGAGTTAAGTAAGGAGTAAGAATTTTTCTCACGTACGCTATGAATAGAAGCTTTAATGCAGTTACTGTGAGGCTGTATTCAATGCTGTTGACATTAATTTACAGCAAAATAGCCCTTTTCATCACACTAATGGGGATACAATTTTAAGATATTTAAATGCTACTATTAATTTTTTGGAAATAAATGAAACAGAGATAGACAATTTAAAAGGTGGATCGACGAAACCATGGAAATAGCTGGAAAGACTTAGACCTGGACGAGATTGGTATACAATAAAGAAAGATGGAGAACAATTGGGTGAGGCCTTTGCCCGTAGGCACACAGAATGAGTTATCGTAGATTAAAAAAAACAATATTTTGTATTTCTCATATCGTTCTACTCAGTAGTAATGTTTGCAAAATAATTTACATACGAATGAGTAAATTGGCATTTTGGAATAAATTGTAGAAAATCGTTAGAACAAAAATATTATATTAAAATTTGGTCATTTTGGGTTTCTTTGTCAAGCAATCACACAATTCGTAATGTAACACAAAGTGGAACGTTGGAAAAGCTCCTACCTATAATATTTTGATAAATTAATCTCAATACGCCGAAAAGTATTGATATTTCTGGTCGCTAATAAAAATCTCCGAGCCTTTATTAAATTCAAATTAATTTAGTCCTGTTTTGAAAACTCAATTTTCGGTTTATTTTATCCGTCAATATTTACTGTATATCAATTATTCGTTCGGCGTCGAAGGTCCATCTACCCCACGTAAACAAGAACATGAATCTTACGATCAATATTATTATGAGAGAGATCTGGTTAAAATTATGGTTTATATGAAGCTTATAAGTAAGTTCTATTGTTAACTTAAAGTATATATTAGTGTTTTAGAAAAGTGTTTATAAGGCTGCATATTTTACTTTTATATCGAGGGAAAATCTATGGAATCTAAAGGAAAGCTATGTGTATTATCGGATGGAGTCGGGTAAGAGCCATCTGTGTGTGTGCATAATTCGATATAGACTTTAAAATAATAGCGTAGTCATAGACACAGATCCCCGTTATCAATGACGTTGCGCCTCCTAAATGCTGTCTACGACACTATCGACATATTTATATGTTTGCAGAGTGAATTCACTGTAGAGATATTGTGTATGTTTTTAATATTATATTATACTTTATTATTATGATATTAATAAATAATTTTAATACGATAATTAATAATATTTATTAAAATGATATAAATTATCGTATTAGCATAATCTGTAAGGTGTATTTCTGTAAAAAAACATGCGACACATGCTAAGACCTACCGGTCCCTATAATGTTACAATATATATACAGTTAAGATAAAAATCGGGAAGATCTTGTGACCACAGAGGGCTAGGTCTAATAGAAAAGGCTATCTGTAATCGAGACAATTATAGGAATTATGTCGCCTCTTTATTATTATTTCTGATGGTATGCACTTGGGTTTCTTGTTGTATCCTGGAAAAGAGTTAGCATAGACCTAGCCTAAACTTAGACATATTGTTGTGTATCCTTTCCTTTTTTTTGATCTAAAACGACTCGACTGTTTTTTATAAAATATTTAGGTAGGTCTGAGAATTTACTCTCATTATATTTAACGTTTCACGTATTACGGGGTAAAATGTACCCTAGCAGTTTGAATATAACATTTAAAAATTCTTTATTAATACATAAATATAGTCGAACGCAATGAGCCGTTCCATGGACATCGTTATATTTTGCGGTTAAGCGGAATTAACACGCCTTTGTTTAAATTAACTACCAATTATCAGTTCATTAAAGTGATCATACGTGAAATGTACATATAATGAAACTATTATAATTAACCTCATATAAAACTTATTCTGTTTTTATCAAGGATTTATGAAACATGACTTACAAATAATATGTACTTGTTGCCATGGTAACAATGTTTTTTTGCAAGTTTTTGTCAGTGTAATTGTATATACCATAGCACTTAAGAAAACAAGCATATACGACGTTTCTTTGGAGCAATGCGACAACATTTGATAATGTTAAGACTTTTTGGACATTCCGCTCAGCCATACTTAGAGTCGTTCATTAAGAGTCAACAGTTCCGTACAATTTTAGTAGATAATAAAATAGCTTCAGTGACTCGTAATAAATGCGAAAGTTAAAAGATCTGGGCTCAAGCGGTCTGTAATGTTATAATACAAATAGGTGCTATTATAAAGAGATTTTGCACTTCTTTGGCTCAACTTATTTAATCAATTTATTCCACACAGTAGTTGATTGGATCGTTCGTAAGCGAAAAATGCCGCAGGTGTCCTATTTTTATTTAATTATTGTAATTGTACTGTATTTCTTGCAATTGAGTGTAAATAAATATCGCTATATTTATCTAAAGCTTCCCTAATACTTGCCCCTTCGGGTTAAGAAGGTAGCACGGGGCAAGTGAATGATAAATTCTAGTGTTAACTCGCTAACGTCTCAAACGTAATTATTTTTCGTTGGTAGATAAAATCCATCAATTAACAATTAATCATCCTAATCATGGTACCACACTTGGGATATCTCCTTTCCAACAAATTTTTTAATCAAAATCGGTTCATATACCACGAAGTTATCCGCGAACACACGTAAAAAATATATAGGTACTGTCGAATAAAGAAATCTCCTTTTTTGAAGTTGGTGAAACCAAAAATATCTCTACTCTATAGCCAAGAGTATCGGGAGTTCGGAATAGATATACGCCTATCAAGCTATGTGAATGTAAATAA
The DNA here is from genome assembly GCA_963693345.1 of Pieris melete. Lineage (NCBI taxonomy): Eukaryota > Metazoa > Arthropoda > Insecta > Lepidoptera > Pieridae > Pieris > Pieris melete. The sequence continues at coordinate 3,406,585 of CAVNZK010000003.1, forward strand.
AGTAAAACCACTCCGAAAACAGGCTTCCATTAGTCCGCTTACCCACACACCACAACATTTTCTCACGTGTATTTTCACAAGTAAATACCACGGAAATCGTGTCACCTGAATATCGATTTGTGTAGTCAGTAAACATGGCCTTTGAGAGTGATGCAAGCGGTGATGTGGAACTAAAACGAGGGATCAGAAACCGCGAACGAGTATAGAATTTCCAAACGAAATGTTTCGTAAGGCCGTAATATTATTAACCTATAGGTATTTCATTTGAACGCCTTCGGGCATTAAGCGTTAACTCTTAGTTGTAATACGTACAAAATTAATTAAACATTAAACTGGTTTTGACAACCGTTGTACTTATGTAATAGCCTCGATCCACAATCTTATAAATTGACAATCCCAACTGACCAATTATTTCTTTTAAATATAACATTCCATAATTGTCGGCGCTATACACAATTGAAGAGAGTACCAAATAATATTTAAACAATTATACTTGCTACTTGCGGCTTTATATGGCTGCACATTTTTTTAATATATACGTATATATATATATAATATATAACCTATGTTGTAAGGGTGAAAGATTTTTTGAAATCGGCCCAGAGATTTCGTAACAAATCTTTTCTCTTTATAATATTACCCTCCTATAGTTTCTGTTAATCTGAATCAATCCATTGCTTAAAGCTAGAATTATATAATAAACAATTTCTGTTAAACCCATGAATTCAAGATTAGTGTTTGATTGACCCAAATCACTTACGAATTTCAATAACTGAAGAGCAAACCCTCGTCTTTGTTCTCATCGTTAATTGATGTACTTCAACAAACACTTCTAAAATTTAATACCAAATTCGTTAATACACCATAACTTCGAGTATCCGATGATTGGATACAAAATAAATTCATTACCTAAGTTAAACACAAGGCGGCTTAGTAGTCCATTGAAATCTACATTTGCTGAACATTTACATTTGTTAGAGGATGCAATTTTATTTATGCAACATGTAGAGGGGGTCAATACAAGCTTAAACCCAAGTTTGCGGGGTTGGCACCCTTGTCCCCCGGCCGCCATCTTGGAAAAAGGGGTGAAAACACGACCTAAGTAAAGCGATTTGCAACAAAAAATGTCTTCACAAATTTTTTATACAATGGATAGTGTAGGAGATATAGCCAAAAACGTGTTTTCAACCCTTTTTCCAAGATGGCGGCTGGGGAACAAGGTCGCCAACCCCACAAACTTGGGTTTAAGCATGTATTGACCCCCCTTACATGTTCCATAAATAAAATGGCGTCCTCTAACAAATGTCCAGTTTGGCCGTCAAATTGTATATTATTATTATTTCAATGGACTATGAGAACAAACGTCATTTGAATCGTTTAGGCTGTACTTGCTAAGTACATTTTTAAATTTCGAATGTTCTTTTTCACTTGAAATGTAAAAGCATCCGGACAACTGGTCTCTTAATTATTCATAAGATTTCCATGTAATCCTTGTTTCAAAGTTCTTTCTGTCATGGTGCTCAGTGACAAATTACACGAGATATCGAGCCATTTTTCATGAAAGATATAACGGTTTTATTCGTTTCTATCTCCTAAGTTTTGTTTCGTAAGCGTGGGATTGATGGTTGCGTGTTCCTCCGTCGACGGTTTGATAAATACCTTTCGACAATACATTTGTTTTAATGTTAACGTGGATACTAGTTTGGAAAGTTTTAGATCAATTTCCCTTGAAATTTCTCTATAGTACCTTGTGTGTGTTTCTGTACTTGTTTGACGTACAGTCTTTAGAAACGGATTTGGTTTAATGAAATCTTATCTTACTTCAATATTAACGCTAATATATAAACATAAGATAATAATCTGTCTCTGAGTAACGGCTATGAATAATATGCAATAGAAATATGTAGTAAAACTATGTATAAATATGTTGAAAGTACAAAATGTGCTAGTGATTTACTATTAATTTAATCTATTTAAATTAGTAACAGTTACTTCACAACAAAAACAGGCTGGAACGTAAGCTGATAATTGATTTACAAATTAAACTTGGTAAGATAATATCATAAGCCAACTTGCCATAATTAATTAAGCTATAGTAAATATTATTACCGAAGAAACCGATGGTGTAGTTATTCAATTGATTATTAATTACTTGTGACCTGTTCCTGAACCCTGTAACATTCAACAGAGAAAACGAAAGTGATCCCAACGGTTTCACTGACTTCGAAAACAATTCAACGAGTTTTTCGCCATATCGATGGTACTCAATATCCGTAACGAAGTGGTCGATTTTTGCTTCGGTATACAAATTTATACACAGTACGAGTGCAAATCGGTATACGTCGCTGTACGACACAAATTTTGCTAATGAACAAATTATAGGATTGATCTAGAAACGCGTTCAAGAAGTTTATTGAATTACATTTTGTATTATTATACCAATTCTACTAGGGTCCTTCAGGAAAAGAGATACAATTTCAATGTCGAGTGTATGTTGCTTAGCTTGTAAATACCACGGATGTACTTAAACTCTTCGACTAGACAAAAAATCTCTTCAAATTGGGCGTGCTACTATAGTCTCTGACAACGTGTTTTGGTCAGTACTGATTGAATATAATTACACTTTACATAAAATAAAACTGTGTATCGGCCTCTTAATGTAATATATAACTGTGTTAACAAAATAAAATAATCGTTTATACTCGTTATCGTTTTCGACTCTGCTAAACGCTTTTTGATCTTTCCTGAATTGATAGAAATCACAGGCTTAAGATCTAAGTTGCTTAATAAAAAGTCTTATAGAACTCTAGATATAGTCATAAATGAATAATCCCTTTAGCAAGATGATTAAATCATATGCACAAGCTATCGATCCGTCAAACAATGCATATTGCTTCTTCGACTAATACCCGGGCCTCAGCGCCTTTATGCTCGAGCCGGGCTAATATCCGTTTTGAAAGTTTCCCGCACAATAACATAGACTGCCAATCTCCGGCGGATATTTCTTTACCGCCATCAATACACCGAGATAAAGGTGGCTTTTACACTGCAGTGGCATAAATACGGCCTAACCGATACTGGTAAACATTTTTTCCACCGATTGAAAGGATAAGAGTCTATGGCGCTGGTTTGAAGTTTGAAATTGAAGGGATAATGTTGTGCTGTCGTGTTTTGTTTTGATTCAATTGTTTTTTTTATAACAATTATAATTTATTTGCTAGAATATGTTACAAACATGTTATGGTACTAATCGAAAGTTCGTATATTCTGCCACATATAACAGCGTGCAAATTTGTCTTAAAAGAAATCAATTAGACAATTCTTATATTATTTGTAGTGATAATAATAAAAATATCACATTATTAAAATATAGTATTACGTTCAAATTAATATTAATTATAATGTTTCACGCAAATAATCATTAATAGAATCATAATTTTTTTCCAAAAGTAGTGGGTAGGTACATTAAGTTTTGTTTACATCTAACGTATATGTTTGTTAATATACTAAGTTCTCACTCTATGGAATAACAGAAGATTTTGCTCATTATATTGTGACTTTAATTAGCTTTTCTAGTTATATAACCTAATTAGGGAAGTTTTAATTGAGAAACTGATTTGAGACTCGTTCGGAACATATTTTTAATACCGCTGTACGAAAGTTTTTGTCACAAATCCATAATTAAATGCACACAGGTGCTAAAGAAATATTATGTTAGTTATGGCATGAGATAGCCCGTCTTAGTTCTCATATTATCCTGAATGATCGTCTATGGGTTGTGTGATTGGCGAGACACACCATCTATGAAATATAAAGCCTGTGACCTTGAAAGGGTAAGTAATCCGACTCTTCATAGAAACCTCACCCTCATTGATTTTCCATTCGCAAAAATTTTCGCGAAGGTCGAATTTTTGAAACAAAGGACTTTATGAAACCGGATCATTTTCGAGGGTTAACTAAAAACGTGGTAAAGGGTTGTAAAATATACAATATTTTTGTCTCACAGATTATTCTTGACGATTTTTTTATTCTTGGGACTTATTTAGTATCTGTTATTCACATTTATTTCCGTCATCGAATACCTTAAAAACCTGATTATTAATAAGCAAATTTTTTAAAGCTTAGGTTAACCGAAATTGTGAAAAAATAATTTTCATTAATATAAAAGTAAAAACTTTAGTACCAAGTTTGTGTTTTATTAACAATGCGTGATACAAAGTGTATCTTGAAAAGTAAATCGTATGTCAAGACTGTCAAACAATTTTACTTCCGAATGTGACCCACATTACATGTTAACTTCGTCTATTTATTTATTATAAAAAGTTAGGATAGCAATATCATACGGCTCATTACGACCCAAGCAAAAACAAGTTTCGGTTATACTCTATGGTATTGTGTAAAATTAGATGAAACGTTACATATTCCGTTGTAACGTTGCTTGGGTATTGTACAAAATCAAAAGTGCCGTGTCACCGGCATCCTTTGTAATATTTCAGACCCAAAAAACCTTTATTATGTCATTAAATGACGAAGCAAGAAATCACCTGGTTCAAGTTATTCGTTATAAAAATAGCAATACTGGCAAGTATAATAGCTAATTTAAAAGATTGTGTGATCACTTAAAAAACTAAAACTTTATTCATATAGGTAATATAATTTACACTTACGAACGGTTGGGCATAGTGCAGACATGTTTCTGCATCTGTTTCGATGATTATATTATACTAAAAATTATAATATTTTTATGGTATCTATAAAAGAAAACTATATCCTTGAAACCCCATCTCATAACTCTTCCTTTCTTGGCGAATCTTTAAGGTCTCTGCAGTAAGGCTTTGGAATTCCTTCTCTATCTTCCTTTAAATCTCTGTCTACTTTCGTAATAACTGATGTGAGACTGATCTAAAATTATCGAGATTCATTTGTCCTTTTTTAGTTTAGTTTTTGTTCCTGTGTTAGTTTTGTCTTAGAAACTATACGTATTATGTATTTTTGCACTTTTTGCTAAACTAATCTATTTTAATTTTTTTTGTCACAGTGGTGTCCTGCAAGAGATTGTTTGAAACCTACAAGGCCGCCAGTTGCCCTCCTTTTCATTTAATTATGTCAATTGTATTATATTTCTGTATGCGGCGAAGTTTTAATAAGTCAACTAAAAGTATATTTCTTTTATAGTCTGTACAGCTTTTTTTCTGTGTACTTCACATTACAGGTTTCGTGATTTAAATTATTGTGTTATATGACAATTTACATAATCATCATACAATATCAATTTAAAGGGATCAAAAGCTATGTATGTTACATTTTACATTTTTCCCGTAAAATGTAAAGTACGTTGTCATGTTTATTCCGCAAGTTACTTGGACCATATCCAGGTATCATTCAGGATAAAAATCCACTGGAATCCAGCCATGAAAATAAAATGAAAGTATATTCATGGTTCGGTAGCTTGTCAGTATGAGTTGAATGGAAAATGGCGAGTAAGGGCCAAGTAATATAAAATGGTTGCTGATATTTAATTTTTTTATGATATATAGATCTAGACAGATAACTTTTTTCGAAAATAAATCAAATATTATAATACGTAAATTATTTTAAGTTAACTTGCTAAATGTAAAATCAACTAAGTATTTAGGTCATGTTAGCATTCAAAATTTAAAAAAAATATTTTACGGCACGAAACTCTTGACTAATGTAATAAAAAGATCAATGTTACTACAGTAGTAGAAACAGTTATCGTACAATCCCTGCTCTCAGATTTATCTGTTTGTGATGTTTTTATATATCTATAGTATAGTATCGGCAATCTATGCTGATTTTCTCATGGTGTTTTCTTTCACCGAACTAGCGACTGTTCAATGCGCACATACGATTAAAAGTCCATTGGTGTAAGGTGCGGTCCGAACGATCACTAAGATGAAAGTTGTACCTTCCAGCTTCGTTGCTTACTTCTGTAGCCATGATTTTTTTTATTTTCGGCCTTAAATTATTTCCTGATACTCTAATGTCTAATTATCCTATGTGTTTAAATATTTTTTACTGTTAGTATGTATCAGGAATCCTCTCCGGTAGCCTCCTCCAAGACTTTTTTTTTTTTTTTTTTTTTTTTTTTTTTTTTTTTTTACGAGGTGAAAATGCGCTAACGCAGGCCCGCATCAACGATGTCGAGCTTGACGCGGGGACTGTGGGGCTGGGTCTACACTCAAAACCCTCTGCTATTCAGAGGGGTAGCGAGACCCCACCCACTAAAAACACCTCAGCCCTTCACACGCCCTTCATATGGGCCCTCGGGGTTCGCTAGGCATTCTACCCAAGGGACCCGGGCTTATATCCGACATAGAGGGCTCATTCAAGACCTGCGGTTCCGGGCCACTCGAGGTCGAGCCCCCAGCCTTGAACTACCGGTCAGTCTACGGTCATCCCCAGACCTCTCCCTCAATCGCTCAGCTGCCTCCTTCTGCAGCATTACATGCTCACAGAAGGTAACCATTGCACTCCAGGCCTCCTCACTTCCTAACATAGCTAAAATAATACCCGGTAAAGAGAGGTCCGACCCTATGATTGATACCAGGTCATGACGCTCCCTTGTCCAGGTGACACACTCAGCCACAGTATGCTCCGCCGTGTCATTTGGAGCGCCACAATGGTGGCACAACGGATGCACCTCCCTTCTAGGCACCTTATGCAGATACCGCCCAAAGCATCCATGGCCAGACAGTACCTGCGAAAGCCGAAACGTCACAGCACCCCAACGCCTATTCGCCCAATCTTTTAAGACTGGGCGAATTGCCTCTATTGTCAATGCACCAGCGCGGGGCGTTGCTAGATCGTCAAACCACCTTTCGAAAAGAATTTCTCTGGCATGACGCCTCATATGCCCCACTATTTCCCCCCACGTGACGTTCCCGTTAACTATTACCTCGGCCCTCGCACGATATAAGGCAGCGATAAGTTCCACCTCCCGCTCCCAAGGAGGAGTACCAGCTAACACACAGGCCGCCTCGAACGATACGGTACGGTAGCAGCGAGCTGCCCGAACCGCAATCACTCGTTGCGGCCTCCGTATAAGCATACGGTTCGTCCGCCTGATCAGCGCGTCGTCCCAAATGGGGGCCCCGTACAGGGCCATACTGCGAATGATTCCGCAGTACAGCCGGCGCACGCTCTGGCATGGGCCTCCAAGATTAGGCAAGAGCTTGCCAAGTGCTCCTGCCGCCCTCACAAGTCTCCCCTCGAGAGATTTAAAATGGGGCTCGAAATTCCAGCGACCATCTAGAATAAGACCTAGATACTTCATGGAGGAGGCCACTGAAATCCTAACGCCTTCAACCACCAATGCCGCCCCCGAAGGAGGACCCATCCTCGGGCCATGAAATAGCAGGGCTTTCGTTTTGTCAAGGGACACCCTGAGACCCAGGGCTTGGATCCGCCCAACAACCAACCTAGTACCGGCCATCGCAACCTGAGCCACCTCCCCAAATGACCCTCCACTCGCCACGACTAGAGTGTCATCTGCATAGCAGAAGAGGCGCATCCCAGGAAGCAGTGCACCTCGCAGCACCCAATCATAGCTAATATTCCACAGAAACGGTCCCAGAACTGATCCCTGTGGAACCCCGCACAACACCGGATGGCGAACGATTTCACCCTGTCCGTTCACAATTGCCACCTGTCGTCCTTCCAAATAGCTCCCTACTATTCGGCGCAAGTACAGGGGAACCCCGAAAAATTCAAGGGCCTCCCTGATCACGCCAAATGGAAGGCTATTAAAGGCATTAGCAATGTCAAGAGACACTGCCAACGCCCTCCCACCCCGCTCGACTACTCTCTTGGTGTACTGTTTTAGGTCCATGAGAGCATCGATCGTTGAGCGTCCAGCCCGGAAGCCATATTGGGCCTCGTCCAGGTCCGGCCCCACGATCGAGAGGTGACGGCCCAAACGAGAGGCAATAATCCACTCCAACGCCTTACCAGCTTCGTCTAAGAGAATTATGGGCCGGTAAGCTCCAGGGCTGTTCGGCGCACGACCTTCTTTTCGGATGAGACACAATTGGCCTTCCTTCCATGCCGTCGGGAACCGTCCACTACGTAAACATAAGTCAAACAGACCCCGAATGCTTTCCCCCATGTAAGGAAAAGTTACCGCCAGGACCCTAGCATGCAAGCCATCTGGGCCTGGTGCCTTCTTTCTGCTCTTCAGGCGACAAAGTATGGACTCTATTTCGGAGTCAGTCACCTCAGGAGCTTGCTCTCTATCGACGTCCCCATCCACCACCGAGGTCACCATTCTCGGAGGGACGATGTTCGGAGGCAGAGGGAAAAGCCCCGAAATCACCCTATCAAGCAAGGCGGGCTCAAGAGTCTCCGTTAGGGGAGCCCCTGCGCCCTTTAGCCTTTTCCGAGCTGCTTGGTAAGGGCGCCCCCATGGATCACTGTCTAACTCCTTTAAGAACTTTTTATGTGCCTCATTCTTGGCGTTTAAGATGGCCACTTGAAGAACCTTCTTGTGTCTACAGTAAACCAACCGCAACCCCTCTCTAACCTGCGGATCATCACTTCTTCGTCGGCAGCTCCTAAGATAGGCCCGCCTAGCACCACTACATACCCTGCGAAAGTCTTCGATTTCCCGCGTCCACCAGTAGGTTGCCTTTCGCTGAGGTGGCGGTCTCCACTTAGGCATGGAGGCGTTGCACACCTCAGTCATGTTCCGTTGGAGTCTGCGAACGCCCTCCTCCACGCATTCAACCGGGGTCGAATCCGCACACCACGCTTTAACAATGGCAACCTCTTCCGCTCGCTCCCGGTTAAGTCGACCAACGGTCCAGCGCGGAAAAGTCCGACGACTGGTCCGTGGCCTCAGAGGTGGCCCTACAGAAGCATTAACGACAAACCTAATGTAACGGTGATCTGAAAATGTCTCCAAATCCCTGATTACCTCCCATCTAGACAACCTCCATGCGAAGTTTGAGGAGGCAAGCGTGACATCTACCCGTGACACTCCCTGTGGTCGTACACATGTAGGCTCCGTCCCCCTATTAATAAAAAGAAGCCCTAACTCTGCCGCCCACTCCTCCAGAAGCGGCCCCCTGGGATTAACATAAGTGTCACCCCAGGCGGTCGACCTAGCATTTAAGTCCCCCATCAGTATAACTGGCCTGGGCATAGCCCGCTGGATCGCAAGACCTAAGTCTCCAATAAAGCTTTCGAAATCCCGAAGCGGCTTGTTAGGGGAGAAATAGGTGCCCACCACCGTACAAGGCCCCCAATCAACCATGACATACCCAGGCCCCCTTTCTCTAAGGGTAATAGCCATACCCGTCGGACTGACAATAACAGCCACCAGCCCCAAAGTGTCTCCCTTCCAGTGGCTCCGCTGGGCCACGTAGTATGGTTCCGAAACAACCGCAACTTTCACTCCCAACTCCACCATGGACTGCAAGAACAAGTCTTGCGCAGCAGCGCAATGGTTGAGGTTCCCTTGTAGGAAGTTGGTACAACTTTGATCCATATTAATCAGACATTGTACCAGACTCCCCAGGGAGGAACACCTCTGGCGACGGATGCGCCGCAGCCCCAGTAAAACCCCCTTTGCTAACCGGTGGAGGCTTGCAGGCCCGTCCACCCATCTTATGCCCCGCAGGTATTCCAGCCGAAGCACAGACCACGCAGTGTGACTGCAAACCACACTCACCGGCCTTATGCCCAACCTTCCCGCACCTATAACAGGCCATTCCTAGGTCCACCTCTGATGTACACAATTCTCTTGTATGTCCCAGTCGCATACATTTAAAACATCTTAGAGGTCGGTCTTCCTGTATTTCTACTCTGGCCGAGCTCCATCCAATAAGAAGCCTCCCTTCGGCTACCTTTTTGGCAGCAGAGATCGGACATAAGATAAAAATGTCCCCCATACCATTGCCACGCCTAAGAATTTGCCCAGGCTTAATTTTTTGAGCAGAGCAACCACCCTTAGCTGCCACGGCTGTCACCACCTCCTCAACGGTTACGCTATCGTCAAGGTCTCGGATGTAAAGATCCGCACATTTGACTGGTCTCTCCACCCGAGCCACGTCCGCCAGCACCTCCCGAAGGCACTCCGCAAGGCGGTCGGCCTTTTCCCCCCTCTGGGAACCAGGAATCTCTAACATCCGCGCCCCTGTAGCAGTTGTACGCACGCTCACCCTTTCAATGCCCAAACCTGATAAGCTGATGTCCTGCTTGGCTCTGGACAAAAGGGCGGCGTATGTGTGTCCCCTCTCTGCCGCCTCCTTCCGCAACGTTAAAACAACTGCGGCAGTGGTAGGCTCCACGAGCACCCGCGCAGTACTGCGTTCAACCTGCCCATACTTTGCACCCCCAAGACCCTGTTGCCTCAGACCAGGTTGTGCTTGGGATTGTCCTCCAACTGGCAGCTGCAAAGGATCAGGGGGCACGGCCACCACCAGGGGCGTTGCAGAGGACGCCACACCAGATGTCCCACAAGAGGGCTTAGATGCGGACCCCGCCTTTGATTTTTTTCCCTTTCCCTTTTTCCCCGTCACCGTCGACCAATTCTCAGTCACCCCTTCCATAGCAACATTGCCCACCTCATATGTCTCCCTCCGCGCAGCAGACCCCTCGACTCCGCCAATGTGACCTACATCCGCCACCCGCGAAGCCGCCAGTGGAGGACGAATGGTCGGCTTCGGGAGGAGACGATCTCCAATTCCATCGAGCTTAGCATCCATCATGCCTCCCACTGCCCGCATGATTTCGGCCAACAAATCCCCTTTTATTTCAGATACGAACCCCGCCATAATTTCGCGGATTCCATTCACCGATAAACCCGCTAATTCATCCGACTGCTTGCTTATACCTCCCGACACCTCCATTCTCAGAGCCATCATTTCCCTTTCTTGTTCTACAGCGCGGGCTGTACGCTCGGTAAAGTCCCGTCTGAGGGCAACAATTTCTGACTCAAGGTCAGACACTCGTGCCCTCAACCGGATATTATCTCTTTCGAGACGCCGTCCCTCATCACCCTCCAAGCACCGCTCAGCAAGACTTTCCACTATCTCACCTAGCTCTTTTGCTGCGACCTTGAGGTCTCGAACAAAGTCACCTTTTAAATTATTCGACTTCGCCGCAATTTCGACAATACGGCGAACCCGAGCTACCATCCGTTCCCTTAATTCAGGCACCTCTTTAAATACTATATCATTTATGTTATTGGCCCTCTCAGCCTCTAAGGCAGCACCCGAGGCGGCCTCAGAGACATCCACCTCTTCCTTACGCCTAACCTCCCGACGTGCACTCCTCAATTGGCGTTCTAAGGTGGAACGAGCCACTTGCTCCACCATCTCCCGCTCAGCCTCCTCAAGGCCAACAGCGTGTTTCGCAGCCTTTTTCTTAATCGCCTTCACCACAACAGTGGAGGGCGACGGGTCACGCAAAAATTCTCGCCTTCGGGATCCAGAGCGAGACCTACACTTTCTGTCACACTCAGCCATTTTGCCGACAAAAAATTGGTCCAGGCCCCTTATGGAGACCTGGCCTTGCCCGTCCAGTAATGTGTCTTACAGTATTACACTAATTAATGTAAGACCCATTACCAAAAGAAATTAAAAAAAGAGAAAGCTTACTATCTAAACAATATAAATTCTATAAACTATCTTAATCTATACACACTTAGAATTCATACACTTAAGCTAAAATCACCGCCGCTAGTCGAGATGACGCAATCACACACACAAATAGTGTACCACCAATTACACCCAGCCGCAACTGACACACACACACAATGGGTCTCTATCCCTTGTACCAATGTGTATACCCAACACAGCTTATTCCTCCACGCCCTTGGATGGCGCAATAGGCGCCGATGGCGTAGTGTATCCCCGGTTCCACCAGGTCGCCAATTAATCACACAATGCGTAAGACCACACTGCTTTTTACTCCTCGCACTTCAAAACACTACCATCACACGTAGACACATAGGTATAACATGTGTCCGGTTCCACCCAGACACCAAAGTCTTAATCAATCCAGACTGGACCAAACAGAACTGACACTTATAGGATGGTCACCATCTCCTGCACATAATATGTAGATAACTCATAAGATATCACATCACACGCTTACGCATTCCATAGCTAAGCGCAAGCAGTACGCGTGCCACACGTGCACTCTGTAGGCGCGTTGGACGCGAACTCCCAGCCTCCTCCAAGACTTGCCATCTTTCTCTATATCGAGCTATTTGCATACATTGAGGATCTGCGACTTTTTTGATGTCATCATCCCATCGAGCGTAGGGTCTGCCTCTGTATCGTTTGCCATCGATCCTGTTTTTTTTTATTTATTCCTTAAAGATTAAACCGGCTCGGTGTCTAAAGAATTTCATATGATAAGTTATATATATGTAAACATACTTTGGACATGTTATTGGTATTTTCTGTTGCCAAACGAAGGATATTGATGATAGGATATTTAAAAATAAACATCCGATATTGAGATTTTTGTTCGCAGCGTACGCTTGTGAGTTAATATTGTGTTATGAAAAATCGTATACATTTTTTTTGATCTATTAATGATATTAACTTTCCTTAGCTTCAAAGACATGCCGTATATTTTCTTATAATTAGATAAAATATTATTTATATACTTCATGTGATATTTATTTTTGGAATCACAGATATGTGGGAATCATAGGTAGGTAGATGTTTCTGGTTCTTAATAATACCAGTTAGATAGAATGAATCTCCAGCAAACTCCAACAAAAAAAGTGTTCACGAAGGTTTCGGAACACAAGAATCCATTGATTACATTTTGGGAAGCCTCGGTCACTGGAAAGATTTGTTGTATAAAGTTATTTTTAAAATGTACTCCCAAAAAACCAAAATATCCACTCACAACCAAAAAATCTATAATAATAAATAGTAATATGCTTGATGTTAAGCTGAAAATTATACATCAAGCATAATCTTTTGCAGCGAATTTTAGCATTAAGTTCGCGCCTCTGAAAACCTGGACGTATAACGAAGTTACTAAAGTAACTTTTTCACTTCAGTTAAAAAACATTGAATATAAGTGTCAAAATAAAGGACGTTACCTCCCACAGAGATCTTTATGTTTTAACATACTAACTAGACTACGAAGTGGGAACCCTTTCAACAAGTTCTTACATTTGCATGACTTATACTTGCACATACTCAGCGCTATTTTGCATGTATGTGCTTTAAATAGTGGTCGTTTTCGAAACAGTCGAAACAAACGACGATCGTGATATTTTCTAAGCTCTACCCTTTCTCGTACGTTAATATAAAACATTTTTCTAATAGCTAATTCCGTGACCCCATTGCGAGTATCTTGGCATAGTTTAAGCCCAGCTTTGCCGCTTAATCGAGCAATTTAGCATAATGAATACCGTCCACTACTGAGCAGACATCTTAAGCCGCCATTTTATAAAAGCCTCCATTTGCTTTTAACGCTCAACGCTTAGTTTTGCTGACATTTTTAAGAATTATCTTTGTTGTACTTAAAACGTCTGGTAATGTGTTGATTAAAGAGGCGATTTTTTTTTTCTTCATCATTCAAGTCAAGTTCTGATCCTATCACTTCAATAGCGAACGCTAGTCGGCAATTTATTAATGCTTGTTAAAACAGTAAAATAACTATAGCTGTCACTTTCGACATAATTTCCAGCTTTTTATATAGATATAATTTTTAATTATAAGTAAAACAAAGCTATGTAATACACAGATAACTTTATGAGTATACTGACGAAACTTCCATATCTAAATACAAATGGTCCGAGGCAAAAATTTAAAGGTATAACGTAAAAGAGAATCTTCAAAGGCGAATGATCAAGCCAAGTTGTGAAAAATTTTAAGAAATTGAGAAGAAGAGAGAAAGCGAATGACTGAATGACGCCTTGGCCATGACACGTGATACCACAGAGTACATACATTATTAAAACATAGAAATTATTTTTTTAACTTTATATCACTGCCATCTACTGCAATCAGATGTAAGGAATGAAGAAGGTATCATTCAAAGTACCCTTCCGTGTAACATAATTGTTTAGCTTTTAAGCTTATCCAAAACACAAACGCCAGTAAGAATAAAATATTATATATATATATATATATATATCTCTCTTCTTGTTTAAACCTTATAAGTAACATTATATGTGTACGCTAAACGTATTAAACTCGTATGCATTTTTACATTACTTTGTACGAGGCACTCTCTCGTATTAAGTTAAATAACTCTCATAAAGGTTTCCTCCAACATCAAGTACCTTCCGTGACATTTTGATAGAGTAGCTTGTACAAGGAAATAATGGGCGTGTACAAACGTATAAGCTCAAATATGAGTGATCGAAATGGGTTCTTTGTTGTATTAAACTATTATAATATTGTATAATTAATTACTATATAATTGAAGCATTTCAATAATAGTTTAATTACAATTATTTAGTATACATTTGTTGCTTTTTGTCAATTCATGTTTATGCTAATAAAAGAGATCAGTGCTTATTTAACTAAGTTTTTATGAATAGGTTAACATTTATTTTATAAGCAATTTTGACAATAGTTTTGCGATTTTATTTGGCCAGTGTCAGAAAGGAAATTGTGCGGAAATAACACATTTTTCTTTAGATAAACGGTTCATAGCTGTCAATTCTAAATAACAAATCCGGTTATAGAAAGTTTTGGAAAGAATACTGTTTGGGTTCAAGAAAGTAACCAAGTCTCTCGTTCAAAAATCCTTTATGTATAAAAACAGCTACGTCATATAATAGCAAAATTAAGGAATTTTTATTTTGAATATCCATCCGCACCGGTCCGGTACTTATGCTGGACAAAACAAAACAAAAATTAAAGTAGTTGACGTTTAGTATTTTTATTGGTTTACCAAGGTTTGTATTGAGTGGGAGTGCGTTTCTCTGGTTTTGTGTTTTACGCACAAGGTGGCGCACATAGCGACAGCACAAAGAATAACAAAAACATTGCAACCGCGTTAAAAATATTAAACAAAGAGATATGTATTATTAGTGCTTATTCTAAGGTGACAGGAGCTGAAGGGAAAATAATGGACATTTAGGAACTAAATCCAATTTTATAACGATTCCATAAGAATGACGTTTCATCCTGACGTTTGACTATTCACAAACAAAGTAACAATAACCAATTTGTCAGTAACATATTTGCCATAGTTAGGGCTGAGTCAAAATCCCTTTCCGATCCGCTAACGCCACATGAATTTGTATGTAAATGGTCACGTGATAAAGCGTGATCTAGTGTCAATCTCATACGAATTCCTTTGGCGGTAGTGGGTCACGTCTGTCGTTAAGTGTTTTTGTCTCAAACCCTTGGGGTCGTCAAGATTCTGTCCTACAAAAATTTGGTTAAAGAAATAAGTTGCTTTTTTCAATTAATTCTCTATTAGAACTAGTAATTATTTATATGATTACCTTTATGTACTTTATATACTCCTTGTGACCCAATGAGAATCTTTTAATAACCATAATTGTTCAATTCATTAATGCGTCCCATAATTTATTCGAAAAAACCATTCGTTTCCGAGGACTGAACACTTACCTTGCATTTAGCTAGATGGGACTCATCACAGTGATAAATGGCTTGTTTAAAACAAACTCAAATTGTTGGAATTATTATTTGTATTGCAATAAAATTAAATACATAGGCCATGATATGCAATGTTGGTACACTGGTTTCATGTTGTTATTTGTAATGCACGAATATTTATAAAATGATTTTGTCTGCTTTTACTATACTAAATACTTAAATCGTAATCTGTGCCAACCAAAATAGAAATGTCATTAATAATATAAAATGTCATAGTACAATTTTTTGTATAGATTTTACATTTATTGACGGCAATTTATATTTGAGCCAAATTTTTGTTTATTTATTTAACAAAATTATTGATTTTGTTAATTTTAGAATTTAGGTCAAGATGGCGGCCGTCTCAGCCAATTTAAATGAAGTTAATCTTCTTATATGATCACGATCAACTTATTAGATACGTTTCCGGTAGAACCATTTAAGTGGGTCCCCCCGAATTTATCCTGTTTTAGGGTCTTCCGGGAGTGTCCCGTGGGACATTAACAAACTGTCCACATATTGAATACTATATTACTCGATGATAGCCAATAAAGAAATCGTATGAAACTTCATAAAAACGCTTTTGAGAGTTAACACGAGTAGACAAGTTATTTATTTTTGTTTACATTTAAACATCACGTTTTCAAATATGTTCTGTGTTATGACGAAATTCGTATTATATTATTGAACTAGCCCTAACGCTTTATTATACTTAAAATGATGAAATTATTATTTGTTTCTATCTATATATTTTATAATCTATGGTACAATATCAAGTTATAATCTGTGAGAATTTTCTTAACGTAGTGTTTGTTCCATAAAAACAAAATACTAATATCAGTTCTACTGTAACATAATTATAGTTAAGACAACAAATTATAATCATTTTTTTAACAAAAACAACATAACCAGGTATAACTGTTGCTTAGATATTCGCACATATGAATTCCATCTTTAACTATATCTTTAGTTAAATTGTTTTTTATTCTATATAATTTATGTTAGATCTCTAGCTTATAAAATAAATATTACTGCTGACGAAACAATGTTTAGAATTAACAGTAAAAACCACTCAACAATATTAATTGCAGCTTCCGTGCTTATCACACATGGTTATCACCGAAATTCCTTAACATCAATGAAACAGTCACAGAATTGTGTCTGTCCCAGCCAGATTCGGACTTTTATCTCTACTTAGAGCTTTGACAATCGGCTATATAAATTTGGAACACTATCAGGGAAAGAATAGTGCGCCTAAATTTACGACCCGGGAGAGAGCCGTTAAGTCTCGTTATATTGAGCTATGGTCCAATCGGGGGGATATTACTATCGTATATTATGTTTTCATGCAAAACCCGATGCGAGAAAAAATTGTCAATAAAATTCTATCGATTGGCCTATTTTACTGAAGCACAGATGACAACAAATGCAAAAACCTTTGTTAAATTTCCTCTATCGTATTAAATTCTTCACTGCGTTACGACTCTCTTGGATCAGTCTTGGTTTGAGAGAAGAAAGCGATGTATGATTTTGTCTGAATACGATATATAAACAGTGTATTGTTTTTGTTAAGTTTCATTTGATTTTGTTTATTTATTTATTAACTCAACAGTATTCCTACAGCTACTCACTAAACAATATCCAAAAATTTAAATAAAACACTATTTTGACCGGATTGAAGTTATGTATTATTACAAATTTACAACTATTTAACATAATTTTAAATTTATCATTCATCTTTTAGTCGATACCAACTCCGGGGAAATAAATACAGATAATGCAACTTTCTCTGCAGCTGTGATACCTTTTGACATTCAACATCTTTTGTCTTCAGTCACCGTGACCACGCACGCTGTAAAGCACGCGAAACGTCGGATAAATTTAAAATTATGTTAAATAGTTGTAAATTTATAATAATACATAACTTCAATCCGGTCAAAACAGTGTTTTATTTAAATGTGTAAAAGTTATGTCAATCAAAGACAATACTATCCAAAAATTTACACTGTACACAAAAGCCAAAAACGGAATACACATTCAAACATAAATAAAGATCAGTTTCACCTATATATAAAAATATAACAAAGTATATATGTATTTATAATAAATTCTAAATTCTAAATTCTAAGTTCTAAGATTCATTGATCATTATAATTTATATTTAATATAAAGAAAGAATAACAAACGCATTATTAATAAAAGATACCAGAGTTTTTTAATATATTTTTTAAACATTTTTTAGTTACATTAAATATGTGTATTTTCTGGTAATTGGTGTTATAATCTAAAGGTATATATTACATGACTGAGTTGCGTAAATAGTTTGTATTAGACCGAGGAATTTTAAATAGTTGGGTTTGCCTTGTATTGTATGAAGAAGTGTGAAAATTAAATTATGTGAAAATAATTATTTAAATTATCTATTCGTTTCAATCTACGGGTTAATAGACTTTTAACTTATTTATGTATGAAGAGTTGTGTTAAAATTGCTTTTTTATGATAATGTCGTACTATGTGCAAAACCGGACATTTACTAAATCAATAACGGCGAACCCCTAATCCTTTTGATTAATCGTATTTTAATCCGATAAAAACTGTATTTCATAGAATTAAACATACGTCCAGACGTCCGCATAAATCGACCTTATCACCCAGACCTGTCTCGGCAGCCGTTTGATTCAATTCCTGGTACAATTTATTGCTGTGTCCGTTTACTAAGTAGCCCCGAAAAGTAACATTTCAACGAAGAGCAACATATCCTGTGGGATTCGGGAATTTCCGTGTGATTTTAACGGAAGCAGAACTATTTGAATTTGGAATTCAGTCGCGCATAAAATAACTATATATAATATATGGATTAGATGCTGTACCTGTACTTCTAGGAATCCAACGCTAAAGCTATACAGTATTAACATGACTAATTTTGGTAACAACATATCAGAAGGTAACTAACCAACAGACGTTGCCATTTCGTGTATTGCATAATCAGATCAGATTCATAGCGTGTGTGTATATTATGTCAATAAACTTATGACTATGACTTTTTACAGTAACAATTTAGATTTATCTTTAAAATATTAATATTAGTTGTCTTATGTTTTCTGTTGTATATATTTGTTTTTCGATGTAATCAGTTTTGGCTTTGTATATTGTCTAAGTGCTTTCTTCTATAATTTGCATATGTGTTAGCTGTAAGATTACTAATAAATAAATACAGGATGGATATTATCTTCAAATCCGCAGACATGCACGCATCAGCTTATTAAACTTATTACATTCTTACATATTAAAAATAATATATTAGTCTAGTTTTGAAATTCAACATTTTATTTAATATCCTGAAAACTTGGATCTGATTAAAAAACCCTTTCCATGGGAGAAATTCGCTGCGAATCCTTTGAAATCTCAATCATCCACGGTACATATACCATGTGTATCTAACGTCGATTTGAAAACCTCATATTTTGAAGTCATTTACACGTGTATTATATACCGGAGTAGTAATTAGCGCTAAGTAGCAACTCTGAATGTTACCCTTGTGATATATAGACTTCACAGATATATAGACTATAGCGCGAACTATGACATTACGAGAATAATTTTAAGATGAGGTCGAAGTGGCTTAGTCTAACCACGAAACTAGGCGAGCGTTTGTTCGGTTAGTTATTACATATTTTCTAAAGACATTTTCAGTGTTCTAAATTTCAGATATTGGTTCATATATAATTAGGATCATAAATAAAATTTAATTTTAATGTAAAATTCGGCTTCGAATATATAATTTATAGGTAAAGGGAGTAGAAGCCAATAGTTATAAAGCAAACGGCTTCGAAACTTGAATTAAGTTAATTAAGAAACCTAACATTGAACTCGAATATTGATTTAGTACGACAAAGACTTATAATTGAATTTCTTGTGATACAAGCTTTCAAAAATATAATACAGTGTCAATTAAATACATTTTTAAATTTAAAAATGAATTTGATGAATTTGTATTGTAGACAAATGATTGTAGTCTGTTAAATTATGTAAATTGAGGTGCAAATCTGTTGGCTAGCCTTTATATTAAAAAAAATAAATATGTGATGTGTTTGCGTTTTAATTGTTTTGTACGAATCGAATTCAGAACCGACAGTGTGCGTTAGGTGAGGATGGCAACAGCGTTGTGCCTCCATTGGGCTAAAATCAACAACGGAAATTAAGTATACTGAGGATTGTTAATACCCTTTTAAATTTTATAAGAATACTAACGACCTGTCCTTGGCACTAGTGAACATTAAATTTTTAAATATTTTGTGCAAATGCAATTAAAATAATCCTAAATGGCTGGACGGATCAATTTTTGTGTTTTCTACACTTGAACATACAGGTTTAGACAGTTGCTTTATTTAAGATATAGACTAGTAAATAATACTAGGGCGAAAAAATCTAATAGATATTTGTTTCTATAATAATATTAATCAATGTTTCCAGCAACTCTAATATTTATGTCATATCTACTTATGTATGGACTTTTCGTTTTTATTATTTTAATGGTTATGGTTAAGAAACATAAAAATTTCCTCTTTATACTAGTATAGATAAGTATGGAAAAATCAACATATATGTTATGATTTCCACACAGAAAAATAGGACTTCCGTATATGAGTTACAGCGTGAATCACACAATGTTTGCGACAGTTACGGAGGTATTTTTCTGAATTATTATCTTCCAGACTGGAATTTACTTTGATTTAACAACGTACGGTACGTTGGGAGAAATAATGAGCACAGAGATTGTGACTTTATGTGTTTATATTACATTATTTTAAACGAATGCGAACAGAACAATATTTGTTTTAAAATATTTCGTATTTATTTGTGATCGGGTACGAAACAATCAGTAACTTTCGTAATTACTGGTGAGTTTGAGTTTGTTGGTTTGATTCTGAAAAAAATGCTGATAATAATAATTATTCTTTATTTTTGTCCCACATTTGAGAATAACAACTAATAATTGGGAGACTGGTTTCCAAGCTAGGTAAGAACCTGTGATATGGATATCCAGGATTCCATTCCACAGCAAAGTCATACTGAGTCATAACAAAAAAAAGTACATATATGAGAAAAGGCATTTAACATATATTCATGTTCAAATATAATTTTAAAATCACACAGCACTCCCCTATGATGGTAGGCTGCTAAAGGGAATGGGATTGTTAAGTTTAGTAGTTAAGTTAGGGCAGAAGTAATAGAGATGTTGTCATCGGTAAGACAGTAAGGACTGACTTTACCAGACGCAATTTGCAGGCAGACCATATCTACAATAGATTAAATTTAAAAAAACAAAATTGTGTATAAATTTAAAAAAATAAAAATAAATAAATTGGTTATGGTATTAACTATTAAGTTTGTTATGGAAGATATGGGAACCACACACACACAGGTATTTTTTACTAAAAATGGTTCCCAAATCTTATACATAATGCATTTTTTATAATGAATAAACACATTTTATTTTATTATTACTATGTGAGGGAAATACCATTTACGCATCCTACGCAACAAGGTACTACTCAGAAGTCGACACTTAGCGATAAGTAGGACTCCGGTATGACAAAAATGTTTTGAATGTGAAATACGGTAATTAAGACAGCACTGTCTCGACTTTTACCCTAAGCGTCACCTGTGATTGATAGAGACAGAAAATTTAACCTATAAATCTGATCTGATTGATAAAATGACCCACACATTGAGAATCTTCGAGGATTCCTATCATATTCTACAAAGAGCGGCATGTTTAATTTTGAAGTGTGACGAATTATATTGTCTATGGTTTATAATATACATTTAAATAAAACTTATTTATAAACGTAATTCTATTTCTATTTATTTTGAGATAGTAATAGATTAGATAACAGAAGAATTGGTTTTCTTAAATAATGATTTTATGGCAACACATTAACGCTCCGACATAACGCGATAAAAACATTGACAGCTGAGGATTCGAACGAAACGTCAAACCCGCAAAAATTAGACACGAGAACAATTTCGGGCGAATTTCCGTAGCGCGGGCCGTTTAACCCAATAAATTTGAACCATTACGCGTGTCAACCAACACCGCTATAAACCGTTTACAGCTTTGAAACACATTTTTATTGAAAACAGAAGTTGAATTCATTTCAGTAATTGCCCATTACATAAAATATCATTTGCATAGGAACAGGGGTGTATAATTTTATGGTAACAAAAATCTGTCGATTCTTCGAGTCTCGTTTACTTTTAATGAAATTTATAAATATTTAGGGAAGTTATAAGCTTTAAGAGGCTAGAACTCAATATTTTTAATTTTAGGACTTTTTAGTTCTAGCCAGGAAAAAATTGCATCGAATTTAGTCATAGCCTAAGTATAAAAACCTACACTTTTTTAATAAATAGAAAACTTACTTCAAAACTGTTTTTATTATATACTAGCTGACCGGGCAAATATAGAAAATAGAAATTAAAAATTTTGTCTAAAAAATAAAAAATAAAATTTAGGGGTGGACTACCCCTTACATTTAGGGGGATGAAAAATAGATGTTGGCCGATTCTCATAGATACCGGATAAGCACAAAAAATTTCATCAAAATCGGTCAAGCCGTTTTGGAGGAGTATGGCAACGAAAACTGTGACACGAGAATTTTATATATTAGATTACGTTATAGTTGCAACTTTGTAAAAGTGAGATGAAAGTCTTTAATTAAAAGGAATTCTTTATGTATATTCAAACACCTATGTACCTATTGATAAAAAGCAATAGGCATTATGGACCATTGATTTTTTAAATAAGACTACCAAAAACATTCAATTCAAACTCCGGAAACGGTACACAATTGAAAAGTCTATTTACCAACTCTATACCGAAAATGGAAAACTAAAAGAAAACATAAGGTACAACCTTAATAAATCAATATAACAGGTTTGCGTGTAAATATCGGATAGTATTGGATGAAAAATAAAGCCGAGCAAATCAAAGCTTTTGATGATGGACGAAAACAAATAACGGACGGATGCCAATAAACTAAACGTACCGATTCAAATATTGCGTTTTTTAAATTTACCACCGGCGGTTCACTTTTAAAAGATATTGCTTACGGTGAGATATATTTCATTCTCCATCGATATATATCAATATATGTCAATGTCACCGTAAAATTGTAAATACCGTTAGATTGTAATCTATCCCGCGAGATTATAAACTGTCGAAAGATTGTGAACCTCAACGAACTGCTTACAATTTAACGTATTATTATACGGTAGTTATATGAAATTGTTGGAAAGTAAAATTAATCTGTAATTGACCAAAGAAGTTTGAATGATAACTAAGTTAGTGTAGTACAATCTACCGAATAATAATACGTTAAATTGTAAGCAGTAAGCTGAGGTTCACAATCTTTCGACAGTTTATAATCTCGCGAGATAGATTACAATCTAACGGTGTTTACAATTTTACGTTAACATCAATATAACAAAAACTGGCAAAAAGGATAATTATGTTAGTTAAAATTGCATGTTACCTATATATATTTTAAGTAGTAGTAACGAAATTTCCCTTTGACTGTATAGCCCTAAACCTTATCCCGTTAACTGAATTTTCAACAAATGGAGTGCGTTCATTGAGTTCATAACGTTTTGACATTAAAAATACTTTAAAAAATATAAAATTTTGTAAGTATATTTAAGGAAAATTTTGTATCAATAAAACAGTGATTGGAATTAATATTATGAAACAATAATAATGGTGAAACTGAAACATTATAAATTTGAAATAATCGCGAATTTATGCCTTTATCCTGACCTATTCATGTTCGGAGAATTTTAGTTACAGCGTTAATCTCCGTTTATTTTTCTTTGGTTTTAATTGCCCAATTACATTAAAAATTATATTATACTATCTCTTAATATTGCTTTATTACTTTGAGAATGAAATTTTTCCACCTCCATTAAACCTTCCGTCTGTAATTTTTAAACACTTTTCCTTTACAAAATTGAATAAAATAACTTTACATTTAGAATTGTAAAAATATCTAGTTCAGATTCGCAAAATACATTTCTTTCATAGTCTCTGTGTTTTAATTAGTAAGTCCTGGATCCTCCATTTTATATATATAGAAACGTTTGCTGGCCAATTCTGCCAGTGCCAAATTGTCGATAAACTTAATTGAACGCGTTTATATATCGGCCGTAACAAATTTTAATTATGTTAAAAACAATCGGAAAAGCTTAAAATCATAAAAGCGTAGTATATTGAGCAGAATCACATTATCTATGCACAGGCTCAGCTTATATAAAGCAATTTTAATAAATAAATAGGAACTAGTACTCGTACTAATCCTTTGATAATTATTATAGACTGTATCTAAATAAAAATATAATTACATTTCGAATAGAATATATAATTAGATTATTATTAGATTTATTTAGATTTAGATTTTATCTATCACGTTGTATGCGAGGCTAAAGTTAAACTAGATATTCTTCACCCAGTAGCCAAGCAACGAAAAAAAATCCTTCTTCAATTGTATAATTGTATGGTCTCAATTGTTAAGATTATTTTAGATCGTACTTGTCTGACAGAATATACAAGAGGTATATTAATTGATAGTGGAGGAAGGATGGTGTACTGTTCCTTAGGAGCAACCCCTCCCATCCCTAAATAGAGGACCAGTGGAACAACTGACGGACCGACCCGAAGGCTTTAGGAAGGCTAAGATCGAGAAGTTGTATATATCCTTAGCGACCGATAGCGGGTTTCGGTAAAACGTCATCGCAGTGATTTGTATGCGCAGATTGTCACACCACAAGATCATTTTCGGCCTTAGGCTATGTTCACATGTAACGCGCGTTAACGCGCGTCAACGCGCGATCAAATTTGAAGAGCGTTCAGATGATGAGCACTAACGCGCGTTGCGAGAGTACTCGTCAGTCTAGTTCGGTAGAACGTAGAAAATGGACGTGGAAGAGGCTATTATTTTGTGGTTATATTATAAAGAAAAATATAGAAAAAGAAAACGTACACATTGGGTTCATCCAATTTTGAAAAAAAATACAAATTATATTATATTTTTTATACAAATTTGCTATATTCCAACTTGCTGACCTTTTTTCTACTTCATCGATTAGTAAGTCGATGTCAATATCTTCAATTTCACTCATTTTAAATGCGAGAACAAAATATAATTACGAAAATTAACAAAATTACATGCGATCGCCATGAAAGCGCGCGCTCATCTGAACAGCAAACGGACATTACATTAATATCAAAGCGCGCGTCAACGCGCGATCACCTGCGTCTAGAGACTTTTTCTCTGAGCGCCGCTTTGACGCGCGTTAACGCGCGTTGACGCGCGCTCATGTGAACAGTTGTATGAAAATACCACAATGTCTAGTCGCGCGATTTGAAAACGCGCGTCAAGTTTTTGCCATCTGAACATAGCCTTACTGTGTTTAATTTTAATGTAAAAAGTCGCCGTTCCACAACTGAGCGTTTTTCAAGGTATGTGGACAGTGGAACTAGCTCCCACTGAAGTATTTGCGAAACAATTCGACTTAGGGTCCTTAACATCAGATGAGACTCCTGCCCGTCTGCCCCCTGTTCTAAAAAAATATAATAAGGTCTCTTCTTCTCTTTTCTCTTTTGTACTGTAGGTATTATGGTTTTGTTTACATTTATTCCAAAATTTATCGCTTAGCAAAAGGAAAAGGATTCAACTTTTACTGTCTAAGGTTTTACTGTTACAGACATAACTTGCAAGCGAAAAGTAGGTACGACACAAAAGAAACAATTCTCAAACTTTGAACTTAAAAACAATAGAGGCGCCGCTAAACATTTATACTTAATTGATTTACATTTGATTGTCCTTGAGATCAATTTCTGTCTTAAATATCTTCTTTGTACAGATATTTTTAATAAATAAAATTGAAGTGCTACTATCTATAATACAAAATCAATAACCTAAGCTCCAATTAATCGGTTCCCGACGAAGTTTGAACGCTTACTTTGGCTTATTTACAAATCCTTACTCCTATGTACAGGTAGAGTTTGTTAACGCCATTAATTTATTGAGTTCTTGAAAGGCTCATCCTTTCAAAGAGGTCATTAACAATTTTAGTTAGTTAGACATAAAACTAGAACCTTTTAACAACCTTATTTTAAAATTAGTGTAAACTGTGTGTAATAATTGTTTATTTATAATTCCTTAATGAATTGCATCTAAAGCACGGTGTAAGCTCAGTAATAAAACTTTATATATCCGATTTGTAAACTGGTAAATCAGTTGAACTTTAAAAATATAATTTCGGTGGCGTAAGTACTCGTTAACTGATAATGGACTAGATTTTAAGCTCATGTGGCGTACATCTATATTTAGGCTATCATAAAAACTATGATTATTAATTTTTTACATACAAATATCATGTATTCTTGTAGGGTATCTATTGTAAATTTATAACCGAAAAATATTAGCACCAACTAACTGGCAAGAAACTCGCTATTTCTTTTAATCGAGTATCAAGTATTTAGTTTTACAATGTGCCTGTAATGACCTTTTTATAATAATAATAATAATCTTTATTTCTTCTCTCACATATACATACAAGGTTATTATGTTTAAACTAAGACGATAACATTTGGAAGTGTATGTGAGAGACTGGTCTCTGTAACAGGAGACCTGAGTGACAGATAGCCAGCCACTTCACCACCGGACCGGAACACGTACAATCAGGTCATTGTCATAAGATACTATAGAAGAAAATAAGTACTAAAAGAAAACATTGCAAACGGACTCGTAAAAATAAATTTGGTGTGTGTTTGTGTGTGTGTCTCTCTCTCTCTGGGTGTGTGTATGTGTGGACGAGTGTTACAGAGTAAGTTATTAAATTATTAATATTATTTTTTATGTAATAGGAGGATCATCTGATGTTAAGTGATAACGCCGCCCATGGACACTCACGTTGCCAGAAGGCTCGCAAGTGCGTTGCCGGAAGAAGCTGCAACCATTTTAATAGCACCACATGAAACAATACAATTTACATTTTAGTAAGAATTTCACGTTACCTACACAAGATGATCTGAATACTCAAAGATAAAATGAACTAATTAATTATTACAATTACTATAACAGATCTAAATTTATCACTTTACGAGTATATTATAACAGTATTCGAAATTTCATATCATAATTAATTTTGAGCGTAATAAAAACTTCCTTCAGTAAAATGGATCTCGCTGGGATATTACGTTTCTAAATTAATAAAAGGTAAAAATTCACGGAAGCCTGGAAAATAATATTGTTAAAGGAAAATATATTTTACATACAATTCTCACATCTTTTTAATATTGCCGTTTAGATTATTAGCTATATTATTAGCTATACGCTTGGAGAACCGAGGTTCGATACGCGCAATTAGGCATTTACGCACGCTTTCTATACTCGATCTATAATCTAAAATTATTTACAATCCAGATATTTTGCGATGTTTTGTTTATGATAAATGGTTTGAAATATCAATCTCTTGTAGTAAAAAATAGATTAGGATTGAGTATAGAAAGCGGCCGATAGACAATCCATTCTGTAAGTAAAACTTCTTCTAGAAGGTCATTCCGGTCACAATGTATACTTGTACTTGTACTTATGATAGCACATAAGACATTTTGACTTTAACAGGAGGAAATTAGTTTCTTTGACGTCTCAAAAAGAGAATAGATCAAATATTCTCTTGGTAAGAAAGCACCATAACTTAGTTGTCAAAGTGAATTTTTGTCGCAGGGTTCTCGAATTAAAACGGGTCTCCAGCGAGTCGTGTAACCCCTTACTGACTTTATTACAAAACTTTTCTTAAAACCTTCTTTCTTTCAATCCGAATATAAAATAAGCGTCTTGGCGGAAAATTAAAGTTTTATTTAATTCGACTTCAGTAGAATTCGGAAATAAAATATGTCTAATATGTCTATAAGAATTACATAAGGTTAAAATAGTCTGCTCGAAATCTGTGGTTCTACTTATATCAACGTGAAAATCAGAGTAGCAACGTTTCATATCACTAAAAATATCTATTAGAAGATACATTATATGCTTTAGTCAAGCTTTTAATTGCCTTATTATAGATGATGTCATCATGCAGTTATCAATTCAATTATTATTTTCACAAACAAAGATGAAGGAAATCAGCTTCTTGACACCATGGTCACTATATAATATTAGTTCTAAGAAAAAATTTCTTCACTGCTAACGCAGTAACGTTTACGCTACGCAACGCTAGTTTGGTAACCCAAAGGATCCTCACTTGAGACACATTGTCCCGACAACCTAGAGAATCTCTGCGCCGTATCTTCCACTCGCTGGACCAAACAAGTTCGGTCCGCTACTGTTTTAGGCTATTGTTCGCTAAGGCTTGCTCGACAGAGGGCGGGTGCAACACCAACACGTCTGTCAAAAATGAAGAACGCGACTGAAGAAAGACAAGGGAGCAAATTTTAATTAGTGTTAAGACAATATACTCGTAAATGCGATAAAATTTGGTATACGTTACTTATATGTCCTAATTTAGGCCTCATTAGGTGTTAATTGATTGTAACACCCTGAGGAATTACCAGCATTAATGGTATTCTGTCACTGAAACCATTTTTTATATTTATTAAAGTGCGAAGTATTATTAAGTTTACAGCATAAAGCATTTAACTAGGTATATTATTAAATATTACCCTATATTTTATATATTTGCAACAAAATTTCCTAACGGAAAGTAATACTGTCGAACCATTTCGATTTTGGTTTCAAATTAGAATTTATTTAATAATTATGTTCACAGCACATATATGGTATTAATGAACTGAAATTTTCACATGAAAATACCACACTCATATTTCGTTACAAAATAACTGAAACACAAAGCGTGGAATTCACAATACCGAGAATTATGTTTTCCACTGGTTCGGCGATGAAACATCAATAGTGTTGTTACACTTAAAAGCGAGGGTTTTTTTCTAATTTTTATTTTCTTTTATTAAGTATGAAACATATCTAAGTGCATCATCTAAATAAACAAGTATTTATCTTTTATTTTAAGTAAAATTATATTTTAATTAAACAAATTTACAGTATTTACAAGTTTTTTAACCTACATAGTAATAAAAATAAAAAATTAAAAAATAGGAACTTAAAACGAATTTAAAAAACTTGGTCCCTGTGGCAGTGTACCTTTAACGCTGGCAGCATTACCTCGCTATATTGCGGTACTATTTCATTGGGCGAGGAAAGGGTCACCGGAACTATCTTGGCACCAACTTAAATCTTTAATTAGCGCCTGTGCACCTAAACGCCACGGCCAGCAAGAGTCTCTACTCCAAAGGGAACAAAATCGAATTTGTGAGAAAGACTTATATTTGAGCGTGTTTTGATTATAAAAAGGGTGTATGTTAGAAATAAAGCCTCTATATCGTTAACGCGTTAACATAAAAGGCTTTGATCCTCAACAAAACAATAATTGCCCGAGTTGGTATAAAAAATATTTCATACTTAAATGTTATTTAAAATACAAATATGACAACTCGACTCAGATGTGCAAGCAAGCGAGATCTTTTCTTGGGAAAGAATCCTCGAACTTCTTTTTAACTATTTCAACTGAATGATACAGTAATACGCTCACTACTTCATTATAATACTTGCAAATTAATTTTACAGCTATATCTATTACTAATGCAGTACATATCGCCATCCTATAACATCAATTTCAAGTAATCTGTATGGGATAGTACTAAACTGAAATAGCTTCGACTCTCCTTGTTTTTTGTAGGAGACAAACGGGTAGGAAGTTTTAGGTGGCAAATTATTCGAGTGTGCATGGATATTCATATTGACAAGGGACGAATGCGTCATTTTTTTTAGAAATATATGAGAATAAATTGGTGTATTGTAAGTGTCACCGGAATATAAGAAAATCCGCATGTTGATAAACTTACCGAACTCGCCTATAAATAATAAATAAGTGAATAAGCCACTAACCTAACCGTTTAGAATCTTACGAATGGATATCCGTTAGTTTATAAATTTACCACTTGACGTCGCAAATTGATAAATTTGGGAAAATGTGGGCGTAAAATAATACAATCTATCTCTCGTTTTTCTACGAAAGTTGCCTAGGAAGTTTATAAACTTACGGATTTTGTTATCTTCCGGTGTCATATACATGCCATACCATTTGATTCACAAAATATTAAGATTATATGGTATAAGGGATGAAGAGACGGAAAACGCGTGGTGGCTGGACTGAGTATAATATTGTTTGTTGCATTGACACATAATTATAGATTGTCATTTTCGTTATTTTCTAGGAAACCCGCTTAGAAATTCTTAGAATATAATTTTCGTAACCCTACAAGCATAAATTATTAAACGTATTTAAATTTGATATGATCGCTTTTTATGTTGCGAACGTCAACACTGAGTTTAAACTGTATACTAACATAAATAAAAAGTAATCAGTCTAGGCCTCAGATTTCTGTATCTGTTTCATGATCATTTGTTAATCTAATAAAAAAATTTTTTTTTTGTTTATGTTGTTCGTGCAATTTTGATGGTTTATTGGTGGGGGTGTTATATTGTATAGTATGTCACTGGCCTGAGTGTGTAATAGGTTAGTTATTTAAATATGTTCGACGACCTGGTGGACGGAAAAACTGTGTCCAGTTTGTGTTTCCACCACGCCAACTTCTTTCTATTTAGGATCATGTATACAATAAATAAATAAATAAATAGGCAAGCAGGTGATCGGCCTCCAAGCCTCCAGTTAAATGCGCACATAGAAAGTCCATTGGTGCACAGCCGGGGATTGAACTTACGACCTCAGGGCCACTAGGCTAACACAACTCCGGCATATTGTATTTTAACTTAAGTTTATACGAACATAAACTTAGGTAAAAAAATCCAATATGCCTAAAAATAATAGAACAACACTAACCACGGTTTCGTGTGTAAAAAGCAATACCTGCATTTCTGATTAATTGGGGATTACAATATCGATTTTGTATTACGTTAGTGAGTACAAAAGTTGCTCGCGGGTGTTGTTCGGTACGCTTTGTTTGAGGTTTTGTCTGTGAACAATGCGCGAATTTTTCGCATATTGCATTCACTATTTTTGGTGAATTTCTGTTTTATAAAATATTTTAGTATTTAATTAGTAACTCAAAGAATGCTATGCAAATCAAAGTCATTTTTTGTTCTCACTGTACTTTGAATACCTGAAAATTGTCGTATTAATGAATTTTTGTAGATATGTGGTGTCTTAAATAATCTAATAAACAGTTATAACCTTAATACTAAGAAACTATTAACTATTATTCAAGCAGTTATGTTCACTGAAACGGTTGATTGTAATTCTTAACATCTATATTTGTCTAATTGAATTCTTGACTGTACTCGTATGTATGAAACTTCTTACTGAAGTGATTTAAAGATTAATATTTTTTAGGTACTGAATTTCTTTGTTAAATCTGTCGATAACACAATCTGATAATGAATCTTAAAAACCACCACGGATTGCCAACTTTTTGCCGCGCAACTTAATGGCTGCCATTCTAGGTATTTCCAAACCGAAGCTACTTAGGAGCCTTCACGAGAATAGCGTACCACTACCTAAAAGGCTAGCAACGCGCTTGTAAACCCTGGCGTTGTGGTATCCATGGGCACTTAACTATTAATGACTAGCCCGCTCGTTTGCCTCCTTATCTACAAAAAAAGGATATTTTCCATTTCTATTTCCCCATTAAAAACTTGTGAGTTCGTGTATCAAACCACGTTTTACGTAACCCAATTTTTACACAACGAAATAAGATTTCATCAAAAAGGAACTAGACATATTTCGTCTCCCATATTAGATTAAGCACGCAACAAGGGATTCATTTACGAACAATACTCTCTGCTTGATCAGTCACGCGATATAATGTCTATTCCGAACCTATGAGAAATATATTTATAAAAATATTTGGCTTCAACTAAAATATTTAAGTAAAGCGTTTTCGCAAAATTTTCACGTTTCAACTATGAAAACACTTGTTCAATTTGGGTCAGATACTTATTGACTTTTTCTTAATATTAAGAACACATTGAAAGCTTCTATATCAAATCTTTTAACTTGGTAATTAATTACGCGTAATTACATATTTTTACGAATTAGAATTGGAGTACTTTATTATTCATCAATAAGTCAAGAGTCACTTCTACAATATTCCTATGAACAATTTGAAATCTTCATCATATTTTTTTAACACAATTTTCTTTTGAATGGAATCTTTCTGTTTGTCTGAACGCCCTTGACAGCTCAGCTCGGCCGGAATGGGCTTTTTCCACGACTAGCGTAACTTCTAAGAGATTCAGATCTCGGCCTGGGCCGCTCCAGGTAGGTCCAATCGCGTGAACGGCTAGACGGAAGCTCACTGGAGTGAGTTAAGTACGAAGTAAAAGGCCTCGCCTTCCCCAGTGAAGGCGGTTTTTTTACCCTAATCTGAATTGGCTTCGCCGACAGGGCGGCTTTGAACACAAATAACAACGCCCATACAAAAGAATTGTTTATATGGGCTTAAAAGTATTATTTAAACGTTTAATACCGACTAATAACTGTCAAATGAAATTTGATTATTAGTTTTGGATACACGTCTCCATTGCTTCATATTCTCATTCTTTAACTTATAAATTAACCATTATCTAAGGCCCAGTTACCCTAAAAACAAGTTTAAATTAATAATAGAAACAAATAAAGCCAAACAAAACAAGCATGTACCTACAAATGATATACGTCTACGTATAAGAAATAAATGGTATATCTGTTTACACGTATTCCTAAAGGGGATAATTTGTTCGAGTTTCCGGGGAGCAATTTAGATACTGCCCACCGTAATTGCAGTACACCAAACTGATATTTAATATTAAGTATCTATTTAGAAAATAGAGGACGTTCTTAATTTCGTTCCATTTATAAATTATACGTTACCTAACACTGTTGACTGTGGGTTAGTAGATCGTTTTTAAAATATGGGTTGTGAATGTAAGACGAAATGACGGTGCTTTTCTTTTGATTGATGTACACTTACAAAGCTGATTTTTTTTTTAAATTTTTTTTTTAATGAATGGAATCTCGCTGTTGGCCTTAAGGACCTTGGGTCGTAGCGGGATGGTCAATCGCCTGAAGGGCAGGACGGTAGCTCATGATAGTGAGCGAAGTACGAAGTAGAGGTCCTTCCCCGGTAAAGGCGGTTTTTACCCTAATCTGATTTTGGCTATTATTATTATTGGCCGCGCGGGTGGCTTTTAATTTGTTACTAGCTACTACTCAGAGTATGCTCTGCCCTGCGATTCTATAACTGACTTTTCGAACTCACACAGGGGTTTTCGCATTTGGCATTCTAAAAAGGTGGGAGGTTGTAGTTTATTGTTTATGAGAATGCCAAATCATAAAATGACTGCTTCACGATGTTCGAAAAGTGAGTTACAGAATCGCAGGGCTGAAACGCGCTAACAAAGTTATTCAGACCGCTAGGGTTTTAACAACTGGTTGACTTTAGACACTGGGGCCTTCGCCAACCAGTGTTTAGACTGGTTGAGGGTTGAAGAAGTAGTCACCATCCGTCCTCCACAAAGCGGAAGATGAGAACGTTCGAACCTTTTGTTTGACAATGTTTAGCAGTATTTTGTCTTAACACACCCGCGCCACACGATTTTAACGGACCAATCACAAGCGAAACGCGCTTTCGTTTTCCTTTATACTTTCTCACTCTCCGTATGTAAGGATTAAGGGAGATGTAGATGAAAATATTCTTTGTAATTAACACCTAGCGTTAACACAGAATTCGATTAATTGTACTGTTAAACTTGCTCCTACAAAGCATTGTAATGGCGACATTATTCCATTAGTACTGCGCGCATGATACAATTTCATATGGTATGATGGAAAAGGTTTTACTTTGTTGTTGATAAACGTATTATAGTGTTATTATGACATAGCTCAGCTCTAAGATCGTGCGTTCGGATCACGGCTGTGAAGCAATGGAGGTTTCCTTTTATGTGCATATTTAATTAACAAGGTTGACGCAAACATCGTCATAACTTTAGACCCAAGAAACACCGACATGAGTCAGGCACAAATTGATCTGATCTGCTGATCACCAAAAAGTATATAAAAAAACAAATGAGTGTAGCGCCACTGGATTATATTACTTATATATCAGTAGTTATAATATTACTTTACCAGTTACATCAGTAATTAAGTCTAAAAAAGCACCTCAAAATCTCGAATTCCAAAATTAAAATATTCTCTTAAAGGTCCAAAAATAATAATTTCAGGCCCTATTAATATTATTCCATGCTACGGTCGATGTTAATAACATTATAATTTGCAGCACTATTACGGTCCGCGGCCGCCCGCTGTTTCAGATTTATTGTAATCACGAAACTGCTCCAAGAATATGGGACACAATTTATAATTTAACAAGGCAATGTCTGTGCTTTTGTCAAGTAATTCTTATATAAGGCTAGCTTCATACGGACGATGATTTTCGTGTATTTGATGACCTGAGTAAAAAAAATGTGTGTACTAATACGTACACGCGTTAGAAACTTCTTTGGCGTAACAATATAAAATTCTTTAAAAAAAAAATATTCTACGTTTGTAGAAAAAAACAACATTTACAATGAAAAAACGAAAATTTGGACTATTTCAGGGTGTCGGTTTTTTGTGACTCGTGAAGTATATATAACTTTAAAATAAACACATTTTTAAACTTTGAAAGCCCGCCGCTGTTAACGCCTTTAATTAAAATGGTACATTTTATTACTATATGGTAGGAAAACAATTTAGTTGATGAAAATTACTGCATAAAAAGGTTTGGTAGGATCACAATGAAATCCCTTCAAAATGCAGTAATAATAGATACACCAAGAACAACGTCTAAATTCCTAAAACACCATAAAGAGCACCTTATTCATTGGGCGTTATCTCTGGAATCAGCGGTACTATATTATTTATTTAAAGAAGAAAAATAACTTTATTACACATAATAAAAAAGTATATGTAAAAAAAAAGTATTTGGAAAATAAAAGTATATGGAAAATCGCTATCTCCCACACTATAGGATTTCCTGTGCAGCAAGTATCTTCCATTGGACATACTAATGATTTTAGGTACTTGATGTTATAATTATGTTCAACACTTACTATAATTTAACTACTATTGCACAAGAAGAATAGTTTTGGTATGAGTATTAGATAGATATAGTTCGATATAAAGTTTTCAATCGAGAAAGTTTTGTTTTTAAGAGTGGTTAAAGATGAAAGGGCCTCTGAAAGAGAAAATGCGTTGGGCGAAGAAGGTGCGTTTTTTGCGATTACTTATACCTCTTCCCTAACACGGAAGATACTTTATTTTATCTTATATGTACTTTGATTTTCTGAGACTATATTGCTTGGGATGCCGGACCTGGTATCGCACGCTATAAATTGTCTCATATTTATGTCTTATTTGAATTGGCTGAACTGGTTTGCTAAAATTCTCCCGTTTCATTCCGTGTTCGGGGGGTGTCTTTAACTGCCTAAGTTTTTTTCAGACCTTTTATTTATTTATTTATACGTTGTCAATGCCTAAAAATTATTTTGTTTTCTGTTCATGTTTTTAGTATTGTATTGGGTTTGCGTTGTATGATGTCTAACCATTAGAAGTTTTGTTTTATCGTAAAGTTTTGAAGTTAGCGAAAAGCTTTCATATGTCTTAAGAATTGCGCGTTCGGCTCTCAATGTTATATCGATTTAGTCGGTACAATAACAAGCCAAGAACGTACTATATATAACTGATATCCTGACAAATATACATGTTGACAAATTATAGGTGTGTTAATACAAGTGACATCGCTAACGATCTACGTCACGTGATTTAATCACGCCATAATCTGAACCATATCGCGAACAATACCAGCCCGTAATTACACGTCAGGATCGTACGAACACTGTTTTTGGAAAATTATTTTCCACTAGATGGAATTTTAGTGTTAATATTTGTGTTAATTACTTTATTTTCTACAACATTGATGTATTCTTATTTTTATTATAGAATATCTTCTTAAGGGTGAATTTTGTTGAAATTCGACGTGGCTGTAGAGTCCGCTTATAAAAATTTCATCATTAACGCGTTATATGCAACGCTGATATTATAACTATAAGTTTTTAAAGTGCTTCATTTTCGAATGAAGTTCATCTCATTTATTGTTTTCATAGTTAATAATAATATATTCAAATCTTAGTGTAAACTAGCCTATATTCACAAGGCATGTCATACAATTCAATAAAATATTCATTTAATTCACAGAAATAAACAAAGTTTAAAAAAACAAATCCAATAGACAACAAATATTTTATTTCACATCTCATCAGAAGATTTTTTTTTTACATTTTTAATGCACTTTACATTTAAAACAAAATTACATCAAGAATAATAAAATTGCAAAAATCGGTATTTCGAATGAGGTACAAACTTTTCGAGATCTGTATGAAACACATGAACACCACACAATACAATACCCAGTCACATATTTAGCTCTATGGTAAAGGTTTGCCAGTAAACCATGTTAAATAAAACCTCTTTCCAGGTCGCAACATCGCGGTTACCGCTGCCTCGGTTCTCCCCGCGTGCGGTGCTGATGTACAGCGCTGCTGTCGGCGGCGAGGGTGTCGCACTGCAACTTAGGGAGGCAACTCCAGCTGAAATAGATGCGAGGCTAGATGAGCGGCTCGCGATCGCCTGCCACGAGCCAGAGCTCCTTGCGGACTTGTTACACGCTGCAGTTGATATTGGTAAAATTATATTTTTAATTTACTGTGGTTTAGCTTTCTCAAAAGCTTGAACTTCTGTACTTCTGAACTTGAAAATCACAAAACTACATTCTTTTTTGTACTCCGTCTTTAAGTCCATAGCATGTTGTTTTTTGTTTCTTTTAAATTGTATTAGGTGTAATAAGTAAATGTTCAATTTAACAAACATATACTGTACAAAGTCAAGTTCCTACACCCAATACGTTCAACACTCAATAAGTTTCTACGTTCAGGGCTTGCGTCAGATAGGCAACTAGATTTAATGACATATAAATCAAGTGTCTCAAATAGCCTTTACTAAGTAACTAATGAAATTTACCAAAAATAGTGTCTGAAAACTAAGGTAGTCTTGCGTTTTAGTTAAAACTAAAAAAAAGGAGGTAGAAACCACCAAACACTCTTGACTTAAATTCCTATGTCCCCCAAATGGGGCAGAGGGCATCCAGCGTAAAAAACCAGCCTCATCGGTCCTAGTCCTACAAGCTTCCTTCTTCTTCTTCCAACAGGTCTATTTTGGGTGGGGACGTTTCCATTTGCCTTCAGGATTCCAGCCGAGGGCTTGCTTGCATAGCTCCTCATAGCATATCTCCCTTAGCTGATGGTTAGAGATTCTCTCAGGCCAGAATAAGGATTTGACGAAGGCAGTGGTTCACAAAGCGGAGTTGTTGTGTGGTGGATCTTTGTAACTTTCCATGCTTCGCAACCATACAGCAACACGGTCTTTATATTGGATCGAAAGATTTTAAGCCTGACTCGATTGTGTTAACCTTCGTGATTGTCAAACGTGCAAACGTTGTCCCGGTTTTTCGGATTCTCGAAGTTATGTCAGTTTTGGTTGGTCTAGTTTCGGTGAGTACGCTTCCCTGGTAGGTAAATATGGGGACTATTTCTATGCTTTCCGCCTCAATCAGAGGTGGGGATGACCTTGTAGCTCCGCACCGCATCTCACTTGTCTTTCACGAGTTAAGTTTAAGGTCGAATTTTACTGCCTCCTGAAGTAGAACATCCAGTTTCGTCTGTTTATCAGCATGTACATGACTCAACAAGCAGACGTCATCCGTATAGTCCAGGTCTTCCATAAAATTGGTTAATCCCCACTCAACCTTTCGACGTGATTTAAGTGCATTGAGCATGACTATATCCAGAACGACAAGGAACAAAAGCGGTGAGAAAAAGCACCCTTGCCCAAACACTCTTCTTTCAACCCCAAAATCAAAAATGAGAGCTATGCTTCACTCGGGACGATTTTCCTATATCTATGTTTTAATAGACATAAATCTTATTAGATAGAACCAAATTTTTTTTCACAATTACAACAAACGAGCTGTTTAATTCAATGCTTCGATTAATTGAATTGTAGTTATTCACAAAATTAGTGCAAGTTCAAAGCATATATTCAAAACTTTATTATATAAATTGTAAAGTAAACCGCTGAAACAAGATTGGCATTCTGATATCGAGAATTTCGATTTGTTTTATTTGAGCACTGGGGAAAGAATCATGATATTTTACGAGTCCGCCATGTTGGTGTTTTGAAATTCAAATTTCGAACTTTACATTCGGAACTGGCACAGGCCATCGTTCACGTTGCCTGGACGCAGCGACATTTACATCGATTGCCTATAAAGACTGATTGCGTTGCCGCTTTGTATCAAACCTCCTTTTTTTAATTTACATAGTCTTCCAACGTTTCTATATTTAAAAAAAAACTATTATTTTATAAAGACTGCTGCCAAACGTGTTTTCTATCACGTAGCCCAGTTAAAAGCTCAGGGGCTATTTCTATTTCAGCCCCGCGAATTTTACGCGAACATACGCTGGTGAAACTCGAGTTTAATATTTATTTATTAAAAATACTACATCATAATAGATACTAAAATGTTCGACAGTACAATATTGTCGAACATATTATTGTCATCTTGTCTAATGTACTATCAGATCCGCAACTATTTTTAATGATCCAATTAAATCTTCACCCATCTAAAGACAAAATTAGTAATGAGGTACGTAAAATAAGTAAAAAAAACACAGAAAAGAGCATACCAATTCCAAAAAATGCAACGAGCGAGCCCTCTGGCATTGAGTTTCCATGGGCGGTGGTATCACTCAACATCAGGTGAGCCAGCTTGCCCGTTTGCCCTGTTTAATAAAAAAACTAGCACTCCGGGAGTGCTGGCAGAAGTGAAAACTTCAATATTAACGTTGTGTTTAATTATAAGTATAAAAGTACTATCATTTATGAGGTAGAATACAATGTTTATTTATTGCGCTATCGTACACAAATATGACAATTTATATGTTGTTACTAGCTGTTACCCGCGACTTCGTCTGCGTAGAACTACTACTTCGTGTAAATTTGTTTGGACTGAATAGGCTCTGAAACTATAATGAAACGATTCTAATGAAGCCGGCACATTGAATTATTGAGATTAACATAGGTAGACTTTTCCTGACCCTGATCCCTGACTTAACTTAGTTTAATACGTTTTTGTATACGACATTTTTTGTTTTTCCTTCTTTGGTCAAAACATGTAGGTTTTGTGGACTCGATACTCGTGAGCACGCCACATACAGTTGCCCATGGGAGAAACAGTTTTTTTCTAAATGAACACCAGCTACTTTGAGTGTCTGTCCTTGAGCTTTGTTTCTCGTCATAGCGAATGCTGCTTTCAGGGGAAATTGTACTCTTTTGAATTGGAATGGCAAATCGGTAGGGATTATTCTAGTTCTTGCAAACTCATC
Source organism: Pieris melete (assembly GCA_963693345.1). Classification (NCBI taxonomy): domain Eukaryota; kingdom Metazoa; phylum Arthropoda; class Insecta; order Lepidoptera; family Pieridae; genus Pieris; species Pieris melete. The sequence goes on from CAVNZK010000003.1 coordinate 3,445,808, forward strand.
TCTTATGCAAAGTTCAAAAAAAGCTGTAAGGGTGGTTTTTGGTCGAGTAGATAGTCGCTCGTGGAAATTATCTTCTGTAAAATAAACTCGTTCACCGTTCTCTAAGTGTACACTTAGATGTGTAACGGTAGGGTGCCTTTCGTGCAACGGGAACCCTAATAACCGCCACACGGCTTCGTTGCTGCTAACATAACGACCAGATTGATATGTATGTACTTCATTTACGCGATTTGCAAGCTCTGTGCTCCTAAAATTGAAAATAGCTTGGTCACTGCCTTTGTTAATATATTTGCAGATATATTTGATAGCGCGCACTGAACTGCAAGCCTCACCATTTATATGGGCGTTAAATATTTTTAATAGAATAGCGGAATAAGGGACCCCCCAACTATTATCAATAGTGACGTAACTCCCATTTCGTAGTTTCACAGATGCCGTTCGACCTCCGTCTGCTGGTGCTCTTCTACGATAGAGTGGGTATCCGTTTTCACTGTGGACAGTGTCTTTGTGTAATTTGCGAGGAAATTTCTTTGTGCATTTTCCATCTTTCATGCAAGGGCACTGAGGATTTTCAGGTCCACATGGACCATGAATCATGTTTTTAACTATAATATCATGAAGTGTCTTGTCAGTGCTTGGGTCGGGTATTTCTGCGCTCAATTTCAAATTTCAACCTCAATTTCATCGGGTCTCAACTTGTCTTTTAACCACAATAATATGTGGACATGTGGTAGGCCACGCTTCTGCCACTCTATGGAATACATAAAGCAGATCACTTCTCCAAATATTCTGCCTTTGGAAATAACAGACATAAGTTTTTTAACTTTCAACCTAAAAACTCTTGCGACTACATCATGCCTATCAATCGCGCTTTGACCCGGCATTAATTCATTTACTATTTCCGGCCATGCTGGGTTGCAAGTAAACGTAACGAATAAGTCAGGGCGACCATATGTACGTACATAAGCAAACGCATCCTGAGTATATTCGTGTAAGTACCTCGGACTATTTACAAATGAAGACGGTAAAATTATCATTCTACCAATATCATTTGGATTTAGATTAGCGTCATTCGCTACTGCGTCTTGAAGGTGGATATAATTTTCTGCTCTTAATTTAGTTTGATTTAATGTTATGTATCGTAATCGTTCACTTTCTACCTTAACCTACATATCAACATAAAACTGATTGGCCAGTTGCCTGCATCGTGATATAATATTAAAATCATTTTCTCTAATCATGATATGAAAGGCATAAAAGTCCATACATGATACCTTTTTGTTAGGCAAGGGCAGGCCAGTTACAGGATCGACTTGTGGAATTTGAAAGTGATACCCTTCTTGCCCTTTGCTAAATATTAGCGGATATTGTAACGCATCGTAAAATTTATGTGTATCCGGCACCCTAGTTAGTGTGTTATCACGGGCATGTAAAACTATATCACGGGAAGAAAACTGTTCACCACAAACCATGGCTGCGACTTCATTTATTAAAGGTGCATTATATCGTCTTTCGTGTTCCCCACTTGGTGTACGATCTGGGTGAATCACCAACTTATAATCATCTGCCGGCATTCTTTCTAAGGCTGTTGTGAAAGTGTTTATTGGGCGGTTATGTTCATGCAACATTCTCTGAATCTTTAAGACAATATCCTTTTCTACTAATTGAATGTTTTGACACCTGCGGTCAACCTCGTCGTTTTCATTTCCCATAAAATAAATCTGTAAAAATTTTGGTTGCTCATTATTTGTAGGAAGCAAAGAACCAATCCTATGATAGATTTGACCTTGGATTGTAAAAGTAGATGAAAACCCAGGCATAACCACCTCATTTTCTACACCAAATGACGTCATTTGAAAGCATGAATTATATTTCCTTATTTTGATTAAAAAACGCCGCGATTCGTTGTTATCACCTAAAAGTAAAGACTTCAATGATTCCTCTGGTTCTCCAAGTATTGGAATTGAAACCTTGCCACCAGAACAACACATACCCGGAGTTTCTTCTTTCCACTTGAGTGCTTCACAATGTATACATTTTTTATCCATTCCACCTATGAGAAGTAATCGATGGTTATTATACTCAATCGATGGGTCATAATCAAAAGCAGCATTGTGGAATGCTCCCCATGTATACATTGTAAACGCATTTCTCCTTTCTGACTGCCGTTCAGCATTTAACACACGTCGTCTTTGGGATTCTTCTGGCATCTCTGCAGCTATCAATGATGCGTGTCGCTCAGCATCTTAAATCTGCCGGGCCTGAGTCTGTTCATAGGTCTCGGCAGCTCTTTGCGTTGCGTGTCGCTCAGCATCTAAAATCTGCCGGGCCTGAGTCTGTTCATAGGTCTCGGCAGCTCTTTGCGTTGCGTGTCGCTCAGCATCTAAAATCTGCCGGGCCTGAGTCTGTTCATAGGTTTCGGCAGCTCTTTGCGTTGCGTGTCGCTCAGCATCTATAATCTGCCGGGCCTGAGTCTGTTCATAGGTTTCGGCAGCTCTTTGCGTTGCGTGTCGCTCAGCATCTAAAATCTGCCGGGCCTGAGTCTGTTCATAGGTCTCGGCAGCTCTTTGCGTTGCGTGTCGCTCAGCATCTAAAATCTGCCGGGCCTGAGTTTGTTCATAGGTCTCGGCAGCTCTTTGCGTTGCGTGTCGCTCAGCATCTAAAATCTGCCGGGCCTGAGTTTGTTCATAGGTCTCGGCAGCTCTTTGCGTTGCGTGTCGCTCAGCATCTAAAATCTGCCGGGCCTGAGTCTGCTCCTCAGATTCTTGGGATCTAGCTACTTGCGCAGTTCGAGCTCTTTTAGAGCTACGCGCTAAATTAGATTTACGCTTGCGAGGCATATTACTTAACCAGTTACCTACCTAAAGTAATAAAAACAGGTAAGTACTTATGCAAAAAAAATTCTTTAGCTGACAAATAATTTAGTTAAAGGTACTGAGTACGAAACTATACTTAAGGTAGGTACTTATACACATGAAATAAAACAAAAACAAAACTAAAACTAAATGTTAAAAAAAATATACTATCTACATGGAATAAAAACAAAATGAATCGATAAAATTATATGCGAAACTACTGGAACTATTTTATTCACAAAACAACATTACTTACCTATTAATACTCAATAAAAACTATGCTGACCTTCTTAGGTACCGTAACTACTTACTAAATGTGAAAAAACTTAAAAAAACCTGCCTACTAATCTACTACAATTTTATACCTATCCTAAAAAATGAATTAAAGTATTTATTTTACCTATTAACTATAATTTTACCTACTACTAACTTATGCTAAACTAATAATAACAACCAAAACAACTAAGTAAATAACACAAAATGCTTATCCAAGAAACCCTAAACACCAATGAAAACGTAAAGAAAGCGAATACGTTGCAGCTCAAAATTGTAGATATCGCATGCGTCCGCCAACGACGTCTGCCCTCACGTGTCTGCCCGTTCGGGTAAGCATACTTTGTGATCTACACTCCTCCCACCGAGCCATCCGCGTCCCCCGCACGTCTTTGCCGCCGCGCCGCGCAGCGCGCCCGCGCCCGCCAGCCCCGCCACACCACACCATGCATCGTCACGCTCACACATTCATAGTGTATAGGCCGATGGGCCTGATGGACATGTCAGGCAGAAAGTATTCTAAAAGCTGGCTAGGAGTATTTGAATTATGCGATACATAACTGCACCCCGCGTTTTCACCCGTATAATTCCGGGATCGGGATCGGGATGGATAAAAAGTATCCTATGTCCTTTCCCAAGGTTCCATCTATCTCTATACCAAAATTCATCAAAATCGGTTCAGCGGTTTAGGCGTGAAAAGGTAACAGACAGACAGAGTTACTTTCGCATTTATAATATTAGTAGGGATTTATAATATTATATCGTTATTTATATTACATTAAATTTTATCTCTCAGAAAAATCAACTTCCATCCATAATTTCGACGACTTTTACACCATCGTTATTATCGGAATCATCATCGTAAATTTTTACAACTGCTACTGCTAAGTGAAAACTTCTTTAGCGGCGCTGAGCACTTTTTTGTATGGGTAAAAACTTTCAAACTCGCGTCAGGGTCACGTGATGCAGATCTTTTTCGATCTGGGACTGCGATTTTATGGGAGGTATATAATAACTTACTGTAAATATTTTCCTTATACTTAATTAGACATTCTTACAAGGGTTATAATTATTGTCTCTACTTAACTGGAACGCTAACATATAAAATCCTCGGCAATGTTGGAGACCCAGTGTGTCTTAGTTAATAGAACTGAACAACTGAGTGTTTCTTCCTGGAAAACCTTCGCCGTAGCAAGTATCCGTTCGGTACAAAGCAACCAAGTTCTTTAAAAGCACTCGGGTTGATAATCGGGAAAGACTCAGTATGTACTCTTAGCAGACTAACTCTACGAAATATACCTTATAGCCTGAACCAATTTCGTAGATGAAAGAGATACATATTACAAAGTTATATACAATATTTAGTAGTCTTTTACAGTTTTTAATAAAACGTTTATCGCAAAACGAACGCCCTTCGTATTTCATTTATGCGTACTTTTATAAATAGGACCTAATTTAGTCAAGTTCACCGGTTCAGGTGACGCTTAACACTCAAGATTCTCTTTGAGATACTTTGGAGTTACGAGTACGTACTGGTAAAGAATTTTTTGTAAAAAGTTAAGGAATCTGAGTACTTTGCGTACTTACTCCTTTTTGTATGGTTTTCAATAGTTTTAAATAAGACATATTTTTTTTCAAATTCTTATTTAAGTATAAAAAATCATTTGATTTATAATAACAAAAAACAATTGTTGTATTAACAAATACAACATGAAAACAATACTTTATCGAGTCTTGAGAATCACAGTAATAATAAGAGACAAAATATTTCGATTTTTACTGTGAGTGTAGAATTTTACCTTTAAATGGTACTTAAATTCTGCGAACAATAGAAACATAATCTCTTAACACAGTGAAGTTAATCAGCTTTCGTTCCACTACACAATTTTATAAAATTTTCCGTTCCCCAAGAAACCCTTGGGGAGTTTTATCTATTATTTAAAAATGAGTTACTATAAGTTGCAAAATAAATCCATATTACTTTCATGTACATATAGTATATATTTTAAAAGGTTATGTATGTGACTGGGGGCGACTTTTAGTTTTCAAAAAAACGTTGTTGTGAAGCTTATTCTTGTCTTGCCTAAAATAACGGGAAATTGAGGAGTACAATTACATGCTTTTATAATAAGAAACTGCTAAGTTTTGTGTCTCTCAGGGCCAGAATTATGGTTTATATTCTTTTGATGTATCCTACATAATACACACAGGCACATAAATCGAAGCTTACAAAAATATCTATCGTCGAATTCACACATGACAAACGTGTAATTTTTTCTACATTAAGAATTGATACATGTTTTTGGCACATAAACAAAAATATGAGTAAAATATTAAGGATAATTATATGAGAAAACACAACCGTTTCATCGCTCAGCGCTGTCTCATCAAGCTTTCAAAAAAACCTTCGAAATGCCTCTGTCCCACTTAAAAATGCTAACTCATGCAAACAAGCTACGAACGCTTAATTGAATTATATCTTCCCTAAACGAACGAATATTTTATCTAATGTCGCAAATTAGAGCGATCGTTATAATTTTCAAGTTATTAATAAATATGGTAATTATTTGATTCGTTCGCGTTATCTGACAGTTTAATCCAATTAGGTATCGATTATGGTTTTATAAAGCGAAAATATCAATACAATTTTGATATTAAATATACATCGAATTAAAAAAAATGTGTGCGTGTACTAGGAGTACACACGTAAGAAGTAAAACTTATATAAAACCTTTGTTGTACGCAGAGCCATAATTGGTTTGTTTTAAGTTTAGAGGACCGAAACTATTTCTTTAAACACAGTAAATTTTGATACACTGCCTAGCATACAATTTACAAATCAATTGCTGCAAATTGCGATTAGCAAATTTCAAGTCGAAAATGTAATCCGTTGTCAAATTTCAAAGTCAAAAACATACTACATGTCATATTTTAACGCCGATAAAGAAGTTTACTTCAAAAAGAAACATGGCGCGTAACGTAAAAATGTGACGCGTAACGCATAAATGTGAAGCGTAACGCAAAAATTTTACACTAAATTTTTTTCCAACCCCGATAAAGAAGTTTCACTTCAAAAAAATTACTGTACCGGATAAAATACGTTTTATCATCACGATTTATTTTGGGATAAAACTATGCTATAAAGCACATGAAAAGTTAGGTATTTTTGAATTTTGAATTCAAAATAAGCAATTATAATATTTAGTCCATTGAAATTTTAGTATTTGTGGGCCAAACTGAACATTTGTTAGAGGACGCAATTTTATTCATGTATAGTATGTAGGGGGGGTCAATACAATCTAACCGTCAAGTTTGTGGGGTTGGCGAAATATTTTTGTCATTCATTGTAGGCACAGCGATTTGCTACAAAATGTGTCCTTATAAATTTTATGTACGATGCATAGTTTAGGAGATATAGCCAAAAACGTGTTTTTTGCACCCCTTTTTCCAAGATGGCGACCGGAGGACAAGCACGCCAACCCCAGAAACTTGAGGTTAAGCTTGTAATAACCCCCCCTACATGTCCCATAAATATAATTGCATCCTAACAAATGTTCAGCAAATGTAACATTTCAATGGACTAATTGTCATAATTAGAGCCTGTATACATTTCTTTTATTTTATTCAGTATTAGCCCCAAGAATTCGACGAGATGTGTCAGAATGTTGGTGACCTACCTGCGACCTACTTGTCTATTAAAATCACGTTACAGATACTGTAATCAACTAAAAAAAATCAACGCAGTAGACGTGTAGCGTCGATTTTCGACCATTTGTCGAAAGTTTTACGTTGTAGCGGCATTGGTATAATAACTACATAATTCCATAATTTATTTCCACGTGATATACATTCCGTGTAATAAAACCAAGAGATTCACAACAAGATTAGCTAAAGCGAACGTCGTAATTGAACCCGCATAAATTCGCAATAGGCTGTTTCTATTAAATTTTACGACAAACATACCCTCATATAACTTTGTTAATAAAGCTAATATATTGTAGACAGATGTGATCGGAGACGTTACATGATCACCATTAATGTTCGAAACTAATGAACGAACAAAATCTCAGTTAGCAATTTCTGGAATTTGATTGGTATTTACAAACATTTTGGGACACTTTGATAATTTTAAGAAAAGTATTCAATTAATAGTTTTAAAAAATCAGTGGCGCTAGAACCACTGGTCTTGGCGGCCATATTTAAATGTTTGTTGAGTTTTTTTTTCTTTAAATAGACGAGATAAGGTGATTCGCCTTCCGTTGTTCTTACGATGTTTTCTTTTGTTGTGACAGCGAGTATTTTATGCATAGACATAAAGGACCATTGGAACACAGCCGTGACTCGAACTTACTATCTCAGGGTTTAGAGTCGCACTCATGCCACTAAGCTTACTGCATATATGAAAGATTTTTTAATGTTATTTATTTAATTTTAAATCAAGTAGAAGCGGGTATACAGGCTCAATCTTTGTATCGAAATAGAAAATTTTCCAGTCAACACCATTTAAATTCAACTTAAAAAGGAAGTAAATATTTAGTAAATATCTCTATGTAACAAACTTTTAACAGATTAATTAAGTTACGAAGATACCTCAGATACATTTCAACAGGAGTAAAGTTCCCTTTTGTAACTTCAAGAATATTTTACCTGAGACGTGGATAACTTTTGAATACTACTGAAGATCTCAAAACTGCAATGACGATGAATGGTTAACTAAGTTTAGTTTTAAGTGCTTCATTAAGTTGTCAATGAATAGAATCACTTAAATGATTTTGCTGAAGAGTTTTAGCGAGTTAATAAATTATTTTTTAACACCTGGTAGGAAACAACGGAAACAAATGAAATATTTTAAAATATAATTTTCTTTTTGTTTCAGTATGTAGCTGGTATAAAAAAAGTACACTTATTTTTTTACTTTAACTAGTAGTTTCACAAATACTACAATTTCAATATTTTAGAATAGCCTATGTGGCATTGTAATGGTAAAAAAAAGTTTTCGATTTTATCCATTAAAACATACATAAATACAAACATTATGTTGCTTTAAAAATACAAACAATATACTCTTTATAATATAAGTATAAATATCAAGTAAGTGAGTTAAGGAAATTTAAAGAAAGTTTAAACCAAGTCTAAACCAAAGCATCTCGCTATTTAGCGAACAACAAGAGTGTTCTCAAAGTCAAAGTCAATAATCATTCATTCATATAGGTAACACAATGTACACTTATGAACGTCAAAAAAGGAATATACATTATATGCTTCAAATTTTACATTTACTGCCAGCTCTGAAATCAAGGGCGTAGGAAGAGAAGAACTGGCAATAAACTCTCCGCCACTCTTTTTTTGTTCTGAGGTTTTTGTAAAATTTATTTAATAATTTTAATGAAAATAATACAGCCGCAAAAGGATTTTTATTTATTATTATTTGTTAAAATTAAATTTGTAAATGATAGGAAATTTTTGTTCAAACAATAATTACCTTATAAACCTTATACTTATTTAAATATATAAAGCAAAAGTATTATCTAAAACGGTTCTAGTACAATCGAACATCACACATATACAAGTGAACCAAAAAAGTATCTTTATATGTAGGACAAAAGCCTTACGAAATATGAGAGTTTTTCATAAAATAATAACTCAGCGAGTGAAAAATCCCGCGCCATAAAATTGCAAATGAAGACGTAATATTGCCTCAATGCCCGAAACTTAGACATTGCGAGTACATTGCCACGAATTTGCAACCGCTATTTACCCAGTGTCATTTAATTAAGCTGAATAAACCGAGAGCGGATAAAAGCGTTCGTTGGGACAAGCTAGTTGTAATTAATGTTGACTGTCCCTCGATCTCAAATAAACTTGTGTATAATATGTCAATTTCTCAAGTCATATTTAAAAAAAAATGGTGCGTGTACTTATGTACGCGCGTAAGAAGTTATACTTTTTTGGCTTTCTTTATTTTTTAAAAATATAATTAATCAATAATTAATATTTAACGTATAAAAATTTAATAATATTTAATATTTAGTATATTATTCAATTATTAATTAATATTAATAACAATTAATTATTATTTTATTATATTATTAATTTAATTTAATAACTAGGTATATTTCATAACCTTTTAACTAAGTAACAATAGGTCTTTGTGAAAAAGCATTGCTAAATTTCTTTGAAAAAATAATTAAAACTGCTTTATTTGTTTAAAAGGTACTACAAATGTCATTATGGTCATACGTCACGCTTATTCTATTTCTTTTTACTTGTAGATTGTCTTATTCCCATCTCGCTCGCGCACGCTCGGCCCCCATACTGATAATTTTGTGTCACGGTGCGCGCGCATCGTAAAATTTCACTCTCATAAATTTTTCATAACGCGCCTAAAGAAGTATAACTTCAAAAAGATTTGTCCGATTGAGTCAGTTATTAATTTGAACTTTTTTGATATAATGTAATAAAGTTTTAGCTGTCTTTAATTACTTAATTGTCTAAAATTGCCTTCGATTAATATATATCTGTCGCAGCCAACTAGCTTAATAAGCCGTTCAATTAACAGCCTAGCCGTTTGACTAAACGACGCCGTTTAACTTGCGGCCTGAAAGATATTCAGCCGTAGCGTTTGTTACAACATTTAAGAAACTGGCTGGCTAATGGTTAGGTCTTTCGTACGATAGAGACATTATTTGGCAGAAATAAAAAGATGAAACATATCACATAATAAATATTTCTTTTAAAATTAAATTGCTTGAGCCAAATTCACAATATTATTGTCACTACAATCTTCCGTTGTACTTGATGTTTTTCATGCAACTTTGGAACCACACCATAAAAGTTGTGGTTTGCCGACGCCATATTGAAAGTTTGAAGAGTTTCATTTCGAGTTTGAGAGTGGCAGAAAGTGGAATTTAATTTAAATTAACAGTCAACAGACAGGCAAGTAATGAAACGTCATCGATCCAAGTCATTTGCCTAGCTGTTTGATCAACTGGCTGAAAAACTTTCAGACCGCTAGATAAACGGCACCATTAAGTTAAACGGCTAGGCTGTTAATTGAAAGGCTTATCAAGCTAGTTGTCTGTGACATATCCATCATTACAGTGATATCGCTATAAAAATGGGGTTGGTGGTAGAGGGGTGAAAATGAAAGGTTATATGTATACCAAATGATAAAGAATTTTATCCAAAAATTAAATAAAAGCTTTTAGGGTAGCAACCCTTATACCTTGAATATATAGGAGGAGCTTGCTAACAAACATTGTGACACGATCGTCTTATACAATAGATAAATTAAACGTTAATTGTACTTGAATTTATAAAAACATTTGATTACAAGAAAAAAATATCGAATAGCAAAACGAGAGAATATTTCACATATTAATATATGAAAATATGTCAATACTATCTGAAATAATAAAGCGTAGGGCCTCAATAAAACTATGTTATCTTAGGGTACGCAAACATTTTCTTAGTATTGATCTCTGAAGATTCACGACAACATTCCGAAACAAGCCTAGAATTGTATAAAAATCACTGACTATATTTTTTTAACGTTTATTAATTTTAGTACCAATTACCCAACAGCCATGCGATTCTGTTAATCCGTGAGTTCACCTCGCACTAACAACGCTCCCTTCCATTTTTGGAATCTCATGGTATTCTGTTAATCAATTTTACATTACGTCTTTACAAGCGGAGGGAGCTTGAAGTTTGTTTATCAGAATGCCAAATTGTAAAATGACTGCTTCACGACTGATTTGAGCGCGACCGCCCTGCGAAAACCGTTGTGAGAGTTCCAAAAGTGAGTTACAGAATCGCAAGGCAGATTATATACATTTTTACTTTTTAACTGCTGCTGTGCAAGCAAATTCGTTGATTTAACAGAGAAAGGGTTAATTTATACGTAGTGTAAAACACAAGAAAACGAACTCATAAGACAGTCAAAGATCTCCGGACAGCCACTCAGTCTTACATAATTACCAAAGTAGCCTTGAGGCGGGACTAAGAAAATTGCTCAAATACCATAAATAATTTATAGGGATTTGAAGTAGCTCAAGTTTCGAGAGCTTTCGGTACCACGGTCCTCGTTCAATGCCTTTGTCGAAGTAATTATAGTACAATTTAATTTGAAAGCATTCTCAAAACGACTCGTGTTTTGGGGTAGAATTTAAGAATAATTGTTTGATTTTTCGTATAATAATCGAGCGTTTGTTGTTTTATTATTAACTTATTTATGATGTATTTAGTGAAATTAAGTTAAAGCGTACTTTATAATTCAATTACAGTTGCATAGTATGGTAACTCTACGAAGAAGATTTTCATAATGTATTGATTAATGGAAACGAGGGACTTTGCTCGCATATTTCATAAAAAAATATTAGTTTTTTTCTCTCCTAGCTTATTATATTGTACCTGTCTTTAAGGGAACTATGTTTAAAAAACATACCGTGTCTACAATATACTTTTTATTGTAAATATCAAGTCCGATTTTAATTATTTATCAATCTATGTAAATTATTAAGAACTAATATATTTCGATTAACACTTTAATACAGATCATGAGAGATGTAGTGAGACATTCAGGGTCAAAGACAGAGACGAGACAGCGCTGACTATGAATCCCTTGTGTCGAAATCGTATTAGGCTTTGACATTTGCGCTAACTCTCGACTCCTGACGCCTGAAATGGCACAACAATCTTATACAATAGGAGATATTAAATAAGGACATTATTAATACGTTCAGCTCTAATGCCAGCTGGGTTAATAAAAGGTTTTTATTGAAGGTGAGCACGATGGTCTGACTGCTTTGCTGGGTGCTACTTCGCCTGAATTTGCTTTGGCTTCTGACGCATCGGACAGCCTGCCGCTACCTGATATCGATAGAGGTAAGAATATAATTTAGATAAAAAAAAATAAAACACTGATAAATTTTCCGAACCTTTCGACTCAAACCTTCAAGAAAATAATTCCCAATTCTTTAAGGCCGGCAACGCAAATGCGAACCCTCTGGCAATAACAGTGTTCATACGTGGTGGTATCACTTAACATCTGGTAAGCCTCCTGCCTGTTTCCCCTGTTCTATAATAAAACTATGCCGTATCACCGTAGGATGTTTATAGAAAGTTTAGTCCTTTATCAAACAATTATTATGTACTATGTATTTAAAGAAAAAACTTTTTTACCAGATTAAAGTTATGTTTACAATTATTATGTTAAATTTTAAATTTATCCGACGTTTCGCGTGATTTACAGCGTGCGTGGTCACGGTGACCTTATAATAATAAAGTAAATAATAAAAAATGGTGAATTTATAATAATACATGACTTAAATCCGGTTAAAAAGATTTTCTTTAAATGTGTAAAGGTTATGTCAATCAAAGACAATACTATTATGTACTAGCTTACCCCAAGCAATGTAGCCGTCAAATAGGGTACATAGTACATAAGTAGTGACCTTATAATGTTCGTTAGTATACATATATTAAAGACGTAACGACGTCTACAAGATGGTGGATGATTAAGTTCTTTATTTAAAACTCAAACTTAGACTTACTTTATTTAGACTTGTAGATAATATAAGCTGTTGTTAACGAAACCACGTTTTATAGGAAGTAGGAAGCGAGCACAAAGTTACTTTGAAATGTTGGATAGTCCTAACGATTGGCTAATGGCTTTCTACTTGCCTAAATGAGTTTGTGTAACCCACTTTAGAATTTGGATTAACGTTCTAAATTTAGTCAAAATATTAGCAGAATAATTGTCTATGGTATGTCCGACAGATTAGATAATAAATGACACAAGGGTAATTTGTTTAAGCAAAATTATTTATTACATTTTGTTTGTATAAAATAGATTAAGATTGTTAACAGCGACAGCGTACACACGTAGTATAAAATTCACCTCAGGCACTTCCCAACTGTTATTATCAATTACGCAGTATTCTCTGTTCTTAGTGACGCTAGTTAAACTATTAATATGTTTAACTTGTTTGATCACAGCTAAATTTACGCATTTAATTAAAGAAATAATAAATAGTCACCGCATCAGTGGCTTAATTAGTTAGTTAGTTAGCACCTTGCTACGTTCGATTCTCGCCCCTTGTCCCGAGTACAAATGTGTATGTCCGAAGCACTGTTGAATTAAAATTATTGTATCCGTTATGATTTCTTTTAACCTCAGCATGCACAACCATATAGGTTGTATATATCCAAATTGAATATAATAATTGTACAAAGAATACATAGACATCTTGAATAGTCTACGTATAATCTATGCTATTTCATATAATCCATGAAGCTTTACGCTAAGCTTCTTGTGATAATCCACGTTATACATATAAATTACTTAGTATATAATCAGTGAGAACAGTGTTTCGCTACCTTTCTTGTCATATTACTGGAGGATAAATGATGAAATTAGAGAAGATCACCGGAAAGACGTTACATTATTCCAAATTTACCAATGGGTCAAAATAATATACGTACCTACATGACAAAATCATATATATTTTCATCTCTGCCCTGCGATTCTGTAACTCACTTTTCGAACTCACACAGCGGTTTTCGCATCGGCGGTCGCTCTCAAATCAGTCGTGAAGCAGTCATTTTATGATTTGGCATTCTGAAAAGGTGGGAGATTGTAGTTTATTGTTTATCAGTATGCCAAATCACAAAATGACTGCTTCACGACTGATTTGAGAGCGACCGCCGATGCGAAAACCGCTGTGTGAGTTACAGAATCGCAGGGCAGAGATGAAAATATATATGATTTTGTCATGTAGGTACGTATATTATTTTGACCCAATGGTAAATTTGGAATAATGTAACGTCTTTCCGGTGATCTTCTCTAATTTCATTCACTCAAACCGCTGTGTGAGTTCGACAAGTGAGTTACAGAATCGCAGGGCTGGTTATGATATACACGATTTGTAGAGTGATTATTGTTGGGCCCATCGGTATCCCAATCGGTGATAGGAGCATGGCCAGTCGACTATCATATATAATTTAGCAAATACCTCAACAATCATATGACAAATTTGACTTATACGTAAACATTTTATTGAAATTAATTAATCCTCTTGTTTACATTGAAGGGTAATTCTCGTTAATTTTTCAAATTAATCTAAACTAGAATAATTATTCAAATGATGCATCAATTAAATAGGCTATAGGGGTGAAGTTTTATTGACGCAAAATAGCTGTTATTCGTAATGGCAACATTAATTCCGTAGACGAATGCGGTATCTGAACATTAGCGATATCTGCCGGAACTAATGAAGTGCGATGGCTTTGCTGAATGATTTATCATACTGTGTTTTGTATAGAAATTATATTTGAAGTAGTAAGATTTTGAATGATAATTCGCATTATCTACAAACCCGTGAATATTCCTATGTTGTATTTTAACATAGTTGATAAATTATTCTACAATTAAAAAGTTATTCGTAAACCTGATATGGTCCTATCTAAGGACTATTTTAGATAATAAACTAGAAAGAAATAAGAGAAACTTTGATACCATTCATATTCAAATTGTTCTACTGTTTACGTAGTAATAATTGAAGTAGTACAGTAATTGAAACGAATATATATTAACGTAAAAGCATGCTTGAGATGCAACTCTGATCTCGCAACTTAATCAATCATTATTTTGACGAAAAGACTTCTTTGATATTTCTGTAAACGCGTTCTGTATAAAGACCCCTAATAGCTGCTATGCTCAGGCGCCACGCGTTCTGGCTGATCAGCCTTGCGATTCTGTAACTCACTTTTCGAACTCACACAGCGGTTTTCGCATCGGCGGTCGCTCTCAAATCAGTCGTGAAGCAGTCATTTTATGATTTGGCATTCTGATAAGGTGGGAGCTGTAGTTTATTGTTTAAAAAAACAATAAACAATAAACTGTGGTGGAAAAGCCAAACAGCAGGGGAGTGTCTAGAAAGCTAGACACTTTCATTTGGGTCCTTTCCTTAAAATCTCAGTATCAGTACAGTAGATAGCTACTTCTAGCAAAAGAAACATCTGCGTCATATATTTGAGAGGAAGAAACATTTACTATCACACACATAAAAGCAATACAAAGCGAAATATAGAAAAACCAGTTCTAGTGCACAGTGTTAATTTGACGTCGCTTTGTACGCTCGAGCAAGCCATGTGACCACAGCACTGATTTTCAGTAAGGTCATTAAGGATACATGGATAGGAACGCACAAACATTAAACACATAGAAAAAAATTATAACAAATATTAGAGCGGTTGTTAGTTATGCAATACGACGAATGTTCATACAAACTTTTTGACGCAGAGGTTTTCTTAGTCAGCATTTTAAACTTCGTCAAACTCGTTGCCTGTAGCTAACAGACTCGTAATTAATCTTTACAGACAAGAAGGCGCACCCTTTGAAACGATAATTGAATACTTACACAACATCTTTTATAAAAAAAACTAGCAGCGCCTCAACCTGTGTCGTGATAATTTTTTTTCCTAATAAGCGAATAGGTCAGGATCTGTCTTTGGCGAGTGCTTAGTGCCTAAAGACAACATAGACATAGTTGCCTAATATTTTCTCTTCACCGTACGAGCGAGTGTAAAATGCGCATATATACAGAAACTCCATTCGGGCACGGGGTTCCAACCTACGACCGCAGGAATGAGAATCGCGTGTTGATATCATTAGGCCAACACTTTCTGCCAATGTCTTTTATACTTCCCTCTCCCTTTTTCCCTTAAAATAATACAATAAACGACTTTATTACCTAAATAACAATTAAATACGGCCCGTCGACTCCTGAGGGATATTCTGAAATGATATGTATAGTGTGATTGTAGATCTCTAAGTATGTAGGATTTTTTAAGTTGCTTAAATTTCATAAAAAATTAACTATCTAGTGAATTATTATTTTTGTAGGAGAGCTAAAAATATTATTTCCAAGTACTTAAGTAGTAAAAAGTATAGGCTTTCTTGATAAGATAGATGTTTAAAATTTACATAATATTTTAATTGGTTTTAGTAGAACGTCAATAATTTTTTTATACTATATTTAATATTTTTGTCCTTATAAATCTTGTCTTTGAAATTGTGTAACACAACGTCTTTTCATAATTTCTGGCTTTTACTTGAGTGTGTTTACACTCATCTGTCTTTTTTCATCATAGCGTAAATACAATTTGTCAGAAAGGGACGAAAGAGTACTTAAAAACAGTGCACTTTTCCTGTTTGTTTTTTCAAGTTAAGGAGGTAGTCCACGAAAAAGTACTCGCATATATAGAATTAAACTTAGTCTCCTGCATTTGTTCCAAAATGGCAGTAGAATCGTGATGGATAGCACCGTTCTCTTAGCAAAACCACGAGGTCGTACAACTTTTAACATTATTCATTCCAACTAATGCTCTTGATAAAACTTAAAACTATTACTCAAGTCCGTTCTTATGCCTTTCAAATGTTTGAATTAGTGATTCTTGGAGGTTAAACCGGTTTTACTCGCGTCTTTGCTTACAATGACGACAATTTCTCCATCATAAAAGCGCAATTTTTTTTCTTAATGGAGACTTTTAATTTTTGAATTTATATTGAGGATCAGCAGGTAAGAAACTTCAGTGGGAAACATATTAAACAAATTTACAGCATTTAAGAGCGGAAACCGGTCGTACTGTAAATTTAGGGGGGATATTGATATCATATCATATAGGTGATACGATATTTTTATATTAAGTTCATACATGTTTATCGTGACTTAGACTTCATGTAAAGGATTATTTTATACGATAACAACAGTGTCTTAAAGAAATCGCTATATTCCTAATTTCACAACGAAATTGTACCTAAAACAATTGTTCTGCTAACGAATAGCGTCTAAGCTCACAAAATTCATCAAACGCTGAAATCGTGAACGCTGGGGGCTTCGTACAAATTAGCCATCAAGACTGAGCAATCTGTGGGAGGCACCTTTGTCACGACATTCGAGATCTGTCTGCAGCAATGCATACATTTAATGACAGCAATAACAATATAGTATTGAACTGTGAATTAATTTAAGTATCGACGCGTTGGTCGTGTATAAAGGTATTCTGCTAGTTTTGAGTTTTATATGAATTACATTATCACTGAACCAAACGTAGATGCTCCATGCATGGAGTGACCTCACCCTAATATTTTTCTTGCTCTGATACTTAGCCAAGTAGTACTAGAATAACATTAACTTTTAATAATTGTAATTAGAATAAAAGTATTAGTGATATATATGGTCAGGACAAAGCTACTTATTTAGATAAGGAGATGGCTTAGAGGCATGCTTCTGGACATACATTTTTGGAATACACCACTTTCCTGACGATGCTTTCAGAAAAATCCATTTTTTTTTAAACGACAATCTCAGGTTTGACACTAGCGTATCAATAGACACTACCTGATACTATTTTCTAAAAATTAGCTTTTATTTTATCATAATATGCTTAAAAACCATAAACTAACGCTTCTTAAACACGACAAAGAGGACATCTTATAAAAACTCACCGACTATTCATGTATGAGAAAATATTTACTTGAAATAAATAGAAGCATCTTTGAGGTCATGCACTAAACATAGATGGTTTCATCTTATCCGAAATACACACATCACTGTTTTGCTGCTCTTACTTTAGTAATAGTAAAAACTAAAAATATCCAGTAGTAATAACTGAAAAGCGTTCCTGAAGCTGACCGTCCTCGTAGCTTGTTTAGAAAAACAAACAATATATATAAAACTTTAAAGTCAATTTTAAAACGATCGCTCACTACGTAGACCGAGGAAAATTAGTTTGTCGATTAAACTGTAGTAAAGAAAATCGCTTTCAAATGGATTTCCTGAATGACCTGCTTACAATTTCTATATAATAAAATGTCGCTTTTGGCATGCTTATTACTAGGTTGTAGGTATATTGGTAAAACTGAAATGAGTACTTTTGTTTACTGGTATTTTGTTACCTATAGCCTATATATATAACAAATACTATATATTATATCTATCTATATATAAGAAAAATGGTCTTCGTTTGAGGCTCCTTCACGCTTAAATCACTGATCGTATCGATATGAAACTACTGCCATCCTAGATGGTTTATGGCTATTTATTTTTTAAATTCCAACGTTCCTTCATTTTGTTATTGCTGTTTTACTTTTATGATAATTTATACATACGGACTTCACCGCGGAAACATTCGGGGAGGCTTCCTAGAACCTCAAAACGTCAACATCTGTTAAAAACACGATTTTCGAAAATTTTCAATTTTCTTAGCGGGAACTTAAAAAGAAGAGTATTAAAAATATGAAAAAATAATAATAATTAAACATAAAATTTTATTTATTTCCTATTTCAATTCGCCCAGCAAAGCGGGCGGGAAACGGCTAGTATATATAGTATTTGTTATATATTGCCAAAACTTGAGAAGACACAAACTCAAATGGAATTAATAATTGCATGACACTATCATAATATTATCACAATAATTAATATTGATCATACGGAAACATGCTAATCATAAAGACAAGTACTCATTATTAATTCAAATTCCGCTGTTCGTACTCAAGTAATTAGTGTGTGTCTGTTACGTGGGCGCATTTACACGACACGCAAATACCAATTCGTCATATTAAAATATCGTATATTAATGTTGGAGGCTGACGCGAGCGCGAAATTCATTTGTTTCTCAATGTTGTAATGAAACATGGCTTGTTTGTGTAATTGAATAAATTCTTGAAAAGTATTCAGTCTCACACAACTATATAATTAAATAAGTAGAGAAATGTAGTGCATTTTGGTTTGTGTAAAAAAATAAATAAAACCTACACAGTAATAAATAAACCCACACTATAATAATATACTGTACAATATTGACAGCTCGGAACACAGTCTACTTCTTTTTCTTTTCTTTTATGGCTCTGGCACGGTTTGTGCATTAGCCAGCGTCAATTATAAGATTTTTTAAATTCTTGCTTGATTTAGAAATTCGAGCGTGTCCTCCATTTTACGGTTTAAGCACTCGCCCGGTACCACACAACCCTCCCAAAGGCCGAGAAATAATTTAAATTAAATTAAAACTTGGCCTCGAACGGAAATCGAACTCGGTACCCCTAACATAGCTGCCACTTAATAAGACCGCTAGGCCACACTCTACTTGCAAACGAACAGAACATGACAGTTGACACTTACGATCCATCATACATAATATCGCACAGAATATTAATTTTATTAACAGTAAATACAAAAAGTTTGACTAACGCCATCTAGTGACAGCATTATACAATTTAAATTTGTTTACCTATAAAAAATGTAAATGATGGAGAATTTGAAAAAAGTTCAGTGTTACAAGATTCATTTTGGCCTGTTATTTGAAACATAGTTTTAATATCAATCTACAAAACTTGTATCAGAAGACGAAATAGCTAACATTGTATTCTGTAAGGTTTCATTGTTGTCAATTAATGTATTTTAATTACAATTAATTACAATGGCTACAGCCAAGCCCAAGCTAAGAGGCATTTTATGGCGTATAAATATTTAATAAATTTTGCTACATTTAGCATCTGTTTGAAGTCAACTAAAGTTTTTAACGCTCAACAAAGTCGCAAAGTCAGTGTATCTTTGGGGAGTTTTTGATGTGTAATAAGAGAAGATATTTAGTACGGCTCAAAGTTTTTAGGTTTCGTGGAACGGAATAAAAGTTTTTATTAGCAAACACTAAACATTAGAATTGTTATAAACTTGTTTTTAGTAGCACAACTTTAGGCGTGATGTTTTAATGATCCTTTTACATTATACTTTAAGCTAAATTTGATATTATGAAAAAAACTCAATGAAATGATTTCCCCTAAATATTAAACTTAACAATTATTTGTATCGCTTTATTAGCTACTAGTAAAAAATTTAAAATTCATAAGCAATTTTGTATTGCTGTATTTTATTACATATTTAGATAAACGCAAATCTTTTATATTATGTACATTACTCGACGTTTCGAGTTCTTTGTCGTAATAATGACCGGCGTGAGACTAAAGCTGGCCATAGACGGACCGCATGTTGCAGCCGATACCGACTGCTCTAAGCGGTCGCTCCACGGCGATTTGCAGTTTCTATACAAAATTATATCCGCTCGAGCAGTTCCTGAGCGGTCGGAGCAGTCGCTCTGAAGTCGAGTTTCGTCGTGCGGTCGACTGCCTAGACCTACCGGTCCACCATACACGGACCGCTACAAGCGGTTGCTGCCGACCGCGAGCCAGACCCTCTTCCACTTCTCTTTTGGAATCTGTCCGTTGTATTTTATGGCTTAAAATACTACCTAAGCGGTCGCTCTAGAGTAACCCTTTAACTGTTAATTTGCTGTGGGAGCTTCTGCTGAGGACGATTGCGTCGTGAGCCCAACGTAAGTTTAAGTAGTTACATTAAATAATAAAGTCCCGTAGCCGCGTCTATCGTCTGTAGACACGCGATAAACTTTAAACGTACCGAACTAATTTTTGTACTTTCACTAAGATTTTTGTACTTTACTGAGCAAAGCTTAGGTGTATTGCAAAGCTTTTTATAAAAAGCTCTCAATAATATCCAAAACAAAAGTTATGGGCAATGCTGACGGCGGCAATTAGTAATGTAATAAATGATCGCGTTTATGTCCGTTTTATTTATTTTTACTAAAGTTAATCTATAGCTTCGAAAGTGTAATTATAATAAACTTTTGGCTAAAGGACTAATCCGGCACATGCTCTCAAGATTAAACCAAGCTTTAACCTGACCCTGCATTGTAATCCTAACATTGCGGCTTCTCTATTATGGTTATACTCGTATGTACCCATTAAATAAAGCAACTAAGTTTATTTAGGCAACTTAAATAAGATGTGGTAAATTTAATAAAGACTTTCTCATTATTTCATGATTCATTCAGCTTATAAATATTATATTATCAGTATCACACATTATTCAAAAAAATCAAAATCATTTATTCATAGATATGCACACACACTGTACAATTATGAACAAATGACTTTTAAGTAACGTAAAACCATATTTATTACTTTTGGATTTAATGACAACAAGTGGAAATTTCATTCCAAATACAAAATGATCCTTAAGACGCCGAATGGTAATAGCATCATTTGTTCCTCGTAAACTGATTTATCTAATCGAATTTTATGGCTTTGTAAAGAAACTAAGATTAACTTTTCAAAAGCTGAGAGGAATGTCTGTCTTGGTTTATTGCTTATTACTTATTACTACCTACTATTGTATATGTCCCATCCTGTTTCGCGATTATAATACACTAATATTTTGCTGTAAGACTCGTACTTCGAATTTCGAATTTTTGCAATATGGAACGCAACTTCAGATGTAATGAAATTTAGCATAGATCATGAAATATACCACGCGTTATGCGGGAATATAATTTTAATGAAGAATGATTGTGAAATAATACAGCAAACTGCTTGCGTCGTGATTCTCCTGGCCCTGTTGTGGGCGATTACATCACTGCTGCATCCATCTCGACTAGCTTGACGAATGGCATCATGGACTTTAACGCCTAAGTTTTATGACACTTGGTCGGTCCGTCATCAATCAATCATGCATATAGGTAACACAATGTACACTTATGAACGTCAGAAAAGAAATATATATTAAATACTTCTAATTTTACATTTACTGCCAGATCTCAAATAAGGGCGTAGACCGAAAGAGAAGAACTGGCAATAAACTCTCCGCCACTCTTTTTAATTGTCAAGTTTTTTGTTTTATACAATGTTTGTAAGGAGCTGCAACCATTACACCATGTTCCACATGACATCTTAAGTAATGAATAGTTAATAATTAATAATAAAATAAATTAAAAACAAAGATTTGTCCTCTATCAGCAGGAGGCATGGTGAAATAGGAGCTGAGTGCTTACGTTCTCGTTGGAACAACAGGCAAATACATAGTCGAAATAACTAACATCACCGCATACACGAATTCAAGTCCGACCAGTCAACACAAGTCGCACCCGTTCACGAGTATGACGCATGGCCAGCCATCGGCCCCCTCGCCATATTTTAGGGAAAGAGACAACCCGACGCATGGACGCCGCCACAAGCAATAGCATTTAAGCGAGCATGACGATTGAAATGTGAACTTGGCTACAAGACAAAAACATCGTGACTATGGAAATGAATGCGTTACTATCTTTAGACCACGTTTAAAACTAAAGCTGCAAATGTTTGCACCAGAGATATAATCTGCCTATGATTACAGGCTCGAATGCAGACTCGTGTTCAAATCTAATAGGGTCATGCGATACGCATTTAGCTGGTAACCAAATAGCTTAAACGCGCATTTAGTTAGCTCTAAGTAAACCCAGCCAACTCGGTATTTGCCTAGACAATATATGGTACTGTACGAAAGTAAAGGAAATAAACACAGATAATAATTCGAAAAGGACACACATGACACAATGTATGGAGATGAACTGCATAAATTAACATTCGTGTTTAGTCCGTTGAGTGAACTGTCAAAAGGTCTGCTTCAGTCTGCATCAGTTCCTATACTGTAAGAAATATTTTAATCGATTACTGTATATCGTTGTGTTGTTTTTTCTGAGTATGAATTACTCCAATTGCAGCTTATTTTGTTAAAATAAAAAAAAACAAGGAAATTATTAAAATATATTGTTCAATATCTGATTCAATAAAATAGATATTTGAAAAAGCAAAATAATTCAGTAATAAACTGTAAAGTAGTAAGAAAGGGGCTTTTCCTAAAATATAGACGCGACATTTTGAGATCTTCAGATTTGAAAAGATTTAAGAGATATGAACTCAGTTAAACTCAGTCCCGAAACCTGATCTAGCTATAAAAACCCTGTTTTTATTACATTAAGCCTGAGTACAAACTTCTAAGAGTGAACAGAAACGCCGGGTACCCATCCCGCGTCGCACAACAGCAAGTGTAACTTAACCTGTACTAATGATTTATCTATATTGCATTCACCCCTCTATTATTTACCCCCTAAGTGGCTTATAACATAAAGTTACTCAATATGCTAATTAAGATCGGAGCGTTAACTCAAAATCTATTATTAGGTTGCAACTTGATTAATGGACTAGATCAATATTTTCACTGTAAAATTAATATTATTAACATGAAAATAATAATAAGTGTATACTATTAAACTTAAAAAGGGGCAATTTAAAAGTAACCATAACCAACGAGCATGCATGATGAATGTCATGAAACTGGACAAAGTAGTGATCTGTAGTATCTGCCATTTGCTTCAGTAATAGGCGGTACAAATGACGAGTAAATAAAAAAAACTTGGTACTTGGTACTTGCAACTGCATTATCTCGCTATAAAAATATGCAGCGGTCGAAAACAAAATGATTCTTGTAAGATGTTGAACTCTTGAAAGTTGCAACATCCTTCTGAAGTATTTTCATAGAAAACTCCAAGTTACGGGACACATTTACGTATTATTCAACAAAAGTAGTGTTAAAGTGTGAAAAGCGATGTTCGCGTGTAACGAAATGTTTCCGGGCGAGAAAATTTCTTGACTGTGCACATCCGGGTTTTCCATTCACACGGATAGGCCAACGCTGACACCTCAGCTTTTATCCAATTTCAACTAGTCTCTCGTTTCCATTTAAATGCATGTCTTTAGATATTTTGGCGATATTCCAAATTCCGATAGTTCAACTGTTCGGTTGAAGTTAAAGTTTTTAAATTAAATTTGGATAACGTATAGTTCATTATCTCTTATTACTTACGCCCCCCCCCGCTAGTTCTGCAACACAAAAAGAGTACCTATTCCAGCACTCCACAGAGTACCACCTTTCGCGAATTCTGGCTTTAAACTGCAGTAGGCCCGGTCCTCCTCCACTAAGACGATCCAGCAATGCCTAGGCCGATCTACTGGTCTCTGACCGCTAGACCGGCCTCGGTAAGGTTCCTTCCCTGCCCGATCTTGGTGCCCATGCGCTAAAGGTGCCCCAACTCACGTAATCAATGGCCTTGTATTTCTCTTATTAACAATTGTTATTATTATTATTTCTCCCTTTTAATGGAGACTGTAAGTAGTGTTATTGGACACTTGCTTATGTAAAAATCCTTATTAGTAAATTATGTTAGACTTAAATTACTTATTAGTCTTAAGTTAGGCTAGATTGTAATGGTCCATGATGTCTTAGTAAAGACACATGTTTATATAAAATTATTATTTCTTGCTTTAATGTCACATGGAGCATGATGGAATAGCAGCTCCTTACAACTATTGAAGAATAAAAAACTTTGGCGATTTAAAAGAGTGCGTGCGGGTGAGTTTATTACCAGGTTTGAGAACTAGTAGTAAATATTAATTTAGAATTGCTTTATTTATTGCCTATAAACTTGTGTGTCAAAAAAGTTCAATATAAAACGAAAGAAACATGAATTATGACAGTTAAGTAAAATAAAAGGGTCACAATCTGATGAATTTATTTTACTTTAAACACTATAAAAACTTATTTTATAATGAAGTTTTAATGATTTTTGATAAATAAAGGTATTTGAT
Organism: Pieris melete; assembly: GCA_963693345.1. Classification (NCBI taxonomy): domain Eukaryota; kingdom Metazoa; phylum Arthropoda; class Insecta; order Lepidoptera; family Pieridae; genus Pieris; species Pieris melete. The sequence goes on from CAVNZK010000003.1 coordinate 3,470,477, forward strand.
ATAAATATTTATTGTATCCCAATTCTCACAGTTAAATCAAATCAAAATTGTAAACGTTTACAGCGATGTAATAAAATATTTTTTCATTTAAAAGCCGTCATAGCTTCAAAGAGAAACATAATTAGATAGTATATGTATTTTCAAATTTAGAACACAAATAGAGGTACATAGCAAACGCCCCAGGCGTAATGCCGCCCGCCGGGTCACAAATATGAATAATTTTCTCATCTCTACCTTTATCCACTCCTTTGTCTACAATTTTGACCCAGAGACAATTTTATGACGAATCGTAAACGAATGTTTTCAGGCGTGTTCTGATAGTGTATTTGAGTCTGTGATGTGTGAAATTGAAATCAGTGTGGTAAATTTCTTGTCAACTTTTGGCGCGTTATTGTAAAACTCTTTGGTACACGATGTTGGTAAAGTTTAAAAAAAATGCAATATATGAATATAATATTGGCTTTGGTAAAAACAATATTCAAAAATTCAAAAGTCATTTATTCATATTGGTAACAAAATGTACACATTTACACGTAAAAAAATAAATATATATGAAATGATTCTAATTTTACATTTACTGCCAGTTCTCAAATCAAGGGCGTAGAACGGAAGAGAAGAACTGGCAATAAACTCTCCGCCACTCTTTTTAATTGCCAAGTTTTTTGTTTAACACAATGTTTGCAAGGAGCTGCAACCAGTACACCACGTTCCACGACACATGACATCGTAAGTAATGAATAATAATAAAATAAAAGTGTATCTTACTGATATTTATCGTATAAGCGTTTAGGGTCTAGTTGTACGTATATATATACGTGTACGTAGATCAGGTTATCTAAAATGCGGCACTAAGTACAAAAATTCAAGCTCTGGTGTGCTCGCTAGTGTGTTGCGTTGTTACCTTTTAAAACAAAATTGACAATGAACTTCGTAATATAAGACTATGCAGAGCGAGTGTTTGCATGTGAGCAGTGAAACCACATCACAGCTGTGAACTTAAAAAATGTTTCTTTCTAAGTGCGCAATTAATACTTGCTCCTACGGTGAAGGCAAATCATGCTTCTGGCACAGAATGTTGATCACCTAATTGTCTAAAAATTAAAAATGATGAAAGAAACGGATGCACAGCGGTTTCAACCAATATAGGTTTGTAGCGGCACTGGATTATTGGTTAAAAAACTATACAATTTAACTTAGGAAGCTCGAAAATAAATAAAAATATACTATTAAGTTCCAAAATTTTAAAAACATTTGACATGGAGTTTTCAAAAGAATAAAGTTTTAAATGTTTCACTTGGGACGTTTTATGAATTATGCAACGCGCGTATACAGTTGTCATGTTATGAAACAGTTTGGCCGGAGTTTGCATTTTATAGCAAGTAAGTGCCTTTTGCTTATTTTATGGGTTATAAAAGTTGTGTGAGTTAATGAGAACGCTCCTATGAGGCTGCGTCGAATTGTGACAGTAAAATATTCAACAAATACTTAGTCTATATGAAGTACCGTTTAGTTTAAGAGTGGATTTCCATATTAAAAAGCATTTTTGCTAAAAAAAAGTCTTCTTACAAACGAAATAGTTCGAAGAACTTTGAATACTTTCGAAATTCTAATTCGTGCGTCCGCATAAATGCCTCAAATGACACACTGAAGGCCACTTCTTGTGAAGATTATTATTAAACAGATAAAAAATGCATTATTTCGTTACCTTACTCTTTGCCTTTTTCCACAGACTGTCATACAGAGTTTACCCATTTTTTTGTTACAAGGTAAATATATATGATTGTATAACTACCCTTTCAGCTAAAATAATTGCATTCGGTATACAAAGTTATTCAATACACATTCGGTCATGTCAAATACAATTTATGAAAAATATTGAAATAATTTAATATTTAAAACATACAAATGATTTTAATCAAGCCAGAATAAATGTAAACATATTAATCCACGTTCGTTAATCGAAGTTTGCCAAAAATGAATGAAATATGGCTACCAAAATAAATAATTTTTCAATGAAATATTTGCTGTAATAAAAGCGAATAGTTTGGACATGATTGGAAATGCTCTTCAAACGAAATTAAGTGGTTTTAATTAATACACATATTTATGAGTGTAACGTGATGGTTTAATGATCTGTTAATTCCTGGTTGGAAAAATATATCTTTCGGACGTAAAAGGGATGTAAACACTTCCTTCATTCCGTATTCGACAACACTGTAAGCCTCTTGGCGATGTTGGTACCCATGGGCAGCTGTAAGCTTCTTTCTAAGTTACGCCTGCAGGCCCAGACCATAAATATACATCCTAAAACATAATTATTTTATTACAACATTGCCTCAGGCAATCTAGAGATCAGCAACATTTCACATACAAAAAGAAAGACTTCCTACATAAATTCCACTTAAGAAATCTTACACATTGTGATGCGTATCTACTTAAAATGAATAAAAACATTTTTTTTAAGCTAAACTAAACTAGAACAAAAAAATTGTGCGTTTAATTTAAAAAAAAAATTGTTACAATTTCTAAGCTGTTACATAACACGCAGCAGTTGTTGACATAATGGCCTAAGCATCCTACAACCCTAAGGAAGTGTGTTCGAATTACGGCACGTAAATGTGGATATTATTTCAATTGCTTATTCAGTGGCAAACATCGTTAAGAAACCGGAATATCTGGTAAAGGTGTGGCAGATAAAGGAGGCTGATTCTATAAAATATAATGATCAAAGAATAGAACGACTGTTACGGTAAACTAAATTTTAAGTACTGAAGACGGTGAACATAAGCAAGGTTGGATCTAGATCTTGTTAAAAGATAACAGATTCTGTATAAAAAGGGTCTACTTCGGTCACTTTACTCCTACCTAACTTGTATACCTACTCACACTAGGAACGAAGATGGTATCAAGTAGCCACTTCTTCCATGTGTCTTTTCCTTCTGTGTATCATTTTTGTTCATCTTCTAAGCTCACCCAAAACACAAACGCCACTTACGGTCTTCTTCTGAAAAATTTAATTTTTGACTGTATACCACAGTTTGTGTGTTACAGTAAAACAACAAAACAAGCATCAGTGTAGTTTTGTATTGTAATTAAACGTGCCTTTAGTAAAATTAATTTAATATCTATTTGTTATTGACCAATATTTGCTGTACTATCTTAGATATTGAATATCTCGATAGTTTCTTGTTTGAGACGATACAACTAACAACTAGAATATTGCAATTAGAACGCCCAAGTGGTCAGCAATGCTGAATTGTTTCGATAGAATCTATGTAACTTACCTAAAAGCTTCTCAAGTAGAATAGTGATTGAGCAAGCTTTTAATAAACGTTTGCAGTTACGGCATTGCTTCAAAAAGTAAATATTTGAGGGAAAATACCATATACGAATGAAATATGTGAAAACAGTACAGTGTACTGTTACATAATATTAATAAAAAATAGTAACGTAAAAGTAAGTAGTATTAGTAATATAAATAATAATAAGTAAACTTCTTTTTTATTCTATAATTCAATTGCTTTCAAGGCAGTTTTTGCCGCGCATTTTTTTATGTGGAACTAGTTGCCCACTGAAGTATTTCAGAACCAATTCTACTTAGGGTCCTTCAAGAAAAGAGCGTACCATTTCTTAAAAGGCCGGCAAAAAGACTTGCAAGCCAATGTGTGTCACACACATTGCCAGAAGCCTCGCGCACTCTTGCAAACGGTATCATATTACATTAAAAAAATTGCATAGCATTGACCCATTCCCGAAACAATTATTGTTTCCCCAAAAATCGAATCTTAGAACTCCTGGTTTTCACCACAAGCGTTAGCCAATAGGTTGCTTATGCCAATAGAATGCTACGGATACGGGAACCACCTTCAAGAAGGACGCCATTTTCTTTTAAGAACCTAAGCAGACGTTAAATAATGAGACATCATTTTTCCTCAAGTCCATTAGGGGGAATCGGTCAGCCAAGACTGATGGCACTCACACAAACAAACATACTAATGTTAGCTATTTGGGGACAAAGGTGTTTTAACAACTAAGTATACGTCTCTTAAAATAGAAATCCAATCCTAATTAGTATTATTAAATTGAAAAAATGGGAATCAATTATATAATTATTTGAATTATTTTTGCATTTTAAACAGACCTTAACCTTAAACATGTATCCGTCTCTTTTCATCAAATCATAAACACTATTTGACGGGAAGGGAGGAAAGAATACTTCAGTTTCCTTGTTTAATACTCATTTAGTTACTATGAAAGGAGCTACTTTCTTGTATCACTTGTTTGTGAAACCCGCCCTTACATGTGTCTCCATAATAGTCTGTGAAATTAATAGTATTACACTAAAAGGTAAAAAGTAATCAGTTTCCTTTTCCTTTGTAGTGTTGGGCACATTCCGTCGGTTCGGCACATCACCCAATCTGCACTCAGATTGGGTGATGTGCCGACTAGTGAGTAACAGTTGCTTGAAAATAGTGACGGATCAGTACTAAGGAATTATAATCATTATTTTTTGTCGCTGGGGTACTACGGTTTTAAATTTAATTTGCCTTCAATAATCTTAATTTATTGATTTTAATCTCTCAAAGGCTTCTCATTCATTTGCCCACTTAAAAACTATGGTCGTTTAGTTAAAAATTTCTTAAATTAACCTAATATTAAAAAACACAAAAGCGGCCAACGCCCGTCAATTGATTAATATTAGGAGTACAACTACGTAGCCACTTAAACATTAAATAACACAAAGTCTTTCGCCACGTATGTTTGCGATGAACTCAAAAAGCACTAAGCGGATTTTCATACGATTATCAGTAAAGGTTTACGGTTCACGGGTAGTTGCCCTCGTTGCCGGAACGGGTCGTTAGTTATAATTATAAAGAACTGTATCGTTTAGGACTATATCAGTCCTTATATGAAAGCATAACTTTCACAACGGAAATCTAATCGTATTTTTTTATTTTGTATTATGTCTCTATGTATTATAATACCTATGTCTCTACTAAACAGCGTTACATAACCTTTCAGAAACTCACCGAAAATAATTTCAGAGCTATTAATGAAAAATGTAGGTAGTTTATCAAAAATTTGTTATGATTCGAGTCAATTATTGGAATTTCTCAAACGCTAATTGAGTTTCCAGCCCTGAAATTCATATCGTATTTCGGGCGAATATTTTAAATATTCTGTTTATACGAAAAATTAATTCAAATATTTTTCTAAAAACGTCCATCGTATTAATTAAATTTTACAGAATTATTAATACGCTTTAAATATTTACACATATACGCTTGTAAATGCTGTAATCAGTGAGTAATGGAACAAATGTTTGGCAGTTTAACTTCATTTTCACAAGCGCATTATCCATTGTTATTACAATAATACTCGTAATATGTTAATACACTTGATGATAGTAATTCATGTAGACTTTTTCTTATTCGTGTGTCCTTTTTTTATGGTCCCTTTCACCTCTTACATATATAATAATAATTGCTTTGCTTTGTTCAATTAGGTTTGTCTAAATAACTATATGGCCGATAGCTGGCCATGCGTCATACTCGTGAACGGGTGCTACTTGTGGTGACTGGTCGTACTTGAATTCGTGTATGCGTTGATGTTAGTTATTTCGACTATGTGTTTGCGTGTTGTTCCCACGAGAGTGTAAGTGCGTGCTCCTATTTCACCATGCCTCCTGGTGATAGAGGACAAGTCTTTGTTTTTAGTTTATGTTATTATTATTAATTACTTAAGATGTCATGTGGAACATGGTGTTATGGTTGCAGCTCCTTACAAGCGTTGTGAAAGAAAAAAAACATGCCGATTAAAAAGAGTGGCGGAGAGTTTATTGCTAGTTTTTCTCTTCCGTTCTACGCCCTTGATTTGAGAACTGGCACTAAATGTAAAATTAGAAGCATTTCATATACATTTTTTTTTTGACGTTCATAAGTGTACATTGTGTTACCTATGCTATGATTAAATGATTTTGACTTTTGACTAAATCTCTTATGTAGTTTTGCACTTCTGGCGCTCATCTTATCAATTTTTTTTTCTCGCAGTGGTTGCCTAGAAGAGATCGCTCGAAAGCAATAAGGCGTTTTGCCCTCCTAATTATTTTAATTGTACTATACGTCTGTATAGTTGCAACAAAGTGTTAATAAATAAATAATGTTCAAAATCTTGCGTTAATTGTAATCGGAAGACGTATCAATCTTTCTCAATCAATCTGTTAAAACAATGAAACTGGTTTATTCTAAGAAGAGGTATTTTGGATTTTTAATAGTTAAACTAATTTTTTATAGATTATTAATGCGTTTTTATTTGGTGAGTGTCTTGGTTATGTCTAATGTTAATCTTTAAAATCATTTAATTTTTATATTATGTTGTTTTGGACTTCAAGAATCAAAGATTTTTTCACGGCTATTGTAATCATGAAGTTCATTCTTATCAAAACATTTTATTCGGACCTACATGTATACAATTTCTATCTACAAAAGTGGGCTCTTAAATAAATCGCCTCAAATTTATCAGGTGGAAATACCTAGTGCGCTGCAAATGGATATTTATTTCATTTGAAAATGTACCTCAGCAATTTTTCGTTCTCAAACTAGTTATTTATTTCCTTACATTCGGAGCTATTTAAGACTTTAAAATGTTCTTTTGTTCGTACCATAGACTAGAGAAGGAACTGAAAGATCCAGATGGGCAATTATAAGTGTCATTACGCGAACAAAGCTGTTACAGAAAAAATATTTAAAACAGACTTTATTGGTACATTTTTTGATGTATATGGTGAATACATGAATATTATTATAAATAAATTAAGTTATAGGTTTTGGATCAAGAGAATGTAAATATAATAACTTGAAATATGAAATAAAGTTTGATAAACTACATTTTTGATTTCTATCTAATATGAACGAAAAAGTAAAATTAATAGTTTTCAAAAAAAGAAATAAAAATGTGTCTAGTCATTTTTGTCAACAATTCATTATAATGTTTGTGATTGGGGGCCTCATAGCCTAGCGGTCTTATTAAGTGGCAGCTAGGTGAGGGGTACCGGGTTCGATTCCCGGTTCGAGGGCAAGTTTTAATTTAATTTAAATTTGTTCTCGGCCTTTGGGAGGGTTGTGCGGTACGCACGGCGAGTGCCTATAACCGCACATGTAGGACACGGTCGAATTTCTAAAGACTAGCACGAATTATAAAAAAATCCTTTACTTGACTCTGGCTAATGCACAAATCGTGCCAGAGCCATTAAAAAAAATGTGTAAGATTTTGGAACTCTCTAATAAATACCTTTCCAGCTCTTCCATAACAAACTTAATAGTAAATTCTATAAAAAATATAATAATCATTAAAATAATTTTTCCTTCTTCAACTGTTTTCAACACGCCTGAGTGCATGATTGAGTGTGTGGGTGCATATGAGTGAGTGAAGTGCGTAACTACATATTAGATCTCAGAAGCTCAATATATCGACTTAATTAAATGTTCTATCTATTAAATATTCCGAATGGATTACTGCGTGCAATTGCGCACACTAAGCGATTACGTAAGGTAATATAATAAAAATATGTTTTCTTCTTTCAGACTGTAAAACACCATCTCTAAGTGTCGATGGCATCACGACAGTATCAGTTGCTGTGACGGGTATCGACTCTCGACCACTTGCAAGACCGAAGATTAGACCAAAACCAGCTTCACCGAATCGGCAAGGCCCACAACAATGCCAAGTAAGCCTTGTCTCTATCTCACAAGTTACGAATAACAACAACGAGAGGTACATTCAGACTGATTAATTATAAAAAACACCCACAATCAGCCACATAATAATAGGCATACAAATGTCATATTAATTATCATAATGTCATAATAATGAGAACAGTTAAGTTATTTATCACGTCATTGCCTCGCCGTAAAAAAATACAAATCCATTTTCATGTTTTTCAACAAAAGTACATTAGCGGACTTTCTTTATCCGTGTATCTCCATCATGATTTTCATAAGGTTTTAGACAAGCAAAACAAAACATGACAGCACAGAATTTATAAATCCGGAGAGCGTTAAACATACTGGTAGCAATAATAAAGAAGAAAAATACAAGGATTAGGACATTAATAAATGATTAAATTATTTATAACTATGAAACACTTTTGTAATCCAATTTCGTGTTTTTGTCTATTCTTTTTACGGTAAATCGTTTCTATAATTGTTTTTATTATTCAATTACCTTTGACCTTTCTATACAAAAATTACTAAGTACTTAAGTAAAAAATAATTACGATCAAGTTTTTTGTAATACAAAAACGTAATATCCCAACAGCTTTAAGTTCATATTTCAATATGCTAAGTACTTATCCCAAAGGACTTCACCGCAATAATAATTTCGTAAAACTCGATTATAAATTATAAAGTGAAATTATTTGGAAATTCTCTTTCGCTAAATCAATTTCCGGTTTCATTATTTTTTAATGAACAACGTATTTCTTGAACGCGGCACAATCAATAAGGGAAAATGAAAGCTGCGGGGGGTATGACGTCACGTGACATACTTCCTGGTAAGTTTCCGTTTGGTAACGACCGATACACTGGGATGATTGCTTCTATTTGTCTTGTCCGCACAAAGACTGTCGATATATTATTTATTACATACAGCCTACGTAAATAGCCTAGTTGCTAAGATCGTAATTACAAATCAAAATTAAGAATCCTATCAAGGCCTAGGAATCTAAACTCTAGTATATCCTACACACACGTTCTAAAACAATCCCTAGACATAGAAATTAATTACGTAAGAACATAAACAACAAAGGAAAAAATTTAACAAACAACCACAAAAAAAAATTACTAAAACTAAAAAGATAAAAAATAAACAATAATAACCAAAACTAAATGAAAACTTAAACCTCATTAGGAGCATGATAAAGTTTCGGTAAGTTGACAGACTGTAACACGTCAATATTTTCATCGATGTTAGTAATCAAGTTGTAAGAGCGAGATAGCCTATACACCGGACCATTCAAAGTAGAAGATAGTATTATAGGTTACCGGTTCATGGTACGAAATAGCAGGACAGTTGAATTATCAGCATTCAATGACCGCTGCAAAGATCTTAGTGTAGATTAAAAAATTGTCAAACTTCGCGGAACTTGTTTTTTTTTATCTAACCAGCCAGCACTGGACAGACTTAATATGTCCATCAAGCAGGTAATATACCCAAAGAGGTTAACTACGGTAACCATTACGTAAATGTAAAATTGGAAAATGTTTAAGACCGCTCGTAAACGTCGTTAAAGATCGTTATCCATTTCGGAAGCTGTTCTATTACACCCTTAGTCAGGGCCTTACCTTATCTATAAACACCTCGAAGTTCATAGTATGAAAGCAATCAAGGGAAATAGTTATTTGGAATTAGCACCAAGTTTTCAAAATTATTCCGCCAACTTAGTCGGAAGGCATCGAACGGAAATTGATAATACTTATAGTGTATACTGCCACTGTTTCAGGGATCTTTTTGCTTCGACTTAACAACTTAAGTACTTTAAAAGGATCATGATCATTTTTACCTAAGAATTAAAACACAACACCCAACTCTATATATGCCTCATGGTTATATTATAGAATTATAATGAAAAGATCTTCCCACGTAGTCATTGCGTAATATCTAAAGACCGTTGTAATAGCCAACAAGAAGAACCAAATCGATATTTCATCCCCAAACCTTTACAGAGACGGAGATATTTATATTACCCCAAACAAATCTCAACCAACGACCACAGAACCTTTTCAGGGACTATTACTATAATCCCTTGTCAAATCATATTTTTTTTAATATTTCCACATATAGTAGTTATATTTTAATATATCAAATACATATTTATCGATTGATATTACTTATGTAACCCTAAGCCATAAAATAGACACGGAGATAGACGTATGTACCTCACAAAACGATTTTTTTACGGGTAAACGGTACGTCTTTATCGGCGTTGGAATGAAAGCTACGCGCCATCTTTTTCTTGTCCCTACCACGGTTGATCCGAAGAGATTCGAAGCCATTAATAACAAAAATATATAATAACGATAACAATGATAGTAATAATTCTATAACAATAAATGAAATTCTGTAATAATCTTAGTAGTAATAAGGTAAAATGAAATAATTGTATTTGTATTCATGTCTATGATAAAAAGCCTTTTGTTAAACTTTATTTAAACTTAATTTAACCAATTTCTGTAAAGTTGCATATAGATAATTTTTCGAAAAATAAGGTCATAAAGAAGTTTCACTTCTTACGTGTCTACACCTAGTACACGCACACATTTTTTTTTTATAAATTCAAGGACAACAATATAAACAAATTATATTTTTTTATAACGCTTTAATAATAATAATGATAGTAAGTTGACTAAGAGAGCAGAGGAGTGAGAAGTAAAATTAATGACCAAACGTTTGTGCGCTTCGTTCGATTGTGATTATTTATTTTTATTTTTATGTAATAGGAGGCAAACGGGCAGGAGGCTCACCTGATGTTAAGTGATACCGCCGCCCATGGACACTCACAATGCCAGAAGGCTCGCAAGTGCGTTGCCGGCCTTTCAGGAATTGGTACGCTCTTTTCTTGAAGGACCCTAAGTCGAATTGGTTCGGAAATACTTCTGTGGGCAGCTGGTTCCACATAGTGGTGGTGCGCGGCAAAAACTGCCTTAGAAAACGCTCTGTTGTGGAACGACGGACGTCGAGGTGATACGGATTGATCAACGGTAACTCTTATTAAGACACGTTGACACGCGACGTGATACATCATATTATTACATATATTATTACGTCCGTCTTACCAACATTTTTACATTCCCCAGAAGACTCATTCTACATATAAAATAAATACTAAGAGAAGAATAATTGGAAAACATTAATTATTTTCTAAAAGGACGGGTTCTCAAAAGTTTTATTAACACGCTCAATAGCAACTCGAAGGTTGACTTGTGAAAAGATGAGCGAATCGTATGTAGGTCAGTCCGATGTAAACAAAGGGTGGCACACCCCTTTCTACCCGGCGATACATAACCTTCGCCGGAAAATATTTCAACTCTGAAAGTAGCTCGTTAGAGAAATCAATAGTAGTTTATTGCTGTGAACATATTTAGAATTTAAATACAACTTATAAAAACTTTCAGCCACACTCTCAGATACATAGTGTAAATTATATGTATTATTATTTATGTATATTTACTATTATTAATTAAAAAAAAAATATTATATATTTTATTTATAATAATGTATATTATTATTTAATGAGTGAGTGAGTAAGTGAGAGTCACATACTTCACATTCACGCATACTTAAGTTCTTACACAATTGTTTGTAACACTTAGAATACTTTTCCCTTTTTTTTAATTGTTTAAAACTCTCACCATGTAGCACGGAATAATTTAAATCGAACTAGATTAGATAGGCCACAACACGGAGGCTCTCTAGAGTGGTCTAGCGTTTGATCAATTTTGTGACATTTATTTTTCTGTCATGAATAAAGTTTTATTATTATTACATATGTACAGCGTTGTTTTAACTAACAAACGCTTTAATCGGCGTCTTGACTATATTTTATTTAAAGCACAATAATTTATAGTGTAGACCTTTGTGGAATTTCTTTTGTAAAACCTTCTGTGTAACTGCGTTAGTAAGATTATAATGAGACATTTATTATTTCTGAAATAACTATTTGTTACCAAGTATCGAACTAAGTTTCAATAACGCGCGGCTTTGTTTCACGAATCATTTGAAACCATATTTGACTCATTACCCAAGTAAACGTGTAATTTTTTTTAATGTTAAGCCAATTTATCATTATTAACGCCTAAATCTTAACAAATCGCAAGACGTAAACTGCGTATATTGATCTGTCATTTCACGTTTACGTTTTCGATATATTTCTGCGATTCCTCACTATACCAATTTATTTCACATCGTAAGGCGATATTTTCGTACCCTGCCCAAAGTCATGAAACTCAATTGCATGGTTATATTAACCGTGTTAAAATTACCCGGACTGGAAAATTGCATCCTCTTTATGAGAGGAGTAATGAGTTTTTAATTTTTATTTTAAATTAAAACATTGTGGTGTTAACTCAATCTCTACTACATGTTTATATATGTTGTATTATTTCTATTAACTTTTTAGTTTGTACTATTGTGTAGCCCTTCATGCACCAAGATAAGCCCTTGAAAAAATCAGTGGCGCTACAACCTCTTTAAGTCTAGGCCTCAGATTTCTGAATCTGTTTCATGATCATTTTTTAAATCTAATAGGCAAGTAGGTGACACACGCCGTCAACTTTTTGGGTCTAAGACATGTCGGTTTCCTCTCGATGTTTTCCATCACCGTTTGAGGAAATGTTAAATGCGCATTGGTGCACAGCCGGGGATCGAACCTACGACCTCAGGTATGAGAGTCGCACGCTGAAGCCACTAGGCCTACACTGCTCGAAGATAAACCCTTAGTGGTTTTTGTTTTTTTTTTGTCTTCTTAGTTTATTTGAACAACAAAATAGCATGTGGTTACAGTGCAGATCTGAATTCACTAAGATCATGCATCCACTTTGTTTTACTAAATAAATAAACTAGACGGACACGTCTATCCGTCTTAATCTGTATGTCCCTACACAAGCAATTTTTTTAGTACAGCCGTGCGATTCTGCTAATCCGTGAATTCATCTCGCACTAACAACGCCCCCTTCGTCACTCACGTCATTTTTGGAATCTCATGGTATTCTGTTAAGCAATTTCACATTACGTCTTGACAAGCGGAGGGAGCTTGTAGTTAATTGTTTATCAGAATGCCAAATCGACTCGAATGTAAAATGACTGCTTCACGACTGATTTGAGCGCGACCGCCGCTGTGAAAACCGCTGTGAGAGTTTGAAAAGTGAGTTACAGAATCGCAAGGCTGCTTTTGCTGCAAATCTCGTGAATTTGGCAGTATATATTCACAAGTACGATATGATAAACGCACTTTAATCAAACAAAAGTATACTAAAAGGTGAAAATAAAGGATAACTTCTCATTTGATCGAAACACAATATCATTTTAAAAATATCTTATTAAGTTAAGCGGCCGTTTACGACAAGCATGATAACGAGTTCATTATACTCAGATTAACGCAAAAATTAAAGCAATAAATCGCCATTCAAATAGTATTTATGCGAGTTATAATCACGGATATGAGCGAATCAAATGAGATTCGTATCGCTAATTGGCTCGTCTAGCTAATAGCCTTGATGGTCCTTGCCAATTAACGGGTATTGATGTCTCTGATTCTTGGCCGACCCTCGTCTCGACCCCTTTCATACTAATAATTAATTAAGCAATTAAATTTTTGTTTAAATTATATTATGGATTTGGTAATTATTTTGTTGTTACGCTTTAAGACTTATTTTTATTACTCTACTATGAGTACTAGTATACGACTATTTTATGACTCAAAACTTAGCGATTAAAAAGAGTGGCGGAAACTTTCATGCCAGTTCTTCTTGCCCGCTCTACGCCCTTGACTTGCGAACTGGTACTAAATGTAAATTTACAATTAACTTAACTTCTTTTTTGACGTTTATAAGTGTACTTGTTTACCTATATGAATAAAGATATTTTGAGATTGAGTAAGCAGAATATGAGGTCCATAGACTTGAAGGTTTAGCAGACGCTGGCCAGTTGATGAACTCATAGCGCGGAAAGCGTAAGGAATGGCTGCCAATATACTAATACACTACAGTAAAGTAACCATTTTTAATAGGGATTTGTTAAAAACTTAGTTTGTTTTAAAAATGCACGCGGGGCGACAGTTTTAATCTAAATTCAAAATAGTCATCTCATAATCGCGTTTAATACTATTAAGTCTATATTTTATTTGTAGTATTAAAAAGAGTGGCGGAGTTTATTGCCAGTTCTTCTCTTCCGTTCTACGCCCTTGATTTGAGAACTGGCAGTAAATGTAAAATTAGAAACATTTAATGTACATTTCTTTTTTGACGTTCATAAATGTACATTGTGTTACCTATATGAATATATGATTTTTGACTTTGACTTTGACAAGAACAAACTATGAAGTTCAATGAACAATTTGTTTAACTGCAATTACAAGAACATTATTTTTATCTGCCTTCCGAATTCAATAATATCCGTAACAGAGTGCTTCATGAAAGTTAACTGTAGTTGAGACTGCAAGGCTGGCTTCGTCCACTTTTGGGTGTATGCCAACTGCAGATAAGCCTCCACAAAGTATATAAAATGGTATATATATATTCTTATTTACTTCTATGTACAAAACGTGTGTGTGAGGAAAGTTGGTGAACAGTTCCTACAATCTAAAGGATCCTTGGCCAGTCTAAATGCCCGCCTTCCACTGCGAACGGAACGGACACATTACGGACTCCGCTATACTCGTAACGATGATTTTCACATGTGCTTCCACCAAAGCGGAGACGAGCGCAGCGGAGAGAGCGAGTTGAAAGAGTCACATATGAGGTTAGCGAGTTGACCGAGTTACCCTCGGAAATGAAAATGAAAATGTATGAAAATCATCGTTATGAGTATAGCGGAGTCCGTAATGGGTCCGTTCCGCTCGCAGTGGAAGGCGGGCATAACCGCTGACTGCCCGGCCTGACAGCAGTGGCTAAAGTCGTGAAGTTGTATATATCCTTAGCGGCCGGAACAATTTTTTTTGTCTGGCCCGCACGGTTTGTGCATTGTGGCCCAGGGTCAAGCCGGAACAAGTTTGTTAGGGCGTTTCATGGTATGACGTCATCGCAGAGATTGTAGCCACACAATGTAGGTGTCGGTATATATATAACATAAAATTGGTCCTTTTTTCGTAATTGATTTTTAGTTACAAAAAGATAACGAAGTGAAACAATATATGTTAACACGATACCGTAGATGTGATCACATAATAATTAACACGGATTAAGTACAAAGCCTAGCCCTTTGTATTATAGTTGTTTTGATATAGGATTTCATTTAGATATGTTTTGGCTCCATAATGTATTAATGCGTTAATCATACGGTTATACTCGTATATATACGGGTTAAATGTTGTATCATAAGTTTTTATAAGTGTATAAGTTTTTTCTCAACTAAATGTTTACTTACTTTAGAGGAGAGTGACCAAATATGGAATACCATTTTGATTTTTAGGCATAATTTCCACAAGTGTTATAAATAAAAAACTTTTTGTGGTAATTATTAACAATCATATATTTGCACTTTAGTTTGTAACAAGTTTAGGTTTTATTGATTAGTTTAAGGTAAGAAAAAATTTAAGAAACTAAAAAACCATTTAGGTACCTAAATATGGAATAGGTACCCCAAATATGGAATAGTATAAACACTATCAAAAATTAACCTTAAAATACACGAGACTCTTTGGAAACTTGATATAATATAGAAAGGTACACAATTTTTTTACAAAAATCACAAATCCAGGTATCAAACTCTGGCACAGCGCAATCATTACATGCCCAGAGTCCACACATAAGAGACTTGATCCATGTTTCCCCATGAGTATCATTTGAAAACAGCACACCACAGAAAATACACTCCGAATCTTCAGATTCTGGAGCTGTATATCCTATCAAGGCATCGGGTTCAATGTCAGTATCAAATAGCATCACCTCCTCATCATCTGAATTAGGCTTAGTCTTCTCTTATGGTTTTTTTCCTTTTGATATTTTCTTATTCTGTTTTTAATTCTTGTTTTTTGCCAACACGACAGTTTTCTTTCCAAGTGTAGTAGCTGCGGCTTCTTCTGGAGAAAATTCGTTTTTCTGACATAATCAAAACAAAGTAGATCTTGACACATCAAAGTATTTTCCAGCTTTTAAATAACCCATTTGTTTCTCTCTTACTAATTTTATTACTTTCGCCATATGCTCTGAATCCATTCTTTTCGCTTCGTTTTTGAGTTGACGCCCGCCATTTTGGTAAAACATTAAAAAAATATACAATTAACAAAATCATCATGTCAGCTGATACTTTAGAGAACCAATTATGGAATAGTCCATAATTGGATACTGTGATCTGTCCATATTTGGATTTTCCAACGATTTCAAACTGACATTCAGATTTTTATATTTAAGAAAGTAATATCATCTAATACCGCTAAAACATACAAAAGAACGTCTAAACGGTCTCTAAAAGCTATAAAATCAATACTCTGTGCACTTGCTTTACGAAAAATACGTATTTTTAACATACCTTAGAAAGTTATGCGTTAGCGACAAAACAAAAAACTGTCACAATGACGAAAGTACTTGCTCAACTGACATGCTACAACTTGTACGCGTAAACGGGAGTAAAAGGAGACAGAAAATCATTGTTTATTGCGTATGTGAGTTTGCATTTGGGAGAAATAGGGGTATTCCATATTAGGGATACTATCCCATATTTGGTCACTTTCCTCTATATATATATAGCTTTCTTTTATATATATGTATAATTGAATTAAAATGATTTTATTGATACCGATCCAGTTACTGATTAGATTTGTTTAGTAACGTAAAAAGAACTTTATATTTTGCAAGTAAATATTTCTCAATAAGTAAAAAAAATAAGAGGGCTTCTTAGGCACCAAGGTTTTTTGATGTTTCTGTAACCATAGTTTATTTTGTAAGCAAAAAATTTAAAAAAGGAGTAGTTAAAATATATAATTTTGTCATAGTCATTGATGCCAATTTATACTGAATGCCAGTTTATCAATCAATAAAGACTTCGTTTCAAAGTTCAATCAAGAACGTGGTACGGAAGATAAGAACTGTTTATACATCATCAAGTTACAAGAAGCTTGTTGAGAGAAGAGAAGCAGAAAATTATCATAATAAAAATGCTCACGTTGGATGGTTGAGTTACATAAATTCTCGCTCGCAAATAGAAATAAGAAACAATAAAAGCAGTCTGTATTAAGCACGCAATTGCTCCCAAGACAGAAACCACTTCAAGTAATCCTACCACGGGCTACTATTAGCATTAAAGTTTACTACAGCCATTCTCTATATGGCTACAGTTTGTGGTTTAACATAATTATAATGTTTAACTTTTAGTTACAGTTTACGATTTAGATATTTCCAAAAGACCTTCTTTTTAACCATGGACTGAGGTTTCAAAATTTATTTATAAATAAATTTTTAGTATAATTATTTAGTTGTTTATTTATTGAACACACAAATATACAGTATTTACAATATTCTTAACCTACATAATAATAATAATAATAAAAAAATAATAAATAGAAAATTAAAACAAATTAAAAAGTTTGGTCCTTATGACAGTGTACTTTTAACGCTGGCTGAATTTCCTCGCTGTATTCGTTGATCGAGGAAAGCACCAGCTCTGGTGTCACCAGTACTATCTACCGAGTGCCAACATAAATCTTTAATTAGCGCTTGTGCACTTGAACCCCACGGCCCAAGAGTCTCTAAAAGGGAATAAAGTCGAAGTTGGATGAAAGATATAATTATCACTAAAACTAATAATAAAATAATATACATTGAAATAAATAACTAAACTTAACATAAACTAAAATATATCATTAAAAGGAGTCCCTTTAGGCAAGGTTCCGAAGATACTGGCAGCGTTCCCCCTTTGAATTGCTAGACTAATTCTTTGTCCGAGGTAGCTGCCAGATCTTCGGTCTCCTGTGATGTCGACTAACTTTTTTGAAATTTCTTTAAAAAGCCTTAAAGCGCTAGGACCCCACGGACCAAGGGTCTCGACACCAAATGGGACAAAATCATATTCTGAGCCCAGACCCCTGTATTTGCATGCTTTATTTTTTTCAGCCGCTTCACAAGCCGCACCAGCTCTGTAGTTGGTTCCATGTAGATGGGAAGGGGCCAGCGTGTCTGAACAGGTTGCATCCCATACCAGTACCCGACCCATCCTCCATGGAATCAAGCTCATACCGTCCGGTCTCTTGCCATCGTCCCTTGCAATACCACTCGGCTCAAGTAGACTTGGCACGTTGACGGTGGCAAGGGAACGGCGTATGATATCGTTAAGTGCGGCATGTCTCGAGAAGCGGCCTGCACTTTTTTGGCATGACAGGCCGTGATGTCCTAACTTGTCGACATCACTGCCACAGGGACATATATGAGGACATATATAATTATTTATAAAGTTTAACTAGCGTCCTATAGAATTTTTAGTTAGTTGTTGTTAGCATAACTAACATAACTATGTCATACATGTAGTTCTTTCCCGAGTTTTGTATCTTATAGTTAGTTACGCTTTGATTTTTTTTTCTATAAGAAATATGTAAAATTCCGGAGAATATTCGACTAATTTCCGTAAATTATTTCTGAATGTATATATGTATATATAATAATATATATATGTATCTGTTATGTATATACGATTTAATACATCCCTATATCCTTGTGAGCTCGCTTCATGATCATATAATAATATCTAACATTTCTATTTAAATAACACATATAAATCTACCAAACCAGTAAAGTATGAAAACCGCAAGCTTCTGATGATAATTTTCCTTTTTTTTCTGCTTTAATAACAAATTTTTATAATTTTATTTTATTTTATTGTGTGCTTGTATTATCTTATATATTTTAATTGTATTTTTTAATTTCTTTTTAATTTTTTTTTGTGAAACTTATATTTACATTAACTGTCACACATTTTAGATGTAAGATTTTGTAAAATAATTAGTAGATTTACTACTGTGTGTGATGTCGTAAGCTTAATAACAAAATAAATAAATAAAAGCTTCCTTCACTTAACTACAAAAAGCTTGAAAGATCCGAAGTAAGCACAATACATACGTAAGCTAAACAAATACATTTGTAAGCACCTATTAACGCTCAACTTTGATTGATAAAGGTGAGATAAGATGAATTCGTAGACAATCAAAGGAATTTCTATAGAAAGGACTATAACAAAGCCTTAAGCGCTTATCCCCACAACTCTGACGCACGCACGGCTCTTGGCCTCTTCAGTCCTATATAATCCCCATTATCCCGCCGTTGTTTTTATAAAAAGGTAAACTTGATCCAATCTAGTAGGTGTCGGATTTATTTGACACATTCCAATGGCTATAGACGAGCTATGTCAATGTAAGTAGATACTTATCTTGTTGTTTAAATGCTTGAAAGTATATGGAAGTTAAAATTACTGTTTGGTTGAAATCGCTGTTTAATAATTAAATTTTATTGAGTAAAATCTGAAGCTACTGTTGATTTCTTCTCTCACCAATGATTATAAATTTATTGAAATGTTTTAAAATTACGATTTTCACTACCAGTTCGACTTCACCAAATTGTTTTCATCCCCATCCGTTCCTCATCTGACGATCGAGAAATCATTTTTTTTAGTCGGTCACAAAAGACTACAAAGAAAAGAATATTTATAAAAGACACCTTAGTCTGAAATTTTCATATACATATTTATTTTAACACATCTATATAAAAACATTGAAGAATTTCTATTATTTTCCCAATTATCCAAGTGACCGTAAAAGAAAAAGGTCAGTTTTATGACGGGCTACGGTTAGTTAAACAATGAGAATGGAACGTTATATAAATAATGACACTTGTAACGATTGAAGTGAGGGTGACGCCTTATTCAGCAAAAATGACCGTGACTGGGCTCAATAGAATTGAAAGAGGCTCTATTCGTAATTTACGGGTACTTTGAATCGGGTAATGACTAGCAGGGTTTACGTAACAATTTTATAAGCCTAGGCTTTATATCTATATATATAAAAATGAAAGCCCTTTTCCGTTGTCACGACATAACATGAAAACGGCTTGACCGATTTGTCTGATTTTTTATAATATACCTTGAAGTACGAGGATGGTTCTTACGGAGAAAAATTTTAAAAAATTGAGTGACAAAGTCTAAAAACAACACTTCTATATTCCCATACAAAATATTCGTAATAATACTTAAAAGTCAATTTGAACTTTAATACCATAGCATAAAGTTCAAGTGTTAGTAGAGGGGTTCCGGGAAGGTAAATTTTTATTTTATGACATAATGTATTTGTTGTCTTATCAATTTTCTTTTGTTTTATCTTACTAGCTAGACCGTTGTCCCGAATAGCAGAATAAGTGTTTTAAACAAATAAAGAATCGACTGTTAGGCGGTACGATGTTCGCCAGGCCAGCTAGTATTTAATAAATAGTTTTCAAAGAAACTTTATTAAAAATTATGACGACGCCGACAAATTAGCGATGATTTTAAAATCATTAAGATTAAACCTATAATCGGAAAATCAATCATGTTTCGGTTTGAAAGGCACACAAAAAGTAAAATAAAAACCGTCTATAAAATGGACACAGAAAACTTACCTTACCGGGAATTCCCACTAAGTAATCCATTTCTCTGAAGTACTCTGTATTTTAAATAAATAGTCACTCAGTATATGAAAGTATATTTTTAAAACACAAGGTGTTCTGTGATATGCAAAATGCAGTGGTATTTTATGTCACAACGAGCTTGCGTTAAAATATTATGTTATGGTTTACCTTTATGAGGTTCACTTATGTAAGATCTGCCTTGCGATTCTTTAACTCACTTTTCGAACTCGCACAGCGGTTTTCGCAGCGGCGGTCGTGCTCAAATCAGTCGTGAAGCAGTCATTTTATGATTAGGCATTCTGATAAGACGGGAGCTTGTAGTTTATTGTTTATCGGAATTTGGCAAATTGTAAAATGACTGCTTTACGACTGATTTGAGAGCGACCGCCGCTGTGAAAACCGCTGTGTGAGTTCGAAAAGTGAGTTACAGAATCGCAAGGCTGTTACTTGTTACATCAAAATAACTCCTAGATGTTTTGTTTAGGTTCATTTATTTTTTATTTATTTTTATTTTTTTAAGACAATTCACACCAATTGACCTAGTCCCATGCAAAGCTGGTAAAGCTTGTGTTATGGGTATTAGGCAACGGATATACATACATTTTATAGATAGATAGACATATAAATACATATTTAAACACCCAAGACCTAAGCACAACATCAAATGCACATTGATGTTCGTCTCAGCCGGGGATCGAACCCGGGACCCATGATTTCGCAGTCAGGGGTACTATCCACTACACCAATGAGTCGTCATAATATTTAACAATTTAATAAGAATAGTGCCTAGTTTCATTAAGATGATTGAGAGATGAACTGTTTTTCGACACAAATTAATATCGAACAGTGCTTTTAATATCTGACATATTTTTAAAATAAATAAATGCTTCACCAGTTGATAGTCCAAATGTATTTCAAGATATTATTAGATATTCATAAAGCTAATTTACAAAACATATATCGCATTGATGACTTAACATAAAATGCTATTCCATATATATTCTGTATTAAGGGAAACAAAGTTAGCTGGTTTCACAGCCAACTCAGTTAAGCCAAGATAGTGAAACGCGTATTTCGACAGAGTTTATAGTACAGCTTATGTATCAGTTTCTAACTGTGTTTGCTTAACAAGCAATGCTTTGGTCTGCTTTATTGACTATGAAATTCGGAATAACACAGGCGATAGAGATACAAATCTAAATATTTTCTGATAGCATTGCCTACATAACATTTCTTAGAGTATTTTTTGGAAATACAAATACATACGATTCGAAATCAACAATCAAAACTAAAACAATGAACAACATTTTCAGACTGATGCTAATTTACATTAATTTAATTGTTGTCTTATTATGAAGTATGTCAAACCCAATTCTAAAAAAATTCTACTTAGGGTCCTTCAAGAAAAGAGCTTACCAATTTGTATAAGACCGGCAACACACTTGCAAGTCCTCTTGCATTAAGAGTGTTCATAGTGGGGTGGTACAAAATATCATCAGGTTTTCCTCCTGCCCTAGAAAATATATATACACATATACAGGGTGGCCAAAAAGTCGTGGATCAAACGAAAATAGGGGATAGATGAGGTCATCAGCGGCAAAAAATTGTTCTACGGGAGGTCTCTAAGGTCAACCCCTGCAGAGTTATGATTTATTTTGGTTTTAAATGAAAATTGACTTTTTTTTACTAATTCTTCTTAAAATTCGAAAATATCTACATCCTGTATCTTTCTCATAATATCCACTAGATTGGTACTGATGAGTTCTTGCGTTCGACATACTATTTATAGTTGTTTATTGAGTGAATTCAAGATAATATTAAGTGATACGATATAACATTTTTTCAAATCATTAATTTTTCTTTACTTTGAACCCCACTGTGAAAAAAAATTACTCCACCGAAAAGTGTCCCTGTACTACAAGTTTTGGCGCATTTAATAGGGATTCTGAAAAGGTATTACACGTGGCCATAAATCGCTATGATATCTTTCTAGGAAGAATTACAAACAACGATTGTGAAATAATAATTGTATTATAACAATTATTTCTCAAAGGTTGTTTGTATGAAACAAAATATTTTACAATAAAATATGCTCAAAATGCCTGACTCTGACCAAAATACTTAATCTGCACCGTCTAATCAAATTCCTACGTAACCCTCCAGCCATCTGTCCAATTTTTTGAATCTAGTCCGATTCACACAGTTGATTCTGTAACTCACTTCAGGGGTCTCTCTCAAATCAGTCGTTAAGCAGTCATTTTATGATTTGGCATTTTGAAAAGGTGGGAGCTTGTACTTTATTGTTTATCAGAATGCCAAATCATAAAATGACTGCTTAACGACTGATTTGAGAGAGACCGCCGATGCGAAAACCGCTGTGTGAGTCGTGAAGTGAGTTACAGAATCACAGGGCTGGTCCCATGTAGGTAAATAATGTATCATAAGTCCGAATCGTTGTTGTTTTTTCGTCCTAGAAAGATATTAGAGCGACTCATGGCCATGTGTAATACCTTTTCAGAATCCCTATGAAATGCGCCAAAACTTGTAACACAGGGTCACTTTTCGGTAGAGTAATTTTTTTTCACAGTGGGGTCCGAAGTAAACAAAAAGTTTTGATTTGAAAAAAAATTATATCGTATAACTTAATATTATCTTCAATACACTCAATAAACAACTATAAATAGTATGTGTTAAGCAAGAACTCATCAGCACCAATCTAGTGGATATTATGAAAAAGATACAGGATGTAGATTTTATCGAATTTTAATAAGAATTAGTAAAAAAAAGTCAATTTTCTTATAAAACGCAAAATAAATCATAACTCTGCAGGGGTTGACCTTAGAGACCTCCCGTAGAACAATTTTTTGCCGCATATGACCTCATCTATCCCCTATTTGCGTTTGATCCACGACTTTTTGGCCACCCTGTATAAACACATACCAGTTTTAAACGGTGGCTAATCGATTAGTGGATAGAACAAATCTCCGTGGCGTGGTTATTACTGATGTTTATATCTATCGGGTTTTTTATGAATATGAAAGCGCAATGCAGGTTGAAAATCTATGTACAAACACTTCAAGCTAATTACTACATTGGGTGTAGTTTACAATTCATAGGGCAACAATTTTAAAGTAATACCTTTAATTTATTAGTCATATAAATTACACAATGAGCGAATGATCGTCAATAAAAATATATCAAATTATTTTTAATTTACCAAGCTCAGAAGGCAAGGGCGTACAGACAAGAAGATCTGGTAAGAGAATGCGCCTGTACTCAATAGCGATACGAATTTTTACTTCAATACGCGTTATCACAAGCACATTAGCGCTAGATATAGAATCTAATAAAAGGATATAGAAAGAACTCTAATAAAAGTGCCAATCGCTATCGCTAATAGAAGTCACAGCGGACCGTCCCAGACCACCTCTCTTTAACAGCCAAGTTCTTTATTTAAGATGCTTGTAAGGAACTATAGATAATAGTCAAACTCTGAATAGAGTATATCTATACGGAAATAATAGATTATTTAATGTTACCCTTATCTATTACAAAGACATGTAATAGACAAGGGAGAGAAGTGATAGCGTCAAAGGCTAATGTAGAATAATAACCAAGTTTCATATGGCGAATGCCTTAATAAACGAACGAAAATAAAGTCCAACGAAAACACAAATAACGCCACGTCATGAGTTAGTAAATGGAAAAATAAGAGAAGATTTTGTCGGAATGTCGACGATTATTACCTACTGTACCATTGCTCGCTCTAAATAAGATATGGGGTATGTTACTAATATAATCTGCGTAAACATGTGTAAGAAAATATTTGTTGGGAGCCAGAGAATTAAATAATTACGTATAAAACGGCTGGTACGGACAAGTTTCCGATAATCTCTGAATTGATCAGACGATATTTCATTCAAAAATTTTCTAGAAGTCTACCATTGAATTATACAACAGTAATTAAAAGTGTTAACAAAACTGTGAAAGCCATATCCAAATTTTTACATTACTATTAGTCGAAGAAATGTGTAAGAATAATACTGAATTAAATTACTATTTTTCTTAAATTTTATATGATCTTCTATCTAGAAGATCATAATCATCACAACAATCCTATTGCAAGACAAAGATGATACTCCGAAAACAAATGTTTGTTATTTTCATTCATTCCAAAGTCTTTTCGCGGTGCCGTTACTTCTGTTAGAAACTGCTTTCTTATTAAATATGTTATACATAACGTTAGTACAAAAGATAGTTTTGAAACACTCTTGGTAGTTTTCCGATCAGTCTGTCCCTTCCTTCTAGAAAAACTGTGTAAATGTAAAAAAACAGATGAACATAAAACAAATAGTTTAATTTAATTTTTTTTAAATTGAATATTACTACAACTTTCACAATAAACACATCCTAAAGACGCATTTTCCATCGCAATAAAAAAACTGTTAACCGAATACGGATTTATAACGAAACAACGTTATTTAGCACAAAATCACCAAGACGTCCGTCGTGCCACAACTGACCGTTTTTAAGGCAGTTTTTGCCGCGCACCACCAGTATGTGGAACCAGCTACCCAGTGAAGTATTTTCGAACCAATTCGACTTTCCAATTCGAGCATACCAATTTCTAAAAGGCCGTCATAGCACTCGCGAGCCCACTGGCATTGGGAGTGTCCGTGAGCGGCGGTATCACTTAACATCCTCCTGCCCGTTTGCCTCTATTCTATAAAAAAAAAAGTGAATAAGATTTTATTCTCATTTTAATCTTCATCGGTTGCTATGGAAACAACCTTCCCTTAAACAATGTTATTCCTTTTAATCGATAATACGAGTTTTCCTTTATTGATATATTAATATAATGTTTATTGCCTGATGCGTCTCAAGCAGGCTTACGTCACTTGATCACATATTAGTAACATGATAAACGGCAATCCTAATCTTATTAAGATGTCAAATATCTATTAATGCTTTGAATCAATAATTGTATTAAAGCCTTTGTTAACTTCGCAGAAGTGAAATCGTACCTGTATACAAATAAATAGATGATATTTAACTAAACTTTTTGTTTGTTATGAAAGTCTGTTTATTTATACGGGAATCAGAAAACAGATGCGGTTTCATAAAACAACCTTTAAGAATACCTTTTCCTACCTACCTACTAAGATTATAAAGAGGAAAGGTTTGATTTTTTGTTTGTTTGAAATGAATAGGCTCCGAAACTACTGAACCGATTTCAAAAATTCTTTCACCGTTGGCAAGCTACACTATTCCCGAGTGACATAGGCTATGTTTCATTTTCAAAAGTTAGGGATGCTTACTAAAACTTGAATAATCTAACCCAAGGTGTAAAAAAATAAACAAAAAACTTCCTTCAATCGTGTGCGCTGCGAAAACTATTAATGATAGAACAAAATGATGTATTACAATTTTTCAGGACACATAACTATCTATTAAAAATGTCGCGACAGCATGTCTCTATCTTCAATAGTTACGTTACAATAAGCGTCCTTTTATTATTTTTTTTTATTAAAATACCACCGCTAGAAAAGGCTCTTTATTCGTACCTAGGTCTATTGATCCTTATCAAAATAATAAAAATCTTAGCCATAGCAACGCTTGGCCGAGTCTACTAGTACTCTTATATTTTTAAAATACATTTTTTAATTTCATATGATGTTATCTATTTTATGATTCATGATAAAAAGTTATTTGGAAATCCTATTTGTATTTAAATTTAAAGTTTCGTCCGCTAGTAATGATTCACCCGTTTTGTTATTGATGGAAATTATGGGATTAAGCTTAAGACAGCAATTGTAGGACATTATTATTACACATTAAAGTTCGTGTATTAGGGTATCAAATTGTAATTGCCCGCTTGTGCCCATAAAATCATTTTTTTTATATATGATCTGTGCATTATTAAAAAAATTAACAGATTAAAAAAAAATCAGTGGCGTACAACCTCTTTTAGCTCTGGGTCTGGGGTCTCATTTCTGAATCTGTTTCACGATCATTTTTTAATCTATGCTTGACACACCGTCGACTTTTTTAAATGCGCACATAGAAAGAAAGTCCATTGATGCACAGCCGGGGCTCGAACCTACGAGCTCAGCTATGAGACAGGGATTAGAGTCGCACACTGAAACCACTAGGCCCACACTGCTCATTGTTAGATTAACTTAAAAATAATATAAGTGATGGCTCTGAGCGCGGGCTACAGAATAAAATTCATGGAAAACATATATAATTTACATCTTTATTACCTTCATTCTTAATAGTCCATCCGCGAAGGGAAATAAAAAGCAAAACATTGGAAGATATTGAGAATAATTTATTCGATTTTCAAAGGATACCCATCGGAATTATTTATTTCATTTCCCTTTGAGTTGGATAACCGTAAATTTAAAACATTTTATATTAAAAAATCCTCACGAAAGTTATAATGGTCTAGAGGTTACGTGACCACTAAACGTAAACGTAACTGAGGGTAGCAGGTTCAAACCCTGAGATTGTACAATGGTTTTCTTTAATGTACGAAATTTCTTGTAAGATTAAGGAAAATAACTTTGGCAGGCATTAAGCTAGCACGTCTTAAATCGGTTGTGACTTGTGTCACCTGCCTATAAAAAGAAATATTATCAATGAAATGCAGAAGTAATATTTATTCTGTCCCATGAATATTGAAGCAAATACATTTCTATGCGCGAAAAGATATTGGTAAAAGAAAACATACGTCTTTGGACCCCCGGGAATCGAATTCGGGACCTTTAAGTTAAATAAAACTTAAGACCTATATAACTACAAAAATGTAAAGTATTTTTTTAAATCGAATTTTATTAAAGTTAATATACAATAATTAATACGTATAACTTGATGACATAAACAATTAAAACAGTAATAATGTTTAAATTATTGTTGCATAAATGTTAAATGTTATTATTATATTAAAATTTTAACATTAAATAATTGTTGAATATACAAATAATTCATCTTTTTGAAATCACGATCGATCAAAGTCCCAAAGGAAAATCGCGATGCAAATCCGAGCATTTTCTTTTATGCCTTATTTAGCCTCTTAACAAAACTGACGTGGCATTAGCTAGACAGAATTTTATATGGTAATCCTGAGGCTGAGTGCACAGGTTTTTTGTCTTTTATGTTCCAAATGGGATTTTAAGATTACATCTAACAGATTTATAACTCAAATATAGAGTATTTTATGTGGAATAAGTTTGTTTATTTACCGTACAAACATATTTTTAAAAAACATTGTTCTTTAATATATTTTATGCTACCTTTAAAGGTAAATGCTTAAGCATCTCACAAAACGTAACATCCGTTGCTGATTAAAGTGGCACTACTATGAAAGTGCTTAAGAAAATGTTTGCTGCATTGCATATTCTTTTTACAAATCGTTTAATCACAAAATCCAAACGGTACAATAAAAGTTGTAATTGACACAATAAATATGAATATATTTATAATTTAGCATAAACTGTTACAACATAACCATTTAATATGGTAAATATTATGGGCAATAACAGCTAGCATAGAATTAAATAAAATTTACAAATTAAGTTTAGTAGAAGTTTGTAAGAAATAAGTACTAGTAGTAGTAAAGAGTGGCGGAGAGTTTATTGCCAGTTCTTCTCTTCCGTTCTACGCCCTTGATTTGAGAACTGGCAGTAAATGTTAAATTTGAAGCATTTAATGTATATTTCTTTTTTTGACGTTTATACGTGTACATTGTGCTACATACATGAATAAATGATTTTTGACTCGACTTTCACAATCAGCGGAAATAAATCGGGAATTTACAGTTCAATTGTTGTTTGATTTATTTAATCTACTTCAAAACAGTTTCGAAATGAGAATATTTTATATAATATATAATAACGTGTGTGTATACCCTATTCTTTAGCTACCAACGAGCCCTCTAATCAAAAATTAAATGCCAAAATTGGTACGAAAAGCCCAAGGATTAATATATCAATAAAATTTGATGCGTGCGCGGTACTCAGTCTCCAAGCTTAAACGTAAGTGCGGCTCTGACAATGATCCTTTTATGCCATCTCATATTTTCCAGTGGAAATGTGACAGAGGAAAAATGGATCGCGTGATCCAGAAATCCTGACGTTTTATTTGTAACGTGCTATGACAGGGACGCAGGTAATACAACGAATGAAATCCCCTTTGAATATTTTTCTAGGTTTTTTATTGTTAATATTTCATTTCTTTGTCTCTTAGCTTTTACGTATTCAGTAATTAAGATCAAAGATAGAAATGTTATTTTAAAATTGCGTTCGTTTCCACGAAGCCTTTGTTTTTAAATATAGCACTATCTGATACCCGTGTATGAGGAAGATTAACAAATTTTACTCCAGCCCTGCGATTCTGTAACTCACTTTTCGAACTCACACAGCGGTTTTCGCATCGGCGGTCGCTCTGAAATCAGTCGTGAAGCAGTCATTTTATGATTTGGCATTCTGAAAATGTGGGAGCTTGTAGTTTATAGTTCGAAAAGTGAGTTACAGAATCGCAGGGCTGCACTGTCTAATTTATTTTTATACCTGATGACCACATGCGTTAAACATACATTAAGGATTATGTAAGAAATGTTTATATTAATTATTTGAGAAGTATCTTCATATTGTTTTGTGATCGTACTAAAAGATCCTTTCGTTATTTACAAACCTAAAAGTTTTTGTCTGCATGTGTTATTTATATGTAAAAATGCATTTTCAAATACTGAAAATAATTGTAGAAACAAAACACAGCGTAAAATGTCAACGAAATTTAAAAGTGACAACTGACTGCGTTCTGTACATTGCCGCGATGTAGGCCACTAAAGAATTAGGTCATACAACCATTTTATAAAATGCAAACGTGAACCGGCAGATATTTATTTGATCACACGCTTGCGGAAATTCGTATAAAGTGATGAAGACATAAAGTCTCCATTTGCATACGTTTACTCAGCGGTGTTCCGTAAAATTTCACTGTGGTAAAGCTTTACTGGGCTATAACTTTTGGCATGCAGCAAGCGAAGTTCAACCTTATAAAATTTTACTGCATGCAAATAGTGCATCAAAAAATTCCACGGATATTAAAGCAATTACGTGATTTGACTTACTCTTTTTATTTTATTCTTAATTTAAATGATGATAATACAAATAGCTTCCATTTGTTGTTTAATAGAACAATAGAAACACCACCTAAATTTTATTAAAGCGTTGACATAGTTTCAACTATATGCCAAAGAAGATATTCTCTGCAATGTAATAGTCGTCATGTTGTATGAATTATTTTATTATTACAGACCTTGTAATTAGGATTTTCCAATGTCCAATTCAAATAATTTCAGAATAGATAAATCTGGATTTTAAGTTCATAAGATTTTTTAAGTAT
Organism: Pieris melete; assembly: GCA_963693345.1. Lineage (NCBI taxonomy): Eukaryota > Metazoa > Arthropoda > Insecta > Lepidoptera > Pieridae > Pieris > Pieris melete. The sequence continues at coordinate 3,500,242 of CAVNZK010000003.1, forward strand.
ATATAATTAAACACGGATTTCCTTTATTTTAAATTTAATTATTTCAACTTTATGTAGTTTGACAGTGACCACTATTTCGATTGCTCTATAACTTAAAATATTTAAAATTGATATAATAAAAACAGAATATATTGTACCATAAACATAGATGCGGTTTGCGATAGGCCTACATATCCTGTATCGGGAAACTATAACACATTTTATACGTCTATTATGTTAGATGGATGTTGTTTGGGACCCGGAGGTTTGAGCCTAACAGACGTCCCTTAGGAAATATCCATTGTGTATGTATTTATCGTAGATCCGAAATGGTAGCTCTATATTCCAATTACATTGTATTTTAGTATATTTCTTGCGACATTGAATTCGTTAGGGCGGGTTACAGAGGCTTAGACAATACGTATGGAGGAATAATACATTGGTTAAATCATTATTCAAAGTTCATTGAGGTGCAATACTATTGGTCTAAGATCCCGATATACAACGACCTTCACCGAGATGCTTATTTAATGAAACGTATTTTATATTTAATTTAATATGTCAATAAATATAATCCATATGGGTTGCCTAGCAAATTTCAGTCCAGAGTATTTTAATTAATATTAAAAAAAAAAAAAATTGTATATCCCGATATACCGTTGTATATCGGGATCTTATACTATATGGTCAATGTGGTATGAAATATTGAAAATATAAGAAGTATAATAGGACCTCATTTTCATAATTTTCGTACATTCATTCTTCTAACATAAATTTCTGCGTATTTCTACGAAGGCCCTTACGACATTTTCCTTACCAGATATCATTATTATCATAAGTGTATACTTTATTTTATGACAAATAAACACGCTTAATGTTACAAACAACTTTTATTCATATTGTATATGGAATAAAAGTTGTATACACAAACTTAGTGTATACAGTAGTATATTTGTTATAGTTGCTAAGTCAAGTTCACCCTTTAGTTAACCCTAAGAAATTGGAAAGTACTTATAAGACATCGGATGAAGTATCCTTAATTAATACAACCTAATCCTGACCCAAAACAATACACAAGAGACTCGAGAAATCTTAGACAATGTTTAGAAGGCCATCGTATTAGCTAGATAGAAGATTAAATTAAGCATGCCTCAGCGATGGAACGTCTGCATAATTGTCATATTAATACAATTATATTAAATATGCTGCGCTTGGCTCAATTTATTTATAATACAAAATAGATATTTTCAAACATTGAATCTGGTCATACTAATGGCCACTCATACACATAGTTACGAAGCTAACGTAATAAATAATTTGTATAGATGAATAATATATTGTGTCCATTTTTTAATTATGTTCGATAAGAACATTATATTTTTGACGTTTATAAGTGTACTTGTATAAATGATATTTGACAGATCTCAATCTCTCGAGAGTTCAGACACACAGCTAACAGCTTTTCAAAAGCTCGTGTCAATAGACTTTAAACTCCAACAAGGTTTATCAATGTTCTCTTCATCTTTAGTTTTGCTCTTCATTCTGAAGGTTAAGTTATTGTAACCGCACAATTTCCTCCACTTCCCCGTCTTCGGCAAGCTAAAGCTCCAGGGAGAATTATTTTTTATCAATAATTACAGAAATATCCTTAAAATATTTCACAGATAAGATTTTTAAATAAAACTATGAGTAACACAACTAAAAATAAAAATAAAACAATAATAGACGCGAAAATGTAAAAGATTGTAAGACCTGTAAGTCCAGTAGGGGACGGAGCAATAAGCTCACCATGCAATAATATAAACTAATAGTTACGTTAATTCCCTTTATGAAAAACATTTCTTATTTTATTTTGTTTCTTTCCAGGTGTGCAATAAAGTGTTCGGCAATGCATCCGCGTTAGCTAAACATAAGTTAACGCACAGCGATGAGCGCAAATACGTTTGCATCACTTGCGCAAAGGCCTTCAAACGGCAGGATCATCTGTGAGTACTTTTTTGATTAAATATCATTTGTCACTTTTAGCTAAACACGCGCAGAGTTATAAATTACGCGTTGCGTAACCTGTAGGGAAAATCTAAGGACCTATCCTATATACCTGTTTCTAAGGTTTTTGAACCACAACAATCTGATACAAATGTTGTGCGTTATTCAGTATACGTAGTTTATTTTATGTATAAGTCAGAAGGGTATAAATTGTAACTGGTGTAACCGTTAGGACGGCTTATTGTTTGCTGGTGTTACAGCTTAGTTAGGTAGGTATATACTTGAATTAGGTAGGTAATGTTATGGTGTTACTGTCGCATGCTTCGCATCAGCTGGAGTGATGAATGAAAGAGTTCTGCAACGAATCGGGACGACACGAAAATGTTTGCAGACTGTTAAAATACCGATAGTCGCATATCTCGGACACGTCTTACGTCATCGTACGACTTGTTGCAGCTTATAATAATGGGCAAAATTCAAGGCGAGAGACTGGCTGCTAGAACTTAGAAGAAAGATGTCGTGGTTGCGGAACGTACGGCATGACATCAGCCGAAGACCTTTTTAGACTAGCGCAAGAAACCCGTCAATTCAAGTTGTTAACAGCACCTTAAGAAGCACAAGAGATGTTCGAATTAATATGTAAATTTAGCGAATATTGTTGGAACGGTTTAAATTTTTTTTTAAATATAATATAAAATACATAGATGCAAATCAATCGACCTTGATTCTATATTATGTAGAAATGTATTCGCCATAATTACAAAAGATCTTAGCTCGTTATCTAGTTGCATAATTAAGATCTAGACATTATGGTAATTTGTGAGTAATATGATACGTGATGGCGCATACAAACACACAGCTAACACAATTATGTATGCCTTTATTGGCTAAACAAATGCTGAATTATATCCTCAGAATTACTTGAGATGTTTATTTAAATAGATTCTTTATCTAAAGATTTATCAACGATTTGAGAAATTAATCCAGCGTAGCCAGCAGTAAAAAAAATGTTTTTTTTTGTTTATAATTTCAGTCGATTTATAATCGATTAAAATAAATACTAATAAATATTTAACGTTAATTACTTAATAATATTTAATATTTAGTATATTATTCAATTATCAATTAATATTAATAATTATGATTATTTATTATTTTATTATATTATTCATTCAATTTAATAACTAGGTATGGTTCATAACCTTTTAACTAAGTAGCAATAGGTCTTTGTGAAAAAGCATTGCTAAATTTCTTTGAAAAAATAATTAAAACTCCTTTATTTGTTTAAAAGGTAAATGACAAATGTCATTATGGTCATTCAAAATTTGCGATCTTCGAACTTCACCTATATTCTATTTCTTTTTACTTGTAGATTGTCTTATTCCTATCTCGCTCGCGCACGCTATAATCACACTAACAATTTTGTGTCACAGGTGCGCGCGCATCATAAAATTTCACTCTCATCAATTTTTCATAACGCGCCTAAAGAAGTATAACTTCAAAAATTACGATAAAACAAACGCTGATATAATGTATGTCCCTTTAAGAGGTTACATAGGGCTTCGTAAATAAAACTTTGAAAGAGAACATCCTCGGCTAATCTTTAAACACATGTTAAGTGCACTGGGTGCCTAATCGCCAAAGCTCGGACCCCACATGAATATTAATGGGGTCCATATGGTTGTATTGGCTACGTTGACCTACATGTCATTCGTCCCGACATGTTTAAATCCAGCTATGATTCCTGGGATTGCAATAAAAATGTATTTCTTGATATATAAACCTCAATTGGCAATTGAATAATTTTTTTTTTGTGGCACTTCATTAAATAAATGAGGCGAAACTACGTCTTTAGGCTTTGTGAATAAGTGTTAAAAATACACACAGACACACGCTACTCAGATATGATCGTAGATGCGTTCATATCTGACAATTGTCACCCTTTTATCTGACAACGATTTAGCGAGGACATTAATTATTTTAGAATATTTAAAATTATTTAATTTGATTAAACAGACGTTGTGTCCTTTTCCAAATACCTCTTATTTACGTACTTATCTATTTTCACACCTGACATAGATTACTGAAACCAGATATTATATTTATCTTATTAATTATAAATAATAAAATAAATTCTTAAAAGTTAAAATATAGACACGTTTAGTAGTAGAGTTTTATTAATTTACTAGCTGACCCGGCAAACGTCGTTTTGCCAAGTATATTATTTCTAGGAAACATTTTTTTAGTTAAAAAAAACTATCTACTATAATAAAAAATAGGGGTTGATCGTAGAGGGGTGAAAATTTAGGGTTGTATGTATTTTTTCAAATTAAAATTTCTTCCAAAAAATAAAAATAATATGTTAGGGGTGGACAACCCTTATCACTACCTCTAAGTGAAAAATAGATACTAGCCGATTCTCAGACCTACTGATTATACATATAAAATTCGGTAACTAACTAAAACTAACATTGTGACACGAGAATTTTGTATATAAGATGTAATCGAACTATAAATAGACAAATGTTTCTAAAAATGTTGTGTAACCTATTTGAGAATTGTCAAATTATATTAATAATTTATTATTACTACACTTTGCAGAAGAATTAAATAAAAATATTAACAATAAACTCAAACAAAACATGGTGCAACGGGCGATCGGTCTTTTGCTTTATTATCAAACACCTGTCAAATATTGACGCTTGGTACATGTAACCTGTTATAGAAGCCGTCTGACCTTATCCCCATCCCTATTGTTCCCATTCTTGTTTACGAATTCAAAGCTCCGAGACCATTTCAATTGCCTACATTAGCATATCCTATAGACGAAAATTGTAGAACTGTGTAGAGAAGTTTCGTTAGTGCTTTGCTAAATTTGCTTTAACAATAATTTTGCAAAATATACCCAAAAGAAAATAATAAATATCATGGTGACGTTGCGTTCTGCCATCAAAAATATTCGTATTGTGTACATAGGTAATTTTTTATTCACGCTACCTATTACTTAATTCAATGTGATTTTCTGGATTAAAAACACTATTAATCACAAAGCTTTAAAATAAGCTTTTAAATATTATTTATTGTTACAGTAACGGCCATATGTTAACACATCGAAACAAAAAGCCTTACGAATGTAAAGCTGATGGATGCGGAAAGTCATACTGCGATGCAAGGTCCCTACGACGGCACACGGAAAACCACCATCATCCTGATAAAAGTTAGTAACAATCTTATACTGTTTTCATCATGAGCAGTGTTGGCCTAGTGGCTTCAGCGTGCGACTCTCATCCCTGAGGTCGTAGGTTCGATCCCGAGCTGGGCACATTTAACATTCGCTCGAGCGTGAAAAACATCGTGAGGAAACCGATTGGTGACATGGTCACCTACTTGCCTATGAGATTGAAAAAAATGATCATGAAACAGATTCGGAAATCTGAGACCTAAAGAGGTTGTAGCGCCACTGATTTTATTTTCTTATGATTTTACGTTTACATGTGAGGTTTTTTTGGTGTCGTAGGATTCGCTTGTCACAAATATGTTTTATTAAAAACCCAGATGCACTGAACTGTGTGTCTGGCCACTGAAAACATTGAGAAACATTCATGGTTGTATCGAGATAGAAGACTTTTAGAAGAGATTTTTAGGGTAACCTCTAAAAATTATCAATAAAATAGACGCAGAAATGTGCCATATCAACGATACTCATTGATAATAACACACCAATGCAATTTATTTACATGAAAGACGACGTAACATTTATTTTAAATACAATTCAATCTTTTAAGTTTATAGTTTCACGTCCACGGTGGAACTGTGGGCTAATTTCCATATTTAAATTGGCCATGTCGTTTTTCAGACGGCAGCAAAGAGAGCGCGAACGCTGAACGTGAGGCGACTGCTCGCGTCGCGTCACCCACGTCTCCAGCACGCGCTCTGCACTCTGACGTAAGTATTTCATTTGTTTTTACCTTTAATATTTTATACCGACTAAATTGTATGAAATAAACTAAAATAAATAGAATTTTATCAGTAATATTGTCAATAGTTTCAACTTTTAAACCCTTACATTGTTAATCTTAAATTATTAAAGCAATCAATTACACTTCTTTAACTCAACTGATTTAAAAACATGTCATTTGCCAGGTAATTGAGTTTTTAAGACAATTATTTGAATTGATACTGTTACATTACATAGATGTTGTCATTGGAGAATCGCAGAACATTAAGATATTTAATAATCAGATTGATTGGCCGAACCTTCTATCTAAATTTAAGTTTCGTGTACCCTTTCGATACCCCAGGCATTCCATTATTCCATTTGTCCCTCCTTTGCATAGAACGCGTTTTGGTCAAAGCTCACCGATGTCCAGATTAAGCATTCTGAGAAACGAGCTAGGTCTGGATATCCATAGTTGCTTCCCTAACACTATAAAATCGATTTTTGGTTAGTTTTTAATTTTAATTTTTTGATTAGTAATTATTTTTCGTAATTTTTGTATTGTTTAACAATTGTTTTGATTGATATTTGTATGATATCTTCATGTATGCCATGTTTGCCTTTAAGTGACACATTAAAAATTGTATTTTGTGTTTCTTTTTACCAATGTATTAGTGTGCCGAGCGTTGGCAAACTTATTACAGTAGAACCTCGATAACGTAAACCTCGGTAACATAAAAACCTCTGTTACTTCAAAAAATACTATGTTCCCTTCCCATCAGAGCCCAAAACCTCTATAACTTAAAATACGCAACCTCTATAACTTAAATAAATAATCTCTGTATAGGCCCTCAGTAACTAAAAGAAATGTTTCCACAACCTCTATAAAATAAAATTGTTTGTGAATGAGTCATTTTGAAAGAGTGTCAAAACAAATGGTTTCGGTATTTATTGCTTGCACGTGTTTACTTATGTATTGTTAACGTAAACAATACATTACCTATTGTTTGCTTTATCTAAATTCTTCAAAGCTTTGCGGCGGTTAGCTTTGTGACAACGACTTACTTGCATTATAAGTTAATGTGTTAATGTATTCTCCTCTCTATTTGTCATTGAAAATCAAATCGATTTAGAAACAGTGAATTTTTTAAAACAAAAGAAAATCACAGATTTTTTTTAAGTAGACTAAACCTTTACTTGTTGTTTTATTTTTATGTAATGTAAGTAATGTGAATAAATATGATTACATATTTAATTTTCCATCCTTCTGATGCATTCAAGTAAAAATGGGAGCAAGGGTACATAGAAACATGTACATACCTCTATATTAACCTTTACCTAACATAGAACCTTGATAACTTAAAACCTCTATAACATAAAATATTTTGTGCTTCCCTTGGACTTTATCTTATCGAGGTTCTACTGTATCAATAAAACAAATCGAAAAGTGACTTTAAAATAAAACTTCCTTGCAACAGCGCTTCTAAAGAGCTGTAGGAGCCTTATTGCACCACACATATTTCTAGTCTAGACTAAATTATTCATATCATTATGAAAATTATAAATGACTGGTATAGTTTACAGTATAAGATATGGCGTCAATCAGACTATTTCAATACAAGCGAAACTGGCGGGCTTCCAATTGAGCGTGTGTAAAATTCAAAGCTGGTCCTCCCTATTAATTAACCAATTACCCTGAATCCGACTGCTCTTTTAATTTCACGCTACCATTAAAGGTTTTCGGGGAAAAGGAAATAATAGCGGTCGTGTACCCCTTAATTCGTTTTGAACACAAAATACAACTGTTGCTCCTAATTTTTATAAAAAGTATTATTAATACATAACATTCTTTGCTCACTTATCATCTGTAAAATTGTTACTGGTTTGGATGGGTGAAACAGGAAGGGATTTTTTAAATTATTTCTCTTGGGGGTGGCCTTGAGGTTCCTTGTGAGTGACATCACATAGGACAAACAGATTAGTAAGATCAGCCCTGCTATTCTGTAACTCACTTTTCAATCTCACACTGGGGTTTTCGCATCGGCGCGGCGGTCGCTCTCAAATCAGTCGCGAAGCAGTCATTTTATGATTTGGCATTCTCAAAAGGTGGGAGCTAGTAGTTTATTGTTTATCAGAATGCCAAATCATAAAATGACTGCTTCACGACTGATTTGAGAGCGACCGCCGATGCGAAAACCGCTGTGTGAGTTCGAAAAGTGAGTTACAGAATAGCAGGGCAGATTAAAAAGATGGATGAATTAAAAGCAACTGAGCAATTAGTTATGCTAACTAAATAGCTAAATATAATTACAAATAAGTGAATTATTATAATTGTCATAATATAGTTTGTCAAAACCTTTTAAGAAAACAATTTAGTTATTATTACTATGTTAAGAAAATTGTCAATACTGTATATTTTTGTATTGTAATAAATATAATTCTAATTTAGTTATTTCCAAATGAAATTCACTGCTAAGTATACTTATGAAAATCAGTGAAAAGTACTAAAACCAAATTATATTACAGACCAGTAATGGCTCCGAAAAGTCGAGTACAAACTCTAGCGGAGACAGTTCACCGCCCCGCACACCACCCACGCAGCCTGTTCCTGTCGCTCAAACGATGCCGCCCAACACCGTGCGCCCAAAACCTAAAGCAGTCAAACCTAAATCGCTGACTCTGGTAAGTTATAGTCCTGATATCTCCTACTATTTTTTATTTGTGAACTTATTGTGTCATAATCTAGGTAACTTAACCCTAGAAAGATAATCATATTTTGTAATACGGAAAAGATAATCATGCGTAAAATTTACGCAAGAATTTGAATTAGTTGTAGGTCTAGGTTTAATAGTTTATTTTAATGAATTGTATGTTATTATATATACACATATATTAGAATTATTAATACTGCAGATAATTTTTTAAACTCCTTTATTTTTACTTTAAAAAAAAGAAAACTTTAAACGTGGTCCGCTACTTCACTGTCGGTGTCCTCACACGGAAGCTCGTCATCACTTTGCATAAGAGCGGCCAGGATTTCGTGTTCGTTTACATTGATACTATCCATTGTGATATATATTTGCCTCAATATCTTTAAAAATTAAATTATAATATTAGTTATGATATAAAGTATTAAAACAGTACTAAAACTGTCATATAAGCCAAAATCATAAAAGTCACGATAAAGATAATCATGCGTAATTTTGACTCACGCGGTCGTTATATTTCAAAATCGGTGGCACTTACCTTATTGACACTTACGTCACGCGGCAGCTCCCAACGACGAATGAAATGTCCTAAACGCACAGCTATGGATTCGCGCTAATTAGAAAGATAGTGCAATTATTCGAATACGCATGCGTAAATTTTACGCAGACTATCTTTCCAGGGTTAATGTAAACATATGAACGTCAATAAAAGAAACGGTGCGTGTACTTATGTACGTGCGTGAGAAGTTATACTTCTTTGACATTATTGAAAATAGTTTTTGATTGCATGCAAATAATTAATTAGAATTAAATAATCAAAGGCTGGAAAAGGAGTCATTATACTCAATAAAGTTCAGTTTACATTTGAAAAATTAAATAAATAAATATTTATTAATATTATATTTTTTAATATAATTTCTGCATACGGTTCATATTTGGTCTTAGGAAATATGAGCATGTGTCTAAATTCCGCAGGCAGCTGGGGTGGCTACCTATTCGATTCAGACGTCACGCTCATCTTCTTCAACTTCTATACTCAATTCTTTTCAATCCGAAAACCCCTTCTTATCTCAAAAATCACTTTAAATTCTTAGGTCCTTCTAACTATATGTTACGCTCTTCTAATAGATGTTTATTGGAAATTCCATCTCACACTTCATCCTTCTTAGGCAATTCATTCACAATCTCCGCCATTAAGTTGTGGTATACGCTGCCCGACTCCGTACGATTGGCTACCTCTCTGTCATCTTTTAAAACTCTTCTGTATTCTCATTTCTTAACCTTATCCTATCCTGATCAATCGTGACTTGTATAAATCTTATGTTTCCTTTTACATCACTATTTGCTGTCCATGTATTTGTAAGATTAGCTTTTAAGTTTTTAGTCTGTTGGTAATATATTTTTTTTTTGACGTGATAACGTCTTTAAAATCGTTTTAGTCGGGTGACATGTTCAGAAACTTGTGTCACACCAAAACCTCACGAGCGCGATCGCTTAGTCGGGTGACATGTTCAGAAACTTGTGTCACACCAAAACCTCACGAGCGCGATCGCAGGTATAACGAGAGAGAGACGGACCGATCTCCCGTCTCTCTCACTCTAGCGGCATACAAACGAATGGAGATTTGTATGAATGTATGTATGAAGAAAAATGTATATCATAGTCGAATAAGTAAACTTGTCATTTTACACCCGAAATTTATCATCAAAAGTGTGAATAAAACGATAGATGTAATTTAAAATTTGAAAAAATTGTTATCTTCATTAATTCCTTACTTCCCAAAAACTTATATCACCAATAAGACGTTATCACGTAAACATCTCGATCGTAAACCTACTTTACAAACAACCAATATTTTTTTTGTATTACTTTTGATTAAGGTACTATGTATATATTTTTTTTTATATAACATTTGTTTCTGCACTTCTCGCACGAATCATGTTTCTTTTTTTAGTTTTTTCTTTAACTAGGGTTGCCTGGAAGACATCGCTTATTAGCGATAAGGCCGCCCATTGCATGCCTTATAATTTTTTTTGTATTGTGTTTGATTTATTGTTTTTTGCAACGAAGTGTTAATAAACAAAAAAATAAATAAATATATTTATATTTATTATTATTTTCTAATATTAATTAGTATTCATTTAAATATTCAATTTAAATCGCTTCTGATTATAATTCAGACGCACATATAAAATTCGCAATTGTATAATGAAAACAAAATGAAAACACGTGTTTTAAATGTAGAAACTCGAAACATGTGGATAAATATTATAAATATAAATACAGTGAACAGAGGCTGCGTGCGTCCCAACATGCGCCATTAAATTCATTCTGTTAATTTTGTGTCACGGTGCGCGCGCATCGTAAAATTTCACTCTCATTAATTTTTCATAACACGCCTAAAGACTTCTTCAAAACTTCAAAAATTACGGTTCTCAAATCAAGGGCGAAGAACGGACGACATGAACTGGCAATAAACTCTCCGCCACTCTTTTAAATTGAAAATGTTTTTTACACTATGATCATCATCCATGTTTACATAACGCTGTGCCATCGAAAAGTTAATTTATAATATAATTATTAAATAAAAATAAAAAGAAGTGCGTGCGTACAAAGTACACATGTCAGAAGTGAAACTTCTTTGGCAAACAAATTTTTACAATTTTTTTATACAAACTTTAGTTTACCGAGACTTAGAGGGAGGGAAAAATGAAGATATGTTGGGAATTTAATGAATTTAACTGTCATTAAAATATTAAAAGTGACGAAAATTTATAATTATAAGACTTTAAACATAATGTGTTACGATAAAATATTTTATTTGATGCAAATATGTTTAAATACGGAACTACGAAAACTTACGAATTTTTTTTATAGATTAATACTTATAAATAAGGCGTTTTGCATTCTTAATCCTGTAGTAGGAAAGCTTAGTACGCCGGCAAGCGATGTTCCTTCGCTTGAATACATTCGCATACATACATAAATAAATACTAGACAATATATATGAAAATATTTTCATTCAATACACGTGCCCGAGAAAGAATCTTGTTGCTATGTGCCCTAAATTCTGAAGGAATTTTAACGTACAAAATCAACTTTTACTCTCAAACCTTATAAATTATGAGTAACGCAGGACAAAGATATGACGCCCACGTTAACGCCTACACTTAGCTACGCCGTAGCAGTGTAAGTACACAGTGTTCATGATGGTCGTTAAAAGTGTTATTAAAATTGTTAAAAACTGTAAGCAAAATAAACACTCAATCCTTGTAACTGTTTATTCAATTATGCGAAATTTAAATATTTATTAATATTATATAAACAGGTTGCGATTTTGGCAGAAGATATGCCCAACGTTTTTACCTGCTTACGGTGGCGATAAAGCCTATGTATAATACAATATTTTTTTCAAACCGTTGTTTTTTGTTCAAACTAGAAATCTGGCAGGTTAAAGAAATGTTGTACCCTAGACGAATAACGCTATCGAAATAAAATGAATGTATTTAAAAATTCAGAATTATTAATTCCTTCGACACTTTAGGGTGAAAACAATAGAAATCTGTGAGAATATTGTGAGATAGAAGGAGATTCTTATGCAAATCGTCTAATTGTTACATCGCTGATCGGACCATAGACTTTATCCGAACGAGACATTGAATTAAGCGACCCATTCATCTTTCAGATGATTAAAAATTCAATTGGGAAAGGGGCGCCACTTTCTACGGTAAATCCTAAGAGATTAATTTTAAAAGTCAAGAAAAATAATTTATTTCAACTTACTCCTTGACAATATAAAAGTATCCGTAATAATAGCTTATAAGTTCGTAACAATAAGACAAATTAAAAAAAAAAAAACATAAGTTTTAATCGGTGTACAGATACCTGTAAACATCTTGAACATTAAACAAGGGAGTGGGGGAAAGTTTTCGTAGTGCGGGACACAAACGTCAACTGATTTATCAATCACGCGATCGACACGTAACTCTCTCGTCGCCGCGCACCACCGCCCAAAGTAAACCACCGCCTAAAAATTGCTTCTGCGCAGGCAAGGACATTTGTTCAAGATGTTTGCCGGTATCTGTATATGAAATCCTTAAAATATATTAATATCTTTGCTTCAAATCAATCTGGATAACATCTATCACCATGCATATTGTATGATAAAAAGCGAAAATTCAGCAACCTGGCTTACTCGTTATATAAAAATAGTACAACAGTATATATGCTCAAGCTATCGTATATAAAACAAAACGATAGTCGCACGTATACGAACACGACGTGACTTCGGTATCGTAACAGATTTGATTCGTAATTTTATTTGGCTCTGAGCTTGGTTAAATAACAATGCGGTATCGGAAAATATGAATGATTTTTTTACATAGTAAAGTATTTCGGTCTTAGCAATTGAACGTGTGTAAGTAATTCAATTTATTGTTTACATAATTATCTGACAGTATACAAATACTGATTAACTTCAGAAGTTAATTATTTTCTTGAAGCATACATAATTAATTTTATTTACACAGTTCAAATGTTAGCACAGCTAGGAGAAACCTGTGTTTCCTCTTGTTAATATACAATTAAAATTAATTAGTCGTCACATATCTTGATACAACCTCAGTAGAGTTTTTGATGTTCATTCAATGTTTTTTTTTTAAATAAATAATGAGCTTAAAAAACCAGAAAACCTCGGGCAGCGACTACAATTTGTATTAATTCTGTCTATCCCAAAAAGGGCCCTCTTTGCGAAGATCAATTAAGCAACCCTATAGGTAGGGTGATTCGCGATCAATGTGAACCTGCGTCACCTGTTATCCACCCCTGATTATGAGTTCGCTAAATAAACTAGAATAATTTGGATGTTGCAATTCTAGTTTGATGAGAAATATAAGCTATTAAGATCGTGGGAATATTTCTATTAATTCTTTGGGGGTTGTATTCCTTAGCATGTTAAGTTTTATTCTTTGTATCATGTGTAGAGACAATATATTTAATTATATATATATATCTCTACACATCAACATTATCAAGAAATAATAATACCATTATTCCCCTTATATAAAAGTATACAAAAACGATGTTTTATGCCGATTTCCTAATACCAAAAACGTCAAAATCATTGCTTATAATATATTTATAACATAACCATAATTTATTAAATTATTAAAACGAATTTTAATTACAATTTATTTAAGAACCATTGACATTCAAACCAAAGTTTCTAAATAATGTTTACAACGGAATAATCTTCCAATGTAATTAATTAATCACGTGATCAAATGTGGGTTATGTTTAACGTTTAAGTCCTTTTATAACATTGTTACTTACTCATATTACAGTGCGCCGAAATAATATACTTACTGTAAATTACTTGTTTTTGAAGTGAAACTTCTTTAGGCGCATAAGGGTTAAATTCTTATGGAACGTCACGAAGATGTGCAGCGTTTTTGTCGAAGAAAAGGGATAGAGCGATTGAGACCGATTGAGAGAGAGTGAGAAGGGTGAATTACCCTATAGAAATTATATTTATAAAATTAAAATTTCGTAAAGAGAATTGATGAAATATTAGTAGGTATTTTATATTTTATGCAAAAAAATTTAATAATAATAAAAATCTTATTTATTTATTCATTATTTTTATTTTATTACAATAATTAACTGCTTGTACATGTGATAAGGATGAGCATGATGTAATGGTTGTATGTATACACATTTTGTAAAACAAAACACCTGGGCGTTTTAAAAGTGTGACGGGAGGTTATTGGCATTTCTTCTCTTCCAATCTACGACCTTGCTTTGAGAACTGAGTAAATGTACATTTAGAAGCATTAATTTTATTCACTGACGTGCCTACATGAAAACATAAAACCTTGATTTTTATAAATTAATTATTTAGCGAAAACATATTAAAATAATGTTAAGTTGAAGTTACTAGTATCAATGTTGACTTATATAACGCGGAAGTACCGCGTACTGAACATAGTTACAGACAACCCTATTTCTAAAACAATTATTTGCGGATACACCATAGTTTCATATATAATTAACACACACATAATCCCTTTAAACCATGATTGAATATTACACATTCATTAACTAAGACTCAATCGATAGCCGTAGTAACGAGCAATCATGCGTGAATAGTATTTCATTATTAATAACATTACCAGAGTATTGACGCAGACGCCAGTTTCAATAGACCCCACAGGGACTTTATCGAAAGACAATTTGCGTCAGATTCGCCGTGATGTATGTCTGATGGGGGGTCAAAATAAATCGGTCATGTAACAACAGTGGTGGGCTTTATTAAAAGCACTCACTTTGATCGCGGGCTCGATTTGACGTCACCTGCAGGAAGCAATAAACCCGGTACAAACACGGGTTCATAATTACAAACAGCCCGTTTTGTTCATATTATATTGACAGCGGTATGCCTTTGAACGAAATAAATCCACTTTGTGCGACTACATTACTGGACGATGGCAAATCACAACTTTAATTACGAACTGTTCACTGTTCAGCGACGATACATTTTAATGGTTTACACTCGAAGCCCTTAACAACGATTATATTTAACCACCACCACTATGTGGAACCAGCTGCGCACAGAAGTATTTCCGAACCAATTCGACTTAGGGTCCTTCAATAAAAGAGCGTACCAATTCCTGAAAGGCCGGCAACGCACTTGCGAGCCTTCCGGCATTGTGAGTGTCCATGGGCGGCGGTATCACTTAACATCAGGTGAGCCTCCTGCCCGTTTGCCTCCTATTACATTAAAAAAAAAAATTACTTTACTTTAGAAAATCACTACGGTTTAGTGTTTGTTTATCTTCATATAAGATAGATGTAATATGATATATCAGGTATAATGTTTTTCGTCTGTTTGTTGTAATGTTTTCATTACGTTTTTTGTATGAATTGTGTTTTTTTTGGTGCTTATAGTAGATAAAATATTATCCACTTCCTGTAACAATTTATAACCACCATTTATGTGGCTAAACTACCAAATTATTAGCCAAAGTACAGCAAGTGTGCTTTTAATTGAGTAAAAAATATTGCTATACAAAAAACTAGCTTTCATATGATTGATATAGTAAATAGCATTTTTTTTTTCTAAAAACACATACAAAGTCTCATTTAACTCAACAGGAAGAGTTTTCTAAAATTTCATTTTGAAAAAGACTAAGCTTTAAAATGATTTATTCGTTTAATGACATTTCAAATATTGCAAGTCTTACTGAGAGACAGTTAAATAATTGAATGTCTCGCAGAACGTATTTCTGAACAATTTCATTTATAACACAAATTTATTAACATAAACATTATTTTCATTCATAAAGTGGTCTATGGAATAATTCGATAAAGGACCTTAATCTTAATTTAAAAAAACAACTTAAAATGTTTAACTATTTATTATTTTGCCTGCTCAAAAAGTTTGAGCTTATAAGATGTACTGATTTTTTTTTCTATAGCATGCCCACTTGATGTTAACTGTGATACCGCCGCACTTAGGAACTCACAGTGGCAGGCGGATCGCAAGTGCGTAGCCGACCTTTAAAGCTTTCAGCCGTAAATGTCATATGTTTCTTCCAATAAAATATACCAAAGATTTCTCGTGATATTTTCGCCGCGTGAATACAAAAACACAAACAAATATCACAATCATAACACTATTGACAATGTTATTCAGGTGTCTTTCAAACAAGATTCAATGGTTCCAGAAATAAATTCCAGCAACTGAACTGACAAAGGTTACCGTGATAATATTAATGTAGAAAAATAATCTGGTAAAAGACAAATTCTTTTAAAGTAATATCGAAATAGTAAAGAGGGTGTGAACTGTGAAAGCTTAGCAACTTATTCTCAATAACCGCAGGTTAGACGTCGGACCTGCAATTTCAACTCGCCGCAAAGCATTTTGCCAGTTTCTTTAAACTACATCGAAAATATTAGAAGTTATTCGAGACCATAAAATTTGCTGTCATGCGCTCACGATAAATTCTCAAGTAGTATTAAAAACTATAAACTTTAGTTGCACTAGGAATTTCGCTATAAAAATGTACAGTCATAAAATACACTGGAAAATATGTGATTTTTACCGAGACAAATAGTTAATAATCCACCAACCAAAATTAATATTGGTTTTAACATATATTTTTGCAAATCTATTGGAAATCAGTCTAAACGAATTCAAAATGTAGCGTAACGATAGTAAAAAAAGTGTGTGTACCTATGTACACGCGTTAAAAGTTATACTTCTTTGGTAGAAAGTTACGACAAGATAAAAATCTTTTCAAAAATTTAATCTACGTTTGTAGAAAAAACGAAACTGACAATAGAAAAAAGGTATTTAATACATTGCAAGATTTATTATAACGCATTATCTAGTGAAATAAAGTTTATTTAAATATCACAAAAAAAAATCTATTAAAATTACATAAATGGACATTTTTTATTTTATAATGCAACTTATACTTATTGATATTTACTATTTAATTCACGTCCATTGGTTGGAGTTCAGTAGACATGTGAGTTACAAGAGGCTTATGATATCTAAAGTATGATACAAATATTTTTGTAGAAACATGGTCTAAATATCGTCCAATACAGCATCAATATACAACTATTATTATATAAAAAAATAAAATATTGACTATTGCTAACTTCAGGGTGTCGGTTTTTTTGTGACGGTGTGCGTGCGCATCGTAAAAATTTACTCTCATCATTTTTCCTAACGCGCCAAAAGAAGTATAACTTCAAAAATAGAAAATTACTGTCTGGTAATACGAAAAGTGACTGCCAATATCTTGTTGATTATTTAATATGAATTTGTTTTTAAAATCACGTGGCAAGGACCGACCTTCTTTTGGCAGACTTAATCGTCACAGTTTTTTCTGTTCTGTATTTATTTGTGGAAGTCGAACGATTCCCTATGAATGTAATTTTCTCCATACTAGATTGTAACTAAAAAACGCTTCAGAATACAGTTCCGAAAATTTTTGTCACTTTGAATATACTTTGAAACTTGTTAAAATTTGTTTTCGTATATATTTATAAAAGAAACGTAGGGTGAAACTTTTTTCGCACCTTTTGAGTTCTTTGAAAGAAGATCCCAATTTGATTCGTTCCGAGTTGGAAAGATGTGAATTTTTCATCGATGTTTCCCACTTTCGCTCAACATGAAAGTTCTTGAGAGTATAGAACGTTTATAAAACATTGCTGTGTTGAGATGAATACCCATCCTCTAAGATGCGTTGAGTTATCAAAATATGATATGATAACAAACGTCATATACACTTTATTGGCAAACATACTTGTCTTTACTACTCATATATTCTTCATAGACTTAAAAACGTTATACATATAATATATTGTATTTAGATTAATTGTCAACTAACTAGATTTTCGGCATTTCATAACAGAATTTTAACAACCTTTTAAGAAATACATAAATAAACAATGAAAATGTTTTAATAAAATGCTACAATTTTGGGCCGCTTGCTAAGACAAAGTATAAACAAAAAAGACTCCATAATAATATTTTCTCCACAAAGAATCTATAACAATTATGTCGATACGAATCTGTCCTTCACTGTAGCGATACCATTAATAATGTAGGGTGACAACGACGCAGGTGGCGCAAGGAGCCGTTCCACGCCGATAAACGGGCCGATGCATAATTGAAGACGTGTGCCTTCCACCGCTTACGTGACTACCCTTGAATCTCTAGTAATATTCACCCTATTGCTTAAATATGGATGATTAGCTTAACTAAAATATACCGCGTCTCATCATATGTTTTTCTGCAAATAAATCTCAATTTCTTGGCCCACAAATCTTCGTTCTATAAATGTTTTATGAACAACGCACGTGTATTTTGAATAGCCTGTTCGTTTGTATTGTTGAGGAAATATTTTAAGAATGGTATTATTAATCGTAATAACAATATTTAATTAAGCCTTGAGACAACAAATATACTATAAGAGCATTATAGGAAGGATGACTTTCTTTTAAAGTAATAGCCTATAAATATTACGGTACAAATGCATAAATGTAATAGTTGTGATACTAAAAGTTTGGACTTTCAAGTAATGCACTAATAATTATGAACCACTATATCCTCAAGTACCATTCTTGCGATTCCAATAATATCTCCATTAATAGAAACTGGTGGTCACTCGAACGGGATAAGAGTCTCGACCTTAGGTGACCTCTCACCTATGACACGTGGCTTAGCTATTGTTAATGGCATTCGTTTCCTTACTTTAACTAGCATTATAATATATTCCCAACCGGTGTGCATTAACGCCACACTCCCATTTTAATAGGAAGTTATGCAAACGTATTCTAACTGCACTACACGTTGTGTTTATTCACAGACCGTGATTACATTTGTATTATACCCTAGGTTCTGTTTTAGGGCCACCTTTATTCTAATATTAGTATTTAGATTTAAATTAATATTTTATTGCACTTCACAAAATACAGGAAACACAGTACAATGACATGAAAATAGCGAATGTAACAGACTAATTTGCCATTTCTTTAAAGCTACTGGAGGGAAAAACATGCAAACATTCTGAGTAGAAAGTGCAAATCTTATTATTAATTAAATTTAATCAAGTTTAGCAATTAATGTCTAAAAACAAGTAACGAATTTTACATAAACGAATCACGTCAATCACACCAATTTTTTTTTTTTACAAAGTTTAGCGTGGAGACATAATCTAGCCAATACTTTCACTGTCTACCAGGACGTAGCTAATAAATCTCGATTAAATTACTATTTTAACGATTTCAATTCTAATAATAGCATGTTACTTAAAATGTAAGCAACCATACAACTAGAATTGTACAGTCACTACATATTACTCCTATAAGAAAAAAAGTTCACACGATAATTTTGGCACAGCTGCCGCTAATTTCTATTTAGCAAATAGATCTCATTCGTTTTGATTTCTCATCTAATATAATGCATATGCAAATCTCCACATTCCCGTGGTCTTTTGTTGTCCGACTGGTCATTTTATCTCATTTCGCGACTTCAAAGGGGTCATCAGATATTCCCATCATTCCATGTTTGTGAATCGGGAGATCAACACCTTTTTGCTTTCATGTTTTTCTCAAGATACGTGTAATTTGTTACTAATGGATTGGATCACGCAACTCTTTCATACACCTACGTTCGCGAAGCCGAGGGTAAGTTTTCTCAACGTAATCAAACAGCTGAAGTACAGCTAATTTATAAGTCTAGAATAAAAGGGAACGTTTACTTTTTCCGTAAAGACATATAATGTCGATATATAAGCTTTTAATTTAAAGATAATTTTAGGTTATAAAAAAATCAGTGGCGCTACAACCTTTTTAGGTCTGGGCCTCAGATTTCTGTATCTTTTTCATGATCATTTGTATATTTGGTGATCAGCGTCCTGTGACATGCCGTCGACTTTTTGGGTCTTAGGCACACTTTCCTCACGATGTTTTCCTTCACCGTTCGAGCGAATGTTAAATGCGCACATAGAAAGAAAGTTCATTGGTGCACAACCGAGGATCGAAGCTACGACCAGAGAGATGAGAGTTGCACGCTGAAGCCACTAAGCCAACACTGTTCAGTTTCCGTTATAACATGCACTAATTTAAATTTTTATGACAGTTTATACGACTGATCCGATGTAAATGTGATGATGTTTTATGATCATTAAATACGATATAACGCTGCTTGCCAGTATTAGGTTTATGACAACGAGGGTATACCAAACTTAGGAATTTAGGTATTTCAATTAATAATAATTAAAATAAGCTTCAATATTGCTGCGCGGATAAAGTCACTGGGACTAACTATCACTATCATTATAAAATTCTAGGATCATAATAGTGAAGCTTAAAAGATCTTTTTCTTTGATCATGTCCTTTCGCACATTTTCTTACTTTATATTACCTTATGAATTATTAAAGAAGGAAATCACCGATATTCACAAGATACGGTTCTTTCATAAGTTTTGAATTCTTACATCAAAATTACGTGTACGTATGTATGTTTATTTTACGCATAAAATTTATATAGTAGATTAAGAGATAACTAGTGTAGTACTAATACTAAACAATATACAGGACGTTAGTTTTTGGTGTGTAAACTCAGTATTTCCTTTAATCTTCGTTTACAATCGAACAGACTAAAGTTAATTTAAACAGCACAAATACGTGAATTTCAGTACAAGGAGTGAGTTAACTGCTGTACAAGCGTGATATATGGCAAAAACGCGGCCGCCCCGCCACCCGCCCAACCGCTCTGAACAGCTGCCTCGCACCTACCGCGCATTAGCCTAACGAGCTGCTGTAATGGCCACTGTTAGGGTTACGCTAAAAAACTTCAAATCAAATAAATTACTCGGGATGACCCATATATATCTGTATACTCATACATTACAGGCATTAAGCTGTATTTGTCATTGTGACAACCCTTACTTTACGTCTTAATTTTGTTGTTTGCGTTACATTTGTTATATTTAGTTTTAAGCGCGAACGCACGATAATTAATCAATCATTTTAACAAGGGCACGTTTCTGAACAGATTGTAAAGCGACGCAATGATTAGTATGCATTTCTATATAAATACCTAAGTATTTTTTTGGCAAGAGCTGGCTTGCTTACTTACTCGTAGTTACAAGGATACCAAATAAATATGTAGTACTTGTTTTTATAACTATTTTAATCTTATTTTATCTCGACAACTATATTCAGATATAGTGGATTATGTGATAACCCTAATAAACATGATCATTACTAAAAACAGCCAATCTGCTCTACTTTAATATTTGTAAAGCTCTCATAAAACTATTCATAAATTCATATTTAGTAAATAGGTACGATTTACTAAAACGTCTAAACCGTCGTACAGTGGCATTTACAGATAACGCACACATGCTCTGTTTTAGCAAAAAGATTGCTCACACAAATATAGTTGTGTAAAAGCTCCTTGGTAATAATATTATCACTATAATAAAACGTCAATAATAATTGCCAATCAAATATACAAAAGCGATCTTTTTTTATTCAAGTCGGAATGTCAAAGTACATTCCATTTGAAATTGTCGTCAAAATGGTACAAATATTTAAAAGTACCAGGAGTTAGAGAATTAATTTTAATTAGTCCTACATATTATGATAAGCTAATTCACATAGCTTTCATACGCATTACACTAGTTTCAAAATTTCATTCATAATAGGAAATTCTATTCTGACGGTACCGCTCTACGGATGTCCGCAACTAATTAAAATTCTACTTGAATGAATAACTGCACTGCACAACTTGCACTTTGTGGTTAATTATGTCACTAAATACCGCAACTTTCCGTTCAAATAAACTAATATTAATATTTTTACGTATTTTAGGAATTAATTAATCTTTAATTAATCCCTTAAGGCCCCCTTTTTGTAAATAAATGGTCCACTACAAGTAATAATAATAATATACATCAAAATCTTCGGTTACTGAAAGAATAGAAAATAAGGAAATAAATCCACTTAGCATTGAAAGTTTAGTAATCGGCTTTCGGATTAAGAATGTTTATATTTTTATAACGAAAAGAGTAACTTTTAATCCTGCTAAAATAGAAGCCATTAATTGAGTTACAATAGCCATTAATTGAGTAAACATTAACGATTTGGTCCCTTTTTAATTACAAAGTTTTTTTAAGTTCAAGGAGGTTTGAAGATTAAAGACTCCTTTATGTTTTTCATTTCAGACACAACAAGCTAGTCCGAAATGTGGCAGTGGGAATACAACCAACGGAATTCCAATTAGTACCAGCGTCTGTGGCACCATCTCTCGAGCTGGTGATGCTAAACCCGTTGAGTGCAACCTGTGCCATCGAAAGTTTAAAAACATACCAGCTTTAAATGGACACATGCGTCTTCATGGAGGTTATTTCAAAAAGGTTGGTCAGTTTCTTGTTTTTATTATCAAATTGCACTTTTGAGGAATAAATCTCCTAACTGTCCAGCAGGATTCCGACAATAAGAAGCTAGACAAGAAAGAATCAACCGGACCTCCACTGCAAACTGCGTCAGTCTCTGTTAGAGCGCTAATAGAAGAAAAAATTATTAGCCGTCGTGGTGCTATAACGTCACAAGCGACAGGTAAATTATATAAATATTATAAAATACTAGCTGACCCGGCAAACGTTCTTTTGCTATGTACTATATTATTTCTAGGAAACTTTTTTTTAGTTCAATAAAAATAACTATCTAGTGTAAAAATAGGGGTTGATCGTAGAGGGGTGAAATTTAAGGGTTGTATTTATCAAAAAAAAAAAAAAATTTTGGGATGAACCTCCCCTAGGGGCTGAAAAATAGATGTTGACTGATTCGCGGACCTAACCGATATGCTCACAAAATTTTACGAAAATCGGTCGAGCCATTTCGGAGGAGTTTACTTACAAACTCCGTGACACGAGAATGTTCTATATTAGATTTCAATTTTTGCTATGAATAGAAGAAGATTTTAATAAAGAATTGCTTATTTCAGGAGTAACAGATTCAACAGCTCGGTCTGGTTTTGCGACGCCTGCACCACCTCCATTATCAAGCATTCGTACGTCAGCATCACCGGCTTCACCTGCTTCATCTTCAGTACACTTTGCGTCGCCAAAAGTACCACCAGTAGTTACGCTTGGTTCAAA
Source organism: Pieris melete (assembly GCA_963693345.1). Lineage (NCBI taxonomy): Eukaryota > Metazoa > Arthropoda > Insecta > Lepidoptera > Pieridae > Pieris > Pieris melete. Next base: position 3,523,536 of record CAVNZK010000003.1, read on the forward strand.
CGTATCCAACATCAATACGGCGCAAAGGGATTCAACCCTTATTGAGCTTCTTAAGAAAGGAAACTCAAAGGTATGTTATTTAAATATGTATTTTATTTATTTTTGAACATATAAATAGATCAATAAATTAGAAGATTAATAAAAATTAATTTAATTTAGGTTGTGAAACGGTCAGCATCCGACCCAGGCCAATGTTCACCCCAACAGGAATTTACTTTTCGACCGGAACTATTTGGAGTGTCATTTAACTCGGACGATGGGTACTTCTCACCGGCATTACATGAAGACACATTTCATTTTACTACGACACCTGATCACTTAGAAGAATTAGCATCACTTGAAGACTATGCTACCGTAGCAGCATCGATACATGAACGATCGCCAGTTACTTTCCCGTCCAATCGTCGTTTAGCTGCAGTACTGAATTCACCTTTACCAGAATCATTAGCCGATTTTGGTGCTTGCCACGATGGCACTGCTGTTCCATCTCCAGGACTTCCTGGATATACAGAACATTCTCCGAGCCTTTCGTACTCCACTGGTGATTCACCAGGTGTAGCATATGCAGCGACTTCACCAAGTGGTAGTTACTCAACGCATCCGACGCCATCTCCTGGCCTAACATACCCTACACCTCCTGCTTCATTGGATGCCCAATCGCCAGCTCATACAGTTCCAAGAGCGTCATCGCCACTCACGGCAGCTTTTTTTACGGCCACTATGTCCAGTCAAGAAGAGGTAAGTGTTTACCGATGTCATCACGATGTATATTAAGAAACGTGTATCCTTTATATATATAACTATTAACATACTTCGTTTCATGACGGGTAATATAATGGTCTGCATCTTTTAGGTAGAGGAGGCTCTCGAAGAAGTATTACCAGATGAGTGTAGAGCACTGGACGTGTTTACTTTAAATCCGTCGCCGACTGCACGGAGGATGATGCTCAACTCCGAAGATCCGTTGCTATCTAGCAGCCCTCGCGATTTCCCCCATTCGAGGTCAATGCGACGTCAACGTTCGGCTACACCCATTCCGACATCTCTACATCAATGGCAATCAGAGCATAATTCACTTCAAGTAATGCTTGTTAAGACAATTAAGATTTTATCAAAATTTTATTTTTATTAAAATAATCATTTTTGATTAATAACTTTTTTACAGGTTTGTGTTGAAGGGCGTGAGGGAGTGCCTGCGGTGTTCCTCAGTCCAAACAGTATACCACCTTCCCCGCAGCGAAGAAAACGAAAAGCATCTCCTGCTGGACCGTACAGATCACGAATGCGTCGTGCGCCTACCCACTACACCCCACAGCCGATACTTTCCCCTGATAGAGATGGGCCTGGGCTTTATGTCGACTTTATAAGCGGTAAGGTCTTTGTATTTTAATAATACCACATTTTCTACTGCAACCTACAACCTAACATGGAATTACATGTTAGGTTAGGGCATTTGATTTGAATCATTTGTTAACATTTAGTGTTTGTTAATACCAAAAGTATGATTTCCAGGTATATCAGGTACGGAAGCAGAAGTGTTATCTCAATTTGAAGATAACCAAACGCCACGTATTAACATCGGGGCAGAACATCAGGCTGACATACCGGAATTGTGTTCCGATCGCGTAGATTTGCATCGAGTACCAGAACAACTTCTTTGGGACCCTGGCATTAATGATGCGCTTGATGATAATGAGGGTAAATTTTTTATTATTAATTTGTAAAACTTCTGCCCTTTTACAAAAGTATTCAAATGAAATCTTAAAATCATCAACCGCGATATTACAACCACGCTTGAAAAAAAGAGAGATAAAAATAATTCCTATTCGGTTTTATATGGGAAAGTAGTTCCTGTAGTTAAGCGAGTTACGATACTAGCGTTACAAATTAAATAACATTAACGCGAGATTGCCAATATTCTTTCATCTTCCTTGCAGTTCGTATGTTTATGGAGCTAGCAATGTGCGCCGCAATGCCCGTAGGAGGCCATACTAGAGAGTTCGCATTACAAACTCTTGGTGAATGCGGGGGTGACATTCGCGCTGCTACCCTTAGGCTTATGTCTCGACCACCTGCGCCTGCGCAGCATGAGGCCAGATGGACCCCAGATGAGGTGGAGGCTTTCTTGAATGGCCTCGCGCACTATGATAAGGATTTCTATAGAATTTCACAGTTGGTGAGTGTGACACAAACGGTAGACGCATGGTGATGTTGATAATAATTTTTATATACTCATCAATTTATTTATTTAAAATCACGTCATATTATATACACATATATATATATATATATATGTATATATATGTGTAGTAAAATGTCATTGTATGTACCTTATTACTTAACTATTTATAATAATAAAGTAGTAAAGACGAACACTATACTTACAGATAAGAACAAAAGACTCAAAGCAATGCGTCCAATTCTACTACTTCTGGAAGAAAGTGACCAAAGATTACAAAACTCTGTATTTACGGAGCTGGAGTGATGCGCGACAACCACAAGTAAGCAGCGCCCACGCACCCCTGCATTTTGTCTTCAGACTTACAGAAAACTAATATGTAGCTAAATGTATTAATACAGTTCCATAAATGGAACGTATAATATTGTATGTAAAATTGTTGAATCTAGTACTTCGAAAGTTGTACAAACTCGTGTTGGAACTATACAGTTGTAACAAAATCCACGTAAATCATTTCAAACTTGCGAAAAATTATATGAATAAGAAATCTCATCACTTTAAATTAGAAGTAAAAAAAATAACTAACGTTGACTATACTGATTAACGATCACAATTTAAAGAACATTTTATATTTAAAGAAAAAGTTTTTAAAGAAAATACTTTTTAAAGAAAATACTTTTTAACCGGATTAAAGTTACTTTTAAACCGACGTTTCGCGGCGTGCGTGGTCACGGTGACGTGGAAACGTCGGTTAAATTTAAAATTATTTTAAATAATTCTAAATTTGTAATAATACATAACTTTAATCCGGTTAAAAAGTTTTTTCTTTAAATGTGTAAATGTTATATCAATAAAAGACAATACAACATTTTATATATTGTTAATGTTAATGACGTATAGGAAACCAAAGTTCACGGGATTTTTGTTACACTGTATATAGTTATTGTAACGACTTATTCAGGGTACGTTCGTGCACGCTCCGAGTACTTCATCCCCCACTTCCTTCGAGGGTGAAGAGTACCCGTGCAAAATATGTGGGAAGTAAGTTTATACGTTCAAAACGTGCCAAAAGCTTGTCACTGCTAATTCAAGCTAACGGGTGGGCTATGGGCTATAAAAAACGCTTATTGTAATTTACTCGTTAATTCGAGTACATCCTTTTGAATTTCAGATGTTTTTATTAAAGATCAGAAAACAGTTAAATCTATCATGGTTATTTAAATGGTACTTTATTCTCTTATGGTAAGGTTCTGAAACGAGACTTACCGCATTGAGTCCCAATTGTCAAAATCTAAACCAAAGTTCTGGATTTAAACTAGAAGTTGACTTGCTAGAATTCAATGAGCGTTTTTGCGACTCATAGGTGATAGCGAGAGATAATAAGCGGCAGTCATAGAATACGCATAACGCATGTATTTAATATAATTTATATGTAAACTAAACAATAATTGATTGAACCTAGGTAGGAGAAAGTGATCACGCTCTGTTTTGTTTTTTAACCTTTTACGTTATATATATATATATATATATATATATATCATTACTAAAGTATAAACTGTTAAGTTAATTTAAATTTGTTCTCGGCCTCTGGGAGGGTTGTGCGGTACCGGGCGAGTGCTTAAACCGTACATGGAGGACACGGTCGAATTTCTAAAGACAAGCATGAATAATAAAAAATGTCATACTTGACGCTGGCTAATGCACAAATCGTGCCAGAGCCATTTTAAAAAAAAGTATAAACTGCCACTTAAGCCAGAGTTAATAGCTCAAACAGATATGTATTTTTGAGTTAAATGCGTATTTCTTATTAGAAAGGGAACTTATAACATTTTATTTAGGCTTTATGAACGATCTTACTTCTCTATTATTAAGTCTTAGCCTTGATTAATATTTACTTGTTAAACGCTTTCGAAGGCGCACAGTTGAAATAAAAGAACCCAATGAATCCGTTTTTAATTTAAATAAATGTTGCCATTTTTATATTTCTCTGAACTTGTTTCGGTTTCATTTACGTAACAATTTTTATTGTGGAGCCTGTGTCTTTAACCACATTTCCTTTAATATAAGCCTACCTAGGTTCAACTATATGGGTTTGGCGTTTTGTTTAGTATAATATAATGAGTATCATATGTTCGGATTTAAATGTTTTCTTAGTACTAGTTTTAGGTCATATGGATATGGGTTTTAAGATTTGGTGTTAATTGCATGTTAGGGTTTTCTGCTTTATTAAACATACAGCGAAATGTAATCTATTTGACATAGCAATTCCTTCGGGAAACCGGCCCAGAGCCGCGAATTTTAAATTAATTAAACCTATGGAATATATGTAACTCATAAGATCCCGGGGACCACACTATGTCGAATAGTTTGTAAAGTAAATATATTAAGCATCAAGTCCATATATATAAATATATAGCAATAGGTATACAAAATATTCTAATCGCACTCGGCGTCATATAAATATGTTACATGATTTTCTTGCTACTAACGCCTCTGCTCGCCCCGCTTTCGCTTTTTTTAAGTTATTTTCTGTTGCCTTTAAACGTTTTTGTTGTTTCAGAGTATTTAACAAAGTAAAAAGTCGTAGCGCGCACATGAAGTCGCACCGGCCACTCGACGCCGAGCCCAAACGGCCTAAACTCGAAAAACCTTATGAAAAGGTCGAGGCTGACGAAAGGTCCCAAGCGACTGCCGAATACAAAAATAGGCCTCACTATAATTGATTCGTTGCTCACTCATTCCGCCCACGCGTCTTTTCGCCAACTAATCAGAATAAATGTATTTATGTTCTGGTACAGCTTTGGCACAGCTAATTATATATCTACAATTGTATCTATTAAAAACGTCTCTATTGACTTAAAATTACACTTTAATGCGCTAAATCGAAATCTTCAGTAACTTGTTTTAAGAATAAAAAGATGTCATGGAATGAATTATAATTTTAAAGATAGATTCAGTCACTTTCTAATTACTTTGTAACAGTAGATTATAATCAGTTATGCCGAATCTGCATCTAGCGCTGCCTCAGGACGCAAAACGCTGTGCACTGATAACAAAATAGACGCGAAATGCTACAATACTTAAGCATTTATTTGTTGTAAATCTAGATTTACTAAAGAATCTAGTACTAGAAGCTAGATTTAGACGTGGAATCGACTTTCAAAATTGTAACGTTAAAGCATTACTTTAATGATATTTTGTATACACATGTTATTATAGGAACCAGTCCTTAGACAGAAGACTTATTATATTCACGTGTCGTTGTGACTTTCAGACTTAAATGACATTCGACATGTCAGTGGCTGCCATGTGATACGCGGGAATAAGAATTTTGCTAAAGGCTTTGGTGAAGTTTTTATATAACTTTCAATGTGACTGCAAGTGTGATGTTGTAAATATGTAGTATTAGATCTGTGGGCGAGCTATTACCTATGTGTATATGTAACAAGTATATACGTGTGATAATGTTTGTGTAGTAACTACACTACCTCGTTTCTACAGTGCCAGCTCAGCTCACTGTACCGGCTTGTTTGCTCATTTTTGTTATGTTTAAGTAGATGAATTTGTTACGATATGTTGTGTTTCTTTTTAGCTAGACAATTAACGGAATTCAATTAGCGTCCGTGCCGAGAACTAGTCACATATCGATCAGTTTTAGAGAAATATTGACAGAATTTACAGAGGCATCTGTGGGTAACTTGAAATCTACAAGATATAATTTAAACTATAGTTAATAAGCAGTGGAGAGTGTGTATGTTAAAAACAAAAATATATTCATTTTACTACAAAAAGTCTGCCAAATTATTTCGGAATATAACAATAATATCGGCCTAAAATTAATATACAAAGAAAAACTTTATTCCTAAATCAAGTTATTCACAGAACCAATTTTATATAAAAAACAATTAATGGAACGATATTTTTTTACACAAATATTCATAAAATGCTCAAATGTTCTATATTTTACGTTGATAATTTTATTATCTTGTTCCTGTTATTAATTATTTATTGTATACTCGAATACTAATTTATGAATGTACATTATTTTCTATTAATATAAGATAATATGTACCTAAGTATGCATGTACCTACGTGTTGTGATAATTGGATGTTATAATTTCCATGTACCTATACTTGAACTATTTTATGTACAAATCTGGCAATAATAGAATGCTCAATTTCGCGATGTTCAACTGCCTATTTTAAACTCATTTCGTCGCTGCCAAAAAGCCCAGTACTTGCGGTTGTGAACTTTTTAAATTTCGTCTTCCGGTTAGAATTGATTTCCGGGCAGTATTCCTTTAAAAAGACATGTAAATAGTTATTGCGTGAACCTACGATTGAAATTGTTTCGGAATAAGATTTAATGAGCGTTTAACGCTCCCAGTATTATTCAACAATTTGTTGAAGGTAATATTTTGTATAAGACGACCTGAGAAATGACGGATTAGCTGCGCTGGAGATATACCTACGTATTGTCTGCACTCCGATCCAAGCTGACGTAGGCGATAGACTAATAATTGCGCGAAAAATCGTAGTAGCACAGTAGACACTATACTATATAGCCTTTCGTCTATATCGGCACTAAATACCAAAGTGTGAAATTTAGTTAAATGTATTTAATTTAGAATAAGAAATATCCAAAAGCTATGTACACTAACTTGTGTGATGATTTGGTTGTGTTCTATTTTAACATAGACAAATACTTAGAACAAATATATCGCATCATTTGAATAAGTAGATGCCGTCGCCGTGCCAAACGATTGCCAAAACTGTACTCTAAGTCTAGCTTTATTTATTAATTACAATTTCATCTCTTTTAAAATAACTAATCCTTTTTATTTTTAAAGTCAAAGACAACAATAATATTATTCTAGATACAAACTCGGATATAATTTTATTATCATTAAAGATTTATATTTCTTCATTTTATACACTAAGAGTAGCAAATTTGCATTACTTAATCGCCAAAAAATATTGGTTGTGTTTACATTAATAATTTAAATATTTAGACTTTTAGCTCTTAATAAGTAGGATTTATTATATTTTGGAAATAAATCAGAAATTCTTAACTGTACTTCTACGAAATTATAACGATTTAAGGAAAAGTCCCTCCAAAGAAACTTCTTAGCTATTAAGACTGAATGCTAATTCAATTTCATTTTCTAGAAAATTTTCTCTTCTATTGCTTGTAGACAATGATATTAGAATGAAAAATATATATTTGTGTATTATGGCACAAACACGATCGTTGTAAAAATGCAAATACAACAAAACGACCGTGAAAAGTAGTCACAATTGCAGTAGCGTCACACATCTACGCAAGAAGCATTTGACTAGGTTTTTCTGGGAAGTGAGTCAAGTGTTTGAATAGTTATATGTGGTTTATTAATGAATAATATCTACTTTATTTTATCATTGTAGGTATATCGCAGAGCTAATCCCATTCCATGTGCCAAAACTAGTCAGGGTGTAGCTTTATAATACCCTAATGAGTCATATTCATCATATTATTTTAAACAATGAAATCGCATTCATTAGAAAATTTAAAAGAAATACCTATTACAAAAATATTAAAATAAGTATTAAATTATTTATAAGATCAATTGAGAAATAGAGTGAACTATCTTATTTCAATTTAAACATAGAAGTGCCTTACGATTTTATTTTTGTACTATTATTATTTTGATTGTTTTCGTTAAAGATGTCATAAAATAACTACGAAATACTGTTTTGCATTTATTTAATTGCGCATGTATTCTGTGCAAAGTGCCAATATAAGATGGCGGACTTAGTTATTAAAATTACAATATAAATATACATCGACCGGTAGGAAAAACAAAATAATGTCAATTTATCGTGAACTAATGTTAAAAAGTTTAAGACTCGTAGGGAGCGCAAGACACCTTTAGTTATTATCTAATCCTAGATGCATTCTTCACTTTTCTATTCCCTGCTTAGTGTTTCATTTCAAATATGTGTATATGTATATATTTATACGTATCTAATATATTTAATGTCATTAACACTCATAAATGTTAATAAGTATAAAATTATAAACCTAGTAATTATATTTTATAAACCTAAGTGGATTATATTCTTCTAATTTTGTATTGAAAATTTTTACGAAGGGCAACTTTCACTATGCAGTGCTACCATTAAGGAAATAAGCAAACAAAGATAATCACCACCATAGAGTAATTCTATCCGAATTTCAATAGACTACTTAAATAATGCTTAATTGGTAGGACTGCATCATATAATACGTACTTAATACGTTTAGTGTAATAGTAGAATGTAAATGAAACGTGCCAAATGCACGATAATTTGATATTACACTCTGTGTTGTGATTTTGAACGTTCTGTAAATTACAAATCTTTGAAATACTATGAGAAAATTGTAGTCACCTTCTAGATTAGCGCAATTCTTCGCGTAGAAATGTTAGGACATTAAAGTATGGACATTTAGATTATAAATATTCATTGGGAAGATGTAAATGTATTAATTATTAATTCTAGATTCATTGTTATATTGAATGTGATGATTTGTAATGAACAACGACACGCTAAGTCCTCGCCTGGCCTGAGCTACGGCGACTTCACAACTTCGCATATCCTTGAAACAATAAGTAATTAAAAAACTATTACATATATATTGATAAATTTATTAGGGTAACTAATTTTTTAAGACAATCACTATTACGTGATCTTTTAGATTGTCTTTATTAATAAATATATGGTGAAGGTTTTGTCTACTTGTTTTTCTTTTTACCCCACATCGCCTGTTCCTTGTTTATTATTAAACGTGGCAATTAATGCCTATACACCTACACCTATGGATCACACAAACAGTCAAATTATACCAAAGGTCTTCAGTTTTCCATGCATACATGAATCTGGTCACAATTTACTCCATACATGCCATATTTCATATACCTCAAAAGTTCGAATATTTCAAATAACTAAATAATTTTTAGTCTACTAAAAGAATTCTATCTGAGCAGTGTTGGCCTAGTGGCTTCCGCGTGCGACTCTCACCCCTGGGGTCGTAAGTTCGATCCCCGGCTGTGGACTAATGGACTTTCTTTCTATGTGCGCATTTAACATTCGCTCGAACGGTGAAGGAAAACATCGTGAGGAAACCGACATGTCTTAGACCCAAAACGTCAACGGCGTGTGTCAGGCACAGGAGGCTGATCACCTACTTGCCTATTAGACTGAAAAATGCTCACGAAACGATTCAGAAACCTAAAGAGGTTTATTTTTATTTATTAAAGGAATTCTATGGAACGACGTATGTCCGTGCTCCAGTTTTAAATAAAAAACGGTTATTATCATCAGCTTTTATTAGGACACATTGTATAAACAACGACAATTCTGATGTAGAAAAAGTTGGACTAAACACACGAGTGTGGCCGCTCAAAGAGACGTTTTCAGTTGTGAACAACGGAAAATGACATTTCACCTAGTCTAGAATATAAATCTCTGTCACAAGAAAACAATAAGTGCCGTGAAACAATAAAATTAAACAACATTTATAAAAGATGTTACAAATACGCAAAGCACTCCAGAGACGCGAAAAATGTCTAATTAATAATTAAGATGGTGTCGTGTCACGGTCACCGTTTATAAGATTATAATCATTGACATTTTTAAGGCATGAATTGTAACTAAGAATTTCAATCAGTAACTACTTGTATGGTATGCTAGAATATTAATGATTTTCATAGTATTTACGCAGGGACACTACGAAAATGACTACTGATGAGTAATGAGTACTCATTTTCGTAGTGTCCCTGCGACTAATGAGTACTTTATTAAATGATCTTCTGTGTTAAGACAGTATAACGAAACAAACAAAATATTGGTCAAAAATGTTTAAGTGATATATGATGACAATGACACTATATAAGTTATAAGTACTAACGTTCTTACGCATTTTACAGAAAAATTAAGCACTGGAAAGTCGCTTTAAACAAACCCGAATAAGCCAGTTGTGCGTACTAACCTTCGTACAATGTGCCTTCGGGATTAAGTTTGTACCCGATAATTAACCTTAAGATCTCAAAATAAGGTTCTGTTACATGTCAACAATTGTACGACTGTACTTTTTGAATTGCAAATAAATTGCTAACACCTAAATATACAAATATTAATGCGAAACTTTCTGCTCCTCAGTAGAAGCAGCTGAACCGATTTCAATGAATTAACCACGTAACGATTTTGAATTGAAATTAGCTAGTTGGCCACATTTATTGAACGAATCTAAACTATCAATTAATATACAATGGACGCAATTGCGTTATTTTATTTAATCAGTAATGGAGAACATTTTTATCACAAAGATAATTGTGGTTATGTTAAAAACCGTGGGTAGTTTTTCACTTAAACAATGATTCAAATACGCAACATAATCATAACTTTTCCTTTTGATTTCAGAAAACATTACATGTTAAAATTATCTGACGATATCATTAATAGTATTTCTATATTTATTCTGATATTTTTAAAATGTCTTTTAGTATAAATGCAAAAGGTCTTAAGTAGCGTGTTCTCCATTCCTGCACTAACACACTTTTACTACAAATATATCGAGGACATGATCATTGGCATGACTGTAATATAAAAAGGTACACCAAGGACACATATTAGGCCCAATTTTTTTTCTTTTGTTCATAAAAGTTCTAGATGCAAAAAATAAGATTTTGAGAGCATGCGAGACGGTATCGTTTTATTTTCAATATCTCAGTAATGATAATCGTTAAGCTTAATTTTCATTGATATTGCACTTCGAATTAAATCTTAAATTACATTACATTGTGCACAATGATCAAGTGATCGATTTTCAAACCGTTAAAATTAAACAAACTCCTAACAATTCTAATGGACTAAAGACAAAATTGGTGTCAGTCACATATGTTTAAATAAATAATCAGGGGAGATGCGTATCTTTACATTAGTCTACCATATCACAAACACAGATATAGATTATATTAAAACACCAAATTTCATGAACATTGATGCTAATTTTGATATATAGAAGAAAATAATTTAACAGGGGTAATATTGATTAACTTAGGTGTCAGGTGTTACTCGATAAAACGCCGACTGTTAAATTGTAATTTTATTTCTAGTTTAGATAGCTATACGTCAGAATTAGCACCATAGATTTTTTTTACATTTCTAAGAGTTTAAAAACAATATTTTAATAAGTTATGTTGAATTATGCTCTATACTTCAATTAACTTACTAAAAAGTTTATATGCTGATACGTAATTGTATATTAAAACTTTATGAATTGCACATGTTTGCACCACCATAGACAGAAAAGTCGTATTTTGCAAAAAAATATTTTAAAACACATTTCTACTATTTATCATAATCCTTAATGTCTCACATTCATTGCTGTAGTTAGTGTTGCCATAAAAATACATTTAAAACATTATTTATTGCTATAAACACGGGTTAGATGTTTCTTAAGTCATAGAGATTGGACTGATATATAGTGGGATTGTACAACATACGGATTTTTCGCCTGAATTTTGTTAAATGCCTAACCAAATGCATGTCAAAATCTTATTTAAATAAAAATAGAGCGAAAAGTATTCATTTCACTTTACAGCGGGAAACTTCACTCCAGACTCTATGACTAGATTGTACATATACTCTATAGATCTGCCTGGTTATTGCCAAAATTTACGTTCTGTGTTATTTGTAAGCCTATCCGACTCTATACAAAGCCTAACGCATCTCCACTGACAACTAAACTAGGCTGTACGTCACTCTAGTCTCATCTTCTTACCTTTGACAACTGTTGGTTTATTTTTAAGTAGACCTTTTCTTCTCTTCGACGTCTGCAAAAGAGAATTATAAAAATCAGATGTAGAAAGGTTGTACTTACGATAGACAAAAACAGACATCTAAACAAAAAAAACGACGGGTTGCACTCCGGGAATGCCGGCAGAAGTGAAAACTTGAATATTAACGTTGTGCATTTTTGATATTTTGGAATGGTTAGGGAATAATTTTGCACGAATTGCTTTAATTATCAGTATCAAAGTACGATTATTTATGTGGTAGAATACAATATTTATTTATTGCGCTATCGTACACAAACATGACAATTTATATTACATTAAATACGCCGCGCCAGCTGTCTACTCTCCATCTGTCTTACGAATTTTCGATCAGGTCACGTGTCCTGACGCGAGTTTAATATTTTTACCCATTCCAAAAAAAGTGTACAACGCCAGTTTTCACTTCAAAAATTAATTAAGAATCAATTCTACCGCATTCAATACAAGATTAGTTCTTCCAGTAAAGAACATCAAACTTCAGACGGAGATCATAATTTTAAAATAATTATATAAATTGGTTATTAACTATCTCTTAATACTCAGGTCTAGTAACCTGCTTTTTTAATACCCGACATTATTAAAATTATTACCATGGTTAAAGATACCATCGGCTACTTTGGCGCCGTTCAAGTATTACGTAAGCACTAGAGGGGGGAAGGGGGGTCTTTGATTTTTTATTTGGTGATTACGTCAAGAGTAATTATTTACTTTTTTTTTCTCTATGCTTGAAAACGAAATGCATTTTCGAGGATTCCTACAAAAAATTAATACGTTTATGTACTATTATTTTTGCTTACTTTTGGTGATAAGAGGGTGGGGGGGGGATAAATTGCAGTTAATCTGCTTACGTAATATTGGAACGGCCCCATTCGTAAATACAAAAACCCATGCGATTACAATTGACATACAAAAACACATCTAAAGTTTGCGACAGTTTCGACAATAATAACGGTCTTATTCATAAACGTACTATAAACCTTACATAGTTAAGTATCAAGTATTTTGAAGTACGTTTATGAATAAGGTGCTAAATGTATATTTCGGTCCTGATTATGATTAAAAATAATTTACCATAGATCCTACATCATATGCAAGCTGCAATCGGAAAGAATAATTCAAATAATCGTAACTATTAACGGCTTTTAGTATCAACAGCGACATTCTGTAATTATATCAATTCATCACGAATTTTCTCTAATTAAAATAAGAAGGAAAATTGTACGAATTACGAAACAACTAATAAGAATTTTACAACATCCTAATCCTAGATTGAGACTTAAAAAATTTCTGGACAATGAGATAAACTGGCAAGTAAATTCAATATAATTAACAGAATACCCGAGCTAATGAAATTACATTATTAAAATATAAAATACAAGAACTCAGCCAGAACAGAATGAACAAACAAAAACGTACATAATCACTTTTTTCAAACAATAACTCAAATATAATAAACATCCGAATTTCAATCAGAAATTGGTTTATTGTTTGCGATGAATTTATGAAGCTAAAGCAAAATTCATTCAATTTAGAAGATCGAGAAGATACTACTGTTTTTAAATTCTACCAATGAGTAGATTAGTTTTTATTGAGTTATTATTTGTATTAAATTACAAACAACTCATACCGTGTTAATCTGCATCGGGTTATAGCGATGACCTTGCCTAAGATAATATTAAAACACTTTATAAACCATATTGTTTAGGAATCTATTGCACTAAAATAATTAAAGAAATCTATTTCCAAAAATATAAATTTAAATTAAGTCTTGATTTAAAATGCTCTCTATTATAATAGTACTTAGGTATACTTTTCAATGCACGCAAATTAATTAGGGTATGAACTTGTAACTGTGAGACATACTACCTTAGCATATTCCTATATATTATAAAACCTACGCTGAACTATATATGTAATGGCTATTATATATGAAAACCATTAACACTTACACTTTTAACTGAATCTTACCTTAGGTTGATTATTCTAACATAGCCTAACATCAATAGAATATACTACATATTATATAAAAGATTTGCGGGATTAAAACTTGTTTCTCGGAAAAATCTAGCGCATTTTAATCCCATAAATTGAAAGATCAACGATTTAATGTCTGATACACGCATGAATTAATAAATATAATAAAAAAACTAACCTTTTTAGATATAGAGTTGCTTGTTGATATAGTTCTCTTTGAGATCGGGACACGCGGTCGGTTGAATTCGTCTCGCTTCTTCACTCTGAAAATAATAATTATAACATTGTATTGTTTATTAATACATTTATAATAAAAAATCGTGTGGTGTAACATTAATTTTTTTTATTTTTTTTTTATTTCTCAACATGACTAATAAAATTGATCTGCTAAAATTAAAAATGCAAATAATGTTTGATTGATGTGTGAGAATACCCAGACATTAGACGATAACGGGCACGTCACATAAAGCCGTTGCGCTGATAGACTGCAGCTTAAAATATTCACTACAATTACGTTTATACATACAAGTCTAATAATAGAAAAAGAAACAAAACAATTAACTGAGGTATAGGTATTAAAAAAGGTGCCAACATTTTTCATCTATTTTTATTTCTATGATATCTCGGCAGCAGATTCAATTAGAAATATCTTTAAGAACATTTACGAATTAAATAAATATCTGAACAAATCTGAAATACACTGATGCTCTAATACGAACAAGAAAGTCAGCTTTTAAAATTACTTTTTAGATAGCCATTTTTGGTCTTGGATGTTAAAAAAGTCATAATAATCTAATTATATAATTGAAGAACTGATTATATCCAAAAAATCTCATTATATATTGATATTATATCATTTATTTCGATTAAAAACGCTATTATTCGAACTGTGAAATTATTTAGATCACTGAAGAAAAAAAAGCACCAATTCCTAAAAGGTCGACAACGTACATGTGACCCTTCTGACAGTGGGCGGCGGTGTCACTTAACACCAGATGAGACAGTGTGCACCGTCTTATAAATGTGTGCGAAGATTTCTTTTTCTATTGTCGAAAAAAAAACCTATACGAATGAATATTATGTAAAAAGGTACGTACCTGTATATTCTAACGAGCCAATGCTCCGTAGTGTACGACTCTTCGAGGTAAGTAAGCTTGAAACCGCGATTTCCGGGCATCGCGTTTCGCGTTCTATCGTAGCCCGGTGGACTTCCACCACTATCATATCTGAAAAAAAATATAATTTGCTTTAGGCAATATTCTGTATCAGGCCACAGGTCTTATATAGAAATAATTATATTTTTCTTGCTTTTTCATAAATCTATAAATAAATTAATATAAATTTTATCAATTAACGAAAATCTTTGCTTTATTATCTGAATAAATTTTTTATACCAGAAATGTATTAGTTTTTATTAGTGTTTAAGAAATTTCTCTTATTAATTCTATCAAATTAATTTAAGGAATTCGCGTAAATAAAGTAAAAACTCTTTTCATCATATTGTGAAATAATAAAACCATAACTAAAAGAATAGTAGTAAAATATTGTTATACAATGAAAAAAATCTTAATACAATTAGTAAAAAACACAGCCAGCTATACATTAATCTTCTCTAAGTACGTTTTAAAATCACAGTATTTAATAGATATATCCCCTTAAAACACGAGGCCCGACGAGGTGAGATTTTAAAGATAATAAATAAGTTTAACCAATATAAAAAAACATATCTATGAAGTTTTAATTAGAATATGCCTGACACTTGTAAATTATGCCGAAAGTACAAAAAATATTTAGTTGAAGCCATTGATATACAAAAAACCCAAGATGCACAGTCTCGAATAAAAGTAACGCTCGAAAGTGTCCCGAAACACTATTTCTGTCCCTTTCTATAACAGTATGTCTATAACAGTATATGTTACAAGCATATATTATTGCAAAATCAACCTTACGCGAATTGCTTAAAGTTGTTATTACAACGCAGTGTATACGTACTTAAAGCAATAAAATTTTACGACCGACCGTGATCGGTAGGACAAGGTATTGAGTGGAGTCGAACATGACTTTTTTATTTACAACTATTTAACATAATTTTAAATTTATCCGACTTTTCGGGTGCTTTACAGCGTGCGTGGTCACGGTGACTGAAGACAATAGGTGTTGGATGTTAAATAGTTGTAAATTTATAATAATACATAACTTTAATCCGGTTAAAAAGTTTTTCTTTAAATTAAAAAATAATTTGTCAAAAACTATACACAAAAAAGTTCAAAAGTACATATTTTTATTTATAAAAAAAAACCAAATAAATAACATCGACTCCACTTATTAGACGCGAGACTATTTGAAATGAACGCACAATTTAGAATGTTGCGCTCATTTTTTGAGGACGCTCTTTAGACGTTGAGTGTGCATCTTGGGTTTTTTGTATATCAATGGTTGAAGCATATTATAGTTAATTAGAACTCACCTGTAATAGGACAACTTATACATTAAACAATTCAACATAGTTTTAGAGCCTTCCGCGTCTATTCTATATTCTCCACGCTCAGTGAAATAGTCGGCTTCCTGAAAAATATATTTATATTTTTTTTAGAAAATTCATATGTATGTGAAGAAGAGTGTCAGTAATGTTAGATGCGGAAATATTTGGGCATGCGCCCTCACTCAATATTATTTTTTATGTTTGGAAGAGATCCCTCGGCCTAAGTCAGGGATAGTTTAAAGCCACAACAATATTCTTTAATATTTTGCCTGTATGTAAGAAAAGACACAATTGTCTGCGGCGCTGTCACTTCACCCTCCTTCCTATTAATTTTTTCACAGAAAACTTCCAGGCTACCTGGAGGTCTTTGAAGTTTGCCAACAGCTCAAGCATTATACAACATGTAATAGACGTTTAAAACAAAAAGTATCCAAACTGTAAAGCCACATTGTTTCTTTTGCTATATATAAATAATATGTAACTCGAAATATAACTTTGAAAAGACAACACTATAACTTCTTATTTACTGTGTACAGTTTGTGTTTCCACCACACCAACTTCTTTCTATTTAAGATCATGTATATAATAAATAAATAAATAAAAATAAATTAGAAGTTTATAAGTTATCTTTCTCATACAAACAGACAAGCACTTAGATAAAATAGTAATTACGCTAGTTATGAAACCTAACATTAGTTAAGATACATATATATATTAGTTTACAATTAGAAGCGTAAACGAAATGTAAACAAAATCAACAAAACAATCGCACACTAGAAGCCCAATATTGAGCCCTTTAGTTTTTACCACACTCATAAATTGTATTTTAACATTCTCGTTTCCGATAATGTCCAATAACATAAGTTTTTATTAGATTTGTGAAACCTTATATACGCCAAGTTAGTTTTGTTAGCGTCGCAACCCCACAACCCGTAATTATATGTTAGTTATTAGCTCATATTTGAAACTATTAACGTCAGTTGTTACTCAGCTTCAAACAAAGTGATTTATTTGAACTTATCTATACAAAAACCGCCAACAAATTTAAATCGCTACAGTTGTTATTTTTTTGCTTTACCTTGTAAATTCAGTACAAATTCAATTCATAAATTACTCACATGTATATCCTTGGGATGTTCACCTTCAGCAATCCTCACCATCCATATGAACTTATTAATATCATCTCCCGAGTACCCAATAGCGCCACCAAAGATCACCAACACATAATCGACGTCAAGCATGCTCATAATTTCATAGGCCGCACTCTCATTACTCGCCATCGCTTTACCAACAAGGGCAATATGGGAATTGTTCCATGTATTGTTGTCCACTAGTGTTGTTCGATTTCCCATTCCAGCAATCTGAAAATATTTGAATTTGTTTGCAACGGACTTCTAAATATCTCTAGTTTTCACATTTTTAAAGAGAAAACTTCTTTAGCGGCGTTGTACACTTTTTTTGGAATGGGTGAAAAATGTTAAACTCGCGTCAGGACACGTGACCTGGTCGAAAATTCGTAAGACGGATGGAGAGTAGACAGCTGGCGCGGAGTATTAAATGTAATATAAATTGTCATGTTTGTGTACGATAGCGCAATAAATAAATATTGTATTCTACCACATAAATGATAGTACTTTTATACTGATAATTAAAGCAATTCGTGCAAAATTATTCCCTAACTGTTCCAAAATATCAAAAATACACAACGTTAATATTCAAGTTTTCACTTCTGTCGGCACTCCCGGAGTGCAACCCGTCGTTTTTTTTTTCATACAATTATTTAATACAGACGATTTGGCGTTTCTTGCTTACAAATTCATGATAGAACTTTTTGATTCTGTGTTACCGAAACATTTCTGTCTCCTCGGTAATTGAACGCAGGGCAGTATGCCACACGCGAACCATTTCTTCATGCTTTGGTAGTAATAGTTTAATAAATTTTTTTCTACCACTAAGCTACCGGCAAGGTTATTATAATAATTATAAACAGAAAAATATAATCCCCAATGTTACAACCCCTCAATTATATTAGAGTATCGTTCTAAAACAAAAGACTTTCGGACTATTTTTTTACTTTTCAAATTTTATATCATTCAAATATTTAAACAAAACCGATCTTTATACCAATTTTTATAAAAATAATATTATGAACATATACATTTTACTGGATTCGATTCAGGGCCTAGATCCGAAATGAAATTAATTAATGTTTTACAGATACAAAATATATAATCTAAGTTAATATTTAATCTATGATAAATAATCTTACCTGATATCCGTAATCCCACCAGGACATAATTCTTGCATCTTCAGCCGTGTTCTGTGATAACCATCCATAAGCTTCCCTGAAGTCATCTAAAATTCTTCGCGATCTGAATATTGAGAGAGTAGAGGATTTACTTAGAAAATAGTTTTTCCGACACATATATGAACCAAATTTTATTTTAAACAAAACACAAAAAATTGGAAAAGCAAGTTAAGTGATATGTATGTAACGCGTATAAATAATTATATGAAAATAAATGAAATAATATAAAATGGCTAAAATAGTATTGGATGTGATATTAAAGAATACTTAAAAACCACTGGTGCCACAATCTTTAACGTTGCCCAAATCAGAAATTTTCTGTATTTCTCGTGATATTTTGTGTTTTCTAATAGACTTAAGACATGCCGGTTTCTTCACGATGTTTTCCTTCACCGTACGAGCGAATACATTTATTTTTATTTAATATATCTAAAGATACCAAGAATAAAGACACTTCTACCGTACCGATGATATGAAGGGTGCCGCGTGACTTTTTTTGTATTTAACCAATAGTTGCAATTTATACTACTACACTAGGAACATCATGGTGTTGTAAGTGACTAGACTACTCCATGGTATAATTTATATTATTGATAATATCAAAGTGGCACTTAACTATAGTCGAATTTTTAATTAGACGATATCAACTGACGTTTACGGTGTTGTCAGTTTTAAATGAATTAAAAATAGTGTTGTGACAAAGTAAAAACCCGTGAATTAATGATCGGTGATGGCACTAGTCGCCGCGCCGCGCTTTGTAATAAGACGTCAAAAAACTGATTGTAGTTACATAGTACTAGTACCTAACTTATATCAGAGCACTTTTATACAATTTTGAAATAGAAATAATATTCTTTTATTGTTTGAAATGATTGACTATTCACACTCATTGTTCATTCATCTGATTGAACAAGAACTGAACGCATCACTATTACTTTAAATATGGCAACATTATTTTACAAAGTGACATTAGCTACTGTCAGTTGGCTTCGTCTAATTAAAAATACGACTATAGTACAAATATTCCTATAAATTTTTGTATATCATCTAAAACTCACCCATCGTTGCCATAACTGGCCAGCACTATACTAGGGCTGGAGTAAGCATTCGAAGTGGCCCACGTACAATGCACAGAGAACAACATGAGTAATATCATGAAGGCTATGACTGTGCCGGGACGTGCATACAATCCCAGTCCCTGATCTTGCGTCTGGACTGGCTCTGGGGCGCGTTTCTTCACTTTGCCCGCCTATTTGTGAACAATATAATAAATTTACACCAATTGTCAATTGTGGGCCAATTGGAACACAGGACTTTGTATGTGTATCAAGAATTCTTAGTATGTTGCACTAAACAACATTTATATACGTTATTTTTTAATTTATATTCCTATAAATATATTAATTAAATTCATATACAGTGTAAACTCCATGTAACGGCCTTCGATTTAACGACAAACCCCCTAAAGCGACGACATCACTCTGCTTTGGTTGGTTAAGCTTGTCTTCCATACAATGATACACTCTACAAAGCAATACACCCATCCTTATTCTTTTTCTAATACAGATTTTTCTTCATTTTATTTAACGACAACTCTTTGTAACGTCAAAATATGCACAGTCCCTTGAGTGTCGTTATATATATAGAGTTTACAGTGTATTAATTAAATTTATCTCCATTTCATAATGTAGTATTACGTAGATAAATTAATGTGTTTAAAAATTTAACTCTGATCAGAAATCTGAAAAAAAATAACTTTGAAATAATACCTTGTCATACAAATTCTTGGACTCCTCAGTCTCGACAGGGGCTTGTGTTGGGTCATCCTCACGAAGGACGAGCTCCAGAATTATGGAGAATGCGATTCCAGACAAAACACATACAACTGGCGTCAGTGTCAGCATGAGACGAACCATCACACCCGCGAAGTATACCGCGCTTATCGCGTACAGCGCAACTGTAATAGATTTTATCCAGAAAGTATAGAAGACTAATTTCTATATCTTAATCTGTTTAATAACACAAAAAATGCATCATAAAGAGTGATATTTTGCTTCATTCATTTTCGTTCTATTCTTCCTCTCTTTTTACTTTTTCTTCTCCTTCCCAGCTCATATTTGTTTAGTGTTGCGTAACACGTGTCTGAAATAAGCACTCTATTCTACTGTCCAGCACGGTTGTAATCCGTATGCAGTCTGTACAAGATACTTTAAGCATACGTCTGTAAAACACACAGCTCGGAAGCTTTTTTGGACATAGATGATGATATTAATTTATATCTAATGGGAAAGGCAAAGGACTCTAGTCCATACAGCCAGGTCTTGTTCTTGGTAATAATTGAAGAATTTTGGTAGTTTTAAAGGCCGAAGCCACTTCTTACGTAGTAAGGAGTCCATCTTGGAAATCTTTTTGGACATAGTCTCTGACTGCGTCGAAGGTTTTACGCCACAGATCAGATAGAAGTAAACCATAGCATATGAAAAAAAAATGTGTGCGTGTACTAGTGTATACACGTAAGAAGTGAAACTTCTTTATGACCTTTCGAAAAATGATCTACTATATGCAACTTAACAGAAATTGGTTAAGTAAAGTTAAATTAGATAAAGTTTAACAAAAGGCTTTTATTATCATGGACATAAATACAATAGTACAATTCAACATCGCGCGTAACCGAGAAACGTGACAATTTTCTACAAAATTTCTCCCATACGTCGATAAAGAAGTTTCACTTCAAAAAGATGGCGCGTAACGGAAAAATGAGACGCGTAACGAAAAACTGTTACACTAAATTTACTATCACTAACGAATTTCACTTCAAAAACGAAAGGTTACGTGTTCGTCAAAATTCTCAATTTCTGCTAAACATATAACTACACATTTCGCTGTTACATACATTGTAAACTTACCAAACACACGTTCATCATTGATATTCTTTATGCAGTACCACAGACCAACCGGGAAAGTGCAGACCAGCACATGCAGGTCAAAGAAAAACGACGACCACGTGGTAGGCTGATGTTCAGACACCGATGCTATTATAGGGATATGAATCTTTGCATACCCTGTGTCCCATAGTGAGTAAAACCTGAAATTATTGCGAAATTAAACAAATAATATGCATCGGATTATATACAAAATATTATATATAAAAAGTAGCATGTCTTAAGTAACTCTATTTTTTTTATTTGATTCTTAGTTAATTAATTAGGCCATGACGAAAATTAAATTCTACTTTTTCATATACAAAAGCGTATAACAGTGAACGGAAAGCGCAAAAATACTGATTTCCATTGATAAATTGTGTTATTTACATAACAATATTCACATTATCCTCAAGGCATATGCAAATTAGCCTGTAAATGTATGTCAAACACATAGAACACGAAATAATTATAACAGTGTAATTGTCTAGTCAGACTTTAGCTGCACGGAATATACAGTATATGACTACTCGTTTGCCTCTTTCTATTAAATTATATTTACGCTAAGATGAAGAGAGACAGATAAGCATCACTAGGAAGTATAACTTATCAAGATTGCAGTCAAGATGCAACATTATATGGTTTTATAATATTATAAATATGTAATGATTATTGGATGTTACATGTATATAAATTAAAATAGGATTCAGTCAGGTCTTAAAAAGATATTTTAAATACTGATGGAAATATATTTTACCTTCCACTCCAGGGAGCAATAACTCCCATATAAGTCAAGGCCACAACCGCCAAAAATACGGCACCAGCTGCGACAAGCGTACCTAGTACCAGGAGTTGCTTCCATTCACCTTTTGGATTCAAACTGTGTAAATATTTCAATGCTCCAACTACCATTAACAATGCAAACACACCTGGAAATAAAATTATGTTATGAGTGTAATTTGTTCTTTACTAAATGTAACCTATAACTTTCTAGTGCTTGATCACGGATGATACAGTATTTACATTCTGCCCGAGCTGACTTACTCTAAATTTGGGAAAATCCTGCCCTATCTATGGAGATGTCAAAATATTCCTTACCTAAAGTTTAAAAATAATAAATTAAATTCACTTATAAAATCCAGATCATGTAGTCACATTTCTATGTGTGACTTTTATATATAAGCTGCAATTATCAATAATAAAATCGAAAATCTAAGTTGAAATAAATTTAACTCTTTTGTAGTGTCTTATAAATATTTAATCATATGGTTCCAGGACACAGCAGTACAATAAAACCAATTAAACGGTTTTTATTGTGTTAATAACAAAAAATTATCCAAATATTTGACACACATATTATCTCATATTTGTCTTCACTTTATAATGAAAATTAAATAAGTATTAAAATATAAATAGAACATTGTTATATATC
Source organism: Pieris melete (assembly GCA_963693345.1). Lineage (NCBI taxonomy): Eukaryota > Metazoa > Arthropoda > Insecta > Lepidoptera > Pieridae > Pieris > Pieris melete. The sequence goes on from CAVNZK010000003.1 coordinate 3,546,689, forward strand.
TACTCTGTTAGTATGTTTACAACTATAATTAAAAATTGATTTAAAATTTAAAATATACAGTGGATTCCATTTTTAATAACTTTTAGACGTTAAATCTAAGTCCCTTAAATTTTATAATACACTTTAGTACAAAATTCATATACATGTAACGCAGGGTTCGGGTATAGCAACTGTTTTTAATGAACTATTTGTAACAAATTCTTATAAATCCCATGTCTCAAATGGTCATATAGAATGAGTGATATTGTCTAGATGCAGTCCAATTATATTTGTAGTTAAATGTTTGTTTCATACCTGAAGCAGCCATATGCTCACTGGTCCGAATAGGTTGGAATCCAACAAAAGGAATTTGCATTGAAAATACGAGTCCTATTATGTAGAAGACTGTGTAGCTCACAAACAGTCTTTGCGAGAATCTTCCCATTATGAGCAGGACAAATACGTGGAGAGGGATTAAATTTATAATGAAAACATAACCACCCCATGCTGATACCTAAAAGGACAGAAAAAAATGTCTTTACCCACACCATACAGCATTGTAGTAGTTGTTTGATAATATAGTTATTCAACATTATCTCCTAATTATAGTTTTAATTTTGTATTTGTCTTTTTTTACTTTGTCAGTTGTCACACAAAGTACAGTGTGATGAATAACTGAAAATCAGTGTTTTTGATAACAGCCACTAGAAGCTGAGTATGTTAGTGTGTCTATCTCTATATAATATTTCTTAGTTTCATTTCCATACTGTACTGTGTTAGTGAATAAAATTTTTTGTTATGTAAATGTTATTAGTTTGTTGTTTGCCCATAGTAATATATGGATGAAATTGAACAAATGTAGTGAGGCCTGGTACAGATATATTATTGACTTCTGGGCTCTGGCATTATAAGCATGGTATATGTGGTTTAAAAATCTATTACTATTATTGATACAAATAATAAAAAAAGATATATATATATATCAGTCTTCTTATCTCTATGACCCAGTTTTATTTTAATCTGATGTAATAAGCACCTAGTTGACAATACTAGTATTGACCTCCAGGTCTTTGTTGCACCACCTGCTACTATCATAATCATAGTAGGAAATATATCCGACAACAATTTTTTTCTGTTTTTTATATTATACAAAATAATTTATTTACATATGCTTTAAAATGTTACACACTTACCATGTAAAAGTAAGATAGTGCTGTGCATATTGACCAAAAAACTGAGCCGCTTTTAACACTTTTTAGCCAAAGATAATATGTAAATTGGAGAGCAAAGATAGCAATTCCTTCATTATCATAGCTTCCTGCCACAGACCTGCTACTGTATCCAGGCACAATTGCTATAAAGCAAGCAGCAAACAAACCAGCTCCTCTTGACCAAAGCTCTGATGTCAATAAATATGTAGCTATTGCTGTGAGCCCACTAAAAAACGAATGGATAATATAATAATGAAAATTTTGGTAATTTCATTAGCAGGGAAGTTTATTTTAAGTTTCAAATATTTTGTTTACTCAATACTTAGGAACTGTTTATCTTAAACAGGCGGTAAAATGTATCGGAAATCTATTTTTAGAACATACCTAAACACTGGAGCAAGAAACACACATATATCTCTAATATGTATTGGAATATTAAGCGCATGTAAAAGCCAATGTATGGTACCAGATGTAAGCATCAGACCAGGATACACAGTTCCCCCAACAATTCTTCCTAAAGGATACCAAGCTCGCTCATCAAACCAATTCAAGAAATTGTAAAATCCATGTTCCACCATATAGGCCGTGGATCTGTAGTTAAACCTAAAACAAACATAGTTAACCAAGTACAAGTCTCATCTCTTTATTTTTTTAATTAGCCTAAAAACAAATGAGATACTTACCATGGATCAAACTCATGAATAATACTTTCGAATCGTATAACAGCAAAAAGCCGGGATGCAAAGCCGGCCAACCAAGCAAGAGTCAAAACTGTAACCGTGATGAGGGTGCTAAAGCCCGTTGTGTTGTGGAATATGCCTTGATTATGGCCATTTACTGGTTTCGCCGCAGCAGTTGTCGGCATTTTGGTAAAAAAATTATTACCAACTAAATAAAATATCCAATAAATATTTTCCCATACATGAATTCCAACAATACACTACCAAATTCTAATGAAATTGATTGACTTTTCGCTGACTGACACGTCTCTCTTAGAATTATATTACCAGCTGAAAATATTATTATAGAGGCTCACAGATTAGTACAAATAATACATACAATCACGAAATTTTTGAAGATAGATAAAGAAGGGCATAAATCTATCCGATTTTATGGATTGTACGTCTTGATCAAAATAAAAAGTCGAAGTAGTTTAGACATTTTTGTATACTAAATGCTAAGTCTCGACTCTGATTAGACTGAATCATTCCTCAATCTAATCTATTATCTTATCGTCGCAATCAACAATACAATTAAAAATTTAATGTTTTGTTTACATTTATATCACAAATTAAACTAAAATTATACTTTAAGAATATCTGCAGACCATCCAAATACACCGTTGCATACGACAATTTTTTAATTGAATCGATCACTAATAATTGAGCTCGGCCCAGTCTAGTATCATTTATGAATACTGCCAAGTGTCAACTGCCAGCTGCCAAGAGAAGTGAAGTTACAGGTAGCCGTAGTCTACCTACCTTTTGTTTATAATAAATTCATAAAAAACTGTTCTAACAAAACAATATAATTAATAATATCGGAAAAAGTTTTCCTGAGTTGTTTAAGGACTACTGAATGTCGAATTATCAAGAAATTGTAAATTTAAATATTGGAGGTACAAGGTAATTTCTATAGTATTTTATTATAATATTCAACAATAATTTTTAACAATAGTTTCTCTTCTATTTTTAAGTTGCTTAATCATAAATTTACAAGAAATACACAACTTTCACTTATGCTGTTTCAAATTTAAACACTCGTTGATGTCCGTGGCAGTGGCTATATAGAAATTAGATAAAAATTACCTCACTGTCATACTTAAACATGCAATTATAATATTATAGGTACCGATTTGATAATATTTGTTTTAGATTTGCTACATCATGGCATACTTTGACATGGGTTCCAGATACTTTCTTTACAGCCCTTCTAAGTGGTCGAATCCCTACAGTACGGGATGAGACTGGGGCAATATTTATAGATAGAGATCCAAACCTTTTTGGCCTTATTCTCAATTTTCTGAGGACTAGAGATATTGACCTTAACAATGTTAATATAAGAGCATTGAGACATGAATGTGATTACTTTGGAATTACTCCACTGAGTAGACGGCTTGCACTTTGTGATGAAATGAATCATTCCTCATGTGGTGATGTATTATTCTATGGATACCTCCCTCCACCATGTAAGTTTAACTAATCGCTACTACTAACATAAATAAATTAAATTTATTTCAAATTTATTCATAATCCCATATATTGAGTTAAACTCATAAAATATATTCTTTTTTCAGTAACTCCCTCACCAAGTAGTAGTGGAAAGAATAGCAATAGTGGTTCTAGAAAGAATCTTACAGCATCCAATTCTGAATTAGCAGCAAGCAGGACACATTCTAGAAATTCATCACTTGATTTGAGAACTGTAGGGCGTGTTCCTTCACAAGATCAATTAAGGTATTTAAATGTTTCATCTCATATATCAACATTTTCTCTACTATGTATACAATTGGCCTGGTGAACATCGTACCGCCTAACAGTCTATTCTTTATTTGTTTAAAATACTTATTCTGCTTTTCGGGACACCGGTCTAGCTAGTAAGATTAAAAAAGAAAGTTGATAAGACAACAAATACATTACATATGTCAAAAATAAAAATTTACCTTCCAGGAACCCCTCCACTAACACTTGAACTCTATGATATGGTATTAAAGTTCAAATTGACTTTTAAGTATTATTACGAATATTTTGTATGGGAATATAAAAAAGTTGTTTTTAGACTTTTTCACTCATTTTTTTTTAAATTTTTCTCTCCGTAAGAACCATCCTCATATTTCAAGGAATATTATTTAAAAAAATCAGACAAATCGGTCAAGCCGTTTTCATGTTATGTCGTGACAACGTAAAACGGGTTTCATTTTTATATATATAGATTACATTTAGTGTGTAGCTGTCACGATCTATTAAGCACCAATTACACAGTCTATATAGATCTAATACCATTTATTTCAGTCGATGTGGTCGTGGACATTCAAGAGCAGCCTCTCTAGGCAATGCAGATAGTCAGAAAGGCCTACGAGTTGAAAGTATGTGTACAATTTACTTTTTGTTTATAGTATAAATTCATTAATGTATTCTCGGATAAAATCTCTGTAAAGAGTGTATTATATTGTAGGTCCTTACTATGACTCATAGTAATTATTTTATAATTTCAGATACATGGTCAGAAAATGCGAAAGTCCAAATAATAAAAGCGCATCACAACTGGATTGCTGTTGCCTACTCACATTTTGTTACAGGATACAGGTAATTTAAAATTAATGAAATACATATATATTATAAAACTTTAACATAAATGCACAAATATTAAATACTGTAATCTTGAACGAAGTCTTAATGAGATTTATGAATGTGGAATGCTGCATAAACTCAAAGGTCTATTTGTGTCTAAAAAGTTGCGTTTCACCAAGGAGGTGAATTAAATCTTTAAAATCTAAAATTATCTTATATATATATATATTTTTTTTTATCATTGCGCCGTATCTGTGGCATTTTTTTTCCTCAGGCAATGAAATAGTAAACAAAATATGGAGTTTATATAAGAAATATATATATTTAAAATGCCACTACAATTTTATATACAAAAACATTTGATCCATTAATGACACAACTAAGATTATAAAGGTTACAAATGTTTTAGATTAACAGATTCATGCGGCTGGTATGTAGTGTTCCAATCACCAGTACAAGAAACAACTATAGAACGCATAGCATTAAATGCTAAAACTGGAGGAGCGACTTCTAGTGGAAGCAATTCATCGGGAACTGATGTGATGCTTGGTATCGCGAGTGGACTTTTTGTTCGACTCTGGGCCTTTTCAACTCATACTGAACCTGTAAGAAGAACACTTATTGGTGAGTAGAATTCTTGACATGCCTGTTTTGCATATATTGTAGCTTATATGGATTATATACTTTAGTGATTTTTTTTTCAAAGACAAGTTTTATGTTTTTATTTGATTAATTGACACAAAATAGTGGGTCATTTGTACCAGTATGGCGGTTCTTCAGGGATCTTATTACGAAATGAAAAGAAGAAAAATTATGGTCATAGCGGTGGTACCGGCGGCCCAAGCGCGTGGTCGTTAGTCGAACTCGTCGGATTAATTACGACTTTCAAATGATTTGTTCCATAAAAATTCTAGTATTTTCCGATAGTCCATAAAAAAATAAGAGGCGGCAGTGTCATGCCATCCTTCTCCGGTGTGACTTACAGCCCGCCATACCGACGTGAATGCGTTGATTAATTAAAAAAATTCAACCATTTGTACCAGGCTAATTTTTGCACAGTTAATAATCGTCTTGCAGCTATTTAAAAAAAATCACCATGCCATACATTTCGGCCGGGTCCAACTGGCCGCCATACCGCCGATAATCTGCAAAAAAAAAATTTTTTTGCCACCTCCCACAGGTATGGCATTCATGGCAGACTTCTATCTATATCTATACAGGGACTGTTGAAAAAAAATTGCTGGCACAAATCGTATGGCAAAAGAAAAAAAAAGCTGATTTTGAGAATGTATCTCGTAGAAACAACACGCAAATATTAATAAATTTGTAGATACAAAAATTTAATAGGCCTAATTCCCCAAAAAACCATAAATAATACCTAAAAGAAAATGAATTAACAATATGTATCCTTTCGCTTACGTAAAATATGATTTCTAAAGACAATTTACCTTTTAGGTACGTTCAATCTTGGCGTACGCGTAGAACATTTGTTATTCGTGGGTCCCCAACTAGTAGCTCTTAGTGGGGCAGGTAGCCGAAGCAAAGCTGGAGTGTGGCACACGAGCACACAACACTGGCAGACTCAGGACGTTGCTCATCTTACTACATACGACACTGCGGGATCCTTCTTGCTATTGGGAACTGCTACGGGAGCTATTAATTATATAGGTATTGGTAATTTTTGCTAAATTGTATCCATTACATTCTAAAAAAATTATTTTTGATGGATTTGGAATACAAATATAAAAAAATATTGCTTAATTAATTTTACAATCCTTGATTATAGTTTGATTCAAAAATCCCATATTACATATATCCTAGGGTTTTCGCTACGACATTTGTCATAGATTAATAATCTTTCAGATATGCAAAAGTTCCCTCTGCGTATGAAGGACAATGATTTGTTAGTAACACAGCTGTATAAGGACCCCAACCAGGAACCAATCACAGCTATATCCGTTTATCTGACGCCAAAGACGAGTAAGTATTTATTTAAAACAAAATTTTCACAATGTATGTACTCATGCTGCTACTTTACGAATATAGTTTAGTCGATATGAATATAAGGCTCATACCCTTTTATTATCGAATTATGACAAACTGGAGGGTAATTATGTATCCAACCTATTTTGGTTCGAACTTAATGTGTGGTTTAATAATTTAAAGGTGAAGTGAGTTTGCGAGTGATTTCCATAATTGCTATTTATAGAAAACACAATGGGGAGCCAGGAAAACCTGATAAACTGTTGTATATTACTATTTTACATTGTAATACGACTTAATTCACAAGAATTCATCTATTATCTTATTTATACATAAAACCCTTAACCACTTACCCCATTTTGGAATAGAGTTACTGTTACAATATTTCTATGACTAAACGTTTGCCGGGTCAGTTAGTTAAGAAAAAAATAAACTACGGTACGCTGTCAGCTGTCAGCTGTCAGTTGCTACAACGTAATTCAAACCATGATTTTATTTTATTTATATATTCACGCCTTTTTTTCGAAGGGCTTAGCCGAAACCACGGATCTCCACTTGCTACGGTGCTGACATAACTCTCTCATTTATTTACACTTTCATTACATTCACCATAATTATTCGTTGATTAGGGAAACTTTTGTCGTAAAAAATTTAACTGTCTTCAAATACTATGTCTACTAAGACTGATCCATAAGTCGGAAAATACCTGATGAAAATCAAAAAGAATCATCTCTATATAACTTGTAGTTTCCAAGAAATTTGTAAATACATTTATGACATGCTTTGAATGCTAAATGGATCTCATACTAAAAACTACCCTCCTTTTCTGAAATTGCAGGTCTCTGTGGCAATTGGTTAGAAATAGCGTATGGAACGAGATACGGCTCGGTACGAGTTATAGTACAACATCCGGAGACTGTTGGACACGGACCACAGCTGTTCCAGACCTTTACGGTGCATCAGAGTCCTGTTACTAAGGTAATCAACACATCAATTCCTGCATTTCATTGAGCTTTGTAACCTTAAACTTCTGTGTTACTTCAACTTCTTAAGGAAATATTAACTTAAATTTTATTTATTAGGTATCTCTATCCGAGAACTACCTAATATCAGTCTGCAGTGAATACAATCATGTGAGGTCATGGCGAGTGACTCGGTTCAGGGGAATGATATCCACCCAGCCTGGTACCACGCCCAAGGCAGCTTTCAAAGTGTTGGCTTTAGAAGCACCTACAGCACAGGCCCATAATGACTCTGGTAAGTTTTAATTTACTAGAATAGAGAAAGTGGTTGATTCTCTTTTGTTTTTGTTGACATTTTACGTCTTTATAGGTCCTTTTGATGATGATGTTTAATATGATAAAGTTTATAATTTTTGTGAGTTCGCGCGTCAAGAAAGAATTATATTAGTTCGCGGAACTCCCACATTCGTTTTCTTCCAGACTACCATGATAGGAGTATAAAACATAGTGGGCCTGATAAAAAAAATTGTGAGTAGAAACATGTTTGCCCCATCGGACGACTGTGTGTGACAGTCACACACAGTTGTGACTGTGACTGTGAAACGCGCTAACGAAGTTGTGGTTGCACTGGTCGAAGATCCTCTCTTTAGGTTGGAGGAAGAGAATACCATCGTCTTCAACCACTTAAGTTTATGTTCGTTTATATTTATGAAACCTTGTGAAGAGTCCAATTTTCACTTTTGGATTGGGCGAGACGTAGTTCGAAATTAAAAAAAACACCACTATTTATTTTTAAGTGAATTTAAAATTCCTAGCGGTGATCTATACTCTATATAATTATACTTGTTGAGTTAACTTTTTTTTGGAAATTGTACTAAATAAAACTAAAATACGTGAGAAATTTACATTGCATAATTTGACTAAAGTATTTAAATATTTCAGGACCATATGGCGAACAAGATGAAGAGCAAATATTTATACAGAAGGTGGTCCCTGATACAGACACATTGTACGTGCGGCTCGCTTCCAATGGGAAAAGGTATTTCTTTTAATGTGTATGTAGTCCTTTGATGATAACCATGATAAGATTTAAATAAAGTGCGTGCGTGCGTACAAAGTAGACATATCAGATGTCTTCTTTGGCAAACTAATTTTTAACTCTTGTTCATATTCTAAAACTTTAGATTTCCGAGACTTAAGAGAAAGGGTTAGGAATTTAAATAATTTAAATTTTTTTTGAATTTTTTCATCTGAAATTTCAATAATGTTTTGCATAAAATATATAATGCTAATATTTCATAAATTCTCTTTACGAAATTTTAATTTTAAAAATAGAATTTCTATAAGGTAATTGGACAAAAACGCTGCATATCTTCGTGACGCTAATATTATTATTGCGTTTCATCCGTAAAAAGTTTACCCTCAAGAAACAACAAAATATATATTGACTTTTTTTATGGAATTGCTGGAAGAGCTGGGAACTGAAACAGGTATTTTTTACTTAAAATTCCCTAAATGGTTTCCCAAATCTGACTCATTGTAATGCATACTTACAATGAATAAACATTTTTATTATAAGGTTTCGCCGTTTGTCCGCGATCTACCTTATAGTGTGGATCCAGTATATTTTCTATATTATGAAACAATAATTGTTATTTTACAGAGTATGCACAATTCGTTCCGTGGATGGTTCGCCAGTATCGTGCTTCGTAGTGGCAGAATGTGAAGGCGCGTTACGTCCCCGCAGATTGCTACTCTGTGGTCATAGATCAGGTGCAACACAGATGTGGGACCTCACAGCACCAATAGATAAAGCCGCCAAACCCTCACAGGCTGTCGGAGGAAGTGGTAAGTTATTTAAATTGACTAATAGTATAATTTGATAGATCACATTTGGACACGTCATCAAAAATTCCATAATCAAAATTCCTTGTATCGGCGGGCTTGTATTTTATATCATTTATTTAAAGTTTTTCAATTCCGATTACGTATTTTAATAATTACAACAGAAGGTCATTTTATGATTTGTTTTCACTGATAAACCATTCTAAACATAGTAAAATTTTTCTGTCCTATATAGAAGTGTTTTTTCCTTTTTAAACACTAGGATTGTTAGAAAAAAAACAAAAGTCTTTGAGTAAAATCGAATGTACAACTGAAAAAAAAATTTTTTTTTGCTAAATTATGCATTTGTCTTTTTAGTTCCTTAATCTTACGATGGAAAAAATAACAGTACTTATAAGTAATTATTCATAACTGAATTTGATTCATAATTAATGTTTGAAGTCCGTATCGATTCATTCCTTCTTTAATTAATATTTTAAGCATGTCACTATGGAGCTAAAACAACATACATTTGACATCTGTCAGTTTGACATGTAATCTATTTAATTGGCCTACTCAACATTTTACGTTTATTCTACAGCTTGGTAAGGTGTTATTGAATATTTATTATAGGGAAGATTTTTGCAAGTAAGATTATGATAAAAATCTTCTACGTTCAGACTGTTCATAAAAAAATTATTGCACCGTTTTAACTATAAGTAAGAGAGGCAGATGAGTCTCTTCATCGCAGAATACACACAAACTGTGACAGAAAAAGACGAAAGATAAATAGAATTCAATTAAACTGGTATTTTTTTATGAATAAAAGGTCAGCCTCTAAATTTAGTACATCTTGTGGTGGAACTCCAACCTTAACTTCGACCAGTCTAACCACTGACAGGCCGGCAAGTAAAGAAGTTTTATATTTATTCTTAGCGGCCGGACGCGTCAGGGTATGACGTTATCATAGTGATTTGTAAGTTCAGATTGTATGTCGCCAGTCTTACGACTTATATTATATTTGTGATTATAACAAATTGTTGAGATTTCTATAGTAAACAATGTTGACAATAATTTTCTATAAGTATTCGTCACAATAATAACAACTGATTTTACTTTGAACTTTAGTTTTAAATTTTCCGTTTTACGTGTATAGGTCGGTTATCGAAAGCTGGCGGGTTCACAGTACTCACACTAATGCAATTTCACATACACTATGTTTCAAAATATGATTTTTTTGCCAAGCTATATATTTTAGTCCACTCTGGTTTTAGTAAGGTTGGGTGGGTTGTGAATAAATAAAAATGTGTCAAATACATATAAATATTAGGTGCATACGAGGGTGGATCCAAAAGTTCTAAGTCAGACCAAGAACGTGAAAGAGTAGTTCGTGTAAATAATTTTTCATTTTTAGACATACGCTCCATCTAGCCATGACTTTGTTGGTCGACAAAACGACCTTAGCCGTTTTCGCAGTAGGTGATCTAGATATTTTCCATTGTTTGGACTGTTGCTTTGATTCAAGAGTATGGTGGTGAACCCAGCTTTCAACAAATCAAAAAAAAATCAAATCAGCTTTCAGCATCTGATGTCAAATGAAATATAAATTTTTTTTATTAAACTGTTTTTATTAAGATGCTTAAAATAATTAAAAACACTTTTCATGATGTATTTGTGATTGTATTTCAGTTTGACAGACTTTGACATCACGCCTCGCGCTTATTCACAGACACTACACAAGCATAAAGTGTAAATGTGTTGAAGCCGCCAGCTTTAAATAACATACCTATAATAAATATTACTATTTTTAAATAATGCTAGTTTAATAAATAATTTAACTTTAATTGTTGAAGAATTTTTAATTATTTGCTCAAGTAAACCAAAAACTTTTACTGTCATTTCAGGTGAAGGCGAAGAGTCTCCAATAGCCGATGGAGGTCCATCTCCTGATGAATTAGTTCGTCTTTTATCAGCATGTGATTTAGATGCTTCCCCCGCACCCCCCACACCCGCTATTCTCCCCACTTCCCCTAATAGACCAATACAAGCACCATGAGCATCATTATGCTCGATACTAATGTCCCTTGTTATACCGATATAGTGTCTTTTCAATGTATCATGGCCAAATCTCACCTCGCTTTGCAGTGCCGCTCTCGCAGTATAAAAATGGAAATATACGTCGAGACTGACGTTTGGTCACGTGACCATACAAAACTTGGCATTTAGGTATATTTGAAACAAAGCGCAATATAGCAAACATACGTTGGATATGTTAATACGTTATAAACTGCGTATTCGTTTAGTCTTCATGAACTCGTGCAATCTTTCGGTCGGTACGTTGCATGAGTAACAATAATATTGGCCTAAATTTATCTAGTGTTTTTTGCTATCACCGAGTTATGACTTTCCTTCGGTCTATGCAAGGAATATTATAGTATACTATGCCTTGTTATACGAGTATATTTATACATTTAAAGTACTAGCTAGCGATTTGCAATTAAGCTTAAAACGGAAAACCAAATTTTGTTTCATTTAACAATTAAATAAAAAGGGGATTAACAAAGTATGAAATGCCTATAATGTTTGTATGAAAACTCTAAATGGAGTTTTTCACACGTATTTAGACAGATTCCATTTTCCATTCGAAGAGCACTATATATTAGGGATTGATTTCTCTTGACGTATCAGATGTTGTCACTTACAGATGGCCAGACAAGTTCTACTCACGTTAACTAGACACACCAAGCTAAAAAAATTAATACTTTTATTGCTTATGACAATGAATATAAGATTGTTAAAATACTTTAGTTAATTTTGTTTCTAAAGACTGATCGTGTTCATCTCTATTATGTTGAATAGAAAATTAATAATGGAAAACAAATTTTCTGTATTCTTGACTGATAATGAAATATAATCAATTTTATTTTAATACTGTGTACTAAGAAAATTTTAATTAAATCGTGATTTATTAGTATCTTAAAATATTTGTAGCATATTTTTGGGTATATTTAAAAATAGATAGAGAATAGGTTAAATTTTAAATGTTTATAGATAGTGATTATACATATATACTGTCAACGTTAGATATTTTTCTTCGTCGTTTTCAAAGCAGTTTATTTTTTAACTAAGTTAAGCTTGATATTGTTAAAATGTGAAATAAAGAATATTAAAGAAAATATTTCTTTTTGCTTTCTCATATTTTCTAACTTATATAGAAACTTTATACATAGTATTATAAAAGTGATGCATATCTCTCTTAGATTCTGGTTTCTAATGTATTTTTTTACAAATTAATTGATTTAAGTTGTCTCGGAACTAATTTAATTAAAAAAGAAACAATTATGTCAGTAACCAGTAACTAACTAATTGTCGCAATTTTTAGTATACCATCATATTAAATGGTGTTGGTTGAAAAGGTCAAATAAAAAACATCAGTTCCATGTTACTTTTAATACATTTTAAATTAGTTACACTTTTCCTTAATATTATTATAGTATTATTATATTATATAAACAAAAGTATAAAGTTCATGGGCTCGAGACAAAATCACTTTGCGACAGGCGTGACCCATTAGCGCCAAACGAATTTGTATAGAAATGGTCACGTGACGAACCACGAGTCATTGTCATACAAGTTTCCTTGACGGTAGTGGGTTACGCTTATTGCGAAGTTGTTTGTCTCTAGCTCCAAGTCACGCAAGCCATCCAACAGAACCATCTAATCAAAAGAGGTAATTTGTATATTTAAGATACATTAACAATTGACTAGTGTAGTTACCCTAGTATGAACATTAACACACGCGTAATATTAAATAAACATTAAAGTAATTGCATAAATTAAAACACGAATATTTATTATAGACATCACCAAAACTTTCTGCTGTGAAGTGGCTGCTTTCATCCTCGTAAGGCTACGGTTTCCTAGAAAAGCGGTGCCGTTATCTAACGGCCGTAATGTAACGTTGGGTGACGTCACCCATACGTTGTTTATAAATAACATCAGAGGTAGGTAGGTTTTCTAGCGAACGTTGAGTGTCACCGTAACCTCAAATGGCGGTGCTGTCGTTTGCATGATGGCCGTCATAGCGGTGATAAACATTTGTTCAATGTTTTTGCGTGTAGCGGTGCCCATATTTAATTAATACAATGAGTGGAAACGTGACTTGGACGAGCGAAAATGATTGTTTTTTGCATTATGGTAAAAAGTAAAGATGGCCGTTATTATCAACCGTAAAATGACGGCCGTTAGTTAACGGCACCACTTTTTTCTAGGAAACATAAGCTTAACAACCGTAAAATGACGGCCGTTAGTTAACGGCACCGCTTTTCTAGGAAACCTAAGCTTAACTAACATCTGTAAAATGTCAATGACGACTGAGACAATTTCTTTTCTACGTTCTTCTGTGTAAATAGAAAAGATCCGTGATTTCTACTTTATACCTCTGATTGAATACTTACATTGAATAACCGAGTAAGGCGATCATATAAATTACGCGTACTACCAGCAGAATGTTTGATAAACTCTATAATTTTATGGCACTTAATACAGATTAACAATAAAAACACAACATTTAAAACAAAAATGACGCTAGACTAGTGAATATAGTAAGCCCAGACTAAATTACGAACGTTAAGTGTATGAAATCATCCTCAATATCATGAGTTTTTGGCATAAGAGTTAACCGATTATTATGAATGTTTCGTTAAGATTTAATGTTAATTTTATATCAAGCACTATGCTACACTCCACGCAACTTCTTGCCCGGCGGCCGGGTCTGGAAATTAAATGACCATCATCTAGCGATTTCTGCTCTCGCAGGCAAGCGCCATAATTGTTGAAATAAATGTTACGTGTAAGACTTAATTTAATAACCTCTAAAATAACGCATCAGGTCCTTTGGGCTTACCATATATTAAAAACAAAAGTAAAAAGGAATCAGCACAAAAACGTTCAAACATCACTGAACAAAAATTTAAAACCACATTTCTTCGCACGATTTTCATTCTCGGCTTCATTAATAAACGTGGACGTAGAAACCCTGCTTATTATGTACAATTTTTTTCATGGCTTTATTTATAGCCATCTATGCAGACAAATTGAGTAAATAGTTTTGTGCTCGAGGTAACATCGAGTTACAATTGACTAGTACTTTCTACACATCTCTATTTCAAATAATTTGTTAAGATTATTTGTGCAAAATACTGCGTTTATATTATACCTACGTATGAAGTATCTTAATAATACAGTTAAATCTTTTGAGCGTAATATAATGTTCTTACTGTTACTTGCGGCACCAAGTTTAGGGATGAATAAAAAGCTCAGAGGTCCGGGTGAGCTTCAGAAACGAGGCTTAGCGTTTAGTCCCGACTCCCGCAAAAAAGGTATAGGATATTGACATACTGGAGTCACAGTTAGCACTGTCTCGTTTCCGAATTTCGTACCCTTATACACGCGTGTAAAGCACCGTGCGACAATCACAAGACAATCGCAATGCGAGCTAAATAATACATTGGCAACGGTCGGTGACTTAGTCATCTATTTTGGTAATTTTCATTGTAATTTAATCTTTACGTAATTTAATAAGATGTATTAATGCAATACCGCATTAGGAAAATAATATGGCAATAACTCACTTGTTCGTTGTTTCACTATTTAAAAAATCCCATGTTCGCCAACACAATGATTCCTCTAAAACGATTGCAGTTATAGTCTAATAAAGGCAAAATAATATTAAAATGACGGTGACCTTGGTATGTAGGTACATCTTACAAATTATGTCAAAAGCAGTGGGTATTAATTACGGTTAAAACATCAACTACATAAAATGGACAGACATAATATGTCGCTGAAACCTTACACTTATAAGAATAAGCAAAATTATTTATTAATCGATAATGTATAAAACAATAAATCATTTTAAAACTTATCTGTTGTGTGTAAATCTTAGCATATTGATATATAGGCGCGAATTGACTAGTGACTACCCAGTACCATTTAATATGAATTACTATGCAAAGGTGTACCTACACTGTACAGACAGCCTATTAAAATATTGTTTTAAGTATTGTAAGAGTAAAATAAAAAAATACAATGAGGATTTATAGCACAATTATTAGCGAGAGGTATATATTCGAAACAAGGTAGATTTGCAAGAACCAGTATCAACATTGGCACAGCGTAGATCGGTGTTTTAACACAACAACAATAATATTTATCTTATGACCGCCTCTACATCGCAATTTATGAAAAGATAATTTCTATACCAACCGTAGTTTAATCACATGATAAATTGTTCTATTACTCCATGATTTATTTCAAATAAATGAAAAGGCGTCCACCTATGTATAGAGCTGTAAGGAATACGTTATACACGTACGCCTACACTAGTAAAAATACAACCATCGCTAGAATAATACTTTGGTAAAGCTGTAGGTTAGAAACGGCGAATTTATTCAATGCTAATATTAATTACGCCCATGGTAGGTGTGTTGCCGGCCTTTGAGGGAGTAGTTCTCTTTTAAAATAATTGGAGGACGTTTCTTTCAGGGAAGACCTCCCAACGGAGGCCGATTACACAGTTCGCAACATGGATTTATATCGTTAGATAGGCCCTTACCTCAGTGAGACCGCGCCGTGTTGTCGCACAGTCTAAGTGAGTGAGACTCACTCACCTGGGATCAGTGCACCCCTAAACACAGTGTTAGCCGGACGTGTTGTAAAGGACGTTTGCGAGCAGTTTAGTGTCACAAAATGCCATCGTGTGCCTTTCTAAAGTGCAACAACAATTCTAGAAACACAAATAAAGCCAGAGGTGTAACATTTCACTCGTAAGTATTGCGATTTGATTTAAAAACTTTTATTTTTCCTTCCGCACTGTCTAAAATAACAAATTTAAATGGCGAGTGCACGAAAGAGAAAGTAGTGTTTGCAACTAATGTAGGAGAAAAAGAGATGACACTAGTTTCGACCGTACCTTCTACACAAATTGCACTGTTTTAGGACGCCATGTTGACGCACACATTCAAACGTTTTCGTTAACGCACACATTCAAAAACAATGCCACAGTTTTTGGTGTCGGGGCCTATCTAACGATATAAATCTATGGTTCGCAAAATATTTGAGTACCAGTAAATAGTGAATATTTACAAATATGTAAGTTCTGTAAAATCAAATCGTTTAATTCTAACTCATAAAACATTGTGCGATTGTACATTTATATATAACCTGCAAGTAGGCTTCTTCAATTTATTTTATTTTTAGTTTAAGAGTTTCACTACTTTAAACTACCATAAAGGTATCGTTTTATTAACCTGAAAGAATCCAAACAATTGTCTCTATTTTTAATTGTTGTACTGAGCAAGAAATCAGGTATAAAAAATAATCTATGCACATTTTATGTATTGCATACTCAAATTAACAACACCCAATTTACCCCCTTCACAATATGCCCTGTATCCATTGGCTTAAAATCAATGTTTTTAAAAGTCAATTAATAACATGTTATACAATGCACACATCACCATCTAGTGAATATGAGAGCTTATTAAGTAGCATCAAACATATGTAAATTTTGAAATTTCATGTTTTGGACCACAGTAAAAACACATTATCTAAATCATAAATAATGGCTAGCAAATCAAGTTTTTTTTATCATGAGTAGCATCTGAATTCCTAATTTACTAATTATTGCAAAAAGCAGACTTGGGAACTTCCACCATAATGCAAACATTAAATTAGTCCATATCAATAAGATTGGTCTTAGTACCTAGATTGTCTCAGGTAACAAAATTTAGTTTATTATAATATAGATCAGGACTAGTCATTGGATTTAAGAGGTAGCACCACAGTCCAAATCCTAATAGATAGTTACAGACAATAACAAAACGCTCTGTGGGAGGAAACAGAGCAACGTCACTAAAGTTTGGGAAACCCATGTGATTGCAGAAAATATGGGCCATTAATGGCGCAATAAAATGACCTGCAACAAAATAGAAAAGTAACTACAAACCCACATACAATAAGCAAAACCAAGGTTTAATAAGATTACCTTGCACTTGAATAAATATATTTTTACGATTTGGTTTGTTAATTTTACATAGTGTATGTAGGATATAAACAGTTAAATAATGGTGACAGGCATAAGCAGTCAGAAGCAAGTCTTGCTAGCGAATAATGAATAATCAATATAAATTACTATGTTACTTACCGCTTCTCAAGAACAAAAATGATGAATAAGCACCAAACATTGTAGTGTATGTAAATTGAAAAGCTGTAACAGAATATTTTTCAAGAATCAAATTTACAATATTGTATTCTAAAAATGTATGTAATTATTTTATGTCAATCCTAGGAATCGAAACAAATACTTACTAACTGTAATTATAAAAAATGATTGCCATTTTTATACTTATTGAAGACAAATATAAAATGTGTCGACACTACAGAAGAGTTAATGTATTTAAAAACAAGATTTGTTTTGTGATATATACTTACTAGAAACAATTAATGCTGTCTTAATTTCATATCCAGCCTTAATTTGTTCAAATACATGATGAAAATGAGCTGGAAACAAAATAAAAAAAGAATATAGAGACAATAGTCAGACAGAGCCACATTTTATAAATATAGGGCTTACCAATCCCAAATAGTAAAGGTCCAATAAAAACTGCTGACATTGGATTCAAACATTGTAGTAACAAAGGCATCATGCATGCTCTAAAGACCCATTCTTCACTTAATGGTGCCATAATATGGTTTCTAACCCAAACTAAATCTTGCCAACATGATATCCAATACATTGGTTCTACATAACAGAAAAAAACATTTTGTTTTATTGGTTAATACAATTTTATAGTGTTTTTAAAACAACACTATAACCATAAGAACATTCATAAATTATTACATAATTATTAATTTACATATAAAAGTGTAATTCTTCTGTTTCAGCTGTATTCATTAGACTGTCGTGGATATCCAAATATTAGTACTAACACAAATTTATGCTTAATTAAGTTACCAAAATCAAATTTTTATGAAAAAACATACCAATGTAAATTCTCCATGCTCCAGAAAATAATTGCATAGACAGTGGTCCTAAGAATAAAATAACTGTCAGTAATAATGGTAATATTAGGGCTTGAACAAATCCCTCTTCTCTCAAACCCATTTTTTCATACATTTCTCTTATGTCCAATGGTTTATTAAGGAAATAGTATGTAAATAAGGGGGCAAGCATCATCATAATAAATACACTGAAGAATCTTCTTTTAATAGTACTTGGATGGTCTCTGAAAAGAATTAAGTATTAGATATTAAATACCTATTATATACCTGAAATAAAAATATAAAAGTTAATAAACCTGTTTTCTTTTGTTCTCCACACATACAGACTTGCAACATATGAAATAGTTAAAAACACACAGGCGACTACAGAGAACAAGCAGTTTCCAATACTTATCCACTCCCATGGAATCATTTTTTTTCAGTTTTTAGTTAAGAGGTTTAGAGGTAAATTAGATTTTTTTTCAATTTTGGTAATAAGACAATTATAATGAAAATGACAATTGTAAAGACTAGAGGAGTCAGTAGAAACCACAGAGCAGTCACAGTTCATACAAGACAGGAGACACCTATGACTTATGAGTCTGTGATACTTTTAAGAGCTAGGCAAACCTCTTAATAACATTAATTTGGAACGTAAAAGTACTTAATATATATATACATATACTAAAAAGCAAACGTTGTTTATACTGATGAAGTTTACAATGAACGTATTTAAAATATAAACGAATGAAATGTTTGTTACAATATTCACACGTAAAATTACACGGGCAACATCGAAGGTAAAAAATGTTTCATTCATCGACGGCCATGTTTTTCTTCAGAGAGTCGCCCTTTGCTATTTAGGGAAGTGTTAATTTTGGTCGTAAAATAGTGAATAATGTTTTTTATGAGTTAACAGTTATATATTTTTCATCAGTGTTAAGTGTAATATTCATTAATTAATAAAAGTCTTGCCAATCTTTGACTGATGTGGAGGTATCTTAGTTTCCTGTTTCGGTACCCCAATCTATTCTAAACAGAAAATGGCCGACGGTGTTGGTGCGGTTGTCTCCTTTGTTTAGGCTGAATTTCTAGTGAATATTAAGTGTTAAAGAAATAATGCCTAGTGCCTCGTTTTCATCTTCGCGTTCTTACGTACGTAGATCGCGAAGAAAAGGTGGACATAGAATACCATTGCCATCCAGGACACAATCGAGTAAGTTTTTCGGGTCGGCTGATGTTGTACCAAATAGTCTAAATATCTATAGAACAAGCTTATGATGTAAAGTTTAATAAATTTATTCCATATACTTTTAGTACTAAACTTTTTAAATCATACACTATAATTCCGTTATCATTGTTGCAGTAGTATATGAAATGATTTCCTTTAATTTATTATATGATATTTTAAGTATGAATGGGTGCTTATTAGCTCATAATTTAAAAACACGTTTATCTTATTCTATTGGATAGCGCGTATTGTGAAATATTTGCGCAATATGAGTATTGATTTGTAGGATAGACAGTTATTTTATTCACATTGTTGAAACAGCTGTTTGGAAACTTAAGATTTACTATTGTTTAAGTTGTCTCAACTATTAGCCACTAACATTAAGAATAATAAATACCTAATATCTTTTCTTAGTTTATAATCATATTCTTCTTATTAATGTATCTGTGTGTGTCATTAATAAAAATATTATTCATGCATAAGAAAATTTTACCCCATATTTATTTTTATGTTAAAAATATATTTTAACACACATGGAGCATTATTGATAGTCTGATTAATGTAACTTTTATCCACTTCCATACTACTTTCAGGTAATTTATATTTATAGAACCACTATTTTTAACTAAATGGAATACATTTTAGGCCAATTTTAAAATTTTTATTAATCAAAATTTGTTGTTCATTTTGGTTTAGGGCATTATTTTAAATTAATTCAACAAGCAATGTTTCATTTCTAGATTCACTTGATCTTTTCAAATTTCCATAGGCAATTAAATATTTAGATAAAACAAATATGGTGGAAGGATAAACATTTATTCTATGTTGCGTATCTTTAATGAATACTAAATAGTATGTTCTGACTTATATTTATGTCCATAATGTGACTATACTCATGAGAAATTACCTACCAACCATGAATTCTAGACTATAAATCGGGGAAACCTCAATATTTATTTTAAGTGTGGAACTAGTCCATTGAATCACTTTCTATCAATAGCAAAATTAGTCATTTTCTTGACAGGATTTCACTGGTAAGGCATCACTTATGAATTCAATAAATATGAGTGCTTTTCTTATTAATATTTCATTTCATTATTTCAAGCTGTTTAGTCTGCAATTTTTTTATATCTTCATTTTATTTCCATTCATTTGGATTTTATTTCCATTCATTTCAAAAGTATGTTTTATTGTTTTTGTTTTTCAAGCAATCCTTAAAATATTGATATACAAGTGTTTTGAGATATGAGCAAGATTAGAGATACAAGGAATCAGACACTACACTATCTTATAGTTTCTTCCACCTCAGGCTGGATCTCACATCATATTTATTTTTATAACCATGGGTCCTAAGAAGATGATGTCTATTGAATTAAAGTGTGAAATCATTTTCTTTTTCAAAAACAGTTAACATAAAAAACTGAAGTGGTGTTTTGTGTAAGACCAATTTGACATACAAGCAAGTTTACAGAACAAATTAAACTCATACGTCAAGGTACCACCATATAATTGTTTCTCTTTCTAATAGACATACATGTTACTTTAGTTCATACTACAACTCTATTAAATAGTCATAACAGCAAATAGGTCATGCATTTTGGCAACTTATCAAAATTACATTTATATAGTTTTGTGTACATTTATATATAAAAAAAATATGTCTTTGTATATACAATAATGTAAAGTAAGCAGGAATGAATTTTGTTAGGTAAATAAGTTCTAAGGCTGGCTCTTTCATTTAAATAATCATCATCCTGCATAAAAAAACGAATGTGATGTCACTTTCCTCATGTTGTTTTTTCATAAAAGGCAAGCTGTATGGCACTTTTTTCAAGAATTCCATAGTAAAAAAATATACATGCATGTTTAAAAAAGAATTTATACTATATTTTACATAAATTTTATGTTTTACATATATTTTAGATATTCAAATAATACTCAATATCACATTGTTCAGATTTAAGTATTACCTTTAATTATGTAGATTTTAAAATGAATAGTGCAGCAGATATATATTTTTAATGCCTTATGAACCAAAAAGACGAGAAGAGCAACACTACTTAAAATACTTATTTCGCTACTTTATAATTGTTATCAGTGTTAGGTATATTAGACAACAAAGTACACACTTTGGACAGTACTGAATTAAATTAAACTGCAATTAGCATCCTATTTCCCAAGCCATGACTTTTCAAAAACATTCTCATGATATTTTGTCTATTGTAGTATGAATTTACTTTTAATATTTAAACTTTTATAGGTGAGCCATGTGAATCGGTACCTTGCCCAAATAACGTGACGGGTAGCGCTATGGCGGCGACAGCTTGCGCAGGGCCAAGCGGCAGTGGCGGTGGCGGGTCTCCGCCGGTGCCTGCCGCAGCCCCAGCCACCACGGCCGGCCATCACAGCCCATATGACCTACGACGGAAGTCACCGCCGGCGTACCACGAACCGGGCCCTTCTGGAACCTGCTCTTTACCCGCTAGAAAAAGACCGAGAACGTGAGTATTGTCTTTTGAAAAAAAATACTCCAAACAGGTTGCAACTACCTGCTTTCAATCAATGGTGGTAATATGAAACAATTATTTTGTTTTATTCAAATACATATTCAATCATGCTTAATGAATAAATTGCTAAAAATATTCTTTAAAAAATAATTATGCGTGCGTGAAAATACACTCAATGATAATTGATATTTATAGTTTGTATAGTTTAATTTAGTCGTTAAATAAATCAGGTTCCAACTATTTATTGCGGCTCGTGTTATATCATCTCAATCGTATTTATTCATTTAGAGGTGGAATTTCCAAAACTAATTTTTTGTGTGCCTTTTAGTGATATGCTCTCAAACATCCTGTGATAACGTGAACTAAAAGCTTGAAAAATATCATTAATACGCAACAATTACCGTGCCATTCGATTATCTATATAATCGCAAATGTACATATTAATAAAATAAAATGTTATAACATTTTTATATAAGTTAATTTTGATCTATTTCATGTGTGTTGTGCGACAAAATCAGTGTATTTTTTTTACAAGGGGGAAAAATATTATTACTCTATCTATGTATATCAAAAATATTAATTACAATATATTAACATGAGACCTGAAACTAAGGGTTTTTAGTCGGCTGTCACCATTTGGGATTTATATTAGTTTCGGGTCGCAACTATCGACTTTTAAGATGTGTTTGCTGTTTTACTTTTATGAAAATTTATACATACGGACTTCACCGCGGAAACATTCGGGGAGGCTTCCTAGAACCTCAAAATGTTATCATCTGTTAAAAACTCGATTTTCGAAATATTTTAATTTTCTTCGTGGGAAGTTAAAAAGAAAAATAATAAAAATATGAAAAAATTATAATAATGAAACCTACAGTTTTTATTATTTTTTTAAATAATTATTTATTTCCTATTTTAATTCGCCCAGCGAAGCGGGCGGGAAACGGCTAGTTATATAACATATAATAAATACCAAAAGAGGCGGTAATTAAGACAAGTATTTTATACACACATTCTGTTCAATAGAACGGTTATGAATGATTTGTTTTCTATTGCAAATTCAACATTTTCTTGTTACATTAGCACAAGTGTTGACTTGCATCAATTATTTAGATTGTATGCAGTGCAATTAGACCATATCTAGTGCGTATTCCAAATATCTTAAAGTGTCTCATAAAACATGTATCTTAACACCGCGAACAATGCGTGTGTCTGAATTTTTTTTGCATCGCCCATGAAGCTTCGTTGCAGGGTTTATGGTTGATTGAATATGAAAAACACGTGTTTAGGAATGGTACAAAGCGTTCAAAAGCGGTCGAGATGTGATGGTAGATTTACCTCGCTCTGATTGATCATCAACGACCTCATCTGAAGTTACAGTCGCAAAAGTGAAGGAAATATGGATTGAAAATCCTTATTCAAGTGTGATATGTCTAGCAGCTGGTCTTTCTGTGTCTGACGAGCGGATCTGTACAATTTTAAACATGATATGAAATGTTCCCTCGGCTAGAAAACTCAACAAAACCATTGAACAACGCTTATTCACCAGATATAGCTCCGCTAACATCTCTTTTGCTCAACCTCCAATTCACACTTTGTGGTATACTCGTTTTCATTTAGTAAAAGACGTGCGAGACCTCGATTATTCGTTGGTCAATCGTTTCTAAAGGAGCATACTTTGAAGGCAATAAAATACATTTGTATGAATATATAACATTTTGTGTATTATTGATAATTTCCCGGTACTTGACAGAGTAGTAATATTATTTAAATTCGCATTCGGTTAAATATTTTTGAATATTCTGTACTTTAATCTAAACTTGTAGCCGTTCAAGACGGTGTAAAATAATTATCCATCCTTGCCTTGCTTTATATCTTTTAAATCACTTTACCAGACAACGGGTTTTAAGTTCCAGCTCAGTAGCCTAATTATAGTTTAGGTCCAGTATTCTGTAAAGAAAAAATAAAACTGATTTAAAAGCTACAATCCTACTATTTCGTAAAATCGTACACCAGACTTATAACACCCCACTTTTTGTGTGCTAAAATTCTACTTGCCAGTTTAATTTTCTGTTAGCTTAAATGATTCTGATGATCTAACTGAAACTCAATTGAATCCGATTTTCTTAGAACTCAAAGTATAGTTTCATATTTTTATTTAGAGCAACATTGTAGACCAAAAGGGAATATCGAGTCGTTAAGGTGTTAATGTTATTTACAGATCGCTATCACAAGGCGTGGATGTTTGCAACGTGTCGCAGTACCTGCAGTATGAACTTCCGGACGAAGTATTACTTTGTATACTATCACATCTCACCGAGCGCGACTTGTGCCGCGTCGCGCAGGTCTGCAAGCGGTTCAATACGATCGCTAACGACACCGAACTATGGTAAATGTTTACGTATTTAATTTGATTTATTTAAATTCGATTTAACTGCTTAACATATCAAATTGTATACTTTTCATAAACTATATAAGAGCAAACTCTAAATATAGTAGGTAAACACCAAAACAACTATATTGTTTTGATGAACTTTGTTTAAGTCACATTTAAATACATCTTGGTTTTCGTCTTACAAAATCTATTCTAGAGATTGCTGAACATGCAATAGAAAATATACTGTGGCAGGTCTTAGTAGAATATTCAAGACGCCAATTAAAACTGTATAAATTGTACATAACTATCGAAACCACCTTTAACACAAGTAAAATTATTGAAATTTCCTTACGGGATTCTGTATGCGATACTAGTGTGCATAGCGTATATATATATACGACTGCATAAAAGGTACTAAACCTTTAAAGTTATCCTTAACTTCATCTTCCTAATCCAGAAAACTAGGTTTTGTCACATTTATGCTGTTTAACTAACTCTCACATTTGTCTGCCTAAAACTATGGCGAATTTTAGCCAGCTTGTTATGTGGACTAAGACTTGGAGATAGATTTATGTTTTTCTCAATAGGAAAAGCCTGTACCAGTCGGTGTTCGAATTTGATACTCCATTACTGCACCCTGCCCCTTGCCAATTTGAATTTGTGGCGCCCGACGATTGTGAGGCTGACAATCCGTGGAAAGAAAGCTTTCGTCAACTGTACTATGGAATACACGTGCGACCGAATTACCGCCCCAAGAAAGACTCTCGCATGAAACACTTTAACACTATAAGGGTGAGTTCTATTTCTATCGAAGTGCTTGTAAAACTATATTCATTTATACATTTCCTCCTTTGATAAAAAATATGTTGTGTTATAATTGTTTTCTTCGTGAAAAACATTAGTTAATGAAGTATTATGTCGTAATGAAGGATATTTAGTATTTGTGTTTATAAAAAAAGTAATAAAATCATTCTTGTTTGGATATAAATTATAACAAATATAAAGTCTGCTTAGTTTAATTGTTAAAAAGAGAATCAATAAAACAGATTAAAATAAGTATTTCTCTGCCTCCTTCATTCGCACTTGGAGATTATGTAAATTCACTACAATAATTTTTATTTGGTAAAACACCCAATTTACGGTCAGTTGTATTAAAGTCAATAATTATTACTGCTACTGTTTTAAGCATATTAGATGCATAACTTAACATAACTTTTTCTTTTGTTTGCCATCTGTGCGCCTTTAAAGCAATGTGTGAAATTTGAATTGTATGGCTTTAAAATAAATAAGAACCCGTTTTTTTATTTATTTTACTTTCGCCTCCACACTACACGAGGATATTTAAACTCCTTCAATTTAAAAGTTAACTAATTAACCCGTTTCCAGGCGGCTCTCGAATATGTTGAGGAACGCAGCGGTGGTTCGACGGCTGCGAGCAATACAAGCACGTGCGCGTGCAGCCCCGCGGCGTGCACGTGCCGTCGTGCGTCTACATCTGCGCCCGCTCGGCCCGCGCTCGTATTCGTGCACGCAGGCCTCTACCAGGAGGAGTGTCTCGCTATTGATTCAGATATACAGCTTGTCGGTGTGTATATATTAAATTTATATTTCATTTGAATTCCTCCCAACTAATTTAATTTGTATATTACACATTATAGACAATATGAAATATACAATTCAAAGTATACAGAAAGCAGTTGGTAGTTAACATAAAAATATATCAAGAAAAACAAATAAAATACATTTAACATACAAAACAAAACGGAGATCTCACGTAATTGGGGTGTGTGGTGGTGTGTATTTGAGGGTTTAGATTTATTAACAAATATTATCTATAATCAGTGCTAGTGAAAATTCGTAATTCTCGTGGTAATTACAAATTTTGCCAATGCATGTCAGAATCTGTATCAAATAAATAAATATTACTGGTCTATTACTTAAATTGTCTTTGGTAATGGGCAGTGTGAGCAGAATTGTCAAAGTAGTTTCAGAGTGCGACTCACCAATGCATTTTCTATGTCCGCATTTAACACTCGCTTGTTTGGTGAAGGAAAGGTACGTCCTAAAAAGTCGACGTCTGTCAGGCACAGAAGACTGATGACCTACTTGCCTATTAGAAGAGACAAAATAGATACAGAAATCTGATTCCCAGATCGTTTTTTTTTTTTTTTAAATTGGGGAATGTGCTTAATATGTCTACAAGATAGTATTAGCAACTTCGTTATCGATCTCGATGTTAGAAACATTAACTAAATATATATATATTTAGACGACTCATTGGTCTAGTGGTTAGTACCCCTGACTGCGAATCCATGGGTCCCGGGTTCGATCCCCGGCTGAGACGAACATCGATGTGATTAGCATTTGGTGTTGTGCTTAGGTCTTGGGTGTTTAAATATGTATTTATATGTCTATCTATCTATAATATGTATGTATATCCGTTGCCTAGTACCCATAATACAAGCTTCACCAGCTTAGCATGGGACTCGGTCAATTGGTGTGAATTGTCTTTAAAAAAAAAAAAAAAAATATCCACATTCACATGCAAATCAGTTTTTATGCCTAACTAACTCCCTTTATAAAAGCACCCAACTAGCGTTTTGTATAGTTGTAATAATTTTTTCAGGTTGTGCCCCCGGCAACGTAGCAGAATCAGTGGTATTGGAGCGCGAGGCCGAATCGACTCTCACGTTCGCCGAGGGAGCCAACCGCGCGTACGCAGGCCATATGACACTGAAATTCTCACCAGATGCGACAAGCACTATGCAGCACCACAAGCACTACTGTCTGGAGGTCTCCGACAACTGCTCACCCACCGTTGATCATTGTATTATTCGCAGTGCTAGTGTTGGTCAGTATAACTTAATTCATACATTATATTTAATTATATTAGTAATTTCACCATCGCTTTACGGCCTATTAATAATAATAATAATAAAAACTGTATTAATGACAGAAAGGTTTGTGACAGAAATCATAAATCGCTAGTCCCCACACTAGGGAGGCCCTGTGTTGTGGGTAACTAGAAAACAATTATTTCGTGGTACATGTTAAAATTAGTTTAAAAATGTGATATGAAAAAATGATAATAAAAAATACCAATAATAGTTATAAATTTAGTGTTACGTATGAAGTGAATGAGTGAGTGTGTGAATAGGTGAGTTTGCGCATGTATTTGAGAATGTAGCTGAAAGTTGTTATGATCGTGCACTGTGTCTGTGTTTATGAAACCTCAAAGTCATACCAAGATATGTAGTAATGCCTCTGTGGATTCGAAATCCAATTTGGCTAGTGTAGTTTCTATGTGACTCGCTAATTTATATCTGGATAGTTTTACGATCTCAGAGTCCATAGATTTGGAGATTTTGTTATAAAGGAAGGGGCCCCTAAATGCAAAGGAGCGTTGTCCAAATACAGTCTTTCGTTTTGGCGTTGGGAATGCAAAACTTAAGGTCCTTAGTTTGACTTATGATTTATTTTCTAATTGGAAGAGAATACAAAACTGATCTGCTTGCATATAAAGGCAAGATATAATAACCCTATTATTAAATTGCGTTTTTCTTTATTGATATGCAATATAATATATAAATGTGTGTACAGTTGGTGCAGCAGTGTGCGTGTCAGGCGCTGGCGCTAACCCGGTGATCAAACACTGCGACATAAGCGACTGCGAAAATGTCGGCCTCTACGTCACTGATTACGCGCAGGTATACAATATTAAAACTTAACAAGTCCTAACATAAATAAATAAATTATTAAAATTCTTCATATCAAAAAAATATTGTCTAGGAGTGTAATGAACTAATTTCCAATTCTTTAATAGGGCGCGTATCAAGACAATGAGATATCACGTAACGCTCTTGCCGGTATTTGGGTGAAGAACTTTGCGAATCCAATTATGCGCAGAAACCACATTCATCACGGCCGAGATGTTGGAATATTTACATTTGAAAATGGACTGGTAAGATATTTATGGTACTTATTTCATAAAAGTATTGTATGTACTTCCGTACCGTACTTCAACCACTACGTACACGTATATAGAATTCCAATTATAATTATTAAACAAATTCAAGAAAATAATAAATCCAATTAAGTATAATCTTTGTGTCTATGACAACTCTTTAGGATCCTAAATAACAGAGTAAATGCAATAGTTAAGATATGATACTGTTATGAACAACATTTGTTCGGGATAAATTTGTAATTTCTTTTAAGTATTGTTTTAATTGAAATTCTCTTTACAGGGCTACTTCGAAGCAAACGATATTCACAATAACCGGATCGCAGGTTTCGAAGTAAAGGCCGGTGCCAACCCTACAGTAGTCCATTGTGAAATACACCACGGACAAACCGGCGGTATCTATGTACATGAATCCGGTCTAGGCCAATTCATAGACAATAAGATACACTCGAATAACTTCGCCGGTGTATGGATTACGTCTAACAGTAACCCCACTATACGACGCAATGAAATATATAACGGGCATCAGGGGGGCGTGTATATATTTGGTGAAGGGCGTGGGCTGATTGAGCATAATAATATCTATGGAAACGCATTGGCTGGTATACAGGTTAGTTGACGTGTTGTTTAATACGTTTTATATGAAGATTCTTTAACGGACAACTTAATTCACAATTTGAAAGGAGTACTGAAAAATAGTTACCAAACCTACCTGCGCCCAATCCCGGCTTCGCACAGGTGGGCATTTATTTTGATGTACAGTAAATGCAGGACATACCTAAATAATAATTTATTTAGCATTAGTATATCCGTGGCTCCCTTTGGGGGCGGGACACGAATGCTTTCTTAATCACTACATATGAGTATTGACTGTAGACTGTACAGTTTGCATCTAATTTTTATTAGTACACCTTTACTCTTAACCTAATGTCATTTATTCTGTTATCTCTATATATATGTTTGATAATATAAGAAAAAATGTATCTGCAAAAATTTTGGAATTTGTTTGCATCTAAATTTTTAAAGGATGACCAGCATGACTTAAGCAAGATCTTTTTAATATGTGAGCAATTTAAAATACAGCTTAATAGGAAACAACACTAGAACTGAAACTATATGTAAACAATTTACATACGTTTCAGTTCTTAGATGTTACTAACCAACATTTGCATACATATGTTGGTTAGTAACATCTACGAAACTCACATGATTTTACATTACTCAATGTCTAGAGTACTTTTCAGCAATCATGCTCAAACAGATTCTCCCAGATACAGTTGATAACATAACTATTTTATATAATAGAGTACTGTTTTTGAATTTATTTTTTTGTTTTGGTCAAACTCCTTCCATTTATGATTAATAATTTTTCAGATTCGCACAAACAGTGACCCAATAGTGAGGCACAATAAGATCCATCATGGCCAGCACGGAGGCATCTACGTGCACGAGAAGGGCCAGGGGCTCATAGAGGAGAACGAAGTGTACGCGAACACGCTCGCCGGCGTATGGATCACTACTGGCTCTACGCCCGTATTACGACGTAATCGTATACATTCGGGGAAACAGGTTTGTTGCATTATTAAATTAATTAATCCATTAAATATTTATGATTAATGGGGGCTGACAAATTTCTGCCTCATTGGTCACTTTAAAGTAAGTAGTTAATCCGTCTTCTTCCTTACCTGAATGAAATATGTTTTACAATCATAAAACAAATTTTCTATTTTTTAATATGTTTATTATTGTCTTAAATGTTATTTGGGTGAAACTGTCACTCCAAGAAGTATGTATAAAATCAGTGTTTTTTTTTTTTTAATATTGGTTTGCTAAGAACCGAGACCATCTGGGTTTATAATAATGTATTTAAAAGTGTGATTTTATAAATGACCCTAATGACACCTTAAAATATGTTTTTAATCAACGCGTCGCTTGTTTCAGGTCGGCGTATACTTTTATGATAATGGCCATGGAAAATTAGAAGATAACGATATATTTAATCACTTATATTCGGGGGTTCAAATAAGGACAGGAAGTAATCCCGTGATACGAGGTAACAAGATATGGGGTGGACAAAACGGAGGCGTTTTAGTGTATAATGGCGGACTTGGTTTATTGGAACAAAATGAAATATTCGATAATGCCATGGCCGGTGTCTGGATTAAGACAGATTCTAATCCCACCTTGAAGAGGAATAAGATTTTTGATGGACGCGATGGCGGAATATGCATTTTTAATGGTGGAAAGGTAAACAATCTTTATATATATTGTTTATATAGTTGGTAAACAATATTCAAAAGCTAAATATGCCTCTTTGGGCGGCTTGACATTTTGCTAGATTATAATTTGTTAATTGTGAAACTTTTTTTCTTCAATTTTAATGAAAACCTCTTTCATTTCTATTTGCTGTTTGTTTTAGTCTCGTGCGCATTAACCTACTAACTAGTCCTAAGGGTTTAAAGATTTTTTTTTATAATAAGGTTACTTACTAGATGTTAAGGTTTTATTTATATCCCCCTGCAGTCTTCGTCGCGTTAATATTTTCGTAGAGTTATGTTACAATATAGCCTAGTGCCTTCAATAAATAGACACTCTATATAGCACAAAATCATTTTTCAATTTGCACCTATAGTTCGGCAGACCTTGAGTTAGCTAACTGAGAAAAGCTCTCAAAAAGACACGTTTTTCTCGTTTTTATAAAAAAAATCATTTATCCTCCACTGCTTTACCTGCTTTCAATGTAGCTTTAAAATTGTAAAAGAATTTTTAAAATCCGTTCCGTAGTTCTAGAATTTATCCTTTACAGAAAATCTAATTATTCCTATTTATTTATTGGAAATTGACTTAATTAAATATTCTACTTAGCATTGAGGTGTATTTTGAACCAACACTAAGAAACAATTTTTTTTCCAGGGTATACTAGAAGAGAATGACATATTCCGTAACGCGCAAGCTGGCGTATTAATATCCACCCAGAGTCACCCTGTACTGCGGCGCAACCGCATCTTTGATGGCTTAGCCGCGGGAGTCGAGATCACTAACAACGCAACTGCCACGCTGGAGCACAACCAGATATTCAACAATCGGTTTGGAGGTACACAAAAATTGTACTGGCATTTATTTATTTACGAAAAATAATTAAAATGTCTTTCTTGGAGACTCTAATGTACACGATGTAATAGCAAACGTATAAAGAAGAAGAAAACACGCACTTATAAATAAACAAAGAAAAATTATCATAATAGGTTGGGGAAAAAGTTTCTTCGCATTTTTCAAGAAAATTCACAACATTTTTTAATATAGTTTATTTACATTAAACTAAAGTATGTAGGTACCATTTTGTTCTATAACTTTTTGCCATCTTGTAGGTAGGGATATGATCTCATTGCTATAGAAATTTTGGGGCTTCTGATCAAATCACCGCGACCATTGATTTTGGCAGTTCTCTCGTGATGTTAACCTGACACTGCCTAAAGAATTCTGAATAGACCGAAACAGGTGGAAATCTGAAGGTGCAAGGTCAGGTCTATACGTCAGATGCATTAACACCTCCCAGCCAAGCTCTCTTAATTCTTGCTGAGTGGCTAAAGATGTGTGAGGTCTAGCGTTATCTTGATGAAAAACCACACCCCTTCTGTTGATTAATTCTGGCCACTTTCTCTCAACTCCTTGCTTTAATCTCATCAGTGTTTCGCAGTAGAGTTCAGAATCGATGGTCAAAAAAAAATTTTTTTTTAAAAAGCTTAAACCAAATTTGTG
Organism: Pieris melete; assembly: GCA_963693345.1. Classification (NCBI taxonomy): domain Eukaryota; kingdom Metazoa; phylum Arthropoda; class Insecta; order Lepidoptera; family Pieridae; genus Pieris; species Pieris melete. Next base: position 3,578,818 of record CAVNZK010000003.1, read on the forward strand.
CTACTCTCACAGACACTGCACTATGTCCATAAAACTAGCAAGTTTTTTCGCGGCAAATCTCAACTTTCAATAACAAAAACAGGCAAATACATATAGTATAGCTAGAGAGATTTAATTACAAGTTCATATATAGTATAATGCGAAAAGACTTTTTCCGCAACCTAATATTAACAACAAGCTAATTGAGGGCCAGTGGTGAATATATTAAACCAAAATATATTTAAATTACTTTAATTAAATTACTACAATAATTGAAACTTAATTAAATATGACAATTGAATCGACCCGATGTGAGGTTCACGATCAATCTAATATATAAAATTCTTCTGTCACGGGGTGCGTAATCGAACTCCTCCGAAACGGCTCGACCGATTTTGATGAAATTTTTTGTGCTTATCCGGTATCTATGAGAATCGGCCAACATCTATTTTTCATCCCCCTAAATTTTTTTGACAAAATTTTTAATTTCTTTTTTTTTATGATACAGCATTAAAAAATACATACAACCCCGAATTTTCACCCCTCTACGATCAACCCCTATTTTTATTATAAATGATATACATGGCAAAACGACGTTTGCCCGGTCAGCTAGTAATCTATATTATAGACTTCAACTAGTTTGAGGATTTGACCGATCCGATCAAAGCTGCTATCAATGTACATATGTTCTCCGCGTCCTTTAATAATAGTCTTGCGACAGAGGGGTGCAGTTATTACTTATGGGGGGCAAAGGGAGTGCAATGGATATGTAACAAGCTTAACATTTACAAAAATTCTGAACTAGTCAAGAAATAATAATAAAATAATCTTTCTATGAAACAGTTCTACTAAATACAAAGTTAATAGTAGGCAATAGACGCACGCCATACACAACTTTTTTTCCAAAGATGTTTAAGAATTAAGTTCATTTTTCCTAAACGTCATTAACTACGTAATTCTTATATTAATAATACATCTTGATATTTTACAGGTCTGTGTTTAGCATCGGGTGTATCACCGCTAGTCCGCGGCAACAAGATATTCAGCAATCAAGACGCTGTAGAGAAAGCAGTGGGAGGCGGACAGTGCTTGTACAAGATATCCTCATATACTTCCTTCCCAATGCACGATTTTTATAGGTAAATTTTCACTACTAATCTATGCTAATATTATAAAGAGGTAGAATTTGAGGGTGTAGGGTGTAATCTCTGGATCTACTGAATTTACAAATAGAACGTTATTTGTGTGTGTGTGTAAAGAAAGTCGTGTTTGTTACAACACTTATAACTCGAGATCGGCTGGACCGATGTTAGTTATGTCTTTTTTGATGGATTTTTCTCCACTCCGAATAGCAGAATAAGTAATAAAATATCGGATAAGTTATCGAATAACAATAAATAAATGAATTAATTTTACGAATGCACACGGCATGTGGTGACATTTGTTGACAAAACTACGCATCATTTAACGTCGAATTCGTGTCACTTCAAAAAATTCCGAACATGAGGTAAATGAGAAGATGCATAACCAGGCTTTGATCTTGATCGAAAACATGTGTTACCTCATCAAAAAATGTTGTAAAGCAGAAAGTGCTTTAACATGCAGTATCGCAATATTGGCGATAGAGAGAAGAGGCCTAATGTGTAAAACTGCCATTCTTCTTTTGCAATGGCAAGCAATAAAACATTTCTCTATTTGCAAAAAAAGTTATCACCTTAATGGAATCCTAAATTAAGTTTAACTAAAGTAACAACGATATTATTATTAAGGCGGAACGAAGTTAGCCGGGTCAGCTAGTATATAATATAGTAGGTCGAAAAATTAAAAGACTTCCGGGTCGGTTTCCGAAAGCTGAGTCGTAGGTGAAAAATTATTTCAAATATTGTTTCAGCTCGACTGAACCTTGAGGTCATATTGTGTTATTGATATAGAAAACTCAAACCCTGATAGATTTTTCTATAGAGCAATTAATATAATACTTGCTCATGGAGCATAATATCGTGGTAATACAGGCATCAGTCAGGCACAGTCAACAACAACAACAGTCTGACTACCCAATACTTGTTTTGATAAACGCGTGACAACAATTTAAATCCGAAGCATTGAATATTAGATATAATTGCAAATGGTAATGATTAAGGAACAAAGTTACAGAAATATGAAGCCAAACAACTGATTTATTTATTTTGCTTTACTTAATTAACTTAATATCTTACTTTTACTCCTTCACACTCAACTTATACAAATATCCTCTAAATCATGATTTTAATATTTCTAGATGCCAGACTTGCAACACAACGGATCGCAACGCCATATGTGTCAATTGCATCAAAACGTGTCATTCCGGACACGATGTAGAATTTATACGCCATGACAGGTAACTTGGTTTACGATAATTATAATTTTGTTGTTGGTGTGGTAATTATGCCTATTTCGAAATAATTATTGCTCTGAACTGAGAAAAATAGTCGCACATATCAATTTTTCACAAAATACTCTTAAATGTTTAAGAATACACATTAGCAGTAGTTTGAGCAGTGTTATCCTAGTGGCTTCAGCGTGCAACTCTCATACCTGAAGTCGTAGGTTCGACACCGGCTGAGCACCAATGGACTTTCTTTCTATGTGCGCATTTAACATTTGCTCGAACGGTGAAGGAAAACATCGTGAGGAAACCGACATGTCTTAGACCCAAAAAGTCGACGGCGTGTGTCAGGCACTGGAGGCTGATCACCTACTTGGCTATTAGATTTAAAAATGATCATGAAACAGATTCAGAAATCTGAGGCCGAGACCTAAAGAGGTTGTAGCGCCACTGATTTATTTTTATTTATTATTTTAAGAATACGATTTTACAGTACGTAAGAATTCGGCTGACATTGTTGACGTCAATTATTGTAAAAATAACATTTGTTTCTAGATTTTTCTGCGACTGCGGCGCGGGCACTTTATCCAACCAATGCCAGCTGCAAGGCGAGCCAACTCAAGACACAGACACGTTATACGATTCCGCTGCTCCAATGGAGTCACACACACTTATGGTCAACTGAGCAACTCGCTGTTATATTGGTCACAATTTTGCTTCAAAACTCCTATAGAGGCCAACTATGGGACGCCGTTAAATTTAAATAAACCCTTTTCATTTTTAAGACTACTCTGTTCACTATTTTAGTTACGTCGTGTTTGTAGATCTAAAGAAAAAAATGTCAAAAGTAAAATTGTATCGATTCGTGGAATTCGTTGTCTCAAAACAATATGTGATTCAATTTACACAAATCCCAATACAAACGGAAAATTGATCTTAAGCATTGCCTTAATGAAACTTAGTTTAAAGTCATCGGAAGACAATTTCAAAATAGGGCATGAAAAAATCAAGTAATGTATGATAATGAGATAGAATTATAAACGTTTATTATTATTGATTTAAGTACTAGGACTTTTACCATCACTTTATTAAATTTGATCACAATGGAAGAGATCATATCGGAGAAGGGAAATTTCACAAATGAAAATCGGCTAAATATACGAAATTATGGTCGCGCCCTAAAGCTCAGCAAAGGAATTGAAATGATTCTGTGATGTGCTCAGTTGCGAAGTTCTCAGTTGTACATACAATTAATCCATATACGGCCCTTCTGTTAATATAATCTAAAATAAATTATAAAAGCTTTTACTTCAATAGCACCAGGATAGAAATATTAAATATAAATTTGTGGAGGAATTTCTCTCACCGAAGCCTCGTTTTTTATTTTTATCGACTGTGAAATTTTATACTCGACTTAGCATTAGCAGAAGGGCCGAACAATGAAAACCTAAATTTAAGTCAATGAATGTCGCTATAGCTATTATTTTTATTAGCTAAAACTATAACACATTTGCCGAGTCGCTGTTACACAAACGGTTGTGCCCTAGCGTTTCATACTCTAATTGTTAAACTAGACACGATATACAGGGGAAACAGAACAATTTTCCCCTGAATGTTTTTCAGGGGAATATTGTTCTCTTCTGTACGTAATATAATGGTCATTGATTGTCGCTACGCTATGTAATATGTAGGTGTTATCATCGGTACTTAATTATGTATTTCCTCATAGTATCGTGCATTTCCAAATTGTAATCATACATAATCTCAATCACGTTGATATTTAGAATATTTGTTTGTTTTATAAGATGTACTGATAGCGATTTATATATAGGTGTACGGTAGAATCATGGGAGATTTTTATTTTATTTTTAATCGGAGAGTTACGTTTGTGAAAGTATTAGCGAATCGACCCGGTCAGGAAAGCCGGTTTTACGAAGGATTTTCTTTTTACATTTGACGATAACGGGAGCATTTATTTTTGGCTTTCCTGACGCCGAGGTTTCTGCCGGTTTTAGTTAATAAAAATATCGTATTAGCGAGAATGGCGCGTCGGAGCTCGAAGACCGACGCGTCGTGCTTTGTAAATATTTGTCACACAATAATCGAAATGTAGTTATTAATGTATTTGTATCATTATATTTTTATTATTGATCACAATATGTATGTCTAATTATAACGTATTACGTACGATACGCTCAGACTGGCGCACGCAGCTAGTGTATATTAGACACGAAGGATTGTGCGCAGTTGTGAAAAGATCTTAGGTACAATTGTTAATTTAAAGTATTGATATCGATCGTGAAGCAATGTCGGGAGTGCCGGTAGCGATAAGTTAATCGAATAAGCTATCAAAATCTAAATTACTCTGTAATCACTATTGCAAGTTTCCAATCGTTAAATCGTCTCCATAGCACGGTATGTTCTGAATCTGCTTTTTTATAATTCTCAATCTGTGATCATCGCTAAATGTTTAAGAGGAAATAATTTAGTTCATCACTTACAGAATTTATATGACATTGTAATCAAAATTATTGTGGCGGCTTATTGTAATTGAATGTGAAATTATTTATTGTCAGTATGTTCTTAATTTATTTAATAATCCGGATATTACGTTTATTGAGAAACCACTGTAAAAGCCGTGATATACATCATATACTATTATATATCGGAATTTTATTTCTAACCCTTTTTTCTATTATATAGTTATTCTGGCGTTAGATGTCACAAACCTGTATCAAAATAAAAAATGGTTACGTTACGTAAAATTAGAAATGCTAGAGAAACTGTCGCTAGATATTTATTTAAAAATCCGATTACTAAACTTTGATAACTGGAAGTAGTTGAACTTAAATAAATAAGATTAATTTAACGAATTAAAAATTATTATATGCCTAAAAGAAATTGCTACTAGGTAGGCATTCAGAAAAACTTCTTTAGGATCAGTTTCTCAAAGTTATATTCGGAGTTCTCACGAGTTTATATACAGGGCGTCCCAAGACTGGGATATCAAGGGAAATTACCCTAAATGTCGTAGATAGGATATTCAAATGCACCACTACCAAACATGCATTTGAAACAAATTATCATTTTTTATTGTAGTAATGGTTCACTATAATGCATTACACATAAGACAGATATATACTATGGCGGGCTTTTTTGTAGGGCCATTTAAGATAAACATATTTTCCATTATACATTACATATGTGTAACTTACTGGATATTTTGTACAATTCATACAATACCTTTATAAATTTGTGTTATTCTGATGTATAAGATATATTATTGTAAAGTTTCATTAAAATCCGTTCAGTAGTTTTTACGTGAAAGAAAAACAAACATCCATACATACTTACAACTTCCACGTTTTTAATATTAATAGGATGGTGTAGTAACAATAGACTTATATATAAATATCTTGGACGTATTTAGAAGTAAACTGAAAAAAAACGTTACTTTTCAACAACCAACCTATAAAAACAAAACTCATTGATTCTTCATTTATTTTCATAACAATTGCATTATTTACATTAACTATTGACAAATAGCCTTATACTTTAAATTAAAGGCACTATAATCATACAGAACAATGTAAGTACTCTTAAATTAACCTATTTAGTCTTTGACGGGGAGATCGTCTTTTTGGTGAAATATGTACACCTTTGAGAGGTGTATTAAACTTTTTCTGTTCACTATAATTTGCAGGAGTTCTCAAGCTCCTAGGGGTACATAATGTTTTTTTTAAAATGGGCGTATGGGATGATTTCTGTGGCGATACTACTTTTTTAACTGGTGTTGCCCGAATAAGCCGCGAATTTAATTCCTCTTTAGATTTAACTAAGTTGGGGTTGTATTGCCTGTACGTTTGGAGAGATTCTTTATTGGTGTTGCTTTTAAATGTTCTAGTCTCTATATCTGAGTTCATAGTCATAGTTTTTTGAGGTTTGACTTGACTTTGAATTCTAGGCTTCCGAGCGAATACGGACTTTTGCGTAATCTCACTTCTTTCAGATGATTTATCCGATTGACTTGATTCAAAAAGTTTCGCTTTAGCTAAAACAGCACCGGCGTTTTGCTTACGCAGTTTGTTCACTGAAGGCCTCCCTGAAGTACCATTGCCTTCCAATTCACCAGTTTTATCCATAAAAAACGCCGCAGCGCTCTTCCACTTATGCTGGATAGGTTCTTTACTGACATATTTGTTTTGACTATGGCTTGATCTATAGTTATTTTTGCCATTTGTACTAAGGGTGTTTCTATTATCTGGACTAGTAAAAATGACATTGAGTGATCTTCGTGGTAAAAGACAGCGAGATTTGGTTGTAATTCTCTCATAATCTGTGGTTAAACTAATACGTTTACGCATATGATACTTTTGACTAGAACTGGAAACATTGTGTAAAGAAGTTTCCGATACATTTTCTTCCCAATCAGATTCTTTACTTTCAATACTGCGTTTAGCGGTGGATTCTCTTTGATTTAACCCAACGTAGGGATAAAACCGATCCATACCTTGATGTGTTGACACATTCCACGATTTGTGACGAACAATTTTAGTTAAATTTTCTTTGGAACGACGTCTAATGGAACCTATTTTTCTTGCACTCGGTGAACGAATTATTTTGGCTTCTTCTTTGGGTCTAATTTTCAGTTCTTTGCTTAGTCGTCGGGCGAGATGCTCGGAACCAGGACAATTTAACATGGCCACATCTTCTAGGGTTTGTTCGTAGACATTTTGAACTTGTTGTAGTGGTTGTACTTTTGGGATGACATCTGTGAATTCCCTGGACAATCGGGTTTCTATGGCTGAAACTCTGCTCTTGATTTCCTCATACTCCTGTTTAGAAATCCGTACATAATCCTTATCTGTTTGCTTCATGTCGGACGAAAGATCTATTGTATCATGAGGATTGAAAAGCTGTTCTGATGATGTAAGTATATCTTCACTACTGCTGCTTTCAGAATTTTTATTGGAACTGAAATCTGGTGTAATTGCTGTATTTTTTACATCTACCATGCTGAGTCGGAGTCTTTTTCTTTCTGTGATGCCCCTGTAATAAGATACCTTATTAACGCACTCTTAGGTATAAATACATAAAATACAAGTCAAATTTCAACAATAAGCATTCTCTACCATTATTAAATGAAAAATATTTCACTCATAGCAATTTTAATTTTAACATTTTATTACAATTTAAGACCTGATAATATTTAATAACCAAATGTTTTAATACATAAAGGAAAACAAATATGTACTTACATTTTCATAGGAGTAAATGACAACTCCTTTTGAGGTAAGCCAGATTTTATTTCTTTCCTGAAATGCATATACACATATTATACATTAAATTACATATATGTATGTACAAAATATATGTTAACTTTTCATTGCTTTCAATTCAAAATAATTGTAGGATGACCATAGTTCTGGCTTGTTATTTTGTAATGTTCTAAAATTACCTTAATAAAAAATATCTTTTTAAAAACTACCTTTACTACTCTAGCAAGTTAACTTACTTAATTTTCGCAGAAAGTCCTTCAGAAGTATCATATTTTCGTTTAGAGGTAGATTTATTAAGCACCGGAGTTTTATCATACTCCTTGACTGTGGCTGGTGTGTTGACATTGCCAGATACCATCTTACGCAAACCATTTAGCATACCTGGAACCAAAATGTATAAAAAAAATAATCTTTCTCACTTAAATCATTGCGCTGACATGTTCAAGTACTATCCATGAAATATAAATTCAATTTAATAGACAAGTAATTCTTAATCCTGAGGCCAAACTCTGAATTCTTGAGATTAGAGTTTATTATCCTTATCATTGTATAGCAACCAATCTGTCTCGGCGTCATATATTGTATGGCAAATTATCCCAATATATTATAATAGTCTTAATGTAACTAGTAAAATGAATCATGATAATGTTACGGAATAGAGGCTTAGTAGTTTGATATAATGAATCTTGAGAGATACAATTTAATTTTAATCATCTTGATTAAATAATAAACTCTCAAAATCCACATTGAGGACATACTTAGCACTGTCACATAAAACACTTAAACATCAAAAATACTCTATTAAAGCAAAATTATTACATAAGATACAATTTTAAATACTCAAAATGTTGCAGTTTAGAAAATAACTTGTACCTAAATGCATAAAATGTCCATAAACTACGGTTTATACTTTCAAGGTTTTAAAAGTTTATGCATAATATAAATTATTCATCTTCACATTTTTAATTCTATGATTCTATTCATGAATAATTTCTTACGGTTAAGTGATCCACTTCTTCTCTTTTTCCGTCTGACTTGATGAATATCAGAATCATCATCCAATTGCGACATAAGCTCATCGGTCAGTAACCCAATATGTTTTGAATTCTCTATGAATATCTGAAAATGATAGTATTCTCCAAATCAGTTGATTTCATTTAAATCAAGACTATTTAGAAGCCTAGATTAAGTATAAATAATAAATAAATCAAGAGTGTACATATAAGTAAAACTACCTTTACAAGAGCTACATGATGTTCAAGTCTCTGAGCAGTAGCTGCTGCAGGAAGCGGCATAATGCTGGGAGCCAACACAATTGCTAAGTTGGAGGAGTCCATTAAGTTATCTTTGTGTCTCGATGAAATGAAGTTCAGTAACTGAAAAATTTATTACAACTATGATACAGATGTGAATTTACTTAAAGGTTGTAGATTTGAATAAGTTTTTAAATAAACAAAATCACATCCCATATTATAAATTATCATGCTGGGATAATAAGATGAATTTTAGAGAGATGAGTGATTTCACTTTGTAAATAAAGGAAATACAAGTAAAAACAGTACCTCCATGATATAATGCAACAAGTGTACGTGAAGCACAGGCAACAATAGTAAGGTGTGTAAAATTGATTTCATTCCGTCACCTCCTGCAGAAACCCTGCATCGTAACAACAAATCTTGAACTTCTGCACTGATAAGAGGTTCTGGCAAACAGCGTAGATACAGCTTCAGTACACTTGCTACATCAATAGGATGATGACCTTCAGAGACACAGCCACCAGCATCTAGAAGACCCTGAAACATTGAAAAGATTAGAAATATAACAAATTTGTATGTAGGATTCAAAAATGTTTGTAAATGGTTCAAACACACTCCTATAATAGTTTCATTCATTATTTCTATTCATATAGTAGGTATAAAGCCATAAAGTGAAAATGCACACATAACACAATAACAGTTCAATAGAAGTGTATTCAAGCCACAATGTAAGATATATAATAATTTAAAAAAAAAAACTATAGTAAACATTACAGATAGATTTGAAGTAAACAGGTAAAGTGCTCAATTACTTATTTTCAAAATAATTACCTTAATATCTTTTTGGCGAGTTTGAGATCCGGCTTTACGAAATAATCCTTCAACATGAGCATTAGCCCGAAGCACAGAAGACATCTCACTGACAACAATCGGAATACTCAACGTACTACCACAGCAAATTACACTGCATGAGGGCACTTTCATCAATGGAGCTCCAAATAGTGTTTTATGATTCTGTATAAAAACATAAATGATCAATGAGCTTTATGTAATCTAAAAAAGAACGACCAGTAGGTATAAACAAATGATGAACTCACTTTTACATTTTTCAATATAATCTTCTTCAAACGATGCTTTAAACCAGCTTTTTTTAACTCGCCAACTATTATTGATTGTAGTTTTCCATGATTTATTCCGTCTGATATCAACATTTCTTTCAAGTTTTAATTTAAAATCATTTGTTAAATCTTACTCCACTAAGCTGAAATCACCTTTTCAAATCCAACAACTTCGTTATATTTTGTTGCCACTTTCGAAGACAGAAGCTTTTAAATTACTAAAAGTGGCAACTTTGTATAATAAATCTATTCAAACTGTCTAGATACCAGGCCATAAACTCCAAAAAAAAAAAATCTATTCAAACTCTTATTATAATAAAATAATATAACTATACCTTTGTACCGGTTTGGTCAAGATGCTTTAACAGTAGAGTGTAGTGTATGTAGAAAGGCGAAAACTAAATTTGTATGAAAATGACAGTTCGGGTCAACAAATTTGACTAGCTCCCTGTCCAATCATCACTAGGGTTGATTTTTTTTTAAAGGTGTATCCGACTTCGAAATAATCGAAACACAAATAATCGTCTTTAATTAAATAAGTTGAAGTTTTTACCTCTCACCCACCCTGTTCGTTCCATATCCATTGCTATGCAGACGACAGCACCATCGACACATTATATTCCATTGTTGTTGTTTCAAAATTGAAATGATACTGGAGAAAGTTTAGGTAGTAGCAACCTTGTTAAATTTAACCCTACAAAGTTTGTTCGTTTTCTGCCAAGAAAGATCCTTTTGTCGTGTTTCCTAAATTTGAAGGCGCTCTCCTAGTACTTTATACAGCCTGAGTATGCTTGGTTGGTTATATCAAAAGAAGTTCAAAACCGCAGTCATGTGAAAGAAAAAAAAACTGGCTTCCGAAAAGCTGTGTTTAGGTAGGGCAAAGCAATATTTTACTGAAGTACAACGTATGCAGCTATACAAGGCTCAACTACGACCTCATATGGAATACTGCTCACATTTGTGGGCTGGTGCACCCAAACACCAGCTTCTTCCTTTTGAAGAAATTCAGCGAAGGGTTTGTCGAATTGTCAATCTCCAGTGTATTACTGATCAGCTTGATTCTCTCTAGTCTACGTAAAGACATTGCGTCTCTTTGCGTTTTCTACAAAGTGAACTACGGTGAGTTTTATGAAGAATTGTTTGTGATGATCCATCCTGCCTCGTTACAACATCGTAGGAGCCGTATCAATTGAAAATTTCATCAACATCACCTTGATGGCTGGAAGTCTTCCACGGCCCGTTTCACAAGGCACTTCTTTTGCGAACTAGCGAACTGTGAAATTGACTCCCGGTCCCGGACTCGACTCAGGGAAGACGGGCGTCTTCCCTGAGAGATACGACCTCCAACTATTCAAAGTTAGAGTGTACTCCTCCCTCAAAGTCCAGCAATCCACTAAAAATGGGTTGCCGATGGGTAAAATTGAGTCAATATTTCTTCTTTTATTAATTGCACACATTCTTCCCAAATTATCGAAAATCCATGCGTGCATCGGTCTTAGTTTCCCTGGGGTGTACTTGGGACCAGTTCATCTTCCTCAGTTTTGCACCAACATACATACTATGGTGCCACTCACTCTTCTCCACTGAGCGAGTGGTAATGTAGCTTTATACCTATATACAATAAATCATTTAAACTTGCACCGGTATTTTATAGCAGATTTTGAAATATTCATAAACATTTGTAACGTTAACGGCTACACCGTCTGTATGAGTAATGACCGGCGCCTTCAGCGGCACAGCCACGCGAGTTGCGAAGCAGCGACGTTCACTAACTACCTCGACGTTTTGCTAGCAATAATTGAAATATACCTTGAAGTTTCAGGTTGTTGTAGGAATAGAGAACCAAAACATCAACAATGTGAAGTATTTACATATTACATTATACCGCTACCGCTAGTTACCACTAATATAAGTATTATTAATAACATACCCTGTTCTGTTCAAACCACAAAGTTTGACTCGACTCTCGAGATTTAGTATTTGAATCGATTCCATTAATGTGACTGGATTATAATGTTTACACGATCCGATCTATAAAGTGTCAACTGTCAGATCGGATCGTCACATCCCTTCATCACGTCAAAGACTATAACATAATTCTAAGATCATTAACATCATTTGTTGTATGTACATTGTAGTTAGTACAGTCGTTGTTTATGTTAAGTATATTTTAGATTAGTTGAGACTATTAGTCAGTACCAATTTCGTTTCACATTAATTATGATAGAATTAGCTGCAAGGCTTACTACAGGAACTGTGTATCTAGCAGGCGAGGCGCTTGAATGTTGTATTACGTTTTGCCACACAACTCAACCAGAACATAGAGATTCTCAAAGCCATAGGTACTATTTATCAATTATGATTATGACTTTATACTTTAAGATTCTTATCTTCTTTAATTATTTCAGTGATATTTTGGAGAACCTAGCATGGGCATCTGCACAAATACATTGTTTCTTTTCGACGTCTAAAAACACAGGTGAAAAATCATCGCCTGTTGAAAAAACAACTGCATTGGAAGTAACATCATGTGACATTGGTGATGTTGTTTTTCACACAAAACCCAAAATATTATTTTGTGACTTAACAATACCTCTTGGAGAAACTAAAACATGTGAGTATTTTATTCTGCCTGCTGGCTACAATATTAACTTTTATTCTATATATGTATATCATTTTCAGTTTGGTATAGGGAGTCTTTACCAATAGAAGCACCGCCATCATATAGGGGAAACTTAGTAAAGTACTCATATAAAGTAACAATAGCAACACAGAAGGTTGGCTCACATATAAGAATGGTAAGGATACCATTCAGAGTGCTGCCTATAAGTCCGATAATGAATGTTCAAGACCTAGCCGCACTATGTGGCAATGAAACAACTGATGAGCTACAGCCTACAAATCCATTTTCTGAAGAAAGGAAGGTAGAAACACCACTGACAATGGCTTTACAAGTTCTACAGGTATTCAAAGGATTTTGTCTAAGACTATTTGCTTTCATTTAAATGCTATATTTAATGCAAGTTCATATTTTATTTACTTAAATATTTAATATATAATTTTCATGTACAGAAGCTTATGAAAAAGAGTTTTACTTACAGAATCTCACAGCACGCAGAAGTCCCAATTCATACATGATAACTAATACAAGAGGAAAGGTGGGAAGGTTCTGTTTATTTAAATCTGCCTATAGACTGGGAGAAGATATTGTTGGTACATTTGATTTCTCTGTTGGGACCGTCACTTGCATGCAGGTATTTTTATTTCACATAGAAATAAAATAAGTTTCTATTAGCAATAATGTAAACCCTTTTAGTTTCTATATTTGATAATTATACAATATAATTATTGGAAATATCAACAAAATCTAAGTAACATTTGTTACTTATTTATTTTTATTACTGTTCAGTACAAATATTTCTTTCATCACTGCTAGCATTGAGTTAACTTTAAAATATTAAGGTTTAAAGTGTTTGGTGATTGATGATGATAGTTTTATGATGGTTGTGTAGATAGTTAAATTCTGAATGCAAAATTTTGCTTAAAAAAAGTAATAAACCTTATAAAAAATACTGAATCTCTTTAGGTGTCAGTCTCCCTACAGCCTGAAGAAATTGTGAAAAAAAGCACTCCATCCAAAAATATGAATAAAGAAACAAGTAGTAGATCTATGACAGTCGCCAGATATCATGAAGTAACTCTTGGATTAACTCATTCACAGCTTATTCTCCCAATACCATTACACATTACACCAGCATTTGACACTGAAGAAGGTAAACATTGCTATCATTTTCTTTCTTTACCACATAAAATGTATGATAACAAATGGGTAAGAGACATATATATTCATGGACAACTCCTTTGTATAAAACTATAATTATATATTGATAAACAAGATGTATAATTTCAAAATCCTTAAACAAAACTTTGATTTCAGTATCCTTAAATTGGAGATTGCATTTTGAATTTGTTACCACTAATGAAAAACTTCTTCCATCAAATGAAGAAAATGATTGGAATGCACCTTTGAATGTGGCTATTGAAACAATGGTCTGGAATTTGCCTGTTAAAATATACTCCACTTTACCTAAACAGATCACTCAAACAGTGGGTAATGAAGCATATAAAATGGTTATCAAGTGATTAAAGTAAAAAATAGTAATATTAAAAGATAAGTCGCCTATTTATTTAAAAATAAATTTAATTAAAATTATTATGGACTACTTAATATAAATTTTATTCCTCCACTGATTCCTTATCCCAATCTTTCATTTTGGCTCCCATCATAAAATCATCCCTGAAGGAAACAAAAAAAATATTAAAAGTAAGAAAAATATTGAGGACTAATTTTAATTTCTTTATGTACCTACCTATTTGATGAGTTACAATTTACATAAGTTTTCTTACCTTAGCGCATTCCATTTGGGTTTTTCTTCAGTTTTAACTTCTTCCTTAGTTGATTTAGTACTTTCATCAACAACAATTGATTTTGTTTGCCCCATTAGAGAATCTAAGAATGACCTTTTATCAAATTTCTTCAATACTTTCTCTCTTTTAGTTTCAGTAACATCACTACTTAATTCTTTTTCAAATGTTTTTTGTTGATTTCTAACTGCATTAAATAGTTGTACTACACCCTTAGTGGCTATTTTTGCTAATAACCTTTCTCTGTCCTTTTCTAATATATTTGGTTTTACTCTTATTGAAGGCTTTTCATGTTTCTGTAAATTAAAAAGGCTAAATCAGTAACTGTAGTAAATTTACATCCTACATTCGTCAACAGCTTGAGTAGGGACAAGCACAGTTCATTTTTATTTTACCCTTTTCTTAGTAACTGGTTCCTCCGTAGTATCCTCTTCCTGTTTAACCTCTGGTTTTATATCTTCAATTTTCTCACCTACTACTTCAAAACTTGGTTTTTCTTCCTTCACTTTCTTAATAACTTCTGAATGTTTTTTTGCTCTTGATAACACCAAAGTCTTTTTATTTTTTGGCTTGGTGGAACCAAGAATTTTGGCTAAGGAGTCCGCCCATCCTTCATTTTTTAATAAAACCTCATCATCGCTAAGCTCTTGCTCATCTACACTTCCACTATTAGCATCAGAGACTTCAGCCTCGTATTCAGGATCTGAAGCATCATCTCCGCTCGAAGAATCTGTATCAGACACTAAAAAAATTGCATTTTATAATATACTATTTATCCATATAAAATACTAACAATGTAATTTATTACCTGAGACTTTAACTGATGATTTCGACATCACTTCAGCAATTACCATATCGCAGTTACAAATTAACTTCTAATTTTACAGCAGTATTTTTTAGTCACTAACTAGATTACTACAGTTGTTTATTTCTTTTTTTCAAAACACGTGCACGTTTCAAACTTCAAAGTTTATAGTTTTGATTGATTCTATTGAGTTTTGGGAGCACACACTGATAAAGCATTTAAAAATTGACAATGACAGTAACGCTGACATACTTTAAAATCAGTATGTATGTGAAGTTTCGCATTGCGACGATTTAGAATTTAAACTTAAGTACATATATAGTAGTAAATAAAAATATATCATTTTCAAATTTATGATGAACCTGTTATTTGTGTTTTTTATATTTTAAGATAAACGTGAATTACTATAAAATGCGTCAAGCGGAACGTAAAGTATTTCTAATAACAAAAAATAAAAATACAGCTGATTGTCAAATAGACCGTACGTCGTTAAGCGAAAACACTGAAATATGTCTAGATCTCTCAGTTGTGATGAAAATGGTGGTATTGGTCTAAATATGGCGAATATTGCATGTCCTATACCTTATATTTCTAAAAGGGAATACGGCCTGATATCAGATATTAAGTCTCATTTGTTCAATAAAAGACTTCTCGCAGCTAAAAACTTGTATCGCCGTGATCTAGTGTGCCATTTTGGCTGTGTTAATGCGATTGAATTTTCCAACAATGGCGAGTTGCTTGTATCAGGTATAGTTTGAATTTTAGATGAAATGAAAACTATTATAGTTTTGAGCAAGATTTAAAAAAATCCTTGACTGGGACTGATAACTCTGGTTTCACGGGTTTCTATTTATTATGTTTATATCTATTACTTAATATAATTTGAAAATATTTAAGTATATTTTATTAAGAAGCATTTATTTAAACACCCCTGGGAGTTTTATAAAATTAAGACATGTCTTTCATATCAAGAAGTATATTATGTATAATTACTAATATTGCTTATCAATTGAAAGTTTCATTTAACTAGCCTGCAACTACTCAAAAAATATGTTTGTTGATTAATTTAAAACACAATTTCAGATATACTCTTGTTTGTTTTCTACATACTAAATATTACTGTAATCTTTAGTATAAATAATATTTTCCTGTGAATATTAGGCAAATTTGTCTATTAATATTACACTATGTACGTAGGTGGAGATGATAGACGTGTTATGCTTTGGCAATTTGGGCAAACTCTCCTACATTATGGAAAACCAGTAGCAATGAAAAGTCTACATCAATCAAATATATTTTGCCTAGGCATCACATCTGACAATAAAAAAATATATTCTGGAGGAAATGATGATATAGTAAGATGTTTTATTATTATTAACGAATATTAAAATATAATTAAAAGACATTCTTGGCCTTGGCAACATGGAGACTGGCACGATAGTAACTAATATAATTCTAATAAGAATCTGTATTGATTGTGAAATGTAAAATTTATGTTAAGATTCTAGTAAGTTAGATACATAGATATGTTTTAATAGAAATGTTGTTTGAAATATTTGTTATAAATAATTTTTTATACCACTACTGAAATTCTATGTTAAGGATTGTTGTTGTATCCTCTTTCTATACATTTTGTTGTTCTGTTGCAAGCAACAAGGCAAAACAATTCGGGAGTTATTTAACCGGAAAAAATATTTTTTTTAGGTAATTGTACATGATTTAGAATGCAAATGCCCTATGGAAATACTACAGCATCAAAGAGCTGTATGCAGTTTAAGTATTGACCCCTTCAATGAGAAAGTTATTTCAACAGCTGGAAATGATGGCCGCTTGCTTCTGTTTGACACTAGACAGTCTGTCCACGGTGAGTAATTTGGAGCAATTTAAAACATTTTTCGTAACAGTATTTTCCTTATTTAGTGGAAACTGGTTATTGTAGAAGAATATTTATGACGAATATTTTTCCTTTACAAAACTTGTTTTTAGTATGTTATGTCGTAAGAACACTTTATCTACTCGCGAGCCCAATATGGCGAACATCAGCTAATAATATGATACATTTTCAGAGTCGTTAGTTATCGCGCGCAGTGTAAAAGCTTTCCACGGTGTGATGTTTCACCCCCAACAGGTCGGCATTCTTGTATCCGCCAATGCACGGGATGGGGTTGCACTGTGGGATTTAAGGTCGCCTAAACAGTGAGTTTTTTTACTGACTTGTGTTATTGACGTGTGTTATTTTAATAATTAAAAAAATTACTTCAATTTAAGCAATCACCAAAAATGGACCTAAACTAGCTTTAAGTTGCTGTCACCAGCAAGACTGATTTTAGTGGATAGTTAGTGTAATACATTACCCAGTATTTCTTTAGCATCATCTTCATCATCTTTCGGATAAATGTATACCTATGGTTCTGGGTACGTTCATTTAAAACTTAAAAGAAGTTCCTCTAAATCTGAGGTAGAGGCAATACGTAAAATTGAGTTGGTAATAGAAAAATAACGATATATTTTTCTAATACGTACGAAACTTAAATTGACCAAATATTATGCCTATATTTAAAACTGAACGGACACGAACAAGAGCGGTGCAGTGCAGGGCGCGAGATCCCCTTTGAAAACATGCATCGAAAAAAATAAAAAAAAACCTTACCAGATTTTTTGCCGCGGTGGCGTTAATACGTAAGTACCCATGCATCGTTCGAATACATATACGTAACTATACAAATTATGGAAAGTCCACACAAAAAATATTGTAAAATCATCGTAACTCCGGTATTGGCACACTCTCATATAGTCCAAGATCCCAGGGCCGCCAGACGTCACGTATTTTCTGACGGATTAAATGTGGACGATTGAGTAGTGTTAGTATGTACTATGATCGTATGCCTACCTGCTAGCTTGGTCAAACGGCCAATTTCCAGGTATCAGGTAATCAAGGTACACAAAAACATTACTTACTTCACGTAAATTCTCATGGCTGATTTTTATATATGTTTTCGAGTGTATAGTTAAAAATAAATTATCAATACTGCCATACACTTTCCGTCGGCCATATTGCTTTACAGACGCTTTAAGGGTCTCAAAATAATTAGTGAACTTCACGTAAATTCTGACGCTCCATTTTTATATATGTTCATCCGACTACTATTTTAAAAGCTTTGACAAGAAGACAGACCGATCCAAGGGGCCAATCATCCCCTAAACTAAATTTTAATATCTCTGTGAGTGGGAGAGCATTATCTACGCGCATGAGACTGAGTGAGACCGACTGCGCTGTTAAGGCCATGAAAATTACTTGAACAGATATTTTATAATTTTTAGAACTTTTGTTGACAAGTAAATTATAGAAACAAAAATAAGAAAAAAAATTGACATATAATAAATAATACTAAAGTTAGCCGACATTTTTATGTCGAAATTTGGAAACAAAGTGGAAAAATATTAATTCTTCAATATTTCTTAACAGTGGCTTTTAATCTTCATTATCATCATCGTTGAAATTAGATAATTCATCATCCAGCCAATCTTGAAATTGAATATCTAAATCGTGATCGTCATCATCAGCATTATCCTTATTTTCTTCCTCTGTAAAAAACAAGTTTAACAATGAAGGTCTGAAAAAACTAAAAAGATACAAATAATATGAGAAACGAAAATAATTTACCTGATTGTTCTTCCAGCGACTCACTGTCAACACCCGGTAATTGATCTCCATCGAACCAATAAAAATCATATTTACCATCTTGTAGTGTCCAGCCATTGTTTTCGGGGTTGAAAATATTTATCATCTTCATACTTGCATAGTTCCAAAGACTAGCGATATAGCTAGCCCATCGAAACTGTTGCCAAAGCTCACTTTTACAAGGTGGTAAGTTACTGGCATCGAAGTTTCTTAAATTCTTTCGATTGAATTCTTCATTTATATCAGATACCATGTATGTATTAATAAACAACTGTAGTCTGGCAGCATCTGCATCAATTATTCCAGTAACGTTGTAAACATCACAGATAAATGTTTGTATTATGTTGAATACACGTTCTTCTTCATCTACATCACCAACAAAATCCAACGTACCAAAACGGTGAAAGGCTTGTTGGTACTCTTAATTTTTCTTCAAAATATTAAACGGCTTTTGCTTGCCCTTTTTGAATAATGCTGGATTAAAATCACATCCTGCGATAGCATGGAATGCTGGTAAACTTCGACACAACGACGGTCCTAATTGTTCGTAGATAGCATTCAAGTCAACATATCTCTGCTTGTTACCAGTGCCGATCAAAATCCAAACTCGAGAATCATTATTTTTCAAATGATGCATATTTCCCAGTATTATCGCTGCTATATCAGTATCTGAACATCGTATCACAAAATTACCCTGAGCATCGATGTTGCAAACATGGTATACGATCTTTGTATCGGCTTCCTCATGCTCGGAACACGATAAATCTTCATGGATTTCAGACATAACTTTATTGTTAATTACGGTGCAAGAGTGGCATTGTCGAAAATAAATAAAAAATTGATTATTACCAATTAATGGAATCATCTCATCAGTAGCCCAGTGTGTTGTAAAAAAATCTACAAGAGACTGTTTGAAATGGATGTTTTTCAACTCTTTCGTGAAATCTGATGGACAGTCGGTCTCACTTAGTCTCATGCGCGTAGATAATGCTCTCGCGCTCCCACTCACAGAGATATTAAAATTTAGTTTAGGGGATGATTGGCCCCTTGGATCGGTCTGTCTTCTTATCAAAGCTTTATAAATAGTTGTCGGATGAACATATATAAAAATGGAGCGTCAGAATTTACGTGAAGTTCACTAATTATTTTGAGACCCTTAAAGCGTCTGTAAAGCAATATGGCCGACGGAAAGTGTCTGGCAGTATTGACAATTTATTTTTAACTATACACTCGAAAACATATATAAAAATCAGCCATGAGAATTTACGTGAAGTAAGTAATGTTTTTGTGTACCTTGATTACCTGATACCTGGAAATTGGCCGTTTGACCAAGCTAGCAGGTAGGCATACGATCATAGTACATACTAACACTACCCAAACGTCCACATTTCATCCGTCAGAAAATACGTGACGTCTGGCGGCCCTGGGATCTTGCTCTAATACATCTATTATTTCACAGCCCGGTTCTCCGCTACGGGGGTAAACACTCGAGTCAGAATAGTATGAGTGTGCGTTTCAACCAAGCAGGCACACACATTCTCGCTTTACGCCGACGTATGGCGCCAGTACTATACGCGATTCAGGCTCCGGAGCCGGTGGCAGAGTTCTATCATCAGGATTATTATAATTCGTGTACGATGAAGAGCTGTTGCTTCGCGGGGAAAGGCGATGAGTATGTGCTCTCCGGATCTGATGATTTTAATTTGTATATGTGGAAGATACCGGATACAGGGGGCGGTACTGGTTAGTATTCTCATTTGCTGGTTGTTTTAATATAAAGGATTTGTATTTTAACAAATAAACTTAAAAACTACGAGTGTGATTCCGAAAATTCTTTCACCAATAGAATGCTACTTTAAGTGTGTAACATAGAAGATATTTATTTCCAACATACTAAAAACGAGTTAAATCATAAGAGCCTTGGCTTATCTAATATATAAAATTCTTCTGTCACGGGGTGCGTAATCGAACTCCTCCGAAACGGCTCGACCGATTCTCATGAAACTTTGTGTGCTTATTGGGTATGCCTGAGAATCGGACAACATGTATTTTTCATCTCCCTAAATGTTAAGGGTAGTCCACCCCTAAATATTTTTTTTTTATTTTTAGATATTTTTTTCTGATACAGCATTAAAAAATACATACAACCACTAACTTTCACCCCTCTACGATCAACCCCTATTTTTTTATTATACATTATATACATGGCAAAACGACGTTTGCCCGGTCAGCTAGTAAAATATAATTTTAAATCTCCCCGTTTTTGCCAATAGAAACATTAACACATTTTAAATTGTTTTTTTATTTATTTAAAATCGAACTGGTCAAAATTCTTTCCATATCTGGCTAAGAGAATACGAGATTTTCAAATATAATTTCTACTTCGTTTTAAGAAGAAATCAATTGAGAGGCTAATATAATATACTTAGATAAACAAAACTTAAAAAATAACTAAAAATTTCAGATACAGCGGTCGAGTTGCCGCATATAGTGTTATATGGTCATCGATCAATCGTCAACCAGGTCCGATATAACAACCATTATTGTCTCATTGCTTCATCAGGAGTTGAGAAAATTATTAAAGTAAGTATCTCTACAGAACGCAAAATATAATTTGTTCCTCCTTGCCGGTTAAATCAGATTTTAATAATTTACATCAAGATTAATAATAATCCCGTTTCGTCAATGCCAAGCCGGTCAAAACAACATGTTTACTTTACTTATAACTTAAGATCTCTCGTTTATTTTTAACAGATTTTCGAAAATCTATGTTCAATTCCAACAATTTTACTTATTTATTACTTTTTTTTACTACAACTTAACTTAAAATAATTAAACAGTTATAATTATTTAAATAATTATAACTTTTGTATTTTGGCTTTATGATAAAAAGTCATACATACATAATTATAGGCAAAGCGATTTGCTGCAAAATATGTCTCAACATTTTTTTTGTACAATGGATAGTTTAGGAGATATAGCCAAAAAAATGTTTTCACCTCTTTCTCCAAGATGGCGGCCGGGGTACAAGGGTGCCAACCCCACAAACTTGGGTTTAAGCTAGTATTGACCCCTCTTACATGTTCCATAAATAAAATTGCGTCCTCTAACAAATGTTCAGCAAATGTAACATTTCAATGGACTAATGACTTAAAAACGGAATGGAGCGTTTTTAAGTAATGTAATACGCAAATTAATAATACTTATATTTTTTTCTAAAATACAAATGTGTATTATTTGTGATACACGCGTAAACCTATTGTTTCTGTTAAATCATTTATTGGAATTATAAAAATATATCTACTACCAAAATGACTTGCCTTGATTTGAAAGAAGGTTATTAATGAAACAATGGTTTAGGTTTGGTCAGGATTAGAGTATCCACAAATGCGGGGAGCATTGTTGGAGGAGGCCCAGGGGTCGGACAACCCGAGGGAGATATACAGCCACGAGGATTATGTGTCCCTGGTACATCACAGCGGACAGGTTTGTATGTAATGCAATGTTGAATTTAAATAGTTTATTTCTGTTATTGAAATACGTTGAAAATACACGATTCAAGGAATAAGAAATTCCACCCGAACGACGTCCGTCGTTCCACAACTGAGCGTTTTAAGGCAGTTTTTGCCGCGCACCATCACTATATGGAACCAGCTACTATGCTAGGTCTATATTATATATATATTAAGGACCGATATGGTACTCCAAAAAGTGATAAAATTATATAAAACTCCAAAAAAGTACATTGTTTCTTTTCATTTTTCGTTATCATTTCTTGATAAAACTACATTAATTTAATGTTTTACATAACTAATTGTTATAACGGGCCGGCGCGCCTCAGTGCTCCAGCTCTCCACTGCGCCCCGCAGTTCACCCCGAGACAATGACACAGCAATTCGTGCTGGGATAGGGCCTTATGTATTTCCGATCAAATTCGGTCCTTTAAGAAAAGAGCGTACCAAATTTAAAGGCCAAAAATCATATGACGCAACATGTTGTCGTCGGCTACAGATTTTTTTTATTTTTTAAAGACAATTCACACCAATTGACCTAGTCCCATGCTAAGCTGGTGAAGCTTGTGTTATGGGTACTAGGCAACGGATATACATACATATTATAAATAGATTGACATATAAATACATATTTAAACACCCAAGACCTAAGCACAACACCAAATGCACTCAAAACTGTGTATCCATTCAGTCAATATCTCACAACTATGCGGAACAATCGACAAGCGAAGATCCCCGAATGATGGCATTCTTCGATTCCCTTGTTCAACGTGAACTGGAATGTCTTGCTGAGGAGACAGACTCGTTGGACGGATCCAGTTCAGCATCACGAGCCGCTCATGACTCTGATTCAAGCACGGATCATATTGTTGTCGATCTCTTACCTTTGCCGCCTAAGAGAGGTAAGTGATCGAAAATAATTATTGCCTTTTCAGATAGTTTACATTGTATATTAACACAAACTATATATGTACTAAAGTATTATATGTTAATTTTATAGCATTACTAGCGGGCCTGAGAGACGTTGTCTAATGTCTTGTCTTGTCTTAAATAAAAAAAAAACATTTAATTGTAAATCTAAACAATTCTCGAATCCACTTGAACATAGAAAATTCATGAAAATCGGTTCAGATGTTTGGTTTAATTACAAATACGGACCGGAGACTTATGTCTATATATATATTCTAATATATAAAATTCTTCTGTCACGGGGTGCGTAATCGAACTCCTCCGAAACGGCTCGACCGATTCTCATGAAATTTTGTGTGCTTATTGGGTATGCCTGAGAATCGGACAACATCTATTTTTCATCCCCCTAAATGTTAGGGGTAGTCCACCCCTAAATTTTTATTTTTATTTTTTACACAAAATTTTTAATTTCTATTTTTTTATGATACAGCATTCAAAAATACATACAACCCCTAATTTTCACCCCTCTACGATCAACCCCTATTTTTTATTATAAATGATATACATGGCGAAACGACGTTTGCCCGGTCAGCTAGTATATATATAAAATTTTCGAGTCACAATGTTCGTTCCCATACTCCTCCGTAACGGCTCGACCGATTCATATGATTTTTTTAATGCATATTCAGTAAGTCTGAAGATCGGCCACTATCTATATTTTAAACCTCTCAGTGATAAGAGGACAATTTTTTTTGTTCTTTTATGATACAGCATACAATACATACAACCCTTAATTTTTACCCCTCTACGCCCAACCCTATTTTTTATTATTGTAGAGAGTTATTTTATAGATCTAAAAAAATGTTTCCTAGAAATAATATAGGTATATGGCAAAACAAACAGCTAGTATATTTAGGTTTAAATTATTTACAGGCATACTTCGTTCTTTTTGAAATTTGATTTTGGTTGTATGTTTACCCCATAACAGCGTCCCAAAACGGCAGTAGGAGTTTGCGCTGTCCTAACCGGCTGGCGCGTCTGGTTGCAACGCGGTATCCTAATAATTCCAGAGCCCAAAAGAGAGGATCCCTAAGGTATCAGAAATTAATTTAATAAATTCATAGATACCTTTTATGGTTATTGGCCATAGATTTCTGCATCCGTTTAATTTATATATTTTTTTATATGAAAATATATCTTAAAAGCATGAATTATTGTATTGTTTCGTAAAGATATAAATTACAGAACAGTTTTTTAGTATAATTATATCGGGCATACACCATAATTCTTTCTTAAACTTTAAGCTTCAGATTTGTGGACAAACATACGTTTAACAAATTTAGCACTTGTGCTTCGAAGTCATTATATATAATTCATAATATATTATCAATTCCAACAATATCTATATAGGTCAAACTGATAAATCAGTTTTTTGAAGTTGGTTAAAGACTAGCATTTGCTTTTATAATTTACAGGCGAGATAAGCAGTCCCGCCCATGCGTGAGCAAAACAGGGAAGAGTATATCGGGGGCAAGTTGTAAGGGCAAACGGGCTGCTCGGAGAGTGCGCGGTATACGTCGGCCCGTGACGCGTACGCTGGCGCCGCGTACACGGATATCAGCGCCATCTAGCGAAAGAACTGATTCTGATGAACCCACTCATTCTATGTTTAGGAATTCTGGGCGGGTGAGATTTTTTTATAATATAATAGTTATAAATATTTATATACAGTG
Organism: Pieris melete; assembly: GCA_963693345.1. Lineage (NCBI taxonomy): Eukaryota > Metazoa > Arthropoda > Insecta > Lepidoptera > Pieridae > Pieris > Pieris melete. Next base: position 3,603,881 of record CAVNZK010000003.1, read on the forward strand.
TAAACTTGATGTAACGTCCCTAACGACAAACACCGTAAAGAAATAACTCGGCTTTGGTTGGTTTAGCTTGTCTTCCAATGATACACTCTACATAGCATTATACCCACCCTCAATAACAACAACAATTAAATACAAAAAAGTACTTTTTAAGTTGCCGAAATTAGTTAAAACTGCGGAGAACTTTCGAAGAAATCCGTTATTTTTTTTTTAATTGCATGTGCTTTATCACGCAGATGCCTCAATATCGCAAGATGTGAATTAAATAAGTAAAAAAATGCAACCTAATTGCTGGTACAGTACAAAATAACAGACAGCGCCATAGCGTTTAAATACGAATTGTTTTTATGTTAATACTAAGACTAGTCTGAAATAAACTTTGTTTTTTCTAATACAGATTTTTTTTTCCATTTTGTAACGTCAAAAGAGGCACAGTCCCTTGAGTGTCGCTATATAGAGTTTACATTGTATAATTATTTTGTCCTTTTATTATAGCTTGCAGTATACTTTAATTTATTAGACTTATTCGCTGGAGGTATTTTATTTGTTTGTACAACCATAATGAAGCAATTAAATGCACACATAATTGTTTTCCTTTTTCGGCTTATACAAGTTCGTGACACCAAAGGTGCCGCATAATATGAGGGGTCTATTGGGGTCTTTTCATGTTCCCAACAATAACTGAGTGGCTTCCTTTTATGCCAACTGAATAACAAAGAAATGTAAATTTAAAAAACCATTTGTTTTAAAATTAAAAATGTTTGTAATGCTCGGTGTTCCCGTTTTCACCGTAGATCGCCTTTTAACAATTAATTTATAAGAAATCAAACTTAGAATCTGCGTTTAAGGCATTAAGTAATCCTTAGATGCAGAGTCGAGACAGCGCTAAGTATGACTCATGTATGTCAAACTCGTATTGGCATGCGGAAGTCATACGTAGCGCTTAGTTTTGACTGTGAACTAAATACTTGATTTATTGAAATATATTTGTTTTTCAGATTATTCGGCCACTTCGCAGGCGTCTTAGTCTTCATAGATCTTCAAAACGAAAAAGTAAAGTCAATAGTTTTAGGAAATCTGTATTAAGAAATAATGGTAAGTATCTAATAGGAAAACCTATTAAATAGATCTTATTTTAGTATGTTTATATTAAAATTTATTATACAAAAATAATTTTTAAGGGCGAAAACGCCATTAGTATCAATTAATAAACTATTTTTTTTTTAATTGGTATAAAGGTGAGGTCTAGACATCATAATATTAGTAGGTACTTTAAAGATTATTATTCCTTGCATAAATGTATCTATGAATCCATTCACTTTTTAAAATATAAAGAGAAAATAATTTTATAATTTACAGTTAAGTTTTTTAACCAATAAAATTGAAGTGCGATTTTTTATTTAATTGTAACCTTTTTCTGATTACAAATGTGTATGTAAGTAATGGATTTTGACATACAGAAGTCACAGTTTCGTTTCTGAATATCAGCCTAAGTTGTTTTATTATATTATTCTTCAAAAATTAGCTAACTTGCATTACCTAATTTTTTATATATGTATTTTAAAAAATAAATTTCTCGTACAGGTACAACGACACAAGACAGCAGTGACAATAATATTTTTTCTAATTTCGATGACAATCTAGCAGTACCCAGCACAAGTACTGGTAAGATTTCTTTTTACCATTTATTTACGGAAAAACAGGTCTTAAAAATCATTAGTAGTAGTATTCTAATATCTCTTTAAAAAAAATCTACAGTATCTATCTATCCCATAGGTTACAGAGGCCAAAACTCGGCACTATTTCGAATAGCTGAAGTGGACTCTGACGATGACCAGTCAGCGAGCAGCAGACCAATATCCCCAAGAAACCAGAATAACATTCCCACCAACTTAGTAAGCATTATCCCCACACCCATTAATGGTTCTAGGGGTTCTAGGGATTCCTTGGGAGACTCTTTAAATGTTGAACCCCCATCTCCCCACGAAATGCGCAGAATCAATCCAAGGCGGTCTAGGCGGAATGGCAGACAGCTTCAAAGGTCAGATTCCAGTGAATCACCTCCCCCTAAAGACATATCTATACCCACGTCTCCCCCAGGTTACAATAGAACACTTGCGAGATTGATGAATGAAACGAATGAGAGTGAGTTAGAGAGCAGTTGTTCCACGGAAAGTAGTCTTTGGCCGGCTCCAAGTGTGAATGAATCGGATAATCAAATTGTCAAATTCAGGCAGCGGGTGAAAAAGCCGCGGAGGAACTTTAGGAGTCATATGGATTCTGACTCGAATTAAATGTGATCTCTTGTTGTTTATAGTAATTTTGAAAGAGTTTTAAAGTTTAAGGTTACAGTGTTAATGGGAGGTAGTTGTCTAAAATTGCTTTGATTTCAAGTTATGGACAAAGTAGGCGCTGGCGCTGGATGTCTATTAGATTTTTAGATGATGTAAAAAATCGCCAGTGTATAAAGGAGCGTTCAAGTATTATGTAACGAATTGGGGGGGGTGTCGTCTCGTTACGATGCGCTGGATTGAATTGCGCGTTATTGTTTATTATTGGTAACTTTTATATATAAAGAGGTGGGTACACAAAAACCTTACGGCGCGTTACATGGGAGAGAGGGGTCAAGAATCTCCAAAAATTGCGTGACGTAATACTTGAACGCTGCCTGATTGTTGAATCAGCACGGGAGGGTTTTTTACCGTATAAAGCGTGTCGCGTCACAATTCATCGATTTTTTATGTCTATGAAATTGGCGTTGTTAATAGTAAATTAGACCTTCACTCTTGCCATTATCTATGACGGACAGCGTCTGTAATTGTACGCAACCGTCCGCCATATTAAGAATGTAAAATTATAATATTACAATTTTTCTATTAGTATAAGATCCCGATTACAACCTAACGTTTGCATATTCTATGGGCTTCATACTTTCGATTGGTATAGAATTTATCTAATAATCATACCGGTGAAATGTTTAAAAAAATATATTTTTTAATATTCATTAAAATACTCTGGACTGAAATTTGCTAGGCAACCCATATGGATTATATTTATTGACATATTAAATTAAATATAAAATACGTTTCATTAAATAAGCATCTCGGTGAAGGTCGTTGTATATCGGGATCTTAGACCATATGTAGTTTCAGAAAATTTTAAATACTGTATATTTGATTGCTATAATTAATAAAGAAGATCACCTTAATATAATGTAATAATGGAGCTATTATAAAAAAAAATCTTTGACAAATATTATTTCACTAAATATCTGAATTGGACCAGAATTAGGCAATATTGATTAAATAATGGCTTATGTTTAACTTACCACCAGGTATAGTAACATATAACAGACAAAAATAGTAAATGATTACCAAAATTAAACCCGCATTTTAATGTAAAATTACAACCTAAGTTTTAACATCTCGCTATCCTATTTAAGCAAAATGACTCCAAATAAATCATTGTTAACCCAAAAGTAGTAAATGATCGCCAAAATTAAAACAGCATTTTAATGTAAAATTATAACCAAAGTTTTTACATCTTGCTATCCTATTTAAGCAAACTGGCTCCAAAAAACTCATTGTTAGCCCAAAAATAGTTAATGAAAACCAAATTATTAACCATATTTTAATTTAAAATGAAATGCAAAAAAATAAAATCTCGTTATCCGATTAAAGTAAATTACCCTCGGCAAAAAAAATATTTTGCCAAACACAGTAAAGTAAATTTACTCCTAACCTTTTTGTCTCCAAATTGATTAACCACTACAAAAAAAAATTATCTTGAGCGTTTCGTTTACAACCAAATGCTATACCTAAAATAAAAAATAAAACTCTTACAATTTCAATAATCCCTTTTTTAATTATTGAAACAATCATTAAAAAGATAGTCCTCTTAAAACTAATAATAAACAGTTCAAAGATCTTAAAACTAAACTAATAATAAGCATTTAAAAAATCTTAAGAAGAATCAGTCTTCTGTATTAATTCACTGCACAATTAATGCTTTCTTAGCTTTGGCTGGTCGTCCTCTTTTGCGCTTCATGCCAATCGGAATAGCTCTGGCCTCTGAAGGTGGCTGGACGTGCTTAAGCCGAATCGCCAATCCAACGAGATGCTTGCAAATGTAATCTTTGAGAAACTTTGGGCAATTGCATGTGCCGTGTAACCAATTTTCCTTTTCTCGGGGCATTATAACTTCCCACTCTCTAAAATGTTGCTCTTTGTATTCGTCAAAGGTCTCCCATGGCTTTTCATAATTTTTGCAATCTAAATCCGACCCAGCTGGAATTCTGTATGAGCAAACTAGCTCAGTACTATTCTTTAATGGCACCTGCTTCGACAGTTTTGCCCATTGGTAACTTTCTGTCCACATCTTTAAAGATACTGTCGGCAGTTGAGCGAACCGTCTCTCAGTATTATTAATCACGTATTCATTAGACCAGTCCTTGACTATATCAGAAGCAATTACTAAGAACCGCGCCAAAGGATGACGCTCACGAAGCGTGCCACCATCTTTTATTGTTTTATTGAAAGATTCCAGAGCATTGTTTGTAGCAGGAGTCCCCAGAGATGCGCCCAAATACCAGAAACGATTTAGTATTAGCCATTCATTTTCAAAGTATGTAACAAAATCTTTTTCGGCTTTCCACTTGTCCAAAAATTTTTCGCTGGCTCGATCAAATATTTCCTGAGTTGAGGCACACTGTAAAGCATCAATATCTTGTAAGATCTCTTTTTGGGATTTCTTTTGCACACTTTGCTCTACTCTTGTTTGCATCTTCTTTTTCGCATGCGCCCAGCACATTCTTATGACTGTATCTGTTCCAAATGTGCACGCAAAGGCAGTTTGTATAGCCTTCGCTGCATCACAGACCAAAACTTTACAACTTAAAGTGTATGAAAATATTGAGAAAACTGCTTTTTTTAATGCGGAAAATAAAAATATGAAGTCTTCCGTTCGTTCAGCTGTTGTCACAGCTAATCCAAATGGGTGAAAATGTTTATCTCTGTCTGTAGTTCCAATCACAAGTACTGGAAACCCTTGCCAAATGAGCTTATATGTGGCATCCGCGTGAAGAACAGAACATTGGCGTGATAGACCAATTAAATATTTCGTCGTTAACATGAACCGGAAGTTCTGATCTAAATCATCTTCAGAAATTTCATACGCCAAAACAAAAACTTCGTGACCGTCATCAGGTATTTCAGAGTTTTCTTTTAACCATAATTCAAGCTGTCCCAAGCTTATTACCGATGGCCCGTATTTTTTCTTACGTATGATTTTAAGATAATTGTTTAACTGTAACTTAGTCGGCAGAACTAGTCCATTAATTTTACTTAAGTTCTTCATAATAGATTTAGGTTTCAAACGCAGTTCGAATAGTTTTTCTATTTCCTTTTTCGTTGCCTCATTTATTCCCCTAGTCGACTGACAGTCAGAATTTTCATGGTCGTGACATGTTTCAGTACGAAATAATAATATATCATCACACGATGCGTCAAATAAAAGATAAATCGCGGCAGAACACTGAATTTCAGCCCGAAGCTTCACTTTGTTACAACGATAGTAACGTTTTACTCCTTCTTCAGTCGTATGAATTTTTTGTATTGACCAGGTCTTCTCATTTTTGATAAATTCCTCAGCGCTCCGCACAGTTATAAATTTTCTTTCAAAAACCCAAACTTTATTTTGCCTTCGACGTTTTTTCGTATGCTCTGTGATTTTATATTCGTCTTCATCTGATTCCGATGAAGTACTCAACAGCGGAGCACACGAACTCGGTCCCGCTAAGTTTTCATTCGCCATTGCAAAGAAGATAGATACCAAAACACACCCAATAAAAGCAAGTGCTCGCACGCGACTAAATTGGCGATCGTGTCCGGGCGTGCGCGGCGCTTGCGGTGTGGTGGGAGAGGATCGTAAGCCGCAGACATAACTTAATATGGCATCATAATGCTTCATTTGGTAATAAGCCTACATTTTATGTCAATCATAGTGGTTTATTTAGGCAGAAATAGCGCATTAATTTGCTCGCTAAGATTTGGTGATCATTTACTACATTTGGTGTTCGAATACAATTTGAAGTGCAGTCGTGACTAAAATAGCTAGTACTATTGTAATTTTAGACGTTATTTATCTGGTGTTAAGTATATATTTTTGGTAAAAGAACTAAGGGTATCAAAGCATTTTATGGTGATCATTATATTTAACCCCTTAAATAATTCATGCCAAGGTTTAATTTTTGACACTACCTCTCAACGATTCGCTTTATTACGACCAAGTTGTGCGTTTGGATAATCATTTGTATTATACCAGTTCCTATGTGGAAATTTTAAGTATAAACCATATCACATAAAAGTGTTAAATGCCGAAAGCGGATAGGCATATAAAGCTATTTTATGGCGTAAAAGATTTTTCTTATACATTTGGCTGTAAATGGATTATCAGGTAAAATATTTTATGGCCATTGTAACGTATCGTTAATCTATATGTACGCAAGATAATGCCGTACGCACATTGTTTTATATTGTACAGCGAGCTAGGCATGCCTTTATCTAAAGTTTTAAATATAAGTCAAAAGCGTGTGTAGGTGCTCTCGCCTCCTTCGCGCGTCGCTTTGAGGGTCAGTCCCGTGTATGATTTACGTAGCGAAATATTGCAAACTATCCTAATCCTAAAAAAGTAAGGCCGAAAGGATTTGGCTACGTCTGCAGTTTAACTTATACGAGTGTGTAAATAGTAGGTATGCTCTCTGTTTCGCCATAGACAATTAATTATCCGAATGAGATTGAGGTATTTCAAATATCTTGCCCGAAGTAAATGTTTTCCTTATTCAAGTTTATCTGGTTTACTTATTAAAACTTATATATTATTTGTACATGCATTTATTCACCAAAAAATCATTTTTCATATGTACCTACATTTAGGAGTTTCACATACCTACTTAGCTTATAAATTAAAATTGTGATGTAATAAATACTTAAACGATTAAGATAAGTAAAAGGTTGTAATATATTCTACTGTATTAAGATGGTACTGAGAATAAAATATTTGAAATTTGTTTCATTTTTTTAAACCTTTCGTCATGTGATCCATGTGGTAAGGAACCTTAACTTCTAACAGGGCTACCGCATGTGACAACTAAGTAATTAGGTATTAATTTCACTATTTTTATTATTATCTATAAAAATAGCCTATATTTGAGTACAATAATAAGGATTACATTAAATTTTGTCATATTTAATATTACACGACCACTAACTAGGGTTAAAGGTAGGTAGTAACAGAACGCTTCATGTTTGTCATCAGATTTATTAAGACATACTTATAATAAGTGTACCTAATTATGTACTTCTAATACTTAGGCCTCATGCTGTGTGTGCATGTCATGTTTTTTGCCGGATCTAAGCCTTAATTCTCCGTTTTGAATAGAGCTTGGAGAGTCTTGTCGAGTTTACTTTCGAAACAGCATCGTTTTTAACTTGGCCCTCCTCGTTCAGAGAAAGTAAGAACCGAACATCGTATGAAGAACGTATCGTCACGTTTTAGGGTTTCACTTTTTTGTTTTTATTAAATTTTGTTTAGAGTAGGATGAAATCTCCAGAAGGTAGGTACCTACCCAAGTATTTAAGCACTTCTGTGGTGTGATGTATATCGTCAAACAAGTGGTCTAGTCAGATTAAATAGTTAACTATAGAACAATTTAATGTAACCTCTGTTACACGTCTACATTCTTAATACCTACATTATGCTCTAGACACTTTAAAAAAGGCGAATAATCGTTTTGAATGTAATGTGGCTCACGACTACGACTAAAACACAAAAAATCGGTACAAACATTTATTTTAAGTATCAAGTAAAGTTGTTTTTGAGGCACCATCTTTCTACAGTTCTAGTCTACGTCTGAATTTTTCTCTTAGCTCATCTTCTTCATATTTGTTGTTAGTTTGCACAGTCTTCATCTTGTTTTGTTCTTCGTCTTCGTCCTTCAGTCTTCGTCTTCAGTCTTCTGGCTTTATATTCGTTCTTCTGGCTTTATATTCGTTCTTCTGGCTTTATATTCGTTCTTCAGGCTTCATCTTCGTTATTCAGTCTTCATCTTCGTTCTTCAGTCTTCATCTTCGTTCTTCAGGCTTCATCTTCGTTATTCAGGCTTCATCTTCGTTCTTCAGGCTTCATCTTCGTTCTTCAGGCTTCATCTTCGTTCTTCAGGCTTCAGGCTCTTCGTTCTTCAGGCTTCATCTTCGTTCTTCAGGCTTCATCTTCGTTCTTCAGGCTTCATCTTCGTTCTTCAGGCTTCATATTCGTTCTTCAGGCTTCATATTCGTTCTTCAGGTTTCATATTCGTTCTTCAGGTTTCATTTTCGTTTTTCAGGTTTCATCTTCGTTCTTCAGGTTTCATCTTCGTTCTTCAGGTTTCATCTTCGTTCTTCAGGTTTCATCTTCGTTATTCAGTCTTCATATCCATATTCGTTCTTTAGTATTCTTCTTCGTCTTCATCTTCGTTCTTCAGTCTTCGTCTTCATCCTTCAGTCTTCGTCTGGGTTCTTCAGTCTTCGTCTTGGTTCTTTAGTCTTGGTCTGGGTTCTTCAGTCTTGGTCTGGGTTCTTCAGTCTTCATCTCCATATTCGTTCTTCAGGCTTTATCTTCGTTCTTAAGTCTTCATCTTCGTTCTTCAGTCTTCGTCTTCGTCTGGGTTCTTCAGTCTTCATATTCGTTCTTCAATCTTCATCTCCATATTCGTTCTTCATCCTTCAGTCTTCGTCTTCATACTTCAGTCTTCGTCTTCATACTTCAGTCTTCGTCTTCATCTTCTTCAGTCTTCGTCTTCATCCTTCAGTCTTCGTCCTTCAGCTATCGTCTTCATCCTTCAGCTATCGTCTTCATCCTTCAGTTTTCGTCTTCATCCTTCAGTCTTCGTCTTCATCCTTCAGTTTTCGTCTTCATCCTTCAGTCTTCGTCTTCATATTCATCTTCATCCTTCAGTCTTCGTCTTGGTTCTTTAGTCTTAGTCTGGGTTCTTCAGTCTTCATCTCCATATTCGTTCTTCAGGCTTCATCTTCGTTCTTCAGTCTTCATCTTCGTTCTTCAGTCTTCATCTTCGTTCTTCAGGTTTCATCTTCGTTCTTTAGTCTTCGTCTTCATCCTTCAGTCTTCACTCTTCATCCATCAGTCTTCGTCTTCATCTTCATCCATCAGTCTTCGTCTTCATCTTCATCCTTCAGTCTTCGTCTTCATCTTCATCCTTCAGTCTTCATCTTCTTCCTTCAGTCTTCGTTTTGGTTCTTCAGTCTTCTTCCGGGTTCTTCAGTCTTCGTCTTGGTTATTTAGTCTTGGTCTGGGTTCTTCAGTCTTCATCTCCATATTCGTTCTTCAGACTTTATCTTCGTTCTTCAGTCTTCATCTCCATATTCGTTCTTCAGTCTTCATCTTCGTTCTTCAGTCTTCGTCTTCGTTCTTCAGTCTTCGTCTTCATCCTTCATCTTCATCCTTCAGTCTTCGTCTTCGTCTGGGTTCTTCAGTCTTCATATTCGTTCATCAATCTTCATCTCCATATTCGTTCTTCAACCTTCAGTCTTCGTCTTCATACTTCAGTCTTCGTCTTCATCCTTCAGTCTTCGTCTTCATACTTCAGTCTTCGTCTTCATCCTTCAATCTTCGTCTTCATATTCATCTTCATCCTTCAGTCTTCGTCTTGGTTCTTCAGACTTCGTATAAGTTATTCAGTCTCACTAGTTATGATTTATAGTTTACTACAGAACTTGTTCTAGCCCAATTAGTTTTTTTTTTACAATATCCATTTTAGGAGAAATTTCAATCGAGGTTTTTCACTCTTCATGTTGGTTCTTCGCTCTTCATGTTGGTTATTCGCTCTTCATGTTGGTTCTTCGCTCTTCATGTTGGTTCTTCGCTCTTCATGTTGGTTCTTCGCTCTTCATGTTGGTTCTTCGCTCTTCATGTTGGTTCTTCGCTCTTCATGTTGGTTCTTCGCTCTTCATGTTGGTCCTTCGCTCTTCATGTTGGTTCTTCGCTCTTCATGTTGGTTCTTCGCTCTTCATGTTGCTCTTCATGTTCTTCGCGCTCTTCATGTTGGCTCTTCATGTTGGTTCTTCGCTCTTCATGTTGGTTCTTCGCTCTTCATGTTGGTTATTCGCTCTTCATGTTGGTTCTTCGCTCTTCATGTTGGTTCTTCGCTCTTCATGTTGGTTCTTCGCTCTTCATGTTGGTTCTTCGCTCTTCATGTTGGTTCTTCGCTCTTCATGTTGGTTCTTCGCTCTTCATGTTGGTCCTTCGCTCTTCATGTTGGTCCTTCGCTCTTCATGTTGGTTCTTCGCTCTTCATGTTGGTTCTTCGCTCTTCATGTTCATTCTTCGCTGTTGACGTTGGTTCTTCACTGTTCACGTTGGTTCTTCACTGTTCACGTTGGTTCTTCGCTCTTCATGTTGGTTCTTCGCTCTTCATGTTGGTTATTCGCTCTTCATGTTCATTCTTCGCTGTTGACGTTGGTTCTTCACTGTTGACGTTGGTTCTTCGCTCTTCATGTTCATTCTTCGCTGTTAACGTTGGTTCTTCACTGTTGACGTTGGTTCTTCGCTGTTCATCTTGGTTCTTCGCTCTTCATCTTGGTTCGAAGCTCTTGATCTTGGTTCTAAGCTCTTTATCTTGGTGCTTTAGTGTTTATCAGTCTTTATCTTTGTCACAAAAAAAATGACATTACCTACTGTGTTTTCAGTATCAATGTTACATTTTACCGATCCGAATTCTTGGTCTCGAGTAATTTATATTCAGTGTTTGCTCATAATTTTTGTATACAATTTTGTGTAAAAAAGGTTTTATCTCAAACCTTTTTTATCATTATTTGGAATATTATATCTTGAATAGGCTAGGAGTAAGTTTCACACCCATTATTCTTTATATCTCTCCAGGTGTCATCTCATCATATTGTTCTTTAACTTAAAAATGTATCCCCAACTTCCTTTATTTGTTTTGTCAATAGTAAATTAGTGTAGGTTAACTGTAAGATTTTGTATTAACATCAGACGGTATTTTCAGTGTAGGATATAATATAACACAATCGAGTTATCGCAAAATAATTGCAGGTGTCAAGGATTTTTCATATGCTCATCATGTACATGTACTATATTTACTGCTTGACATGGTTAAATTTGTGCTCGTATGTTGTTTAAATTACATTTTGCCCTTTTTTATCTAATAAGCTGAAAGAGATTTTAAGCTGAAAAAGAATACGTTAGCCTGAAATACCTACACATTTTAGTAGCTATGATTTTATTTTATATTTTTGTTTGTTCTCCATCTGTATGGTTATAGTTTCTGGCCATGCTTTCATTTTTTGCAACTGATGAAACTGTTAAATTGGTCCATGTTATCATATTACTCAGAAATATGCCATTGATCCATGTTATCATATTACTCAGGTATTAAACATAGTTTGGATACCTGAAAACAAACAAGTTTTCTGCCTTACGCAACACTTACGTAGGCGAAACAGATATAGCCGCTAGTCGCAAAATGTAAAAAATAATTATGCATAAACGTTCAGTTTTTAAACTCCCATAATATTTAGTCATTATAAAACTGGTTTTGCAATATTTCGCAGCCATATGCAACGCAATGAACTCTTGGGTTTTACAACTGTAAACCTAAATAGCCTGTGGACAAACGGCATAAAACAATTTTTTCTTGTAATGTATAATAATATGTAATACATTACATTCAAAATTTTCAACATTACATTCAAAATTTTCAATATTTATTTTAACTTTGACTGGCAACAAGCACACAAACAACAATACAAGAAAGCAGACATTTGCAAACATTAAAAAATAAGTGCTTTTAGTCTTAAGATGCTTAAAACCAGTTTATTGCATCTTGAATGGACAGTATCTTAAAACAGGACATTAACATTCTACTGTTACGGAAACAAAATAATATAAAAGTTAGTGCTAGAAGCTAACCCCTTACTTTCAGCAGAGCTCCGAACGCGCTGAAGTCTCGTGAAGTCCTACGGTTGCAGACGCCCGAGGATGAATCCGTTGTCGCCAGTCCTCGAAGATGACAGTCGCAGGAGCTCAATAGAAGCATCCATCGTCACAGGATTTAGTGGAGTCTCGAGATACACGCCACACTTCCAGGTACTTAGAAGCACTCATAGTCGCTGGTTTTCGTAAATTAGCAGAGCCTGAGGATGCACCCCGAAGTCAGCGAAGCCTGAAGATGCATCCCGCATTCTTCGGTGAAGATGCACCCCGCATTCGTCAGTGAAGATGCACCCCGACGTCAACGGAGAATGAAGATGCAACCCGCATTCGTCGGTGAAGATGCACCCCGCAGTCAGGGAAGCCTGAACATGCACTTCGCAGTGAGCGGAGACTGGAGATGCACCCCACAGTCGGCGGAGTATGAAGATGCACCCAGACGTCAACGGAGAATGAAGATGCAACCCGCATTCGTCGGTGAAGATGCACCCCGCAGTCAGGGAAGCCTGAACATGCACTTCGCAGTGAGCGGAGACTGGAGATGCACCCCACAGTCGGCGGAGTATGAAGATGCACCCCGCAGTCGGCGGCGGAAAATGAAGATGCACCCCGCAGTCAGCAAAGCCAGAAGATGCACTTCGCAGTCGGCAGAGCCTGTAGATGCACCCCGCAGTTGGCAGAGCCAGAAGATGCACACGCCATTTAGCGAAGCCTGAAGATGCACCCCGCAGTGAGGGGAGCCTGGAGATGCACCCCACAGTCAGCGGAGTATGAAGATGCACCCGCAGTCGGCGGCGGATAATGAAGATGCACCCCGCAGTCAGCAAAGCCTTCAGGCTTCGTAGTCGGCAGAGCCTGTAGATGCACCCGCAGTGAGCGGATACTGGAGATGCACCCCACAGTCAGCGAAGCCTGAAGATGCATCCCGCAGTCGGCGGCGGAGAATGAAGATGCACCCCGCAGTCGGCGGCGGAGTATGAAGATGCACTTGGCAGTCGGCAGAGCCTGTAGATGCACCCCACAGTCAGCGGAGTATGAAGATGCACCCGCAGTCGGCGGCGGAGAATGAAGTTGCACCCCGCAGTCAGCAAAGCCTTCAGGCTTCGTAGTCGGCAGAGCCTGTAGATGCACCCGCATTCGGCGAAGCCTGAAGATGCACCCCGCAGTGAGCGGAGAATGAAGTTGCACCCCGCAGTCAGCAAAGCCTTCAGGCTTCGTAGTCGGCAGAGCCTGTAGATGCACCCGCATTCGGCGAAGCCTGAAGATGCACCCCGCAGTGAGCGGAGAATGAAGATGCACCCCGCAGTCAGCAAAGCCTTCAGGCTTCGTAGTCGGCAGAGCCTGTAGATGCACCCGCATTCGGCGAAGCCTGAAGATGCCACCCCGCAGTGAGCGGAGAATGAAGATGCACCCCGCAGTCAGCGAAGCCTGAAGATGCACCCCGCAGTCGGCGGCGGAGAATGAAGATGCACCCCGCAGTCAGCGGAGACTGGAGATGCACCCCACAGTCGGAGTAGTATGAAGATGAACTTGGCAGTCGGCAGAGCCTGTAGATGCACCCCACAGTCAGCGGAGTATGAAGATGCACCCGCAGTCGGCGGCGGAGAATGAAGTTGCACCCCGCAGTCAGCAAAGCCTTCAGGCTTCGTAGTCGGCAGAGCCTGTAGATGCACCCCGCAGTGAGCGGAGAATGAAGATGCACCCCGCAGTCAGCGAAGCCTGAAGATGCACCCCGCAGTCGGCGGCGGAGAATGAAGATGCACCCAGTCAGCGGAGACTGGAGATGCACCCCACATGCACCCCAGTCGGCGCGGAGTATGAAGATGCACTTGGCAGTCGGCAGAGCCTGTAGATGCACCCCGCAGTCAGCGGAGACTGGAGATGCATGCCCCGCAGTCACTGAAGCATGCACTACCACAATCACCGGAGTTAAGAGAAACACCCATCGCATGAGCTCATAGATGAACCTCGCAGTAGCCGGAGCCTGAAGCCACAGTAGTCGCAGGAGCCGAGACGCACCCCGCAATTGCAAGAGCTCAGAGCTGATGATCGTGAAGCAGTCCTTGTAGTACATCCCGTAGTTGCTTGCAGAAGGTTAAAAAGCACTGCACAGAGTGCAAGCAACCAACAATAAAGCGTCAGCCTTGCGATTCCGCAACTCACTTTACGCGCTCAAATCAGTCATTTTACGATTTGGCATTCTGATAAGGAGGGGAGCTTGTAGTTTATTGTTTATCAGAATGCCAAATCGTAAAATGACTGCTTCACGACTGATTTGAGCGCGACCGCCGCTGCGAAAACCGCTGTGTGAGTTACAGACTCGCAAGGCTACACAGCCTTGCTTGGATCTACTATGGTGGTTCAATGTTCAACCAAAAATTATTACATATACAAAAAATTCAAACTAAACGAATAGTAGTAAGTACTTTTTAAAATTAAAACATTGTATTTGCAGAATAATTAATTAGGTACGAGCAAGAAGTGTTAGGATACGTGAGATTTTATGGTACATTTCAAACAATTTCCAAACCTGGCACAGAGCTGGTGCCCACAGCCTGTATGTTTGAGGCTGGTTCTGCTGCCAACGACGTAGAGCGCTTGTGACGTAGAAGAGCACGTGCCGCCTGGTGCTGTTAGAATCGCGTAGAGAGCGTGCGTGTGGTAGGTTCAGGTCCAATGACGAGGAGCGCGTGTGGCAGGATCTAGCGCCCATGGCGAGGAGCGCGTGTGACAGGATCTAGCGCCCACGGCGTGGAACGCTATGGCTGGTGCTGCGCTAACGGCGTTTATTGTGGCAAGATGAGTGACCAACAGCGTAGTGTGCTGTTGTGTCTGATGTTGCCTGAAGCTGTAACAAAAGTTTAAAGCGCGAGTGGCAAAACTAGCGCCCACGGCTTGTTCTGCTGCCAACGGCGCGAGGCAGTTCTGGTACCAATGGCGTAGAGCACGTGTGGTGTGATCTGGGACCAACAGCGTAGAGAGCGTCCGGCAGGATTTAGAGCTCACGGTCTGGAGCGCTTAACGTCTGGTTCTGCTGCCAACGGCGTAGAGCGCGTGTCGTCTGGGGCTGTAACAATCGCTTAGAGAACGTGCATGTGGCTGGTTCAGTGACAATGGCGAGGAGCGCATGTGGCAGGATCTGGAGTACACGCACTGGAGCATTTATGGCGGGTGCTGCTGCTAACGGCGTTCAGCTCATGTTGCAGGATGAGTGACCAATGGCGTAGCGCGCATGGCATATTCCGGAACTAACGGCGTAGAGTGCGTGTTGCCTGGAGCTGTAACAATGGCGTATAGCGCATATGTGGAAGATATAGCACTCACGGCCGGTTCATTGGCTTAAAGCGAAGCTAGCGCCCTCAGAGTAGATCGCGTATGGCAGGCTTGACGCTCACAGCCTGGAGCGTGTTTGGCAGGACTTTGCACCCACGTCGTAGATTGCGTGCAGCAGGTTTTAACGCCCACGGCGTAGGCTACACATAGCCGGAACTGGACCAAGTTTAGCAGGATCTAGCGCCCAAGGCGTAGAGTGCATGTGGCAGGATCAGTGACCATGGCGTAGAGCTTGGCGCGGAACAGGACCAACTGCGTAGAGCGCGTATGGCAGGATCTAGCGCTCACGGCCTGGAGCGCGTGTGGTAAGACTGCGACCACGGCGTAGATTGCGTGCGGCAGGACCTAGCGATCACAGCGCGAAGCACCTCAGGCGTAGAGCCCATGTGGCAGGATCAGTGACCATGGCGTGGAGCTTGGTGCCGGAACAGGACCAACTGCGTAGAGCGCGTATGGCAATATCTAGCACTCACGGCCTGGAGACCGTGTGGCAGGACTGCGCCTACGGCGTAGATTGCGTGCGGCAGGACCTACCGATCACAGCGTTGATCGCGTGTGGTAGGTTCTTGCTGCACCCATGGCGTAGATTGCGTGCGGCAGGTTCTAGCGCGCCCACGGCGTAAAGCGCGTGTAGCCGGAACTGGACCAAGTCTAGCAGGACCTAGCGCCCCTGGCGTAGATTGCGTGCGGCAGGACCTAGCGCCCACGGCGTTGATCGCGTGTGGCAAGTTCTACCACCCACAGCGCGAAACACCCAAGGCGTAGAGCGCATGTGGGCGGAACAGAACCAACGGTGTAGAGCACGTCTGACATGATCTAGCGCGCCCAAGGCGTAGAGCGCGTATGGCAGGATCAGGCGCCCACGAACTGGAGCGCGTGTGGCAGGACTTAGAGCCCACGGCCAAGATCGCGTGCGGCAGTAACATCCACCCATGGCGAGCGCACTGTTTAGGGAGGTGCGCGTGGCACAATTTATGACCAACATAGTGCATGGTGGCATAATAAAGTAATTTCAAATATTCCGATCATTTCTCAACACGACAGATGTTGCACTTAATTCAATATGGTATATAAATTTCTTCTTAAATATAAATTATAATAAGATATTGTTGTCCATTCGCCTCGCATCCATCCATCAACAATATATGTGACGTGGTACGTAAATAAATTGTGAATTTTTATTCGTGCATCTAAAATGAACTCGTGTCATAGATAGTTATCGCTTTATCAGTTCTCTAGTCACTTATTTGATTTCTATTTTAAAATAGGTAGATCTGAAATATGAATTCCATAACTTTAACCTTGTTCTAAGATCTTTATACAATAATTACAGAGTTTAACTTACTTGAGATTTATAAAAACTAAATAAATCCGACTGTCAGCGGTTCTATTTTATCGACTTTTCATATAGATAATAATATCGGAGCCAGTTTAAGGCTTTGAATAGGTTCATTATCATTGCATTTACAATCCAATGCTAATATCTGGGTCCTTTGGTTACTACTTAATACGATCGAATACACCTGTTACTTGTTATAAAATGGTTTTTATAAAAAAAAAACT
Source organism: Pieris melete (assembly GCA_963693345.1). Lineage (NCBI taxonomy): Eukaryota > Metazoa > Arthropoda > Insecta > Lepidoptera > Pieridae > Pieris > Pieris melete. The sequence goes on from CAVNZK010000003.1 coordinate 3,620,776, forward strand.
AGATAAAATTTTCGAGAAGAAAATATTATGTATACAAAGCGATTTCAAAACATTTTCGCAGTGTGATTTACCTTAATTCCAGAATACGCTTCTATTTCGATGAGGATTTTTGAAGAAAAGTTATAGGCCCTAAATACAATTCTTCTGTTCAACATGTTTTTCAAGTTACATTTATATATATTTTTGTTATAATAAGGTCGTATTTCATCATTGCGTTTCATGCTTGGTTTTTTTTAAATATTATTGATCATTAATACTTGTCCTATTTAAATATGTATCGTAAATAAATTAATATTTCATTATATGCCTGTAAGAAACACGTTATCCTAGCAAAAGACAAAGCTTTGTATGTCCAAAAGATATCTGTGACTGCAATATAAATTTCATAAGCATATTAACCGCCATGCATTTGAATATAAATCAGTCACAAACCAGCCTGAAGTCACTGCAGAATCGTTCGGCAGCTCATTAATGTCGTTTGCATCCCCACAATGGATATTAATTAAGTATGTCATGCCAACTTCCAAAAAACCAGGAAAATCCAGCTCTTTCTATTTCAGCTTCCTAAACAATACTAGACAAAACAATGGCGATACATATATCGCATTAATTAACTAGCAGATTAAGCTGCTATTAATTTTTTTATTGTTAGGGATTAATAAAATAAGGATAAATGCACTTTATTCATAAAAATTACCTTAGTGTCGTCTCTGAGAAAAGTTCTCGTAGATAAGTTATATCTTTCCAATATTGTCGTCATAGCTTTCTCTTTGTTGATAATTAAATTTGGTTAGGTATCAGTGTGTAAAAAATATGTTGTATGGTTGTAGTGGTGTGCATTAATGATTGTCAGATATTCCAGTCTTAAATCTTACTTGCATTGAAAGTTTCAAAGTTCTCGCAGAGTTCATTTATACATTTAGCATGTTTATTCGCAGCATAATATGGTTGGTTGGTTAATGATAGGTTTTATATTTATGTAATGGGTGCCAGGTACACAGTTATGTCCAAAATATTCCACATCTTTGCCAAGTGTGCATATTTATAAGTCCGCAATATCAGATCCATAGTATAGGTACTTATGGTAAGGTAAATAAATTTATTTAAGAGTTCCTGAAAGAATTACCTAAAAACCTCATTATTCCCTACCGCCGTATGTAACGGCATTAATACGAATGCTTATGATTTGAAAAGGTGTTAATTAAATCCGGAAATCGGTCAATAGTTTTTGCCTTGGTAACAAGGATAAATGATTCCACTCACGGAATATCCACTTACCTATTTATTACCACGTGTTTTTCTTTGTATATGACCTTAATTCAGGGTTATTGCCTACGTTAGAGAATAAGTCGACTTGCTTTTAGGGAAGTGGTGACGTGAGCGGTAGTGATTCCTTCTTCTTGAAGGTCCACAATGCATCATAATCTTAAAAGTGATAAAACGGTCTTGGTATCACCACGGCACCCAGGAAAAAAGCTGTGAATTGTACACGAACAAATCAAGATGGCGTCAATTGTTTTGTACATCTTATCGAAATTGGATATCATACTGTGCTTAATGTTATACAACATTTATATTAAAGCTACGAGAAAAATACTAAATACTGTTTGGTTATCGTAACAACTTACCATTATGACTTTTCTCGATTTCGCCTCGAAGAGTTATTTTCAGATATTTGTTTCAATAATTAACGGTTTTGATACGTCTTTATTCCATTTTATAGCTATTATATATATGTTTAAGATGTTACCTAGTTATTTTGTTTTCAATTTTTATATTATAATCGCTCAATGCCAGGACAAATATGTAGAGTACATTTGTGCAACTTGCGAGCTCCAATTTACTTGAATTTGTGCCGTCATACTGCTCAGCCTGTGTAGATTTAAAAGTCAACACATACTAGCCCAAGTCTAAATCGGGCATTATATAAACAGGTTATTGGCACTCACCCTACTCTTACATATTAGTCAAATACCGCACGATAAAATATCATCAGCTATTAGTTGTATGACAGCATGCAGCGAGCCGTCTTACTTGCGCCTCATTTCGTCAGCTGTATCTGTGCTCGAAATAACAACACATAACGGCCCTCTAGGGCCTATACATAAAAAGTTTAATTGCGCAAGTGGGTAGGTAATAGGTACCTATCGTTACCTATGTGAACTGTGTACCGGCCCCGTAAAAGCTCGTGTAGAGGGTTTGTTTGAGGCAGCCGTAAGGCAGCAAAGCCGAGACACGTACGCCATCTCTCCTTTCACAATAAACTACGCAGCAACTCGCACCTCGACCGCCATTGTCTCCGAAGTCCACGATGACTCATGGAATAATACACGTTGGGTGAAAATTTCAAATATTACAAAATAGACAAATTAAATTCTACGCCATTTTTAAAACATTTATTTCCATACTTAAACATATGTTACAATTTTCTTATTCAATATGAATAAACTTTTAATTCCAATCGACTATCGTATATAGCTAACTGAAACATTTATTAACAATTAAACATTAAATTTACTAGTAAAATGCATGATACCGTTACAAACCCATATCGTTGTTACCTCCGAGCACGCCCCCGCGGCAACCAAGATGGCGGCCGTCGGATGCAGGCCCACGCGAAACGCAATGGGACTGTAAATTTAGAAAACATCTTGCATATATCACAGATACAAAAATACTTTACATTACCTATTGTTCATCCTACTTAACTAGAAGTTTAACATTGTCCAATTCTTTAAAAAAGCTATCTAGGCCACTGAGATCATTCTTCCACAAATTATCAATTTTCTCTCGCTCCTGCTTCGCCAACTCCTCTTCTTTGTCAGTTATTCCGAGATCTGCTTGCATTTGAGCCCATTTTCTAGCACGTTCTCTTTGTTTCGATAGTAGTTCATTTTCAGCACGTGACAGGGAGTTACTCAATACAGCGATCATACGCAAGTCACGCTTTCTCTTTGTCTTTGCATTTAATGACTTAGATTTAAATTTACGGACCCAGTTAGATAGGGATTCAGTTTTACTTTCACAAAAGTCAACAATATGTTTTTCTTGTGCACTGTAGCCCATATTAAAAATAATAGGAATTATATAGCGTGTGAGAAGATTACACACCTGTATCCGATCAGGCACAATGCCCAAAAGATTTCTGAAGAACTTGGTTACACTTCACAACACTACATCTACACTGCACCGCGTCGGGGAAATTAATGAGAGCGCATTACGTCACGTTCAGGTTTTATAGGGGACGCTATTGAAGCACGGAACTGCGCAGTTGTATGACAAAATGGCGTCGTGCCAATAGCGGGCCAATCAAGAGCTCAGAAGCGTATCTAAACTGGGATGCCATTTATTCCCTTGATAAATTACACATAACCGAAATGCGAAAAAAATATATTTAAGCAGTGTAATGTTAATAATATAAAGTCCTAGTACAACCGAAATAATAAAGTATATTTAAGAATAGGAAATATCATTAAATTTATTTAGTTTACTTACGATAAATAGTAATGCCTCAAACTGAAAGGCCTATAACATGCATTAATAGTAGTAACAGGTTTTATTCCTGTTTTCAAATTCTAAATAAATTTGCAGAATTCTAAAAATTACATTTTACTATTATTTGTTACCACAAAAACGCAGTTAAAATACTAAAAGTAAATGGTATTGGTTTTATCATTTAATTTGAGTTTCAAAAATTGCGCCTAGTTTTAGGTAAATAGAATAAAGTGGCAACTCATAAATGGAACTAAAAACTTATTGAATTGCGACCTCGGCCAGCGGGGTATGTAGAAGAGGGGGGTAATACTGCAGATGTGAGATGACTCGCTTCGACAAGAAATAAGAACCGTCCGCCAAGAAAAAATAAATGGACATGCGTATTGCCGATTGCGTACTGCGTATTCCTCAATTGAATATTGATCTACTTTGTACTTCTATTATCTCCAGATACCCCATCAATTAACATTATGCGATAAAATTTAAAATCTAACAACTACCCGTGAAAAGAACTAAATTAGGTACATATACTTAATACTTTTTCTCCATTATTTATCATAGTACAAATAACTAATTAATAAAATAGGTATAAGCTAATGATCTGCCACAGTTGATATACAATTTATTTATTAGTAACTACCTAAGTACATATACTATTATTTGGTCTAGTTTTAACTTTGCATACCTATATGGTAGGTACCATAACATATTGATAAATATTTTGTAAAAACTTGTTAAATCCGATTATATTGTTGCCTTAGACATGAGTAAGACCATAGGAGTTTTGGAAGCAGGAAAGCTGCAGGTACCTTAAGATAACTGCAAATTTTTTTCTATTGTTTTAGGGATTAGGCAAAAAGGCTTGGCTGGAATTTCGGTTTCGGTTCATAAATGTACATATGAAAGGTAAAAAATATATTACGTACAGTAAATATATTATATTCAAGGACCTGGTAGAGTAAAGGCATTTATAAATAAAACATGTTTTGTATAAAAGTATGTGTAGGTATATCTTTTGTAAATATTATTGCTTCAAGGAATAAATGAGGCTTTATTATTATTTCAGTAATCCTTCGAATGATTCACAATATACCTACCTACCTATATCTTTATTAATTTGTTTTTTTTTGGTTTGATACATGATAAATAAGTATGTAACATAGGTGTTTCCTTCCATAATTTTGTATAAACAAGATACGATTGTACATGATAGGAATGATATCGATGTTAGTCTTTTATGTACCTAACGAGAATTTATTACGCATCTCATATAATTATAAGTAGGTACCTAGCTATCTCCAACTTCCCGATTATATTTCATTAGTATCGTAGGTGAAACACCAACCTAATATTATGAGTGAATAATATAACAATTCTGTATACTTCAATGACGCATCTCTGAATCATTTCATTGTCTATCTTCGCGCAATCTTATGCTATAATTGCATGTTCAATAAAGTTGTAAATTGCGTGTACCGTATCAATGCGTCAACAAGTAACATGGCGACTGCCGCCATTGTGTGACGTCACACCCTCCCATAGATCGATAGCAGCTGCGACTTGCGTGCGTCGTCGCCCGTCGGTCGGCGGGTTTCGAAAACACGTTACCAAGACGACCTCGTTTTTATCCCCTCACCTAAGGAAATATGCAACGTACTTTCCCACAAGTATAACAAAACCATTAATAGGTAGATATTGTTGCATTGCAAAAAAAATAATTCCCTAGTGTGAGAACTACTAAATTAAGTATTAGCAAAGACAATAAAAGTTACTTTGTTTTTGTTATTATGAATGTAGCAAGAGAAGTTAATTTTTTTAAATTATGTGTAAATTGAACCTAACATACCACTTATCTATGTCATAATCTGGATTAACTTATAATTACAGTGAAAATGGAAAAGGTAGGTATTGTTACTTCAGCCACAGGATGGATTATTTTTGTAATATTATCCCCAACATGGTTTCAAATAGCAAAACACTATTTATAACTTCTAAGAATTGTACGCTGAATAGCGTTTGAATATTACTCGTCGTTTTGTTCGTTATTCCAGGAAGACAAACAATCGAAGATAACACGGTCGTAAACTTGTAAATAGGTAGTCGTCTATTTATATTTCGACGTTAATGACATGGTTGTTAGGTTAAAACATTATAATTTATTGCGAAAATTAATGAAATATCCGTTTAGTAAGTATGTCCGTGGAATGTCTATTTTTCGCCTAAATGGTCATAATATATTATAAATAAATAAGGCCCTGTAGCTTCTAGTTATAATTTTAATAAAAAAGAGTGATCTACCTACATGAAAATCATTCCCTTTTTACTAAATGATATCAGAACTAACTACTAGTTTTGACTTTGTTACCAATAGTTTTTATTAAGCGTCACTTAATACATTTTGTTATGAGGCATAAAACTTGTATGGCTTAAATAATTAGGTTAACAAGTAGGACAAAGGCAGAATTCTGCGTAGCTCATTTGTTATATTAATTCCTAATTAATCATGATCACTCATAATTAATTAGGAATTATGAGTGATCATGGTTAATTAATTATTTATAGAAATGGTTAGACTGCCAAAACATAAATTGTCTTCAGGTTTATAAAGTCAGTCGAGTCAAATAAAATTGCTTCTTAACTAAGCTTACTTAGTCTACACGTCCATCTGTCTCGGAATTTGATAGATAGGGGAGTTGTACCCATAGACATGTCTCCCTTACCCTTTTACGTGTATAGAGAACAAAAACGAACATATAAGAATTAATATTTTTTGCTAATTGTAAAACATATTCAGCTGAATGTAGTATGTTTATTTTTGAATATATGAACTCTTGGGTTTAGCGGGTCAGTCGGTCAACACGTTTGATTTTTCTAAATGTACATATATTGTTTTAACATTGGATTTGAAGCGAAATCTACAATCTATGGCTACAATCACTGCGATGACGTCATTTCCTGAAACGACTACTGATATATATATATATATATATATACTACTTTTTGCAAGCCACGGGACCTTCGGGTCAGTCAGTGGTTAATTTTTCAAGGATCTTTAGGTCGGAGGAAGAGCTCCTCGATACTACCACAGCTTTGAAATTACAGACACTTTCCCTTATTTTAAGTCACTAAATACAAAATTGACTTTTGATAGTGGGATAGCGTGATTCTTAATCCCGAGGTGCGTATAAACCCGGCCGTGAACCAACGAAATAGATTCCAAGGACCCGAAGAGTGGTAGCACTGAGTTATTAGTTTTGAAGATTACCATGTACTAGACTAGAATAAAAAGTCATATTTATTTTGAAATTACTGTATCTCTTCATCAACAATATATAAGTATGAATAAAACACATTAATAATTAATACTTTAATGACTATAATTAACAATTAAGTAATAAGTCTTGTTCATGTTGTAGCATGGGACATTAGGAGTTTCTGAAACGAAAAACATACATATTAAACACTGGCTGTACTCCGCGGTTTTACAATGTATCTTTCAATGGCCATAGCGATACCAATCCCGACGGTTCAATATCCGTAGTGCATCTGCAAATGTCGCAAGCTTGGGAACGCAATCGCTATTGAAGTTACAGAGTCTATAGGCCGCGTGCACATAAACGCGTGCTTAATTTAACCATTATTTCTTTACAGTCATTTTAAAACTAAGATATTCAAATCAAAACTTAATGTGACTATAAAAACTATGTTCAAAAAACTGTATACATAATATTTTTTTAATTAATTGCTGGCAATATTCGTTTTATGTTAATCTTAAAAGAAGGCATGTCAAGAGGAACTTGCTTCATACATAATTTCAACGCTAAACTAAAGTAATAGGTGTCCATAAACTAAATTCCTCTTAACTCTTAAAACTCTTCTGTTTGATGTTGATAACCTTAAAAACTATATAAATTAGACGAATATTTAAATCACCCTAATCCTTAGGATTGATTTGCTCCAGTTCAAACTATTTGTATGACACAAAACTTAGATTAAAAAGAGTGGCGGAGAGTTTCTTGCCAGTTCTTCTTGCCCGCTCTACGCCTCTAATGTAAATTTAGAATTAATTTAACTTCTATTCTGACGTTCATAAGTGAACTTGTTTACCTATATGAATAAAGTTATTTTACAAAAGACCTTTATCCCAATAAACAATTTGAACTTAATGTTTCATTTTAATTCAGTAAGTAGTTTCTGAGATATTCAATATCTACATTTCTGTAGAAACGACCGTATGAGCTTTCGAAGAAAATGCTTACAAAGGAGTATTAAGAATATCCATAGGGCTGAATCACCTGCATCATCAGCAAAACCTACATACACTCCATCACACAATACAGCTGAATTCGATATTACTTAGATAAATAATATTAAATACTTTTTGTTGATTCCCTTCCTTTTGCAAATGTTTGGACTTTTCCATGTTTGGCTATATCTTTAGTATAATAGTTTTTTTGTTATATATAAAAAAAAATAGTATGGTATCCCTAAAAGTTTGATATATTTTGTGGATTAAACTTACTTGATACTTGATTTTATATTATTATTTTTTACATTGATAACATAACATTTACTGCAATCGTACAGAAAAATTTAATAGAAAAACATTTACAAAATTTTATACATAAAAATAATATTTATAATTCTATAATCGTATAGAAAAACCATTTCTAAAAATATTAAAATTAAAATTACATATAAAGGAAATTAAAATGCATTTGATTAAAATCTTAAAATTTACCTTAACTGGATGAAGAGCATTAGTGATTTGTAGGCCTATACTCCTGGCTAGAACAAACGGAGGTATGTTGTACGCGTACAGCCTATATAGGGCGTCTACGCATAATTGAGTGGGCACATTGTGACGTTGGCGGGCCGTCTCATATTTTTGCATCCAGTCTGAGTGGTCTAGAAAAATAAAATAATATATTTTCTTCAGAAGAGATCACTAAAAATACTCGTGTATGTGGCGCTGATATGAATACAATCGATGAATTAATATTATACTAATAAGAGTAAAGATGTGTTTTTGTCTATGATTAACAAAAAAAACTGAATCAATTTGAAAATATCTCTTATCTATTAGTATGCTACATTACCTCTGTGAAACATATACTATACTAGCAGACCGAAGGTTTTTGTTATATTACATAGTAGTAAACTATTCAAGCGAAACGGTAGGAGAACACCAGTCATGGGGACCACCATGCTTTTTTGGTGGTTATGCCATTCAATTGTAGCTTATGTGAAACGTTGGTACTTTCAACACAGCGTCATCTGTTAGAATTGTGACTATCAAATAATAAACAAATATTTTGCAATAAAATAATATTGCGGATATAAATTGAGATGTAAGTTATCCTATCTTTTAAGTTAGATCAAACTGCACACGGTGTGCAAATTTGATTGCAATCAGTTAAGTAGTTTAGGAGTCCATAGCGGACAAACAACGTGACACGTAATTTATATATATATTAAGATTTATTTCCAAAATATACGCCCTGTCAAAGCCGAGACAGGCCGAATTTATACTGTTTTACTAAAACCTAATTACTAATGGAGAAGTTACTTTTGTGTCATGGATACTTATAGAGAAGTTTGGTCATCTGACTTTTTTTTATATAATAAAACAAACGAGCTTGCGGGACGCCCAAAAAGGTCAGTCTTCACAGCCCATAGTCACCCATTTTTAGTGGGTGCGTTGCCGGCCTTTGAGGGAGGTGTACACTCGCTTTTTAAACATTCGGTGGTCGTATCTCTGAGGGAAGACCCCCACCGGGAGTCGATTCCACAGTTCGCTACTTCGCAAAAGAAAATGCCTTGTGAAACGGACTGTGGAAGATCTCCAACCATCAAACTTTTCGTTTCCTGGAAATCGAACCCAGTGTAAAGTTAAAGTAGTTTTAAAAGTATTACTTATATCTAATCCAGAGTATAAAGCATCAGTGAGCAGTTCCGTCAAGTCCTTAATATCTCCAAATCCAAGGTTAACCCCTTGACCTGCAAGTGGGTGGACGCGATGCGCCGCGTCACTGGAAATAATTGCCAAAATAAAATTAAAATGAGTTATCAGTGCATTTTTAATACAATATTTTAAGTAACGTAATATAATAATTAGGAGGCTGATCACCTACTTGCCTATTAGATTTAAAAAAGATCCAGAAATCTGAGGCCAAGACCTAAAGAGGTTGTAGCGCCACTGATTTAGTTTTTTTTATTTAATATAATAAGTGTTCGGCCAATTAAAAATGTATTAACTATGAAAATATTTCGGAGGATAGCTTCCCTTAGGAAACGAAAAATATTCTCTTAAATAAAAAGAGAAAATATGTATTTTTGTAAGTTTAAAGAATAAATTCAAGAACTACTGCAGCTATAAATTAAAAAAATCCACCACTACAATGGTTTTTTGCCTAAGTAACATAAGCTAATTTATTATTTCGAAAAAATATCGTACAAAATAAATTTCGCCGTGTGCTTTTCAGAAGTTCGAAGTTTCACTAGTCTATATTCTCTGAATTTTGTTATTTGTTTTTTGCCAATAATAAAAAAAGTGTGTGTATATTATGTACACGCGATAGAATTTATACTTCTTTGGCGTAACAAGATAAAAATCTTTTCAAAAATTGTATTCTACGTTTGTAGAAAAAACGACACTAACAATAGCAAAAACTAAAATGTTGACTATAGCTTAAAAAATCTATATCTTTTTGTAGTTATACTTCTTTTGGCGTTAAGGAAAAATGATGAGAATAAATTTTTACAAATCAAAAACCTATATTTTTCATTAGTAATTTTAGATTAGATAGATTCTATTAGTTTGTAGGACGGCAAAAAGCCTCATCCATCCTTTGCAATCCCATGCCTTTTTCCTCGAATTGTCTGTGAAATGAGGTCTTATGACTGAGTCGCAATTTTAGCCCATTGATGGTCCAGCGTTCTTCTACATCATCTTCTTCTCATATCCTGCCCAATTTAGGTTCATTGCTATTTGGCCCTTTTTAACTTTTGTTGTAGTACTGAGGTATATCTTGAATTGATATTTTCTTGTAAATGACCATAGATAGCCCTTTGACAAGTAGTAAATTTCTTGTCTATTAAACTTTACGTTTGTGCACCGTACCGTATTGACAGTATTGAATAGTTGAAGACAGCTCTCTTCAACTCCATGATCACTTTATATATTTAAGAACTATTTATTGAATAAACTTACCCAATGAGTACTACACCGGGTGCAATATACTTAGTGCTATGTCCAAAAGCCAGTGGGAAGGCAGCTCTGGAATTGGGAGTTATTTCGCATATGCTGGGCGGGAGCTGCCTTTGAGCACCATCGGGTAGACCCAAACGGTGGAGTATAGACCCAACCCAAGCAGTACAGGCATCTATGCCTTTGCTTCGGGGGTATTGTTTCCACTGGAAAACGTATACGTTGATAATTATTTTTACAAAATAAAAAAAGTGTGTGTGTACAAAGTACACATGTCAGAAGTGAAACTTCAGTGGCAAACTAATCTTGAAGTGTTGTTCATATTTATACAAATCTAAAAGTTTAGATTTCCGATACTTAGAGGGACGGAAAAATTTAATGAATTTAATTGCCATTAAAATATTAAGTGTCGAATAATAAATAATGTGACGGTAATTTTTTTTCCAACGCCGATAAAGAAGTGTGACCTCAAAAAGCACATGGCGCGTAACCGAAAAACGTGACGCGTACGGCGTAACGAAAAAATGTTAAAAAAACGAGCGCAACATTCTAAATTGTGCTCTTATTTCAAATAGTCTCGCGTCTAATAAGTGGAGTCGATGTTATTTATTTGTGTTTTTTTTATAAATAAATTTATGTACTTTTGAACTTTTTTGTGTGTAGATTTTGACAAATATATTTACGCTATATAAAGTGTAGGTCAGGAGGTACCCAATTTAACATTTTTTTTTTAATTTAAAGAAAAAACTTTTTAACCGGATGAAAGTTATGTATTATTATAAATTTACAACTATTTAACATCCAACACCTATTGTCTTCAGTCACCGTGACCACGCACGCTACGCTGTAAAGCACCCGAAAAGTCGGATAAATTTAAAATTATGTTAAATAGTTGTAAATAAAAAAGTCATGTTCGACTCCACTCAATACCTTGTCCTACCGACCACGGTCGGTCGTAAAATTTTGTTGCTTGAAGTACGTATACACTGCGTTGTAATAACAACTTTAAGCAATTCGCGTAAGGTTGATTTTGCAATAATATATGCTTGTAACATATACTGTTATAGACATACTGTTATAGAAAGGGACAGAAATAGTGTTTCGGGACACTTTCGAATGTTACTTTTATTCGAGACTGTGCATCTTGGGTTTTTTGTATATCAATGAGGAAAAGTATATTTTGTGAATAAATGATGCGTCAAATAAGAATTGTTTAAGTTAGCATAACTGTCACGTCAGTTCTCTTTCCTCTCAGACTCTATAAAGACGTGTTCTGATACAATTTCTTGTATAAGTTGATTATCACGGGTCAACATGAAATTTGACTTTGATTGCAAAGCATTAAATTTCGGTAGTTTAGGTCGTAATAAGACGGAAAAAAAATATATGGCATGATAAACTTTGCTTTTGTGCTTAGAAGACTGATTGAACGAAATTTTTAAAAATCTCGGATTTTCATTTTTGATTGAAAATAAAACTATTGAAATAAAAATGTTTATTATTTTTATTAAGTTTTACTATCAAATTAGCTTACAGAAAAGTGGAAAATAACTTAAAAGTGCACACTTTTACTTTTTCTTTTATGTTCATAGCTACTTTCTCTCAATAAACCCCAAATATAGTCGCCCATCATGTTTTCATTGTATTATTAACTAATATTGCAAAATCAAACAAAAAAAACTATCACAAAAGCAAAATTTATACCGAAAAAAGGTATTTTCTTTTCGTTTTTGTGCATAACTAACTGGGAAATAATAGTATAAACTTTAGGACAAAGAACGAAAATTTTTTTGTAGAGTCGTTTTAAACCACAAATCCACCATATTAAATGAATACATATCTTACCAGAGCATCATTGAGGGCATCAACAAATCTCTCCTCAGGCAAGTTGAGCAGTTCTTTAGCGTGTTCGGGAGATGTTGACCAGACGAGAGAACTTTGCTTCGAGTTAAGTGGTAGAAGGGCTATCGGACCGGTTGGTAGGAAACGCTGCCAGGCCGTAGTGTTCTCCGACTCCTGAAATAATACGTTTATGTTTAAGATACCAGACTATGGTAATACCCAGTTAGTGGGTGCGTTGCCAGCCTATGAGGGAGAAGTAATATCTTATTAACTAGTTGGAGGTTGTATCTTTAATACTACTTGGCGGTTGTAGTAATATCGAATTTTCTACCTATGTAGCATTTGATTCGTCTAAGAATTATTCTTTTTTTTTCTAAGAAATATTGGTGGGTTACATTTTCGCAATTCTGATTGACGACAATTTCTTTTTCTTCGAACTTTAGACCTAATAAGTTTCAACTTATCGCATTACAATGTAAAAGATTGCTATGTTCGACATACAGAGGTACAATTGAACTTTCAGAGTCATTAAAAAAAATGTTTATTATGGAACATAAGATACATGTATCACTTATTCCACGTCATTAAATTTGAATTTGTAGTCATCCCTACTTATCGGCAAAGAAGAGCGAGGCCGAGAGAAAAAGCCGGCGTAAAAAACTCTCGGTACTCTTCTAAAATAGCAAATCATCAAACAACACTTATAGATTAAGGAAAATATGTACAAAAACGGCTTGCAGGGACTCACTGATTATTTCTAATAGACAGACATGCAAGACTAATAAAGGGTATTCCGAGTTATGAAAATTTTGAAAATTGAAGGGAAGGATACAAAAATTTTTTTCGAGTTTTAGAGATTTTCGACTTAAAGAGGTTCTACTTACTGTATTCAAGTGAAAAAACTTAAATTTAGTTTCAACTGTTAACATTAACCAATTTCTCTACATGAATCACGCCCCAGAGGATTCGAGAATATATTCCTAGTATTTTTTTTATGGCTCTGGCACGGTTTGTGCATTAGCCAGCGTCAAGTATAAGACTTTTTTTTTAATACGTGCTTGCCTTAGAACTTCGACCGTGTCCTCGATGTACGGTTTTACGGCACTCGCCCGGTACCGCACAACCCTCCCAAAGGCCGAGAACACATTTTAAATTAAATTAAAACTTGTCCTCGAACCGGGAATCCAACCCGATACCCCTCACCTAGCTGCCACTTAATGAGGCCCCTTATTCCTAGTTTACCTCAGCTAATTGCAGTGTAGCCACAACTCCCGTGTGGTCATACTTCCAAGATACATATTGCACGCCCATAGCATTCCTCACAGCCGAGTTAGCACCGTCGGCTCCAATCTGAAAAATTTAAAATCTTGTCTAAGTCAACGGCATAAAGATATTTTAAGAGCTATTCAAAAGTTTGCTTTGAAGTAGTTTTTATAATTAAATACAACTTATTTAATTAATTACAGTACATATATTTGAGTGCTTTAAAAATTGTACAGTCGATATCCGTTTGTCTCCTTCCGGCATAACCTACATATCTAAAATTTTCGAGTAGTGAAATATTAGAAGGCAGTAATGGCGAGTTACCTCATACATTTCAAAACTTCGAACATCGATTAACGATTTTAATAGCACAAATTATTAGGCCAACACTATACATTACTGTATCTGTTATCTGTCTAATAATCTATATAGTAAAATACATTGGTTCACAGGCGAAGCACGCACACGAACTACAGATATGCTAAAATAGCATTAATTTGCCTCATGTATCAAAAGACCCTTACAGACAATATCTGATAAATAATAAATAAATCAGTGGCGCTACAACACTATTGGGCCTAAGATTTCTGAATCTGTTTCTGTTGTCAATCTAATAGACAAGTAGGTGATCAGCCTCCTCTGTGACTGACACACGCCGTCGACTTTTTGGGTCTAAAGCAAGCCGGTTTCCTCACGATGTTTTCATTCACCGTTCGAGCGAATGTTAAATGAGCACATAGAAAGAAAGTCCATTTGTGCACAGCCAGGGATTAAACCTACGACCTCAGGAATGAGAGTCGCATGCTGAAGCCACTAGGCCAACAATACTCTAGACAATATCTGATAAGTAGCGCTTAAAATGAAAAACAAGATTTATTTTATGTCATATTGAATCTACGTATATTACTCAATACAAAATGTTGCATATTTATCTGTATAACATCAACCACGAGAAGTGTTTGTTGTATGTGATATAAATAGAAAATGGCCGCCAGGTGTAAAACTTAGGAGAACGATTGGAAACAAATCGTTTTAATACTATGTGTAATCTAAAGTTCTTGAGATAACTACAGCCCGTGGTTTCGTTTTTGCATTAAGGAATTACATATTATAAAACACTCCAGATCTTCAGATACTTCCTAATGACATAAATTGCTTCCTTAATCTTATGTAAGAATTTACAGGAACTACGAGGATATTTAAATCAAAATTTTCTAAAAAAAATGCGTGCGTACAAGTACACATGTCAGAAGTGAAACTTCTTTTGCAAACTAATTTTTAAGTCTTGTTCATATTTATCCAATCTAAAACTTTACATTTTTGAGACTTAGAGGGAGGGAAAAAGGAAGATATGTTAGTAATTTAATTATCTAACTGTCCTTAAAATATTAAGTGTCGAAAATTAATAACTACAAATTATAAATTCTTTTTTATTTATTAATTTCGTCGATTACAAAAACACGTGGCATTTTAATTTACAATTCGTCATTTGAGATTTCAATAAATTATTTTGCAAAAATAAAAAATACTAATATTTCATAAATTCTCTTTACGAAATTTTAATTTTAAAATAGAAGTTCTATAATGTAATTCTCACTCTCTCTCCATCGGTCTCAATCGCTCTCACCCTTTTAAAAACGCTGCACATCTTCGTGACGTTTTCGTCAAAATTAACACTAAGGCGCCGAAAGAAGTTTCACTTCAAAACATTTCTAGGTTAAAATAATTTTTTACTTAAAAATATTATGATTATATTATATTAACAGTATGCGTCGCCTACTAAGCTCAAAAATAGTAATAATATTGCTTTAGACAAATTATGTCATTTCAGGTTGCAATATTTAGTCAACTGTTCTAGTAACTGTAATATTTAGACAACTTAATCGCTATGACATCAGATTAAAATAAAATAAGGTGGGATTCGGGTTTTACTTAATCAAAACATAACTATAAACGTAAATAATACATGTTAAAATATATAATACAATTCAATATATAGATAGCACATATTTAACATGATAGACATAATTTCAGTGTACGAAACTGTGCAGAGTTGTATCCTAATCATACGAGGTTAGACGCTTGTAAAAATTTTAATATCTAAAGAGTTGAGAAATTTAAATTTTTCTACCGTGTCTTGCGTTTATAGATTTTAAACCAATGCAAAATAACTTGATCTACAATGAAATGAGTGATGCTGCACGACAACTGTAGTGATAGTGAGGTAAGGACTTTTAATTATTTTTATATAAAACCTTAATTGTAATGACTGAATAGATAGTGAAGAATGTTGCATGTTTGCAAGTTATTGAAATGTTTTTAACTTTCAAATACCCGTTTTATCACATTTTTAATCAGATTGAGGGCGTAAGGATCCTGTGTCAACAGAATGCTTTAAATAATGTAAAAACATGTACACTATTTATTTTCACTCGCGTACAACATAAATAAGTTCATGCTAAATAATTAAATGCTATTTTTACGAAAGCTGAAAGAAGTGCCCACGTCTGGCTATACTCTCGGGGCGTAACTTCGATGATTTAGGTAATCCTTGCATTTTAAACCTGAGTGAGCAAAATATACAGCCTTGGTTCATACAGAGGGTATGTACATATGATTAGACAACATCGTTTACAAAAAGATATTTAAAAGTGAACAATATTTATTCGTGTAATTTATTATGCATATATTTATTAAAGTTAATATGACAGATTTAATGACAATTTACATTCATTGTCAGTTCTCAAATCGAGGGCGTGAAACGGACGAGAAGAACTGGCAAGAAACTTCTCTGAATTTTGTTGAAGACTGATAATAAATAAAAACTTTTAGCCTCAGCAGTGGCCATTTGATTCCACAACGATTGCATTATAAATTATAGCTTCCACGTGAATTAAGCACTTCACTCGACACAATCTATTAATGCCCAAAGGGTTTCTGGAATTAATTTATTGAGCCATAATTTTGCTGAATTACGTCAACATTTCATAAGCATCTATTTCTAAAGTTGACTGCATTGTTAGCTAATGTTTTGTACCAATAACTGAATCGAAGTTTAGGGAAAAGCTTATTATTATGAAATTAATAATCCATCCATAAATTAATAATCCATTAAATAATTGTTTAAGTTCTTAGTATAAGTATTAGTTCTAAAAATTATGGTTAGTTTTGTTACTGTTCTAGTATTAGTATTTGTATGGCCCCTTTTAGGGTATAATACTCCTTCATATTTTTCCATTTCTCTGTTTTGCTCAAGCGAAAAGCTTATTGGCTTTATAATAAAATAATACCTAGATCTGAGATAATATGTCAAAGTTTTTTAGTGCCTGTATCTACTAAATTATACACGGTATAAAGCTATGGATATAAGATGACTTAGTTCCATGTACTCGTACATATTCATAATTAAAAAATAAAAATAGTAGTCGCGCTACAACCTTTTAGGTCTGGGCCTCAGATATTTCTTTCTAAATAGACAGGCGATCAACATTCTGACACACACACCGTCGAGTTATTTGTCTAATGCCATGCACAATCGTACGAGCGTTATATGCGCACGTATACAGAACGTCTCAATAGACGTTGTGCACAGCCACACCACACCACACCAATGTGCACAGCCGGGGATCGAACTTACGACCGCACTGAGAGTCGCACGGTAAAACCACAAGGCCAACTCTGCTCGTATCGAGTACATATACATAATTGTATGGAGATAATAATAAATAGTAAAATAGACAGGACACAGCCTAGATCCACTACTTGATAATTAATTTTTAACTACCCGCAGAATAAGTACTAAGGAGTTATTAAAACAAATAACTGTAAAACATTACGTGAACTCTTTAACTGATATACCTATTTGAAGGCATTACATCAAGATTTAAGAATATCTCGGTATCTCTATTTCTACGATATAATTGGAAAGCTTGAGCGGGCTTTGGGGAAAAGATTCAGAGTCGATCTGTATGTTAAAATCTAATACATAAACCATAGACATGACAAGAATAATATTTTCCCAATTAAAATTTAGTATAAAATAGTAACATTACGTACGCTTTATAAATAATTGCGTGGGCGATTCAGACGGCTGACACTCACATTCTTCAAAGAAAACTTTCGATTAGCAAGATCTCGAGTTTTGTTGGGCAAAACGTGTAATCTGTTTATATTTGGTGGAAGCGTATTTCAGAATTCAGTTTTCAGTGAAACGCGCGCGTGCTTTGTTTTGATATGCGTACCATTTGAAATCGGAATGTCTTCAGTGAAAAACTCGAAGAAAAAGGTTGTCTTATGAAAGCCAAATGTTTTAGTATATTACGCAGGCAGCCAATAATAAAGTCCAGTTTTAGTGCATTTCGTTAATTTTTGTATAGATAATTACTTATAGAAATTGTACCTAGAAAATGCCTATACTAAGTGCCTAAAAATCGTGCAATACTAAAGTGTTATGTATTTTAAAAAGCTATAATCTTTTATTGGTCGTAAAATTTTTATGTGAAGTGAAACATCAATTTGGCTTTTAGTGCTTTCATATCATCAATTGGCAATTATATCTTAGATGCTTTGTCTATGGTTTACACGAGTACCATATTTAATTAAAACTTATTAACTAATATTTACATAAAAATCTTTCACATGAATCATTCTAGATATTGGTGAAAATTATAAATTATATATTTTTTGAGTTCCTTCGTTCATAATAAACGTTTTCTTTCGACTTTTCTTAGACATGCTTTGCAAATCCAACTACCACAAAAAATCCTATGACATTCACAAATAATAAGGCTTTCTATTGGCAAAATAATTTACTAAATTGGTTTAGTAAATACAGAGATTAGCCCCTACAACCTCTGTATATAATATTATATATAAGTGCCCGTGTCAAGTGCTTTTCAGCGAATGCACAACTGAAAATGTTAAATAAGTTTAAGTTAAATCTATCAAATTGAAAATTACTAAAAAATACATTAAATACATTTCGCTATAGATTCACAAGAAACTTGAGAGCTTGCTGTATAATTGGTCTCTTCCTTGTAACAATGCCTATGCCAATGCTTATATTCTCTCAAAAATATGAGTGTAACATTCTTAAAATGCCGGCAACACACTTGCGAACCTTCCGTCAACGTAGATACATCAAGCTCAAAGGATATATATTATATACTGATAATTGTATACAGAGTTATCGAGAGGGAAGCACAAGATGGCTAGATGACATGAGTGAAGTCGCCGAGGATTCTGATGAGGAGGTGGTTTACATCTCTAGTGACGAGTCAGCACATGGAGGAGACCTTGGCGACCGGATACGGGTGAAGCCGTCCAGGGATATATGGGAGCTAGGTAAGTTAATTGTATTACCGGCGTCGCTTTACTAAGATACTAGATCTAGAGGAATATATGCCAAAATAAGTCTGGTTGCAGTTGAAGGTTGAAGAAGTTTATCTCACATTTATTACAGTTGTAATTTAAAGGACCAGCCTTGTGATTCTGTAACTCACTTTTCGAACTCACACTATGGCAAACAATAAACTGCAAGCTCCCTCCTTATCAGAATGCCAAATCGACTGCTTTATGACTGATTTGAGCGCGACCGCCGCTGTGAAGACCGCTGTGAGGGTTCGAAAAGTGAGTTACAGAATCGCAAGGCTGTTACCAGTCAAGTTAAGTGGAGAAGACAAACATATTTACAATTTAAAGTTTAAACACTAAGATATTTTAAACTATGACTTTCAGAAGAAAATAAAGAATAAAGACGATTACTAAAACGATTAATTTAATTGTCAATTTTTTTTAAACAGAAGAAATACAAAGTACACTAAAAAAGCTGCCGTACGCTGGCGAAATGGGGACATTATTGGAAAACGGTCAATACGAGGAGACGATAACTTCAGCGGCACAAGCAGACCATGAAGGAATAAGGACTGCTGCCCTTTGGGCGTCTTGGATGGGAAAGAGTTCCGTGCTACACAAGCTGCTGAAGTTAGGAGCAGATGCGAACAGCACAGATGATTCTGGAAGGTAAGTTTTCGAAACGGGCATGAAACTATCAGACACGTTTCCTTTTGCGACGTATTATGGTACGGTCCACGTCTATTATATATTATATTAAAACTTTAATATTCTATTCTTCAGTTGCAACTATGAAGTTCATCGTAAATCCCTTCAACCGCATATTATTAATATGTCTTCTAAACAAGGATTACGTACAATTCAAAGCCGAAGATTAAATGACAATAATTACATTAATTTCACTGTATTACAAGGATTTTATCAGGTAGTATTTATATTCAAATATGGAAAAAAACATTTTGTGTTAATACACAAATAATTTAGTTACATAAATCAAGTGTTGTTATTTAGTTTAATTGTTTTCTAATTGGGTTATATCAAATAAATATTTATTAGACTTAGAACTATCATTTTTGTGTCGGATTTTGTTTTTTTTAAATTAAGTAATACATAACTAATAAGCTAGAAGCCCGTTATCCTAAATGTGAATTAAACACAAACTAATTTCAAGTCCTCGTGATGTGCAGGGATTCTTCAGTCATTCAGATTCATCTTCATCAAAACATTATAAAACATACGTGTTGTGTTAATCAAAATATATAAAGTTTTATTATAATACGAATTCTGAATCTCTCTACGTTCGAATATTATTTGTGTAATAATATGCAATTCTTGATAAATCTTCATATTGACAAAATTATCGAAAGCACTAATATCTTTCAATAAAGTCTATCGCGAATTACTATGGAAAATAATTTTAATTTAGACAAATTCACCCATATCCTCCGGAAACATCTAATTGATATCTGGAAACCATAAAAACGAGAAAGTAGAGCAAGTTAGGAAAGGGAGCAGGTAAAAATAAACCCATTACAATACACAAACATTGCGTCTTTCATTCGGCAAAGCAACCATGTGTTGGATGAAATATTTTCTTAATCAAATAAAATATTAATAATGTGTGCACGGAGTCAAACACCTACTCTGTCTTTAGTTTAGTCATACGTTTCAATTTCTTAACTACGATTTCCGAAGTTCTCACGATAAAGCGAAGGTAAAAAAGGCGGTAGTGTAAAAAGCAAATGGCAGGTGATTAAAAGGCTGTAGTTTTTTGTCTTTTTACAATTGAATCAAACACGTCAACTTGAGTTATATAGTTGTAATTGATATATACCTCTATTTAATTAAGTCTATAGACACCGTGACATTGTTTCGTCCAATCAAATTAGCTCGTTTTCTCCAGGTCATGTCTCCACCTTAGCTGTTTAGTAGCAAACGAAGAATGCGTGAAGGAGCTTTTGGAGCATGGAGCAAACCCCAACATGTGGGACTCAAATACAGACAGAAAGGCAACACCGTTGCACTGTGCCGCTAGTGCGAAGTCGGTGAACTGTGTAAAGGTACTACTAAAATCATAATAATCTTCTAATATATAAAATTCTCGTGTCACAATATTCGTTCCCATACTTCTCCGAAACAGCTCGACCGATTCCTATGAAATTTTTTATGCATATTCAGTAAGTCTGAGAATCGGACAACACCAATTTTTCATCCCCCTAAATGCTAAGGGTGGACCCACCCTAAATTTTTATTTTTTAGACAAAACTTTATGTTTCCATTTTTTTATGATACAGCATACAAAATATATACAACCTTTAATGTCACCCCTCTACGATCAACACCTATTTTTTATAATAGTAGATAGTTATTTTTATTAATCTAAAAAATGTTTCCTAGAAATAATATACATGGCAAAACGACGTTTGCCGGGTCAGTTAGTAATTATATAAACAATGGGATAATAATTATTATGTTTAGGCCCTCTTAAATCACGGAGCTGACGTGAATGCAGGTTTGAGCGAGCATTCTCCACTGCATTATGCTGTATTAAGCGATGCACCGGATGTCGTGAGCACACTTTTGGACGCAGGCGCATGCGCTGACACTCCACAGGTGCGTATCATAACAAACAACGCTTGGTATAAGACAGATATGTGTATAAGAACATATACATTTAGATTTTTTTAATTTGTCTGAGATTAACAAATTTACAGTTTAAAATGAAAATGAACTTTATTTCGAGTCTGACGATTTCTGTTCTCTTTGATTTCCTTCTATTATTTACATTTAATTCATAACATGTATTTAAGCTTTACCATAAACTAATACGTAGAAAATCAATTTGGATTCAAAATATTTCATTTTACAGGTCTTCACTGAAACTCCTCTTCACGTAGCTGCCTCTCTTGGTTCTGCGACATGTGTCAAATTACTTCTGGAATCCGGGGCAGATGTGAGGGCAGCATTGGGTCCAGGTCGAGCAACCGCATTGCATTTAGCAGCTGTTGATGGCCACGCTGAATGTGCACGGTTACTCCTGGATCATGGAGCTTACATTGACTGCCAGAACTCTAGAGGACAAACCGCTCTCCATCTTGGTAAGATAAATTGTTATTTATTCTGTTACCTTCACTATATCTCTATATGATTTCTGTGTCAATAAAAAGGAGCTGTTATTTTTTTTCGTACAGCGGCATTAGCACAGTCTGTGGAAGTAGTAGAACTATTAGTGGACCGTAGAGCAGACGTGAAAGCTCAAGATGTCGACGGCAGGACGCCATTGCACGGAGCGATAGTACGCGGCGCACGCGCATGTGATGTAGCTAGACTTTTGCTGTCCGTCGGTGCCGATCCTAATGTTGCTGACCACTTTGGATATACACCATTGCATATCGCTGCGCTTAATGAGTTTTCTGCTTGTGTGCTATTATTACTGGGTGAGGTATTTTCATATTTGTATTTAACGTTAGTCGATAGATCTCACATGATACCGTTTTTTATACGAAATCTGTTTTTCGCTATCATTTTAAATTATTAATATATACATATATATAACCGTTTCTTATTTTGTAGACTATGGCGGTGACGTCACCCTCCGTACTAATGGAGGAGTTTCAGCTCTATCATTCATCGTACGCCGTGTGCCGGATGTGTTACCACGCTACCTTTGCAAGTTAGACGACGCAGTACACATCAGTGAACATGAGCTGGGAGACGTTGATTGTGAGCTGACCATAGACTTTCGGCCTTTAGTACCATGTCTGTCACGAGGCGAAGCGGAATTGCTGTTAGCATTCATCGATGTAAAAATTATTTGTCTTTGCATTGTAGATATTCTGACTATCGGAGCTTTGAATATAAATAAGATTAACTTAATTTCAGGTGGGAAGGAAAGATGTTTTAAAGCATCCAGTCGCAGAGACCTTCCTCTTCTTAAAATGGAGGAGAATAAGAAAATTCTTTGTTCTAAGTTTCGTTTACCACGCTTTGTTTATTACTTTGTACAGCCTTTATATATTACGTGAGTATAACTTTTATTCATGTTGAAAATATGTTTTCTATGCAACAACTGTTCTCTCCAAGTACACATTTTATCTAAAATATTGTGCTAAATGAACTTTGGATAACTGCTTTGATATCGAAAAATATTGACAAATAACTTTATTCAAGAAAATTATGAAGTAGATAGAGGATAACAACGATTTAATACTTGTAATAGGTCACACATTTTATTGATTTCCAGAAATGTTTCTCTGCGAAGATACGACATGCAATATACCGAATTATCTTCGGCCGATCCAATATGTGATCCTTTTACTTAATATATTCTTTATGCTGAAGGAAATCTTCCAATCTTGTCTCGATTGGTCCGCATACATCAGACAGTGGGAAAATTGGTTGCAAATTATCATTATTATTGGTGTATTCTTATGTACAGTAAGTTTTTATTCGTGATTATCTTATATTATTTATAGCTAGCAATGATTTTAGCTTGAAGAAGTGCTATTCATTTTGGTTGGATTTGATCATGTAAGATATGGATTAAAATATATATTTTAGGTCCCGACATGGTACATAGATAATGGCGAAGCGAGAAGAAACACCTCAACATGGCAACACGATGTTGCAGCCATAACAATATTTTGTTGCTGGTTTGAACTAATGATGATTGTTGGACGTTTTCCAACATTTGGTCTATACGTTCAAATGTTTACAACGGGTAATTACAATTTTTTATGATATATAGCGAATACATCACAGAGTTTGTAAATCTCAAGTGCACAAACCGTGAGTCATGGCCACAGCATATATTTTCTATGTGTTATATTAACATCTATGTAGACACATACAATATAATTGATGAGAGATTCCTCATATTAATCCTTGAATCAATGTAATATATAATATATTTTTGTTCGGTTTAGTTTAATTTAAATTGTTGGGTACACAAATTACGCACATGGTTTTAAAACATCCAAAAAGATTTCTCTCTCTCAGATCAATTAGGGAGATAAATTGCGCGGAGACTTCAATCAACTATTTGTAATCATTTTCAATTTGATTCTTTCAGTGACAGTCAACTTCGCAACATTTCTGATGGCGTACAGCTGTCTCTTGATTGCATTCGGTCTGGCCTTCAGTGTTCTCTTCAGTAACTATCCGCCATTCCACCTTCCAGCAGCGTTGGTCAAAACTGTTATGATGATGAGTGGTGAATTGGAGTATGAGGATATATTTTACAGCGAATGTTCTGGGTCACAGTTGCAGTACCCGATCACTGCACATGCCATGTTCCTGATATTTGTCGTACTTGTTACGGTTATATTGACCAATTTGCTCGTAGGGTTGGCTGTTAGTGACATTCAGGTTAGTACGAATCGTACTTTTCAATCGTATGTTGAAATGAATGACCCAAAATATGTTGTATTCTTATCAAGAATAAGAAGAAAAGAAATGCTTACACATGTCAGAAGTAAAACTTCTTTGGCAAACTAATTTTTAAGTCTTATTCATGTTTATATAAATCTAACCTTATTTATACAACTAAATTAAACTCTCATTAATCTCATCTCTCTCTCAATCTTTCTCACTATAGCTCTCTCACACCTCTCGCTCCAAGGCACTGTGCATGGTGCGACGTTCGCTCTATCTGACTTTCTCGATCTTTCTAACTTCCTTGCTCCCTACTCTTGCTCCATGGCTCTTTGCTTCATGCTTCATTCGCCCTTTCTCACTCTTTCTCAATTGGTCTCAATCGCTCTATCCCTTCTCTTCGACAAAAACGCTGCCCATCTTCGTGACGCTAATTTTATTATAATTGCGTTTCATCCGTAACGCATGCGCTTAAAGAAGTTTCCCTTCAAAAAGACCTTATGGACATTTAACATAATTTCCGGCACAAAATTAGCAAGTTTTAAGATGCAGGTTTCATTTATTAAATTCTCTGCTATTAATACGCGACTTTTTCTTTACCGCGATAGGCACAGCCTAAACTGTTTGCTTTAGTAGGTATAATTTGTATCAGATGTGTACCATAACTGCAATTTGATTCACGATTTTCAGGCTCTTCAGGAAAGTGCCGGACTAGACAGACTTGTACGTCAAACGCAATTAGTAGCGCACCTAGAAAGCATGTTGTTTAGTTCGATGTTGATGTGTGCACCAAAACAATTGCTCGCTGTGTTACGCTGGGGAGCGTTGCTAACGGCTTCTCATATGCGTACACTGAATATAAGGCCCAACGATCCTAGGGAAAGTAGAGTAAGTATTATTCACCACGAAGGTTTTCTATTTGCTGGTGTAACTCTTTGAACCTTAAAATAAATGAATAACGATATCCACAACATCCGAGACAACCCCATATGAACACTAATGCCAATAAATTTTTAGGTTTTTATAAATAGTATCAATTTATTGTAAAATATTACATACATTTCTGTTACGTTACATATCCGATTATCGTCATAACCCGTTGTGTAGAATTGTATTAAATCCAAGCCTCTAACATGTCATTGCAATATTGCAGATACCAAAAGACTTGATAGCGTCCGTCTACAAAATGGTTGCCAGCCGTAAAGACACCAAGAAAAGTGTCCGTAAAAATAATAATTACGAATTCCGCATACGAAAGTGTGACGGCGAGGACATTGAAAGGCAACTAGTGAAGCGAAAAAGTTATTTATATGACAGATTTTCTCTTGACAGCCAAAATGTGGAAAGACGAAAACGGACCACTTCTGAATCAAATAGAAATAGGCCTATGTCGTTTAATTTGAATGCAATACAAGAACTGTGTATTGTTGATGTGAAGAACCAGTTAGTTGATGTAACGAAAAAATTAAACAAACTGATAGATATAACAGATGGCCGGTTAACTTTAATTGAAAATAAATTAAAAGAAAAGCAACCTCCATAAGATTCAGGCATACTTCATTTCTTAGTAATTTTATTGATACAAATAAATTCACTATTTAATAAATTGTTTAATTTAAATAAAGGAAGTCTTCGAACTGAGAGTAGACATGTAAAAAGTATATTATATAGGCACATACTGATCTTTAGTTTTACTACATTTTAGTATTCAAAAAAATTTCCACCGCCAATCAATCTACGCCGATAACAGTTTGAATCCTGTATACTTTTAAAAAAAGGTTTAAGCTATGAATTTAAATTCACTTACCAATAAATCACAAGAGTATGTATCACCATTGCTCATCTTCACAATATTCTCATGTGATAACTGAGATTGTGATAATTGATAACCTGCTATTTTCGCCTGGTACACTGTTTCTATATTTTTGGATTTGCTTAATTCTTTGCTCACGGCATGTAACAGTACATCATTTTCGACTATATATGCTACATCATCATCAAGTATGTCTGTACTACTAAAGGTGATCATTGCATCAGAACATGCATCCCATACCTAAAAATTTAGTAACAACATAATGCAACTGATGTTTTCTATACACAATTACACAACACAATTAAGAGTAAATTTTTTCTACAGCTGCTAGCAAGATATACCTTGTAAATTATGTATAATAATTTATTTAAAGAAACAATACTTACCTCATAATTAAGTAAACATTATACAATAGAATACATTTTTATTTAACTGTAAAATATAAAAAAAAAAAAAAAAAATTGATTAGAAATATGTATATTCATTTTATTTAAATTACTTGCTTCCATGTTTTAATACCTAATGATCTATATCCAGATATTTGAGATCAAATAAATTGTATATGAACTTACTTGCATATGTCTCACAGGTTGAAGTCGCAGAGCCTCAACATGTTCCCATACATTAATTGAATTCATTAAAGACTTTGTGTTCTGATTTAATGCCACAACTCTATTACTATAATGAGGAGTTAATTCAAATTTCTTGTTAGGACTTCCTTCGAGTAATAGAATCTTTAAATTGGATAACAGAGCATTTTTACCTGTAAATCATACAATATATAGTTAAAAAAGATTGTGTAGAAAATTTGTAGACATACAAATGCATAAAAATTTGTATTTAAAATTAAATAAAAACTATATTTGGATGAAAGATCTATTTATTTCAATAAAATAGACAGTTAAGCACATGTAATACCTACATACTCTCTCCTTAAAGTATAATATCATACATAAATTTACCCATGGCACAAGCGAGTGTACAGCCCACCATTCCACCTCCGGCGATTATTACGTCGTACTTGCCCTTAAATTTTTCATCATTTTTGGTACTAAGCCTCCTTGCTGAGCTTAATATTTTAATATTATTTTTTAAATGTGCTATTAATAGGCAATTTTGCTTCATAATTATATTTACCAACATCTTTAGATCTTGGTTATATTATCATTCCAAAAATTATTTCAATAATCTGTAACAATGTTCAATATTTCTTTGGATATCGAATTTTGTTATATCTAGTAGAAAATAGAAGAATCATAGAATGTTTGCAATTTTCTATTTGCACAACATTTTTTTAAATTATCCTGCCAAAGTCCAAACTAAGTCTGAAGTCAGCTGTGTGTTGACGTCTGACACATTTAATTATTTATAGTACAGATTACTTATTAGTACTTAGTATACCATAGAGACAACTACGCTTCATGTAATTGTCAAGTTTCAATAATATAAGATAAACTACAACCATTGTTTTTAGTTGGTGATCCTTTTAAACTTAAAATTTTGTAATTGTTCAAATGATTATAAATGATCGTCAGAATGCTTGAATTGAATATTTCTTACATAAGAACATATTATAAAATACATAAGAATCCTAAAAGTAAATTCATGCTTTCAGAATGATGGGTTATCTTACTTTTTATATAGGGATACAAAAACACTCAGTACCTAGCATTTTTATGCCTCTGTCGAAAGCAGATTATTACAATCAAAAGTAAGTAAGCGCCTCTAAGCTTATGCCATTAAAACGATGCAGCTTTTTTGTGTAAACAAGACATGGAAAATATAATAATAATTTTTGGTTTGAGCAAATTCGTCATATATATTTTTTAAAAATCTCTGCGTATAGTTTCCTTTTTATTGCGCAGTTCATCAACTATCGATACTCCGTTTCTATAGAAACAGTTTGCAGAAAACAAACGTTGACCTTTTTATAGTTAAAAAATGTTTAGTGATGCACCGATGTAGTGTTTTTAAAAACTCGTGTGTTCGAGTTCCTGTCGACCCTTGGAGTAAAATGCCAAAAACTGCTTACGAACGAAACGACAAACCTCTGAATGAGGAATTTATTGATTCATCGACTACCATTTCTATGTCTGGCGATAATATTGATACTAAGAAATTAAAAGAATTTTACCATAGTATACCGGATTACAATGATATTAATCATTTACCGGCCACTGAGTTTTATTCGACACTTAAATCGTTACGAGAAAAGAAAAAAATTATGTTGGGTATTGCTATAGAGAACATTGACTACGATAAAGTTTATGGAACTATGGTTGATGACCGTACCACAATAAAATCAACAAAATGTGATATTCCATTAAAGAAAAATCCAGTTGCGAATCGCCGTGTCAGTGTTGAAAATACAGGTGGAGGTTCCGTAAAACACCATGCAAGAAAAACTAATGTAAATTCTTATACTATTGAAGTTAAAAGGGATGATGGCCCAGCAAAAAATGATTTGATATTAAAAGGGAGTAACAAAAAATATCGTCCTAAAAGAAATCAATCAGCTTGCTCAATTTCATGGCACGACGATAAAATCGAGAACAAGAGTGAAGTTGATGAAAAATTTGATAAATTTTTTGATACGGAAGATACGAATGCATTAATTGACGACGAATTTAAAACGCAGAGCATGCCATCCAGTCCATTGAGATCAAAACGTGCCGGATCCGGAAGCAAACACCGAAACGTAACCATACCTAAGCCATTTAAAATGACTGAAAGGTATGTATTTTGAACTACAAAAAAGTTATTCATTAATACCTAGGTAACAGTGAAAATGTTTAGAAAATGAAATACGGCTTCGAAGTAACCACTGAGAACTTATCTAACATTTAGCGACACCAGTCCATGCGAAGGTGTTTCTGGTCGTCGGTTAAAGTATGGGGAATTCATCTGGTACAAAACTTCCTGACGCCTAAATGTTCGTGTAATATTTTTTGAATTTGACTCATACCAATGCTAAGACTTGCCCGTATCTGCTGAAGGTCACTCTCTTATCTTCCTCTATCATGCGTCGCATAGCACTGATGTTATCTTCAGTAGTCGCTGTTAAAGGACGTCCCTAACGCGGATTATCATTGAGATTGGCTACGTCCACGCTTAAACTCGTTAAACCAATTGCAAATGCTGGCACGAGATGTGGCTTCATTAAGAAATGCTAATCGCAGCCTATCATAGCTTTGTTGTTGAGTAAGCCAACAACGAAAGTCATAATAAATCATTGACCGAAAATTTTATCACGTTAGGTTCATTTTCACGTGTATTACAAGAGTATTAGATTTGCCGCCAATTCACAAAAACAAATGACAAATGAATGCAATATACTACATTAGGTTACCAAAGAGTTATAAGATTGAAATTAAAAAAAAAAATTCATTGGCAAAGTTTCTAACTGGCCAGTTCTAAACTTTTTCAGTGTTACCCACGTATGTAGTAAGCATTTTCTAAAAACTTAACAAAACAAACACTCAATATTTTTATTATCTGCTAACTAACCTTTAATATGTTATTTATAAACATCAGGGATGAAGAGGAACGGATTGTGAATGAACTTCGAAGCTTACAAAAATCATTTTCGGAAGACATGTTGAACCGGAAGTTAGAGAAAAAACAGTTTAAGGCACGTCCGGTACCCATCGAGTCCCGGATACTATTATATGATAAGATTTTAGAAGACCAAGCTATGAGGTTATTTTTTCGTCCTACGACACACGTTTTATTTGGATTTTAGGTATATTTTGCGCTTATAATTTATTTCCAATATGTTTTATTCGCCACATTATTTTGCTTTAAAATATAAGTTAATCGCAACGACACCTATAGCTTGTTGATTGTTTTCTATTAACTCACATTTATAATATTAACATCTTACACGTGTTTAGCACATAATGATAATTTTATTGTAATAAAACTAGCCCAGGTAAATAGACCCCAAAGTCATTCTTGGCCCGTGGGTGATCCAGCTGAAAGCTCAATGAATAAAATATACAAACGTTGGAATGGGTTCTAAACGTTTTTAAAAGAAATAATTACTAGCTTTACTTTATTTTAATTATATGTGCACTACATCGTTACAAACGATGACCAAAAAGGTACAATTAACAATTGCACAGATCATAGGGACATACAATGTTACCTTTAGTATAAGTAGCGGCACGAAACTCTAGCACTGACCGTTATTGCGCAGAAGTAAAAAATAAGGTACCTGAAGGGGGCTAGCGGAATGAAGAGCGTCGATTGGCTCTCCAGTCGCATTTTGTCCCCCGCGCGACAGTACACATGCGCAGCAATCCCCTCCACGTATCTGCCAGCGCTAGACTTACGTGCCGCTGGTTATATTACTAGATGGTGACACTTACACCATTTTTTCTAAAGAATTGGAAATATTAAGTTTATAAAAAAAGCTTAAATACATAATAATGTAATCAATTTGCTTATATATCCGTTAAAGCATACGTCCAAGCAGTTAAAACCTTTCTGGCTAAAAACTTTCAGACGAGCGATTACTAAAATTAACAGCGAAGCGGAGCTGAGGGCCCAAATGAAACCTTTCAGTTTTACAAAAAGGGAAGAAAATGGAAGCGGTGTCTGTGATAGGGCGGTTCAGGCTATGCCAAAATGCAAAAAGAAAAAGAAATTCAGGGCTCGACCAGTACCAAAGAACTTATTCTCCAATTATTTTTATGATAAAATTAAAGAGGATAATTATTTTCGGTAAGACATTGTATTTGACATGTAAGGTTCGTTACCTACACAAATACCTACAGAAATATGTTTTAATTTCGAAGTTGTTTTTGTTCGCATGTCATCTACTTTAACGTAAGATAATCGTTAAAATATTGTTTTGACTTTTATCATTGTACTTACATAGTACAACGGGAGTGATAAGGACAAAACATTAATTACTACATATTAAGAAGCTAGAGTTGGTACTCTTAAATAAACGTTATCTAATATATATAAATTACGTGTCACGTTGTTTGTCCGCTATGGACTCCTAAACTACCGAACCAATATCAATCAAATTTGCACACCGTGTGTAGTTTGATCCAACTTAAAAGATAGGATAGCTTACATCTCAATTTATACCCGCAATATTATTTTATTGCAAAATATTTGTTTATTATTTGATAGTCACAATTCTAACAGATGGCGCTGTGTTGAAAGTAGGTACCAACGTTTCACATAAGCTACAATTTAATGGCATAACCACCAAAAAAGCATGGTGGTCCCCATGACTGGTGTTCTCCTATCGTTTCCCTTGAATAGTATACTACTTTGTAATATAACAGAAATCTTAGGCTGCTAGTATATAAATAAAACAAAATATTAATAATTATGTTACTATATAAAATAAAACGAAACATATAGAATAGCATATATAAGAATACATTTTTAATACTATTCTTTACCCATAAACAATAATTTAAAGATCAATGAATCGTCGTATAAGAGCTGAAGAAATGTTGCGCAATGCCAATTTTCCTGGCAGTATGGCCCTGCGAGAACGGAGTAGATTGTCTACTCCAGCTGCCCATAGTGATCTACCCATAGATCCATCTCCAGGACCGGGTGTTGCTTCAGTATCTTCAGCTGATCTAAGATCAGCAAGTCCGACAAAAGGACGCCGAAAATTGACTAAGAAGTTCATCACAACTAGTCCACAACCATTTCGATTCAATACAGCTAGTAGGGCAGATAAAAAGGTAAGAAAATTACATCAAAATATTCCTTTTAAAAGCTGGTCATTAGCTTTTCCCGTCTGACAATCCAATTAAACACGTAGGACTTTATTTGTTGCGAGAAGACTACATCTGCCTACTAATATTTTAGATGAAGGAAATACAAAGAATATATCGAGACAAATCGGACAGCACAAGTCAGCAGTGTGTATCTGAGCCGGCAAAGGCCTATTCAGCGTTGGATTTGAATACTGCAGCAGTTGGTAGATCTAATTTAGCAGCGTTATTGCGAGCTGAGGCTGTACGGAGAAAATTTGATATAGAAGCTGCGCATCGAATGTCTGAACAGCGAAGACAACATGAATCGAAATACAGGGATCGGTTGTTGAGGACTAAGCCAGCCTGGCATCTTGTGAAAAATAAGTAAGTTTTAATACACTTAGTAGAGTAAAACCAGCTTATCTGATCGTTTGACTCATTTCTTAATAGTACACAAGAACAAAATTATGCGTTATTAATTGTCTTATAAATATCAAATGTTATGATCAAATCAAGTGACTGCTGCTTAAAAAAATACAATAACCTGTCGTTTGTACTAAACCTGCAAAACACGGTGCCATGGAGACGTTATTTTATGGACGTTAATATATTATTATATTTATTTTAATTTGACGCGAATTATCTTTATTTTCCTATTTTGTAATATCAAACCCATCTTTTACAGCCACGAAGAGGACATAGCAATAAGATTGCAAACTCGAAGAGATGAAGAGCGTCTTCGAAGGGAGGAGTTTCTTCATGAAATGGAATTAATGTATGGTCGAGTCCGGCAACAGCCCATGCTTTTTGAGAGGTATTATGCCCCCCGACCTCCGAATACACCAATTGATTTCACCCTATCTCCAAGGAAGAGTTCAAAAAAGAAAAATCTAAGAAAGAAGAGCTCTTGTAGATCGTCCGATATTGAAGATAATCTTATGAAGTATTTAGAGAAAATTGATAATAAAGTTTTTGATGGCTCTGATGGACATAGCAGCTCTGATCGAGTATAAAATGTACTCAAGGCAATCATATCAGAAAATGTGTGTCAGAGACTTTGTCAAATATTATGTATGTATTTCACATGTGATTTCTAAATAAATATTGTACATACACAACATCAATGGCCTCACTTCTATTATATATATTTTCCTATAACACTAACAGGAGTATCATTGATAGTTATTGATATCAAATATCTAAGACTTCTTGGTACGTTTATTATCTACCAAAGAGAATAACAGAACAGAAACAACATAAACTAAATCTATTAATTTATATTATCACAATAAATATTTCAATTATCTCGATAAATTGTTTTCGATCCAAGGCATATATTTCGATATCCTTGTATAGACACCAGGAATACCTGGACGGCCGCAAAACTTCGCACCCGTACTTGTTATTCCAAATAAGTACCAGTTTACTTCATGGTCTTCAACTACTTGTCCAATAAGAGGCCCACCAGAGTCCCCTTGACAGGTGTCCTTGTTTTTAACTCCTCCAGCACAGATTACAAAAGGATCTCTCGAATCACGATCCAAATTTAATGCCGCACGACATATGTCGTAAGATACAGCGTTTATGGACAGCTTTTGTTTTTTCGTTGAGATCCTACCTGAAAGAGTTAATTTGGGAGTAAGTGTAAATTTACTTTCACATTTAAGTAGTAAAAATCTGATATCGCACAAAATGTGTAAAAAATTTATGTGTTAAAAATCTGGTGCATACTTTGCATATTTTCTCACTTAAATGAAACTTTCTCTACTTTTACATAAAGTGCAATTGAGTATTTTATAATATTTTTATTATTATTTATAGATATATATATATATTTTGCTTATATTAGTGTTTATCTCATAATATTTTTTCGGCTTTCTCTCGTTAACTTGTCAACATTTTGGATGAATGTTTGCGCATGGAAATTTCGTAGCAAATGTAGAAAGTAGATATTTGAGTGAGACGCTTACCATACTCTGTAATTCCCCATCCAGCTGTCATGTAAGAATTATCATTAGTATAATCTTGACTTGCTACATACTCAGTTGTTGGTAGGCACACGGGTTTGATAAAGTCTGTGAAAATAATATTAATTATAATAACGAGAAAATGGATCCAAAGTCGAAACAATTAATTACAGTAGCATTCAACATGGTCTGGGATGTCCAGAGATATGTAGATAATATTATAGGGTTTAATATAGTTGTACTGAGGTGGAAATTTATATAGGTATTTCATACAATGTAAAGTGTTTTTAAATATTTCCTTTTCTAAAATTTGTTTACATTGGTAAAAGATAAATTTCGCCGAATGCTGTTGATATTAAATCAATTAATTCTGAAATTCTTATAGCATAAAAGGAACGAAGACATTAACGTTATACTTTTTCATGGGTTGTTATTAAGCTCTAAAAGAATTGTTTCATCGTTATTCTAAAGCTTATTCGGAGCTTAGTCAAGATCTTCTCTATCGCAGTCGGAAGCAATAATAATACTCACCAGTAAAGTTAACAGGTTCATCCAAAACCACAATAGCTATATCATGTGTAGGATCGCTGCGTGGATTAAAGTAAGGATGTATTATTGTTTGTAACACTTTTCTATCTTCAGGCGGATCGCTGCATCTATTGTCACTGCAATCGGCTGATATCGTTGAATCCCATTCCCCAAGACGAACTGATAAACTATAAGAAAAAGTTCATATCAGTTCCGTTCATTTAGGTGTATGTTCTTTAGACGAGAGAGAGAGAGAAAATAGATTAAATATGTTTTTTTTTTAATTTAGATCTTTGACGGAAATAAATCGGGTTTTCAATTACATTTAATTGATGTTTTTATTTCTTTTTGGCTAAAAAGCATTCGGAAGTTTTGTAAATAATGTAATAATTTCGAAATACAAAGTTTTTCGTTACGATAATATTATACTTACAGTTTCATTGGAGTCGTAAAGCAATGTGCTGCAGTTATAACATGCCGATTTGTAATTAATGTCCCAGCACAAGCATAACCATCTACAAAAAAAAGTCATTAACTCAAAAGGTTAAAACGTGATAATCTTATATTTGCAGTATAAACATATAATGACCATAACAAATAATTGCCGTATGGATAAAATATTCTGTGATATATCAATGAGAATATTATCTTTTTTTTAATTGTAGGATTTGATCAGTCGGCTGTATTAATTTAATCTATACATGTATACTAATAGTATATATACTCAAAAAGAAACGTACTCGTCTAAGAAACTAAAATCGACGTCATATCGTTGTGACAGTCTATCATACAGCACAGCTGATTTTAATATAACGATATATTATGTGTATAGTGTAATTAATAAAGATCCAGAATCTCTAAGTTTACGCGATTAGGAGTAAGATTCAGAAACGAGACTAAGCTAAGTGTCAGTGCTCCCATGTGTCAAAAATTTATTGGATTTTTAATTCCACCCTAGGACTCGTATAGACGTAGTGGCTGAATTTGTAAATACTTACTCTCGCTAAAATAAAGCCGAACAATCCAAGGAAAATCATACAGTGATGCAATTTCACCACCCACTATTCTGTCTTCAATCGCTTGTTTGCCACAAACATGTCTAGATGGTAAAATTGTAGAGGTTGGGATAACCGGAGGTCTTGCCGGTGGTCTGGTTGTACCTCTAGGAGGTGGAAATGTTGTGATGTCTTCTTGTTGAAAATGAATTACTGATTCGTCCGTCTCTGGCGTTTCCTCAATCGGACAGCATACCTGAAGTAATTAAAAATAAAATATGCTACAACACAACAGCCATACGACGGATGGACTTTTACGGTGTATGATGAAATAGGTACATGATGTTTCATCAGCTTTATATTTAAATTAAACGAGCGTTATAAAGGCAATAAGCAAAGTAAGTTTATGATATATGATTAGAATAGTCCTCCATTTATATTAAATTAAAAAGTCTATAAGAGTATATCTCCCATATTTATGATAACTTGACACTCCTAAATATCCTCTCTCCTAAATATGTACCCTAAACTCAGATTTGTGTATCTGTTTTGTGATCATTTGTATTTTTTTTTCATATCTTTATTATTACGTGAGCATATTTCGTGCCTGACACACTCCGTCGACTCTTTGGGCCCAAGGTTTACTCACAATTATTTTCTTAACGAGTGTTAAATGCGCATTAATATTGTGCACAGCCGGGGTTCGAACCGCAGGGTTGAGAGTCGCACGCTGAACTCACCCAGTTAGTGAGTTCAGCGTGCCACACTGCTTCTTTCTTTTAACATCAGTGTTTTAGTTAAATACTGTTAACAAATATAGCTTTTGTTTTACATACCAGAGGCACAATATTCAAACGTCCACACGATAATAAAGTCTCAGCTAGTGTGTCATTATGTTCCTTCATTAAATTTAGTGCAAATTTACAGGAATGCAAAAGAATGCAACGCCCCTTTAAATTCTTTCGCTGACATGGCGAATCCAGGAGATGGTTATCTTCTGAAACGATAACACGATAAATTAGAAACTGCACATAGAACAGATGCATATTGAGCACATACTGCACATAGTCCCACTGCGATAGTCCCATTGAAAATGAGGACTATCGCAGTGGGACACTAGGAATTTAGCAGTGGTACTTTCGTATTATCTTAATATATATAAATCTCGTGTCACAATGTTTGTCCTCAATGGACTCCTAAACTACCGAACCGATATCAATCAAATTTGCACACCATGTGCAGTTCGATCCAACTTGAGAGATAGGATAGTTTAAATCTCAAATTATAGTCGCAATTTTAATTTATTGCTAATTATTTGTCTGTTATTATTTGACAGTCACAAATCACAATTCTAACAGATGGCGCCGCGATGTGTTGAAAGTACCAACGTTTCACATAAGATACTATTTAACATCTGTAACAAAAACCTTAGCCATAGCAACGCTTGGCCGAGTCTACTAGTATACTTTATATATATTATATTATATTAGTATATCAAATACTTTCGATTGTTCCTACGTGTTATTCTTAATACATAAAATTGTTTGGTTTAATATTTTAGTTTAATTTAATTTGGCCAGTTTAAAGATTTTGTGCACAAAAAGAACCAGTGGTGTTTTAGGTCTGGGCCTCAGGTTTTTGTATCTGTTTCTTGGTCATTTGTTTTTTCCATAGTCTAGTAGATGATCGGCCTTCTATGTCTAACACATAGATTTTGGTTTTGGTCTAAGGCGGTTTTCTTACGATATTTTACCGTACAAGCGAGTATATGATTAAATGCGCACGTATTAAGACCATCGGTGCACAATTGGGGTTCGAACCTACGACCTCTGAGATGAGAGTCCGAACGCTGGAGCTACTGCTCTTCTTCAAAAAAATCGTTTTAACTGTTGTTACTACTTAAAAAAACTTATACATGTTTTAATAATATAAACTTGCAGTTTATTTGTTGGGTTGAATTTTAGGAAGTTCCATTCATCCAAATATTATTTTGTATCTTTCATTATTTGACTATACCTAGTCTAGGTATCGCCAAAAATAAACTTGACGGTAAAAAATATGAATTGACCAAGTCTGCTGTTTCATCTACAAATATATCCAGTTTGCCTTGAAGACAAGTCGCAACTATCGCCCTATTTTGATAATACAAGAGAAGTGGATGACCTCTTACAACCTAACCTATATCTTTTCCAAACACAATTAAATCTACTGCAGATATGTAAGGTGACCAACTATTTGTTGTTCAAAAACTGTACTCCAAATTGGAGTATTTCAAATGTGAAAAAATAGAAGGAAAAACTATAAAAACTTTATTTTCTTTTAAAAACGATAACGATAAAGGATGTTTTTCTTCGGAGTGGATTTTTTTCGCTAAATGAGAAAGTTCGTTTAATAATGTAGCCACATCTGAACAACTTTCATTTTGTATATTAAATTTGACTGTTAAGACGGCAGATAATGTTTTTACAGAAAGTGTCGACTCACTGCTCCAAAAATCAATTCTTAGTAAAAATACCCATTCAACTGCAGCATTAGTGCCTGGAGAACTAAAATAATCGAAAAAATGTTTCGGAAATACAAATGAGTACTTTCAGAGTACGGATTTGAAAAGAGTACGGTTGGCGAAAATCGAGTACAAAACTCAGTAAATGAGTATAGTTGGTCACCTTAAAATATGTAACCTAAAAAGTTCATTTATCAATGAATAATAAACACAAACATATAAAACTCTACACTATGTAACATTATCAATTATGCAATGTTTTGTTATCAAAAAGTTTGACTTTGTGACTTTAAAAAGTCATATTTCGTGTGTTTGTTTCTGCTGTAGACACGAATATAAGGCTGTATTATAAAACATTGCAGATTCTCATGAATCAGTTTGTTTTGCAAGAGATGGAAAAACCAATGTACGCGCACAATAATAATACTAATTAAGCACTTACCACTTAAACAAGTTGACAAGGTGAGTAATAAAATCCAAAGCGAACACACTTTGTACATTTTTATCAACGTTTTCGGTATTATTTTTAATATTATAATGTTTATATTTAAATTTAACAAAATTACACACCGTTTCCTCCTTGTACCAGAGACATACTAACGCATGACTGCTCTGTGCTTTAGTATAAGACCTAAATATACGTACGTCATTTGTTTAAAAGTGATGTGCAACTCAAAACCTACGGGACTTTAACTGTGACGTATTGGAAATCTTAGAGGAAAATGTTTGTTATAAAATATAAGCTATTTATA
Source organism: Pieris melete (assembly GCA_963693345.1). Taxonomy (NCBI): domain Eukaryota; kingdom Metazoa; phylum Arthropoda; class Insecta; order Lepidoptera; family Pieridae; genus Pieris; species Pieris melete. The sequence goes on from CAVNZK010000003.1 coordinate 3,659,601, forward strand.
TTTATGAATATTCCTATGACTTAAACATTCAGAATAGTACGTTATAATATCCGTGTTTAGACGCTATTTATAAATATTTAGTAGATTTTAGGTCGTTAGAATGAATAAAATGGCATTTAAAATCGTATAATTTTATTATAAATTTTCAAGGCACTATCGCCTACTTTATCACAGACGCTTTTTTATTAACTTTAATTCTTACCAAGAAAAGTCACATATATTATTTGTGATTCTGGCTATGTCCTCTATAAGTGTTCGTGATATGTGTAGAATAAGATAACATATATTCCATTCTTTCTATTATAATTTCAATTCAATTTATTTCTATTTTTTTAATTGATGCCGGCGATAGAGGTATAAGATGCAACTGTGATAAATTAAAAAGATTAAAAATAAAGCTATAACATTTCAATATTATCTAAAATCCATTTTATAAATTGGGGTACAGAAGCATACACTCCAGGTTTTCTTATACCGCATATAGTAGGCCCAAATGACACGACACCCATAAGAAAACTCTTGGGTCCTTCCAGTGTGTCAAATACCTGGAAAAATTCTTCGTTTTAGATTAACGACGAACTTCTTGGAGAAATGTTGGGGTTCTAACTAATAGCAATTTATAATTGCCGGTTGTGTTTTTGTGAAATATAAAAATATCTATTGTATTTTTCTAGGTACTGAACGTCATTAACGAAAAAAAATATGATTCTATATTTTTGAGAGATTAAATTTATTAGAAGTTCTAACATCAAGGGCGTAGGACGGACGAAGAGAACACTTCGCCATTCTTTTCAATAGTAAAGTTTTTGTTTTACAACATTGGAAGAAGCTGTATCCATTCTCTATTAGTCCTATGCGACCTATTTTAAAATAAAGTCGGAATTGTACCCTCTTTGGACACATTTGATTGACTGATTTTTCATAGTTCAAACAAAAGTCGCCTTAAATTTAATTATTGTCTTTAAGCAAGGCTGTTAACGTAAATTAAAATAAGACCTACCTTCATTAGTGGACCTCCGGAGTCGCCACCACAGGCATCCTTATTTAATTGTGCGCCTGCGCATATTTCTGACTTTGACAGTTTGAAGCCTTTACCAAAAGTCTCACAAGTTTCTGGTTTTACTATTGGGATCTAGAGGATAAATTTCATCGATAAGGTATATAAAACTAACTTTTTTGACAGGATTTAACTGAAAAATTTGATTATTATGATATTTTTTCTGTATAGGTAAGGCGAACAGCCTTATTATAAAGTCTAAAAAATTTCCAGCTCTGTATGAGCAAGTGCAATAGCCGTGTTGCCTATCTAGGTAAAACTGCTCTTACCGAAACAAATTGTAATATTTTAGCGCGTTCCTCTGTCGTCATGTTCATTTTACCCCATCCTGCTACTGTTAATATCTCGCCAATTTTTAAGTCAGCTAACTCCTCGTCTTTCGGCAGACATATTGGAGTCACATAATCTGAAAAAAGTGTATTTTTTATTACTCATATTCTAAGGACTATATTAAAATAGTTCTTTAATACACGTTTTTATGATAATGAAATATATAATAATGATAATTAATAAATTACGTTAATTATGAAAACTAAATTGTTTTATTTAATTTAAAGTTAAATATATAAAAGTAAAAATTAAATTAACTTATCAGCGAGCATTAGCCAAAACAAGAGTTTTTTTTAAAACTGCATCCATCTAGTTTTTGTTTATAATAGAATTTTATTGAACTACTAGATTAAGATATTTGTTCCATTGGTAAGTAACATTTTATCTACAGGCTTACGGGCTTCTTTAATTAAATAGTCTAGTTATAGCTTTTATTACTTGACGACTCATTGGTCTAGTGGTTAGTACCCCTGACTGCGAATCCATGAGTCCCGGGTTCGATCCCCGGCTGAGACGAACATCGATGTGATGAACATTCCGGTCTCGGTCCCGGGTTTTTAAATATGTATTTATATGTCTATCTATCTATAAAATGTATGTATATCCGTTGCCTAGTACCCATCACACAAGCTTCACCAGCTTAGCATGGGACTAGGTCAATTGGTGTGAATTGTCTTTAAAAAAAAAACTAGAAAATGAGCTGTTTGTAGAATTACTTATCGGCTCGTATCATTTACGACTATTGGAAAACCAAGTAACTAATAACTTTCCTTGAACTGTTTGTTAGATATTGTGGAAACTTTCGCGATACAAGGACACAGATATGGGATTTCATTAACGGAGAAAACTGTTTACGTAAATTAAATTTATCTTTAAAACAATAACTTAAGGAGGTCAACATATCAATAAACTTTCCAGAGAAAGTGATAAAATAATTGCGTCAATTTTACTTTCTGGAGCTGTTAGTGTAGCTTTTAATGAGATTTTGTTATAACTAATTAATAAGTCTCGTTGAAATAAGTGTTCTAATTACGAAAAAGAGTTTAAAATTATATTTTAATGGTCTTACATCCCTTATTACTTTTTTACCTTATTTTTTCTTTGTCCAGCCTAAATAGAAAAGAAAGCTTTAATAACTCAAGTGGTAGCGCGGTGTATTTTTCAATCTCTTGGCCGCGGATTCGAACCCCGAATACATTTTTGCTATTCAATCAACGTTTGCTTTGTCGTTAGGAACGCGACATGTTTTAGGACGTTTAAGAAATCTTTATTTTTATGTAATAGGAGGCAAACGGGCAGGAGGCTCACCTGATGTTAAGTGATACCGCCGCCCATGGACACTCACAATGCCAGAAGGCTCGCAAGTGCAAGTTCGTGCAAGCTCGCAAGTTTTCTTGAAGGACCCTAAGTTGAATTGGTTCGGAAATATTTCTGTGGGCAGCTTATTCCACATAGTGGTGGTGCGCGGCAAAAACTGCCTTAGAAAACGCTCTGTTGTGGAACGACGGACGTCGAGGAGATACGGATGGTATTTTGTATTTTGCCTTGACGTCCGATGATGAAACTCAGCTGCAGGTATCATGTGCCATTCGTCTACTAGTACAAGTTTAGCTGGATTATGGGTATTATTGGCGGCCTAAATCTCAGCAGATAATCATAAAATTTTAAATAAATAAAAATGAATCACAAAATATGTTGGTAAGCGCAAAACTCGAAGACGGCTGGACCAACTAAAGTATCTTTTTTAAAATTTATTCCTCGAACTCTGACGAAGGCTTTTTTGGAAAGAAAAAAAAAGTGCAAGGAGAAACCTAAAAACCAGTTTTAATTCGGTAAAAACGACCAGTCTATGGTCAGCAAAATGATCCATATGTTGGTATGTAGCTACTAGAGATATTTCGGATCTGGATACGGATATGGATATAGGAATAAAATTATATCAGTTTCGGATACGGTTACGGATATTTAATTATTTCGGATTATCCGTTAGTTTCGGATAGTTTCGGTTACGGTTATTAGATTGAAGTAAAATATAAACACAAATAGTATATTATTTAGTTTTATATATAGGTTTTATCTAGACTAGGTTATCAGTTGGTATTATAATCGGTGATATAGGTAAGTAATTATTATAAACCTCCTCAGTTTTATCAATTAAAATAAAAATGCAATAAATTTAATAGCTTTATAAAAACATTTAGCTTTATACATTGCACATATTAACTTATAACCTATGTATGCCATATTAAATGTTTTCTTTTTAATTATTTTTGTGAGAAATGAACCATTAACAAGAGCCTGTCGAAACATGTAGATTTTTATCTAGATTTATGACTCAGCCCTTAACCGAAACTATCCGAAAGTTGTGAAACGGATACGGATAAGGTTACGGATATATATTTTTTTCGGATATCCGATTGTTTCGGTTACGGTTACGGAGCTCCATAACATCCCTAGTAGCTACTAAAATAGTCATATTAAGGCGTCACGAAGTGCACAGGGGCATCTAGTAGTTAATAAAATACCACGTACCATTTAACTCCACTGGTCTGTCAAGAAGGATTATAGCGATATCGTTGTGAAAGGGTGGCGTATTAAAGCTCCGATGAATACGTTTTGTCCTTATTTTTCTATCTTGGTACGGGGGTGCACACACTTGTAACTGACAATCCGGGTTGGTCTCCGTGTTATATTCACCCAAACGTATGGTCGATCTGTTAATAATATATAGATAACAATAAATTTATATTTTGTCATGTGTGCAGTGCCTGCGCCTGTGTGCCGTCACCAAAATACCCATACTATACTATACCGTATACCGGAGCGTATCGACTTGACACGGGTGGAAATTTATTTAAAAAAAAAAATTGTAGATATAAATATGTTTTTTATTATTGTGGAAGGTTTTTTTTGTTCTATCAATAGTTTTCGCAGCACATGCGCAAGATATTTAATAGGCATTTTTTCACACCTTAAGTAACATTATTATAGTTTTAGTAAGGATCCTTATTTTTTTCTTGCAATTAATTTAATTTAATCAGTGGTAATTTAAATGGTGAAAGAATTTTTAAAATCGGTCCAGTACTTGAGCTAATTCGTTACAAACATACTTACATACATTTCTTCTTTATAGTATTAATATAGATATGTATTGCTTAAAGAGTTTTATAGGTATTCGGTAGTGCACACTCTTTTTATTGGGCATGAAAAAACTGTAAATAATAATTATTTTCCATAGTTCTCGGTCCTTGGCTTGGTAAAGCCAAAATGTCCGTCGAGTACTTCGTTCCTTACTTTATGAAAAGAATTGCCAATTTGTAGTTTTGTTTATTACCTTATTAATATATTTTCGTAGTGAGTGAATAAATGGGTATAATTGCTTAATGTTCATTATGTGCTGTTATTAATTTCTTTAGGAGAGGTTAAGTTGTTTATGTATACGCTGTATTTCCGTCAGTCCTGTTTTTCGGGCAGTGCCCAAAACTTAGATAACATAATTTGTATGTTTTTTAACCAATGCCTTATAGATTGTATAATATCATGTTTTGAGTGGAATACATCGGATAATATTGCGTAGAAATGATAATAGTTTGTTTTTTATTTGATTTGGGTATGTCAGATTCAAGAGCTTACTAATCATAATTTCTATTGTATTTTCCTTGTACAGCTTCACCATTGACTGTAAGTGTTTGAAGTGATGGTTTATGTAGCTTGATTTTAAAATATTGTGAGAAGATATTGACAAAAACTATACACAAAACTACTACATGACGAAAAATTTATAAAAATTAGATAAGTAAATGAAATTATTCAATATATAGCTTCAAATTAACTTAGTACTTATATAATTAAGATATAATTAATTCAGAAGATAATCTTAAAAATAATCAGTAACATTAAATTCTAAAGGAACGAGTCTATTCTTTCCACAGAGTAGTTAACCCTGGCATTAACATTAACTTTCTCAGTATATTCCGGTGATACGTTGTACGAGAAATGCACCAGCTCTGGGTTTACCGTTGTTGTTTGTCAGGCGTAAATAGTCAGAAGTAAAGCATTATGTCGCTTCGTGGAAAATATTTATGTATAAAAATGGGAATAAATATTTAATTAATAGTTGGTGCCCGCGACTTCGCCAGCGCAGTATTAGAATAATATTTGTCCATATATATAATGATATATAATGATGTAGCAAGAAAGACATATTTTATCTAGTTTAAATACCAGAAGCGATAAACGTATATATTTTCATTTAGGAACCAAATGTGCATTTGAAATAAATTATCAAATTTTATTGTAGTAATGGTTCACTATTTTGGCTATATACATAACATATAGATATATACTGTAGAGGGCTTTGTAGGACTATTTAAGATAAAACATTTCCATCATATATTACATATTATTTGTAACTAGCGGTTTTGGCAGCGCACGCTAGAATAGCTCGAAGATGGTAGATTTTTTCCTACTAACTTGATATTTTGGACAATTCACACAATATAATATGTATTGTAAAGTTTCAATTTAATCCATTCAGTAGTATACTACAAACAATACACAAGAGTAACAAACATCCATCCATACTTACCAACTTTCGCGTTAGTAATATTTGAATATTTATGTATAAAAGTGAGAATAAATACTTAATAACATTTACAAAACCTTATTGTCACCTGAGTCTGTACAGTGGGAACAATTGGGATAACGATATCTTATTAGACTTCTTAAAGTTGCTTAGAAGTTTCCTAAGACCTGTAAACCTAGGAAAAAGATTTTCACTGTATAACTTACACTTCATATCCTTCTCCAGCGGTTTGCAAACAGTGGGCTGCCGTAAGAATATGTCGATCAGATATTAGGGCTCCACCACACATCCAATCTAGCTCATCTTCACCATCAACTATAAAAGGACTTTAAATATAAAAAAAGAAATGCTACAACCTTTTAGGCTGCTGCCTCGAATTTCGCGGGCAGCGGGGCGGCGGCGGCCGCGGCGCGGGAGAGGCAGGATATTATGCGTACAATCAAATGGACCGGTTCTCGAAAACAGCGGCGCGGCAGCGGCGCGGGCGCGGGTAACGAGCGGCGCAATCCAGTCAAGCGGTGACCGCCCGCGTTGCGCGTATGCATTGTAGTATAGTGCTGTACATATTTTTTGTGACGTATCAAAATGACCTCGGACGTGCAAGAGCAAATTATTTCAGAAATCTTTGAAAGGAGACCCATATGGAACTATATTTTTGCATATAACATATTTTTGCCCACAATAAATCGAGCGTTAGGAATAAATTTGAATCAAAAAGATGTTGTCGCCGTTTTTTAGACATTTCGTTCGCGAATAAAAACAAATATCTCGACTACACAACCACGAACACAACACTACACCGCTATAGTGCCGCGCGATCTGCCCGCTGGTTTCGAGAACAGGTATGCGTTGGCCGCCTCGCTCCCGCGCCGCAGCCGCTGCCGCCCCGCTGCCCGCGAAATTCGAGGCCGCAGCCTTAGGCTTCTGTTGCCGGTTACCTCACGATGTTACCTACCTACTTCACCGTACGAGCGAGTTTTAAATGTACATATAAGCAGAAAGTCCATTGGTGTGCTGGCGTTCAAAACTACGACCTTAGGGATGACAGTTGCACACTGAAGCCACTAGGCAATCTTGTCAATTTTCTTAAAATATGCTTTATTCAAATCGTAAAACCAATCTCAAAACTAGCGAGAGGATTGCATAGTTAACTATGTTCTCGCTGAATAGATTCCCCAGAATGTGTGAGTCTTTAGTAATTAAAGTCTATAAATAAATTAATGGCGCTACAACCTTTTTAGGTCTAGGCCTCAGATTTCTGGATCAGTTTCATGATTATTTCTTAATCTAATAGGCAAGTAGGTGAACAGCCTTCTGTGCCTGACGCACGCCTTTGTTTTTTTGGATCTAAGGCAAGCCGGTTTCCTCAGATGTTTTCCTTCACCGTTCGAGTGAATGTTAATTGCGCACATAGATAGAAAGTCCATTGGTGCACAGCCGGGGCCGAACCTACGACCTCAGGGATGAGAGTCAACACTACAAATTAAAGTCTATACTTACTTATATAACCAATCCGTATAATCCATGGAAATTGACCTAAAGATGCATTTACACCTCCGATGATTCGATCAGCTGCGCTAAAACCACAGTCGAATTGGTCTAGTTCTCTCCAAGCTGGATGGTTTGAGATTTCCGTCCTCTCGTTTTCTGGAATATATTGGTGGAATAGACAGGAAATGTAGGTGCTTGTCAGTTATATGAAAAATAATTGAAAGTTCATATCGTAATGAAATATCGTAAATTGTTATATGGTAAATATTTGTGTATTCGGGAGCAAAAGACCGCTAATGCTATATAATGTTTCTCAAAAAAAATAGGACCAATAATAAATTCAAAAAACGACAAAAAAGTTAAGATGTTTTGACTGTACTCCTTTTATTATACGAGTACAACAATGACTAAGTAGTAGGCATAATATGTAATATTTGAAAACGATGAATAAGCCATCGCCTACTAGACAATGATTTTATCGAGACTATTATTATTATTCTAAGTCATAATGTTGCGCATACTACCAAACCGCAAACCACAAATACAATCTACATAATACTATCAATAACACTGGGTATTTCCGAAATTATGCTTTAATGGCTTTTAGGGATAAACCAAAAGCTTTTAAATAAAGTTAATTTATTGGAAACTGTTGCGTTAAAGAATTTTACGATAAGGGGGCGTCCATAAATTACGTGAGGTGTTTTTTTTAATTTTCTGTAACTTCCTCCCCCCCTGGTGAGATGTCATGAGATTTCATTTCATTTCAACCCCCTCCCCCATCCCCCAATCTCACGTGAGATTTTTCAAAATGTGGGTTTCTTACGTAAACGCATTGGATTGTTATTGTAAAAAAAAATTGGTTTGTGCTTTTATTTACGACTAAAACAAAATAAGTGAAATGATGAGCGTTTATTTATGGAGTTAGCGGGAAGTTGCAGAGATGGTTTTTAGGGTCTCTTTCTAAGTTTTATTTTCAATCAGAAAAAAATTGCGTGATATTTGCCGAGACCCCCCTCTCTCCAACGTACGATTAAATGAGATTTGATTCGACCCCCTCTCCCCCTTAATCACCTCACGTAATTTATGGACGCCCCCTAAAACACAATAAAAGTGAAATCCCGTAATCCCATTGAATCATGAGAAATTATTCATTTTTTAATCACGAATTTTTGTTAGTGTCTTAAAATACGGTAAGTGGCTATCCCAGACACGTTTTGCGTCATCATCGGCACGACTTGTTGTAGCTCAAGGGCTTTAGCGGGCTGGTAGAAGGAAGAAGTCGCGGCATCACATCTACCGTGGGACTGTTTAGCACAAGAAACCTGGCGGTTCAAGTTGTTGACAGCCAACCTTTAGTAATAAAATGGCACTTGGAGAAGAAGTTCGATGTTCACGCAGTCTCTCAAAATGCGGTAAGCCAGCTCATACCTCATACTAGGCAAAATTCAAGACAAGAGACGGGCTGGTAGAGGAAAGATGTCGTGGTAGGGGAACGTACTAGAGTGGACCGGCATCACATCCACCGAGGAACTGTTGATTATGACCAGTTCAAGTTAACAAATAACATTTACCAATAAAGTGGCATTCTTTCATTTCTTCTTCAAGTTTGAACTAAAGGTCGGTCAAGTGAATGGTACATTGGGACGACAATAAATCTCATTTTGCAACCTTGTCCGCAGTCCGGAACATTGTTAAAATTGCAATTAAATTAATTTTTGGTTAATAATTTTCTGTATGGTCGTGAAAAAAAATTCCAAAAGTTCTGCAAACTTGGAGAAGTTTTCGATATAATATTTCATATCACGTATAAAATTTGCAACCAACCTAAGTGTACGGAACATTTTTTGTTATTTATTTTATTTTCGATATATCTGTCAAATTTGCAGAACTTTTGGAACGTTTTCCTTCAGTTTAATAAAGAAAAACATTAATTTTTAATAACAAAAAATGTTCCGTACACTTAAATTGGTTGCAAATTTGACACGTGATGTAAAATAATATATTTAACACCACTCCAACTTTGCAGAACTTTTGGAATTTTGGTCTCAAGAACTGAGCAAATTATCATTTATTGCAATTTAACAATGTTCCGGACCGCAGAGCAGGTTGCAAAATGTTATAGTTTGTTTTAATACCACTCCCGACCTTACATCAAAATTTAAAAACTTTTGGAATTATAATGAATTAATTGTCTTGACTGACTGGACTATAAATTAAAGGACGTTAAATTACCCACAAACGATTGTATCGCGACTTCCAACATTTCATACACAGAAAATACACTTCGGTTGTTAAGCCATGCAACCCGTTTTTGATCTATGTTTTGTGCTTAATGGCTCCAATAATATCCTTTTGTCCTTTAACCGACTTAAAAAAACCAAAGGTGTGGTTATCATTTAAACGTGTAATTTTTCTTTGTACGTTCAAGCAAAGTTCCTCATTCCGTGGACCTGGCTGATCAAGGGGTGGTATGGTGGAGTCATAATTGGTCCGTTGTGCGTTTATGATCAAGGGACCCAATAACTCGGTTTTTTTTTTATAGAACGGGGGGCAAACGGGCAGGAGGCTCATCTGATGTTAAGTGATACCGTCGCCCATGAACACTCTCAATGCTAGAGGGCTCACGAGTGCGTTGCCGGCCTTTTAAGAATTGGTACGCTCTTTTCTTGAAGGACCCTAAGTCGAATTTTTTAATTTGAAACCTATTCGTAGAAATTTATATGGGTAGATATCAGGATATTAACTACGTCGTGATTCGTTAAATGAAATGGGTTTCAGAATATACTTATTGTCAGGACTCGGCACCGACATCCAAAAATTATAATAGAAGGATTTTCATACATTGTACATATTACTAAATTATCCTTGAACTTTCATTTCTCTTGGTCTAGTCCAATGAATACAAATAATATATAATGTTATTTAATACAAGTAATAGTGAATTTTGCAGTCGCTTTTTAGATGAATTTTATCTGTTCTGTGATTATGTTAATAAAATTATAATCGATGTTGTTTTCAGTAACGTAAAACGTGTTTAAGTGAATCTTAGATGATAGTATAAAAGTTTCAATAACAATTGATATACTTATATAACTTGTTACTGACACTTTTTGAAGTGAAACTTAAAGAAATTTCAAAACGGGTAAAAATTTTACGAATACGTCACGAAAATGAGAGAGAGAGCAGTGGCGTAATTATACCATCTGGGGCCCGTGGCAAATTCTTCTCGAAAATCTAAAGTTTTAGATTTGTATAAATATGAAGAAGACTTAAAAATTACTTTGCTAAAGAAGTTTCACTTCTGAAATGTGTACTTTGTACGGACGCACTTTTTTTAACTTTTTTTCTATACTTGTTATCGCGATGAATATTACAATTACTATAATTAACCCCGACTGAACTGGCTGGGCGTTTATCAGTATTCCGTCATATCTGGGTTTATCAAAGACTAAAATAACTATTTTCCTTATGGATCTCTTACCTATAACACTGCCGTATGTTATAACCAAACATAATAAATATTTAATTTTGTTATACATATTTTCACATCTATGCTTTCCTTGAGTACAAACACATGATTACCGTTCTAATACTCATAATTTAAATGCACCAATTTGATATGGTTACGATTAGTTAAGGGTACGTTTTTATGATTTATAACGTGAGCAAACACACTGCATAAAATAAAGTCTACGTGGTTCAATGTAATAATAAACTATGACTTCTATTTTCAATGAAACTGCTTCGTTTTTGTTACAATGTTTGACTTTATAAAAAGGTCCTAATAAAAAATAAATGGTCTGCCCTGCGAATCTGTAACTCACTTTTCGAACTCACACAGCGGTTTTCGCATCGGCGGTCGCTCTCAAATCAGTCGTAAAGCAGTCATTTTATGATTTGGCACTCTGAAAAGGTGGGATCTTGTAGTTTATTGTTTGTCAAAATGCCAAATCATAAAATGACTGCTTTACGACTGGTTAGAGAGCGACCGCCGATGCGAAAACCGCTGTGTGAGTTCGAAAAGTGAGTAACAGAATCGCAAGGCTGATCACTATAGTTCTCTCAGTGGTAGTTTAACTTATTATATACATATTAGTTTTTAGATTTTGTCTTCTTTTGTAAGTTCGAACATGCTCTTATCATTTTTTTTTTGAGATAGAACCTGATGTTAAATGATACTTTCCATGGACACTAACATCGCCTGAAGGCTTGCAAGTGAGTTTATTAAGAATTGGTACCCTCTTTGTCTGACTGAGTTATTTGTAATTGGTTCTTTTGTTATCAATTTATTTGAGGTCGTCCAATAATATTTATTACAGAGAAATTCAAATTTCAAAATCTTTATAACCAAAAATTTCAAAGATAAAAGAAACCTCTTTACTTCAAATTGCATGAAAGTGCACAGCTTACTAGTCCATTCACAATTTTCATATGGTCTGTACTATCAGTAACATTTCACTACAGGCTAAACCCATTGCAGTCAGGATCCATATTCATGAACCGAATAAAGCCGGACTGTTTAACGACAACGTGAATAGAATAATAGACAATTATCAGAGGCAATTACTAGTACAGCCTAGAAAAAGCTTGTAGTTTATTGTTTATCAGAATGCCAAATCATAAAATGACTGCTTTACGACTGATTTGAGAGCGACCGCCGATGCTAAAACCGCTGTGTGAGTTCGAAAAGTGAGTAACAGAATCGCAGGTCTGTAGGGATAAACTGAGCCAGCTACCTATTAATGTTCAGCTGTAAATTATTTTAGATTGGAATCACAGAAGGCAGACCACATATAGGAAAAAAAATGACAATTATTTGAAAAAAATATTTTGTCAACTAATCATAGGATAAAAAACTGTAATACTATCTTTGATTTTCAACCACGACTGCTGTAAAACACGCAAAACATTGAGTAGTTTAAATCATAGCGTTAAGATCAATTAAGTCTTAATGCCAGCGACATCATTGACGCGAACTATTTGGAATTTTTATGCAGTTAGCATTGAAAAGTTGAAAAATACAGGCGTATTTTGTTAACTAATTCAGAATTTTTGTTCGCTGTTTCAGTCATTTAAAAGACAGTTACTTTTTTTAACAGGCGAACGATTCAATATATCAGATTTAAATTTATATGCAAGATCACTAATCCATATTAAAATTCAAGACATTCAAATTCGTATCACAAGTCTCCTCTTGAGCGCTGTCAAATCTGTCTTACTTCATACAGTAAATATGATTTACTTAAAACAAGATTTAAATTTCTACCAAATCTGCAGTTTTGATACTGATACTGAAAAACGGAAGACAATATTATTTTTGTTCTCTATTATTTTCTAATCGCGTACAAATTTGGTTGACTTAGCAACTAGGTAATTAATTTCTATGAGGGGTTCTTGTGTACTTTATGTATGTGTATGTATTTACTTTTAATTCAATATCTTATTCAATGTATAAACATGCTATACACATTGTGGGTTAGTTCACTTGGGTTTTATGTAATTATATTTATCAAACAAAGCACGTACTCATCTGAATACACTGTTATAATTAGAAGTACATATTTGTTATCTGTATTATTACGCCTCTTAATGTCACGCATATACCGTTAACTTCATTAAATTAAAAGCAATTAAAATTCGTTAAACACTTTAATGATCTTGATAATTATTTATTGCGACTGTTTTAAGTTCCTCGACTAATTTAGATTGTTTATTGTTTTCTTTGTACCAACTACCAGGTAGCCTGGAAATGATATTATTTGTATCAATCCACCTGAATCCACCATACGATTAAGTACTTTTTTTGATTATGAAGATTTTTTATTGGCGTACAAAGTTGTTTAGGTATTTTTATACGTAGTTAGTAATAAAATGAAAAAATACACTATTGTAAGATACAGTGACAGTCTTCGCGATATGTCTTAACTCTCTAAGTCTCAATAATGAGGCAGATGGCATTATATAATGATATCTTGAGACAATTATCGTTTCAGGAAAATTTTCTCATTAAGGCTAAACACTTATTTTCTTAATTAATTATAAATGCAAGATACATTTCCTATATGCCACAACATTGCCACATTTAGGGTTTACGGGTTGCAAAGTTTCTATCTATAAGTCTACCCTCATTTTCTGTAACGGAGTTTTGTAGCGAACAAAGGCAACGGTGGAATTTATGTAGCGTTCCATGACGACTACTAATTACATACTGAGTGAGTGCCCAGTATTGAATATCTATTAAACGAAATTTAATTGTGAAACGCATTATTAAGACTGCAATAAATGAAATTTGTTTTCGCTTTTCGAGCCATATTTGGCTTCCTTTATGTCTAGATTATAAATACCCCAATTTTAATGTTTAAAAAATAATCCTAGGCTTATAACACCGATGCACATTGAATTAAAAAACAGCGTGATACAAAGTTGAACAAATACAATAGATATGGTAAAATACTTGAACTATTTAAAACGTTATTGGGCCACGTTTACCGATGTTGTTTATAGCAGATGGTACAGTTGAAATCCATACTTGGAACAGCCCGGTGGATAGATAAAGGACAGCCCTGCGATTCTGTAACTCACTTTTCGAATCAAAAGTCGTGATGCAGTCATTCTATGCTTTGGCATTCTGAAAAGGTGGGGCTTGTAGTTAATTATTTATCAGAATGCCAAATCATAAAATGACTGCTTCACGACTGATTTAAGAGCGACCGCCGATGCGAAAACCGCTGTGTGAGTTCGAAAAGTGAGTTACAGAATCGCAGGGCAGAACGGCAAACAGAAACTGGGAAGATGAATGACAAGTGTAATTGGATGGATGGTCTACAATGCTTCGAAGATCGTGAACCAACTTATTCAACTTCTCAAAATAATAAATTAAAATGAAAGCGCCGGAATAAGATAAATGTATATCATTTTATTACACTGTAAATTGTTATTTGGGGAGCGTCATGCAGGCTTTCTTCGGCGAACTATATATGGAGATACTCATGCGTCATTCTTAAACAAACAGCACCATACAACTGCCCTTTAGTTGCGACCTTTTACCCTCATTTTAAAGCGTCAAGGAAGTGTCATACATTTCCTGATGTTGTGGTTATCTTTACAATTTAATGGATACACGGAAGCGGGCTGTTCGGGGTATTTGTTGTGTTTCTCCGAGGGAGTCGGTACGGAAAAAGTTTAAGGAATTAAATATTTTGACACTATTTGATCAATATATTCTTGAAGCCTTGTTGTATGTACAAAAAATATAAACGATTTTAAAACAAATTGTGACTTTCACCAGTATAATACGCGAAATAGCACTAATTTGAGTGTACGACCAACCAGGCTCTAAAAGATAAACCACTCCTTATATGGAAATTGTATTCGTTTTTACAACAAACTCCTAAACGAAATTAGAGAATTATGTATCATTAAATAAATTCAAAGCCCTGGTTAAACGAAAATTAATCAATAAAGCTTTTTATAAATTTGAGGAATACTTAAATGATCCTAATCCTTGGGATTGATTTGCTCCAGTTCAAACAATTTGTATGACAATACTTGGCGATTAAAAAGAGTGGCGGAAAGTTTCTTGCCAGTTCTTACCCGCTCTACGCCCTTGACTTGCAAACTGGAAGTAAATGTAAATTTACAATTAATTTATCTTCTTTCTGACAATTCATAAGTGTACTTGTTTACCTATATGAATAAAGCTATTTTGAGTTTTTGATGTTTTCCGACGCTGAAAATCATTACGGGAAGTGCGCCGATACGCAGTCTGTATAATTTTTGGGTGGAGTCAATTGGGACTTCGGTATAATAACCTACCTCATTTGTTTCATGATGACCTCAGGAAACAATCTTCAATTTTTTCCGACTCACCCAATGAACTTCGTATCAGGGGAAAGTGCGCCTATACACAGTAATATTTGGGTGTAGTTATTCAATAAGAACTTTGTGTCGGTATAATGACCTACATAGAGTCCTCATTTATGTGACGATGATGACCACAGGTTTACTTTCGAATTCTTTGGGCTTACTGTTTTTTTTTCAATCAATTTGAAAGTATTCGGGATTCAACCTTTGAAAGTTGTCATAGGAAGTACCAGAAAACTTAAAATGTTGTTAGTTTACTTTGTGTGAATGGCACTTCAACAATATTTATTTACAGAAATACATACATTATCCTATCAGACTTTTCCAATACGATAAATACTTTTGTGTATCTATATTTGTATCACGGTTTATCTTGTTTGTTTGTTTTGTCTTGTTTTACTTTGTATTGATTTTTTTATCAGTGAAACTTTTTGTGGATTTGTCCAATGTGTTTATTTTATGTTTTACTTTTTACTGTTTTAGTTTAGTTTCCTTAATAAATAAATCACAAGTGATATTTTGTTAGATTTTTTCGTTTTTAATTTTTTTTGAGAAATATTTTGAATAAACAAGTATGTACTAATACAGTTTCATGCACATACGTTTAACTTAAAATGATAATTAAATTATTGATAGAGGTTAAATAGTCTTAAGTTGAATAAAGAGTTTAGTTTTGAACTTACAAAATGACAGGATGCGTGAGCCACATAAAAATACCCAAATCGGATTTCTAACAAATACATTATAAACACACAAAATTATGTATATATACGGTCTTGTTTATATAAATAAATTAACTGTGTGAGCAGTGTTGGCCAAGTGGCTTCAGCGTGCGACTCTCATCCCAGAGAGTCTCCCATCCCATCCCCGGATGTGCACCAATGGACTTTCTTTCTACGTGCGCAATTAACATTCGCTCGAACGGTGAAGGAACGTGAAGAAACCGACATGTCTTAGACCCAAAAAGTCGACGGCGTGTGTCATGCACTGGAGGCTGATCACCTATTTGCCTATTAGATTGAAAAATGATCATAAAACAGATTCAGAAATCTGAGGCCCAGACCTAGAGATGTTGTAGCGCCACAGATTTATTTTTTTATAAAATTAACTGTGTGACCCTAGGAATCTTAGATCAGCCTTTGTCGGGTCTAGGCTTTGCGTTGTAAGCAGTAGTTTCTTTTGTACAGTGCTAGAACGCCTATACGTAGTCATCGTATATAAACATTATCGCATCTTTTGATTCATGACTCATATTTAAACAAAGGCAAATAGGTTTCTCCTTAGAAATATACCGATACGTTTGCGGTCGTTCTGTTTTTATCAGAAGTATAAACGTGACAGAAGAGACGAATTTACCGTCTGATTCATTGTCTCTATAAGCTTGTGGGTTTTATTTTGTATTACAACGAATCATCGGAAGTCGAGGAAGAATACGAAATTCCACCCGTATCACCTTGACGTCCGTCGTTCCACAAGTAAGCGTTTTTTAAGGCATTTTTCCAGCGCATCACCAATATGTGAGTGTAAATCAATAAATAAATATGTGGAACCACCTGCCCACTGAAGTATTCCTTCAAAAAATGAAAGTAACAATTACAGTAACAAAAAATCGTGGAGGAATCTACGCCCATGTCCTTTGAGCAACCAAAAGCTTAAATAATATCTATTGTCACTTTTGAACTTACTTGATTAATAATAATTCAGTAAAGTTTCATCCTATATGGGTTTTGGTTTCTGATTTTCGCTACTCAACGTCAAAATTATACAACGAAACAAAAATCTCAAACAATATCTTGTCATCCTGTCCTATGCTGATACTCTTATTGTGCAAAAATAGTTTAATTATAAATTTGTGATATGCAGAAATCATAAAGTATAATACAGTTTACTTGTCAAAAGGAAGAGACTGGCTGCCCACAACAAAGGGATAGTGTGTGGGTTAGTGTAATTTTACCTAAATATCCTGTTATTTTGTATAAATTTTCTCTTTCCTTATTTCTTTCTATCTAGATTGCATCTGTGTGTCATAGTTTTGACACGACAAGAAGGTTATACTGTGCCTCGTGTGGATTTCTTGGTCTAAGGCATGCTAGTTTCCTCACGATCTCTGCCTTCGCCAAAATCATCAAAGAACCCATTAGCAGAGCCGGGATTTGAACACACGAGGGTTGAGAGTTCCAAGCTTAAGCCGGCCAGCTGCTGATAACATGATCAGATATTTCTCTTTTTACCTATTTCCCGTTTAAATTTCTTTTTTGTAAGATTCACCTTCATTACTCTTTAAATTATAATTTACGCAGCTAAACTATATATTAATTATGACTCATTAACTATAAATTCAGCTTTTACATTATTATAGTTATTACTAAACTAAAGTATATAATTTTAGTTTAGTGTTATTTAGTGTATTACTAGTGTTACATGTAATTTTATGTTTATTTGTTAAATATTTATGCACTTGTACTTTACCCTCTGTGGGTATTTCCTATTTTATTTTTCCATACGATGGTTGAATAAATCGCTTGTTAGCGATTAAGGCGCCCGTTGCATAATCACCTGTTTTTTTTATATTAAAGGTAACGAAGTGTAAATAAATAAATAAATTAATTGAATATACCGGTCATTCACCATCATGTAATCAATACGTCATATGTGTTTTCCCATATAACTGGTATCTTTGTCATCGGCGCATCGCGTACACATTTCGAGAAAAGCAATCGAAATGGGTGCTCGTTCGAACGCATGTTATTAATAAACTTTTAGTGCTAGTGATGAATGTGCAAGATGATAGCGTTATTTGTATTGTGTGTGTTAATATCACCCTCATATTGTAAGTACAAAATTGTTGTGCAATTTGATTGTTGTTAAAAATATGTTGTCTACTCCCACGTTCGGGGCGTATTTTTATTACTTGTCTCTGGCACAAAGACATAATTTAACCTAACATAAGACTAAGATGTCATTTTAAAATAAATCTAATTTATTAAAAAGGATGTTTAACATAAGAAAGTGTTCAAAACACTCTATTAAGGGGAAGTCACTCGTATGTACTATTTCTGGAAGTAGTCAAATGTAAACAAATTCTTATCTTTAAAACGGGAATTATACGCCATATGTTTTTCTTGTTACTCAATATCTATCTACTTATGAAATATATATAGAAAAGAAAAAATCTACCGCTCGTAGCCATTACGAATAGTACAATAGATAATTATATGATTCGATGGTATGGATGCGGTGATGTTTAGTAATTGAATATTAACTGATGACAATATAGACATTCTTTTGTTTGATTTTAGTTGTATTTTTTTTTAATTTCTATTTGTTTTTTTTATGAGAAACTTGTGCTTGCATTAATTGTCACACATTTTATAAGTATGTAAGATTTTGTAAAATAATTAGTAAATTTAATACTGTGTGTGATGTCGTAAGCTTCATAACTAAATAAATAAATAAATATTTGTTGTACAGTCACCCGTATAAAGCAACTAATTAAACTTTAAATCGTTGTCTATCTGGTTTAATGATGTGGGCGTATTCGATAACAATGAACCGGTATAAGTAAATATGTAACTAAATTACTAGGTAGGTAGTACCAAAGTTATTATTACGTGGCAATGCCACAGTGATATAAAAAACATATAGGTATAACTTATATGAATATAGTTTCCTTCTTAGTTTCGATTTCTGACGGAACTTTTTAAAAAGATCAGTCACACAGAGAAATTGAGAAATTATGGAGGTCAAACTTCAGATTATTTTAATAACATACTTTTGTAAGGTTAAAACATAACTTCATTTTTTGATATTTTTAGTCTGATTACAGTGACAATTTACAATATTTCACAAAATTCTACGCATTCCATGAGATATGTTGAGCATTTCAGACTTATCAAACTTTATAAAGAGTTATACCTATGTATAATTAAACTAGTTTTAGATTAACCTTCACATTTCCAATTTTAATTTCAAAGCTTTTCAACTAATACAAGATATGTATGTTACATATGTACCTACCTATATAAAAAAGTTCCTTAAGAAGGTTTTGCATCACAGCTGTCCTCTTGTACAGCTTGCTTTTGAGGCACAAAGCCCACCTCTAGCTGCTTCCAGTGATTCCTATCCCTGGCAAGTCTTTGTCACAGAGTACCAGTGGCTTTTTTAAAACCAATCGTTTAATCAGATAAAAATAATTTTAGTGTACAACGGAGATATCTGTTACGCCAATAACTGTGCTGGTAGCTGTAAATTATTATCACTATGTCCAAGTCTAGTGAACGAAGTCAGACGGGCTGGTACTCCCATGCCACCATACATGAGGAGGAAACTGCAAGACCTCGGATGTGGATTTGAACAGGACGAGCCACTTGTAATGTACCTATATTTTATTTTTGTAGTTTATTAAGTCATTGGTTTGTCAGTATGTTCGGCTGTCAATCTGGAGAAAACGGTTGAAGGGTCCTGCCGTGGACTTCAAAATAGTGTTCCGACTTTCCTAACTTGAAAATGTCTAACCTAAGTTAGAAGTGTTTAGTTAACAACTTGATCTTGCGATCGGGTTGGTACGGATGCCCTTTTTGAACATCCATATTGTAATTAGTTTATGTGCTAAATCAATAAGAGCCAAACATTATTGGATCTTGAAGGACGGTACTTACTTTTGGCACTCATTATTATAGGGAGAAGTAATTCAATACCCATAAATAAGTAATTGCAGGTATGCTGCGTAAAGGAGTCCAACACATTTGACTACACGGATGATACCCGGAAACAACCAGATTATTGGGCTCCCACAGAACCACCTAAACCCTACACACATATTCAAGTGAATAACCGAGGAGAAACGAATGGAATTGACCAGCCCCTTGATGTGAGAAATCACCCCAACTTGCAACTATTACCAAAAGACTGTGGAACTATTGAAGGCGATCGGATTTTCGGAGGAAATAGAACTTCGTTGTTTGAAATGCCCTGGATGGTTCTACTTTCATACCAAACAGGTGACAGTGGATTTATACCAAAACATTTTTAATATCTAATTCAAATCAAAATATTCAACAGAGCATGGTCCTTATATGAACTGCAATGGTATCAATTTCTTATATAGTATTAGCAATATAAATATATTTTTAACCAGAGTTAAGTTGTGATAAATCATTACAATTTGTTTAAAGTATTTAAAAATCCACCTAAATATTCTACAATTAATGGTAGGTAGCTGTTGAACATTCATAAGCAAATACTGTGTGAAATAACAAGGAAAATCCAACTACTTATGAGACATCAAACACATTGAAAACTGCCTACAAAATTGTATAACGCTGTCAAAAATATTACTTGTTATAAATGCTAAATCTCAAACAAACTTATCACAAAATGGTTTAACTAATTAAAATAGCCTCCGGTAGTTGTATGTTGTTATTCTAGTCTCGTCCGGAGGTCCTAAAGAAACAAAGGATTCGCCTGGGTCCTGATGCATACTTAAAATTTGTACATGTTAATCCGACGAAGTACTTAATGACCTTTTAAACAAATAATTATTATAAATATAAACTTTAATCTTTTTTAATCTTTATTGTTCAAAAGTTAATTGACCATACGCTTATTAATTACAGGCCGAGGAATTAAATTAAGCTGTGGAGGTACCTTGATAACAGAATGGTATATCCTAACCGCTGCGCATTGCGTGTCCTTTCTTGGTAACAAATTGCAGCTGGAAGGTGTTATTCTTGGAGAACATGACGTCAGGCAGAATCCGGACTGTGAGAGGGTTGATGGAGAGTTAATGTGCGCACCACCAGCTCGAGTATGTAATAGAATATAACAATTTTCTCATAAAACTTCTCTATGTACTTTCCGCTGTGTTGCAGTGTATTTGATGACTTAAATGAAGATCCTGTTGTCGTCGCATAAACTCCTGCTCATTTTATCGACTAAGTGCTTTTAACTTTCATAAAATAATTAGCGATCATACCTTTCTTCTAAATCTTCAGAAATATTAATTTTTAATTTCATGAATACGACTGAACAATTTTAATTAAGTTCAAAAGTATTTACACTTATATATACAGTATATATAGGTAGTATATATATGCAGTAGTTACACTATGGATAACCTGTTGCGATATATTTAAGGCATTTTTCATAATATGTTTAATTATTTACAGAATGTAACAATCGATCGTGTGATAACTCATCCAGGATACAATCCACAAACTCTGTTCGATGATATTGCGTTAGTGAGGTTGTCGGAACCTGCCGATTTTTCTTTGGGTAAATTTAAATATTTTTTAATCTGTTATTTTGTGTCAGTCCCAGAAACAGCCATGTAACCGTGAGAAATAAAAAAAAACACGAAATGACGTCGCGTTCCGTTAGATTATGATCGTTCAACAGCATTCCAAATCCATCATGGGACCACGACATGGTACTTCATAATATTCAGTCTCTTAGGATACTAAAGCACAAATAAACAAACTGATAAAATGTGGTATACACATGTTAAATGGAGTATTATGTATTTATCAACAAGTTATTAAGTTTAATGGCATGGATTATCTCTGTATCTACTCGTATGTATGTATCTTAAAAAATATTTATAATATGGAAAATCATACATATATTACCTCTCGAAGGATATTGTATAAATGTGAGTAGTAAGACACATGTGTGGATGTAACTATGGCAGACACAGTTTTATGACTGATTCACTGATCATTTTGATTTATGTAATGAGGTTGAAATAAGATTAGTCATTGTTTACTCGGCTGTTATCATAATTGTTGAAAAGAAACGAGAGACCGGCTAGTACATCAGTGGCTTATAAACCAAAACAACGTTCTTTAAGAAAATCCAGAAGGAATTAACGTAACTCACCCAGCTATAAATGACTACGTTATCAAAAAATACAGCGAGACTTATTTTATTTCTTTCAGATAGTATGAAAGCTGTATGCTTACCAACAACACCAGAGCTTATAAATCAAACTTTAGAAGGTTTACAAGGTATTGTTGCTGGATGGGGGGCAACCGAAGACGGCCTACAGAGTCCTGTTCTGCTCAGTGTCGCCCTACCAATGATTAGTAATAGAGAATGCCAGAATATTTATAACGGGTAAGTGTTAAAGCTACAGGTCGTTGCTATTCCTTGGCTAAGTAACTGATTCCCGTCCGTTTCATCATCGGATATCGAGGCTGAATACAAAATTTCACCCGTATCATTTGGACGTCCGTCGTTCCGCACTGAGAATTTTTGCCGGGCATTACCACTACCGCTACCCACTGAAGTATTTCTATAAGACAAGAAAAGAAAAGAGTAGACCAATTCTCAAAAGGCAACCTACTTTCGAGCACGCTCTAAACGTACTTCTCAGCACACATAACATAACATCTTTATTTTCCAGTTCTCCTCGCATATACGACAGTCAATTATGTGCCGGTGGGGTTCGAGATAAGGACTCGTGTGGGGGCGACTCTGGTGGACCCCTAATGTACCCCGGCCGGACAGATTCGAGGGGTGGCGTCCGATACGTACAGCACGGTATTGTCTCCTATGGATCTAAAAGATGCGGTATTGGCGGCTACCCTGGCGTTTACACAAGAATATCATATTACATGGAGTGGATTTTGGATAATTTAAGCTAGTCGTGACTATGCTCATAGCATGTATTATAATAATCGTATTAAAGATAGGGTTAATATCAAATAAAATGTATGAAATCTCTATGAATCTAAAGAATAAAGGAAAAAAAACTCGAATGTTTAGTATAACTAGTATTAGATTACGGTATATAAGGTGTATAAAAACTGTAATTTACTATGATGAAAAGAGGCTGTACATGTAATCTACTATATAAAAATAAGTCGGGTTTTCCTTCCTGACGCTATAACTCCAGAACGCACGAACCGATTTCCACGGTTTTGCATTCGTTGGAAAGGTCTCGGGCTCAGTGAGGTTTATAGCAAAGAAAATTCAGGAAAAAATTCAACAGAAAAGCGGGATCACCAAACGAAATGTTACATAAAACGAAGCCATCTGGTGGCGAAACGGAGTTCGCCGAGTTTGCTAGTAATTTATAAAACGATGCTCTATGGTTATTGTGATACTTATACCTTGACCGCGATGTGGATTAGAAATCTACTTTATAAACAGTTCAATTGCAGCTCCCTTCTAGAAAAATTGCACTTCCTTGTTCCTGCCTACCAAACTCGTAATCGTGTTTCATGTTTCTCACATTATCACTAACTATGCAAAAACTCAGTTTTGTATCGCGCAGCCCGGACATACAACGACCAATATTTAAGCCTTGACTTGTTTAAGCTATCGCGGAATATGGTTAAAAGGAGTATTAAGAATATCCATAGCGCCAAATCACCTTCATCATGAGCATACTCCACATACACATTACACACCTTCACGTACTTAACCTCACTTTTACACCATCAGACAACATAGCCAAATTAGGTACTATTTAGTTGAATGTATTGAATATTTTTTTTTTGTCTTTGATTGACATAACCTTTAAAAAAAAAAAAAAAAAACTTTTTACCGGGTTAAAGTTATAGTTAAAATTATGTTAAATAATTGTAAATTTTTTCCTTTGTAAACTTTAATCCGGTAAAACGTTTTTTCTTTTAATGTTTTTTTTGTGTGTTTGATTTTGTACATTTTTGTAGTAAAATGTATTATATATTCCATCTCTGGCTTTATTTTTAGTGTAACTGTTTTTATTATATATAATTTATGTTAGCTGTAGGATTACAAAATAAATAAATAAATTGTCTTTAAACTTCAAATATAAAATTCAAAAAGGGTCGATTAGAAATATTGTACTAAACTAAACTCTATTTCAAATCGTAACCATACATATTCATATTTGTTTGTTGATATGGTGACGAACTTTTGTAAGTATTTCTAAAAGTATTAAATAAATGAAAAATATCCAACAAAAACCATATCTTTATTTTTGTTAGACTATAACAATATAAGCTTCTTTGAGTTATTGCTAATAATGATTTATAAACGAATTCAAATCTATGGCAGCTGTAAAAACTATAATTGTTTACTATTTTACGTTTAGAACAAGGATAGATACGTATGGCATGTTAGTAATATTTTTATAAGGCCCAGCTATCAAGATATAAATGAGAAACAATAAACATATTCTAAATTTAACTAAACGATTGAAAAAAACTACTTGGTTTAAAACATTCTGTCTACGACTGAAAGTTATAACTGTGCAAAAATACTGATGCGCAAACAAAACTTGAAATGTTCTTTGTCAAGTTTTATTTTAAAAACAGTGTACCAACTCTCAGGTTACTTTGTTCTAAATAAGAGACCTAATTAATATTTAGAGCTAAATTAATAAAACGTAATGTGTTGCTGTGGTTTCCTAAAGAACAACGGCTGGCTTAATTAGCCAGGACTTTAAACAAAACGGACCAAATGAGCGAAAACTGCGTCTACACTACAAACATATTTAGAGCTAAGTCTGGACTCTGTATATCACACTCTATAGTCTATAGTGTTTCGCTGACTGTCACTGACTATCCGTTATCCCCCAGCGCATCAACGTGATAAATCATAGTTAAATCTCATTTATTCATGTATTCAATCTACACTTATATCCGTGAAACCTTTGTCTTAGCTCTCTTAAACAGGCTACATAACCATGTGAATGCTGAAGCAATCCAACTTTTTGCACGATAGGAATAAGACGCCTTAAGAGAACTAAACCATTTGAGTTCATAACCTCCTTACAAACATTTTGTAAAACAAAAAAATGGCGATTAAAAAGAGTGGCGGCGAGTTTTTTGCCAGTTCTTCTCTCCCGTTCTACGTTTGATTTGAGAACTGGCAGTAAATGTAAAATAAGAAGAGATGTATTTCTTTACTGACAAGTAATAAGTGTAAATTGTGTTACCTATGTGATTAATTAATGATTTTTTACTTTAACTTTTTACTTTTAATGTAGTGAATATAAGGGCAAGTGCGGTATCTCGGACACATGAACATAGAGTCAAAATATTATAGAACACTAAGACTGGTAATGAACATTACCTTAGTTTAAGCTATTCATTAGTGTTGTAGAAAATGAGGTCAAAATAATATTACTTATTAGGCATAATTATTGTATTGGCTAGATTGTAATTCATGAAAAGTCGCACTCTTTTTTTTACTTTATTGTAAGAAAAAAATAGCCGTAAAACAAAATAGCTTCGAAATTTACATTTATTGCCAGTTCTCCAGGGCGTGGAATGGACGAGCAATAAACTTTACGTTACTGTTTCGACAATCGTTTTTACAAATCATGTAATGTTATTGATATATTATAGGTACTGGACCATTGTGGATTTATTTAGATAAGTATCTTCTTGCTGCAGCTTTCTGTACGATAAGAATGAAAACGTGAATGCACATAGTTATAATAAATATTTTATAATTTTATTTAACCTGCTATATCCTCGCATATAAATCTCGTAGGCCATGTTTTGTGTCGAATTTTGTATTTCATATTGTTTTATTACATTGTGTTTATTTAAATATGTAGTTATATATTTTAGCGGCAAAAGGTATGACAATTAACCTAACGTGTAGTACATATAGTATGTGTTATCGTTGTATTATTTATTAATCTTAGTCGACAGTCTTAGAATTTTTAAATTGTAATCCACCACTTCAGTCATATTGAATATAAATATTGTTCAGTATGTATTTACACGCATTTCTTCATGTATTAATTTAGTTTAAATCCGGGATAGTCTCTAGTTTCAAAAGCTGTCAAACCATTTATTCTGTATGAATTGTTTAGTGCGGTTAGAGATTTAGACGGTTAGAGATTTTAACATACAGAATTAGTACTAATAAGGACTTAAATTATATGCGATTCTATAAACTTTGTAAAGAAATGACATCTCAGGATTTTCCCATCATCTTCAATCTAAAAAAAAAATCGTCTTAACGACTACACTTATGTAGGATACTAATTAGTAACTAAAATTATGAGATTAAATTCAGTGAAGACAATTTCTAATAGGTTAAATTATGAGCGATTACAAAGTAAACTTAACAAGGGAGAAGAACAAAGAAGAAGAAACGCAACCAGAAGCTTCAACATCACGTGCCATTGCAAGCATGGAAAGTCCTCTGCGAGTTAGTTAATTTACTCTTAAAAAGAGAGATGTTTGGTTGACTTCGGCGCAGGCGCATATTTGAATTAATTGGTAAAGTCGAAACGTCTTTACTTGAATCAAACCCAGGACTTATCTCTTCATACTGTTAATAATATAATTTGCATTTTGGTATTCTATTAAAAAAGTCTCAGATTAGAAATTTAACACTTTAATATGAACATAAATGTTAATATATTGTTGTACATTTCAGATGATTGTAATTGTTTAATTTGTTTAAGCGACTTTATTGTAACTCAACTGCTCTGATGTATATATTTCTGCCTCTTAATAAGTAATTAGTATTTTAAAGAACACTTCGAGGTCTAATCTTAGTTAGTTCATATAAGAAATAACAAGAATCAGTATATTTATAGAAAAGAAAAACAATGACACGAAAATCTCCTGCTCCGTGGCGAATATTTATTGAAAATATTTTTAATAAATGGAAGCTTCTATCAAAAAAACCGTTTTATTGGCAGTTGTTAAGAAGTATCATCTTTTTCGCTTTGGGCCTGAAATTGTTTCGAGACATCAATTTACATAATTGTATCGACAGTGATTAGTGAGTATATATTCCTAAAACAATATAACATCAAAAATAAAAAGTTACCTTTCCATACATGGCTTTTATCTTACACGCATACGTAGAAACAATTATTTGAGTTCAAAATAGAATTCTCCGTCTTTTGATATTCTCTTATATTAAAGTTGAAATGAAATGTTCTTGCTTTTTCTTTTCTTAAACCTTTTTCTTTAAACCCAAAAAAATCTGTTCTGCAACTATCTTTTAATTCGTAAAATATGTTGCATAAAATTATTACTTCTAAGCGGTGTAATAGCGGTAAAAGCAGTTTACATTTGATAGGCGCTAACAAAGTTGACAGCTAAATAAAATTAAATAAAAAAGTTTTATTTAGTGACGTCAGAACTAGAATAAAGGTGTGAAATCTTTTATATATGAATTTTTACCAATAAAGCTTTTGTTTCCAAAAAGGAGTCGTCAAATCTAAAGTACAGGTTCCCCAACACCACAAACCAGTTTAAAGCGTCATCACAAACAGCTTAATGTCAATGTGTACTACGAACGAGTCGGTCGTGTCCGGCAGACAGAAGCCATGTTTAAAAACTTATAGATAACCCTCGGATGACCGGTCAAACTTATCAGTTATACTCTGTGTTAGTTCATCACAAGGATGGATAAGTTGTGGGTTGCATTATGTGGAACATGTTTGTTTGTGTCCATTTCAGCACTCAAGGGTAAGAACTCGTAAACTAGTAAATAAAGATTCTGTGTTAAATGTGGGATGTGTTAGCTTGTACACAATAATTGTTACACGTTGACAACAGGTCTCGAATCAAAAAAAAATTATAGCCTGAGGATTATTAGATTAGTTGTAGAAGATATTAATATGTAATTTTGCGTTGTATTTAAAATGATACGAAACGTCGAAAAGCAGCTCGCAACAGAACTGTCAATAAGGAAAAATTATTAATAACGTCTTTTGATAAGTCATTTTTATTGTGATTACATGATGTCATCTCCACACAACATTGAAGCTTACAATTATAGCTAGTTTACTTATATACCAAATTGTTGCGTTTACGGTTTACAAAGTGTTGTAGTGAACGTTGAAGTTATACGCATTATCTCTTACTTCTCTATTTACGGTACTTAAGTAATTTGAAAAGTTCAATTAATCGTCAAACCTTTTTTTTCACATATTTGACAAAGCTTAAAGAAATCGAAATACGGGCCTAAAAGTTTATACTTATTTAGGATGATTTAAAATGATATAATAGTTAACTAAATTTAGCATACGAAAACTGTAGAAAAACTACATATTGAGGCCAGCCCAGCAAGAATGTTGTTTTTATAACGACGACAAAAACGACAAAAATATGAACAGTTATGTTTTGCCTTGTCGGGTACATAAACCCCTTTAGATAAACCCCGTACGTACGTAACAGATTCCAGCTAATTAAAGATGAACAATTTGTAGGGTGCGATGTATGAAGTTTCACCTCACACGAGTTTAAGAGTTAAAACACTGTTACTATAATACAATTAAATTACTGTAAGTTGATGAAAAATTAATTATCTTTTGCAGCTTGCAACAGTGACGCAGTCTGTTTGCCCATAAACGAATGCAAATTGGCTTATGAAAATATAAAAATCCCAAATATTCAGGACGTTTTAAGAAAAACATCTTGCGGCTTTGAGAACAATGTACCGCACGTAAGGTTATTTTGTTTGTTTTAATTATAATATGATATATCTTGGATTAAAATTGAATTAAATTTACAAACAACTATCCTTAGCGGACCATATTCGGTCGATGCATATGATATGGAAATTCTTCCTCACCAATAGGTTACATACTATGACGTAGAGCAGATAACACTGAAAATGTTTACAAAATTAAAAACGGATTAATGTAGAAAGTTGGCAATACTTTTATTGTTTACACGTCGTCGCATTCGATGGCACCACTGAGAAAAGAGGTGTGCGTATTATTCCTCATCTTCTATGGGATTTTCGTACGCTTTCACCGCATCTTCACGGCTCGTAAAGCGAATACCTCGAATTTTATTTTTAGTTTTGGGTTTGTAGCAATATATCCAGCTTTAATCACCTGTAACGATGTCAAATACAGCATTTGAGTCGCCGTCGTTGAACTTATCTAACATTTGGCGATACCCGTCCATGCGAAGGTCATCGGTTAAAGTATGGGGAATCCATCTGGTACAAAGCTTCCTGATTTCTAAATGTTCGTGTAATCATTTTTGAACTTGACTCATACCAATGCCTAGGTTTGCCCGTATCTGCTGATAGGTCACTCTCTTATTTTCGTCTATTATGCGTCGCACAGCACTGATGTTATCTTCAGTAGTGGCTGTTAAAGGGCGTCCTTCACGGGGATCATCATGGAGATTTCTACGTCTACCGCTAAAGTCGTTAAGCATATTGTAAATAGTGGCACGAGATAGGGCTTCATGAAGAAATACCAATCGCAGCCTATCATAGCTTTGTTGTTGAGTAAGGCCACAACGAAAGTCATAATAAATCATCAACAGTCATAATGATCGAAAATTCTCTCGCGTAGGTTCGTTTTCACGTGTAACAAGAGTTTTAGATTTGCCGCCAATTCACAAAAACAAATGACAAATGAATGCAATATACTACGTTAGATTACCAAAGAGTTCTAAAATTGAAATTCAAAAAGTTTTCATTAGCAATGTTTGTAACTGGCCAATTCTAAACATTTTCAGTGTTACCCACGTACATACAACTATCCGTCATATATACTTATAATTAATTGTCCCACCTTTCCGTAGTCGTATCCTAGAATAGAGGTGCCTCTCACCCTCCAAGATAATCTTATACATTATTTTATTAGGAGTCCAAATTTCGGCATTTTTCTCCAAATGTTTCTATAATTAAGAGGAACCCTAGCTCGAGTAAAACTTACAACGTCAGTGTTCGCAGTTCTACATATCTTCTTACTCAAGAAGATGTAAAGATTTTTTATATACGCAACAGTTTTTGTGTACATCCTACTTCTGCAAGCTTACATTATTAACAACAGTGTCGAATGCTATTTCGAAATCTAAGAAGGCGACATAAAGTTCAGCAGCCGTACTTTGTGTTTGTTGAGAGCCATTCCGAACACACTCTTGTTGCGTGAGAGGTATCTTTTGTAACATTACAAAGAACATATAATATTATGTATTCTATACATCTGCGCGCTCTTATATATTTCCAAAATGATTTCGGCTCCGAATGCCGCAAAATTTTATCATATTCCTTTTTAATATTTTCCCTAACCAATAATGAGATTTTTTTGATGGATCTGGAACTATTTTTTTTTTGTATATTTTATAAAGCTAATCCTTTCCTTTTATACCATCTATTAAGCCTCTCGCTTACAACACTCATCAAAATACACAATTCTCACTATAAAAAACGTGATTATTATTCGTTCCAAAGGTATTATTGTTGTTGTAAAAACAAAACACGCTTGTTTTAGGTTTGCTGTCCCCCAGCATTCATAAACTTCGGTAGAGATAACTTACTGCCAAACATTTCGGTATGCGGTATTCAAACTGACGAAAGGATCTATGGAGGTGATAAGACCGATATTGATGAACATCCGTGGATGGCATTACTGCGATATGACAAACGTGAGTACCTTTGGTCTTCTTTGGGATTCTATCCCCTGTGTATATTCGGAACTACCAAGCCTAATCATGTTAACTGTGACATTGAGCTCAGACTAAGTCTCTTAATAAATTCTATAAATAATAAATGACTTCGAACACGTTTCTTATTTGTAGAATATTTTCCCATTTATTGACATATATACGCATACTTGTGGACCATTTGTATTTTATAGGAAATAACTACGTTTAAACATATTTTTCTAAGGGGTGACCTTTTAGTAAACCCTTCGACGAAGCCGACGCACTTGATACGGGGACTGTGGACTATATTAATAGTTGTATAAAGTCAGATGGGTAGCGAGTTCCCACTACAAATTCCCAGTCCTCCACATGCCCCAAAAGTCAGCCCTCGCAGTTCACAAGACGGATTCCAATTAACCTGGGCGTATGTCCGTCATGCAAACTGTAAACTGAAACCTTTGTAATATTTGTAATTAATAATAAATAAATAATTTTTGCACGGAATCACCTCCATGTTACAATAAACTAATATATCTTTAACTATTGCGTGACCAACTCAGCCGTGAAGGCCATATTTTGATCTTACGACACTTAGGAAATACTGTAGGTAATAAATATATAAACACGCGGTTTTCCTTTGTTGATCTAATCGTAAAGATTAATTACGTATGCGAAAAGTCCGCATCTAAAGGATAATTTGCCTGTTCCATTATATTCGGATGAGATAATTATTTACGTCTTGTCCTTTAAAATTTATTATACCATAATGTATCTATATATGACAGGCAGAACCTCAGTCGCGGGGTTTATTTGTGGTTCGACCATTTAATTGGTAGCTCAGAGTTTGTAAGTTGGCGGTGTTTCACCTCTTCACCAGTAAAACTGTTGGTCCTGTTAGCTACGTGACACCGCGTCTGACGTCCGTCACAACTCGAGGTCAACTGCTGTTACCAAATAAGCAGAGAGATTACTAAAGAGTTTTGGGAACACTGTTTTGTATAGGAAACCCAGTCCATATTAAAAATATTCAGAAAAAAATTGTAAGATCAAAATATCAAAGAAAAAGTCCAGAAAATTTAGACCCTGGAAAGATGTGTTATAAATTTTGTTAAGAAATGGTTTTATATTTTATAAATATTTTTTTTAAATCAATATCATCAAATGGGGGGATGGTGAGTTATAGAATCGCAGGGCAGGAAACGTCCCAGTTGTATTGTAAGAATATATAAGAATTAAAAATGTAATGACCATTTTTTTATTTATAGCAAAGGGGAGCCACGGTTTTTATTGTGGAGGAGTTTTAATATCATCGCGCTACATTCTGACCGCTGCACATTGTATCAAAGGAGCTGATATACCACCAAATTGGAAACTGTAAGTGAAATAATAATAATTTTAGCATCCAGATTCTGATCTGGCTATTGATTCTCGGCCATTTTATCGTAAATATTTTAAATGTAACTCTTAAAAGATTTTTAAATATAATTCTTTTAAAATGTTTTTCTTACTGTAATACATTTAGAAGAATCACCGATGAATCAGCCATCAATGATTATTTTATAGGCAGCTGGACATCATTCATGTGAAGTTAAAAATTGTGAGACACTGCTGAATTTAACTGGCTATTATTGTACATGTACTTACATTTGTTTAGGCTAAGCTATTATATCTGTAGATAATTTGATTTTAAACACACTGGGTTTCAATGACTCCCCAGTTCGTATTAAAAATTAAAATTGTATTTAAAATCAAGTTAAGAGGCAAAAGCGGTTTGTGTCTTATACTGGTTACAGGCAACTAAAAACAAGTCCCGACCACAAGAGTTCATCATATCTTCAGTCATTAGTAATCTTCACATACTTATATTTCTTCTCACACACAATGAGACATTCGTATATCTAAAGTTAATATGTCTCCAATACGTATCAAAGATATAATATTATCTTAATATATAAAACAAAATCGGGATTGTTCCAACACTTAGAACTATAACAAAGCAGAATAACTCTCTAACAAGACGAAGGTATCGAATCGACAACATATATCCACAATAATAATGGCTCTTAAATGTATTTATTGTAATGTAACTTATTTTGTACTTAAGGCAAATATATCGAGCTGTTTAAATATACAACAAATGTAAAGTAAAGGATTGCAATTTGGTGATATTAGTCAACTTAATCGCAAGGCAGCTACTAAATTCATAAAATTATTTTTATTTAGGTTCGAGTACCTACCTTCGAATAATAATTGATAGACCAATTTCCCCGTACTATCTAAAGTTAGTAATTCTTTTTTGTGAAAAGGGATACTCTTCTTTAATAAAATCCCAGAGGCTCTTTTATCTCTGCCTTTCAATAAATTTAAGAAATGTATTAAAGAAAAGCTGTGTAAAAAGACTTACTATAAAGTCAACGATTATCTAGTTGATAAAAGGACCTGGGACTAGTGCTAGACAGGCTACTTCTAATTAATTTGCGATATTTGTTTTAAAATAAGTGTTGTTTGATGATTTGATATTTTAAAAGAGTACCGAGAGTTTTTTACGCCGGCTTTTTCTCTCGGTCTACACCCTCTGTCTTCTTTGCCGATGAGTAGGGATGCCTACCAATTCAAATTTAATGACGTGGAATAAGTGATACATGTATCTTATGTTCCTTAATAAACATTTTTTTTTTAGACGTATCTTTCTGGATTGTCTGACTTTAATACGTGTAAAACTATGCTAAGATGCGTTATGTTTCTTATGCATTAATTTAATATATATAAAACTATTCAAAACCAATTCATATAAAGTAATTAAAATTACTTTCAGGTTTGAAATATAGGTTTTGTTGATAAAAGCCTACAGAAAATTATTGTTTTAAAACATGAATTCTGTTATCCAAACGAAACTATTTAAGATTTTTGTTTGCAGAAGCTATCTATTTCGTCTCTTTCTACCGAATTGTGTTTATGATGTAATGAAAAGTGACAGATACTTCGTTGCGTGCTTAAAACTGTTGCAACTAGATAGATTTATATTTTAGTAATAACAATTCTATTAACCAATAATTATAATTGTAGGAGTCAAGTGCGTCTTGGTGAATGGAATTTAACGAGCGATGTGGATTGTCGAAGTAATGACTGCAGCCTCCCGGTCATGGATGTACCGATCGAGAAACTCATCCCTCACGAAGATTATAAGCCAAGAGATGGGAATCAACAAAATGATATAGCTCTTATCCGGTTGCAAAGAGAGGTGAAATTTAATGGTAAGTTATGACAAGAGTTTTAAGCTAAAATCAGCTTTTTGCAACATATTGTTTGACTCAATCCATAACATTGATGAGTCCATAAATAAAGATGTACTATAAAAAAATAAACATAGTAATTATAAAACCTAGAATAGATATGGATTGGGATCTCTGAAAATCAGTTTTGCTGGTGACAGCAACTTAAAGCTGCATCTGAGGTTTCTGATAATATAATATTTGTGTATATATTATAAAATACCATCCGTATTACCTCAAAGTCTGTCAGTTCCGCAACTAAGCGTTTCTTAAGGCAATTTTGGCCGCTCACCACCACTATGTGCCAGCTGCCCACTGAAGTATATCCAAACCAATTCGACTTAGGGTCCTTCAAGAAAAGAGCGTACCATTTCTTAAAAGGCTGGCAACACACTTGCGAGCCTCCTGGCAACGTGACTGTCCATTTTCCCGTTTGCCGCTAAACATAAAAAAGTATATTGGCCCATTTTTGTGTATGTTGCTTTAATAAAATATTTTCCTTGGCTTCTTTCTATCTTTTAATAATTTAATATTAAGGCTTTAGACATTTTAAATAAATGCTGCAACAAACATAGTAGATAGGTATACACTATACATACTATAGTTCTTACTATTCGCCAAAATTCAAATGCAAAGCTACAAACAGAAAAAGATTTGTTGTACGTTCGAAGACCTCTCATTTCTAATGTGTCAATTGTTTTGTTTGTTCTGGCCAAAACCTATTTTAGCCTATATTTTTTCAGATTTTGTAAAGCCTATTTGTTTACCCACCATACAAGAACTCCGAGGTAATTCCTATGAAGGTTGGGATATGGAAGTAGCAGGTTGGGGGAAAACGGAAAATAGTAAGTATTCAAATAAAAGCAACCGTGGCTAAGCGTTTATCGGGTGGCGTATAACGGTGGTCCGGAGTCCGTCGAAACAATAATTGTTTCTCCTACTGACCTTAAAAACGATTTTACAAATAAGTCAGAAATGTCTCCTCCAATAACGAGACTATAACGATATTAGTTTTTAGCAGGAATCTCATGCCTATATTATGTACAGAATGCCCTTACTGCCTATATTTCTAAAAATAATGAGAAATATAGTACGTATTTACTATAAAATTATTCATAACCATGTAAATTATATCGCTTTGTGGGCAGTTGTTGACATTTGAGCGGCGAATGACCCCGAGTTTGTATAGCGACATTTATTTCGCTAAAATGTTGCGTGTGCGTTTACATTTTTACATGTGTATGTATTTTAAAATACAATTTTGTTCTACTTTTAAATTAATGTCGTCCTTATAGAGATATCACTAGGAACTTATCAATAAAACGATATTTTACAAAAACAAAAGACAAAAACGCAAATAACAATCAACTTAACCAGAATTCTCATAACACTTGTAATGTTATCTTCTTGATCTTTGATAGGACCTACCACTGAACCGGTCCTTTTTAACTTTACAACAAGTTTAAGGCATTTGAATGGGGTTTCCTTTACTAATATCAATTTGCATATTTTTAGGATCTATGTCCGACGTAAAATTGAAAGTGAAACTACCAATTGTGAGTCACCAAGAGTGTACAGAGGTGTATGCTTCGGCGTCACGCCTCATTACGGATAAACAACTGTGCGCTGGAGGTTTGGATGGTCAGGATTCCTGCCGTGGAGACTCTGGTGGGTCCCTTATGGGACAGGCGACGAAGAAGAAAATCTGGTTCGCCTTTGGGGTCGTCTCTTATGGCCCTTCACCGTGCGGGACACCAGGTTGGCCTGGAGTCTACACTAGAGTAACAGCATTTAGCGATTGGATCCTATCAAAGCTTGAAGCGTAATTCTATAGCGTATTTATGACACTACAAGATGGCGCTTACCTACCACGCCAGCGATTTTATTACTACATAAAAATATACGTATAAAATGTGATTGTTATAAAAATACTCACAATATAGTGCCATTATATAATTTTTATATAAGGTTTTATTTCATATGTATTATTGATAATTTTTTTAGTAAAAAATGGTTTTTTAAATTTTTGTTTAGTTAATATAACATATACTTACATATAACAGTGCTATTAAACTGTAACAATTTCTCATTTAATTACAAAAAATAAATAGATCTAATGTATGCCTGCTTTTTATTGCGTGTGAAGTTCATTCCAGTAAAGTTTCTACTGGTCTCGCGTAACTTGATCAAAGTTTGCTCATGCCGACTATTGCATATTTTACACGGGGTTATTTGAAGGACACTATACAATACACAAGCTGGAATGCGGACTGGGGACATATCCACATTCCACACATGAAGATCGTTGTAACCCTAGACTAGGCGATGTTACAACAACTCCATGCATACTTTAGTCAGGTGCAATTTTTGTGTTTAATTCAAATTTGGAACTTCTATTTTATTGGTTACAAAAAATTCTTAATATTTTGAAACTTTCCAAAAACATTTCGTCATAAATACAACTCAGACTCTATATACATTATACATACATAAAAATAATTGAGTAGTATTAAAACGTGTTCTCCAAACTTCATATATTTTATTAAAATGTCATGCTAATTCTAGCAAATCAAGGTGAGCGCCTTATAAATTACAATTTGATTATAATTGCCCATCAAACATAAATTTAAGCAGTAAAATTCACATATGAAAATGAATAATTATAATAATTTGTCATATAAAAGCAAGGATGTATTTATAGACTTTTTCTGTATTGAATATACCATAGATAATTAAATAATGTCCAGGCAAAAAAATAAATATAAACACAGGCTGTTCGGGTAGAAGTTAGGCCGTTTCTCCACTGCTCCGGTCCGGCAAACGTTAATTACCGATCCGATTTAGAAACTCACAACAGTACTAACGTGCTTCTCCACTACTCCGGCATCCGGTTTTTAACGATCCGATAACTTGCTAGTTCGGAACACGGTGTTTTATCGGTCCAAGTATATCCAAGAGGTTATAAATTATTATTCATAGGTTTATTTATTTATAGTTATATTATATCATTAAGTATTAGTGAACTATTTATGAAGAAGATTATAATATTTCAAGATAGACAATATAAAAAAGGTAATAAACTAGCCAGGCAATAAAATATTCAGAATTTAGAACGTTTTATTAATAAAACAAAGTATATGGGTTTTAGTTAATACCAGTGTTGCATGATAAATATACAAGTATCGGTTCTCCACTGCTCCGGTCCGGCGTCGGATACCGGAATGAGTCATGAGAAAAATATCGGAAGGCCGGATTGCTCTTCTCCACTATATCCGATCCGACAATAATCGATACTTGTATATTTATTATGCAAAACAGATATTAACTAAAACCCTAACTACTTTATTTTATTAATAAAACGTTCTAAATTCTAAATATTTTATTGCCCTGGCAAGTTTATTACTTTTTTTATATTGTCTATCTTAAAATATTATAATCTACTTGACAAATAGTTCACTAATACTATGGTATAAACATATAAATAAATAGTAACATAATTTGGTTTGGTCCAGGTTATCCAGATTCTTTCAAATTAAAGAAACAATAAATAAACACCGCGTTCCGATCTAGCAAGTTATCGGATCGTTAAAAACCGGATGCCGGAGTAGTGGAGAAGTACGTAAGTACTGTTGTGAGTTTCTAAATCGGATCGGTAATTAACGTTTGCCGGACCGGAGCAGTGGAGAAACGGCCTTACTCAGACTCACGTTACTATAGTTACGCCCAGCTCCCCTTTCCCCTTCTCAGTCAAAAATTAATTGCTATAAAATAAATAAAGATTTCATGATCTGAATACGTAATTACTGATGAATATGAAATAAATTTATTTTCTTCTCTTAGATTAGGATATCTAAGAGTAGGACTTCTGCTTCTCAGTGGCCAGATCCACTATACCTAGAATTTTCGACATATTTATTTGTACGTACCATTTCTTTTAAAATTTTCTGTACAGGCGTCAGCTTTTTTTTTATAGAACAGGGGGCAAACGGGCAGGAGGCTCATCTGATGTTAAGTGATACCGCCCATGGATTATCTCAATGCCAGATGGCTCGCGAGTGCGTGGCCGGCCTTTTAAGAATTGGTACGCTCTTTTCTTGAAGGACCCTAAGTCGAATTGGTTTGAAAATACTTCTGTGGGCAGCTGGCGTCTCACGCATATAATAATTTATTGAATAATACATTTATTCCAAAAGTAATACACAATTTTTAAAGACTCTAGTCGGAAGTTCATAAAGATATATAAAGATCTTAAGTGTATATTAGGTGTGTGTACTCGTTATTGTTAAATAAGTAATGGAGATATTTTGCGACAGGGGTAGCGAAAAGCGATATCGCTGGTGCCAAGCGTGAGCTAATGTTAATTCACTGTTTCTTCGGTGAGCCTGTGGTCTGTGGAATGCTCACAACTAAACACAACCGTTACGATAGTTATTTTAAGTATATCTAAATCCGATAGTTCCTTAGATACACAAACAAATAGTTAATGTTTTGAGTGGTAAGCTTGAACTTAATATGTCCAATCGGTCCAATGTCCATGGGTGTATTTGGAACTAATTGGGAGAAGGAATTTTATATAAAATCCATCGCTTGCAGCAGCAAAGAAGCTGCTTTTGCCAGCTGGAAGGCATATTTTCTACACGAATCCTAAATTATTTTTACTATTGTCTCGCTTTAACTGCTTCGTATTAGATATGCAATGAACCACCCAAGCACCCAATAAATCATCGGATTTTTTTTTGAAGTGTTTGAATCGTTGGACTTTTATAATCTTCAAATTGTTAACACACTATACCATTTAGGATTGGACCCAAGATGACAGTCACTACCTGAGGGTCTACACTGCTTGTGCAATCATAAACTTGTACTCTGTGAAATCTCAGCAGTCTTCTGATACGGATTTTTCATAATTCAGCGTTTTTAAAGATTTTTTCCGCGCACTACCACTATATGAAACCGGTATTTCCAAATCAATTTGACATACGGTGTTTAAAGAGCGTCCCGATGCTTAAAAAGCCGGCAACGTACTTCTGAGCCTCCTAGCATTTTGAGTGTTTACCGCGTCAGCGGCGGTAACACTAAACATCAGGTAAGCCTCCAGCCTATTTACCTTCTGTTCTACAAAAAAGTGCGTATTTTTCATCGTCAAACAGTCCCACCGAATGGTGATGCCCAAATCTAACTTTCGTCTTCGCTAAAAATGTTACTCCAATACTGTATTATCTATTCAAGAACTTCGAAAACTTGGTAATTCAAAACGCCATGAATATTCGTTAGGCGCATTTTTCCTTAATATTTGTTATCAAAATAACTGAGGTCATAATAAACCCAGTTGTCGTATATTATCAGTCGTTTATAGACCTGACAAGTGATCTTCCTCCATAATGTGTAAATTGTTTTTAGTCTATGTTTTTACACTGCAAATTATTGTTGCACGCAGCGATAGAGGTAAATATTATTTTTTTACTCACAACTTCTTATTGAACCTTTCTTTCTTATAATACTAATTGGCTTAAGAAATAGTTAACTTACATACGGTAAACAAATCCTAAAGATTTTACTTATAAATACAAAAGATTTACATACAAATTCTAGTAATTAAATTCTGTTACCGAAGTTATCCCAAATGTTACAACTTTAGGGACCCATGGTCTGTCTTTTATTGTTATTATTAATTATTATTGAGGATAGTTTTCGTGGATTCAAATTGGGAAACGAAGATTCTTGAGAGTAACACAAAGTTTTTTTAAACATATATCCAAGAAACATATGAAGGCTGAGACTTAAACTGTAACCCCCAATTGGGATCATGTGTGTCATGTGGACAGGAGAACACGCTCGGATTAAGACGCATTAAAAATAAATAAAATGTTTAAAACTTTCAGAATGCAAAAATTCATCGTGCGTTAAGTTGGAAGAATGTAAAGCAGCTGTCGCATTACTGCAAAATAGATTAAGTGATATAGTGGTCAATCTTCTAAAAAGCCTCCACTGTGGTTATGATAACAGTAAACCAAAGGTAAAATTACGTTACTATGACATTGTCAGTCATAGGCCGAGACTATGCTTATATATGTCACCGTAAAATTGTAAACACCGTTAGATTGTAATCTATCTCGCGAGATTGTAAACTGTCGAAAGATTGTGAACCTCAACGAACTGGTTACAATTTAAAGTACTATTATTCGGTACATTGTAATCTATCGAAGTGAAACCGTCAAATTACAATCTTAAAATTGTCAAATTGTTAACTGTCCGAAGGCTGTCCCTGATTGGAGAAATAAAAAATCAGAAGCGTAACAATATTTTCTCCTCAAACATAAATTAAAATTGAAAAAGTAATGAAATTTTCTTTCATTTCATTTCCAACACTAACTTAGTTATCATTCAAACTTCTTTGGTCAATCACAGATAAATTTTACTTCCCAAAAATTTCATATAACTAATTCTAAACCTTTGAGTTAATTTTAACACGACATCAATTTACATTCATCAAAACAATCAATTTACATTCGACAACAAACAAACATGGTGGGGCGGGGCATATTCCGTTCAACCAATCAGCGCGCTAGGTGCGATCCGTTTCACAATTTGACGGTTTCACTTCGATAGATTACAATCAACCGAATAATAATACGTTAAATTGTAAGCAGTACGTTGAATTCACAATCTTTAGACTGTTTACAATCTTGCGAGATAGATTACAATCTAACGGTGTTTACAATTTTACGGTGACATATAGATAAAACTAGATTTACCCAAACATGCTTCAAATTGGCATTTCTGAATTACTAAGGGTGGATTCGACCAAACAAGAGTAAATCTTAATCTTAGAATAAATCGTCAGTTAATCGAGAGTAAATCAATTTTACGTTTTACCATCTACAAATTCTAAAAATAGTGGGCCTATTCGGGGATTATTACTATACCGCCGTTTCGCACGGAATAACAGCTATTCCTAGAATAATTTAATGACGTCAATCAGTCCAATCATCTGATTTCTGTCATTTCACAAATATGTATTCTGTGTTTTAATTTCAAGTCAACGCAACGCAC
Source organism: Pieris melete (assembly GCA_963693345.1). Classification (NCBI taxonomy): domain Eukaryota; kingdom Metazoa; phylum Arthropoda; class Insecta; order Lepidoptera; family Pieridae; genus Pieris; species Pieris melete. The sequence goes on from CAVNZK010000003.1 coordinate 3,700,611, forward strand.
TAAATTAATAGTCTGGCATTGTATAATGAAACGTTTAAACAATTTATTGTTTATTTATTTATTTTAGTTTTTTTATTTTCTATAATATTATAATGAAATTCAACTAGGCTCAACAGAAGTTCCTTTTTAGACGACAGCCTCAAACAAACAACAAATAAAAACTTTTTGTTGTCGTTTGACACCTGTCTAAAAGCTACTTTTTCACACTATAATACGGAAAATCGAGTTGACATGATGTATGGTCTTAAACTGTCCCGTTGTAGAACAACATTTATTTGCCGAGTTTTATTTTCGTTCACCATTCTCTTTGCTATTCGCATATTGTTATTCCTAGCGCAATTATACTATCGATTACGTGGAAAAACGGCTATGGATTTACTCGAGATTAAAATAGATTATTCCTGGTATAGTTAAACGTGTATAAATTGAAGTTTGGTCGAATCGACCCTTAGTAGCGTATAATATATTTTGTTAATTTAGATTTGCTGTCCTACATTGAATGAAAATAATGAAACTAAATCTCAAACGGAATTGAATTCTTATCAAGAACTTGTAAATAAGATGTCTTTGCTTCCAAATGAGACTGTTTGTGGTATTCAATACGAAGATAGAATATTTAATGGGATACATTGCGATATAGATGAGCATTCGTGGATGGCAATGTTGCAATATACAAAACGTAAGTTGTCAATTTCCAGTAAATCATGACTCGGACTATGACCCTTAGCGCAAAGTTTCGGACTCTAAGGGTTTGATTTAGAAACCAACTTTAGCGCGAACTATAATCTCACCCATTACATTTTTGCCATACAGGAGAAGTATACGGTATGTGCGTTTTTTAACATTAAAACATTTGTGTATTGAAAATGTATAGTCATTAAACGATTTTATGTGGTCGTGCTGGGGACTGTGAATTTAAAGAACGTAGCTAATTAAATTTGATTTACATTGGTCGGACTAAACGACACATCGTGTCGCCTATCTGTTATTGGAACTAATATTAGAGCAATCACGATCTATCAAAGTACCTACATGATCTTTAACTTTTAAAATTGAATTTTTATACAAATTGAAATCCAATGAAATGTTAGTATTTAATAGGGAAACAATATAATTGTTTTCCATCTTAATTTGTTAAAACACTTCGAAAAATAATAATCCGAGATAGCTTCCAAAGAATTACATATTTTTTTACAACAACTCTTTTAACTAAGTCTTATTTATAGGTGAAGACAATAAAATTTTGAAGAAATACTATTGCGGAGGAGTACTTATATCTGCAAATTATGTCCTCACAGCGGCACATTGTGTTAAGGGAGAGATTACGGCCTTGTCTTACAAATTGTAAGTAAACAAGTCTGTTATAAAACGTCCCTACCTGATTCGAACTCGGTTGATTTACTTCGTACTTCGCTAACTCTAGTGAGCTTCCGTTTTGCCCTTCAGGCGACTGAACACCTCGCAACGGCCCAAGTCGAGGTCCGAGTCTCGTAGGAGACGCCTTGGCGCTAGTGGCGTAAAAACGCCTCTTCCGACCGAGCTATGCTTGCCAAAACAGCCAGGGCTGAGCTGTAAATGCCCTTAAGGCTAACAGCAAGCTTATATTCACATAAATGCGACATCGGTCTTTTGTCGGCGACTGCCTGTAATACCAAATTTGAATTTGGCTGTTTCACATTCGTTTTTAATAAATTGCAATCCAGTCCCGTGGGGCACGAGTTTTATAATTGTAATTATAACCGATTAAAAAAACAACTGACTGAAGAGATTATTAATACGAAGTATTTTTTCAAATAACCTATACGCTGTATCTTTGCAGCAAGATATATGAAATACTACACGGTTCGTGTTTAATGGTTTGTTCAGTAATACTTCGTGGTTAATTTCATTCATCATCCCATTCTCAGCCCTTTGCTATTACTTTACTAACTTAGCCACTAAGTTAGTTCTGGTTTACTATGTAAACTATATGTGTATACATATAGACGCATATTTTTTTTTAATGTCTAATAATTTTTGGTCTATTGTAGGACAAACGTTCGTCTAGGAGAGTGGAACACGTCAAGTGAGATCGATTGTAATTATGGCGACTGCGCACCATCAGTTGTAGATGTAGCCGTAGAAGAAATAATACCACATGAAGACTACAATGCATCTGATTCTAATAATTATAATGATATCGCCCTATTAAGACTGAAGCAGAGCGTTGCATTTAGTGGTATGCCATATTTTCATGCATATTTTTTAGAATTAATTTTTCAAGCTTTTAGCATGGAAACGTACTCATTCGTTTGTTATTTTGTTGACAAGAAGTTAGTAATTTTTGGATAAAGAGTAGGTATCTAAACGCGTATGCGTGTCCATCCAAATTAAAAAAGTAAAAAGTATGTCGTTGTTAAAATAATATATTGTCGCTACTTCTCTTTTCGAAAACACTCTCCTTAAAGCCACAGCCCGCAAAAGAAAACTTGGCTACATACCGAACGACGTTCAGTTTCGTGGTAATTTTAAGGCAAAGGCCAATTAGCCTCCTAGAACTTAGAAGCTTGGTGTGCCCAGCAAGGCTCACTCCAGGCCACCGCTTGCAAAACTAGATCATAAATACAGGTCTTTGGAAAAACCTGTATTTATGAACTAGTCATAAATTAGTTATATAAGCCAAGTTTTCCGTATAGCACCAAAATTAATACCATTTATCATAATATGGAGTTATTTATAATGATTACGTATGTAGAGTTGCAGAAGTCTTTGTTTGAACGCGCTAATCTCAGAAAGTTCAAATATTATTTTTGTATTATTAAAATGAATCTATAAAGGATATGTACCATGAAACTACAATATTCACGCTGGGGACACCTGAGTACTGCTAGATAAACCTAATTTCCTTGTATTTTTAAATCATACCTAGTTGTTGTATTTGCCTATACCTTACTACACAATTATTAATGTGAGCATTGAAAACAATTATATTACGGATCTAGCTACTTCAGGTTACGAAGGTGGGGCCCAGCACCCACTTGGGGTGAAGGCCGTCCTGGACCGCCCGGAAGAAGCAAATCATGAAATGATGAAGATGTTAAGTTATACTTTGACTGACCTACTGTAGCGAGCGCCACTCTTGGTTGATCGATTTCTGTAGATTTATTTGACCTGTTCATTCGCACAAACAATGCTTAGGAGGTTGTTGGTTATTCATTTGTTTAAAATTGTCTTTCAGATTTTATCAAACCAATATGCCTGCCGTTCACAGACGATTTAATGAATAGTTCATATGAGGATCGCATTCTTGAGGTGGCCGGCTGGGGTTCGATAAATAATATAAGTAAGTGATACTGTCAAATTTATGTAATTATGTATGACCATTCAAAAAATGTTTTATTGGCGAATGCTACACGCTCGATATTTATCGTGATATTTATCTGGTATTTTTTTAGTATACTACACACTCGATACGAATCGCGTCAGTACAACGTTTGCCGGGTCAGCTAGTTCTCTATATTATTACGCCTCCATATATGCGCGTCCTCTTCCATCGCTGGCAGCATTAATAGTGACGCGATAAATATCGACCATACACTAGACGCTCGATATTTATCGACGATAATTGATACGGATCGTGGATTTTTAGATTTCTAGAAATCCAGCGATCCGTATCACGTATCGTGATACGCCTGTACTACACATCGTAATTCTGGATTACGATCCAAATATCACGATAAATATCGAGCGTGTAGCATTCGCCATTAAATTGTGCCTAAGTTAAAATCGAGTAACAATCGTAATTGAATATAAATAGTATTGATACATTTTTGTATGAAAAAGTTAACAAGCGCTCCATGGCCATTTGATACAAATAGTTCAAATAGAATATGTAGCAAACTAAATTAATTATTAACAATATACTGAGCTGCTAAAACCGAAATTATCGTTTTAACGTATACAAATATTTAACTAAACTATCTTAAAATTCGTACCATAGACGGAGTCTATCTCCATAAAAAATTCATAGACAACTTAATATAGTATAAACTTAAATATAGTATTGTTGCATAACGTGCGTAACATTCGCTATAACTATTATACCCAGGTATACTAAATTACTTTTTCTTATTTAATTAACTTTTACAGCTCCTAACTCCACCGTAAAGCTTAAAGCTAAAATACCAGTGTACGGAAATGAGAATTGCAAACGCCTATACCACCTCCATAACATATCCATAAGAGACACCCAGATCTGCGCAGGGGCTGGGAAAACAAATGAAAATTGCTGCAAGGGTGACTCTGGAGGAGGTCTTTTTGGACAAACTTATGGGATACGGAGACCAGGTCGAGGATATGGGAGTAATTGGTTCCTCTTTGGTATCGTGTCGTTCGGGCTATCACCGTGTGGTACTCTGGGATATCCAACAGTATTTACGCGCGTAACTGCCTATAGAGACTGGATACTTTCTAATATCAAACCTTAGTACTATGTCTGACAAATGTACGATAATTTATATGTAGTTTATTTTATTAATGTTATATATATTGTTTTATTATTGAATAAACATTATAAATAAACTTAAAGTACAAAAAACAAAAAAAACCACTAAGAGGTTTAACCTAAATAATTATTTATATTCCTTATAAACTAAAGAGTTCGCAGTTTTGCAGTTTTTCGGCGGGATGGCGGACATTTTGAACCGAAAAGTATGGCATGGTGATTTTCGTAAATGGCTGCACGACGATGATTAAGTGTGCAAAAATTAGTCTGGTACAAATGGTTGTTTTTTTTTTATTAACGCATTCGCGTATAGAGGGCTCTAAGTCACACCGGAGCAGGATGGCATGACACTGCCGCCTGTTATTTTTTTATGGACTATCGGAAATACTAGAATTTTTGTGGAACAAATCGTTTGAAAGTCGTAATTAATCCGACGAGTTCGACTAACGCCCACGCGCTTGGGCCGCCCGTACCGGCGCTATGACCATCATTTTTCTTTTTTTCATTTCGTAATAAAACCCCTCGAGAACCGCCATATTGGTACAAATGACCCACTATTTTGTGTCACTATCTCCCGGCCTATTTAATTATGGAGCCAAGGAATCACATCCCAGGTTAGCCAAGAAATACCTATTATGGCACCCTTACGATTTTCGGGTGTTATTTTTAGATTTGGAGGTAAACAATTAACAAGGCGCGAAACAATATATAAGGCTGTCCATTCTTCATATTAATTATTTGCGCGGACTGTTAGCAGCCTTCGTGTTCGACGAAAAAGTTCTCCTATATATATTGTTATGTCATAAATGGCTAGAGAAACTGTGTTCTCACCACATTATCATTACCGGATTGACATGAGCATAATAACGGAAGGAACTAGATAATAAGTAAAATTACTTCGAGCACAATTTTACGTTAAATTAATTGCATTTTATTACGTAACTTTTATCCAACCTGCAACGTCGTCAGATTTTTATTAATAATGTGGAAAATTGTGATAATAAATAAATAATCTTCTTAAGACGTCGTGAAATTAGAAACGTATTTTTTGAAAATCGAATTAATTTTCGTTCCTTTCGCGTCAATTTATTTTTCGAATAATTATTATCAATATATTTACGAAACGTTCATAAAAGCTAGAATGACAATATTCTGACTATACTCAGTATGGGGTTTCTAATAATAACAACGAATAGCGTTAATACTTTATTTAAATATGAAAAAATTGCCGATACTTTCATTCACACACACATAGCCAGCACCTTTTATCACTACAAAATATTTTTTAATGAAAATAAAGAAATATATTAACTTTAAATAAAAGAGGAATGTTCACGCTTGTCACAATTTGTGTTTTGTACTTGTTTGATATTCTTTGGATGCAACATAACTAAAACACTGATGTATTTGTCAATGTTTATAAGAATTGTAACTTTGCGAGATTCAATTTTAATTAGCTGCATGTTTTCTATTAAATAAACATATATGCTCATTTTTCAAAACTTATCTTAGCAATTCTTGAGTGTCGAGAGGAGTAACTTCTCCTATTCCTAATAAAAATATAATAGACATTATAAAATAATACTAAATGGAATGTAGTACATATATGTAATTTTGAAATTTGTACTGACTACCTTTAAATAGGAATGACATTTTAATATTTCATTTCTAAGTCTACATAATACATAATAAACTAAAAACTATATACATAAAGATAGGAATGTTATATAAGTGTATATCGATAGACTTCAAATGGCAAGTATATATTTATGTGAATAATTGTGCTTCTTTGCAATATAATATATTTGACTATAATACATGTATCCTTTTCCTTTTGTTTATCTCTATATGAAATAAGATTTAAAAAGTACAGCTGTTTAAGCCAACATTAAGGCTAAAGTATATAGTTATCCTTATCATAAGTTCATATCAATTTAATCTAAGAAATTTTAAATATTTATAAAATTAAAAACAGATATTAATTTACCACCAAACAGGCCAAACTCACCCACCCACATAGGCTTTTTCTTGTTCATACAGACTAAAAGATCAATCCTTTTAATAATATTTTAACTTAACAAGACTGAACTAAATAATTATAAAGTCTTCTCTTTATTTTTACCTCTAAATATTGTGCTTTTGCAGCATTTTTAAATATCAGCTTATCTTGAAAGGAAATGAAAGGTGATCCAATGTCACAAATATAGACCCCATGAATTATGTTTATTCAAAAAGTTTTGCTGTGTACAAAATGTAATGAAATGAAAGCCAAATATTTTTTTTGGATTAATTTGGATTCCATATTGTGTCATAGTATACCCCGGTTTCTTTTAATATTATTAAGAAAATGTGTGATTTCTTAATTTCAAGATACCTTGATAATATTTTAGGAAGCTGCTGCAATTTCTACAGCAACCTCTTGTGTTACTAGATTTTCTCCATCTGATGGTTGTTCAGTTGCAGACAATTCTTTATTTTCACTATATTCAATTGTAGAAAAAAACTCATCAATCCCATTTACTTTGATGCCATTTGTGAGAATATCTTGGAGTTTTTCTCCAAAATCTGGGTCAGTCTCGGTTACTGCCTTAATCAGGCGTTCTTTTTGATCCTCGTTCCATGTTGGATACCATTCATTAAACAGCTTAATCTGTAAAATAAAATAGTAAATGAAACCTTTTTCTTCAATACAGGGATGTTATGGAGCTTCATAACGGTAACCGAAACTATTGGTTATCCGAAATAAAAATATCGCGTGTAAATAAAATGACATGTTTAGACAAGTTTTTGTTGATGGTTTCATTACTCACAAAAAGAAAACATGTAATATGTTATTAGTTAACATGTGCAATGTATAAAGCTAAATGTTTTTTAACAGCTTTTAAATTTATTGCATTTTTATTTTAATAGATACAACTGAAGAGGTATATAATAGTTACTGACCTATATGACCAATTATAATATGAACTGATAACCTAGACTATATTAAAAGGTAAAACCTTTTTTTACCTTTAAATGTAACTAAATTATTACATACAATTTTTTTTATATTTAACACTATCCAAAACTAATGGATAATCCGAAATAATTACATATCCGTAACCAATATAATTTTAATTCCTATACCCATATGCGAAATATTATATCCATAACATCTCTACTTCAACAGATATAGTTTAAGGCACAATTTTGTTTAAAAACAGCAAAAGTTAACAGATATACCAAAGATCTTTGTACTTAAGTCATTTCCATGTTCAAAGTATTGGTTACTTTAATTATTTTAACACTGAAGCCCAAGCATAAATGCATCTCGCCAATCACACAATTTCATATAATAAGATATTTTTAAATATACATTCTTATTTCTTATTCTTCAGTAGGGTTGTAAAAAAAACTTACACGACACTGAAACAAGCTCAGGGGCTTGTCATCACAGGTAAGTGTAGAGAGACCTGCAGTTAGCTGATCAGGTTTATCTCCATGAGCAGCAGCAAGTATTGGCAAGAAATCCTCTCTCTGCAGTTCACTAAACTCTTCAAACCATTGAATCATGTATCGAAGCTGAGCTTCAGAAGTTAAACCTGAACTGGACATTCTCCGATATGTATATCTATGCTCAGTAATAACTGCTGTAAATACCAAAAGTAATAATATTAAAAAAAATCACAGGCAAATATTATTCAATATATTTTATTTATAAGAGTTACGACACCTTATTGGTACTAAACTTATTGGTATTATCAGGATACTTACACTCAGAAACAACAGGCAAACAAACTGCAGATGCAAGAATAAAACTCATTTTTTTTTACGATTTACGTTCGTGATCAACGAAATCTAAAGTGAAACTAAGATCTCTAAATGGCTATTAGATCATAGATGTAAATTTATTGACTTTCGATTACATTCAAATCTCAGCAAGGTTAAATAATATGCATAATTTCACCTCTATGTTATATCATACACTGCTGAACTTTCTATTAATCGACTTTCGGAATCCAACTTATATCCTATACTGCGTCAGTAGCCTCTTGAAAACATCACAAGATATGGCTATGTGAAGTTTAATAATACAATAATAATTTTAATACACACCTTTGACTGCTGAGGGTTTTTCGAAATTTAATATATCTTAGTGTTGCGTAGTCTTTCAGACTTATTAAGATTTCGAGGTTTTACTTTTATAAACTTTGAACTAATAATCTTTTGCGTTTTTTTTTTAGAGATTTGAAAACTGCAACTCAAAACATCAAAACAAAAGCATTAGTACATAATTCTAAATTCATTAAAATATCTTTATTCATATCTTCATGACATTATTTGTACTTTGTCGATTTATAAATTTACTATTTCCACAGATTACTAATATTTTGTTTACAGCACAAGTCACAGACATGAGACATGCGTGAAGCTATTTATTTAAAAAAAAGTCACAGTAATGATCTTAAAGCCTGTGCCTTGTGAAATGTGCTGTGGAAAGCGTTTATTAAGCATTTATGTCAACTAATATAATTTCGTTTTCCAACATGCCATTTTATATTTTATATCGAGTCATATTATATATATTTGTCATATTTAATATCGGATGATTACGGTGAAACTATAGTAACGTCATGTCAACATACCAAAAAATAATTATTGGGCACTGCTGCGACGTCAAATCTCACGACGGTTCTCTTTCCGCACAAACCCTGGTCGGGTTAAAATGTTACAATTTGAGAGCCAAACTGAACATATTTTGTTAGAGGACGCAATTTTATTTATGAAACATGTAGAGGGTCAATACAAGCTTAAACCCAAGTTTGTGGGGTTGGCGCCCTTCTGCCCCCGCCGCCATTTTGGAGAAAGAGATGAAAACACGTTTTTGAATTTGAAGTGAAACTTCTTTATCGGGGAAAAAAATTTAGTGTAACATTTTTTCGTTACGCGTCACATTATTCGGTTACGCGCTATCTTGTTCTTGTCACTACAACGTAATACAAAATGAAATAATTGTTTTTGTATTCATGTCTATGATAATAAAAGCCTTTTGTTAAACTTTATCTAATTTAACTTGATTAACCTATTATTTGTAAAGTTGCTTTCGAAAAATAAGGTCATAAAGAATATTCACTTCTTACGTGTGTACACCTAGTACACGCACACATTTTTTTTTGTTTTTAGGCGATGTAGACTCAATTTTGGCATGTTTGCGGTGCTGCCACGCGAACTGCGAAGCGCGCTTTTTACCTCGATATACAGTATTGCTGAATGCGGGATACTTTTTATTTGGTATTTTAAAACAGGTACAATTGGTGGTGATGCTATCAATGTCTTTAGCGCGAACAAAGCACTATATTAAAATAATACATAAGTATATATTTATATAATTTATTATATACATAAAACTTGGTGTAAAAACTATTCTAATTATTTAGGCATAAAACTTTTGACGTTTAAGTAAAGACATTTTTAGTCTTCTCGTCTATGCAACAATAACTGTGATTACTTAATACGTTTATATTTATTATTATAATTAAGATTTTCAGCAAAGATTTTGTCTTAGTACTAATTATCACAGACGATGCTTCTATAAGTTTATGACAAAATTATATGTTCTATAAACTTTAAACTCATAGACAACATAATAGTAGGAACACATCATCATCATCTCACACAGATTTAAAACTGTTATGTGACTTATAAAGACAATCGTTTTAACAATTTATTTGTTGTCAGGTGCAATATATAACTTTTCTATTGCAATTCATAGCAAAAACCTTTTTGTACTTAGTTGTTTTATAGTAATAACCACTTTTATATTATAATCATTATAGTTCGCCTGTTCCTTTGTCTTTCAATTTCAACTAATATTCATAGAATAGTTTGAGCACAAAGCACACTTGTCAAATTGTCATCTACTACATATATAAAAATAAGTCGGGTTTTCCTTCCTGACGCTATAACTCCAGAACGCACGAACCGATTTCCACGGTTTTGCATTCGTTGGAAAGATCTCGGGCTCCGTGAGGTTTATAGCAAATTCAGGAAAATTTTCAACAGAAAAGCGGGATCACCAAATGAAATGTTACATAAAACGAAGCCATCTGGTGGCGAAACGGAGTTCGCCGAGTTTGCTAGTTTGATATAAAAAATAATTTGTTCGGCTCCAGCCTAGAATTTAGAATTAGTAATCCGACATCCAGGGGGTAAGCACAAAACCATTCTTGGGGGGGGGCGAGCAACTCGGCCTCTCTCTATACACGTCTAAGAACTAATTGGTCCTGAATTGTAGAAAATTATAAATGTTAAATATTGTTTTATAAATAATAATATTAAGTAGTCTGTATTGCTTTTAAAATTCAAAGACAATATTTGTACAAATCGAACATTATTTGCAGAATTAATTATAATATTACAAAGGAGTTTTTTTAATTCTTTCACAAAATCTCCTGTAGTTGCTCTAAAAATACTACTAAGATTATCGTTTCGTTCCCATAAAAAAAGATTAGTTTGACTACGTTAACGTCCATAAAAATAATATTAAATCTTAAGTATAAGTATTATGCAACGATTCCATCATATTATACCATAACGGCTGCAAGAAAAATATTTCCATACTATACTGAACCCATACTAATTTGACTGTTTGAAATAAATTTGACAAGATATTAATATGGCAACAATAGAATCTCGTTGTAGGAGCTAAAAACTTTTTTTAATCACATTTGGTTACCAAAAGTAATAATATATTTTACTTCATTAATTATTATTGTAAACAGTTGCCTTATAGAGTAGCCAATAGGTCTTATGTTATAATGTAGTGTTGTGTCCTATCCTATTCTTAATTATTATGTGAGCATTCACCGGTTTTCCTTTAGATATGGTCTATAGATAGACCAATTACGAATTAGTTAATTAGGTGTAACCTAATAATTTAAGTTAATTAAGAATAGGATATGCGGATATATCAATTTAATCATGTAAATGTCAATGGTCTGTTCCGTTTTCATTGTAGGAGAGGTCAGGTTCGTCTTCGCCATGAGAATGAGAGTGAGCACTGAAAAAATACTTACATGATTACTATGCAAACAGAAATATTACAACGTTAGAAAACAAAAGGCGGAATAAATGAAAAGGTACTTATTGAACTTGCTTACAGAAAGAGGCGCGCTACTATCTACTGAATAAAGTTTAAAAGAAAAGAATATTTGCGTTGAGTCTAAATTATCTATGCTAATTACCATCACCGTTTTTGATCTGTGATACCGTTTACTCTATTTGGTCATAGGTGGTATTTATTTATTAAATTTATAATTTGTATATAATAATGTTAAGCTTACTTATTAACTGCAATCCGAACATCAAACCGAAGCCGAACAATGCAGCAATGTATTGCAAAATTCCGGATCTGTCGCCCTTCCATATTTCGAAGAAAATAACATATAACAAGGTTCCCGACGCCAGGCCTTGTAGTATGACGGAATAGGAACCTGCTGCAGTGGCTCCCTCTCCCCCAACCAGTAGTATACCAATTCCAATACCAAGTGGAGATACTATGCCATATATAGTAATGTAAATGATGGCCAAATAAGTCTTGGTACGAGTTGCAATTAACTCTACACCAATGCAAAAGGCTATGACAAGTTTGTGTGCAGAAATCGCTCCAAGCATATACCTGAGGAATAACATTATATTTATTTATCAGCGTAGTCATAATAATGACTGATGACTGATTGTTCTGTATATTTTTATCTCTGCCTTAGTACATTAATCCTTACTATTAAGAAAAATGACACCTAGTGGTGAAAAGACAAACTAATATTATTTGGATTATAAAATAAAGAAACTAAATTAGCATTATAGCATTTACATAACATAACTAGTTTAGCATCAAAGTTATGGGACTTAAAATCTTATTTAAGTCTGTATATTTTCATTTCAGCCTTAGAACGTTCCTTACTATTAAGAAAAGTGACACCTAGTGGCGAGAACAAGATCTATTTATTTTTATTAGACTGTAACGAAACTATTAGCAAATACGTGCGAGTATGTTTTATACGCATGGCTTTAACATCAAAGTTATGGGTCTCAAAATCTAATTGAAGTCACGAAAATATGAAACGTATGAAAATTGTCGTACGTACCATACATTTGATGTGCTGGATTCCAAGCCTACGGCAAGGCCTTCAAACAGTTCATGTATAGATAGGGCAAGTACAATCAGAAGTCCACGGAGGGCAGCCGTTACGCTATCCACATCATTGATGGGCATATGACTATGACCATGAGCGTGGCTATGCCCATGACTGTGGTCAGCGTTGTTGACTTCGAGATCCTGAGGAAATTATGCATTTGTTAGCTTATAAGCTATTGTAACTCGTAAACATAAGAAAACCAATTTTATTCAATTAAGTTTAAATATAGTTTTTTTTAACTAACTTAACCTCCAATAGGGTAGACATCGCGTCCGTTTAAAGGATAGGAATGTGAACCACCTTCAGTCGACCTACCAAGTTGTTTTATCGGGATCCGAAGCCAAGATCTCTAGGTAACAGGCATGCATTAGCTATGCCACAGGAACAGAGGCCGTGTTTTGTTGTATGAAGATAATATTTTGCCCACTCACCTTTCCCTTAGTAATAGATGAGGGGTCAATGAGGTCTGATGTAGAATTAGTGACACTCTGTACGCCATTTTCTTCAGTCCTGTTGCTCCTCCTAATACTGAGGTTTCGAACCAAAGGTGCCACTGAACCGTTGCTCTTCTCTCTACACATTAATTACCAATGTCATACAAACAAACACTTCATGTTTAATAAAACCTCGACACTTTTTGGGCACAAATGCTGAAAATAATAATACATTAATTCGCTGAAAAATCATTTAAAATTGTAAATTAAAGACAAAATTATACTGTATTTACTATGGTAGGTAATCTTATTTTTCGTACTGAAAAGAGATGTACAGGACGACAAAAGAATAGATAGATATATATATATATATATATATTAATAAAGCTTTAATAATTTTTTTTACATCATTAGGTTCTATCGTAATAAATAAATTAGGTACTTCGTATAATCGTCAGTACGCATTTTGTAATAATGGCCTATGTCGATGGAGAGATTTCATCGCCTCGAAGGTAATTAATTTAATCAAATTTGCGATCTTTTTCTTAACAATGAGTCCTAAGAATTATACCAAGCCTCTAAAGTGCCGTCTCTTTGTGTAAACGAAAGCACACAGAAAGGAAAGTTTAGTTAAATCAGCGTAAAGACGGGCTGAAATGTATATTTTATTTACCTGTGATCTAGGTACATGTGCACCAACTCTTCTACGAGATACATGATGAAAAATCCACTGCACATAAGTAGAGAAGCTAGAGGAAAGTCTAAATTTTTCATGTAGCCTTCAGCTGGAAATAATAATACAATTTATATATACGAGGTGCGTAAATAAAAAAGGGGCATAAACGCAAAATTACACAACTCCCCGATCCTAGTGCTTTTTTGTAATCAGGATGTTTCAGTTTGGAAAGGTAGAAAAGCGCCTAATAGTATAATAATTAGGTTAAACACGTACTTTTTTCTAAGGTTTATGAATAACTTTATTTCTCCAAAGATTTGCATACATAAATCACTTACTGAGAAACAATATGTAAAACTAGGATTAATAATTAGAGCGCACAGATGTATGTATGTAAAATAACAAAACAAAACAGCAACAAAAATGTGGATAAACGGATAATAAACTCCATCAGTCAACCAAGAAAAACATAGATGGTCGAATTTGAATTTTTACTAGATTTGGCATTGATGGCATAGTCTGATATATCAAGTTTATATTTATTTTATTATTTATTATTTATTATAAGACTATTTTATTTTTAATTTCTTGCTCTATTTATATATAACAATAACATAAAGGGCATCCCCTTCAAACTTTGAGATTGCTGGCTTGGAGAGAGGAGCTGGGACGACATAAACTGCAAATTGACTTTTGACGATCTTTTGATTTGTAGTACAGGTTTGGCGCGTACTAGGCTTTTGGGTACGCATGAGGCCGGCTACTGGCTTCACGCTTACCCTTCGTCAAATATAGGATCTTTTCTTGAGCCTGACACGCTTCGAATCGCAACCTGTCTACGGCTTGGGGTTCCGGTCTGCGCTCCTCATGATGTCCCTGTGATGTCGATAAGTTAGGACATCACGGCCTGTCATGTCAAAAAAGTGCAGGCCGCTTGTCGAGACATGCCGCACTTAACGATATCATACGCCGAGTGGTATTGCAAGAGACGATGGCAAGAGACCGGACGGTATGAGTTTGATTCCATGGAAGATGGGCCGGGTACTTGTATGGCATGCAACCTGTTCAGACACGCTGGCCCCATCCCATCTACATGGAACCAACAACAGAGCTGGTTCGGCTTGTGAAGCAGCTGAAAAAGTGGCGAGACCCTTGGTCCTTGTGGTCCTAGCGCTTTAAGGCTTTTTAAAGAAATATCAAAAAGGTTAGTCGACATCACAGGAGGCCGAAGATCTTTGCAGCTACCTCGGACAAAGAATTAGTCTAGCTATTCAAAGGGGAAACGCTGCCAGTATCTTCGGAACCTTGCCTAAAGGGACTCCTTTTAATAATATATTTTAGTTATTATATGTTAAGGTTAGTTATTTATTTATTCATTAGAACCCTCAAATTTAATTTATTTATACTGTTAATTTAATTAGAAGTAGGTAAACAATAACATATATACATACATCTATATATAGTTTATAAAACATTTTAAGTGTCGGGTTTTATTTGTTTTTGTTTAATTTAAGTCATTTTTAATGTATGTACAAGTACATGTAAGTGTAAAAGTTACATGTAAAATTTAAATAAAAACCTTGTACATAAAGAAAGCTAAAATGATAATATTCCCTGATTCGCTTGATTCCGTTTATAGCTACTTTTATATTTTGCGGTCATGTGGTCACTTTGTGTTTATATTTTTATATTTGGTCACACCCTTGGGGATGCGCTTGGCTTTTTTCCCTCCACCATAACTTATTCTCAATAGGGCTTTAGGTCATAAACCTAAAATTGTTAGGTACTAGAAAAAATTATGACTACAAGCCAGTGCTCTTCGCGCAGAAAAGCCCAAGACCCGTATGTCAGAAATATATTGAATTTGATATACGTGAGTAATAAGTGTCTCTAAATTTAACAAAATGTTTTCCTTAAAAGTTTCACAAGTATTAACACTAGATCGACAGCAGATTGCATCTTATCAATCTCTTATCTTTGCATATTAGAAATCATATAATTACTAAATCAGTTTTATTTTTATGAACAAGTAGGTGATGATTCTGACAAATGTCGACTTTTTGATTTGAGACACGCTTCCTGACGAAATTTTATAATTACATAATATAACCTTTTGGTTAAAGCATACGAAATAATGTGGATTACAGCAAAAGCTCGAGATTTCTGGGAAACCTGATTATAACAAAAGTTTGTTTACTAAATAAATTTAATAGGTGAGCCCATATCTTATTTATTGACTTTTGATCCAAAAGCTACCTAATTTAGAAGACAAAATAATTTATAAAGTATCATAACGTTTATTCCTCAATGACACTATTTTTTGCCAACTTATTTATATAATACATATACGCTAACTACCTGCATAGTGTTTAAACCTAATATAATATTTTAAACTTTATAAGATTTTTAGACAATACCAAATGCAATGAGATTATTTAATTTTTGGATTTATGGCAAAGCATATTCTACTCCAGATAGATAGAATATTTGGTTTACTAGATTTATTATTATTTATTTAACGCAATTTTAATGTATTTTTGTTTATGAATAAAAGTTGTAACCGTATTTAAAACATAATTATCTCACTTCTAGATTTTATATAAGATAATAAAATATACTGATATATGTGATATATGTGAGCATAAAATGTGGTCGTAGTATGTGATGATGACATTCTACGGAATAGAGATAATTCACTGATTTTATGATTGTTTGGATAAACATGATTGATTGTTTGGATAGCCCCAACTTGAAAAATCAGACTAATTATGTTATCAATTTAACCTTATCAATAAGGAAAAATAAGGTTACGTACAATTTTGATTTATATCTAGCTGTTCTGTAGTATCATTATGCGTTCATGTAATTCCATAAGATTATTATAAAAATATAAAAATCTGTTGTTTATAAATTAATGGATATAGTGTGGTCAATGTCATGTACCTAATCTTATTTTTTTTTATTTTTTCATTAAACTATAATTCACTAAGACATAATTGTTACTAACTCTTAACTAAAACAATATATATATATATTCATATATTGTTTTAGTTAATCTGAAATAAATAAGTTATATAATAACCAAAATATATTATTAAAAGGAGTCCCTTTAGGCAGCATTCCCCCTTGGAATAGCTAGACTAATTTTTTGTCCGAGGTAGCTGCCAGCTCTCATGTGATGTCGTCTAAGCTCCTTGTTTTTTTTTTTTAATATATATATCCTATAGTTTATATGAAATAAAGCTTCCAAATAGTAGAATTTATAAAAATTACAAGTTTGAGCCTATGAAACGTATTATAAAAGCTACAACTTAACTACGAGCATAAGATTAATACTGAATAATAAATATATAATCAGTAAAATGTGAATTCCTGTAACTCAAGCCTACCGTGCAATGCCTTCAAGGAGGAGGTGATTAGATTTAATTAAAAGGGATCTTATAATTGAGATAGTGACATATAATATGACATAACAAATAGTTTTATTGCTTTTCATTATATATTGGCGGGACTTCCAATAGTGATCCCAGCTATGAGTGCCGTCAAATTCTTAAGCAAATGAGCAATTAATATAGTTCAAAGAATTGGTATGCTAGACTTGTTGACGGCGACGTTTTCTTTATTGAATTGTAAGGCTAAATTGAACTATTTATTAAGTATATTATAATATTTCAAGATAGACGATATAAAAAGTGTAATAAACTAGCCAGGGCAATGAAATATTCAGAATTTAGAACGTTTTATTAATAAAATTAAGTATATGGGTTTTAGTTAATATAAGTGTTGCATGATAAATATACAAGTATCGATTATTGTCGGATCGGATATTAGTGGTGAAGCGCAATCCGGCTTTCCGATATTTTTCTCATGACTCTTTCCGGTATCCGACCCCGGACCGGAGCAGTGGAAAAAGGGCCTCAGTCCATTTTTAGGAAGCTTTTAAACGTAATAAGATATTTTCGTTTATTCTTTATTAAAACAATGTTTAACAATGCTTGAGTGCACTGATATACTTGTAATAGGTATAAAAGTTTTTGTTTTTACTTAAATCCTTATCTAAACCTTTTAAAGTCCCAATTATAAATAGACTGCATTAGGCAAGATTCGTATCAGTATGATATAAAAATAACAATTATCTACTTTGTGATATATATCAAGAAATAATTGTTTATTTATTTATTAAGTTTACTACATCATACATAGTACATACTAAATCTACTGATTATTTTACAAAATCTACCATCTAAAATGTATGAAAATTAAAGTAAACATAAGTTTAACAAAAAAATTGAAATTAAAAAATACAATTAAAACATATACGAAATAAGAAAAGCACACAATAAAATAAAATAAAATAAAATTACTAGAAATTTGTTGGTACTTAAAGCAGAAACATAAAAAAATCATCAGCAAAACAGCGAATTAGGTTCGAGAAAGACACCCCCCTCTAAAACCGATCAGCCCATTACCGAATATATCCAGCTCTGGATAAGCTGTGTTCAATCTGTTTAAAATCGCGAAGAATTCGAATGTGAGGTGCCTGAACTCCTAAGTTGGTTTTGGCAAAAGGAATTTGTAAAATATTGCTGATTTTAGACTTTTAGGCTTTTTGGGTCTGAGGCGGTTACCTCACAATGTTTTCCTTCACCGTTCAAGCGAATGTTAAATGCACACATAGAAAGTGAAAACACAAATCTCACAGAAAATATAATTAAATCTTTAACGACAGGTCAAATAACATAAAATATTTCGAGTGGACATTCGTACGTTTTTACGTCGCCCATTCCATTTTATTTTATTGAATATTTTTAAACGTAATTTCTGCGTGTTTGCCGACATATTATTTTCGAAGTCAGCACACCCGAGGGAACGCGCAAATATTTTGCAGGTAAAAAAATGCATTTGCTATTCGGGAAAAAATTTATGTCCATTAATCGGAATATACGTTCGTAATTAATAAGCTTTAGGACGTTAGCATGAGATTATTGGAGAAGATTTTTAAAGTTGAATCGTGCATTTTAAATAACAACAATAAAAACTTACCAACTAGTTGGTCGATGTTGTAGTTCACTCCTGGTAAAAGGTGCATGAGGGTGGTACACAATAGAACTCCACCTCCAAACGAGAGAAGTGAAGTCACAATTCTATTAGAGGACTTAAGGTTTTCGGCTTCATTTGGAGTTATCCATCGGAACCGTTTCGCGAGCAACATAGGAACAATTCCACAGAGCATGGATGCGCAGAATAGAACTGCCATAGACACTCCCTTGGCCACGATAACACCCTGGCTTTCATCGTAGTCGCTGAGGCTCATCGTAATGTTCTGCATTTCTGCCGGTGCAAGAGTGGTGTTTGTGTAACATGGGATGAGTTTTTATAGCGGTTTATCAGTGCGCGTGCGCCGGCTTTGAGCGACGCGTTTTTACTATAGAACGTCATTGAGGCACGTTGGCCAGTTCGTTCAGTGTATTTAAACGCAAATCAAGAAAAATACTTTTGTATGCTATAATAATCCGAATCCCCATCAAAATTACTGATTGCACAACAAAATACTCAACTCAAAATATTACTAAATTAACTACAATTTATGTTCGCGGCGTACGGCTATTTATCTTAAAGCAAAGCTTTTTTACCAATGCACAGCTAATAATACTAATGCACATTATACCTATTAACTCTTTTTTTTAATATAGCTTATATTTGTATATTACTTACAGCAGTTTTTCTAAATAAAACAGCATTTTATTGGCCATAATCATCAAGATCAGCAAAAAAATGTAAAATTAGATATAAATAGTAACTTTTTTAAATAATAATATACTAACCTAACCAAACCGAACAATAATAATAAAACATTTTTTTTGATAGCTCCGGCGCTACGGGAAATGCAGCCCCTCCACCCTTGCGAACCAAAGCACAGGCATTTTATTCAAGCTTTTTAATTAGAAAATTATTAGTAGACAAAGACTATGTGTCGCAAAACGTATTTCCACATTAGATCAGACAGGTATTCAGGTTTAGGTGGCAGGGTTTAGGTGGCAGGGTTTAGGTGGCAGGGTTTTAATGACAAATTTATAGGTGGCATGAAAATAAAACCAAAATAGCCGAATACAAGATGGCCAAAATGGCCGTATTGCCGTATTTATTTGAATAGTAAGAAAAATCTGTATTCTCAAAATGGACTACAATTTTCATACAACTCGAATGCCAACGGCCTGTTAAAACGGTAGCAGTTGGAATTTCAACGCAAATTTTTCGACAAAATTAATCAGAAACTAGAGATATCCACATTTGTGAATTGTTATTCAATTCAAATTCTGTATGGAAACATCTTGAACTATTTTCCACGAATATTATTATAATTTTTTCGCATATTATTGTATGGAGGCTTCAATTGGTATGTTAGGGCTTTTAAAGTTGCTGCAGTATGGCTGTTGGGGATTTTTAATAATAATAGGCGACTCAATTTTGGCATGGTTGTGGTGCTGCCACGCGAACTGCGAAGCGCACTTTTTACCTCGATATACAGTATTGCCGAATGCGGGATACTTTTTATTTGGTATGTATTTTAGAACAGGTACAATTGGTGGTGAAGCTATCAATGTCTTTAGCGCGAACAAAGCACTAGGTATATTAAAATAATACACAAATATACATTTATGAAATTTATTATATACATATATAAAACTTGGTGTAAAAAATATTTTAAGTATTTAGGCATAAAAGTTAGGGATAAGTTTAAGTAAAGACATTTTTAGTCTTCTCGTCTATGCAACAATAACTGTGATTACTTAATACGCTTATATTTATTATTATGATTAAGATTTTCTGCAAAGATTTTGTCTTAGTACTAATTATCACAGACGATGCTTCTATAAATTTGTGACAAAATTATATGTTCTATAAACTTTAAACTCATAGACAACATATTATAAAGAACACATCATCATCATCTCACACAGATTTAAAACTGTTATGTGACTTATAACGACTAACGTTTTAACAATTTATTTGTTGTCAGGTGCAATGTATAACTTTTCTATTGCAATTCATATCAAAAACCTTTTTGTACTTAGTTATTTCATAGTAATAATCACTTTTATATTATAATCTTGATAGTACGTCTGTTCGTTTGTCTTTGAATTTCAACTAATATGTTTATTATGACACATAAAATACATGTATCACGTAATATTCATAGAAAAGTTTGAGCACAAAGCACACTTGTCAAATTGTCATTTGATATAAAAATAATTTGTTCGGATAAGATAATCATTGGCATAGGTTTTATAAGGGGAGTCCTCCAGCCTAGAACTTCGAATTAGTAATCCGACATTCAGGGGGTAAGCACAAAACTATTCTTGGGTGGGCGAGCAACTCGGCCTCCCTCTATACACGTCTAAGAACTAATTGGTCCTGAATTATATAAAATTATAAATGTTAAATATTCTTTTATAAATAATGTTATGTAGTCTGTATTGCTTTTAAAATTCAAAGACAATATTTGTACAAATCGAACATTATTTGCAGAATTAATGTAAAACTTAATTATAATTATTACTGACTAGACAGACGTCCCAGACTTCACAAAATCTCCTGTAGTTGCTCCAAAAATACTTCTAAGATTATCGTTTCGTTCCCATAAAACGTATTTAAAGATTATATTGACTTTACGTAAATAAAATCCATAAAAATAATATTAAATCTTAAGTATAAGTATCATGCAACAATTCCATAATATTATAACAGATTATACCATAACGGCTGCAAGAAAAATATTTCCATACAATACTGGAACCCATACTTTGACTGTTTGAAATAAATTTGACAAGATATTAATATGGCAACAATAGAATCTCGCTGTAGGAGCTAAAAACTTTTTAGTGGGATATAATAATATTATTTTTTTGTTCACATTTGGTTTCTTAAAGTAATAATATATTTTACTTCATTAATTATTGTAAACAGTTGCCTTATATTGTAGCCAATAGGTCTAATGTTATAATGTAGTCTTGTGTCCTATCCTATTCTTAATTATTATGTGAGCATTCACCGGTTTTCCTTTAGATATGGTCTATAGATAGACCAATTACGAATTAGTTAATTAGGTGTAGCCGAATAAATTAAGCTAATTAAGAATAGGATTTACGTAAATATCAATTTAATCATGTGAATGTCCATGGTCTGTTCCGTTTTCATTGGAGGAGTGGTCATGTCCATCTCCGCCATGAGAATGAGTGTGAGGAGCTGAAAAAAATACTTACATGGTTACTATGCAAACGGAAATATTCGACTAATTACGCGTATAACAACGTTAGAAAACCAAAGGCGCAATAAATGAAAAGGTACTTATTGAACTTGCTTACAGAAAGAGTCGCGCTAGTATCTACTGAATAAAGTTTATAAGAAAAGAATATTTGCGTAGAATCTATATTATCTATGCTCTATTATATTTTGAATATAAATTTTAATATAATAATGTTATGCTTACTTAGTAACTGCAATCCGAACATCAAACCGAAGCCGAACAATGCAGCTATGTATTGCAAAATTCCAGATCTGTCGCTCTTCCAGATTTCAAAGAAAATAACATATAACAAGGTTCCAGACGCCAGGCCTTGTAGTATGACGGAATAGGAACCTGCTGCAGTGGCTCCCTCTCCCCCAACCAGTAGTATACCAATTCCAATACCAAGTGGAGATACTATGGCAAATGTGGTAATGTAAATGATGGCCAAATATGTCTTGGTACGAGTTGCAATTAACTCTACACCAATGCAAAAGGCTATGACAAGTTTGTGTGCAGAAATCGCTCCAAGCATATACCTGAGGAAAAAAATATAATGTTATTAAAACTTTAGATAATAATGACTACGCTGATTCCTCTGTATATTTTTATCTCTGCCTTAGTACGTTAATCCTTACTATGAAGAAAAATGACACCTAGTGGTGAAAAGACAAACTAATATTATTTGGATTAGAAGATAAAGAAACTAAATTAGCAAATACATGTGAGTGTATTTTATACGCATAGGCTTAGCATCAAAGCTATGGGTCACAAAATCAAATTCAAGTCTGTATATTTTTATTTCTGCCTTAGTACGTTAATCCTTACTATGAAGAAAAATGACACCTAGTGGTGAAAAGACAAACTAATATTATTTGGATTAGAAGATAAAGAAACTAAATTAGCACATACATGTGAGTGTATTTTATACGCATAGGCTTAGCATCAAAGCTATGGGTCACAAAATCAAATTTAAGTCTGTATATTTTTATTTCTGCCTTAGTACGTTAATCCTTACTATTAAGAAAAGTGACACCTAGTGGCGAGAAGACAAACTGTTTATTTTATTAGACGATAACGAGACTAATAGCAAATACGTGCGAGTGTGTTTTATACGCATGGCTTTAACATCAAAGTTATGGGTCTCAAAATCTAATTGAAGTCACGAAAATATGAAACGTATGAAAATTGTCGTACGTACCATACATTTGATGTGCTGGATTCCAAGCCTACGGCAAGGCCTTCAAACAGTTCATGTATAGATAGGGCAAGTACAATCAGAAGTCCACGGAGGGCAGCCGTTACGCTATCCACATCGTTGATGGGCATATGACTATGACCATGAGCGTGGCTATGCCCATGACTGTGGTCAGCGTTGTTGACTTCGATGTCCTGAGAAAATTATGCAGTTGTTAGCTAATAAGTTATTGTAATTCGTAAACATGAGAAAACCAATTTTATTCAATTTAGTTTATTTGTTTGAACTAACTTAACCCCAAATAGGGTCCGCGTCCGTTTAAAGGATAGGAATGTGAACCACCTTCAGTCTACCTACCAAGTTGTTTTACCGGGATCCGAACCCAAGATCTCTAGGTTACAGGCATGCATTAGCTATGTCACAGAAACAGTGGCCGTGTTTATTGTATGAAGATAATATTTTGACCACTCACCTTTCCCTTAGTAATAGATGAGGGGTCAATGAGATCTGATGTAGAATTGGTGACACTCTGTACGCCTTTTTCTTCAGTCCTGTTGCTCCTCCTAATACTGAGGTTTCGAACCAAAGGTGCCACTGAACCGTTGCTCTTCTCTCTACAAAATAATTACCAATGTCATACAAAAAAAACTTCGTGGTTATTAAAACCTCGACTCTTTTTGGCCACAAATGGTGAAAATAATAATAAATTAATTCGCTGAAAAATCATGTAAATTGAAAATTAAAGACAAAATTACACTGTATTTACTATGGTAGGTAATCATATTTACGTACTGAAAAGAGATGTACAGGACGACAAAAGAAAAGATGGAGCGATTACGTTATACCTAGAACAAGCGGGGAAAAACTGCATGAATGTTGCTCAAGACAAAGAGAAATTGAAAAATAAAGAGGAGGATTTTAGCCTGAAAGAGGTCATACAAATAGACCAGTTAAAAAAAAAAAAAAAAATAACTTATGTTATGGGTTCATTTAAAAAGCTTGAATAATAATAATTATTATTTTTTTACATCATTAGGTACTATAGTAATAAATAAAGTAGGTACTTCGTATTATCGTCAGTACGCATTTTATAATAAAGGCCCATTTAGATGGAGTGAGTTCATCGCCTCGAAGGTAATTAATTTAATCAAATTTGAGATCGTTGTAAGAAATTCTGAGGATTTTCTTAACAATTAGTCCAAAGTAAATATTATTTACCTGTGATCTAGGTACATGTGCACCAACTCTTCTACGAGATACATGATGAAAAATCCACTGCACATAAGTAGAGAAGCTAGAGGAAAGTCGAATTTTTGCATGTAGCCATCAGCTGGAAATAAAAAAAAAACTTTGTAGGCAATTTATATATATACGTGCGTAAATAAATAAGGGGCATAAACGCAAAATTACACTACATTAAACGCTCCGATCCTAGTGCTTTTTAGTAATCGTGGTTAGACAGTATAGATAAGTTTCTTTGAAAACCCGCGTTTATTTAAGATTTTTTTTAAAATTGTACTCGCATTAACCAAAATCATTTTTGTAGTTTTGGGTGTCTTTGAACTTTTTGATAACATGAGTAGTGTTGAGTCGCCCCTTTATAATTTGAGAACTTTTTTGTTACACAGCTCACAAAATCATTAGTAGAAATTTCGCCATCTAACCGATTCGTACGCATGTTTCGTGTTCGTGCATCTACTTTTAGTAGGTAAAAACTAAACATCTCCACTTAAATGCCAGCCTAATACCGAGAATTTTACCTTACCTATGCCTAACACACATCAAAGACACTCTTGTAAGAATGATGACAAAAAAACCATCACACACAAACACACTACGCACAGTACTATTAAACATAATTTTTAAAATACGATCATTTTTCCAATCGTACTAAATAAAATACGGAGGTACTAAGGAAATGCCATCAATATTTCATTATACGCACGGAGCAATTTCATCAACAAAATTCCCAAAATAACAGAAATAAATTGGTTGAGAGCAAGTTCGACTTAATTGAAGACATTGACCTACGATATTTCTTTGTTACGCAAGACGTAACACGTCATACTTTGGCATTGCTTTATTGAGTAATAAAGTAATAACTGACTACTCTATATGAATAAATTATTAAATAATAAAAAATATTTATGATTTATGCTTATGATAAAAAAAATACAACAGTATAGGTAATCGCGTAGCTCGTCATTACTTTGACAATACCAATATTAAATATAATTAAGTTTTTAAAACGCATTGAAACAAAGAGCTTCGAATAATTGGAGGAAAAATCGTAACGTCATTATCGAATATTCAAGTCGTCTTTGTTATACAAATTAGCTATTGATGTGCCTCCGGAAAACATACAGCATTGTATAATGAAGAAGCAATGTATACTTAGCCATGAAGTGCGATACATACCGAGTGAAATAGTTCCGCTTAGATAGAATAGATGGCGCTGTAATCGCCTCAACTTCATACTTATCTTAACCAGCTAGGACGTTGTCATTTCCGCAGTCATAGCGTTGTGTACTTTCGCCGCGTGCGGTCGAAACCGAAAGACTTAATAACGACTTAAAACCTTATAGTCTTTCTTAGTGTTAATTATTAGCAAAACGTATTATTTATACATCACAAGTGCGTAATAGACTCACGATGCCGATAAGGCCGGCGCCGGGGCCGATCAGGCAGGTAGTCTAAAAAAGTGTCGAGCAAGGTCACGAACAAGACAAAGAGGACTCCACGTGCACCAGCAGCGCGTCTGATAGCGACTCGGAGCGCGAGGGACCGCCACAAAAGAAAAGGAAACGAGTAGCACAGGTAACGGTCGATCCCACGATCGACGCGTTATATAATCAGGTGAGTTTCCTCACAAATTTTATAGTGCATCAACAATATGTACCAAATGTCAACGCCAGTGCGTCCCATGACGAGGGTAACCACCGCCCGACCAACTACTATAGCGATTTTTTATTAATCCGTCGACCGGGAAAACGATTACAAAATAAATATATAAAAATTATAAAAATATAATATATTGAGCTTATAAAACTCGAACATTTAAATACTCCCACGTGGTAACACATTAGATCCAAAAAAGCCCTGATAGACATACTGACGTCTCCAGGCTTTTGTAACCCTAAAATTAAAGACGAAATACGTTGTCTTATGTCAAAGTGAATTACTACAATCTGGGTTACAAAAAATCGTAAACTGGACTCGTAATAACCCAACGAAATTAAAACCCGCAAATCTTTTCACAAAAATATCCTATATTTTTGGTAATAAATCACCTTCTCACAAATTGCTTGAACAAACCCTGAAAATTGTATGCGGAAAACGAGCGGAATCTATAGAAACTACGCGTAAAAAATTAATAAGTGAGATTTCGGACAAAAGTATTCAAATTGCGCTTAGTAATATACCTCCTATAGCGAGGAATTTTTATTTGACAAAAATAAGCTCGCGTCCCTCATACGATCCCTTGGTGGGCCGCAATTCTGGTTATCTCCGCCGCAACCTTCAAGAGTAAGAGAGCTTTTTAAACCTAAATACAAAGAATCGTCAGCCAGTCCAGGCACAAAATGGAAAAAAATATTTTTGTAATACCTACATAAAACAAGAAACGATGCGAACGTTTAACACGAAAATCAAACTACCCGTTGTCTAACAATGACGGAAAAAAATTACTATCTAACACAATTCAAGGATTCCGCATACCTCTGTACAAGGAACCGCCTTTGTTAATGCCAACAAATCGAATAGTAAGTGAATACGCAACCGAACTGTCACCTGCGATATCGCAGATAATCAAAGAACTCCTGAATCAGGCAAGATATCCTACAAACAGTTCTCAACAAAACCCTCAGTTTTATATCCATAATGGTTCTTCGCAGGAAAAGCGACGGCGCGATGCGTCCTATTGTAGATTTGCGAGAACTAAACCGATTCGTGAAGACAAAACATTTTCGGTTGATCTCCCACGGCTTAGTCCCAGACTTTCTTTAACCAGGGGACTGGATGATAAATAAATTTATCACAAGCCTATTTTCATGTACCGGCAGCGAGATTACACCGACCTTTCTTAAGGCTCAGCTAAAAAGGGCAGTTATACGAAAATATGACTTGCCTTCCTTTTGGGCAAGCGTCAGTACCACACCTTTCCTCTGCAGTATCATGTTGGGTCGCGGAGACCTTACGTGCGAAGGGATGTCGAGTGCTAGTATTCCTAGACGACTACCTTCTGGTCAACCAAGACCACTCCAAGTTAAATCTCAGGCCGCGGAGGCCGTGAGACACTTGGAACACCCTCCAAGTTAAATTATCAGGCCGCGGAGGCCGGGAGACACTTGGAACACCTTCCAAGTTAGATTCTCAGGCCGCGGAGGCCGTGAGACACTTGGAACACCTAGGATGGAAAATCAATTACTTACCAAAAAATCCGTATTGGTACCAACCCAAAATTTAGAATACCTTGGAATTTGCTGGAATACTATGGTCAATGTGATGTCGCTACCCAAGGTACAAATACAGAGCAAAAACCATAGTTATGCGTTGTATTCGCGAGTTACAAAGCTTTGCTAGGGCAAGTAAACTTCGCAAACTTTATCGTGCCCCGTGGGAGGCTTCACGGTCGCCAGGTACAAATCTTTCTGCGACAATTCAACAAGATCCGACCCCGTCGAGGTCAATTGCTGCCTCAGATTGTAGGGCAGGAACTGATGTGGTGGCTCGGAGCTACTCATCAGACGACGCCTATACACAAAAAACCTGCAACCCACTTGCTAGCGACGGACGCCTCAGATTGGGGTTGGGGGGGGCCACATCTCCTTGACGGGAACCTTGTCAGGAAAATGGTCATACCAACAGAAAACGTGGCACTGCAACAAAAAGGACTTATATAGCCGCAATAAAAATAAATGTAAAAATATTACAAAACACACGTGTTAATACAATCGTACAAATGAAACTCTGATTGCTTACATTCAAACAGAAGGCGGAACGAAATCGATAGGGTTACTTACGCTAACCTTCAAACTATTGCACCTGACGGACAAATTCAACATAACTCTGTCGGTACATTACCTACCAGGGTGATCATAGCAGACAGATTATAAAGGGGAAAAAAGGCTGCATAGTGGCACCTTCTTCCTCTAGCATGGGTGTTTCCCCTTCCAAATCCCTGAGTTTTAGCACACCTAAACCGGGCGACGGGAACCTATCTGATAGTTGCTTCAGATTGGCCGCGAGGTTTCTGGCTGCAGGACCTGAAATACAGGTCTCTAGATCACCCCCACGAAATTCAACACCTATCGCAGACACTCTTAGATACGACAATTTCACTGTCTCCTCCACAAATACAAGCATTGACCCTAAAAGTTTGGGAAATTGCGGGTGGGGTGCCCAAATAAAAGACTGGTCCACACTGGAAAAATATCTACTTTTGAAGAGTTGGTCACTCCACCTGTCCACTTATTTACCCGCAATCAAAAGAGGGCTGTCATGGTGTGACAACTCTCAAGTGAACCCAAAATCCCCTCAAACAGCCGATATTGCAAAAAAAATATCACTTTTTCTAAAAGAAAATTTATTTATTTCTTTATTTATAAGTAATCTTACAGCTAACATACATAATATTACAAAACAAACACTTAGACAGTACAGAAAGCCAAAACAGAAATTTATCCTATCAGTATCAACCATCCTTGTTCGCAAATCGGCAATTTTAACTTTTTGCGGTCCCCATGTAGAAAAACAAACATTTTCAAATTTTATTACTAAACACACCCTCAGGGTATTAGGAGTAGCTAAACCAAAAGTCGTGAAATCATCCGTCACGTGGGAGCCGCGAATAGTACTATACTGGCTTTCTTCCAACCCTCCTAGGGACACTTTATTCGATACGGCTCGCAGAACAGCCACAGTATTGCATTTAGCATTGGGCCGCAGAGTTCACTTTATTAGAAATTACTGACGAGCAATTCGTGGATGATGGTGGTAACATTTATTTAACACCGGTATTCGAATCTAAGACAGACACTCAAGACGCCAGTCAAAATGGAAACTTTCTGAACACCACGATAAAACATGTGCCCTATCACTTTAGTGAGACTTCAGTTAGTCCTGACGACTCATTGGTCTAGTGGTTAGTACCCCTGACTGCGAATCCATGGGTCCCAGGTTCGATTCCCGGCTGGGACGAACATTGATGTGATGAGCATTTGGTGTTGTGCTTGGGTCTTGGGTGTTTAAATATGTAATTATTTGTCTATCTTTCTATAATATGTATGTATATCTGTTGCCTAGTACCCATAACACAAGCTTCACCAGCTTAGCATGGGACTAGGTCAATTGGTGTCAACTGTCTTTAAAATAAAAAATAGCTTTGAGTAATAGGTACAAGAAGATCTCGAGTAAAAAATTTAAACAATATTTTTATATCCATCAACAGCAAAATAATTGGGTCAAAATTCAACCACTAGATTAAATTTTTTATTACACGGGGTAATTGGAAATCTTCAAATACGAGTACATACATTCTTTAATCATTACTGCCGCGAGATAGACTCTCGTAGAGAAAACTCATCACTCTTTCTTTAATACATTTGCACCATCGTAATTATATAAATACCTTGTTGTGATGATAGGAAGTTTTTGTTATTATGTTAATTGTACATCTCAATGAATATAGTTATATTTATACCGTAACTAAGAATAATAATTATTGCTAAATACTTATGCTTTGATTAAGAATATTGGCAAGTGAATAAAATAGTTATATATAAACAATAACGGCTTTAGCTAAAGCCTTTAATTCTTCATAATCATCATAGCGTTGTGTTTTATACTGTACTTTATACATCCACCAGCAGATAACAAACACGTCTTCATTATACAATGCTGTATGTTTTCCGGAGGCACATCAATATGACGGTTTTACATAACAATAAAACCGATATTATGTGCCGAGAAGGAAAACATACAGCATTGTAGGAAGCTCTTCCTGGTGAAGACACTATGACTGCGGAAATGACAACGTCCTAGCTGGTTAAGATAAGTATGAAGTTGAGGCGATTACAGCGCCATCTATTCTATCTAAGCGGAACTATTTCACTCGGTATGTATCGCACTTCATGGCTAAGTATACATTGCTTCTTCATTATACAATGCTGTATGTTTTCCTTCTCGGCACATAATATCGGTTTTATTGTTATGTAAAACCGTCATATTAAATTTGCGTCCGCTAAACAATGCATGCGAGACGCACTATGAATATTTTAACGTACCTACAATAGATCTTCAATCAGACTAGAATTCGACAGCTTTGCCTACAAATGACTAATCCCTAAGACGTCTCACCGTCGTTCTCTTAGTGGTCGCCTACATAACAAGATTAAATTAAATAAAAATTAATTATTTATTTGCAAATACTGATACTCATAGAGAATATTCAGTAGGTATTTGACGTATCACTACATAGTATAAAACATAGTCGCTTTCTCTGTCCCTATATCCCTGTGTATGCTCAAATCTTTAAAACTACGCAACGGATTTTGATGTGATTTTTTAAATAGAAAGAGTGATTGAAGAGGAAGGTTTATATTTATAATAACATCTATTAAATATTGGAGAAATACTGTTATTTTTGAGGATTCTAATGTGATGTCGTAAATAATTAAATTTTTTCGCTTACATTGCAAACGCAGGCTGAACACTACGAGATTTATCAAAAAAGTGTACTAAGTATTGTACACATTGAAAAGGTCTACAGAAAACTCCGCGATGGTATATCTCTTATGGATATCCCACAAAAACTTTTTTTTGTATTTACTTTTTACGACAAAAAATGGCTAATGTTCGAAGTGATTTTAACCAATACAGCATTAATCCTTGTCCAATTAAATACCTTAAATTCATTGTTGATTTAAAAAAGATCGATACAACATATTATGATTTATATGAATATTTTCGGAGGCCGCGGTTCTCCCTGTAGCACTTTGAATTTAGTATCAGCATTGCACCCGTGCGAAGCCAGGGCGGGTCGCTAGTCATTTACAAATAAGAGAGTACTAGAGTTGCCTCATGTTATAGTAATGTGATGGTTAAAGAGTTAATCATTATAAAAAATATTATATTGTTGCAATTAATTAAAAAAAACAGACGAAGTTTCGAGAATTTGTATTAACAGTATGAACGTGTGGACAATTACGGTAAATTTACGAGATAATTTCTCATATTTTTTTATTACATTTTACGGTAAGGTATCATTCACTTTTTAATTATTGCATACACTTTATAGTATATTGTTTTGTGTAAATAATTGATAATTAAAAAAAGAAATCAGTGGCGCTGCAACCTCTTTAGGTCTGGGCCTCAGATTTTTGTATCTGTTTCATTATTTTTCAATCTAATAGGCAAGTAGGTGATCAGCCTCCTGTGCCTGACACACGCCGTCGACTTTTTGGGTCTAAGACATATCGGTTTCCTCACGATGTTTTCCATTGAACGATTGTTAAATGCGCACATAGAAAGTCCATTGGTGCACAGCCGGAGACCAAAGCTACGACCTCAGGGATAAGATTCGCACGCTGAAGCCTAATATTCTCTACTGCGCATCTAGTAACAATTGACAGTATATTTATTATTTACTGTGTTCGGTAAATATATATGTGTCGTATAATTTGAAGACTACTTCGTATTGTCATTGAAATATGCTCAATATGATATGCAGGATATCAAACGTGAAGATATCATCAAACCTTAATCAATAATACAGTGTTATTTAGGATAGTGTTCGTACAGTTTTTCAGTGCTTTTAGACTTCAAATAAAAAATTAAACAAGACAGCTCATACTTTTTTCTCTTTTTATTACATTTGACAGTAAGAGACGAATGTCAGTAGTTTAATAGGCAGATATAACTTTATCCATATTCACCGTTTAACTTAAGTATGTCTGTGTTCTTCATAGCGTTAGTTAAAGGAAACCGAAAGTATTATTATATAATTACTGCTTACGGACACCCATTAAAAATGGGCATTGCCGGCCTTTGAGGGAGGAGTATACTCTTTCTTTAAACAAGTGGAGGTCGTATCTCCCAGGAAAACCCCAATCGGGAGTCGATTCCACAGTTCGCTAGTTCGCAAAAGAAAAGAGTTATTTTATTTTTATACATATATAAGTTTATATTGTATTGTTCTCGTACAAACGGGCAGGAGGCGGACCTGATGTTAGCGGGTGTGTTGCCTGCCTTTTAATAATTGTATTGGATATTAGAATAAAATGTATTATTGAAATATTTATTACTTTAATCGTCAATTGTTATGAATAAAATCTACCCTTGACATGCCGAATTACTCCGCGCCATAAGTATAGTTGTAATCGGTGACCTAACATTGACTTGGCCTCGAATAAAAATTATTTGGAATCTCTTCAAGAATTTCGTCCAAGGAAACACGAAATGTCGTCAAGTTTCAAGTGAAACAAACTTAAGCCTCTTGAATTTTTCGACATTGGTTTCACTTTTATTCACGGAATTGATTTGTTTTTGTTAACTTTAAATCTATCTTATCGTTACGAAATCTAAAATATATTTTAATCTCAAATCTATTATTATATTATATTAAAACCATTGTTATAAATATAACTTGTAATAAGTACTTTATAATATCGAGGTATTTAACTCTTCGTCTGAAATAAGGTAATCCTTATTTTCCAAATAGAGACAGAGAAAATACTATGTGGAATAGAGGCTATAACATGATGACGGAGTTTAATCTTAGGATTTTCCCAAGCGCAAAACGTCAATTAGAGTTCTTGGAGGTGATTTGTTTTTCCCCCGTCAAGCTCGGAAAGCTTAAAAATCAAACCGGATGTAATACAGTTATTATGCAATATTTTTGATACACACTATATCGTAAGACTTTATTCTTTTAGCAGTCGAATAAACAACACGCAGATAATGATTTTAACTGGGGGCAAACAGGCAAGAGGCTCATCAGCCCTGCGATTCTGTTACTCACTTTTCGAACTCACACAGCGGTTTTCGCATCGGTGGTCGCACTCAAATCAGTCGTGAAGCAGTCATTTTATGATTTGAGAGCGACTGCTGATGCGAAAACCGCTGTGTGAGTTCGAAAAGTGAGTTACAGAATTGCAGGGCTGATGTAAACTCGCAACCCTATAGGGCACGCGAAGGATTTGCCGCCCTTTAACAAATTGGTACGCTCCTTTCCTGAAGGACCCTAAGTCGAATTGGTTCGGAAATACTTTAGTGGGCAGCTGATTCCTCTACGCAACGGCAAGGGATCAAGCCATTCGGAAAATGTCTTTTTATCATGTATAGCTATTGTCTTCTAGCCTTATACATATACCACTATAAACCTTTTATATTCTATTCAATCGTATAATATATCCTGTTAAGGTTTTGATAAAGTGGATTTGTTATTGCCACGTGAAATTTCATACATTGTAATTGATTATCTTTATTTTTAAATAGCGGTGAAACCGTGACAAATGTACTTTACAGACATTCTCGATAAGATTAACCTTGACAACATCGAAAGCGTAGGGTGAAAAAGATTATAGAACAACGAAACATGTCAAAAATATTATCGCTTTTACATTTTGTATGAAACAAAAGCCTCTATGGGCTTTAGATTTGTTCACAAATCCACAGCTCTTTTTAAAACACAATATTTACAATTTTTAAAACACAGCCAAAACGGATTACACCATATAAACGAAGAACATTTTGTATTAACAAGACAATTTACTAATTATTTGTTAAAGTGTGTAATGTTCACACAAGCCTCATGGGTGCGTTTTACGAGTAATGTGAATTAAGAATCCATTCGATTTGATTATTCGTCGCAGGCGTTTAGAGTTTAATTTTTTTGACAAAATACGATACCATTAGGATTACTCCAATGCGGCAACTGCCTTTAAATCACATACAAAACAATACATACAAATAGGAAAAAAACCACAACATTTAACAGTAATACATTAAAATATTTACAAAAAGACTAACTATTTCTTACAGTATAGGAACTGACATGAAGCCGACCTTTTGACAGTTCATACAATTCAATACGTATGTTATACAATACAATATGTGTATTTCGAGCATAGTTTGTACCAAGATAGGGAATGCGAAACAGCTCAGTATAGCTATTCTATAATAGGTTCTATAAAAATTACTTACTTGACTTATTAATTTGACTCGATACTTCGATGATATAATCGATTACAGCTCAATTACAAAAACGTCATTGTAATTCGAATCGAGGCCACGCGCACCTTGATGATATTCAATTACAATAATTATCTAACATATTTTATTTCATTGATCACCATTCGTATTATAAGAAACTTTAATTCGTTCATTCTCTTTTAGTTTTAACTTTTTTATGAACGACCAAAATAATACAACTCTTGGGACTTTTATGGAAGAAATCGATCTTCATTTGTTTATATATCTTTTTGCATTATATCGAAAACCTTACAGTATAATCGGGAACTTATATAACATTGGATTTGGGTTACAAAATAAGCAGTTGGTATTTTTTTATAGGGGGCAAACGGGCTCACCTGATGTTAATAGATACTGTCAATACAAAAGGGGTCGTGAGTGCGTTGCTGGACTTTTTAATATGTAAGGAAGCTTATTCATATGCTATTTATGACGACGGGCCTTTTGCATGTTCTTTTTAATACTTAGTGGATTTAACAATCAATGATTGACATTAATGTCACGCAAAGCACGGCGTCTTGATCGACGTGCGTACTGAATATTTTTTTATGTACACTAACCGTATACGCAGGACAGTGTATCTGACATTTAAATACAGCTCCAAAGCCTAAGGAGTAGTGTTGTTAGTGAAAAAAAGTAGTAATGTTAGTAAAGATCTTTTCAAAAGTACGAAAAGACTTATGGCTTTTATTGTTAATAGTTGCGAACACGCTTTTGCAACAATTCCTTTGTTGTTCGAGTCTACATTGACGTAATAGTTTTATCAGCATTCACTTCCGGAATATATTGTCATAACTGATTGAAAATGTTTTTATGTTCCCGAAAACTTTTTTATTTTTCAAAAATAATAAGATATTCACATTTTTAATATGTATTACATTACTCGTACGTCTTTATATATCTATATTCATTCTAAACTCTATAATATAGATACTGTATTACTAAATACTACATAATAGTATTTAGATTTTTTTTGACATTTGTATAATAATGACCAGAGACAAACAGACAAAGACTAAAAAACAAAATAGGTTCCATTAGCATACGGTTCTTTTTATAGAACAGGAGGCAAACGGGCAGGAGGCTCACCGACCATGGACAATCTCACTGCTGGAAGACTCACAAGTGTGTTGCCGGCCTTTTAAGAATTGGTATGCTCTTTTCTAAAGCTAAGACCTAGTGATTGTTTTGTAAATTTTTTCTATCACTGGATACATTATATTACATTGGATTTTGTATGAAAATTATCCCCGCTCTATAAACTTTAATTCTCTTTGGGTAAATGACGTAACATTTGTAGTTGTTAAAACAGAATCTACATGATCCGGCAGTGCATGCTAATGCATCTTGGTTTAGTAGGCTTAAATCACCCGTATTTAGGCACGTTGAATATTTTAGTATTGTTTGTGAGTTAAAGTTATAAATATCACGTACGCATTGTGCAATGTCCGAGCATGTGCTTTGTAAGTGCGAAGTGAACTCAATTACGTCATTACCAGGGTTTTTCACTTTTATGTAAACTTAACACTGATTCCTTTTTAAAATCGTTAGAAATCGAGTAAGATTCATCGTAAAGAATGAGATTCGACGAAACTTAGACTGAACTATGAATCCCATTTGACAAAACTTTTGACGTATTTAAGTATCTGTTTATATAAATAAATATTAAAGTGAAATACCTAAATTATGATTCTCCTTATATCAAAAACTTATTGGATATCGCATACGGAAGTTCGTAAGCGTCATGTGCGTCTATAAGAAACTAAAGGTTGATCTGGGTTATACAAAATGACTAAAAAAACATACGCAGTCATTGTTGATACATAATTGTACTAGTAATTTAGAGGATCGATACAACCTGCATATTTCAATCATTTTATTTTTCATTTTTGAATTAGAAGCTTCACTGTGCGACTCTCATTCCTGCAACCCTAAATGGAATGGAATGCGCTAAGCATTAGATTGCATCCCATTCTTTGATTTCAGAGACAAGTATGACTTGACGAATTTGAAACATGCCGATTTCTTTACGATGTTTTTCATTACCGTATGAGATGCGCACATAGAAAGTCCATTATTGAGGATTGCATTAGTATTGTTAATGCAACAGTTATGGTGAGACTGTTTTAAAGCATTAAAAACGCTAGGTTATTTAAAGTTAAGTTAAATGTCTAATAGGTACTCGCTAAAACCAAAGATTTACTAAAACAAAACATACTGTCAATAACCTTAGTCATTTATTTTATTGAATAAAATGTCATCACCGAATCGAGGTATATACATAGATTATGATGCGCTAGTTACGTTTTGAAATAATGTTGACTACAAACAGTTGTTATTAAATCTTATACAAGAATAATTTTTACATTGAATAACTGTTAAAGACTATGCTAATTAAATAGATCCAAGGTTACGCTATTGTTGTGTAATTAATGGCTGGAACTAAAACGACTTAAATAAAGTTCAAAGTTGTTGGAAAAGGCCGATGCATTAATTCCGTGCGGCCTCAAAAAACCTCTAAGCATAACATATCGGATTCATTAAAGCAAATATTAATTTGGTTTAATGAATCCGATGTTATTGCCCTGAAACAAAGCCTATTAAAAGATATCGAGATCCATGAACGTTTAGAATTGAAAAATGATCTATAATTTAGGTTGCAATGTGTAAAATTATGACGTTTTCGTCACGTTCTTTAATCATTTATATTCTTTATAATTTGTATAAGCTGTGAAAAGCAGTCCTAAATTGGTCTATGTTCTATGTATAAATATTTTTTTTTTTAATTCAGTTGTATTTTGAATTTAGAACCCGGCTATGTGTAGCCATTAACTACCAACAACAATTTTCTAGACAATTGACTTCAGGAAACAACTAAAATACCTTTGTTTTAAGGATGTCTAGATGATACATCAAACAAATTCTTTAAAACAAATAAATTATTCTACGTGCATTCAGCAGGCGCAAAAAACATATCACTGGTCTGAAATTTATAATGTCAAGCGAACCTCATACATAATTTATTTTATAGGACTTTTATGTTTTTCCTTTCTTGATTATTGAAGATGCTTTTGTCAAATTTATAAACGTCTGTGTAATAAAATAGCGCCCTAAATTTCTAAAGGCAATTCACTTACTTAAATTTACTACTTACTTCGTAACTTTATATTTTATTTTACTTGGTATATACAATTTAGATAGGAGTGTCAGCCTAGTAATAAAGAGGCCTTCTACTCAGCGTTAAGAAACCCCTGAGTAATAAGTTACAGCGTTCTTGCTTCGGCTGAAAACACTACGTCGTTTGATACACAATGTAACCTCTTTGTAACGAATTTTTATTCGTTATAGAGAGGTTTCATTATGAAAAGTGAATGTATGGGTATTAGGTTAAAGCAAATAAATTTAACTCATTTTTACGTTATAGACAATTTGTCGTTATAACGAAACACGTTATAGAGAATTTAGCTAAATAAAAGTAAAAATCTAGGGTAAAACTCATAAACGGTCGTGTCCCTGTACGTATAGGGAATAACAGGCACAGTCAATAAACACAAGTAAAAATACGTGTGAAATATAGACAATGCAGGTATTGTATTAAATTACTGCGGAATATTTATGGCAACATTAAAACTGCCAATTGGGGAAAGCCGACTCGTTGAGTATTTGGGTCAAGTTTAAAAAAATATTTTGCAATGAAATTATAAGCTTCAATAGGTAGAATTTGTTTCATTTTCTACTCTGTCGACATGACAGCCTTGGCGTTGCTTTCGCCGCTATGGTTTAAAACATACATTATGTGCCTTCAAATAATAATTACAGTCCATACACCGTGAGAAAATATTAAAACCCTTTTCATAATTTACTAGTGTGATAACATACTTAAATTAATACAAAAAAGTGTGTAGACGGTAGAAAGTAAGGATTTTGTTATTATGGTATGGGGCATTAATACAATTTGCCATAAATTTATAAAAGGCGCATGTAAAATCGGTCACATATTACATGGAATGTTTTCTGGTGAAGTAATTTATTTATAACATAATTGAAATGATAATGAGAAATGACTCTCAGTTTTAAAATCGATTTATAAATTTATGACACTTGGGTTTTCAATTTATTATCTTAATATAATATTAATACCA
The DNA here is from genome assembly GCA_963693345.1 of Pieris melete. Taxonomy (NCBI): domain Eukaryota; kingdom Metazoa; phylum Arthropoda; class Insecta; order Lepidoptera; family Pieridae; genus Pieris; species Pieris melete. The sequence continues at coordinate 3,739,258 of CAVNZK010000003.1, forward strand.
CCAAGATTGGGTTTTACCTAAATGTATATTAAGTTAACAGCATTTTAATGATTGGAATATTAACAAATTAATCTGTGTGCAGGGATTAATAAAATGGTAATTTTTATTACACAATAGCAGGAAAGTTTATGGCAACACCTTTGTTCTAAGAATCAGTGACGCGTGGTGACATAAATAACTTGTCATTTCACACACCTATGGTCTATGGATTTACCGGTGATTGTTTATCACCCGCTTTCATAATCAAAATACCTATGTACAACTCCGAGTAATTAATGTTTTAAATACCCTGAACCAGTAGTATGAATTTGAAAAAGGATTAAATACATATATCCTGCGTCCATAGATGTTCCAAGATAAACTATAAACCTACAGAATTTTGGTGTATGTATGTATTTAAAAGTAAATAGTTAAATGGATAAAATATGTACGTACTACGATTGTTTAAATTATATAGCTTCAGTATACAAATAATTATACCGAATCTTTTTTCCTTTCCTTACAATAGACTACTGCAAGCTCACTGATTTTTTTAAACCTTGGTCAAACATTTCGTGAGTATAGTTACATTCAGTCACCAACAGCGACATTTTTGTATGCAATTTCGACGTAGTTCTCTCAATATGAACGCTCATGTCGCCTTGAAATAAAGAACCTTGGGATCACGCAGTACAAAAAGTAGTTCTTTGTACGTTTGGGTTGGGTTTTAAATGTCGTCGCACGAATTTGATGATACTAATTATGCAGAAGTCTCGGGGGACCTTCATTGGAACATATCCAAGTGATTTTTGCTGCCGGAAACGCGTCAAGTACTTAAAAAAAAAAGTTTTGCTTACTGTATTGAAAGTTGTACACAATCCGCCATTTTCTACTTTTCTATTGGTTGTAAGAGATGAGAGGTTTACTTTAAAAATCGTGTTTTTAATTGAAAATTATCAAGGAATACATCCATTTCCTGTATTCAAGGGCTGTACCGCCACATCACTATTATTTATGTAATCTAGTATAGTATATACCATGGCAAGCGTTCTTATACTTAACGTTACAAAGGAACTCTTTGTATTAATTCAAACCTGTCTGGCAACTTGCGCCTACTTCGGACCAAATGATTCGCTTTATTAAGCTGTTCCGACATTCAAATAAGGCTTTCAACAAGGAAATACAAGTCGTATGTTTTGTCCATATGTATTTAGATGTCTGTTACTCGTCTGTACGTTTCAAGAATACTGCTAAGATACCTAATAGTTTTTATCCGCGTATTTGTTTATTAGTTAAACATAAGTAAGTTAAAGTATATAACAATATAAACTAATATTAAGCCTAGCAAACGCTTTATTAATTTATGCTAATTATTATTTGACCTTAACGTAATTTATTTCCTAAGTTTGTTTACATTTTGAAGACATTTTCGTTCCTTTAAAGTTTTTACTAAATATTTATAATAAAGCATGATTAAAATCGGTTTTTGCTTTGCAACACTTCAATTTTTAATAGCTACACATAATAATTTTTTCCCCCGAAAAATTTCGGACGAATTGTTTATAATTTTGTCGAAGGCGAAGGGAACTTTTACTTTGCAGTATAATATTTCGACCTTGCCTAAAAGAAAATTGAATGCTTTTCTGAATATAAGAAAGTTGTGTTCCGTTAGTATATGAAACGTGCGTCAGGTGTGACATGTTTTATGGCGGTTGTACGTGACATAATTGCAAATCTGGTATAAAGTGTGTATCGGAATTCACATTCATAAATAAGTACGTTCCCTACTAAAATAGTGCCCATTCATGTATCTCAAACGAAGACGCCACTGATGTAGTCAAACCTGTTTCACAAACCTGGCCAGAAACAATAAAAAATTGTAAATAGATTTTTTTTAATCTGATTATGATTTGTAGTTTTCTTTTTATTTACAACTTTATGATAAAATTAATCAACATAACCATGCAGAGCGTGTTAACATCCCAGTACAGCGACGAAATGTTGCCAACACTAAGGGTACCATAGAGACCAAACTTTTTAAACTTCTTTTTGTTTTCTGACATTTCAATTTGTGTGGTTTTTGTGAATTGTTTGAATTCGACAGATGAAAACTGATCATTCTAACATATCGTAACAAGATAGATAAGATTTTCTTTGAATAAGAAAATAAGAATGACATTTTTTATGTCGATTTTATCGCATACAAAAAAAGACAAGAATGTTTCTCCGATTCCTAATAATAAATAATTTTTCGTATAATATGAAATTATTACGGGTTGTAACGAAATGACTGTATAATGCTATCTAGCGGGCGTCGTTACTCGTTATCAAGTCGTTATGATAAACATAATAGAAATAGATTTATATCGCTGTAAAGATAATTCGTTTCTCAAGGTGGCTAAAATTTTTGTCAACCTTTATCATAGCATTTAAACTAAATTCTACGTAACGCACGAACAATTTTGTAATAATATATGGCACATCTATAATGAACAAAAGTCAAGATTTATGGATCAAATATTAGATATATATCATATATTTGTACTTTTACTTAAATTCACATTTATTTAGTTGAGAATATAAAAAGACGGAATGGCGCGTTTCGTTTTATTGTAACCAATCACTTCTAAATGAGAACCTGGCTTGATCCTTGTGTGCTTTGCTATCCCGTCTGTGCAACCAAAATGATGGCGTATTTATTTATTTTGTCAGTTAATTCCAAATAAATATTATTCAAATATGTTAAACTTCCAAGGAAATCTTCTTCTTCAGTCTCACTCTTCATATCTGAAAGTCGTGTTAGTGGCGCCGCACAACTTCCTCCACACTCCCCTGTATTCGGCAAGCATCTGCCCCTGGGTGATGCGACCTTTAAGGGCCTTTACTTGATCGGAACAGCAAGTAGGGGATCGGCGTCTAGTGCCCACCAGTATCGTCTGCCAGTCACGATATTTTTTCTGGTTCTCTGCGCTTTGCATGTCAGAATTCGTTGGTAACAAAGTACCTATCGAAAAACAATTTTTTACTTGTAACCGTCTTACTATGGACTCGTTTGTTTCCACAGCTTTCCAGGGAATCCTAATAATATATAAAACATTTACCTATTCTTATTCGCTTTGGGTATTAATTATCGTGTTAAAAACATTGAAATCACTGTAGGTACAATGTATAACATTACGGCAATTGCTTGAAAGGTTGTCTTTGCACAATAGTTACCAAACCAACTGGATTTAGTATGTGTAAGACTGGTGCAGTGATTGTACGGAAGTTCCTCAGTTCAGGAAATGAGATATAAAGCGCTCAAAACGAGTTACACACAACATTAGGCCCATGTGCTTGTATACAGAATGTTTGAGTTTCGAGTGGTAAAAAAGCAGAGTAATAGGATAATTGGTGTTAATCACGTACTTTTTTCTCAGGTTTCAGAATCACTTTATTTCTCATAAGAATTGCATAGTGCATACATAATTCACTTACTGGTATCCAATACTAATGTAAAACTAATATTCAACCAAGTCAAGTCAACAAAGAAAAACATAAATATTCGAATTTGATTTTTTACTAGATTTGGCATTGATGGCATAGTCTGATATTGCAAGTTTATATTTATTTTATTATAAAAAAAAACCTCTTACATAAAGAAAGCTAAACTGATAAAATTCCCTGATTTCTCCGTTTATAGCTACTTTCATATTTTGCGGTCATTCGGTGACTTTGTGTTTATATTTTTATACCAGATTAAGTTGTTACGCAAACATCTTATTTGCGTACAACTGTTTTACAATTACATTATACTTAACTAAATTTAATAAAAGGAAATAAAACAGACTCATGTATACAGAAAGAACAGAATCAGAAGAGATAATATAACCTTTTACTGAGACCAAAAAAGACATCTCATTTGTCGTATACCTGATCACTAAAGGTCGTGTTTGCTACTCTACTGCTGTTCTGGAGCTGTAGCCGCACTTTCGTCACAACCCTGGCGATGTGTGTGGCTTTTTCCCTTCCACCATAACTTATCAAGAGGGCTTTAGGTCGTTAAGCATAAATAATAATAAATATACCTTAGCCTAAAGTTGTTAGGTAGGAATAATTATGACTACAAGCCAGTGCGCACTCTCTTCGCGCAGAAAAGCTGTATGTCAAAAGTATATTGGATTTGATATACGTGAGTCATAAGTGTCTCTAAATTTAGCAAGATGTTTTCCTTAAAAGTTTCACAAGTGGACAACACTAAATGGACAGCAGATTGTATCTTATATTTTTACTAATTTGATCATTTTTGACGTGACAACGTCTTCTAATTCGATGGCGCTGGCTGCATTCACGAAAAAACATGACGCATGCGGCGTTACCTCGCTCTGAGGCGTTCCATTTAAGGCTTGAAGTGCAAGCGAGAGTGCGGATCGAGCGACAAAGAGGTACAATTGGCATCCGCGTTCGCAGCGTTCGTTCGTTAAAAAATTGACATACAATTTATGCGTACAAATAAATGTAACTTGATCAATTCAATTGTGATTTCCATTTACCTCCATCTCTATATCCATACAAAATATCTATCAAACAAATAAAATTAAAATTTTCTTTTGAAAAATGCAACCATTCCATCAGTATTTTCTTTGACGTTGTCACGTTCAACCATCGTCAGTAAACCGACTTTACAGACAACAGATTTTTTTAATTTTTATGAACAAGACAGGTAGGTGAGGGTCAGCCTTCTGACACATGGCGTCGACTTGGATTTAAGACACGCTTTCCTGATGATGTTTTACTGAACCGTACGAGCGTTGGCACATAGACAGTAAGTCAAGGAATGAGAATGAAACAAAGTCTCAGTTCTGAGTGGAACGCTGAAACCACTAGGCCAACACTGCTATTAAAAATGGAAAGCTAAATACAGCTTTCTGTCGAAGATTGGTAAGCGAAGGGGTCCGTTAATTTATTGATATAATTAAGCAACTACTAAAGTAATATTTATTGATCGATGACCAAATTAAGCATATCATTTATTTAATCGTACTTAATCCCCAATTATGAAAGGTATTTATAGTTAGTTGGGTTTTAATTTTTATATGATATATACATTTCAAATATTCCTTATTATAAAACAGTTTTTTTTGTCTCTTTTCATCACAGCGTAAACATGAATTCACAGAAAGAGACATGAGTGCATATGACTGGTTCAGTTTTTACTAATAACGAGTAAATCGTAATAACCACAATCGTAAAATTACCTTTTTAAGCTTCATAACCTGTTACTTAAACCATAACTAAACTAATTGTTTCGGTCATTATATAGTAATTTTAAAATGCTTATATCTTACAGAAAAAGAGAGGTCAATCACCTCTAAGTTCAAAAAGGAATTTCAATTGCAAATATTAAAATTGTTTAATAACTTATCCGCCACCGCGTTTAAAAAAAATTAAACGAGCTACTTTAATGTAATATTAATTATAAGCGATCCTCAGATTTGATGTATTTATGATTTCTAATTACCTGGTTATAAGCATACGAAATAATGTGGATTACAGCAAAAGCTCGAGATATTTAGGAAGTCTGCTGATAACAAAAGGTTTTTCACTAAATAAATTTAATAGGCTTAGCCTATATGTTGTTTATTGACTTATGATCCAAAAAAAGACCAAATTTAGAAAACAAAAAAATCAAAATATTTTTTTTTTTTTTAGGGTTAGTCCATTTTATAAGGTAACATAACGTTAATTACTCAATGACACTATTTTTGCCAACTTACGCTTATTTATAGAATACAATATATCCGCTAACTCCGTGCATAGTGTTTAAAACATAATAAAGTTTTTAAATTTTAGACAATAGCAAATGCAATGAGATTATTATATTTTTGGATTTATAGCAAAGCATATTCTACTCCAGATAGATAGAATATTTGGTTGATAAGATTTTAAGAGATTATAAATACGTTTTTCTGAATGAAAAGTGCACAATAGGTGTTTGATGATTTGCTATTTTAAAAGAGTACCGAAAGAGTTTTACTCCGGCTTTTTCTCTCGGCCTACACCTTCTGACTTCTTTGCCGATGAGTCTACCGAATGACGTGGAATAAGTGATACCTGTATCTTATGTTCCATAATAAACTTTTTTTTATAAATATAAACTCAATTAGAAGAAATACCTATAAAATTATAATTATGTCTAAAACCTACCCCAAATAATGGATATATGATGTAACAGGTAAAACGTCAGTATCTAAACACTAGCTGATCCGGCAAACGCCGTTTTGCCATGTCATTATATCATTTATGGTTATTGTGCCTCACTCGACATAGATAGGTATAGTGTGTCGCGGACTTTTTTGTAGATATTTATAAGATCTACAATTACTTAGAACATTTTATGGTTATATCTTTAATAGTTTAGGCGTGCGTACCTTACGCAAAATAAGTAACTTTTTTCGTAGATTTTTTACACCTTGTGTCCGAAAAACCCTAATATCTTAACCCTATTTTTGTTCAAAATTGAATATAGCCTATATTACTCGTGGATAATGTAGCTTTCGAATGGTGAAAGAATTTTTAAAATCGGTCCAGTAGTTTATGAGCCTATTCATTACAATCAAACAAACAAACAAAGTTTTCCTCTTTATAATATTAGTGTAGATTATTATCTTTAACTCATTGGCTGTTGAACCGGCACGTATCAGGTGATGCCCCGTAAACATTTCCTTGTCACGAATCGAGTACCAAACGAACACGTTTTCGCAAGTAGCTGGTTATCGTGGGAAAACCCTAGTATGCATCTTTGCATTCTATTTGCGGACAAATTTTCCCTGTTTGAAATTTTCAACATTAATCTCTCTTTTAATTTTCGTCTGTTTGAAGAGGTTTGATAGACTACAAAGCGTAGTCTTTCTAATCGGTAATTTAACACAATTTTAATGTATTTTTGTTTATGAAAAGTTGTAACCGTATTAAAAAATATCTTCTAGATAATGTGAGCATTAAATGTGGGTCGTTCCAATTGTACGAGTATGTGATAATGACACAGTATGCATCTTTGCATTCTATTTCCGGACAAATTTTCCCTGTTTGAAATTTTCAACATTAATCTCTCTTTTAATTTTCGTCTGTTTGAAGAGGTTTGATAGACTACAAAGCGTAGTCTTTCTAATCGGTAATTTAACACAATTTTAATGTATTTTTGTTTATGAAAAGTTGTAACCGTATTAAAAAATATCTTCTAGATAATGTGAGCATTAAATGTGGGTCGTTCCAATTGTACGAGTATGTGATAATGACACAAGTACATTCTACGGATTAGAGATTATTCACTGATTTGATCCTAGCACCAACTTCAAAAATCAGACGAATTGTGTTATCAATTTGACGTTTACGATGATTTATATCTCGCTGTCCTGTAGTATTATTATACGTTCATGTAATTCCATAACATTAATATCAAAATATAAAAAATCTGTTGTTTATAAATTGATGGATATAACTAATATGTGGTCAATGTCATGTAATCTTATTTTTTTTATTTACACTAAGAGTAAGACATAATTGTTACTAACTCTTTTTTTATTATATTCATATATTTTGTTTAAGTTAATCTGAAATAAATAAGTAATTATATAATAACTAAAATATATTATTGAAAGGAATCCCTTTAGGCAGCTTTCCCCTTTGAATAGATAGACTAATTCTTTGTCAGAGGTAGCCAGCTTTTCGGTCTCATGTGATGTCGACTAAGCTCTTTGCTTTTTTTAATATATATATATCCTTTAGTTTATATGAAATAAAGCTTCCAAATAGTAGAATTTATAAAAATTACAAAAGTTTGAGCCTATGAAATGTATTAAAAAAGCTACAACTTAACTACGAGCATAGGATTAATACTGAATAATAAATATAGAATCAGTAATATGTGAATTCCTGTAACCGAAGCCTACCGTGCAATGCCTTCATGGAGGAGGTGATTCGATTTTATTAAAAGGGATCTTATAATAAGCTTTGAGATACTGACATATAATATGACATAACAAATAGTTTTATTGATTTTGATTATAAATTGAGATTTGCATGCTAGTTTTGTTTAATTTATCCATCTTACATGTACCGCTTTCAAGTGAAATAAAATATTTATTTATTATTATTATTAACTCGGCAAATATGGTTTCAGTGATTTCCGAACTGAATAAATTTTGGCGGGAATTCCAATAGTGAACCCAGCCATGCCGTCAAATTCTTAAGCAAATGAGCAATTAATATAGTTCAAAGAATTAGTATGCTAGACTCGCGGCGGTGTTTCCTTTATTGAATTGTAATTAGCTGCGTCCGGAGCCAAAGTTGTAAGAGGAAAAATGTAATTCCGATGAATAAATGTAAAATTATACGGCTTTGCTTGACTCCATTTTTCAGGAGGTTATAGGGTCATTTTAGGAAGCTTTTAAACGTAAGATAAGATATTTTCGTTGAATATTTATTAAAACAATGTTTAACAATGCTTGAATGCACTGAGATATCTGCAATATAAATCCATATCTAAACCTTTCGAAATCACAATTATAAATAGACTGCATTAGGCAAGATTCGTATCAGTATGATATGAAAATAACAATTATCTACCCTGTGATATATATCAACAAATAATAATTGTTCATTACGACATAAAAAAAAACCAGTGGCGCTGCAACCTTTTTAAGTCTAGTCCTCAGATTTGTGTTTCATGATCAATTAAATCTTATAGGCAAGTAGGTGATCAGCCTCCTGTGCCTGACACACGCCTTCGCTTTGGGTCTAAGGCGGTTTCTGAGGATGTTTTCCTTCACCGTTCGAGCGAATGTTAAATGCACTCATAGAAAGAAAGTCCATTGGTGCACAGCTGGGTATCGAACCTACAACCTTAGGGATGCCAGTCGCAGGCTGAAGCCACTAGGCCAACACGCTCATTACGACATTACCTACTCCATATTAGTAAGAAAAATACCGTGCGATTTAGATCAAACATCTTTCGCAAGTTACATTATTTTATTAAAATAAAAATAAATCATAGTTTTGTAAGGTTTTTTTAACGGTTAACATTATTGCCACCATATTCTTTAATTTACGTCATATTTAATTAGTTATCTACACTGCGATGGCGCAATTGCTTCACATGTAATCTGGTACTTAGGGAATTAGATCGATAAAGAAAATAGAAGTACTCGACGTAGATCTCTTATAAACTTACTCGACAAGAAAATTTGCTTTTGCAGGAAAAAGACTTTCTAAAGTCCTGTTTTTCACAATTTTTAAAATACGCTAACTAATGATACTTCTAGGTGTGCACTGTGCATATTTCTAATACTTCCGTATCATAGTTTGACAAGCCAGCCATTATATGGTTTGTAAAACCTTATTTAAATTCATTGCCATTTTTTTAATTTAAATTGTCAGTGAAAAACATAAACGCTATCAAAAAAGAAATGAACTGCCAAAATTGTTGAATGAAATATATAAAAACATAAGTTAATTATTTTTAATCGTAAATTAATTGAGTAACTTTTATCGCCTTTGTTAATTCAAAACTTACACTTACTGAAATATCCTAATTTGTAATTGCGGTGAACGGTCACTGACATACATACCCAATGACGTTTACGCAACCATTAGATAATAGTGACACTTTATATTAAAAACGTTTGTCAATGAGCAATGAAAATATCGAATGGATTTTCTCACACATTTCTCCAAGAAAATTCATAGGTAGCAAACCAGTCGGGAACTTAATTATAAATGTTTTGTTTCTCTGTTTATTTGCTGTGCTCCATAATGTAGCGTATTTAGTATTTAAATACGACAAATGGTGACCTATTTCCACTAATAAATAAGACAAGGATATTTGTTATTATTACTAATAATTTATTTGTTGTACCTCTGTTATTATTTTATTAGTTAAGTAATCGTTGTAAGGAAAAAAAACTTTTCTGAATAGATAGTATTAATTTTGCTCAACTATGTAAATATCCTATATCCGTTGGTCACGTTTTACTTGTTTTATTCGTAATTTTAATTATTTTAAGAAGTTACTACATATGTTACATCACGTGAATGTCGAGGCTATTCAACCCCTTGACAACACGGGCCTAGTGAAAAGACTAAAGGACTAAACCATTTGAACTACTGAATAAGTGTTTATCGCACGTAAGTCTTAAGTACTAAACAATGGTAAGTGAAAAAAATATGAATAACATAAGAACAGAGTGCCTTCAAATTAGAAAATTTAAGTAGTGTTATTGGACACTTTCTTATGATAAATATCCTTATTAGTAAATTAGGTTAGACTTAAATTACTTATTAGTCTTCAGTTAGGCTAGATCGTAATTTTCCAAGACACATGTTTAAATTTTTTTTTTTAATATCTGTCTCAAAACTCACAGAAAATGGAAATAAAATCTTTAACGACAGGTTAGATATAGCTAAGACACCTGTCAAATAAGCAAGACGTATTTATTTAAATCAACCTTGAGATACCGCACTAATAATATCCGGTTAAAATGTCTAACATCGACGATATACTAGACCTATTCAGTTTTTAATTATATATTTAGTGGTAGCAATTAACAAAGAACAATCAACTTCAATACAGCAGACAATGCAGCCGAAACTAATGTGCAATTATGAAGAACACTTTCCGCTAATGTTAATTGACATTTACCGGCGACTTCCAAAGAATGAAAAATTCTCTTTGTTTTTAAAATATTTTGAGTGGACATTCTTACGTTTTTACGTCGTCCATTCCGATTAATTTTATAATATAACTAAAAGTTATTTCTGCGTCTTCGCCGAAATATTATTTTGTAGAAATTTCATAGATTACAAGGACACGATATTAATTAAATAAAGATTAGACTTCAATGTCTTCAAAGCCGAGACGCGCAAAAATTTTGCAGGTTAAAAAATGCATTTGCTATTCGGGAAAAATTGTATGTCCATTAAGCTGAATATACGTTCGTAGTTACTAACCTTTACGACGTTAGCATGAGATTATTGGAGAAGATTTTTACAGTTGAATCGTGCATTTTAAATAACAGAAATAAAATCTTACCAACTAGATGGTCGATGTTGTGGTCCACTTCTGGTAAAAGGTGCATGAAGGTGGTACACAATAGAACTCCTCCTCCAAACGAGAGAAGTGAACCCACAATTCTATTCGAGGACTTAAGGTTTTCGGCGTCATTTGGAGTTATCCATCGGAACCGTTTCGCGAGCAACATAGGAACGATACCACAGAGCATGGATGCGCAGAATAGAACTGCCATAGACACCCCCTTGGCCACGATAACACCCTGGCTTTCATCGTGGTCGCCGTGGTCGCCGTGCCTTATCGTAATGTTCTCCATTTCTACCGGTGCGAGAGTGGTGTTTGTGTAACGTGGGATGAGTTTTTATAGCGGTTTATCAGTGCGCGTGCGCCGGCTTTGAGCGACGCGTTTGTACTATAGAACGTCATTGAGGCACGTTAGCCAGTTCGTTCCTCTCCCTTAGCGGCGCAGCCTTCGATCATGCTACAATTAACACTTCGGCAATAATATTTATGAATCAGAATGAAATCGAAAGTGCAATGTTATGTTTGTATAACTCACATTATAATTTGTATGAAAATGTTTTTGTGTGATTTAACGAGAGTTGGTACATATTGAGTTAAAATAAACGTTGAATAAAGATTTTGTTTATCTTTATAGTCGAAGTTACCGGTTATAAATTATCTTAGCTTAGTTAAATTTTTATAAAAAAAAGTTTATTTTTCGATTTTAATTATTAATGTTACAAATGTATATTAAATAAATGCAACACGTATATAATAACATTGCATTGGAACCATGGACATTGCGAACTCTACCAGGTCGCCTCTAAATATTGTCTGTTATGGTTCGTGTAATATATAAGATATACTTTATAAAATACTAGTGGACCCGACAGACGTTGTCTTGTACGATATTTCAAGCGATTAGGATATTAAACAAAGTATGAAAGTACCGACTGCGGCATAATCTGCCGGGCTGGTTTGTGAATCTAAACCATTCCCAGATTCCCTTGAACACACACAAAAAATTTCATCAAAATCGGTCCAGTCGTTTGAGAGAAGTTCAGTGACATACACACTCACAGAAGAATTATATATATAAAGATGTTGCTTGGGAAGATCCATATTCCATCCATTATCCATATTTTATACAAAGTCAGGCGTTTCTTGGCTAAATAAATATAGTTATAGACGTTTAAAGTGCAAAACATGAGACGTGTGACTCAATCTTCAAATACTTGGCCTCGTGTACAGTGATTGATCTTGCACAAGAAATACCTGTACTTGTAAATGTTGAAATAAACAGAACAAACATACTAATGCATCGTTGCATTTATCACTTTGAAAAATCACTATATGTTATATCTCTAGGCCTATATTCCAGAGAAAGATAGACATAGACAATTTCCTCGTTTTAAATGAAACATTTGCGTTTTTTAATTAGAAAATTATTAGTAGACAAAGACTATATGTCGCAAAATGTATTTCGACATTTGTTCATGTGCTCAGGCAGGTATCGTTCCGCCTTTGAACACAATAATTTTTACACAATCTCTGTCAAGATATCATTTTATTACCTCCTAATATCATATACCAGACTGAACAAATAGCAGAAATGTGACGAATATTCCATCTTGAATAATCACTACATAGTATAAAACAAAGTCGCTTTCTCTGTCCCTATATCCCTATGTATGCTTAAATCTTTAAAACTACATAACTGATTTTGATGCGGTTTTTTTTATAGATAGAGTGATTGAAGAGGAAGGTTTGTATGTATAATAACATCCATTAAATATTGGAGAAATACTGTTATTTTTGAGGATTCTAATGGGATGTCGTAAATAATTACATTTTTTTCGCTTACATTGCAAACGCAGGCTGAACCCTACGCAATTTATCAAAGTAATGTAGTAAGTATTGTACACATTGAAAAGGTCTACAGAAAACTCCGCAATGGTATATGTCTATCTCTTATGGATATCCTACAATAATTTTACTTTGTCATTCACTTGTTACGACAAATAATGGGTAATTTTCAAGCGATTTTAACCAATACGGCATTAATCCTTATTCAATTAAATACCGTGCGAAGCCGTGGCTGGTCGCTAGTATTAGATAAATATCAAATGTTTTTATTAATATATAACAACAACGAAATAACAGAATATAAAGTAATACTTAATAACCTTAAAAAATATATTATAATAACTAAAATATATTATTAAAAGGAGACCCTTTACGCAAGGTTCCCCCTTTGAATAGCTAGACTAATTCTTTGTCCATGGTCGCTGCCAGCTCTTCGGTCTCCTGTGATGTCGACTAACCTTTTTGCTATTTCCTTAAAAAGCCTTACAGTGCTAGGACCCCACGGATCAACGCTCTCGAATGGGACAAAATCATATTTGAAACCCCTAATTATATTATATTTTATTGTAATTGAATTATTCATATACCTATTCAGAAATAGATTCAACAAATAGTATTATTAATATTTTATTTTTAAATTTATATATACCTAGTCCAGACATATTAATATATATAATGAAAATGCATTTATTCGTGACCAGCTAATAACTCTTTAGTTACTATTATGTGGTGTAAGTAGAAAATAATATTAACAATAACGCCTAATTCAATCCCCGCCCCGCATTGTAACGTTTTCCGGTTTCCTCCCAAAATTCGTTACATAATACTTGAACGCTCCCTAATGTAATATTATTAAAATTTGTACCTACATCTTTATCAACGTCTGAGGAAAAAAATTTTGTCAATTTGAAATGGCCACCTTTGGCTTTTATACAGGCCTACAATCTGTTTGGCCACGAATCTATGGATTTACGCACTGTTTCCAAGTTAAATCTCGCCACTGCTTGCTCCAAAGATGTTTAAGTGTCTCAATGTCGCCATGCCGTTTAGAGCAGGCCATGTCCTCTAAAACTGACCATAATTTGAAGTCTGGGCTACATAAAAGGGCCAAGGTCTTCAGCTCTTATAAAGTCCGGAACGTTGGTTTCAAGCCAGGCTTGCTTACTTCGTGCTTACCAGGTGCAGAATCCTGTATATCGACGATAAGCACCGAGCTTCAGGTCTTGTTTTATAATACGCGGGAATCTTCATTTCTCGCAATAAGATTTTCTGCTACCTAATGGGGTTTCGACGAATTCTGGCTTTAACAACCTTTTTAGTTCCAACAGCACTCGGCCGCCCCGATCTTTTCTGGTCTTCGAGAGACGGAGTGTTGTTGTATCAGTTGATAGTACGATATACGAACATACGGCTTTTGAAGTGACTGGAATATGACCGACGGCTCCATACCAATATTTTGCAAAGCGATCACTGCAACCATATTTTTACACGAAAAAATATGTGAAATGGCGCAAAATCGAAAGAAGTTTTTAATATGATTAACGTGTTCCAAATTCATAATAATTATAAAGTTAAAAATAATGCATTTTCATTTGTAACAGAACTTATGGCTAGACTAGTTAGTTATTAATAATACCCATTATAAGAACATATTGAAAATTGTGGTAATTCCGCGTAATTTTTCGAAAAATGTTCTCCCTCTTTGCAACGACGGTGTTTGGCGTATTCGATTCTTTGAAAAACACCCGTGACGATGCCAAGATTGTCCTATTCATCAAATGCAAGAAGTGGTTGGGACATATGCACCGAATGGCGGACGACAGAACCAAGCGAGAGGCAAGGCAAGAGAACACCCGGTAGCCCAAGGCTGCGTTGGTGGGATGGAATTGTCAAGGACCTCGAAACAACAGGTGTTCGGAGGACACAAGAAGCACGAGATAGATTTCGATGGCGAAAAATACCTGCGGAAGCTAAGGGCCACAAGGGGTTGTACAACCATTTACTAATTTACATGATAAATTCCGCGTAATTATTATTTTTTTGCATTTATCTCTTAATGTAAATTAATCCTTTTTGTAATTTCAGTCAATAACTCAATTAGGAATTAATTAGCAAGACTTTGACTAGTTTATCATCATAATTATCATTGACTGTGTATATTTTTATACATTTATTATTTTTATCAATTTACAATTAAAATATTATATATCTTCATTAGCCGGTACAGGTATTTCTGAAATGACACGACTTAAGAACGTTGGGGAAAATTGGAAAAGTGCTACAAGGTGGGCACCACACCCATTCCAATTTTATGAGTAATAATCATATATGTAGTTGCAACGAAAGCTTTAGATTATCTTCAATCACATATTAGTCGTTCCCGGTTCCACAACTAAGCGTTTCTTAAAGCATTTTTTGCCGCGCACCACCACTATGTGGAACCATCTGCCACTGAAGTATTTCCGAACCATGAATTGGTTATGGTCCATCAAGAAAAAAGCGTACCAATTCTTAAAAGGCCGGCAATGCATTTGAGAGCCTTCTGGCAATTTGAGTGTCCATGGCGGTATCACTTAACATCAGATGAGCCTCCTGCCTTTGCCTCCTATTATATGAAAAAAAACACTTTACTGTCTTTATGCGAAAGTTACTTTTCTTATTTTAGCAGGATGTAAATATTCGTTTCTCACGTGTTTGAGCTAAACTATCTAGGTGTATCCCAGGTAAGCTACGGGTTTTCCTATTAATAACAACAAAGTGATATTACTCAACTTCGAAATGACCTTTGCGCATCCTTTGGTAAAGACTTTTTATTAATCGTCCAAGAACTGGGACAACATCCTATTTTAAAATTGATGATTCCACCTCCAATAAACTATTTATAAGGCAGGCAGTGTATATTATAATGTTGTGTGTAATGGGTAGTCAAAACACCAAAATTATGATAAAGAAAATTAAATTAATTTTCTTTTTACTTTACGGAAATTGTGCAAACTAAAGTTTACACGATTTCCGTAAAGTTTCCTATTAGAAACCATCCACAACTCGGTCATTATAAGTCATCCCTCCAAAATCTACCTCCCCTAATTATATTTTCGAAAAGTTAATATAATTTTATACCACGATGCATGAAACCCGATCGAAATCGAAAAGGAATACCCGATCCTCACATCATGTATATTTATAAAAAGTATTCAAATAATTATATTTCTACGACGAATAATAATAGGTATTTGATTCGAAATATTTAAAATGGGTTTTCTTGGAATAAATTACGACTATATCTTAAACGATACCGTTTATCGTGATCGGACTTTATCTAAATCCTTTGTTGTTAACGGATAGCGTCGTTTTACGGTTGATTGGATAACGGCCGTTACATACAACTTATATAATGGCACGCATGATGTTTATCAGCCCTTGGAGCCGAAAAGATTATTCGCATTACTGATTATGACAAAACATGTTTGTCATTTTATATAGATACTCGTATATTATACGAGTATGTAACAATTTTGCTTTGTTTTACGTCTTTAATTTAATCCTGATCGTTGCAACTTTGAACACCGGCTATAGGTATATAAGGACAATGTAGATTAACACTTTTTCGTATGAAAAGAAAACATTGTGAGGAAACAGGAAACTTCCTCCACAACTCAGTCATAGCGATTCCAAAGTTTTTGTTTGCAATTTTGATATAGTAGTTTATTGAGAGTACTATATCAAAATACTTGAGCATTAATTGGAATTTCGGTATGGAATGACTAAGTAACAACTAATGAGCACGGCTACTCTAGGAAACAAGTAAAACGTGTAAGGTAGAAGATAGAACAATCATTTTATTTTGGTTAGTCAAGAATATAAAAACTTGTAAGACGGTATTATTTTACCGAAAACAATTTTAAGGAAGCATAGCCAGTGAAGTGTGGGGCAGAAATATTTAGATTTTTTAGGAGTCTACTATTTAACACTTTTCAATATGTAAGCACATATTTAGTTTTTAATAAGAAGATTAGAAAAAATCAACTAAATCATGTACTTACTAAATATTTTATACTTTGTACGCCACTTAAACAAATCTTCACATAAAAACATACTTGTTTAAAATATATTTGTAGTACCTATTATAATACACTGAGAGTGGAAGAATGTGGAAATGCTTGCATCGTGTTAAGTAGTTAAATAACATAAATTTAATAACGTATGATATGATATGTACAATAATATAATGATACAAATAATATAAAAACTGACCAATTCATATGACTAATAATGTATAATGTAAAATTCCTTTAAATACAAATTTGCGCGCCATTGTGTGTGGCAGAATATGCGAACTTATGTATAACCTAACCGATATATATTAACACATTTTTGTACCATATTCTTGCAATAAATTATTATTATTATTAGTCAGGTAAGAAAGGTCTGGTAAATTTCTTTTGTATGAGTTCTATACGATCGCTATTTGCATTTTGCTGGTTCCATACTTTCGAGGTATGTAGAATATACCTCGCAAGTAGGATAGTAGTTAGGTAACATAGGCGCTGTACACTTGTACAGAACTTTTAGTGTTTTGACTTGGGTGAAGTTTGTCGACGCCCTTAAAACAAATCCTAACATTTTATAACCTTAATGACCAATCCTATCAATACATTAAATATAGTTTGCTGTCATGTAAAACTCCAAGAATTTGAATTACGTTCATATTATTTAATACAGAATTTTCAAGGTTATAGGTTTGTATAACATTTTTATTTGATCTTGAGTATGTCTAGGAAAAACACGTAACTCTAAGGTCAAGTTTATTATTTCCACAATAAGCTTCGAATATTTAAGTTTTCTTGTCTAATGTGTCTTGTTCAATAGAGATATATTTTAATATTTTCATATTGTCCGCGTTTAGTGATATTTTAGAGTAAGTTTGAATATCTGTTACAAGAAAATATAAAGGCGAGTATTGAGTACACCCGTGTCATTACAGTACACTCCACTTTATATTCATTCATCAGCTTGAGAATCGTTGCTCTCCGGAGTAACCATTTATCAAATGAGAAAGAAACACAGTTTATATTTCTTAGATTTAAGTTACCAAGGATCTATGTAATGCAATACCAATGATGTATCCTGTGATTTTTCTAACATACGTTCTTTTATTTTCTGTGCAAAGTTTAACTAGTTTCAGTTAGCGATATAACGTCGTAAGAATTAGTAATACATTTCTAAGAAAATTGCTGCACTTAGTGCGTAAACCACAGAGGAAAGACTTTATATTTAAGCCGTTTAATATTTTCCGCGATCCGCGATTGTGCTTGCCCGAGGAAGGTGAGACGGCGCTAACGTGTCCACAGTCCACAAGTAGCACCCCATACCAAATCCCCTCCAATCCACCAAGGGATCGAAGACATCCCGTGCGGCCGCTTGCCATCGGCTCTTCCGATGCCTGTTGGCTCCAAAATGATTGGAACATTGACGGAGGAAGAGAGGGTTTTTATTATTCATGCAATATGCATAAAGGAGACGAAACACTAAAACCAATACATAAATACAATGAACTAAACGCAAAGGGTTTCCTTTTATTCAGGTAATAAAGCATAATAATTAGTTTCTTTTACATAAGTAATAATTTAGATAATTATGCAGGCTCGTATATTAAATTAAGTAAATAATGCAAATGCTATGAATAATAACAAATTTTTAAAACATTATCAAATTTTGTTAAACAATAAAATGATGCATATTATTTACTACGAAATTTATGCGGATACATATATTACTCATTCAGTCTTCAGAGCCAAATTCTCTAGGTCAATGCATAAAAATTAAATATACGAGATCTTTGGAGGCAAAAGTATAACCATAACCAGGAAAAACTAATTGAAAACATTATAAACATTATTTCTGAACGCAGTATGTTACGAGTATAACATATATTTTAAACACGTATTTTAAATTGGCTTTCTGTTTATTTTAAAATTGTTTTCAAAAAGAATTTGATTCATCATGTGGCGCTATCTATTGTCGAATAGCAGAATGAATATGACACATCGTCAATGTCAATGTCAGTGTCAATGTGTACAGTATGTCATCTTCTAAATTTACAAATGACATTTTATATGTCAAAGCCAAAACTGACAGCGATAAATATTTAATCTTGGGTGTAAACAATACAATTAGCATTACTCACACGAAACAAATCGTAAAGAAATTAGTCATCATAACTTAAATTTAGATACATAAAAAATATATGAACTGTATAAAAGCTAATAATAAAAAGAGGATTACAACGCGCATGTCAACCGAGGCTATGCTTAATGCGCATAGTCAAAACATTGCGCATTTCAGTGGCTAACCTCATCGACTCAATCGACCAACACTCCTTTATGAGAAGAGAAAGCCTCACATTATTTTGCTAGAGTGTTCTGTTTAGTGATTGCTAAGTGTACAGTTATTACCTGAGGATTTTGACCACGCCTTCCAACCTACATTAAATTATCAAGTAAGTACTCTATTTCCGATTGGTTCTTAATTTAACTACAATAAATATAATATTGTAAATAGTGTATATCCAGGAGTAATAACTGACGATTATTTGACTTAATTTATTATCTACTATTGTCACCATGTTAGTAGTTCATAAAATAATTCCAAATGGTATCATGAGTACTTGTATCAAATGACGTCATACCTTATAATACACAATATCGGGTTGCCGCTTATAACAACTAACAAGATATTTAAAAGCTGTTTTGAATTTATATACATAAAACTTAGTAAAACAAAAATAGCAAGAAATCTTAATTATAATATATATTCACTGATAATATATTTTTTTAATGTAATTTAAAAGAATATGTATTTATAGAAGTGGCAATACATTTATAAAGCCTGAAAAATCATGAAATTTTGTATGTGGTTGTTAAATGTCAAAGTTAAAGTTATCACTGATTCATATTTGTGACATTCATTAAACATATACATATATAACACAAACCTATGGAACCTTTAATTCCCAGGTAAGATTTAGAAAAATACAAGATGTGTCTTATCTTTTGGTTATAACTTGAACTCTTTCTTTAACTATGTAGGTCCACAATGTTTATTCAAGGAAAACCTGAGATAACCCGAACAATAATACATTTTTATCTAATATCCATCATAATAAAGTAAAATATTTGGATTAAATTTAGTACTACATTAATGTAATATATCATTGAAGGAGTTTGTAATTCATGAATAAATAGATATCATGCTATAAGTAACTAGTGACTGTATGTCTCTTGCATAAGTTAACATACACATAAGAACTAGATGCTACATAGTAAAGTAAAAAATCATTTAAACACATAGGTAACATAATGTACACTTATGACTTGTCAGTAAAGAAATACATACTAATGCTTCTAATTTTACATTTACTGCCAGTTCTCAAATCAATGGCTTAGAATGGGAGAGAAGAAATGGCAATAAACTTTCGCCACTATTTTATAGAACATAAGGATAAATAAATTTCCTAGATCCCAACTACCGTTATATAAAACAACACTCTCTAAACACTAAGTTGCATAAATAAGTAGCTTACTATTTTAACCAGATAATATTTTAACAAAAATATATCATTAAGTGCAAGTACAAAAACCAACATTTTCCACTCAGTTACCTCACCTTATTAACATGAAAATACTAACTGCCGTGCAGAGATATGTAAATTTCAATGCTTTTAGTATTTGACCTCTGAATACTTGCTAGATACATTTCTTGTACTCAGGGCAAAAAAGGGTTATTTGAAATGATTATAAAGTTACATAAATTCAAAGTACAAGGATACCAACTTAACACCAATTACACTTAATAGTACAAAATTGGGGTCAGTGTTCCAAATAGAACATCCCACCTTCTCCACTTCAGAAATACCTATTTAATAATCATTTGTGTACCACTAATGGTACATATTTAAATTATTTGTTATTTTAAGATAGTAAATTGTTTTTATCGATTTTTGGTTTTAAAAACCAAGTCATGTTCATTAGTTGCTATGGCTTTTAGATATGAGAGCATTAAATAAACCATGATATAAAAGACTCAACCAGCCTTCAAGTATTCACAAATATATACTGAAATCATCTCTTAAACGGGCAATTTCCTCATCCCTTCCACCCTTTTTAATTGAATTAAAATAATCTCTTTCAAATGTACTTCATTTGAGCCTTTAGGAAATCTGTTAATATGATTGTAGTTATCATTTAAATATTCTGATATTGCTGATATTGTAGCAGTTACTGCATGGTAAAAGCAGAAATAATAAAAATTGTTTCTCAGAAGAAGAAATGTATTATTGATGCAAAGTTTTTCTCAATTATGTCACAATTCTTAGTCTCGGATTTTCCTAGAAAGTTGCGCCTCGAGCTTTTCTATTTTCCTTTGTTTGCTTCTCAGTTTTTTTATACATGACCTTTTTATGCCAAGCACTAAACTTTGAATATAGGTTAAGTTGAGGTCAGATGACATCCTTTGGTTATAATAGCTTTATAAAATAAGAAAAAGTTATATAACAAGTGTAGAATTGAATTTACTAGTAATAAAATATGACGAATTTTTATTGAGATAGTTGTTTTTGAATTAAAAATCATTGAGTTTTAGTTTGAGTTAGTTTAGTTTTATCTATTATTATATATTTATATGCTAGTTGCCAGCTTCCGTACGATGTTCGGGATTATCCATAATAAATTAAAGAAATTAAAAAAAAAATGTTGTCATTTACTCTGGCTGGCACAGCCGTTTCCTTTTATGATGAATACTCCAATTTAATGCATTGTTATAGTGGTCCAATTTAAAGTTTTATGACGCGTTTGGCAATTTTTCAGTTACAATCGGAAATCCAGGTCGTTTCGATAACTGAAAGCCAAGAATATTTTGAGGCAAAACGATTTAATAAAGCATATGTCGCCGCACCATAACCCACAAATATGCTTGATAGCACAAAATATAATAATATATAGTGTAATCAGCTAAATATGGAAGCGATCGTATCAATCTGTAATGAAATTTTATTAGAATCTTTAAAATTGACATGCCTTCGGCAAAAAGGCGTTGTAACTACACAGACCCCTTAACTTTATTTATGTTATAAATTATTTTATATATTTAATCAGATAACACATAAAACTCTTTGCCAATAGAACATACGAACCTGCATGCTATCTGCAACAAATAGATTCTAATTTAAATGATAATTAGTAAATTGTGGCGATAGTAATGATAATGTAATCGATATGATGATGATTCATGATTGATCATTGCTTCACAGCCGAGGATCGAACCTACGACCTCAAGGATGAGAGTCGCATGCTGAAGACACTAGACCACACACTGCTCAAAGAAAATACATGTACGACAATGCCTTTTCTGCTTTATTTATCTTACACTGATTAAAGTTATTGCGTGTAACGTAATATTCATGGTTTTCGCAAATAAACATTCAGTAACTCAGTGGCAGCGCAAAAATACAATGCGAGCATAGAACTGAATTCGTTTTAAATTTTATACTGAGATTCCACATACATAAAATACAATTTATAAGAATATATCTTATAAATTAAAAATAAAATAAAATGATTTAATACATCAACTTTGGACTTAAAAATATTTGTCTAGAATAAGGCCATCAAGCCTCGAAGTTTGATCTCGAATTCTACCCAACCATATTACCGAACACGGAAATGCTTGCTCCTACTTTGACATACCCGTTTTTCAAAATGCCCCGAACCTGCTATGTAACCATCTTACTTTATACGACCCATCCTCACAACCTCCAAAAATACACATTTAATTAAAATTTGCGATCCGTAATTTGACAAATTCAAATGGAAAATAATCGGTATTTTCAATAAACAACAAATTACACGTAAATCTGTAGCTCGTAATAGAGATTTAAAAAATGAATAAGAGTTTAATTTGAAAGCAGGAAAGATAAATTTATAAATAAATGCATGAAAGGTTGTGCTATTGAAGTGGTTGGAGGTTGAGGTCTGCCTGGGGGCGATGCGCGCGTCTATTGATTTTACACAAGTCGTGTGCCATCTCTAGCTGAGACTATTTCACAAGTATGTTTTCATGAATTCAGTTTCCGTATATTATAAGATACAGTAAATTTAGCCCGAAATAAAAGGATATTTCTCCCTTGTCAAGGTCAAGGTTTTATTATGATGAGGGTTCTATGACATTATTATTGGTACATATTTTATTGGTTTTGTAAAATATTCCTCATACCTATAGTCTTTACGCTCGCACCGAAAGTTAAACCTTCCGACTCCCAGAACCAACATTGGGTTCCGCGAGCATCTTCACAGAATGTGTTCTACTTTGGATTCAGCCACTAATATCGACTTTTTGTCACTCCTATACTGCCTCATTTAAGTTGAAACAACTATTATTGTCCTAAGCCTTGTATCTTTCTTCTTTATTATATCTACTAGCATGTCGTTGTCATGATCTGTATAATTTGTGTTGTATTGTCTACTTTGCTGTCATGATTTGCTTTGTATCTTATTTTTATCAGTGAAACTTTTTATGGATATATCCAATATGTTAATTTTATGTTTTATTTTATTGATCTGTTTTGTTTCCTAAATAAATAATTAGAACTAAATACGATTTATGATACTATAGTTGCAATATTTATATTCATTTCATATCCGAATTTCTTTTCTGGTGTTGCGTGAAACAACTATGTTTAATGCTCTAAGTAAGCTTCTACGATTTAAAAATAAGATGTGCCCTCATATATAGTAAATTTAACCCTTGGTGTGACTCTCGTATTTCAAAAACGTATTTGTTTGATAGACGCAAGTATGTAGTATAGAAATTTGTTAAAATAAAAGTACCGTCTTCTAACAGCGGAAGTCAAATTTTCCTGGACATGTAGGCTTATACTAGCTAACCCTAGACTAACACTTATTAAAAATATACATAACTAGAAAATAATAAATAAATAAAATAATTTATTTTACAGTTAAGTTTATAAGTCAAAGCCAACTAAATTAACTGTAAGTTGTTCTTTCCGTCATTAAAATTCAAAGGTCGGGTCTCGAGCACGCCATTGCATGCTGAAAATTTTACGAGCAAACACTCGACGGCTTGTTTTCGTGAATCTTAACTTTCCCTTTTGATTTGCTATTCTATGGTTTTACTTTTCAAGTCACGAACTCAAGTCCAAGGGGATATTAGATTGTTTCCTTGTTTGTGTTAACACGACTTATATAGGGCCCACTTTTAAGTTTACATTTACCCAGTTCTCAAGTATTAAGGCGTAGAACGGACGAGAAGAACTGGCAATAAATTCTTAATGATTTTTACGCTGTTCTGTTAAATAGTGACAGTAAGAATTGGTTGGTTTTATGATTAAGGATACTTTAAAGAAAAACAAATGATTTAAATTGACAGATATCACAGGTGTAATTCGTTCGTTAAATGGGGTTTTATTATTTAAACGGTCTTTGATTTTGATTTTATTAATTATTAAATAGTGCGTGCGTTTGGATGAAGTCCGTAACCTCCTAGAAAAACAAGTCTTGTTTTTAAATATCAGCCTAAGACTCTTAATATTTCATTTTATACATGCTAAAGGGTAGCCCAAACTAGGGATTAAACGCAGCGAATTAACTGAACCAAACGCTTGCTCGAGTCAGCCCAAGAGACATGTAGTCAATAAAATGAATAATTTAATACATATACAACAGTAATTCGTTCACAGACCATATGCGACATATAAGACATGATAAAAAGAGTGGCGGAGAGTTTATTGCCAGTTCTTCTCTTCCGTTCTACGCCCTTGATTTAAGAACTGGCAGTAAATGTAAAATTAGAAGCATTTTATATATATTTATTGACGTTCATAAGTGTACATTGTGACCTATATGAATAAATGATTTTGAATATTATACATTTCTGCGTCTGTTTCGTTGTAATTTAAGTCTGGGAACCAGTGGAAAACGTGTCTCTAGCCGAAACAATTGATCGCGCTGACCTTTGAGTTATTTGCCACGAGTGTTAACTAAGTCACGAAGGCTATAATTATAATAATAATTTCGCAAATTTATGAAAGGGGTGGAAATATACTCGAGAATTGTCGTTCAGATTATGACGCAGTATCACAATATCAAGTTCAATGTTGACGTTTTATTAAGTCTTGAGTTATAATGAGACTGTCTGCTACAGAACAAGCAACGTTATTTCAGGCTTTTCATATTGTTTGCGGTCGTTTTGTTTTTTTTTTCATAACCAACAACTTTGTTGGCGTAGAAATAAAACCACAATGCATTTATAGGTCAAAGTTTTATAGTAAATATGGTTTGGTCCTTATTATTATTGTTTGGTAGCCGTTTACTTTATCTAAGGATCGATTTATGAGCCTTGTACACGGGCCAAAGCCAAGTGAGAACAGCTTCTAAGACGAAACCTTTGTTTTTGAAATTAAGAGGCCAGGATAAAACTTTCAGTGCGTTTATTCCATAATGGCCTATACCTATACCTATGCCTATTTTATTTTTATTTTCCGGTCTGTCTTTAAGAAACCTAAGCTTTATTTATATTTATTTTCGTACTTCCTTTCGTGTTTTGCAGCTGACTCAAAGCGAGCCTCTGAAACAAGACACATAACCACACAAAAAAAACTTAATATCTCGCGTGTAAATAAATCTTAAAAAACTATTTGTTATCATTGTTAACCCACATTTTTTTTTAAATGAAGATAATATTTACAGTTTTTAAATAAAAAATAAAACATAGTTTGCTTTTTAACGTGCGTTTTTAGGTGATTTTAAAAATGAAGTAGAAGAAGATTTGCTTGTTTCCTTCGAAAAACGCGTTTGGTTGTTACTAATTCTTATGGTTCGGTAAAAAAGTTTCGTGTTTCTTTCACATGTTAATTTAAACTTTTTTCAAAATATATGTAATAGTATTTTCATTTTAAATTACCTTCAGTTATTCTATTTATAATTAATAATGATTTTATTGGTTTTCCGAAAAGTCCTCTTGCATAGGCTTTAGTACTGCATATGATCTAAATAGTAAGTTAATCGATTGTGATAACCAGTCACAATTAAAGTAGTTAAGGTTATAATTTATGAAATAAAAAGCCATTTTGACCAGACTGATAAATTATGTTACCTTGGCGTGTCAATTACAGCGTAGGCACGGCATCTCCCGTGAGTATTAGGTATTAGGGGTTCATTATTCAAAAGTTGTATTATGACGACTCATTGGTCTAGTGGTTAGTACCCCTGACTGCGAATCCATGGGTCCCGGGTTCGATCCCCGGCTGAGACGAACATCGATGTGATGAGCATTTGGTGTTGTGCTTAGGTCTTGGGTGTTTAAATATGTATTTATATCTATATATCTATAATAATATGTATGTATATCCGTTGCCTAGTACCCATAACACAAGCTTCACCAGCTTAGCATGGGACTAGGTCAATTGGTGTGAATTGTCTTATAAAAAAAAACAAAAAATACTTTGGCGCTACAAACTTTTAGATATCCTCACATTTCTGTATCTGTTTTGTGATCTTTTCTAATAGGCAATTCGAGACTTTTTGGGTCTAAGGTATGCCGGTTTCCTCACGATGTTTTCTCGCTAGTTAAATGCAGACATAGACAGAAAGTCCATTGGTATACATCAGGGGATCGATACTACGACCCCAGGGTCGTACGTAGAAACCGCTAGGCCAACACTGCATTTTAAATGTTATTTTTTAAATATTTTGTGAAGCCTATAAAGTTCATTTGTTTCCTTAACACATTTTTTTATTGGGTCAGTCCTAACAGAAAGATGTACTTATATCCTTTTTTCATCATCCTAATTACTGCGCACTTGGTGTTTATAATATTTAAAATATTACGATTGAGAGACTATGTCCGTGACGGATGATAAAAAAAAAATATGTTTATTATGGAACATAAGATACATGTATCACTTATTCCACGTCATTAAATTTCAATTTGTAGGCTTCCCTACTCATCGGCAAAGAAGACAGAGGGTGTAGGCCGAGAGAAAAAGCCGGCGTAAAAAACTCTCGGTACTCTTACTCTTAAATAACAAATCATCAAACAACACTTATTTTAAAACAAATATCGCAAATTAATTAAAGGTAGCCTGTCTAGCACTAGTCCCAGGCCCTTTTATCAACTAGATAATCGTTGACTTTATAGTAAGCCCTCTTACACAGCTTTTCTTTAATACATTTCTTAAATTTATTGAAAGGTAGAGATAAAAGAGCCTCTGGGATTTTATTAAACAAGAGTATCCCTTTTCCCAAAAAAGAATTACTAACTTTAGATAGTCTAGTACGGGGAAATTGCAGTCAAAATACAAAGTTGGTGTATATTTCTTAGTCTCTCGATGGGAAATGCTGACTTTAGAATGTCAGCAAGATAGTAGACAAGGCTGTATTGTAACAGATCGAATATTATTGGTATAAATTATTAAAATGTATTAAAAAAGGGTTTGAGATGTTATAGACTAATATCGCATCGATATAGACAAACTTATAGAAAGTTTCAGCTTAATTTATTCAAATAGGAATTTAGGAACATTAGGTAAAGTAATGGAAATATAAATTCATCGAAGTCGAGCTCAGAACCATAGCAAATCTAAGCTTACGCAATGTGTAATCTCATTACCTGAGTAATTGATGGCGTAAGTCATTTATTACGTATATTCAATCATTCAATTTTAAGAAATGAATAATACATATTACGTCTATTATTAACTCAACAATCTTGTATGAAAATTATCACAAATATCGTTTGCTCCTGAAAAGTTAAAAATTCTATTGGATGGCAGAATGTTCCGCTGATACAGTGCATCGTCAAAAAGGACGCCGGACGATAACAATCAGGAGAATGGTCAGGGATAGGCCAAAGAACAAAGTAGCTACAGTGACAGTAAAAGCTAGATACGTCAATACTTTAATTATACGTACATTTTAAAAGAAAAATTATGCCATTAAAATTAACAAGGAGGCAAAGTAATTATTAAACTAAATAGTGATCACTGGTCATGATATATCAGATAGATGATGGGTAACATGATAGATCTCTGGTGGGCTGCGATTGTCAAAGCATAAATATATGTGACAGTAGCTTTTAGGGATGTGACATTGTGCATAAAAAATCGATTTTTAATCAATTTATTTTGAAATTCAAAGATTGGTAAAAAATCGATTAATAAAAAAAAACCATTTTTTTTTTAAATAAAAAACACCTTAAATATTTTATTTTTCATGGGTTTATTAATTAAACATAAACAATATAAATTATAAACACAAATTAAAGTTTTAGAATAATCAAAATTGAAACTAACCTAATCTCGTTTTGATAGATTTTAGTTGAAATTTGATAGATGCTGAGTGTATGCCTTTTAGTAGCACATTGCAGTATTTTTGTTGTCTTTTTTATTGTTTGTAACCTTGTGCTGCTGAATAAATTTATTTTACTTTTAAATTATAGTGATCAATTCAAACTTGAGTTTTTGTGAAATTAACTGGTTTTATCACGATTTTTCAAATCGATTTTTTCCATAATCGATTATTTTTTCACATCCCTAGTAGCGTTTAATAATTTGTCATTTCATACTAATTTTCATTTTAGAACTAATCTACTTATAACAAATATTTCTTCGTTTTACTAATAACACATGCTGCTTGTTTCAGGATGCCTGCAGCCACACCACCAGCCGAAAATGGCGCGCCGCGCAGCGAGTTGGAACAACTCCAATTACGAGCCGGCGAAGTTACTGATGAGGTATGAATATTTACAGCCATATTACATTACCAAATATATCCAGTTTAAGCCATACTTAAAAGTAAAGAAAGGTGTAAACTAAAAACTCTTTGTGTGTTGGTGTTATCAAATTTCACTTGATATCCATCAATGATACAAAGCATAGC
The DNA here is from genome assembly GCA_963693345.1 of Pieris melete. NCBI lineage: Eukaryota > Metazoa > Arthropoda > Insecta > Lepidoptera > Pieridae > Pieris > Pieris melete. Next base: position 3,768,103 of record CAVNZK010000003.1, read on the forward strand.
TAGACGCGATTTCTGAGATGTCTTGAACTTTTGGTCAAATATTTTAACGATTTGTATGGAAACGTACAATACAAGGAAGGAGAAAATTAGGGTGGTGAGTGTGGTCAGGTTGGAGAAAACAAGGGTCTAAGAAAGTTGTCACAAAATTCCCAAGTGAAGCACGAAGTATTTTTCCGTTTCCAATACAAAAAATTGGTGAACTCAAGGTATAGAACAAATCAAGCGACTGAAATCACTAAAGTGGTTAAAAATTTCGAGTATCGAAAGTTTTCATAACAATGTCTTACGTAAAAGTATATAGGCTTGTATACAATATATCATTTAATATTCCATAGTAATCGATTTTCTCTGAATTTCAGTCACTGGAATCAACTCGGCGTATGATGCAACTATGCGAGGAGGTACGTCTCTCTCCACATTATACGTGTTAACTTTAAGATTAACTTGATAATAAATATTGGATAAATAATCTGCCGATAGATTATAGTTATCAATTCTCGTAATGGCAGTCGAGAATACCTTACGTAATGACCCTACAATTTCTTTAATATGCAGTTCGAAATTTCAGATAATGTCTATAATAAGAAGAATCGATTAAATTGCTAGATTTGGATTTGTTACTTCAGACGTGTTTCATTTTCCGTAACTTTTGTTTCCCCGATAGTTCCCAAGTTTTGTTGATTTATTCCATTGGTTATGTGATTATTTGACCATCTGTGAGAGAGGTGTTCTCGATGCGAGGGAGTGAGGGGTATTGCGGAAGTGTCTTGGGTAGCCCGTATCCCCATTCGGTTTGCCCCAAAGCCCCCCGAACCCTAGGGCGCAGCCTCTGCTATCCTTGGCCTTTGTGTTTCGATGTCGCTAGTGTTATTTCGATGTGTATGTATATTCTCTAGCTGTTTATTTGATTTATATACAGTTATTTTTCGTTCTTATGCATTTATTATTTTATTATAAATATTTATTTTATCGTTAATGGGTGTTGCATGATCCGTGCCTAAATGTGTCCAAATGTTAGAATCTCTTAGCCCTTTGTGTTGTTCGTAGTGTTTAACCAAAACTACGTGTGGATTGGAATATCCTGTTTCTATTTTGGAATTGACAGTTAATTTTTTGTAATTAGAATCCAAATTTACATATACACTAAGAATAATTTAACTGTCAAATCCTATTGACCCGTTTAGTTCTCTCCATAGCATGAAAGCCCATCATAGAAATATCCAAGTTCCCTTTAGCGTTTATCAAACCACTAGCCAAGATTTGGTTCGAAATCGCGCTTGTTTCAACATAGTCTGAAATGCTTGGGCTTGCTTTCCGAATAAATTCTTTCTGAAGCCATCTTCCACTGTCTGCCGTTCTGGCATTACACCTTCCGAATGCACTTTATTCCTGAGTTGGATTATCACTGGCAACTTCTGCCCATTATTTTCTCAAATCTCCAATTTAACAAATAATCCAACATGTCTATTGTTTCTTTCTTCTTTTAGTTTCTGTCCTAGGTCTCTGTGTAGTGGCTGCTGTCTGTTGTTGACTGTATCTTTTATGTATGATTTCATGCCTTCTCGACATTTACATAACTGTGTGGGCAGTACACGTGCCACGACTCCAACAGATATATCGAGCTACACCTTGCAAACTCTCACAACAAATACAGAACAGTCGAATACTTTATCGTTAATAGATATTTTTGTTTGATCCCTATTTTATCGTTCACGTATATTATATAATTTGATTTGTTTTTGTAACATTAGATGTATTGTGTTAATATGTATCACTAACTTGTCTGTACTAATGTTCCGAAGACACAGTGCCAACTCGCATCACTCAACACTGTTCAGACTTAGGGCATCTTCAGACTGTTACGTTGAGGCAGTCGGAAATGCCCTTCCAACACTAAATACCAAGTACTGAACACTGATGCTCGAGTGCCGCAGCGTCGAGCCACCTCGTCCGTCCACTGTCCATTCACTCCACTATACCCCTCACAACTAACATGCTCTCTGACTTTTTGTTTCTGCGGCTGGTTTAGAGCAAGGAGGCCGGCATACGAACTCTGGTCGCTCTAGATGACCAGGGAGGTGAGTGAAATGCAAATTGCAACACTAAGTTACTTACAGTTTTGTCTATTTTACCTTTCGCTAACCATGTTGGATCGCTCAGCCGAAATGGGTTTGGTAATAATCAAGGGGAGATTCACCGCTATTTAAAGATTACATTTTGTATTTTTCGTGCAAAGATGCTGGCATCCGAGAAACTGTTACATTAACTTTACATCTAAACCGCTCTAAAGAGGAATGCCTCCATCTCTGCATACTTTTTTCGTTATGTAGTTACACAACTTTGCACAACTCGACAGCGAGTGCTATTTTCAACGTCGACGCCGGCCTATTCGAATAAAAACATACAAGCTAATTGTTATCCGATCGTACGATACTTTTACATTCCGCATATCAAATAATAAACTCGACTTACTTAAATCACATAACCGAAAAAATCGTCTGAAGTAAATTCGAAACGCTTCTCCTCAACGCACGACTCTTAACATCACACAAAATTATTCATAAATCATGGAAAACTGAGCACAAATACGACTTTAATCTGGTTTTACCTGCAAGCTTCACTGCATGCATGTTGTTCCGAGTAGTGTGTGTTAGCGCCGAGCGGTCGCGGTCGGCGGAGGGGCAAAAGAAGAACGACGGACAGAGGAAGAAGTCCGCCGGCCGCGCGTCGCTCAGCGCTCGCTGCACGCCGCACGCCGCGTAGGGCGTCCGCGCCGCTGACCGCCGCTGAACCGCGCACGCAGCACCCGTGCGGCCTCTCTGGCACCGCGCACTCAGCACCCGACCCACCCAACACCCCCGATACTCTCTCCTGCGATATTATTTTGATTTGTATTTTATGTATAGAGCGAGGACGCCGGGGGGCAAGCGCTTCATATGTTGAGTCACCAGGGCGGTAAGAGTTAACTTGAACGTGGGTAGTCGAGTCGTGAGAACGTCTGTGTTGAATGTGCAGTATAATAAATTAATCTCTTTGTTTTTCTTTGACGTTTCTCTTAACGACTTATCTCAGATCGATGTTGCGTATGTTTCTATGTTTCGATGGGGATGATTATGACAACATAGTGTAAATAGAGAAGCCCGATGGCCGTTCGTTGCTAATTGTCGCCAAAACTATTACTATCTATCCTTTGCTGAAGATTTAATTTGAATGAGCTGCGCAATCTGTTTAGTTTCCGTTATTGTCGATCGGAACGCTTTTTATAGGTATATTTATTTATCTTTCCGAATCTCTCTTCTCTTTATGCGGTATATGTTTGCGCGTTGACCGATTGTGTGTTGACGTGTAGAGTATTTATGGTATCCGCCTTCATCTACATGGCTAGCAGCGTACTATTAATGTTAGTGCAGTAGGTCTGTTACTGTTAGCTCGATGCGATCAGTGTCTGCGGCGGGCGGCCCCGCCCACGAACCACTTGCTATCACTCATCCAATAATGGCTTTAACGCTGACTTGCTCAGATCATTTCACAGAGGAGCGGCCGCCCGCCGAACTGCGACTCACCGTGATCATATTCATGTATTTTGTTTTTTGTTTGTTATCATTTTAAGTTTACTATACCGAGATGCGGGGCGAGGTGTCGCAGCCTGCCCTCTCATTGGCGAGCTATAGTGACGTCATTGTTGTGTTGTAGAGTCACGAGGTGGGCATGAAAACCCTGGTCATGCTGGATGAACAGGGCGGTAAGCATCCAGTAGAACTACTTCCTCATTAGTAAGGCTTTGTCTAAAATACCAGTTTATGAAAGTTCATTGAATTTTACGATTGGAAATATGCTAACAATTAAATATATGGATAACTAGAGGTAAAATGTCATCACCATATATTAAAATAGATATAAATGTACCTCCGAAGGTGTGGAGATTTAATTGAAAAATCATTTTTTTTGTTTTTCTCTCACGCATCTAGCTATGCACGATTTTAAGCTGTTGACTGCATGAGTAGTATTTACTACTTGATCTAAATGTTAGTTATCAGTATTTGATATCACTTAGATTCCGCACATACATCATTTTATCAAGGTAAAAGTAAAATTAGATTTTGTTAAACCAGAATGACTGTGACACTGTAAAGAATTAATAAAAAACAGGTTGCACTATAAAAGGAATTTGAAGAATGTCTCACACTTTTTCTGGTATTTGTCGAGAGCGTTGAGAATTTACGAAAACACGAAGTGTCGCGAAAAATGTTACATGCTTTTATACCTTAAGCTTTTGAAGGGACGATACTTAGTAATCATTTGTGTAAACAGAGCAATTGGATAGAATTGAGGAGGGGATGGACCAGATAAACGCAGACATGCGTGAGGCCGAGAAAAATCTGTCTGGAATGGAGAAGTGCTGTGGTATCTGCGTGTTGCCTTGTAACAAGTACGTTTATTTGAAAACGCGTTTTTATTTCTAACTAAATATTGTATAAACATATTCTGCTTAAGGACTAATTTCGCTAACTTTGGTGTAACAAGAGGTGTATGTCTTTAAAAGTTAGTAACGGATTTTATGGCGGTTTTCATCAAAAGGTAGAGAAGTATTTAAGAAGGTATCTTAATGTATCTATCTGTATCTAATTATATTTTTATATATATTCCATGCGGGGGTTGCTAGATAAAACCTCAACTGTCAAAAACGTCAGAAAATTGTCCCATAACATGGTTATGGTGCGGTTTCAGGGGAGCATCGTTCAAGGAAGATGACGGTACATGGAAGGGCAACGATGACGGTAAGGTAGTCAACAACCAGCCGCAACGGGTGATGGACGAGCGCAATGGCATTGGACCCCAAGCTGGATACATTGGCAGGTATAATATGTTTAATTATATAAGGTGTACGAGATTCATCTGTGAGGAGAAGGAATGTCTGTTTCATTCAATTCGAATTGAAGTTAGCGCAGTTATAAATAAGGCTTAGATTTAAATATATATATATATACTAGGGGCCGACGAATTGGTCCTGCATGATATTTCAAGGGATTAGGATATTAAAAAAAAGTAGGAAATGAAAGACAAATAATTTCTGTTTTTTTTAAATTGGATGGTTTTTGTAAATCTTAACCATCCAGGGCGCCATCCAAACGCATACAAAAAAATACATACATACTTACAGTAGATTTATTTATATATATATAAAGATACTGCGCCGCACTATTTATTATCCAAATCTAGCAATATACCGTAATCCCCCTTATAACACAATATCAGTCCCTAGTATAACATGAGTATTTCCACATATAACGAGGGAATTTTTATACATGTACTGTGAAAAATGATTTGTACGCACATATTTCGATCATAACATAGTTTTTCTCGATATTCGTGTTAAATGTGAATCATGTGCACATAACGCGTTATATGGGGTCATAAAAGCGCGTTAAGCGGGGAAACGCGTTTGTTATAACGCGGCACCATTTATTGTGTTATAGGGGAGATTACGAGCGTGTAATTATATGATATTGATTTTCAAATCATAATAAACGAATCAACTTCCAGGATAACAAATGACGCTCGCGAAGACGAGATGGAAGAGAACATGGGGCAAGTGAACACTATGATCGGTAACTTGCGTAACATGGCCATTGACATGGGCTCTGAACTTGAGAACCAGAACAGGCAGATCGACCGTATCAACCGCAAGGTAACGCATATTTTCATAATTCGGTTGTCTATTGTATCAAAAATAAAAAGATTTAAAGTCGTTCGAATTTCAAAAAATATATTGATATTGGTAGCTTTAATTCTAAATACAACTATGGGTTCTAAATTTAAATGTAATTAATTAATTTGTAATTGAGTTGGAAAATTTTGAAAATTTGTTGTGTTCGATATTTAAAAATGTTAAAAGTCTATGACAACAACTTGCTGAAAAAAGCATGGCTGTCTAAGGTAGTTTAAATTTATTTTCGATTCGAAAATCAAATCAACAATGGTGATCAGCTTTTTACTAGCGATTTTGATGAAAATATCACAAATATTTTGTTGTCGCACAAGACATAGATTGATCGATGTGAGCTTTTTTACTTTGCACAAGTGTCAGACATAATCGTGGGAGATGACCGCACCATCGCTTGATGAATAATGCCTGGTTCTATATTCATTTTAGTTACGAAACTTTGTTTATTCTATGTTTAAATATTTGAATTTTAAAAGTACTTAATTTAAAGTAATAGTTTAACGATTTCAACTTACTATCGAAGCATTGTCCAATGACCTTCGAAATCTTATTCATTTGTGAACAATATTTCATCCAACAAACAAACTACTGTTCATTTTATGCATTTCCTTCAAAAAGTCCAAATTTTCAAAAGTAATAAATATAATCTCAACATCTCACGAGATTTCATTAATATAGCTTAACTTGTTTTTTTAAACCCAAATTGTGCCAATTTAAATTATATATCTGAGGAGACTTTAAACAAGTATTCGCCCAATTTTTCGAATTTATAGTATTGGTTAGAACGCCATCTAGAGGCAAAAGTGGTATTCAAAGTTAAGTAATTTGTGAAATGAATATAACCAACCAGTGGGGGATCTACATCAATATAATAAAGAAAAATTCATGCACATGTTCATATAACTTGGTAGCTATTAGATGCATTAACATATTCACTTTGCCATGTAGTTTAGGGGATTTAGTTCAAAATTCGCAATTTTTATGCTCAATTTTGTCAAATCTTGCGTTATTTTTTATATACAAATTACGCATGCATTTTTAGTATAATTTCATTTGGCATGATTTGATAATTGGATATCCATAAATCATAAAAGATACACATTTCATAGACAATACACCACCATACGTTTGTTTCACTAGACAGAGACAAACACACAGCTAACATAAGACTGTCAAACGTGTATAAGGGCCAATTTGACGTTCTGACACTTACAAAGTAAAATCTGGTATGTTTGACACTTAACGCACTCAGCGTTCTGTCACTGTCAGACGTCAAACTGGCATTAACGTTAGATTAGATATCACAAACTTCATTACATATATGTACCTGTTACAAAGACAAGAAACACTTCTCTATAGGGTGATTCGAATGAAACAAGAATAAAGGTCGCCAACCAGCGCGCACACGAGCTCCTCAAGTAAACGGCGGCGGCGACACACAAACACACACACGTCTCGTGGTACAGTCGATTGCAAACTCTTAACACCAAAACGACTTTATTTTTTTAATTGGAAATTTTTACAATAATTTTTTTAATTATGTCAATTTGAAGGTTATATTTTTAAATATATTAAAGTGTTTGCAACCGATTTAAAGAACCAGTATTCTGCTTAGTGACATTATCCAAGTAATCTTTATCTGTAATAATATGTAGACATTTGAAGTTGTATAGAATAATGTTATTTATTAAAGGAGGGAAGGTTCAAGACTTTTGCTTGAAGGAATTATTGTTAAATGCATAAAAATCTAATGCAATATAATTGCTAAACACCCTTTCTATATTAAATAATTTACCTGTTAAACGCTCCGATTATGTGTTGATACCTATTTTTTTTATAAATCTATATGAAAATGTTACTATGACCAGTGTTAAAAAAACTTTTCTCTAATAATATAGGATTTTGTAGTCAACTTTAAGAATATCGTAAGGATTGGCTATTGTGATAATATGAAGATAAGTTGGAGTTAGGTTAATATATTTCATAGGAGCATTTATGTTCTATGCAAAATATCCACCCGTAATACCCACAAACGTACTACATATCTCAACACACCTGCTTCTATGGAATATTTCTTAGAAAATGCTTTGTATGAAACAGCTTTTTATTACAAAAAAACTTTTCTTAGTTTTGTATTCGAGATTACATTTAGATAGGATTTTGTTTATTTACGAAACCTGAAGTGTTTTTGGAAAAAATCGGAAACAAATAGCAACAAGGCAGGTCGGAACGAACCCATAACGGTGTTAGAAGATTAGATATCCAAAACCGTCGTCAATATATATAAAGCGCAAAAGAGTTATTTGAAAATAGATTGCTCCATGCTTGGAAAATCTTGGAATACAAGTACTTAATGCAGGCGTTATAAGAAGGATTCGTATACGTAGCAAAAGCGTATACATATGCGTATACGCGTACACTGATTTCATAAATACTATTGTCTTGAAATTAGTTGCTTTAAAAAGTCTACATTTCGGGTTTCAACTAATATACTTTAAGTAATCAACGCTAGAATAGTTGTAATATGCTTCATAATAAATTAATTAGCTAGTTGATATTTTTTTTATTCCTATACGATTTAGGCACATAAATACCTCGTAAAATATTTCATCGCTATATATATAGTCGAGTAGTTTTCTCACCACGAGACAGACACACATACACTAACACATTTACGGACAACGATACTGTAAGTATTATTTTTTATAATAACGCACAACTTAGAAAATTGAAATTAACACTGGTTTTGGACTAACTACATAAAATCGTTGGAAGAAGGAACTAAGGTGGTTCTATTGTCTTGATATTTAATAGTATTGTACGGAATATAAATAATTATTTATACTTACATCTTCTGTATATATATATATATACATATATATTAAGATGTTTTTTCTACGTATAAGTAGCAGTTCGAATGTCTAAAGGCCGATTTACATTATCTTAGTGTTTAGGAGAGTGCTTTAGGATTGTACTTTAGTTGAAACATGTAAACGCTACTTGCTTTAGTACGGTTCTACTTGACTTTCAAGTTGAATCAAAATAGAATCGCTTTTTATTTTTGTTTCAAGTGATACCCCTCCCACACCCCGCGCATCCCCCTCGTTGTGTGTAACACGTAATTTAGTAAAATCTTGATGCAGCGTGATTTTTGATTTTTAAAATGGTCGGAAGGTACAACTATCAAATTTGTGTCTGAATATGTTGTTCACGAATGTTGTTTGTGGAATGTTAATGTGAATTGAGAATAGATTATTCTCAAATTAAGCATACACCCCCAAGTATCGTATCGACATCGCCGCGTATAGTCACCGCTAGATATTCGTGCCGCGAATTATAACACGGTTAAAAAAAATGCCAAACATTGTTAAAATATACCACTTTAGTTCCAACTAACAATATTATTTATACATTATTAATATAACATAACATATTTCACTTTTCTACTATAAAGCACGTTTTATTTAAGCACCAAATAGCTTAAAGTTTTCGAACGAACATTCGTTTACCGAATTTTCTTTGACAAGCTTTATGAAATCTATATTATACAATCTTTAATAGTTTTGATACTAAAACAATATTAGCTTTCACTATTTATTTACAAAAGAAAGGAAGCGTTCAAGTATTACGTCACGTAATTTTTGAAGATTATTAACCCCCCTCCCATGTAACGCGCCGCAACGTTTGTCTGTACCCAATAGTAAAACGTTTCGGGACCACCAAGGTGACTCTTTATACCTAAAAGTTATCATTATATGATGTAAAGTACTGGAAAGTCTAAAATAATATTGACAATAACGCGTAATTCAATCCCCGCCCCGCATCGTAACGTTTTACAACCCCCCCCCCCCCCCCCCCAAATTCGTTACGTAATATGTACTTGAACGCTCTCTAAGATTTAAGAATCTATGGATTTTAGAGGGACCTACACTTAATGATAATTGTGAGGTAATATCTTTGACTCCTTTTGCTATAATCACCGTGCTGCAACGCTTTGTCTAAAATTGCTTAATTACGACAAAGGGGGTCCAAGATTGTTATTATTATCTACAATATATTCCTTCGTATTTTATTAAGATATTGAATTAATCTATTTTTAGGGTGAGAGTAACGAGACCCGTATAGCAGTCGCGAACCAGCGAGCGAATAAGCTACTCAAATCTTAAACAGATTACAACAACGGTTGGCAGAATGACGCTAATCATTTCTCGAATGTTCTATTATTTCCGGTATGACCATTTTACAATCATGATATCGGATTGTAACAATGAAAAACCGTATTTCGGTTTATCGATTAAACTTTGCTGTGTCATTTAGCTTCTAGATTCTATTCTTCCATTTCTTAATATAGATGTTATTTTTTCTTGGACCAAGTTTTTCAGTACAAATAGTCTCACATATCAGCTTTAGCGTCATTTTGTGAACAGTACAGTAAAAGTAGTTGGAACTTGGATACAATAAATAGAAGAATTGATATAATGTATAGAGATGTTATAACTATAGAATATAACCCAGTTTCTGGCCGACTCCGACACGACAAACGCATTAAAGGCAACCCTGAGGCTTGATACGACATTACTTTTCGGCAGGTGTGACCCATTTACGAAAAATTGTATAAATACGGTCACGTGACTAAGCGTGAGCTAATGTCAATCCCATATAAATTGGTTTAGCGTTAGTGGGCCACGCCTGACGGATAGCGATGTTGTCGCAAGCCCCTATTCCATAAAGAAAAATAAATCTAAATTCTAGAAAAGATTCACTATAACTTTGTTATATGCTTATTGTAACGTATCCTGTCAGGTTTTGTAGTTCTATAATGCACAAAATTTCTTTAATGTGCCAAAAGAATTTGATTATTTCACGCGATAAATTCCTTTAAATTTATTATAAGCTAGTCTTATTTGCACAGCTAGGATTTTATAAAATTTGGGCGGAAAACGTAATGGCCGATGTGAATCAAAAATTATATTCAATAGATCAGTTTGAAAGTCGAATGATAAATTGTTCGAAATTTAAAATAACATAAATTCGATATTGAAAGCAACAACTTCATAACGTTAGATACTTCACAACGGTTATAGGTTTTTGTGCTTGTCCATTCTATTATATAATGTTATTTATGATTTAAAAATCAAAAATTTATAATAATTGATTATAAGCATTTCTGTAATTAGTCATTCGTTTTAGGTTAAGTGATTTGTGCCTGAATAATATTAATTTTAGTTTACTATCGTTTCTAGTTTCGCTAACATATATTCCAACATTTCAATTGTTATTGTGGTCTACAAAGGGTTTTATACAAAATGACATATTTTTAATTATGTATAATGTTAAAGTGTAAAGCATTTCTAGTTGTTACATCTTCTTTGTGTTGGAAATAAAAACAAAAACACAAATATAATGTTACTTTTTCATTACGAATATATATTTGTAAGCCTACGGGACAGCCATTAAAGACTCAAACTCAAAATATCTTTATTCATGTAGGTAAACAAGTACACTTATGAATTGTCAAGTTGAATTAATTGTAAATTTACATTTACTACCAGTTCGCAAGTCAAGGGCGTAGAGCGGGTAAGAAGAACTGGCAAGAAAATTTCCGCCACTCTTTTTAATCGCCAAGTATTGTCATACAAATTGTTTGAACTGGAGCAAATCAATCCCAAGGATTAAGATCATTTAAGTATTCCTCAAATTTATAAAAAGCTTTATTGATTAATTTCTGTTTAACGAGGGCTTTGCATTTATTAATGATAATACTCTAATTTCGCTTGGGACGGCGACTAAATCTCATGGACTTTAGGGTGTGTTGCCGGCCTTTAAGGGAGGAGTAATAAAGGAGCTCTCTTTTTGTTTAATAGATTTATTTAATATTTATTCATTTAATACGAACTTAATAATATATGTAGAGCTAGTTTTCAATAACTTATACAAATAAAAATATGCTGACCAGTTACTACAGGGCTTCTATAGCCCTATATACCAGCCTCTCACATATCGTCAATACCTATACACTATTACTTTTATTAAAAGTCAAATAAATTATTATACAACCTGTAAATTTTTATAATGTATAAACCTCTTAGGTAGATCACAAATAGATTAATTATTATCAATGCAATAGTCTATTTGATAGTTGAGCATTTAAAAACGTTATTACTTAAAGTATATATATACGTGTAAGTGACGAGTACCGGCCTTAGAGTATATAGAACGTTACGGCTTGGTGTTGTTTACGGATGAGGCGGTTTTTAAACGGTATCTTGCTTGATAGCTATGAATGTTACATGTCCAAATTTGACAGTGTTTCTGATAAATACTGTTGACGTGACAGATGGACGACAAGTCATTGTCACTGTCAAACGACTACAATCTGTCTTTGTTAAATTATCTGTCACTGTCAAATGTGACTGATAAAAATATAGTTAGTCCAATATTTTTTTTAGAGAATTTCCTTATAAAAACTATATATCGCATAAGTAGTTATATCATATGACTATGAATCGTATACAAACATTTAAACTCGAAAGAAAACTCTTTATTTAATTCGATTACTAAGCAAATTATTATAATGTATAGATTTGAATATGGACAGATGTAAAGCTCCGAAGTAAGATCCTAAAACCGCCTTAGTCTGTGGGATTTAACTACAAAACTTATCAATCGCTCATGCATGTAGTTAAATCCCAATATTTAAGATAAATTTTTCGAAATTTCTCTGTCTCTTTCGATTAGTTAAGGGTTGATCTTATTCAATATTAAAAATATCCTAGACATGTTTAAGTACAATAGATGTGTATATTTACCATGCGCAAATATATTCGTTTATAATCAGCCTAATTATATCTACTGTACACATAGATAAATTATTTTTCATTATGAAATAGAGTATATCGTTAGTGTAAACTGTTAATTTCTAATTAAATTATTGATTTGTTAAAATTAACTTTATTTTGTTGTTTTTTTTAAATCCTTGTCACATTTTCGTTTTAAAGGCAATACTAGTTTCGGGTTAGTCGGCCAAAGACTATACCATAGATAAGATATTGAGGTAAGTTTGTATGTTTAATACTGAAAATCCTCAAAAACTACTGAACCGATGTCGAAAATTCTCTTTCCGTTAGATTTTAGAATATTGTCCCTTTGTAAATATATATAAGCTATTATTAGTTCCAAAATATTTAACAAAATGTGCTTCCGTCAGAAGCGGCTTTATATAATTACTCTCTGATTTAGTTGTGTATTGCATTCTGTGGTTAATCTTACAACCCTCTGTTCTTTACAAATGAATGTAAGGTGTCGTGTGGATGATCTTTGAATACATTCAATGCTTTGGGATCGGATACAAGAGGTTCCATATAATGCTAACGTATTCAATATGACTGCGCACTAGAGCGTGATACAAAATTGTTTTAGTAAAAACCAACAGCCAAAAAAGTGTGAGCAGTGTTGGCCTAGTGGATTCAGCATGCGACTCTCATCCCTGAGGTCGTAGGTTCGATCCCCGGCTGTGCACCAATGGACTTTCATTCTATGTGTGCGCATTTAACACTCGCTCGAACAGTGAAGGAAAACATCGTGAGGAAACCGACATGTCTTAGACCCAAAAAGACGACGTAGTGTGTCAGGCACAGGACGCTGATCACCTACTTCCCTTATAGATTGAAAAATTATTTAGAAATCTGAGGCCCAGACCTAAAGAGGTTGTAGCGCCACTGATTTATTTATTTTTTAACAGCCAAAACAATCTGTATTCCGTTTAAGAATTACATTAATAACATGAGATATAAACGTTAATTTTCTATCAATAATTGCACCCAAGTCACGAATCCCCTGATCCTCATTCTGTTATTTCTGGTGTATTTAATATGAAAGAACTTTGCACGTATCATAATTTTTTGAAACAATAGTTATTTTTAAGATTCATTTTTGCCGCATCACAGAGAAAGTTAAGATAATTTAAGATATGGAATACGTGCGGTGATAAATATTACGTGCCGTTATTTGACAATGATATCCTTATTGGGATTATAGTTTATTGGCATGTTTATTTGATGATTTGTCTTTATTTCTAATCGTAATTTATATTTAGGTCGATGCCAATTATTAACGCAAGGATCAAGCAATCATTATGTTTTTAGCGATTTGGGATACAGATACATTGAGATACTGCTACTGTTAGTGGAAAGGCGGCTATATTTTTTGACAGATTCATTTCTGCATCTGTTTCATTCGACATATTATCTTTATTGGTAAGTAGATGGTTAGACCGTTCGTCTCTTGTAACGACACCTTAAATCTACGGCTACAGTCACTGCGATGGTGTGATACACTAGAACGCGCTTACGAAATTGATCCGGCAAAGGATATACAACTTCTTGACTTTCGCTATTAGGGCTTTCTAGCTAGCCAGTAAGTGGTTAAGACTGGTCGAGAATCCCGCCTTTAGGTAGGAGGAACAGTAGCAGCACCTTACCTCCTCCACATATCTATCTATCGTCGAGGTTTGGGTAAAAAATTCCGCTTTAACAGCGGTTGTTACCTATGCCGTATCTACAAGAGAAAATGTAGTTTAGTTGGTAGACTCACAATGCTCTAAATAATTTTGTATAGTTTAGTTCTAAGCTAAGTTTTGAACCGGATGGCGGAGTCCAAACAAGACCCCAACACTAGGACAAACCAAAACCTGACAAGCAAATGATGATTCCTAAATGTTAAAGTGTATTTTAGCTAATGTTAAAAGTTAGTTTCTTCAATTCAAAATCAATGAAACTTCTACGCTCATAATTAAGTTTTTGAAATAAAGTAGATATATACAAACACATGTTGAGACATTGTCACATCACATCTGTTTCGGTTACCGGAAAAGCATTAGCAGCGTAAAATACAGAAGGCGGCTGTCACAGGTACAAAATCCGTAGTTCAGTCCAGGCAGTTCTTTAATAGAGAAAAATTAAACATTTAAATTACAAATTGGACAAATCTAAACCAAATTTATTCTTTAACTATATCGTATTTTAGCTCAGAAAACTTTAATAATAGTTATGATTTTAAATCTAATGTTTGATACATTAAATATAAAATTGCAACTGTGGACTGTAATCAGGAGTGGTCTTTTGAAATATTATCTTCAAAAATCATGTTTAGTTTACACTACTAAATATATCGCAAAATGTATCTAATATACATCACTGTGGATCGTAGCAATAGGTGCGGACAGCTATTGCTACGATCCACAGTGGATGAGCAATATGCCCGTATTTGTCATAATTCCAAACATTTAGCATTTAGGTTTAAAGCACATTGGCGTTTATTATATCGCACATAAGGTATAGCTTCTAAGAACAGATTATTGACGAAGGTGGCGCTCTCGTTGGAATGCAAGGTCTGTATAAGTCAAAGTACCTATTGAATCCTTCATGTTCCTATCCTAACAATCCTGCTCCATAGAGTTAAACGCATTATGACTGAGCAAACTCGAGTTTTGAAGTTTCTGGAAAACGCGTTGAAGAATGCCGTGCTGCAAAGCAATAAATAGAAACTTGTTGGTTCGACATTAAACCCATTAAATTATACACAGTTTTCCAAAAATATATATTTTGCCCTCAAAATAATCGAGATTATAGATATCCTAAGAAGCCGATACACATCACGTATAAAGTTTATCGTTCATATTAAAGATTTGAATACTGATAAGTCCATAATGGCACTTGAAATAAATCAGACAAAAAAGCGCAATAAACGCTGATGATACGATATTAATATACATACTTTAATTATTTCAGTTTCTCTGGAAGGCAAAGAGTAACTAACAACTCAGCAATTCCCTTCACAGCCTTTTTTCTATTTTTTCTCAAATGTATTATTCGATATTATATCGGACAACTTGAGACAATTCGTTTTACACGAGTTTATGAAAATTAATAAACATTTATAGTTTTAAAACCTGCTAAGCTATATAAGGAAGGTAGCGCTAAAACCCGTGTGGGTTTGTACTTCACATTTTACTTATATGTATATAGTGTATACCTTTGTGTCCAGTCTTCTATAACTTACAGTTTTTACGTCGACTCTGAGCCCGTCAAAAACCTATTGGATTTTCCGTTTAATAATCTAACTGAAGGGCGATAGTCAATTCTTGACTATGGCCCTTCAGTTGCCTGCATTTCAGTTATCTATTGATTGGACACATTGGAACTTTCAAACTATGCTCGTCCAGTAGCATGCTGGAGTGTCACACCATTGTTGTGGACATCCCCAAGTCACGCACTACACGATTTGGATCGTCTTTTCTTGAGAATCGGAACTCCTTACTACTAAGGAACTAAAATATGGGATCATTTAAGCGACGGCTAAATAGATTACAACTCTTTCAACTTTTTGAATCGTTATATCTCAAAAACGGTGGCTCTTAGGAAAAAAGTATTTGGACATTTTTTATAGATAATTATCTGATCTACAATTTTTGTATAGACTAATTTTATGATAAAACTTACCATTTTACTGAAAATCGCGAAAAACCCATTTTTGTGATCTTTGACCCGGAGTGAATTTTTTTGCACGTGCCGGATCGATGAGGACTTTTCACATTTCCTTTATAATAGTGTATTGAGCAATCCTACCAATATTCAGCCAAGTGCGAATTATTGTAACCTTGGATGTCTAAATTGACCGGACTATTTTTGATATTTTGGTATGGTTAGGGAATAATTTTGCACGAATTGCTTTAATTATCAGTATAAAATTACTATCATTTATGTGATAGAATACAATATTTATTTATTGCGCTATCGTACACAAACATGGCAATTTATATTACATTAAATACGCCGCGCCAGCTGTCTACTCTCCATCCGTCTTTCGAATTTTCGATCAGGTCAAGTGTCCTGACGCGAGTTTAAAATTTTTTACCCATTCCAAAAAAAGTGTACAACGCCGCTAAAGAAGTTTTCTCTTCAAAAGATAAGGTTTGTTTACCTAACAGTGTACTTGGCTACAGCCTGAAACAATTAATGTTTCACTGAAATTAAACCCGCTGTTTTACGCTGTTTCGTTCGAGTCTACATAGGAATACTTAGAGAGGAAGATGCTGCTTATCCTCCGACCTAAATGGAGGATCCTCGGCCAGTCTTAGCACTGACTCGCCACGAAGGCCACAGTGGCTAATGTAGAAAAGTATATAGACTTAGCGGTCAGAATAACTTTGATAGCGCGATTCAATGTTTGACTGCATCGCAGTGATTGTATCTGTAGATTGCGGATGTCGCTACATTACTACTACAGATTGAATTAAAACTTCTTTAAGAGTCAAGTAAGAGCAAAAGTTCTATAAGTAAGCCTGAGCTTATAGTACTTTTATTACAAGATAGTAATTCCATGATTAAATTCAGCCTCAGATTGCATCTGTTTCTTTGATTCTTTTTGATAGACTTAGAGATATCTGTATTTATGCGATAAGTATTTGAAATTGTATAATATTCAATTTGTTGCTCAATTTAGGCTTCCACGTGTAGTTCGTAAGTTCCCAAGTTTAATCATGATATTAATTAAAATCGGTTCATTGGTTGCTGCAGCGGACAACAACAATGTTTCTTATTAATTAGTTTTAATATTTAATACGTAAGAGAACAGATCTATAACCAGAGATAAAGAAGTGAGCGAAACGGAAGGTTGCAGACCTTAGAAAAAATTTATGATTATTTTGCATAACATAGATAATTGCTGGAGGAAGGCTTGGGACAGGAATACCATGTACCTATGCATTCATATCCTTCTGTCAAGTAACCCAATAAGTAGCGTATCTAATTTTTATTTGTAACAATGTATATACATATATAGTTTAAATTTATGCGATAAAGTATTATTATTCGAAAAGTGAGTTACAGAATCGCAAGGCAGAGCTTGACATATTCGGTAATGGGCTGATAAATTTTTAAAAAGCATTTTTACGTACCTATCTGATACCTAATCCGCTGTTTTGCTAGTTTTTTTATTTTTTGTAATATTTATGTTTACCATAATTGTCATATACTTAAGATAAGATAGCTTGTATACTGTAGATATAGCATTTATGTATGATGGGGTGAACTTTAATAAATAAATTAATATGTCATAATGTTTTATTTACACCATAGTAACAAGTGAGAAAAATCCATCGGTATACAGGCTGAGTTAGAACGCTCAACTTTGGGTTTCAGGGCATAATTTGTGTTTAAACCTAGTAAAGCCAGTGCTTTAAGGAAATAAAAATAGTATTTATAAAACAACATATTTATTGAAACTACTTAATTACACAATAACAATAATACAAAATAATACTTATGAAGATATCTTAATTAGTCGTCGCTTGCGCAGGTCATAATCGTCACACAACTGTAAAAGAAAAATGTATAAGTTTGTATCTTTTTGTCAGACAAAAACAATTTGGCACTTCAAATATGGAAGATATACTGGCTGTTTATATTAATTCCATTAAAAACCCCAATGTTCTTCGTGGTTTTAAAATAAAATATTTAAGCTACACTAAATACTGGTTATCTGATCTACGCCCTTGATTTGAGAACCGACTAAATTAAGACTAATAGTTTTTGACGTAAATAAGTTATATTAATAAATATATGTTGATTTTTACTTACATGATTCAGCGACGGCTTCTAAACCGACCATAAGCGCGAAACCTGCGACTGCGCATAGGAACTGCATTATTCCGGTACGGTCTTGTCTCCATACCTCAAAGAATACCACATACACTAGCGTACCGCAGGCCAAACCCTGAGAAAAAAATGTTTAAATTAATTATAATAATAATAAGAAATTATTCATAAATAAAGCAATTACCATAAATTTTTGTCCATCCAAGTAACCTTTATATCAGATATATTGCTATTTATTTTATGAGTCACTTTTAATAGCCCTCTAAAACTATGGCTCGCATATAATTATATTATCACTATAATAACTCCGATCGAAGCTTTTTTTTTAAACGATATTCATTTTTCTTACATCGTCTTTGACGATATTTGCAGCACGCATTCTGTCAATGTTATGTCAAAGGCCATAAGGTTACATAAAAAAGTTCGAATTGTATGATGGTTAAGTATTCTTAAATTTTCTAATTTTCCGCGCAATTTTTTTCTTTTATAAGAACCTTCACCTGACAATTACAAAAACAACAAAAAAAATCAGACAAATCGGTCAAGCCGTTTTCATGTTATGTCGTGACAACGGAAAACGGGTTTCATTTTTATATATATAGATAAAGATCCTGTTCCTCTGTATCCCTCTCGCTTACACCGCTCTCTTCTTACCTGTAAAACAACTGAATATAATCCAGCTGACGCAGCCCCGGCACCTCCCACCAAAAGTATACCCACTCCAATACCAAGAGCAGAGACAAAGGAGAATGTGAAGATGTAGACGATAGACAGCCACCGCTTGGTGCCGGCAGCGAGAAGTTCAACTCCAATGCAGAACGCTATTATGTATTTATGAGCTGATACTGCACCAAACATATACCTGGAACAAATTACTTAGTTATCATTTACATATATAATATACTAGCAGACCGGCCAAGCGTTGTTGTGGCTTAGGTTTTTGTTATAGGTAGGAGAACATCAGTCATGGGGACCACCATGCTTTTTTGGTGGTTATGTCATTAAATTGTAGCTTATGTGAAACGTTGGTACTTTCAACACAGCGCCATCTGTTAGAATTGTGACTATCAAATAATAAACAAATATTTTGCAATAAAATAATATTGCGGGTATAAATTGCGATGTAAGCTATCCTATCTTTTAAGTTGGATCAAACTACACACGGTGTGCAAATTTGATAGATATCGGTTCGGTAGTTTAGGAGTCCATAGCGGACAAACAAAGTGACACGTAATTTATATATATTAAGACTAAAATAAGGCGCTAAAAAGGAAGATTTGAGTATGCCATAGGGCTATTAAGCGTTCTATTCGTTGGTTAGAAATTAAAGACCCACCTGGGTCAAAAAGACCCTTACTTGGAATGGCCCAGTGGGAAGAAAAAAGGGGACGCCCACCAGAAACCTGGGTAGATGAAATTAAAGAAATTTCTGAGAATGATTGGAAGATAGTAGTGAATATGAGAGAAATGGAAGAATTTGGAGGAGACCTTGACGCCATCAAAGGTCGTGTACTTATATTAAATATGACATAAATTTAATGTAATCCTTATTTTAGTCCAATATAGGCTATTCATTTTATTATCATTCAATATAAAAAATCTCTCTATTTCATTCATCATTTATGTAGTCCAGGCCTTCTATGCCTGACAAAAGTCTTCCATTTTTGGCACCCCATATATGGGAGCTGCGGGAAATGCATAAACGAGTGTTGAGAAGGAATTGAGTTCTCAACACGTGAATTTAAAAAATAATAATACATCAATTATTTGCAAAGTTAGTGGTACCAGATTTATTAATTATAAAAGAACGCCTATCAGCCATATAAAAATAGGCATGCAAATGTCATCATAGTTATGATAAGGTCATAACTGAATAGTTCAGTTTACATATTATAATATATGTAATACGTCTTAAGCTATAGAAAAAAATTGGATTCATATACCAAAAAGTGCTTTCGAGATAGCCATATAGAGTGTTAGCAGCAATGAGATAAAATAAAAATAACAGCTACTAATCTAAAGATTTGAAGCACTTCTATAAGTAATTCGTCTAAACGTTGACTGATAAAATCTTGATAAAGTATATTCCTTAAACGAGACCAAGGATTCTTGAGTTCATTTACTTTGTTTAAATAAAGAAATAATGATTTACAAAGTTCATGCCTGCGTATGGTGACAATGTGCGTTGGTTAATTCAAACACGACATTATTTTTATGGTCAGACACAGAATGTATAAAAAACCTGTGTGCAATTCACACGTGGTAGAAATGAAACCTCCAAATATTTTCGTTTCAAGATAATGTGACGAGTGATATTTTAATTTTTAATTTTGATAAAAACTAAAATAATTAAAGTTTGAAAGTCGACAAAGCGAAAAAACAACAATAAAAAGAGAGATTAACTAGGGAGAAAATGAGATAGGAAGCATATACATTATACAGTGTATAACTTTAAATTAGTGTGTCATCATCCAATCTCATTTTCTATCACGTTAAATCTTATGAATTTATGTGTCGTCTCTTTTTACTGTCGCTTTTTCGTTTTATCGACTTTCAAATCACAAAGATGCTAAAGAAGTTTGCACTTCAAAAATATATTTATTGCATATAAGTTACGAGAGAGCACCGGATAAGCAAAGCAATAAAAATCTCACATTAAATCATTTTTAGATACATGCCTTTATATATGAAAAAAAAAACCAGTTTAGGTCTGAGACAGATTTCTGTCTCTATTTCGTGATCAGTTGTTTTTTCTAATAGGCAAGTACCTTCCTTCCTTCTGCTTCTATATGGTATTAAGGCATGCCGGTTCCCTCACTATATTTTCCTTCACCGTTAGAGCGATTAAATGCACATATAGAAAGTTGTGCACTGGGGTTCGAACTACGACCTCAGGGATGAGAGCACGCTGAAGCCACTGCTCAGTATTATAGATGTTACAAGGCGGTTATCCAATATATATTATTATGTAAATTCGAATGTCTCCGATTTCATTTATAACAATTGCCCCCACCTACAGATGCATTACATCATGGCCGTTATTTATAACTTAAACACACACTGGAAACAAACCATTATCTTATATTATAAACTGGGAGGCACGAGGATAAAAAAAACGTGTGTGTACTTATGTACACGCGTTAGAACTTATACTTCTTTGGCGTAATAATTTTCTTCGAGCACTTTGGAGCGACGTTTTCCTCATCGAAATGCATTTTTCTTGTCCATTGCCCAGACTGTTTTACCGACGTTTGAACGGGTATTCAGGATATCGGATTTTTGTGACAGTGTGCGCGCGCATCGTAAAAATTTACTCTCAACATTTTTCTCTAACGCGCCTAAAGAAGTATAAAATAAATAATAAAAATATGTAGCTGATGTTAAATACTCTGTTCGCGGGTTTTATTTTAAAATGTCCAGAAAGTTAATTCTTGCCTTTAAATACATCCCTTTTATACATGACTCATATGTTAAATCCAATTCCTATCTTAATCTCATATAGAGAGATCTCAACCTCAACTTTATTTATAAAAAGTCAAGTGAAACTGGACTGAGTGGGAAAGGATCTGTCAGTAAATTCTACGATGTGTCAGATCCGCAGTAATAATATGTAATCTTAAGATTCCGTGATACAATGAAGACTTAATAGGATTTTAATTATAAGAATAATTTATTATTGATTAATAAATTAAATAGTAATTATAGCCCAAACGCAAAACTTTTAACTATGACCGTGTTCCATAGCAATAACAAACGAATTTATATACAAAATAAAGATATGTATAGAAAACATAGTCCGTATTAAAAATTATATAAATACGTTATAACGTAAGCATTATATATATAAGAATGGAAGGGTAAAATTATGAATCTCAAAGCATATTGAAACAGTAAAACTTCTTATATACTCAAATATGTCGCATTGTATACCAAAGGTGCCTCAAATGTTGAAAATATAATTCTCTTACCAGACACTTCTTGCTGACGCCTCCAAACCAACAGCAAGACCCTCGAACAGCTCATGAATAGACAGAGCCAACACGACTAGAAGTCCTCTAAGCGCTGACACAATTGTATCATCAGATTGAATGGCCAAATGGCTGTGACCATGTCCTTGGGAAGTTTCTAACGTTTTGATAACTTGCGTTTCCCCCTCTTCCTCATCGTTATTTCTTCTTATACTTAAAACTCTTGTAAAACTGGTATTCGCAGTCTTGTTCTCTCTGCTGGTAATGTAGACGTGGACTAGCTCTTCGACGAGGTACATCATGAAGAATCCGCTACACATGATCAGGGCTGCTAGGTATATTGGCAACTCTGGCAACCGGCCGTCCTCTATAACAAAATAGATTCATTTTACCAGAGATTAAGTATTAGTTGTTGAGAAAGGTTAATTTAAATAATATTGCTTACAATAAAATATAATTGATGGAAATTCTCCTAAGATATATTACGAAAATCTGCGTAACTTACTTTTCTAATATATCTAAATTAAAAACTTTGGCTGTCAAATAAATCTCATAAAATAAGAGAACAAGAATGCCAATGAATTAATCATGTACAAATATTTAAAGAAAAAATGAATACCGTTTCTTTGACTTAGTTCATAGTACATCTATGGAATGTCATTAAACTCAAACTAAAATATCTTTATTCATATAGGTAAACAAGAACACATATAAAAGTCAAAAAAGAAGTTAAATTTACATTTACTACCAGTTCGCAAGACAAGGGCGTAGAGCGGGTAAGAAGAACTGGCATTTAAGTTATCGTCAAATTTATAAAAAGCTTTATTGATTAATTAACGTTTAACGAGGGCTTTGAAATTATTTAGTGATAATTCTCTAATTTCGCTTGGGAGTTTGTTGTAAGAACGAATATAATTTCCATTGTCAATTATTTATTTCAAATAATTGTCATTCTCGCGCATTCTCTTTTTATATAGACAAACGTGCGAGATGCTGCGATATTAAGTGATGGGAAGACACAATGGCTGGCGAGTTCATGACCTTTTACGAACAATATTTACTTTTACATAATCTTAGACTATGATATTCTTTTTATACTAAACCGGCGTTATCTTGTTAGATATAAAAACTTTTTAAATATATAAAATTGGTCTTGGAAGTCTAGACACTACAATTATTGTTTGTATGACTTTAATTAGCGATAAAGAGGCAAACATATACTCTCTAATGGATTATAGATATAATAAAAAACAATTCTTCTGTTTCGTTTCTTATAGATTTAGTTCACGTCTCACACGTTCAAATTTTTAACTTGAAAATTACTTCATAAAATTTTGATTGCGAATCCAAAAGTATATATATATTATCTTTGCAATAAAAGAAAAAAAAACAAATTATAAAAATCTATTTTTACGACGGAGTTCGAAGACCTTTCATTCCCTTCGGTTACGTTTTAGTCGGTTAAGCGATAAAGTACCTACTCCATTGCAATTTGTCTGCAGGAATCAATAGGTTAAGTTTTAATTAACTTAGTTTAAGTACCTTCGGTCATCTAGGTATAAGTAGTGATGTTTCTAATGTGCATTAGCGTTTTTTGAAAATTTAGTTTGACACAATTCAACTAAAAATGCCAACTATTCAGAACAAAATTTTTAGAGGCCGGCAACGCACTTGCGAGAGTCCATGGGCGGCACTTAACATCAGGTGAAACTCAAACTCAAACTCAAAATATCTTTATTCAAGTGGGTAACCAAGTACACTTTTGAATCGTCAAGTTAAATTAATCGTAAATTTACATTTACTACCAGTTCGCAAGTCAAGGGCGTAGAGCGGGTAAGAAGAACTGGCAAGAAACTTTCCGCCACTCTTTTTAATCGCCAGGTATTGTCATACAAATTCTTTGAACTGGAGCAATTCAATCCCAAGGATTAGGATCATTTAAGTAGTCCTCAAATTTATAAAAAGCTTTGTTGATTAGTTTCCGTTTAACGACAGCTTTGAATTTATTTAGTGATAATACTCTAATTTCGCTTGGGAGTTTGTTGTAAAAACGAATACAATTTCCATATAAGGAGTGGTTTATCTTTTGGAGCCTGGTTGGTCGTACACTCAAATTAGTTCTATTTCGCGTATTATACTGGTGAAAGTCACCATTTGTTTTAAAATCGTTTATATTTTTTTGGACATACAACAAGGCTTCAAGAATATATTGACCAGATAGTGTCATAATATTTAATTCCTTAAACTTATTCCGTACCGACTCCCTCGGAGAAACACAACAAATACCCCGAACAGCCCGCTTCTGCAGCACAAATATGGATTGAACCTCTGCAGCAGCACCCCACAGTAAGATACCGTACGACATTACGCTGTGAAAGTAGCTATGATAAACAATTTTTGCCGTGTCCTTATCAGTAAACTGTCGGATTTTCTTTACTGCATATGCTGCAGAGCTGAGCCTATTCGAAAGAGTATCTATGTGCGGGCCCCATTGGAGTTTACTATCTATTGTTATGCCTAGAAAAACAGTTTTGTCAACAAAGTTTAGTTCACTGTCCTTAATTTTCAGGTTACCAATATCTCGCTTTACGCTATTAGTTGTAAATCTAATACATTTTGTTTTATTCTCATTAAGCAGTAAGTTATTTACATTAAACCAGTTAACTATACGAGAGATAGAATTGTTTACATCGTCCAATAATACGTTATTCCTATTCACTTTAAATAGAAGTGAAGTGTCATCAGCAAACAATACCATCTCATGAACTTCGTTGACAAAGAATGGGAGGTCATTTATGTAAATTAGAAATAAGAAAGGCCCGAGAATCGATCCTTGGGGGACGCCCATTGATACCTGCGAACCCGGAGAGGTGACTCCACACAACATCCCGTGTGTCCCAGTTATATAAAAAAATATACTGCAAATAACTAAGCTAAATTTAAGCGAATTTTCAGTGAGAATCATCAGAATCGACACGATTTTTAATTGGAAAATTTCTCTTTTACCTACATATTTTATTTTTGTTACAAAACGTTCCCCTATATCAGCCAGTTTGCCTTGACCTGGTCATCAAATCAGGTCTAGCTCAAGTGGCCTTATATAAGACTACTTTTTAGTTCCTGACCAACAGGAAGTACTTTTGTCGGGAAATATAAATAACATTCTGTATGAAATATTATTGACAAAACCTTGATGTTTATTTCAAGCAAATAGCCCTTTCAAATATCAAATTTTAATCAAGATTTACATGCAAAAAACTCGTTAAAAAGTGTAATACCCAGAATATATATTTATAGTTTTGACTTAGGTACATCAAAAACATATTTAATTTTACTATGACTACCTTATGAAATCGTTATTCATTTCACAAAATGAATATTTTTATTTCATTGACGTATGTCAAAAATGTACGTAACAGTGACCCCCGTGAGTTACTCTTAGCGCTGTCTCGCTTAATCTCACCCTAAGGCCGTTTCTCCACTGCTCCGGTCCGGCAAACGTTAATTACCGATCCGATTTAGAAACTCACAACAGTACTTACGTGCTTCTCCACTACTTCGGTATCCGGTTTTTAACGATCCGATAACTTGCTAGATCGGAACGCGGTGTTTTATCGGTCCAAGTATATCCAAGAGGTTATAAATTATTATTCATACGTTTATTTATTTATAGTTAAATTATATCATTAAGTATTAGTGAACTATTTATCAAGTAGATTATAATATTTCAAGATAGCAAATTTAAAAAAAAGTAATAAACTAGCCAGGCAATAAAATATTCAGAATTTAGAACGTTTTATTAATAAAATAAACTATATGGGTTTTAGTTAATATCAGTGTTTCATGATAAATATGCAAGTATCGGTTATTATCGGATCGGATATTGTGGAGAAGCGCAATCCGGCTTACCGATATTTTTTTAATGACTCATTCCGGCTTCCGACGCCGGACCGGAGCAGTGCAGAAAGGGCCTAAGTATTGACGCTGAATCTTTCTTTTTCTAAGAGTATATTTTAGAATACATATAATTCTTTCATATGTAAAGAATATATGACAAAAAGTGTTCTGTTCCAGACCGCGATTCGTTCTACCTGACCTAACTAGTCCCCTACTAAACCTAGTTTTAAATGTCAAATGAAACCAGCTCGCTTGTTTGAATCGAGAATATTTAAATATTGTTATAATTTTGCTATATTCGAGCTAACCACGCTGTGTTAAACCGAGTAAAAATCATATTTTCAATAAACAACGCATACTTTTTAACTTTACATTTGTAACTACAGTTAAAAAATTACCGCGCGAACGAACAAAATTTACACCATCGTACAAATTATCTCTCAACCTAAGTAACATTGTATCGAGAAAATGTATAAAAACAACAAAAATTTGAAATCGAACAAAAACGTTAAAATAGAAAAAGAATTGGTTTCACCAACTTAAAAAAACATCTTGACTGTCAGACATAAAAAATATTTCAAGATAATTGAAAGAAAATGTCTGTGAGTGTTCAGAATAAGACCGCAAAATATAATTATCATTCACCTGATAAAAACATATTAAGAAAGTGCTAATTTGTATGTATTTACTTTATACCTTGTACGGTGTACCTATGTAGAAGAATATTTCCGTCAATGAATAAGTATATACAGAACATTATTGGCGCTTATTTATTTAATTGCACTCGCTGACGCTAATAAAAAGGAAAAGTTATGACAAAAAAGCATCAACAACATTAATTTTGTACGTATTCGCTTAATTCAAAATTAAGTTTTTCGTCTTAAAATAGATAAACCATATTTAAACATACAATTTTTATTTATTTTCGCGCTTAAAATATCATTTTACTTTTAGTAGTAAATAATATTAGTTTTATTATAACAGTAAACTTACTAGAACTGACGTATAAAGATGATTTTCGACACAAGTGAAATGTCAAAATTGCAAACTATGTAAAACACATAACATCGTAATGAAAAAAATGTATTATGGTGTCCAAAAAGTTTTTAATGGACCTTGTATCAACGGCATAACTTAAACTTAATAATATTACTGTAAATTCTGGTTTCCTTACCTTAATATTTCCAATAAAAAAAACATACCTTGCAACTGCTTAATATTTTCATCAACTTCGGGCAGTAGATGCATAAACGTCGTCGCAAACAGAACTCCACCACCGAACGATAGCAGTCCAATCACAAGCGAATTAGAAGACCGCATATTCGTATCCTTTTTCGGGGTAAACCAATTGAATTTCATTGAAATCAAAGTCGGTACACATCCCACAATCATAGAAACGCTAAAGAGGCAGACCATGGTGATAACTTTTGCGTTTAACGCATTCCCTTCGCTGATCGCGGCGTCGTCCATGCTTGCATTCATTATGGTGTCAATTTTAACAAGGTCGCTGTTTCCGTGCGCAAGCGTCGCGGTCGTGTCTCCTAGCTCGACTGATCCAGCTCCCCAGTATTTGTATAGGCAGACTCTTGATAAGACAAATGATAAACAGTGGCAATAGCTGTTGGTTTAACGACGCATCAATTAGGTTCCGCACTTGTTCAGTCTGAGATTATGGAGATATTCGTACAGCTGTAGTCAGAGCTATGACTGATTGTCGCAAGAAAAATGTGCACTGCACGGAAGGTAGTTGATAATTTAATACTTCATATATATTAACAATTGTATGGAGGCTTAGGTAAAAGTTTTAGCTGAATTTATTTACCACAAATGATTTGTGACGAGAAAACAAGGTAAATTGTAAAAATTAGTGATAAAGTTAGCATTATAAATACACATTTTTACTAGAAGACATAATAAATTATTTCTACTAGAAGTAACGTAAGAATTTAAAGGGAATCAATGAATTCAGCAACTGCATGTTGCATCATTTTATTCTTTAACGACTTCCGCAGGAAACAATAATATGCGAGAAAGGACAAAGGGAAAATTAAACTTCTAGATGGGCACAACGCATATATGTGTAACAAATAAATAAATGGAGCAAGTATGTACGTATAAGGTTAGTTCCGTTATTAAATAATATAATATTTTATTCTTGAAATACGCCTAAACTATCATATTATTATTTTCATAACTTTCTAACTAAAACTGTCCAAATAAAGTCTTGTTTGTTAATATATTATAGCTGTGTATATAAAACTTTACAAGCATTGTTTATGTTAAGTATTTTATTGTGTTAACTTGGTTATTATATGACATTCCAGCAGGACCTTAAGACAATTAGCCGATTTTTGAAGTTATCCTTCTTTAGGCGCGTTATGAAAAATTTATGAGAGTGAAATTTTACGATGCGCGCGCACCGTGACACAAAATTCAGTATGGGCGCCGAAAAAAGAAATAGAATATGCGTGACGTTTGACCATAATGACATTTGTAGTACCTTTTAAACAAATAAAGCAGTTTTAATTATTTTTTCAAAGAAATTTAGCAATGCTTTTTCACAAAGACCTATTGTTACTTAGTTAAAAGGTTATGAAACATACCTAGTTATTAAATTAAATTGATAATATAATAAAATAATAAATAATAATTGTTATTAATATTAATTAATAATTGAACAATATACTTACTAAATATCAAATATTGTTAAATTATTAACGCTAAATATCTATTATTAGTTATTTAATATTTCAAAAAAAATAAAGAAAGCCAAAGAAGTATAACTTCTTACGCGCGTAAATAAGTACACGCACCATTTTTTTTAAACTAGTAAGGTGAGCTAGTTATTGTAGCTACTTATTGTGAATTCACAATAACTAGCTATAATGTATGTTTTTATTAATAGAAAATATTAAGGTATCTGTGTAAGATGTTATGTTTTTTACCGATATAGCAATTTTTGATATTTTTTTAATTTCACTTGTGTCTGAAATTATCTTTATATGTTAGGCGACTAAAACAATATCAGTCTTAGATACTAATAAAGATTTATGCACATTGTTAAGCCTGTTATAACAAAAATGTTATTAATAATTCCTTAATTGCCAAGTCTGATGTATACGGCTGTTATAACAATTATTTTGTTTGTAGGAAGACTTGTACAATGCTTAAACAACGCAGAGGCCTAGTTTAATGCGTGTATTAAAGACAAAAAGTGCGTCATTTGATCTGATTTTTTTTAAAGGTTCTTGTTAAAGATTCAAGATGATGCTGCTGATTTACACGGGGTTAGTCAGCAGTTAAATACAAATATATGCCGAAAAGTAGCAGAAGCCCTCGCTAGAAATCATCAATTTATAAAAATGCCTGCAACAATCCGTGAACAGGAAGAAGTATCTGCAGGGTTCAGATCTATAAGTGGATTTAGAGGCATGATAGGGGCTATCGAAAGCACAAATAAAATGTGCACTGTTTGTTTAAAATATATTGTTGTTAAATCATACATTTATAACGTTAGATAGGCCCCGACACCAAAAATTATGGCATTGTTTTTGAATGTGTGCGTTAACGAAAACGTTTGAATGTGTGCGTCAACATGGCGTCCAAAAACAGTGCAATTTGTGTAGAAGGTGCGGTCGAAACTAGTGTCATCTCTTTTTCTCCTACATTAGTTGCTAACACTACTTTATCTTTCGTGCACTCGCTATTTAAATTTGTTATTTTAGACAGTGCAGAAGGAAAAATACAAGTTTTTAAATCAAATCGAAATACTTGCGAGTGAAATGTTACACCTCTGGCTTTATTTGTGTCTCTAGAATTGTTGTTGCACTTTAGAAAGGCACACGATGGTATTTTGTGACACTAAACTGCGCGCAAACGTCCTTTACAACACGTTCGGCTAACACTGTGTTTAGGGGTGCACTGATCCCAGGTTAGTGAGCTCACTCACTTCGACTGTGGATCAACACGACGCGGTCTCACTGCGGTAAGGGCCTATCTAACGATCTAATAAATCTATGTGTTAAATATTATTTATGTATAGATATAGAATGTGAGACTCAAGACGAAAAAAACTATGTTTCTATGGACTCTGTCTCTACCGCCAAATTCTTCTCCAGTTTTCTATTACACAGACTTTAGTCTTCAGAATCGGAATAAAAAAAATAGTTATTTATAATAATAATTAATTGCAAGAATATGGTACAAAAATGTGTAAGTTGGTACAATCGTAAGTTCGCATATTCTGCCACACACAATGGCGCGGAAATTTTTCTTTATAGGAATTTTACATTATTAAAATAAAAAAATAAAAAAAAGTATCGTACATATCATACATACAAGGTATGAACCTTATTAAATTTATATCAACTACAGAGTCTCGCGCAAATAATCATTTCTTGAATAATATTTTTTTTCCAAAAGTAATTCGATTTTTAAAGACAAGTAAATTATTGTAAACTTTAATTGCCATACAAAAGGTGTTTCCTAAACAGTTCCAGATTGATTTTTGGAACAGCCAATTTCTTCTTATGTCTACTTATTACTTCGACTTAAAAATATGTATGTCTCCGTACACGAATAAGGACATTTCTAAAATACAATTTATACAGGGAAGAGATAAAATTTTGAGCTTTTTAAATAAAGGTACGCAACTATCAAGACAGTCACTTGGTTTAAACTAAACGTCAACTGTCAAGCAAAACGTCTAAAGTAGACAGGGACACTGAAAGGTTTTCCTCTCTCAAAACTTAAATTGAAATGTTTTAACTTTCAGCAAGTTTCAACTTTCAAAATTCAAATTTAATGCACAGCAAAACATATCATAAATAAATCAAAGCAAGGACCAAAAAATAATGTTTTTTGAGTATTAAAAGTAACTTCTAAACTAAAATGCAGAAGAAAGCCCTATACGTAATTATTTTCTTGTTAGTATCTCTTGCTTTCTGGATATATCGTACTTCAAATATAGAATACGAAAATACTATCTTAATATTACAACAGAATCAACAATACACAAACAATATTATAATATCTCCTTCAAACTCAACATGTAGAAGTAAGGCTTTTTATAAATTACTTGAAACTTAAGGAAACAAAGTTATGATATAAACGATAAAAAAAAACACTTTTTTCAGATCCTCTACATATATTAATCATAGTTACTTCCTATGTGGGTCATATTGAATTACGCAGTGCACATCGCCAAGCAATGCCTTCAGATTATTTGGCATCCAAAAATGCTTCCAGAATATTTTTGCTAGCTAAAATACCTTCTGTTGAGAGGTTACCAAATCAACTAATTTATTTATCTCAAAATTGATGTTATATTCCATATTTATTTTTCTATATGATATACCTTTTCATCCACAGGTACATAACACAAGCGGCCATTGAAGATGAGAGTAAAACATTTGGAGACATACTGCAAGGCTCCTTTTATGAAAATTATAGAAATTTGACCTACAAGCACCTTATGGGACTACAATGGGCATCATCAAAATGTAGCAATACTGCATTCATTTTAAAAGTTGATGATGACACAGTTTTTAACTTTGATAAAACTGTTGATTATTTACTAAGCATTCCTACCCAAGATCAATTTATTATGGGATACATTTTGAACAACACATTACCGAGAAGGAATAGTAATAACAAATGGTTTGTTACAAGAGAAGAATACCCAAGACAAAAATACCCAGCTTATCTCTCTGGCTGGTTTTACATAGTGAATCCTAAAACTGCAGAAATAATTTGCAGTGAGGCCCCGTACCATCCATATTTTTGGATAGATGACATATTAGTGACAGGGATTTTGACTGAGTATCTTAATATCAAACTTCAACAACTGCCAAGTGGTTTTTGGTTGGAATATTATGAATTGGTAGAGTGCTGTATTAGAGACATGGTAGAAAAAAATATACAATGCCAATATGTTGTAGGACCAAATGGTGGAAGACATAACTTATTAGTCGAATTTACCAATGCCTATAGGAATTGTAAAACTTCTTGTTCTAGGTCTGACCAACAAAATATAAAAGATACATGTATTATGAAAAGGGATAGGACCATATTTAGTGATGGAATGGCAGAAGTAAATAAGATAGGGTTATAATTTATAGGAATGTTAAAAATGAGTTAAATCCTAACATAATTGTACATGTTTAATTCTGTGATAATATTCATTTATACCTGTAAGATTAAAGTTAAGAAAATAAGTCATAACAAACAGTTGTCATATTATTTTTAGCTACATGGCAAAATGTAACACGTAACAAAGTTAAATAATTAATGATTAAATATATAAGAATTTTAGTGTCACTTAAATCATCAAACATATCTTATCCTACAGTTACACTTACAAAATATATGATTTAACTATAGAATTGAGCTAATAAAAGATGACTAACATTAATGTAGCCAGCTGTTAATAATAGAACTACCATTTACAACACAATCTTTAAAACCTTTCATTACATAAGTTGATTGAAACCATTGCACTTTATCAGTAGATTCAATTTCATGAAAATCATCATCACTAGAATCATCCAAGCTCAGTTTTGAGAGATCTTCACTTGGTGCATTACCAAAAATCTTAAAATTATTACAACAAGTAGTGTTTTTAGGATTGGCAGGAAAGTTTAAAACAACAACTTTACAGCTCTTAGGCATTCTGTACCCATTAACATGAAGAAAAGTATCACTGCAGACAACTTGCTGGTTACTTACTAATTCCTTTTTTAAGAAAACATACATGTTAGTAGGTGATAGCGGCTCAAAAAAGACTTTACACAATTTTTCTGAAGTCACCAGATTCCTAAAATAATTGTTATATTATATACTGAACAAAAAATTATGAAATTAAAATAAATTAAAGAGAAATAAAAGAATTACCTAAATACACTGCTTTGTATTTTTTTGTCTGATGCAATATGAGGTGATTGGCATTGTGGCTTATGACACACCGTTGGTAAGACAATGCGGTAAATCTCCTTACATGAGATTGGACTTGAACCAAATGCTATACATACTTCTTGTGGTTGAGTTGCCTCTCCAATTTCTTTTAACAAACTCTGAAATAATTTATTTTTACAAAATGTCTACTGATTTAATCTAACCCATCATGGTAAGGAATTATTTAAGAACCACTTAATACCATATAACTACTAATAACCTGATAACTATAAAAAAAATATATTTAGCGACTCAGGCATCAAGTAGAAATTACATTAATTACAGCATGTTTATTAATGCTACTTATGTACTGCACTGTACCTTAAGGACAAAATCCAGGTTATTTAACGCTGTAGAAGCAATGTGAAAATGTCTTTCAGATTGGTACGTATCCTTTTCATTTTCATTACCTTTCTTCTTATTAACCATTTGTTTTAGCCACTGATATGTGTATGGAATTTGAAGCCTTTGGTATGCTAAAAACTTTATTAGCTCTACAATAACATGGCCACAAGAAATTGATGTTAACTGATCGCCTATATTTATATTAAATACAATGTTTTGAGTCATTTTAAACAGTCAAAATGGATACACTACTAATTAGTAATTTTATTGAATAATCTTTGTATAGACTATTTAAACAAAAAAATTCAAAATGCAAATGCAACGGCATTTACAATTTTGTGTCAGCACTGTCAAGTGTCAGGGAGATTCGGTAATCGGTAGACTATCCTCAACTAGGCAGATATACATGAGGTTCAGGTATCAATCACAACCTTTAAATATGATCTCTTATCATCTTGAAAACTCACAACAGAGTTTTTTTTTTGAGTTATCTTCTAAACTGTAAACTCTTTACTGCTATATTCTAAATTTAAATAAATTTTGTAACTTGCCTTATTTGCTCTTTCATTATATTGTTGACGTCTTTTACAAATAATTTTAAATTTTTATATTTTTATAATGTTGTCTCAGATTCTAAAAGTGACCAAAATCAAGAATAATATTTTCAAAGTAAAGTGCTGGGGAAGATTTTATGCAAAAGATGTTCGGTTTGGGCCAGACGTGAGATCCTTAATGTTGCAAGGAGTAGATATCCTGGCAGATGCTGTAGCGATTACAATGGGTCCTAAAGGACGTAATGTAATTTTAGAGCAAACGTTTGGACCCCCTAAAATAACAAAAGATGGTGTAACTGTAGCCAAAGGAATAGAACTTAAAAATAAGTTTCAAAATATCGGGGCTAAACTAGTTCAGAATGTAGCAAAACAGACGAATGATGAAGCTGGAGATGGTACAACAACTGCGACTGTTCTTGCAAGAGCCATCGCAAAAGAGGGCTTCGAAAATATTTCAAGGGGTGCTAATCCAATAGAAGTAAGAAAAGGCATAATCATCGCTGTTGAAGCCGTTACAGATCATTTAAAAAAAATATCGAAACCAATAATTAGCCGTAAGGAAATAGAACAGGTTGCGACTTTATCTGCGAATGGTGATAAAGCTATAGGTAAATTAATAGCTGATGCCATGGAGAAAGTGGGAAGAGATGGAATTATTACTGTTAAAGATGGAAGAACATTATATGATGAATTGGAAATAATTGAAGGATTTCAATTCGAACGGGGCTTTGTTTCACCATTTTTTATCAACTCTACTAAAGGACCAAAAGTAGAGTATAACAACGCCTTGATTCTGTTTTCTGAAAAAAAAATTTTTCACGCCAAACAAATTGTACCTGCTCTAGAAATATCAAACGCAGAAAAGAAACCACTTATTGTTATTGCTGAAGATTATGATGGGGAAGCATTATCTATATTAATAGTAAATAAGTTAAAAATTGGACTTCAAGTTGCTGCTGTAAAAGCACCAGGATATGCTGAATACAGAAAAAATGCATTAATTGATATGGCTATCGCTACTGGAGGAGTTATTTTCGAAGATGATATAAACCTTTTGAGACTTGAAGATTGTACTTTGAAAAGTCTCGGTAAAGTAGAGGAAGTAGTAATTACAAAAGATTCAACATTAATGCTAAAAGGCCAGGGAGATAAAGATGAAATAAAACAAAGAATCGCACAGGTCCAAGAAGAATACAATGAATGTGCAAATGAAAAAGAAAAAGAAAGGCTGTTGCAGCGACTGTCGCGACTAAAATCGGTGGTCGCCGTATTGCGGATAGGTGGAAGTAGCGAAGTTGAAGTAAACGAAAAGAAAGATAGAGTTAATGACGCACTCAATGCAACGCGTGCTGCTGTAGAAGAAGGAATTGTTCCAGGAGGTGGCTCTGCTCTTTTAAGATGTATACCAATTTTAAACTATTTAAAATCAGTAAATGAAGACCAGCAAAAAGGTATTGACATAGTGAAAAAGGCTTTAAGAACTCCTTGTCTCACAATAGCATCGAATGCTGGATATGACGGTTCAGTAATTGTTTCTAAGGTTGAAAACTTGACCAATATAAACTTTGGCTATGATGCTTTGAACAATACTTATGTTGATATGATAGAAAAAGGAATAATTGATCCCACAAAGGTAGTAAAACGAGCATTGATAGACGCTAGCAGGGTAGCATCTCTTTTAACTACCGCTGAAGCAGTTGTGTGTGACTTACCATTCCAAAAGGAACCAATGTCAAATAAACTTGGGCCAGACACACCAGGAGTTACTATTTATTAGGATGTTAAATTTAATTGTGTAACCCATTACTAGTATTTAAAATTTTTGTCAAAATTGTTAGTCTAATAATTGTCTTATCGTTCGAAGATCTATAATACATTTTTTTTGGTAATAATATAATTGACCTATTCTTTTATCGATAATTGTATTTAAATTTATTATAATTGACAGTGAAAATAAAATGGCAGAGTGACAGCACACTTGTTCTTTATTTGTTACGTCTTCCAAAAAGTAGGTTCTAATATGGCTGGCTTTGGCTTATATAGGCTCATCCCCTCCAAGGCTGGCTTTGGCTTATATAGGCTCATCCCCTCCAAGTGGCTGCCTTTTGCGGTTGGCAGGCATGGCGGTTGGCTGGAGGGTTGGTCAACATGGCATGGCTTGGCTTTGGCATTGGCTATGGCATTGGCTATGGCATTGGCTATGGCATTGGCTATGGCATTGGCTTGGCATGGCTTTGGCTTTGGCTTTGGCTTTGGCTTTGGCTTTGGCTTTGGCTTTGGCTTTGGCTTTGGCTTTGGCTTTGGCTTGGCTTTGGCTTGGCTTGGCTTGGCAGGATGTGACTGGCGACGTCACGTCCGTTACACTCGGCCATCCTGAAACAGTTGTTCCCGTGGGAACAACAACCACGATTAGCTCTCTAATAAATCAAACAGATCTTCGGTTTCAAGTTGCTCATCTGAACTGCTGGTACTATCAGATACAGTAATAATGCTTTTATAGGGTCTTAACGAATCGGCAGATACTAATCCAGTAAAACTCTTATATCCACGTAAACCATTTAGGTGTACTTCTCATTTGGTACCTATCATTGCCCACTACCTTAGTTACGACATAAGGACCGGAATACAAGTCGTCAAGTTTAGTGTTAACTTTGGATGCGCTACAAGTCGGTGTCTGTCGCCATAGGACAAAATCACCCTGCTTATAGATGTAAGCAGATTTTCGTTTTTTGTCAAAGTAACGTTTCATTGTAGCACTCGCTTTTAGTATCCTATCAGATGCTTTCTTTCGACGCGACTCTACTGGTTCAGAAACACGCCCGGGACCCGCAACATCACATACTGACCTACCAGCCCGAGCAAACATCAAGTCGTAAGGTTTGTAAGTGGTGGTGTTATTAATTGAGTTGTTAATTCCCCAAATTATGTCGGGCAAAGAGTTAGCCCAATTGCTAGAGGCTTCAGTGGGGTCTGTGGCTCGTAATGCATCCAGTATTGTCCTATTTGTACGTTCCACTTGACCGTTAGAACGCGGACAAGCAATAGCATTGAGAGTATGTCTTAACTGTTTATCATTCGAAAACTTCTTAAAGTTCCTACTCGTGAACGCCTTTCCGTGATCGGTGACTATGTGATCAGGGAAGGAAAATAAACTAAATATCCTTCATAGTACACGAATAGTTTCGATCGAGTTGACAGTACGCGTTGGCTCAGCTATTACAAACTTAGAAAAACCGTCTGTCATAACGAGCATATATTGATACCCCTTATTTGTCTTAGTAAAAGGGCCAATGTGATCAATATGAACCATTCTCATAGGCTCAGAGGGCTTAGGAATTGAATGGAGTTTACCTTCTTTATTGCCGTAGCCCCCTTTGCCGTATGCACAATGAAGACATGCAGTCACATATTTCTTTATAAATCTTGTCATTTTAGGAAACCAAAATTCGTTTTTGATTAATTCGCTACAGCGATTAAATCCTACATGACCAATGTCGTCATGGTGCATTTGCATTATTTTCCATCTGGCCGAATTTGGAACCACCAACCTATTCCCGTTCAAGGTTTTACGATAAAGCCTATTATCAATAATTTCGAAATTATTTTTTTTATTTCCGATCCGCCGGTATTATCTTTTAATTGACTAATGATTGCGCTCAACTTATCGTCCTGACATTGCACCGTATAAAACCAATCCGTCACTTCTAGACGATTCACGTTCATAACGTCAACCGGATGTCTACTAAGCGCATCTACATGTTTCATGTGTTCTCCCGGCCTATATTCGACACTTATATCGTAATCTTGTATAGAAAGCCACCACCTCGCGATACGTGGTATAATGTCGCATTTAGTAAGCGTAGCGCGGACTGCTGTACAGGCAGTAACAATCTTAACTTTTTTTTCCCGACGATGTATACGCGAAAACGACGCAAAGAGTCCACGACCGCCAGAGTTTCAAGCTCATAACTATGATACATGCTTTCTTCTTTACTTGTCACTCCACTAAAATATATAACGGGTTGCAACGTACCGTCAGTCTGCTTTTGTAGAAGTATACCGGCAATTCCCAATTTACACGCGTCAGTATGGATATTCGTAAAAAGCGCGGGATCATACAAAGCTAAAACAGGCTTGGAACATAAACACTTTTTAAGTTGTTCAAAACTATTGTTTTGATCACTTCTCCATATCCACGAAGTTTCTTTTTTTGTTAAATCAGTTAAAGGGCGACAAGTATGACAGCGAAATTGTGAATGAACTTTCGAAAATAACTACACAAGCCGATAAATTGACGCACACTATGAACATTGGTCGGTGTCGGAAAATGAGAAACTGCCAATAATTTTGACTCGCCTGGCTGAATACCATTTGCCGATATGTCATGACCTAAGTACGTAATTTCTTTTTGCAAGAACGAACACTCACGCATGTTTAATTTTAAGTTTTCAACTTCAAGTTTGACAAGAACCGCTTGCAGAATATCTAAGCCCGATTGCACGTCATTCGATGGTAGAAGCAAATCATCAAGAAATGCCAGAATTTCACATTTACCTTGAATCTTAGAATTTTCAGTTCTTCCTACAGATTCAACTATTTTATTTATTAGTCGCATAAAAACAGACGGAGCGTTTGCTAAACCAAATGGAATTCGAGTGTACTCAAAATGACCCTGAGGTGTTATGAATGCAGTTTTGTGTGTATCTTCATGGCCCACGCGTAGCTGATGGTATCCTTGAGTCATATCTAAACTTGTAAAATATGTTTTGCCCGCCAATTTCGAAACCTGATCATCTATGTTTGGCAATGGAAATCTTTCTTTTACGGTAATAGCTTTTAGGTCACGCTAATCAACGCACATCCTACTGTCACCGTTTTTCTTTTTCACTAGGATGACTGGGGAGGCATAACTGGATTCGGACTCTTTTATAATGCCGGCATCTAATAATTCACTGACTAGACTGGACTATCGCTTGTTCACCATGTGATAATCGATAAGGCTGGCGATAAACTGGCTGATCACTAGTAAGCTTAATTTTCATCTGCACTAAATCTGTGCACCCTAAATCTTTTGTACCAATAGCGAAACAATGTTTATATTGCATTAATAAACCGATAAGATCCGAATGTTGTTTATTATTTAACGGTCCTATCTGTATGTCGTCTAATTTTACATCTCCTATACATCAATTATTAGTTAAGGGTTGACCTTAATTATTGGCATTATAATTGGCAAAAGTATGGCAAGCAGCAAGGGATAGTACCTGGCTATACGGCTGTAACGGGAATTCTTGGCAGCTTTCAGCCCTGGCTAGGACCTCTCTCGGCGACTACACGATAACCTCGCACCCGGTGTTGACGAGTTTGATGTAACCATCTTCGCCACGGAGCAGGGTAGAGGGACAAGAGTAGACCACCACCCTCGTAGTGCCGAGGTGGCGTTACCGCATCGTTGCCGACCTTATCCTCCAGAACGCGCACTTGAATGATGAAAGAGCCAGATGGACTTTTGTTGTTTTGTTTTTCTTTGTTGACTTCGCTGTTGATAGGTTGACCGAACAAAAGATTAACGTCGGCCATCTTGATGCTAAAAATGCTTTTTCCATTGCTCCCACGTATAATCGAAATCCTACAGGCGATTATACCTCTTCTTCGCTTGACCTCGTAGTTTAACGTATATTCCTCACTGTCAGGGTCGAATTACGGAGTCAAAAATGCAGCACGATGTACTTGTAACTTATTTAGAGCTTCATCAACACAGTCATGTTGAAGATCGCGTAGAGCCTTTATTACTTCTTTTTATTAGCAGATTCTTGAGCAGCTTCAGTGCCGGCGGTGAAGGATCTTCCTCCGACATTGATTCATCAGAAGGTCGAAAAACTTGTGGTCGAGGTCGGTTTATCCCACTTCTGAGTATAATTGACCTATTCTTTTATCGATAATTGTATTTAAATTTATTATAATTGACAGTGAAAATAAAATGGCAGAGTGACAGCACACTTGTTCTTTATTTGTTACGTCTTCCAAAAAGTAGGTTTTAATATGGCTGGCTTTGGCTTATATAGGCTCATCCCCTCCAAGTGGCTGCCTTTTGCGGTTGGCAGGCATGGCGGTTGGCTGGAGGTTGGTCAACATGGCATGGCTTGGCTTTGGCATTGGCTATGGCATTGGCTATGGCTTTGGCTATGGCTTTGGCTTTGGCTTTGGCTTTGGCTTTGGCTTTGGCTTTGGCTTTGGCTTTGGCTTTGGCTTTGGCTTTGGCTTTGGCTTTGGCTTTGGCTTTGGCTTTGGCTTTGGCTTTGGCTTTGGCTTGGCTTTGGCTTGGCTTGGCAGGATGTGACTGGCGACGTCACGTCCGTTACAATAACTAAAAAAAAAATTTTTTCTGAGAAATGACACAGCTTTTATGTAGGTCGGCCTTACTGTCAAGTCGTGTGAAGCTCCTTGCGTGTTTACCCCATTCACCAGATTTTCTTTCATATGAATTAGACTTTAATGTTGATCACAGTTATTCCAAATGAATTATATATTATATTCAAATTGCAATTTTTTTTTCTAATTTTAAACACAGCACACTTTGACTACCAAATTTTGATACAACTTTTTTGAATTTATTATTTTATAATAAAATAAAAATAAAACAGTGGAGGTGCAACTATTTTTTAGGTCTGCGCCTCTGATTTCTGTATCTGTTTCATGATCAATCAAATCTTATAGGCAAGTAGGTTATCAGATCAGCCTCCTGTGTCCGACACACGCCATCGACAATTTGGATCTAATGCAAGCAGATTTCCTCACGATGTTTTCCTTCACCGTTCGAGCGAATGTTAAATGCGCAAATAGAAAGTCCATTGGTGCACAGCCCTGCGATTCTGTAACTCACTTTTCGAACTCACTCAGCGGTTTTCGCATCGGCGGTCGCTCTGAAATCAGTCGTGAAGCAGTCATTTTATGATTTGGCAGTCTAATAAACAATAAACTACAGGCTTCCACCTTTCCAGAATGCCAAATCATAAAATGACTGCTTCACGACTGATTTGAGAGCGACCGGCGATCCGAAAACCGCTGTGTGAGTTCGAAAAGTGAGTTACAGAATCGCAGGGCAGCCCTTCACCAATGGACTATCGAACCTACGACCTCAGGGATGAGAGTCGCACGCTGACGCTACTAGGCCAACACTGCTCTATATTATTATAAATTACTTTAAAATTTTATTATTTCAATTATTATAAGAATAGACATTTTATGTACTTATAATAATTCAATAAATTTGTTTAATGAAGAAATATACGAAAATAAAAAGGTGCGTGTACTTATGTACGCGCGTAAGAAGTTATACTTCTTTGGCATTATCTTCTACTATATAAAAATAAGTCGGGTTTTCCTTCCTGACGCTATAACTCCAGACGCACGAACCGATTTCCACGGTTTTGCATTCGTTGGAAAGGTCTCGGGCTCCGTGAGGTTTATATTCTATAAAATATATATCATAAATATAAATATTATATAAAATTCAAGAAAAATTTCAACAGAAAAGCGGGATCACCAAACGAAATGTTACATAAAACGAAGCCATCTGGTGGCGAAATGGAGTTCGCCGAGTTTGCTAGTTAAAAATAATTTTTGATGCATGCAAATTATTAATTACAATTAAATAATGAAAGACTGGAATAGGAGTCATTATAGTCAATAATGTTCAGTTTACATTACTTTTACAATTAAATAAATAAATATTTATTATTATTCTCTTACATTAAGTGTAACATAAATTCTATTATTATTCGAATGTTGTTTTTAAATTATGTCCAATGCCGTAGCATTTTCCGTGGGCAACTTCATTCTGTTAATTTTGTGTCACGGTGCGCGCGCATTGTAAAATTTCACTCTCATCAATTTTTCATAACGCGCCTAAAGAAGTATAACTTCAATAAATATGGCTACATTAGGCTCCTATTATATTGCCAACATAACAGCTAGAAGTAAAATTAAGTTAATATTAATAAAACAAAGTAATAAAAAGAAATATGATAAAAAGAAGGTACATATATTAATGAATTAATAGTGAGTTGAAAGTATGAGACTTTCCAGATTGCTGGAAAATCACAAGAGTGATTCTCTCGGACTCACTCTCAGAGACTCGGTGAAAGCATATAGACCGGTGGCTATATTATCGACTCCCGCTAAAATATTCGAAGGAGCTCTGCACCGAAGAATTTTACAACAAGTAGAACCGTACTTGACAGACTGCCAGCATGGCTTTAGGCCCATGCGTAGTACAAGCAACAATTTACTAAACGCAATGAATTATGTTATTTCTATTATGGACGCCGGATCGCAGGTAGATGCTGCATACTTTGATTACAGGAAGGCGTTTGATGTCGTGAATAATGACATACTGTTGGCGAAATTAGCCAGTATTGGATTCACTCCAAAACTATTAAATTTTTTTGCAAATTATCTGAGAGATCGCCAGCAGTATGTAGATTACAAAGGATGTCAGTCGGAACCATACTACACTAAATCAGGCGTGAGTCAGGGCAGCAATCTAGGGCCATTGCAGTTTGCAATAATGGTGAATGATTTACCAGAAGTAATAAGACATGCTAGATGCTTTCTTTTTGCAGACGATCTAAAATTACTCCTGTCAATCCAAGAGGTGGACGACTGTGAACGCTTGCAAGGAGATATCGATAGAGTATGCGAGTGGAGCAATAAAAATAAGCTCCAATTAAATATTGACAAATGTGCCAGGGTGACATTTAGTCGTGCCAAAATGCCTCGTCATCATA
The DNA here is from genome assembly GCA_963693345.1 of Pieris melete. Classification (NCBI taxonomy): domain Eukaryota; kingdom Metazoa; phylum Arthropoda; class Insecta; order Lepidoptera; family Pieridae; genus Pieris; species Pieris melete. Next base: position 3,810,988 of record CAVNZK010000003.1, read on the forward strand.
AGTACAATGTGTCGGGGGTGGACTAAGGAGTGCGAGTGGATGCCGAAATTAATTTCCGAAATCATGTAGTAGACATTTGTAAGAAAGCATACGCAAGAATGGGATTTGTGCTTCGAAGGGCAAAAACGTTCACTAATATTAAAGCCATCTCAAGCTTGTACAACGCGCTAGTAAGAAGCATATTAGAATGTAACTCGTCTGTTTGGGCTCCGCAAGAAGCTAAATACTGCCTTATGTTGGAGCGCATACAGAACAAATTTACACGATACCTATATAGCAGACTGTATGGCGTCTATCCCTATTCCCTACTATCCTTTAATGTACCCGACATTATTTGTCTTAGGGATGGTGGGGTACAATAAATTGGAAACCAGACGGGACTTACAGTTGGCCTACTACGTACTGAAAGTCTTGAGGGGTGTAGTGTGCAACCCAAGTGTACTCCAAGAACTGGGTCCCTTCGTACCTATGGGATATGTGCGACGGCGAAGGCCTAGGTTATTTGCGATACCAAGGGCAAGAACCAGTCTGTTGCACAGATCCCCGTTATCAAAGACGTTGCGCCTACTGAATGTTGTCTCCGACACTATCTATATATTTATATGTTCGCAGAGTGAATTCACAGTAGCGATGTTGTGTATATTATGTGTTTAATATTATACGTAGTCGGTCCCAAAGTTCTGTCATATAATGATAAAAACAAAACTACTTATCAGTTTTTAATGAGTGATATACCAATTTATAGTAAGTACATTAATTAAGGAATATAAATACCATAAAATTAAAGCACGCACCATATTCATGTCGATTTCAGTGACTGCTTTATTTAAAAATGACTTCAGACTCTCCAAATTTTTATGTGATATAGCACAAACCTTCCTCTCTAAGACCTGCCAAATTTTATAGTCCAAAGGATTAAGGTCCAGACTGGAGGAAGGCCAATCCTCATGACTAATTAAGTCGATGTTTTGACGCTCAAACCAGGCTTGAGTGGTCTTGGCTGTGTGGGAAGGCGTAGAGTACTGCTGCAACACGAAGTGACGTCCCGCAATAACGTGCTGGGTTGTTCTTTGACAAGCCAATCCAAAACCGTATCTTGGTACACTTTTGCACTGGTTTTGACCCCCTTTATGCAAAAATGAACCTCAATTGGCTCATAATGGGACACTCCCAACCAGACCATTACTGATGATGGATGATGTCCATGTTGCACACTTGGAACTTTATTTCCAGCTTCTTCAGAACTCCTGGCGTACACTCTATGATTCTATTTATTGTACTTCTCTTCAATATCGAAAAATTTTTCATCCGTAAAGAAGATATCACGGTGTCGGTATTTCGCGTACCGCTTTAACAACACCCGCGATCTCTTAAGCCTTATTGCTTTTAGAAGAGCATTAAGTAAGTGACCACTCTTTTTTTGTATGCTCGCAGACCAAGATCTCCATTTCAAACCTTTTTTTACTAATTTCCTATTGACAACCATCTGCAAAGCCATCAACTTCTGTTTTCGGACAGGATTTCTTGCTATCCGCGCCATGATAGCTTTGATTACTGATGGTGTTCTTGCGGAGCGCGAACAACCAGTTATTTTCTTGTCCTCAATACTGGACACAAACCTAAGCGTCATATTCAAATTTTTGAGCCCCTTATAAATGGTACTCGGCGAGTGCCCACAGCGCGGCGGTGCAACTCATTAACACCTATTCGGTTTTCTTTCAATGTCCACTACATCGTGAAAAATTACGGAAAGTGATTCTTTTTTTGTTTTAAAATAATAGTCAAACATTTAAAAATATAATGTTATATTTATTTTATAAAATCATGTTCGAAATTTAAAAATAATGTGACAGTGAGGGTGAGATCTATAGTGCGCACTTAGACTTTGCTCTGACTTAACTATCGAGCTAAGACACAGTCGGTATTTATAGAGCAAACTGCGAATCTCTCCGAGTGTTGGCTTAGCTTAATCTTAAGTCCACGAAATCGACGACTTACCAAAAACTTTGACTATAAGCCTAACAAAAATAATGGCCTAAAATTTGCTTTACCATCATATATTTTACTGGACTTTTTATTTTTGTCGGTTTTTAATGAACGGTGTTGCCATTTTGTATCGGAGTTCCATAGACTTTGGGAAAAATAGAATTTGAATTCAAAGAAATTATGAATGATCTTGATAAATACCTATGAAATGCATGAATTAAAATAAATACACATTATTATGGTATTTATTGTTGTTTATTTATGTAATTGTTCAAACCCCATTTTTGAGAAATCTTAAAAATAACTGGTGTGATTTTGTATGTCACCTGGCAGCCCTGGCATATTATAGTGACAACGAAATTCAAACTATAACCTAACCGATGTCTCTCGCTTCACATCTGTTATTATCGTTTCCCTGAATCTTCTACCATTTATTACCTGACTACCCTAAAAAATTTGAGATAGGAGTGGAACATATGAAATTAAAAAATCTGTTAGAAATAGAATTTCTTCAACAAAAATATAAATTAGTATTAGAAATATGTATTACACTTAAAAAAAGAATCAGAAAATAAATGATTAAAATGAAACAAGTTTTGTTTTGATATTCTTTATTACCAAACAAATTACCTAGTTAAATTGTGCAATCACAGATTGCCGGAATGCTAGATACAGGTCTAGGAGATCTTTCATTGTTTCTGTGTTACTCAACTTCTGCTGTCAGCAAGATCACGATCATCATAAGCATCCCCTCTCTGTATACCTATATTATGCAATACAGCACAAGCTATAATTATATATAACTAGTATTTGTCAATTTTGACTGTAGTCCTAGCTGTAAACATGGAAATTTCCTTTTTCACACTCCGAAAAACCTTTAAAAAATATGCCTAGTTCTTATTTGAGAATAATTATAAATATTGTCAGCTCTTGTCATAGGATTTAAAAGTGTTGTTAACATGAAGTTAAGTGCTGGATAACCGCTGTCACCTACTAAAACAGGCATTTTCTAAATATCCTGCTGTCGTGTGAACTGTCAGGCCACCTAGTCACTATAGCAAATATTTCCATATCAGGCCCTATTATTGCTTGCACATTTACAGAAAAATACCCTTTTTTATTTCTGTATGCTTCCGAGTGAGCGATACCTTTGAGTCTATTAATTTTTATATGGGTGCAGTCAATAGCTCCGATTATACTGTTTAGGCCATGGTGAGTATTAGATCTTCCTAATTCTTCAAACTTTGTTTTGGCTGTGTTCATATTTCTTGGAAAATTTACAAATCTAGGAAGTAATTTACTCAACTCTGCAGAGACTTTATTTATAATTAAACAGACTGTAGATTGGCTTATGCTGTTCAGATCACCACACACCATCTGTAATGTCAATAAATTATTATTAGTCACATATATGTTATGTTTCTGAAAGTCAGAAGACAAAAGTCTTCAACATTTGTATTTAAAATCATTTGAGAAGAGGTATAATATATCAAATTGAAAAACCATACATATTTATGAACACAATATTACCTGAAAACATCCAGTTGCATTTTTATGCCTTAATGCAATAAGTATTTGCAATTGCGGTAGGTTTGGCGATCCTCTGTTGTTATGAGGTTGCAAGTTTGTAATGATCAGCGTCAGGATCACATTTAATACCGTGTGTTTCAAAATACGGTTCCTTCTTATGAATTCATTCTCACCGTACAGGATGGAAGGATTTTGGTTTTATTGGTTCCGAACATAAACAACACTTTAGGCATTCGTGGATTCATATCGGCTGCAGTTCCTACCCTTTCAATGTTTTCTATTGAAGATAGAACTCTCTCTCTCCATCATGTCACTTTCGATATTGATATTTCCAAGCGGTCCATGTAACAAAGCCAAATCACAAAACGTCACAGTGCTTCGGGAATGCGTAGGTAAGTAGGTATACGATCCAGATTGGTCCAGGTCCAAGTCACAAAGCCTTTATATTTATAAGCTCATACAAACAGAAATAGAAAAGAGAAAAAATGGTTTAAAATTTTCAATTGTTGATAGTTGATACAAGTGCTCTGTTGCTGTTGTCAAAACATTGCGATCCGTTCTACGTAATAAAATTATTGTCATCTTTAAATAATTAATACATTTTCTAAAGGTTACTCGTGAATTTCTAGTTATTGCAATAATAAAATAAACGAATACATAAATAACAATAAATTGAAGATATATGTGACCGTTTTAGATGTTTAAATATTTGTTATTGTTTACTTTTTTAAAGGATAATAAACAAAGTATTGCATGAAATGAAACATCAATTTGTATTTTGACATTTTCTGTTATGGGATGTTTTATCATATAATAAATCACAACCCATAATTAACTTTGTTCATTGGTTTATTCACAAAACAAGAGTAATTAATTTATATACTTATATAAAAGCCCATGGAAAAATTATCATATCTCACTCCCTGAAGTCTGTCTTGAGTGACATTCGTTTTCTTCTTTTTATTAACCGCCGGTATTTGTGTTGCCACATACATCAAAATATGAAAGAAAGTACTACACAAACGCTACACCTTAAGAAAATAGATCGTCAGAGGATTTTAATCTATGGTGATATAATACCTTAAAAAAAAAATTAAATATATTTATTTATTATAGTGAATCTATATTTCGCCTTCCTAATCTGACAGCAAATACCGCGCGAAAGACTTTTTGTTTTGTCTTGTGGAATGTGGATTGTAAAACTTAAACTTTTAGTTAATTGTAAAATAATTAACATAGAAATGTTTAAATAAAAAAAAACCGTGTACGACAAAGAAAGGTTTCATCGTCTTATCACTAAAACTGAGGGTAAATACTAGATGTTGTCATCTGTAAACGAAGGTGTTAAGGATACGATGTAAGTCTTACGTAGCCAATTTGCTAAATTGCTTACTATTAATTTTACATGCTGTGATGGATATTCTTGAAATAGTCACGTTGAATGAAAAAATACCTGAGGTTATAAACGATCGTGTTGAAGATAACCTTGCCATCATGTCGAGTGATGAAGAAGATGCTTTCAATCTCGTAAAGAAGCGTAAAAGATTCTTCTCTGAAAATTCTAACAAAAGTATTAATTTATCGCCTGCACGCTCCAATGAACATAGTAGTGACGAATGCCAAGAACATATTACAATAATTCGTAAGTCTAGAATTAAAAACAATTATACTGACTCCGATAGTGATAAAGAAGACGAAAGGAAGAATGTCGTAAAACGTGACGGAAAAAAAAAATTTAGAGAGAAATTTCATAAATTTAAAAATAGGAAATCACATTCAAAAACTTTGAATGGAAATGACTCTGGGGATGAATTAACACAATGTAAAGAGGTATTTGTTTATTTAATTTCTTCTTCTTTAATTGATTCTTATATATACATATTTCATAATAAAACAACATTTTACAGAATGTTGAGGACACATCAGCACACATTAATTTGTCAGTGTGTGATCCTGATGAATCTGACGATGAAGGAAATAGTATAACAGCCATAAAGAAATTAATTGGTTCTAAATCAAACTTACCACCTGTGAAATCAAAACCAATACGAGTAAGTAAAAATTATACTATAATAAAATTGGTTGAATTAAGTATTATACATTTTCACAAAATAGGTTATTTTATCAGTCCCTGAAAATAAAAATACCATAAAATTATCTAGCTTTTGTAGGAAAGTGTAGGGTTGATAAATTACCTAGAAACCCGAGAGGGATCACGGATTTCTAGATATTTTCTTTAAATATTACAATGACATTAACTAATAGTGATTCTATTACATTGAATCAGTTCATTGCTTCTCAGCAAGCTTCAGTTACATTGAATCTCCAAAAACAGTGCTGGCATGCTTACATAATAACATTTATTAAAATACACTGTTTTGGGTCTTAATAAAAATAATGCTTAAGTAATTGTATCTCAATTTTAAATGAGTTTGAATCTAATTGTTTTAGATGTCAGCGAAAGAAGCAATGGTAAACATGCAAAAAATTAAGAGCGAGTCCAACAGAATGTTAAGAGAAAAAGAGGTTACTCTTCCATATCACCGACCCAAGGCATTATCTCTTAAAGATATTATGAATCGTAGAAAACTTGCTGTTTCCAGTGATGGAAAGACATTACCTATTAAAATGAATGAGCAGCAATTAAAACACTATGCGTAAGAAACATTTTATTTACTATCATGATACCTAATAAAGTTCCACTGCCACTCGGCAGCACAGTATGATTGGCTGACAGTGATAGTATTCTATATTGAATATATTAATTACTAACTATTAAAGTTGCAAATGTTAATATAGCATAGTTGATAAGGACAGCAGTTATAAAGTGCATTCTATAGTGTTTGATCAAAGAATTATTTACTAAAATGATAGGGAAGATCTACTTTGTATAGGCATTATATTCATACCTTTTCAGAATGATGTTAGAGGAGAGGCAAAAAGAAATGATGGAATTATGTAAAAGTGAGTCTGACGAAGATAACGAAGAGAAAGAAAATTCAAATGTAAATAATTCTTATCAAGCAAATAAAGAACATGATCAAGTTGTCACAGAAAATATAGCACAAGAGAATGATACGAGTTTTGACCAAATTGCTGTTGAAACTGGTAGTAATCATAAAAGTGAAATGCAAGAGGAGTCTTCCTCTCCCTCTTTTTTAAATAAATTAGAAAAAAGTTGCAAACAAGATATGCATGTTGATATAGTTGAACATATCTCAGAAAGAGATACTCAAGAAAGGATATCAGAAGATATTGCAACTGAAAAATCTAATTACTTAGTACATACTGATGTCAGTGACAAAATTGAAACACATAGTCCAGTAGATGATAAACCTAAAGACAAAGAAAATAATGACAGTCAGATGATATCATTGCATTATGAATCAATAAATTTTGATACAGAAAAAGCATGTACAAAAACCAATACTGCACAGGAGAAAACTGATGAACATATAGATACATTCTCAGACAGTGACTTAAATTGTGAAGATCTAGAGGCTCTTATTGAAAATGCAGAGATTGTCAAAGGTAATCATTTATGTATAATACAAAAAAGTAATATATATATTATTATTATTAGTATAGATATGATTTAACATTTTACATAGAACACATTCAAATTACTATTAATTTTTATGGCTATATCCAATATCCAAAAAAAATAATCTTATACTATATTCACTAGTAGTATTTCCAAATTCCTTTCCTAAATAATATATATGTTAGAAGCATTCCATATACATTTCTTTATTTTTTGACATTCATAAGTGTACATTGTGTTATATATATGATTAAATGATTTTTGACTTTGACTTGACTATATACAACTATAAAACTAGACTATAAGTTTAATTCAGAACAATTTATAATAGTTATGTAATCATTTAGGGATATTTCTTTCTACCTTATAGTTAAGTAGTAGTACAATATAGTTTTAATATTTAACTGTAAAATATTTAATGTCATAATAATCTATTACTTTCAGATGAAGCCAAGGAAAATAAAAGTATTGTAATTAAACCCAAATTAACGGGTGCTCCAGGTATGGTTATTAGCTTAGATGACGATGATGACTCTACTGGAAAACCCACAGGCGTAGAACTTCTAAAAGAAAGGTTCACATATTTTGCTAAGCTGCAGAACCAGGAGGACATGGAGAAAGATAGAGAGAAAAAGTAAGTTCCTCAATTTTTTTACAAACAAATTTCGTTGGTGCTATGTTATTATTTAATTATTATGAATCACATATTAAAATATCTATCAACAAATTTAATATAATGTTAATTTTTACATTTTACAGATATAAGCCAGGCACACAACATACTAAATTAAAACAACAGCTAGAAGAAGAAATTGCTGAGCAAAGGTCTCTGGAATGGGCTAAACGGCTTGAAGAGGAAAAAATATTAAAGTCAGAACAAAAAGAGATCTTGGGAGATGATTCCTTCGAGGATATTGACAAAATTGACGCAAAACTCGAAGGGCTTGAAGAAAAGGATACAGTCGAATGTGAAATTGATGATAGTGCTGATGGTGATATTGATGAGGGTGGAGATGAAGATGAAGATTTAGTTGAAGATGATGTTGATATGACTGATAATCTGGCAAAGCGTAATCCAATGCTTGATGATGAAGCCGAAGAATCTGATGATGATAAACCGGATGGTGGCGAAGCCGATGAAGAAGTTGAAACCAACGATGATGAGGAAAGTGACTGTAGCAGTGAATCAGAAGACGAACTAGAACAACCGAAGGCTAAGAAAGGCCGGATCCTTAAGGCTTTTGAAGATTCTGATGATGAAGATGTTGAAAATAAAGATGAAAATAAATTACCTGTGGAGCATAATGACGATAAAATATCACAAGGTAATATCTTTCATGTTTCACGCTTCATTTCCTGTCACATTACAATAAGACAAACATAATCTTTAGAGCGAGTTATATAATTTCAATAGTTGTATGCATTGCAAATACATCTTAACACATAAAGCCGATACACTTGAATTCGAGTTAAAAATTTATCTTTTTTTTAAATATTTATGAGTCAGGAGGGACTTGCGTGTGTGTTCTCGACATTGAGTAACAATGCATTTGAATCAGCGCAGCGGTTTTAAGACTAATATCACTTTTATTTGTTAGGCGTCATTAAGTTTATTATAAGAATTATATATACATAGTAACGGACTCTATAGACGTCTTAAATACAAAAATATTAAAAAACCCGTAATTTAGGCTAATTATAAATGTAAACCATTCAAGAATGCACTTAAACACACCAAAAAATTTCATAACTCACACAAGATTTTCATACTTTCATAATGTTTAATGAACTTTATTTCTCATTACAAAAAAAAAATATTTTTACGTGAGAAACTTAATATATACGAACGAGGTACACGTGGCTAAAACCGTCCTAATTTTAGTCTACGAGGCTCGTTCCGATAATATATATAAATATATGTATATTTAATGCCTTTTTGAATAGAAATTGTTTAATTATTTGCACACCCTCATACGTAATAGACTTCTTCAAATTTGTATTATCAATATTACTGTCAAACTATATCCGTTATTGCAGCGTGGTCAACAAAAAAGGTAATCTAGCAACTTAAAATCTCACCATGGTACAGACGCACAAAAATAAATAAATCGTGTAGTGGCGCTACAACCCCTTTAGGTCTTGGCCTCAGACTTCTGAATCTGTTTCATGATCATTTTTAAATGTAATAGGCAAGTAGGTGATCACCCTCCAGTGCCTGACACACGTCGTCGACTTCTTTTTGGGTCTAAGACATTCGGTTTCCTCACGATGTTTTCCTTCACCGTTCGAGCAAATGTTAAATACGCACATAGAAAGTCCATTGGTGCACAGCCGGGGCTCGAACCTACGACCTCAGGTACGAGAGTCGCACGCTGATGCCACTAGGTCCAAACTTTAGCAGAAATTATGTCTTTAAAGCGTGTATCAAATAGTTTAAACTAAATATTTTCAGATGATGAACTGCAACTAGCCCAAACAAATAAGTCTTCAGAAGATTTATTCCCCAGTCAGGAGTGTGATGTGGTGATGTTAAGCAAAAATAATGAGGGAATGAATACTGAAGAGTTGGGCACATTTTCAATACTCTCACACACTGATAAAGAAAGTGGCCCAATATCTGTTATTTGTGAAACCCAGAATGATAATGTGAGTTTAGTTTATCTTTTTAAATTAAATAATTTCTGTAGATTTTGTTATATTATTATGAATTAACCTGCCTTATGTATAAACTGTAAACCATAGGTTTGATTTTCAAAAAACAATATTTTTACTCACTTGGCAATAGCCGCATAAAAAATGGTCTAGACAAAACGTGATACAAAAATAACTCCATGCCTGAAACCCTTTAAATACTACATTTATTGTGATTTTTTTTTATTTCCTAAAAATTATTTTTCCAGGCAAGTTTGTATGATATAGTTGGTATGTGCTCCGGTAGTTTCTCACAAAGCATCATCGTTCCAACTCAGAATACTCAACTTACACCATCTTTAGAGTTTTCTGATGATGTTGTCGCACTTTGCACAGGAAAATTCTATGATAACCAATTTGTTTCTCAAATAAATGAAAAGGACTTGACATCAACAGAAACATTGGCCACTGAAAGCTCATCAATTCCAAAGGAGTTACTGCCGACTGCAAGTTTGGACACCGACGGCATGCCAACTCCTATACAGTCAGATTTAGGGCATATGCCTAAAGAGAACTGTAAGAAAGATATTGAAAATTGTACCAAAGACAATATCAAAAATATAGAACAAAAAAGTAAGAGAGAAGAGACTCTCCTAAAATCTATTTTAGATGAATTAGATGAGCCAGAATTCGATAAACCTAAGCAGTATAAATTTTTCGCACCACCAAGTGAAATTAAGAAGAAATTAGTGATTGATTCAGATGATGAAATGGAACAAGAGAAAGAAGTTAAAAAGAAAAAGAAGAGACGAAAAGAGATTCGGGCTTTGCAAATATCAGGTATGTGTATTTTGGTAAAACACAATATGGCAAGCTTCATAAAAGTGTATATTCGTGATAAGCCGACAACGCACTTGTGAGCGCAATTTTTTAAAAGCTACCAATGTTTGGCACATATTTGTCATACATAAATAAATACTAGCTTCAATGTGACAGGCACTTACAGGCAATAATGCGGCCTTGTGGTATTAGATGAGCCTTCTTTTATAGAAAACAATCAAATATTAATTAAGGTTATATTTAGATTAGGGATGGTCAAAGGAACAGCTTAATCATTGGAGGTACTGTATTTTGGGTTTAGTTACATATAATCTAATATCCGGCTGCCGGATTAGTGCGCTCATCGGTTATTTGCTAAAAACCAATTTTTTATGTATATTTAATAATTACCAAGTTGTCTATCAAAATTTGACCGCTAGTATTTTTAATGAGATTATTTTGAATTGATTTTTGGGAAAACATTTCGTTCACTTGTTTCTTAAATAAAATACCGTCTACATAAAGATTTAAAAAATCACATCGCACGTCGCAACCAGGTGTAAACAGGTATGATTTCGATATATCAAATTTAATCACACACTGATTTATTGTGGTTTTTTTTTAAATTATTTTTATTACTCTTTAATGTATAATATTCTACGGTTTCGATATTTGTAAATATGTGAGGAAGTTAGTATACAAACTTTTTTAGTATAGTTTTATTCTAAGAGTACATTGTATATCACATGTAATTATTTAACTAATGTAAGCAAAATATTGTAAACCTATTTTAAAAGAGTAAGTGTGGAGTTTCTTGCCCATTCTTCTCCACACGAAACTACCTTTTGGCCTTCCAACTAGAATCTTTGGCAACTAGAATCTTCTTTATATTTTATTTGACGTTTAAAGGTGCCATTTTAGGCTGTCTAATTGAAATCAATGATTTGGCTTGACTTGAATCTATTTTTTCTATTTATTATGATATATTGGTTTTTTAGCAAATAACCGATGAGCGCACTAATCCTGCAGCCGGATCTGGTACTAATACAATTTAACTGTTTTGGGATAGGCACAGGAAGATCATCAAATACTTGCCCTGAAAAATATGTAAAGTCACGGTTTTTGGACTTTAAATACACATTTTCCTTTCCTTTCATTTCAAAATGTTTTTTTTTTATTATTTTCATAGATGATGAAGAAGAAGAAATACAAACCGATGAAGAATATGAATCAGATGCTGATGTCGGTGAAAAGGTTTATGAATATGATTCAGAGGAGAATGAAGTAAGTTTAATTCTGAAGAAAATGTGCAATTCAGAGGAAAAATTTCTTTTAGTCAGAAATGAACTCAAAAACTATTTTTTGTAACCAAAATGTTTGAAATTTGCATAAGGCCGGTAGTAGTAAGATGGGGTACCAATTTAATCCCATCATAATATCTCCCAAAATCAGCGTGCCGTCATCTCTGAGGTCGAGGTTCGACCCCCGTTGCACCAATGTACTTTCTATGTGAAAGAAAACGCCCGTACGGTGAAAGAAAATATCGTTAGGAAACTGGCATTCCTTAGACTCATACAGTAGACGGCGTGGGTTAGATACGAAACTCTGATCACCAACTTGTCTGTGAAAAACAAATGATCACGAAACAGATACAGAAATCTTAAAAAAAACCTTTTGCCTTGCCAGAGGGTTTATGATAATAAGTTTCCAAAATCTTCAAGACATTTACAAAAGATAGCTTATTATTTATTTATAGGTAGAAGTAATCCAGCCTAAAAAAAAGAAGATGGAGTTCTTTGAAAATGAAGCAGAATTGACATCTGAGGATGAATGGGCGGGGTCTGGTGATGAAGATGAGGCTGGTCTGGACCGGATGGAGAGGGAAGAGGGAGACGATGATGTCTTCCACCAGGGGAAGCTGCAGAGCGAGTTGGGACAGATACATATGTAAGATCTCAATTATTTTAAAAGCATATTTAATTTTCTACGTATAAGACTCGTATTTCGCGCCAAGTATCTTCTTTAAGGCCCGTATTCTATATTATCAATCAAACTTAAATCTAGTTTTAATAGCTGTCATATTATTTTATTTAGTTATTCAATAAAAAAGTAATACATATTTATAAAATACGTTCGCTTTTGTTACATTAACAAAAGGATTTCATTTATTTACAAAACATACAATGTTCTCAAATCTAATATAAAAAAATACAGCAAAAACAAGCTAAAGAAAAATAAATTAAAAAATTAGCAATAATTATACGCATTAACAAAGTAGAACTGTCAATTCCCTCACAATATAAAAAAGGTCCGTGAACTAATGTAATTCTTAGACTAATGTCGAGTACGTCAATTCTGAATATCTAAGCAAATATCAATCCCTTTAGTACGGAGGAGAAATCTTCCTCCACACATGCTTTTTAATCGGGAAGAAAAGTTCCCAGCTTTAGCTTCTGTTATCAATAATACTAATTACAGGCGAGAAGTATTAGATCAAGACAAAAGGGAAGTTCGTCTCATACAAGAGCTATTACTTGAAGACGCAGATCTCGGTGATGGGCATAGACAAAGGAAATTTAAATGGAGGAATGTCGGTATGTATTCTTTTAAATGTTTAAATAGGACTTGATTTACAGATTATATATACCTCAAATTTGAGTAAATTAATTTCTTCACTTTTAATAATTTCATACTTTAATATATTCCATTTAGATTATATTTATTAAAGAACCTTTTAAATTATAAGTTTTGACGTGATAACGTCTTTAAAATCGTTTTAGTCGGGTGACATGTTCAGAAACTTGTGTCACACCAAAACCTCACGAGCGCGATCGCAGGTATAACGAGAGAGAGACAGACCGATCTCCCGTCTCTCTCACTCTAGCGGCATACAAGCGAATGGAGATTTGTATGAACGTATGTATGAAGAAAAATGTATATCATAGTCGAATAAGTAAACTTGTCATTTTACACCCGAAATTTTTCATCAAAAGTGTGAATAAAACGATAGATGTAATTTAAAATTTGAAAAAATTGTTATCTTCATTAATTGATAATTCCTTACTTCCCAAAAACTTATATCACCAATAAGACGTTATCACGTAAACATCTCGATCGTAAACCTACTTTACAAACAACCAATATTTTTTTTTTTAAACGAGAGTTTAAAAAAAACTTACTTAATTATTTTTGTGGTAAAGTATACAATTTTTTTTTTTTTCAATAAGTTAATAGCATTACATTTGTTGCTAAAAATCTCTTATTTTCAGATGGTGAAGAAGAATCGGGTACGGTAGCCGATGAGTGTGATACGCAAGAAGAAGAGTTTGAGTCAGAGGAGATGTGGCGAAAACAGAGACACGAAAGGGAGATGTTTTTGAAGAAAATGGTATTCATACAAATTTTATTTAAAATTTTTATCCTGATCAAAACAAAGTTTGAATTTCGGCTCGAAGGAGCAAATTATGTTATTACGGATGGTAAAAACTCCTGTACAAAAAACTGTTACTCGTGATTTTATTGCAGTTTAAAACCTTTTTGTGTTAAACAAATTACTTGACTTTGTTAAAGTACAGAGCACTTTTATGAAATTATTACTTACGTAGTAAAATAAACTACACCTCGAATCATTGGTAGAAAGTCGGTTAACCTTTTGTAGCAGTAGTGGCTTAAGCGTGCGAGCCTCAACCCGGAGATCGTGCGTTTGAATCACGGTGTACAAATTTATTTTTCTTACTATACGCAATTAGCACGTGCTCCTATAGTAAATATTTTGAGGAAACCGGCTTTAAAAGCCCACACAGGACTGATCACCTACTAGTCTATTAAAATAACATGATGAAAGAATTGTATAAGGTAGCGTTAAAGTATTACGTAATGAATTTGAGGGGGGGTCCTTTTGTAAAACGTTACGATACGAGGTCGGGATTGAATTAAGCCGTTATAGTTAATATTATTTTCGACTTTCCAGTACTTTACACGTCACTAGGTGGTCACGAAACGTTTTACTATACTTGGGTACAGAAAAACGTTACGGCGCGTTACATTGGAGGGGGGGAGGGGGTTTTCCAATAATCTCCAAGAATTGCGTGACGTACACGTACGTACACTACAAGAATATATTATACAAAACCCATCCAAATTTACAGGAAGAAAATGGCGAAGATCTCGATACGAGTATAAATAGAACAACAATTATCAAAGCGAATCTGTCTTCGAGGACTATGTCTAACCTCATAGCTGAAAGCAAGCAAAGCCCGGTCGCCGAAAAGGAATGTATTGAGAAGAAAACTAAAGATATACCCAGTCCTAAGAAACCATTTTCCATTTTAAAGGTACTATTTATGTATAAAAACTATATTTTTAAATTTTATACCGGATTAAACAGAATTATTACAATTTAAAGTAAAAGTTACAAGTTAAAGCTTTACCAAACCTTGAGGCTGTTTAATATAATTGAAATTTATTTAAAAACTGTCATCAATTAAAGTAGTTTTCCATAGTATTTATTTTACCCGTTTTTGAGGAATTTTCTTATAAATCTAACGGTAACTTTTTTAACGGATTTGAAGTTATGTTTTATTATAAATTTACAATTATTTTATATAATTTACTACATCTTTTAGTTGTAAATACAGATAACAACTTTTTCTACAGCCGTGATACTTTTTGACATTCAACACCTTTTGTCTTCAGTCACCGTGACCACGCACGCTGTAAAGCACGCGAAACGTCGGTTAAATTTATTATGTAAAATAATTTTAAATTTATAATAAAACATAACTTCAAATCCGTTAAAAAATTGTTTTTCTATGTCTAAAAGTTATGTCAATAAAAGACAATACTAACGGTAATGTTTATCTTTTTATTTATTAAATATATGTATATTTATATATAACTAGCAAACTCGGCGAACTCCGTTTCGCCACCAGATGGCTTCGTTTTATGTAACATTTCGTTTGGTGATCCCGCTTTTCTGTTGAAATTTTTCCTGAATTTCTTTGCTATAAACCTCACGAAGCCCGAGACCTTTCCAACGAATGCAAAACCGTGGAAATCGGTTCGTGCGTTCTGAAGTTATAGCGTCAGGAAGGAAAACTCGACTTATTTTTATATAGTAGATTTTCATATATTTAATAAAGTATTTAATGCAATTACAGCAAAGCTACCACGGGTCGTTCTTAACTCGAGGTCGTGGAGCACTCGCAAGACTGGCTGCTCTCGCGACACCTTTAGTCGTGGACGAGGAAACGCCCAAAGTCCTCGCTTCGGCGCGAGGCAACTTTGTCTTCACGGTGAAGAGTGAGGAACCAAAGGTAAAAATTAAAATAAAATACAAAGTTGGGGCCTCATGGCCTAGCGGTCTTATTAAGTGGCAGCTAGGTGAGGGGTACCGGGTTCGATTCCCGGTTCGAGGGCAAGTTTTAATTTAATTTAAAATTTGTTCTCGGCCTTTGGGACGGTTGTGCGGTACCGGGCGAGTGCCTAAAACCGTACATGGAGGACATGGTCGAATTTCTCAAGCAAAAAGCACGAATTATAAAAATCTTATACTTGACGCTGGCTAATGCACAACTGTGCCAGAGCCATTAAAAAACAAAAAAAAAAATACAAAGTAACAAAATTATTTTGACTTTGTTACTTCTATAGAGGCTTTAGTAAAGTTAATAATTACCCAAATTTTTTATAGCCAATCTTGGGTTTTTGCAATTGAATTCATACAATTACCAAGTTCATTTTGGGTTTAAAACACATTTAATTTTTTCCATAATAAGTATCAACTAACAACAGTGTTGAAAGCATCACAAAACGGTAATTTAACATTGCTAAAACCTCAAATATCACAACAGTTCTATTAGTATAGATTCTCATTAATTTTGATAAGAATCTATGCGAAAATTAGACTATCCTAGAACAATAATTGTTTAGGAGGGAATTTAAATCAGGTTATGATAAAAAAAAAACAACTTACGGGTTTTGCTGGAAAAACAGGTTAAAAAGAATGCAATACACAAAACATATGTTTATTAAAAAATACTAATAAATAAATAGCTTTATGAATAGCATCTGAATTTTGATCTCTATCTCTAACAAACTATCTGATTTTTTTATCTCTTTTTCCAGGTTAAAAAACGCAAAGCCGAAACAACTGTAGGCACACCACAACTTATTAAAAAGATGAAAACTGAAGAATATAAGAAAACGCTGTTTGAACAACTTCGCGACTAGAACTATTTGTATACTTGTAAATACTTATATTATAATAGAGGATAATGACATGTAACAGATCTTTTAATTAAACTGACTGTAAATATGCTTTGCTTTTTACTATACTCAATTTCGCCGACGCACTCCCACATTTAGTATCACGTGATTAATCACAATACACATTTTTTTCTGTGTAGCCAATGTATCTCCAATGGTATGACTAAAATAAAAGCCTTTATTGTTGTTAACAAGTTTTACAGAGTAGTTTCGTGTGCCTAAAATTAATTTACTTATGAGTAAAAACACATTTTGATTATTAACTAGAGTTTAACTAATATACTAACAATGTTACTATCTATTGACTATCGGCAAACAGTAGTTCGGTTACAACTTGTCTTCCATAAAAAGAGCTTTAGAGGAGGCTCTAAAGCTCACTAGTCTTTTCTCATTTTTGCAGTGCGAGTCCATGGTGAACCCGCTATTTTCTTAACGTCATCCTCCCATCTCTTAGCTTGTCTTCCTCTATGTCTCTTTCCGTCTAAAAGGTACCATTCTGTGATAAGTTTTGTCCATTTTTCTTGATTTTCTCTCATCATATGCCCTGTCCATCTCTAATCCCTAAGTTAAGACCCACTGTGATTATTTGAGAACAAATAAATCCTTCGAAAATATTTTCAAAATTGGCGCGTGAATGTCATATCATCTGTGTATTCCTGATTGATGGGAACATAGACGTCAATTTGACATAAGTAACATTGCAATCCAATCACGTGAAGGCAGTCTTTTCATTGCAAAATGGCGAACTACGGGAATCGGCGCACGCAAAGTGAGTATTTATCTTTATTTATTTCTGAAATCTTCGATCCGACAGTGACATCCAGTACAATACTTTTGAGACAAAATGTACGAGTTTTTCGTATGAGGATTATTTATGTCACTAAGCATCATCATCAATCATCAAAAAATACATCGAAAAATTATGTGATCAGCTGGTAACAATGGGCATTACTTATTAAGAGGTGGATTTTTTTTGTGATCATTTGGTCACATTGGGTAGTTTTAAAGTATTCGGTATTAATAAAAAGTATGTTATTTTTTTATAGATTTGAATGACGCAGACAGAGGAATTTCTCAACGACTCAGATTTAGATGATTTTGGACAGGAAGATCTAGAAAAGGAACGAGGATAACGACATAATATATTCTGACCCGGAGTTTCAACTAACTGAGAAACACGATGACACCAGCGTATCTGATTCTGAACCTGAAGCTGCACGTAACGTGATTGCTGCTGAACGGGGCACCACACGCGGCAGAAGCATTGGAGACTTTGATACACTTAATTTTCTCTGAACAGATTCTCGATCGTGACAATAACTACAATTTTAAGTAGTAAATGCTTCATTAATCACAAATACTGACAAATTCTTTCTTCGTTTTATAATATTAAGTACATCATTATGTCTAAACTTCCTGTGACCCTTGAAGGTTCCTTTTTTCTTTAAATCGAAGCCGTATACAACCAGTGTCTGGTTTTTTTCCAAAATAATCGTCTACAATTTTATGCAACATCTTTTGATCATTGATGTACTTATTTGTCGAATTTTAAACGTTGTAATCTTATTTGCTCGTAAAATCTTTGTTTTTCATCGAACCACTTTAGTTGAAATCTGGTGTAGACTTCTGTGTTTCGAGATTTTCTAGTTAATTCGACACCCGACTTTTGTTCGACAGACTCTCTGTCCACTCGTATGCGCTCCTCTTATGTCTTTGATGAAACGCAATCTTTTCCGAACTCTATGACACTCTTTTGATTCGTATACTACACGTTCCTTTTTCAACACCTTGTACGAGAAATCATATCCATTACGAGTACATGTAACTATCGGTGTTTTGGCTCCAGGATTGAAATAAGAGAAAACCTTTAAAGAATATAAGGTTACATTTGAAACGCAATCTTTTCCGAACTCTATGACACTCTTTTGATTCGTATACTACACGTTCCTTTTTCAACACCTTGTACGAGAAATCATATCCATTACGAGTACATGTAACTATCGGTGTTTTGGCTCCAGGATTGAAATAAGAGAAAACCTTTAAAGAATATAAGGTTACATTTGAAACGCAATCTTTTCCGAACTCTATGACACTCTTTTGATTCGTATACTACACGTTCCTTTTTCTATGACACTCTTTTGATTCGTATACTACACGTTCCTTTTTCTATGACACTCTTTTGATTCGTATACTACACGTTCCTTTTTCAACACCTTGTACGAGAAATCATGTCCATTACGAGTACATGTAACTATCGGTGTTTTGGCTCCAGGATTGAAAGAAGAGAAAACCTTTAAAGAATATAAGGTTACATTTGAAACGCAATCTTTTCCGAACTCTATGACACTCTTTTGATTCGTATACTACACGTTCCTTTTTCAACACCTTGTACGAGAAATCATCTCCCTTACGAGTACATGTAAATATCGGTGTTTTGTTTTACATCATTTTCCCGCACTATTTTAAAATATAATCTTTTAATAATTCTGATCGTTTACGGACGCGGCCAGATCTACGATGTGTTGGCTCCGGTGGTGATCATTATGGTATCTCGGTGACAGATCTACGAAGTGTTGGCTCCGGCGTTGGCGATGATGGTAGATCGGTCTCTATCTCTGCTATTATCAAGTACCACAGGTCCCGACTCATTAGATGAAGGAATTTCTAAGTTTTGGTCTTCTGTTTCCGTACGTGGTTCTGTGACGTTATGATAGTCATTATTTATTCGCCGATCTACCCCTTCTGAACCCAATGGTGCTAAATGACGATTTGACACCGTTGTTTCTCGGCCATCTGGGAACCGAATGTATGAATAATCAGGATTGCTGTGTATCAATTCAACCTCTTCTACTAATGGCTGATATTTATTTGTACGATTAAATTTCTTCATCGAGACTTGTCCATAATTTGTAAGCCACGATGGAACAAGTGCCGTTAGTAGATCGTCTTGGGTGTCTTCAAAATGTCAAACATTCTTCATTTCATCATTCAAACATTCTTTCATGCGGAGTGCAATTTATGTTATGTTTATGCTGTACAAAGTAAACATCGAATTGAATGTAAGGCTTGTGGTAATACTTGCTCCCAACTTTCTACCGAAAGATTCTTCGTCTTCAGCGCCAAAAGAATCGTTCTCCAAAGAGTAGCATTCAATTTTTCTACTTGACCGTTTACCTTGAGGGTCATAAGCTGTAGTTCTACTAGTGGCAATACCTCAAACATGTAAAAATTCCTGTACTTCGGCATTATGTTTTGCGCCTTTCAATGCATAAGTAAATTGCAATGCATTTAGGAAACATTACATGAAAATCATCACGAGTGCTGTAGTGTTTGTAGAAAAAGTTTACCAGATACGATAGCTCTATTGATAATCTGGACATATGGCACAAACAATTGCTTCTTGACAATCGTTCAACGGGCACAACACAGAGGTGAGACCCTTCTTGATGCTATAAACGGAAATTTCTTGATCTGAGTCTATACCAGTTTCGCGTATACGACGTTTTCTATTTAAACATTTGGCACTGGAAGGACGTTGATGATCATCTTTACCGCAAGACGGACAAGGCATATTTTAGATTCTCATTGATATTTATACTTAAAGTGAGAGGATTAAAACTTTTATTTTTCACATGTATTTTTCTTTATAAATAAAAAACATGACACAACACTTCTTTCTAAAATTCTGAAAAGGTCACAAAACATATGCAATCTTATTATTTATAAGAAATTTATCAAGTTATACCTTTACTATACTGGTCACATTATGTAGTTTTATATAATGATTTTTTTTTTATGGCTGACACGATTTGTGCATTAGCCAGCGTCAAGTATAGGATTTTTTGTAACTCGTGCTTGTCCGCCATGTGGCATGTACAGTTTAAGCAGTACCGCACAACCCTCCCAAAGGCCGAGAACAAATTTAAATTAAATTAAAACTTGCCCTCGAACCGGGAATCGAACCCGGTACCCCTCACCTAGCTGCCACTTAATAAGACCGCTAGGCTATGAGGCCCCTATATAGGTAATGAATTAAAGGATTGAAGTTTGAAAAAAAGAACAATATTTGAAATATAATACGCGCGTAAGAAGTTATACTTTGGCATTATTAAAAATAGTTTTTGATTGCATGCAAATAATTACAATTAAATAATCAAAGCCTGGAAAAGGAGTCAGTAAATTCAATAAAGTTCAGTTTACATTTGAAAAATTTAATAAATATTTATTATTTTACATTAAGTGTAGCATAAAATCTATTATATTATACCAACTTAAGGGTTAAAAACTTAATTCTTTATTCGTATTAATATCTATTTCAAACTGGCAATTTTTGCAAATTAAATCTTCAAGTTGGCTAAACTGTAATAAGGCGTATCCTTCCGTTTTTTATCTTACTCTAACCTTTGATAAACAGATGCATCCTGCTCACTCGTGTAACCTGCACCCGCAGCCCGCGCGTCCTCATGTCCTCAGTTTTCTCGTGTCCCGTTCAATCGATGCCCTTTTCCGTGGGGTTGTAGTGCGGTGTGGTAGAATTTGTAGTCTTACAAAATCTCAAGAATTACTAAAGTATACTTATAACAGCTTGAAAGATGGCTAATGAACTAAAAGAAATTAATGATATCGTGAAAAAATGTAAAATTCTGCTTTTGGACATCGAAGGGACTACAACGTCGATCAGCTTTGTTAAGGTAGGTCTATTTAATTGGCCGGCCGGTGTTTTGTTTTAACATGTGTTTTTCGTCGGTAAGAAACGCCTTTTACATTATGTTCGCTAAAACAATGATTTAGACTTACCCGAGTAACTCATCTTCATACCTGTTAAGGTAGAATAGTGTGCAAAATGGGCGCGTTTATGGATTCGCAACATGGAGGACAACTTCAAAATGGTACCTCTAATATTTAATGTGGATTTTATATAAATTTAATTAATTTTATAATTACGATACTATTGAGCTTGTTAAGGTGCTTGAAGTAGTAAGTTTTTGTGTAATAAATAACACAGCTTAAGTAACGTAATGAGTTGCTCGATCGATGTATTTCATGAACGTAATGTTTTCTTTCATAATGATATATATTAGTATATTATTATTTAAATACAAACAAGTTTCAAAAAATTCGTTGTCTTGATTTGCCGGCAGGAACAGCTGTTCTACACAGCTGGCAGGTAAAAAAATGTGGAACAGTTAACATGAATAGGTGCCGTGGTTGTATAGGCTGTCCTTTTTTATCTCGCGTCATATATGAAATCAAGACAGAGAAAAAACTGAAATCAGGTTTCACGATCGAGCGTTGTTTAACGAAGTGTTGTCGAGACGGTCATTCCATGCGGTTTTTTGCAGATAACTTTTACTTTTAAATGCAATGTTGATTTTTGATTAACCAACATATAAACACCATCTCTATTTATACCTGCATCAATATTATGTCGTTTTTAATTCTAATTCTTTTGTTTTTACTTTTTATAAATGATATACACAATTCACTAGAAAAATATGTAAAAAGGCTTATTTCATAATATAAATATATTTATAAGAATAAAAAACATTAGGTAGTAGTCTTAACTAGATTTTTTCTAGGTCTGTTAAAATAATAGCCTGTAGCCAGATAGATATACTCTCCTCCCAATATAATATTATATGTACCTGCCATTACATTCATTTTCACATATTCACTCTTTAAAACCAAACTTTTATAGAAACCTGTTTTAAAAGCTATATATATTTTGTCTTTTAAATTTCGAACTGACTTCCATTAATACCTAAAAGAGGAGGCTATTAACGGAACACAAATTACTTTAAAATATTAGAATCCATGAGAGTAGGAGGATAATGCGCTATTCTAATACCTTATTTATATAGGTAGGTTCACTTTTCAGTAATACATATCATATTTTTATTTAATTAAATACTGTATAAAGAAAATATACATACCAACCAGATAAAAGACAATATTACACAAAAATATCTTCTACATTGCTGGTGCAATGAGCTGAATGAAGTTAATCTTGGCCTTCTGAGACTTATGAAAAATACAATTTATTCAATAATAATTGATGAGGACAATTATTTGTCATTCTTAATAAACATTTATTGAGACTTATTTTTTTAAATTTACAAGTCTGATAAAAAGTATCATTTTACTGCTGGTTGATAATTTACTAATAATCTCTTTGTTTTCGTGACATACAATATATCTTGCGAGCAATGTCCTAGTACCAGATTTTTTATAGGCGTAAATTACAACTACGCTCTACAGCTATATGTAGTAGTAGGACAAAAGTAATTCTAGATTTATCTGAAAGTGTTGATTCCATGACCTAATTAAGACCTAATTAATGTATATACTTAGTAAATTTAATACTGAAGTTTTTTCTTTTAAACTTTAAAATTATTGAAATAAACTAGACACAGACCCAAAATCATCACAAAGAGGTTTTATCTTGATGCCTGAAGAGTCCACCACAGTACAAATTCAGTATTAGTAATAGTTCTCGTATTAGTGACTTAGTTATTTTGTCACATGGTCAGTTTTTTCTAAAGGAATATGTATCATCCAATCAAATTTCAAATGGGTTAGTCTGTAAATAACGTAATGATATCACGAAAAGTGTGCGATTCTCGTAGAGTATGATGAGGACCAATTAACTTAACTGCTTATTAAAAAAATCTAGGAACACCAAGTTTCTCTAATGGCAAACAGTAAATAATAATTAAGGTATTGTATAATGTTAGAGAATATGTATACAAAGATGTATTCGTAAACTCGTAGTAACACGGTTAAATTTCTTGATCATGCCTATATCCTGCTATGTATTAATGTCAATATAATTTTCTACATTGATTTATAAATAGCAGGTATATATCAGACATAAATGAGAAGTTTAGTAGTGGAAGTAGTGAAGTTGAATAACTTTCAAGTGGTAAATTAACATGCATTAAGTATTCAGTGCATTGTGATCTACACAGGCTGGTCTAGCAGCCTAGCCGGTTTGGATAGCGAGTAGCGACTTCGTAAGTTCGTTAACCCACCCCACTATCGTGTATGCAGTTTCGCTATGCTCTGTTATATATCTTAACACGGCGATTTTACATATAGGAAAGAATCTCTGAGAAACAATGCATTAACCATAGTTTGATATTATTAGTAAAATCCTGCCCCGGGTTTTACTGATAATAATAATAAAATGTATTAAACATTTTGTGACTATTCTGACCAGCAACAAAAAAGTACAACTCTCCTCAGAATTTAACGTCTTTATAATTTGTACACGGTTTTTGTGAGCTTTCTATAAAACTAGTTTATTATTACTTTAGGGTGTTTGAAGAAATTGTGACACGAGTGTTTTGGCGCGTACCATATCTACTAATATACAAATTTGAATAATGAGTTATATTTAAATACAGTTTATATATGGTGAGACAGTTATGTACTGTTTGTAAAATGTTGTTTATGAAAACTTAATTCTAAAAAACCACGTATCTCTTCATACTTCGTATAATATTCGTGTATCTTTTTTATTAACTGTTTTATTGTGAAGTCCGAAATCGGGGACTGGGTACACATATTTATGAGTCATTTTATTCTTGAGTAAATTCTGTAACCCTAAACATTTTGGTCACATCAGACCTGAACGTGAAGTACAGCGGTTTACTTGTGAAATACTGGCTTTCGCTTTGGATACATCTCACGGTAACATAGTCAAGTACTATAAAAAACGGTTATACCTACCTTAATAACTAGTCGCTTGTAAAGTATTATTAAGTAAAAAAAGGTTGTTATTTAAAAAAAAATGTTAGCCGTCACGGGACGTAAAAGTAATATGCAGAAAAGAACAGATTGTGATATGAACCAAATATGTCATAATGATAAAATAAAATATTACGATTTTTTTCCAGATAACAATGACTATTTATTGAATAAACATTTATTTTCATTAAACACAAAAATTTACGAATTTATTTCAAATCGACTACTCAATTCGTTTAACTTGACTTCGATATACACACACCGTACACACTATACTATACCATCATAAAGCTTGCGTCGCCACGCCAGAAATCGGTTTTACGTGCGGCTATAGATGTTTCACATCAAAAATCTTTGTGTATAGAAAGAAAGAACACATTCATATTACATGCATGAAATTAGGCCTCATAAAGCCAGCAGCCAGCATTTGCGACTCTGAAGGTCGCAACTCGCAACCTACTTATATTAAGTGGTTAAAAGGTTTGGTGGTTTAGTTAAGGATGTTTTCGTGGGCTAAACCTATTGTTCACCTAGTTTTCCGAAAGTATTCGTTCTATGTTACTCCTTAAGAAATAAATAGGTTTAATTATTCATTCGAATTAATAATGTAGAATTTCGAGTTATTTTAATACTTTTATGATAAGATAGTACAAACTGGGGACATATTCTTACGACACTACAAAAATGAGCTATAATATTTAGGGTCATCATTATCATTTATGCTTTGATTATTATTTGGTTACCCAAATAAGAATCACATTTATGAAAATAATATTTGTAGTTTGGGGAAGTATTTTAAATGGTCAGTTTTTTTTGAGTAGAAACTTATCAATAATAAGACAATTAATTTTATTCCCTTTATAAAAATGAATGAACTACCCAACTAATCTACTTCGATCTTTACGTGAATCTTTGCGCGAGTTTTCTGCTCTTTTCCCTCATCTTTTAAAAGAGATACGGCCATCCTGTTTTTACCGACGTAACAAAACTGCATTAAAATAACTATGTAGAGTGTAGACCTTCAAAAAAATGGCTTATTGTTTTATTGATATTAAGCCGTGACGGCGGTTGTTTTTTCGTCCAAGAAAGAAGAAAGAGATTAGAGCGACTTATGGCCATGTGTAATACCTTTTCAGAATCCCAATTAAATTCGCCAAAACTTGTAATACAGGGTCACTTTTCGGTAGAGTATTTTTTTTTCACAGTGGGGTCCGAACTAAACAAAAAGTTTTGATTTGAAAAAAAATTATATCGTATAACTTAATATTATCTTCAATACACTGAATAAACAACTATAAATAGTATGTCTAACGCAAGAACTCATCAGTACCAATCTACAGGATATTATGAAAAAGATACAGGATGTATTTTTTTCCAATTTTAATAAGAATTAGTAAAAAAAAGTCAATTTTATTATAAAACACAAAATAAATTATAACTCTGCAGGGGTTGAGCTTAGAGACCTCCCGTAGAACAATTTTTTGCAGCCGATGACCTCATCTATCCTCTATTTGCATTTGATCCACTACTTTTTGGCCATATATATATGAATCCGAAAAATGAAGACTTTCGTGGTAGTCGGATTTGAAAACTTTTTAGCAAAGCTGATATTTAGCATGATTCACGAAGGGAAGCTTATGGAATATAATTTTTCAATGTTAAAGTACCTCGTGGCCGGCCGAAGTGGATTTGCTAGTAAAGATCTTTTTTGCGTTGTTGGAAGATATTTTTTTAACAATTTCCTTTCTCTCTAGGACAAATTGTTTCCGTATGCTGAAGAAAACGTGAAGACATTCCTGGACAGTCAGTGGGAGAATGAAGATGTAAAGAATGCCGTGACTGCACTGAGGAAGCTGGCCCTAGAAGATAAAGAGAAAAGTGTTGAAGGGGTTGTTTCTATACCTGGAGAGGTAATTTTTTTCAACCTTTAATAGAAATAATTTATTACAATAATCCAATAGTGGATAAATATTGTGAGTATTATAAAGTGCAAAATGATTCATGCATTTCAAATTTGTTTTAAATGCTGTCTTAATCATCAGACTATTTGAGTCTTACTATTAATTTAACATTTTGTACGAATCTTTTCAATGCAATTGTCTGTAAGAACACAATTTTTGATCATTGCTTTAATATGTTTCTTTTTTTCGTTAACAATCTTCCCGCTAACCAACCAAAGATTTTAATTTAAAATTATTTTATCCTGTACCGTTACCTACCAAGCATTACTAAAATATATTTTAAATATGCAGATTTTGAGGATGCTTCTGTAATTCAGCTGAAATTGTGTGTCTATACACAGATTAATGTTTGTATTGGTAACTATTGTTCTAACGTGTCTTTCTTCATTCCATTTCAGGAATAA
The DNA here is from genome assembly GCA_963693345.1 of Pieris melete. Classification (NCBI taxonomy): domain Eukaryota; kingdom Metazoa; phylum Arthropoda; class Insecta; order Lepidoptera; family Pieridae; genus Pieris; species Pieris melete. The sequence goes on from CAVNZK010000003.1 coordinate 3,837,876, forward strand.
GGTGTGGAATAATATTAGTCAAGCTGTTCTATATATTTTCAGGATGCATCAAAAGAAGACCAGATTGAAGGTATTGTCAACAATGTGAAGTGGCAGATGTCTTCTGACCGCAAAGTTGGTGCTCTGAAACAACTTCAAGGATTGATTTGGAAGCAAGGCTATGATAAAGGAGATATTAAGGGCCAGTAAGTAATTATTATATTAGTAGGTTAGTTGATGACTGCAGAAGGTCATAATGTAAATGTATGTATTATAAACACAAAACCTAATCAGAAGAATTTTAGCCAATATTACAAATAATTTTGATGTAAAACACTAGTTTTTAAATGCTAAATAACATTCTGTATGGTTGGACTAATTAAAAATGTTCATTAGAAATCATATCTACCTTTTTAAAAAACAAACTGTGTGTAGTACACTCTAGGTCTTGGTCTCCCATTTCTGTAATTTTGTCCCGATTGGCTTTTAAGCAAGTAGATGATCAGCCTTCTGTGTGTGTTCCGGACACGCCATTAATTATTAGGTCTGAGGCATTTGCATTTTTAGGTTTCTTCACAATGTTTTCATCGTACAAGCCAGTGTTAATTTAGAAAGTCCATTGGTTTAACAGTCGTCATTCGAATTTTCATATGATAAAATATATTAAACTTAATTTTACAGCGTTTACGACGATGTTCTCTCGGGATTGGAACAGTGGAGAGCTGTTGACGGTCAGAAGGTCTACATCTACTCTTCTGGATCTGTTCAAGCTCAAAAATTATTGTTTGGACAATCCCTGGCTGGAGACCTTCTTAAGTTTATTGATGGCCACTTTGATACAGCAGTTGGTGCTAAGCAGGAGGCAGCAAGTTATAAGGCCATAGTGGAGAAAATAGGTTGCAGTGCTGAAGATGTGCTGTTTTTAACTGATGTTGTTAAAGGTAATTGACAATATTTTCATATATTTGAATCTGTGTGTGTAGTTTGTTGATAAATTTTCTAAATACACAATAATTAGATGATCAACTTCAGACATTGTGTTGCCATAAATAACACAAAGGCTTTCTTCTTCTTAATCTTTTTCAAGAGATTTTTAAATACATTATTATTAAAATTTACCATTAAAAATATTAATTCTAGGATCTAAGATCTAGTATGATAAATTAAAGAATAAAAATATTAATTGTCTATATTCAAATTGTTATTGATCAAAATAAAATGTTTTTTCTTTAATTTAAAAATAAAATCTTCACGTGTTTACAAGCATGGTACGATGTCGGGAATGCGACGCCTTCTTGCCTTCGTTCTTTTAAAAATCACATATAGTCTTCTTTCATATATTTTAATTTCAATACCCTATCTACGATGACAAGGTACTTTGCCTTCATGTCCCACAACTTTGAGACACCCTGTATATATAAATTGATAGCTTTCAGGAATTCTACGGAATTAAAAATCAAAGTATATTCACAATTAAATAATCTGAATCGGTTTTTAAAATCTTGCCAAATAGCCCATTGACTGATTTTTTCCAGACTGTCTTTTTAATGCATGTAAGTGATAAGTCTAACCAAGAATTAAGTCTAGTAATCTAACTCATTTCTTCCAAAACACATTTCTGCATCTGTTTTCAAAATATTTCAAATAATTTATCTTATAACACACACAAGCATTATGTCTTTCCATCACAAACAAATAGACTAAAGATATACTTTTTAATTACAGAAGCGGAAGCCGCCAAATCTGCTGGTCTATACACAGCTCTAGTCACAAGAGAAGGCAATGCACCACTCACAGATGAAGACAAAAGTTCATACCCTGTGATTGAGTCGTTTGGGCAACTTACAGTCTCAAACAAACGCAAGACCGACCCTCAGGTGCCATATTAGATTTGCATGCTTTGTAGTAGGTGAGGTTAGTATAGTAGCTCTTGGTTGGAATGTGGTTTTACAGAAGAGATATTTAAGAATGAAAGGGGTGTCAAACTAGCGACACTGGTTCAATACTGGCAACAAAAGTTCCTTTCAATCTTATTTATCATTTTTATATGATGTTAATGCTATTTTTAATAATTCAGATTTATATCGTAGCGTTTTGTCAGCGTATATTTATATTCTATTGAATACTGCTTTGCCATCCTATAACTTCTAACTGTTCAATGAATGAGTTTGAGCCACATTGATTAGAGTTTGTATGCTACCAGTAACATAAGCACAGCCCAGCTTTTGTTTTTTTATAACTATGTATTACCTAATTGAAAGATATTTTAATTTTTACTTGACGGTACGTTATCATACGTGCTTAGGCTGTTAACAAACCTTATTCACTCTAGAGTGTATAAATTAACAAATTCGTGTTTCAAAGTTAAATAATTATGTATATGTTTCTGCTTGTATCTGGAAAGTTGGTATTATATGTAGATTGTTGTAAGGTGATGGTTAAAGGCAAATGACACCGTTTTATTAATATACCTAATGGTATATTAAACAAAACGGTATTACTAATGCAATGTGACTATTAAATCATTTTTGTTGTTTTTTATAATAAATTATGTTTAAAAAAGCTATCTATTATTTACTTACCTCAAAGTTTGTACCATATTGCTGATACATAGTAATTGTATTATACTATATCTAATTTAATTATAAATAAAAATTTGATACATGATTCCCTTTATCAATTCCTTGTAAAAATAAATGTAAGCTTCTACTATTGCCTAATACTACTGATTATTTGTAAGTATTTTCATTATCTTGTTTAATATTGCAGGACGAACAACCCGCCAAAGTTCTTAAGACTGATATAAATGATGACGTAAAGACTGCGACCGAATCCGCCGAAGAAAAAGTGGGGTCACCTACTGAAAAGGTAGCAGAAGAAAAAATGGAAGTGGATGATGCCGCTGTTGAAGCGAAGAGCGAAACAATTATTGAAGAAATAACCGATGCTAAGGATACTGATGCTCCAGTTTCTGATATTAAACCTATTGTAACTGAAGTCGATGATGGCCAAGAAAAAGAAGAAAAGATGGAAACTGAAATAAATGGAAGTGTTGCTGCTGAAAAATCTGCAGAAAAGTCGCAAGCTAAAGAAACGTCAGACGAAACAACTCCCAAAAAGGCTAATGAACTGTCGAAAGACCAAGTGGTTAAAGAAGACAGTCCTGTCGCGGAGGAGACCCCTCCTGCTGTAATCACAGAAATAGAAGAAATTACAAACGAGAAGGAATCACTTGCAGATGCTGCTGAAATAATTGAGGGGCTGGATCCGGTTGTTGAAGAACCAGAAACGGAAGCTGAAATAGATAACTTGCAAAATGTAAGTGAGGAATTGGAAAAAGAATGTGACGAGATATTATCTAAAATGAAAAATGTCTCAAATTTAGAAAATATGAAGCCTCTATTAAAACCTATAATTGAAGAATCTATGGAAGTCGAAAATCATGTACCCAATGAAGGCGAAGTTTCAGATACCAAAGTGGAATCAAAAAATGATAGTCAGCCAGCCGTATCTGAAAGCAAAGAAAAGAAGGATGTAGAAGAAAAAGCCGATGAAAGTAAAGAACCTAAAGTCCTAGAAGCTAGTGAAGACAAAAGTATTTCAAATGAACCTATTGCTGAAAAGGCTAAAGAAACAAATGGAATTGATAAAATTGCAGTGCCCACTGACGAAACTGAAGTTAAACAGGAAAACGACTCAAAACCTACGGATGTCGTAACAGAAACGAAAGCCGAAAAAGAAATTGTGCCGAAAAATACAATAGAGACTCAAGCCGAACCAGAAAAATCTGAATCAAACGACACAAAGGAAACGAAGGGTGAGAATGAAGTTCAATTAAATGGTGATGCGACAAATGGAACTGAAATTAGCCAAAATGGTGTCGAAAAAGTAGAAGAAAGGCTTTCGGCAGAAAATGGGAAAGAAATGAACGGTTCAAATGGCACTAACGAAACAGAAGAAGAAATTAAGTCTGTTTCGGAGATCAAAGTTAAATCCCTCTCAAAGGAAGATCCACTTCCAGACCCGATAGAGCAAGCAACAGAGGCATAAAATACTTGTGAGTATTTATTTCATTTTTGTACTCCTACAGTTTTATTAATAATTACACAAATCATGGTGAACACATTTAAACACACATATCGCTTTTAAATATTTTCGTTACTATGGAACAACTTAATATGGAAGTAGATAATTCGTTCTGAATAATTACACAATATTAATTCTGCTAATTTGTGATAAGATCGAAGCAGCTTTTAATCTCATTTATCTATTCCATAGTAGAAACTGCAATTATAACAAAAATTTCGAACAATATAGAATTCTTTCTCACTTCCGCTTAGCCTGGCTTTTCCGGTTTTAACAATATGTTATCAGTAAAAATAAATAAGAAACACGCGCCTACAAAGATGGAGGCCACATGTATAGACTACTTACAACTACTCTAAAATCTTATCTTAAACCCTTGACCTATACGCCTACATCATGGCCACTACACAACATTGTTATATTATTTTATTACTTCAATTCTTACGAGTTTTACACAAAATTATGTCTTACAATTAACAAAAATCTATATACATATATATATAATATATGAGAGAGTGAGAATGTTAAACGAAACAGCATTCGATTGTGATGAGATGTTATTAACCAATCATAGTCGAACTAGATGAACAATCTTTTCGTCTTTTACTAGCTTTCCTATCTGACTCTAAGACTCATATTAAAATAAATTAAATAATGAAATAAACGATATTTTTTTCGAATACCTTTAAGAAGATTAATATTTTAACAGTAACCCAAATGTAACTAGTTTGGATTAATGAAACATTTTTTGTAACTTTTATATTTACCCTAGAAAATCCTTAGCCCGGAGAAATCAGTTTTTCCTTGAAGGTTACTGTTAAATTGAGTCGGATGGGAGAATTCACATTTGTAACAATATAATTCGTGACACTGCAAATAAAAACGTGTACTTATGTACGCGCGTAAGAAGTTATACTTCTTTGGTATTATTAAAAATTGTTTTTGATTGCATGCAAATAATTAATTACCATTAAATAATCAAAGACTGGAAAAGGAGTCATTATAGTCAACAAAGTTCAGTTCAGTCAACATTTGAAAAATTAAATAAATAAATATTTATTATTACTCTCTTACATTAAGTGTAACATAAATTCTATTATTATTTGAATGTTTTTTTTTTTTTCAAATTATGTCCAATGCCGTAGCATCTTCAAATTTCATCATCGTAAAATGTCACTCATAAATTTTTCATAACGCGCCTAAAGAAGTATAAGCTCAAAAAAAATGTGACAAAACTTTGAAAACCTAGCTATCTAAGTCCTAATAGCTATCACATGTCCTTTCAAAAAGCTGAAACTATAAATATTATTTCAGATTGTAAAAGGTGGCGCTGCGTATCGTGGGGCTCAAGACTGAGGCAATTGACATCACTCACTAGTTCATACATTATTTCTAATATTTCTCTTTAAAGATACACTTTACGGGATTAAAATGCGTTACAATATTATCGTCATTAAAGTAAGTTTAATTGCCCTCACTCGTAACAGTACTGTTTCGTCTCTTTCTATCAAATTGAATTCAAACTGCGATGAAAAGAGATGAGTAAGTTACGTTTAAGTTAAGTTTAAATAAATAAGGGGTATAATTTTACAATTTGAAAATAATATATGCTACAAGGCATTAGATCAGTTCAATGGTTTTAAAACGTAACGCATTTTAATCCCGTAAAATAATTTTTGTAACACATTTTACGTTTATCTTAGTGTATGAAGTGATACTTGCAATAATACAAACTTGTTAAAATTACCTAAACTGCTGGACTTGTTAAGTTCTATTTCTATCACTTCCCATTTTGTAACAAGTTAATTATTAGGTTTTATACTAGTTAAAGTGACGAGCCTCTTTGTAAATACAATTGAAAACAAATTGTCTATGCTTTTGTGTCTTTTATATCTGTCGGGAGTTTTATAAGTACATTTTAGTGAGTAAGCATAGATGTGTTGTTTTCGATTGGTTTTCTCATTTTTACGTCATATTCATAATTTTAAGATAGGCTAAGGACAGGTTAAATTAGGCGTTTTGTTTAGAAAAATAGCGTTTACGCACAGTATTCGAAGCGTTAAGCCGTTAGAATCTCGAAAATCCTATAGTATTATCTACATATTAGTATTTAGCATTACCAGCGGCACGCTAAGGAGGCCTTTTTGACATACAAACAAAATCGGTTAAGTTAATTTGATTTTGATAGAATCAAAATGGCCGTCTTACCGTACCCCTGGTAAAAAATGTTGCCAATACAAAAAAAATCCTAATGCCGCGTAATGTATGAATAATGAGACTAATTTTATTAAGACTGCTGTCCTTCAGTTACCAGTGTACACACTGATCGATAAGGTTTAATTCTAAGTATTGTGGATCTTTTGTGTCGTAAGTCATAGACCAAAAACTTCAATATACGGCTGGACTAATTCTTAATAGTTGAAAATGTCATTAGTTATGACAGAAAGATGAACTAATTACTGTCATTTTAGTATTTTTTCTACTGAGTTTAGATACCGCAATGCAAGCAAAGGCACTTAAGTTAAATTTTGAAGTCCAGCTTGTAAATTGAGATTTGTGGTCCATTGTCGATATTCATCACACTGCCAAATCACTTGCCCTTACATTTGACGTCAGTTTACAATTTTTGTTGTGATATTGAAAATAAGACTGTATATTAGTCATGACTGGGCTGTGTTGTTTTGAATGGATGACTGATATAGTGCCATAAACTTATCTTAACAAAGGCATTGGGACGGTTAAGTTTACAGCACTATACTATGTAGGTAAGATAATTTTGATACTCGAGTATCTATAGGGTTTCTTAATATTCAAGACATGAAATTGCTAATTCATTTTAGCTATAAAAGTTTTTTACTCCTTGTTGGGAAACCCTTAACTCATATCGCATCACGAAGCTAATTAAGGTATTTGTATATATGGTTTATATGGCTTTTGGGATTGTTGAATTGATTGAGCCCTACAATTATCACTTAATTGAAATATGAAGTTTTTCCAACGCAAAAGGCGTCATGTCACCTGTAATAGTTGTAATTGACAGTTTTTGAAGAGGGCGGGGCCTTAGGGGGCGTGCTCATTATTCTTGCACAGAATCCTTTAGTAGACTATGTGTCTGACTGGACAAATACTAGTCAAATATCGATGTGTGAGCCATTCTTTGTATTATTTTTATACCATATATATTAAGTTCTAAATTGTTCCTCTTTAGTTGTAAGGTAACGGATCGTTATTGTTAAACTGACATCAAGTGTTAGACAGTTCCTTTCTTAGACTGATTTATTCCTATCACAATACGTTTAATTTTCGTTTTACTATTAAAATGAGGACTTAATTACAATTATTTCTTGACTGCTTAAGTTTTTGTAGTAAGACAATATGTGCTTTTGTTTTTGATATTTTTTTGACATTAGATGCTTACATAACTTTAGTTATTTGATAATACTTCCCTTTGTATAAATAAACGTGATTTTTAATTACTGAGATAATATAATGGATGTAGAATATCTCATTCGTTTTTTATTTAATCCTTATAGAATAGTGAGAGCAAAAATTGCTCTTTGTATATTTTTTTATATTTTACAGGATTAGTTGTGGGGGGAACTACTGAAAACAAGATAATACCCAATAATTACATATTTAATAAAAACATTTATTTAGTAGATTTACTGACGCCATCTAGCTTTAAACAATAAAATAAGTAAGGTACAGATTCAAAAATCACCCACAGACATGTATCATCTCACTATTTTTATTAATACCTACTAGAGCTATCACGTTAATGACAGTAACAAAAGAATACAGATAAGCATAAACTTGTGAAATCCGCGTTCATTTTCCTCCAATAATGAATATAGTCCGGACGTGGGCTGACGTCATGAATTCCTGCGCTCTGTTGCTTGTGAATCACCACGATGTGTCACCGCTCGCTTCGACCGTGGTCTTTACGATCAACTTATATTGAAGATAATAAGTTCTCAGAATACTGCTTATACGCAGTTTGAAACTGAGGTACCTAATTTAAGATTAATATTTTCTAATGAATTAAAGGGGGTTTATACTATTAAGGTATCAGATATATCATGGAAAGTAACTAACGAGTCCCGTAAGTATTTTAAATCTTAGTATCACATTAAGCGTGTAAGTTAGTGTTTGTTCTAACGCAAGTCGATCAAGATTCAACAGTAAAATTGAATCCAAATAGGTCGAAGGTGCAAAATGCAGAATATTGTCTATTAGCAGAAGTGCTTTTCTTTGTAGCAGGAATTTCGTTGTAAATATACCGACTGCAAAATTAAATATTGCAATGTGATAAGTCCACAGATTATAGGCGCCGACTTTTATGACTAAGGACTGACCGTCATAGGTTTTTACTGCCTATATACTTGATAAGAGTATTAAAGTAAGTTTTCGCCACCAACTTAGTGGTAAATCATAGTTCTAAAATTAAATATTAATTCAATGGCTAGAGCCCTAAGTTTAAGTAGGAACTCTTTTTTTTGTAAATTTGTAGTAGGTATTATTTAACAGTCTTTCATTTACGCGTAACGCGTAACGTTTAAATAAAATTTATTTTACATTGTATAAAAATACATTGCATCGTTTTAAAATTCGTGCTTTAAAGAAGATTTTTGTAAATTTCATGACCATCATGAAGTCTACTGTGTAATAGCTAAGCTCTTGGGCCTACCTTCTATAATTATCGATATACATATTAATGTGAAGCGTAAACACTATTTTATATTTACAGTGATTTCGAAATCTGTTTACGTAGTTGTACGATTGAAAAACGAAACCGAGTATGCAAAGGGATATTGGATATAAAACTAAGTTTTGTTAACTGAATGTGTATGAAGTGTAAATGGTCCGGGCTGGCTTTGTTCCCAGTTCCCACGTTGTTTTCATCGCAGTGTTTTTGGCAATGTCCTGCCTGCGTTATGAAATATCAACTCGAATGTCGTACACAAAAAGAAACATTCTGTTGATTCGTTTTCATTTAAGAGCTTGTTTGTGTTCCAATATGCGTTGCGCCCAGAAATTTCGTGGTTTAATATACATCGATTCTTAACACGAGAAAATAAAATAATTTATTTGTTTAATTGTGCTATATAGGCAAGTTCAGAGCTCTTTGCCGATGAGAGCCGATAGTTAGATAGTTTATGTATACGACTAAGTAGTGATTACGTACATAGGACGAAAATCCATTGATTCACAGCCAGGGAATGAACGCACGTCCGCAGTGTTGAGAATCCCATGCATAATTGCTAGTTTGACAGGTATAGAATGTAAAAGTAAACTATACATTTGTATATAACCTGAAATCCTATGTTTTTATAGAACATCATACTTTATACCAAGGCCGTGCGTTCGAATCACGGGCGCAGCCGTGATTAGAACTTGAAATGGACTTTTCTGTCTATTTGTACACACTCGCTCATACGGTGACAGAAAACATCATAAGGAATCTAGCATGCCTTAGATCTAAAAATCGACGGCGAGTGCCAAATACTGATCACCTACTTGCCGTATTAATATAAAAAAGATCACGAAACATATACGAAAATACCCTAAGGTCATGGACCATGGTGCAACGGATTTTTTTTATAATAAGACAGTGACTCGACCCTCTAGACCTCGTTCTTGAATTCAGGCTTACCGAATTGCGAGCAAAGAAGCATTATCTTATTTGTCGAAAACGTTGAATCTCCAAACCGATATATGTAGGTGATATGCAAAGTGTGGGCATACAGGTGCACTCGCTATTGCATCTCATAGCCGAATGAGACATCTGACACGAGTGAGAGATATGGCGCGTGGACCGATAGCTTTAGGATGTCATCTCAAGGACTGAGGTCAACATCATCTTCCCAATTTAAGAACATTTTATTTGTGAAAAAAAGCGAGTGTTACTTTTGGTTATATCATCATGGTAGACTAAAATGAATATTTTAGCTAATCCGTTTTTATTTGTAGGTTCGATATAGATCGCTTAGTATAGCGCAATATCTGAATTTTGGCGCGCGACAAAAACTCAACAGTAATGTGAATAGCTTGGAGGATTCCGGCCTATTGGAAGTGTGTGACACTGTGAAAAAGACTGGATTATTCATATCATATCTCTCCCAGATTTAGGAAAAAGACGTATTACAAATGTAGATAAATATATGTCCAAATTATAAACATGCTACCTGGTGGCTGACTCGTATTTTTATGTAACTCGTTCCACGACGTGTTGCGCCATGCGTCTGCGCAGCGAAACTTTATAATGTAATATACATGAGAATTAATGGCACCGTTGGCTTATCATCGGTGAAGCGATGAGGTCCTAGGTTCAGGACTTTAAATTTGTCTTAAGTAACTTATATGTAGAGGTTATTATACTGTTAACATTATTTTCAAGATACAATTCTCAAATCTATGAAAAATCTTCAACGCCGTGGTAGAACCAAAAAACCTCAAAAAACTCAAAAAAATAAAAAATTATAACATGCAAAAATAACGTATTATTAATAGTTTTTTTTAATAGGTATGAAAAGTACGTATGAAGGGTAAGAGGATATAACGTTCGTAAGTAATTAATATTTATAATATACTAGCTGACCGGGCAAACGACGTTTTGCCATGTATAACATGTATAATAAAAAAATAGGGGTTGATCGTAGAGGGGTGAAAGTTAGGGGTTGTATGTATTTTTTAATGCTGTATCATAAAAAAATAAAAACAGAAAAAAATATCTAAAATAAAAAAATAATGTTTAGGGGTGGACTACCCTTAACATTTAGGGGGATGAAAAAAAAATGTTGTCCGATTCTCAGACATACCCCATAAGCACACAAAATTTCATGAGAATCGGTCGAGCCGTTTCGGAGGAGTTCGATTACGTACCCCGTGACAGAAGAATTTTATATATTACATTACTTAATTGATATTTTGCTAATCGTTTTAATCATAATGAAAGACTTTTACACGTATAATGTGGTATAAAGAACTAGCCTATCTCGGCTTCACACTTCATCTTTTTTCTAATATTTCGAAATTTAAGAATTTGGTTAAAATCTTTCTTTTGATATTATTTTTATTATTATTATACTTTAAAAATACAAAACAATTCCTCTTTATAATATTAGTATAGATATATTGTGATCACACGATGATGACTTCCCGTACCCTTGACGAAGCACCCTTGGATTGGGCAGCGCCCCCACGCCCTTTTGCCCTTGCGTTCACCCTCCGACCCTTGTTAGGGACTCCAAAGCGACTTACCTACTGAAATACGTACTTACTTGAAACATTAAACCTAAGATTCCAGCATGTAGAATAGATCATAATATAGTTACGCCTAGATAATAAATAATATATTTAGATTTGCTCAAGCTGGAGGCTATAATTATTTTAAAAAAAAACATTATTCATGAAAAAAGTATATGTTTTATCATATGACACTTTTCATATATTTTTGATATATGAAAATATATTTGATTCGGCTGTGAAATAGACTATTATATCGATAAAAGGCAAAAAGTGTATAAGAAATAAGTGCGTTCGACCAACCACTTTTGGTTGGTTGGCCGGCTTTATAATATGACAGGAGAATAATAAGTTTTCAGACATCCAAGGCTGATGTGGATGACAACATACATAACATACATATCAAGAAATTAGAGACCTCTTTTTTGTATAAGTTATCAGCCAAGAAATCGTCTCGATTAGATTACAATTATAGTAACGTTATAAAAGTGGCAAGAAGGAAAAAATTACGTATTCAAATAATTATAAATGGTAAATTGTAATTTATAATAAATACTTAGATTATATTCTCTTCTCATTCGAATATTTTTTTTTAAAAATATAAGTCTTATTATTTAAGACATAAAGATGAGTTTTATTTTACATCTTGATAAGTAGTTTCTTAAAATACAAAAATCAGTTTGACAACTACAAGAAAAAAATTACAACATCCGACGCAAGTTTGTTTGTGGTTTTTGTAACAGAATTTAAGTAAACACTATGGATTTGAACGATTTTTAAATATTACTTTTCGAGTACTGTTGTGGTCCGCTAGAGGCCGCCACATAAAGTCATTTTACATTGAAATTGTTTGTCTGTCTGTAACTTTTATATTTCCACTGTGTGTTACAATATTCATTATTAACCTACACAATAATAATAATAAAAAAATTATAAATAGAAAATTAAAACGAATTTAAAAAGTTAGGTACTTTTAAGTTTTAACGTTGGCAGAATTTTCTCGCTGTATTGCGATACTCATTCATTAATCGAGGAAAGCACCAACTCTGGGGTCACCGGTACTATCTACCAGGCGCCAACTTAAATCTTTAATTAGTGCTTGTGTAATACACCCTCTCTGTACATATGTTTAATTTCAACGAAGGACTTTAAAAAAATTTCAGAGTGCGTTCGCGCCGCCTTTCTCCGACTCAAATATTCGAGGCAACGGGTTCTATTTATTCCCACGGCTTTCTATGTTCTGTGTGTTGACCTGATTTTATAGATGACCGCTTCATTTGTGTTGAATTAGATTTTATTCGAAGCTTACATGTAATCTGTTTAAAAAAATCTCAATGGACTTAGTTAGTTTTTTTCTTTTTTTCGAGGACTGAAGGAATGGAGTAATGAAGTTTTACAATTAACTCTTTGAAAAGCGGTGATAATCTTTCGAAGGCTTCCAGGAATCCAGGAATCGAAGCTACTGCTCTCCGGGTTTGCAGCTACTGAGTCGTCGACGTCACTTATCGTTTACATTTCAGTTAATTCAAATATCAATATTTAAAATTGAAAAATGTTAGAGAGCGCAAAAAATCTATAGGAAATATATGATAATATATAATATAAAATGACATGGGTATTATATGTTATACGATATATTTATGTAACAGTGGTCAAACAGGCTGGAGGCTCTCCCATTTCCAGAAAGCTCGTAAGTGCGTTCCCGGCCTTTTAAGTATTGGTACGCTCTTCTTGAAGGACCCTAACTCAAATTGGTTCGGAAATACTTCAGTGGGCAGCTGGTTCCTCATGGTGCGCGGAAAAATCTGCTTTAAAAACGCTTAGTTGTGGAACGACGGATGTCGAGGTGATACGGTTGGAATTTCGTATTCTCCCTTGACCTCTGATGATGAAACTTATCTGCTGGTTCTTAAACATATTTTCGCTTCTACAGAAAGCGCTGAATACGTGAGGCTGTTAGATTCCATTTTTTTTATAGCTTTTATTTGTGCCTACTGGGCACAAGGTACTTCGCCAGTGTCGTCTAGATAGAAAGATTCAAGTTAAGACTAAGTGGGAACTATGACACCTGTATGTCAAAAAGTATTGGTTTTGACATAGTACGTAGCAGTAAGTTCGAATCTGAATAATTCCCTTACTTCAAAGGTTACAGCTATTTCTATCAAGCACCTAAACAAATATAATGCATCTCGAATATCTGTAAGTTGGGAGCACCAACAGGCAGAACTTTGTGCCCACTTTAGTTCCTTATAGCTGTAGCCTACGGAGGTTTAATTATTAGGTATTTACAAAGTGCATTAATATCTGCATTATAATGAAAGTAAACATATATTAAAGCGTACAGTACCTTTAGATAATGTGTTATATATCTATATTGTTGTAATGGATACGTCTCAAAAACTGTAAACTGAAATTGATGAAGTGATCTTCTTTCTTTTTTTTTAAAGAAATTTGTGAACGAAATTATATTAGACGCCTATCCTATTCAAATCATCTTAGTTCCACGTACAGTTCATACTAATAGGCTCTCTTTTTATATCCTTTTATTCCAGATCTGGACAGACGATTATCCGCAATCCTATTTAATATAATAATATATTCAAGCAGCAATCATAAGTAATTATTGTGTTAGTTACGCTATTGTCCTAAATATTATATTAGTAGAATTATAAAATTAAAAAGGGCAAATGCAGTCAGGTACATTTGGTCTGTCCAGGAGATGCCTAATTAACCGCCACTGAACGCATATTAATCTGTTTTGGGAAGATGGAGGCAAGAAGTTCCACTCCTTTCCTTTTTGCAAGAAACTACGCTCCAAATCGTGCTGTGCGGCACCTGGGGACAACAACGAAGGAGTGACACTCCAGCGTGCTTTAAGAAAATAGTTTTCTGAAATTGGTTAATAATCTCGGTTCGTGCAAAAAAATCCGCAACAAAAAGCTAGTTTTAAACAGAAAGTTGAAATCAGCCCGGAAACAAGCCGATGGCCACGCGTGTTCGTAAACTACCACAAATTCAGTGTTAAAATTTTACTGTATTCATCAAATTACTCGTATTTGTGCTGTATTGATGCTGTCATGTATTTAATGTTTATTGTAAAATAGCTTTTCATGCTGTCATGGAAATGTTTTTTGAAATAAATTCACTCGATATGTTTTCCCCTACTATATTTTTCATGGAAATTATAATAGTTACGTTATTAAAAACATTAGGTTTTTTTAAAGAACAAATCATCTAATGGTAAGTGATACCGCCGCCACTCTCAATGCCAGAGGGCTCGCGAGTACGTTGCCAGCCTTTTAAGAATTGGACTTTTGTATTCGTGATTTTTTAGGGTACAGCTTTATATAAATAACCATCTGACCCGACGAACTTCGGATTAGTTGTATGATTTAATTAATACAAAATACGAATTGACACAAAAAGAAATAAGCGTCTGAAGAAGAGCCTTAGTTCTGCAGCCTACGCGGTTAAAAAAATTCGCTCACTAACTAATGTCGATACAGCTAGACTTCTTTATTTTAGTTACTTTCATAGCTTAATGACTTATGGCTTATTATTATGGGGTCATGCTGCTGATGTCGAAACTATATTCATCCTGCAGAAGAGGGCTATTCGTGCAATCTATAATTTAAAAAGAAGGGAATCTCTTAGAGATAAATTCAAACAAATTAACATACTTACCTTTCCCTCGCAATATATTTATGAAAATATTATGTATGTATACAAAAATAGTGATAAGTTTAATAGAATAGAACATACGCACAATGTTAATACGAGTACTCGGAACAAACGCAGACTGCAATTTCCCCGTACTAGACTTTTTGGGAAAAGGGATACCTACTCTTCTTTAATAAAATCCCAGAGGCTCTTTTATCTTTTTAGCCTTTTAATAAATTTAAGAAATGTATAAAGAAAAGCTGTGTAAAAAGGCTTATTATAAAGTTAACGATTATCTTGTTGATAAAGGGCCTGGGACTAGTGCTAGACAGGCTACTTCTAATTAATTTGCGATATTTGTTTTAAAATAAGTGTTGTTTGATGATTTGCTATTATTCGAAAATTAATCGATTCCACAGTTCGCTGGTTTGCAAAAGAAAGTGTCTTATGTCGGACCATGGAAGACTTCCAGTCATCAAGGTGATGCCGATAAAACGTTGAATTAATACGGCTCGTACGGTGTTGAAATGGAGGCAGGAGGGATCAAAAACCATCCCAAACAACTTTTAAGAAAACTCTTCATAGTACACTTTGTAGAATACGCATTGAGACGCAGTGTCTCTGTATAGACAGAAAGAATCAAGCCTATCGGTAATACGTAGTGGAGTTTTTATCGTATAACCTCCGTCTTGTAGGCCAAAGGAAACTGGGGAGAATGGCCAATTGCAGTGCAGGGAATTTAACTCTTACAACTTAAGTGACGAATTCGACGTGATTGAATTTTCCTAAAACTCTTAGGACACTTTTGGCTAAAGCGCTAAGTTAGGGGTTTCGTTTCGGGACCTTGAATGAATTTCTTCAGCTTTTTTAGGTTGTGAAGTGACTGAGCATAAAAACGTATTTTTCTAACAATAGTAGGAATAGTTATACGTATGAGCGCACCGCGCACGTCGTCAAAGTTTTGATTTTTTTTAATTGATTAGAATTTTCGACTACGTATTTTTAGTTTATTTCTTTGACAGTAAAAGTCATCTTATACGACGTTTACTCAGCCTTTTCTACTACTTATGCCACTGCCGGAAATATTGCCCTATATTCTTCCTGCTGGAATATTGTCACCAGTGTTCACATTCAGCTTTCAGTAGCAGTGGCAACGGAAGTGAGCTATATACATACTTACGCTGCTCAATTTCCTCAGTGAAAATATCGCAGTAGAATCTGGATTTGTTGACGTGACAACGTCTTATAATTCGATAGAGCCGGCTGCACGCACGAAAAAACATGACTCATGCGGCGTTACCTCGCGGCAAGGCGTTACCTCTGAAGCGTTCCATTTAAGGCTTGAAGTGCAAGCGAGAGCACGGAACGAGCGACAAAGAGGCACAAAAATTTACATAATTGAATTTATGCGTACAAATAAATGTAACTTGTTCAATTCAATTGTGATTTCCATTTACCTCCTCTATATCCATACAAAATATCTAACAAACAAAAAAAAAACTTTTGAAAAAAAATGCAACCATTCCATCAGTATTTTCTTATGACGTTGTCACTTTCACATATCGTCAGTAAACCGACTTCACAGACAACCGATTTTTTTAAGATCGGTATGATTTTGATGTATTTAAAAGCATGAACCAAATAGTTCGACTAAAAGTAAAAAAATATTTAAAACTGTACGCTCGTCTCTTGGTAGCTGTTTTTCTGATGCGATCACAAACCGGTCCATGAGTATATCTGGGCTGGTGAATGTAAACCTACTTTGCGTTGGTGAAATAATATAGCAGGGAAAATTTTAAAAATACACTGTAGTTACCATCAGTTATTTCCCAATAGATACTTAATTCTCTAATACAATATAAGGGTATCTTATTTCTTCTTGACATTTATACTTAAGTGCCTATTAACGAATAACTTAACTAAATATAGTTACCACGTATCTGATGCGAAAAGCTTCCAAGCTCAAACCCCGGGGAAAACAAATAAATTCGCACAAAGCATAGTAGTTTAAATGCACAAAATAATGTCTTCGCTTTCATACTTCAACCATTTTTATTCAATATAGAGACTTCTAAAATAAAAGCTGTTATATACGGTATTGGCTATATACTAATAAACGGGCCTATTAAAGGTTTTTAATAATTCAAGGAGAAAATGTAGTGCGCAGGTCCGTAGCTCGGAAACGAGAGCAGATGCCTGCTTCCCGAAATATCGGGACTCGAAATAACTGTCAATATAAATTGGACGCGCTAAGGTGTTACAGATTTATGAAGCCTATTTGTGCCTATGACAGTCTGATATAGCTGGGGCTTATGTCATCCCAAATTCGAACTTTAAACTTCAAAATTCTATGTCGTTGACAGTTATAGTCTGTACTAAGCTTGGAGCTAGTTTTTAGATCCATGGTACGTAGTAACTTATAAAATAGTCACGTTTATTTATCAATTAAGGTGACTGAAAACTATTTATTCGTATGTAAGCTTAATTTTTGTACAGTCTGTCACATTCATTCAATAATACAAGACAAAAACAAAAGAGTCAAAGTATTTTATATTAAGTAATAAGGTCCTTTATTTACGCAGGTTATTATTTATTTACACATACTATGTATACATATTAGTCAGCTTCACTAAATACTTTACTTATACGGAGGGAATATAAGACCTCCTTGCTAAACAAATTTAGTAACACAGCGCGATTAAAAATTTATCAGACTAAGTAAACGTAAATTCTCTCTAAGATTATTCAGGAAACGACATGGCGCCATCTACCGAGATATTTAGTTATTATTGATACCACGATTAATAATTACAAAAAATTATCATGACAATTGACAAGCACACAAAAAGAGCGGGAAAGTTCCCTCCTCTCCGCCATCTTTGTTCTGTATTGTGCGCAGAGCGCGCTCGGCTGGGCGACACGTGCAACGCACATCTGTCCTACGGATGACAGGCACCCCACATTCAACCACATTCCCAAGTCCCAACTACTTCTGCAATCTGTTTTATTTTTAAGCCCTGATAGTTAACAGGAACATCGAAAATATTCATACGATGAAAAAAGAGAATTGCAATTATTATATTTAAAGAAACAATACCTACTAAGTAATTAATGCAACAATAATATTTATTCTCTAACAATGGATAGAAGTCGTATTATTATATTAAATCAGATTAAAAGTGTTATTATTTATTAACTGTAATATATTAAAGAAGTATCTAAAGTGGGATTGCTAGTTTAAAGCACTAATGCAGATTAAAAAGGAAAACAAACGTCAGTAATGTGAAAAAGCAACAAAAGCGTCCTTATAAAACCGATATTTAGCGCTACACGGGCGCATGCGCGGTGAGAGCTGCCCTCCGGCCTCCCCTCTATTACGCACTCTATTTAGGGGATTTTACAATGAACTTCTATTTTCGTATCCAGAATCTAAGTTCAAAACATTACCAACAATTCGTATTTACTCTATGCGCAACAGAAAAAGAAAAAAATATCACGGACAAAGGATGTACAATTATTGATTTTTGGAGACCGCCAACGCTTTTGTTATAATTATCTGTGATCTATCATGAATATAATAAAATGTATTTTATAATGAAAAAACAATTTTAGACTTACTTTTAATATTGGGTAATTATTGCGTTAAAGTGAAAATCATATTTTAAAATTATGTCTATAACTAATTTTTATTGTTTTAAACCCTACTACGCTTGTATAATGTATTTACATATTTAAAAATACTTTATCATAATAAGTTACAAAAGAAATATTCCTATTTCATTATGAATATTAGATTATCTTTTACAAGGTTCATAATAATTGTATATTGTTGACTTGACACTCGCATGGAACGAGTCCATGTATAACATTAAAAGGGTTTGGTAACATTTAATTTAAGTTAAAATACCAAGGTAACTAAATTAAAAACTAAACTAATTTTTATCTTTAATTATTTTCTTTTTCATAATTCCTTTAATCCGATAAAATCGTTAATCGACGGATTTTATTTTCTGATTCGAAAAAATATATTCGTGCGTATTAATAAATAAACATCAATTTAAAATAATGAAAGATAAAAATAAAATAAAGATTTAAGTATCGCAACACAGCGAGGAATTCTGCCAGCGGTTAAGGTACACTGCCTTTTATTTGAAATTGCCATAATATTAAAAAAAGGTACACTGCCACCAGACTTTAAATTTGTTTTATTTTTATTTATCATTTTTATTATTGTAGGTTAAGAAAATTGTTAATACTGTATATTTGATTGTTATGATTACAAATAATGAAAGAACAACTCCTTATTAATAATTAATGAAACTTATAATTAAAATATAAACATAGCACATACAAAAGCAAGTGCCTAAAATTAAACCCGCCAAAACACTTCCTTATGACCCATTTCTAAAGTTTAGACGATGAAGGACAGAAGTTATGTCATTTAACTTTATTTAATTTTCAAAGCCAGTACCTCGAAACACCCATAAAAATATTTCTACAGATTTAAAATACTTAATAAATAATTTATTAAAAGATTTCATCTATTGTTCATAGACAAAGAAAACTGCATCGGAAAATTGAGCGCGAAATCATTCTTTGTTTGTTGGCAACAGTTATACTCTTTAGTCTGTACTTTACATAAATTTTTATTCTCTCTGCTATTTTTTATTTACAAATTCATTAAGGCATTTAAACAAAACTATTAATAAGTATATAACTAAGACAAAGACCAACGGTTAAAAGTCCGGCAACCCACTCTCGAACTAACTCGCAACTCGTTGGTTTCACTTAATATCAGATACTATTGCCTCGTCTTATAAAAAGGTCGTATTCTGACATGATTTTTTGCAAAATTGAAAATCGCTTACTTGTTTGCAATGGTTGCATTACTTATTTTTAATATTAGATGCAATATACTTTGGATAGATAAATATTAAGTTTGAAAATAATCAACTAAAATGGTCTTTAGAAGATCGACCAGTGACCACCAGGATCTTCCGTTCTAAATAACAGGCTTCGAGTCTTTAGAGTGAATTTTCCATGAGCTTTATAAAAATGATGATTCTCGTGATACCACCAATAAATTTATATATTTCACGGTATTATGTATTGTATAGGGGAAGGAATTATCTTAGTATTGATTAGAAACAAGCGAAAATATGCCTAGTGTGTTGTAGGTAGCATCACCTTGGACACGGATTAAGAGAAACTGTTACTATGCCTCCCGTTCATAGCGAGCAGATGGGGCTGTTAGTTGGTAGGGGTCCATTGCACCTCGCGGATCGACCCCCATACTCCCCGCGTCACTTTAAGATGCCTAGGGGTCTGTAAATTGATTTCCCAAGAAATTAAAAGAAAGAAACTAAATCGAATTTTTTATTTTTATATAAATTAATGTAAGGTTATCGCTAGAAAAAAACATTATTTTACATTTTTCATTCATATATGTCCTCCTTATAAAAATAAATGTCGCAACTGGCATAAATATATTCATTGCAATTAAAGGGACTATGCTGAGTAATTATTGGAATTCTCAGTTTCCCGGAAACGCCCGGATACGGAAGTCTGTGGACCATGGACCAATAACCTAACTCTAACAGATACAATATTGATATTTATTTAACTATTCGTAATTTAACGTCTGCAAAATTGTAATAAAGTAATAATAATTGAACCCCAACTTGCCATAATCGTACAACCATAACGTTTTGTCTTGTCACAATTTGTTGAATATAAAATCTAAAACTATTGTTTTTAAATTAAAACCAGTGGCGCTACAATCTTTTTAGGTCTGGGCACATCTGTTTAATGATCATTTGTCAATCTAATAGGCAAGTAGGTGAATAGTACTCGATACACGCCATGGCCTTTTGGGTCTAAACCAAGCTGGTTTCCCCACAATGTTTTCCTTCACCGATCGAGCGAATGTTGAATGCGCACAGACAGAAATTCCATTCGTGAACAGCCGGGGATCGGATCTACGAAGGATGAGAGTCGCTCGCTGAAGTCACTAGGCCAACACTGCTCATTTTATATTAATGATTATTTAAATAAACAAACAAATTAAAGGTTCTTTATTTTATCTAATTTTTAACATAACAGAGTGAAATATATAATTATAGCACTTACCCTAAAATTAAACTATGTTACGAATCTTGTACTTTGTCTAAGTCCCAATTTTCATTTCAACAGCAAAGTCAGTTTGCAACAGACAATAGTCGTTTCGCGGGAAATCATTGAACAGAATAGAAAATAAAGTCAAAGAAACGTCATGTGTTCGTGGCTATGGAACGCGATGCAACTATCACTTTTGCTTTGGAACTCTTTATTTAACCAGGATTTCGAAATATAGTCCAAAACGAACATTATTTATTTTATAATATTTTCGAAATATTCTTAAAACGTTGATTAGACCTAAGATTCCTTTTATATTCACGTTTTAGAAACACGCTTATTAACACCTAGTCATTCTAGTTTTTATTTAAGAGTTTAGCATTATTTGATTTATATTAATAAAATTTAAATAAATAACCTTGTAAAAGTTCTCACACCCGACGGGCATGCATGGTGAATGTCATGAATGTGGAGAAGGAGAGAGAGGTATATCAGGATCGTAGCAAATGGAGATGAATATAATATAAATGACTGATTAAATAAGAATTAAAATAGTTCTAATTCTAATCTGATTTATTAAATTTTAGTTCTTTTTGTACATACAATATACCAGGGAGATTCTTAACACCGCCGTTCTAAGTGATTTAACCTAACACCTAGTCAAAACATATCAGGTTTTTATTTTCCTTATTTCCGTTGACCAACTGGCCACCTTCTCACCACTTACCTTATCATTGGCCGTAGATGGACGACATACGATTCTTAAATTTTCGGCATATTAAGACAACAAAATCTCAATTTAGATGTCTTCTTGACGACAGGCAGTTGGTTACGTTGGCATTATTTATTTATATAGACCCGAGTGTTAAAAAAGTGTATCTAGGTTTACCCACCGCCTGACCCCTCGGCAGGCCCAGATATCGCTGTACGTGTAGAAGGACTTACGCGAGCTCCAAGTGCCCGATTGGCAATAGTCCGAGAGCTGGCACCAATTTTTGGGTAGGTATTTGAGGCAAGCTGAAAACTTGTCACATACCTCTCCTATTATATTCCAACACGGAATTGCAGACCTGGCTGGTGAGTAGCGGGGCTAAATCAACCCCTACATTTTAAAAAATATTATTTTTTTTCCTCCAAAAATATATTTGAGGCAATACGCAATTTATATATGTTGCAGTGTAATACTTAATAAATACGAAAAAAAATAAGCCAGACAATTTTTAAAAATGTAGTAATCTCTCCTACTACAAGCGGCAGCGCGCGTTCGCAAAGGCGTTCTCTAGTTTTGGAGGCGAGGGTTCACTTTGGGTCGCCGTGCCAGCAGAGTGGGTATTTTATTTACGGACAACTGTAAATGAAGAAGAAGGGGGCCTCATAGCCTAGCGGTCTTATTAAGTAGCAGCTAGGTGAGGGGTACCGGGTTCGATTCCCGGTTCGAGGGCAAGTTTTAATTTAATTTAAATTTGGTCTCGGCCTTTGGGAGGGTTGTGCGGTACCGGGCGAGTGCCTAAACCGTACATGGAGGATATGATCGAATTTCTAAGGCAAAAAGAACGATTGATAAAAATCTCATACTTGACAAACCGTTCCAGAGCCATAAAAAAAAATAAAAAAAAAATGAAGAAGAAATGAATAAGTTTAGTAACCCAAGTAGTTCGGCAACCCGAAACAATGTAGAAGTAATATAACATATATATAAAATTCTCGTGTCACAATGTTAGTCTGCATACTCCTCCGAAACGGCTTGACCGATTCCTCTGAAATTTGGTAAGCATATTGGGTAGGTCTGAGAATCGGCTAACATCTATTTTCACACCCCTAAATAATAAGGGTGGTCCACCCCTCAATTTATTTTTTATTTTTTAGACAAAATTTTTAATTTCTATTTTTTTATGATACAGCATTAAAAAATACATACAATCCCTAACTTTCACCCCTCTACGATCAACCCCTATTTTTTTATTATAAATGATATATATGGCGAAACGACGTTAGCCGGATCAGCTAGTAACATATACAAAAAACGGAACAAATGAATTTAAAGTAATATTCTTAAAATAAACATAATATTATCAATGAAAATCTATATAAATTCACTACGATAGACTTAATTGTTTTGTGATAGGAAAGTTTTAATTATTTTATAGTATAAAACTTCGGTACACAGTTAAAAATATGTAACATAATTAATTAGGGATGCATCAGACGGCCTTATCGCTCACAAGCGATCTCTTCCAGGCAACCCTTGTTAGGAAAAAAATCTTGTGATTCTCATCCCTAAGGTCGTAGGTTCGATCCCCGGCTGTGCACCAATAGACTTTCTTTCTATGTGCTCATTTAACTTTCGCTAACGGTAAAGGAAAACATCGTGAGGAAACCGGCTTGTCTTAGACCCAAAAAATCGACGGCGTGTGTCAGGCACAGGAGGCTGATCATCTTGCCTATTAGATTGTCAAATGATCATAACACAGATACAGAACTCTGAGGCCCAGACCTAACAAGGTAGTGCCATTGGTATTACATATTGTAGTGCAGCACTTAATTAACAATCATCAAATTACAAGTGTAACAATGATAATTACCTATAGACACTAAAATCTAATAATACTAAACTAATCTAACATTTGTTTATTTCTTTTGCTCCTCTTTTCATATTTATAGTCAAGTAACCAACCATATGTTCCAATGTCAAAAAAAATTGCAGAATGGTTTGACGGTACGTAACTTTGGTAGAGTTTTTCTGCGTGCCTGTGTGAAGGTCAAAAGGCAAACACTTCAGGGTCACAGCGGACTCAGCGAGGCCGAGACATTTAAATTCAAGCTCGGCTCTCCTGACTTTTGTTAGAAGCACTTTCTTAAAATTTGCTCTCTTAAAACATCTCTTAATACAACAATGTTTATTATAATATATTATAATACCTATATATATATAGCCTACCTTTTTAGAACATACCAACATGGTACATTTTGCTATGCTAGAGACTGTTCGGTTTTTTGGAATCAAAACTTTTTAGGTTTTTCTGTGAATTTCTCTATATCTCTCTATATATAAAAAATAGAGGTTGATCGTAGAGGGGTAAAACTTAGAGTTGTATATATTTTTTGTGCTGTATAATAAGAAAATAAAAACAAAAAATTGTACCTAAAAATAAAAATTTTAGGAACCCCCCTTAACATTTAGGTGTTTGAAAGATTGATAGTAGCCGATTCTTATTCTAAATATGCTTAAAATTTTCATAAGAATCGGTCGAGCCGTTTCGAAAGAGAATGGGAACGAACATTTTATATATTTGAGTAGATATTTTATACCACTTGCAGCTCGCATATAATGCTGTGTAACATAAAAAAAAGATAATTACAATGCACATACCTTAGGAGCAGTGTTGGCGACTACTTAAGCGATCGTCTTGTCGTGCGTTCGAATCACGGCTGTGTACAAATAGATTTTTCTATTAACGCTCGTACGGTGATGCCTTAGACCAAAAAGCGTTTGTCAGGCACAGAAGCCTGACCACCTCGCCTATTAAGAAAATCAAATGATCACAAAATAGATACAGTCATCTCACAATTAATGGCTGTAAAGGTAGCGCCATTTTTATTCAAAGTACCTCTTACATAGGTATACCTTGAAACTACTGCGTGATTGAACCACAGAGCAAAGGGGAGAAGAACGTAAGAACCCAGCCGTGATGAAGCTGGAAGTGGTCAACTTTATTTGTTCCACAATTTTTCACTTTTCTCTCAATATTAAAAAAAAAAAATGTTTCACCTGGAATCAATGCCCTATGCCATTTGTGTTACCACTGTGACGGAGGCGGCCAAAAAAGTAGTTATATTATAGCCATGATGATGTTTTTATTCAGTAACTTCCAGATATATCCGGGTAGGCGTAACACTACAGTGTTCATCGGACTGTGAATTATGGTTTTAATTTTCTTTAATATTTTCCTATTACTTTTCTAAGACGTCAGTAAAATTTATAATTGTATTTTTTATTTAATTTGTTTTTATCTCTTCGTGTTTGTTATGTTTGCCTATAAATCTTGTCTTTTGTTTTCTTAGAGCCAATGTTTCAGTGTGCCGAGCGTTAGCAAGCTATTGTAAATAAATAAGTATAATCTTTTATTTTTATCAACGCAATTTTTCGAAATTATTGCCCCCATGTAACTCGCCGTAACGTTTTTTAACCCAAGTATAGTAAAACGTTTCGTGACCACCTAGTGATTCTTTAGTTACTATTATGTGGTGTAAGTCGAAAAAAATATTAACAATAACGCGTAATTTAATCCCCACCCCGCATCGTAACGTTTTACAAACGGAACCCCCCCCCCCCCCCCCAATACGTTACCCCGGCTCCGGCTTACGGCTCCCGTATATTATAAAAGAATTTGACATAAGAAAGTGACAATTAGCACTAAGTTCGTCTGAATATCACCATGTGTAGAGCACAGCTAGATGTTTTCAAATCATGAAATCCCGTCCGATTTGAAGCAAGCTTGTGTGTGCCTCACACCTGAACACCGACTCTGAGTGACCTATGGGACACGACAAAGCATCCTGACAGCTGACTTCATCAAACCCCCTATGGACGTGGCATTGACCGACTCCTACCGCATTTACCACGGAGAGTGTTCAGAGGAGGTGTTCGGATTAATACCTGCAAGAGGGCTCGCAAGTGCGTTGCCGGCCTTTTAGGTCGAATTGTTTCGCAAATACTCCATTGGGCAGCTGGATCCATATAGTGGTTGTGCGCAGCAAAAACTGCATTAAAAAACGCTCAGTTGTGGAACGACGGACTTCGAGGTTATACGGGTGGAATTTTGTATTTTGCCTCGACGTCCGATGATAAAACTCAGTTGCAGGTAAGGTAGCAAAGGTCCTAGGAGGTCCTCGCATTCGTATTTATTTTATTTTTTAACAAAACCGTATCGAGTGTTAACAGCAGTTGTGGTCAGCAAGATAGTAAAAATATATCTTCTAAGTGTCCATATCACTCAAACTGAGCAACGGCACACAATTCTTAGTAGAAATTAATCACACCAACTGATTAATTTCTACTAAGAATTAAATTGAATAAATAATAACTTAAATTATTTCATACCATAGTTGCGAAAAAAGCATCGTAACCATGGCAACAAACAGGGCACAATCTTTAGTCCACTTTCATAAGGCCGTCAATGTTTTAACAGTAAGATATTCCTTGCTAGGCTATAGTTCAGAATTTGGCGGGAACTGACTCGAGTCGAATTTCCTAGTTGTTGTTTCCGCTCCATGGCGCCATCTTGAATTACAATGCCGAACTAAAATCCGTTGATTGCGTTTTTTTTAAATCGTTAGAAATGTGCAGGAATTTTCTATCTATTTCTGTAATAGTATGGAGAAACTTTAAATTCTAAAACAAATGAATGTTTTTCGTTAGCTTAGTAAATCATAGGGACTTTTCTCTAATGCGTTGACTTAGTGAGTTCGATTCCCAGCAGCAGTAATCCCACTTGGTACCAACATATGACTGCTCCTGCCGATTATAATGCCTTTACTAAATCAGTTCTTTTTTACCTCCTTTTATTATCTTTGGTAAGTATTATAAAACAAATTTAAACCCTAACACTCCTTCGCAATCCTTTTGTTATTTCTATATTACTGTATTTTTTTATTAGTAATGCCTGAAAGAGATCGCCTATAGCAATAAGACCGTTCTATGTATATTTTTTTCATTGATTTTTGTTAATTATGTGTAATAAAGAAAAATATATATACATATGTATATACATTTTTTAATACATATATATATATAAGAAATGAGTAGGTTAATTAAACTTTTCCTCCCTTCAAACCTAAAACTTTCTTATCCCTTTGTTACACTGCAATTTATTTATCTGGAAATGAATCCAAGACCCCAGCATTATATGAACGGATTGGTCAAGCGAAATTCAGACAGAAGCATAATCTTTTAAAAAACAAAAAATAACAGTTTTATAAACCTACCACTAAACTACTTTGCTGAATTTAATGCGATTTGTTGTGAACTATATAACAAGTAGAGCTAAATTAAAAGCATGTTAGTATTTCATTCATTAAAAAACACATAAAAATAAAAAGTGTTTTACTAAAGCTTAAGAATAAAAAAGGGCCCCAGATCCAAACCAAAAATGACTTTTATAAATAAATGAGCTTTATACTCTTGTAAATTACCTGTTTAAGGCCATACACTAGGAAATTCCTTGACAACTGTGACGTATCGCAATCGACCTGTAAACGTGAAAATTGAAGAAAAATGCGACATCTATGAACGATAGCGTGCACTTCAGCGAAAAATTACGATCTTTTATTACTGGTATACAAATTTAGTTCTTGCCCTACAAAAAGCGTTTCTGCTTTCATAATAATAAGAATACGTCGAGCGAGCCGGTCGGTTCGCTCGCTCGATACGTACGGACGCGGCGCGGTGTGCATGTGAGCGTTGGATGTGGATGTTTGCGCGGCCGTCCGGCGTAGCTTTCTGTTCACTTATATAACGACATACATAAGCACGGTAAATAATATATACTCTGAATACCGAGCTATGTGCTGCCACCTAGCGGGCTTAGCTCTCAACGCGCCACAGACTATAGACTTTTCGGGTTCTTTGCTTCGGTGAACAGTTATTTTGAATTTAGAATCGGAGTTCAAAGAAAACGCCAAAAACGTTTAGTTTAAATTTCAAAATATTTATAACGGGAATTCTTATACTCGACTTATGCAAAATTTCTAACGTTTGAAGCCTTGATCTAAAGCGCCGAGTTGTATGTCAAGGCCTATATTCCCATAATAAGATGTCATATAATTAGATGTCATATAATATAAAAACCTAATAATTTAAAAAAATGCAAGCCCTACAATTATGGTTTGATTAGACTTTCTTCACTACGGAATAAAATTTAATTCCCAATGCTACTGTAAATTTTGGCAACGAATGTTTAGAATTACTTCTTTCTAAGCAAATTGGTTTTAACCTAAATTAAACAAGTCGACGTCTTTATTCTATGGCAGTACACGCAATGTCAAAAGTTGCGATCAAGGCAAGGTATTATTTAACGAGTCGCCAACACGAGCTTTCGACTCAAGACTTGCGGGAAAATTTCACAAGCAGCCATCCATGACACTTGTTCTACGCTCTCTGCGTCTTTCCCATCGTTTTTGAACGGAGCAACGCGGCCATTTTGAAATGTTTCCCGCCTCAGACATAACCTCATTATTTATTTAAACTGTTCGCCATTATTTTTAGCACGAATTTAGGTGTTTTTGGATATATTTTTTTAGTGTGACGTTCGTGTAAATATTTTAAGACTTAGTTAAGAATAAGAATAATTTATTTAAAACCTTAATAATAATTACCTTAATAATATCACACATAGATATTATAAATATCTTTAAGTTACTCATAGCAAGCAACTTTTTATATTTTCGAATCATTTCAGAGCGAAGGAAGTTTAAAAAATCACACATATGTTACGAGTTTCTTGGTTACACCATGTGTTAAGTGTTGTTATAGGATGATAGTCATTAATTAAACGGAATAAGGTTTAAATTAGCGTGAAGAACGTTTAAATAGTTTTTAGATGTTGAGAACGGCTCGCGCGTCGCATGTCAATGACTCAACGTTGAAACTGCGCAATGAACACGAAAGAGAAAAAGCAAGGATTTCACGTGCCTGTTTAGTGGTTATAGTCACAAGCTCCAGTCCGCGGAAAGAAATTAAATAAAACCATCAGATATAAACGCGAATGGTAATGGTATTTGTAATACTTTGCAGCAGTTGTAAAGATTTATCTAAATAACGTTTAAATTACGTCACAAATCCAATCAATTTTCTCGTAAATAATCGATTCATAGTGAATGCAAAATAAGCGTTTTTTATAGTACAGTTTTTCGATTGTATTTTCTTTACACGCGTGGAAAGGTAAAATGTGAATTCTAATAAATGTATTAATAGTTAATACTGAATAAGTAATATTTTACCTTTAATATAAAAAAAATGTTTTACTTATGTAAATAAATACAATATATAGACATCGTTCTATCAAAATGTTTGATTATAAATTTAAAAAATGACAGTAGTTAATGTTTAATATAGGTAAAACTTGAAACAAGGGCATCGCAGGGGTTGGGGGGTGAAAGGGGAAGCCCTCCTAGAGAATCGATTAAAAATAAATAAATAATTAAATTGTCAATGTTTATTGCGTAATATGTTATAATAAATACTGTTATACTATATAATAAATAATACTTTTACAATTCTCTGTACCGTCTACTGTTTTATCGATTTTATAAAATAAGGAGAATCGTGGGTTCTTTCGGGCACAAAAACAATTATGGCTGATAAGATATTTTGTAGAAATTGTAAGTAATTTAAAAAGTAGACAATACATTGTCTAATTATTATAATATTTAAAATTTTAATTACAAATCAATTTGTAATTTTATTTATGTTTAATTATTTCATATGAGTCAGTTTCCATTTTGTATTTATAATTATAATTTTAACTTCTTAGGAATATTTTTATACTCTCTTGTTAAAAAGCGAAAACAAAAACCATAAAAAACAAACAAACTTGGAATAAAATCCGTATAGCCTTGTCGTTAAGCGTACAACTTCCCATAGGTCGCGCGTTCGAATCCCGGCTGTTTAACAATACATAGATTGATTCTATGTGCGCAACAAACATTAATTTGTTTATACGGTGAAGGAATTGAATCTTGCCTAATAATTTAGTTTGCTTGCTTAATGCTTAAATAAATACAGAATCAGAACTGACATCATAGAGAGACACATTACTGGACTTCATGTATTAAGAACAAAAACGATTCAATTTTTTTACACATAATAAATATGTACATACATATATGTAATATGTATGTATTAACAATTATAGATACAAACAAGTCGTGGTATAACAATATACTGTGACTGAATTATTACTTAAAATAATACTCACATACGTATCAAAAAACCCCAAAAGGTAAAAGATTGTATTCATTTATTTTCAACTTGAAACCGATAAGCACACATTCAATATCTATTTGAGACAAAACTACTACAGACTATTAAACCAAAGACAATTAATAGAACACGCTGAGATGAGTTCTAGATTCAAATATGGCGCCAAATTCGTTCATAGTTCACGAACACGTGCGTAGCATGCCTTCAGGCAATTAGGTCTAGTTTTAGCTCAATGAAACTTTTAATTTTAGTCGCCGTACCCAGTCAGTATACCGAAATAATAGGCTACTAAATATTCTTAATAATTGAATCTTCAAACGCCGTCTACACTATAAGCTACACTATGATTTTTATGGACATTACTTTCTTACCTATTATAGGCAACATTATTTTTTCATTTTTATTCAATTATTGTATGTAGGAAACATGTTTTTTATAGCGAAAAATATTTGTTTGTGGTACAAGATGACATTGCTCCATGACCAACTGGAATTACGTCACTAATTTACTAGTCTTGCCAGTGACTAAGAATTGAGTCTAACGAACAGTTTGAAACCCCACGAAATAATATTAGTCGTGTCACGAAGCTGGCTGAAAAAATCCTAAATAGTTATGTTACTACGAGTATAATGTGTATTGCATTAAGACAATAATGAATTATAATTCTTATTCGAGAAGAAATAAAGTTGAGAAGGAAAGTGTTATCATCCCTGCCATTTCGTTATTCTTTTCCAACTCGTGAATAGCGCAAAGCAATATCTCAAACATACAAAAATACACTCTCAGTCCACGCCGCACAGTGACATTTCAGTGGTTATCAGTTACTGATAACAGCGAGTCGCGACAGCCATCTATCGAGGAACAACAGACGCGCTAGAGTCAAACGAAAACCTTAACTACCTAGATTAATAGCAATTAATGCAGAATTGGCACAGGCCTCATGGCGAATAGGTCGAAAAAGAGGCGTTATTTCAAAATACTTATTTCGGAATTTCAGGAGCGAAATCAACTTCATAACAATTAACGATACGACCCCCGCCTCTAAATTCCTCGCCCCGAGCGTACCCGCTATACGTGGCAATACGACGCCTTCGCATAGATAGAATAGAGAGCGGTTTCGGAACGCACCGTACACGTGAGGGTGTGTGCGTGCCGCGCGATCGTGTGCGCCTGTACGTGAACACGCACACAGCCGCGTCGCCGGTGAGCGCTGTTCACCGCACTCTGTGAGCGCAAACAACCATCTATAAGGCCACGCTATAGCTGACAGAGGGACGGCCCGCGCCACAGGCCGTTACCTTTTACTTGGAATTAGTTTGTATGAAAATAACATTATTGTTATTTTTGCAGGTAATCAATTTATGGTGACGTCATTTCAGTGTTAATTAATATAGCGGCTATTTATGAAGTTGCTGGGTTTCTGTGATTTGCAATTAGGTAAAAAAGTATTCACAAAAGTTTTCAGTTAAAAATCGATCGCGAACGTATGGTAAAAGAGATATGTATTGAAAATATGTTTCTAAAATAGCATAGATTCTTTGTTTTTCATTACTTGTTAAACTCCGGTGCTACATAGATTAACAAAACAATAATAATTGAAATAATAAGAAAGGGCAGTGTGCACCTATATAAAAAAGGTGTACTTAATTGCATTCTTTTAAATTGTACAGTTTTTACCAAATTATATGTTTAATATATGGTTTTTAGGAGTTCAGTATTGAAATATTAGGTCTTATCTGTTTTAATGCTTTGATTTATATTTAGTATAAGTGATGATTTTACTATCGTTTTAATAACTTAACATGAAATATTTAATATATTAGACGTTTAATTGTAAAATGACCTTTACAAAACGCAGTACTTCATTAAATGAAAATAATGGATTAAAATTTAACAAAAATATGCGATGTTTTAATTTTTAAGGTTTTTCTTTTTTCAATAACTATTCAATATCATTGCAAGGACTGCCTATCCCAAGGTTTATATTTTAAGTATAAATATATTTTAATAACTGTCCCCATTTCCTTAAAAAATGAAAAATAAAGTTCCCATATAAACTAAATGGCAAAACGGTGTAACGGCTCGAGGCGCGGAGCGGCCGGTATATTTCCGACATAATACCGCTGCGTCGAGCGATTACTACTATATATTCTATATACATTTAATAGCTATACAGGCGCGCATAGAACTGGCCGTACTTATGTGAGCGCTACGAAACAAACGTTTGCGTCGCTTGAGCGCTTGAAAATGCAGGACCGTCTAGCCGTATATTGGTTTGCAGCGCTTAAGCGCTAGAGAATGTTGGAGCCCGGCTTATTATTATCGTAGATTGGCGTCGGCGCAACTACACGGCGTTAGAAGGACGTTCCGTTTTAAATATCAGGTTTTATTATTATGAAGAGCGGCACAGCGGAGTGTGGACGAGGAGCGGCGGTTGCGTGCGATAACATTTGACATTCGTTATGAGCGGACGCGGGCTTTACGCACTGCTCAATGCCCATTGCGAGGCCGCGAACACTTAAGCTAAGAAGGGTTTATCGTTTTACTATGAAATCACATTCCTTACACAACAAAGCCGTCTCTTCAGTTAAACTAGATTAAGACTTAAAAAATTGAATCCGTACCCTAATACGTGCGACACTAAAGATGCTACTGTCATGTAACAACCTAAATCTAAGCCTTAATACTATATTTATAGGGCCAAGAAGTTCCATTTGCACTAACGAGAGCATAATTTTAACAATTGGTCCGACTAAGGAATTTTTTTGAATTTCGAACACGTCGAACGCAATTTTTTTCGTTTGACGTAAACAGCGGG
Organism: Pieris melete; assembly: GCA_963693345.1. Taxonomy (NCBI): domain Eukaryota; kingdom Metazoa; phylum Arthropoda; class Insecta; order Lepidoptera; family Pieridae; genus Pieris; species Pieris melete. The sequence goes on from CAVNZK010000003.1 coordinate 3,870,758, forward strand.
ACGATATTTTGGCGCAACGGGAAAGGAGTTTTGACCGCGGGATTTTGACAGTCGTATGATGGCAACACTGGACATTCCGCTAGCCGGGCAAAGAGGTCGCGTTGCGTCAGCGGCAATCGAAAGCCTCTAGCGTACCACACGCCCGTATTTATGACACCTAAATACAGGCTATACGAAATATTGTGTATGTAAAAAATATTGTAGAATATACTGATTACTGAGTATCAAAGACCGTGCACTGGTGATACGTAGTCAATCTAATTTTGATTCTAGATAAAACAATTGCCACATGCCTATGACTAAGATGGTAATGTGTTTGTCCCCATTTGTCCCCATGCCCCACTATGGAGTTACGGAACTATGAAGTATAGATTGACAATGACAAAAATACCATTTAACAAATTACTTCATAGGCAGTTAATTAACACTAGCGTTATCTAGTGTACTGTTTTTAAATAATTGAAAAACCCTCATATCCAAACCGTTTCAATCCGGCAAAGAGTATTTTCTGTTAATAGTAGCGATCTGTATACTTATTAGACACATTTTATAGTTAAGAAATCATGCGAACAATTATTATCTAAGTAACAATTATAGTATTGATTGTACGTATTATGCAGTATTTATTAGTTCCCTGAAAAAAAAGGGTTATATAACATACCATTGATTAACTAATTAATTACCAATACAAGTGAAATAAAAAAATCAACGCAGTTTCTGTCATTGCTACAATCATCAATACAAAACTGAAAATTCGAATTTCGAATGCCCGCCTAATGAGTCCAAAATTCAAGAAACTTAATGCAAATGAAAAACGACTTTAGGGCTATTGATTCAAAGCTCCATTTTAAGTATCAAACATGTTGTACGCTAGCCGGAGTCAAAGAGCAGAGATACTGATAAACGAGGAAAACCGATATAGAGAATAGAAGTAATATGTGTATGCGATTATAGACCTTACAATAATATCATAAGAATCGTTTTCGCATGTATATATTCTGGTGTATAACAAAAGAGTTCTGCATACCTGCAGACTCGTATTTTAAACTAATCGTAATTTTCGAAATTTTCTTTCCACAAGAACATATCAAAAATTAACTCTAATAAAAATCATAGGTTTTAGTCTCTATTCTAGAAGGTGGGGTAAGGGCTTATAATATGCATCCATAACTCCGATAGCTATAGTAATAGTTTCCAAATTAATATTGTATTAACAATAATATAATATTAACGAACGTTATCATTCGATAAAAACTGTATGTTTCTCAATATTTAAAAAAAATAAATAAACAGACAGGTCTATAATTAAAGGCCGGCAACGCATCCACTAAAATGGGTTTCCATGGACTGCGACGACTGCCCTTTTTGGGCTTCCCGTAGGCTCGTTTTGGTATATAAAAAGGGTGCGTTTACTTATATACGCGCGTAAGAAGTTATACTTCTTTGTCATAATTAAAAATAGTTTTTGATTGCAAATAATCAATTAGAATTAAATAATCAAAGACTGGAAAAGGAGTCATTATAGCCAATAAAGTTCAGTTTACATTTGAAAAATTAAACAAATAAATATTTATTATTATTCTCTTACATTAAGTGTAACATAAATTCTATTATTCTTCGAATGTTGTTTTTAATTTATGTCCAATGCCGTAGCATCTTCCGTGGGCAACTTCATTCTGTTAATTTTGTGACACGGTGCGCGCGCATCGTAAAATTTCACTCTCATCAATTTTTCATAACGCGCCTAAAGAAGTATAACTTCAAAAATATACGCATAACTTGCTTATTAAATTGTCTATATTTTAATGCAAGTTATTATACCAGACTAGTTAGCAAGTAGATACATATTTACTAGTAGATTTAAGTTTTAACATTGTATATCTAAAGAATGGTACTTAAAGCCCGATTAGTTAACGACTGATTAAGGGAGGTAAAATACCTAGATTTGAGATTGAGATTTGATTGCAGTATTTTATTATGAATTTAAAAGATTGTTAGGTATTTTAAAAAAAACGTCTAAGTTCTATGTATATAAATTTATCTAAATAACAATGTGTAATTCAAATTATATGTAGTGAATAATAAAGATACTAAATAATTAAAAACAACTTAAAATGATATTAATACTGATCACTTTGTATTTTTTTACAATAACAATTTTTGTTTATTATTTTTAATATTTCATACATTTGAAGCACAATCGCTAACTATGCAAGAACATTGTGTTCACTGACTTCTCTTGTTTTTGGACCACCCAAGTCCGCGACACCAGCGTCTGAATATTGAAAATACAGCGAAACACTCGCTCGTACGGTGAAGGAGAACATCGTAAGGTATAGAAGGCTGATCACCTAATATATTAGAAAAAACAAATGAACACTAGTCATACAGAAATCTGAGGCCCAAGCTCACTGGCTATCGGCATCGTTGTCGCTATTGCAAGCTTACAAGGGCTTTACCGATAGGTAGACCAGGTAGTCCGTAAAAGTTATAGAAAGGTTTGACAATAGTAGTTGCATTCGTTAAAATTTTAGAAGCGTAGTATACACTTATACTGTAAAAACTTTTCAATTTTGTGGCTTATATGAATTAATTATTTGTTATAAAAATTGTTTTTTTTACCCAAATAATAAGATGAGGCAATATTATACTATTATCATCAAAAAAAATTGTTTAAAGTTTCACGTAAAATTAGTATTTATAAGATGTACCACGGTGTATCGATAAAGGTATTTTAATATCATAAATAAAAACAATTCTTCTGGTAATTAACAAAAATATATGTATATGACAGTACACTGCGTGATCGAATGGCGAAGCTCGCTTTGCGCATGATCGAGACTGAATTTATAATGACTTTATTTTTATGTACAGTTTAAATATATAAATGCTTAAAGTGTTCTTCCACTAATTAGTATTGTTGTTCTATGTCCAAGAAGGTTTTCAATAAATTTAAAAACAAATTAAAATCTATTGATGACAGAATAATATAGTTTTTTTTATCTTCAGTGTTTTAAATATATCGCGTCATATAAAAGGCAATTCTCAGTTTTCCCGCGCAAACTTGTAGTAAGTACTTTGCAAGAAAGATCACCAAGTAGGTCCTATATCCAAAGAGGTTGTGTATCTCACACTTAAATACTAAAATTATCATTGTTTTGGTAAAAAAAATATCCGTTTTAGTTAATAAAATAATAACTCTAAATTAGAATCTGTTGAACTATGAATTAATCTAAAAAAAATATGAACACGTAGAAGCGCCCTGGATAGATCTAGATCTTTCGCAATTACAATTCTTACGATGTTAAGCAGTGTGAGGATGTTCACATGTCTTTGGGTAAGATTCAGAGTTGAGAATTTAGCTAACTGTCGACATTGACTCCCTTATACCCAAAAATTGGCAAAAAGTATCTTTGCTTATAAAAAAATATGCAATCAGAATAACCTTACATTTTGTAGTATTATTTATTTATTTAGTTTACTGATTCTATAGAAAGTTGGTCAAAAAGCGCTATTATCCAAATAATATACTAATACAAACACCTATAAACACCTATCAATACAATATAAAAACGTCTGCATCAATGATATTTACTGAATTAAATTGTTATAAGCTGGCAGCACTGCAATTTCACTTTCGCGATCTGCAGTAAAGAATGTAGCATGTTGCATCTTTAAAATTCATGCGTGTATAGTTTTGGTAGTTATGAACTAGAGGGCACTCTTTTGCTTAATATTCCTTTTTTAATATGCAATAACGCCAAGAAATATATAAATTAAGTTTATTAAATTAATGTATATTAAATTATTATGGCGTTTTAATGAAATGCTTGTGTCTAAATTCTATATGTTTATGATAAGGCTTCTGAAGGAGTAATTTATGCAAGGCAAGTTCAATTGTGGCGTCTTGAGTAAGCAAATAATTATAGTTCTAATTAGTTATACATAATTATAATAGGCTTTGCGATTTCAATATTTGTAAAATGTATCTCAAATGAGTGACAGTCGATTTGGGGTAAATAACCTCCTTTGTTTTAAGTCAGAAAAAGTTTTTATATATAAACTTTTTAGACGAGAAACAATTTTTTAGACCATAGAGTTTAAGCACATACAATTGTCAAACTTCCAGATCCTGCAATACATACATTTTTAAGCAGTTAACACCATTACGATATTATTAACGGAATCTAATAAACTTACAAGTATTTCTCTATTAAAATAAGTCTTATGTAGATGATATAATAATTGATATAGAAAAGAGAAAAAAATATTTTCGCAGAACATAAGTGCTTCATTATAACGAGCATTTCATCGTCCGGCAAGTCAAAGGCGGTTGTAATTATCACTTTTTTTAAATCGATATCTGCTCAATAAACTAAATTCTATGGGTTTAGAGGCGATATTTTTTATACAACGGGGCATAAGGCTCACATTGGACACTCTCACTGCCAGGAACTTCGTAAGTGCCCGCCTTTAAATTTGGTATACGCACTTGAAGAACCTTTAGACTCATCGGAAATACATACTTCAGTAGGCGGCTGGTTCTACGTAGTCAAATCAGTTAAGGCAAATCGCATGCATGCATTACTTACTAACAAAGCAAGTTGGCCTAGTGGTGTTTACGTGCGAACCTGGGGTCGTAGGTTCGATCCCCGGCACCAATGGGCATTCTGCCTATGTGCGCACACTCTCTTGTCCGGTGAAGGAAAACGTCGTGAGGAAACCGGCTTGCCTTAGACCCAAAACAGTCGACGGTTGGTCAGAGAAGGTTGATCACCTACTTCAGATTAAAAATGATCATGGAACAGCTAAAGAAATCTAAGGACCATATCTAAAAAATTGTAACGCCATTGGTATAAATACTAACATAACGAATAAACAATATTTTAATAAAAATATCGTCACCAAATAATAAACTTATTAACATACTATTCGCCTCAAATAACTATCTTATGTCTCTATCAGTCACATAATGAATAAACGAGAAAAAACATTTTTATATTATATGACCCAATCTATAAAAACGCTGAGAGGGACGAAAAAGTTTATTCGTCGTAATTATTAGAAATTTTGTATTTTAATTCAGTTTTAGCGCATCTATATACACCAAAGAACTCCTGTGACTGTATAAATGTCATTACTCATTTCTAATCCCTAGGCAAGTCTCAATTTATGTTCTCTTCTTATAGACAATTTGCCGAAAGAATACTGAAGTTATAATAAGAACAGATAAGAAATTGTGGTGAGAAACCTGTTCCATTTTTTTAATATAACTAAAACTATAGGTTTACACATAAAAAATAGGATTTTTGAAGTTATACTTCTTTAGGCGCGTTATAAAAAATTATGAGAGTGAAATGTGCGCACCGTGACATAAAATTAACAGAATGAAGTTGCCCACGGAAGATGCTACGGCATTGGACATAATTTAAAAACAACATTCGAATAATAATAGAATTTATGTTACACTTAATGTAAGAGAATAATAATAAATATTTATTTATTTCATTTTTCAAATATAAACTGAACTTTATTGACTATAATGACTCCTTTTCCAGTCTTTGATTATTTAATTGTAATTAATTATTTGCATGCAATCAAAAACTATTTTTAATAATGACATAGAAGTATAACTTCTTACGCGCATTCATAAGTACACGCACTCTTTTTTTAAACATATATAATATGACAAAAAAATAATTATACTAAAGATATAGCCAAAGATGGAAAACGTAATATATAAAAAGGTTGAAATGTTAAGGAAAAAATCAATAAAAACTATTAAATACATTTAACTAGTAAAACCCAATTCGGCTGTATTGTGGGATACTCGTAGTGTGAAGGTAAGGGTTTGTATATGTGTATGTGAGGTGTTCTGATGCAGGTTATTTAGCGCTATGGATATTCTTAATACTCATTTTCTACTCCTCATTTAAGACTGTATAGTCAATACCATACTGGTACTTCTCGAGTCGTTGCTATGCGTCAATTTATTACCTAAAATTGTTCTGTGACGTATGTATTTTGTATGTGATAAACGTTTTACAGAATGAACAAAATACAACTATATACAGCATAGTTCGAACATGATATCCATGCCCTGCTTTCACACTGATTGTGTAAAACGACACTATGAAGAGTCAGCTTTTCAGCATCAACTAGCTGCATCAGAAAATGTTCCGTATTCACAACGTTAGAAGGTGAAATTCCCTTGCACAATTATATACCTATGTTGCTATTCCACAGTGCTGATCACGCGAAATGGAGTCCCGTAGTGCGCACGCGCATGGCAACCTGCAAGCGCACCTTGCGCATAAAATAGCCACTCAATGATGCCGGCTGATTCCATGTTTTTGTGGCATTTCTACGCAGTTATAAACCACATATTAAAGATAGACTTGTTAATTTTAAATTGTGTTGGGTGAAATAGATTTTAGATTTTCTATATGGTGACAAAGACTTTGCATCTGGTGATGTTTGACCTTCTTTTTCTTTCTCTTTAGCGCTTAAGGCTATCTATGTATCTCTTATTACTTCCTTCTCAACATAAACACGAATTTTTTTAATCACTTAAAAGTATATTTAAAGAAAGTATCTGTGAGCAGTGCCATAACTAGTAGTACATAAGCCAGACATTTATTATCACTTGTATAGGCCGTTATAGGTTTTTAATTAAGGTAGAATATTATGTTGAAGCTGGCCTTTTTGGCGAAATTATTCCGGCTTGTATCATACAGTATACAAGCCGGAATATTATCCTCTTCACCTTTTCTCTCTCTTTCTCTCTCTCTCTCACTCTGTATAGATACACACACAATGCAGATTATAAATGGACAATAGCTTTAGAAAGAAATTTTCACTACCGATGAAATATTATTAATACCAGTTATTTAGAGTGCCTAATATGGCAATAGTTTTTAGATGGTACAGTGTGTGATGAATGATAGAGATTATCGGACCCCAAAGTTCATACATGGTCAATGTTCAGTCACCTTCAGAAAACCCACATTCATGGGCGCAGAGGTAAATTTTCTACTTCAAATTCAATTACTTTATGACCTTAATTCTAGAGAAAGAAATATATCTGTTTTTTTTTTAATTTCGAACGTACACGCATAGTTGCTCTTACAGTAAAACCTTCTGGGAAGCGTTTTCTATGTGCATTGGAATTGTCTATGATCAAAATTGTCCATGGTAGATTTCCATGACATAGGCTAAAATCAATATTGTCGTGTTGATTCCAAAGACTTTGCGCAATGCGGTGCAGTGGTAACACCGCACCATACTTATAGTAGGATGTGGGTATAGTCTAGGATTCGAGTTCTATAAAATAATATTAGTATATTAAAAAAAAATAGTAAAATAGTTGTGTTTAAACTTTGACCTATGCTGATACTTTATTAGAATACCAGGTGGTTTTTTATTTGTTAAGAACAATTTTTTTAATGATAAAATTATAGTTTTTTTTAATTTCTCCAATTTCTGTATTTTTGTGTGTTCTAATATGTAAAACTACTAAGCCTTAGATTTAAATTATTAAGTTGTAATTACTAACATAGTTATGGAACGTTGTTTTCCGAAATAAACAATTTTTTTTAGTTATTTAAGTATCAACTCTTTGACAGATATTATATATTTAATATTGCGAAGCCTTTGTTTATTTAGTTCTGTCTAGTTCTTATAATCGAAAGCGCTTGGTCATGGCGATAAGCACTGCATGTGTAAACGAAAGTAATTCATTTCGCGCCAAACCAGGCGTTTAATTTCCAATACATTATTTTATAATTTTCATTGTACTGACTTCACGACAGTTGCAAGTTTCCGCAATTTCCCTTTCATACAAATTCATAGCAAAAGTTACATTGCGCTGTAATCGAACAATCGTTTATCGCGCGAAATGCCGAGCGTGTAATGGATAGCACCGTCCAACCAATATTTCTTTGTTACGTTGTGGTTTGAGAAATTCTTTATCAGCTTAGTAAGGGGCGTCGGCAGGTATCCTAGTGGCGCGCTCTATTGAGAGGCAGGAGAACAGATAAATCTATGGACAAGGTGGTGATGTCGATTACAATTATTGTTCAGTGTACATTGATGACTCTCTGTGTAGAATTGAGAAGTTGGCATACGTGCCACGCAATGTATACAATGTTATGAATTTCTGTTGTTTATTTTTGTAACGGGAAATATCTAGCGCGGCCTAGCGGCCTTCTCCACCGCAACGCAAATCGTTGAAATCAAAACTTTCACGCTACGGGCCAGGGTGCTACGAGTTTGCTACAAACTTCCTGCTACGCGCCCTGCACTCGAAACTTTGTTTCAAAACGTTTGTTGTCATCTTATCTGACCTACGAAAAACTTTTTATCTACGCAATCGCTACGCGTATCGTAGCTTATTGCTTCAAATAAATGCATGTTCATTTCGACTAATGAACACAAAGTCAGATTTATAAGAGTAAAATTCTGTCTGTGGATAACATGGGAAAGTATAATATCATTTGTGAGTAAATTGCAATTGCATTACCTATAGATAAAATTACTCTCGCAAATATGCTTAAAAAATCTTAAATGTTTTAATGTCTTAAATTTCAAATATAAGCGAGAAAACTTTCTTAAACATTTAACAGTCTCAATATTATCTAGAAGATAAATAAGTCAAGAAAGAACAAGTGATTTATACTAAAGAACGGAGTAAGTTTAATTTTGTTTTTCGTAGAAGCAAACTGCTGAGCGCAGGTGGGCCGCGCTGAGAACGAATCCAAATACTGTACGAAAGGCGAACTGGCGAAGCAGGTCGGGCTTCATCGGATACGAAACGTCGTAAACGCCACGCTATTCGCCGCGACCCTTCTAGCCTCAGTCTGCGCTCGGCCTCCGCACAGTTGATACGTGTTAGTGACGCCGTGCTGTGACATATTTGACAGTTGTTATCGTGTTCGTGTTATGTTTTCGTATCGGAACTATGGTCTATCCCCATGAAGATGTGGAGTGATTTCCAGGTAAGAATGTAGTTTAGACACCTTTAGTAGTTATAGTGAAATTTCTATATTTTCGACAAGTTTTCACCAATTTTGTGTTGAAGTTATTTTGTGAAATATCAGACGTTGTAAATTTTTTATAAAGAATATACTGGTTCGAATCAGGAAAAATAACGATTTACTTTATCTGCAATTTTCCTGGCATTGCACAATTTCAAGTATGCAACACTGATATTTTTCATAAGCTTCTGTAATAAAACTAGTTAAAGATTCAATATTAATCGATTATAAAACTATCCAAATCTTCCTTTTAAAACGTGTTTAAAGTTGGAAAAACAGCAAGTAGGTAGTCGGTAGTCATTATTTTAAGAATAATTTTAGCGTACCTTTCATTGTTAAGCATTTAAAATCAAAATTTTCCATTGTCTTTCGTTTTGAAACTTTCTGATTTTTTATTTTATTTTGTTTGAAAAGTATCTTTCTTTGTCCCGCTACTAATATTATCACTATAACAGTTATACACAGTAACTGTGTTTGTGATAGCTTTAATGCTTAGTAAGTTATTAGAATACGAACGTTGCATGTATGACCAAGCGGATAAACACATTGTTCTAAATTCTTTGTTTCTCGTAAAATTAAATTATATAAAAACTATTTACATTTTACGTGCGATACGCGCCTTTTTTCGAATCTGACATCTTGCCGCGTTTCCGGCGACCTGTCAAACGTCATGTGATAAATAGAAGGGCGCATTCTGTAGTTTTAAATCAAAAGCGTTCGAATCTTGATAACTGCGCGACGCTCGAGGCGAGCGAGTAGTCATCAAGAAATATGTAAATGTTGCCGTTTCGCTCTAGCACGTAGCGCTGTCCCTGTCTGACGGGTGTTTTTGTGTCGGGGCGGGTTTTTTGTGTGCGCGGCCGAGGCTGCCGGCGCCCGACTCGACTCGACTCCACATTAATTATCGCAGAGTTGACTTGCCAGCGTGAACACTTTACTTTCTATATTGCTCCTTCGTTTTATAACGAAGAGTTTGAATTTATTTTTCGCAGTAGATTTGCGTCTTTGTTCTATTTATCAATTTATATCATAATATCAACGATAATGGCATATTATCAAAGCAGATAGCGCTTACCTGACAAAGAAAAGTATATAATTTTGCATATATTAATAATTTAAAGCAACTTAAACGCAAATCATTTTAATTAATGAAACAAGAAATGATTAGAAATTTAAAATGTATAGGTTCGGTTTTCCCATGAGCACAGCGAGGGCGCGTTACCATGGCAACGTACTGGGACGCCCCGCCTACATTATGCTCTCTTCTCCAAGAAGAGAAACTGAAACACTTATTAAGAAAAACTTTGCGTATTTCTTATCTACGCGATAACGTTATCAAGCTATCAGTTCCATGAACATTTCCACGGAGGTGAATTGCGTAACATAAATAAATTGTAATTTATTTTATAACATTTTAAAATATATTTTATTATTGTTTCTCAATTGTCGTATTTATATTCTTTAAAACCGATGTTGTAGAAATCAGTATTAATTACCAATTTACCCAATATTGTTTATCTCTTAAGCCGCTGAGCCGATTATAATTAATTTTACTATAAAGTATTGGACAAAAATGGTATATTGTGATAGTGAGAATCAGAATCGAGTCTTAGCTAAGACTAATTCCTGTATGTAAAATCCAATACAGTTTTGACGCACTCAGTTTATTGTTTTAGTACTATTTCATATACTCGTATTACAATTATGAAATAATGATTTAAAAAATTTAATTTAAACCTTACCGTATCCAGTAAGAATGATACAACGTTACTTTAAGCATTATAAGCACCAACACGTCATAACATTTCACAATAATTCAGTGTAACAATCTTGCGTATAATACAGACTAAACAAATGCAGATTTTTAATCTGTGAAGTCCCAATACTTTAACCTATAATATATCTGTGGCTCGTCACGGCGTATGTAGACTTTGAGGGGGTGAAAGGGGGAAACTAGGAATGCGACTTGTTGCAATTGTGACCTCACATGTCATTCATGTCACTCAACACATATTCGACACCTCAAGACTTGAAGTGGAATTTATACCCCACTTAAAAACCTAAATGAAAACAGTTTCAAATTCGACAAAATGATCTTTTTATGGGAATATTAAGATAAACTACCACAAAGAAATGTTGTGATATAAAAACTTGTAAATCGTTACATTTTTACAATTTTTATGTAATGTTGACGAAAAATAATTTTCGAATATATACAGCGATGTTACACGTGATTTTATTCTGGATGGAATTGATCTTAGATGTGAACGGTAAAGATGCCAATCTAGATACTGAGATCAGTGCCATCTACCGCAAATACTGGAACTATATATCGTTAATTGCTGCCAGTCACATTTCTTTCAAAATATAAAGACTAAGCTATATAAATATTTTACTAAATAGTATAATAATAACCATATAGCTAAAAAACGGCAAGTCAACTTATAAAATTTTACGAATAGTTTCAGCTTTTGCTTCTGGATCTGAACTAAATCGCTGTGATTTAGCTCTTACATTACTTTTAGGAATATACACCTCTCGTGGAAGGTTCATACTAAGCGCTAAGGATGTCAAAAACATTATTCTGACATAAAACGAGTCCAGTACGCGACAACTCTCGACTCTAAATCCATCTATCTAATGTTTGTACTTTACAGTTTAGAATCCCGCGCTTAACGAATAAATCACTTTTACTACATACAAATCATATCTCATTGAAACGTAATTGACACACGCACGTGTCGTAGTAAATAAACGAATGAATGAGTTTTCTTACCGGACATGCACGCATTATGCAAACATGCTAATTATTCTGTCATATGGAATCGCTATTGTCCCAATTAAATGGGGCATTGACATGTGAATTATGACCGCACACCTGTTGAGAAACATCAGGTGTATAAGTATTTGTGTTGTATTGAATTACGCGAGCGTCTTTTGTTAGGCACGCGCCGAACCTGTCCAATGATAACCTAATTCATTGCGATTTTTTGGTACGAAATAAAGTAGAGTAATATTTATTTAATAAAGTAGGTACCACATCGTATATAATGTATTTTAAACAGTATAAATGGCAATATATCTATTCTAAAATACATCAAATTTACGGTTAATACTACTAAATAAATTCTACAAATTTTAGTTTTTACTAGTAATTTAAAAATTATTTTTCTCAATAATGCGGATAGGTATATTGATCATCCCAATACCGTATATACCTATCAAGTTGAATAAGTAATGTTTATTCTGTTGTATTCACGAAAAATTAGAATCAGAGGTGCCTGTACTCTCAGGTAGGTTTTTACGGACGGGATTTGGAAGATTCTGCTGAGTTTTTATTTATAGTTCAGTAACTTAAATTACTCATGAAGTAGTTTAAAGGTAGTTTATATTATATGAATGCTGTCAAAAGACTTGTGAATCGTTGTGTATATGTAAATCAACACCAGCCCTGCGATTCTGTAACTCACTTTTCGAACTCACACAGCGGTTTTTGCATCGGCGGTCGCTCTTAATTCACTGAAGCAGTCATTTTATGATTTGGCATTCTGATAAACAATAAACTACAAGCTCCCACCTTTTCAGAATGCCAAATCATAAAATGACTGCTTCACGACTGATTTGAGAGCGACCGTCGATGCGAAAACCGCTGTGTGAGTTCGAAAAGTGAGTTACAGAATCGCAGGGCTGCAACTTTGCCAAGTGCCAACCTAAGCGGTTTATTTCGCACGCACCGCGACCCAATTACAAGTCTATAAAACAATATGATGTCGTTGAACTTCACTTTCGTGTGCCCATGTAAACATTGCAACTGTGTAAACACTCGCGTCCCAGACGCTCCGACGCCAATAATTTATGTAAATTCACGTCATGCTATAACAGTGACGTTTTTATTACATTTTTCTTATTTTGACGGTCAAGTTCAGAGCGGGGTGAAAGTTTAATAACCGTCATTAATTTGAACGCTTATTTATGTCTTTCCCGTATTTGGTTAACAGACTTCAGCGATCGAAAATACGCTACATGACCCCAACTCTATTAATAGTTAACGACACCTTGTTTTAAAATAGATCTATTATTTATTACTCAATGTTTATAGTTCGTCTAATATTTGGTTTAGATTTCTTAGTGCAAATTTAAATTACCCCGTAATGGGCGTGACGTAAGAATGTGAATAAAACATTTCTATGTTGTCAATTACGTGTTACTACTAGCGTAAAATCTTGTTTAGGTATAATTGTTGATAGCTTTATTAATGCCATTTCGTAGCTATTAATCATTTATGAATGAATTGATGTTATACCGGTCAACGATATCGGCTATAAACGTCACTTTATAAGCACATAAATAATCATAATGACGTGTCGGAAGTTACCGGAACCACGTGCACAGATGTTATATTATGTAACATTGTTTTGACATTCGACGACACATTTAGCGGACATTAAGTAGATCAATGAACTTGAGCCGTTTGTTACGCAACGATCGGCGTTTGAGTGTGATTTATGCACGGATTATCACGCGATACATTTCAATTTACGTTTCATTCATTGAGATAATGACCGTGTACCACTCATTTATATGCACCTCGTCACATCGCTCTCATCTTATAGACGTGCGGGCGTTAAGCCCATATCGAGAGTGAACCTGCATTACGTTTTGAAGTCACATACGTGCTGTCTTGTCGAATAACTTAGTATTAACTGGAAGTTTGCGTTCAAGACGAAGGGGTGAAGGGAGTACGTCTTCACCCATTGACGGTTGAAGCGAGCCGCGACACTTTCACTGCTCCGCTATTGCAGTTACTACGCGCCTACTGCACTGGGGCTGCGCCACCCCATGTTCTCCCCTAGCCACCCCGTGCAGGGCACGATAAATACAAGGGTGCCTTGAAAATTTAGAAACTAACGTTATTCTATCTTCAATGGATTCCGTTGCCCGTCAAAAGAATGAAATTTTAACTGCTCTAAATTCCTAACTGCCTTTAAGAGTTGTACTTGTACTGCATATACTCGTACCACTATAGTAACGAAGATGTTAGAGTTAAGATAACACGATTGGTACGCAAAGACAATAGATAAACGATTGTAATGCTGTAATCAGTCTTTCGACGGACGCGTTTTAAGTCTAGACGGTCGGTCGTTAAGTGGGACAATGTCAATGGTGAGGGCTCGCCATTATTTGCGTAGACGTGTGGAGGAACGTAGTGACAAGTGTTCGGAAGTTTGTAAACATTGCCGGCCTTGTTCCCGGCCCGTTAGTCACGCACCGGTAATACTTCCACGATAATTACCATACACCGATTGTTTACTCATCTGTGCGAGATAATCGAACGCAAGTTACGTCGAATCGGTAACACGTTCTATTTTTTTTCGCGCGTATTTGTTGATTATGATGTCACTGGAAATTAATAACTTAAATTACCAATTAAGCTAAAACTGTGCCTAGATAAAAATATATTTAGCAAAGAAAACAGCGAGGAAATGCTACCGGCATTAAAGGTACACTGCCACACACAAACATTTAAATTTGTTTTAATTTACTATCAATTAATTTTTAATTATTATTATTAGTACTATGCAGGTTAAGAATATTATAAATATTGTATACATGTTTTTTGAAATGTGATAGTACGGTATCGTAGTGAGCGTGAATTGGAAATATGGAGAAGGCATTTGTTTGCGAGGAAGTCCCGCGTCTATCGGCAGTGATTGATGGCCAATAGATAGTTCGACATTGAACCTGCACGGCCACTATAAATATGTATAGCTCCAGTGACGTCACGCGCTCTGACGTAATCCTACGTCACGTACTTTTTGTTACATTGCATTCGCCTTATCTTATATTGGCTTGCGCTACCTGTTGTCTGAATTGTTTATTTGTGATCGGCGGAATGGGATTTTATCTTTAATATTGAAATAGATTTTATTATATTTAACGGTAGTGTACGTTATGAATGAAAACGTCGCTCCCAATCCCCAATGTGGGACCTGAATTTAATATAAACCTTACCTTATTATAAGCGATTGATGTTACTCCAGTTGCTCTCGGGACTAATCTTCTAAGTGCGTAGCGTTTAGGTGGGTAGTTGTAGGAGCCGCCCACTTTGCTATTAAAAATTCATTCTTGTTCCAATGCTCTGTGTAATCAGTCGCGATTGGTGTTGGATGTATGAAATACTACATTTAATTGCCGAGAAAGTAACCTATGTATCAAGTATTTTTTACGTAATTAAAATTCTTATAGCATATTAATTGAATGTATATTTATGTAATCTGTTAAAATCAAAAATAATCGCAAAATATGTTGCAAGCGCTAGGCAAGACGGACCAGTTCGAGTCTTTTTTTTGAAGAATGTTTTTGTGGAGATAAAAATTAGAAAAATCTAAAAACCAGTTTTCTTTTTCTGTAATTGTAAACGCGAACAGTATATGGGGGAAAATGTTCCATATGTTGGTATGTAGCGTCTAAATGTAGGCTAATAAAAAAAACAAAAAGGCGAAACGAAGTTCGCCGGGACAGCTAGTTTTTTTATTTATGGCTCTGGCACGATTTGTGCATTAGCCAGTGTCAAGAATAGGATTTTTTATAATTCGTGCTTGTCTTTAGAAATTCGACAGTATCCTCCATGTACGGTTTAGGCACTCGCCCGGTACCGCACAACCCTTGCAAAGGCCGAGAACAAATTTAAATTAAATTAAAACTTTCCCTCGAACCGGGAATCGAACCCGGTACCCCTCACGTAGCTGCCACTTAATAAGACCGCTAGGCTATGAGGCCCCCTAGGGGCAGCTAGTTGACAAAATATTCTTTTCTCATAATGATACTTGTATGAAATAATTTTGTATACAGTGTTATTTGCAGTATACCCAAACGAAACCATTTGTAATCACCTACGGAGCACGAATAGATAGAATAAGAAAACATTTTTAATTGTAAATTACTATAATGCAGTGTGAGAGGGGGTTCTCCTAGGGAGAACTGGCTCTCCACCCCGGCCCTTGATCTCGATACGGGCGTTACTATGGTAACTCGAATTTATCTCGAATGAAATTAATAATTAACAGTCGTACCTAATACAGTAACTCGTAATGTAACGTAGTGGTAACACAAGAACATAATGTCTTTCGTTAATAAAGACTGTAATTGTCATATAGTAATAATTTCTTCTTTTATTACATATAAGGTATTTAAACAAAGAATAATGATACCAGCTGCCCAATGAAGTATTTCTGAACCAATTTGACTTAGGGTCCTTCAAGAAAAGAGCGTACCAATTCTTAAAAGGACGGCAGCGCGCTTGCGAGCCTTCTGGCTGTGTGTGTCCATGGGCGGTGGTATCACTTAGCATCAAGTGAGCTTCCTGCCCGTTTGCCTCCTGTTACATAACAAAAACTTACTTTCATCAAATACGTTTAAATTTCTTTTTTTTTGATGAATAAATTCAAAGACACATAATAGATAGTATCTTCTTATTATTGTATGTTTCTTTTGACATATTGTGATGATTAAACAAAAGATGACATTGACAGTTATTAAGTACACTAATAATGGGTAATAATATCTATTAAGGTAACCTTTTCTATGCAATCACTATGACATCTGTATCTACTCTTTAATCAATCATTTATTAATTTTCCTTAATGTTTTAATGACGAAACAAAACTAACGAGGGCGTTAAATCAAATTCGAGAAACCAGCAGTAGGGGTTGGTTGGCGTCA
This sequence comes from Pieris melete, assembly GCA_963693345.1. Lineage (NCBI taxonomy): Eukaryota > Metazoa > Arthropoda > Insecta > Lepidoptera > Pieridae > Pieris > Pieris melete. Next base: position 3,887,515 of record CAVNZK010000003.1, read on the forward strand.
GTCCGCCTCCGCTCACGATCTTCCCCCCATCTAATCTCCTTTACCCCACCGGGGTCGTGACGTCACGTCGCATTGCTTTTTTGGCAATGAAAAAATAAAGCTTCTAGCCCCTCCCACACTTTGCAAATTAGAAAACCTTTGTAGTTGCACTAACATTGACAAGCTCTCTTTAAGTGCTAAGGTCTAATCTAGGTCTCAGCCTGTCTTAGTCTTACAATTAGGACTCAGTCTTGTTCTACCTATCATTAGCATCATTTCGTTTTATTCATACTGTATTGTACTGTACTGTTGGAAATTAATATTTCCAACAGTACGAAATACGCTACAACCTTTTTTTATTTCTTCATCTGTTTTATGATCATATTTTGTCAATCTTATAGGCAAGTAAGTGTGCGCCTCCTGTGCCTGACACACGCCGTCGACTTTTTGGGTCTAAAGCAAGCCGGTTTCCTCACGATGTTTTCCTTCACCGTTCGAGCGAATGTTAAATAGACAAAAAGTCCATTGGTGCATTGCGACCTCAGGGTTGAAGCCAATAAGCCAACACTGCTTGTTAGGAAAATATAACAAGATAAAAAACACAAAGCAATATACGAGTCGTTGAGTAATAAGTGTTCGATAATATGATTAATACCCAAAGCAGTGATCAGCTGATCGCAGTGTGTCTTTCATCTCGTAACTGTTATTAATCTGTGGGCGGTCCTAACAGCTGGATTTGCCCTTTACATTCACGACCCATTAGATTAACTTAATTATTTGAGACACTTTAGTATTATCTAGACCGCGGCCATGAAAAGACGTGTTCTATATATTAGTTTTTTACATTATCACTGCGTTGTTCCACCCGCATGACAATAAACCCGTATAACACATGATTAGGGGAATAGGCCTTCGTAATAGTAGAGTCAAGTAAAACCTGTGCGCGTGTTGGGTAAGAGAACGTGTCGAGAGAGGCCACTGTGTATCAGGCTAGTATTTCTTATGTTGCAATGTCGTTTGGTAAGACTCGGCCGCGAGTGAGCGGCGCGGGCGCGTACGCGTGTATGACGTCATTAACTTTCACCATACTTTCGTCGGTGCGCGCTAAAAAACAGACGACTCCTATTAATACATGCGATGCGTTCGCTCTGTTGCGTTATTGTTTTCTAAATGAAAATGCTTTGATTGTTTCGAGTCGAATGAGCGATTATGATTTTTGATATTACGTGGGTGTTGCCAAATGTTAGTAGCGGGTCAATGCTAATTATAAGCAAACTAAGTTGTTTCTGCAGCAGTAATAGAAGAAATATTCTTGAATGCTTATTGGCGCGACAAGTAAAATCCATTTGTCGCTATCGCCTGTCTAATTAAGCTCTGTCATACTGTTCGAAGCCTCTATTATAGCTCCAAACTTAGGTGAAACATTTGGTACAGATAATGCAAAGGATAATGTGTTTTATATTGAAGTTATAAGGTTGATATTAAAGGAATACAGTAATTTCAGTGTGACAATTACGGCCCGCCCTCGCGCCGCCGCAATCGATAGGCCTAGCGGGGGCGGGCGAGGGGCGAGTGCGCGGGGCGGGCGGTATCGGTGGTCATTACTTATGCAAAACAGTAACGGTACCACATCAGCACTATCGTCTATGGCTCAATGGGTTAAGACAAAGACAATAATGAGAATTAATAAAAAAACAATTTTTAAATTTCGATGATGGTTTAAGTTCAAATACAACAAAATAGAAAATTAAAATGTTCTATTTTTGAATCCTGATTAAATTTTCAGCTAATACAAAGCTGTTTAAACGAACTGGCTATAAGTTTAAGCGGGAAAATGCGAGCGTATTTTCTCGTAGGAGGGGCAAATATATAACGCCAGCCCCTTCTCTACATAATGTATACTGGAAACTTGGAGTATTATCACAGACTTCAGTTCAACGGGCTCAGTTATCAGGGCCCACGTCTTTTGGAAATTAATATTTTACTTTACGATACGAAAATTTTCCTTACCTAAAATTATATTTGTACGTAAAAATAGAAATAAATTATCTGATGAAACACAAAAATAGACTTGATCTCCACCCAAGACAAGGTGTTTAGTTTAAATGGAAAGTTCGGATTATAGGCAAAACAATAATTTCGTTTAGCTAGTTTCTTCAAAAAATATAATGAATAATTTCTACTGAGGTATTATTACAACATATCAAGCGTAATACTTAGTTAAAAATATTTAGGTTCAGTATATAATGTAACATTAAAGATATGTATATTCATAATTAAATAAACAGAGCTGTAATACGAATGTCGCAAGCGTTTTATCAAACTGTTATCAGACTTCAAGGTGACGGTCCGATGTAACTGATTGCTCGACGCACCTATCACATTACTAAAAATCTGTATTAAAAATATTATTATAAATGTTTAATACACGTTGGAACAATTATATTGTTGACATTGATAGTAAAAAGTCGATAAAGTTGTTGCGCGGGAATCGGTAATTATGTATATGGCCACGTGCTCGGTTGATGTTACCAAAGTTTCCCGATGCGGAGAAAAGTTTGTGACATGTGAGCTATACCTATAGTACGAAGTCCGCTCGTCCCAGCCGTGACTCAACGGCGCCCTCGCGTCGCCCCGTCTACCCCCATGGACAATTTATACCCACCCTCAAGAACATTACCCTCGCTCCCAAACTCCACCTTGAGACGGTGAAATACGATCGAATTTGCAACACTCCGAATCACAAAGCGAAGGAGCAATTTTGACGAAAACAAACCCTAACTCCAAAGGGATATAGTTTGTTATTTATGAGGCCATGTGACTCACGTGGTTCAAAGCACTGTCTTTGCGATCTAAGTGAGACTAAAGAATTGTGAATAATAATATACCTAGGTGAATTTTATAGAGAATATCTCCAATTCCTATTTCTGATATCCAAAAGATTTTTTGCTAATTACTATTTCATTTCATAAACTTCAGAAAACGAATCGAGCAACGCTTATTCAGGCTTTTCTATAATTCCCCAGTTGGCACGATGTTTCGTCTCGAGAGCGTGTGCTCTCTCATCTCCTTAATTCGTCCTTCGCCGCAGCCCCCTTAATTCTCCCTTCCAGCGAAGCCGCGAGGTAGGGTGCTCATTCTCTTGTTAACCGGAGTTGTCCCCCTTATTTATGCCGAGGGTGGCGGGCGCGGGGCGGCGTGGGAGCGGGGTGGCTCTATCGACGTACGCCGTATCTATGTGCTGGTGAATTAAGAGCGAAGTCTGCTTTCATTTTACTTTAAAGCTTCTACGCTCGTGTGCTCGCCTTTCAGCTGGGAGACTTTCGTGTGCTCCAACCTTCGAGCCACTCTGAGCTTTAACAATGCGAAATAAGGTCGAGAACTCGGTGATTAAAACTACCTTCAGTCTTTTATAACTTCAGAGAGGGCGTGGAGGTAGGGTTTTTGTGAGTAGGACTTTTTTGACGTACGTTTTTATGTTTTATTCGGTTGGAATTCGCTAAGATAACGATGTCACACAGGCAAAAACTAAACTGATTTAGCAGGTTGTGTTCTTCGAAAAAGTTTGATGCATTTAAAGGAATTCATATTAAAACTGCAATTTCAATACAGTTTCCAGCTAATGGCATAAATAAGGCGGGTTAATAGTCCGGGCGAAATTGCGTCAGTAAATTTAGAGTCGGATAAAACTATTTTCTAAAGTTTGTTAGCGAAGTAGGGAGTGGAGGGGTGGTTAACTTTACGCATAACATCTTCAGAGAAAGTGAAATTTTGCGCAAGTTCGGAGTAATACAACTCAGCCGCACCCCACCGCCCTTTGAGGAGTCGTCGACTTGTGGGGGCTGTGCGGTAAACCCGTCTTAAAACAATTATATGTACTCGAATTTTTGTTTTGCATGTTTCTTAAATTGCACTGTGTCTCATAAGTGGGGCATATCTTGTTTATGTATGCTGAAACATTGTCTAAAAATGTTCGACTGGCGGAAAGGGTTCGAAAGGGGTTTGAATTAAAAGTTGTATGAAAAATCAGAAGAGCAAAGTACCCTGTGACGGTTGAACGACCTTTGTTAAGGTGTCGCTTTCGGGCAGGTTATTTAGTGCGGGCGGGCGGCAGGGCGGGCGGGGAGCTCGCCCGGGGACAGCCGGGTCGCCGGGCGACGCAACTGGGTCACTCCGGGCCCACCCACCAATTATGTACACGCTCGTTACCGGACACGCGTTTTTCAATCACATCCATATTTAATTGGGCATCACTGCCTGAAAATATCATGTTCCAGTGTATTTTACTGGCATGATCTGTGTTTTTTTTTATAAAACAGGGTGATACCGCCGCCCATGGACACTCTCAATGACAGAGGGCTCATGAGTGCGTCGCCGGCCTTTTAAGAATTTATACGCTCTTTTCTTGAAGGACCCTAAATCGAATTGGTATTGTAGGTATAATATACAAAATTGCAAATGTCGATTAGAACAACATCTTTAATGAATAAGTTAGTCTTAACAATATTAAAAAACATGTCGAAACTTAAAGCCTACTTAGAAGTGTTTAGGAGGCAAAAGCTGCAAATTTGTGTTAAACCTTTAGGCTAGAAGAGCGAAAGTAGGTGAGAAACAAGTACTTAGGCGCTTAGGGAGTTTGGCCGAGCTTTGCGATACACGGAAGTTCTTAGATAACTTGTTGCATGGATGCATCGCGAACTTACGGCCCAGGAGTGTGGGGTATTCTTCAGAGTGAATGGGTGTTGTGACCGTTTACATATGGAGATAACACTATCTGGGCTATCACCCTGACCTTTTCAGACCCCTGTCAAATCGGCGGTCTGGATTTGTATGTTTTTATGGCCAGACACAATTCTTGTCTTTGACTTGTAAACAAATATTACTGTTTATAGTTTCAATGTTCTTGCTTCATTATTTAAATGGCTTTGATAAATGATTCTGTGAGTCAAACATACGGGTACTTGATCTACTGGTATTTAGTATTGATGAAAAACGTTTCCATGTTTGAGAATCACATAGTATAAAGATATTGTACGGTAAAACTAGACTAAAAATGTTTGGAAATTACCACAAAATAATCGTCAATAAAATAAAAAGCCAAACAAAAAACATAAACAAACCGAGAATCTAGTTATCTGTTTTAGGAAACAATCGATTGTGACGTAATTGTGTATGTAAAGCAGATGGACTGATAAGGATATGTGCGTGACGTCACGTGTAAATGGCGGGTGAGCATATCAAGTGCAACCTTGACATTGGGCATCGCCCTAAGCATCGATTGAACAAAACCATCTCCGTGAGCAAGCAATAATAGTCGGGCGATGAATGAACACATTACCGAGCGGCGCGGGCGTCATTACGCGCCCCCATTAATCACTGCAACAATCGGCCGATATCTCGCTATTTACAAACGCGGGAGCACGTGTTCGCTCGTACTACGCAGAGTGTATTGACCCATTTAGATAGACTCGACCTTCGCGCGGCCATTGTGAGCGAAAAACATAAAAATAAGTTTTATTGCGGCGTCGTTATGCGTATCGCGGTCCCTCCCGTCACGCCCGACAGCTGATCGCTACGTGACATTTTTATTTTATTCTCTTCCGGGGATTCTCCGAGATGTGACGTCATTATCGGTCCGCTCACGCCCGCTTCCTGATTTATTATCTTAAATGAGCGTGAACCACTTCGCCCTGTGGCTTGCGGTGATTTATGTACTACGTACGCGACTCTAACAATGTCAGTGTCAACTGAAACCGCATTCAAGAGGTCCCATTCATGGAAATGTTTTGTTACACATGCTCAAGATTCATGAGGTTTAAATAGCTTGCGTACTCCCTTGGAACAGTGCAGCTACACACATGTAATTTATTTTAAAGTGCTGCGACTAATTCCAAAATATGTGATGGTTTAAATTCTTTTGAAATAACATTGCGGTCGTTTGATTCTCGTAGCATTTTCTTACCAATTTCAGGAGAATTAGTAACTATAAAACTTAGGTTAGTGAATAATATTTATGATACCAGAGACCTGGGTTTTTATATAGATATTTTCACGTTAAACAGAACCTATTCGTAATAAATTAATGTAAGGATGTCGCCGTTTCAGCATCAAAAGAAATTATCTATTTATTTTATAAAGATCGGGAATTACGACCGTAATTTCATGCCCGATATACGAACATTCAATAGCTAATATCTCACACACCGAGCTATAGTAAGGCGAAAGACAGTCAAGTATAAGGTAGGTAGAATACCGTGCCACAAGCGGTCCGACATTCCGAGCAAACAGCGATTCGGAGAAGCGAATGCGTCATAATTACAAAAAACAAATTTTCCCTTTCATTGCATCAAGTGGCAAGTCGCTCATCATAATAAACGCATAACGCCACGTCTCGCACGCGCCTGTACTGTAAACAATGCATTTCGGGAATACCCCTGCTTTTTATGCCACATTCCTCTGGAATTCCTTTTGTTTGTTTCTTAACGGTTTGAAACTTTTTGTATCCGTCACATTGAAAATGTTTAACCTCGCCGCGAACTTTCGTAACGGTAATACAGCCCATTTCTCCGTACGGTTTTAATTTCAATACTTGAGTAACGTACAATTGCCATGGAATAAACTACTTACGTCGTTTTCAAATTCAAGACATAAAGATTTTTTTAAGAGCAGTAATTTCAGTTTTATGTACAATTATTGCAGTTAAATAAGTGAACGAGATAACAAAAATTTTTATCAACAAAGCAAAGAAAATGATGGCTAAAGATAGCATTTTTCGAAACAAGAGTTATAAAATTCTAAACGGAGCAGCAGTGAAATAAAAAGCTCGAAGTAGAAGCTGCGCGAGCGACGGGCCACCAAACAGGATGTAAGACTGGTTGTGCGCACACAGGTCGAGCGCGTTCACATACGTGCACGCATACATACGTACGCGGCCTCGCTCGCTCACGGAAATGTGCGTGCCAGCGACTGGGCGAACTGCCTTGGTTTGCCAGTTTTGCGAATGCTATACCGTGCGACCCGAAAACACTTACTAAATCATGCGTTATATTTTATATATTAAGGCTATTTACGGTCGGTAAAATATTTTGAAATAAATTTTGATAAAAGTTCTGATTTATTAAAATCGTATTGATGACTGCTATAATAGCTATGAGTGAAAATCAATTATGTATTAAATAAATGAACACTAAAATAACAGAGGTGAGGTAATTTGTCAAAACTGAGAATTGCGATTGCAAGTCATCGTGATCGCGATATTAATCGGAAGCTCGGAAACAATCGAGTTCGAGTTAAGCACGTTTGACTCTATCCTATCTTGATCTAATCTTCAGCCACCTGTAAGCAAGGCGAGCAGCCCTTCAATGAATGGATAATAATCACGTACTCCATAGCTATTCTACAAAAGGAACGGGTCTCGTTAATCGGTCGTTCAATACAATTCGATATTGCGGATTAGAACCTTCACGCTATGAATTTATGAATGGAGCAACAAAAAATACTATGTAGATCACTTGTAGTAAATCTTTGCGTTTTATTATCGTGTTTGTAGATTTATAATGGCGCGCAATAAAAACAAAAAACCATAAACGCTTTGTTTACATCTCTCGCTTAGTCTATTCACGATAGTTCACTTCAATGACTAATTAAACTAAAAGCTTTAATTAATTTCGGTATTCAAAAGGACAGTGACTACAAAAAATAGCGTTTGAATAATGTCAAATAAGTAGAAATGTTCTTGTATAGCCCCGCAGCTCGCTTTATACAGAGGCACCCCACGCTATCTACCCCATTTTATACTTGTCTATAATACAGCGTTCGCTGGAGCGTAGGTAGCTAGCTATAGCGCTAGATACAAGCGGACGGCCGCTACGATGTTATTATGTTGCTTCTGTGTGCGTGCGTGCAGCGACGAGCGCACACAGCAACGGCTGTGCTCCCTCCGCCGCACTCCCCGCCCCTACATCGACCCTCGTCTGCTCGACGACATGGTTAAGCGAGCTCTGAGGCAATGCTGTGCCAGTATCTACTCCTCACAATGCCATAGAAAGTTCGTTTGACTCGCCCTGGTTGCTCGAATTTTCTGTATTCTAATTAAACCCAGATATGTAATATTTCGAACACCTATTATTATGTACCAGGTATATTCCTTAGTTGTTAATACAAGAAAATATTCTTATTCTTAATTGGTATCTAGAATAAAATCCGCACAGCGCACGGCTAGGTTATAAAATGCAGTATGTGACATAAGCGATAAAATAAACGTCAGACGTTTTCAAGTTTCGAATGGATAGAGCAAGCGACGCGCTGAGCATCAGAAAAAGAACTTTACGACAAGATTAGAAAGAGCGTTCGGTGCGGCAACGTCGCGCGGCCACGTTCCATGCGAGCAGCGACCGGGCGCGGCGCGGCAACGTTTACTCGACGTCATTATACTAAATTTATTTTCATGAGCGCCAGCCAGCGCTGGCGACACCGCTATTTTACTCGTTCTCATACTAGTTGATTCGCTATTATGATGATACTAATGAAAATGTTTTTGTTTAGAGTACATTGATGCTTTTAATTTGAACTCTACATTAGTGAGTAGTGACTATTCAAAGCGGGCATTGTAAAATGTATTTCAAAGCGATAAATAGTGGTGATAATATAAAATAATTTCTTTGTATTTCTCGGTATTTCGGTATTGCGAAGTTGATGGGATAGCGATAAATTAACGCGTCCTTTAGTATTTTGAGTTCCAGCTATATTTTGAAGTCGCTTTTATATCTGAGCGACCCGTGTTTGATTCGAGCATCAGTTTTTAGGAGCTTTAATTACTCGTATAATTATAAATAGTTATTAACACGACTTTTTATTTTCGAATGTCATCTTTTCTGAGCTTTTCTTTTCTGTGTTTCAAAAATTATAAAAATTTTAGTTTTCTTTCAAATGAAATAGTTCAAATAATTACTTAAATATTTTAAATATAATGAAAAATGGATAAGGTGTTCATAGAACACACAATGTGCAGTTATTAAAGAGTTATTTCGCATACTACGCGTTAGTCTAATTGAGACAGGTGCGAACGCATCTGCCGCTGGACGTTCGGTTTATTTTTTTCTACCCGAAGACTGCAATATTGAATAAATAATACAAATACTATTCTTGCGAATTATTAATTATGATTAAGTTAATTTAGGTCAAAAACGTATAGATTTTTTAAATATAAATTCATGAATATTAGTATCCACAGTATAATCCCAGTTTTCTTTCTTACTTTCTTAGTATTAATTAATGTCGAAAGAAACATACGCAGCGTTAATTGGTAGGTTGTAGTTAACTTTTACCAGTTAACGTTTAATGTCGTTGTTAAGAATAGTTTAAATACGAACAACCCATACTATTGAAATCGCGATAGAAATAACGTAACTAAGGGTGCTTGTTCGTCTTCGTAATGCTCGTTAAAATCTTTTGTAAAGAAACAATTTACGTTGGAGAATGCGAACGGCAGTTGTCTCGAACAAATCCCACAGTTGTATTCCTAAACACGAATATACCTGGGCTGATCCCTTCTGGGGTGCGCCCCGAGAGCATATTGCGCCCAAAAAAAGGGAAGGGTCGTCGTACAATAGAACGTAACTTCAGGTACTCAGAGTCCGTCACTAAGCTGCGTAGAAATATACTTTTAAATTATATTCTCAATTTGTTATTGTTTCCAAACATAATGGAATTAGTGTGCGATTTATCTACCGACTGCATGCTTAATTATAGTCAATAATATTATTTTTATTTGTTTTTATTTTAATTAACATGAGTGTTAATATGTGGATTTTGGTGCGTTACAGGGCTCGGGCGGCGGGTGCGGCGCCAAACGGCGAGCCGGATCCCCGTGCGAGGGCGGCGGCAAAGTCGCGCGCTGGGAAGACTCGATAGCGCGGCTGGAGGCCGTGGCCGCGGGTGCCGGCGGCGGAGAGTGCTGGCGCGGCGAAGACGAGGAGCGGCGCGCCTGCCGCCGGCGCTGGTGCGGCGGCTGGTGTGGCGCGCACGACACTATCCGCGCCGAGAACGGCAAGTCCTACCTCGAGTTGGGCGGTGCAGCCGCGCGGGCCTGCTGCGACGGCCGGGCCGCAGGCCGATGCGCCTCGCGCCGTTGCTATCGCGAAAGACGCCTAAAGATGATGAACCTGTGCGCGCTGAAATTGGCGCGATTCCGTCAGACGGCGGATCCCTCTTTACGGCGCTCGGTGCTCGTGTGCAATACTTTGCGCGGCATCGAGCGGGAGATGGAACGCGAGAGCGCCGAGGAGGCGCCTTTCGAACCCGCGGGCGTTGCGGGTGGTGTGACACGCTGCGAGCTGCTGGGTGCGCGAGACCCGGCCGCCGGGCGCGCCACTCCCTTCCCTGCGTCGGCGCCGCCCGACCGAGACTCGGGCTACGGCGACGAGGAACAGCGCAGTATCGACTGGGGCTCCGTGCTGAGCCTGTCCTCCCGCTCTGCGCTCGACCCCCCCGAGGAGACGTGGCCCGACGACTGGGGCTGGAGCGAGGACAGTTTCGTGCGGCTACTGGTGCCGACGAGTTAGTGCAGTGCGCGCGGGCCCGACGCGCCCGCGCCCCCTTGAGCGCCTGTGATAGGGCGGCGGCCGTGCGGTGGCGAGCCGCGCCGAGCTGACCGCCAGCGCGGCGGCGCCCGCCCCGCGACATCTAGTCGGCGCCGCGCCGCCGCCCGGCGACGCGACGCAACGCAGTCAGTAGTTAGTATTATGTAATTCACTATGGGAAGGTGCTAGCTTCGGACGAGACGCGGGACTGTAGCGCGAGCCGTTATTTTTGATAAGTTTATTTCTTTAAGTGAATTCAGAACTGCGACCGAGTGACTTAGCCGAGGACATTTTGTGCTTTAGATTCGGACTCGTGTTAGAAATTTTGTTGAAATTATTGCGTACGATTAGATAAATGCTATATTTATTATGTTAAAAGAGATGATACGATTATTTGAGATTATTTCTGTCTTGATATTTTCTGTAACGTTGAGTCGATCGGCGTGACTATGGGTTGTTTTCTATGGTCCCCCGTCTGTTGAATTGTGGACTTACTGAGTTCAATTACAGCTATTTATAGTTTCTTACCATAGTACTAGTCCACACTTCATCAGAACGGGGTTCGGAGGGGGATGTCAGAATGTGTATGGACATGTGCCGCCATTCGGTATGAGCGTCATGACGCCAAGTGCTCTGCATCAGCTGACTGCAGATGTGAACAATTCAGAACAAACTGTAATTTATTAATCGATAAGTACTTAAGGAATCGATGGACTTTCATTATTTCCGCAACTGATATTTACGTGGCTAGTCGTCAATTATAAAGCCTTACTATAATGAAAGTATCACGACCACACTCGATTGGAATTTGTAAAATACTGTCATGGTTGTACTTAAATCCAGGAATTGCCAAAACTCTGTCCCTTACGGCCTTCTAATTGGTTTTACAAAACATAACTTTTAAGTACATATTATTTTTATCGTGAATATAATTTTCACAACCCTAACTACAGTGACGTACAGTTCCTAATACTTATCGACTATTAGTGAAATTAATTTTCAATCCACAAGTTTCGTAGATTAGAGGGCCGTTCACAGGTCATGGGTTTTACTTGATTATAGACTACTTAATTAACATATTGAAGACACCGAATTATACCAGAGCCATTAGGGACGCTTTGTCGAACCCTATAATTTCACTTATATCTAGAAAAGAATAAATGAAACCTATTTAGTATGGAAGGAGCAAATAGCAGCAAACATTTTGACGTGTTCGTATAAAGATAAATCCTCCTTCACGGCTCGGGTATAAGAAACAGCGACAACCCGCCGTTCCTACGAGAGATCTAGTCAAAATGGTGCTATACCATTAGAAGCCAAGTCTTCTATGGCGTGGTAATGAGGCATTCTCTTAGGAGCTTCGGGTTGGAAGCTCGCGTCAAATGGGCATTAGCAGTGGGCAGCAAAATATTTTCCACATATCAAAGCTAAAAAAACTTTAGATTGCCACAGGAATTTGTTCATCAGATACAATACTATTAAGTTCAAAAACGTTTTTCTAAGTAACCAATGCTGAGGAAATCGGCTTTCAGACTATCGATTTAATGAAAAAGGTATAAATTAGGTAATTTTTTAATTTTTGTATGGGATGCGAAATGATTTTGTGGCCCACGCGTTAATTTGTGTGTCATCAGGATTTGCGGTCGGATTTGCTGCGGGAACATCCAAATTAGTTCAGTCGATAATTATTTTTGTATAAGTTATCACTATGAACTGTTTTCTAACCATTCCTGTCGTGAGAGACACCATTGGGTTATGATATATATAAGTAATAACAAGATAGAGAATCATACAAAACCCCATGCTATCGTTAACTCTTGGTGTCTGTCAACTGTCGGGAATGTTTAGTCTTCAGAGTAAATTTCATCCAAGTTTGTGCTCTAGACGGACCTCTGATGGCACACGCCCATCGCATACACGGAATTGCGACTACATGGACCAAACATACATAGCACGAAGTAATAGAACAAAGTACAAATTCAATAAAATAAGATGCATTAGTGCTCCGGCGCATGTTTGTCCACCGTTGTCAATTAATCTAATATTTGAATTGTGATTCGGTAGCTAATGAGAGAAAACTATCTTAAAATTAGTGTAAATATAAAATTTATGGAGATGGGCATTATACCGCGGTGATACGCGGTTGTAAATAAATTATGTAAATTAGTAATTATATCATTTATCAGATAACAGCTCCTGGTCCTTCGAATTCCGTTTTGTTTAAATTCAAATTTCAATCAACTATAAGAGCTACTAGCTCTTACAATTGATTGCATGCATTTGAACATATATTCCCTATGTCACAAATATTGCCAGTACTCAAATATATAGTTAGAATTCAAATGAGTTGTGAACTCGAGATGCACATATGTTTAACTGGTTTCCCTTACCTTCCTTAGATTTTCGTTCATATGTCCGTATGATTGGTTGTGATGGTTTACTTAAGTAAGTTAGAGAAATAATCTTTATCACCTTGTACTGATGAAGTGTCGCACACTCATTGATATTAAAACTGTAAGTACTTAATACGTAATTTTTTAATAAGGTGACACAAAATTCTAAACTGTATAAATCCGTATCGATGAATGTGCGACACGAATAACCCAGTCTGAATGCTTGCAATCGTGTACAAATTCATTGACTGTCCTGTCATAGTGTACAGTGTGTAAAATATGCATCGAAATTTTGTGAACCCTTCTAGTAATTGTTGATGTAACTTCGGACGTCTAAGAATTTAATTCAATTTCATACTGGCATGAAGCAATTGTGTTGTGAAGACAGCAATAATTATTGTGCGAGTCATCCGTCTAGTCGAGGACATTTCAAAGAAACGTCCCCGGCGACATCATACGTAAACTTTGTAAAAATCGTGTAATTTTCTTAGTGTTTTCATTGCCATTTGTTACCAAATATGACAGGATTTATAACTTGTATAGAACAATTCGTTAGGCGATAGCGAACTCGATTTCGGACACTCAGGCGCACATCGAATTGTTAACGTTCCTTAATAGAGTTCCGAAATTGTTTCTCTATAATCTAACGTAAAGATAATGTAATATATTGTTTAAGCTGTTGTGTCGGAAATAACAAGAACAGGAATAATTTTGTGAAACAATGGCACAAAGAATGAACATAAATATTATATATATTATAGAAACAGGAATGTGACTATAAGAGCAATTTTTATAATAAATATTTACTGTTGATGAATCACAGCCTTTTATTAACGATCCCAAACTCATTTAGTTGGCCAAATCTGTCGGTTGAATACCATGAAGAGTGCGTTTGTGCTTCCACATATCTCCGGAACGCCTGAAAAGTAAACAACTTTGCATAACTTTGAGATAGAGGTTAAAGAGTTTGAACGAAGGTGTTTAAACAAATTGTTCAAGATCTAGTTGTTTTATGAATTACACATAAACAAGAATATGTTTCTAACATTCTATCTGTACACCTGTGTACAACAAATATATGCACTGCTTTTAATAATATGTAATTCAGATTTTGTCCTGTCAACATAAAGTAACGCGCAACATTTAATCTACCAATCAGTACTTGTTCTTACCACCACTGCGAGGTTCTAGGTTCAATCCCTTAGGAGTTAGCAGTAGAAGTAATGCCGTGTACAAGAAATGAAGCTAAGTATAAAATGAACTTATTTTTATTTGAAAAAACAAAACCCGTAACTCAAACGAGATGCAAACATTTCTGTTTCATTGATATATAGTACAGTATAGGCCGATTGTCTTTTGCCGGCAACGCACTTGCGAGCCTTCTGGCCATGTGAATGTCCATGGGCGGCGACTTAACATCAGATGAGCCTCCTACCCGTTTGTCTCCTCCTCAAAACAAAACGCAATTAGTAAGATCAGTATGCTTAACGAACCGAAACAATTATAGTTTCGCCGGGAATCAAACCCAGGTTTTTGTGTAGTCATGTGCGTCATCCACTAAGTTTATAAAATAATTGTATTTAAAAACTAATTGATAAAGTTTTCATTATAATTATTATCTATAATACAACATTTTTTAATTAATAACTACATTACAAATAATCCTAATCGGAAATAATTTTTATCGCATTTAACGAAGTTTCATTTAAATTATACATAGAAAAATCGTTTCTTGATTGTCTTGCTCTGCAGCCAAGCAAATACTGTGCAAACAAAACCTCTAGATAAAATAATACTTCGATATATCTACATACCAACCTAGAAGCTAATAGAATTTAGGTATTTACCTGAAAGCCGTCCCGCAGACATCGCATTCGTGAGGCTTCTGCCCGGTGTGAATAAGTGTGTGCACAGTCCGAGCATAGGGGCGACGGAACGCCGCGCCGCATATGTCGCAAATGTATGGCCTAAAACATGGTTTCACAAGTCCATAAGGGTATAATTCGGAAACTTATTGCTTAGTCTAATCCTGGTAAAATAGAAATAAATCAGTGGCGCTACAACCTCTTTAGGTCTTGGCCTCAGATTTCTAAATCTGTTTCATGATCGTTTTTAAATCTAATAGGCAATCAGTCCGCCGTCGACTTTTTGGGTCTAAGACATGTCGGTTTCCTCACGATGTTTTCCTTCACCGTTCGAGCAAATGTTAGATGCGCACATAGAAAGAAAGACAGGTGCACAGCCGGGGATCGAACCAACGACCTCAGGTATGAGAGTCGCACGCTGAAGCCACTACGCCAACACTGCTCTGATCCTGGTATGTCAAAAATATTTTGTTGAGTCCACTGAATGTCAGTGTTGCTGGTGATAGCAACTTAAAGCTGTGTTGGCCCCATTTTTTATTAAAGTGATTGTGTTTGAATTTATTTTATATTAATGTGTTCTTTAACTAAATAACGTTTTTTCTTTCTTTTTTCTTCTTTCATTTAGGAGTCATTGTTCGCGCTAAGTCTGAATCAAAGACTTAGGGTCCTTGGAAGTGTTCCCAGAGATTGATAGAGCGACTCCGGGGCTTCTGGAATGTGGATTTGGAAGTATGGTTTTGATATTGCGATTGATTAGCTGAGAATCTCGTGTGGGTCCAGTCCAATAACCTTCGTGAGCGAGGGATTCACACCTCGCTTATCAGCCCTGCGATTCTGTAACTCACTTTGAGTGACTTACAGAATCGCAGGGCAGGGGTCGTTCTAGGTCGTTTAGGCTGCTAAGCCCAAGCGTAATGTTCTGGTCTCCAATCTACGACTTTAACCTGACAGTGTCCTTTCTAAAGCTGGAAAAAATGGATTAGATATACCACGGTATCGAAAAGTGGAATCAAATCGGGCCTCGTAACCCACCAGAGGGAAAATTACCTATTGAAGTCCAATGGGGAATCGAACGCGATACTTTATGAAACCGCTCAGCCTGGAGATATATATATTATATCACATTTGCGGAGTATATACATAGGTCGCAATAATTTTTTTTGAGATTTAATTCATTTATTAAAAGTTTAATTTCACCATATTCGCAAGGGATGACACTTATTATTATCCCAGTGCGTATTAAAAATGCGATTTACTTTAAGATAAGATTCACTTTTAGAATGCTGGCCTGAAAATTTTGTAGTTAAATTGAATTAATTAACTCGTAATACATCTGTCAAATGTGTTTTTGAAGCTTCAAAGACGCATCTTTCGCAAAACTATGAGAGAAACTGAGTAGTTAAACTTATTACGTAACGTAAAAGTCGGTTTGGAATTAACTTTGGTATAGATTAGAGTTATTTTAACTAACTTCATAAAACCCGAAGGGGGAGGGTTACGTGTAATTTTTAAAAATGCTGACATCCAAATCAATTCAGCGATTTAGGCGTAAAAGCGTTACAAACTTTCTCATTTGCTAAGTAAAATTGCCTCCATCGCCTATTTGGAGCAATGCGGTAAGCAGTTTTGGGGTTTGAGTCCCAGAGAAGAAAAAATTATACGCATAAATGAAATATATTATTACGAGTCAAAAATAATGTAATTACTAGATTAGTTATTATTGAGAAAGATTTTTATTGTAGTAAAAATGTAATGAATAAACTCAAAATTCTTTTACCACTCAGAATAAATATCGCAATACAGTGAGGAAAATATACTGCCAGGGTACATTGCCACACAGATAATACTTTTAAAATTTATTTAAAATTTCTTTCTATTAATAAAATTGCATAAATTTTATTTATTACGTACGATACAAAACAAAATTATTTAAAATTCCATATTCAAAAACTTTGTGTCGCGGTCTTAAAGTTGATGTACAGGTGGCGCCATCTCTGTCGTATTATAAGAACTAACTTAGGAATTTCCTTTGGTTTTACCGTAAGCAATCGGTAGAGGTACTTTTACAGGGACAGCGAGCGAACGAAGATAGAAAACGGGTTTTATATATTTTTAAAAATAAGTTTTTAAGTTAAAGGAGAAAATAAAAAAGTATGGGAAACATACTATACTAGAACATAATATTAGGAACTAGAGAACAAGATTTTTACTGGTTAGTTCTGGGTTTGATTACTGGAAAAACAATAATTTAGCTTTGTAGCTTTCTCTACTTTTCTTGTGTTTACGGGGTATCAACGCGGACAAGATTTTGTTACGTAATAGTTAAATGGTAAACCCAAATTGCTATATTCGGCTGTTTTGGAGCAGATAATTCGCAGTGAAGTGAAAATAAAATAGGTCGACAAGGAATCGGTCGATGTCATGTGACGATCACTTGACGAGCTAAGTTCAAGTGAGTTAAAAAAGGTTAAAAATAAGGAAAGCTTACTAAAATTGAAACCGGGCCGATTTAGATGAATTTTTTGTTTTGTATGGATTCAGTCTGCAATCCACCAGAACCTAGCTAATCTTCTTTTTTTTTTAATAGAACAAGCGTCAAACGGGCAGGAGTTAAGTGCTACTGCCGCCTATGGACACTCTCAATGCCAGGCTCGCGAGTGCGTTGCCGGTTTTTAAGAATTGGTACGCGGGTTTCTCGAAAGAACTTTAAGACGTGTGGCCTTAAACTGACGCCAGTAGATGGTGTTTCTTTAGTTAATGTAGATCATAACATAACTTTGAATTGCTTGTTTTGTGATAGTTTCACGATTAAGCGATCCAATTTAGGCTCAGTTACGATTTTCAAATTACGCCTAAGGTGAAAACGTACTGGCTAGTTAATTCAATGCATATCTACCATTGACGAAGCCGTTCAGTTTAGGTCATGGTAGGCCCTATGAAAAACTGTTTAAGGCAAATCTTTATAGCAATCGCTTTAAACAGGTTTTATCCAGTTTAAAGAATTGCCAATTCAAAATTTAAATTACGAGGGATATTTTCCTGTAACTCACAGATAATATGCCACCTCACCGGTCACCGCATAATCTATATAAAACTGTCTGGTTCATGAACGCAGTCTAAATGAGGATTTCTATAAATTGGACCTGCCCTGCGATTCTGTAACTCACTTTTCGAACTCACATTGATTTCGCATCGAGTAACAGTAAGTGAGAAGGGCGAATTACCTTATAGAAATTCAATTTATAAAATTAAAATTTTGTAAAGACAATTTATGAAATATTAGTATTACATATATATGTAATATTTTATGCAAAATAATTTATTGAAATCCGAAATGACGAATTGTAAATTAAAATGCCACGTGTTTTTATTATCAAAGAAATATATTTTAAAAAATTTAATCTATAATTTGTATTAATTTTCGACACTTTTAATATTTTAATGACTATTAAATTTCTAAAATATCTTCCTTTTTCCCTGCCTCTAAGTCTCGAAAAAAAATTTGTATAAATATGAACAAGACTTAAAAAGTTTGCCAAAGAAGTTTCACTTCTGACATGTGTACTTTGTACGCACGCACTTCTTTTTTACTTAACTGTTAATGTCTATACGTAGTATTTTATGGTTTATTATAATAAAAAAAGTTTTATTTAAGCTTATTTAATTTTAAAATTAACTTATATCGATTCTACTAACAATTTTTTTTACTATTTCCATTATGTAGACACATTAAATGTCACACAGTTATAAACAAAACTAAGACGGCTTCTAAATCTATGCATCCGTTAGCTTACCTCTGGTCAGTATGAATCCTGGCGTGTTCACGCAGGCGTGCAGCTGCAGTGAAGGTCTTCGGGCAGGCGTTGCAGGCGAATGGCCGCTCGCCCGTGTGCGTGCGTCGGTGGTCGTCTCGCTCCACCTGCGACCACCCTTACACTTAATATAATATAAACGTTGTTATGACAAAAAAACGAGTACACCTTATAACAAATAAATAATGTATTTTAAGAAAAGTACTCTTTCTCATGTGGTGTTTACGCTATGATGGAAAGATAATTAATATATTAACTATTTATAAATTAAATTAAGACCAATTTATTTTATATGAATATGGTTTATATGAAACTTATTTGACGCGAATTTATTTTGTCGTCGTCGGCGAGAAAAAATTAATTCTCTCAAATTAATTAATTATTAATTCATCTATCGCTTCCAATCCAAAAAATCCGTAAGATTAATTAGATTAATTGCTATAGGTTATACCGCACATACAAACTTATGTTTACGGTTTTACTTCGCCAAAACACTTGAAACAAAAAAATATAAAAATATAATTTATATATTTTTTTTATCTCAATATCTGGAAAGTCAAGTGTGCAAGGCCTGGGTGCTTTCTGACATTCTGGTAGAGGCTGTTAAAGCCATCCACTCATTCAAGGTTTGGTTGCGGAGATTTGGTCGGTGCCGGGGTTCGCAGACTTAATATGGCGTAAGTGTAAGCTGTGTCATCATATAATTGGGTCTACCTATATCTTATAGTGCAAAATATGTTTAAACAGCAAGTTAAAATGCAATCCTGTTGGCCTATATGAAATAAATAAATGTGTAAAGAACTTTATTTCTCTTTAAAAAAATGTATTTCGTTTTACATATACTTAATATATACGAACGAGATACACGTCGCCATCAGACAGCTTAATTTTAAGGTAAAATAGGGTCATAAATAAGCAAAAATAAATAAAAATAAAAAAAAGAGTCAAATAAGTATATTCATACTTTGACTGTGTGACTGTGTCAGTCACACAGTCACACCCCTTATACTAATTCTAGAACTTTAGTCCCCATACTTAACAGGTAAAAGGATGATTTGTGCTTTTGAGAAAACTGAGTTCCCCGCGCTAACTGCATGGGATAAACCAACGTGAATTGATAACAGTATAAATAACTCCTTTACAATGCATTTGCAAGAATTAAGCTTTTATGTTTAATTGTTTTATTCGTCATACAGTTATCAAAATCAAGGGTGTAGAGTGGAGAGGCAAAAATCGGAAGTATATTCACTACCATACTTTTAAATCGTAAAATTTTTTGTTGTTCACGATATTTGATGACTGCAACCATATTCACTGATTTAAGAAGCATAGGGATTTGATTATTACCAATATAATAATGTTGGGTAACTGTTTTCTTTGTGATTAGTGTTGGCCTAGTGGCTTCAGCGTGCGACTCTCATCCCTGAGGTCGTAGGTTCGGTCCCCGGCTGTACACCAATGGTCAGTGGACTTTCTTTCTATGTGCTCAACATTCGCTCGAAGGGTGAAAGCTCGCCTTAGACCCAAAAAGTTGACTGCGTGTGTCAGGCACAGGAGGCTGATCACCAACTTATTAGATTAACAAATGATCATGAAATAGATACAGGGCTGAGGCCCAGACGTAAAAAGGTTATAGGGCTACTGATTTTTTTTTTTTACCTGTTCACTTTAGCCCACGATCGATTCATGATCCTGGTTCACTTTTGCACACGGTACCACTATCACGGATCATTAAGCCAAGTCTTATCTTGTAGAAAATTGCGGGTTATTCTTGCCGTATATATTACTTCTTTTGTTGATATATATTATCACTATTATTATTATTAGTGATCCTTTTAAGGTTCCAAACATGGTGAACATTACATATACTAAATAGTACTGTTTATGTTTGATACTAACCTTAACTTTGAAAGCCTTAGGACATAGATCACACGGGTAGGGCCGTTCTCCAGTGTGCATTCGCATATGGATCGCGAGGTGCCCTGACTGGTTGAAGCGACGCCCGCATATTTTGCAGGGGAAACCCTGGAAAAGGTATTTCTGATATATGGAGTAAGACTTTTGTTAATAATAATAAATATTTATACTATATTATTCTAATAAAATATAGTATTGGTTCCGCGTTGTGATTGTAGATTTCTAGACAGTTGAGTAGTATTAGTATGTAGTAGTACGATTTTTTAGATTATAAACAATACCAGCATAGTGTCTTCAGCGTGCGACTCTCATCCCTGAGGTCGTTGGTTCAAACCCCGCTTGTTCAATGGACTTTCTGACTAATCGCATTTAACATTCATGTACGGTGAAGGAAAAGATCATGAGGAAACATACATAAGACCCAAAAAGTTGACGTTGTGAATTGTGTGAAGGCCCTACACCTACTTGCTTATAAGAAAAAAACAAATGATCATTAAATGAAAAATAAATGATCGTAAATGAGAAGCAGACAAAAA
Source organism: Pieris melete (assembly GCA_963693345.1). NCBI lineage: Eukaryota > Metazoa > Arthropoda > Insecta > Lepidoptera > Pieridae > Pieris > Pieris melete. The sequence goes on from CAVNZK010000003.1 coordinate 3,908,597, forward strand.
GGTTGTAGCGTATAGATAATTATTTATTTTAATAATTTCAAATATGGACCAGCAATGTGTGTTTAATAGTGTTGTGTCCCTTTTTTTATCAGGCGTTATGTTTTTCATATATATTTGTACTTTTACTTACCAAGGAATACGATTGTGTGTATTATTTACATGCCTGAAGAAAAAAATACATTTACCGAATAACTCGTGTATATACTGGTGTGACTGTACTTTATTTGAATTAAAATGCATCAAACGTCGACATTTACGAGGGGTGTTCAATAAACAGTGATCATTCGATTTTCTTTGGAAAGAAAAAAAATACTGGCAGACATAGTCCAGACATTTAATAAAAAAATAATAATAAAAGCAATCTATTCACTTTTGTTATTTAAAAATAGAAGTCATTCGTTTGCGTGTCGGAACGTGGTCTTAAAAATGTATAAAATTTGTGGAGAGTGCTCGGTGAGAGAAAATTGAATTGCTCGGAAGTTAAGATTAGGATAATTAGTTATTTAACAAAATTGCTTTCTTAAAATAATAGTAATTTTAAAGCACCGCGAAGACAATAATGATATCGATGACAGGTTACTTTAGTGATTGCACGTGCAGCGGATTAGGCGGCTCGGGATTTATTGGTAGCTGATTGTAGGTACGCGGTACCTGCTACTACAAACGGCTGCTTGAAAGAGCATGATTAGGGGTTCATGCTTCTTCATATTCTTCGGTTGTGCGATGATAAGCTGAGTTCAAGCAAGAAAGAAGTATATTATTCCACTAACGACGGGGAACGCCATACATCGGTAGTGACTGAACAAACGATTAAAAAGTTAAAAACATATTCTTGGCGGATCGTTGTGTTACTGTTCGTTTTGTAGCAGAAGAAATGTTTTTTATAGGAAGTGTAAACACAACCGAATATATATATGAAAGTATCAGGGACGGAAGTGGGTACCCAGTGGGCTTTCTGATGCGCAGAAACAAATGAGAATGAGAATTTAAAAAATCTGTTTTGTTTTGTTACATCATTGATACATAACAAGGTAAAACTTCCGGAAACGAAAAAGCAGTTCATGACGTGGAAGAAACGCCCCCGCGCATAAGTCCAAAGTTGCGATGGCTGCCAGTAAAGAAATTGATTTCGAATTGATGGAACATCCTCCATATTTACTGGACCTAGCTCCTAGTGATTTCTACTATTTTCGTGATTAAAGGAAGATGATGACGCTGTCGCTGCGGTACACGATTTTTAAGGGATCAGGAAGAAGACTTTTAAAAAGGAGATTTTATCTTAAGAAGGAAGATATGAAAAGTGTATAAACAAAATAGCATTAATAAAAGTTACTTGCGCCATACTCATGATCACTTTTTATTGAATACATTATTCACCTAGTATGGGCGTAGCAAGCAGTTGCATGGTAAAACGTAAATGTTTGGTGTATATTCTTTTAGATTTTATTAATGTATGATATTGTGTGATTTTAAGTATAGGAAAATTGTGGCGTGATAGAAGTTCACACACGCATTCTAGTAGCAAGACCTCAAAAATGACAGCGCATGAACGACACATGCCACGAGCATAGAGTATTTTTGTGGAAGAAAAAATAACAATGGAAACTCCTTACAACATTTGATATTCTGTGTATAAAATAAGTCATTGTAAAATCATTCGCAATTCAAATTTGACATCGATATAGGGATTTAACTCACAGGTTTGGTAACTTTATGCATTTTCTTGTGGGTATGTAGAGCGCACATGCTGCCCAAAACTTTATCGCATTCTTCACAAACGTAAGCCATTAATGGAGTCCCTGGGGGTCGGTCTTCTCCCCTTTTGTGACGGTATAGCTCCCTGCAACCCATATTCTTGTAGGCTTAATAATCATTTTTATAATGCGGTATGGGCCACACATAACCAAATTATTGTATGTCAAACCAGTCAAACCAGTCAAACCAAAAATAAAAAACAAAAAAATAGGACAGATTAATACCAACCTAAGGTATAAGGCGATTAATAATTGAAACTAATCTTAACAAATGTTACAAACATTACCTGTCCACATCGTATCCCTAACTTTAATAATACATACTAACTAACCGACGTGAGACTGGTCTTAAATTAAATTAAAATGATTCATGTGCACTTTTTATTATTATTAGTATAATTTGTTTTTTTTAATGTATCCTTTATTAGTTTAGTTGTTTTTTTTTTGTTCCTGTTTAGTATCTTTTTCTAAATACATGTATTTTTGCACTTTTTGTCTACCTCATGTAATTTAATACATTTTCTTCTTTTTTTCTTTTCTCACAGTGGTTGCCTGGAAGAGATCGCTCGAAAGCGATAAGGCCGCCAGTTGCCTTTCCTTTACTTGTAATTTTGTTAAATTTTTATATCATTAAGCAACAAAGTGTAACTAAAATAAATAAATGGCGTTTAAACACTGAGAGTGTATAAACGCCACAGTATTGATAGATAGTTCTATAGATAGTTCAATTTTTTTTATTTCTAGGCGTAGCTAGAACGCAAGTACGCAAGATGTATTTAAAGAAAATAAAAAATATATGTTTATTATGGAACATAATATACAGGTATCACTTATTCCACGTCATTAAATTTGAATAGGTAGACATCCCTAGTCATCGGCAAAGAAGACCGAGGGTGTAGGTCGAGAGAAAAAGCCGGCGTAAAAACTCTCGGTACCTACTCTTTTAAAATAACAAATCATCAAACAACACTTATTTTAAAACAAATATTGCAAATTAATTAGAAGTAGTCTGTCTAGCACTAGTCCCAGGCCCTTTTATCAACTAGATAATTGTTAACTTAGTAAGCCTTTTTACACAGATTTTCTTTAATTTATTAAAAGGCAGAGATAAAAGAGCCTCTGGGATTTTATTAAAGAAGAGTATCCCTTTTCCCAAAAAAGAATTACTAACTTTAGATAGTCTAGTACGGGGAAATTGCAGCCTGCGTTTGTTCCGAGTATTAACATTGTGCGTATGTAAGTATAATTCTCTTAATTTAGTCCAGTCATATTTTTTAACCTTATGCATGCTTCAGTATTATTTATTTTCTTTTACGATATAAACTATAGGGCCTAACGCTAATAAGCGATCTGTTCCAGGCAAGAAAACAAACATATAACAATGATTTAAATGAATATTATGATTAATACGCAGGTTTGATAGATGTTTAAATGAAAGTATTCTAATTAAGCTACCTATTGTCAAAGACTATCTTAGCTACTTTCATAGCGTTATGTCGTACGGTATTTTACTGTGGGGAGCTGCTGCAGAGGTTCAATCCATATTTGTGCTGCAGAAGCGGGCTGTTCGGGCTATTTGTTGTGTTTCTCCGAGGGAGTCGGTACGGAATAAGTTTAAGGAATTAAATATTATGACACTTCACACTATCTGGTCAATATATTCTTGAAGCCTTGTTGTATGTCCAAAAAAATATAAACGATTTTAAAACAAATGGTGACTTTCACCAGTATAATACGCGAAATAGAACTAATTTGAGTGTACGACCAACCAGGCTCCAAAAGATAAACCACTCCTTATATGGAAATTGTATTCGTTTTTACAACAAACTCCCAAGCGAAATTAGAGAATTATCACTAAATAAATTCAAAGCCCTCGTTAAACGAAAATTAATCAACAAAGCTTTTTATAAATTTGAGGACTACTTAAATGATCCTAATCCTTGGGATTGAACTGTTGAAATGTCAATACTTGGCGATTAAAAAGAGTGGCGGAAAGTTTCTTGCCAGTTCTTCTTACCCGCTCTACGCCCTTGACTTGCGAACTGGTAGTAAATGTAAATTTACGATTAATTTAACTTGACGATTCAAAAGTGTACTTGGTTACCCACTTGAATAAAGATATTTTGAGTTTGAGTTTGAGTTTTGACTTTACTTTAATTATTTGTGCTATTACGATTTTCTATATTTTCCTTTAGTCTTATTAAGTAGTATATTTTTTTTGGTTTTCTTTAGACGCGATCCGTTTATAAAAATTCAAATATTCGGGGGTCAATTATTTTGATTATTATTACCAGTAGAAATTATTATAATACCTTGCAGTAGCAAAAAGTTGATTACAAGACCCACAATTCCACATTTTACTGTCCGAGCTGCGTTTATACGTGCGATGAGGACGTGTTTCTCGATGGCTGTCTTCGTGGTTCCTCAATTCGATTTCAGTGGGAAACTCCTGTCCGCAATATGTACAGGACAAGTCCAACGTTTCGGGAGGTGGTTGTTCGTTCTTAAAAAGAAATTATGTGTGTTATATTATAAGTTAGGGCTGAAAAATCCGTTGGCAAGAAGTTACTCCCGATTAAAAAAATGTCAATCTCACAAAAAGAAAATATATTTTAAACTTTATTTTCCAATAAAAACTTACCAATTCATTTTTACGTTTACAAGTAAGTTTATGTCGATCGAGTGCTTCACCGTCAGCGAACAAATAGTTACACACATCGCACACAAACATGGCGTCAAGTTTTCGTGATCCCACGCACCCTTTGCCAAAAGCGTCAAGACAGCACAATTGTTCTAAAAGTTAAAATCTGTCTATAAGACAATTTCCGAAAACGACTTCCATTACCATTTTAGAGTGATACCTTAGTTACTTTTTTGCTGTGAGAATAGAAAAAGAATCACGTAACGATGGTGAGTTTCGTTTGATTGTGATTGGTCAACAGAATCTAGTTCAATCACAGACGCTCAACTTAATCCGTCTATCAGTTTTTCCAGTTGCAATTAAACGAAACATATTCATAATCATTCCATTTGAATATCAAACAGATAGGTTCTACGTGTTATGTATGACTTGTTTTGTAATTTTTCCGCAATTCTTACCATTAGGTTCGATTTCTAATGACATCGATAATACACGTTCACAAATGCAACAAACTAGCCACTCTGCGTCAAAATTCGTGATGCTGCTGGTATCTAACGAAAAAAATTAAATATAGGAATTTGTTTTTATCAAAATTTAAATAGATACATTAGTTCCCGCCATTCCCGCCGTTAATAAGAATTTAGACAATCATGTGTCAAATGACTATGACGTAAAATGAAGTCGATTAGTTATCTGTTACATATTAAGTATATCTACAAAGTACAGTCTTAAAGTTATTAACCCCGATATACCGATAATAATACGAAAAGAGAGTCGAAAATATATAAAATTGGTAATCTAAGTTTTTTGTATGTATGGAAATAAAAGTGGTACCTTGTAGTTCAGAACTTGTACAAGTAGTACCGGTTTCAGAAGCGGATAAATTAATTGAAGCATGCATTAGAATAGTATGATCTAAAAGATCGGCGTCTGTCGTAAATATATCATGACAGATTACACATGAAAAAAGCGCTAAAATATCTGGACCGTTATTCTTGTCATCCTAAAAGCATATTGCATAATATATGAATGTGATTCAATAAATGGGTTTTTGTTTTATTGGAATTAATATTTACCTCATTAGAATTTGAAGATGTTGGTGTAGGTATCAGAAACTGGTCTACTATATTTTCGTCCAATAATGTTGATTCATCATAAAATGAATTATGAATTGGTACGATACTAGCAATATTGATGTCATTTTGGCAATTCTGAGTATTAAGTTCAGTTATGGATTCAGTTCCAATAGAAAAATGCTGCCCTGAATCGTTACAACTTAAAAGTAAATTGTTTTTAACAGGGGATATTATCCCTTCAGTTACAGGTATAGAATTTTTTTCACTACTTTCGGTTCCATTTTCTATTATTTCATGAGTAAATAGAAGAGTATCAAATCGATCTTCTAAATCCAAAGTTTCCGTAAAGTCCCTGTACGAGAATTCTGGAGACTCGTACATTTTTGTTAGCTCTGAAAATTAAAAATAAAGTAATACATTTTTAAGACGTAGTTTCGCCCTAGATTTCATAGCAGCATCATATAATATTATTTACTGCGCTTACTATATATACTTATCATAGAAACGGTTCTTCTATGATAAGTCATAGACTATTCCCCTTATTCATAAAAAATACAATCATCCTCAAATAATTACTGAATATTTCGAACTTGTCGCTCTAGTATCGTTTTGCTAATAAATAAATGTGACGAAATATTATAAGACCGTTATAAAGTTAAATATTAGAATTATACACTTTATACTGTGGTGTTTAGTTATCATGATGACTTTGATCTACTAACGTTTTGACGTTGACTTCTTACAAACAGATAACCATTCGCCAACGACCAATCACCATTCCTTCATTCATGCATTTATATAATATTTTGTAAGGGTGTTTGTTTATGTTGCGGTGTTTTTGCAAAAGGCTGTTTTGATTAAATTCAGTGCTTTTTTATTGACATAACTTGCAAGATAATTTCAAAATGAAAGTTGATGTGCCAGCTCCAAATGATAAATCAAAGATCCCTTTGCCGACCCTTTCTCAGATAAATGCTGATAGAATAACACTTGTAAGTAGAGGTTATATTTTCATAAAGTTTTTATTAATAAACTCTGCACTAGATTATAAAAAAATATTTTAAATTTCCTACAAGTCAACTTTAAAAAACATACATATTGCATAACATAACGAAATTTTTCTGGAATTTTTCAACAGTATAATGGGAAAGACCAAATAAACATTTCTTTATTATAAAGTAACTGTATCATTTTAAAACTAAATAAATTGTAATTTAACACTCACAGACATCTGTTATGTTATGATTTCGGAACTCCTAACTTATATACAATAGCCTCGAGTCGATAGCTTGAGTAGCTTTTGTAATTCAAAATCTCTGGGATTTAAAAGAAAATGTTCTTAATCATATACGAAAAATCTCTCATTCTCTGTATTTAAAAATATATTTTTTTTTACTAACAAGAACTTTATTTTTAATGGGGAAGAAAGCTGTGTCTGCTGTTTCTTTACTTATTACTTAGGCCTCTACTCCTAAATAATTCAATCTTATGTTTACTGTATCTAAAGTCTAAACATATTCAATCTAATACTATGAATATAATAATCAACTAAAATCACTTCCCTTTTATACAATTGTAAAGCCAACTGGTATTTAATAATCCAAATCTATGTTACTCACCTAATTGATTTAAATCACTATGGTTGATATTTCAGCTTGCAACCCAATATTGGTCACCTCAAACTAAAGATAATCACTTGCCCTATGATGCTGCTATTGTGGAGTACATATATCAAGCAGAGATCCTTGGATCAAAGTAAGTATCTTATAATTTTAAAATACATATAATTTTTTTATCTTAATGTCTTAGCCCTCTTGAAATGGACAAAAGACTGTATTGGGTTCAGTGGCCTTATAGATTGAGTTCAATGACCCCATTTGTTTCAAAATACATTTATGGCATGCTATTATTTTGATAAAAAAATAAAAATTATGAGCTTATAACTTTTTACTAATGAATAGTTAATATTAGTTTGATTTTTTACATCATATTAAAAATATAAATAACAATAGATTAAGATTATAAGTAATTGTATTGATTTTTTTATAAGTTTATTTCTACCATCTTAGTCTATATTTATATATATTTTAAACTGTGTTTTCTCAGTTCTAACTATATTCTAGCTATTAGTATTAAACCATACCAATTAAAAGTTGGTGGTAATTGCCAAAGCTTTTGATTTATATAAGAGAAAAAACGTAATTAATAAAATCACGACACTTGAGTATTTTGTTTCGAGAGTTGCAATAACATTTTTTAATTTAAGAACCTATTTTAAAGTGTTGATGATTTTCAGTTTTTCTGTACGGCGTATAATGATGTTGGAATTTTCGCAATACCTCGAAAATTATTTGTGGCCACATTATGAGATGGGGAAGGCATCTCATGCTCATATGATGTCAATAATCGTAATGATTAATGAGAAGTTCTGTGAGAGGGTCCCAGCATGGCAGGTAAGTCATCTTTAGCTCTATTTAGAACAGATAGGCAAACTCTATCATGTTTCAAACTCAAACTCAAAATAACTTTATTCATATAGGTAAACAAGTACAATTATGAAGGTCAGAAAAGAAGTTAAATTAATTCTAAATTTACATATACTACCAGTTCGCAAGTCAAGGGTGTAGAGTGGGCAAGAAGAACTGGCAAGAAACTTTCCTCCACTCTTTTTAATTGCTAAGTTTTGAAATTTTGTTAAAACATGTTGATTTAAACCCTCAGTACATTAAGAATTATATCTCGTTAAATTTCTTGACTTTGTCACTCATTGACTCACCAATCGTTAAAACTCTAAGGCACTTCTAGCAGACATAGAATCTTCATATTTAGAATACTATTAGTGTTTAGTGTATAAATCAAGGAAAACTAAAATATTTTGCTAATAGCTAATTATGTATACAGAAGGTAGGGACTGAATAAATTAACCAACTTAATATTACATGGGTCTCACAACTTTTTACGGTAGAAGAACTACGTTGCGAGACTTGGATTTTTACAAGTTATGTTTTTTGACGGCATTGTATTGACACAGAGGTATACGGACATTTTCAAAGTACAAAAGTTCTTTTTCAAGTACACTACATAAGTAGATTCATATTATTTAAATCCTATATAATTTTTGAAGTAAATCAACATGTATACGTATTAATGAGATTCATTATTCATTAACAAAGTATAGTAAACAACAAATAATTTTTCTAAATATTAGAGGACCCGACAGATGATATTTTGCAAGTACGAAATGAAAGACAAATAATATACTAATTTCATTATACTGTACTTTGAAATAACAATTCTTCTAAATACAGTTCGTTATAATCCATAATGTTTGTATTAGCGTCACTAAGATGGGCAGCGTTTTTGTCGAAGAAAAGGGAGAGAGCGATTGAGAGAGAGTGAGAAAGGGGGAACGTAGCAATATACGAAATTCTATTTTTAAAATTCATATTTTGTAAAGAGAATTTATTCTTCAAATATTTTATTCGTCATTTGAGATTTCATTAAATTATTTTGTAACAATAAAATATGGGTATACAAATACATGTAGTGATCATATACTGGTACATGATCATCTATTGGGGCTTTTACCTTAGTAATAATTAATTTACAAAAAAGTTTCACTTCTGCCTTGTGTACTTTGTACGCACGCACTTTTTTATCAGTAATTTTTTTTATCACATCTATTCCAAAAGTACAGGCCGTCACCGTAGCTTTTTTTAGTCCTAGTTATTCACAGTAATTTGAATTTCGAATGTGTATAAAGATAATAAATGTTTCAATAACCAAAGAGTCCCATACACAAATATTCTATGAAAACATTACTGGCTGTCAACAATAATTGGCGCGCAGACCAAATTAAAAAAAAGAAGTCTGCAAAAATAAAATCGCGTGAAACCCTTTTGTATTTCACATGAAACTTAAAAATTACTCTGCCTCAAGTAGCGATAAAGTATTGAATGTTAAAATATTGTTCCTGTTTGTAAGATGATTCAGATGTTTATTTAATTAACGTTATAAGAAAAATTATTTACGAACACACAGGTCGACGAAATCAAGAGTTCAAAAACGTGCCAAAATGGCGGAAGTATTGGAGGGCCATACAGAAGAAAGACAAACCTGAACTTTTAGATAAGTTAAACTGGGAAAGGCGATACTTGCAGAAACTCATGATTAAATTTATGAGGACATTGGAAAGCATTCCTGAGGAGGGTGATGTTAACCCAGATAAAATTAGGTAATACACTTATGTTTTATATACATACAGAATTCATGTGTGACATTTTGACATGTGTTTACTAACAAGAATAAAACATTTAGTGGGCATAGTATGTGGATCATAAATTAACCTTCTGCTAGCTTCGTTTGGCGAGTTGATAATCATTGTTTTTTATGGGTTTTTCATTTTAGGCATTATTAACTTAGGTAAACGGCGGTAAAACTTAAATCCTTTACCTTTAGTAATTTTTTAAGATGATTCTAATAGCTTTTTGTTTCGAGACTAGAACTGTTTTTCCGGGAATCGAACCTGGAACCTCTATGAAGAAGAGAAGACCATATTTGAACGACTAAGCTACGGAAGTAGTAATTTAAAACATATGCATGTAATGTTTATCAGATACTGCGAGCGATTCCTGGAGCTGATGATCGACCTTGAAGCATTATTACCAACACGACGCTTCTTCAACACCGTCATGGACGATTGTCACCTGGTAGTCCGATGTCAACTAGCAAAACTAGCTGAACGCCCGGAAGGACAACTTTTCTCACAGGTAAGTTTTTAAAAACTTATTTACTACATGCTTTAAAAGGAATTATCACATTTTTTGATTATGTCTTTAATGGTAAACAGCAAGGGTTGGGTGTGAGTCAAACGCACCTGGATTTGATGATACTGATTGTGCAGGAGTCTCGGGGACCCTTGATTGGAACACCTCCAAGTGATTTTAGCTTTAGGATAAGCGTCAAAGTATTTAAAATTTTTTTTTTTAACTTATGTGAATTGTATTGAAATTTATAAACAATCCGCCATTATCTAACTACTTTTCTATTGGTTATAAGTGATGTGACATTTTCGGTAAATTAATCGGATCGATTATTTTTTCATTTGTTATTTTTAAAGTTGAACCTAATCGAATCGATTATTTCCTCATTTGTTAATTTTATAGTGGAACCTAATTTAAGCATTACTTGTCAAATGTACATACATTACATTAATTTCATGTTTTAATTAATTTTTTTTTTTATTTAATTGTTTAATTCAGAAAACAAGGTTCCATAACAATGTTAGTAAATTACAGATTCAGGTATGGGCAATCGACTCGGTCCGCGATAATGCGGAGGATACCGTTACCGCTAGCTCTCACCCTGCGCACCAAGGATGCACATCTCTTGCGTATGGTGGCGTAGAAACAATCCACCCGCACCTCAGCAAACATCCCCGATGCGCTGCAGAATCGAGGCAGCCGCAACAGCACCCTGAACGCATTATTATATTGGATACGGAAAGCGTTGTATGACAATCGAGTATATTTCGACCATAAGGCGCTCGTATAGAATGATGTGCAGAATGCTCTAAACAAGGTTACTTTCACATCAATTGAGCATCGTGCAAACCTGCGGGCGATCAGGTTCGCCCTGACACACAACGCTCTCCGTTCCCTATCTATATCAGCATCGTCCCTGAGGTCGGGTGTCAAATGTGTCCAAGATATTTAAATGTTTTTACAATTTTTAAAGGAACCCCATATAGCGACATGGGGGGTATACTGGACACACCCTTCCAACCGGTAAGTATGGTTCCGAAAATTAGTAAATTATTCAAAAAGTACCCAAAACCGAATCAGAGCACCCCACTATCCACGTGGTCTTGTCTGTCTTACCCCTAGAGTGTATATAAATAATCGGAGGCGCGGAGGAAGAGCAGCATTTCCCGTAGCGCCGGAGCTGTCCAAAAAAACAAATATTATTTAGATTGGTTAGGTTAGGTTAGTATATGAATATTTGGTCGCCGAAGGCGACCAGGACGCCGAGAAGCCGAGGCTTGAATAAACAATTACTATTTAGATCGGAGCTGTCCACAAAAACAAATATTATTTAGATTGGTTAGGTTAGAGTTAGTATATGAATATTTGGTCGCCGAGAAGGACCGAGGCTTGAATAAACAATTACTATTTAGATCGGAGCTGTCCACAAAAACAAATATTATTTAGATTGGTTAGGTTAGAGTTAGTATATGAATATTTGGTCGCCGAAGGCGACCAGGACGCCGAGAAACAGGCTTGAATAAACAATTACTATTTAGATCGGAGCTGTCCACAAAAACAAATATTATTTAGATTGGTTAGGTTAGAGTTAGTATATGAATATTTGGTCGCCGAAGGCGACCAGGACGCCGAGAAACTGAGGCTTGAATAAACAATTACTATTTAGATCGGAGCTGTCCACAAAAACAAATATTATTTAGATTGGTTAGGTTATATAAGTATTAATATACTAACCGTATATTAATATTTTTTTTAAATAACTGTTCAACTGAAACTCGAAATCGAATACAAAATCGGATTTAAAATCGGATTCAAAATCGAATACTAAAATCGATTTTCACTTTCACAGAATAGATTATTTTTCACATCCCTATTCATTTTATAAACGCAATCGGCCATTTCGAATGTGGATTTTGCCAGAACAGTGTGTGTTCACAGTGATCCAGTGCAAAATATCAATTAAAAAGCCGTAACTTTTTAGGTTTTTTTTGCGTGAATGTGCGTTATTTTATTAGCATTTTTTATAAAACTTGAGCTTTACATACATACTAGACACTGATTTCTTGCGATCATTTTCAGATTTCGTGTAAAATAGGTGAGAATTTAAAAAAAAATTTTTTTTGGATTCCTAAGCGCAAAATTTGTGGGGGTGATTACTACACCCCCTCCCCCCCCTCACCCCCCGCAACCCCAAATTTGGGTACGTCTGTTTCACATCGTTACCATAAAACGCTTTATTGATTAATTTCCGTTTAACGAGGGCTTTGAATTTATTTAGTGATAATTCTCTAATTTCGCTTGAGAGTTTGTTGTAAAAACGAATACAATTTCCATATAAGGAGTGGTTTATCTTTTGGAGCCTGGTTGGTCGTACACTCAAATTAGTTCTATTTCGCGTATTATACTGGTGAAAGTCACCATTTGTTTTAAAATCGTTTATATTATTTTGGACATACAACAAGGCTTCAACAATATATTGACCAGATAGTGTCAAAATATTTAATTCCTTAAACTTATTCCGTAGCGACTCCCTCGGAGAAACACAACAAATACCCTGAACAGCCCGCTTCTGCAGCACAAATATGGATTGGACCTCTGCAGCAGCTCCCCACAGTAGAATACCGTACAACATAACGCTGTGAAAGTAGCTATGATACACAATTATGATGTTTGTATAGAGATTGAGAATTGTATTATTTTAAGTGTTTACAGACCACCAATTGCATCTTACGATATTTTTGAAGAAAAGTTGGAGGAAATTTTGTGTAAAGTTAGTTTTAAGAACAATAAGTATATTATTGTATGTGGTGACTTCAATATAAATCTATTAGAAAATACCTCCATTAGTAAAAAATTCATTCTGTTATTAAAATCTTACAATCTTGTTAACTTGTTTCTTGAGCCCACTAGAATTACAAGCTCCACTGCTACATGTATAGATAATGTATTTACAGATGCAGAGGCAATGCAAACCTCAATTACAACTGATCTTAGCTCAGATCATTGTGGACAGTTAGTGGCGCTAAAATGTTAAGTGGTGAAACAAGTAAATAAGAGCAGTGTGTTTGTTCCAGTAAATAAAAAGCGAATGGTGAGATTTAGACATAATATAGGTAAACGCCTACCTTTATTACCGGTAGGTACTACTGTTGATACACAATACAACAATCTAAGTGATTGTATTAATAAAGAGTTCAACACCATCTTTACCCCAAAGAAAGTCTCTCATTCGCAGTGTAAATCGTTTAGTGATTGGGCGACAGCGGGAATTTATAAAAGTAGACAACGGTTGTATGACCTTTACGCTGAAAAGTCATACAATCATAATGAAGAATTTATTCTTTATGTTCGAAATTATTCGAAATTATTTAAGAAAGTTTGTTACGCGGCCAAGTCCTTAAATATCAAAAACAAGATTAAAAATAGTACCAATAAAACTAAAATGACTTGGAAGATAATTGATAGTGAAACTGGAAGAGTCGGGGATCGCAATCAAGACATCGAACTATGTGTCGATAACACTATAATCAAATCTAACGAAGAGATAGCGATTGTTTTTGATAAGTACTTTTCTGACATTCCAATTTCGACTACTAAGTCTCTTCAATCATCTCCCGCCCTCGCTGTATCGCTGCTCAAAGATAATGTTAACGAGTGCAAGGTCAGTTTTTCATTCCGACCCATTGGTGCCGACGATATAGTGAGGATATTATTTAGAACCATAGCCATTAAGAACACTACCGATCTTTGGGGTATTTCTGTAAAAATAATTAGTAGCATAATTGATGTAATTGCTCCCCATCTAGCTATAATTTTCAACAATTGTATTAAAAGTGGCGAGTTTCCCGATCTAATGAAACATAGTAAAGTTATTCCATTATTTAAAGCAGGTAGTATGTCCGACCCCAGTAACTTTAGACCAATTTCCGTACAACCTACTTGTAGTAAAATATTTAAAAAAATTATATTAAATCAACTGGTAAGTCATTTTAACGTAAACAAATTATTACATAATAAGCAGTTCGGTTTTACCAAGGGTCGCTCGACAGCCGATGCCGGTGTTGAGTTATATAGATATATAGTTAAGGCTTGGGAGGAGTCGCATGACGCTTTAGGTGTTTTCTGCGACTTATCCAAAGCATTTGATTGTGTCCAACACGAGACCTTAATCGGGAAACTCCGCCACTATGGCATCAAGAATACCGCACTGAATCTTCTGAATTCCTATTTACACGGAAGAACTCAGAAGGTTGAAGTGAATGGTAAGAGGTCCTCTGGGTCGGCAGTAGATATGGGGGTACCACAGGGCTCAATTCTTGGCCCTTTCCTCTTTCTTGTTTATATAAATGATCTACCTTTCATGGTAGAGAGAAAACATCAGATAGTTTTGTTTGCTGATGACACGTCCTTGATTTTAAAAATCAAACGACAAATAACAAATTTTGACGATGTGAACAATGCTCTGTCTTCGATTGTCCATTGGTTTAGTATGAATAACCTTCTACTTAATGCAAAAAAGACAAAATGCATTAAATTTTGTGCAAAAATGCAAGGGTTATGGATACTAGACCAATTATAAACGGGGAGGAATTGAATCTGGATGATACAACTGTATTTCTCGGAATCACCATGGATTCAAAACTTCAGTGGTCCCCTCATATTTTCGGATTGGCGAAGAGACTTAGTTCTGCAGCCTACGCGGTTAAAAAAATTCGCTCACTAACTGATGTCGATACAGCTAGACTTGTTTATTTTAGTTACTTTCATAGCTTAATGACTTATGGCTTATTATTATGGGGTCATGCTGCTGATGTCGAAACTATATTCATCCTGCAGAAGAGGGCTATTCGTGCAATCTATAATTTAAAATGTAGGGAATCTCTTAGAGATAAATTCAAGGAAATTAATAGACTTACCTTTCCCTCGCAATATATTTATGAAAATATTATGTATGTATACAAAAATAGTGATAAGTTTACTAGAATAGAACATTCGCACAATGTTAATACACGGAACAAACGCAGGCTGCAATTTCCCCGTACTAGACTATCTAAAGTTAGTAATTCTTTTTTGGGGAAAGGGATACTCTTCTTTAATAAAATCCCAGAGGCTCTTTTATCACTGCCTTTCAATAAATTTAAGAAATGTGTTAAAGAAAGGCTGTGTAAAAAGGCTTACTATAAAGTCAACGATTATCTAGTTGATAAAATGGCCTGGGACTAGTGCTAGACAGGCTACTTCTAATTAATTTGCGATATTTGTTTTAAATAAGTGTTGTTTGATGATTTGCTGTTTTAAAAGAGTACCGAGAGTTTTTTACGCCGGCTTTTTCTCTCGGCCTACACCCTCTGTCTTCTTTGCCGATGAGTAGGGATGCCTTCAAATTTAATGACGTGGAATAAGTGATACATGTATCTTATGTTCCAAAATAAACATATTTTATTTTATTTTTTATTTTTTAATAGATTTATTAAATGACATAAACACTTTAGTGGGGGTTATTTTACTAGAAGACAAATATCAGGAACCAAGTTTTGTCTCCTGTTTGATGTCAGCCATAACCTGAACAATGAATGCCTACGTAGGTTAGGAAAAATCATATGTATGCAAATTTTCTGTAGAGGTATCATAATATATTCATTGAATTTGTAGAAAGTTTGTGTTTGAAAGACTTCTTACATAAATAACTAGCAACTTAACACCATCATTTTAGAAGCAGATATAAAAGAAAACAAATTATTCAATATCATTTAATGTTTATTATTGTATACATACTCATTAACTACATTAGTAATAAAAATTATAACAAGACCATTATTAATGTGTTTGTATATAATGCATACATCTAGGTGTTTTGTATTTAGAGAGCAAAATGTTTCCAAAATTGTGATTTTTGGATGGATATTTTTACAAAATTCAAGATATTGTTTACAACACGATAATAATAAAAATATTTACTTAAATACAGTTAGTGATTTGTGCATTGTCCTGTGATCCTGTCATAATGATTGAAAAAAATACTAATAGAAATTAAGAAGCTTTTTCTTAATTTCTATTAGTATATGTCTTTAAACCCTAGATATGTTAGTATGGTGCTATTTTCATAGTGAGATTAACCAATAAAATAATTAAGTATCCATAATGAGCACTTTAAATTATCAACATTTTTTATATAAATGCTATTTGTCAATTTAAAATGACAATGACATGTAAATTTTTATTCTACTTTGTATATTCTTAATTCTACCATAGCTGCCAGGAATCACTCAAAAATAATATAATAAGGCATAAATTTTGAAGGAACAGCTCACACATCACAAAGTAACTACAACTTCTACTAACTTCTACTTTGTGTTAAACTTTATCTTAAACTAGTGAAGATTCAAAATTTCCTTTGACTTAAAACTATGAGAATCTGTTTTTTATGATTAGTGTGATTTAAAGTTAGCGATTTGAATATAAAGAATAGGCATTTATAAAAATGCTATGTTAATCACTAGGTCACAAAATTATACTATAAACATAACTGATCCAGTAAAATGATCTTGTGTTAGTAGTCTATTGATGTACATTAACTGTATGCACCATGAAACTATGGATCCTTAATAATATAATATAGATTTTGGTATCGGGCTTGGGAAGCAAAATAAACCTAATAATTTCCACCATTCATATGAGTCATTTCATCACCCCACTCCCCGGTAGGTACAGGCTGAGCATAAGAACAACTTTTCTTAAGTAAAAATGTTACATGAGACTGGCTTACCACACAAGTGTAGAATATGAAGATGGCTTCCAATAAATTCACTACTATATGTGAATACAGCAGCCCATTAGGGTTCAACCATGATAATAGTAGAATCACCCATGATACTGTCATTATTACAAACATTTCCAAGAATAAATCGAAACTAAAAAAAAAATTAAATGAGTATTAAGCACTTACTAAATGTTATATTTGTGATTGATTATATGTAGATAAGAGCTGGGGTTACTCTAAACTTAGCCCATAACAGACAGAATTACACATTTAAGAAATCATTTTTTTTTAACATTTTGTTAGGCTATGTGAGTAAAATGTCACTTACCATCCTTTTAACTTGTAATGTATCCTTCCATAAATATTTATTCTCTTAATTACCTTCAATGTTGTGATATAGAAGAATAAATTGAATATTATGGTAAATGCAACTGGGGTAAAAAATATAGCTATACCAAGCCAGCCTAGAAACATGTTATATATTATTGTTTGTTTTTATAAATAAAACTTTAATTTTGCATTGCATTTCTGAACTTTACTTACCTATAGTTTCTTGTTCCACATCATCAACAAGTATTGAAGATGAAAACTGTTTTATCCATTTTCTATATGGATTAGTTCCTGTATCCAAAAGAAAATGTGCACATATTGCCATCCCTGCTATTAGTGCTACACTTGACCAGACCACACTTGAATAGTAACAATATGTGCGCACATCTGTTACTCTTAGAAACACATTTCTTGATCTAAAGAATTTACAAAATATTTTAATGTGTGTAATAATTTATAGTCTTAACAAAAGTACATATACTTTTATTTTCATATTAAAACTACTTACTTGAATGTTTTCCATATATAAAAGCCAAAACTATTTAACCAGAAAAACGCTCCTAATAAGCTTATATATAAAATTATATCTGTAAGTAAAATGTAACATTTATAGGTGTGAAACTTTTAAGTTTTATAAAAGTAATAGTTAAACAATAGCTCACCTGTCACCATAATACTGACATGATTACTTGATTCTGTAAATATTCTTACAAAATCTGCCGCTTGGCTCACAATAAGACAAACATTTATTGTAGATATGATATTCCCAGCCAAATCTCTTAGAGTTGGTAATACAAAATAAATTATAGCAACTGTCAAATACAAAATCATTGCTATAGCATGAAATATAGGGTTAAGTATCTTTTTCATTAAGAAATCAATCCTTGTCCTTCCAGAGTCCTTCCAATTTGTATGTGTATTCCATCCAGGATGTATTAAGTGCTTTAATCGTCCATCTGACAGGAGATTCAATCTGGAAATAATTATAATGAAAATCCAAAACATTTTATGATTGAATTTACAATAACTTTTTCTTTAAAAGTAAACATACTTGTCTTCAGATTTTCCTAAGTCAAATACTAAAAAACTTTCATTGAATTTTTCCGCTAAACGACACACTGAGTCGACAGCAATTTCGTTTTCTTTACAAAATTTGTTGATTTGTACAGAATTTTGTTGCTCAGACAAATCATTTAGGTCTGTATCGCTAACTTCAGCATATGTGTACAGTACAATTGTAAACAGTACAAGGAATACCACGTTATAATGCATCATGTTTATTCATGCAACTTTAAAAAGTATAGTTTTATTCCACATCTGCATGCACTTTTATATTACAACTTTAAAGTTTATAGCAGACATCTTTAAGCATTATCACCATATTCCAGAAATTAATAAGTATTGATAATTAATTTATATTTTCTGCTCATGAGCTAAATATCGGAGTAAAAAGTTGCAATGCGTATGCGGTATGGCTTGATATTGATTCACTTCACTTCACTTTATTTATAATGGCGACTTCTGTGATTGATATCGATTCATATTGCCATCTCAAATTTCATATACTTCCGATTTGTATTTTGTACTTTACAGTTTACATATTTGATGTTTGAATTGTGAATGACAGTTATTTAATGTATCTTTTGACAATTTACTTAGAGTCTTTGTTGACAAAATGTCTGTATCGATTGCTTAGCGTATTGGAAATACAGACTATAGTATCTCAAACATTTTTTCCCATGAGGCATGATTTTTCTTGACATGGGCATTACATTCATTAATTCGAGAATTGAGATCTAAATAGGTGCCAAGTTCAATGATTCGATTCTTATATTTTATTATGGACATGGATTGAGTTTCAAAATTTCACTTGGTGTTAATTAGATTTTGTTTTATGAGCGGTTCAAGTATGTGAATATTATGGATGGACTAACCTTGGCCCATACCTTGAACAACCTAACACACACTGCCTTTTGTTGATACGAGGGTTCAATAATTTAAATTAAAGTATTACTAAAGATGTGTTATTATTTGGGTATTACATCTAGCAAAAAATAATATTAAAAAACTGTATTTTTTTCAAATATGCAAATAACAAGCAAAAACACGCGTTGTGCTAACCACATAACGCGACATAAAGTAAAGGTACATTATAATATTTATATTCTGTAGATTATACACCAAAAATAGTCAGATCATATTTTAAATTTAAATTTACAACAATAATTATGGCACGCACGTCTCTCATTTAAATGTAGGAAATATTATGAGTATTACAAAGTAGTTCTATCAAGTACTAATACATAATTATGGTTACATATTCGTAATTGTTTTGTAAAAATATCATTGACAATTATTTTACTTATACGTACCTAACGAAAATAATAAAAAATATATTTACATTTTATTTAACATATTTATAATATAGAGATTCTATGATGAATAACTATTCAAATGTATGCAGCAATAAAATATGATTTTGTATTAAGGAGTCTTAAAATATTTTCAATTATATTTATGAAAATAGTTCTACTGAAATTATTCCACTGAAAAGCGCTTAGGTAAAATACCATATGTCTTGCTTCAATCAGTGATTTTGATTGCATCTGTGCTCATTAAAAACCATTCTTGTTAATACAAATAGAATTATATGATATATTTAAAACGTATACAAAATATACCCTGCTTTACCATATTAATTAATCCTAACTTCTACTGTATCATCTAGCATTTGCTCTTCATCAGCGTCATCATCTGGGCTTAATTTGTTAGCCAGTGGTCTGGTGATGAAGAGACAGAATCCCTCTTCGGCAAGTCCTCGCATTGCACGACGTCTTAGAATTACCAATATCAGAAATATCACGATACCTTGGAGGCAGTTGAAGGTGTCCATTTTCCTAGAAATATACATAATTACAAAAGTCTTTATATTAAATGTGTACGGTCCAACCCCTTTAATTTATTAAGGCTTGTAGAAAACTCTCTAGATATCACTATTAAATATTTAGTTTACTTTCTCTGACTAAATATCTTCGATATGCGTTCCTAAGCGGGGTAATATGCAAGTTTTAGCTGTCTAAACAAATAGTCGTAAAGATTAATATTAAAATAATTTTGACTAACACATATTCCTAAAAATGTACATTACATCAATGTATAAATAATTGTTGTAAAATATAATTTTAAAACAATACAATAAAACGTACCAAAGGATATGTTTCTCTCCATGTGCAAAACTGGCTATTTCAAATATCCAATTAATTCCCATTACAAGAAATAGTTTAAGCGATACAAGGAATCTGTAAGATAATAATATTAATGTAGGTTTAAATTAAACACGCACCCACGCACCCTTTGCCAAAAGCGTCAAGACAGCATAATTGTTCTAAAAATTAAAATCTGTCTATAAGACAATTTCCGAAAACGACTTCCATTACCATTTTAGAGTGATACCTTAGTTAATTTTTTGCTGTGAGAATAGAAAATGAATCACGTAACGATGGTGAGTTTCGTTTGATTGTGATTGGTCAACAGAATCTAGTTCAATCACAGACGCTCACCTTAATCTGTCTATCAGTTTGTCCAGTTTCAATTAAACAAAACATATTCATAATCAATCCATATGAATATCAAAGATATAGGTTCAACGTGTTATATGTATGACTCGTTTTGTAATTTTTCCGCAATTCTTACCATTAGGTTCGATTTCTAATGCCATCACGTTCACAAATGCAACAAACTAGCCACTCTGTGTCAAAATTCGTGATGCTGCTGGTATCTAACGAAAAAAATAAATATAGATTTTTTTTATCAAAATTTAAATAAGATTAGAATTAGATACATTAGTTCCCGCCATTAATAAGAATTTAGACACTCATGTGTGAAATGATGTAACTATGACGTAAATTAAGTGGATTATTTATCTGTTACATATTATATCTACAGTCTTAAAGTTTTTAACCCCGATACCGATAATAATACGAAAATAGAGTCGAAAATCTATAAAATTGGTAAGCTATACATCTTTTTTGTATGTATGGAAATAAGAAAAGTGGTACCTTCAGAATTTGTACAAGTAGTACCGATTTCAGAAGCGGACAAATTAATTGAAGCATGCATTAGAATAGTATGATCTAAAAGATCGGCGTCAGCAGTGTTCACAATTGTACGATAATTATCGTACATGTGCGATAATTTCATGACTACATACGATGTACGATGGTACACGACTTTTTAATGGAATTAATAGTTACCTCATTGGAATTTGAAGATGTTGGTGTAGGTATCAGAAACTGGTCTACTATATTTTCGTCCAATAATGTTGATTCATCATAAATGAATTATGAATTGGTACGATACTAGCAATATTGATGTCATTTTGGCAACTCTGAGTATTAAGTTCAGTTATTGATTCAGTTCCAATAGAAAAATGCTGCCCTGAATCGTTACAACTTAAAAGTAAATTGTTTTTAACAGGGGATATTATCCCTTCAGTTACAGGTATAGAATTTTTTTCAATACTTTCAGTTTCATTTTCTATTATTTCATGAGTAAATAGAAGGGTATCAGTATCAAATCGATCTTCTAAATCCAAAGTTTCCGTAAAGTCCCTGTACGAGAATTCTGGAGACTCATACATTTTTGTTAGCTCTGAAAATTAAAAAAAAAGTAATACATTTTTACGACATAGTTTCACCCTAGATTTCATAGCAGCATCATATAATATTATTTACTGCGCTTACACTTATACTTATCATAGAAACGGTTCTTCTATGATAAGTCGTAGATTATTCCCCTTATTCATAAAAAATACAATCACCTCGAATAATTACTGAATATTTCGAACTTGTCGCTCTAGTACCGTTTTGCTAATTAATAAATGTGACGAAATATTATAAGACCGTTATAAAGTTCAATATTAGAATGATACACTTTATACTGTGGTGTTTAGTAATCATGATGACTTTGATCTACTAACGTTTTGACGTTGACTTCTTACAAACAGATAATCATTCACCAACGACCAATCAGCATTCCTTCATTCATGCATTTATATTTGTAAGGGTGTTTGTTTATGTTGCGGTGTTTTTGCAAAAGGCTGTTTTGATTAAATTCAGTGCTTTTTTATTGACATAACTTGCAAGATAATATCAAAATGAAAGTTGATGTGCCAGCTCCAAATGATAAATCAAAGATCCCTTTGCCGACCCTTTCTCAGATAAATGCTGATAGAATAACACTTGTAAGTAGAGGTTATATTTTCATAAAATTTTTATTAATAAACACTGCACTAGATTATAAAGAATTATTTTAAATTTCCTACAAGTCAACTTTAAAAAACATACAGATTGCATAACATAACGAAATTTTTCTGGAATTTTTCAACAGTATAATGGGAAAGACCAAATAAACATTTCTTGATTATAAAGTAACTGTATCATTTTAAAACTAAATAAATTGTTATTTAACACTCACAGACACATCTGCTTTGTTAAGATTTCGGAACTCCTAATTTATATACAATAGCCTCGAGTCGATAGCTCGAATAGCTTTTGTAATTCAAAATCTCTGGGATTTAAAAGAAATTGTTCTTAATCATATCCGAAAAATCTCTCACTCTCTGTATTTAAAAATATATTTGTTTTTATATTTTTAAGCTATTTTTAGCATAACGGGTAAAATGGGAAAATCTCTTAATAATGAAGATAGCATTTTACTTTATTTTTAAAGGGGAGGGAGCTGTGTCTGCTGTTTCTTTACTTATTACTTAGGCCTCTACTCCTAAATAATTCAATCTTATGTTTACTGTATCTAAAGTCTAAACATATACTTGATGAATTCAATCTAAAACCATGAATATAATAATCAACTAAAATCACTTCCCTTTTATACAATTTTAAAGCCAACTGGTATTTAATAATCCAAATCTATGTTACTCACCTAATTGATTTAAATCACTGGTTGATATTTCAGCTTGCAACCCAATATTGGTCACCTCAAACTAAAGATAATCACTTGCCCTATGATGCTGCTATTGTGGAGTCCATATATCAAGCAGAGATCCTTGGATCAAAGTAAGTATCTTATAATTTTAAAATACATCTATATTTTTTTATCTTAATATCTTAGCCCTCTTGAAATGGACAAAAGACTGTATTGGGTTCAGTGGCCTTATAGATTGAGTTCAATGACCCCATTTGTTTCAAAATGCATTTATGGCATGTTATTATTTTGATAAAAAAGTAAAAATTATGAGATTATAACTTTTTATTAATTAATAGTTAATATTAGTTTTAGATTTTACATCATATTGAAAATATAAATAAGAATGTTTATTAAAGATATTAATAAGTAATTGTATTGATTTTCTTATAATTTTATTTCTACCATACTACTAGTCTATATTTATATATATTATAAACTAACTCCGTTTTTGAGTTCTAACTATACTCCAGCTATTAGTATTAAACCATACCAATTAAAAGTTGGTGGTAATTGCCAAAGCGTTTGATTTATATAAGAGAAAAAACGTAATTAATAAAATCACGACTCTTGAGTATTTTGTTTCGAGAGTTGCAATAATATTTTTTTAATTTAAGAACCTATTTTAATGTGTTATAATTGATGATTTTCAGTTTTTCTGTACGGCGTATAATGATGTTGGAATTTTCGCAATACCTCGAAAACTATTTGTGGCCACATTATGAGACGGGGAAGGCATCTCACGCTCATATGATGTCAATAATCGTAATGATTAATGAGAAGTTCCGTGAGAGGGTCCCAGCATGGCAGGTAAGTCATCTTTAGCTCTATTTAGAACAGATAGGCAAACTCTATCATGTTTCAAACTCAAACTCAAAATTTATTCATATAGGTAAACAAGTCCACTTATGAAGGTCAGAAAAGAAGTTAAATTAATTCTAAATTCACATATACATACTACCAGTTCGCAAGTCTAGGGCGTAGAGTGGGCAAGAAGAACTGGCAAGAAACTTTCCTCCACTCTTTTTAATTGTTAAGTTTTGAAATTTTGTTCAAACATGTTGATTTAAACCCTCATTAAAATTCAATTTATAATGCAATACTGAGTTTTTAAACTTTTTAGGTTTTCTCATTCATATTATGACAGAAATATTTTTTTATGTTTATAACAAATAAACTCAAGCTTACTTGCATTGAGATATTAAAGTAAATATCAATAAACAATTCTAGTGAAGCTAGAAACATAATGTATAGTTATTGAAGTCTTCATATGATTCTTATGGTCATGGTTTTGGTATGATTTTCATATTTATAGAATTATATTCTTCTACAGGCATTACTAAAGAAACCAGATGACTTTCCTGGCTTCTTTGAGCAAGTTCTTCATGCTAGTGTAGCGGAAGACCATTTAAGTAACAATATGAGGGAGCAGACAAATCTCCTACTCTTTTTGAACCATTGCTTTGGGAGTATGGAGGTGCAATTATGCAGAGATCAAGTGAAACGATTAGTGTCTCTTAGCATGTGGATTAGTTTGCAAGAAGGTGAGAATCAATAAGGCTAAAGCATGACATTTGTCCATCTGGCACAAAAAAATTTCAGTTGCCAAGGACTGTATAAACACCATTAAATTTCATTAAATTAGTACCAGTACATTAAGAATTATATCTCGTTAAATTTCTTAACTTTGTCACTCATTGACTCACCAATCATTAAAACTCTAAGGCACTTCTAGCAGACATAGAATCTTCATATTTAGAATACAATTAGTGTTTAGTGTATAAATCAAGGAAACCCATTTATTTAAGTAGGGTCTGACAAACAGGTCATTAAGGTAGGGACTGAATAAATTAACCAACTTAATATTACATGGGTCTCACAACTTTTTACGGTAGAAGAACTACGTTGCGAGACTTGGATTTTTACAAGTTATGTTTTTTGACGGCATTGTATTGACACAGAGGTATACGGACATTTTCAAAGTACAAAAGTTCTTTTTCAAGTACACTACATAAGTAGATTCATATTAATTAAATCCTATATAATTTTTGAAGTAAATCAACATGTATACGTATTAATGAGATTCATTATTCATTAACAAAGTATAGTAAACAACAAATAATTTTTCTAAATATTAGAGGACCCGACAGATGATATTTTGTTGTACGAAATGAAAGACAAATAATATACTAATTTCATTATTCTGTACTTTGAAATAACAATTCTTCTAAATACAGTTCGTTATAATCCATAATGTTTGTATTAGCGTCACTAAGATGGGCAGCGTTTTTGTCGAAGAAAAGGGAGAGAGCGATTGAGAGAGAGTGAGAAAGGGGGAACGTAGCAATATACGAAATTCTATTTTTAAAATTCATATTTTGTAAAGAGAATTTATTCTTCAAATATTTTATTCGTCATTTGAGATTTCATT
Organism: Pieris melete; assembly: GCA_963693345.1. NCBI lineage: Eukaryota > Metazoa > Arthropoda > Insecta > Lepidoptera > Pieridae > Pieris > Pieris melete. The sequence continues at coordinate 3,934,334 of CAVNZK010000003.1, forward strand.
AAATTATTTTGTAACAATAAAATATGGGTATACAAATACATGTAGTGATCATATACTGGTACATGATCATCTATTGGGGCTTTTACCTTAGTAATAATTAATTTACAAAAAAGTTTCACTTCTGCCTTGTGTACTTTGTACGCACGCACTTTTTTATCAGTAATTTTTTTTATCACATCTATTCCAAAAGTACAGGCCGTCACCGTAGCTTTTTTTAGTCCTAGTTATTCACAGTAATTTGAATTTCGAATGTGTATAAAGATAATAAATGTTTCAATAACCAAAGAGTCCCATACACAAATATTCTATGAAAACATTACTGGCTGTCAACAATAATTGGCGCGCAGACCAAATTTAAAAAAAGAAGTCTGCAAAAATAAAATCGCGCGAAACCCTTTTGTATTTCACATGAAACTTAAAAATTACTCTGCCTCAAGTAGCGATAAAGTATTGAATGTTAAAATATTGTTCCTGTTTGTAAGATGATTCAGATGTTTATTTAATTAACGTTATAAGAAAAATTATTTACGAACACACAGGTCGACGAAATCAAGAGTTCAAAAACGTGCCAAAATGGCGGAAGTATTGGAGGGCCATACAGAAGAAAGACAAACCTGAACTTTTAGATAAGTTAAACTGGGAAAGGCGATACTTGCAGAAACTCATGATTAAATTTATGAGGACATTGGAAAGCATTCCTGAGGAGGGTGATGTTAACCCAGATAAAATTAGGTAATACACTTAAGTTTTATATACATACAGAATTCATATGTGACTTATTAACAAGATTAAAACATTCAGTGGGCATAATATGTGGATCATAAATTAACCTTCTGCTAGCTTAGGTTATTCATTTTAGGCATTATTAACTTAGGTAAACGGCGGTCCAACTTGAATCCTTTACCTTTATGGTTCTTTAGTAATATTTTAAGATCATTCTAATAGCTTTTTGTTTTTACTAACTCGAGACTAGAATTGTTTTTCCGGGAATCGAACCTGGAAATTCTATGAAGAAGAGAAGACTATATTTTAACGACTAATCTACGGAAGTAGTAATTTAAAACATATGCATGTAATGTTTATCAGATACTGCGAGCGATTCCTGGAGCTGATGATCGACCTTGAAGCATTATTACCAACACGGCGCTTCTTCAACACCGTCATGGACGATTGTCACCTGGTAGTCAGATGTCAACTAGCAAAACTCGCTGAACGCCCGGAAGGACAGCTTTTCTCACAGGTAAGTTTTTAAAAACTTATTTACTACATGCTTTAAAAGGAATTATCACATTTTTTGATTATGTCTTTAATGGTAAACAGCAAGGTCTAAGTATGTTTAAGGTAGTTTATGCATTCAATTAATAATAGATTTATTAACTGACATTGAAATGTTTAACTGAGCGATGAAAGTCGATAAATGTTCTGTAGAGGTATCATAATATATTCTTTAAACATATACTTCTTACATTAATTAAATAGCAACTTAAAAAAGCTTTAGTAAAATTTTATTACACCATCATTTTATAAGCAGATATAAAAAAAAAACTCAATATTATTCAATATCATTTAATACTTATTTTATTGTATACATACTCAATAACTACATTAGTAATAAAAATTATAACAAGACCATTATTAATGTCTTTGTATATCGTGCATTTGCAGGCGTTTTGTCTTTAGAGAGCAAAATGTTTCCAAAATTGTGATTTTTGGACGGATATTTTTACAAAATTCGAGATATTGTTTACAATACAATAATAATAAAAATATTTACTTAAATACAGTTAGTGATTTGTGCATTGTCCTGTCATCCTGTCATAATGATTAAAGCTTCTTAATTTCTATTAGTGTATATCGTTAAACCCTAGATATGTTAGTATGGTGCTATTTTCATAGAGAGATTAACCAATAAAATAATTAAGTATCCTCAATGAGCGCTTTAAATTATCACAATTTTTTATATAAATGCTATTTGTCAATTTAGTCTTAACATATGTAAAATTCGGTTAACTTGCAAGGCATTTTTATTCTACTTTGTATATTCTTAATTCTTCCATAGCTGCCAGGATTCACTCAAAAATAATACAATAAGGCACAAATTTTGAAGGAAAAGCTCGCACATCACAGAGTAACTACAACTTCTAGTTTGTGTTTAACTTTATCTTAAACTAGTGAAGATTCAAAATTTCCTTTGACTTAAAACTATGAGAATGTGTTTTTTATGATGAGCGTGATTTAAAGTTTTTGTTTTGAATATAAAGAATAGGTAATTATCAAACATACTATGTTAATAACTAGTTCACAAAATTATACTTAAGTCTATAAACATAACTGATCCAGTAAAATGATCTTATGCGTTAGTAGTCTATTGATGTACATTAACTGTATGCACCATGAAACTATGGAACCTTAATTATATAATATGGATTTTGGTATCGGGCTTGGAAAGCAAAATAAACCTAATAATTTCCACCATTCATATGAGTCATTTCATCACCCCACTCCCCGGTAGGTACAGGCTGAGCATAACAACAACTTTTCCTCAGTAAAAATGTTACATGAGACTGTTTTACCACACAAGTGTAGAATATGAAGATGGCTTGCAATAAATTCACTACTATATGTGCATACAGCAGCGCATCAAAGTTCAACCATGATAATAGTAGAAACAACCATGATATTGTCATTATTAGAAACATTTGCAAGAATAAAACGAAACTGAAAAAATAAAAAAATAAATGAGTATTAAGCACTTACTAAATGTTATATTTGATTTATCATGTGTAGATAAGAGCTCTCTAAACTTAGCCCATAGCAGACATAATTACACATTGAAGAAATAATTTTATTTAAACATTTTGTTAGGCTATGTGAGTAAAATGTCACTTACCATCCTTTTAACTTGTAATGTATCCTTCCATAAATATTTATTCTCTTAATCACCTTCAATGTTGTGATATAGAAGAATAAATTGAATATTATGGTAAATGCAACTGGGGTAAAAAATATAGCTATGCCAAGCCAGCCTAGAAACATATTATATATTATTGTTTGTTTTGATTTTAGAAATAAAACTTTAATTTTGCATTGCATTTCCGAACTTTACTTACCTATAGTTTCTTGTTCCACATCATCAACAAGTATTGAAGATGAAAACTGTTTTTTCATTTTTCTATATGGATTAGTTCCTGTATCCAAAAGAAAATGTGCACATATTGCCATCCCTGCCATTAGTGCTACACTTGACCAGACCACACTTGAATAGTAACAATATTTTCGAACATCTGTTACTCTTAGAAACACATTTCTTGATCTGAAGAATTTACAAAATATTTTAACGTGTGTAATAATCTAGTCTTAACAAAAGTACATATTCTATTATTTTCGAATACTTACTTGAATGTTTTCCATATATAAAATCCAAAACTATTTAACCAGAAGAAGGCTCCTAATAAGCTTATATATAAAATTATATCTGTAAGTTAAATGTTATATTTATAGGTGTGAAACTTTGCTAAGTTTTATTTTTATAAATGTAGTTATAAAATAACTCACCTGTCACCATAAAACTGACATGATTACTTAATTCTGTAAATATTCTTACAAAATCTGCCGCTTGGCTCACAATAAGACAAACATTTATTGTAGTTATGATATTCCCAGCCAAATCTCTTAGAGTTGGTAATACAAAATAAATTATAGCAACTGTCAAATACAAAATAATTGCTATAGCATGAAATATAGGGTTAAGTATCTTTTTCATTAAGAAATCCGAGTCCTTCCAATTTATTTTCACTACTGGAACACAAACAAGTGCATATTGACCTGTTGTATTGGAATTTGTAATTAAAATCTGTAACCCAAAAATAAGGTTATTAAAATATAGATATTTAATTTAAATGATCACTTACAATACTGTTGACAGCACACTTACCTTATCCATACAATATTTATTTTGATTATGAATGTATGACGAAGGTTCTTTTGAATCAGGCATTGAAATGATGTCATGCAAGTTAAATGTACTTGTAACTAAAGGGTCATTTTTAATTGATTCTGAATTTACTTGATGATGTATTAAGTGCTTTAATCGTCCATCTGACAGGAGATTTAATCTGGAAATAATTATAATGAAAATCCAAAACATTTTATGATTGAATTTACAGTAACTTTTTCTTTAACAGTAAACATACTTGTCTTCAGATTTTCCTAAGTCAAATATTGGTCTCAGTTCAGTTGTTTCACAATTTGGTACCCCATGTATAAATCTAAAATACTTAAGTTTAACTTCCTCTCCATTTTCAGTCTTAAATATTGGATTCCAAAGAGCTGCAAATCAAAAGCTTAGTAAACCTATTGCTATGTCCAAAGAAGTACTATACAGACACACAATACAAAACGAACGTTTATACTAACTTTCATTGTATTTTTCCGCTAAACGACACACTGAGTCAACAGCAATTTCGTTTTCTTCACAACATTTGTTGATTTGTACAGAATTTTGTTGCTCAGACAAATCATTTAAGTCTGTATCGCTAACTTCAGCATATGTGTATAGTACAATTGTAAACAGTACAAGGAATACCACGTTATAATGCATCATGTTTATTCATGCAACTATAAAAAGTATAGTTTTATTCAACATCTGAATGCACTTTTATATCACAACTTTAAAGTTTATAGCATACATCTTTAAGCATTATCACCATATTCCAGAAATTAATAAGTATTGATAATTAATTTATATTTTCTGCTCATGAGCTAAATATCGGGGTAAAAAGTTAAACTTGCAATGCGACTTGATTCATAGATTTCCGATTTGCATTTTACATGTTTGATGTTTAAACTTTGAATTGTGAATGACAGTTATTTAATGTATCTTTTGACAATTTACATAGAGTAGACGTCTTTGTCTTTGACAAACGTCTGTATCGCTTGTTTAGCGTATTGGAAATACAGACTATAGTATTTTTTTGTCTATAGTATCTTGAAAATTTTTTCCCATGAGGCAAGATTTTTCTTGACATGGGCATTACATTACATTCATTATTTCGAGAATTAAGATCTAAATAGGTGCCAAGTTCAATGATTCGATTCTTATATTTGTTTATGGACATAGATTGAGTTTCAAAAATTCACTTGGTGTTAATTAGATTTTGTTTTATGACCGGTTCAAGTATGTGAAAATTATGGATGGACTAACCTTGGCCCATGCCTTGAAAAACCTAACACACTTCAATAATTTAATTTAAAGTATTACTAAACATTAATGGGTATAGATGTTACATGTAGCAAAGAACAATATTAAAAAACGGTATTTTTTTCAAATATACTTTATTTAACAAGCAAAACACGCGTTGTGCTTACCACATAACGCGACATAAAGTAAAGGTACATTATAATATTTATATTCTGTAGATTATACACCAAAAATAATCAGATCATATTTTAAATTTAAATTTACAACAGCTATGGCACGTACGTCTCTCATTTAAATGTAGGAAATATGAGTATTACAAAGTAGTTCTAGCAAGTACTAACTAATACATAATTATTGTTACATATTCGTAATTGTTTTGTAAAAATATCATTGACAATTACTTTAATTATACGTACCTACCTAAAATTAATAAAAAAATATATTTACATTTTCTTTAACATAATTATAATATAGAGATTCTATTATAACGCGAATATATTATACAATTTTGATAATAACTATTCAAATGTATTCAGCAATATAATATAATTTTGTATTAAGAGGTGTTTAAAATATTTTCAATTATATTTATGAAAATAGTTCTACTGAAATAATTCCACTGAAGAGCGCTTAGGAAAAATACCATATGTCTTCCTTCAATTAGTGATTTTGGTTGCATCTGTGCTCATTAAAAACCATTCTTGATAATACAAATAGAATTATATGATATATTCACAACGTATACAAAATATACCCTGCTTTACCATATTAATTAAGCCTAACTTCTACTGTATCATCTAGCATTTGCTCTTCATCAGCGTCATCATCTGGGCTTAATTTGTTAGCCAGTGGTCTGGTGATGAAGAGACAGAATCCCTCTTCGGCAAGTCCTCGCATAGCACGACGTCTTAGAATTACCAATATCAGAAATATCACGATACCTTGGAGGCAGTTGAAGGTGTCCATTATTTTCCTAGAAATATACATAGTTGCAGAAGTCTTTATATTAAATGTACGGTTTATTTAATATACGGCCCTACCCCGCAAATTTATTCAGGCTTGTAGAACACTCTCTAGATAATACTATTAAATATTTCGTTTATTTTCTCTGACTAAACATCTTCGATATGCGTTCCTAAGCGGGGTAATATGCAGGTTTTATGTACATGTTTAATGTATGATGTGTATACGTTACATCATTATACATTGATAATTGTTGTAAAATATAATTTTAAAACAATACAATAACACGTACCAAAGGATATGTTTCTCTCCATGTGCAAAACTGGCTATTTCAAATATCCAATTAATTCCCATTACAAGGAATAGTTTTAGCGATACAAGGAATCTGTAAGATAATAATATTATTTAAATTAAACAAATCTCCTAAGAAGTAACTAAACGTATCGACAAAACTTACTTGCGCTTAAGATAATTTAGTTTGTTAACCTCATATTTCTTATTGTGAGTCCATAAGGTGTAGGAGGATAGTATAAAAAGCACGATGTTAATAGCAATGAGGATCGCGACGGGGCCATAGAAGTAAAGCCAGGTTTCAGCGCGCCCTGAAATTTCAAATACATTTTAAAGTCAATGTCAAAATCGTTTATTCACATCACGTCATAAAAGAAATACATAATTAATACTTCTAATTTTACATTTAGGTACTGCCAGTTCTCAAAATCATGGGCGTAGAACGGAAGAGAAGAATTGGCAATAAACTTTCCGGAACTCTTTTAATCGCCAAGTTTATTGTTTTTTTTTTAAGTTTATTTTTAACTTAACGCAATTAAAACGTTTTACAAACTACACTTATAATATCTGGAACACTTGCGACATAAAAAATGTTTTTATCTGACTGTTTCTCTATCTCCTATCGGCAGTTAAGATTTTGATAAAGATCAAATACACCGTTGGCAAATACTTCTTTTTTGACCTTGATCGCAATTTTTTTATACATTTCCTCATACTACGAAGCTATAATACTGTTAAAAAGTTGGTATTATTATTATTATTAGCTCTAACAAGAGGAACTGACAAATACGGCTGAGGTAAGCAATAAATCTTAGAAATAAGTAGGTAAGAAATTACCAGATTTGATAAATCTAAGTGAATGTTGCCTACATCTAGGAATCTTAGTTATTTACCGTTAAACCAGCAGGAGCCTTGCCCTATACCGGGCTTGTAATGGTTTCCCTCGACAAAGTTCGTGATTAGGGCTATCACAAGGAAAGCCAAGGTGCAACCCCAAGCATAACTGTTGTAGATTAAGCACTGCTTTCGTTCCGTCTTTTTCAGATATGTTGCATCCCTGAAGTGAGGAAAGGTATTAGACCCTATTATTAAATTTTGAATGAATGAAATGAATTTTAATCAAGACTTACTGTACAGTGCGATACATGTTGATGCTTATCACATTCATCCAGAAAAATGTTGCCAACATCCAAAAGTAGACTAGGAAACCTGAAACAATATGTCAATCCACCATATAAACCAATTCAATCAGAAATATTCAAAGAGTATTGGCCTAGTGGTTTCAGCGTGCAAATCTCATCCTTTAGGTTGTACGTTCGATTCCCAATGCAACAATGAGTTTCTGTATATATAACATTCCCTCGAACGTTCATACGGCGTGGGTCAGGTACAGGAGGCTGATCCTACTTGCCTGTTAGATTAACAAATGATCATGAAACAGATATCTGAGGCCCAGACCTAAAAAGGTTCTAGTGCCACTGGTTTTTTTATATAATTACCTGCTACTGTGCACATGTCGCCCTTAAATCCAGGACTTATCTGCATAATGCCGAGTGATAGAAAACCAAGTGCCATACTCATGCACATACAGATGTAGCATATTCCTTGTAAGTCCCTGGAAACGTCAATAATTATGTATCGGTTACTTTAACATATATAATAATAATTTTATTTTTATATATGTTAAATTGTAGATTAATAATTTTAATTACATATTATTCAAAATATAACTTTACTACAAGGTACGTTTAGTTATTGACTGGTTTTATATTATATATGAAAATGTTGGTTTCGATTGGAGCTATATAATTTATTTATTAACTATTCCTACACCTAGTTTACAACCCAGTAATTTTATATTACACATTATCGAAAAGGAAATACACATACATAAACATAAAACACAGAATTAATGAACTATTCTGTGTGCGGTTGATTTGCGGACATTTTAAATGCCTACTGACCTATTTTAAGAGAAATACTGATGAATAAAAGTTAGTGCTGGAAAGTAGTATAGTCAGGTGGGGTAAATGCATGTACGGGGCAAATGTAATACCATAACTTTAACTGTTTACACACAAAATAAACTAGTGCTGGAATCTCTTATACAGTAAAATCTCTTTATTCGCGGGGTATACGTTCCATAAATATGCCGTGAATACAGAATGGTAATTTATATGGGTTTATAGGGGATACGTTCCTAGGTGCCAAAATAAAAAACACAAATATATAAGAAAATCAATTTTATTGATGTTATTGAACATTTTGATTATATAATCATTATCTTCAGACTTAGGCAATGGTTTGAAGATTTTTTTTTATTTTCGCTTGCTTGGCAGTTTTTAATAGCTCCTTCAATTCAGCAGTCGCATTAGCAATTTGCCTCTTTACTAAGACTTCGTTCCATAGATGGATCAATGATCATAAAGAAATCGCAAAGCTCATTTGCCATTCTTAAACCAAAGTCAAAGTTTGAACTTGCACGGATTCTTCGTCATTTTTCGCAGTCAGAGCAGGCCATAGTTTTTTCCAGCCTGACTTCAATGTGTGTGGTTTCATTTCTACCAATGTTTCTTTTATGTTTACGATGCATTTTGCTATGTCAAATTTCTTCCAGCATTCCATAAAATTCATATCAGGATTACACTCCATATTATCTATATGATATTGCGTTAAACACCTATTGGAATTTTGTATGAAATTTTAGATCCGCGAATAAAGAATTTTTTTGCCGCGAATAAAGAAATTGGGTTGCATTTTTTTAAACCGCAAATAGGGAAAACGCGAATAAAGGAAGCGCGAATAGGGAGCTTTTACTGTACACGTAAAATACTAATTCCACTACACTCTGACAACTTATTGAATCTGATGGATTGACAGATTTTTACCAATTTCGTTGCTATAAAAACCAAAGTATATTTCAATTTGCGTATTTTATTGTTATTACCCCAGATTAGTAACTATCTACACTATTAGAATTTTAACATGTTTTTTACATTTACCCCTTTACACCGGGAAAATGCAATAGGGAGTTAATCTGTAATCATTCATAATTAAATATAAGTAATTACATAAAACAAAAGCCTAAAACGTGTTTAATATTTACAGTAAAAATTATTTGTAAATTGTAAAAGACCACAAAATAACAAGACAATCTAGTTATGATACTCGCATTTACCCCACCTGACCCTATATGATTCGACTTACCTGAGTTGTGGTAGGTAAATGTAAACTGCCGAAGTAGCAAGCAGGAATACAACTGACACCAGGGTGAGAATACCACTAGTCTCAATATCATTGGAGGGTTTTATCTCCTCATAACACATCACAGCAACTGGAATCGTGCCTAGCTGAGGTGAACTCTGATTTCTATACATTTGGCTCAGGCAGTAACTGAAATTATTAGATTGTGTTCTAAATAGTTTTTCCAGTTGAATTTATTCGGAGTATTTGAGATGGTAGTTACCATACAGAGTACTGATAAGTAAAAGAGGCGTGAATTGACTGAAAGATTCACTAAAGCTGGGAAAGGGACTTAATTTAAACGAATGAGAATTCTTAATATGTATGTGGCAAAAACAACGCTTCATGTTTTGTTTTACAATATGGTCATTGAATAGAATAATCTGTGATCACTGACCGATCTGGATCATCTGTGAATGCGTATCCAGGAGAATCCATAGTAGACAAGCTGGTTCCATTCACAATAACATCTTTCAAAAGCATATGCCCCAAAGTGCAGTTCATATTGACTCGTGTCGTTCTGCAGTAACCGCCTGATCTCATTATAACGTTGTCTGGGCAGCATTGTTTTAAACCCAGGGTAATCCCACATCCTAATAATACGAAGAGGATGATGGTCTGAAATTATTAAATTATATGTAAGTTAATAAAAATTATACGCAATTTTTACGCTCTTAATGTGGGTAGTAGGTATACAATTTCAATGTAGTACCCGCTTTTTCCCAATGTCGGTCTAAAAGATTCTGTTGTATGAATAGCTCTTTTTATTTTGATGTTTTGATGTTCTTTTTTAAATCAAAAGACGAATTTAATTAAATTTTAAAAAGAATAGTGTTTCACATTCAGTTTATCTTTCAAATTGCAGTCTCTATAATATACAGCCAAAGAATGAGAGACTACGCAACCATAATATCCCCACGTACAAAATACCTATTAATACTACAAAATAATCGGTGTTTTACTGCATTTTTATGCTAGAATAATAAACGTTTGTGGGGTCAGGGTCAAAGGAGCATATTAGTACTTTGATAACGGTATATCTTTCACTCTGTGTCCGGTTATTGAACTGTTCGTTATAGTAATTATTAATTTTGATAATTAATTTTCATGTGAATAATGAAATCAAACCGGTTAGCCATATTTTAATTAATTATTTATAAATAAATAAAAAAAAATTAAACTGTTACCTAAAATAGGTATTAACGTTTTTTAAATATAAAATCTGAAAATAATATTGTATTGTTACTATTCTTCTCGAAGTTTCATCTCGATGTGTAAATTTGACATACTTTGATAATAGCGTTGACACTCGTAACGATGAATGTACAAAATTTTAATAAATACGAATCAATTAGATTATTTACAGAATGCTTTACAGATTTTATGGGGACAGTCAGAGACTATGTATATTATATTATTGAATGAGTAGTACTCGTGCACCTAAGACCATGTAGAACGTGAACCTTATCACTTCTACACACTTATATTAAAGATATAAATGCTAGCGTATGTAAAATATGGCTTTATTTTCTATTTATCATTAAAACTATGAAGATTGAATTATATTTAATTGTAGCCCACCAAGGTTTTGGACATGATTTAGTATTTATTGTAATACATACATACTATTTACAGCAGATACAACAAAATAATAATTTAAACAAAACATCGTTCACAATATTTTCAAAGGATTCTTCATTTTATGTATCTTATAAGTGTGTAGTCACAGTAGTATGAAAGGTCAAATATTGATAATGTGTCAAAGTTCAGCATTGTATAACAAATCTCTTTACGTATTTAACGTCTCTTATCGTAATTTTTTCAGATTCCGTTACACGTAATAAAACTTGACTCTGAATACAGAGCCAAGCTAACGATTTTAATGCGACTTTCAGCAATTCAGGTTCAAAATATGATTTCACTACATAATCTAACAAAGTCCTTCGATACGTCTACTCAGTTAACTTAAAAAAACATGCGGTTTTCATTAATAGACTGATTTATAAGGAACCTGTCAAGTTTTAAAATAATAAGCTTTACATTGTATGAAACAGGGCCCACAGTTTCTACCCTTTTTATATCTTCTTAGCTACTATCATTACTTTCTTCAACTTGCGACTGATTTGCGACTTTGAATTTAATTCTTTGATAGACTCAAAGGTAAATGAAGTAACAATAATATTAATTCGAGCAATAAGTCTATTTATTCACAAATTAAGTTCACAAGCCGCTAATATTGTAAATGGGTCAAGGAGCAATCAGAGATCAGTAATGATATGTATAGAGGGTAATTCGATGACATTTTACGATGTCTTATTTAATTTTGATTAGTTATCGTAGTGCCAATTGTTAACAATCAATGTTAAAAACCGGTTTCTATTTGTAAAGTCTTCGAACTGTTGATTTATTGAAACGAGCTTTTCATTTATTTTTTATATTTCAAATATCGAACAGACCATAAATTTAATTTAAAAAAGACAGCTCATTCTTTCGGTATATCGTTAACTATAAGATATTAAAGTTTCACGCCCGAGTCCCATTCGCAAGAACCATTTGTAATTGCTACGAGTCGTAGATTTATCCGTACGATACCTTGATACCTTTCCCAATTAAGATGTTCGTAAGTACTCCTAAGACAATAAAGGCTTGTTATTTTTAAACAAATGTTTATTAATCTTAACGATTATGTGAGCGGGAAAAAACATTATATGAATTTCCTATGTAAAATGACAATTGTGCGTCAATCAGAGAAAAACATCGCTGATTAACTTGTTTGTTTAGTTAATTCTTCGAATACCCGAACATTGTATGTTTATAGCGAAGGGAAATCCTTTGACTTGTTCATCAATTGCGAATGGGCCAAACACATTACATCCACTTTGGCCTTATAATATTTTCTTGTACGTGTTTAATATTTAAATAACTATTTAACGGGATGTGTGAGAGGCAGGCTCCACCATTAATACCAGCTTCTCAAGGCATGAATTCTTCCTTTCGAATGCTTTAGACTCTAAGACTTCGTAAAACTGACTGACTGCTTTACAAATTCGTGTTTTTATCATTTAAACAATTATAATTTATAAATAATTAATACTTGGAATGAATAAAATACAATTTAATTATTTTTTCTATCGATACTACTATATTAAGGTCGGATATTGGAACAGGGTGGGGGTAATTAAATAGCCTAGAAGCCTGTAATATGCTAGGAATAGTAAATTGTAAAATGTTATTGTATATTTAGTATCGCTGGGGATTTATACATAGTGGTAATATGATGCATATCTCCAATCCTAGATTCGATTCCGATAAGAATTTTTCAAGTTGGTCGGTACAGAGCATCCATTAGCAAATGTATGTTTGCGAGGTCAGGGTAGGTACTTTAACAAAGATTTTGATTACCACGTTTGTTTCCTATATAAAACTATCTCTTTCAGGACTTAAATGATACTTGTTTTCGCCAATGGCAATATATTTCTTAAGTTCTTAAACGTTTAGAAATTGTGTTAATTATCAATTAATATCTAACATAGACAAAACTTAAAATTAAATGAAATGCACAGATTAAATGAATTTCCGATTAAATTCTAAAAATTTCCTTGTATATTATCCTATAAAGTATGCTCTCAAAATTATCTTTAATATAAGTAACCCTTGCCCCTTGGCCTCAACAAGCGAAATCAGAATTACAACAATTTAGATGTGCTAATTGTATGGTTTTGATAAACATTTATCTCATATAAAATTAGTGGACAGCGGTTATTCTTAATTTTGATTCATCCATTGTTTTACCATTAAAAACCTGGATATCCATATAGTTGTTTCCCTCACACTTTGAAATCGATTTTACTTTTTCTTTAGTTTTTATAATTACACTAGCTGATCCGGCAAACGTCGTTTTGCCATCATTTATAATTAAAAATAGGGGTTGATCGTAGAGCGATGAAAATGAGGGGTTGTATGTATTTTTTAATGCTGTATAATAAAAAAATAGAAATTAAAAATTTTGTCTAAAAAATAAAAAATAAAATTTAGGGGTGGACTACCCCTAACATTTAGGGGGATGAAAAATAGATGTTGGCCGATACTCATAGATACCGGATAAGCACAAAAAATTTCATCAAAATCGGTCGAGCCGTTTCGGAGGAGTTCGATTACGCACCCCGTGACAGAAGAATTTTATATATTAGATTTAGTTGTCTATTTGTTTTTCATCTCTTCGTGTTCCCTATAAGAGCTTGTCACATTCAATATTGGATTTTATTTTTCTTGTACGTATCAGTGTGCCGAGCGTTGACAAGCTTTTATAAATAAAAGTTGTATTATATATATTTATAGTATTGTCGTAACGCCCCAATAAATATAATCCGTTCCCAATACAATGAATGATTTACTTTTTCATATTGAAGTTTTTAATAAAACTCGGCGAGCAGGGCTGATGTTCAATATAAAATAATAATTAACACATTTTCACTTCATACGCACAGACACACCAATATCTATAATTATATTTTATTAGGAGAGTTCGTTTTTTTATTCGTATTTTTGTAGTAGAAAATGCTGTAATTTTTTTATGGTTACGTGTTGAGTTTTGTGTGATGACGCAGCAAAAAGAGTAATTGAATCTTTACTTTTACTTGAAAGCGCTAATCATTTTGAATTTCTTTTTAAATTGTCGAAAAAGCCGAGGCTATACTGATAAAAGCTAGGTATTCCCTTATACAACATAGATTAATGTTAAACAGACCTAAAACTAGCGTTAAGATAAAATATAGGTTTTAAGATTGCGTTTTAGTAACCAATATATATCATTGACGGTACTTTAAATAAAATCCGAGAAATGAAAGTTAAACGTTATGTATGTATAACAAAACATTGTTTTGTCTAAAGGTGGTTGCTTTACACTAACACGTGTTTTTTAATAACGTAGTAATATATTATGTACTTACTTTATGTTTTTCTCACTTGTGTGTCATATTGGTGCACATTTTATTGCTATTTAAATGTAGTGTAATAATTTGTCACCTTTTTTAATATAAATAAGCTTTAAAATACAGTGAAAAAGTAAATATATCCGGTGTTAATGATCACTAACATAACTACGACTTTGGAATAAATTTTCAACTTACAACAATTTGATATCATTTCCCTTCGTGTAGAATTAAAATTGTTACTAGTATTTTATAATGTTCTATTTGTAGACGACCGGTTAAACATCCATATCTAGTTCCACCCTTATCAGCGAATGATAGACGTAAATATATTTGAATCATAATTCGACTAAAAACCGCGTGTTGATTTATTTAGAAAATGAGATATGAATCTTTTATCGAATACCTACTTGCATGTTTTAAAGGGAAACAAAGAAAATTGTTAAGATGCGACATCTAAAAATACATTTCTCGTCCAAATATAGCCTCAGTCGCAAATATTCTTATAAGTACTTGTCAGATGTATACAATTTTAATATAAAGGTAGAATACAATTGTAAAATTAACCTACCTACATTTAAGTATACCGAACGTTTAGTTGCTGTAATTTTAAACAAATCACTGTTCTGGTATTACAGATAATATTTATCAAGCAGGTGGCACTTAATATTTAAAAACAGACGATTACTATGAGTGCATATTTATTACTAATTATTAATTTATTTAAATAAAATATAGTACACCAGCATTTTTCCAAATAACTCACCTTCATTTTTAATAATCACAACACTTTCGGAAGTTAAACACTATTTGTAATTCGATTTTTAAAATTGGACGCAGCCTGTGACATGCGTGTGTTTTGTCCACTGTCAGTGGGCAGAATAAACACGGTACCGGAGGAAAGATTGATAGAGAATGAAATTAAGTTACGGTGCAATAATGGTCACAGATGATGAAAATAGTAGATTAAGTACCTAGATAAGGGTATGACTTGTCGGCGTTTTGGAAAGTCTTATAAAGGGTCGTTGTAATCGCAAATCGCACTTCGTTGTACTTTAATCGGCAATGATTTATTGATTATTTATTTTGTTAAAATATTGAAAGCCGTATTTTGATTTTTAATATTAAATATTTGTGCTCACTTAGATAAAAAACATATTAGCGGAGTTACAATTAATTGTTTAAATCCATTTTATACAAAAACATTTTTTAATAAAGCTATATCATCTGCTCTGCTTACTTGCCAGCGAAGGCAATAATAAATTAAGACAATAACAAGTACCGATTGAATTCCCTAATATTGTAATTTATTAAATACTTTTACGAATATTTCATAATTTCTGGATTTATATAACAAAGGGGCGTATGTATAAATTATTTGATTTCTTTGTCTTCATTTCCTTCATTATTGATTTGACCGCCATCTATGAACTCACTAACGCCAATGAATAATTTTCAGTTGTTTTACTTAGTTACGTTAAATGTGGCTAGATGGCGCTGCAGTACGGACTCAATTGATGAGTTTTGACTCGCGTGTATTACATCTTTGTGTGCTCATATGGATTTTTTATGGATACTAGATTATGGATACTATTTAAAGACTTTTCACTAAAAGATTTATTGCAAAATTTTGGGTGAGATTCAGAAATAAGACTAATGAACAGAACTCCCTATACATTTTTGACGTTCGGGAAGTCAGACTTAGGGCTAGGTCTTAGTTTAATGATTTCCTAAAAGGCCGTCAATGCACTCGCGAGCCCTCTGGCATTGAGAATGTGTCATTTAACATCAGATGAGCCTCCTGCCCGTTTTCGATGTGCTCTAAAAAAAAAGTCTCCGAATTTTAGGTCGAATTATGCACCAGTGCCTTGATACCTACTATTTTATTCCACATACCAAAAGTATGATTGTTTAATTACAAGGTTATACTAACTGCTGTCTTGATTGTCTACATAGCCCTTATTGTATGGATTTTAGAATATTTTATCTTAAAATCAGAAGTTATTCAAAAAATTATTAAGTACATAATTCTTTAATGTTCATGAATATTAAAGACTTTATTTTCAAAACCAAATTTTGACGCATTCATTTGTGTATTCCTAAAAAAACAATTATTTACAAATAAACCAATTATTCATACCGGTTCATTCATTGTTTAGGTCATAGGTCATAATTAAAATAAGATACAATGTTTTTTACATCATTTATATTTATTGCATTTTGTCAAGAAACAACAATTATTGTTGGTCTTGGGCTCGACATTTTGACGTCCAGGAGTTATCGTCTAAGTCTTACCTTTTTCCTTCCGCATGATCATACCTATATTAATTGCAATTTGAACTCCCTCATGCTTCGACTTTGAGTTGAAAGTCCTAGCCTCTAGGCTTAAACTTCTTCTGTTATTATTATTGAACACGTTGTAAAAAAGGAATCAATTAATAAACATAAAAGCGTTAAAACGTTATTTTTATTATGAAATTATAAATTATTGTTTAATTAGAGCGACATTAAAATCACCATCGTTCTATTTAAAATTAATTACATAATAAGATTTTTAGTCTATGGTGATTAAAGAAAAACTATGACATAATAAATACTTAATAATATTGAGACTTTATTAATTAATATAAACTTATTATTATGTACATCCTAATGCATTGTTCAAATACATGGCACGTAGAAAAAATGTAAACATTGATAATGTATAAAATGTTTTATAACATTTTTCCTTATTCTCAATTTTGTCAGTTTTGTGTATTAGTTATCGTACCGACTAGGTATCTTTAAAACTCCAATTTATAATTACAATTAATTGAAAAAGTAAATTAATGTATATATAACTAATAATCCATCCGAAATGCATCCGTTTCTTTGATAATTTTTATATCAATACGTAGGTGATTTGAGCCTTCCTGACACATGTCTATATTATTGGATTTGACACATTCCGGTTTCCTCACGATGTTTTCATTCACAGTACGAGGAAGTGTTAGATACGCACATAGACAGAAAGACGACTAGTGACCGGGAGAGATTTCAGGGATAGGATAGGAGTCGCAGGAAGTCTAGGCCAAATCTGCTACTGTTATATAAAGATAATTGTAATCAATTTAAAACACAATTGTAACCTTTGAACAGTTTCGTGTCCTTGGTGATATAAAACGATAAACAAAATTTTAATCAACAGCATCTCATAAAACAGACTCGACACGATCCGTTATCGCAATCAAACGAACGCTTGCTTATCTTTATTCAATTTCACCCGAATATCTCCTTGCAGCATATCGCATTACAATTGGTCAGAAAGAGAAGAACGTATGTTTACCAGTGTAGGCTTATTTGTGTGAATAGATAAGCGTGCTAGTACATTAAAATACAATATTCAATTAAATGAAAATGTTTTGATCTAACCAAATTGCTCGTTTGTAAAAATTATACATTTTTATCTGAATAAATAACTGATGCAATATTTTATAAAATTTTAACTAACATTATTTTTAGTTGCCTTTGATTGAATATAAATAAAAAAATAGTGCGTGTACATATTATGTACGCGCGTAAGATGTTATACTTCTTTGGCTTTCTTTATTTTTTTAAAATATTAAATAATTAATAATAAAATTGTTAAATTATAAACGATAAATCGTTAATAATTTAACAATATTTAATATTTAGTATATTATTCAATTATTAATTAATATTAATTATTATTATTAATTAATTATAATAATTATTATTAATAATAATTATTATTATTGTTTATTATTTTACTATATTATTAATTCAATTTAATAACTAGGTATGTTTCATAACCTTTTAACTAAGTAACAATAGGTCTTTGTGAAAAAGCATTGCTAAATTTCTTTGAAAAAATAATTAAAACTCCTTTATTTGTTTAAAAGGTACTACAAATGTCATTATGGCCATTCAAAATTCTTGGCATAGCTGCTAACGTCACGCATATTCTATTTCTTTTTACTTGTAGATTCATCTAGAGATCTTATTCCCATCTCGCTCGCGCACGCTCGGCGCCTATACTGATAATTTTGTGTCACGGTGCGCGCGCATCGTAAAATTTCACACTCATAAATTTTTCATAACGCGCCTAAAGGTCGATTCACACATATCAGTGAACCCACAGTTCCGGCACAGTACCGTTACAGTTCCGTATCCGTGCTACAGTGGTGCGTCAGTGCTTCAATTCACACATATCAGTACAGATCTCTGCGGGTCTTCGTGCACGACGTTCCCTTCAGACTAGCGTTGACGTCGATGTTTTGATGGCACTCTTCAATAACACAGAATTAGCTATGATAGCCATTGCTTTAGACGAAGAAGAAGAAGAGAATCGAGGAAAAAAAAGAAAAAAAGTTAAGAGAAACAGAAGGAGAATTCGTGACATTAAACAAAGAAATAATTAAAGACGAAAGAAAGTATTTTGAATATTTTAAAATGCATAATATTTTTTATTTCGATGCAGCGGCGTCAGTGATTCGTGATAAAATATCATTGTCGCCGATCACGTCCGTGATGGCCGGTGCCGGCACTGACACTGACGGTACTGAGAAGACACTGACACTGACAAGTGTGAATACATCCATAGAGAATGTTTGAAAGAATAATTATCACTGATGCGGTACTGTGCCGGAACTGTGGGCTCACTGATATGTGTGAATCGACCTTTAAGAAGTATAACTTATTATATACATATTATATACAAAAAATCTTATTTATATACATTTAAGAATATTAGTTGTAAGTTTTTAAGCATGCAGTTTATAACGTAACCCTGTTGAATAATAATATCCGGACCACTCATAGTATCTTAACACAAGGCTTTTCAAGCAAGATTTCTTCAAATATTGTAATGTTTTTTATCGTCTAAAGGCACGTCAATGGTGTGTTGTACAACTTCTTCGTCGTCTTCTGCGACCGCCAGGTATCGCTCAACTAATCCGGAAACGCAATCCAGGTAGCCTCTTTTGTATATAGCCTTTAATACACGCTTTCGTAGCACGACTAGTACGATGAATATTAAGAGGCCTTGGATGAGGTTAAATATGTCTAAGAGAGTCCTGTAATAGAGAATTTTGTATCAGAATAATATTAGAATAATATCCGAGCCCGTACTCTGTAACTTCCAATAGCGTTCCATATCCTAATAATAAGTATAAAAATACCATGTGATTCCAAACTTGTATCATCAGCACTATGGATATTAAAAGAACAAAATCTTAAGTAACATAACATAAAATAATATTTATTACTAACGAAACAAAAGGAATAAAGTATATTTAAAGTGTATAATGCGTCCTGTGGTAGTAACTGGCCCTGGCTGACCATTATGCTGTACTCCACAGCGCTGGTCATTCTGCCAGAGGCCCCAACAGTTAATTTTGAAATGAAAAATGTAACTATCTAATCGCCTTCCCAGAAGTTATAGATGACTGCCGTGTTATGCTTTCAGGAGTAAAAGGTGAATAAATTTTTAAAGGCAACGTTTTTTAATAAATGACCTAACTGTTCATATTATTATGATAATTAATATAAGTATACTTTTCCATGCCTATTCTTACAGGGCTGATGGATTTTTTAAAATAATTATACAATCTGAATGTACCACTTTGCAAAACGATTTATTTTTATCATTTCGGCATACATAAACCGTGGGGATCAGTTTTACTATCGCTATTGGATGGTAACCACTTTGGTATAGGGACCATGTACCTCCTTGAACAATGGGATTAAATTCTGTTATTGTTCCAATATTTGTATCGCTAATAATAGCTCGGGATCGCATGGTATAAAACCCTATTGGAAACTACAGAGTATGTACTCGGCGAGCGACTATAATCTAGTTAAATAAAAGTGTCTAAAATTGTTTTTTATAACTTAGTTTCAGATCGTTTACTAACAATGTGTTATTAATAATTTAAATGCTTTTGGAAACTGTGGAGAATTCGGCGAGCGATATTAATCTAATTTAATAAAAATTTCTGTTAAATTGTTTTTGTAAAACTAAATTTCAGATGTTAAAACAATTCGTTATTAAGAATGTGTTAAGAACTATAGTGCTTGGAGTCAAAATATTCTTGCAAATTATATTCGTTATAACGTTGAATTACTGATAAATGACGTAATATTTGCATAAATTATACAGTCAAAATTCAAGTTTAGTTACGTAGATTTAAATGAATAATTTTCACATATTTATAGTGAATTGAAGGCTGTTTATGTTGAAATTATTTCACTTACCAAATTATATGTGCTTCGAAGAAAGTACTAATCATTTCAAATATCCAGGGCAGACCCATAATAATAAACATCTTAAATGTCATTCCGGACCTGAAAGAAAAGAAATCGTATTATATATCACCATTATAATAGAAACAAATCTTCGCCTTAGCTTAGTGGTTAACGAGGGGACTAAGGTCCTGGTTTCGATAAATCAAATATTTCAGTAAGGAATAAAAATAAGCTTATTATTGTGTCTTCTCCATTGCCCATTGAGTGCTTACGGGCTTTCATGAATGATTCTACACAAAGTTCCATCAAAATAGTTATTACATTTTAGTCGTCATCAAACTCACATATTGTCAAAAGCAACTCTTATTTAATAATGCAGGAAATAACGCATTGCCTTGTCAAATCACCTGTTGTCAATACCTTGTTGAATCAATAATTTAGTTTTAATTTATATTTGTCACCGTAAAATTGTAAACACCGTTAGATTGTGATCTATCTCGCGAGATTGTAAACTGTCGAAATATTGTGAACCTCAACGATCTGCTTACAATTTAAAATTTTCGGTAAAAAAGTTGTCGGTAGTGGGCTGATCGGTTTTAGAGAAAGCTATGTCTTTCTCGAACTTAATTCGCTGTTTTGCTGATTTTTCTTTATTTTTCTGCTTTAACTATCAACAAATTTCTAGTAATTTTATTTAATTTATTGTGTTCTTATCTTATCTTGTACATATATGTTTTGATTGTATTTTTTAATTTCAATTTTTTTGTCGAACATATGTTTACTTTAATTGTCATATATTTTAGATGGAAGATTTTGTAAAATAATCAGTAGATTTAGTACCGTGTATGGTTTCGTAAACTTAATAACTAAATAAATGAAGACTTTATTTAGTTATTAATTAACTATCCCTACTAATATTATAAATGCGAAAGTAACTCTGTCTGTCTGTTACCTTTTCACGCCTAAACCGCTGAACCGATTTTGATGAATTTTGGTATAGAGATAGATGGAACCTTGGGAAAGGACATAGGATACTTTTTATCCAGATCCCGATCCCGATCCCGGAATTATACGGGTGAAAACGCGGGGTGCAGTTATGTATCGCATAATTCAAATACTCCTAGCCAGCTTTTAGAATACTTTCTGCCTGACATGTCCATCAGGCCCATCGGCCTATACACTATGAATGTGTGAGTGTGACGATGCATGGTGTGGTGTGGCGGGGCTGGCGGGCGCGGGCGCGCTGCGCGGCGCGGCGGCAAAGACGTGCGGGGGACGCGGATGGCTCGGTGGGAGGAGTGTAGATCACAAAGTATGCTTACCCGAACGGGCAGACACGTGAGGGCAGACGTCGTTGGCGGACGCATGCGATATCTACAATTTTGAGCTGCAACGTATTCGCTTTCTTTACGTTTTCATTGGTGTTTAGGGTTTCTTGGATAAGCATTTTGTGTTATTTACTTAGTTGTTTTGGTTGTTATTATTAGTTTAGCATAAGTGAGTAGTAGGTAAAATTATAGTTAATAGGTAAAATAAATACTTTAATTCATTTTTTAGGATAGGTATAAAATTGTAGTAGATTAGTAGGCAGGTTTTTTTAAGTTTTTTCACATTTAGTAAGTAGTTACGGTACCTAAGAAGGTCAGCATAGTTTTTATTGAGTATTAATAGGTAAGTAATGTTGTTTTGTGAATAAAATAGTTCCAGTAGTTTCGCATATAATTTTATCGATTCATTTTGTTTTTATTCCATGTAGATAGTATATTTTTTTTAACATTTAGTTTTAGTTTTGTTTTTGTTTTATTTCATGTGTATAAGTACCTACCTTAAGTATAGTTTCGTACTCAGTACCTTTAACTAAATTATTTGTCAGCTAAAGAATTTTTTTTTGCATAAGTACTTACCTGTTTTTATTACTTTAGGTAGGTAACTGGTTAAGTAATATGCCTCGCAAGCGTAAATCTAATTTAGCGCGTAGCTCTAAAAGAGCTCGAACTGCGCAAGTAGCTAGATCCCAAGAATCTGAGGAGCAGACTCAGGCCCGGCAGATTTTAGTTGCTGAGCGACACGCAACGCAAAGAGCTGCCGAGACCTATGAACAAACTCAGGCCCGGCAGATTTTAGATGCTGAGCGACACGCAACGCAAAGAGCTGCCGAGACCTATGAACAAACTCAGGCCCGGCAGATTTTAGATGCTGAGCGACACGCAACGCAAAGAGCTGCCGAGACCTATGAACAGACTCAGGCCCGGCAGATTTTAGATGCTGAGCGACACGCAACGCAAAGAGCTGCCGAAACCTATGAACAGACTCAGGCCCGGCAGATTATAGATGCTGAGCGACACGCAACGCAAAGAGCTGCCGAAACCTATGAACAGACTCAGGCCCGGCAGATTTTAGATGCTGAGCGACACGCAACGCAAAGAGCTGCCGAAACCTATGAACAGACTCAGGCCCGGCAGATTTTAGATGCTGAGCGACACGCAACGCAAAGAGCTGCCGAGACCTATGAACAGACTCAGGCCCGGCAGATTTTAGATGCTGAGCGACACGCATCATTGATAGCTGCAGAGATGCCAGAAGAATCCCAAAGACGACGTGTGTTAAATGCTGAACGGCAGTCAGAAAGGAGAAATGCGTTTACAATGTATACATGGGGAGCATTCCACAATGCTGCTTTTGATTATGACCCATCGATTGAGTATAATAACCATCGATTACTTCTCATAGGTGGAATGGATAAAAATGTATACATTGTGAAGCACTCAAGTGGAAAGAAGAAACTCCGGGTATGTGTTGTTCTGGTGGCAAGGTTTCAATTCCAATACTTGGAGAACCAGAGGAATCATTGAAGTCTTTACTTTTAGGTGATAACAACGAATCGCGGCGTTTTTTAATCAAAATAAGGAAATATAATTCATGCTTTCAAATGACGTCATTTGGTGTAGAAAATGAGGTGGTTATGCCTGGGTTTTCATCTACTTTTACAATCCAAGGTCAAATCTATCATAGGATTGGTTCTTTGCTTCCTACAAATAATGAGCAACCAAAATTTTTACAGATTTATTTTATGGGAAATGAAAACGACGAGGTTGACCGCAGGTGTCAAAACATTCAATTAGTAGAAAAGGATATTGTCTTAAAGATTCAGAGAATGTTGCATGAACATAACCGCCTAATAAACACTTTCACAACAGCCTTAGAAAGAATGCCGGGAGATGATTATAAGTTGGTGATTCACCCAGATCGTACACCAAGTGGGGAACACGAAAGACGATATAATGCACCTTTAATAAATGAAGTCGCAGCCATGGTTTGTGGTGAACAGTTTTCTTCCCGTGATATAGTTTTACATGCCCGTGATAACACACTAACTAGGGTGCCGGATACACATAAATTTTACGATGCGTTACAATATCCGCTAATATTTAGCAAAGGGCAAGAAGGGTATCACTTTCAAATTCCACAAGTCGATCCTGTAACTGGCCTGCCCTTGCCTAACAAAAAGGTATCATGTATGGACTTTTATGCCTTTCATATCATGATTAGAGAAAATGATTTTAATATTATATCACGATGCAGGCAACTGGCCAATCAGTTTTATGTTGATATGTAGGTTAAGGTAGAAAGTGAACGATTACGATACATAACATTAAATCAAACTAAATTAAGAGCAGAAAATTATATCCACCTTCAAGACGCAGTAGCGAATGACGCTAATCTAAATCCAAATGATATTGGTAGAATGATAATTTTACCGTCTTCATTTGTAAATAGTCCGAGGTACTTACACGAATATACTCAGGATGCGTTTGCTTATGTACGTACATATGGTCGCCCTGACTTATTCGTTACGTTTACTTGCAACCCAGCATGGCCGGAAATAGTAAATGAATTAATGATGCCGGGTCAAAGCGCGATTGATAGGCATGATGTAGTCGCAAGAGTTTTTAGGTTGAAAGTTAAAAAACTTATGTCTGTTATTTCCAAAGGCAGAATATTTGGAGAAGTGATCTGCTTTATGTATTCCATAGAGTGGCAGAAGCGTGGCCTACCACATGTCCACATATTATTGTGGTTAAAAGACAAGTTGAGACCCGATCAAATTGATAATATTATCAGCGCAGAAATACCCGATCCAAGCACTGACAAGACACTTCATGATATTATAGTTAAAAACATGATTCATGGTCCATGTGGACCTGAAAATCCTCAGTGCCCTTGCATGAAAGATGGAAAATGCACAAAGAAATTTCCTCGCAAATTACACAAAGACACTGTCCACAGTGAAAACGGATACCCACTCTATCGTAGAAGAGCACCAGCAGACGGAGGTCGAACGGCATCTGTGAAACTACGAAATGGGAGTTACGTCACTATTGATAATAGTTGGGTGGTCCCTTATTCCGCTATTCTATTAAAAATATTTAACGCCCATATAAATGTAGAGGCTTGCAGTTCAGTGCGCGCTATCAAATATATCTGCAAATATATTAACAAAGGCAGTGACCAAGCTATTTTCAATTTTAGGAGCACAGAGCTTGCAAATCGCGTAAATGAAGTACATACATATCAATCTGGTCGTTATGTTAGCAGCAACGAAGCCGTGTGGCGGTTATTAGGGTTCCCGTTGCACGAAAGGCACCCCACCGTTACACATCTAAGTGTACACTTAGAGAACGGTGAACGAGTTTATTTTACAGAAGATAATTTCCACGAGCGACTATCTACTCGACCAAAAACCACCCTTACAGCTTTTTTTGAACTTTGCATAAGAGATGAGTTTGCAAGAACTAGAATAATCCCTACCGATTTGCCATTCCAATTCAAAAGAGTACAATTTCCCCTGAAAGCAGCATTCGCTATGACGATAAACAAAGCTCAAGGACAGACACTCAAAGTAGCTGGTGTTCATTTAGAAAAAAACTGTTTCTCCCATGGGCAACTGTATGTGGCGTGCTCACGAGTATCGAGTCCACAAAACCTACATGTTTTGACCAAAGAAGGAAAAACAAAAAATGTCGTATACAAAAACGTATTAAACTAAGTTAAGTCAGGGATCAGGGTCAGGAAAAGTCTACCTATGTTAATCTCAATAATTCAATGTGCCGGCTTCATTAGAATCGTTTCATTATAGTTTCAGAGCCTATTCAGTCCAAACAAATTTACACGAAGTAGTAGTTCTACGCAGACGAAGTCGCGGGTAACAGCTAGTTTTATATATACAGTAAATTATTTGATAAACAATACATACTTATAACGCAGTTCCTTGACGTGTGTTGATGATAAGAATGTGCCTCTCCACAAGTAAACTGACAAGTAGCAAAATATACCTATATTTAGTACCATGAGAATTGATAGTACACTATACATGTAGTACCATTGTTGCAATTTATCTGGAATTATAAATAATAAAAAAAAAATATTATTTTTGATTGTTAGCGTACGGGTAGCGTATAGAGAATATTATTTACGGTTCACGTTTCAAAATAAGAACGTTTTTAAATAAAATTAAAATAAGAATATGCAATTATGAATGAATTGATCGAACGACCAAAAGTAATAATATTAGCTCCTTACCGTAAAACCAGCAAGTGTTGAGACCGATGCCTGGTTTTTGGTGTTTTCCAGGATGGAAGTTGACAATGGCCATAGCTATTGTGATAAGCGCGGGTGTGCCAAACGCGTAAAGAGCGTACCACGAAAAGGTGCGCCAGCCATAGTCGGGCACTGATGGACGTCTGCAATGACGTAACATCTGATAAATCTATGGCTCGTGGAACATTTTTAAGTGCTGAGTAAATGACAGGAATGTAAGAATTCCATAAAACATAGATTTTTTTTTTGAAAATAGAATTAGGTATAACCTGCTTATAAAAAAATTATTGATAGGAGATTCTTTGTAATACTTACTTGATTCGAAATAGAATCTGTATCGAGATAGAATTCATCCAGAAGAAACTTGATACTATAAAGTAATAGGTCAGGAATCCTGGAACATTTGAAATCGCTGGTAAATATTGTTACAAAACATTCGTGGCGTTCATTCGCATTCTACAATAACAATATTGGTACTCTTAGTATGCCTCCGTAATAGATAATTCGTGAATTTATAACGTCACCGTTTTGTATGCGTAGACAACGCTTCGTACCTAAATAATACGGCCGCGGCGTCTAGAAATATTTTAAAACGTAATAGATTATAAAATTGATTTTTTTTACAAAAGTTATTATTCGGTATTTTATAATACCTTAAGCGTTATTCGATAAAAAATTCCCTATGGCTAGCATTAATCCTGAACCGTGTAGTGAGCTATGGCAAATATCATTTTAGGTTACGCTTTGGTTTTAATTTTTGAAATTGGTTTTTCCGTAAAGCCGTACTCAATTAAAAGTTTTCTGATTGTCTTATCAGTTATGTAAGTATGAAACGGTAAATGTATTATGAATTTCCTCTTTGCGCACACGCATAAAAATATTGACCGGTACACATTACATACTTATAATTGTTTGGACCAGACTATAACGAAGGTACGCGTAACGCAACGTCTTGAATAAGCTTGTAATATGACCTAGTGAAAAAGCAGAGTTGATCTAGTTAGTGGCTTTTTGTTTAAATTTAATTTTTATTATTTCTAAGACATTTTAAATAAACTAAGTGTACAAAAACACTAAAAAAACATCTTGAAAAAAGACCAGACCTAGAGGTCGTTGGTTCGATCCCCGGCGTAGACAATGAACTTTCTACGCACACATAGATATGCATCAAACACTCGCTTGTACGGTGAAGGATTACACCGGGAAATCCGTCATTTTTCGAATCCCAAAATAGACGATGTGTGTCAGAATGGCTGATCACCTACTTGTCCATGAAATAAAAATGATCAAAGAACGGACGCAACCTGAAGCCAAGTATATAGAGTTGTAGCGTCACTGGTTTATTATTATCGTATTTATAAAATTAACAATTAAATTACCTCGAGCTGCGCATAAATTCATATCGGAATATTCAATAATTTTCATTATAGCCAAAATAATTAGCCCCAGCGATAAGCTCACGCAGAAACAAATTATGCTTTTGCCTTGTAGATCTCTGAAAAAAAATATATTAGCGAATTTGTTGCCGTTTTACCACAACAATAACTGGTATTTAAATATTAGTTTAAAGTGCCAGTTATTTTTGCTTATTATTAGTTATTAGCTGATTTATTAAGATAAAATTATGTAAATTTTTTGTTTACGCCTTAGTTGTGACTGCGTAGTATAATGTATTTTGTTCTTGGCCAAACCAAAATCGTTTTAGATGCGTAGGCTCACCTTAAAATCACCAAGAAACAGACGCTCTACCTCATGTCTACATAAAATACAACATTGAATTGTTTTTGGATTCAGATATAATTGTCCTTTGGACTGTCAACACAAACGGGTTCTTGACTGGTATCACTATATTTGTTAATTTCTAGCGTGTTTTCGTAGATCAACTATAAGGTATCTATTTCTGAGGCCTGGGTCAACGTTACTATTACGTTGTACCAAGGTTTTCATGATATTTTTTAATAGTATCAGTTACGTGTATGTAATAAAAATTCGAGGTTATCTTTCTCTGTTCAGCTGTCTGTATTTTACTAAAGTTGTCTTTAGCTCACGAATATAAACTCAAATTTAAAAAAAAACTCAATTTCAAAAAGTGTTATTTTTAAAGTGATTTAAATATTATTATATTATTAACCCTTTTGTAGGCTTGTTTTAAATACAAAGTAAGAAGTCCATTAATAATAAATAATTGCAAATATAAGAGATATCGTGTTTATTTTACTATATTAAACAGTGACGCGTAGAACTGTGCTAGCCCGTGTGTGATTATTTTAATACATAGTTGACTAACGCAGAATATTTATTAGTAAAACAATAAGCTTAAAAAATACAAGAAAATATGACATTCAAAAGAGACATTAAAGTATAGTTAAATATTAATTATTAGTACTCACCTTAGGATCGGTAATGCGCAGTAAATTATAGCGGTCAAGGCAAGAAAAATTGCCGAAACTATCATGCAGTAACTCAATACTAAGTTCGTCGTCGTATCTTCCTCTACTTCACAGAATAATAACAATTTTAACGTGCTATTTGTAGTTTCATTTGCGGCACAAAATCTGAAATTTTTATTGAAATCACCTCACATACCTATGAATTTATTATTAGAATTCTAGGCCTTGTAGAGGATCTTTTAAATTTATATCGAATGAATATCAAAATTCGTATTTACAATGAAAACTAAATCGATGATTATAATGATTATCATAATTTAATCGCAAACAATAAGTCGAACAGTGAAAACTCTTGAGAATAATTTCAGCTCACACATAGGTGTATGATAATAGTCACGTCCTTGGTGACATAAAATTATATTATTTGTGAAAGGTGCATGTTGTATGGTATATAACGGTTAATACGTACGTTCCCGCGTCTTGTACGAAAGATTGATCTTCAATCAATAAGGTAGCCGATTCATCATTGTTCACTGTAAAGTTGTAATCCGCTTCAAATATTCTTGCGGTTTTGTTACAATTCAACCGTATAGCCTTTTTACTCTCATTGACTGGATTTACACAGAATGCTTCATTTTCGTCTAAAATACCATCTTCTTCCAAACAGCAGTAGGTGTTTAGAGGATCACTTAGAACTAAATTAAAACACGCGAGAACACACAGTATTCGAAACATTTTAACACGTTCCGGACCAACGTGAAATGAACACGACCGTCTTCAACACCGGCGCTTGATTCACTAAAATAAGTTCATATACGTGATCACGAAGTTGCGTTGCGTTGGTGGATTTTGGACTGTAGCACGTGGAAATAGCGGATGGTTTGGTAGAATTAAGTGGTTTCTATTATCGAGTGTAAACAAATGATTATAAAAGATTTGTATCGTGTTATTCGTGCTGTTTCATTCACTTATTTTGACTTTATTTGGTCCGGTTTAGTGCAAAAGCCGGCTTTGCTAATGGTATTAATGGATATACCTATGGTCATAGAGAAAGTAGACGTGTTTTTACTATTTTTCTATATTTCAAAGTCGTTCAGCACGTTATTATTTAGTAATTTCTTTGGAAGTGAAACATTCTTGTTCAGTTGCATGATCTACGTGCGTTTACGCCGGTTTTTCTATTCCAGTACATCTGGTAGGTATATGTGATGTGTTGTATACACAAAATAGATTAAGCAATCGTTCATATTGCTTTTTAAACTTTAACAAAATTAAAATTTTAGAACAGATTATTGGAAATAATTTTCATAAAAAATCCACACAACATATTTTTATATACCTTTTACATAGTTGTCATAACATACATACATATTTATAGATAACCAAATATAAAAGGAGTCGTTGTTATGAAAGGACCGTTAACATTCCAATATTACAATACAGAATTACGATAAAGATAACAGGTTTTATTTAAACAAGTTGCCTTTTTAATACTCATTAGTTTTTATCTATAATTAACATTGCCAATGTTAGTATATCTTCATATAAAATTGCTAAAATATAAAAGATCTTTAATATTATATAGCGCTTGATAATTTAAAAACATATGTCAAACCAGATGGCTTGCGCTTTAGGTTATTTTTAAACTAATATATATGTATTTGACGAAGTATTTGTATTACTACTTAAAATATTTGTTTCTATAGTTTCGCTTGGTATAAAATCATAATTTTCATACATACAATAAAAAGTAATCAACTTTTATATTTTTATTAAAACTTAGATACATTACAAATAAAAATAAGTAACATACATAGTTAGGAAGAGGCGGCTTTATCGGTAACAAGCGATCTTTTCCAGGAAACCCTAGTAAGAAAATAAATAAATACGAAAGGTAAAGTGCAAGAAGTCCTTACACCAATTTCACAAAAATAAAAAACTAAAACAATTAAAAATACAACACAAAAGAATAAGAAAATCACGATTGATCCGAATAGCATATAGTTAAGTGGTGGTTCTGTAGAAGACTTTTAAAAGAGGTTAGGGAAGTAGCCAATCGTATGGAATTGGGGAGCGTAATCTACAACAATCTACTACTTATGGCGGAGATCCTAAACGACTTGCCTAAAAACCAAGGGCTGTGAGATGAACTTTACAAAATTCATCTATCGGAGAAGCGTACCATTCATTTTAAGAGGGAGTTCTGGTATTGAAAAGAGCAGTGTTGGCCTAGTGGCTTTAGCGTGCGACTCTCATCCCTGAGGTAGTAGCTTCGATCCTCGGCTGTGCACCAATGGACTTTCTTTCTATGTGCGCATTTAACATTCGCTCGTACCGTACGAGGAAACGAAGGAAAACATCCTGAGGAAACCTTAGACCCAAAAAGTCGAAGGCGTGCGTCAGGCACAGGAGGCTGATAACCTACTTGCCTATTAGATCAACAAATGATCATGAATATATACAGAAATCTGAGGCCCAGACCTAAAAAAGGTTGTAGCGCCACTGATTTCTTTTTCTGGTTTTGAAAAGGTTGAGTATAGAAGATAAAAGTAATGGTATAATGAAACATACGAACATATAAGCCGCGAAGTTAGTATCTACTTGTCAGATAAGTGTATCTCCCGCTTCTCTTACATTTCTCTGTTTTACAATTCTCGAAATTTTATTTTGTCGAATTATCTCAATTAATACCCGCTACGCAACGTATATTATAAAGTACTGTGAAACAGGAACTCTATACTATGTAATTATTATTAGATATTTTAACTTATCATAGTTGGATTTTCTCTTGATAAGCTACGAGTTTTGATTTATTTGGTTAAATTTTTTACAGTTGTTGCAAATGTTAAAATTCTACGCGAGGTTCGAAATAAGTGACGAGACTGGAGATCCCATGACTGATAAGGACATGGCATTGCAGCATTACTCAAGGATAACATCGCTTCAGGTCAGTAATTTTGATCCCTTTTGAATCTTAAGTAAGTAGTCTTCACTCAAAAATTTCATGAGTAGAAGATGTGCAAGATTTTACCTTGCATCATTTTTTAGGATCAAGGACTGTTTCGTCCGGTGCCCAATGGGGAATAGAACATTCTGTATCATACATATCTACATAATAATAAATCCTTTTTATTTCCTATATTTTTACAAGTATGTATATGATTTTAATTATCGATGCATCGATACGCCTTTTTGCCGATACTATACCGATACTCTTATAGAAATATCGCTGATACCGATACCGATATCCACGCTTATCGAATTAAAATGAAATAAGGTAAAATATATCAAGTTTGGTTAAAGTTTTAAATTTTTATTATAAAATATAAAGTCACAAACTTTGAATACGATTAAAGGTATTATTAGTTATTAAATTAAGAATTAAGAGTAATAATGAAATAAAATAAAATAAATATCTGCTAATAATTATTAAAATTAACATTGATATGATTTTTGTAATTCTGTATTTTATTTAATTTGGTATTGAATAAATACTACGTGCGATACAAGTTAAAAGCCAACTAAAGTTTCTAGCGAAATGGAATACTCAGGGACAAAGCGGGTGAGATAGATAGATAGTCCGTGCCTCATATTCAAAGTCTGTGACTGTTTATATTGTATTGCAACGCACTAGATCAAACAAGATGCCGTTACGTTACTTTTTAAGCGCGAAATTTGAAAAGTATCATATCGGCAATTCAAATATCACCGATACCGATATATCGGCAAAGACAAAGTATTAACTCCAATAGTAGCTTCATTTGAAAGCGCATATCAATTTCGATTTTATATTGAATTTTAAAACTAACCCTGAATATCTTATTACATTCATTACAGAAAGCAGCATTTTCAAAGTTCCCCGATTTGCGACTTTTTGCCCTTGCTAATGTGGCAAGTGTCGACACGAGAGAATCCTTACAAAAGCATTTTGGAAACTTGAGGTAACATACTTCAATAATATTGTAAGTGTAAGTAAGTAGACTAAGAACTAAAAAAAGGATAATAAATATTTCAATTAAGCTACCACACGAAGCGTTCTAATAATAATAGCAATTGCAGATAAATAATATCAAATCAATTCCGTCCAAGTGTACGTTTCACTTTCTTATAACGATACTAAATTTATCGGTCAGATCCAATTTCGCAGTTTTTTATTCAAGTTAAAAGCAATAGTTTTATAATTTTCATCTTAACGTCTAAGAAATACAATTATAGAGACAGAATTTTAAATATTCTAAGGTAAACTTTTCACGCCGTTTACAAAAATTCCGAATCAGTTAATTTATTCTTTATGTAAAATGGGCTAAATGTTAACAATACATGCTAATTACACTAATATGTTATAAATTATGTTAATAATAAAGTTTCTTTACAAAGAAAGTGGTACATTGAAATTGATTAATTATAAATTACCCCACAATAAGCCATATAGCTATAGTCATGCAAATATTATCATAATAAAAACAGTTTAGTTATTTATAATTGTTGTCATAACTCCTATGACAAAAATGGTCTATATAATCTCCCACGCAAATGGACCTTGTCTTTAACGAAAACATCACCAAATATCTAATACGAGTACAAGTCTGAACTGTCAATTAAAAAATAGTATATTTACAATGGAAAGTCGTTTAAACAAGCCGCTCTTATTTTAGCTTGAATACAATAGAACTTTACAAAATTGCCTGCAAAGCTATGGCAAATTAATTAAATACTTACCAACTAAAATTGTACGTTGATGTATGAGCTGGTTCATCTTTTAGTGATCGGGCATTGCGCGCAATTGCAAATTATCTGAATCTCATACCACCCGAGGGCAGAGAGTCCGAGGCTGCTTGGCATCGTTTGGACAAACAATTCCTTCAGGAGTTATTGGTAAGTGTAAAGTAATATGTCATAGGTGGTGTCAGACTAGGCGCATGGTCAAAAAACTAGCCAGCCCTTTGGGAGAATAAAAGTGTCTAATCGGATCGTAAAAACGTTTTCTACAACTATTTTGGTTTTCTAAGAAAAGGATGTGTTTCAATTTTTTAAAGTTTTGCGTTATTAGTTTTGTAACCTTCGTGTCTTGCATGAAATTCTGGCCGCGTAAAGAGTATTTAGGTCACCGCTCATCTTGCAAGCTGGTTTATCATGTGTTTTTATTTGGGTATCTTGAATATTTAAACAAAAGGTTATTGTGGGAATGTCGGGTCATATTTATATGCTAAATAAATGTACATAGTAGGTAATGTGGTTTTAGTTCGGTTAATGTATAATATATAAACATATTTATATTTTTTTGTCTTTGTTGTTTATTAACTAAGTAGATATTATACACAGGCCTTTTTTGTCCCTTCTTTCGAAAGTTGTAAGTCCAAATTTTCACGTGGGAAAGGAATTTTTTAAAATATCGAAAGTTTGCCATAAAAACTAAAAAGAAACGATGTTTTCCAAATTTCCTTTACTGTGTGTTTTTCTATAGCGGGCGTGACTTTATAGCAATAAAAGACAAAATAAAATATTCGGTATTTTCTATAGATTTCCCGACATGAACGCCGTATATCACAATTGGAAGAGCTAAACTCCATGCCCCTATACCCCACGGAGGAAATAATATGGGACGAAAATGTTGTCCCAACTGAAATCTACAGTGGCGAAAACTGTCTCGCACTGCCCAAACTGAATCTACAATTCCTCACACTCCATGATTATTTATTAAGGAATTTTAACCTGTTCCGCTTGGAGAGTACATGTAAGTATTAATATTGTTCAATTACATATTATATACTATATTAATTATACATTACGCGCCTCTCCGCTTTAAGACAAATACATTACATATAAACGAAATTTGGCGTTGAGAGGGGTCTATAACAGGCAAAAAAGGCAATGGAAGAGTGTAGTGAAAATAATAATGCGAATTTGACTCAAGCAATTTAATTTTAAAAGAAATATTTGTATGTCATGTGTTTCTGTCTTTTTTATATCTGCCAAATAATTTGTTGTAACAAACGCTACGGCTAAATATTTTTCAGGCCGCTAGTTAAACGGCGCCGTTTAGTTAAAATGCTAGGCTGTTAATTGAACGGCTAATTAAGCTAGTTGGCTGCGACATATATAACATATAGTGTATAACGCCACCGCTATATGGAACCAGCTACCCGCCGAGGTATTTCCGAAGGTATTCCATACAAATTCATACAAGGTCAGCCACGCACTCGCGAGCTTCTGGCATTGAGACTGTCCATAGATGGCGATATCACTTAACATCAGGCCTCCTGCCGGTTTGCCCCCGGTTTAAAAAAATAATTATAATGCCAGAATTACTATAGATAAGATGGTGGCTATCAGTTGTTTGTAATATTTCGATTACTGTCAATCGATTTATGACGTTATTTAAAATGTAAGGTATGCTTGGATTCCAGGTTAAAAGTTACGAAATGTTCTCTTTGTCATACGTGTAAGCATTTCAAAGGACCGAGCACTCAAAGCAACCGGAATAAAAGCATTATTTTGGTATAAAATGTAATTCTCTAGTAGTAGGTCGCGCATTTGATATGCGTCCAAGCATATTTGTTTCTTTGTGCGCAACCTGCTTGTACAGATATGTAAGAACAATAGTAAAGAAAAGTAGATATATAGTGAATAGATAATGGATGAATAATATAATAATACGTATTTAAAAGTAACTTGACAATAATGTCAGTTCAAACATGTGGTGTCGTTAAAACAATTGTTCAATAAAATACGCTCAAATTGTTTGTTAATTGTTACATAGTAATTCAACGGTTGAATGTAAATAAATTGGATTGAAACAAAGAGTTGTACCTCTAATAATTTCAAGAAGAATAAGTAGATTTGCAAATAAAAACTAAGGATTTTTATGTGATGATAACTACTCTATAGTCTTTTTTGATATTCGAAAGTAGCATTGGTGTGTAGAAGTCGACCCACACTAGAATCTCCAATATTCAGAAACTGGGTGAGCAATACCCACTAACCGTTGGTTTAAACCGCGGTAAACTAATAAATTTACATAATATTGTATTTCTTAAGTATGTGTAAAATAAATCAGTGGCGCTATAACCTCTTTAGGTTTGGGCCTCAGATTTCTGAATCTGTTTCATGATCATTTTATTATCTATTAGATTCATCTAATAGGCAAGTAGGTGATCAGCCTCCAGTGCCTGACAGACGCCGTCGACTTTTTGGGTCTAAGACATGTCGGTTTCCTCACCATGTTTTCCTTTCCGTTCGAGCGAATGTTAAATGCGCATACAGAAAGAAAGTCCTTTGGTGCACAGCCGGGGATCGAACCTACGACCTCAGGGATAAGAGTCGCACGCTGAAGCCACTAGGCCAACACTGCTTCTTAAGTATATTTTCTTATATAATGCGCAGTCATTTCCGCTAACAGGTGGCCGCTCTTAATACAAAGGGTCCTAGTACACTACCTCGTCCTCATTCGCAATCTTAATATCTTATTCCTTGTACCTTAACATAACATAAGTTGCATGTTTTAAACTTGAGTTATATCATATTAAAGATCAGTCATAGACTTTTAGTTGTGTCATCGTATGAATGGGCGATTAAGCTTATTCATTAATCGTACAATAATAGTAATGCATTTATAGTATCAAAGCGTAGCGATTTGAAACATCGCAAATTGATATGTCTGTATTTAAATATGTAGTTTATATTCTCAGAACGATTACAAATAATGATATAAGCCCTTTAGGTAAATATTCTACTTCCTCAATACATAAATGCATATATATATATATATACACAGTGAATGTTTTAAAGCTTTTTTATTCATTCATTTATGAGTGATTTTTGCAGTCGTTATCTTGCGTCTTTTGTTTTTATGTTCGTTAAAGGTTTATGTAAATGTATTGGTGGCCTGGAAGAGATCGCTCGAAAGCGATAAAGCCACCACTTGCCCTCATTTCATTTAAATCTTATGTATACTGTGTCATATTTGTGTATGCAACGAAGCGTTAATAAATAAACAAATGTGTAATACATTTATTTATTTATTTGGAAACGTATGATTAGTTAGTTACTAAATAAATAACTAAACTTACGTTTCTTTTCAAACAAACACAAAGAATACCAAAAATTAATCAATAATTATTGTCTGTCCGTCTACCCGCAAAAAGCTGCAAAATTGTAAACTAATTCGTCAAAAAGAAAGGGAAATTTCTTACAAATTATTTATACATCTAATTTTGTTTATAAAATGTGCGAGATTTGCTTGTGGCTCGTATACGGTCATTGAACTCGGGCATCAGCTGGCGCTACGACCTTATAAGGGTCTTGATCCCACATTGCATCACATTCATCCGACTTTAAGGAAGAAAACTGTAGAAGGTTTACAGTACGACACTGTTTTTTAATGAGATGACCTGCCTTCTGTGATGCATGGCATTGATTTCTAGGTTTAAGATTACCCCGTGATGTTTGCCTTAATGGAGAATCTATTAGCCGTGATTTGAACGCAAGACCTCAGGGTTGAGTCGCTTTAGCCACTAGTCCAATTTATCTATAGGCTTAATTTATCGATACTAATAATGTTTCACCTTAATTTGTCACAATTGACGTCAAACTAAATTTATGTTTTTACTATTAATAAAATAGTCATGTGGTCAATTGTATCTTAATAAATTCTTGGTAAAAACTCATTCATTAAACGTTATGTTTCCTTATATTTACATTCTATACGTCATAAGAAAACCTCCGGTCTGGTCAAAATACAGTATTTCAGACTAATTATATTGCTGTTTAGTATTAACTATGACGCATACACGTACCGTACATGCATGAAATCTAAGATCGATAGATGTATGTTGAAAAAAAGGGTGCGTGTGCTTATGTACGCGCGTAAGAAGTTATACTTCTTTGGCATTATTAAAAATAGTTTTTGATTGCATGCAAATAATTAATTATAATGAAATAATCAGACTGGAAAAGGAGTCATTATAGTCAATAAAGTTCAGTTTACATTTGAAAAATTAAAAAAATAAATTCTATTATTATTCGAATGTTGTTTTTAAATTATGTCCAATGCCGTAGAATCTTTCGTTGGCAACTTCATTCTGTTAATTTTGTGTCACGGTGCGCGCGCATCGTAAAATTTCACTCTCATCAATTTTTCATAACGCGCCTAAAGAAGTATAACTTCAAAAGTATCTTAGATTAAAGGTAATAGCAACTACACTTTTAGCCTTTCGGTAATTTTATTAAGTTATTTTAAACATATAACATTTGTTTCAGATGAGATTCGTCAGGATATAGAGGATGCGGTCTATCGTTTGGCGCCGTGGTAATTATATGTTTTAATTGATTATTTGTATTAACCGCCATCAGATGGCTTATTAATAGGGCCCTTTTTTCAGTAAGATGAAACAGAGAGATATAACTGTCTCTTGCAACATTAGTTATATATTCAAGTACAATACACGATGATTTAACTGTAATGAAATTTATTTAAGTTATTATTATAAGTCTGTCTGATTCTTTTTTTATAATATTCCTTGACGTACGAGGATGGTTCTTACGGAGAGTAAAATAAAAAAAAAAATGATTGAAAGAGTCTAAAAACAACACTTTTCTTTATTCCCATACAAAATATTCGTAATAATATTTAAAGGCAATTTGAACTTTAATACCATATCATAAAGTTCAAGTGTTAGTGGGTGCCCGGAAGGTAAATTTTTTATTTTTTGAGATAATGTGTTTGTTGTATTATCAACTTTCTTTTTTTTATCTTACTAGCTAAACCGGTGTCCCGAATAGCAAAATAAGTATTTAAAAAAAAAAGAATCGACTGTTATGCGGTACGACATTCGCCAGGCCAGCTAGTTATTCATAAATATTCTTACATCGGATTATGGATCTTTGACCGCATTCCTTAGTTGGGCAATTTATCCAGCAATTTAACTGAAATTAGAATGAAAATAAGACTCGCAAATAATTGTTCCATTTCGCTTTAAGTGGGTATTGCCCGCTTGTTAAAAATACACGGAGTCGTCTAGTATATATATTTAGACTCGTTGTTAGGTTAATAATATATGTTACAAATTTTATATTGGTCGTAAATTTTTTAAACAAAGAATTAGTAATCGCTATTGTGATTTACATAATGTACCTCATAAACATTATGTGATTGGATATAAGATGACGTCAATTCGATACATGAGTTTTCGGTCACGTGGTCACTTCCCTAGTTTATTTATTTATTTATTTAGTTACTAGCTATAACAAACTGGGCGTTTTGACATATTGCATAGCGTCCGGCAAATTAGTTCCCCACTTTCAGTAGGTGTATAGGCCTATTTAAGGTTATTCATACTGAACGTAAACGCGCGAACTCCACCTCGCAAAATTAGAACAAATTAACGTGCCGAGAATATTGCAACTAATTAAACCAAGTTCTACTCTTCTGAATCTTACTGTTTCGTTAAAATCATTAGCCTCTCACAGATAACGTCCCGCCATGCTATGCTAACTGTACCGCTTTTTAATTCAATAGTGAACTAAACGAATCTCTTAGTAGAAGGTACTGCCTCGATTTATGGTTTGATTCCAAAGTGCGCTAAGAAAGACTGAAAAACCTACAGTGTTGGTCTGTATTTGGCCTTCATTTGAATGTATGGTTCTTCTTTTTCTATGCAGGCGTGCAGAAGATGACAGCGTATACTTCGGCGGTTGGGCGAGGATGGCCCATCCAATACAGAGCTTTGCTGTTGTTGAAGTGGCCAAGCCGAATATCGGCGAGAAAGCACCTTCCAGGGTCCGGGCAGATCTCACTGTCACTCTTAGTGTTAGACGAGAAATCAAGCAAGAGTGGGAAAATTTAAGGAAACACGATGTCTGCTTTCTTGTTACTGTTAGACCTACTCAGAGTATAGGTAAGAATATTTAACCAATATCACTGTAAATTTCTTGTTGTGCCACAACAATTGTGATTGGTCAATCAGGTGTAGTAATAACGTATCATTTTGTTTAATTGAAACATTGAACTCTACAAAATAATATATGCGTTAGCCCTCTTAATCGGATGCGTGTGAAATCTCTTAGTAAATTATGTGTCATGGCCTGACCATTAAAATTAATTACTACGCTTAATTAAACGCACATGGCGTGATTCACAAGTGGATTAATCGAAACCTATTTAAAATTGGTTCCTAACGATTTGTCTTATAGCCTGGTACTTTGGTCGACGTCACAATATATACGGCAAAATATTGCAATTTGTTTTGCACTTAGCGAGCGAAACTTGTAATTCAGTCTGAAGTTTTATTTCCTTCAATATAAAAGCTTGGCATTGCGCCGAGTTTTTTTTCGCTCGTTAAATTTGTTGGTAAAACCCATCACGCAATACCCGAAAGATTTGTCAGTTTTAATTTACGACTCGTTAGATCAATAATAAACTTCTGGTATAAAATTAGACATCAGAAATCTTAATGAAGGTAATTTAATTACGAACTTTGCATAACGATGAAAACCAATGGGGTTTTCATAGATTTTTGCTGCACCATAAACAGTTATTTTAAAATTAATTAAAGTAATATTAGACCTGTTATATCTTAGTTTTGTAATATATAATATTCGGTATTGCGCTTCTCCTTAGAACGATTTTTGCCGGTATCCTTACAAGGCTTTTCTTTCCAGTATGAGCAAGTGTTAATAAGTAAGAAAGATAAATCCAAATCCAAATCGGCGTTCAATCGCTTAATGTCCGATTGAAAACTGCGTCCACATTGGTTTTTGTTTATTATAAATGTCACTAGAATGCCATGCTTATAGAATCTAATACTCTGTGTCATTAAACAAGTATGATATCATTTAATAACGAAACATTTACGAAGTTACGTTTATGGTAAATATAATATGATATCATTATCTGCGTAGATTACAATTATTGTTAGCCTTAGAATCATTAGTTTTAATTTTTTTAATTTTTAGAGTTTCGATGTAGGGTATGTAAATTCTTTTACAATTTTTATTTAAAAATAAATAAAAATTGTTTTGATCTTATTGTATTTTGTGTTTATATCAAGCATTTTTAATTTATAGCTGCGAAATTAGTTGGAGACAAGCTTGCACCAATTTTAGCATATTTTACCAATTTTTTGTAAAGAAAGATTTCTAAATCATTTCGTCATTCTTTAATGCATTAAAAAATCCTCATATTTGCAACCTTTTGTTTAAAGTTTTCTATTAATTTTGGTCTAGTCTATTACGACTAATACATATACCATTAATGTAGGAACGAAATATGACTACAAAAAGAGTATGGTGGAGCAAGCGGGAATCGTGTACGTCCGCGGCTGTGAAGTTGAAGGTATGCTGGATGCATCAGGACGGGTCATCGAGGAAGGTCCGGAGCCGAGGCCGGAATTAGAAGGGGATTCCAGAACATTCCGCTTATTACTAGATCCCAACCAGTACAGGGTTGATCTTGACCGTGCGAGCAAGGGACATGAGGTAAGTATCATAAAACATATGTTTTTTTTACAGGACACGGGGCAAATGAGCTCATCTGTTGTTAAGTGATACCGCCGCTTATGGAGACTAATGCGTGGCCGGCCTTTTAAATTTGGTACGCTCTTTTCTTGAGGGACCCTTAGTCGTATTGGTTCGGTAACACTTCGACTGGTAGTAGGTTCCACGTAGAGGTGGTGCACGGCAAAAAGTTCCCTTAACAACGCTCAGATGTGTAAGGTCGTCGTGTTATAGATGGAATTTCTTTGCATTTACTGCCTTTGTCCTATTACTAATTATTTTTTATTACTTTTAAGTCCTCGGCTTGTAACGAAGTAAGTAGGAAACCTAAGGTGACGCGACCCTTTATTATATTTTACTTTATTATATATTAGCAAATTTACTCTAAACAAACTGCAATCTAATTTCCTAAAAAAAAAACAAAAATACATAAGATATAGTTATCTTAAAGATAACATGTTTTTCTCTGTATTTGTTTACTATAGCCTATAAAGATATTGTCTTTATAGGCTTTGTACTAGGAATTAAATTTAAAAAAAATCTTACACTATAGATATAACAGAAAACTATTTTGTTGAAATTATGCTCCGATCATTCGAACAATGCTCTTTTACTCTTTAATCTGTAATAACGAGAAAAATGTTAATTACCCCAAGTTGCTTAATAATAAGTTCTAATTCTGAAATTTCCTAAGTTAAAAGTTCATATTTTTTAAACTGTTTCCTCTTATTCTTAACTCCTGTTATAATAGCGCTCTATTTTTAATTTTGGCAATGTCATGACCATGGTGTTTTTCTTCGAATCGATATAACTGGTAAATATCTGCTTTTGTACGTTCTTTTGGTCACGTATGCGTACAAAATACACTTGTCAGAAGTGAAACTTCTTTGTAAATTAATTATTACTAAGATAAAAGCCCCAATAGATGATCATGTACCAGTATATGATCTCTCCATATATTTGTATATCTATATTCACACTGTATACGTGCTAAGGATAATATAAATAAATAAAAAAATCTGCGTTTACTGCACAAGACGTAATGCGACAGAATTGCCATTTAAAGTTCTAATAACTACTAACTTATACATCAACTAATAGCGTGTATTTTTCTCGATCTCCCTTCCTCTCTCTCTCAATCTTTTTCTCTATATCTCTTCCACCTCTCGCTCCATGGCACTGTGCGTTATGCGACGTTCGCTCTATCTCACTCTCTCTCTCGATCTTTCTCACTTGCTTGCTCCCTACTCTCGCTCCATGGCTATTTGCTTCATGCTACGTTCGTCCTTGCTCACTCTCTCTCAATCGGTCTCAATCCCTCTCTCCCTTTTCTTCGACAAACACGCTGCACATCTTTGTGACGCTAATATTATTATTATTGCGTTTCATCCGTAAAAATTTTACCCTCATGTGCCTCAAGAAGTTTCATTTCAATAAATGACAAAATTCTTGACCCACTTTGCAGAATAAACACTATATAATTTCTGTCAGATAGGAAATCCACTGTCATAAAAATGTTAGAAGTCGTTATTAGATATT
The DNA here is from genome assembly GCA_963693345.1 of Pieris melete. Classification (NCBI taxonomy): domain Eukaryota; kingdom Metazoa; phylum Arthropoda; class Insecta; order Lepidoptera; family Pieridae; genus Pieris; species Pieris melete. The sequence goes on from CAVNZK010000003.1 coordinate 3,977,227, forward strand.
TAACATACGTGCGCGATCTTTCCTTTACCACGAAAAATCTAGCCAAGTATTTTGTCCATATTTAAGAACGGCGCGAAAAGTCCTTGGCGCGAAGAATGAAACTCGTCAAAAGCGCTAAATCTCGACTCAGAATCTCACCCGTGGTATCGGCCTGTATCTACAGTTTCTATAGTAACGTACTAATAATCTAAATACTTATTTCGACTTATGAGTCATGGTTCATTGTTACACTGTTCTCAATAGCTTAAGATGGTCACGAGTTACCTTATCTTGTTTGCTGTTTGAATTCGAACTTTAATACGAGGTTATACGGTCGAAGTTGTTTAGTTTAAAAAAAATGTAAAGTCATTATTACGAAATTTATGGTGATTGGTTTCATGAGTTTTCTGAGAAACTAGAGTAAAAGTTAAACCTTTGTACCAAGATAACTTGTAATCGCGATTCGCGTCCAACTTTGCTATAATGTAATTAATTTATAGGAATTTCAAATTATTAAAGAACACACATAAACATATTTAGACGAATCAAGAACCTCCTCTTTATGTAGTGGGGGTGGAATTCTTAAAAGCCTGTTTTAAGAATACTTGATTACTATCTATTATATATACTCGTATATGTTGTGTAAAACCAATTTCAATATAAACATTATTTAAATGTAAAAATAGAAGGCCTAAAAATCTACTATTTATTGACCATAATATGGACTTATTTTGCACTATACTTTTACTTTTAACTGGGTCATCGGGGTGCTTTAAATAATAGAGGATTTTATTGTTATATTATTCTTTCTAATTTGACCTTACCTTAACAATTATCAATAAATGACGATCATATTAAAAATAAGATACATAAACTATTCATGCCCAGCCTCTAAAAACACCACACTAATTTCAGGATGTATACGAGACATTTAACATTGTGATGCGAAGAAAACCAAAAGAAAACAACTTCAAGGCAGTGCTGGAGACTATTCGTGAGCTCATGAACACGGAGTGTGTAGTACCAGATTGGCTTCATGACATCGTCTTGGGATATGGTGACCCTGGACAGGCCCACTATACCAGGTTAGTTATGTGGTAATTCTGAAAAACTTTTAGCAGTATCAAAATAATATTTATTCGTGTATATAACACACTTCCCGACATTGAAAAGTTTATAAAAAGTAGTCTTAAATTCAATTTACAACCGTGACGAACGCGCGAAAATAACTGGGAAACTCCACGAACTATTTTCGAACACAGTGTCCGAAATAAACAAAAAGTTATGATTTGAGAAATTTTTAAAAACACTCAATACACTCAATAAACAAGTACAAATAGCATGTCTAATGCAAGGGCTCATCAGTACCAATCTAGTTGATATTGTTACGAAGACGGGTCGACTGCAATGTTTTTAGATTTTTCCACTAGTTAGAGAAGTTTTCAGCAGGCTGAAAAGTGATTTCTGACCGTTTCAGGAGAGGGTCAATCACATATTAGAAATTCGTAATTCTCATAATGTTACCGTAGTTTTCAGGAGCCTGAAACATTTTTTCAAGCCGTTTCAGAACAAGTGCAGTCGAGTGATACACTTTTCAGGAAACCCGTTTTCAGGCGTTTTCAGGCCTGGTTATACCCCTATGATGGAGGAATAGTCTAGAACGAATTTTCTAGGTGTGGGACAAGGACGGAATGATGCGAGAGAGAGACGGAAGATCGGAACCTTCTCGAAGCTAGACCGAGCACTCTAGAACACCGTAAGACAAGGACGGAGCAATGTGCGAGAGAGATAGCACGCACGTTCTACTCACTCAATAGCGCTCCCGCCTAGAGAGTTCTCGAACTTGCAAGACTATTCCCAGGGATATATAAGCGAGCCGAAACGCGATCAGTTAGTTCAGTTTCGAATGCGATATCAAGCGATAAACATCGGAGTGACAAAGTGCGAATATAGTGAAGACAAGACAAGTGAATACAAGTACTGTGTGAAGTGCGTGTAATTAGTGACAGTATTTTGTGTGTGTATTCAGTGAATTTTAGTGCGTAATTTCCAGTTTTTAGTGTAACAAATTCCTCGTAGATTTAATTGAAAATAAACCCTTGAAGAGATCTACGGCGTTTCTATCCGATCCCCTAGCTCGTAACATTTTGGTGTCAGAAGTGGGATAGAAAAATGCCAATTACTCCGAGGGAGAATCAAGAGGAGTTTGTGGCCGAGTCTTCAGCTGCGGAGGGAGTGCAGACGAGGGCACAATCAGCACGCGACGCCGCCCGGCGACAAAGTTTCGATGCGAACCGCGGGATGGGCGAAAGCAACGATAGCAACATCCTCCTTGCCCTGCGTCGTATGATGGATGAACAGGCACGTCGTCAAGAGGAACAGGCACGACAAATGATGGAAGAACAGGCACAGGCACGCCGATTGATGGAGGAGCAGGCACGCCGTCAGGAGGAACAGGCCCGTCATCAGGAAGAACAGGTTCAGCGATTGATGGAGGAACAGGCTCGCCGTCAGGAGGAACAGGCTCGCCGACAAGAGGAACAGGCACGCCAAATGATGGAAGAACAGGCTCAGACACGTCGTTTGATGGAGGAACAGGCTTGCCGTATCGGAGAAAGATTAGGAGATCTAAAACAAGAAGTAGATAAAAAAATCGAGAACTTGGAATCTGATATGGACTGCAAATTTTCGAAACAGGACAAACGTATTCTCGGATTAGAACAAGAGATGCAGTGCCTGAAGACCAAAGGTGTCGTAACGACTGTAGCACCATCTGGAAATCTGAAAGTACCTCCCTTTGACGGTACATCTTCCTGGGGCGCGTATAAAATACAGTTTGAGACTATGGCAGAGTCAAACGGGTGGAATGACGATCAGGCTGTCACCGCCCTTATTATGGGACTGCGAGATGAAGCCCTCACCATATTAGAAACCAAGACAGGTAAAGTGACGTTGAAGCAACTGCTGGATGCCCTGGAATCACGGTACGGAGACGCACATTATGAGCACGTCTATAGGGCTCAATTAAAGGATAGAATTCAGCAGACAAATGAAAGTTTGCAAAAATGGGGATTTGAAATAGAGAAGCTGGTTAGGAAAGCCTACGCATCCTCACCAGACGTTGCAGACAAGATGTTGGTTCAAGCCTTCGTCGACGGTATTCGAGACCGTGAAATTCGAATGGCTGTGAACCTAGGTCACCATAAGGACCTCAAGAATGCTCTTGCTCATGCGTTGGAAGTGGAAGCATTTTGCAAGGATTCTCGACCTAACCGCATTAGGGCTGTCTCGGAAAAAGGTAGTTCCCAACGTGGACCCACCTGTTACCTTTGCGGGGAAGTAGGGCATATGAGGTTTTCGTGCCCTAAGAGAGATCCCCGAGGCGAAATGAAGACAAGACGTGGGGAGCCCGATGACGTGGATGTGACTGCCGCTGAACAGCGGCAGGGAAACGAATAGAAGCCAGGACCACGGGGCGGGTGCTGGCCGGTTCTGTAAGGAAGGCCCCAAAAGTTATGATCTCTCAAACTCAGGATGGGAATACCATTGTCATCGACGGAGAAGTTAACGGCACTAGGTGTGAGTTAACCCTTGATACTGGAGCTTCCCGGACAGTAATCAGATACCAACTTCTGAAGTCATTTTACAAGAGCCTTTCTGGTGGAAATGTACAGCTCCTTACAGCTACTGGTCAGCACATAACTGTTCGAGGAGAAGGTATCGCTACCTTCAAGATTGGTGGAAGAACATACAGACATAAGGTGGTTATTGCTGACATCGTGGATGACTGTATTATCGGTTTAGACTTCATGAAGCATTACAACTGTAAGATTGACCTGAAGAACGGCACATTCAAGTGTAGAGATGAAGTAGTTTCCCTAAAAGATAACACAATGATGAACGGGTACGACATGTATAGAGCTATCATTGAAGATGGTACAGTTAGTAAACAACTAGATATAGTTCAAGCAATACTGGAGGACTGTAAGGAAACCTTGACGAGGGAAGAAATGTCGAAAGCAAAGGGACTATTAAAAACATTTTCTGACATGTTTGCTACACACGATGGAGATCTAGGAAGGACAGGTGTAGTTAAACATCGAATTGAGACTGGAACCGAAGCACCTATACGTTTAAGACCGCGACGAGTACCTGTCGCATATGAAAAGAATATAGACAAGATGATTGCAGAAATGTCAAACCATAATGTTATTGAAGCATCTTCCAGCCCTTGGTGCTCTCCAGTAGTTTTAGTCAAGAAAAAGGATAACAGTTTAAGGTTCTGCGTCGACTACCGTCGTCTTAACGATATCACGAAGAAGGACAGTTATCCGTTACCTAGAATAGATGACACCTTGGATACCTTAAGTGGGGCAAAATGGTTTACAACTTTAGACTTGAAAAGTGGGTACTGGCAAGTGGAAATAGACCCAAGTCATAAAGAGAAAACAGCGTTCTCAACTGGTAAAGGACTATGGCAGTTTAAAGTTATGCCGTTTGGGCTTTGCAATGCACCTGCCACCTTTGAAAGACTAATGGAAAAAGTACTGTCAGGACTGATAGGAGAAGCCTGCTTAGTGTACTTGGATGATGTAGTCATCATTGGGAAGGATTTTGATGATCACATACGGAATCTGCAACGGGTGCTCTCCAGACTGCATAAAGCCAACCTGAAACTAAGTGCAAAGAAATGTTTATTTTTCAAAAGAGCAGTGAGCTACTTGGGTCACATTATATCAGAGGACGGAGTTCGAACAGACCCTGAGAAGATAGTTGCGGTGAAGGATTGGCCAGTACCTAAAGATAAAACTGAAGTCCGCGCTTTCTTAGGCTTATGTTCTTACTACCGAAGATTTGTGAAAAATTTCGCGGATATTGCAAAACCACTTCACAGACTCACCGAACAGAAGAGGAAATTCACATGGGATGGAGAGTGTGAAGATGCGTTTAATGAGCTCAAGAACCAACTGTGTGAGACTCCAATACTAGGCTACCCGGATCAAGATGGCGAATATGTGGTAGATACAGATGCCAGTGGAATTGGCATTGGAGGTGTACTATCACAAGTAAAAGGAGAGCACGAGCAAGTAATAGCCTACTTCAGCAAGTCATTGTCGAAACCAGAACGGAACTACTGTGTAACTCGGAGGGAACTACTGGCTGTTGTGAAGACGCTACAGCACTTCAGTAAATACTTGCTAGGTCGCAAGTTCCGTCTTAGGACAGATCATGCTGCATTAAAATGGCTACTTCAGTTCAAGAATCCGGAAGGACAAGTGGCTCGATGGATCGAACAACTGCAAGAGTATGACTTTGCTACTGAACATCGCAAGGGTAGAGCCCACGGGAACGCAGATGCATTGTCTCGAAGGCCATGTGAGGAGGATTGCAAACATTGTACAAGACACGAAGGTAGAGAGGTAGCCCATGTAAGGATACTAAGGGCAGACACCATTAGTCCAGATTGGTGTAGGAAATTAATTCAGGAAGAGCAACAACAAGATTCTGACATTAAACCAATTCTGGACTGGATGAAATCTTCGGCTATCAAGCCGCGGTGGAATGATGTTGCACCTACTAGCACCACGACCAAGAGTTACTGGGCTCAATGGGATAGCTTAGTTCTTCATAATGGAGTGTTATGTCGCAAATGGGAAAACACTCGAGGGGATGCATCTCATCTACAGTTAGTTGTGCCAAGATCCAAAGTTCGCGATATCTTGGAAATGTTTCATGATGGCTCATCAGGCGGACACTTAGGAGTAAAAAGGACTCTTCTAAAAATTAAAGAGAGATTTTATTGGATACATTGCCGCGAAGATGTAGAAGACTGGATTCGGAAATGTAAAGCTTGTGCAGCTGTTAAAGGCCCACATATGAGAACCAGAGCGACTATGAAGCAATACAACGTTGGAGCTCCATGGGAGAGGATAGCAGTTGACATAGCCGGACCATTTCCGTTAACAGAAAAAGGAAATAAGTACATCATGGTTGTTATGGATTATTTTACAAAATGGCCTGAAGTGTTCGCTATTCCCAATCAAGAGGCGGCTACAATAGCCGAGATACTTGTAAATGACGTATTCTCTAGATTTGGAGTACCCTTGGAGATGCACAGTGATCAGGGAAGAAATTTTGAGTCCCTACTGTTCCAAGAAGTATGCAGATTAATGGGAATTCATAAGACGCGGACTACTCCATATCACCCACAGTCAGATGGAATGGTGGAACGCTTTAATCAAACCTTGGAAAGGCACTTGGCGAAATTGGTGGACAGCCATCAAAAAGACTGGGACAAGTATATTCCGTTATTTTTAATGTCATACCGGTCTGCGGTTCATGAAACCACGAACGTTACACCTGCTTTAGTCATGTTTGGGAGACAACTTAGATTACCAGCGGATATTGTAACTGGACGACCACCTGACACTCCGGAGAGTGTTACAGAATATGCTGCGGATCTGCGTAATAGACTGTATGAAATTCATGAACACGTACGAGCTTCACAAAGCAAAATAAGTGAGACTACGAAGATTAGGTATGACAGGAAGACGAATCACATAGAATTTAAAGAAGGCTCGCAAGTATGGCTCCATAACCCAACAAAACGCAAAGGCAAATCACCAAAGCTTCAAGCTGACTGGGACGGTCCATACACGATAGTCACGAAGATTAATGACGTTACTTACCGGATAAAGAAAATGAGTGGTTTAAGGAGCAAACCGAAAGTCGTTCACATAAATCGATTGGCTCCCTATAAAGGAAGTAATGATGCTCGGGACGAGCATGTCTAAGGAGGGGGTAGTGTTACGAAGACGGGTCGACTGCAATGTTTTTAGATTTTTCCACTAGTTAGAGAAGTTTTCAGCAGGCTGAAAAGTGATTTCTGACCGTTTCAGGAGAGGGTCAATCACATATTAGAAATTCGTAATTCTCATAATGTTACCGTAGTTTTCAGGAGCCTGAAACATTTTTTCAAGCCGTTTCAGAACAAGTGCAGTCGAGTGATACACTTTTCAGGAAACCCGTTTTCAGGCGTTTTCAGGCCTGGTTATACCCCTATGATGGAGGAATAGTCTAGAACGAATTTTCTAGGTGTGGGACAAGGACGGAATGATGCGAGAGAGAGACGGAAGATCGGAACCTTCTCGAAGCTAGACCGAGCACTCTAGAACACCGTAAGACAAGGACGGAGCAATGTGCGAGAGAGATAGCACGCACGTTCTAGAATTGTGCGATCGCTACTCAATAGCGCTCCGCCTAGAGAGTTCTCGAACTTGCAAGACTATTCCCAGGAATATATAAGCGAGCCGAAACGCGATCAGTTAGTTCAGTTTTGAATGCGATACCAAGCGATAAACACCGGAGTGAAAAAGTGCGAATATAGTGAAGACAAGTGGATACAAGTGAATACAAGTACTGTGTGAAGTGCGAGTAATTAACGTAATTAGTGACAGTATTTTGTGTGTGTATTCAGTGAATTTTAGTGCGTAATTTCCAGTTTTTAGTGTAACAAATTCCTCGTAGATTTAATTGAAAATAAACCCTTGAAGAGATCTACGGCGTTTCTATCCGATCCCCTAGCTCGTAACAATATTATGAAAAAGATACAAGGTGTAAATTTTTTCAAATTTTAATAAGAATTAGTAAAAAAATGTCAATTTGCTTATAAAAACGCAAAATAAATTATAACTGTGCAGGGGTTTAGTTCAAGGACCTTTCGTAGAACAATTTTTTGCAGCTGATGACCTCATCTCTCTCCTATTTGCGTTTGTTCCACGACTTTTTACCCATCCTGCCCTGCGATTCTGTAACTCACTGTGTGAGTTCGAAAAGTGAGTTACAGAATCGCAGGGCTGTATACAACTATATGTAAACGAACGTCGTAGATTTTTTTAGAAAAGTTCGTCCAATATTTTTATCCTTTTTTCTGTACAATACGTTAAGTTATTGAAGTGAAACTTCTTTATCGGGGTTGGAAAAAAATGTTGTGTAACATTTTTTCGTTACGCGTCACATGTTTCGGTTACGCGTGACCGTTACGCGCGTCTTTTTCTTGTCCCTACCAGGGTTGATTCAAAGAGATTCTAAACCATTAATAACAAAAATGTATAATAACGATAACAATCAAACTAAAAATTCTATTACAATTTATGAAATTCTGTAATAATCTTAGGGGTAATAAGGTAAAATGAAATAATTGTATTATTTGTATTCAAGTCTGTGATATTAAAAGCCTTTTGTTAAAACTTTATCTAATTTAACTTTATTTAACCAATTTCTGTAAAGTTGCATATAGATAATTTTTCGAAAAATAAGGTCATAAAGAAGTTTCACTTCTAACGTGTGTACACTAGTATACGCACATTTTTTTTAAACTCGGATCTGACCCTACGGCGCACTATGGAAAGTTTATCGAATATTATAAGAGTGGAACCTTATTATAACGTAGTAATTTTGCATGTTTTTTATTTGGAATATATTTTTATAATTGCAAAGTAAGCATGTCAAAGAATGTCTATTTCAGATCTCTGTTCTGTCTGTCTGTGTGTGATCGCTCCAATCTTTTAAAAATATTTTTTTTCAATAATTTGTAGGAATAGTTATAAAGTGTAAAATACATTTTTAGAAAGCTCAAAATATGCAGATTTTAACACAAAAATAAAATAGTAGGTTTTATATTTATATAAAAAAAAATTCACAGTAAGTGAGGGGAAAAAGGAAAGTTTTTTAACTTCGTCGAGACTTTTGACAGTTGCCGATGTCTCCCGGTGGTTTATTTTGTATTGTAGCGTCATCATCATTTATTAAAATCAGCCGCGGATACGTTTGGTTTCTGAAACAATCGCGAAAAGTGTGATACAAATCAGGAAACAGAAAACCTCTATCTATTGTGGTTTCTAAAGTTAAACGATTTAATTTATTAATTTGCGGTTATTTATTGATAGCAGGGCGTTTTATCTTCATTTTGCACATATACATATTTTTTCAAGTTTTTAGTATAAATTTTACATATGAAATATTATTACATATATTTATTTCATAAAATATTGACAAATATATAAATATAAATTTAAATATTTTATGAAATAAATATTAGTAACCTTTTAATTACTTTAATGTCGATAGGAAAATAAAATAAGAGCCATTTCTTTAAACTGTTGTTTTTATCATTTATTTATACATACATACTCCAATAAAAGTAAAGCATCTTCATTTAAATCCCTATTAAATAGGGATAGCGTAGGGATGCGTTTGCAAAAATTCAATCGTCTATCTTGACAAATGAAAAAATTATCGATTTTTGGTATGAAACAGACCTCAATTTTCCATAGTGCGGCGGCCCACGCCGAGTCTCGCACGAGACGTCCCTGACATAGTCGCGGGATAAGCCCATTCCGGCCGATCTACGCTCGCCAAAACAGCCTGAGATAATCTGTCAAGGCCCAAGGGCAACAGCGAGATTCCATTCAAGAAAAAAAAAAGTAAACTCTAAAACTGGGCAACTTAGAAATACTGGTCAAAACGTAATATTGCGGATTAAAATGTATTACGCGGGTAATACACGTGTAAATAAAACTTATTGACGTTAATTAAGTTCATGAATAGCACTCCAATTATCGATTGTTTGCCTTAAGAACGTCTTTAATATTGAATAATTGCAAATGTACATTTATATCGTTATTGTCTTTAGATCAACAACTGTGATGAATTATTGTGTCTACAATTCTTACTCACAGGATATCCTAATGTTTTCACGTCATTTTTATGATGAATGCAAATAACATGACAACATCAGCGGAGAATTTCGTTGAATGATTTGAACAAGTAGAGAATGCATAGTGTGACATATTTTCTAATTACTAAACCATTTCTTGTAAGTTTGTTTTATTATCCGCCTCCACGTTTTTGAGTTCGATTTCCGAAGTTAAATGAAATTATTAATTTGCCCAAATGTTGAAGTGATGATTGTTATAAAAGCTGCGAGCTGCTGCAATATTTAGTTGACACGCAAATATATATTATATACATATTAATAATTTTGATAACCTATTTGCCTTTAAAATTGATCAGTTCAGCAGAATTGTGTCTGCCCTAATTAGACACTTACGGCATTGCTAATATAACTGAAATTTTACGAAATTGTGTACTAAATTTTTGAAAATATTTTACGATTTAATTATTATTGAATTTCCACTTCAATGTAAATAGATTTTTACGATAGAAGTATAATGATAAATAAAATAAATCATATTGTTAACGACATTAAATCACTGATGTAAAATTCATCGTGTATTTATTAATAATAATAATTAATTGATTAATGTATTTTAGGATGCCAAACGAGATTCCGACTCTGGACTTCAACGATACCTTCCTGGATATGGAGCACCTTAGGAACAGTTTCCCCGGCCACGAGATCAAGCTGAAAACTGACAATCCACAGAAACTGGTCAGGCCATTTAAGTAAGTATAACTATGACATAGCCCAAACTTTACTTGTATACTTAGTTTGTGTCCAATTCGTTTTAACAGCTTTATACAATTTGATAAATTCCAACGCTATTCATTAAAATGTACATTAATGTAAAAAACTCTTCTAAATATGAATTCTATGCCAGTTTTTAAATCAAAATGTTGAACGAACGAGAACTGGCATGAAACCACATTATTTTTAATCTCTATGTTTTTTGTTTATTCGTTCTCCCGTTTACTTCCAAATACTCAGTGCTCCTCAAGATTTCCATACAAATTATTTCTGTATTACAATTAATATATAATTATCAATTGTAAAATTAGATAGGAGTGTAGTAGATTTCAGTTTACAAAAATGATAATTTAGACTGTCTAACAGACGATAGACATTCTTGACGTTTTTGTAATTGCTTCATTTATTGAGATATGTCCAGTAGAAACAAAATATGTAGTAATTTTAGTTGAAAGAAACGTGCAAAAAAATATTTTTTGCAACAGTAAAAAGATATCGCCCAGTAGAAACGAAACAACGAATTATAACTCTTACAAGGTAAAAGGCAAAATATTTTTTTGTTATATAAAGAATGGTAATTTGTTTTTAAATTTTATGTTGGGTAAAAAATTAACTCTTAGACGAGGCGCTTTATATTGAGAAGAACTGTATCTGAGACGCTTAGAAATAGTAATGGATAATTAAAAAAACTCAATTTTATTTTATTTTAATTAAATCTCTACAATAAATTTCGCAGTCAATACTTATCGCTTTACTCCCGTATGTCAAAAAACGTATAGGATTATGACTTTTATCTTATATCTTTGATTGAATCTTACCCTAAATCTTCACGTAAATGAAACATACAATAACAGAGTATGTTATGAATCAAAACGTGTGTAACACCCAATAATAAGCCATCCGTTTTCGTATTATTTATTTGTACTAACTACTAAGTCTTTATACGCTCACATATTATATTAACTTTTTAAAATCATGTAATAGTTTATTGGTTTATACTACTAAACTATTAGGGCTACGGTCAGTCTTATCAAGCAATCCAGCCGAGTGTAGTAAGGAAAAGTTTCCTGCAAAAATAATGAAGAATTTTTATTAATAGAAGAACAAATTAGAGAGACGAAAGATATGTAAACAGATTCATTACTAGACTGGTATAACTGGATTTTAAACTTTGATGTTAATAAGCAGCATTAATAATAAGCAGGATGTTATATTCGACTTATGCGACCTGGCCTCATCACAAAATTGATTTGTAGATTATTCATTTATTGAATCACATCACGTTACAGTCCAACGTTCTAAACTATATGATAATTATGACAGACATAATATGTATATAAAAAAATACTTTTCCAAAAAAAGAAAAAGAAAAATCTATCACTTATTAATTACTTATTTAAAGATTAGGTTTATTTAAGATAGGTCCCTAACAACGCTTGTTAAAGGGTTTTTTTCACCTACAAAATAGTAACCATGGCAAAAAAATCTTTAGTCCGAATTTCATTATCGATAATTACGTGGATTTATTGAATTTAACTTGTTTTAGAGTTACTTTCGACAATGTGTTACGTAAGCAGGAGCTTGGAGATAATGCTATGGATGAAGATGAAGAACGGAAGGTCATAGTTGTGGAACCGCACGTACAGCCCAAGCGAGGGCCTTACCTCTACAATGAGCCTAAAAAGTGAGTATGAACTTATTCAAAAGTGAAAAGATTATCCTCGTAGTAGGTATTAAATTATTTATTTGCAATCATTTAAACACACACACATGCTCTAGTAATGTATTCAGGACATCTTGTTAAAATAATATTTTAAATTTAGTCTTTTTGTACCCGGTGAACTTCGTACCATCTAACATGATAATTACGAAATTCATTTTGTATTAGATTTTTTTCGATAAATTTCCAATGTTTTTATAGTAAGTGCTATTCGGGACGGAGACAAATACAACAAATCAAAAACTATATCGGTCCAGCCGTTCTCGAATTATAAGTGTTCACACAAACCCGACATTGTTTTATATATTAAGATTAGTGTCAAACTGAATTGGGACATCCCATAGCATACATTTTACTCAACAACTGGTTACATTTAATGATCAGTATATGTAATTTAAATAAATTATTTGCAATACAAACACACATTAAACAAAATTGCAAATACTTTACTTGGATGATTTGACTTGTGTCAAATATATATTGGATTTTGACATACGGAGACATAGTTACCCATTGGTATTTGGTGCCCAAGTACATGTTATGTAATATACATTCAGATAATAAACAACACATACCCTAAGTATTGTGTGTGAAAGTTATTGTTTTTTTTATTTAATTTAATTCGAATTTAAAACCTTTAACACATATTGTATGTGATGTGTGAAATTTCTTTTTAAATTGGTTGGTTGAAGTTTAACAAGGACCTTATTAGGTCCATTATATTTGTCTAAAGTTCAATATATTATATTAAATATTTTTGCTATCCTATAATAGCGATGTTATCATTTTGTAATTGTTTAGATCGATTTCAGTTAAATTCAAATACGTTTCGGTCCAATAGACCGTCTAAATTTTAACCTTGGCGTGCTTTATAGTTCGCCTACTCGCGAACAATCAAGGTCGTTTAAAACCGTAATAGAAATCAGTATTATTCATTTCGTTTGAAAAATGTTTGCTTTGCAGGCGTGAAATGTTTCACGGAGACATATTTCACATCCGCATTTTTTCTGTCGACCTTTTCTCAATTCGACATCTGGTGAAACGATAATACTTGAAAAGCAAAACTGACATGCATTAACGATGAACGAATGCTTTAATTTGCTTTTATCTTCTGATCTCAATCGACTTTTATATGTTAATTTTTTTTGGCTCCAATCTATCTCTTACTTTCTCTAATAGCTGGTCTACGCATAGTTCCAGGGGTTATAATTCCTCTTTTACTGGCCGGTCAGTCGTGGAATGCTTTGCCTTTTAGCCATGCCATGCACATTTTATTCATTGTTTAGAATATATAGTACGTCAGGGCGGTCTGGAAACAACTTTTAGTAGTAAAGTTAATATGATTTGTTTTTCATGTTTTATGATTTTAATAATGTGTTTATTATATCTATAGGAACAATATACTGTTCACGCCGACACAAGTGGAGGCTATACGATCGGGAATGCAGCCTGGATTAACGTTGGTAGTCGGACCACCGGGAACAGGTAGAACAATACATAAATCACTTAAGACTTAAGTCATTAAATAAATTTTAAGTTATAGCTTAATACGCACGACGCACGAGTTTTACGATAGTTTTATGAAGTATACGTCAATTCCTTGTAAGTTTTTGCCAGCTAGAATGCCTTTTGAATGATGTTTTTGTGCTTCTGTTTATTTGATACGTTAGCGGAGCGTTGCAAATTTTCACACAATAAAATATTACTTTTATATAAAATACTCGATTACGTGACTTAATAAAACAAATATTTCGGCTATGGTTCGGATGAATTTATCGAGTTTGATATCTGCTATTTAGAATCTGAGTGAGTAATACCCAAAATAAAAAAATAAAAAATAAAATGAGTTTATTATGGAATATAAGATAAAGCTATTACTTATTCCACGTCATTAAATTTGAATTTGTAGGCATCCCTACTTATCGGCAAAGAAGACAGAGGGTGTAGGCCGAGAGAAAAAGCCGGCGTAAAAAACTCTCGGTACTCTTTTATGCAAATCATCAAACAACACTTATTTTAAAACAAATATCACAAATTAATTAGAACTAGCATGTCTAGCACTAGTCCCATGTCCTTATATCAACTAGATAATCGTTAACTTTCTAGTAAGTCTTCTACACAGATTTTCTTCAATACATTTCTTAAATTTATTAAAAGGCAGATACAAAAGAGCCTCTGGGATTTTATTAAAGAAAAACTATTACGCCACTAATAATAGGTTTATTATGCTCAAAACACAATATGTAAATTTACAAAAATCAAAGCATATTATCTATTCTGAATAGCAAGCTAATTTTAATCCTATTCAAACTCATTACTATTCGGATGTATGCCGCATATTAAATAATATCAAGTAAATTGTCTTTTGTCTTCTATTTTTGTATCCTATTGTTTTATTATGGTCTAATGTTTTTACGAGTTCCTTATATTAGTTACCAAATTTGGATGTCGTCTTTTTAACGAATATTTAGTCAGAATTGACTTTAGTCTACGCACGTTTAAATGAAAGGTTTTCCTTCACCGTAGCGAGTGTTGAATCTACACATAGAAAGAAAAGTCTATTGGTACACAGCTTGTGTTCTTACTTCTGGGTTGAGAGTCGCACTTACAAGTCATTAGGCCAATACTGCAAAATTGCAAACCCTTTGTTTATACTTATTTATTATTCGTTATATTTTGTCCTTTTGGAATTGGGAAAATATATAATGAATAAGAGTGACGTAAGCTAACAAAATCAATCGTTGCTTGCTTTAATGTAATTGAATGAATGAACTAAAAATAAATGCTAGAACAAGTATGGTTTGTTGTCTTTAAAGGATTTTAGTTTGAAAAATGCGTTTGAAAAAAACTTACATTGTTCATTGTACGTATATCAGTATGTATTTATTAACCTTAATTTCTACCATTACAGCAACTTAAGACTAATTCCATAGAAAAAAAAAACTTATAACAAATAATGGACAATACTCTTGTGAATCCCGTTCGTTCCCCGCGGGACAGCTAGCAATAGTTGCTGTTTCTCATGTCTAGTGTGGTTAATCTGTACTCGCAGCCGCAACCCTTCTTGCATCCATTATGTACCCTTCGAAAGGAATTCAAACAGATACCGCGTAGTAGCTCCTTCCTTACCCTAATAGCTGCTGTATACAACGTAGACTATTTTGTTATGTAATAAATTTATCAACAGGTAAAACGGACGTGGCCGTACAAATAATATCTAACCTCTACCACAACTTCCCATGGCAACGGACGTTGGTAGTAACGCATAGTAACCAGGCTCTTAACCAGCTCTTCGAGAAGGTGGCAGAACTAGATGTTGATGAGAGACATCTACTGCGTCTTGGTCACGGTGAAGAGGAATTGCAGACGGATAAAGATTTCTCAAGGTAAGAAAGAAATTACGTCGTGAGAGCACAACTTATGGTTTTACGCGCGATTTTTAATTCCTAATTCAAAAGTAAAATATATTTGAAAGCTTCTCTCACATTGGCAGGCTGAACGCGCTATCCCGAAATTTACAGGTTCAATTTGATTTTTTTTGTGCTGCTAGTTCATTCATTATTACATATACTTTAGGTATAGCATTATATATGATGCGGTGGTTTTTAAATAAATAAATACAATATAGTTCCTATATTACAACCTAGCGACCGAATTAAGGCACGAAATATTGTAATAAAAATAAAGAAAATTGTCAAAATAAAAATGGTTGCAATACCTGAACTAGACATAGAGCAAGCTTATAACAATTCTCAGCCACAACCTCAAAAACTATGACTCACGTTTACTTAAGGTCTTTGTTTTATCAGATTTAACATAAAGACTTAAAATTATTTTTATACATCTTTTATATATATAATTCTTTTGTGAGTGTGTATGTCACTGAACTTCTCTCAAACGACTGGACCGATTTTGATGAAATTTTTTGTGTGTGTTCAAGGGGATCTGGGAATGGTTTAGATTCACAAATCAGCCCGCCAGTTGGCGCTGCAGTCGGTACTTTCATACTTTGCTTTACTAATCGCTTGAAATATCATGCAGGACAACGTCTGTCGGGTCCACTAGTAACTTATATTCCTTTTGCTCTAAACAAGCGCCATATACGGAAGAGCTGTAATCTATTCGCTCACGACAGGGGCTTCCCTAATGTCGGGGCTATCGTCAGATAAATTTTTCACAACTTTACTTTGTATAAAGTTTACTATTATTCAATGTTTTTGTTTATCTTGTAAAAAAATAAAATAAATCATTGGCGCTGTTTCATGATCATTTTTCAATTTAATAGGCAAGTAGGTGATCAGCCTCCAGTGCCTGACACGCCGTCGACTTTGGGTCTAAGACATGTCGGTTTCCTCACGATATTTTTCCTTCACCGTTGGAGCGAATGTTAAATGCGCACATAGAAAGAAATTCCATTGACGCACAGCCGGGAATCGAACCTACGACCTCAGGGATTAGTCGCACGCTGAAGCCACTGCTCTAACTTGTACTTCTTGTCTTGTTTAACTTGTACTTGCTTATAAATCTATTTCTCTAGCATTTAATGATACATGTGATTGTTCGATTGGTTTAATCAATCTTCTTCCAGGTACGGTCGTGTAAACTACGTCTTAGCAAAGCGATTGGAGCTCTTAGATCAAGTAGCTCGTCTCCAACGGACCCTGGAGGCTGGTAGCGAGGCTGGAGCCACATGTGAGCTTGCACATCATTTCCACGTGTACCATGTGCGTCCACGCTGGCAAGCTTTTATGCGGGCTGTTAAACAGGTTCGTTATATATAGCATGAATTATATAATTTTACTTTAATTTAATAGAATATTATAGAAAAATGGTGACATTACTTTTGCATGGTGACAAGAACAGTGGTAAAACTCACTATACCACCTTTTTGCAATTAAAGTACTTTGCTTATATTGCAAAAAGAACATAATATCAAAGTAAAGTACGATATATTTTTCTTTATTATATTTAAAAATATATTTTTATTGCTTTTTGCAGTTTTTATTAAATTAGTATCTCGACTCAATGGCAATGGCGACTAAAGAAATCACAACATGCAAAATAAAGTATTTTGTGTACTCATAAAGTATAAAGTACAATTAAATACCAAACCTGAACTAACGTACAATATTTTATTATAAAGTACGGGTGGTAACCAACCCTAGCTAAAACCCTATATGGCCTCAGATCGCATCTTTCTTTAATATTTTTTATTTCATAAAAATGGTAAATCTCTCTCTGACATATTATGTCGATGTCATCGATTTTTAAATTTGAGACATACTGGTTTTCACGATGTTATCCTTCACCGTACGAGTGAGTGTTAGATTCGCTAATAGGAAGTCCATTGTCCAAGGGGATCGAACTACCGATCTCACGAAACAGCATTTTACAATTTGGCATTCTGATAAACAATAAACTACAAGCTCCCTCCTTATCAGAATGCCAAATCGTAAAATGACTGCTTCACGACTGATTTGAGCGGGAACGCCGCTGTGAAAACCGCTGTGACAGTTTGAAAAGTCAGTTACAGAATCGCAAGGCTGCTTAAAAAATAATTGAATACGGTTTTCTATTAGTACTACAAAATCGATCCTATGGTGAACTAAATCATACTAATTTCGGTGAACTATATGCGTTAATGGCCACTTTACAGCTAATGAGAAGCTGATTCACTAAATCTAAACCTAGCAAAGTTTGCTATTTCTAGTACATTTCGACACTTAAGATTTACAGCTTTATTTTGATATTAACCATGTGTTAACAGACGAAAACCGTGGAAACCATTAGTAAAGACTTTCCGTTCCACGAATTTTTCGATGACGCCCCCAAACCACTGTTTCCGGGAAAATCTTATGAAGAGGATTTGGAAATTGCTGAGAGTTGCTACAGGTAACAGAAAATAACAAAAAAACTAATTCATAGATTATAATAATATTTTATCACATTTGCTTTTAAAGCGATAGGTCGAGGCAAAAAACGAAGGCAATGAGGTTATATTATCTTCTAATAATCAGCAAGAAAGCTTATTTTGATAGAAAGTATTTTTTTTAAGACTGTTAAGAGAATTTCTTTACAGTAGAGTTTCGCTTCCATGTTACATATCTTATTATTACTTTATCTCTTTAAAAATTTGAGATTTTCAATAACATGTACGTTTTAAGAGAATTTGGATCAAATTGCTTCGCTTTGATTTCAAATTGTTTTGATATGCTCATTATTTAACTCAACCGATTTTGCCGAACTCTAAACAAAAATATAACGTACCTTGCATATACAACCTAATCTGCCTTATACGAATAAGTATCAATAAGCAGTATTACTAAATAACTAAAAAAATTATGTACTTACACGTTACTTACCTTATTTTTGAAGTACTATTTTTATTTCGTAATCCTTCAGCTAACATGTACAATATATAACCAAAATAGATTATACTTAAGATATAGCCAAACATGCATTACATAATATGTATATACAAAAAGGTTCAAATATTTACACAAATAATAATAAGTACACACACGTTTTTTATGTAGGTACTTCGCTTTTATTTTAATGATTTATTTTTATATATGTTTCTTTCATCACTTCTCAACTTTCCTTTTCCAAAATCTTTAAATAGGTACATAGACCACATTTTCGAAGAATTGGAAGAATTTCGTGCGTTCGAGCTGCTTAGGTCTGGTCTCGATCGTTCCAAATACTTGTTGGTGAAGGAAGCCAAAATTATCGCCATGACGTGTACGCACGCCGCACTTAAACGATCCGAGCTGGTTCAGATTGGTAAGTTGGGGTATCTGGTTTATATCATTTAGGTATTCGTTTGGTCATAATTTAACATTAATATTGGTAAATACACCTAAATGTCATCGCATAGGTTCTTCTTGTATCATGTATTCCTAGTACATTGCAATTGCAGTTCTTAGTTATTTCAATAATTAATTAATTAAATACTTTTAAGTGTTCTTTTGATAATTTTTATTTTATAAATTTACTAGCAAACTCGGCGAACTCCGTTTCGCCACCAGATGGCTTCGTTTTATGTAACATTTCGTTTGGTGATCCCGCTTTTCTGTTGCTATAAACCTCACGGAGTCCGAGACCTTTCCAACGAATGCAAAACCGTGGAAATCGGTTCGTGCGTTCTGGAGTTATAGCGTCAGGAAGGAAAACCCGACTTATTTTTATATAGTAGATTTCTCTCTTTATTTCTACTACGAAACAAAGAGGAACATTAATTAGTGGAAAGAACTCTTCTACCAAAGCAGGAAAGCTCACAAATTTACGTCAAAGAAACTTGTTTAAAAAAAAACTTTTACCTGATTGACTCTTAATTATTTTACAATATTCATGACGTAACACAGGTTTCAAATACGACAACATCCTAATGGAAGAGTCTGCTCAAATCCTTGAGATCGAGACCTTCATACCGCTGCTGCTCCAAAACCCTCAGGATGGTAGATCACGTCTCAAGCGCTGGATCATGATCGGTGATCATCACCAGCTGCCTCCAGTGGTGAAGAATATGGCCTTCCAGAAATATTCTAATATGGAGCAGAGTCTCTTCACCAGAATGGTGCGTTTGGGTGTGCCATATGTGGAATTGGATGCACAGGGACGAGCAAGGCCTACGTAAGTTTAAAGATCTTATATTTAAAACATACGAGTACGGTGAAATAAATCATTGTGAGGTAACCGAAATGCCTTAGACCCAAAAATGGACGGCGTCCTCAGGCACAGAAGGCTGACCACCTACTTGCCTATTATTAAAAAAGAAAAACACGAAACATACCCAGTTTTAATTACCTTAGTTAAAAAAAAATCTCATGCTTTTAGGGACATAGTAAACAATTTGCGGTTCATTAGATTACATATTGTAAGTTTCTCAGTTTGAAATATAACAATTTATTGATGTCGTGACATAGAACGAACGTCACGAACCGAAATTAGGTATAATAATTGGGATTCAGTTATTCGGCTACTGCCGAACGAGCGAGAATAACTATACACACTGCCCCCCTTTTTTAAAATAATGAAATATGATGTTGTTACACAAATGTACTGCCTAACAGAGAAATAACATTAACACTGTAAGCGTAAATAGGTTTTTTGATAACAGAACGTTAAAAACGCTTTCCAAGCTCACAAAATAATAATAAATACACATTTGCAGTATTTGCAACCTGTATCGTTGGCGATACCGCGCTCTTGGAGACTTGGGACACGTGTGTCGCCTGCCCGAGTACCGCGCGGCTAACGCTGGTTTGCGGTACGACTTCCAACTGATCAACGTGGAGGACTTCAATGGAGCGGGTGAAACTGAACCCAGCCCTTATTTCTACCAAGTGAGTTAAGCTATAGCCTACACCTATAAATGTACTTGATCCGTGTTTTTCTTAATACTATTTATACAGCTTCCCAGCCAGTAGAGTGTGAAATGTGTATTTGAATTAATGTGTAATAAGAGTGACCTGTGTATTTGAATTTATGTGTAATGTGTGTGTGTAACCTAACGGATCCCTCAGCCTTCGTACCCTATAGTGAATATTTAAAATAGGTACAGGATGTCTGCACCAAGAGACTAAGTTAACAGACGGAGCCCAACGTGTAGGACTCAAGGTTCAAGGCGATTGGATTATCTCAAAGCTATTGGCCAGGCTCAGCTCGATATTAAAGGGCTTGAAGGAGTCTTCGCCACTTTGAGAGGAAGGGAGAAATAAATAAGTCTGATAAATAATGAAATCATTGGATTTGAATAAATATATAAATCTTTATTGTTGTATAAAACAACATCTTAAATACTACTTACACCTATTAAAACATAATATATAAAATTACTCTCGTTAGCTGTTGGTGTATCGCGCACCTTCAGCTATTAAAATGGCGCCGTATCAGCAGTTGGTCAATGTTCATTTGAAATTTGAACACTCTTAATCGCATCTTCTGTTACAGTTACTAAAAGCTAGATAAAATATTGTGTTCTTTATAGAACTTGGCGGAAGCAGAGTACGTGGTAGCGGTGTTTATGTATATGAGGATCATTGGATGGCCTGCGGAGAAGATCTCTATCCTTACCACTTACAATGGACAGAAGCACCTTATCAGAGATGTCATTGATAAGAGATGCGCTGACAATCCACTTATTGGCAGACCTCATAAGGTAACCTTTTTGTACCAATTAGATTTTTTTTTTTGAATGTAACAGTAGTTAAATGGGCACGAGGCTCACCTGATCGCGCCCATTAACACTCACATTGCTAGAAGGCTCGCAAGTGCGTTGCCGACCTTTTAAGAATTGGTACGTTCTTTTCTTGAAGGACCCTAAGCATAATTGGTTTGGAAATACTTCAGTGGGTAGCTGGTTCCACATAGTGGTGGTGAACGGCAAATACTGCAATTAATATTGAAATATTAGTTAAATTGTACCTAATTAACACTAATGCTTTAAGGAATATTATAGACCATAATATACACGAAACATTTATTATCCAGGTAACGACGGTAGATAAATATCAAGGTCAACAAAACGATATCGCCTTGATATCTCTGGTGCGTACTAAAGCCGTGGGTCACGTGCGCGATTTGAGACGTCTGATCGTCGCGGCGTCTCGTGCTCGACTGGGACTTTACGTGTTCGCACGCGCCAATCTCTTTAGGAATTGCTTCGAATTGCAACCTACCTTCAATCAGGTAATTATTATTTTTGTTCATTTTATTTTTCAATTTTAGTTATTACGATAGTTTTGTGTTAATTTGTGATTCGGAAAATTTTCGAAAGATTCGAAAAATGTATATTTAAAAATAAATATTAAAGTTTGTGTTTGTGTATTTTAGAAAGTTAATTGGTCAGCCAATTTATTTAGTTTTGGACACATTAGTTCATATTTATGACTTAGAATTTTGAATACTTCCAAGACATCTTTATTAAAATTCAGTCTATCACGTACTTGCCTCAACACTTCACTTTATAACGAAAATAAAACTTTTTATAATTCACATGTACAAATTGCATATAAAAATACAAGGTTGGTTTAAAAATCTAAAATGTACCATATTTTAAATTCAAATGAGTAATTCTAGATACAGGTCCGAAACCTTTAAATAAAATACAATATTTTTTATTTTATACAGCCAACATCACAGACGGCCCCTTTTACTTTTGTTGTACAAATTTTGAAGATATTGTTCTATGTTGTGACGACATTATTTGTTTGACTTCTGAAAAATAAATATTATTTAAATTTTCAGCTAGTAGAGCGTCCGTTGGAACTCGAGTTGGTCCCGGGCGAGCGATACCCGGCTCAAAGGAGCGCGCACGCAGTCACACCCGACGCGCTCGTTATGAGCATACGAGACATGCCGCATATGGCCCGATACGTATACGACCTATATATGAACACTGCTGTACGACCTCAGGTAAGATATTTAATTACTAGTTGCGTTTCACCCACGTTAAGGTCGTGATGTTCCTTCTTAAAAAAGTGTTTATGTAAGTAGCAAAAACTTGATGTTTTACTGGATGTATGATGTATTGGAAAGTATTAATGAATAAAACAAAAGAAATGTACAATTCGAGTCCGTAATTCCTGAGATCTCGAGATTTATCAGGAAATAATTTTTGCAGTTTTTGCAATATCTCTCATTGATGTTCCCCTCCTATTGAATCTAGCTATGTTACACTGATAATGTATCTTTACATTGGTGAAATAATGTATAAAGTCGGTTAACTAATTTATTATTTATAGTGATATGTATATCTGATATATGTAAGTTACATTGAAAATAAAAATTCCAATATTTCCTTATTATACAGGATGGCCAAAAAGTCGTGGATCAAACGCAAATAGGGGATAGATGAGGTCATCAGCGGCAAAAAATTGTTCTACGGGAGGTCTCTAAGTTCTCTTTCTTGTTTGTAATTCTTCCTAGAAAGATACTAGAGCGACTCATGGCCACGTGTAATACCTTTTCAGAATCCCTATTAAATGTGCCAAAACTGATAGTACAGGGACACTTTTCGGTAGAGTAATTTTTTTTCACAGTGGGGTCCAAAGTAAAGAAAAATTTATGCTTTGAAAAAATGTTATATCGTATCACTTAATATTATCTTGAATACACTCAATAAATAGTATGTCTAACGCAAGAACTCATCAGTACCAATCTAGTGGATATTATGAGAAAGATACAGGATGTAGATATTTTCGAATTTTAAGAAGAATTAGTAAAAAAAGTCAATTTTCATATAAAACCAAAATAAAACATAACTCTGCAGGGGTTGACCTTAGAGACCTCCCGTAGAACAATTTTTAGCCGCTGATGACCTCATCTATCCCCTATTTGCGTTTGATCCACGACTTTTTGGCCACCCTGTATATCAGTGAGGGTTAATAAGTATTAAAAACGATCTCTTCACGATCATGCATTGTTTCACGTTAAGTAGTGAATGTGGTAGGCTTATTTCTGCGTCTGTAAAAGTATTTTTCTTTATAGAGTAATTTGAGACTGTTTGGGGAGCTCCACGGGCGTAATGAAATTAATAATAAAACACTACAAACAACTTAATAATACTGTCATTAACTCATATTAAAGTATATTAAACTAGATGTATAATATTAATTCTGGGTTTTTTTCTTTTTATCTGGTTACAAAATTAAAATTTTAATTAAAATTACATTAAAATTTACGAAAAATCAATCATCAACTTTTCCGTTTTTATCGATAAAGAATATTATCATCTTGGGTTTAACAGGCCGAGCGAGAATACAGTGCGCCGGGAACGCGTCGCGCTGCGCATACGCAGGAACCCACTCACCATGTGTCTGCGCATCCTGGGGGTGACTCTGACGACGAGACTTTCACTCCGTCAGAAATTGTTAATGAGATTGACGAAGCCACCGGATAGAACGTTTCCCATCTTTGTTTTTTAAGTTTATTTTTTAAACTGTAAATAAACTTTTTTGACTCATTTTTGTTTTTATATAATGCCATGCTCTTTTGTTGTATTCTTTCAGGACAAATCACATTCTTATTAAAATTTCAATATCCAGATTTGGCTGTCTATAACCTTAAAGGTAATTTAATTAGTTCAAGCAACACCTATTATACTATATTGTACACACAATATAACTCCCTTATAAACTAAATATTCTCTTATAAAAAGAAGTCTTCGTCAAATTATTTTTACGCTATGATGAAAAGAGATAAATTTTGCTTTTTGAGCAGAGGGAATAATTTTATTTAATTTCTGTAGAGTAATAGAATAAAAAAATCTATACAGTGACCATAATAATTTATTTTGAATACAAAATATTATCGGTTAAACAAGGTAATTTGGTGCCCATCCACAGGTTTGTTAATTGGCAAATTTTTTATGCGCATTTTGTGGTAATCGCCTCTTACTCTATATGCGCGAAGGATGTGTACCATTGACACTTTCATCGTCATCATTGCGTAGACTTTACCTGCATACATAAAAGTTTAGTATAAATAATGTGCTTCTAATTCCATAAGGCAATTAGCGCAGAATAAAGCCATAGATTCAACTTTACCTGTTTATGCAGTGTCACAGACCTCAAGAAGTACAATGAGGCCGAGGGCGTGTTAAGCAAGTTTTATACCATGCCTAAGATTGCTTGGTCTCATTGGAATAAGAAACTTTGCAATAGAAGGTAGAGTTAAGTAAGAAGCTAATTGAACAAGAGATAGAACTTAATGAAGAGAATAGAACTTAGAAGAGGAAATAACATGACTCGCCTCTGATCAAGATATATTAAGAAAACAAAAGTATTTTGTGAAAAGTATTTTTTTTAGATTCTTTTTGCCTTTGCTTTTTACTGATAGTTCGACGTGGTTTGTCTTAACTAACCCAAGCGCAAAAGGTACGTAAAATCGAATAGTAATAAAAAGTATTAACGAATTGTTTTATCGAAAACGTAAGCCGTGACGAAGGAAACGGAACCACGAACAAACATTGTTTATCTCATATCAAAATGGGTACTAAACCTCATAAAGAGTATTTTAATCCCAAAAAAAATTATGGCCTCAAATCTTTTTCATTGATATTTTGTCATAAGATTTTTATAATATTGACTATTTTTTGAGTATTGTAGGTGAAGAGGACGAATGGGAATGTTTAGGTGGTTAGGCCATGTATACCGTATAATGAGAAGTGGTTTACAAGTACGATAAACAAGGCAACCGTTTATGGTAAGATCGGGTTACGTAGACATTGTCGTACATACCTGAACCAAAACCAGGAGGTACTAGAGAAGGGACAAATTAAACCCACAACCGACGACGGCATGCATGGTGTCATGAAGGTGGATGAGGCGTGAGAGGTATGTCAGGACTATAGCAAGTAGAGATCCCTGGTCTCTTTCTCCCTCTCCTTTCGGGAAATAGGGCATGATGATATAAGTTAATAAACAGACTATTGTGCTCCCGTCAATTTAAAGTTTTTGGAGATGACGGTTTTCTCACCATATCTGTACATTGAGTACAAAGAAAGAACTGGTGCTTTGCCGGGATCTGAACGCATGGTCCCAGGATTGATAATTGACGCTTGACGTATACTAGTAAACAGTGGTAATATCAATAGTTATAGTAAATATTACCGACACAATTCCGTCTCCCGTGTCCAAATGCTGCAAAAGCGTTAGGGTTCAGACCGCTGGTGTCCAGCCAACGCTCTGGTACGAATTGTTCAACGTCAGGTCCCCACGTGGGGTGATGCATGGCCCCGTACAGCCCTACAAAGCAAAGATGGCCTTTGCGCAGAACTGCATTCTCTAAAACATGGTATGAAAAATTAAAAGCTATTGATTGTTTTATAAATACTATTACGCACTACAAAATTCCAGCTTTCCTATCACGAAGAATATTTAATGAATTAATTAAAAATAAATAAATAAAGTCATATTTTTTTTAATGTAAATAACCAAAAGCCACTACTACTACAACACTTCTAGTTATCATTTTTTTTAAATATGTATTTGCTTACTAAGTTGTAAATCTTCAGTAATAACTCTCGTAGTATACGGTACAACAGTACACAGCCGCATAGTCTCTTTAAGAACCATTTCAATGTACTTAAGTCGGGGCAAGTCGTCTTTGGTAACGTCGCGGTCGGAATCACCGAACACTTCGTTTATTCTGTAAGAGAAAAAATACTGCTTAATGATAAAAGAACAGTATCTACCGCTAAACCAATTCTTGTCAGAACAAATCAAAGTTAATATTCTTTTTTTTGTTTGTTTTAAGTTTGGCTGCCAAAACTATATCATAGTTTTTATATAAAATACACGCTTCAAGCCAAATTAGAACAACTTTTTGAGCGAAAAATTTAGTCAGGTATGTAAATGTGAGATTTTCGAAAAGAAAAATTAAATATTAAACTAAGAAAACTTCTTGTAAACAACTATTTACTCTTGATAACATTTTTCCTGTATTCTATTGTGTGTTCCTAGCAGCAGCAGGCAGTAGGAAAGTATTGCGGACGTGGTCTCAAAGCCGGCAAGAATCATAGTGTTCACTTCATCTCTTAAGTCTTGTGTACTCAATTTGTCCGAAGACTCTAGTAGTCTGTCCAAGAACGGCTTAAATTTCGTGTCTGAAATCAAAAAACAATTACTGTCAAAGTGGCTCCGAGTGGCCTTACTTCCACAGAACATTGAAACTTGGGATGTTTCTTGTTTAACGATAAGAGTGCTAATTTAATTAGTTTATTCAAAGTATCTATATAAGGTTCAAGAGGGTGAGAGTATAAAACGAAACGACGCGGACGCCGCGCTCCGTTTTATTATGATTGATCGTCATCACAATCCCCCAATATTAAATCCCAATAATAGTTTTTAGTCTCACCATCCAATCTTTTTTTGTAAAATATGTCTTATTTTTATAAAATATATAGATTACGTTTCTTTGATTGAAATAATATTTGAAAGTCAAAAAAGAAATCATTACTTACCAGATTTGTCATTTTGTTCCTTATCTTGCCTCTCTATTTTCCTCCTTAAAACCTATAATTGTAATTATTTAATAACAACGTGAAACTTGGTTCTACTTCAAGAATTGTCTTAAACATTTATAATATTTTAAAGACTTTAACATTTTTGAGTCACCTTAAACCTGTGTGATTACTTCAAAATCCATGACGAATTCAAGTGATGGATGTTTGAGAAGATGTTTTAGACTGCGTTTCAGAAAATACGTACCCATTAATTATTATTGAAAGCAATTATTGGGTGCTTCGTATTATTTAGTTTGGAAAACGAGACTCGCATTCAAACCAAAAACAAAAAGAAACTATCGAGCTTTATACTTTCGTTAAAAAGATATGTAAATATATTATAAATATAAAATCAATAATCAATTAATTACGATATTTGTTAATTCGTGCGTAATTTTGACGTGTTGCAGTTCCTCTTTCTTCATATTGGATATATTGTAGAAACAGTCAAAATGGAGCAGGGGGTTCATCCCTCTCTTTGCTATTGTATCCAAAACACCACGGAAAGCCATTACACATTTATTATTAAATTCATTCTGATCAGTGAGGTCTACTCCTGCAGTTGTTACTGTAAGACATATTATAATGATTTTAGTATTTTCTACGTAAAATGGAAGAAAAACAAGCAAAAGCACTAAAATTCTGAGTTAAGAGGCAAGCCTTTTATAAAGTCCATATTTTTGCGGTTTGAATAAAGATTTTATTTTGTGGAATGCACTACGTATTCCTTCCGCGGCACGACTGCTTGAGGCGGAGGGTTTTGTGGGACTCGCGATCTGTCCATACACACTAAAACCCCACGACGCCACTAACACTCTTTCTAGAAGGGGCGCACTAACAGCGGACCCTTGTCCGCACCCAGACCACGTACCCATATCAACTTACAACATACAGTTTCCAAAGCATTCTTTTCTAAACACACATGCTGATTAAATGAATCTTTGCCAGCATACTCCTGCAATTCCAGTACTAGCCGTCGACTTTGGGAATTGAATGTTTCGATGAAACCGTCCAATACTTGCTGGTTGAAGGTCGGGTTTATTAGCTTGCGGTGTTCCTTCCATATTGAAACTGTTATATAAAAATAATTTTAATATTTTTATTGTAATCCTGTTATGGCTAATGCTCATTTATTATTGCCTAGTTTGTTCTAAATTTGCTGCATAACAATTACAGCCTTGTTTAAAAATAACAAAAATTTCTGAAACAGTTTTTAATAAAAAATAAAAACAATGGTAAATTCCGTTTGCTTTCTATTGTGTGTTTCTGTTTGTATTCAAACTTGGATTTTATCTCTACTCGTCTACTTGTCTATTTAGAATTAACAAGAAACAGTTAGTTTTTATGTATTTGTCCAAATAGAAAATAACACGTCTTACACATCTACCGTTAGTTTAGTCATCAGCACGATTTACAACCCTTTTCGGAATTTTACCTTATCCTTTTCTTAATATTCCTAAAAATATTAATAACAAGATAACGTAAGACTCAAAATCGACATTCACGGCTTTGTGATATATTCGAGATTCATAGTTCGCTCTTAGTTCCCAGTTTGAATCTTATTCTAAGACATTCTACTACGGGTGAGAGACTAGTACCTGGTCCGAATATCAGTCCGTTTCCGACAAAAGTTTTCGCAAATTTCTTTGCGATACCTGCTCGGTGCATACACGAAGTCAATACTGTGTTGCAGTCGTCGGGATCTGTGATTACTGAAATTTATAAAACTTTTATCAAATCAAATCATTTTATACACTTTAGGTAAAAAAGATCCATTTTGGTTGGTAAGTACAACGTAAAATCTCATTTCAGTACCTTCAAGAATAAATATTTAAAAAAGTAAATAGACAGATAACTAAGCAGCTTAGGCGGAACACATGTCTTCCAGACCGGACAGACGTACGTTATTATAATAAATATTAAAATTTTGGATCATTGGAGCCACCGAATCTACGAGCCCTTTATACGGGTGTACTTAACGAACCGTTATTTGTGGCGGAGCAATGCACACATCACCGAGCCCATGCAGACTTTATGATGCTACCAATTTAAATGAGAAGCGCAACTGTAGGGTAATATCCGGTGGCAATTTGTATAATTGATTTTTACTTCATACATAATTTATTAATCATGTCGCTGAACCCTAAATTATTACAATGGGCATTCCATACTAATATTTTTAAATTATTATGTATATAATATATACAGTCATTCTCAATAACCTTCATCATTATTAATAAATATATTTTTTATACTAACCGCAACTAAATAGACAATGATTAAGTTCTGAACAAATAATATAACGTAGTTTGTATACTTACTGTAAAAAGGTATGGGACCAAAATAGATTAAAACTATATCACCGTTTTCAAAGGAAAATTTCACAATTTTTTTAATGTTTTCCCATGCTTCTGAAAAGTTAAAGTTAAAAAACTTATTATTTAGAAAAACGAATTGAAAAAAAGATTATTAAGCGCGCTATGTGTTCGGAACATGGCAATTCGATGGTAATACATATTTCATCCAGGTCGAGACGCTAACCATACGGTACGAATATACAGTAATTTTCTTCTTTTATTTTTATTTAGTCACGTCCATAACTTCTGAAGATCGTGTTGGAGCTTTGCGGATAGCACGATGTAGGAATGTAACTTCAGGCTTGAAGTCTCATAATGTCGGTAATAGGAGAGGCACTTTTCTTGGCTATCCACAGTCGAGCTGGAGGCAAATATCCTTCATGTGGGGGGCAAATTAGGTGTTGGTTATTGTGAGGGAATTTGCGGCGTAAAATTCAAGCCATTCTTCTTTTACCGTTTCTGTTACCTAGGTTTTTTTCCCACTACGTCTCTTAAATGAGGTCTCCCATGACAATAGTAGTGTCTCTTTTAGGAAGTATCATTAGTGTATCGTCAAGATGGTTGTAGAATTCATCAATTTCTTCCTCTGATGAGCCTGGAGCATGTATAAGTGCCATGTTGGGGCGCCACGGTTTTAAGTTGATATTTAAAGTCATATTCCAATCATTTACTGATGTGAACCTAAGAACTGACCAATTGACCTCCCGAGATATCATGACAGATATCATGCCCTGAGTAGTAACAGTGCGTCTTTTGGAGTACTATAAAATCCAAATCATCTCATATGGGCTTCGGTCAAGCGAAGAATATCCAGGGAGCATTTCTTTTGCTGGTGATCTAATATTTTGCTTTCCGGGCTTACTTACTTACCCTTATATTATACATACAGAAATTATATTTTGCGCCAAGTCTCGACTTTTAAACTTACCCTAACATGACTAACGTATACGCTTACTGATCAACAGATATAGCAGTGTTTATTTATTGTTTATTAACACTTCGTTGCAGAAATACAGTACAATTTAAAAATTTAAATAAATTATCACTTTCGACCGATCTCTTGTTGTCAACCATTGTTTTTCTCAGACTTATTTTCACCGGACAAGCATATTAATGACAAATTATTGTATTATAATAATTGTTTATTTCAAAATTTGTCCAGTATTCTGTCAGTTAACTCGAACGGATTTCGACTTGATCTCACGTCACTTTTAGGATTTAAATTAAATAAAATTTTGTTTATCGCGGCAAAATGAACAGCAGAAGGTATCCAAATGAAATCCAAATAGATAATTTAAATACAATTTTTTTATACTAAATATTATAATAACGATTAAATATAAACATTTAAATTTAAAGAAATACTTACTTTCAGTGTCACCAGAAAATAAAGAAACATTTCCCAGCAATGGTATACCACCAGGATAAATTGGAAACTTTCCTGGATACAAACGCACCCTTGTGTACAAATATAGACAACATAATGCCACAAAAAACAAAATCCACATTATATGTTCGTTATAGATGCAATAAAAACAATTAAAAATTAATAACATTTCATTTTATAGTAGGTATGCTCATTACAATTCTGTCGATACACTCATTATAATATTAGGGACCGATTCAGGCAACTTAAAAAAAGGAGGTGCTCAATATTCAGGTCTGATGAGCTATGCTCCTAATACCTACCAAACCACCTCGGGTGTACTCGGTGTGTTTGCCTATGACTTTCAAAATTGCTGAGAAGAACAACACTCAAATGTGTTCTTCGTTGCTGGACGTCGACTATTATAGCTTAAAGCGTTTTGATAATAAAATAAACCAGATATATCTAGCGAAAATCTATCTATCCAATCTATTGTTTTATATAAATCTTTAGTTTTAAATAAAATGTTGTTTGATGATTTGCTATTTTAAAAGAGTACCGAGAGGTTTTTACGCCGGCTTTTTCTCTCCTACACCCTCTGTCTTTGCCGATGAGTAGGGATGCCTACCTATTAAAATTGTTTGACGTGGAATAAGTGATACCTGTATCTTATATACCATAATAAACATATTTTATTTTTAATTTTATCAAAAAGACGTGAAGATGAAAAAGAGCGCAGCATTTTTTTAAAAGCCGTCAACGCGCTCATGGCCCGTCTGAAAATATTGTGGCAATAGGTGACGTTTCACTTAACAATTGGAGAGTTTATCTCCTGTTCTAATATAAAATATACAAAACACCGGTGAACTACCGGTGTTTTTTTATCGTAAAACGAACTTCTACAGAACCTAGTCAAAAGTTGACACAAGCCCTTTACCTCGAGACATTATTAAAGAAAACAGTAGAACTAATTATAATATAAAAATTAAATAAGGTTAATTATGTACTTAAGTCATTGTTAAAAAATTTAACTTTATAAATTGATACACTAACCTGTATAAAGTGTTTAACATATTTACAAAAAATAACAATTATGAAGAGTTAAATCGTCTTACACTATTATTACGCAACTTTTCACTTATGTTTCTTCTATTTCTGTCAAATTGTGTTTACACTACGATGAAAAGAGATAAATTTTGCTTTTTGAGCAAAGAGAGAATAATTTTATTTTATTTCTATGAGTATTAGAATAAAAAATTCTATAGAGCAATAATAATTTATTTTGAATACAAAATATTATCGGTTTAATAAGGTTATTTGGTGTCCGTCGACAGGTTTATTTATTCCCAAATTTCTAATGCGCATTCGGTGGTAATCGCCGCTTACTCTATATGCACGAAGGATGTGTACCATTGTCACTTTCATCGTCATCATCGCGTAGACTTTGCCTGCATACAAAAAAGTTTAGTATAAATAATGTGGTTCTAATTCCATAAGGCAATTAGAGCAAAATTTGAGAAAAAAAAGAGCCATTTATTCAACTTTACCTTTTTATCCTTTTTAGTGTCACAGACCTCAAGAGGCCGATACCGTGTTAAGCTAGTTTCATATGAAAGCCCAGGAATGCTTGGTCTCATTGGAAAAAGAAAATTTGCGATAGAAGGCGGAAATAAGTAAGAAGCTTATTGAACAGAAGATATTAACTTAATGAAAAGAATAGATCTTAGAAGACGAATTAATGCGACTCGCCTCTGATCAAGCCATATTAAGAAACAAAGAAAGTATTGTCAATAGGCTGATCGTCGAGTGACAAGTCAATTTGTATCATTATTCTTGTTTTAGATTTTTTTGCCTTTGCTTGATAGAGTCTGGCTAATGAAAGTTGATACTGAAAAAGCGCGGCAGATTTAAAAAATATCAGCATGGCAGCCCTAAAGTAAAAAGGAAAGTTGGAACAACTCACTTTGATACTTTGACATTCATTTTTATTTTACTAGTGGATGCTTGCAATTTTTAGGCTTATAGATTTTGTGGACATAAGTTTCATCTAAATAGATTATTGGCTTGCCTTCTGCACGTTTCGATGCAATGGTACGCAAAAAGCGATGTCTCCATGCAGCTATATCATATCGTTCAATTAATAATGAACTTTCATTTTGTATTTCTTAAATTCATAACCGTTGGCTAATAATCTCAAGACTCTCTATAAAATAACAATAACATTATCTAAAGTAACTAAAACTAATATGTACTTATTTAAAATAAAAAAATATCAAGACATTTTGACCGAACTTTAGTGTTGTCATATAAAAAGTTTGCAAAAAAATCCAGTATCTACTTTCGTTAGCCAGGCTCTAGTTCCAGGTGGTTTGTATTAACTACCCCAAGTGCAAAAGGTACGTATGTAGTAATAAACATTGTTTACTGAAACTCATAAGGAGTAGTTTAATCCAAAAAGTCCCTAATGCCCTCAAATTGCATCATTTTCATAGATTTTTTGTCATAAGGTTTTTATAGTATAGACTATTGTGTACATTTAAATTTTAAGGTATAGAGCAGAGGACGTTATAACAAGGAAACTAAAGGGAATGTTCAGGTGGTTTGGCCATGTGTAATGTATGAATGAGAAGTGGTTTACAAGTACGATAAACAAGGCAACCGTTTATGGTAAGATATTACCATGCCTTGTTCATGCAAGATGTTACGTAGACATTGTCTTACATACCTTAACCAAAACCAGGAGGTACTAGATAAGGGACTAGTTAAATACATAATTGACGACGGCATGCATGGTGAATGTCATGAAGGTGGATTAAGCGTGAGAGTATGTCAGGACCATAGCAAGTGGAGATCCCTGGTCTCTACCCCTTCGGGAAAAGGGCATGATAATATAAGTTAGTAAACAGACTATTGTGCTCTCGTCAATTTTAAGCTTTTAGAGATGACGGTTTTCTCACCATACTGTACATTGAGCACAATGATATAATTAGTACTTTGCCGGGATCTGAACGCATGGTCCCAGGATTGATAATTGACGCTTCACGTATACTAGTAAACAGTAGTAATATCAATAGTTATAGTAAATATTACCGACACAATTCCGTCTCCCGTATCCGAAAGCCCCAAAAGCGTTGGGATTCAGACCGCTGGTATCCAGCCAACGCTCTGGTATAAATTCTTCTACATCAGGTCCCCATGTGGGGTGATGCATGGCCCCATACAGCGCTACAAAGCACAGATGGCCTTTGCGCAGAACCGCATTCTCTAAAACATAGTATGAAAAATTAATTGCTATTGATTGTTTTATAAATACTATTGCTCACTAAAAAATTCTGACGTTCCTATTACGAGGAATATTTAATTAGTAAATCAAACTAAAGTCATATCTTTTTAAATGTAACTGACCATCAGCCACGATTATAACATTTCTAGTTATTATAAGTTTTTGCTTACTTAGTTTTACATCTTTAGTAATAACTCTCGTACTATACGGTACACCAGGACACAGCCGCATAGTCTCTTTAAGCACCATTTCAATGTACTTAAGTCGGGGTAAGTCGTCTTTGGTAACGTCTCGGTTTGAATCACCGAACACTTCGTTTATTCTTTAAGATAAAAGAGACTGTTAATGATTACAGAAAAGTATGTACATACCGCTAAACCAATTCTTATCAGAACAAATCAAAGTTTATTTCCTTTACTGTAAGCTGTTTCCAAAACTATGTTATTATTTTTATATATACACTAGCAGACCAGCCAAGCATTGCAGTGCCTAAGGTTTTTCTTATATTACATAGTAGTAAACTACTCAAGGGAAACGATAGGAGAACACCAGTCATGGGGACCATCATGCTTTTTTGGTGGTTATGCCATTAAATTGTAGCTTATGTGAAACGTTGGTACTTTCAACACAGCGCTATCTGTTAGAATTGAGGGAAGCTTTAGAGCTAAAAACCAAATAATTTTAAAATATTTTTTAGGAAAAAATATGGATACTTCGATTCTTTTAATCGAAGTATCATGTATTACTAGTTGATATTGTAACTTTGTACTTTCGATCTTGGTTTAATAATTATAGTATAAGATCCCGCTATACAACGACCTTCACCGAGATGCTTATTTAATGAAACTTATTTTATATTTAATTTAATATGTCAATAAATATAATCCATATGGGTTGCCTAGCAAATTTCAGTCCAGAGTATGTTTAATTAATATTTAAAAAATTTTTTTTTTATAATTTGCATGTAGTAAATTTTTTGAACTTTTTCAATCAATATTTTTAATCAGGGTAGTATTATATATGTATCACTATAACCTTCTTTTATACTAAAGATGTATATATACTTTAGTGTCACATAAAAAATATACACATAAATAATTAATTCATTAAAAACAACCTAACGTTTGCATATTCTATGGGCTTCATACTTTCGATTGGTATAGAATTTATCTAATAATCATACCGGTGAAATGTTTAAAAAAATATTTTTTTTAAATTAATTAAACATACTCTGGACTGAAATTTGCTAGGCAACCCATATGGATTATATTTATTGACATATTAAATTATATATAAAATAAGTTTCATTAAATAAGCATCTCGGTGAAGGTCGTTGTATAGCGGGATCTTAGACCATTAGGTAGTTTTAAACAAAACAACATCATGTAAACAACTTACTCTTGGTAACATTTTTCCTGTACATTGGTGTATGTTCCGAGCAGCACCAGACAGTAGGAAAGTATTGCGGAGGTGGTCTCAAAGCCGGCCAGAATCATACTGTTCGTTTCATCTTTTAAGTCTTGTGTACTCAATTTGTCCGATGACTCTAGTAGTCTTTCTAAAAACGGCTTAAATTTCGTGTCTAAAATCAAAATTTTCCTAAATTCAATTACTAAATTTTGATTTTAATCCCCATTTCCCCAGAACATTGACATTTAATGTGAACATATCTATGAATAAGACAAGTCTAGATTGAACATGGACTATTTTTTTGTTTAAATGTTAGATTTCTAATTTAATTTGTTTATGCAAAAGTTTAATATAAAAGTTTTATTATGATTGGTCATCATCATAATCATGCGTTGAGGCGTCGTATGTGACATTTCTTCCGATTTTGCCATCACAATAGTGGCATTTATTCTCACCACCCACCCTGTCATCGAACCTGTTTTTGTAGGATGTTTTATTTTTATTAAACAAATAGATTACGTTTCTTTTCATTTAAATAATATTTGTGATTTTGTAGTTTTATGTTGCCAAGCCAAAACTTTTACAAAAAAGGGACTTACTAGATTTGCCATCTTGTTCCTTATCTTGGCTCTCTATTTTTCTCTTTAAAACCTGTAAGTTGCAATGTATTTTAATCGTAATTATTTCATAATATGAGTCATGTGAAAATGGTTCTTCTTAAAAAAAATTATTTGACTTAAATATTATCTCATCTTTAAAAGAATTTATCATTTTTCGGTCATCTTATCGTCCTTCAATTTAAATATGACATATTCAAGTGTCCAAGGTGTTTTAGACTGTTACAGAAAATACGAAAATTATTGTTTTGTAATGTTACTGTTGATTATTGTACTGTTGAAAACAATTACTGGGTACTTCTATATATTAGTTTGGAAAGAGAGATTCGCATTCAAAACAAAAAGAAACTTTTGAGATATATTAATAATAATAATATATGTATCTATTTAAAACATATTAATCAATTAGGTACTTACAATATTTGTTAATTCGTGCGTAATTTTGACGTGTTGGAGTTCCTCTTTCTTCATGTCGGATATATTGTATAAGCAGTCAAAATAGAGCAATGGGTTCATCGCTCTCTTCGCCAGTAAGTTCATAATATCACCGAAAGCCATCAAACATTTATTATTAAATTCATTCTGATCATAGAGGTCTACTCCTGCTGTTGTAACTGTAAGAATTCATATTCTAAATTATGTTCGTATTTTCTTCGTAAAATTAAAGAAAGACAAGCAAAAGTACTAAAATACTTAGGTTAGTTGTTTATGTGTTTTTGTGGTATAAAAGATTTTTTTTGTGGAATGAATTACGTATACCCCCGTGGCACGACTGCTTGGGGCGAAGAGTTATGTGGTACTCCCGCTCTGTGCATACCCACGTCTCCATCAACCCTCGTTCTAGACGGGGGAGACTTGACCGAGACCAGGCCTTAACTTACAACAAATAGTTTCCATAGCATTCTTTTCTAAACACAAGTGCTGATCAAATGGATCTTTGCCAGCGTTCTCCTTCCATTCCTGCACCAGCCGTCGACTTTGCAAGTTGAAGGTGTCCATGAAACCGTCCAGTACATGTTGGTTGAAGGTCGGATTTATTAGCTTGCGGTGTTCCTTCCATACTGAAACTGTTATATAAAAATAATTTTAATATGAATATTGTAATCCTGTTATGCCTAATGTTCATTTATTTATTATTACCTAGTTTGTTCTAAATATACTGCATAAAGATAACATAACATAAATTTTATTTAACAAAAAAAATTGATGTATTCTAATCTTGTTTAGAATTAGCTGAAACTGTTAAACTCCCGTTTCATTCTATTGTGCGTTTCTGTTTATATGTAAGCTTGGATTTTACCTCTACTTGTCTACTTGTCTATTTAGAATTAAGTAGTTATAGAAATTTAAGACTAAGGCCGTTTCTCCACTGCTAACCTGGACCAAACCAAATTATGTTGCTATTTATTTATATTTTTATACCATAGTATTAGTAAACTATTTATTAAGTAGATTATAATATTTTAAGATAGACAATATTAAAAAGTAATAAACTTGCCAGTGCAATAAAATATTCAGAATTTAGAACGTTTTATTAATAAAATAAAGTATATGGGTTTTAGTTAATATAAGTGTTGCATGATATATATACAAGTATCGATTATTGTCGTTATAGTGGAGAAGCGCAATCCGGCCTTCCGATAATTTTCTCATGACACATTCCGGTATCCGACGCCGGACCGGAGCAGTGGAGAAAGGGCCTAAGGATTGTATCGCCCCACTGTTTTTTTATGTTTGATTGGTCCTAGCGTTTCAAATAGAAAATTAAATGTCTCGTCTAACACGTCAATGTCAAACGTATCTATCGTTAGTTAAATCATCAGCACCATTACAACCGTCGTCGGAATTCGAAATATTCCTAAAAATATTAACAAAAAGGTAAGTTTTTGATAGTTACGAGATTCGCTCTTAGTTTTGACTTTTAATCTCACTCTATGACATTTTACTATGGAGAGAAAAGTACCTGGACTGAATAGCAGACCATTTCCGACAAAAGTTTTCGCTAATTTCTTTGCGATACCTGACCGGTGCATACTCGAATTCAATACTGTGCTGCAGTCGTCGGGATCTGTGATAACTGAAATTTATAAAACTTTTATCAAATCAAATCATTTTATACAGTCGAGATATCATAAATCCATGTTGGTAAGTAAATAGAACTTAAAAATTACCTTAGAACTTAAAATACCTTCAACAACAAATATTTAAAGACCTAATAGGCGTTCGCACTCATAATTTACGGCTGAATAGGGTCACATATTGTTCTAATAATGATAAATTATGCCATCACATAAATAATGTAGATTGGTTTAAAAACGTTAAGTATAATAGAAATTAGAATTCTAGACTTTTGTGTTAATATACTAGGTAGTAAAAATCATTTCTTTGAATCATTGTAGCCAACGAATCTTTAGACCCTTTAGGCTGGCATTGAGTACAACGGACCGTTAGTTTTTGACAGTGCTGCCTTGCGATTCTGTAACTCACTTTTCGAACTGACAGCGGTTTTCGCAGCGGCGGTCGCGCTCAAATCAGTCGTAAAGCAGTCATTTTACGATTTGGCAATCTGATAAACAATAAACGACAAGCTCCCTCCTTATCAGAATGCCAAATCATCATCACGTCGAGTGGAGTTTTTGAAGTCCGTATTAGTATTTTACAATTTTAAAATCTTTACGTAATGGCCGGTGGCAATTTGAAGTAAATTGTATAATTAATTTTTATTTCATACGTAATTAAATAAACAAGTCGCTGTATGTAAATTATAAAAATGTGGGCTTCGTACGAATATTTTAAAATTATTCTGTATATATAATATTATATATGTATGTTGTATGTCCTCAATTTCAAGAACTTTCGTCATTATTGAAATGTTAATATGTTTTTTAACTGCAACCAACTAGACAATAATTCAGTTCTAAACAAATAATATAACGTAGTTTGTATACTTACTATAAAAAGGTATGGGACCAAAATAGATTAAAACTATATCACCATTTTCAAAAGAAAATTTGAATATTTTCTTTATGGTTTCCCATACTTCTGAAAAGGTAAAATTTTAATATTATAATAATGGTAAACTGATTATTTAGAAATTGAAAAATATTATAATATGGGTTCCGAACATGGCAATTAGATGGTGTGATTCCAGGTCGAGACGCTAACCATACGGTTCGAATATACAGTTATTATCTTCTTTTCTTTTCCTTTAGTCGCGTCCTTCATTACAGATTCCGTTTCTTCGGCAAGCCTTAGCCTGAGGCCAGTAAGGGCCTCAACATGGTCGATCCAGTGAGTAAAGGATCGTTGCCGGGGTCTTGTGCCTTCCACTCTACCGGTCACCACAATCTTATCCAAGTTATCGGGACTTCTGTGTACTAGGATCAGGATCCTTTGGACTGAAGAAAGACAGGATGTCATTTGTCTAATAATTGTAAAATTCCTCATTTTCGCTGTGCATGATGACCGCATTCCCTGGAAACCCGCCTTTAGCACCGCATTTCAAGGGTATCTATTTTCCTCATCGGATGCAGGCGAGCCCGTGGTAACCGAGTTGCATGCCTTAAAATGTTTCCATTCTTTTTTTAACCCTCACCACCAATTTCTAGAGAAAATAGTGCAGTGGTTTCTGTACACCAGTTTAGGTTTCATTTTAAATTTGGGTTAAGCTACTTCATCTGCCCTGACCCCGTATCTCCTGTCGGGTTGTCTCACTGCAGTGGCAGGTCACCGATGTGTGCGTGGAGGTGGAGTTGGTTTGGAGAGCCTATTTTACAGATATGTTAGATAGCATGTATTCCGTGTCCTCACCCTTGACTTACGCACAATTATTATGTGTACCTATATATTATTTTGCGCAGTCTCGACTTTTAAACATTGCAATACAGACTTAAAATGTTATTGTTATTCTCAGACTGATTTCGACGGGACAATATATTATTAAAGACAAATTATTGTACTATAATATTTCTAAATTGTCCACTATTCAGTCAGTTACCTCGAACGGATTTCATCCCCTTTACGATTTAACACAAGTTTGTTAAATCGCGACATAATGAAAAACAGAAAGTATCCAAACGAAATGCAAGAAATAGATAATTTAATTAGAAATTATTTTATAAAAAAAAATCAGTGGCGTTACAACCTCTTTAGGTCTGGGCCTCAGATTTCTGAATATGTTTCATGATCATTTTTAAATCTAATAGAAATTATATTATATTAGTAGATATAATATAAACGTTTAAATTTAAAGAAAGACTTACTTTCAGTGTCACCAGAAAATAATATAGAAACATTTCCCAGCAATGGTATACCACCGGGATAAACTGGAAATTTTCCCGGATAAAAATGTACCCATGTGTACAAATATAGACAACATAATGCCGCGATAAACAAAATCCACATTATATGACCGTTATAGATTCGAGAAAAACGATGAAATAATACAATTTAGTTTAATAGCATGCTCATTACAATTCAGTCGATATACTAATTATAATATTAGGGACCAATTCATAGCAACTTAGTAAGCACATTTATTACATTATCATAACATTTATCAAACCTCCAAACCACCTCGGTTGTACTCGGTGTATATGTCTAGGCCACTGTCAAAATTGGTGATAAGAACAACACTCAAATATGTTCTTCGTTTGACTATGATTGGTTGAAGTAAAACCTTGCTTAGGATAATAGAACCAACAAGATCGATAAAGTGAAAGGCATAGCGGCCGCAAAACTTTACACCGCAATAATAGAGGACCTGGACGCATAGCGAAAAATATTTTTATAAGGCCGTCAACGCGCTCGTGACCCGTCTTGCATTGTAAGTGTCCTTAGGTCACTTAACAATAGGAGTATAAGTTACGGGAGTTTTTATTCGTAAAACGAACTTCTACAGAACCCAGACAAAAGAAACAAGCCGAGGTAACGTTCTACTGTTTTATTTGCTTGTAATTAAGGTTAATTATGAACTAAAGTCATTGTTAATTAATTTTGTAAGTATTATTTCTATATTTTTATTTTACAGTTTTCTTATTTGAGATAGTTGTGATCCAACCTATACTTTCAAAATTCAGCATACATGCTGAGTTTCAATGAAATAATATATGTATATAGATATATTCAAATTTAATGACGTGGAATAAGTGATACATGTATCTTATGTTCCATAATAAACATATTTTATTTATTTTAACTTTTTTGCCCTAATTCTAGTAACGTTTTAAGAAATTATTGTTAAAAACATTTTTTGTCTGTTAGAACTCGAGTTGGTCCCTGGCGAGCGATAGCGCAGTAATGTTCCTTGTTAAATACTACTTTTATTACCTAATACTACTTACTTAATTATATTACTATTACTTAATACTAATTTTTGTAATTTATTTTATTAAATATATTATTTTCGTAAGCTGTCTCGAGCTTATCAATGAAAAAAAACTAGTATTTATGAAAAAAATATAAGGAATTTCTTAATTCCCGAGATAGATCTTGAGATAACGTGAAGCAAAAAAAGCTTTATAGGTATGCTAAGGTATCAATTTAGCCGTTATTGCATCACTTCTCGTCGATGTTCCTCTATTCATCCAGCCCATGTTACTCGCTAATAATGTTGCTTTAAATTAATTAAAGAAATTGTAAGGGGCCATAGGCAGGCAGGAACCCAATCGCCATGTGTCTGCACATCCTGGTGGTGACTCTGATGATTAGACCTTCACTTCGACAGAAATGCTAATGAAATTGACGAAGCCACTGGATAGACGGCTTCCCATCTTTGTTTTTTTGTTTTTGTTTTTATATATTGGCAACCCCCGTAGTATTAGTATTTCAGGGCAAATCGTATATTATAGAGACAATGTAACACCCTAATAAACAAAATATTCCCTTATAAAAAAAACAGTCTAATTAAACTATTCACTAATGTTTCCTCTCTTTCTGTCAAATTGTGTTTACGCTATGAAGAAAAGTGATACAATTTGGCTTTGTTATTGATTGAGAATTTAAAATATTTGCAAATTCTATAGAGTTGTAGAATAAAAAAATTATATAATAGTGGTAGTAATTTATTTTACATACAAAATATTATCGGTTAAATAAGATAATTTGGTGTCCGTCGACAGGTTTGTTTATTCCCATATTTTTTATGCGCATTCGGTTGTACTCGCCGCTTACTCTATATGCGCGAAGGATGTGTACCATTGACACTTTCATCATCATCATTGCGTAGACTTTTCCTGCATACATAATAGTTTACTATAAATAATATGGTTTTATCACTAATACTGGCCATTGGTACGTGAAATCTAAAAGTAATGTGTCAAGATATTGTGTTGAAAACATATGCCGTCCTTCTTGGGTGAAATTCGAAAGAAACGGAACCACGATCAAACATTGTTTATCTCATATCAAAATGTATTCTGAACCTTAAACAACCTTTTTAATCCAAAAAGTCCATAGAGGCCTCAAATGGCATATTTTTCATAAATTTTAATGTGACATAAGTTTGAGCAATGTGGGTTAAGAAAGCACGTAGTGGATATGAAAGGATTTTTTTTAAAACCTTATATTGTCTTAACTGACACACTAGGTAACCAAATTGCACTCGGCAAGATCCCTTCATCCCTGAAAATTGCTAAAGTAGCTCCACTTTTTTCGACTGGTCATAAAACCCATTAATAATTACCGACTGTTATCTGTGTTACCAGAATTATGCATCCTTCCAAAGGTTTTACGCGAGCAATTTAATTTTATGTAGAATTAATTAATTTCCTTTCATCAAAACAGTCGGGCTTTAGAACCAAGTCTAATACATGAGCTACGGTGGATCTAGGTTCAAAAATAAAACTTAATATTAGATCCTTGGTCTCAGCCTACC
This sequence comes from Pieris melete, assembly GCA_963693345.1. Lineage (NCBI taxonomy): Eukaryota > Metazoa > Arthropoda > Insecta > Lepidoptera > Pieridae > Pieris > Pieris melete. The sequence continues at coordinate 4,020,329 of CAVNZK010000003.1, forward strand.
TCTTCGGGAAAAGAGCGTGATAAAGAAGAGACTATTATGCTGGCACCCTTCAATTTAGAGTTTTTAGACATGACGGTTTTCTTTACATTTCTGTACATTGAGCACAAAGGAAGAATTAGTGTATTGCTGAGATCTGAACGCATGGTCCCAGGATTAATAATTGTAAACAGTAGTTATAACGATAGTTGTAGTAAATATTACCGACGCAATTCCGTCTCCCGTGTCCAAATGCAGCAAAAGCGTTAGGATTCAGACCGCTGGTGTCCAGCCAACGCTCTGGTACGAATTCTTCTACGTCAGGTCCCCACGTGGGGTGATGCATGGCCCCGTACAGCCCTACGAAGCATAGGTGGCCTTTGCGCAGAACTGCATTCTCTAAAACATAATATGAAAAATTAATTGCTATCGATTTTTTTATGAACACTATTGCGCACTACAAAATTCGGACTTTACTATTACGAAGAATATTTAATTAATGAATTAAAAATAAATAAATAAATTCATATCTATTTAAATGTAAAAAACGACAAGCCACTTCTATTACAACGTTTCTAGTAATATGTCTTTGCTACTTACTAAGTTGTACATCTTCAGTAATAACTCTCGTAGTATACGGTACGACAGGACACAGCCGCATAGTCTCTTTAAGCACCATTTCAATGTACTTAAGTCGGGGTAAGTCGTCTTTGGTAACGTCTCGGTCTGAATTACCGAACACTTCGTTTAGTCTTTAAGAGAAAAATACTGCTAAATGATAAAAGAAAAGTATGTACCTACCGCTAAAACAATTTTTATCAGAGCAAATCAAAGTTAATTTCTTTTACTGTAAGTTTGGATACTGTCTAAACTATATCATAATTTCTAAATAAAATTGAAAGGACACCACACGCTGCAAGCCAAATTAGAACAACTTTTTGTATTGTTTTGTATTTTGTTTTGTATTGTATTGAATGATAAATTAAGTCAGGTTAGTAAATGTGAGATTTTCGAAAATAATAATTAAATATTAAACTAAGAAAACTTCTTGTGAACAACTATTTACTCTTGGTAACATTTTTCCTGTATATTATTGTGTGTTCCTAGCAGCAGCAGGCAGTAGGAAAGTGTTCCGGACGTGGACTCAAAGCCGGTCAGAATCATACTGTTCGTTTCATCTTTTAAGTCTTGTGTACTCAATTTGTCCGATGACTCTAGAAGTCTGTCTAAGAACGGCTTAAATTTCGTGTCTGAAATAAAAAAAAATACTGTAAAAGTGGCTCTGAGTGGCCTTACTTCTACAGAACATTGAAACATGGACTGTTTTTTGTTTAACAGTAGTAGTAGAATGCTAATTCCATTTATTTATTCAAAGTTTCTATATAAGGTTCAAGAGAATGAAAATATAAAACGAAACTTCTATCGTGATTGGTCATCATCACAATCAAACCATTAATAGTTTGTATTCTCACCACTTCATATTATCTAGGTATTATTAAAATTATTTGTCATTGAATTTGTTTTAAATAATATTTAAAAGTCAGATTTTGTAGTTTTATCTTGCATAACTACGAAATGGACTTACCAGATTTGTTATTTTGTTCCTTATCTTGGCTCTCTCTTTTCCTCCTTAAAACCTATAATTGTAATTATTTAATAATATCGTGAAAAATGGTTTATTCTTAAACATTTATAAGCTTTAAACCACCTCACCTAACCTAACCTAACCAGACGCGTGTGACGCCTTAAAATTCAAGAACGACGAATTCAAGTGTCTGATATGAGTTTAAGAAACTACGAATCCACTATTATTGAAAACAATTATAGTGTGAGTTATGTAACTCACACGTTGGTGAAGTTACATATACATATTCCTTTATACAAAAACAGTTAGGTAATGAAAAGGGCAAGCGAAACGTTAACGATCTTACACTTACTTGTGCCAATAAATAGTAAAACGTCAGTTTTGGCAGTGATAAAAGAGTCCGTAGGTTTTTCATAGATTAATAAATTGTAATATAATTTAATATTCTTGTTTCCGTACAATAGGTTGACATCATTTATATTCTTCATAGGTAACTAAATAATATGTGTCACTTAGTTTTAAGAACCCGTAAATAAGTCAAGTTAAAGTTTTTTGTCAGCCCTGCGATTCTGTAACTCACTTTTCGAACTCACACAGCGGTTTTCGCATCGGCGGTCGCTCTCAAATCAGTCGTGAAGCAGTCATTTTATGATTTGGCATGCTGAAAAGGTGGGAGCTTGTAGTTTATTGTTTATTAGAATGCCAAATTATAAAATGACTGCTTCACGACTGATTTCAGAGCGACCGCCGATGCGAAAACCGCTGTGTGAGTTCGAAAAGTGAGTTACAGAATCGCAAGGCAGTTCTTGCTCTGGGCTCTTGTTTAAAACGATTAAAGATAGTTGAAAAAACTAAGCGATTTGATTCCCTACGGGCAAGAAACCACCCCACTCGGAAATCCCGTGATCTACGGAGCCCGAATATGGTGTTCCATTTTTTTCAACATCCCTCCAACAACCGCCATCGAACTTAACTAAAATTAACTAAACTAAAATTAGTTTGGGAAGCAACATTCGAATTTAAACGAAACCAAAAAAGAAACTCTTGAGCTTTATAATATCAGTAAAGATGACACGCCCTGTATCTGCGTAAGTCCACCAGGAAAAGACTTTAAAAATACTGATATCTTCAACGAATATCAATAATCAATAACTTACAATATTTGTTAATTCGTGCGTAATTTTGACGTGTTGTAGTTCTTCTTTCTTCGTATTTGAAATATTGTAGAAGCATTCAAAATGGAGCAGCGGGTTCATCACTCTCTTCGCTAGAGCATTGAAAACACCACGGAAAGCCTTCAAACATTTTTTATTAAATTCATTCTGATCAGTAAGGTCTACTCCTGCAGTTGTTACTGTAAGAAATCATATTATTTTAGTATTTTCTGCGTAAAATGGAAGAAAAACAAGCAAAAGCACTAAGATTCTGAGTTAGAATGCAAGCCATTTATAAAGTCCATGTTTTTGCGGTTTGAATAAAGATTTTATATTCTGTAATGCACTACGATTTCTTCCGCGGCACGACTGCTTGGAGTGGAGGGTTTTGTGGGACTCACAATCTGTCCATACACACTAAAACCCCACGACACCACTAACACTCTTTCTAGAAGGGGCGCATTAACAGCGGACCCTTGTCCGCGCCCAGACCACGAACCCATATCAACTTACAACATACAGTTTCCAAAGCATTCTTTTCTAAACACACGTGCTGATTAAATGAATCTTTGCCAGCGTACTCCTGCAATTCCTGCACCAGCCGTCGACTCTGAGAATTGAATGTTTCGATGAAACCATCCAGTACTTGCTGGTTGAAGGTCGGGTTTATTAGCTTGCGGTGTTCCTTCCATACTGAAACTGTTAGATAAAAATAATTTTAATATGTTTATTGTAATCCTGTTATGAATGAAAAAAATGCTCATTAATTATTACCTAGTTTGTTATAATTTGCTGCATAACAATTACAGCCTTGTTTAAAGATAACATAAATTTTATTTAACAAAAAAAAATTGATGTATTATATTGTTTTGAATTAGCTGAAACTGTTTTTAATAAAAAATAAAAGCAGTGGTTAACTCCGTTTGCTTTCTATTGTGAGTTTCTGTTTATATTCAAGCTTAGATTTATTCTCTACTCAGTTATTTTAGTCATCAACAACATTTACAACCCTGTTTGTCGAACTGTAGACTTAGAATTTTGTTGAAATTTTAGGTACTTTATCTTTTTATCATTTTAATAAGTTAATAGGTATTCCTAAAAAATATTAATAAAAAGATAACGTTAGACTCAAAATCGACATTCACCACTAAGGAAGTTTTTGATAGATTCGAGATTCATAGTTCGCTCTTAGATTGCAGTTTTTCATTTTAAGACATCTACTACGGATGAGAGACAAGTACCTGGACCAAAAAGCAGGCCGTTGCCGATGAAAGTTTTCGCAAATTTCTTTGCGGCACCTGACCGATGCATACACGAAGACAATACTGCGTAGCAGTCATCGGGATCTGTGATTACTGAAATTTTTATAACTTTTATGAAATCAAATCTTTTAGATAACAAAGATTTTGGTTGGTAAGTACAACGTAAAAACTGATTTTAGTACCTTGAACAACAAGTATTTAAAAAGATAAATAAATAGATAGATAATTAAGCAGCCGTACGAATTGATAATTATAATAAATATTAGAATTTTAGACATTCGTGTTAAAATACCGGGAAATTAAAATTAATTTTATGCATGATATTAGCCACCGGATATCTGGACTCTATAGCCTGGTGTACTCAACGTGGCAGTCAGTCTGTGGTGTCAGTTTGTGGCAGTGCAGTGCGCACCTCACCCAGCCCATGCAGAATTTAATATGTTTTGATTTTAAATAAGAAACGGGACCCACATGAACTAAGCGTGATGGTCGATCGAGCCCAGTAACAGGTGAAGCTATTTGAATTTTTGTATGTCTGATGCGAGAATCAACCGTGAAGTGGAGTTTTGAAGTCCATATTATAATTTTAAAAACTATCAGGTCATGGCAACTTGAACTAAATTGAATAATTATTTTTTATTCCATACATGATTAAATACATCGCTGTACATAAATTATTGCAATGTGGGCTCGGTACTAATGTTTTTAAATTATTCTGTATATATATATTCTGTATATGTTTGTTGTATGTCCTCACCTCACTTTCAATAACTCTCATCATTGATTAACAATTGATATTGAACAAAACATATTTTTTTATATAAACTAACCGAAACCAAAAAAACTTATACTTACTGTAAAAAGGTATGGGACCAAAATAGATTAAAACTATATCACCGTTTTCAAAGGAAAATTTGAATATTTTCTTTATAGTTTCCCATACTTCTGAAAAGGTAAAATTTTAATATTATAATATCTAACGAACTTATTATTTGTTTTAAAATTATTATTTAATAAGTGCGCGTATTTAAATTTTAATGTGTGCGGAAAATGGCAATTAGATTTAGATGTTAAGATACCAGGTGGAGACCGTAATCATAGGGTTTTAATATACAGTAAATATCTTCCTTTAGTCACGTCCATCAGAAGACTGAAAATCGTGTTGGTGCTTTGCGGATTGCACGTTGCAGGAAAAGGTCTCGAAGTATCATGTTATTTTTTTCTCAGACAGATTTTCACGGGACAAGCAAATAACAAATTGTTGTCTTATAATAATTGAATATTTCCAATTTCAATTGAACTTGAACTCACGTCAGATTTCGACTTGAACTCACGTCACTTTTAGGATTTAACAAAAGTTTGATAATCGCGGCAAAATGAAAAGCAGAAGGTGTCCAAATGAAATGCATGAAATAGATAATTTAACTACAAATTATTTTATACTAAATATTAACAATGAAACATAAACGTTTAAATTTAAAGAAAGACTTACTTTCAGAGCCACCTGAAAGTATAGAAACATTTCCCAGCAATGGTATAACACCAGGATAAACTGGAAATTTTCCCGGATACAAACGCACCCATGTATACAAATATAGACAACATAATGCCGCAATAAACAAAATCCACATTATATGAGAGTTAAGGATGCGAGAACGATGAAATAATACAATTTAGTTTAAAAGCATGCTCATTACAATTCAGTCGATATACTAATTATAATATTAGGGATCAATTCACAGAAATTTAAAAAGCAGTAGGTTCCTCAATATTCCGGTCAGATTGGCTACATTTATCAATGTCTATCCTTGCTGTTGATCACGATGCTCAGAGAAGAACTACCGATCTAAGAGTGACATACATTCATGGCCCGTCTGGAAATTTTTGTCCATAGGTGATGTATCACTTAACAATAGCAGAGTTTGTTTGTTCTAATATAAAATATCCAATAAGTTCACCGGTGTTTTTTAATCGTAAACGAAATTCTACAGAACCTAGTCAAAAGTTAATACTAGGCGAGGTAACGTTAGCTAAGAAAACAGTTGAATTAATTATAATATAAAATATAAATAAGGTTAATTATGTACTAAAGTCATTGTTAAATAATTTCACTTTATAAGTTGATATATGTACATATCATATATAAGGTGAACAAAATTTTTACAAAAAAGTAACAATTATTATGAAGAGTTAAAACTGTCTTTTTCTGAAAAAGTAATATTATAAAATGAGAATATAGCAGTGTCATTGCACAACTTTCTCTCTTTATTTGTGTCATTATCTGTGCCACATCAATGCTCATGTATCAAGTTTTGATGTACCAGTAAAATATAAGGAAAGCGATAATAGTCCGGTCATTTTAGACATAAAAATAGTGATCAAATAAAGAAAATTCCGACAGAGCCAAATAAATAAAATACGTATAGTCACTCGAACTGCTCGTTCAACACTAAAAGAAGCAGGTATACGTGAACGACACCACATGGACAAAAGAATAGGCAGATGTTTTTCAAAGCCAGATGTTATTCAAGTTGAGGGGATTCGGTAAGGGACCGGCAGTCATTTAAGAGTAAATTTTCTTAGAATAGTATAATGTATACATAAAAGAGACACGAGTAGGCATTTTTGCTTGCTTGAGTACCTAAATATGCATATACGTGGCATATGTGTGCATACTATGTAGAACATTCTTACAAGCGCAATATCTGGGAATTAGTGGGTCTAAGAGAAAAAATCATAGGGACTATGGAATCATTTTTATAGAGAATTTTAAGATCTACAACTTTGCTTTGAAATACTTTTCGATAAAACTTACCCTTTTCGAGAAAAATCCATAAAACCTAAAATTTTGACCTTGGGCCCCGAATTAGTCCCTAAGCTCACATGGGACTGATGGGGACTTTTGACACTTTATACCTTGTGGTAAACCTAAGGTCTCTACGATGATTTGGCTCTGTCGGAATTTTCTTTCTTTCAATTGTCTAAAATGACCGGACTATAAGCAAATGTTTAGAAAAGTATAATTAGCATTACGTAACTAAAATCAAGTTATAATTAACCCATAACCTTTAAATTCATTGTGATTATTCGTAATATTGTTAGTAAAAGGAAACAAAAATTTCATTCGTAATTTTGCAAGTTACATGAATTCAAAATTTTATTTTGTGTTATTCAAATCCCAAAACAAGTAATTATTCTTTTGAAACACCTATTTATAGTGGTAGTACTGGTCTTAGGCGGCCCCTAGACCTATAATAACATGGTACAATATATTTAATTGTGCAATGAGATTGAATTGCGTTTTGAATCGAAACTGCCAATTATATTGCACAATAATAAGAACTGTGCAAATTGTGCAATGTTTTCTTGTTCAGGCGGAGAATAGTTTGATCCCAAGCAACATGTCCACACAAGATTTAGCTGCAGCTGTAGTGTTATTGCTTGTGGCTAAGCGTAAACGAACACGTCGTTGGTCGAAAGATCGGTACACAAAAAGGTCAAAATACACTTACAAAAATCTCTTAAAAGACTTGATGTTAACTGAGGAAAAAGACTTCAAAAATTTTGTACGACTGGACTTGGAACAGTTTCAAGTGTTACCAGAATTGGTCACGCCATTAATTGAGAAAAAAATACAAACAATATTTTCAACGGCTTTCAATAACATTACGTGTTATTATTATTGAACACGTTGTAAAAAAGGAATAAATTAATAAACAAAAAAGCGTTAAAACGTTATTTTTATTATGAAATTATTAATCATTGTTTAATTAGAGCGACATTAAAATCATCATCGTTCTATTTGAAACGAATTACATAATTCGATTTTTAGTCGATGGTGATTAAAAAAAACTATTATATAATAAATACTTAATAATATTGAGGCTTTATTGATTAATATAAACTTATTATTATTTACATCCTAACGCATTTATCAAATACATGGCACGTTGAAAAAATTTAAACATTAATGACATATACAATTTTATCAGTTTTGTGTATTAGTTCGACTAGGTACCTTTAAACTCCTATTTATAAGTACAATTATTATTGAAAAAGAAAATTAATGTATATAATTAATAATCCATCCGAAATGCATCCGTTTCTTTGATAATTTTTATATTAACACGTAGGGGATTTGAGCCTTCCTGACATATGTCTGTATTATATTCCTTACGAGGTAGTGTTAGATACGCACATAGACAGAAGGCCGACCGGGGTTAGATTTCAGAGATAAGTGTCGCACGCTGAAGTCTAGGCCAAATCTGCTTCTGTTAGATATAAAGATAATTGAAATCAGTTTGAAACACAATTGTAACCTTTGAACAGTTTCGTGTCTTTGGTGATATAAAACGATAGACAAAATTATTTAGTCATGCGCATCTCTTATTACAGACGATCGCTAATATTTATACAATTTCACCCGACTATCTCCTTGCAGCATAGCGCATTACAATTGGACAGAAAGAGACCAAAGTATATACGTACGTTTACCAGTGTGGGCTTATTTTTATGAATAACATAAGCATCCCAGTACATAAAAATAATATATGACACATATGAAAGACATACATACCTACACAATTTTATTTGAATAAATAACTACTTTTGCAATATTTTATAATTTTAAAGTTTAATTAATATTATTTGCTGCCATTGATTGAATATAAACAAATCTTATCTAAATACATTTACGAATATTAGTTGTAAGTTTTTAAGCATACAGTTCATAACGTAACCGTGTTAAAACTGTCCGGCCTGGTAAGTGAATTCCCGGACCACGTAGGTTATTAATATATACTTTTCCATGCCTTTTTATAATTAATCTATTTGAATGTAAATATTATTATTGTATACAAAAACGTGGGGATCAGTTTCACTATCGCTATTGAAGGGTGTTTAACCACATAGTATCTTAACAGACACAAAGCCTTTCAAGCAAAAGTTCATCAAATATTGTAATGTTTTTTATCGTCTAAAGGCACGTCAATGGTGTGTTGTACAACTTCTTCGGCGTCTTCTGCGATCGCCAGGTATCGCTCAACTAAACCGGAAACGCAATCCAGGCAGCCTCTTTTGTATAGAGCCTTTAATACGCGCTTTCGTAGCACGACTAGTACGATGAATATTAAGAGGCCTTGGAGGATGTTAAATATGTCCAAGAGTGTCCTGTAACAGAGAATTTTGTGTCAGAATAATATCCGAGCCCGTACTCTATATCTTCCAATAGCGTTACATATCCCAATAATGGGTACAAAAGTACCTTGTGATCCCAAACTTGCATCATCAGCACTATGGATATTAAAATAACAACATATAACATATATTACATAACATAAAATAAAATTAATTACTAACGAAACACACTCAGAAACACAAAATAATAATAATAATCATAAAGAAAATTATGGAAAGAAAAATAAGGAATAGAGTACATTTAAGTGAGTAATGTGTGCGTGCTGTGGTAGTAACTGGCCCTGGCTCAGCATTATGCTGAGGAGCAGACGTGTTCCACAGCGCTGGTCATTCTGCCAGAGACCACAACAGTTAGTTTTGAAATAGAAAATCTGACTATTTAATCGCCTTCCCAGAAGTTATAGATCACTACCGTGTAATGCTTTCAGGAGAAAGGAGATTAAATTTTTAAAGGCAACGTATTTTTATAGCGTGGAAGAGTATTGAGACCATAAGTTTTGAAAACAATTATAAATAACTTAACTGTTCTTAATCATTACAATATTATGATTATTAATATATACTTTTCCATGCCTTTTTATAATTAATCTATTTGAATGTAATTATTATTATTGTATACAAAAACGTGGGGATCAGTGTCACTATCGCTATTGAAGGGTGTTTAACTACTTTGGTATAGGGGACTATGTACCTTCCTGATCCCATTATAAAGTTATTGTTTGCCAATATTGATGTTACAATATTTGTATCGCTAATGCTAGCTATGGATCGCGTGGTATAGAAACTACGGAGTATCTACTCGGCGAGCGACTATAATCTAGTTTGATAAAAGTGTCTGTAAAGCGGGCCATAGACGGACCGCATGTTGTAGTCCAGACCGACTGCAATATGCGGTTTGTTCAGGAACTGCTCGAGCGGTCCGTGTATTGCGAATATGAATTTAGTATGGAAACTGCAGATCGCCGTGCGGCGACAGCTTAGAGCAGTCGGTATCGGCTGCAACATGCGGTCCGTCTATGGCCGCTTAAAACTAAGTTTTTGTAAAACTAAGTTTCAGATCTGGTACTATGTATATATTTTACTGTATATCGTTTACAAACAATGTGTTATTAAGAATTTAAACGCTATTGGAAACTGCGGAGAACTCGGCGAGCGATTTTACTCCAATTTAATTAAAATATCTGTAAAACTGTTTTTGTAAAACTAAATTCCAGATGTCAAAACAATTCATTATTAAAAATGTGTTAAGAACTATTGTGGAGTCAAAATATTATACCAATTTTTTTTCATTATTATTCTAAATTACTGAGAAATGACGTAATATTTGCATAAATTATACAGAAAAAATACAAGTTTAGTTACGTAGATTCAAATGAATGAATGTTTATGTTGAAATTATTTCACTTACCAAATTATATGTGCTTCGAAGAAAGTACTGATCATTTCAAATATCCAGGGCAGACCCATAATAATAAACATCTTTACTGTCATTCCGAACCTGAAAGAAAAGAAATCGTATTATGTATCATCATTACAAATTATAATAGAAACAAATCTTCGCCTTAGCTTAGTGGTTAACGAGGGGACTAAAGTCCTGCTTTCGATAAATCAAATATTTCAGTAAGGAATAAAAATAAGCTTATTATTGTGTCTTCTCCATTGCCCATTGAGTGCTTACGGGCTTTCATGAATGATTCTACACAAAGTTCCATCAAAATAGTTATTACATTTTAGTCGTCATCGAACTCACATATTGTCAAAAGCAACTCTTATTTAATAATGCAGGAAATAACGCATTGGCTTGTCAAAGTAGTGCGGATTTGATTCCCGCTGAATCAATAATTTAGTTTTAATTTATATACACTTTGACGTATATATTATATATATAGTAAATTATTTTGATAAACAATACATACTTATAACGCAGTTCCTTGAGGTGTGTTGATAAGAACGTTTGTCTCCACAAGTAAACTGACAAGTAGAAAAATATACCTATATTTAGTACCATGAGAATTGATAGTACACTATACATGTAGTACCATTGTTGCCTTTTATCTGGAATAAAAAAAAGTATTTAGTTTCTATGTCATGAAAATGTATTTTTTTTAATGTTAGCGTACAGGTGGTGTATAGAGAATATTGTTTACGGTCCAATATTCAAATTAAAAACATTTTTAAATAAAATTAAAATAAGAATATGCAAATATGAATGAATTGATTGAACAACCAAAAATAATAATATTAGCCTCTTACCGTAAAACCAACAAGTTTCGAGACCGATGCCTGGTTTATGATGTTTTCCAGGATGGAAGTTGACAATGGCCATAGCTATTGTGATAAGCGCGGGTGTGCCAAACGCGTAAAGAGCGTACCACGAAAACGTGCGCCAGCCATAGTCGGGCACTGATGGACGTCTGCAATGACGTAACATCTGATAAATCTATGGCTCGTGGAACATTTTTAAGTGCTGAGTAAACGACAGGAATGTAAGAATTCCATAAAACATAGATTTATTTTTTTTTGAAAATAGAATTAGTTATAATCTGCTTATAAAAAAATTATTGATAGGAGATTTTTTGTAATACTTACTTGATTCGAAATAGAATCTGTATCGAGATAGAGTTCATCCAGAAGAAACTTGATACTATAAAGTAATAGGTCAGGAATCCTGGAACATTTGAAATCGCTGGTAAATATTGTTACAAAACATTCGTGGCGTTCATTCGCATTCTACAATAACAATATTGGTACTCTTAGTATGCCACCGTAATAGATAATTCGTGAATTTATAACGTCACCGTTTTGTATGCGTAGACAACGCTTCGTACCTAAATAATACGGCCGCGGCGTCTGGAAATATTTTAAAGCTTAAGAGATATTAAAATGATTTTTTATACAAAAGTTATTATTCGGTATTTATAATACCTTAAGCGTTATTCGATGGCTATGCTAGCTATGCTATTAGGGCTAGCATTAATCCTGAACCGTGTACTGAGCTAAGGCAAATATCATTTTAGGTTACGTTTTGATTTTATTTTTTGAAATTGGTTTTACCGTAAAGCCGTACTCTATAACAGTTTTCTGATTGTCTTATCAGTTATGTAAGTATGAAACGGTAAATGTATTATGAATTTCCTCTTTGCGCATACGCATAAAAATATTGACCGGTACACATTACTTATAATTGTTTGGACCAGACTATAACGTAACGCAACGTCTTGAATAAGCTTGTAATATGACCTAGTGAAAAAGCTGTTGATCTAGTTAGTGGCTTTTTGTTTAAATTAAATTTTTATTTTTTCTAAGACATTTTAAATAAACTAAGTGTACAAAAACACTAAAAAAACACCTTGAAAAATGACCAGACCCAGAGGTCGTTGGTTCGATCCCCGGCGTAGACAATGAACTTTCTACGCACACATAGATATGCATCAAACACTCGCTCGTACGGAGAAGGATAACATCGGGAAATCCGTCATTTTTCGAATCCTAAAATAGACGATGTGTGTCAGAATGGCTGATCACCTAACTTGTCCATGAAAAAAAATGATCAAAGAACAGACGCAACCTGAAGCCAAGTATATAGGGTTGTAGCGTCACTGGATTATTATTATCGTATTTATAAAATTAACAATTTACCTCGAGCTGCGCATAAATTCATATCGGAATATTCAATAATTTTCATTATAGCCAAAATAATTAGTCCCAGCGATAAGCTCACGCAGAAACAAATTATGCTTTTGCCTTGTAGATCTCTGCAAAAATATATTATATTAGCGAATTTATTTACGTTTTACCACAAAAATATTAGTTTAAAATGCCAATTATTTTTGGTAATTATTAGTTTTTAGCTGATTTATTAACATAAAATTATATAATTTTCTGATACGCCTAAGTTATAGGCTGACCTTGAAATCACCAAGAAAAACAGACGCTCTACCTCATGACTACATAAAATTCAACATTGAATTGTTTTTGGATTCAGATATCCTTTGGACTATCAACACAAACGAGTTTCGTGTTTTCGTAGATCAAGTATAAGGTATCTATTTCTGAGGCCCGGGTCAACGTTACTATTAATTTTTATCAAGGTCGGTCGGTTCCACGATATTTTTTTAATAGTATCAGTTATTCAGTTATCTGTGTGTAAAAAAGTTTCGAGACTATCTTCCTCTGTTCAGCTACCTCTTAATAGGTATAAAATTTATTTTAATAAAGTTGCCTTCAACTCACGAAAACACTCTAATTAAAAAAATCTCTTTTACAAAAAGTGTCATTTATATAGTGCTTATGTTTGGCCTTGTATTCAGCCATTTTGTAAGCTTGTTTTGAATACAAAGTAAGTTGTCCATAGAAACATTCATCGTTTTATCTAAACAATTGCAAATATAAGCGCTTGCTGATATATTCACAGGTTGTGAAAATCGTCCGTATTCATGAAGTTTATTTGACAATTTATTTGTAGAACAATATGCTTAAAAAAATCAAGCTTACCAAAAAAAACAAACACATGTATCTCATTAAAGTAATAGTTAAATATTAATTATTAGTACTCACCTTAGGATCGGTAATGCGCAGTAAATTATAGCGGTCAAGGCAAGAAAAATTGCCGAAACTATCATGCAGTAACTCAATACTAAGTTCGTCGTCGTCTCTTCCTCTACTTCACAATATAATAACAATTTTAACGTGCTATTTGTAGTTTTATTTGCGACACAAAATCTGAAATTTTTTAGTAACATCATACATCACATATGAATTTATTATTTGATTTTTTGGCCTTGTAGAGTATCTTTTAAATTTTAATCGAATAAATATTAACGTTCGTATTTAAAAGTAATACAAGATTTAATTATGATAATCATTATAAAACTAAATCGATAATTATAATGATTATCATAATTAAATCTTGTTTGCCGTCGATGAGTTAAAAATGAGAACAAGTTCACCTCACACATAGGTGTATGATAATACTCACGTACTTGGTGACATAAAATTCTATTATTCGTGAAAGGTGTATGTTGTATGATATATAAGTATATAACGGTAAATACGTACTTTCCCGCGTCGTGTAAGAATGCTTGATCTTCCACAAATATGGTAGCCGATTCATTATTGTTTACTGTAAAGTTGTAATCCGCTTCAAATAATCTTGCGGTTATGTTACAATTCAACCGTATATCTTTTTTACTCTCATTGACTGGATTTACACAGAATGCTTCATTTTCGTCCAAAATACCATCTTCTTCCAAACAGCAGTAGGTGTTTAGAGGATCACTTAGAACTAAATTAAAACACGCGAGAACACACAGTATTCGAAACATTTTAACACGTTCCGGACCAAGGTGAATGAACACGACCGTCTTCAACACCGGCGCTTGATTCACTAAAATAAGTTCATATACGTGTAACGTGATCACGAAGTTGCGTTGCGTTGGTGGATTTTGGACTGTAGTACGTGGAAATAGCGGATGGTTTGGTAGAATTAAGTGGTTTCTATTATCGAGTGTAAACAAATGGTTATAAAAGATTTGTATCGTGCTGTTTCATTCAGTTATTTTGACTTTATTTGGTATGGTTTAGTGTTGTTTCATGATTTGCTATTTTAAGAGAGTACCGAGAGTTTTTTACGCTGGCTTTTTTTTATTCTTTGCCGATGAGTTGCCTACCGTTTTAAATTTAATGACGTGGAATAAGTGTTTCCTGTATCTTATGTTGTCAGTACATCTGGTACATGGCACATATACAAAATTAAAATAGATCAAACAATCGTTCATATTGCTTTTTAAACTTTAACAAAATTAAAATTTAAGAACAGATTATTGGAAATAATTTTCATAAAAAATCCATACACAAATATTTTTTTATATATATACCTTTTACATAGTTGTCATAACATATTTATAGATAACCAAATATAAAAGGAGTAGGTAGTTGTTATGAAAGGACCGTTAATACCCGCTACGCTACGTATATTATAAAGTAGTGTGAAGCAGGAACTCTATACTATGTAATTATTATTAGATATTTTAACTTATCATAGTTGGATTTTCCCTTGATAAGCCACGAGTTTTGGTTTATTTGGTTAAATTTTTTACAGTTGTTGCAAATGTTAAAATTCTACGCGAGGTTCGAAATAAGTGACGAGACTGGAGATCCCATGACTGATAAGGACATGGCATTGCAGCATTACTCAAGGATAACATCGCTTCAGGTCAGTAATTTTGATCCCTTAGTAAGTAGTCTTCACTCAAAAACTTCATGAGTAGAAGATGTAATTAAAATTTTTTTTAACTTGCATCATTTTTTAGGATCAAGGACTGCTTCGTCCAGTGCCCAATGGGGAATAGAACATTCTGTATCATACATACATAATAATAAATCCTTTTTATTTCCTATAGTTTTACAAGTAGGTATATGATTTTAATTATTAGGGATGCATCGACACGCCTTTTTGACGATACTATACCGATACTCTTATAGAAATATCGCTGATACCGATACCGATATCCACGCTTATTGAATTAAAATGAAATAAGGTAAAATATATCAAGTTTGGTTAAAGTTTTTAATTTTTATTATAAAATATAAACAGTCTTTGAATAACATTATAGGTTTAGTTAGTTATTGAAATTAAGAATTAAGAGCAATAATTAAATTATAATAAAATAAATATCTGTTAATAATTAAAATTAGCATTAATATGATTTTTGTTTGTAGTACAGTTAGTGTAGTTGTTACACATTATATACTATATTAATTATACAATACGCACCTCTCGACTTTAAGAGAAATACGTTTGGCGTTGAGAGAGGTCTATAATAGACAAAAAATACCTTAAATAACATATACCCGAACCGGAACCAGCTACCCGAGGTATATCCGACAGAAAAGAGCATACCAATTCATACACGGTCGGCAACGCACTCGCGAGCTTCTGGCATTGAGACTGTCTTTGGATGGCGATATCACTTAACATCAGGTAAGTCTCCTACTGGTTTGCCCTTTGTTTCCGCTAACAGGTAGCCTCTATCAATGCATCGGGTCCCAGTACACTACTTCGCCCTCATTCTGAACTTTAATAGCTTATTTTTTGAACCTTAACATAACATATGTTGCATGTATTATACTAGAGTTTCATCATATCAAAGATGAGTCATAGATTTTTAGATGTGTCATTGAATATTTAATTGTATGAATGGGCGAAAGGGATACGGCCGCCAGTTGCCCTCCTTTTCATTTAATAATGTCAACTGTGTTATATTTGTGTATGCCAGGAAGTGTTAATAGATAAAATAAATACACAAAAAATACCAACAATTAATCAATAATTGTACTAGATATTTAATATTTAATTTAATTTTTAATTTGTTCTCTGTTATATCTTATCGAAGTGTTATACATAGGTGGATTTTTTTTGCATTTTCTGTCTTTGTCCCATTACTACATAATTATTTTTGTCTTATTAGTATTAATTTTTATTATTTTTAAGTCTTCGGCTCGTAATCATGTCACTAGCAAACCTGAGGTGACGCAACCCTCAGCCAAATTTACTCTAAGCAAACTGCATACTAATTTCCTGAAAAAAGCAATAAATAAGTAAACTTTTTACACAGATGAAGATACAGATATTCTAAAACTAACACGTTATTCTCTGTAATTGTTTCAGTATTCCTAGTGCAAAGCCTAAGGAATTAAATTTTAAATCATCTTACACTATGGATTTAACAGCAAACTCAGCTATAGATGTAGTTGAAATGATGCTCCGATCGTTGGAACAATGCTCTTAAATCATTAATAACGAGAAAAATGTTAATTACCCAAAGTTGCTTAAGAATCAGTTCTAATTCTGAAATTCAGAAAGTTTATCTAATATATAAAATTCTCGTGTCACAGTTTACGTTGCCATACTCCTCCGAAACGGCTTGACCGATTTTGATGAAATTTTTTGTGCTTATCCGGTATCTATGAGAATCGGCCAACATCTGTTTTTCATCCCCCTAAATGTTAGGGGTACTCCACCCCTAAATTTTTATTTTTATTTTTTTGACAAAATTTTTAATTTCTATTTTTTTATGATACAACATTAAAAAATACATACAACCCCTAATTTTCACCCCTCTACGATCAACCCCTATTTTTTATTATAAATGATATTCCTACATGGCAAAACGACGTTTGCCAGGTCAGCTAGTAGTTCATATTTTTTAAACTGTTTCCTCTTATTCCAACGTCCTGTAATAATAGCGCTCTATTTTTATTTTTGGCAATGGCTTTGGTATTTTTCTTCGAATCGATATAACTGGTAAATATATCGGCTTTGGTACGTTGTTTTGGTCACGTATGCGTATAATATGTTAATATATACAGTAGCATATAATTTTATGTAATTTCCTATTATGTATTCTATTGATATAGCATAATAATTTTAATTCCTTCGTCTTTCGTCTAAAATCTATTTGTCTGGTATATACAAAAAATAAATGACAAAATTCTGAAATACAAATGTACCACCTCCCCCACTTTGCAGAAGTTTCAACACCTAGATATAATTTCCGTCAGATAGGTCCACTGTCATTAAAATGTTAGAAGTCGTTTTTAGATTTTTATATTCAACATACATCCGCGAACATTCCTTTACCACGAAAAATCTAGGCAAGTATTTTGTCCATATTTAAGAACTGTTTGGATTCCTTGCTGTTAATCACGATGCTCAGAGAAGAACTAACAACCTAAGAGTGTTATGTTAACAACAATGTTATGTTATCTAGAGTATTATTCTCATGTAAGTGACATTTTTTCTTTTCTTTTTTTTGTCTTTTTTTTTTTGAGAAATAAAGTCTTTAATAATAAAGTCATAACCTAAGAGTGACATACACTCATGGCCCGTCTGGAAATATGTGTCCATAGTGACGTATCACTTGACAATAGTTGAGTTTGTTCTAATATGAAACATCCAATAACTTCACCGGTGTTTTTTAATCGTAAACAAACTTCTACAGAATCCAGTCAAAAGTTGGTACTTGTCACGTTAGCAAAGAAAATAGGAGAATTAATTATAATGTAAAATATAAATAAGGTTAATTATGTACTAAAGTCATCCATAAATAATTTAACTTTATGAATTGTTTTACATATTATGTACATACAACATTTTTACAAAAAAAAAGTAACAATCATAATTATGAGAAGTTAAAATTGTCTTTTTCTGAAAAAGTAATATTATAAAATGAGAATATAGAAGTATTATTGCACAACTTTCTCTTTCTCTTTCTGTCCAATTTTATTAGGCTGAATTTAGTGTCACGCCGACCGCACGCGCACCGTCGGCGCTGATGGTCGAGATATATGAACTTCTAGGAAGCGTTTTTGAATGACGCGTAGCTATCAGCACGCACGGTGGTCAGCGCCGATGGCTGCGCGGCCGTACGCGTCGCGCGTCGGCGCCGCGTAGCTGTCAGCGCTGATGATTGCTAGAGCGCCTCTGCTTTCAGTGAGCGTTGTAGTGTCGAACGGAGTGGACGTCGTCAGCGTGTACTTATACACTCCGCATTTTGGTCATCGTCTGTACAGTAAGGCGGTTAGTACGATACTGAAACGAGCCACGCTGAGCCTCTGCGCTGATGAACTACGCGCTGATCTATGAGCGCTGACGGTGAGCGTGTGACTAAATTCAGCCTTAGGCTGTGATAAAAAGAGACAGATGATTGCATTTGTAAGAACTTAAACGAACTTTTGTAAGAACGTATAAATTCTTAAATTTCGTCGAAGATTCGCTTATATGGTTTGCCCAACATCAAGCAAGCAAACGAACAATGTCATAATTCACTTTGGTACTGAGCTAGGGAAGTAGGTCTTTTGTATATCTTTAAAATAGGCCTTTGGAGATTGTAGATAATCTCCACACACTTTAATTAAGCAAATATATGTTACTTTATGAACTATTAACTCTAAGCATTGCCTGAAGGATGTAACTGTAATCAGCAGTATTTGTATTCAATGAAAATTTGAAAACGTATCTCAACGGCGGTCAATGCTGTTTCAAATCCTAATAAATATATTGTGGGGTAGAAGCTACGAAAATTTAAACGTTTTCATTGTTTCGCACATCCGCGCATTCCAACGGCATATTTTATTAATCTAGGACAGGATACAATTTTTAATTATAGCGTGAACGGACTAATATCCGACAGGACTAGTGACGCGAAAAGATACTTTATATAACTGCTTAAGTACAAAAAAAAAAAGAGAAATAATTTAAAATTTAACTAATTTTATAAAAAAAATTTTTTTTTTTAATTTTTTGTTTTTTTTAGAATTTTTTTTCGCAGGAAAAGAAAACTATTAATCAATAATTAAATTATAATATTAACTACATAATATTATCGGTGATTTATGGAAATGTGATGTCCATCCGCTGGCTTATTGATGCCCTGATTTTTGATCCGCATTTGATGGTATTGTCCGCTGACACGGTATGCCCGAAGAATATGCACCAGAGTCACCTTCATCGTCATCATCGCATACACTTTACCTGAAAAAAATAAGAAGATTAATAAGTTTTGATGTAGCAAAATATTTTTTAAATAGACAGATCTAAAAAAAAAATCGGTTTACGTCTTTTTAATATAGTACTTATGTCACGAATATCGAATTCGAAACTGAAGTTCATATATCTTAGCTCAACAGCATTAGGAAAATGTCAAGTTAAGAAAATACTTTAATTAAGAAAGCGTCCTTGATATGGCTATGGAAATTCATTATTCAGCCATTCCATTTAAATATGTGTAGATGTTTGCTAGTCATTTAATCAAATTAGTTTGACAAGTCTATCCTATTATAACTTAAACAATCTTCATAATACTACCAATTTCAAAAGTGAATTCAATACTTTGGAATATATTTAAATTTACCAATACAATTCCTCCTCCCGTAGCCGAAAACTCCATAGGCATTGGGATTTTGTGGTAGGCGGGTGGGGTCCAGCCAGCGGTCGGGTGAGAATTCGTTGACGTCCTTACCCCACATGGGGTGATTTAAAACTCCATACAGCGACACAACGCACAGATGACCTTTGCGAAGGACTGCGTTTTCTAAACATTGTACATATTATTTTTGTTTAAAAACTACAAAGAACACTAGGTCTGCATTATCGATGTGGGGAATGCATAATTACGTAAATAAAGATATTTTTTCTTTATTATATTACGTTTAATTTTCCACTATTTCTACTTATTTACGCCTATGACAATTATTGTTAATAATGTCATCCATAGATCAAAGAGTTCAAAATCCGTTGAGTAGTTTTGAATATGTTCTTAATAATAATAATAATAATAAAAACATTTATCAAAATGTATATTTTATTGTAGTTAGTATATATTATTATGGTTATTATATATAAACCATGATAATATAAACTTTATAATATATAAAATGAAAAATGCAGCAGATTCACAAATCAGTAAATGCCTTGTAGAACAACAATTCTTATAAACAAGATGTTTGTATAAATGATACATACTAAGCTGCATGTCTTCAGTAATAATCCTCCCGGTCATGGGAACGACAGGACACAACCTCATTGTCTCTTTGAGAACGGCTTCAAGATACTTTAGTTGTGATAAGTCCTCTTTTGTCACGTCCCGGTCTAATTCACCCAGGACTTCGTTGATCCTACGTGTCAAACATTTATAAAATTCGATGAGAAATGTAATGATACTGGCAGACTTATTTGCTAAGAACAATTCTTTAGGCGCTATTATATAACATGTGTTGCTCCCAATCGCCCAACGCTTTCTAGATTTGATAGTTAATATATTATAAGTAATAATACTTCTATAATGAAATACAATAATTAAAAAGCGACAAGTTTAACTGTGGCTCTCGTTCCGCTCCTATATTTATTGGAAATCACATTAATATTTAACGTTTAAGTTACTTAAATCATTTAGTAAAGTTCTCCATAGATCAAATTAAAAAGACTATTGGAACTATTTGCGAATTCGATGTGGCTGTTGCATCTATCTTTACATATAAATATAATTATTATCGAGGCGCTAAACTCAAATTTTTATTATATATATTTAAAATAATTACCGAATGGCTGCGGCTACAGCGCCACGACATAAAAAACTACTCACTCTTTAAGACATTTCTCTTGCACATCAGGGTATGTCCCGATTAGCAAAAGGCAGAAAAGCAGCACTCCCGAGCTGGTTTCGAAGCCAGTAAGGATGATATTATTCATTTCCTCTCGAATGTCCTGTTCACTCAGTTTGCTCGTAAGTTCTAGCAAACGGTGTAGGAACGGCTTGAACATTGAATCTGGAATTCGTATATCAGTTAATGGTTAATGTTACTTAAAAACCCCCATTTATACAAATAAAGGTCTGATCTTTAAGCTGTCTACACACCGCAGCCGCCGGCACGAACACGGCGGGTGAACCCGGCGGCTTTAGAAGTTGCGAGTCTGACAATTTTCCCGGCGGCACGACATACAGTCGCGGCATGCAGTGTTCACAATTAGTGATTGGCAAGTGCTTGCTAGTGACTTGTTAAATTTTTTATTTTTCTCTCCACTTCATTAACGGTTTCCATAATGTTTAGTCGATAAAAACACTGACACATCACTATTTCTTAAAAGCCGGTGGGCAACCGGTGGTGAAGAGGAGAGAGGGGCGTGCCGCCGCACAGTGGAACGAAACAGGCCGGTAGTGGACTTTTTAAATTTTTTAAATTTTTTATCATCCAGTTGGATTTTTCTATTGATTATAAGAAACTATTACTAAAACGATTTTTTCAGATAAGCCGGCCTTGCCCGCCGGGTACGTGCCGCGAACATCCGATTTTATATTTTATATTACGTGTCAGTCACCAAAGCCTGCTTTATCGCCATTGAAACATAAGTACTTCCTGTGTAATTAATTTAAATGTCAAAGGTATACTTACCAGAATTATTATTATCAATTTCTTTGTATCCTTCTCTTTTTCGTTTTAACACCTGTAAAAAAGCATGTCTTCACACAATTGAAGCAGTAAAATTTTGTCTCTTTGGTTTTTTGTGGTAATTTTAAATTAATGAAAATTTTAAAAATATGGAAAAACTGTAAATGATATTTTTTTACGTTACCTAAAATGGTAACTAAGGGAAAAAATTATTTAAAAACGATTCAGTAATATTTGAGAATGAAAATATTCTAGTTAAATAAATATGAAAATTACATTGTTAATTTGTATTACTATTAAATAAAATACGCGATTTATTTAACTCTAAAATAAATTTACGTACATTGATTACGTACATATTGCAGCATTTCTTACCAGATTAGTCAAATCGTGTGTTATTTTTATATTACGGTCTTCGTCTTTCTTTAAATTGGACATATTGTATATACAGTTGATGTAAAGCAACGGGTTCCTGCCCCTGTCCATCAAGCTGCTGAGTATCGTGCGGTAGGCCATTAAACACTCTTCGTTAAACTCATTCTGGTCAGTGATGTCGATTCCCGCTGTTGTCACTGAAAATTCAACGTGATATTTAATTTTTACACTGTTTATTTTGTAATATACCGTAACACATACACCCTTGATACGTGAACTAAAAAAGTGCGTGTTACCATGATCATTATTTTTTAAAACATCGTATCTTTAATTACATTGTGTTTTCGCGAAAAAGGACACGAGGGAAGTGAATAAAACAACGTCATCGAACAGATTGCGAGGGCAGATTATAGGTGTCGCTACGATGATAGAAAGCAGTTGCATTACCATTTTAATTGAAATGTTACCTTTAACCTTATTTATTGCCAATATAATTATAATAGCAATATATTCATTTATTACAACGCAGTAGGTATCGCATTTGGTTATCTAAGTATAAATTAAAAGTATACTCTATCGTTATGCAACATTTAAAAGTATATAACGATTCTTTTATGTAACGTTTACAGCTTTTAAGCGCTTAATGTGCAAGAACCTTACAACAAACAGTTTCTAATGTATTCTTCTCCAAGCAAAGTTGATGATCAAATGGCCCCATGCCGGCGTAGCTCTTCCAGCGCTCCACCAGACGTCGGCTTTGCGAATTGAAGAGGACGATAAAACTGTCCAGGACTTGCTGATTGAAGGTCGGGTTTATAAGTTTGCGGTGCTCCTTCCACACTGAAACTACATTAGTCACGTGAAATACTGTATTAACACTATACATTTTCGCCACAACGTTTTTGGTCTGGGCCTCAGATAATAATAATATGATAATATTTTTTTATAATCAATTGATTTCTAGGCCAACACTGCCTTTTTGTGATGTATAGTGATTGGAAATATTTATTTATACATACATTTCCATTTAACCTACACTATATAAATAGTGAATTAAATTAATAAATTAAGTTTCTATATGCATGCCGTATGCAGTTAGGTATTTTAGTAGTATATTTTTTGTTTTAATGGGAAAATTTTATGTAAAACATGTCGCTTATTGAGATTTTGGGACATAAACGTGTCATTCTTTTAGCTTTATTTAATATTTTATCTTTGTAATATTACAAATATCTGTCGAATTTAGAGCAGTGCCATTAAAACAATCGTTTTTACATTGAGCGCCGTTTGCGTGTGCATCTGTTGTTTTACTCAATTAAGAATCATTATAACGTATGTTTAATTTTGTGCGCTTTGGTTTTATAATATCTAGGGTTAGGGTACCTCTAGTATTTAAAGGTTGATTTTATTGTTACGTAGCTATTATCGAATTGCCTGAATTATCGCAACATATGTTTACTATATTTAGCCATTTTAATAAATATTAATGAATTCTATCTACAACCCTGTATGGGTCTTGGATGTAGATTCATGATATTTATATGATCATAAAACCAACAAAAACATAAGAAAATCTGCACAAATATCAACGTGTGTCAGGCATAGACTATCTATCAGTGTATGAAGAATAAATATCAATGAAAAAGACACAGAAATGTATCTTCATATCCCATTGTGGGAGAAACGTTGCCTCGCTAGTTATTGATAATGATTTATCGTTATATTATTTCAAAGTACTATCGTAGAGACGAAATAATTACCTGGTCCGACGAGTAGACCATTCCCGAGGAACTCTCTCGAAAATTTCTTCATGATCCCAGGACGATGCAGGCTAGAGCTCATCACTTTGCTGCAGTCATCGGGATCAGATATTACTGGAAGGTTAAAGTACTGTTTTACAAAAACATAAAGCTGAACACGTTTTAGTTTTTAAAGCTAAGTAGAGTACAGCTATTGACACATCTACTATATAAAATTTACCTATTTCATGAAAACGAATTAGTGGGTTACCCAATACGTACATATCGCAAACATCTACTTTAACCGAATATGTATGGGTGTGTTGTCGGCTTATAAAAGTGAGTGTAATATGAAGTTTAAGCAGTGCCGGATTAGCGATATAGCAAGAGTAGCAAATGCTACGGGCCCCGCGAACTTAGGGGCCCCGCGCTCCAACGCCTGTCTGACCGTAATAAAAAAGTATTAATTTAGATAGTAGCGTAAAATTTCTTGCATACCTTTAACGCGAAGCGCTTAGTCTATGCTTCACTTCCACATAAAAATAAACTTGACTTTGTACGTATTTATATTTTTAACGTTAATTTTTAAATTTTAATTATAATCGATATACATATTTAGACTAGCATGTTATTTGTACCCTTCAGATATTTATTTTTATGTAGGTATTCATTTATTTTGCGAGTTTACGTAGCCGAGATTGTACTTTTCTAATCGATTTTAATATAATATCGATTATAAGTATTTCAAGGAAACAGGCGAACTATTTAAATCCTAAAGCCTAACCAAGGGCCCCTAGGCAGAATTTGCTACAGGCCCCGAGCTTGCTTTATCCGGCACAGAGTTTAAGTAGGTATTAAACATTCTAGTTATAACTTAGTACCTAAAGTATGTTACAGTTAAAAAAAGTAAAATGTTCCCTTTGCTTCACCGCCTTGCTAAAAAGTGAAGAATATAAAACTTGGATTGAGTTATGTAGGTATTTAAATAAGCGTTCCTTCTTGTGAAACAAAGTGAATGGATTTGATTTTATCTACTCAATAACAAGTCGCGAGACAATGTAATTTGTTTTGTCATACTTCGCACATGATTAAATAATAATTCAGACGATATAGAATTTTTATTAATAATCGCGTGAAAGAGCGTGAGTTTTTCATTCCCATGCAATTTTTTATTACGATTAAATCCCCTGTTGCTGTCCAAAGACATTGCTTCTGAATTAAATAAAAATTTCACATATAAGGTGTTTTTCCGTGAGTGGGCTTCAGTTTCTGTACATAAAATTGGATTTTTAAATACGTGAGTCTTACGGTAACCCTCTAAAGACATTCTATATGTTTATAACTTACCATAAATTGGTATAATGCCAAGGTAGAACATCACCACGTCACCGTTTTCAGTTGAAAATTTCGACACTTTTTTAATTTTCTCCCATATCTCTGAAAATTGTAATCAAATTTGAAAATGGTTTCAGGATTTATATTTTCATATTTCATAACTCGACTATATATCGAATAACTGAAATATATGATTCGTTTTACTATTGGAGTGCAAACTTGAATAAAATTTGTAATTAATTGTCATTGTCAAAGTTGAGTGTGACCAAAGATGGTAATTGCGCCTCACTTGTGGGTTATGCTTGGGCCCCGTGAAGAAAATGAAGAATGTGACTTAGGCCCGGCACCCATTATCGGCATCGGCAAGGAAAAGGATCCTTCGGCATCCTACATGCAAGCGCACACTATCGGAAATTATGCTTTGGCATGCTGCAACGTTCTTAGGGATGACGAAGCGTCCTTAAGCATCACGCACCGTCCTCAAGTGTTGCCTCGGCGCCGGCAACACAGCGGGCGACGGCGTACCGAAGGATCCTGAAGTATCCTAAAGCAGCCTCAAAGCTGCCGATGCAGTAGCCTCAAGCGTACTGAAGCGGTATTTTTGTTACCTCGATCATATATCATTGAAATTTCTACTTTATTGTTATGAAGTTAATGTATAATGCTTTTTATCACCTTAAATCCTCAGCCGTTCCGATGCCGATAATGAGCGCCGGGCCTTAGGAACCCTGAGCTGGCGAAATATTTGTGTATTAAATCCATTAGGTATTTAAAGACATACCTATTTAAATATAGATACGTAAATGCAACCAGTCTTTGTCTGGTCTTAGTTTTTGTTAGTTAGAATACAAGTCATTTTACGTGTTTTTGCTGCTTCATGCTGGATAAGAAGATTTACTTGTGTTATTTTTTAAAACCTAGCTGTGAAAATATTTATAATTTTATCTACACTAATATTATAAAGAGGAAAACTTTGTTTGTTTGTTTGTTTGTTTGATTGTAATGAATAGGCTTTTAAACTACTGGACCGATTTTAAAAATTCTTTCACCATTCGAAAGCTACATTATCCACGAGTAATATAGGCTATATTTAATTTTGAACAAAAATAGGGTTCCGTAAGATATTAGGGTTTTTCGGACACAAGGTGTAAAAAATCAACCAAAAAAGTTACTTATTTTGCGTACCCTGCCTAAACTATTGAAGATAGAACCATAAAATGTTCTAAGTAATTGTAGATCTTATAAATATCTACAAAAAAGTCCGCGACACACTATACCTATCTATGTCGAGTGAGGCACAATAACCATAAATGATATAATGACATGGCAAAACGGCGTTTGCCGGATCAGCTAGTCTACTATATAAAAATAAGTCGGGTTTTCCTTCCTGACGCTATAACTCCAGAACGCACGAACGGATTTCCACGGTTTTGCATTCGTTGGAAAGGTCTCGGGCTCCGTGAGGTTTATAGCAAAGAAAATTTAGGAAAAATTTCAACAGAAAAGCGGGATCACCAAACGAAATGTTACATAAAACGAAGCCATCTGGTGGCGAAACGGAGTTCGCCGAGTTTGCTAGTATTTCATAAGAAATCATTATAGTATTAACAGAACGCTTAGTGTGCGAATTTCATCCCTGAAGTCGTAGTTTAGATCCCCACCTGTGCACAAATGGACTAAACTCTGTCTATCTGGACAGAAAGACAAAAAGTCCATTTGCTGGACACTCGAGTACGGTTAAGGAAATCATCGTGAAGAAAACGGGATGACTTGGAACAAAAAAATCATCGTCGTGTGTCAGGCCTACTTGCCTATTAGAAAAAACAGATACAAATCTAAGACCTAAAAGGTTGTAACACCAATTTTTATAGTATTAAAAAAATATTGTAGAATATAATGAAGAATAAATCTAGAATTTAAATAATCTTACCTATAGTGCTACCCCAAAATAGTGATATATTACCGAGTAAGGGTAATCTACCTGGATAGACCGGCAGATTACCCGGATACATCCGCAACCACAGATACACATACAAACAGAATATCGCCGCTATAACCAGCAACCACATTTTTGAACCGCGCTTCCTAACGCGAAAGAAGGCACTGAAGAAAATAATGCACTATGATTATATATTTAAATAATAGAGATCCGTAATAATATTCTCCTAATTAATTAAAAGTAAATTATTTAACAAATAACGTGTGTTGTGGCAAATAAAACAGCACGGAATGTTGTTTTAACATTTTGTGATTTTTTATCGAAGGACATATTCCATATTAAAACATTTTATAATTGCAATGAGAATGTTTGATTCTGAGATCTGACACGATTAATATTGTTGTTTCAATTCATGCACTTAATTACTATTTTATAAGTGTAACACGTATTAATCATAGTTTTAATTGTTTTAACCAAACAGCGAATGATCCTGCCAAGTTAGTTTGTTTTTTAAAGGGCAAACAGGGTCATCTGATGAAATAAGCGAAAATGTATTGCGTCCTATACGCATGAGTGCGTCCTTGATATATTTCTACTACTATTGACTATTGACCTAGTATGAGGTCGATGGTATGAGGTTTCGGTACAAATCTTAGGTGAGGTGAGGTAGTATTAACCATGGAAGAGCTGCCCTGCGATTCTGTAACTCACTTTTCGAAGTCACACAGCGGTTTTTGCATCGGCGGTCGCTCTCAAATCAGTCGTGAAGCAGTCATTTTATGATTTGGCATTCTGAAAAGGTGGGAGCTTGTAGTTTATTGTTTATCAAATAAAATGAGTTACAGAATCGCAGGGCTGTACTTTAATCTCAACGTAGTGGCTCCCAAGAGCCTAGTCTCGTCAGAACTTTATTTTATGTCAAGTTTATTATTTTTGTGCAAGTTAGTAATTGTTCCGTTCCTCGGATGAAAACGTTAAGTGGTTGGTCTTGCATCTAATATCGTGTTGATACTCGAGCTGTGTCGAGAAAGGAAGCATAATATATGGGTTATGGAAGAGTGCTCTTCACGACATATATTCGCTATGTAGTTCTTGCACACAAATGCCCGTAAACATTTTAAGACGGTAAAAAGTATCTCAGATAGAAATTGCACTTATTCAAACATTTTAATAAGTGCATAATATTATGAAGAGTAGGTACCTACCTATTATTGTAAATATGTGTCGCTAAAGTTAAGCGACAAACTCTGAGTTATAGATATACTCAGTAACTTACAATTATATTTTAAACATTTTTATGTTTACATTAAGCAGTCCGAAGTAAATGAGAAATAAAGAATTTAGTTTTTTTATATTTTCCTAAGTTAAGAATCAAAAGGCGTAAGTTTTATTATCAAAGTTTATATAATTAAATCGTTTACTCACTCAAGTGTAATAATTTTTCAGGTTAAAGATAGGTACTTATTCAACATGAACAATTCTATAACGAGCCATGGTTTTAAATATGATACATATTTGTTTTTGGATATATTTGGTTTTGCTTAACCAGTTTTAAAGAGGGTTATTTTCTTTATTATTGAACGGATTTTTTTAGTAGTTATACCTACATCAAAATAATGAATAGATGGTTGAATTTTTTTAGCTAAGTTAAAGATTTTCCCAAACATTATAACTTCCATTACCCACTACAACCCGCTGCGAATAATAGAAATGTGATGTCAATGTATAGGTTTATTTACACGTGTAAGTTCTGGAATACATTGAAGGTTAATGGTATACTTTGACCTACATGTTTTAATCATTGTTTTAGCAAACCACATTAATATTTCCTTGTACCTACGATCCTCAAGGATGTGTTACGATTATTAATAGCTAGACTTACGGCATTTTTTGACTATATTAGATTATTTAAAACATATTTTTAATAATTTGGAGGCTTCTAACTTAGTAATTCTTTTCGTTAAGTCTTAAGACATAATTTATTGTTGTATTTACGGTTTTTTTAGAACATTAAAAATAAGTATAAATTGAGGTGGCTACGTCAAATATGTATATATAAAAGTATGTAATGTATATTATAATGACGGGCAATTATATGGAACAGATAAAGCCTTTGAGGGTATGCCAAATGTTAATCCCTGCAGCACACTCTAGTTTTTTTTAACTTTTTTTGTTAGTTTAGATTTCAAGGTACAACGCAAGAAGAAAGTGCAGTCTTACTGCATGGTTAATTTTAATTAAAGTTAATTTAAAAAATAAGTTTTTTACTCGCTGTAACGTGTGAAGAAAGAATAAAAATGAATAATACTTGTAACTTGAAGTTAGTACATCGGCTGTTATATAAATCACTCATTCACCTAACAAGGCGCCATCTATTAAGTCAATATAAATAATTTCAGTAAAATATTTAACCAACTTACAAATTGCACATTTATTTTTATTAAAACCAAAATTACGGAAAAAGTTTACGTACAGTTAAATACACATTAGATTTAAGACGGCTTAACCGTGCCTAAGACGCGTGAAATGGCCCTTATGATGTGATAATTAAGATAATTACTGACTATTGAGGTTAATTGGGAGTCAAAAATAAAACATCTTTATAATTTATAAAAAAAAAACTTTATTCTCTTATCTAGAAATTTGATCTAAATAAGTGAAAGGGCAGTTACTAATTAAATTAAATACATTGCTTTCATTAAATACTTATATAGTCGAGCTGCGGAAACAATATTTAACCATAATTGATTACGTTTTTATTCTTATTTTATGGAAAAATCAATATACATAGGTAATAAAAGTGTCGCAACTTTAGTATGACTTGAAATTTGGAGGTGAACAAGTAACAAGGAAATAGCTGACCACAAAACGTATATTTTTTTATCAGTGGTTAAGTGTTTAACATATGATTTAAGTTAACGTTATGAGTTAAGTTAAAAAACATGGTGAAAGGAAAAATATATAATTATGGGCTAGTTCTCAATAATCGAAGAACAATTAGTGTTTGAAATTGTCTCAGTAATATTAAGAAAAAATATAGAATAACTTCTCATAGCGTTTCATTAACTGTACTAAGTTTTAAAACAACTTTTTTTACAAATTTTGTTTTTGTTTGTAGGGATTTATTTTTAAAACCTTTTTAAGTTATTATACAACTTTTAAATGCTAATTAACTGGGTATTAATACTTGAGTAAAACAATTTCTATAGGTAATTTTGATTTAAGTGTTTTAATAAATGAATAAGGGGAGGCAACGCACCATTGACAAAAAAACATTTCATTCTGTTGTTTCACGCTGTTTGTATAATTTGTTTTCAGAATATTTAATACTTTTTGTGTTTAATACAAATTTTACTATGAATATAAGTAATTAAAATGTGCTTACGAATTAATCCTAAGAAAATAAGTTAAACATATGAATCGGAAATCGTAATTAAACATCTTAAATACAGCTTTTATTTGTAAATAATTTTTAGGAGTCTATGAAAATGGTGTTACCACGTTCTCCTTGAACAATATCACATAACGTCGCTGTAGAATGATAACCTCGTATGTCCAGAAAACCAAAAATTCACAACCACCAACAGAAAACGAAAAAAAAATTCATTTCGTCAATGTTCGTTAATTTTTTTTATTTTTTTTTTATTTAGAACAACTAACAACATCAGGAGACTCACCTGATGTTAAGTAATACCGTCGCCCATGGACACTCTCAATGCCAGAGGGCTCGCGAGAGCGTTGCCGGCCTTTTAAGAGTTATGTGTTTTGTCCATAGTTTTAGATGGTAAAAAGGACTTATTTATTAATAACATAAATAAGTCCTTACTTCATGATTATACCAGTTTAAATGACATAACAGCCTAAGAATAAAAAATAAATGGTTTTTTTGACATACAATGTTATCATTCTAGTGACGATAAATATTTTTAAACAAATTACCAATTCATAATGTATCAACATTAATATTAACATCCTCTTTACAATTTAACAATTTGACAGATATGAATCAAGATTAATTTTCTATTCATAAAAAGTGCATTTTAGATTGAAATAAAGAAAAGCTGAAGAATTATCAGGGGCATTAAATTAAAAATCCTAATCAAGCCATTATAGTTTTGTCTATGTCGCAGCCAACTAGCTTAGTAAGCCCTTCAATTAACTGTCTAGCCTTTCACATAAACAGCGCCTTTAACTAACGGCCTGAAAGATATTCAGCCATAACGTGTTTAACAACGTTTATTAGACTGTTTACTAGGCTGGCTAATGCTTAGGCCATTCGTACAATAGAGTAACCACGTGCCAGAAATGAAAAAGTTGAAGCATCTGACATAAAAAATATTTCTTTAAAAATTAAATTGCTTAAATCATTCACAGCTAAGTTCACATTATTATTGTCACTACACTCTTCAATTGTATTTGTTTTTTATGAAACTTTGGAAAACCTCATCAAAGTTGTGGTTTGCCGACGCCATATTGACAGTTTGAAGAGTTTCGTTTCGAGTTTGAGAGTGGCAGAAAGTGGAACTAAGTTGAAATGTTAATTTAAACTGACTTAACAGTCAACAGGCTAGGCAAGTAATGAAACGTCATCGATTTAAGTATGGCAGAATATCTTTCAGGCCGCTAGTTAAACGGCGCTGTGTAGTTAAAGGGCTAGGCTGTTGATTGAACGACTAATTAAGCTAGTTGGCTACAACATTTTTATACCAATTTTTAGTCTTCAACATTAGCTAAATGCATGATTTGAATATTTAACTCCCTGACATAAAAAGTTGGAATTTTGTATCTGTCTAAGGCATTTGGTTAAAAAGTTGTACCTAGATTGCGATATTCAATCGCATCTTTTTAATTTTTTTATTTATAACAAATTTATTGATTTTTGCGTTTCAATCTATTGACGCAACTTAAAAACATTGCATCATCTGTTAAGTAGTTTCTCCAAAACCTAAATTTCTTTTTGAAAAATAATGAATCTCAATATTGCTTCACATTTCAGTCGATTGGAGCCAAGTAAAACAGCACATAACCAAGAAAAATACTAATTAATTAATATCACTAATCAGTCTTTGTTAGTTGGCAGCAGCCCCTGAGCTGTCAGAATTATCCTCAGCTTTCCTCTTACTGGCGTGTTTACTCTTCCGTGGCGGCCTATATTTCTCCCATTTCTTGTGGTTTAATGTATCAAAGTCATCACAAAAAGTGGCAATGTCCTTTAAATATGTAATTAAATGCAGTAATTCCTCATCTTTGTCTCTGTTTAAATGCGCTTGTCGGAATGCGCGGATCTTTAGTCCGCTCTTTGGGTTCATAATAAAGTTTCTTCGAATATCG
Organism: Pieris melete; assembly: GCA_963693345.1. Taxonomy (NCBI): domain Eukaryota; kingdom Metazoa; phylum Arthropoda; class Insecta; order Lepidoptera; family Pieridae; genus Pieris; species Pieris melete. The sequence goes on from CAVNZK010000003.1 coordinate 4,053,169, forward strand.
TCCAACATTATTGTGTTTTTGGAGCTGTATTGTGGATATTTACCCCAAATTACGCCAAGGGGTTTTACCTGGAAATTTGTAAGCTTGATATGTACTTTAAAATATAAGAAATTTTTAATATAAATTATCTGATAGTTTCTCAAATATATGTTGAATGTTAGTTTTTTTACGGTACATACATATTTTGTTTTATGGGTATAGTTAATCAAATAAATGATGAACATGTTGCTCATGTTAGATTTCCTTTGAATTTTAACTTCTTGATCCCAGAAGAACAGAAAAAGCAGAAAGAAGAAGAAGAATTAGTAATTGAAATCTAGATTTACTATTTTTTCAAAATATAAATACAGTCTAACTCTAATTTATACTATGAATAAAAAAATTATACCCTACATTTTCTCCCTCAACAATGTATTTCAGTCTTTTACCATTAAATGTTTGATGACATTTCTGTACTTTTAAATGTAAATAAGTTTTATTTATACGCACGTCTATGGTTCCATATTTGGGAGTATGCACAGTTATCATAGCTAAGTAGTCCAGGTAGAACATGATCTTGTATTCCGGATGCACAGATACACCAAGTAACTTCATTTTCTCCTCGATCCACTTCATTCCAGTGGCAGACCAGATAACAATATCATAGTCTTTATAGGCTGATGTTAAAAATTCATGGAGGAATGGCCGCATTAGTTCAAAACCTGGAAAACAAAGTGTAAAAGTTACAGGTAGATTTCTTAATATGGGTAATGATTTTATATAATACTAGCTGGTGTCCGCAATGCTTAGCAATCAAATGCAGCTTTATCAAATACCACCCACCACACATTTCATGTAAATATTAGTTGTTGCTGTTGAGACATTGTGTGATAATTCATAGTACATGCTTTTTCTACACTTCCAAAAAATACAGCTACTACTGTAAGTTATTATTATGTTTATACTTTAAAAATACAATACCTGCCTATTTCATTAAAATTATAGCTAAATAGTAATTAATAGGCAAAAAGTTCTAATTTGCTAGTTAGAAAACAAAATCGTGCTTCTGTGAGTCTATTATTATACATTTATTATAAATTTTACGTTCGGCCCTGACTATTTTGGCTATAATTGCTTGATAGATAAAAGAAAAAAATATATAGATATTTATAGTATGGAAGGCTTTTTTGTAGGACTATTTAAGACAAACATTTCCATCATACATTACATATGTGTAACTCTAGTGGTTTTGGCAGCGCATGCCAGAATAGCTTGCAGATGGTAGATATTTTCCTACTTACTTGATATTTTGGACAATTCACACAATATCTTTATAAATTTATATGTTATTCTGATGTATAAGCAATATTATTGCAAAGTTTCTTTAAAATCCATTCAGTAGTTTTTATGTGAAAGAGTACCCAACATCCATCCATACTTACAAAATTACGTGTTTATAATATTAGTAGGATATTCTACAATACTTTACTATACTATACTATCCTTAGGGTGATATTCAGAAATAAGGCCTACTAAGTGACTAAATAGTCATTAGCCTTGTTTTTCTCGTTAGGCACTATGCCTTGTTTCTGAATGTTACCCTGTAATTTATAAATATACTATAGCAACAGTAAGACTTATATTGGTCAATTAGTGGAGTATTTTTCAATACAAACCAGTTTCAGCAACAGATCTGTGGTCAAACAATGTGTAGTCTATGTCCAATACTAACAGCTTTTTGTTAGGACGAGGCTCGTTTAGCACCTTTATTTTGTAGTCTTTTACTCTCTTGTTTATTTTTGCTAAGTATATCTGAAAATCACACAGATATTAAAAAATAAGATATCTTTGAACCATAATGAACAACTACTAAGTTGTTTACTATCAATAACAATATAAATATAACAACAACATAAACTATAACAACTGTTTTAATGAAAAAGGTATTTTAGGTCTTAATATGAGTTTTAAGTTAGGTTAAGTAAAAAGTTGTCTTTAGAGTATTGAGAAGATATACCTCCTGATTTTCTACATCAATTTCTTCTTCCTCAATATCCAAATCATTGACCACTTCTTCACCAATATCTGGTTTTGACATTGCACCCTCAATGGCTTCTTCTAACGACCCCATCATCATTATTTTAAGGTTTTGCTTAAGATTTAACTCCGACAGAGTATAATTGTCATTAGCTACCTTGCCTGAAACATCATAATTAGAATTTCAACAAAGGTTAAAAAAACTGTAAGCAAATATAGCATTATAATATTATAAGGAAAGCAGTGATGTTGGTGAATAAAAAATAAACAAGCCGTGTAATGTGGAATAATACTACGTGGTCCGTGGTTATTAAAAACAACTGCTTCGATAAAACAGTAGCTATGTTTAGAGTTTAGACAGTAAAATAAAATGTTGTGGTTTTTGAATGAACTCGTAGATTCATTAAGATTAAGTTACCTTGAAATTTAACATTCAAAAGCTTTTGCCTTTCCGGTCGTACTCCAGTGGCATTTTCGATGGCCACTTTCAACATCGCAACTGAATCAGATTGAGCTAGTTCTGGTAGTTCATATTCTTTTCCATTCCACTTAACACTCATCTTTATTGAATTATCAATATCACCCATTTTGCCATTTAATAACTAAATGTAATGTTGGGATGCAAGCTCTAATATAAAAACACTTCTGACGAGGTTGTCCGCTGATGGGTTTTGTTTTTCGTTTGACAGATTCGCAACTAATCTGAGCGACAATTAAAATATCAGTTCAGAATGTCAACTGTCAAAAGATTTTAATAATAATTTGCAAATTGATAATAATATGGTGCGTTTTCCAATTACAGAGCATTTTGCGACTCAGTGCCGCACAATGCCGCATAATGCTGAAGCTTAATTGGAACGTGAATTAGTTTTCAAATGCATCAGCAGAGTGCGCTAAGTCAGTGTTGACAAACAAATGGTCTGAATAGAGTTAGCACTTAGCAACCTCATTAATGTATAAATAATGTGGTAAACAATAATAATTGGTTGAAAACTCTTTACAATTAATTTAATAATCAAATTATTTCATTAATTTTTTTTTACTGAAATAAGAGAAAACCTTTAAAGAATATAAGGTTTTAACAAGCTAGATTAACAGTAAAATATTTAGTTTCATGTAAGAAGTTTACATCATTTACGTTTTGAGTAATATTTTTTAATGATTTCTAAAAAAATTATATACTTTTTCAAAACCATTGCAATTTTTTCTAAAGTATAATCCTGTAAAGTAAATTTGTTTACAGATCCGAATTTTAAAATAAAATTGTATTCATATTTTAAATGTGGAATATAAAAAAGTAACTATTTATACCTTCATCCATACTAATATTTTTTTTTTTAGCAGTTTGAAATAACTTTTCAAAATCTACGACGAAACGAGAGCCTTACAAATTTTTCAACAATAAATAATATTTACTAACGAAAATTTCGATAAATGCCAACTTAAAGAAAAATACTGGTCAATTTTCTGTCACTGTGTTGGTATTGTTTGCGAGAGCATTCGTTTTGAGAGTGCTCAATTGTGCGAAGCGTTGCTGTAGTTGGAACACTCAACGTTGAGCATTATGTCGCAAAATGCGCTCTAGTGCTGTAATTGGAAAACGCACATGGTAAATACTTTAAATTAATGAAAGCGATAATAACAAGACTAAAATTACAAATAAAATATTTATTAAAAAAAAGTTAAGTAAAAATTGAAAACACACTGAAAATTTTGTGCCAGTTTGTTCTATAACCTGGATATAGAGATCATTAATAATCCTTCAATATTACACAAGTCCTTAATTGTGCTAACGCACACGGCAAAAGACCGACAACAGCCCGTAGTTCTAATAGACAATTAATTTACCTGTAGGTACTGATGTCTTCTTCTTACAAACTCAAGTCATTATATATAATATGCTAACAAGTTGACTCTGAAAACGTGATTCTGCCATATAATTTGTCCATTTTAAACGTAAACGCGATGTAAAATACGTCGTGAATGTAATGCATATTGTATATCTGAGTTACTAAGGTAGCAAATAAATATTATTACTATAAACTATATAAATTAGTACTTACTCCACATTTACAATTATATTTGTGTTTGTTTTGTCTAAGGAGAAAGGAAAGTGTTGCTCTCCTCCGACTTAAAAATAGGATTCTCAACCAGTTGAAATGTTGAAATTTGTTATTCAACTAAACTTTTTATCAAACAAATCCAATCAAATAGAATTATCCAACACAAAAATATTTTTTATTACAATAAATTTTTACTTGAAAGTAACAGGCGCTCAAACTTTGTTATTACTGTTTATTCATTATAGGCGACGTCTTCATCCTTTACTTTATCTTCAATAGCGACTACTTCCTCTAAGTATACGTCTGGTTCAAAGTGCGGATTTAAAGATTTGCTTTTTATGATTTCTTTGTAAACAAATGCTGACTTCCTTGGAGTTCTTGATCGGTCAGGGCTCGAAAAGTCTACCTCATATAGTCCAAATTTTTCACTAAAATAAACAATACACAATAAGCTCAACTGCTTTATAAGTTATCAATTCGAATTTGCCTTTTTAAGTAGATTTAAAATAGATGATATTGAAAACTAGTAATATAAGTTGGTATCTATCTATCTAGTTGGTACCTATATGTAAAGTAGCAGAAATTTATGACTAACGACCACTTTGATTATATTATACTGCATACATGAGCTTATACATTGCATACCAGTGCCTATTCATTGAATACAAGCCTGTACATCGTATGCAATTGCCCAAATATAGCTCTATATCACTATAGATTAATTTATTTTGTTCTTGACAAAATATGAGCTGTGAACAAACCTATAGCCAGCCATCCACTCAAAGTTATCTATCATACTCCAGACGCAGTAGCCACGCACATCGCAACCTGCCTCTAGAGCATCCAATAAAGCTGAGAGATAATTTCTCAAGTAACGAATTCTATCTTCATCTTGCAGACCTCCTGCTGTTGACCAACCATTTTCTGTTACGTAGATTCGTGGATTATCGTAAAGCCTATTCACTTCTAATAGTAATTTGTAAAATCCCCAGGGAACTTCCTGAAAATAACCAAAGTAATTTTAGATGCTAAGAACTTGCGAAAATTGGAAAACGAGTTTCCAAATAAATTGAGAAATAATAGACTGTTATTGCATATTCCATATTTAAAAGATATACACAACAATCAAAAAGATATACAATAGGTATAATTGTGCTACATATTATATGCGTAGAAACAATAATTAAATTCAGTAATATTATTTCTACCAAAAGTTATCAAAATCGTTTTAGTGGTTTAATAATGAACTGCGATAGCCTAACAAAGTCCCCTTATTTGCCGTATAGCTTTCTAATATTGTGTGAATAACTAATGCATATTTTAAGCGTAATTTTATTATTGATTATTATTTAAACCCACATTCATTTACACAAATTATTAAAAATTTATAATATGCGTTTAACATGAAAACAGTAAAATGAAACTATTGAATTATTGTCTTCGTGTAGACAAAGATATTATGTACTACTTTCATACCCTATAATCTCTATTATATTCTACCAGCGCTTTCTGTCAGTTGTCTAATGTCTTTACTCTTTAGTGAATAGACAATTGCCATATCATGAATCTGAATTGTAAATAAAATTTAAATATCAATAATATTGTAATTGGAAAATCTAGCAAAAATAATAGTAATTTTTAAAATGTGATGTTTCTTAATTTGTAGTTGACACAAATTGAAATGTAAAAGTAAATATCTGAAAATGGAGATTGCAAGTTGCCCATAGCTATACAGGCCATGTTAATAATGTAATTATTCTTTGAACACAAATATTTTTTAATCATGTCGGATATCGAACAATTTGCATGCACCGTCGTTATCCCTACTGAAATCCTTTTGAGTATTTTTCGATATCTTGCACCAAAGCACTTGGCTACATGCAGATTAATTTGTAATCGTTGGAAGCAGATAATTGACGATGTATCTCTCAGTGATAAGTTCTGGTTTCGATGCTGCAAATCTGAATTTCCTTCGATCTTTAATCAAGTTATGTATAAAGCAAAAGCGGGCACAACTTGGCAAAAAATTTATCGATCCCTATTTTTATGGTCTAAATTCCTAGATGCCTCTGAAACGGTCGATGAATTTGCATCAGCGTCAAATATTTCACAAGAAATACGCGATATTAAGGTTCTCAGAGATGGCTTGTTAGCTGTCCACACTCGAGATGGAATCAATTATTATGACTTGGACACACTTAAGTTTTCCTCTAAATGTAAGTCTATAATTGGTAGCTACACTAGCTATTCAGAAAATGACAATTTTACTGTATACATTGATATTAGCAATTGTCTTATTGTTGTTCGCAAGCAAGAACATCCAGGCCAGGAATCTAGAATAATTATAAATAATGTACAAAAATTTCTATTGAATGATATTAGATTATTTTATGTAACACATGACAATGAAATACATATGTGTAACTTATGTACAAATGACCTACAGTCATTATTCTTAAAAAAGTTTGAGGAACAAGTGATGACTTTAGGTTATAGCAATACCCTTAATGTGTTAACATATGAAAGAGAAATTTATTCTTTAGTAGATGGTACCTTCAAATTACAATGCAATATAGAAATAGTTCCAAACATGCAACATATATTGTGGAAATACAATTTGCTGGAAAGAATGGACTGGAGGGTTTATATACAATGGATGTATATTTTGAATCATACAATTCAACAAGACGTCCTGTTGAAAGACATGTTAATTATATATCCATATGGTGATGTGTTTTTTGTTGGTACAACATGGGGTGTTTTCAGAATTTACTACAAACCATTTGTAGATGGTGAATTTGACTTGTACAACTCTGTACCAATTAAGCAATATAACTTTGCTGAGCGTTCAGATTGTCCTGTGTTAGCAATGAGTCCAATTTTCCAAATTGATGTGGTGGAAACTGAAGATGGGCATATTGTATTAGTGGCAATGCCAAAGAAGATAGCTGTTTTATATTATACACATGTGTTTAAGCAATCCCCAACCTGGCCTGTGTTGCCATTTATGGAAGTACGAGATGTCACAATAAAAATCAACTGATATAGTAATAATTAAATATTCTTGTAATTTTATCACATTTCAATAAAACTAGGTACTAACTTTTTTAAACATAAAATCTTGTAAAGTTTTTGAATGTTTATATTAATTCTTTTTTTAATATAAACAAAATCCACTACAAGTCTAATTATTTTTTACCCTTTTATATCCTTGATATTTGAAAGAAGATCTATTTATTGTTTAAATGATAAGAAGGGGTTAGTGGTTCTAACTTTAACTTCCATTGCACCTACCTGTAACCAAGAAGATTCAGCTTGAGGCCAGGTAGGGTCCTTGATAAATACAGTGCCCATGTCATCCATATAAGATGGGACTGCATACATTCCGTCAATAGAGGCATCTCGATAGACTAACTTGCTTGTATAGGTGTTTAGTGCAAGAAAATCTGCTGATCCTCGTATGGTCATTACTTCAGCTGCTGTAAGCTCTGGGAGACGCGATCGTTTGAATCCTTGCTCAGCACTTTTTGCTGCAATGTTTCTCTTCATTTCAATAGGAAAATCTCCGTCTTTCGAATATATTGGATTTGTATATTGTCCCCACTGAAGAACCATTAAACGAAATATAATAAACAAAAAACAATAAGGAATAGTTCCTATATTTAGCTTAAAAATTAGCCATCGTGATAAAGAATCATTACTATTTTCCTTTTAATTTTTTCAATTACGAATTTGCGTAATTGAAAAAATGAATCTTAATTCTTATAATTTCTACTATGCTATACACTTATATATATATATTAATTAAAGAATGATCTGAAATGTTAAGAACATATTTTCTAATATCTTTCGGTAGTAGATAGTTTGTTTAATTCCAAGTCGATTGTTTTATCTTAGACCTAGGAGATGCAATTGTTATTTACCTAATCGTTATCTAAGAACGTCTTGAGATCATTTTATCGTTCTTGAGATTAAGTTTATCTCCACATTATCTATTATATTCAATCATTTTAGTTCATCATACTTTTTTTGAAAGAATATATATGTATATAATATTTAATATTTTTTTCAGTAACTAGGTTTAATTTATAGCTTTATTAAAACTACAATATGTTTACAATTTTTAATAATTTGTTTGTTTGTTTACGGATTTTCAAAATATATCCTAATATTATTAATGCGCTACTTTTTCAAAAGAAAAATTCTATATTAATATAGACCTACCTACCACTTAAAATAATGTTAAAACCGCAACTATATCACAATATTAGTATTTTGTTTATGGCACGTCCTAGGTATCCACCCGAATCAATCACTGTTATGGCGGGAATCGAAGCCAGGACTTCCAGACTACGTACGTTTACCACTTAGCCACGGAGGCATTCGAGAAAATAATTATGACTTACGTCAAATTGTCTAGCATCCAACGCAGCTTGTTGGTCCTCCTCCGAATCTGAAGCTGGTTCAGCCCAGGTAAAGCTAATGGCGATGCCCACAGTGCCATTTTGCCGTTCCCTATAAACCTCATCATAAAGGCGATATGCGCTTGCGTGAGCCAGCAGAACATTCTTAGCGCACAAGTACTCCGCAACACCACTGATATTCACCATTGGTGCTTTTTTGTCTGAACCGTAACCTATTAAAATTTACATATTTCATAATTATATATATTACGAATCTATAATAACCATTCATATTATAATGCTCAAATGAATTGCAAAGTCCATATACTTGCACACATCCACACATACTGTACATGGCGTACCATAAATAAAATAGATGAACTTATGGATCAATGGGAACTGCCAACAATAAAACACTTAAGTAGTGCTTTAAATTTTTGTCGCGTTGCGTGTGCGAAGAATGGGTGGATAGTTTCTTATAATAAATATATCTGCCCTATTCCCCTACTGGGGCGTTTCACTAGTAATAAGTATGGATTTTAAAATACCTTCGTAACAAATCTGTTTTGGTTCATTTATAGTCATCCAATATTTGACTCTATCTCCGAAATGCTCAAACAACACATTAGCGTAATCCGTGAACCAATCTACTATCGCGGGATTTGCCCACCCTCCTAACTTTTGCAGCTCCTGTGGTAGCTCCCAATGATAAATCGTCAAAAACGGTACTATATTGTACTTTAACATCTCATTAATCAAATTGTTATAGTAGTCAATTCCTGCTTGATTGATATAATTTGAAAAGCCACCAGGTAGCACTCTAGGCCACGAAACGGAGAATCTATAGAAGTCTAAACCAAGCTCATTCATTATTTCAACGTCACGCTTGTAGAGGTTGTAAGAGTCTGTTGCGATATCACCGGTGCTCTGGTCTCTAATGGGGGAAGGATCCATGTGGGTCGCAATATCCCATATTGAAAGACCCTTGCCTGGAATGATAGGATAGCGTGGTGTAGGTATATAAGTCAAGATGGCGGCCCATGAGTGTTGGGAAGACCCGAACAGTAGCTTAGTGGCTTCCTTAAGGAATATACTTACTTAATGTGCTAATTCAAATTAAGGCCGAATTTAGATTTGTTATATATATTCTGGGTGTTGATACAAAAAGAGATCCAAGAAAGAAAAGGTTCTTGTGAAAATATGAAAGTGTCTAGTCTAGGTAGGTAGGTACTATTTACTGGCTTAGCGGACCTTAATAATTTTGGGTGAAGAAGTCTATCAAATTTTGTAGAATTTAAATCATGGACTATACAGAAATCTTTACACATATTACCATCATCAAAGGCGCCTCCCTCGATCTGATACGACGATGTAGAAGCACCAAATATAAACCCATCAGGGAAATATCTCACTTTACTCTTTGGTGAGACTCCATTTGTTCCGATACCAATATTTGCTATTACACTAAAACGAGTTTTCATTAAGTTAGAACGTTAGTTGTCTTTGATTAACAAAACCTTTACACATTTAAAGAAAAATCTTTTTAACCGGATTAAAGTTATGTATTATAAAAAAATAAATATAAATGTAGAAACGTCGGATAAATTTAAAATTATGTTAAATAATTGTAAATTTATATTACTACATAACTTTAATCCGGTTAAAAAGTTTTTTCTTTAAGTTAGCAGGCTATTTTCCTACTCACTTCAGAGGATATTCCCCTTCTTGAATTGCATATTGTACAAATTAGTTTGTGGTATGCGTAGATATTATGGATATTCTTAGACCAAGTTAAGCAGGTTGTATTAAAACTAATTGCTTGGATTAGTTATTGCAATTATAGTTGCGTGTATCTTATATATGTAATTTACTTTCATAGTATATTTAGTAATGATGCGAAATCGAATTGAAATTAATAGAACTATTATTTAATAGACAAATCTAAGGTCTCAGCAATTGCTTAAGATAAAAAAACTAGAAAGTTTTATTATTATTAAATTTAATTGGTGAAATATAACTGAACTAAGGTCTTTATTATACACGTATCTTCAAAAATATAATGTGTCTGTATATATTATGTACTTACAAAATCAAATAATATAGTCGAAACATCACGGCGTCCGGATACACTGGAGACAAGATTATGAATATTATTTTCGCACGAAGATCGTACGATAACACTCTTAGAAGACCATTAGGTTATAAAAAGATAACGACATCAATCCGATTCACATTGAACTAATATAATTTAATGATTTATTGCTATTTAATTTTTCAGCTAGGTGTTTTATGTAACTGCGGCGTAAATAATGAAGAACACTGTTTTCAGTGAGATCATATTCAGTACAATCGTACTTTCCAAACAATAATTGTTTTCAGTTTTACACAATTCATATTATTCGTTTTTACGTCATAATCATCTGTTTTTTCATATTGTCTTTCCATGTCTGAGTTTTTGTAAAGTTATATAAATATTTTCGATTGTAATATTTTGTCTGTTAATTTTAAATGCTTACTTAAAATAAACTGATTCTTAGACAGAAAAAAATTGGTAGACGTCGGATGAGGTGCAAACAACCCAAGTGCTGTAGGCTTACCACGTAACTTCAATAGCGATTCCGATTCCAAAAGAGGTTAAGGCCCTTTCTGCACTGCTCCGGTCCGGCAAACGTTAATTACCGATCCGATTTAGAAACTCACAACAGTACTTACGTGCTTCTCCACTACTCCGGCATCCGGTTTTTAACGATCCGATAACTTGCTAGATCGGAACGCGGTGTTTTATCGGTATATATTTATCTAGTTTGCTACATCAGCGGCACAAAAAATTAAAAATTACATCAGGCCTTTCGCCGTTGTTGACGGTATAAGGTTTTGTTTTTAGTGCAGTGGCCTAGTGGCTTCAGCGTGCGACTCTCATCCCTGAGATCGATCCCCGGCTGTGCACCAATGGACTTTCTTTCTATGTGAGCATTTAACATTCGCTCGCGTACGGTGAAGGAAAACATTGTGAGGAAACCGACGTGTCTTAGACCCAAAAAGTCGACGGTGTGTGTGATGTGTCAGGCACAGGAGGCTGATGGCTGCTGAAGGACACTTGCCTTTTAGATTGAAAAATTATCATGAAACCCAGACCTAATAGAGGTTGTAGCGCCACTGATTTTTTTTTGTGCAAATGTCAGGTAATGAAATCGCTAAAGTTACGAGGTGGCTTGCTGATATGTCTTCAACAATGCATGTTACGCAAATAAAAGGTTCATTTAAATAAATTAATAATTATCAGTAAATGTAAAGTCAATATTCGAGTTCGATTACAATTTCACTTCGCCCAATTCTGCGATTGTCTAAGGACGGCAATCAAGCAATCAATGACATTACAGAAAACGTGAACGAAAGCTTCATGTTCCATATTCCCTGATCTCATGGTGCGTTAATAATATAACAATGTATAGGTATATTAACTAAAGCTGGCGGCTTCAACACATTTACACTTTGTGCTTGTGTAGTGTCTGTGAATAAGCGCGAGACGTGATGTCAAACTGAAATACAATCATAAATACATCATGAATAGACTGTCCGTCGTGTATGAGTGGACTAAAATGTATAGCATGGCAAAAAAATCATATTTTGAAACATACTGTATGTGAAATTGCATTAGTGTGAGTACTGTGAACCCGCCAGCTTTCGATATACTCCAGTCAAATTACGAAATAAATAAACATGAGCGAACACAGATTGGGGATTTTGAGGATCGATAGGGGGGTGTATTCTGAGCATAAATTCCAATTTGAGGGGTTGTACTGAGGTCAGCTCAAGGTCATTTCGATGGAAACGCGTTTAACTCGATATCTCGAGAATGGTTAGTGTTAGGCGAAAAATTATAGAGACCTTTTCTTTTCACAACAAAATTTACTAACTTTTTTATCTGAAACTTTTTTTTATAACATTAATATTTTTCAAGTTATTACTCCCGCAAGGCAAAAATTTTACTTTTTTTTCCATTTTTCGTCGTTTTCTCCCCAACCATTCAATTTTATTAAATTTTACCGATCATCGAAGTGTAGAACTTTTAATTATGAACAATTTTGTTCTCAAACTTTTTTCCGTAATGCCAATACCTTCGGAGTTATAGGCTACTTTACCGAGCGAAATCCGCGCCACTGTCGCAATATAAAAAGGTCAATCGATTAAACTATTTAAAATTAGGTATTTAATTTGGGTAAGAAGTAAATTAACAATTAAAACTGTTTCACACATTGTGCCAAAAGATGCCGGCCTTTCTGCATCTGCACGCTTTGCCGCATTTGGTTTTGCATTTGCGCGCAATCGATCTCAGTAAATTATCCGGAGCTGGTTTCAATGACATCGCTATCGGCTGCAATCAACGGGGGGTGTGACGCCAGCCCCATTCCTCGGGTTTCACATAATTTTCCAGCCAGTATTAAACTTGGTAGATACACCTCAACGAGTGGAAAAATGCCGCATCAGAGGTAGGAGGAAGGGATTCTAATTTAACCCTCCCACTGCCTGCCATTTTTTATATCCCTTATATCGGAGCTCGTTGAGACTGGTACAATTCGTGTCATCTGCCTTGCGATACAAATTCAAAATGAATTGTTCGATTTTTTCAATGCGGTCATTGTTTTCATCTTGTCTAGGTTGAATGGTGCCGACGTTGTGTCGCAACCACTAATCGCGTGCAAAAATAAAAGGTTTTTGCGGCATTCGGCACATATATCGGTTTGAGGCAGTATGGGCTATGTGTAGCATCCGTCGATTTGCCTCGGCCAGGTTTTCTCAAGTAAATGTTGTTGCACGCGCCGGCTGTTGCAGTCAGCAAAACCAGCAAATCCATATCCTCACCAATAACAACCACATCACTATACTCCTGCCAAATTCTCTTAGCCGTACTGATAATTAGACCATCTGCATCCTCTACGGCTTGCTCCACCTCTATGTCTGATTTGATGAGAACCGTTTTCAGTAGTGAGATGAATCTGGTCTTATTGCTCTCGTTGCCTAAAAACTTATCTGTGGATACACGTTGCGACAATGGCGCGGATTTCGCTCGGTAAAGTAATATATAACTACTAAGGTATTGGCATTACAGAAAAAAGTTTGAGAACAAAATTGTTCACAATTAAAAGATCTACATTTCGATGATCGGTAAAATTTAATAAAATTGAATGGTTGGGGAGAAAACGACGAAAAACAGAAAAAAAAGTAAAATTTTTGCTTTGCGGGAGTAATAACTTGAAAAATATTAATGTTATAAAAAAAAGTGTCAGCTAAAAAAGTTAGTAAATTTTGTTGGGAAAAGAAAAGGTTTCTATAATTTTTCGCCTAACACTAACCATTCTCGAGATATCGAGTTAAACGCGTTTCCATCGAAATGACCTTGAGCTGACCTCAGTACAACCCCTCAAATTGGAATTTATGCTCAGAATACACCCCCCTATCGATCCTCAAAATCCCCAAACTGTGTTCGCTCATGTTTATTTAACCCGTTTTTAGCCATAATTTGACTGGACTAATAACCGACCTATACTTATGATGTTAAGCGCAACAAACACTAAATTATATTTGGAAATACAGTCAAAACCGTTTATAACGACATCGTTTACAACGACCTATCGGTTATTACAACCGGATTGTATGGTCCCGTCCGAATCCCTAGTAAACTATTCAGTAAAGAAACCGCTTATAACAACATCGGATACAGCGACATATCGCTTACAACGACGAAAGTTTATCGATATTCATCGGCTATAACGACCAACCGCTTCTTGTCTCAGCAAAACAAAACAATACAAACGATTTTAAATCTTATTTATAAGCATTGAATAAATATTTAGGCATATTATTACCTACGCACTTTCTCCTAACGAACAGCTTCAGCCAACAACGATTTTGGAGGCTCTTAACGCTGTAACGATTTTGCAAAAATTTGTTGCCTTTAACGAACAGTTTGACTGGTGATACTCGTACCTTGAGGAGTATGAAACGTAAAATGCAAAAAATATTTGAGACTGGCCTAAAAAAAACAGACTCGAGTGTTTACTTTTGTACCTAATTATTTCGTAATAAATACATATATATAATAAATTTATAATTTTATTTCTTTTTTGACTTGTTTACATATTATAATATTAACATACTATATTATAACCCATACCTACCTATTCTAGATCGATAACTATGTACATACATATGTACTGTACTTGTGTATATGACATTGCTTATAACGACTATCGGATATAACGTCGGCAACTATGCGGTCCCTTCAATGTCGTTATAACCGGTTTTGACTGTATTATTAAAGCCAAATGCACTTGAAATGTTAAATATAGTGCTATATCTTATCTATGATATAGATAAAATCTTCTAGGTCTAGAATCTAGATATTACAACAAGTTATTATCGTAGATAGCATCCAGGATTATCCAGACACTCGAATTTCTGTTTTATCTATATTAACGAACCATATAACGCAGTTAGGGTATTACGATATAAAGTAAATGAACATACAACCAAATATATTTCAAATAAATTAAACAAAACATTAAAACATCTACAACGATGAAGACGCTGATACTTTATATCTGAAAGAAGAGAGAGAGAGAATGAGTAATTCAAAGTAGACATTTATCCCTATTAATAAATTTGTTTTACACTTAATAATCTCAAAAGTTTTTTTCAGTAATAAGTTTTTTCCACATACAATTTGCTACAATTGAAGGTAAAATATATAATATAGACACGATACGATTCTAGACAATAATTTGTTCTTTAACTGAAAAAAAATACTAAAAAAAAAGTTGCGGGCTATAATTTCTATACATCAGCACTGGTAATCTGTGACTTTCAATATCGATAGCATTTGCGTTCCCGATTTCGATGTTGAGTTTTTTTATATTGAGATAATCTAATATATAAAATTCTCGTGTCACAATGTTCGTTCCCATACTCCTCCGAACGGCTGGACCGATTCTTATGTAATTTTATATGCATATTCAATAGGTCTGAGAATCGGTTACTATCTATTTTATTATTATATTTCAAACCCCTAAGTGATAAGGGGTGTTCACCCCAAAAATTTTTTTTTATCTTTTAGAATTTTTTGTTATTTTTATTTTTTTATGATACATAATACAAAAATACATAACCCTAATTTTCACCCCTCTACAAACAACCCCTATTTTTTAATATAGTAGTTAGTTATTTTTATTGGCACGCATGGCAAAACAAGGTTTGGCGGGTCAGCTAGCTAAAAACGTCGGCATCTGTATCGTTATCATTATTGGAAGTACAAACTAGCACAGGCAAGAAACTCGTTATGAGATTGCTAAATATTACAAACACATTAGATCAATATGTTGTAGCGGGATGTTCTTTCATTCGTTTAGGTAGAGCTGGTCCCTCGAGAACGTGGAGTTTCATCAGATTGTGTCCTCCCTAACCCTTTATTTCCCTGAAAATGATATATACTTACATAACGGCCATAATACAATTTTATTGTCCTATTCTAATATAATATTAATAATATATTATTTTGTTATAAATTATGAATAAGCTGATAAAATAAATTTACACGTCCAAATTATAACCACCAATGTGATATGTTAAAACCACAATCGCTAAGAATATTAATATATAGAACATATTGTTTTCTTTAGCTAAAACTTTTGACACCTTTTTCAGCACTGCTTCGCACTCTCATACACGCTCGTCCATTCATAACCGAGTTTTGACTCTTGATTTGAGAACTGGCAGTAAATGTAAAATTAGAAGCATTTAATATGTATTTATTTTTTGTGTATACTTTGTGTTACCGATATGAAAGAAAAAAATTGATGTGATAATTTTTACAAATCTATGAAAAGCTACATTGCTATAAAAGGCGTACCTTTGGCCGAGCTGACTCGTCAAGTCGTTTCATTTTTCGACCTGAAAAATAATAGTTTTATAAAAACTCCGTGATCTGATATCATATTTTAAAATTTTTAAAGCATTAAGAACGTATCTCGCATCTGCGTCAGACGGGTCACATAGTCAAAGTTGTATGAATATATAAACGCGAGCCTCACGTATGTGCTTGTTGTATTTTTTTTATATAGAATCTGTAAATATCCTCTGAATAAACAATCAACTTTGGGACCGTTACCAAGTATTACGTAAGCAGATTTACAATAAGCAAAACTCTCAAAAATAAACGTATTTTTTTTGTAGGAAGCCTCGAAAATGCATTTCGTTTTCAGGCATAGACAATGTGTAAAAAAAGGTATTACTGTTGTCGTAATCACCAAATAAGGAAATAAAAGTCCCCCCCCCCTTCCCCTATAGTGCTTACGTAATACTTGAACGGCCCCTTTGTTATTAATGGTTCAAGAGTCAAGACCCAGATGATCATGAACGCAACGAATGTATGCGCTTTTGTATTGTGTTTTGTTGACAATAATACCATAACTAATAAATTGATATTGTTTTTTGTTACTGGCTTACTTTTAGGCATGCCGTTTCGTTTCGCAATATATTTTTCACTTTCCTTTCCCTGAAAGAACAAAAAAACATTTGTACCGACTTCAGTCTTCAGTTAGAGAAAACAATTGTATGGTACATAAACCACTATTTAGTATATAAACCACTGACAATGGTTATTTATCATAATAATACACTTTTATATTTTATTTTTAGGTCACGAAATCTTAAGTTACAAAAGTTTAATATTTCTCCATCAAACATCTAGTAAGTCACTGCAGTGGTTAAGAAGTTAATATTAATTTTAATTTTATGTACTAGATTACATATAATATTATTAGCATTTGTTACTATTGTTAAGCAACTACAATTCAAAATACCTTTGTGTTGAGAGCCACGAAGACATGAGGTGTAAACAGCTTCGACGAAAACAATTCATTGTAATATTTCTGGGACTGAAATAAACTGAAATGTACACTTCGTCATTCATAAAACAGAAAAACTTACTATTAATATGAATGAACATACCTCCAAAAGATATCTAGACGGTGACAATATATCACAGGTGTCTGCAAAAATAAAATAACATTAGATATCTTAAAAGTTAAAACCCAGGTATTCTAATTCATAGGAAAACGTCCTTATTGATAAACGCGCTATAAATCTGCAAAAGCTGTAGAAAGTTCATTCCTTTATTATAGAATAGGAGGCAAACGAGCCTACGTGAGGCCTTTACAGAAATTAGATGTTATCTCCCAAGGATACCAGTGGGATTCGATTCCACAATTCGCAAAAGAAAAATATTGTGAAGCAATCCGTGGAAGTTCAAGCTGGTGCGGAATTACACTTTTAAAGAATGTATCAAAGGATTAACTATTTAAAATTCAGAATTTCAGAAACCAAATGAACATTTTTCAATATACATTACGATTGACTTGAGAATTTTTAAAGTTTTTACCGCGATGTCTTACCATTAGGTATAATTTGTGCGCGACTCAGGAACTTGACAAACCGCCGATCAGTAGTTACGCCCTTATTCTTCTTCCTATGTTTATAGTCACCAGCCTCTTCTCTTTTCTTTTTCATAGGCTTCCGTTCATTCAAGGGGCTCCACCAGTCTTCTGTCAGAGTGCTGACGTCACAGAGTCTAGCTTTGTCTGTACTTGTGCCTTGGTTGGTCTTAGTTGTGACGTTAACTTTGATTTTCTTAACGTGTCTGATGGTAGTCTTCCTTGGTTTTTCTTCGATATAGTCAACTTCTAAGCGGCTGCAGATTGTTGTGTCAGTTCTTGTTTCGTCACTAAACACAGAACTAAAGCTTCTACAAAGACATATTGTGTCAGAGTAGGTATCTTCATTGGTATTTGAATTTAGATCCGTAAATCCTGCAATATAATGTCATAGATGCAAGCCAAAATCATACTTGAGGATTCATACCTGTACTGTAACTTTGAAATTTATATATGTACATATATAGATTGAATAAAATATCGATAATCCTCTAATCTTCTAATGGGTAAATGAATTGTTTATTTATAAGAAGAAAGAATTTAAAAATTACAGATTAGCTGTGATATTTGATCGGAATAAATATTTCATCGAGTTGCAACCTGATTTGGACTTCATCGTAGAGTTGCAAGCTTTGTTGTCCCCAATGTATCTGTACTGAGTCGCACACGAACATTTGCCTTTAGTCGTTGTACAACCTTCTGGAACAAATATTTCGTCTAGTATTGTAAAATTCACGTCGATTTCCATTGATCTTCGATAAGTATGTAACTTACCTTCTGAAATCTTGTTTTACCAAATCCGGAGCCCCCAGTCATATCATCATTTGACCCACCTCAGATAGTTTATAGCGCAAAGAGCATCAAATAAATCTTAAGATTTTACATCAAATTATTTTATCATTTTTACCTGGTTTCTTCGAAGCAGATTTTAATCTCACTGGAGATGTAGTTGGCTGGCTTTTCGAACGCATTTGGGTACCACGGTCTTGAACTAACGTATTGTCTACACATTGGCATGAACTAAAGGGGGACATTAAGCTATTACTACACATATAACAATCGTCGGAAAATATAAAATTGTCTGATTATTCACAGGTAGAGGTGCTGCTGATATTTCTTGTAAAGTATTGACGTCAAACAAAATAGGCATAGGTTTAAATTTGTCTCAAGATACTAGATAAGATAGGGTTAGGTTTTTCTGGACGTGGATGGCATCGATACCTAAATTAATATTTGCACTCGTAATCCTATTGCGTAGTTTTCAATTCGCAGGTGGGGTTATCAAAGTTTTAATAGTCTAAGTATTGGCACCGCTATCACACGAGCTCGAGCGTATTAAATTAGATATATTTAATGTCTTAAGTTAACTATTGTTTTTAGTAAACCGCAAAATAGCTCTGCAACTGAAACGCAACTTATCAAAATAAATACATCTCACCGCGTTTGTAGAATTGGCAGTACCGTTGTACCCTTTTCTGCAGTTCCTAAAAAAATACAAATGATAGCGTACATCATTATATTATTAACATAAAAAAAATCAGTTGCGCTCCAACCTTTTTAGGGCTGGAACTCAGATTTCTGAAACTGTTTCATGATCGTTTTTAAATCTAATAGGCAAGTAGGTGATCAGACTCCTGTTCCTGACACACGCCGCTGTCTTTTTAGGTCTAATGTCGGTTTTCTCACAATGTTTACCTTCACCGTTTGAGCGAATGTTAAATGCGCACATAGAAAGAAAGTCCATTGGTGCACAGCCGGGAATCAAACCTACGACCGCAGGGATGAGAGTCGCACGCTGAAGCCTCTAGACCAACACTGCTCAATATTATTAATATATCCAATATTAATTATAAAGGTGAAAAATGTATATCATAAAAAACAAAAATTAACGTATTTTTAACTAATTAGCACTGTTTTACAATTACTTAGTTAAAAAGTTGTCAGAAGACATGTAGACAAAGAATAAGAAATCGACCCACCTTCTTTATCAACCTTTTTACTTTTTGCTTGATTTTTGTTTTTCTTTAAATCTGTGAGTTGCGCTATGTGAGTGTAAATATCTTTCATTAATGGAGCCGGATTTTTTATTCTGAAACAAAAAATATCTAGAGACGATATAGATAATACTATAGAATATGTAATCTCTTATTATAGAAGTAAACTTGTGTCGCTTTCAAAATAAATCCCGAAAATGTTATTTTGGCTCATGGTACGTTTCTGAAAAAGACCGTAAAGTTCTGCTCAAGTAAGCGTTTCTTATAGGACGCAGATATTTTTTTAGCATTAGGAGAATAACATTGTCTATTTTCAAGATGCCAAATCAAGGAAAATTACTATTTGAACAAATAAAGAATATTTTTAATAATTGCTAGATTGAATTGATTACTAATATAACATTAAAAGTGCGTACCTCAAATGTAAGAAGTGATCTGATAAAATTCTGTGGAAATAAATAAACCATTAGAATTAATTAAGAAAGAGAATTTAAAGTATTAGTAGGTATTAATCCTATACGTGCTTGCTTTCTCGTCATTGACAAAATACAAATTGTGTCTCAAAATCTATTCCTCTGTTCAAACTTTAATTATATTTAAAAAAAAATAATGAACTACTACTAGGTACTACTAACAATTTCAAGTCCTTAATTGTGAGGCATTTGGTAGTTTTTTCTTTCTGAGCCATATTCCTATGTGATGTGCCCGTGGTATCAGAGTTCGATTGCTAGCAAAAATATCAATTAAATATTTGGAAATTTTAAGAAAACATATATCAAATTTAAGAACAATGTACCTTGTAATCGCCACATTTCTCACTGGAAAGGCTGAAAAAATGTTTATATTAATTACTCGAAGGTACAATCTTACCACAGCTTTAGTTTCAAATTAAATTCCTTTAGGTAGATAATACTGTTTTGGTACAAATCTATTATTAAAATACCCGAAAGAGGAAGTTTTCAATTCGACGAGTATTTTTTTTATGTATAGCTCCTCCATCTGTCCGATCAAGACAATCGAACAAAATTGTCGTCCTGATATTGGCTGAAATGTCTCATGAAGTCGACATTTTCGAGAGGTTATATTTTTTAAGAAAAAATTCTCTAGTATATTAAATAACCTATTTAATATACAACAAAGTTTTTTTATATAGAACAGGGAGCAAACGAGTAGGAGGCTCACTGGTGTTAAGTTATACCATGGACACTCAATACCAGAGGGCTCGCGAGCGCGTTACCGGCCTTTTAAGAATTGGTACGCTCTTTTCTTGAAAGGGCCTAAGTCGAATTGGTTCGGAATTACTTCAGTGTGCAGCTGGTTCCACATAGTGGTTGATGAACGGCAAAAACTGCCAGTACATGGTGCCCAATTCTGCCACAATGTAAATGTAGATCCTGGGGTCACGGGAACAAATTCCGAATGGAGCCGTATAATTAAAATAGGGCGTTGAGATATTCTAAAAAAATTACAAGTCGGTCTGAAAAATATTTATTATTACCATTCCCCAATAGTATTGAACTCGTTTCCGATGGAGCGGAAGAAATCCAGTCTCTTGGGAGTGATACTTTGTGCTTCCAGCTTCGATTCTGGTTTGGCTAATTCTGTAATGTAATTGTACTGTAATTATATACAAAGTTATTTATACGATTCGATTGAAATGATCTAATTTTTACTTAAATACAGATGGAAATTTTTTGATAAAGTTGATTTTTCAATTTGCGATCTTTAAGAGATTTTAGTAAATGACTATCCCAACAAGCTGACGGCGGCTGGACCATGGTAGCCTTGTCTTGTTTTGTTTAAATGCGGGAAATTTATTGAACGGTCTACTGCAAAGTTACGCTAGACGTTCATAGACTTTGCGTAGTATAAGTATATTATTCGACGTATAATAAATTCGGTATAATATGCTAAATGGAAAATATACGGAGGAATGAGAACACAACTAAAACAGAATAACCTAAATAACGATATCTTACTATGTTCATCGTCGTAATCGTGAACTTCAATCAAGTCACTCCCTCTCCAGACGGAACTCGAAGTTTCTTCCTCCCTTTGAATATTTTGGACTTTGCAACATAATTTTTTGCCTCGACAGAACTTTAGAATTTTCACTGAAAATATTGTAATTAAATATGATCAGTTTGGTATATACATTGGGGCAGCCGAATTCTAAATATTTTTTGTACGGTTCCTAAGTTTGGTTCGTTCCTGGTTTAAATAAGAGAGAATATAAATTCCAATATACATTTTTATTTTATTACTAACACTCGGTAAAATAGAAGACTAAATACATAGAATTAATATGTAATTAA
This sequence comes from Pieris melete, assembly GCA_963693345.1. Classification (NCBI taxonomy): domain Eukaryota; kingdom Metazoa; phylum Arthropoda; class Insecta; order Lepidoptera; family Pieridae; genus Pieris; species Pieris melete. The sequence continues at coordinate 4,075,448 of CAVNZK010000003.1, forward strand.
TAAGTATTAAATCGGAATCGCTTCCCGGTGGGGGACTACCCTGGTCCCTGAGTGATACGACCTCCAAAAGTTAAAAGTAAGGCCGGCAACACACCCACTAAAAATGCCGTAGGCTCGTTTGCCCCCCTATTCTATAAAAAAAATCTTAAAAGAGCGTGTCACGGCGAAACTACGACAGTTACATATTTACCGCGCTTAAAAAACTAAGAAATCGTGAACAAGAAAAATCTACAGCCTTAGTTCGTACATTCTTTGTTCCTCTTGATATCTATAACCAAACATAGTGACATAACGCAAAAAGTACAAACTTTGTTGACTGTTTAATGCACACATGTAAAAATTATACTTACTTTTATTTGACTTGGGACTTGATTCGACTTCGCCCTGTTTTGCTTGACAATTTTTGTATTTACAAAATTTAGGTTTTATTTTGGGTTCTGTTGAAATTTTTATCAGTCCCTGCTTAGAGGCTTTAGGAGTGTCTTGGGGCTTACTGACTTGACAAATACAATCACCATGGGGGCAATAACACCTCTTTGGTTGTATGTGTATCGTATCCTTTATTACCTTAAAAACTTTAAAATTTTAGAAAAAACATAGGACAGTGTACAGATACATACACTACTGAACTTACTTTCAATAACTCTGTTTCCCTAGTCTTATTTGTCGCTGCATAGAGCCGACATCTCGCCAGCTGGTTCAACGCACAGTCCTTTTTTATTCTATCCTTTAAGGAGTCCTTTCGAAGAATCCCCTTCACCCAACTTTGATCCTGTAAATAAGCTGATATCCTATAATCTCTGGAACTTTCATTTTGTTGCTTTAATTCTTCATTAATTTTCTTTTTGCGTTTCTTAAAGTTTTGAGCTTCCTTTTTGGCCAAACGATCTCGTTGATTACCCTCATTAACTTCATCACTTTGATAACGATTCAATTTTAAGCAAGTAGCAAAAGCTATGCACATTGTTTTAGCGTAGAGGGATCGCTTTTTGTTTTCAATCTGGGATATAATTTTTCCATCTTTTATCTTTTTATTATTTTTGTTATGCTCTTCAGGCTTATTTTCACTAGTGTTCTTCTCAGAATCTTGTATAGAAACATTTCCTAGTTCAAGATTTTTCGGACATAATTTATTAAACTCGTTAGCTGCCTGAAAATTTTTCTGACGATTTAAAATAAAAGCTTTTTTACGGATTTGTTTTTCCTTTGTAATATTTGATTTTGAAGTTAAGCAAATGCACAAATGCCCGGACTTAAAGCAATACTTCCAAATTATTGCGTAAACACGCGGCATGAGTTTTGTTTTCGACTTCCAAGATATTCTTCGTATAATGTAATACTTTTTTCTCGGCTTCAAAAATCTCCTATTTATAAATTTTCTGAATACTAGAGATATATTTTTAAAATTGTGTAAGCTTTTAGTGTTTCTTTGCCGAATTCTTTTGTGGCTGCTTAATTTTTGTGAACAATTTTGTTGAACATTCCTTGAATAATTATTAGACATCATGTATGTATGAAATGTCTGTGATTTCTGGTTATTTATGTCTTTCATATTAGGCAATAGAGGAGTTTTTTCTGAATCACCTACGATTTTTGTATTGTAAACGCGTCTATTTTCCTTGTATTTTCGGTCGCAATTTTTATTATCTCGATTATACTTTTTTGCCAATTGTATTTGGATATATCCCTTGCTGGAGTCTTCTTTACATTCATTTGTATCATTATCTCCATCACTTTCATCGTCTGAACCTCTGAAAATAATACAAGCTGTATACTGTGTACCTTGAACAAAAATTTATGTGACTAATTTCACAACTCTTCCTTAAATATTTTAAACTTAGGCATAGTTTAAAATATTTAACTGTCATAAGCATATGTATACGGAAAAATATTAAGATTCAATTCAATCAATGATTTTACTTCTCTAAGCTGATATCACTATAATCTCCGTAGTCTGCAGGTGACAAACAAATAGTGCAGAGCTGACCAATGTCTGCGAAACAACTCCTGCAGAACACACCTGGACAACTTTCGCTTTCGCATCTGGGGATTGGCAAAAGTAGGATTAAATTTTGCATTCTTTTATAAGCTTCGAAAAAAAACACTAACAGACATTATTTCTTTGTCTGTCATATTTTTAGGTAGTATTTGATATGCTAAACCAAGAACTTACCTCGTCAAGTGAGTGTCAATATCCTTATGTTTTTCCATAGTTTCACAGAGAAGGCAGTGTGGTGGTTTCGGTAGCGTCCCAAACACATATCGCAGATAAGAGAATCTGTAATCGAACTACTTTTATTTTGACGTTCTTTGTATTAATTTGTTAAGTAACATGTACAAAGCTTAAAATATTAGTATTGTAAAAATACTAACGATAAATGTGAATCCAGCCAATGCCGAAAAGTGAGATGTTCTTCGCTATGATATTTGTACTCACGATGAAGCTTTCGTCTCGCCAGCTTCATGAAGCTGCCTTTTAAATAATGAAAACATGAAAATTTTGTATTTAATTTTAATTCTGAGGCTAGTCAAGTGAGTATTGTGAGGATACTCGAGGAAACTCAACGCATTCTATACTAATACGCCATAAAACATGCTAGGCGCAATTGCAACGTGAACAAATTAGACATTCTACTATTTAATTTCTTGGACATAGTCTTTTCTAATTTATAATATTGAAGAACTAAATTAAAAAAATTGCCAATAAAGTTGTGAGTCATAGTCAGAATTATAATATTGGTGACAGCCAAACGAATTTTGAAGTGTGTTGAGAAATTCTACAATCGAGAAAGAATCGATCGTCGGAGCCCAGAAATATTCTCTGGCTTTACAAATTTAACATTATATAAACATCAAAATACACAATTTCAACCTAATGATTCGCTACCTCTAGTCCTCAAGATGTGATTGTAAAGCCAGGAGGCCCTCGCCTTAGCACGCTCTGGTCTATGATGACCCATAATCACGTGTCGCAGACGGAGACCATATGGCTCAAATAACGCTAGCAGCCATAATATCACTATGATGACACCTGAAGTCAAACAAGTCTATTCCATTAAAAATAAGTTTATTTATTCTTACTTCAAAATATAATATAGGATGAAATATAAAGTGACATATAAAATAGACAAATCTATTTCACCAACAGTTTAAAAACTTTTTGTACGACTGTAAGCCGGTACTATGTACCCAACAATTGCAGCGATACCGACTTCAGTGACACGTACAACGTATTCAACAGTTTTTTTTGGGATTTGCTAACTTCCGTATCTCGCCTACTAACGCCCTTAACTCGACAAAGTAATTTTTATAGCTAATTAACAATTTAACACATTTTATTTTATTGGGTCGATGCAAAAATAATTACTGTACAATAAACTCATCTTACCAATTTGCGTGTATCGTTTGAAGTCGGGTGGTCGTGGGTCTGGAAGGCATGAAGCAGGAGATGATGGAGATCGTAGTGGTAAAGTCAGTGTGCTGAATATAGATCTCAATATATCTGATCCAAAACCTAATCCTGTTAAAGATACTCCAACATCCGAGGGACCGGCTATAACGGAAAAGCAAATTTAAATACATACTCTAGATTTTTGCATACAGAAAAAATATTGCTAACTCTTTTATTATTATTTTGTTCGGCAGTAAATTAGGAAACCTTTTTTCCCTATTAAAAGTATATACATAGATAGATTATCATTTAAGATAACGTACTTACAAAATACGAAAGGAAATACGTAGATGGTTTGGCCATGTAGTACGTCAGAATGAGAAGCGGCCTACAAGTAGGATATCCAAGGCCACCATGGATGGTGGATAGGTTGGGTAGGCCAAATCCAGGTACTAGAGAAGGGACCAGTTAAAAGTTCCCATAACGGACGAGGATGCATGGCGAAGGCGATGAAAATAGATGAAGCGAGAGAGGTATAAAATAGATACGCTGAACAATATTTAGACTGTGTTTTAATTAAATTGTTTTCATACGTGACAATACAGCTTCCAGTCTGCCATGATGCCGTATAGTGGTGAGGACCCAAAACAGGCTGTAGTCAGCTATCATATGAATCATCAGTTTGAATGTGGTGATCACCATGAAAACTGCAGAACGAGTCATGAATACTTTCTCGGAGGCTATCAAACGAAAAGATGTGGTCTGAAAGGATTTATAATCTTTTTATGATACAATTCTTTATCGAAATACTACTACTACTAAGGAATCTGATGAGTCTAGTTATATAACTAATAAAGCAAGTGCCATAATCTAAAAACACGCTTTAACAGTAGCATCTCATAGATTCCATGTTGAAGAAGGAAAAATAAAAACTTTATTACTCTTCATTAAAAAGGATGTATAGTTAAAAGAAAAAGTCCACTAGCCCATTGTTGCTGTTGTCTTCTCCCTGTGTCGTATGCAGCTAGTTTTTTCCATTTTATATATGAAGTAATAAACTCAAACTCGAAATATCTTTATTCAAGTAGGTAAACAAGTACACTTATGAATTGTCAGAAAGAAGTTACATTAATTGTAAATTTACATTTACTACCAGTTCGCAAGTCAAGGGCGTAGAGCGGGTAAGAAGAACTGGCAAGAAACTTTCCACCACTCTTTTTAATCGCCAAGTATTGTCATACAAATTGTTTGAACTGGATTCTACATAACACAATTTTATAATTTAACTACTGTTGCACAGGAAGAATACTTTCGGATCGAGCATAGGACAGATTCAAGCTGGGTATCGATTACGCGCTCCTGGCGCGCGCGCCATGAATGACCGCTCCGAGAGTGCGTTCCGTGAAACGCGTTCCAAATATTTGAAGTATATCAACTAAGCGCACCTGGCGCGCGTGGCAACTGTTCCAGTGTTCGACCCTTCATCATGGAAGCCAGTCAGCTTGGCTTTTAGATACTCTCAATTTTTCTCTTCTGTACGATGATTGGAGCACAGTCATTTTTTTCTTTAATGCCGGCATAGGGACTCCCATTTCACTACTGATTTCTCTCCAAGCATCTTCTCTAAGCTATTTATTATGATACGAAGAATTTTTGCTATTCCACAGTAGTTCTTTTGTACCATACAGTTGTATTAATTTACGGCAACTTTGGTTATCCATAATTGGGAGCGCAACAAACACAAAAAAATACGATATGTCCGTCCCAACTGGCGCGCGCGCCACGATTGATGCGTGGTAAAAAACCGACACCCGTCGGAACGGACCGCTCCGCGTTCGGGCGCTCCAACGAACGCATTGGCGCGCGTTCCAAAGTGGTATCCATTGCGCGCGGCTAGAGCGCGCGCCAATGTTCGCCCTCTTGGAGCGCGTAGTCGATACGCGGCTTTAGAAGATGTTGCTTAAGATTTTTAGTGAATGTATAAAGTTTTGAATGGAAATGTTATTTTTGAGAAAGAATATATTTATATGTTATGTGATATTTTGTTTCAATACTTTGAGAAGTGGCGTCTTTGGTGATTGGGTAAAGAACAAAGATTTCTTTTAATATGGGCAGATGAATAACAAGATCATCAATCAAGTGCTATAATGCTTTCATACCGGAATATATTTAGTTTTTTCCCTTCTGTTAAGTGGCAAAATCGTGTCTCTTCCCTCCTGAAACCTCTTTAGATCTATCTCGTACAGTTCTTTCGTTACATATCGGTTGTCAAATCTTGATCTAGTTTCGTACATGTGCTGGTAGTATTTTGCCCTAAGAAGAACAAAGGCTTTGGATTTGATAATCTACTATATAAAAATAAGTCGGGTTTTCCTTCCTGACGCTATAACTCCAGAACGCACGAACGGATTTCCACGGTTTTGCATTCGTTGGAAAGGTCTCGGGCTCCGGTTGAGGTTTATAGCAAAGAAAATTCAGGAAAAATTTCAACAGAAAAGCGGGATCACCAAACAAAATGTTACATAAAACGAAGCCATCTGGTGGCGAAACGGAGTTCGTTAGTTTCGTTTTGAAACGTTTAAAACGAACAGCTAGTATCAATTATATATATTGAATATATAATATATACAAAAAGGTTCAAACATTTACGAAAGGAAAGAAATAAAAATACCAAAACATTTAACTAAGTAATATTTCGGCTGTGTTGTGAGATGGTGTGACAGTGAGGGTATGTACGTGAGTTATCAGAGAACAAATCTGAAATACCTAAATATAATCAGCAGTAAGAAGAGACTTGTGACGCAGGAGCTCCAAGACAGCCAAGTGATCAAGGGATCCGCTTTATTTCTTATCTCAGTGACAATACCGGCAGCTACTTGACTTGCGGAGCGACTTTCGTTGCTGACTGTATATCTGTGATGAACCTCAATGTGCACGTAGAACATTTTTTGGATACGATTTGAGAAATCATGTAATTCTGGAAGATACAATTTTATATCAATCGAATACCTACCGAAAGCGAGTACTATTTGTATTTCAAAAGCAATCCAATAACTAGCAGTTAGTTGAGCGATTAGAAATGTACATTGCGGTCTTGAATTTCCAAACATCTTAATAACAAGAAAATCATCAATAGAGATATTTAATATAGTTTGGACATTTTCATCTCTTTAGTTAGATAGTAACTTACCCGGATGTAATAGACGAACTTTTACTTATGTGACATTATTTTGTGTCACATACAATCAGTGTCTATGACCATTGTGAATTCCACATTACAAATTGTTTAAAATTATCTCATAATATTTTTTTATCTTTTTTCAGTTTTTTCACATGTCCGTTTATAAGAATAGTGCAGTAAGTTAAGATTCATTCAACAAACAAAAGACAAACACTTAAATCTATTTCCAATAAACATTCACCACATTATAAGTAATAGATTTAGGACTTACTTCTTTTAATTGTAGCTGCAAAAGATCCTTTTGCAAACTCGTCCAAAGTACAAATTTTCTGGTAAGATTTTACAGCCAAACAGGCAGCTTCCACCTTTGTTACATTACACAGCCAGAAGAGCTTCGGTCCAAGGACTGATTTGCAATCAGATAGTCCTTTATTGAGGATATTCATACAATGCTCGTAGGGAGTACCAAGTTTATAGTTGCAGGAGTTCACTACTGAAGATAACCAGTAGTATGAAGATTGTATGACGTCAGCTGTAATTTAATTAAAATACCTATATTAAATGGCACACACAGCACCCACCTTTAAGCAGTGTTGGCCGAGAACCGCTCGCGTTTGACTTTTATCCCTAAAGTTTTAGAGGCTCGAACCCCGACTATTCACCAATGGACTTTCTGTCTATGTGCGCATTTAACACTCGCTCATACGGTGAAGCAAAATATCACAAGGGAATCGACATGCATATCGGCATCACCTACATGGCTATTAGAAAAAAAATAACGCGAAACACATACAAAGACCTAAAAGTTTAGTTTTTTAGCGTCACTGTTTTTTCGTCTATTTAATGAAACAAAATAGGGTAATAAAACTTGCACATTGCGTTATCTTGCTTAAGAAACAAAGGCGTTTTTAATAGCAACAGAAATATACATGCCGGAAGGAAACGGTCTTTTAAACCCTTGGTATATAGATATATAGCTTTACCTAAAAGGTTAGCTTAATTTATATTATTATTACTATTAGGGGAATTAAACAAATATTTTTGTAACATACAAACGCATTCGCATTTCCCATCATCTAAAACATACATAATCTTCTATAACGTCTATATAAAGTACGTATATACAAATACACGAATTTGTATATACGTACTTTATTTATTTATTTAACTAGACGCTTCAAGTGCTTTGCAGCTTTCGTGACTCGTTCAGCCAGAGACTTTACAGTCACAACACAATTTATTATATGCCTTGATCTAGTTATTTAGAAGTGTATCATAATATTAAAAATCCTAACTAAAGCTTTCAGTTATTTTATTATTACGAGCTTTGAGCTTGACATAAAATAATAAAGCTTTATTGCTTACACGAAACGTTTATATGCAACACTGTTACAACGATCAATAAAAAATTAGGTCACTTTAATAATTCATGATCATAAACGAGTAGTAAATACATATTTACTAACGCATAGACTGTATCAAGATACCAGTCGTTATTAGTACGAATCGTATTTGTCTAAAAATAAATGGTTGCTACTTTTTAAAAATGGAATTATACAACTTTTGCAAAAAAAAATTCTATTAATGATTATTTGATTGAGACATAATTAATATAATTTTGATAATGTAATAATATGTATATGATTGATTATGTAATATGTAACTACTATGTAAAATTCTACCTTTGACTTTTTTAGAAAATCTATGTTAATATATACGTAGAAAAAAGAAATGTGTTGTGAAAATTAGCCATTAAAAATCTATTTCCTTGTTTAGTTTTTTTAACAAAAGTAGCTGAAAAAAATATTACATTTGGGTCATGGTTCAAATACAAAAATTGTTCTAAGCCAAATAAAATACATTATGAATTTGCTACGAAGAAGTAATCAAGCATTCAATTCTAACAGCACAACCCCATAGTTGACCTACTTGCTTGTCGCTTGTAAAATTGCAAAGTTTTGCAAGGCTTTACAATATTATTCAAGTAATAACAGAGATTTAAATCATAGATTGGCATTTTCTTGTACTTTGAGTGCATAACAATATGTTCTCCCCTTGTATTTAAATTTTTTACCAACTTCAAATTTGATATTATGGGATTTGATAAATATTTTTATTTGCCTTGATACGTCTGGATACTACGTGTTTGCGTGTTGTTCCCACAATAATCTAAGTGCAATGTCCTATTTCACTGCGCATTGCTGATAAAGATAAAATGTTCACTTTCTTATTTTTTTTTCTTCATATTTTTTTATAACATACAACAAGGGCATGCAGGGGTAATGCAGGTGCTTACAGACATTTTCTAAAAAAACCTTTGGCGGTTTTAAAGACTGGCGGGTATTTATAACCAGTTCTCGTCCGTTTTACGCCCTTCATTTGAGAACTGGCAGTAAATGTAAATTTAGAAGCATTAAATATTTAGGTCCGTATTCCACGTCGTAAAGTAACACTTACGTATAGAGCACTATCTTTTACGTAAAACTTACAAAAGAAAACAGTGTAATATAATAAGTAAACCTTGTAGGATAATACTAAGAGACTTTATTATTTTGTAGTTGGTTAGTAGCTCTATTATTTTAACGATTTTTTTCTTCTCCGTGCCTTCGTAATGATGAACCACCAACAGCACCTTTACCTGTTTTGATGAGTACCCACCTCATGTTCTTAATAAAAAAGTAATTTCGTAACTAAAAACTTACCAATACTAACAACCATCCGTTCAATACTCATCACGATAATCTTCATCTTCTCATTGATCTGGTCGAGCTGGTCCATCATAATGTGTACACTGTCTCTTATTGCGTTAAGAGGCTGATGAACAGAGTCACTCAAATGTCTCACTTGCGATTTAACTTGCTCCTAAAAAAAAGTGTGTGATTTTTGTTGAGTGTATTTAAAATATAACGTCGTCAACGTCAAAATATGGTTTTGTTTCAACACACTTGTAGGTCTTGGGTCAATTCACAATAATTTTAGTTTATTAATTGTTAAAGATAAAACGAATGTAGACAAAAAAAATAAGTGAAATGGAACACATGCAGTGTGTTAAAAAGCCATTACTTTCTCTTAATTTTAATATATATAAATTACGTGTCACGTTGTTTGTCCGCTATGGACTCCCTAAACTACCGAACCGATATCAATCAAATTTGCACACCGTGTGCAGTTTGATCTAACTTAAAAGATAGGATAGCTTACATCTCAATTTATACCCGCAATATTATTTTATTGCAAAATATTTGTTTATTATTTAATAGTCACAATTCTAACAGATGGCGCTGTGTTGAAAGTACCAACATAAGCTACAATTGAATGGCATAACCACCAATAAAGCATTAAGCATGGTGGTCCCCATGACTGGTGTTCTCCTACCGTTTCCCTTGAATAGTTTACTACTATGTAATATAACAAAAACCTTAGCCACAGCAACGCTTGGCCGGTCTGCTATATTTTATAAAGTCTTGGTAGGCGTTTCAGGCATATCTCGTATAGGATAAGGACATATAATACAGGAGGATATGCTTGAATGCCTAGAAAAGGATCTAAAAGCTATATATTATACATACGTCACAAAAGTAACATATTGACTGTTGCACCTGTTGCACCATATAATTTTGTTTTAAAATCTTATGTGATTATGCGCAGAGACACTTCGACGCATAAATAAAATACTTTATGCTATACCATGCTGATGCATTACACGCGAATAGTTGCATAAAATTCAATTTCGAAACTACCAGAAGTGCTGTTATTTCATACAGATATTTGTCACAGATTTAATGTTAGCGTTAAATACTTTAAACCAATGCAAAGCAATTTGTATATACATTGAAAAAATAGGTTGACGACTTTATTCCTTAGCCACTACACGGAAGAACTAGAGCAGAACGCATTACTTCCATTCCAAGACGATGTTTATGCATTTTCTTTGACCATTAAGCAATACGACACATAAACAATATTATCTTACAAATTACTGAATTTTTTTACAACGTTCTAACAAAACTCAACTCCTTTGACTCATTAAACATACCTACAACGGTTTTACGGTGTATAAGTTTTTTTTTATATAAATAATAAGGTGAGTCCATCGCGTTATATTATTATCAATATATCAGAGATTTGTTGTAGCTAACAGCTAACTAATAAATAACTTACAATTATATCGTATTATTTGTGTTGGTTAACCTTCATTTCAGAGAAGGCAACTGAACCCATTAATCATACAATTGCATGTCTGATAGAATGAGAGCAGACGTTGTAAAGTTAATACGAAATAAAAAGGTAATGAATGCAAAGTAGGGACCGTGGTACATTGTAGCCATTACCTTGAATTGTCTTACATTTCGACCATTTTAATGCAAGAAACAAATTGGGCAATCACATTATTATTTAATTAAAAACGAGCCCCGCTAACGTTCCTTCGTTTCAAAACATTTTTTAATTTCCGTTTCGTTTCAAACCATTTTGCCTGGTATATAAATGCTAATAAATATACATAAATATTTGTTCTAGTATTTACAAGGTATTTAAAAACAATTGAACATGCTGAAACAGTAACAATATTGCAAATGAATCTCCATATTCATAATACCTGCATTAAAAGCTCACCTGACTGCAAGCCATTGATTCCGTAAGAACCTCCGAGTTCCTGAGGGTGTTGGTAGCAGGGCCCGTCAGGATTAGGATTAGGGCGTAACATGTTAGAGTGTACCTTCCGATGCGCGAGAACAGCTGTGGTATTAGCAGTAACACCAAACACCTAAAGAAAGTAAAATCCTTAACTATCCAGTGTGCCATATACCTTTGTTTGCTTATGAAAACAAGACGGACATTTGAACGCAATTCCACCTACGCTTGTAGGTACTCTGTACCTACAAGCGTAGGTGGAAATCGTACCAATAGTACCAATAGCGATAGCGACAACGATCCTCACTTCAATGTTTAGTACGCCATCTCAATGTCATCAGCGCTACATTGAGGGAAATATATCGAAATAACATACAGCATACAAAATTCTTGTAAATCACAGAATACCGGCGCTGGTATTATTGCATGTCTTGGAAGTGTCTTTGCTGCATAAAGAGCCAATGTTCTTTTGGAAGATTGAAGGGGAAAGAATTTCACTTCTTCGCTCTTTTAACATCAATCGACTGTTGTTTTACTACTGGTATATCTTCAGGTAGAAGTGTGTACGGTCGTGTTTTATTAGTTTATATGATTGTGTGAAGGTAGAATAATTCCTCCGACCTTAAGGGGGGTTGTCAACCAGTCCAACAACTTACTGGCCGGCCCGAAGGCTAATGTCGAGAATTTGTATATATCCTTAGAGGCCGGAATAACTTCGTTAGCACGTTACACAGTATAAGACGTCATTGCACTGTGGTTACTTTGACGCAAGATAATCAAGCCAATCAGTAATAGAAGATTGACAATCCGACATGCCATCTGTGAATTTGGTTACGTGGCAGACGCTGGTGTTTGAGTACCGGATATAGGAACTGATTTTTGTTCCTGGTAATACAGGTCTGTATCGGGTAACAAGTTATATATATTACTACGCTACAAATGTTACGAAACACCTTTAAAGCGATGTCTGTAAGTGTCGATTTCTATTCTCATAAACCCAAGAAATGCAAATGGTGCTTAAGGGAGCGTTCAAATAGTACGTAACGAATTTTGCGGACCCCCCTTTTTGTAAAACTTTACGATGCGGGGCGGGGATTGAATTACGCGTTATTGTTAATATTATTTTAGATTTTCCAGTACATACTTTACACCACATAATGGTAACTTTTAGGTATAAAGAGTCACTAGGTGGTCATGAAACGTTTTACGTTTACCATGCTTTACAGAAAAATGTTACGACGCGATACATGGGAGAGGGGGGTCAGTAATCTCCAAAAATTGCGTCATGTAATACTTGAACGCTCCCTAAGTCTTTATGCATGATCAGCCAAAGCAACCCTTGCCTATTGAGATATTTTTAAAATTGTCTTACAAATTTAGAAGTTTCATTCCGCGGCCAAATACATATAAAACCATCAAGTAAATCATACGCTTATTTTGGCTCCCGCAGATCTCGCTTCACGCCTAAGTCCCTGGGGCTTAGGAAAATAAAACGAAGGTATTAGCGAGCCGTCATCATAATAAGGCGAGTACAGTTGTTTTATAAAATACTACCATCTCTAAATTACTCAGAATAAATGCATACAAATAGAGGCAAACATCGTTATACAAACAGAATTTACCTTATTCGATTACTGAACGCCAGGCCAAGTGTTAGTAGGAGTCCAATAATAGAACTCATTATAATGGCGTGCACTAGCGGTATTGACAATTGGCACACAAAGAATATAAAGCAGAGATATGTTAACAACATCCCACCGACAAAACCGACACAATTTCTCAATAAACAGTTGGGAATCGTTTGGTCTGCGCATTTAAGTGAAATGTGACTTAGACCATATATACGACGCTTTGCTTCGTACATCTGGCATCTTACACGGGATGCTTCTGGCACAGCTCTGGTTTTCGAGTTGGATGAAGTATTATTTTTTTCATTGTATTCTTGCCGGTAATTTTCTATCACTCTTGCCTTCCACATCGCAGCAAATTGTGATATTTTGTCGTTTTGGTATGAGTGCCATAATTCATAATTGAGTTTTTATAATAATAAATTGCACATATTGTTTATTACACATTTTATTTTTAAATTACTACTGACATGCACGTTGCGATATACCTAACGAAAGTTTTTTGTCAATCTGTCGGAATTGATTGTGTTTTTTTTCCGGTTTGTTACTGGCCAGTAACGAATAGACTTCTTAATATAAATACTCTATGTTTATTGTTAATAATATCCCAATCAACATTGTTTAAGATTATTAAGTCCATAAAGTATAAACACAGCATAAGTATTACGTAAGTAGTTTTATAAAAGAATTTTAGAAATAGTGTCATCCAAAACATTTCTCAACTAAGTTCGTTCGCTGTATTCATCAATGCAAGACGCGCCTTTACAGTAAAAAGGATGTTCTCCATTAATAATGCCTAATCAATTTGTTGATCTCTTTTAATTTTAGACAAACTACTAAATTTCGCAGTACGAGTAAAGCCAAGTTGTTTTCAAGTTCATTGACTTAACTCAATTTCCAATAGGGTAATTTATATGTAATTTGTCTCTAGTCGGCCGGCCGGTCTTCTGCGCAAGGGTTCATTCATGAAACATGCGCAGAACACTGCATTGCAACAAAATCAACTTCACATCGAAAGAGTTCTTGCTACATTGCGTTCTTATCCTAATAAATCCTTAAAAATGCGCTAAGCTCGTTTTAGTGCGTGATTCGATCGACTTTAAAGAATAATTTGTGAAAATGTGCAGATGATCAGTTTAGCTACCAATTTAGTTGATAAGTGTCAATCAGTGCTCCATTGATAAAATCACGTAAGTAGGTACTTATATGCGTACCATTAATGCAATAAAATTACCAGATGTTTCAATTTTGATTTTCAGTAGGTATATTTTAACAATTACACTTATGTACGTATTTTTTAGATTAATTGGTTAGTTCGATATTAAATGAAACGATAATCATTATGCATTTCAAATTTATGCCCAAAATATCTGTAGATAATGTAAAGAATAATTATGAAACTGATTTTATAGTACATTTTTATAATTGAACCGCTATTAATGTTTGCTTAGAGTACCGAATATATAATAGATTTGGAATCCTTGATTTCTACATAGACATTCGTTGACAGAATTAAATAAAATTAGTATCTATAATCTATCTAAATATCATATAGATATGTACCTATGAAATATGATTAAAATAGATTGATTTGACAAATTTATTACTTAGTATAGAACTATTAATTTAATGCAAATAGGTAGGTACTATGTATAAAATGTTTACCGCATTGTATATTGTATGTGATCGTGGTCAATTGTGTTTGGTCATGAAGTTTTCATTACTAATTATTTTATTACCTTTGTTTTTTCTCTTGGCTACTTCATGTACTGTTGTTTATTTAAATTGTCTGTAGATTTGAATATATTTCTGTATTTAAAATGGTTATCATACTAGCTGTAAGCTGTTTGTCGTTTATCATGCAAGTTTGACCACTCTATATTTTCACATTCCAGTGCCGAGTCGAAATTTGCCGGGAATGTTTAAATATAATAACTAAAAACTATATTATTAAAAGGAGTCGCTAGGCAAGGTTCCAAAGATACTGGCAGCGGTTCCCCTTTTAATAGCTAGACTTCTTCGGTCTCCTGTGATGTCGACTAACCTTTTTGCTATTTCCTTAAAAAGCCTTATAGCACTGAGACACCACGGATGAAGGTCCTCGACACCGAATGGGATAAAATCATATTCGGAGCCTAGACGCCTGTATTTGCATGCTTTAGCTTTTTCAGTCGCTTTTTTTTCAAAACTTAAGGAGAGATTATAATCTATGTCACCATGTGACATTTGACTAATGTTAGTTGCATAAATTAATATGACAGATTAGTAAATCGTATTTGTTTTCGTTTTTAAAATTCAAAACGTAAGAAATTTAGGCTCGAACTTAAGTGCTGTGCAATTAAATAATTATTAATCGTCTAATTGTAAAGTGTATAATAATTATTACCGCGTTAAAATGAGGTAATATTGAAGCTTAAAACTCTTTTTAAAGCATAAGTTATACTAATAAAAAAATACAAATTGTATTAATTAAATTAGTGTATTTCAAGCATACATAACTATTTAAATTAGTTTAAATATATTATATGTATAATATATTTAAACTAATTTAATATATAGTCCTTTTGTTGATACAGCTAGTCTAGGTACAGCTTGTGCCAACTACTACATACCTACTTATTGATGGGACAATTTACTTAAAATTTAAAAAAGACAACACGCAAATTACAATACAAATAAAAAAAATGACTACAACTTAGTTCTTATAACAAACAATTTATTTTTTTATTTATTCACACTTTGTTGCAATAAAAATAAAAGAAACAAATAACACAATACATAAAAATTATAAGGGATGCAACGGGCGGCCTTATCTCTAATAGGCGATCTCTTCCAGGCAACTCTACTAAGAAAAAAAAGAAACACAATGAGTGCAAGAAGTGCAGAACCAAATGCAATCATTAAGTATTTGAGCTAATTATTTTTTAAATATAATATTTTGTTAACATTTAAAATTGAAATGCTATCAACAGTATACATTGTTTTTTAACAATCCTTATATATGGACTGATCGAATAAAATTTTATAACATAACATTTCATTGTCTATATATTTAAATATTACACAGACAAAGAAATGATGTTAACCCTTTTTCTATGTTATAACACATTATGAAAACAACCTTGTTCTTCAACAGATTATGGACAACGAGCAGCCCCACCAAGAGTTGGTGAAATGTGTGGTGGTTGGAGACACTGCTGTGGGAAAGACCAGACTTATATGTGCAAGGGCCTGCAACAAACATGTATCCCTATCACAGCTCATGACAACACATGTACCGACTGTATGGGCGATTGATCAATATAGGATTTACAAGGATGTAAGCGGAGAGATAATTGTTATGTTATTTGTGAGAACAATCACTAACTAATCTTAACTATTGTATATATTTTTTTGTTTTATGTATTCCAGATATAAGTAACCAGTTAACAGAATTGTTATTTATATGTTATTTCAGAATTTAGTCTGTAAAATAATTATCTAATGTAGATGATATTGCACTTTATATCATGTAAATTAACATGATCTATGAAATTGTAGGTACTAGAAAGATCTTGGGAGGTTGTTGATGGTGTGAATGTTTCATTGAGACTATGGGATACCTTTGGAGATCACGAGAAGGACCGAAGATTTGCCTATGGACGGTAAGCAATAACCAATATTTACTACAGTTATATATGTATATTTATTATACAAATAATTAACGAAGCAATCTTGTGATTTTGTTTGAGTTCAAACATTTAGTATACTTAAGAATATAGTGTTGTGAAAATATGGAAATTCATTTTGATCTTTAACTATTGTTATCTGTATTATAATACTCCAACTAAATGTAATACATGTATTTTTGCACTTCTTGCCTATCTTATGTAATTAATACTTTTTGTTTTCTCACAGTGGTTGCCTGGAAGAGATCGTTAGAAAGCGATAAGGCCGCCAGTTGCTCTCCTTTTTATTTAATTATGATTGTACTATATTAATGTATATGCAGCAACGAAGTGTTAATAAATAATACAGATGGGCAAATTGTTTGTCTAATAGATCATTTAAAAGAGAATTTCTATGGTTATTATAGTTAGTACTTTTATAAGAGTCATGAAATAAAGAGTGCTCAAAACAAATTAATATATTCTTGATACAAAATAATTATTACTTAATTTATAACTAAAACTTGTTAGAATACGCATAATGGATTACAGTTCATAATTCGCGTTTAAGAAAATATTACAACCAGTAAAAAACAATAGCCTATCCTTATGTATGTCTCTCAACTTAATTACAAAATAACCGACCTTCCCTTTCCGATACGTAATTATACTAATGCATTTCATGCTGTAGCTTGGGTATATTTTTTTTAAATAATACACTGTGAGGTATCAGACTTTAAGTAAGTCGTATATACTACTTACAGAATTAGTTATAAGTCTTGATCCTGAATCTTACTATAAATACATTTAAAAATTAACATTAGTACCACTTGTATAGTGGCGTACGAAATATTTAGTGAAATTTTGACTTCCTGCATAATGTGTAATGTTCGCCTATATTTTTGTTATGACCTTAGTATGCAAGCCATATAGTGTTGCGATGGCATTTTTATCATTGCGTCAAACCCTATTACATTCATGATACGAATAAGAGAATTATGTCATTCCGTATAGTGATAAAGTATATAGATATTAATTATTGCACTTATAATGTGTTTGGGATTACCTACCATAGACATCTCAATTTGATCTGCTTCTTTGGTGGTATTTACATTTTAATTTAATATTTAGTGCTTTGTAGTTGATAGTGTGGTACTACAACCTCCTATGATTCTTCGCCTTAAATTACAGGGGGCTTAATAATAATAATAATTTGTCGACACGAACTGTCATTTTTCATACAAATTTAGTTTTCGACTTTCTGCATACATTACTGCTATGACACCTTGACTTAGTACTCACTCTAAATCAGCGCTAAATTGAGGAAACTACATTGAAATTGCATACAAAAACGTCGCGATCGGTATTGCTATCGCTATTATTACAGATTACCAGCACTGTTGTCTCTTAAAGGTAAGTAGATGATAAGCCTTCTATGCCTGACACACGAAGGCATAGAAAGCTGCCCGGGGCTTAAATATACGACCTCGGATTGATAATCACACGCTTAACTAACAGAGAATGTAAATATTGGGTGCTACCTGATATAGTAGACTGTATCGCTCCGTTTACGTTATATAGTCTTTATAAATTTACCCTTTATATATACGTACCATTTGCAAGATACAGAAAAATCGTGTAGCAATGAGCGAACTCTCTTCCAGGCAACGCTTACAACAAAGAAACCGTTGCTAAGTGGTGCTGGAGTGCGAAACTCTTATTATAAAATTTTAAAGAACACTCGGTGAACATACTGTACATAGAAATTTAGAATGCGATTAGAATACCTGGAAATTGCTGGCGCTATCATTTTTGACGGTCGCGCAACTCCTAACAAAAACCTACGTAAACACAACTATCGGCTTAGGGTATTATGTACACAATATATAAAAAACTATAATACATATTTTTAACCGCAAACTATGACAGTGCTATATGGGTATTTGTATTAGACAATTATATAATACGCTTATCCAACGTTTATTTTAATCATTATTAAATTAAGAGCAGTATTGGCCTAATGGCTCAGTGCGTTTAAATCACGGTTGTGAACCAATTTTCTGTCTACGTGTGCAATTAGCACTTAATTCGATGAAGGCGAACATTGTGAGCTATTCTAACCCAAAAATGGATGACGTGTGTCAGACACGGCTGCATTTACTTGTCTATAAAATAATTGACGAAACTGCTGACGGAAACGGAAACTGAGTTATAGAGCCAGTGGATTATTTAAATTAATAAGATCATGTAATGTTATAGATCTTCAATTGTTTCTCAGGTCGGATGTGGTCCTCCTCTGCTTCTCTATTACAAATCCAATATCTCTAAGAAACTGTGGTGCAATGTGGTACCCGGAGATACGGTAAGTGGTACTCCCTTATGAAGAAGGAATATTTAGAAAGGTGTACCTTCGTGTACAAGAAAAGGCTGTACTTTACTCACTTAGCTTTATATATTTAAATCTTTGGAGTCACGCCTCGAGAATATATCAGGCACTCTCAGTATTTTATTTCAGAGCACTAAATAATTTTACATTAAATATTTTATTTAATAATAATAATAATTGTTGAAAATTACATTTTATATTATTTAAAGCATCTAACACAGGATACCTATTTTGGTCCTTCGAGCCGGACGTCAACCAGCGACCTATGGATACTCATTATTTTATGTCTTGTGTCCCAATGGTATATCATAATACTCAACAATAAAAAACATAAATTAACTTAAATGCGTTTAACTAAACTATTCCTTCATCTTTTTCTGACAAATTGAGTAATGCTGTGTCAAAAAGAAACAGACTTTTATTATATAGACAAAACAAAACGCTGCAATTAGACTAGTTTGTTATGAATAAGGGAAATTGGCTTTCAACTGTATTGTTGATGGTATCCTTTAGTTGTAGGCAACATGTATTTAATAGAATACACAATCATGTTTTAGTATTTACAAGCAATGTTGAGGAGGTGATCCATACATGATAATTCAGAATTATAATATTTTCAGGCGGTTTTGTCCGAATACACCTGTTCTTTTGGTGGGATGTAAGAATGATCTGCGCTACATGTATAGAGATGAGACATATTTGAACTACTGCAAGGACAGAAGTCCTTTTATAAGGTACAGGCATGTTTGAAAATAAATACATATATGTATACATATATTGTATGTATGTCAGCCAGGGATAATTCATTGTAATATCCCCTTTTTATAATATATTGTGTAGATTTTTTTATTTTAATCCATCTAGAATCAACTTCTTGGCTTTTATCAGATTTTATGAAATGATGGCAATTAGGGAACGCAAATCCAAGAATTTTGAATTTCCCTCCGTAATTCGTAAACTATCAGACTGCGGCAAGTTTCGCCCTTCTCAGCAGATACACACAGTCCACCGTGTAGATTACTATAAAAAATACACTAGAGATTTATTTCAAAGAAGAAATGCTATATGATCTAATTCTCAAAAATGTTTTACATTCATTTTATAAATTCACATAATATGTACGATGAGGATGTATACTTTAAAATTATAGAAGACTACTAAAATCTTATCAGGCAAGGACGAAAGCTGTTGGTGCTTTCAAAATCTAAAAGTCTAATATTTTTTGTTGTAATTTAAACGGTTTTATTGAAAATAAAGAATAAAATGTTGTAGACAATGTACTAAAAGTTTAAAAATAATTCGGTTATACACCACTCTCCTCATCAATCTAGGGCATTGCTCAGACAAAAAGATTAAATCGTTAAAACAGGTCAAGCTAAAACCGCTTAAAATGTTTTGCCTATATGCAAATACACTTTATAGTCGTTGTCAAACTTATGGTAGAGCTTCATGCTTCTACTTCCAGGGCACCGCGAAAAAGCGACCTAGTTATGCCGGATCAGGGCCGGGCGTTAGCTCGCGATTTCGGTATCTACTACTACGAGACCTCCGTCTTTACATACTACGGTGTTAACGAGGTGTTTGAGAATGCTATTCGAGCTGCATTAATCGCGAGGAGACAGCAACGCTTCTGGATGACCAATCTTAAGAGGGTACAACGGCCGCTGTTGCAGGTATCTAGTAATACAATTTGGGGTCAATATTTTTCATTTGATTTTTTTACTTGATTACAGAAAAAAAATAACTATTTTGTTAACGGAATAAGTAATTTTTATAGTAAAACTATCTGACCCAACAAACGTTGTTTTGCCATGTATATTATATCTAAGAAACATTGTTTTAGTTCACTAAAAATAAATATCAGCTATAATAAAAAATAGGGGTTTATCGTAGAGGGGTAAAAATAAAGGGTTGTTTGTATGTTGTATCATAAAAAATAAAAACAAAAATTGTCTAAAAATTAAAAAAAAATATTTTGGGGTGGACCCCTTAAGGGTTTGAAAGATAGATAGTAGCCGATTCTCAGACTTACTGAATATTAATAAGAGTCGGTCGAGCTGTTTAGGAGGAGTATGGGAACGAACATTGTAACACGAGAATTTTATATATTTATTAGACTGTGCAAACCTTTACAGAAAAACACAGTAATAATAAACTTATAACTATCCTGATCTAATACTCTAAATTTTGCGGTAAAAAAATAAGTCTTAAGGAATGAAGGAGGATAAACAGCTTAAAAATAATCCAAAGCTTGTACTTATCATCTTCTTATATTTTTTGTAGAATTTGGTAGGTTGGTAAGTAGATAGTTTCTGTTGACATTTCATAGATTGTCCATACATTTGGCAATACATTAAGTTCGAATGAAATCGGAAATAAATTTTATTTGATTCGAAACACAAGCGGATCGGTGCTCAAGTTTTGCTTACAAACAATTATTTTATGTGAACTTTCTGAATTTACTTATGAATCGTGCTTATACAACATACTATATAATAAATAAATGTTTCAGGCTCCATTCCGACCACCTCGGCCTTTAGAGCCCGAGGTGACTATTGTCAGTAGTGTGTACCTTGAGGATATGACGACGCTACTACGGCAGCAGGTGACTTATATTCAAAACCTTTGTTAGGCACAGAAGGCTGATCGTACTTATATGTATATATTAATATATATATATATATATATATATATTATATGTCGCAGTAAAGTAGTTAAATCAAAGAGTTAATTGACTCTCTAGACATTTAATTAAATATCGATATTCAATCAACTTAGCGTTTTGTACATACTTATTAAAATACAGCAAAGTAAAAATCTGTGATTGGCCAAAAATATATCCTGTGATGTATAAAAAAATTCGTCATTAATTTAAAAATAAGTTTTAAGTGGTCCTAGAAAGAAAAGTAGAAGAAATGGTCTTAAGAGAAATACGGAATGTTGTTTCGGATTGTACTTAAGAGACTATCGATTTAAAAAAAACAAAGGAGGTTATCAATTATCGACGTATATTTTTTTGTATGACAGTACTTTTCGGATATGGTGATAATCTGTGGCGCGAAGGGATTTCCGGTACATCGAGCGCTGCTGGCAGCCGCTTGTGAAGTATTCCGCGGGCTTCTTACAACCCATTGCGCTGCTGACCTACCACGCAGCTCCAGCGAAAGTAGCATGGTATATTATCGCTTTATAATCTGCCTTTTCACAGAGTAGTACTCATTAATTTGAGCACAGAGTATATAATTATGAAATTTAAAATACTGGTTGATTAAAAGTCAAAATTATCCATATAGGTAACACAATGTACACTTATGAACCTCAAAAAAATATATTAATGTAATTAAAGGAAGCTACTTTCAGAGCATAATATGTATATATATACAGTGGTACCTCGATATACGAGTGGGAATAATAATTATTATATTAGGGAATATTGAGATACGAGAAATCGCATACTGTACACTATACTAACAGTTTCTCCCACCATAGACTAGAGCTCAGTCTGTTTGCATGTTTTCGAAGTATTTTTGATATGTTAGGTTCGCGTTTATTGCTTTTTGTACATTTACAATTGAAGTGGTGTACTGGGAACTGATGGGATTAAGGGCATTTCAATTATTTTTATGGGGAAAATTGCTTTGAATTAAACTGTATTATTATATAGAATTGGTTATAAAAGTTACGTAATTATAGACCAAACTGTATATACAAATTATAGGGGTGTTTTTTAATTATTTATTTCAAAAAATTTCAGGTAAGCAGTATGGGTGAGGCGACCACGGGTGACTTCAATGAGGACACAGAATATTTGATCAGACAAGACCAAGCGAAGCAAACCAGGTAAGTTTAATATTTGACAGTTAAAGATATAGTTGTATTATTTTCTATTCCCAAGAAAAATAAGAGTATAGATTATTGTATTCATGTATTCGTATTACAATCGTCCTGGGCAGGATGCGGTAACAGCAGAGCGTTATACGCTTAAGATTCTTTAATAAAACCTAGTTAAGATACTGAAAAAAATGGGTTTGGTGGTTAGATATTTAATAATATTATTTTCAACTTTATCAGCATTTTATAACTCTAGGTATATGTCTCTTTTAAGATATAAATTAAGTAATAAATGTAGGGTATGGGAACAAATAAAGCGTCGTTCGTCGTGTCAGCTCGTGGGTGAAGCGCGGCCTGACGTATGCAGACGCGTACACCATCCAGCCATACTTTCGCTTAAGATTGTTCGGGTAAGTATATTAATAAATAGTATGGAAATTTCGAATATCAGCTTAATCTAAAATTTATTTAAATATATGTAATTTATTACAACGAAACACACAAAATAATAATAATAAAAAAAATAAAAAAGGGTGCGTGTACTTATGTACGCGCGTAAAAAGTTATACTTCTTTGGCTTTCTTTATTTTTTTTAAATATTAAATAATTAATCATAAATATTTAACGTTAATAATTTAATAATATTTAATATTTCGTTTATTATTCAATTATTAATTAATAATAATAATTATTATTTATTATATTATTCATTCAATTTAATAACTACGTATGTTTCATAACTTTTTAACTAAGTAACAATAGGTCTTTGTGAAAAAGCATTGCTAAAGTTCTTTGAAAAAATAATTAAAACTCCTTTATTTGTTTAAAAGGTACTACAAATGTCATTATGGTCATTCAAAATTCTTGGCATAGCTGCTAACTTCACGCATATTCTATTTCTTTTTACTTGTAGATTGTCTTATTCCCATCTCGCTCGCGCACGCCCGGCGCCCGGCTGGTTTAAAAAGAATTCGTTAGTGGGCAACTTCATACTGATAATTTTGTGTAAAAGCAGCGTAAAATTTCAGTCTCATAAATTTTTCTTAACGCGCCTAAAGTATAAATACAATAACAAAAAAATATGGAAAGAAAAAAAAGCAAAAGGTACATTTTAAGTGTGTAATGTGTGAGTGTGTTGTGGTTGTTACTGACCCAGGCTCAGCATTATGCTGTAGAGCAGACGCGCTGGTGGAAATAAATAGTCAAGATGTTTCCTTTCTGATCAGGACGCTACAGAAAAATCTTACAAACGACGTTCGACGACTCAAATCTACAATTTATTCTGGTACAAATTTAAGCGAAGACAACAACAAAAAAATTGCACTCATAGTTAACTCGACTTAGGCTTAAGCATCAAGAATGATACATAAAATGGTCTTTGTCCTAATATTGAATAAACACTAGCCTTAACCTTTAACATAAGCCCTTTGTATAAGGTAATTAGAATTCAATAAATAATGGATGCTAATTAAATATTGATTAATCAGTTATCGCAAAATGTACCTAATGAAACCCTTAAGGAAGTCAAGATGTTAAAAATTCTTCATCACTAATAGTCAAGGCATTTTTGCTCACCCATGAGTATGAGACGCAAGAATTTTCGTAATAATTTTATAAGCATACGGCATGTAATAATTAGTGTTTTAGACTACTTCATTATTTAGCATTCAATATCCTTTATGACATAGCGATTTAAGAACTAGTTTATATATCTATACATAACAGTTAGATCGCTAATTTTATTTACTGAATTACTGAGGACAATATGAAAAAACGCACAACGATACAGCTCCGTTTATTGCAATAAAAGTTAATTACGAAAATACCAAGATATTAATGAAATTCTATTGGTTATGAAAATGCCCAAGGTCGACCATTGAACTTAGGTCATTGGACGGCCTTACGTGCGCATGTGTGTGTGAGCCGATCTACCAATCACGAGTCTAGCGCTTGATAGTACGCTGGTCATGTCATATGGTCTTATGATGGCATGATATGCTTCGATCCGTGACGTCACAAGTGCAGTGAGCCTGTGCCTCATTTAGACCGAGGTAGCCGACGAACTGCCCTGCGATTCTGTAACTCACTTTTCGAACTCAACACACCCTTTCAGAAATCATAAAATGACTGCTTCACGACTGATTTGAGAGCGACCGCCGATGCGAAAACCGCTGTGTGATTTCGAAAAGTGAGTTACAGAATCGCAGGGCTGGTTACTTAACTTGTTAGTATGAACCAGGAACCACAATCATTTTGATTTAATATGATTCCAGTGCGAAAAAATTCAGCATGCTACATCTCAAACGCAGACAATAGTAACGATGAGCAAGTTGATATCATCTAGTGTGATGCAGGAAGTCATCAACTTCATATACACTGGTGCTATTCACGCAGCTGCCTTCAAACAACAGGTATTTATGAAATAGTTATTTTATTTTTAAATAATAAGCAGAGGAATTGATTGGCTTCTTTGATGCTCTAAAGGCTTGGGACACACTTGGTTTTTAACTTGAATTATAAATTAGTTATTATATGGAGTTCGCAGTTGCTTGTTTTATTATTAGTTATAAGATGCAGGTATATAATTTTATTATGTAATAGTGGGTAACAAGATTAAAAGTGTTATAGTACTTATAGTCATTTGGTTCGAAAAATATTGGTTACCTGTAAAGTTTTCCGGGTGTTTTGAATGTTGGTAATTTTTGTAGATTATAATGTGCTTGTGGCTAAAATTCGAGATGGAGTATACTTTGAGACGCCAAAATTATTGACTTTATGAATTAATTTAATACATAAATTGTAGGTAATTGTTTTGTTTGATTATATATATGAATGAGTCAGTAATTAGTTTGTCAAAAAACTGCTTATTGACGCCGTTTTTTCAATATGGCGGCGCGAGCGACAAATATACGAGGTGGTTCTTGGAAAGAGCACATCAAAATCTATTTGATTACAAATTTTGAAAACTCATGGAAAACTTTCAAGGTAAAACTACCAAATGACTGTAATTGACTTACTTACTTGACTTAATGTCCTATAACCCCTAGTTGGGGCAGAGGGCGTCCACAGTGAGTCTCCATCGCGTTCTGTCTTGAGCCTCGTATTTTACCTCACTCCAAGTCTTTCCGGCTCTCTTTGCCTCGTCTGCGACTGTACGGCGCCAGGTTTGCTTGGGACGGCCACGTTTCCGCTTTCCTTGCGGGTTCCAATCAAGCGCCTGCTTAGGAATATGATTGGGATCCCTTCGGAGTGTATGGCCTATCCAATTCCACTTGCGTCGTTTGACCTGCTGGCTGATCGGGGTTTCTCGGCAGCGCTCCCAAAGTTGCTCGTTAGAGATTTTTTCAGGCCAGTAGATGCCCAGAATACGGCGAAGACAGCGGTTGACGAAGACTTGGAGTCGGTGCGAGATGTCTTTGGTGACCTTCCACGTTTCACACCCATAGAGCAGCACAGACTTGACGTTGGATCCGAATATTTTAAACTTGATTCGACGCGTCAACATCCGTGACTGCCATACAGGCCGAAGTTGTGCAAAGGTTGTAATTATTAATGCAAAAATAATGATGTCAGGAGTAATTTAATTCAATAATGTTACTGACATAAAGACGTGTCGAAATTGTACAGTTTTGATTTTTGTGTACATGTCCTGTTTAATATTATGATTAAAATAACATACCTTATATGCGGCTTAGACGTTTTTTCAAAAGGACTACTTTTTTAAAAAATAATTACCTCAGTGTGCCACAGCCTTTAGCTTGTTTCAGTAGATAGAACCTTCCAACTGAGTAAAATTTATTGCTGCTTTATACACAAAGCTTCGTTATGTTATTCTATGTATTTAAGCTTTCGATAATTCAAAATTTAATAAATATAATAATAAATTAATAATATTTCCTGCAGTCCGGTGCTATTGGATTATTACTGGTAATTGTTATTATTAAATAAATCATAATAATTATTAATTTTACATTATTATTTATTTTATTATCACACTCGCTTTTATTTGGATATTTATGCTTTTTTCACATGTTTTCTATCTAAAATGCATGGGTGTGTAGATATTATAAAATATTTTCTCATTTTAATATTATTAATATTTATCATTCGTATTTTATACTTAAATAAAATACATTTTTATTAACATTTATTATAAAGCCAATGAAGCTGTATTTTATTTGTGTGCATTTATTATATAATTCTATTAAGAACATTTATATCCCTACTATAAATAAATATGAACGCCCAAAGCGAACGCACTGGTCGTACGCACGCAACGCAACAATACGTACACTTTTAACGTAAATTCTATACAAAATATGAGTAGAGTAAGCTCTATATACGAACTTAGAACTTATAAACGGAAGTATAATCGTTGTTTCTAAATACTATGTAAAAAAAACAATTGCATGGCAGTGTCCACGCTGCTAAAAAATAAAACTAATAACTCGATATATTAAGTATAGATTCATTAATTAAACCATAGAAACACCAGTGAGTATGGTACAAGGTATACGACAATTGGTAGTAGTTGAAGATATACGAAAAACTTGTGTTTAAAGTTTGAAAGAATTTGGATAGTTTCCTGTTAAAACAGCTAAACTGTGGAACTCCTTGCGGGTTCGGAAAGAGTATAACATTGGCTCTTTCAAGCGTCGATTGCAGCTCCTGAACAGGCGTGCTCTCTTATAGGCATCTCACTTAATAATCAAGTCGGGAAGCGTGCAAACATATACCCAATATACGTACAGACAATGCAACTACATATTATAACAAAACTATATGTTTAGTTTAGTTTAGACAGTTGTTAAGATACCCGTTTAAGAAAATATACTTGTGAGGGGAATTCATTACTACGATATTTTGTGGAAAGACAAAAAATATCTAAGAAATATTATTACTATAAAATATAAATATAACATTCCATTCTCGCAGCTACACTTACACTACACTACACGAGCTCTTAAGCTATGTTGGAACATGAAGGAGAAATATATTTTTTTTATAACAATTTTGTTGTGTAAAAACAGGAAATACGTCAAGCGGCCGAGTTGCTGGGATTTCCTGAACTGACCAAATTATGTCAGTTCATATTAGACCAACATCTGCTGTTTGATAAAGGATTCATGTTGCAGTTTCACACGGTAATAAAATACATAATAATTATAATTTTTTTTTTAACCAATAAGATAGGTTTCGATTTTTGTTTCGATTGATGATTTGGATCGTTTTGGAACTATTTTATACTGGGTTTTTTATTATCCCACTTAAACAGATATACATATATGTATACTGAAGTAGTTGGAAAGCTATTTACAATGATATGAATTTAACCTAACAATAACATTGTATGTCTAAATTAAATCAGTCTCTCTTATTTATTTTTCAAATTTTTTATTAATTTATTTTATAATTTATAATATTAAGTATGAAGATTACTGTCGAATTATAATGAAAAATAAAGTTAATTTACCACAGCAATGACCTCAAATTATTCAAAAGTATGGCCCTATAAATATATTAATAAAATATATTTTAAAGTGAGTATTTTCTATATAGCCTCTTCCGGGGCGGGTAGGAGAGGCCCTAGAGCGCGGCTGGTTCGCTGACGTGTCCTTCGAGTTGGACGATGGGTTGCAGCTGGCGCACCGTGCACTGCTCATGGCACGGTGTGACCCTATGAAGGCCATGTTCCATGGACACTTTAAAGAAAGCACTTCACGCCTGGTAATATTAAAGTTCCTAACTACTTTTGCCATAGAAAAATAATCCATTAAGAATCTCTAATAACCTATTATAATTTTTAGTATGTATTTTCATAAATCAACCATTAATATAATATACAATACCTATACATGTTTCCTCCAGAGATATCTTTAAAATTACTGCATCTATTGTAATGAAAAACGTTAGAAATAACATTGATGGCCCGATGGGAATCTATAATGCCACTA
The DNA here is from genome assembly GCA_963693345.1 of Pieris melete. Classification (NCBI taxonomy): domain Eukaryota; kingdom Metazoa; phylum Arthropoda; class Insecta; order Lepidoptera; family Pieridae; genus Pieris; species Pieris melete. The sequence goes on from CAVNZK010000003.1 coordinate 4,104,098, forward strand.
GATTAGGCATAGCACAAATAGTTTTACTTAGAAGACACGGGTTTCGGCCGAACATTCTTCTTTTTGGCTTTATAACTTTAAGATTATAAAGCCAAAAAGTACCTTAAGTAGTTACCTTATGTATCAGCCGACTAAATTCTTTCAAAAAATTTCAACTGTTTTTAATATTACAGTGATACAGGTGTTAATTTAAAATTATTTTTTCAGATCACATTTCCAGGTGTAAAAATGTACGCATTTCATATCCTGCTGTGCTACATATACTCGGACAAGATACCTCCAGTTGAGCCCACCAGGTGTCTGGAACTGCTGGAGCTGGCAAATAGACTTTGTATGGACCGACTGGTCACTTTGGTGGAAGCTAGGGTTATCGACCATTTGCAGCATCAAGATAGGTGAGTGTGAATATTTTATTTGGCCGTCTTCCAGACCTTCTTCGCGTTCTTTAAGTATTACGATGCTCACAAAACGCTTTAAAATTGTTCCATCCGTTATGTTTGATTATGCCGAGCGCAACCTTCCGCGATCACATTTGATGCTCAAAAGAAAAATGGTCAAATCAATTTTATTCCTGTCAACGGTATATTTTAAGTAGACTTGCAACGAATACTATATTCGGCAGTATATCGAATACCGAATATTCGGCGAGGCCTCTGACCGAATATTAGGCAAAAGTATTTGGCTGGATTTTAGCGCCAAAAACTTGTACTTGTAAAAATGCAGAAAAGTTAGTCTTTCTGCACCATAACCTTCCTAAATTTTGATTATATAAATAATTCAAATGCATAGAAAAATTCTTAACTTGTTTACAGAAAATGATTAAATTATGTACCTGATTTATATACCGATGACTACGTAATGAATGATTATAAAAGAAATGAGAACCTTACCCGTCTAAATTTTGATTACCACAATAATTCAAATACATAGAATCCTTCATTTTTCCAATTCAAAAATGATTATCTACCTGTGTTATGTACCAATGACTACTTAAATAGTTATAACAGGAATGAAAATATGAATATATACTTAATCAATCGATTTAAATTTTTCATTTTACCAATTATTTCTCTATGACAAAATATATTATTATTTAGGTATTCGGTATTCGGCCGAATATAATAAAAGCCGAATAGGCCGAATACCGAATATTCGTTGCAAGTCTAATTTTAAGTAATATAGTCATCGGGGCAGCGTCTTATTCTAAACTGTGCTTTCAGAGTTGGTGACGACGATCAAGTTGTTGAGATCGCACTATCTCTGTTGGAGCCTGTTAAGGTAAACCATATTATTTAGAAAACAATATATAGTCTTACAACTCGCGCGAACAACGTCGCGTCGCGTCCGTCAACAATAATCTTTTATTATAGAATTGCGTGTGTAATTGCTCATAATCTTGTAATCAGTGATTGTACACTACGTGTTCGCTATTAAGTTATTGAAATAATCTATTGTTATACGTCTAAACGCAAGATCTTAGTCGAACATTAAAGTGAACACTTTTGAATCTACCCGCAAATTTTGCATTATTAATTAAAATGAATATTAACTAGTTTAATTCATCAAGATGCAGAATGGAGGTTGCTGAAAGTGTGAAATTGGCTACCGAAGACTCCACGGGGGTGGGTACCCAGGCCCCCGTGACAGTGAATGCTACTGGTCAAAGTAAGAAATATGTACAACAAGCCTTCCATCCAAGCCTGTTTATAAGACAGAGAAGTGTATCGGTTGGGAGTTTACTGCATACCAGAAATGAGGAGAAGGAACCACAAAGCTCTCAAGAAGTAGCCTGCGACACCAACTTGCCTGAATGGCAAACGGCTCCAGTAAATAGAAAGCCGAATAAAAAAAGGAAACTCTCAAATCAGTCCCCCGAAAGTGTAGCTACTTCGAACATGTTCGATGGACTAACTCTCGTTGAAGAACCTACCCAAACCAAAGGAAAGAGGCCCAGCAATCCACCTCCAATCATACTATATGGAGTCCAAGATGTCAATAAACTGACGGAATTTCTCGAATCTGCAACTGAAAGAACCACATTCAAGTTTAAGATAGTAAACAAAACACAAATAAGAATTATGAGTGAAGACATAGATGTTTACAAAAAACTTATTACAGCTGTAAGAGAGAAGGGTCTTATTGGCCATACATTCAATCGAAAAGAAGACAGAAACTACAGACTGGTAGTAAGAAACTTGCACCACACTACTCCACTTCATGTTATAAAAGCGGAATTTGAGAAAACGGGAAACATAGTAGTTGGAGAGATTATCAATGCCAGATTTGGGCCTGATAAAAAACCTACCTCAACTTTCTTTGTAAACCTGCAACCTAGTCAGCATAATAAAGCAGCCAAGGAAATCAGACATATTTTCCACCAAATTGTTACTATAGAAGACCCAAAAAGAGGACCACTATAGTACAGTGTCAAAGATGCCAGCAGTATGGTCACACCAAAAACTACTGCATGAGACCAGGTCGATGCCTCAAATGCGCAGAATCACACTTAACCAAAGATTGTCCTAAAGTGGACCGCAGTACCCCAGCAAAATGTGCCTTATGTTCGGCCCTCACCCTGCGAATTATAAAGGTTGCGAGGTATATAAAGAAATTCTAGCCAGAAAAACACAGCGCTCGTCTATAAGGGCAAGAAAAGCTCCTACGTCAAGCTGTCCCAATAGTGGTATAACCCCAAACCCCCAACCTACAAACCAACCCCCGAACCCACCCACAATAAATACGCCTAAGGGATATAATGAAGTGGCTAAAAGTAATCATTTAGTCCAAGGTACAAACCAACAATCTGTACCAGAAGCCAGTCAACCATCACTGAATAATAGAATTGAGGAGATATTTATAAAACAATCACAAAAAATTGATACAATCCTACAACAAATGAGCACCATTCTGGGGCTCTTGACTACACTAGTTAACAAATTACCATAAAAATGAATAAACTCAAAATTGCTACATGGAACATAGATGGTCTATCGCCTAAGAAAAATGAAGCTGAAATCCTGCTAAAAATGCATAATCTGGATGCCTTGCTTATTTCTGAGGCGCACCTTACATCCAACAGCCAAATACATGTACAAAACTACAATGTGTACACAACAAATCATCCCGATGGCACTGCACATGGAGGCAAAGCTATTATAATTAGATCCTCCATTGAACACTATGAACTTCCACAATTTCGATCGGAATCCATTCAAGCCACCTCAATAAATATCCAGGATGAAAATGGGAATTTATGTATCTCCTCGGTTTATTGTCCTCCAAAGCACGTTATAACTGAGGAACACTTCACCACATATATTAACAGTCTGGGTCCACGCTTCATAGCAGGTGGAGATTGGAATTCAAAGCATCTGCAGTGGGGGTCGAGATTGATTACCACGCGTGGTAGAGAACTTAAAAAATGCGTTGATAAAAACCACTTAACAACAATCTCCACCCCCGAGCCAACTCACTGGCCAAGCGACCCTGGAAGATTGCCTGATGTCCTGGACTTCTTTTTAATGAAGGGTCTCTCACGACTGTTTTATCACATTGATGGCTTTCTCGATGGTTCTTCAGCTCACATCCCGGTGATATTAACGATTAGTACCAATATTCTGGAGTGCCAACGGAAACCAAAACTGTATAACAGGAGAACAAATTGGCAAATGTTTCGTGACCTCGTAGAGGACGCCCTACAATTACGGATTTCACTAAAGAGTAAGGAGGAAATAGATAGTGCAGTCTTGGCATTTACGAGAGTGGTGCAGGACGCATGCTGGAGGAATTCTGAGGGAATGGCTCAGAAAAAGACCAGACAGCTTTCTGTACCCCACGAAATTCATGACATGATCCTGGAGAAGAGAAGATTACGTAGAGTGTGGCATAATAGTCGTCATCCCGATGATAAAACAGCACTAAACAACTACGCTAAACACCTTAAACAGGCTATAAAAGAAAATCTAGATGCTACTATTGAGGAAAACCTGATGTCGTTAACAGCTACAACAGACACCGACTACTCTCTCTGGAAGGCATGCAAAAATCTGAATCAACCCACAAACCCTAAACCACCTATAAGACTAGATAGAAACAAGTGGGCTAGATCTAAACTAGAAAAAGCAAATGCTTTTGCTGACCATCTGGCTAAAGTATTTGTTCCAAATGAAGCCACTCCTGGGTCGGATGAGGCAGAAATAGATGACATTCTCCAGCAGGATTTCCAATTGCATTTGCCCTTGAAGATAGTAACACCAAGGGAGGTACAAAGAACCATACAACAAATGGAGAATAGGAAGGCACCAGGTTTTGACCTCATTGACAAAAAGGTTCTCTCCGAATTACCTCGTAAGGCTATAACTTACTTGACGACCCTATTCAACCGGATTATAAGTGTTGGATACTTTCCAGCACTATGGAAGGTCTCTCAGGTTATTATGGTCCATAAGCCCGGAAAATCGCCACATGACGTCTCATCTTACCGACCTATAAGTCTTCTCCCGATCGTCTCTAAAGTACTGGAGAAGGTACTACTACGACGGCTCTCGCAAGCTATTCATAAAAATTCTATAATTCCAGATCACCAATTCGGGTTTAGAGCACAACACGGCACTATCGAACAAACTCACAGGGTGTGTAAATTCATAAGCAATAGCCTTGAGCTGAAAGAGTACTGCTCCTCAGCTTTTCTGGACGTTCAACAAGCATTCGATCGCGTATGGCACAAGGGGCTCTTATGCAAGATCAAGTCACTTCTGCCTCATACTTTCTATGGAATCCTAGAGTCTTATATCACCGATAGAATATTCCAAGTGAAAGAGATGGATTGTACATCAGGTTTTCATGATATACTTGCAGGGGTACCTCAAGGCTCTGTACTTGGCCCAGTGCTGTACACCATATATACCTCAGATCTACCGCGTACCTCTGAAGTCAACATTGCAACCTATGCAGACGATACGGCAATCCTAGCTTCAAGTAAACAACCCGAAGAAGCCACGTTAAAGCTGCAGCGAAGCCTAGATGAAATAAGCAACTGGTTCGATAGGTGGAGAATTAGGGTGAACACTAGCAAATCAGTACAGGTGACATTCACACTGCGAAGAAAGACATGCCCCCCTGTAAACCTAGGAGGAAAGGAACTGCCTCAGAGTGACACAGTTAAATATCTTGGACTGCACTTGGACCGTAGATTGACATGGCAAAAACACATCGAAACAAAACGGCGTGAGATCAACATTAAATATAAGAGGCTGTACTGGTTACTGGGTAGAAACTCGAAATTATCCATCGACAACAAACTCCTTATCTACAATTCTGTTATAAAACCGGTGTGGACCTACGGGATACAATTGTGGGGAGCTACATGTGACTCTAACAAAACTAAAATTCAAAGAACACAAAATTACATCCTTAAACAAATAAGCAACTCGCCTTGGTTCATAAGAAACGCTGAAGTACATGAACACCTAGGCATACCTACAGTCAAGGAGAAAATAAAAGTATACGCTCAGAAGTACAAGACTAGGCTGGAATATCATCCTAACCACCTAGCTGTTCAACTCACCCTACCGGAGTATATAAACCGTCTCAAAAGACGAAGAACCTTGGAGCTCAGCAGCATTGACTGAGCTAATATTATTATGGTAGATATTCCTAATGAGGAATATCTCCACCCGCAAACCATCCTACAACTCATCTGCTCATAGTCAGAAGACTGATTGCACGATGCGCTCCATTAAAAAAAAAAAAAAAAAAAAAAATTAGAAAACAATTTTAAAAAATTGTTAAAACTGTTAGCTACGTTGAGTTACGTTATAGGATTGAGTTTTCAAGTTTAGTTGGCGAACATACTTCCATATTAGCATAATAATAATAAAATCTAATCTACAAAATAATAATAATAAAGCCCGTTTTATTTTCAATCATGATAAAAACAAATTATAATAGCTTAGATTATTTTACATTTTTATACATATTTTTTTTCTTTTGCTTGTTATTCTATATTCTAGCTTCCTGCAGTACCGTCGATCGGAACCTCTTCACGGGTAAAGACCTCCTCCAGCTTTTTCCAACTGACTCTGTCTATGGCTCTCTTTCTCCATTCGTTTGCTGCTATCGCTTCTATTTCTTCTACCCACCTTTTTTTTGGGCGACCTCTTCTTCCTCTTGTTCCTTTCCATACAGTCTTTAAGGTCCACCTATCATCGGTGTATCTTGCTATATGCCCCGCCCATTGCCACTTCTGTTTTAGGGCATAATGTAAATCATCTATAACTTTTGTTCTTCGTCTTATTTTTTCGCTTTTAATTTGATGTATTTTTCTTATTTTAAGTACGCTTCTTTCCATTGCTTTCTGGCATGCTACTAGTTTAGTTTAAGTTTTTATCTTTGTATTGTAAGTCCACGTTTGGCAGCCCTATGTGAGAGTAGGTAAAATACAAGTGTCCAAGACAATTTTCATGAGGTGAAGAGGAAATTATCTAATCTACAAAAAGCAAACAATATTTCAGTTACACAACGCACATAACCTGTGGTCGTGGTGTCGTTGGCGCCTGTGTGCGGCGTACGACCGCGTGTGTCGCGCACGTCACCTCAGTGTCGCTGCACGGGAATACCTAGCTGATAACCGCTGGCCTCCCGTTTGGTGAGACTTCTATAATACTTTTTAATTTGGTCCATTTTTCCGTGTTTCCATTTTAGTTGTTTGATTCGGTATGTCTATAATTTTAGGTTGTTTTCTTATTGTTGTTAATCGAACTTTGAAACAGATTAATAATTCAAATAAAATAAATAGTTGTATTTAAAAGTATTTTTATTATCGTATTTTTCAGGTACGTGAAGGAATATGATTACTACCAGAAGTGCCTCGCGGAGCAGTCCAAAGAGCTGAAAGAGATCAGGCCTGCTACGTCAGTAAATACTAATCAGCAGACAGGCTGTTTGTGTTTTGCAAGTAAGTTTTATCTGAATAAAAAGCAAATTATAGATTTTTGAAGTTATACTTCTTTAGGCGCGTTATGAAAAATTTATGAGAGTGAAATTTTACGATGCGCGCGCACCGTGACACAAAATTCAGTATGGGCGCTGAGCGTGCGCGAGCGAGATGGGAATAAGACAATCTACTTGTAGTACCTTTTAAACAAATAAAGCAGTTTTAATTATTTTTTCTAAGAAATTTAGCAATGCTTTTTCGCAAAGACCTATTTATACTTAGTTAAAAGGTTATGAAACATACCTAGTTATTAAATTGAATTAATAATATAATATAATAATAATTATTATTAATATTATTTGATAATTGAATAATATACTAAATATTAAATATTGTTAAATTATTAACGCTTAATATTGATTATTAATTATTTAATATTTAAAAAAAATTAAGAAAGCCAAAGAAGTATAACTTCTTACGCGCGTACATAAGTACACGCACCATTTTTTTTATATTATTGATTTTCGAAACATCAGCTGTTTTGAAAATATTTTGCAAGAGTAGAAATGTATTTAAAAACATTTTTGCTTCGCTATAAATCCTTTTTAGCTAAATAGTGCTAAGTCCGGAAGTCGTCGACATAAATGGTTTGACATTCGGGAGCCAAGTGCGCGCTAAGTCTCGTGTCTAAATCGCACCCAAATGTTATTAGTACTATTATTATTTAGATATTTAAATAAATAGAAAATCGGGTAATGAAATCAGATTAGCTATATTACCCTTTACAGGCAAGGTCCGCCGCGATAGCGCAGTGATTGCGGCAGACGCGACCACGGCCTTGTGTCGCCCCGAGCCTCCCCAACCCCCGCATCCCCCACAGCCGCCCCTCTGACATATGCCCTATTGGAGGTGAGATATTTTTATTCTAGGTACATGCTATATTTTTATGTCAAATTTTCCTATCCAGTAATTGACGAGTGCAAGAAAATATCCGGTGGTAGTTATACATACTTTATATTGAAAAATTAATTTGTTAAAACAGGTCACACTATTGCAAAAACACAAACACGAAATAAAAAATACATAATTCAATCATAATAAAGAATAATTAAAATTTTATTTATTATTTTTTTATAGCACCATAGATACTGAACGAAAGCAACCTTTTGTCAACGCGCAGTGTGAATGATCTTTCTATTTGGACCTCTTTTATGGTCAGAAATATGTTTTAAAAATTTAAATGTTTGTGTAAACCAAACCAAAATTACATACGTAAAAAAACAATATATATATTATATTGATACCTTATATATGTATATAAAGGGTATTTCAACAAGAAGTTTGTTTTTCAATTGTGGCAACACCGAGAACGTGATAGTTTTGACATTTAGTTTTTGGCGGTATTCGTAGCAGGTGCTTTGGCAATTATTACAATGAATTCAATTTCGCTCGAAAATCGCATTAAAATAATTCAAATCCACTATAAAAATGGTGGTTCTGTTAAAGTTACATTTCGTAAAATTCGTGATATTTTCGGCCAGCATAATCGTCCTTCTGAGACCGCTGTTAAGAATTTGGTCGCGAAATTTGAGTCGACAGGCTCGGTACAAAATGTGCCAACACCAACACGTGTTCGACCGGGTCGTTCAACAGAAAACATCGCCGCCGTGAGCCACAGTGTTGAAGAAGATCAAAATTTGTCAATTTCACGACGTTCTCAACAATTGGGGTTATCCAAAAGCACAACATGGCGAATTTTGCGAAAGGATTTGGCTTTGAAGCCTTACAAGATTCAACTGGTGCAGGAATTAAAGCTGATCGACCATTGAAACACACACAGCCAATGAAACGATCAATTTATTGCAAACCAAATTTCCCGAGCGCATAATTTCGCGAAATTCAGCTGTTAAGTGGCCAGCCAGATCGTGTGATTTAACACCACTGGATTATTTTTTGTGGGGCTATGTTAAAGACAGAGTCTATACGGAGCCAATCGAATCGATTGCAGCCTTAAAACTCAAAATCCGTGATGTCATTAACGAAATAGACCCTCCATTTTGCCAAAAAGTGATTAAAAATTTTGATGAAAGAATCAACATCTGTCAGCGTGGTCGTGGTGGACATTTGCCAGATATCATTTTTCATTCATAATTGCCAAACTTTTCTCTTTGTAATACAATAAAAATTTTATTCATTTTCCTCTAAATTCTTTGTTTTATTTTGTTTTAGAAAACAAAGTTCTTGTTGAAAAACCCTTTATATCGGCACCAGGTATTAGCAGTGTTGGCCTAGTAACTTCAGCATGCGACTCTCATCCCTGAGGTCCTAGGTTCAATCTCCGCCTGTGCACTAATGGACTTTCTTTCTATTTGCGCATTTAACATTCGCTTCAACGGTGAAGGAAAACATCGTGAGGAAACCAGCTTGCCTTAGACCCAAAAAGTCGACGGCGTGTGTCAAGCTGGAGGCTGATCACCTACTTGCCTATTAGAGATTAACAAATGATCATGAAACTGATACAGAAATCTGAGGCCCAGACCTAAAAAGGTTGTTCATTGCCCTTATTCAAATGAATTTTATATGTATTTAAATATTCTAATGTTTTATCAGATCGCTCCGTATCGCGGTTCTCCTGCCTGTGTCGATGTGCTTCATGAGTACGATCCTCACTGTAATGGTCCTCTTGCACGTCTATACCTAAACTTTTAATAACACTGACTATTGATAATACTGAAGCCCTCGAAATCTTAATTTTTTAGCACGTTTTGTCAGGATTGGTACTCTGTAACTTCCAAAAGCGACAACTTTTGTCACGTTTTTATACGCAACTACGATATAGTTCTGTCTATAGCGTCGCCGCGGTACACAAATTCGCAATACTATTCAGAGTTACCTATAGGCAGTCTACCTATCTATTTGTGGAACGCACGTGTACAGTTTACACTGTTGCTTAAGTTTTTCTTAAAAAGTATTTTTTGAGCTAAAGATTTCAATTAACTAATTGCTTAAATCTTTAAATTCCCATGATTGACTTATAAATTATAATACTTTTTTTGTACTTTTAGATTTTTTTATTTTATGGGCGAAAGTAATTTTATCAACAGTCCTTGTCTAGATAAGTATTAATAGCATCCCAACTTAATGCACTAAATTTTCGAATTTCTAAGATGTCTGGAAGTTTTTTAACTTATAAAGCCGTTATGTGGGTAAAATTAAATAAAATACAGGTTTGTGGTAACACATCTCTCATTACTATGTAAAAAAAATGCTTTAGCTCTTGCTATGCTCCTAATTTCCACAGAGTTTATATTATCTATTTATCAATCTGATAGCAGCTGTATTTTATTTAAAAATATGGTTTTATTTTTTTAACAATGTTTGATGATTGGAGAGTTTATAATGAGCTGGGGCCAAGCAATGCTTTCTAGTTTCTTGTGACCGAATTACATTTCCGTAACTTGATAAAAAGATTCAATGATTGACAATATTAGGTAAGTGACGACAAGTCTGCAGCCCTCAAAGATAATTTTACATCAACTTAAAAAACTATTTTTTTATATGATGGATTTCATGGATGAATAAACTATGTATTAGTTTATTTAAATTTACTACATAGCAACACCATCAATAGTATGACTACCAAGTCTTGATACTTGAATTAATCAATGTGTAATAATCAACAGATTATGTCCTATTATCGAGTATAAAGTTCATTGCTTGCCCCATCTGCGTATTATAATATTGTATTAAATACAATTTAATTATAAGAGTCTTGTAATCATTGTAAAATTGTGGTAATTGTGCTTAGCATTTAATGTAGACGTTTTCAAACTAGTTCTTCAGTATTAATAGCAATTTTTTGAGATTTGAAAGGAATTTCGCATTTTAAAATTTCTTTATATTATAAGTATTTATCTTTTAAATAGTTTTTTTTTACTAATTACTGTGATTGATTTGTTTAGTAATGCTTGTTGGATAATTATGTTTTGGTGACTGTGATAGAATTCATCTGTGATTGGATCCATCTGACGTATGACGAGTTTGGATTTTGTACGAAGTTAGACTTCATTTGTTTTATATTATTTTAAAGTTTATAGTTTAGAATTATGTTTGTACAAAGGCAACAATCTTTGCCTATAATTGTTTTGCGTTAATAGATATTTAAGTATTGTTTGCTATAAAAGAGATAATATATGTGAATATAGGTTTTGAAACAACTATGAGACCCGTATGTTCGGCGTCGTTCGGTATCGAATATACTAGAATATGCAATAAGAGTATACATCTGTGACACGAGTCGCCGATTCTATGACTACGAAGTCATAATGGTATTTTGAAAAAGAACCCAAGGCTTTAAAGGAATATATCTTGTGGTAACTTTTCTGTTACTGTCAAGTCTCAGACACCTTATTAATAACATACAACTCAACACAGTACTCAAACTTTTGCAGTGGGGTACTATATATTATTTGTTGCGTTAGAACGTGATGTATTGAGACCGTCCGAGTTGCGTACGACTATAATATAATGGTAAGAAACTGAAGTATGTTAAAATCTGTGATGCTGGACAGTTTTTAATTTAACTATTGTTTTCGAAATTTCGTTTATTGTTTTAAAGACTGCAGATCTCTAGGCTTAGTATGTAAAAAACTTATTCATAGCATGAATAAGATTTTTTATGATCCACATAAAAGTATATTTTTGTATTGTACTAGTTTGTGTGTTAATAATTAATATACAAACAAGATTGGTTTCTCTTATTGTTTGTATTGAAAATTATATTATAAAGTACAATTCCTAGTTATAAATAGAATAAGTCTCGCTGCACTTAGATATTTTCCAGAATATTTTTAAATTACATCAAGGCTACGCTTACGTTTTATCCAATGCAAAATTGCGCTATAAATTTTACGCCTACATATCAAATTACTAAACCAAAGTTATATTTTGTTAATTTATAATATAGAACCTACTATCTTTTCTCTTTCACATAATAAAATTATTTACAAGTATTTATAACTTTAATGATGCAATCAAATGAAATGTATCTGAATAAAAATTGCTTTTAACTTCGCTATTATTCTACTGTTCTTGTACCAAAAACATTATGGTTTAGTAAATTATGATCTCTACGACAAAAATAAGAAGTATTTTCGTATCTCACTATTTTGGATAAATAAGATCTCATTGTCAGTGCACTCTGAAGCAGGGTTTATTCATAAAATATTGCTTCAATTTTAATGTAAGTGATGTTATAGGGATTTCAGTTATTTTAAATAGTTTTTTTAGTGATATAATGTTTTTTTTATTAGTATGACTAGCATAGTTATTGTAGTTATTAAAAGATCAGGGGTTGTTGTTTACTACAATTAAAAAATTCAATGATAAAATATTCTTAACTTTCAGAAATAAAGTTTAGAACCTCCCATCATAAATTATAACTGATATCCCTTTAACAAGCTAATTTTAGGTAGCAGGTATACTGTAAGCATAGCTATTAGGTAGGTGCATAATGTCTGATTTTTGCCAATCTTCACTATTGGTTAATAATGATCTGCCATTTTTTACCCATAGATTTTAATAAGTGTAATAAAGTATGTGTAATAAAACTGATTTTTGTTTAATTTTTCTTAGACTTATTTAAACTTAATAAAGAGACAATGACATGACCTTTTATAACTGATTGATTGTTATGCACTGAAGGTACAATATGCAACATTCAATTATTAATATAATAAGTAAAAAAGTAACCTGGATCTCCGGATTAATAAAAACAGAATTCAAAGCAACTGAAGTCTGTATTCAATAAAAAATAGTCACTGAGATGACAAATTATAATATCTTAAAATTAGATGTATACCTATACCTAGTACTCTATTTTATAAAGGATGTCCCAATAATTTTATCTCACTTTGAACTTCATCATACAGTTCTTTGTAATCATCATGTTCTTTGACAAGAACCATTATACACCCTCTCATAGTGCCCATGGCAGCTCCAATATCTTTTCTGCTTGGTGTGTAACAGTAAGGAACATCTTTATCCTCACATACAGCGGGTAAGTGACACATTATTTCTATTGGTGATATGTCACCCGCAAAGAACACCATTCTGAAATAGATATGAAATTTGTTTATTTTTGTTTTACATCTTGCACAGTGGATTGCAATTTTAAACAATTATTACATTGGATCAGGTATTATAACAGCACATTATATCCTATATATAATGTTGTTAAGTAAGATATATCATACATATATCATCGACGTTGTATTGATATTAAATGGCTATAATGAATTACCAATTGATTTAGTTGTTTAAGAAAAAAAACAAACTTGTAATATTTTAAGTAATATTTTTTACTAGCATTAACAACTAAGGGCACAATAAATAGGTATATTATGATCATATAGATATATTTAGACACAGGGAGGACTTATTCAATTTATAAATATCTGCAGTTTTCTACCGCTGTTGTCTTATACATTACTGTTAAAAAATTTAAACAAACTTCTCTTAGATACTTCTATGTATGATATTTATTTCCTGCAACCTCTATACGTTTAAAGTTAAGTTAAGGGAAATCACACATAATGCTTATAAAAGGTACTTTTATAAATTTAATCGTAGAACGCGTGTGTAGCATAACCTAAAATTACAAAGTACAAAACATACCCCTTTTCACCTAGACGTAGCTGTTTTTGAACGATCTTGAGACCATTTCTTATATAATTTTTATGACTACTAGACTTCTTAATAAGTTTGTAAATCTTTTTGCTTAATTTCTTTGAAGCCATCGGCTTGGCGATTGTACTGCAATGATCCACTTTATCATCATAACTTAAGGCTTCTGTTTTAATGCTGATATCCTTTTGATCTTCCTGTTCTTCAGGTTCTTGTTTCGTTTTTCCCATGATTTACGTTTTTTACGTAATTTGCTAATTTTGATCGCAATGCACGTGGTAATTCACGGAAACAACAAATACTGAATTAAGAATAATGTCGTATTAAAACAACATATCACATGTTAATTGTCATTTGTCAAACATCAGCATCTCGCAGTGTCTATGGTGTAGTTAAAATTCTGTAGTTATTTGAATACGCATGCTACTCTGTACTTTCAGTTGCCATAGAAACCATGCCGCATCAACAAGTAACAATGTTTAATATCTATCGCAGAGAACAGTTTTGTCTATACAGTTTTTAAAATAAAAAGTTTAAACTAAAACGAATAATTAGAGTAATTATACAATAATGGTGGGTATTTTTCGCATATATTTGATAAATATGTCTGTCCATTTAAATGTACTCTATTTATTTTTTAGGGACTTTTAAGTATCCTGAAGAAATTACGTTCAAATAATGAGCGAGAACTGCGGCTCCTATTATTAGGGTTAGATAATGCCGGAAAAACAACGACTCTAAAACAGTTGGCCTCAGAAGATGTGACTCAAGTGACTCCCACTGCAGGATTCAACATAAAATCTGTTTTATCTAGTGGCTTTAAGCTAAATGTATGGGATATTGGTGGTCAAAAGAAAATTAGGCCATATTGGAGAAATTACTTTGAAAATACAGATGTTTTGGTAAGTGCATTACTGACCCTTTAATTAAAAGCATAAAAGCTGATGGATAAAGTAAGTGTTTATTTTTTTCTATTAATATAAGTGTTTTGAGAATAGTATCTATTTTTAATCATTGCATTTCAGATCTATGTAGTAGACTGTTCTGATCATCAAAGGCTTCAAGAAACAAGCTTTGAGTTAGCCGAGTTACTGCAAGATGAAAAGCTTAGAGGAGTGCCTCTTCTCGTATATGCTAATAAACAGGATTTAGCTACAGGTTAGTTATAGTTTTTTTGTTGTACTGTTTTCGTAAGTCAGAGTTCTTTAAGATGTTAAGGATTGAAATCTGTTTTGATTCGGTTAGTCTTGATCCTACAAGCATTTTCTCTGGGAATCAAAATAGGGCTTTTTCCCTAGTTTGACCATTAAGCTACAGTAATAAGTTGTAACTTTTTTAACTAATGGATAGTAAATTCAGTTTTCTAGTTGGTTGTAAATTTTTGTTTATAATATTAATTATTTATAGGATATACAATATAGACAGTATTGAACTAAATATAATTTCAGCTCTTCCAGCAAGTGAAGTAGCACAGCACCTGGGTTTACATCTCATTAGGGATCGTACCTGGCAGATCCAGGCCTGTGTAGCCACAGATGGCACTGGAGTGAAGGTAATAAAAAGATTTAATCTTTAATTAAATTAAGGAATATTTTTATTTATTTATTATCATATATATTAAAAAATTCTGTTTACATTACATTAACATTTTAACTACTTAATTAACTAGCTTCAATTTAAAGGTATAGTAATAAAATGTCAAAATTTAAATATATTTATTGTCTGAATTAAAATATTGAAATTGTTTACAGGAGGGTATGGAGTGGGTATGTAAAAATATACCTGTAAAAAAATAATTGGAGGAGATCCTTTCAACACAGCTTCCTATTAATATTAATTATTATATTCATTCCAATAGTTTATTTTAGTCACCGTTATTTACAACCAAGTCAATATTTATGGTCTTAACTTACAAAGTCAGGTTGGATAATTTTTTATGGAACGGAGCAAACGGGTAAAATGCTCACCTGATGTAACACTTAACGCCTTGCCAGCACAATTCTCAAAAAGTATAATTTATTTTGTATAGAATATCAAAGTTATTTAAGTGTTTCTCTGCACACGACATATTTTATAAAAATTAAGAAATCTCAAATCCGTCCATGAAATATGGTATATAGGAATCTATATACATATTATTATATAGCTTTTAGTTAATTTATTATTATATAATTATACTGTAATAATTGAGGTTTATGAATAAAGTTTACATAAACATAATATGTAAAGATGTACTTTAATTATTGCTATAATAAATCTAGTCGCACATTATTGATATTATTTAGATTTACTTAATAATAAATTTTATAAAGAATTTAGTTTTATTTCATACTAGTAATAATATTTACAACGAAAAACTAAACATATGATAAATGCAACTTTTATACATTTTAGCACCAAATCCAGCATTTTACGTCTTTTACAGAAGTCAATAAATTCGTAAACATCTAAATTAACTAAATAACTTAAATATCATAATTTATGTATAACTTATATAATTTTAAAGTAATAAATCAATTAATTGCCATAAATAAAAATAGGAATCTCGGAAATTAAGTACTGTTAGTATAAAATCTATACAAATTAAGTATCAAATTATTATTTATAATTCGCTGTGGTAAACTTCGGTGGTTACTTTCAATTCGTGCTCGTGGAATGCTGAACAGTCGGCTGGGTATTTCGCCTGTAACAATGTTAAATATTGCTAAGATTAAAACAATTGCTAGTGAGAAATCATTCTTATGTCTATATATTACGTGTACATACGAAAAATTTGTTACATCAATCAATCTTTAAATCAGTTCTCTGAATGATGTGTCTGGTGCTTCAGGGGACTAGTGTAGGGCAGGCCCTAAATAATCTGATTCCTACTGTACGCGCAATCTCAAAAATTACTGGTTTGCATTGAAAATATATTTTTCCTTAACCTTGAAAAATAGATGAATTCGTATAAACTCAAATACCTACGTCCGTATTTGAGTTTATCGCGAACAGACAGACAGATTGACACCGCGAAGGACTTGTTGTATAATATAAAAGTAAGACATGCTGTTGCTGACTTGCTCGCTTCTCTAGTGATCAATCATGTATCTCTCTTCGATAAGGCAGCGTTTGTAAGAAACGGTTTCCGCGAAAAAAAAAAGAACTTTTCGTGGAAGCAGTTTCGTACAGTTAATCCAGGACAGCGAGAATAGTATACGACATTTCTATTAGAATTACTGGACACCCACAACTTCATTATCCTTTAGTCCAGTTCTAATGGAAATACCGAGTTTAATTTGGGACCTATGTTTATAAATACGACTTTGTATCATTCCAATTATGATTTTATTAAATCAAATGACAAATTAGAGAACTTATTTCGAAATTCTATAGGTTGTTCTCTCTATTTCCGGCTGTGGATTTTTCTATCAAATAAATACTAGCCCATCATCCATAGGTAGTATGAAAGAAATAGAAACAGAATACTGAGGCCAAGCTATATAGGTTTTAAGGATTCAAGATTCTTGTACAGCTTGCCTTTATGGCACAAAGGCCTCCTCCAGCTCTTTCCATTGCTTCCTATCCCTGGCAAGTCTTTGCCACAGAGGACCAGTGGCTTTTTTAAAGTCGTCAGCCCACCGGGCACATGGTCTTCCTTCTCTTCCGCTTGGTGTTGTAGCGAGGTGTCCATTGGGTGACTTTTTTCGACCATTTTGCTCTTTGCCCTCTGAGCAGGTGTCCTGTCCATCTCCATTTAAGCCTTTTGGCTCTGGTCATTGCATCTTCCCAGTTGGTGATCCTTCGGAGATCCACAGCTCTTTTCCTATCATTCCGTGTGTAACCTAGTATGCTCCTTTCCATACTTCTCTGACAAGTCACAAGCTTTTGACTTGCGACTTAGTGGTCCAAGTTTCGCAGCCGTACGTTACGGATAGGTAAGATACAGGTGTTGAACATGCTCCTTTTGATCGGTTTTAAGGATATAGTTTATTATTGTACGAAATTAATCGTAATTAGAGTTGAGGTCTTATACATTCCAATAAAACCTGTCCAATATCCCCGATATTCGCAAAAACGAGAAACGACTGAAAGCATTATAATCCTTCTGAATATAATTGCATTGCCGAATTTAAGCTATTGCGACTGACCGAATCCCACTTCCGCGATATTATACACTGCCGCTGTGTGAGCCGTTTCTAAAGTAAGAGACAAGGGTTGGAGATAATCCTAATTGTCCATTAAATTCCGGAAGAGAAAGATATAAGTGGACATTAAAGCAGCCCCGAGTGTGTCCGGAGTAGTAACTGTTTATGTATTTTGGCAAGGAGTCCATAATAAGCTAAGCGGGGTTTATTGCGGCGATAACGTATCTTTTATTGATAATAAGATTATAAATGTTATATTTACGCCTGTAACAAGGCTAGGAACAAATCGCCTTTAGATGTTCAGCGTAGTAGCTGAATTTTAGACCCAACTTATTATTGCTTATGCGAGAGTATGATCTCTACTTCGGTGTAACCATAGATAATAAACGTTTCAGGCAACTATGTAAATATAATTATTTACTTTGAAATAACAACGCAGATGCAAAATAAAATGTCACTTGTAGTAAAGGTAAAATAGTTTTTATTGAATAATTCATTCAAGGTGATATTTAAAATGGAAAGCGGATGGCATTGATAAACCAAAATTTGACTATGCATGAAAAAAATACCTGTCTTTAATATCACAAGAATTGTATAAAGAAACAAGTTTTGTAGCAACAAATTTTTTGCTAATACAGCAAATGTCCTTGAGTTATTGTTTTAAAGTAGAATACATATGTATGATGTTATTTATAATTACTACACTTTTAATGGTGTACGTGATTTTGGGTTTGACACTCGTAACAATCATCGGTAAGCACAGAGTACATGCACTTTATAACTGCAAACAACTTGTCATAGATTAGAAATCTACGTGCGCACTTAAAATTCGGTGCTGGAAAACTTCGTAAGGCTTGCCTTAGACCCAAACTGTCCATGGCGTGTGTCAGGCAGGAGGCTCGTCAATTACTTGCCTATTAGATTGACAAATGATCAAGAAACAGATACAGAAATCTGAGGCCTAGACCTAAAAAGGTTGTAGCGCCACTGATTTATTTTATTTTATTTACACGTGAACATTGTTACGTGATTTTTTGATAAAGTTGGTACACATTTTTACAAATTATGAAATAAAATCCTATGGCACGTCTGTATCAACACGATAAACCACAAAGTTAACGAATTTTTGTACGGTCAATAATAGTGTGTTTTCTAGGGGAATAAATTAAATAAATCAGTCCGCTACAATCTCTTTAGGTCTGGGCCTCAGATTTCTGAATCTGTTTTATGATAATTTTTCAATCTAATAGGCAAGTAGGTGATCAGCCTCCAGTGGCTGACACACGCCGTCGACTTTTTGTGTCTTCGACATGTCGGTTTCCTCACGATGTTTTCCTTCACCGTTCGAGCGCATGTTAAAGTCCATTGGTGCAGCCGGGAGTCGAACCTACAACCTCAGGGATGAGAGTCGCACGCTGAAGCCAGTAGGCTGACAAGCTACAGAAAAGAATCTGTGGAAGCATATAGACCGGTGGCTATATCATCGACTCGACGCTGAAATATTCGAAGGAGCTCTGCACCAAAGTTTTCCAAAACTAGTAGAACCGTACTGGTCAGTTTGTTTATATAATAAATATGCTATTATTAAAACAATACAACGTATGAGTCTTGTATTCCAAAATAATTATATTGCAACTTAAAAAATGTCTTACCTCACAGTTAACGTCACTCTGTATGGCATTATAGAGGTCCCAGAAACCCTTTCCGCTTTGGAAGCTGAGGGCCGCTGATGCTGCTACACTGCTTAATTTCGTTAGACCCGCCTTAAATCCTGGAAGACCTGTAAATTCATAGTTCAAATCAGATAGGTCGTGATCGTCGAAAAGAGGAGCTTAGAAGATTCTGGAATGTTCCTAGGATCATCTTCTGCTTCATTCATCATATTTTTTAGAATAACTTTCAAAAACGGTGATAGTTTGAAGTTTCTCCCATAAGGAGTTATCACTTAAGAAATCGAGCCGTCAGGAAGGGACTGTGCCATATTTTTCATCTATCGAGCAACCCACGCTTTTTTTTTTTTATAGAATAGGGGGCAAACGGGCAGTAGGCTCACCTGATGTTAAGTGATACCGCCGCCCATGGTCACTCTTAATGCCAGAGGGCTCGCGAGTGCGTTGCCGGCCTTTCAAGAAGTGGTACGCTCTTTTCTTGAAGGACCCTAAGTCGAATTGAATTTATTTTTCACAATAATACCAGTATTTTTTGTTCATTACCATTTTTAACCTAAATTAGGAATTATTTTTCACTTTTAAGTTTGATGTGCTATAAAAGCGTGTGTTCTAGTTTTTTTAAACTATTATTTATCAGAAAATGATGACTGTTTAGTTAATCCACATTTATTAACTTACAATAGAAAAATTCCAAATTCAAACAGTCTGTAGTACACACAATATAGTGGCGCGTTGCCACGTCATCAATCGTATTCACCCGCGGCTATAGAGATGTTTAACATCAAAAAGATGTTATGATACGAAAGTTCAAAGTAAATGGCATAGACACAGAACCAAAGAGGTAAACGAACCTCTCTAGCTTGAAATTTGCTTAAGGAGTTTATATTATATAAAAGCATTTATTGGTCATCCTAATTATAGTTTGAAATTCGAACAGTCGTTTAAATAGTACAATTTAACAAGAATGCAGCTTCTATGGTTTAATTATACTCCCCTAGATGGTTCAGCGATAAAGACTTACCTAATTTATCCTGATCGGTATGTCTGTTGACGAGGCACAGTAGATGTTCCTGACAGTGCGGCGCCGCCACCGCGTGTTTGTACGCGCGGTAAACGCGTAGAACAGGCTCGATTACTTCCAAGTTGAGTGTATCTGTTATTCGGTCAGCTAGTTTGTGGTAGTCGCTTCGAGAAGCCAGGCTTTGAGATGTTGACTGTGCTAATTTTAGCGTTTGCTGAAATATTAAATATAGGTAATATAAAATTTCTTTTAAGATTAGTTCCGATAGAAGAAAAATACTTTAACAATATTATCTGTTAAAATAGTTATGTTACTTACCTTAATGTATTCTATAGCGGGCTTCACATATCCTACTACATCAGTATCCATATCCAAATATTTGTTAAGTACATAGTTGATGAGGGCTGTGATGGATTCCTGAGACCGTTGCATGTTCAAATGAACATTTTTCGGTATACCTTGAGTCTCGAGGAAGCTATTTATAATGAACTGCCCAGATATGAGATATCTGAAACGTTAAATTGCATAAACTTATATGTCCTAGTCTCTACAAAACATATATTTATACTGAATGTGAATAATCGGCTCCCAAGAAAATCTTAAAATTGTTTTATTTATATCGGGTGTTTTTTTTAGAGGTATAGAACTTTAAATTGCAATAAAACAACGATGGATTATTGGACTGACATGATTTTTTATTTGAAAGATAATCTTGTGGCAATACATTTTAAATATGATTTCTGGCATATGACTGCCACGGCTGGCTCGGATATAGTCCAATCTGGACGTCCAATTTTCCCGTCCGTTCTCGATTTTCATAAGCGAATTTTGTTTAGCGATGAAGCACACTTCTGGTTAAATGGCTACATCAACAAACAAAACTGCCGCATTTGGAGTGAAGCTAATCCTCAAGTGTATGTCAAAACACCGTTACATCCAGAAAAACTAACTGTTTGGTGCGCTTTATGGGCTGGTGGCAGCATTGGTCCATACTTCTTCAAAAACGATAATGGCCAGAATGTTAAAGTCAATGGTGATAGGTATAGAGACATGATTACTAACTTTTTCATTCCTGAATTAAACAATCATGATGTCCAAGAGCTGTGGTTTTAACAAGACGGCGCAACATGTCACACAGCTCGTGCCACAATCGATTTACTGAAAGACACCGCCTAATTTCACGTTTTTGACCTGTGAATTGGCCTCCAAGATCTTGTGATTTAACACCGCTAGATTATTTTCTGTGGGGCTATGTAAAGTCATTGGTCTATGTGGATAAGCCACAAACGCTTGACCATTTGGAAGACAACATTCGCCGTGTTATTGCCGATATACGGCCACAAATGTTGAAAAAAGTCATCGAAAATCGGACGTCTAGATTGGACTATATCCGAGCCAGCCGTGGCAGTCATATGCAAGAAATCATATTTAAAATGTATTGCCACAAGATTATCTTTCAAATAAAAAAAAAATCATGTCAGTCCAATAATCCATCGTTGTTTTATTGAAATTTAAAGTTCTATACCTCTAAAAAAAACACCCGATAGTAATAATATTTTTTATTATTGGGCCATAAAAAGTAAATGGCTGAGAAAGGTTTGGAGAAAGCCTACGTTTTTGGTTTTCTGTCGATGACAAACCAGCCAACCAAACAAAAAAAAAGATTTGACGTTGGTTCAGTAACAGGTAAAACAGGTTTTTATATTAAAATAAATAACTTACCTCTGATAAACTTCAGGCTTAGCAATATGTACAACCATTTCTGTTAAATATTTAGCCACTGCCTTGATCCAGTGTCGTCTGAATGAATGATTCTCAAAGTTCTTCATCATTAGATCAAAGCTTACGTTTCCGTCTGGTCCAATAAACGATTTCATAGCACGTTTAAAACCTGACTTCTCCCATAGAGTCTTACCAAGTTCAGAGTTAATAAAGATATCCCAGTACAAATGCGCTTTCTCCAAAAACGGCGGCAAAAACGTCGCGTGATCTTTATGACCGTCGGAGCGTTTTTGTGCTTCGTTATCAGATAGAGAACTCAAAGTATTCATAATTAAAGGTAGGAATGATGCAGTATTCTGATTTCCTAAGAAGCCCGAAGCCAGTCCCATAATACTCTCCATATTGAAGTCCTCGGCCTCACGCTTTTCTCTTTTAGGTTCTGGCGCCATTTGTTGAGC
Organism: Pieris melete; assembly: GCA_963693345.1. Lineage (NCBI taxonomy): Eukaryota > Metazoa > Arthropoda > Insecta > Lepidoptera > Pieridae > Pieris > Pieris melete. The sequence goes on from CAVNZK010000003.1 coordinate 4,126,714, forward strand.
GAACATTGAAACCATAGACCCAATCATAGTAGGATCTATTTTACCATCTTGTCCAGCAAACAGACTGCCTAAACCTATAAAAATATTAATTTTCTTTGATTGTTCTAAATGCCGTTTTAGTACCAATAAAGTGAGGGTATGGTAAGTTACGACAAGCGTAAAAAGGCTCTTAAAAGAATGTGGTCGAGTTGTCGTCAAGCATTTGGTGTCATTACTTAAGATTGGTTTGTGCTTACTTAAAAATTCAATTCACTGTTTTAAAATAATCAGTCATTACATATTAAAATGGGACAATTGATTAAATAATGAATTTAAATTATACTGATTATTACTTAATTAAATATTATTTATTGTCTACTTGCTGATAATATTATAATGAGGACATTTGAAAAACTTACTGGTAGTTTTAAAGATCCTACGGTAGAATTTAGCTAAATTAATAGCAAGTATGTTTAGATGTAAGAAAAAAATTTATTATCGACTCATCCGAGTCATAAAAAATTTCTCCGTCAGTTATTTCGTTTTTGCGACGAATCCGAGACACGATTTTGTCATGGTTGATTTGTTAAATTCTAAATAAATATTGATGTAATTCACTCGGATACTACCTATATATTTTTCTTAACAACTCTAATTAGTTATCTATATCGGAACACAGAATTAAAATATTGAAGATAAATAATGCTTATCGTTATGGAATACATAGATAAATCGATTTCCAACACAAAATCTTTGATTTGAATAGTTCTTAACTTATTACAATGTACCATTAAAAAAATTCTTGAAAAAAATTATCAATTATCAGTTATCAGTTACGTCAAATAATTTATTAACCAAATGAATTGTTTTCATAACCCCTAAGAAACAAACTTTAGCTGTTTTGTTATTGAATTTTTTACTTTAATTTTGCATTAAATTAGTCTGACTTTACTAATAAGACATTGTTTTAAAGGTTTGGTAAGGTTCTGATAATATTAAAGATATTACTGCTCAGTGATATCTCCACATTAGGAGGTTAATAGTGTTTGTTCACTCCCGTTCCTCATAAAGGCTATCGGTTCTGCGTCTGACCTGGCAATAGTCAGATACACCTGCCCCGATCTATAATTTTTGGAATAGAGAGTAGGATAAAGCTAGATCTCCTTTTGGCCACACGTTTGTACACTATAATGTTGTCTGCATGTCTCAATAAAGATGAGGATAAGAAAATTAATAAGAAAGAAATTAATACCTGATATAACGTCTCCTGCATTTCCCCCCTCCTGCCCAAACATTGATCCCAAGTTCTTAGCATTATCACCTTGCATCAGCGTCCCCATAATATTACCAATAGCGGCTAACCCATCCATATTATTCCCCCCTCCATTTCCCATGTTCTGAAGGAAGGAGGCCGCAAGACCTAAAAGAGGATTGTCCTCCTCTGAGCGTCCTCCCAAAATTGGTAACGTCATTATTTGACACAATACTAGTATAATGCTAAGTCGCGCCATGTTTGTATCTGAAAATAATGAATTTTATAAATATAAATTGGAACTGGAGCTTTGTACTATTGCGAGTCTCAAAGCTGACAGGAGTATACGCCCATAGTATGTTTTCTTATGTTTGTTTTCGTCTGTGTAATAAACAAATGTTCGTTCGATAAAGGAAAAATCGTGTGCTTACTGGCATGTGTTAGTCCTATAAACGCCTACACAACTTTAAATAGTCTGCTCATTTGTTTTATTAAGATTCATACTTCTACCACTTCTTTAATATTGTACCGAGCTATGGGGATCGGATAGAAAACGCCGTAGATCTCTTCAAGGGTTTATACTTTATTTTTGGATTAAATCAATGAGGAATTTATAAACACAAATTACTTCCAAATTACGCAGAGAAATTCACTAATTACAATATTACTTATTAAATTTATTAAATATATAGTTTTCGCTACAAATATACGTGTAATTAAAATCATATTATGATTATGTTAATTATATTATGCAAAAGCACTCTCAGCTTTACTTGATTTAATTACAAAATTATTATACTACTTATTATTTATTCGAACTCTGATGTTACATTATTCATTTAACATACTCGTTTAACAAGATAATAGTGAATTGATATTTTGAGTAGCCCGGTAACTACGATTACAACTGTTATGATATCATATTGCTTTTGTTTAACAGTAAAAGATGTATTTGCTTTAATGTTTTATTTTAGATTATAAGATCCTTTTCCCGATGTTCCGTCACTCCCAATTATGTGTTAAATTAATCAATTCTTTTATAGGTAAGTAGTATAAGAACCCGAGAAAATAATCCTTTATCCAAAATTTTTGCCATGCCAGCAGAAACGCCTAGTAGACATGAAACCTTTTCACAGTAGATATAGTAAAGATAAAAAAAACACTTATAATACGGATTACCATATTTGTCATAGGAATTTAGTGTTTTAAGAAATGTATATGAATAAAAGATTAGAAAAACTCTCGTTCCACAGAGTGCGTACACAGAACGGGTTCGCTATTCAATATTAAAAGCGAAATGTAACGTTACGATGAGTACTAGTTTCCGCTAGTCTTTTTTAACCAATAGAGACAGTCCACGTTTCAAAATTACAAATCGTTAGCATGAATAATTCTTCAACTTATTTATATTTAATTTTTAAAAAATCTGATAGATTTCTCTGCGTAACTTGGAATATGTTTGTTGAAGTTGTCATTGAAATACATGATCGTATGTGATATGCTTTCATGGGCTTTGTGTATCATTATTGGATTTGCAATTCTCTACACTACACTATTCTAATCTATTATGTGGCATACACGATTAAAGCTAGTAAAACTAGAAAAACATATTTTTTGGGTACCCATCCGCATTAATCGTTATATAACAGTCAGTTTGTTTAAACCATAATTAATTATACACCTTAAGAATAATATATTGCTGAAAACGTTCAACAATCCGTTCGATATGTTTTGAGTTTATCGCATAGAGTCTTACGGCGGAGGAACATTTTATAATATAAGAATTTTAAATATTTTATTACATTTGTAAGAAATTGAACACTTCTGTATTTAATAGATCCAAACAAAACTTATTTAACTTATATAAATAATCTATTGCATAAAATTACTTATTCTAACGAATAAGTCGGCAATGCAGCGAGTAAATGCTGCCAGCATTAAAGGTACACTGCCACTAAACTTTTTTTAAAATTATTATTATAACTATTTAGGTTAAGAATATTGTAAATACCCTTTATACTATGTAGAATAAACAGTGTTTATGATTAATATTGTCCCTACCTTTATTTAGATTAGGTACAAATGTTGAGTACATTTCCACTGCTTTTCAGCAATCGTGGACAGCGACGCGCGTTTATATCCCCACTTATATTATCTTTAGATCGTTATTATGACTTCGTTTTTTGTACATAACTTCCATACAACTTGTGTGAGAGTTTTGCCGTTACCCAATTTCACTGTATGGTATTTAAACACGGTAATCGCGGAAATTGTCTTTGTTTCTTCGTCTTTATTACAGACGTTTTGTTGTAAAGATGTATGTTATTGTCGGTAGAAGCTGATGAGAAATGTGTTTAAATACAAATCGAAACCGTAAGAAAATGAAGTGTTATAGAAATAATAAGTTGTATATCGATATTGAAATTGTAGATTAATGAAATCGAATTCACAGGACAGCATGAAAAAAAGGACTTCATAGAAGGACCAAATGTAAGCTATGACAATGTTTGACTACAATAGATTGGTCCAGTAATTAGGCTGCAGATCGTGAGGTTCGAATCCCAAGTGACTGATGTTATTAAACACGGGTTTTCTTAAAACCTGTTTATAGGAAACATAAATCGGCAAGAAATATGATTAATATGAACTATTTGTTATTCTAATCATTAACACGCACTAGCGAGTAGCGGTCCTCTGTAACGTCATTCGGTCAAAGACCCTACCTGTGTAACTGTGGTCGCCTTTTTGGGAAATAATTCAAACTTTAGCGGATTAACTGGCGATTTAAATTTAATATAAAAGTTTTGCAGCTTGTCCGTGTTGATTGCCGAACATGTGTTGAATTTAGATGATTATACGCGTTGTATCCCGATATAGTATCCGCTACACTTTGTATTTAATTTTGATACTCAGAGTACATTATTAAATAATGCCTTGTTGATAAGAATAATTTAAATTCAATTTATAAGAATAAGTCTCGTCGAAATAATTTAACGATGCATTTAAATATTTTTTTTAATAGTTTTATTCATTATAATTATTTATTTTATTCATAACTCGGGTTGCATTATCGAAGTTTTCATACAGACTATAAGACAGATAACAATATTTTATAGGGATAAGGAATCGAATGGTAAAGGATTCAAGTTAGTCCAGAAGTTTTAGACCCAGGTAATCTCTTTATGATATTAGTGTAATTTAATTACGATTGGTATATTTTTAGTAAGATACAGTCGTTCATTCTTCTCCTTTAATTTGAGAAGCAGTAAAAGTGAATTTAGAAGATTGTTTTTGATGATCTGTTCCGAGTAAAACTTAGCTAGAAATATTTTCCTTTTATACGCAGATATAATTAGACTAATATGAATAAGGGTTGTCTTTATCAAAATCTAATTTAGGCTTTCAAGTGATGTTCAAGTGGACACGAAATGTCAGATTAATTATGCAGAGATAAAACCTACATCAATAAATAAACTTGTGAGATATTCGGCGAACAAAATTTAAAAGTCTTTAATTAAAATGTTCGAAACAAAAAATTTATTGTAAAAAACACATTGGTATTTTTTGATTTAAAAGTAGAAATCCTTGAGTTCAATAATTAAAAATAAATGGACTATGAAAAATAAAAGTTGCTTTGGGTCGTTCTTTTGTTTTTAAGTCCATATTAAAGTGGCCTCAAGAATAATACTAACAATAACAATAAAGGTTTGTGACAGCTTTGTTTTAGAGGTTGTATGGACAATGCCTTAAACTTTATTTAGGAGGTTGCTTTTCAAACACTGCCCGACCTCATGTTTGTAAGCATGTAAAGCGGTACCGCGATATTTCGGGCGAAGAGGGTTATGTAATGGGGAGTACACCTGTGTGCCCTACATAAATAGCCAGTTTCAATAGAGATTTTACGTCGTGGCCGGGGTCTAGAAATCTTTGTTACTATCTATAAATAATTGCAGATAATCGAATGCTAAATTATAGGTATAACTAATTAGAAAAAACGAAATATCTTTTATCAGAAACGGCTAATTTTTTTTAAAAACAATTTTAAACTTTATTTTCTAATAATAAATGTTTTATGAATATAATCTATGTATGGCAGATACATACATAAACATGAAGCCCCTATGAAGTAAAATACGAAATTTTCCAATTTATAGCCACTTTTATGGAAATTGAATTTATATTTTATTTTTATGAGAAAAATGGTGTATATGTTTTTGTCGGTACGGTCTTAAAATGGCGAAGATATCAAATATTTCTCTTAAAATTTTATATGTTTTTTGCTTTTTCACTATTCAAAAGACGTGGTGACGTCACTATTAAGTAAAGTTAATACGTAGAATGTTTGATGCAATATATAAAAATGCAATATTGCATTATAGGACTCATTGTTTGAGGAAGTACAATTCGAACAGAATCACGTTTGTGTCAGTGATTTAGAGCAAGCGTTATGAACAAAATAAATTAAAAAAAAATTGTTTTCACGAAAAGTTGTTCAAGAACAATATTTATTTTCAGTTAGAAATTACAAAACTGTTCCGACGTTTTGCGTAATTGGAATGATCAAAATCGTTTTACAATTAATATTAGAATGAACGCGTCTTAATACAGTTTAATTTCAAATTATAATCGTATAATGAAATGAAATCTATTACACATCTCGTACGTGTCTTGTACTGATTCGTGTCGTAGAATTACTTAGTTATTTTTCTAGTCTAGACGGCCTCTGGCATAGAACACGACGTATAATCCAGAGCTCAGGTAAGATGTGCAAAGCCTTCGAGTTGTTAAGCACAAAATGCTGATTATTAATGAATGAAATAACAGTATACAAAGCCCCTGCTGCCTTTGACACATACAAACTTCAAACACATACAAATCTGTTCACTGTTCAGTGATAAGGGCTTAGTAAGAGATCAGCTTTCATCTCATTAATAATATATTCTTTTGTTTGATAAGTAATTTATCGTTGAAATAAATTAATACGTCATCCTAAATGACAGTTTAACAAATACTTAAGAATTCTTCTATATTGAAGTGGGACGTAACTGCCATAGGTTTATAAATAGTGTAAATTTTGATATTACTTAAGTAATAATACTTATGAAACCAGTACAACTCAAATTATTTAAAATATAGTTTTTGTGATCTCTTATGATATAAAAATACTGTTGTGAATTTAATTATCTGCGTATAATACAAAAATGCACAGAAGAAATGATTAAAAATAAATGAGTAATGACTTACTTTTAAAAATCCGTGATCATCCAGAATAATTTCACAAATTCTAATGGTATTTTTCCAAAACTTTCACAATAAAAATACAACCTACATCGAAAGCAGTCAATCATAAACTAAATTATGAAAACGATAAAAACAAATTGCACCGGCTCTGATAAAAAATAAAACTATTTTGTCAAAATTTCAAATCGAACGGCGTGTGAGCAACGTCAGCACGCGGTGACAGTACTTTTCTTCTAAACGTCTTTAATATAATCATCTCGTTCTTTTGTATATGAACCTCTCTTTCCCACTGCTATGAAAATCCGAGTGCATCTGTCCTTGACTGTGGGCTCCGCTATGAAATGTACCGTTTGGTTTGTCTATCCCTTTCTCAAATAGCGGTAATGAGGTTTCTCTTTGAGGGGGAAAGAGAGAGGTGTATAATTATTAGGTAGGTGTTAAACCAGCTGTCAATGAACCCGGGAAGGATCAAAATAAAAGAAAACTGATGGTACTGTTATGTAGGTCCTTTGACCTCGTTTCACTTTTGGGCATTCCGGAAATTATGATGATAAAAGAGCTTTTATTTCGTTAATTATAGTATTAATTGTATTGCAAATCTTTTCAATTGTTTAATGTAAGTATGTATAAAAATTTGGTAAATACTAAGGACTGATTTTAAGTCAAGGTAAATAAGAAATATAAACAAAACATTAACATAGGAGATTAGGTTTAATAGCCATATTTTAATAATTATTATACAATTGGAATAACATAATTATATCTAACGTATATATGATGTAGCACATGTAAAAGGGGTTACTGCACTGATGCAGATTCAAATGTGATTAGCAGAATTTTACAATTACGCATAGCCTCCTTTTTTTTAATACGGTTTCTCGTATTTCGCTGTTTTGACGGATTCCTCAGGCAAAGAGCTAATTCGCGTATTCTGCTTGTAGTATTTGGAATTCCTTTACGACGATTTTCTTAACATCATTGGAAAAATAATAAACACAAACGAGGAAGCAGATAATTAATATGACGTGTAGATTTTTCTTCAAATGTTTATCTATGGATTATTGATGATTCACAGACAAACAACTGTCGAAATCAAAGACAATAAATCCTCTTTGGAATATTTGAAAAGTATCACGTTTCATTATCGTAAGCGAATCTGTAGACTCTATGCAGCGTGTAATGTAATTATCTATGTATAGGTATTTCGCTCACATATTTTGGAAATGAGTGATGTCTTAAAGAAGACCCTTTAGATTAGATAGGAAAAGTATTTTGTATTGTATGGAACGTGGAAGGCCCACGTAAAATACCTTTGTCCTAACGAATTACAAAGAGATTAGATTAAATTGTGACTTGGTTTAACATCGGGATGTACCGCGTTCCTTTGTAAAAGGATTACGCAATAAGCAATATTGAATTTTAATCCTGGAGTCGTTAACAGAGGGAAATATTATGAAAATAATTCAAATATTTTGTAAATGGAATAAAAAATTTGAAGGATTTTTATATAAATATTAATTATTCACAATATTGCAGATAAAGTATTTAATTACAAATTACACAATTTAAAGAGGTTTGTATAATAATAACGAACACAGTATTGATGCAAAACCTTAAACAATATTGATAGGAAAAATAATATAGCGAAATAAAAAGCACATGTTGCCAAACAAAATGTAAAAAAGTCTAAGGGTCTGTTTCACTATGTACGGATAAGTTCTACATAAGTTCCAAATTAGCTATTTATTACTTATTGGTAGGATAAACACTATTGTTGCGTTTCACGACTGTCAGATAGCGCAATTGGTCACATAAAGTTATGAGTCCGATGAAGTGTAAAATAGCACAATTTATCTTTCAAATAATTTATGTGTTGCATAGCTATTTGGTACTTTATCCATACATTGTGAAACAGACCCTAAGACAGGTCCTTAGAAAAAAGTATTTAAAAACAGACGTGACCCCGTATCGCCAACGGAATTTGTATGGAAATGTTCACGTTACAAGCGTGAGCTATATAATTCTATACAAGTTTTTAGTGTCGGGTCACGTCTGCCACAAAAAAAGGTTTGTAGGTCCTAGGTTCACTTAAGCATCATTTATTACAACAACTCTGCACGAAGAATAAGTAAAGACAGAGTAATGATTGGTACTTTTATATTTCTGAATGGCAAACTTGAGCAACTTGCCATGGCCGTATTTAAAACTAATCGGAAGTACAAACATACCTCGTTCAATTAGAATATGTTTAGGTTTTTTAGTTAAGATACAAATCTGAAAAATTGATGCGTTGTGTCTTTAATTGAGGCAAGTACTGTACATAAAAACTATATTTTAAACAATTGTTCTTGGGTATAAACTTAAACTTAAAGCCATCGAAATTGTATACTAAAATGTCGGAATCGGTATTGCTATCACTATCTCATGTTACCGTCACAGAATGACCGAGCTACCTTCGTGCAATTTCACCCCATATCTATGGCAATCTAAAAAAAATTTAAACCTTTCGCTCCAACGTGAAGGGTGTTTTGCGATTCGCGAAACGTGAAAACAACTACAGGAACGGCACCACCGTCCTATTTCGCCATTGGAGATGGACCGGATACATTATTTGAAGGGAGCCCAGCCATATCTCCAAACAGACACTAGGTTGGACTTCCCAAGGAAAAAGGAAATATGGCTGCTCTAAACAATCCTAGCGACGCTTAGTTGTATCGAGGCCCGAGCTAACGAGTCATCAGGTTGATGAGGTCTGAGGGTAAGTGTGCGACTCAAGGAAGAACGCCATTGTTAAGCATAGTGTGTCTGCCCCGTCTAAAAGATATGGGAAAATAAATAAGTCAAGTCTTTGGTTCACACCACACGAGAAAATGTTAATTTTTCATCGGACGTCGAGGCAGAATACGAAACATTTTGTAAAACAAAAAAATGGCGATTAAAAAGAGTGGCGGAGAGTTTATTGCCAGTTCTTCTCTACCGTTCTACGCCCTTGATTTAAGAACTGGCAGTAAAGGTAAAATTAGAAGCATTAATATGTATTTCTTTACTGACATGTCATAAGGGTACATTATGTTACCTTTGTGATTAAATGATTATTTACTTTTACTTTACTTTTACTGAAGTATTTCCGAACCAATTTGACTGAGAGTCCTTCAAGAAGCGTATCAATTTTTAAAACGCCGGCAACACACTTGCGAGCCCTCTGGCATTGAGAGTGTCCATGGGCGGCGGTATCACTTAACATTAGGTGAGCCTTCTGCCCTTTCGCCCTTCGTTCTATAAAAAAAACACGTTAATAATGAAAAGAATCTTATGCTAACATTATGTGCCTCATAAAGTCAGCTTATTTTTAATTGGAAAGTTAGGGCCATTGTTTATAAATATTGCGTTACGAAAACAAACATTGAAATAGTGTATGCGAAGTCCATTCGTTATAATTAAGCTGAAGCGTGATGTTCTATGAATGTATATTTTGCTTTCTATTCATTTTAGAGTTGCAACTATTTCAAAACAAGGTAATGTAAATTTATTTAGTAATGTTAAAAGAAATCAACATTAATTATTATTATTTTTTCTTCTTTAACGCATTTTATTTTATACCATAAAATGGTTGGTCTTTATCACTCTTGTATCAATTTAACTTTAAATATATATACATGAAAAAATATTTAAGTAATTGGGGATTATTAACTGAAATTATTTGATGCTTTAATAATAATGTAGTTTTAAACGCTTTATTGTTATAGATGTGTGCCGTACTATATATATATTAAACCTAACGATCCCCTTAATAGTGAGCAATGAATCGGGATCAAAGCCACAGAGTAAACCTTATGGTACCTTCTACTTTTACTATAGATAACAATGGACTTCCGGTAAATCGACCCCTGTCTAATCCGTTGTACCTGTAATTCGACACGCCCAACGCATGTACGATTATATTGCATCTTCGTGTAGGCGCCTGGACTTAATCCAAGAAAATATTTTACGCCAGGCGTCACCCGGTTACACGAATCGAATTTAAAATGGTCACGTGACCAAACGTGTACTAACTTACTTTGGTAAGGGGTCTCGTCTATCACATAATGCAATTTATTGCTCTCGACAATGATATTACAGTACATTTAGTAATTATTTTAAAAATATATTTTAATGTTATAGGTTGAATGTTCACACGCATTGGGACCCTTGGACAATATATTCACCAGTTTTGAGAGTGAAGTAAAGGTAATCTATACGTATGTTGCGCTGTATTTGTATTTATTAATATGCTTTAGATATTTTCAGCTGGTTTGAGTACATAGATTGGATAAATTTGACATGAAAATATGAAATAACATAGGTATAAATCTGCAACCCCTTGTTACTCTCAGATTTCTGGTTCATTAATATTTTTTCTTTAATGGCATGCCCTTTGTCCAAAGTTGAGTGAATTGTACATGTTTTAGACATGTCGATACCATAACAATGTTTTTCGAATTAAAGAATTATTCATTCTTCCCTTGGTAGGAGTTTCCTACCCGCAGGCTTAATAACTTGGTCAAGGCAGTTTTATAAAATCAAATTTGAATAAAGAATGAGAATGAAACACAGGTTCTTCCACAGAGTCATTATGGCACCACAATCAAACCCGTCTATATCGAAATTGACAGAGCCGAATTTCAGAAAACCCGACCGCGGCGTAACAAGCGAAAGAAAACTAAGAAAACAAAAAAGAAACCGCATAAACATGACCAAAATGAAGCCAAAGCGAAGCGGAAAAGTGAGAAGAAAAAATTTGTGAGGAGATTTGTGAAAGTTCGCGACGATTCATTGTCTAAATCGAGGGAGGTAGCGAAAGGGAAACCGGTGGATATTATTGTGCATATTAAAATGAATGAATGATTTTCATAGCCTCTAATTTAATATAGATTTTCTAAAATTAAAAAAAAAAAAAACTTTATATAATAAAAATGTTATACACGCTCGGAATTAACTGTAGACTATCGTTTATGGTACGCGCTCGGACTATTGCATAGACCTCACGCTGTGTTTTATTCTCTGCGCAACATTATTTGTTGGGTTCGAAAAAATTGTAAAGATTCTTTAATACATCAAATAAAATAAATAAAACATACCGGAATATATCCCCCCTGCCTACTAGAATATGGTACTTCCCTTTTTCACAGCGTTACATAAATGCATTATCTAAACATACGTAAATATATTTTCTGGAAAGCCAGCATTAAAAGTATTTGAAAATAGTAGTGTGTATTTCTGCAACTAAAATTTCAACCTATATCACATTCATTCTTCACATTTACGTCAACGGTTTTGCAAAAATTAAATGCATTCATATTTGCCAATTATGCCAATGCTGCCAATTATTTTTTTTAACATAGCGCCTAATATGTGAAACATCTCAAGCCGCGAGTGACGCGTTGTCTCCCTATGGCCTATACTATAGTATACTAGCAAACTCGGCCAAGCGTTGCTGTGGCTAAGATTTTTTGTTTGTATTACATAGTAGTAAACTATTCAAGGGAAACTGCAGTAGAACACCAGTCCACCATGCTTTTTTGGTGGTTATGCCATTAAATTGTAGGTTATGTGAAACATTGGTATTTTCAACACAGCACCATCTGTTGGAATTGCGACTGTCAAATAATTTGCAATAATATAATATTGCGGTTATAAATTAAGATGTAACCTATCCTATCTTTTAAGTTAGATCAAACTGCACACGGTGATCAAATTTGATTAAAACTGGATAATTAGTTTAGGAGTGTATAGCGGACAAACAACGTGACGCGTAATTTATATATATTAAGATATGTATTATAACTTCTTTTGTAAAATAGCCACCTTAAAATTAAGTTAATTCAATTAAATTTTAATGTCTGACGTAGTCTTGTACTTATAATCGTGTAAATTAATTTCTGGCACGATTTTAAATTAATTTTTGATGTAAATGACAAGCGACAGACTGAATGGCACCAAAATCCAAAACAACACCGCGTATTCAAGCGCCGCCACATATAAGAATATATTATGTAGAAACTTAATAATCAAAAGACTTGGCTCCGTAGATATATCTTATACAAATTGCTTAAATTCATGGGTTGTAAGTAAAAAATATGTAGCACAAAATTATGTATATTTTATTGTTCATGTCTTATTTTCATATTTTGTATTTGAATTTCACGTTACGGGAGCTTTAACTTTTAAAGCAGCGGGAATCCTCTTTGTAAATCTGAATTTCAAAACTTATTCGGTCACACCTCAATAATAGACTACGCAAGGTTGGTGGCAGTGGGGTCTAGGAAAGCCGGCTTAATGATTATCCTTCGCCAAACAGGCGTGGCGAGAAAAAGAGCTGCATAATAATAACTCAGGGTCGAAAAGGGTGCCACTTTTCGACCCTGAGTTATTATTATGCAGCTCTTTTTCTCGCCACGCCGCGCTCAACGACATCATACGCCGCTCTCTTGCCTCCGTCAATTTCCAGCCATTTTGGAGTCAACCGGTATCGCTAGAGATGATGGCAATCGGATGGGATGTCTTATATCTTTTGGAGCATGGAACAGGCTTAGGAATTGGATGTTACAAGTGTAGACACGTTAGCCTCGTCTCACCTGCCTCGGTCAAGCACAAAAGCTGGCCCGGCCATAGAGCAGGTGGAAAATAATAAACGGCTCAAATATCAGAGTCATTCCTCCAACTTTGATTTTGTTCCCTTTGGAGTAGACTCTTGGAATTAAAGATTTAATTTGGCGCGTAGATAGTACCTACCCGAAACCCCAGAGCTAATGCTTTCGTCGCTCGCCTAAGTATCGCAATACAGTGAGGAAATGGTGCCAGCGTTAAAGGTGCCAACAACAATTTTTAAATTAGTATTAATTTTTTAATTATTATTATAATTATTACTGTGTTGGTTGAGAATATTGTAAATATATAATTATTATTATTGTAGTATATATTTCTGTGTTATATGAGTAATTATAAAAAAGCGAAACGTTTATAGAAATTTAATCAATTATAGTAAGATATAATTCGTGAAATATTTTATAAGTTAGAATTTGTATTGATTTTTCTTCTCCTTTTTATATTATTCTTTCTTCTCTTCACATATTCTCTTAATTTCACTCTAAGCTGTTCCTTGATCTTTTCGATGGATTGCTTCTCGCCAGTTTTCTTTAAATCTGGATAATTCTTTGCAATCGTATTTAAAATGTGAGAAAGATTTGACTCAGTAGGTGTTACTACATGTCGTACGAGTCTAGACTTCTGAAAAAATAGCAAAAGGTTAATGTATTATTACAAATATTTCTTTATTAAAATATAAGACATTTTAGGTTATTTATTAGCTTAAGATAGGCAAATCTCTCCTAGAGATACATTAATTATGTCGGGTAGAATATTAACGACGAAATGATTGACGAAACAAATGAAGAATCACCTTAAAGGATGATAAATTTAACAATTTAGTTGATATAAACTTCTTTTTAGATAATATTCGATATTACCAACGTAGGTAATCTCGTATCTATTGGAAAATCCTTTAATCTTTTGTAAGCGAAATAAGGACACAAAAAGTACCCAAAAGCAATTAAAACATACATTAAAAAAGGAACTATACTTAGTTTTAATTGAAATCTCTATCTTAATTAGATATTATTTCAGGAGGGAAATTCTTTTGGAAAAGTAAGGTACACCAAGTATTCATCAATTAATTAAATCATTATAAATATTTAACTTTACGAAATAATTTTTATTTCTTGCAACTATAAGTTTATATTACTTAAATATTTTAATGACAATTCTTCCATTGAAGCATGAAATCAAGATGTATTCCAGAATTGAAAGAAACATCCCGGGTTTCGAACACACGACTTTGGAGTGTACGAGGACACTGCTCAAATGATTAAAGTGAAAATTCATTAAATATTGGTATTAAAACCCATATATAGTACACAAGTAGTGCATTATTTTTAAAAGCCGCATTAACTGAGAGCCGTTAACCTAAAACCGATTTTATAACCCGTGCATAAATAATATTTTTACGACACCCTTTCAAAGGCATATTTTAAAATATAATAAATATCATTTAACCTACTAGTTTTAAAAAAAAAACAGGTTGGCCTCTCCAACTCTCAACCCGAAGGTTGTGCGTTCAATTCCCTGTTCTGCACCAATATTTTTGATTTCCGTATACGGTGAAGACAGACATGAGGAAACAGGCTTACCCGACGCCTAAAAGTTGACGACCTCTGTCTAAATAAATTTCAAAAAATCTCATGTAACAATATCTTTAGGTAAATTACTAGAAAGTTTTTAATAACTACAAAGTTTAAAAATAAGATCGTAACAGGCCTTCTGAACGATGGCTTTAGCCAGTCTGTAGACTGTTTCCATGGTTACATTTAAACATTAAAAAATGGTAAGCATGCTTTCATTTTTTTTTTCTTTTATGATTGGACAATTCACACCAATTGACCTAGTCCCACGTTAAGCTGGTGAAGCTTGTGTTATGGGTACTAGGCAACGGATGTACATACATATTATAGATAGACAGACATATTTATTTATTTATTTATAGCCTTATATCAGAATACAAAAATATATACATTAACATATAAATACATATTTAACACCCAAGACCTAAGCACAACACCAAATGCTCATCATATCGATGTTTGTCTCAGCCGGGGATCGAACTCGGGACCCATGGATGGCCCAGTCAGGGCTACTAACCACTAGACCAATGAGCCGTCATTACACATTGTTCTATGTTCCGTGCTTTGTCTCTTCAGTCCACGTTGTACAAGAACAAGTTGTCTATATAATCTATAAAAATACTACATACTCTACCTTGTCATTATCATATCCATAGGTAAAACTAATTATAACACATATCAATGTAAATCGACAATATAACATTATCAGTATATTTATCAGAATGAAATGGGTTTCGTGTTTAATACTTGCTTTTCAATTGTTTCTCAGAAGTTGAATGTATACAAAACAAGAAAAGTTTGATTGTTTGACGCTTTTGTTAACTTGGTAACTGAAATAATGGTAATACTTATTGTTATTGATTTTAAGTTGGTTTTTTGGTAAATTAATATTGTATTCGTCCACTTTTATATTTATTAACGCTTTGTTGCATTATTTGGTACATATACATTAAAGTTTATGAAGCAACGACCTTATCGCTAACAAGCGATCTCTTCTAGGCAACCCTAGTAAGGAAAAAAGGAAAAGAAATATTAAGGTTCAAAAGTGCGTCAGTAAGTAATTAAAAAAAAATAGTTTTTGATTGCATGCAAATAATTAATTACAATTAAATAATCAAAGACTGAAAAGGAGTCATTATAGTCAATAAAGTTCAGTTTATATATTTTGAAAAATTTAATAAAATATTTATTATGATTCTCTTACATTAAGTGTAACATAAATTCTATTATTATTCGAATGTTGTTTTAAAATTATGTTCAATGCCGTAGCATCTTCCGTGGGCAACTTCATTCTGTTAATTTTGTGTCACGGTGCGCGCGCATCGTAAAATTTTACTCTCAAAATTCTCAAAAACTTCTATAATTACAAGTCATGATTAGACATATGGTAAAAAGCTTTTTATACAGAAGTCTTTATAACACATTATTATCATAATAAAGTATGACTGACTGGTAACGTGATTACCTACTACATTGACAGAAGCCTTTTTTAAATGCATTCTCGCTTTTGGCCTCAGGAACTGCTTTGGCGATCGTAGCTCTGCCGGAAATGTTATTATATCTTCTACTTCTTACTATATACCAGTTATATATTTTTTAAAGAAGTTTGCAATTATTAGTTACACTGTATTGAGGGGCACTCAAGTATTACGTAAGCACTATTGGTGTTTGATTCTTATTTGGTGACTAGCTGTTACCCGCGACTTCGTCTGCGTAGAACTACTACTTCGTGTAAATTTGTTTGGACTGAATAGGCTCTGAAACTATAATGAAACGATTCTAATGAAGCCGGCACATTGAATTATTGAGATTAACATAGGTAGACCAGATTGATATGTATGTACTTCATTTACGCGATTTGCAAGCTCTGTGCTCCTAAAATTGAAAATAGCTTGGTCACTGCCTTTGTTAATATATTTGAGATATGTTGATAGCGCGCACTGAACTGCAACCTCAACATTTATATGGGCGTTAAATATTTTTAATAGAATAGCGGAATAAGGGACCACCCAACTATTATCAATAGTGACGTAACTCCCATTTCGTAGTTTCACAGATGCCGTTCGACCTCCGTCTGCTGGTGCTCTTCTACGATAGAGTGGGTATCCGTTTTCACTGTGGACAGTGTCTTTGTGTAATTTGCGAGGAAATTTCTTTGTGCATTTTCCATCTTTCATGCAAGGGCACTGAGGATTTTCAGGTCCACATGGACCATGAATCATGTTTTTAACTATAATATCATGAAGTGTCTTGTCAGTGCTTGGATCGGGTATTTCTGCGCTGATAATATTATCAATTTGATCGGGTCTCAACTTGTCTTTTAACCACAATAATATGTGGACATGTGGTAGGCCACGCTTCTGCCACTCTATGGAATACATAAAGCAGATCACTTCTCCAAATATTCTGCCTTTGGAAATAACAGACATAAGTTTTTAACTTTCAACCTAAAAACTCTTGCGACTACATCATGCCTATCAATCGCGCTTTGACCCGGCATTAATTCATTTACTATTTCCGGCCATGCTGGGTTGCAAGTAAACGTAACGAATAAGTCAGGGCGACCATATGTACGTACATAAGCAAACGCATCCTGAGTATATTCGTGTAAGTACCTCGGACTATTTACAAATGAAGACGGTAAAATTATCATTCTACCAATATCATTTGGATTTAGATTAGCGTCATTCGCTACTGCGTCTTGAAGGTGGATATAATTTTCTGCTCTTAATTTAGTTTGATTTAATGTTATGTATCGTAATCGTTCACTTTCTACCTTAACCTACATATCAACATAAAACTGATTGGCCAGTTGCCTGCATCGTGATATAACGCAGCTATCAATGATGCGTGTCGCTCAGCATCTAAAATCTGCCGGGCCTGAGTCTGTTCATAGGTCTCGGCAGCTCTTTGCGTTGCGTGTCGCTCAGCATCTAAAATCTGCCGGGCCTGAGTCTGTTCATAGGTCTCGGCAGCTCTTTGCGTTGCGTGTCGCTCAGCATCTAAAATCTGCCGGGCCTGAGTCTGTTCATAGGTTTCGGCAGCTCTTTGCGTTGCGTGTCGCTCAGCATCTATAATCTGCCGGGCCTGAGTCTGTTCATAGGTTTCGGCAGCTCTTTGCGTTGCGTGTCGCTCAGCATCTAAAATCTGCCGGGCCTGAGTCTAAAATGTTCATAGGTCTCGGCAGCTCTTTGCGTTGCGTGTCGCTCAGCATCTAAAATCTGCCGGGCCTGAGTTTGTTCATAGGTCTCGGCAGCTCTTTGCGTTGCGTGTCGCTCAGCATCTAAAATCTGCCGGGCCTGAGTTTGTTCATAGGTCTCGGCAGCTCTTTGCGTTGCGTGTCGCTCAGCATCTAAAATCTGCCGGGCCTGAGTTTGTTCATAGGTCTCGGCAGCTCTTTGCGTTGCGTGTCGCTCAGCATCTAAAATCTGCCGGGCCTGAGTCTGCTCCTCAGATTCTTGGGATCTAGCTACTTGCGCAGTTCGAGCTCTTTTAGAGCTACGCGCTAAATTAGATTTACGCTTGCGAGGCATATTAACCAGTTACCTACCTAAAGTAATAAAAACAGGTAAGTACTTATGCAAAAAAAAATTCTTTAGCTGACAAATAATTTAGTTAAAGGTACTGAGTACGAAACTATAATTAAGGTAGGTACTTATACACATGAAATAAAACAAAAACAAAACTAAAACTAAATGTTAAAAAAAATATACTATCTACATGGAATAAAAACAAAATGAATCGATAAAATTATATGCGAAACTACTGGAACTATTTTATTCACAAAACAACATTACTTACCTATTAATACTCAATAAAAACTATGCTGACCTTCTTAGGTACCGTAACTACTTACTAAATGTGAAAAAACTTAAAAAAACCTGCCTACTAATCTACTACAATTTTATACCTATCCTAAAAATGAATTAAAGTATTTATTTTACCTATTAACTATAATTTTACCTACTACTAACTTATGCTAAACTAATAATAACAACCAAAACAACTAAGTAAATAACACAAAATGCTTATCCAAGAAACCCTAAACACCAATGAAAACGTAAAGAAAGCGAATACGTTGCAGCTCAAAATTGTAGATATCGCATGCGTCCGCCAACGACGTCTGCCCTCACGTGTCTGCCCGTTCGGGTAAGCATACTTTGTGATCTACACTCCTCCCACCGAGCCATCCGCGTCCCCCGCACGTCTTTGCCGCCGCGCCGCGCAGCGCGCCCGCGCCCGCCAGCCCCGCCACACCACACCATGCATCGTCACACTCACACATTCATAGTGTATAGGCCGATGGGCCTGATGGACATGTCAGGCAGAAAGTATTCTAAAAGCTGGCTAGGAGTATTTGAATTATGCGATACATAACTGCACCCCGCGTTTTCACCCGTATAATTCCGGGATCGGGATCGGGATTTGGATAAAAAGTATCCTATGTCCTTTCCCAAGGTTCCATCTATCTCTATACCAAAATTCATCAAAATCGGTTCAGCGGTTTAGGCGTGAAAAGGTAACAGACAGACAGAGTTACTTTCGCATTTATAATATTAGTAGGGATTAACGTCAACAGTAATTATTAACTTTTTACACATATTACCCACACAATGTCTATTTTTGAAAATGAAATGCATTTTCGAGGATTCCTACAAGAAATATATACGTTTATATACTATTATTTTTTTGAGAGCTTTGCTTACTTTTCCTGACAGGAGGGAGGGAGGGGGGGGGGGGTTTGATAAATTGCAGTAAATCTGCTGTAAATCTAATGGGCTTTGTACTAGTAGTAAAAAATTACATTATCTGAGACAAGTAAACCAAACACAAAATTCTGACTTTGTCCTAAAGAAATGAACTACATAATACAAATACCTATAGGAAAAAAAATCTTTCATATTCCCGCATCGTTAAGTATAAAGTAACATCTTGTATTGTTAAAATGTCACGGCCATAAAACACAAATCTTATCAGCGTGTTTTTACGACTGCGGTTAACCCATGATGAAAATCTCTAGTGAATTTTCCATTTTCCTAAAAATACAAATTCTTATCATCTCCATGACTTTTCACTTCTATACCCAGACATATCGGGTTCGACTACGAAACAACTATAGTTTTGGTAGGCTATACAGTATAATAAAGCGTGCCTTGCAGTTTCATTCGTATTCATTAGATCGTTCTGTGTCGATAGAGTATCCAATTTTGTTTTATTTGGACACGTAGTTCTTGAAATTAGTGAGTTACAACCGAACAAACTCTTCATAATATTGGAAGTATAGTGAGAGGGAAGACATAAAGAAACGTAATATTCAGTAGAGTATCATTTCCCTCGCAGTTCTTGGATTATTCTATAGAATACTGACATTTTGACAATCGGCGTTTAATTATAACCAAATGAGAAATATACATAATTTACTCGTTTTTACACATTCATAAAATCAGAATCTATTTACGAAGTGACAATTTTACAACCTATAAATGTGTGTGTAACATCGCTAGTCTCCAGCTAAAGGCAGAACTGGATAATGTGAGTTTGCAAGTGAATTTTGAAATTTACAGAATCACCATGCATTTGTTTAAAAAAAATGTAGACCTTGTTTCTGAACCATACACAATTGTAAACACTACTGTTCTATGGTTGTTTTTTAAAACAAGGGATGAAACAATGGCGTACAATAAAAAGAAATAAAAAAATGGCGTAAGAAATAACGCGGATACATGAGTAATTTTCAGTGAGTGTAAACGTTTAGAAATGTTACATTTACTGTTCATTTTCAATTTTATTTGTATATCATATGCAATAGATACACAGGTATGACATTTATTTCAATTCATATACTATAATATATTTAATTTTTGTAAGTTATTTAACCTTAAACATTAGAGGGAGTCGAACTCACAGGACACACTAATGGGATAAACGTTAAAAATACGAAAGTAAATAAAATAAAAGAATTAATATTAGTCCGGTCAATTTAGACATCCAAGGTTACAATAATTCGCACTTTGCTGAATATTGGTAGGATTGCTCAATACACTATTATAAAGGAAATGTGAAAAGTCCTCATCGATCCGGCACGTGCAAAAAATTTTACTCCGGGTCAAAGATCACAAAAATGGGTTTTTCGCGATTTTCAGCAAAACGGTAAGTTTTATCATAAAATTAGTGTAGACAAAATTGTAGATCAGATAATTATCTATAAAAAATGTCCAAATACTTTTTCCTAAGAGCCACCGTTTTTGAGATATAACGATTCAAAAAGTTGAAAGAGTTGTAATCGTCATAATATGCACACGTTTCCACGCCACCTTTGAGGTGTACTTAGCGCTTTCTTTTAAATGTGGTTTCCCCGGTAGGCCTATTCCACTGATCTTTTATGATTCTGTTTAATTTGACTTAACTATGGAATAACTGTAGATATTGACAAGGGTTGAAAATGATGAAAGGGTGTAAATTACAAAAAATAAGAAAATTTATCAGTCTGAATCTAAATCATCATTAACTTCTGCTATATATGTGTAAGTCACACTGACTGATAGAACGATATTTTTGCTTGTATTACGGCTTCAGTGATATACGTGGTGTACTTATAAATATTATGACGATACAACTCTTTCAACTTTTTGAATCGTTATATCTCAAAAACGGTGGCTCTTAGGAAAAAAGTATTTCGACATTTTTTATAGATAATTATCTGATCTACAATTTTTGTCTAAACTAATTTTATGATAAAACTTACCATTTTGCTGAAAATCGCGAAAAACCCATTTTTGTGATCTTTGACCCGGAGTAAAATTTTTTGCACGTGCCGGATCGATGAGGACTTTTCACATTTCCTTTATAATAGTGTATTGAGCAATCCTACCAGTATTCAGCCAAGTGCGAATTATTGTAACCTTACCCCTATTTTTTTGTCTAATTTGACCGGATTATATATTTAGTTTTGGATTTGTAAAATTTGCATGTGTTGCTTAAATAACACGTGTTCAAGGTAAATAAATAAAATATAAATACAAAGAATAATTCTTTTTCAGGATTTATCAGTGTTGAAGGATAACAAAAACAATGTGGGATCAAATTACAATTCACCAAGACTGAATACGGTAAGCTTTGAAGTCGTCAACTAAAATAATTGGTTTTACTATTTTCTTTAGTGAAAATTTATATGTATAAACTCGGTCTTAAGCTGATACGAGTTTTTTCAACGGTGACAGGGCAGATGTTTTCCTGTGTATTTCCTTAAGAGCAGTATAAGCGGTTCAACGACAGTTTTCCTCACTTAGGGTCTTGCTGAGCTCAAGTACACATATGGAAAAAAATTCCGACGTCTTAACTCAGACAGGCCAGGACTGTAAAGGGTTCTTACGTCACAGGGTTTTTTTTATCACCTTCCGTGATTAATGTAATCAATATTCATAAACGTGTGTCTTAATCAATGAATAACATGGTACCTGTGGGTAGATAACGGTTTGGCGGTTCAGAATAATATGTTTAGTAAAAGTACATCAGTTTTTAAGAAATTTTCTGATCTGCCTTGCGATTCTATAACTCACTTTTCGAACTCTCACTGCGGTTTTCGCAGCGGCGGTCGCGCACAAATCAGTCGTGAAGCAATCATTTTACGATTTGGCATTCTGATAAGGAGGGAGCTTGTAGTTTATTGTTTATCAGAACCAAATCGTAAAATGACTGAAACACTTTTCTATATTCCCATACAAAATATTCGTAATAATACCTACTTAAAAGTCAATTTGAACTATAATACCATAGCATAAAGTTCAAGTGTTAGTGGAGGGGTTTCGGGAAGGTAAAGTTTTATTTTTTGACATAATGTATTTGTTGTCTTATCAACTTTTTTTTATCTTACTAGCTAGACTTATTCTGATATACTTCCCGAATAGCAGAATAAGTATTAAAAAAAAATAAAGAATCGACTGTTAGGCGGTACGATGTTCGCCAGGCCAGCTAGTAGTTAATACATATAAGTTTACCGAACATTTTCAACCTGCTTATGAATTTTTCGCGAAAGCCGCTTTAATATAGCACTGTCTATATTCTTGGGACTTTCAAAGGAATGGAGGATGTTAGCATGTGGGCGGTAATACGTGATGAAACATGAATCCTTCATTTCCGCTCGGCAAACTACAGTATGCAAGACTAATTTGATAGCGAGAACGTACAACTGGAGTGCGAAAAAGCAAAACGCTTTTTTTGCTGCACCATCTGTGTCAAATTATAATATGTTGGTAACCGCATCTGTTTGTATGAACGCGATAAACATAAACACTACTAAACGGATTTTTGTAAGGTGTATAAATTATTATAGTTATATGTAAATCACACACAAATTAAGTTATTATTTATCGTGTAATGTTAAAAATGTCGCAAATGCTCGTATAAAGTCTAACTGTTAAAATTTTTATATAATAATTAAAAAATTATAACTGTTATTAGATATACATATTTTAAATGTATATATACTATGTCGCGTTAGTGAGATGTCTTGCGACTTTATCTGTGTAAACAATTCTTTTTTTTTAATTAAGATTTTCTTTTTAATCAATTGCCAACAGAATATTTTACATATTCTGTACACGAAGAATTAATCCGAATCTTTGCTTACAATATTTTTGGACGTTAATTGCTATCGTATCCAAGGTAAATTTTTCGCGAAAGCAGCTGTCTCGTTATCGAATATTCATTTGTATTTGGCCAAAAATGCAAATATAGATGTCCAGCGGTGTACAGAACCACATGCTATTTAGTAAGGCGGGTACAATTTAGGACAAGATTATGGATAGAGAACATTAAGTACTAATAGTATTTTGTCTAGAATATTTCTAGTTATTAAGAGTAATTAAAACATTTGTTTCCATTAAAGAAATAAACTCGTGATTAATTCGTTAAATCATTAATTAACTATACATTTTGCTAAATTGCAAAAAGTGTATTCCTAACGTTTAAATTAGCTAAAAGATATTTCAATAAAAAGCAAGATACTTAATAATTCATTGCAATTCATGAGTCCCAAGTTTACAATTATATATTTATCTCAAGTAGGCTAATTTTCCGCGTTTTCGCTGAATTATTTTACATTCCAATGGGCACTTGCTTAGTTATAAGGAATTGGAGTAATGAAAAAGATATTAATAAAACACCATTCTCTCGGAGGTTTTCCAAAAACAAGATATTACTCTTTTATTTTAACGAAACGAAATTAATTTGCGTAATTAGGTTTCTACAGCCTTGGGCGTTGATTACAGCTTTCATTTTCTATCAATTTGTTATTTTGTTAATGTAAATAAAGATATATATTTTTGATATATTGTTTAATGTGCTTGTATATCTATATATATAAAAATGAAACCAGTTTTCCGTTGTCACGACATAACATGAAAACGGCTTGACCGATTTGTCTGATTCTTGTTTTTATAATATTCCTTAAAGTACGAGGATGGTTCTTGCGGAGAGAAAAAAATTAAAAAAATTGAGTGAAAAAGTCTAAAAACAACACTTTTCTATATTCCCATACAAAATATTCGTCATAATACTTAAAAGTCAATTTGAACTTTAATACCATATCACAAAGTTCAAGTATTAGTGGAGGGGTTGCGGGAAGGTAAATTTTAAGTTTTGACATAATGTATTTGTTGTCTTATTAACTTTCTTTTTTTTATCTTACTAGCTAGACCGGTGTCCCGAATATCAGAATAAGTATTTAAAAAAAATAAAGAATCGACTGTTAGGCGGTACGATGTTCGCCAGGCCAGCTAGTTTTATATAAAAATAACATAAGACAATTTAAGGCTTTATCGTAAATAAAATGGTCTTTCATTTTCAGGTAACTTTCACCCGAACATTTCTCGACAAATCCGATAATTTGCTGAGAGTTCCCAGCACATTCCATGAAGATAAACGAAAATCAAAAACGAAAAAGTCACCCAAACGTACAATACAGAAGATAATAAAAAAGAATAACGTAAAACGCAAAAGAATCTTCATACATCCAGTCACCAACACACCAACACAATCTACAGCGAATAATAAACTTGATAGTATTTATTCTAGGCAAAATGAGGACACACATACAACGGAAGCAAATTCACGTAAACGTCCAAGAAAGAATTCTAAAGTCGTAAGATACCACATGCCTTTTCATAAACTACAGAAAACGAGAAGAAACAAAAGACAAATATCTGGACTCAGAAATAATGTAGTAGATGCAATTGGAATACTTAGAAGTAAAAGGGATACAAATGGAGATGATATAATGATTTTAAAAGATTTAGATGAAATAGAGTTTGTTGATAGCGATAAGGATTACAATGTTGTTAGGGCGCATGTGCAGAATGTGTGGTAGTAATGGAAAATTTTGTGTCTGTGGTCGTCATAATAGCGTTGTACAGTTTTTATCTGCAGTGTAAACCGAGTAATTTATCTTAATATAAGTACGAATATGATTTATTATTAGCCCCCTTTTAGAATATGTTTAAAAAACATACATTTTCATATATATGTGTAATGAAATAAGGCAAATCCAATGTAGTTAAAAAAAAATAACTATATAATAAACATAAATATGTATGGCTGTCGATGATAAAAATAAAGCAGTTGATTTTATTATCTTCATGCCAAAAGTACTTATTTCAGTTACGGATTAGAAATAATGAAACAGTAACGTAGGCACCGAAACCTTTCTATTTGTGCCCCATGAATAAGTGTTGCGTGAATAAATAACTAAATAAATTTATTATTAGATTTTTCTTTCTATATGAGCACAGGTGCTCGTACGGCGAGGGTTAAACATCGTAACGAAACTGGCATGTCTTAGGATAGGATTCCTTTGTATGATACGTGGAAGACTATGTCAAACATGTATTAGTTACTACTTACTACCCGCCAAAGTTTGCCACTAAGTCGACTGTGAGTGTCAGACATAATTAGCTTTTTATTATAATTAAAATATGGTAATAATAATAAGACAAATTATAAAAATACTTTTTATTAATACATCAAAAAAGAGCTTATTTAACACCTTAATAAATAAAATTATTTACAAAACTTATAAAGTTTACACATTCGTACCATTCGGTACAAGTAAAAGGGTTTCCTATTTAAATGATAACAAAAACATTCATTGTGTTGGAAAATACAGAAAATTTTCGTCGTCACGTTATTTTCATTTACGTACAATGAAACAACATATATATAACCACGAAATACATTATTGAGTCTATATACAGTAACGGAATTTGTTTCTTCATCAAAGAAATTTAAAAGTATCTATTTAACATTATATTGTTTATCCATAACAACTAAATCAAGTCTTCTTCGTTTCATTCTGCCACATGTATGCTGTGACTAAGAGAGACAGATTAGCACTTTAAAAATGGTGGAATTATGGAGTTGCAGTTATTATCAATAAGGGCGTATTATTCTATGACAACAATTTGACTTAGAAAGCAGTGTGCCAAAAGCAAGCAATGTAGAGTAAATATAAAAACAACTTTAATAATTTCCACGTAAAAAATTGTGTTAAAAAATGCGAAAAACTTCTCTTAATTTCCCTACAACGTAACAGGTTAGAATTATGCATCTTCAGCCTTAATGTCATCTGATCCCTTTTTATTCCTGTATTCCCATCCTTGGTACGCTAAATCCTGTGGGTTTCCTTCGTGTTCTCGGAATAGTACACCTCCCGAAGGTTGACCATATTTGTGTCCAGCCTGAAATTGATATGTATGTTTAACTGTGCGCAAAGGTTTATTTTATTAAGATACATAAAATCATTGGTTAGTAAATAAATTATTTGTTCGACGTACTGGTGGACAGAAAGATTATGTCTAGTTTTTATATATGAACTAGCGGAATGTGCCGAACAGAAATTAGTAATTTTTAAATTTATTCGTTAACAATATAGAAAAATACAAATATTTCTTTACATAATATTAGCATAGAATTACACCAAGAATTAATTGGAGTTGTTGTTGAAAAGAAGAAAAAGGCGAGCCTATGTAACAAAACGCGTTTATAATTTAACGAGTGTTTAATTTATTTCTTAACAATTTTGGCGGTACTGAAGATAAGTCTTACGCAACATAAAATGTATACAACATTCAAATTTCTAAAAAATAGTTCTCTATAGAAAAAGAATTCACAGTCTCGATAGCCCAGCATTACGGCCGTCTACTTTACTATGAGTAAAAAACTGTTCTTCATTAGAGAACGCTTATTAAAAATTAATTTCATAAACGTATAATTAAATTAATAATTAGAGTAATGAACGCGTGTAATTTATAAGAAATTAATTGTTACTTGGAATCAGATTATGAAAAATATTTAACAAAATCCTCGAAATGTTTGCAAGAACATGAAAGTTATTCCCTGTAGCACGATAATAACATATTCAGGTATAGTTTTGTATTTTCACATTAGCGTCGCGGGATGATTAATGGCAACATTTTCCTTTGAGAATTCCTTTTTTCTTTTCAAAGAAAATAATTCTAAATATCTTTTCAGGCGTAATAAGGACAAATTTCTAAACATAAATGGTTAACTACATCGTTAAGGCTCATAGCATATAATCGGTTTGGAATGCAAAGAAGGCCTACTTTTCTAAAAGAAATTATTAATCAAATATGTAGTAATCTTGTATAGACGAAATTGCTTCAGTGACTTTCTATAGTTATTACAGATTCAAAGAATACTGTGTAGAGTTAAGGAGGCAGGTGGTCGTAAGCATGGAGCATCAGTGTATATGCTATGCTGCCAAGGAACATTCTCCTCTTCACCAGACTTAATTTTGGGCATATTGGGACTTACATAGGTATCATAATGACTGTACTGAGGCTCTCTGTATGGCCCAAGGCCAATTCCAGCTGGAGAGTACTGAGGAGCCGAGAAATGGTTTGATGAAAACGGTGAAGTCAGGTTGGGTTTGCAGAACTTGAAGTAGCCGATTACGCCTGGAAATAAATATGTTTGTTATAATAGTGATAAACGCTTTGAGATGTAAATTGTTCTCGGTATCAGTATGTAAGTCAAAATTAAGGTTTCGTGTCTGCTTCTTAACTATTTATCGTATTAAAGTTTTTTAATTACCAATATAACGGGGCAACCAACTGGTTAAGTCTCAACCAAAAATATGCTTACCTGGAATAATTAGAGCCATGAAACCAAGGAACTTCTTGAAGCTGGCCAGTCCCAGGATAAGAGGTAGGAAGAGAAGCAGCTTCAGCTTGAACAGCTTCAAGATCAACAGCATCGGGATGATTAGCTTCTTGAGCTTATGACGACCTGTAAAAATAAAGTTATTTTAATGACTAAAACTTTATTTAATATTTACATAATTTCTACTCCAATAGGCTAGCGGTTCCGGATTCCCACGGCTATATGTTTTTGAATATTTTGAAAATAATATTTGCCCACAATACTCAGGAACAATATAAACACAAACGACTGCATTATTGTTGTACAAATTGATGCACGGCACGATTTATTTTCCACGTTTCAATTTATTTATGTTTAAAGATACAAATACTTAAGTAAACTTTGTCCGCTATCATTTATTAGAGTCAATGTTGTGTACACCTATTATTAGATTGCATGCTAGAATAAAACCCAATATTGTTAATTATAGAATATATACATGTAATCTGTTGGTGTTCCTTAATAAATAAATAAATAAATAATTTGTGTTTGCTTACGGAATGGAGGTGCTTTTTTGTCTTCAATGATATCAACTTCGTCGGCGATCTCGTCAATGAACCGTGGCGCGATAACTCCGCCAGAGGTCACTTCATTGTCAAGCTGCATTTCCAAAGCGGATGAACGTAAAAATCTGAAAAAAAGAACGATAATGACCTTCATAACCTATCTAGATGAGTTATAACGGCGCTTAAAGCTTCGGGACTTTCATAAACATGCATGTAGTCATATAAAACAAATCACTATAATAACCTTTCAATTTTTCTCAATCCATATTTAACTAGGCCGTCCCAGTCGGAGTCATCGCTGCGGGGCTGAGAGCCGAATTCAGGGGGCTCGTGAGCAAGTGCTCTGGCCTGAGACTCCACTTTCACTAGTACAGCATTCTCTGACAACCTAAAAATTAATCAATGCAATTAAAATTTACTAAAGTACCAAATACTACAGTTCAACATATGTGATCCACTGGATAAGGTTGACCAACTTGGGAAGCGTTCAAGTATTAGGTCACGCAATTTTTGGAGATTATTGACCCCCCCTCCCCGTGTAACGCACCGTAATGTTTTTCTGTACCCAATAGTAAAACGTTTCGTGACCACCCAGTGACTCTTATAGCTAAAAGTAACCATTATGTGCTGTAAACAATAACGCGTAACGTACCCCCCCCCCAAAAATCATTCGTTACGTAATACTTGAACGCTCCCTTGGCTACAAAGATGAATAATACAAAATAGTTGGAGAGGCGGTTTTGCCTCATGACCCATTCAAAGTTTATACGACCTTAAATGATACAAACTTAGACTAGACCTGTGGTTGATGTTTCGGACTCCCCAATGGAGACCAAACAATTGATTGTTTCTATTACATATATTGTTGATAATCTGCGAGCAATCTTACATGATCACGGATTATGTTAATTATTGGGTGATGCCTACACTAACGAGGGACAGACAGATTACAAACACATTAGAGGTATCCCTTATCAAGAACTATGCATTAGGATTAACAATGTATGAGGATTACAGAAATTTACTCTCATAAGTTGAGTTGAGAGCTTCAACTACAGTTAAGTAATAGTTAAAAGTAGGATGAGGGAGCTGCGTCGAGTTTCAAGATTTTCGTTTTAAGGAAACTTTGAGGACTTGATGCTTTGTAACGCAGTCTCAGGAAAAATGATACAATTTAGAGTATTTTAATATTCAAAAAATTCAAAATTTAAAATCATTTACTCATATAGGTAACACAATGTACACTTATGAACGTCAAAAAAGAAATATACGTATAAAATGCTTCTAATTTTACATTTACTGCCAGTTCTCAAATTAAGGGCGTAGAACGCTATCACTATAAATAATGAAGCAATCGTCCAAAAACTACTAGGAGAGCAATGACTAGACTTAATTCTTGAACCTTGTTATCTCTCTCTGTCTTTGCTTGCTCGGCCCATTTTATATTTTTGTTTTACCATATTATGTTATTTCATACTAGTTTTACATATTGCCCCAATAACACCCAAACCACATCTTTTTAACTACATAGTAAAATATCTTATGTTATTCTTTTATCAAATTTTGTTCCCGATTGTACACACATTACTCATTACTACTACCAAGACACATAAATACTTTATTAACAAAGGCTTGGATTCGGCCCTACACTACTACACACACACCTTCTCCAAACATATTCACACATTATCAGTACGCGATACTTTCATAATAAGTAGACTATTTAACACACTTCATAACCAACAAGCTAATAAAATGAATGGTTTATTTAAAATTCCATCCAATTATGGATAACGTAATCTCATTGATAACAGAAATTGACAATAGTGAGGTGGCTAATTCTAGCTTATGTGATGTTCATGACATATGTAACCAATCCCCTAAATTTCATAAAAATGATTTAAAAATAATTTCTCAGAATATTGTGTCGGTATACAGCAAGTTAGATGATTTCCAACTCACCCTTGCCCAGCTTAATTTTGAAGCAGATTTGATAATTTTAACTGAATGTAGAATAGATAGTGATAAACCAATACCCCAAATGGAGAACTACACTTCTTATTCGACTACAAACCATATAAACCAATGTGATGGTGTTGTTATCTATGTTTCTAGAAAACACAGTGTCAATGTCAAAGAAATTATTCTAACACATGCATCCTGCCTCCAAATTTTATTTTGTGGAGCTACCGTGCTAGGAATATACCGGTCCCCTTCACATACTAATTCCGAGCCCTTCACCTTCATTAGACCGACATTTAACATCTTTGAAAAATTGTATTAATTTAATTATAACCGGGGATATTAACATTAACCTGATTGACAGAAATGATGCTCCGCAGCAGGAGCGTAATAACCGGCTTTACTATTTAAACATGCTGGCTATGCACGGCTTGCTACCTGGCCATGTACTACCTACACGGTATGGTAATTGTCTGGATCACTTTATGCTGAGACTAGACAAAAATAAACATTCCGCAAATATAAATGTAATAAATACTTCTGTCACTGATCACTCCACCATATTCTTAAGGCTCTCCAATATACCAAAGTCAGGTGCTTCCACTAAGACAAAAACATTCATTGATTACGATAAGGCGATAGCTACTCTAAGAGATAGCACATTGGTGGCTGACTTAACTTCATTAAACAACCCCAACATGATTATAGAGCTCTTACTAAGTAAAATAAGACAAACCTTAGATTTACATACAGTCACTAAGATCATTACATGCAAATATCGTGTAGTTAAGCCATGGATGACTTTGGGCATTCTACGATGTGTCAGAAATAGGAATAACATGCAGAAAAAGCTAAAATTAGACCCTGATAATGAAATTTTAAAAATAACTTACCGTAGATATCGAAATTATTGTAATAAATTAATCAGAAACCTAAAAAGAAATTATAATAAACAGCAACTAATTCTAAATAAAAACAACTCAAAAAAATTATGGCAAACTGTCAACAATATTATAAATCGGAATAAAAATAAAAGCGACAATTACGAACTGCTCCACTGTAAAGAAACAGCACAAGAGTCTATAGATCATTGTAATCAATATTTTACCCAAGTTGGCAAATCACTAGCAGAAGGTATCCTTGCACAACAACCCGCATACAATTGTTCTGACAAAACTACTTCGAATTATCCTCACTTAACTTCATTTGTATTAAGAGATACTGACAATGATGAGGTTCTTAATGTCCTGATGGGGTTAAAATCAAATAGTGCTCCAGGCTGGGATGGCATTCCTACCCAATTCTTAAAGCTAACTGCTGATATAATTGTCCCTATTATTGTTCATTTGATCAATCTATGCTTTGCTCAAGGTGTCTTTCCAGATGCACTGAAAATCGCTGTAGTTACCCCAGTGTACAAAGGAGATGATAAAACGGATATAAGCAATTACAGGCCTATTTCTGTTTTACCACCTATTGCCAAAATACTGGAGAAAATAATTAATAAACGTTTAATGAACTACCTTAATACATTTAATATCCTCTCCCCAAGTCAATATGGCTTTAGACGGGATTTATCGACAGAAGATGCCGTGTTGGATCTCACATCGCTTATTACTAATGCTGTGGATAAAAACAAAAAATGTGCTGCAGTGTTTTTGGATATGAAAAAGGCATTTGACTCAGTATCAATTACAGACCTTATCGACAAGTTGGAGAAAATAGGCATAAGAGGAATTCCCTTGAAATTATTCAAAGACTATTTATGCAATCGAAAACAGAGTGTAAAAATAGGAAAACACCAAAGTGAACAATGTGAAATCACCTTCGGAGTTCCGCAAGGAAGTGTATTGGGGCCCACTCTATTCCTTGTATATATTAATAATTTATGTAACATGGATATAGAAGAGGGAACAATGTTCACTTATGCTGACGACACTGCTGTCGTTTTTGTAGCTGACACCTGGGAGGCTGTTAAAAATAATTCCCAAAAGGGCCTTGCAAGAATAGCTAAGTGGCTCAGCGATAACCTTTTGACCCTCAATACCTCTAAAACTAACTATGTATGCTTCTCCAATTATAACTCCTCTCAACCACCTCCGACGTTTGCTATTCAAATACATACTTGTGGCTCACCTCATTCTATAATATGCTCATGCGATTTTATTAAGCGGCAAAACTGCGTAAGATACCTGGGTACTATGGTAGACCAACGCCTATCATGGCGCGATCATATAGAGCTAGTTATGGCTAGAGTAAGAAAACTCATATGGTTATTTAAAAATCTAAGACACGTAGCTGACTCGGCCCTCCTAAAACAAATTTATACTGCTCTTGCGCAGTCAATATTAATATACTGCATTCCGGCCTGGGGTGGTGCCATTAAAATAAAATTCCTGGAACTGGAGAGAGCACAAAGGTCACTACTCAAAGTTATCCATTTTAAGCCATACAGATTCCCTACGGAAATGTTATATGCGGTTAGCGATCTTCTGTCAGTACGTAAGTTGTATGTACTGCAAACTACTCTTAGAACCCATCGACATATTGGATATGATCCTAGTATTTTGAACAGACGTAGAAGGCATAATGTGGCACCTTTACCAACTTTTAAAACTAAATATGCTCATAGACAGTACTGCTACCAGTCTGCTAACTTATATAATAAATTAAACAAGGAATTAAATCTATATAATATGAATAAATATAAATGTAAAATAACTATAAATTGTTGGTTAAAAACTCAAACCTATGAAGAAGTTGAATCTATTATCTAAGAATTACTATTCTAAAGTCTACTTTTATCTTACACTCTAAAAGAACACACACACTCAAACATATGATACAGACATATACACACATACCTCATACACACTCACTCACACACACTTACACTCTCACACATCAACATACACTTAACTGAATACAACGAACACCCCTCAATTTATCACTCATACACGATGCATCTTTTAACTTGTATAAATATTGTTTTGTTTTTGTAATATTATTCCCTTTTGTCTAAACTTACATACCTAATTAAGTGTACCTAGGAAGAGCGGATACTCCAAACACAAGTATATTATACATACTTAAATGGAGGCTCCAGCCACATGTTGTTATCATTGTAAGTGATTGAATAAATATTTTTTCATTTTCATTTCATTTTTCATTTTCAGAACGGAAGAGAAGAACTGGTATAAACTCTTTTTAATCGTCAGGTTTGTGTTTTACACAACGTTTGTAAACAGCTGCAACCATTACACCATGTTCCACATCACATCTTAAGTAATTAATAATAATAATTATTATTGCACCTACTACTTCTAGACTACCAACCCGTGTGTACGTGACCTTCAATTTCGAAACTCACGCTCGTTTATGTTACGTATTTATATTGGTTAAATACTTACTGGTAAGCTTGTTTATCGAAGAAGTCATCGAATGATTTCAACGCTTGCGCCTTGAAACAGTCAGCAAGGTCCCCACTTATACATTGCTGTGTCGCCTTCTGAATGTAAGGGTCTTGGTCTTCTCCAAGGCCTATCCAGTCTAAAAGACCACGGCCCTGTGCTTGCGGCTAAAAATTTAATCATTATGTAGAAAAAAGATGTATGTGAATAAGATGTAAGTAAAGAAAGAGATAAGAAAACCTTTTGTCTATAAGATAACTTTGGGTAATCAGGCTTTTCTCTTATTTTTCACAGGAAATCGTAACCATTTTAAAATTTAAAACTGTCACGTGATTTTGTATTCACCTGTAGCAATATATGAGAATTCTCCATAACGCGGAGAAAATTACGCGCGCAGTTTGATACACAATTTCATATAAGAATTCTTGTGGTTTGGAAGTAATTTATGGACTGTGTAAGATAAATCCGCTTATACGAAATTTAATTTAACCAAAACATGTTTTTTTACGGTATCAGATTTATTTTGGATTACGAAGTGTACTTTATCAGAATAAGTTAATGTAACAATTGCTATACTTTCATTTATTAGATGGTTATGCTGACTACATGGCTGTTTGTATTGGTAAGTTTAATTAATAGAGAGACCATAGTTTTTATTCAATTAAAAAATATATAAAAATGGATAAGGCCAGTAAATATTAACAATCCACCGCCTCAAGCCGTGATTATAATTTAATTAATTAATTTCATATATATTTCAAAGCGAACTAGAACTGAGCACCATTAGTAAAAAAAAATAGTTTAGATTCTATAATTTTGAGTTTCTCCTCATTCATTCATTCATTCATACTAACCGATCGTCCATTGTCATCAAAGTGC
This sequence comes from Pieris melete, assembly GCA_963693345.1. Lineage (NCBI taxonomy): Eukaryota > Metazoa > Arthropoda > Insecta > Lepidoptera > Pieridae > Pieris > Pieris melete. Next base: position 4,161,374 of record CAVNZK010000003.1, read on the forward strand.
AATGACCTGCCTTCCTCCTGTGGGGGTTGGTCTGGCAATCTTATCCCTCCTTCTCCTCGTGACTGCAGCGTCAGCGCGGCTATCACCAGCATCAACCAGCGCGCCTGGTTCAACATCCTTTGTTTATCTGGCTACCTGGTACATTAAAATAATTTATAAATAAAGATAGATTCAGATTTTAAAAAACCACTCCACAATCGTGTTGCCATAATTTTGCAAAAGTTTAATTTAAATTAATAAAATCATCCTAATTTTTGGACAATGGTTAAACCACACACAAACAAACAACACGGTGGACAAATGTGATTTTTAATGATACTCGCCTACTACAGACCATTCCGCGAACGCTTATGAAAGCGTTAAGGAAGAATAAAGTATAGTGAACTGGGTCTGATTAATAATATTTGTTAGTAACGGATTCAATATTGTCGTAAATGTACGCGCTTATTAAAACTTTTTTTTACGTCTATTTCATTCTTAGATCTCTTATACAATGAAACTTTAAGATAGATTATAAATAGACATACTAAATAGATTTAACTATATAATAATTTATTTAACTATATTTTCTTTTTAAGGGTAGACTCTTAAAAAGAAAATATAGTTTAGGTAAAAAAGGCAAAATTCAAAATTTTCCATTTACTACGTGACTTCAACGAACGTTAATATTTCCTTTAGAGCCGATGTTTTCTCCTTTTACTCAAACGCGGACGACAAACGAATCACTTTCGCGTATCAAAATCGAATTACAATTTGAACCTTATTACTATTAAATTAAGAGTGTCATTATGTAAATATCCTAACATTTATTGCCTCATGTAACGAATCTTTATATTACGCCATTCTGCCGTTTATTTCCATGTAAATAAAAGTGAAAATCCTGTAACATATGTTGTCCATTATTTCGTTAACTCACTTTGTGTATTGATGAACAATTTGCGACACGTTTTATTTCGGTTTAAAAGGAAAATTGTACTTAAAAGCTTTTATAGGGAATCTTCGTTTGCATAAAGGGGATATTTTTAACGTCGTTCTGACTTAACTACGATATTATACGGAAAATTTGATTACTTTTTTATTAAGTACGGCCATTATATCTGTTTATTTTTATACATCATGACCAAAACTACATTTATTATTTTTACTACGTTTTTTCTACAGTGTAATAATCTTAAATATTGAAAACATTTGTTTTAATTCGTTATAACTGTGTTTTAAATAAATGCTGGCAGAATCCGGGACCTAGAGAGATATATTTATGATTATATAGGTAGCAAGTACAGCATATTTAAAATAATATATAATAGAGTTGTTGAGTTACAAGATTACGTTAGAAAATAATAAACACATTTACCTAATTTCATAAAAATCCTAATTATATTTCTTAACATTATTATAAAATTTCCACTTCTTTATGGTTTCACTTATTAAAAATTTCCTGTTAAAGTCAGATATTTTCATTTGTAACTAACACTTTACAAAAGAAAATGCGTTTATAAATTAAGTACGCCTCTACGTGCAAGCAAGAGGTATGATCTTCAGTCACTGCGCGCGAGTGCCGACTAAACGCGAATCATAGAGCAAAGACAAGTTAATCTCATAGATATGATCATAATATGACATAGAAATAAACAATTGTTGTCAATTATGTTACCTTTATGTAAATGTTTTTTTTTTTTTTTTATAAAATAGGGGGGCAAACGAGCTTGCGGGACCTAAAAGGGCAGTCTTCGCAGCCCATAGACACCCATTTTTAGTGGGTGCGTTGCCGGCCTTTCAGGGAGGAGTAGGCTCGCTTTTTGAACATTTGGAGGTCGTATCTCTGTCGTATGTTCCATGAAACGTATCAAAATATATGTATATTTTGCTTTTACAACTTGTATTAACTATTCATTAATAATTTAGGATCATTCGCATTTTTTCCAGGCTTTATGTAAATAAACAAATAACTAATCAAGTAAAATGGGTTCAAGAGGGTGATAAAAAATTAAGAATTAATCTTACCAAGAAATTATTTGTTGTTTTCATTACAAGAATTTCAATATTAGAAACTGCCTTTGTAGAATACTTAAGATACTTTCGCTTTTATAAAATTAATTTTTTTCATCAATTCAGAGTCCTAAGTCAGTGAAATTAATTTATTCATAAAGCCTTTTCTAGGAAACGTCAACTTTTTCCTCAATCAAATAAAAGTTATCATTCATTACACAGATATTTTATTAATATTGAGGGGTGGATAAGACTTTTGAAAACTCCTTTCAAGTCCATACAATGGTTTAGCACAATAATGACTTCGTAAATTATATTTTACAGATGAATGAAAGTCAGACAGAAATACGTATTAAAAAAAGTTAAAGGTTTTTTATATAATAGGAGGCGAACGGACAGGAGGCTCACCTGATGTTAAGTGATACCGCCGCCCATGGACACTCACAATTCCAGAAGGCTCGCAAGTGCGTTGCCGGCCTTTCAAGAATTGGTACACTCTTTTCTTGAAGGACCCTAAGTCGAATTGGTTCGGAAATGCTTCAGTGGGCAGCTGGTTCCACACCGTGGTGGTGCGCGGCAAAAACTGAGCGTTTTCTAAGGCAGTTTTTTCTAAGCTTATTAAGGCTTTTATAAAACCCTTAATAAGATAAGCCCGTACACTGGTTTTTTGGGATCCCATTTAAATATCTAGTTTTACATAGGTAAGCGCAATGTTATAAGGGTGATGTGTTTATAAATAATGGTATTGAATACCGACATAAATATATTAAATACCTATTTGTCTTTTAGCAGTATACATGCTGTAGAACTCTGATGATTCAAACATGGAGGCATCAAACATATACGAAACTATAGTTGTTTAAATATTCTTTGCCAAACAGAATAACGGTCGCATTCATTGCAATGTATGATCGGAATACACAATAGGAGACATATTTTCGAATGTCCTAAATACAGACTCATTATGTATTTTCACTTCAAGAAACTGACAAAAAGGTCAGTTCATAAATTGAAATAATCATAATTCGGTTTAAGCATTGTCAAATGTGTCTTAAAATCAATTCTTGAATCCACTACACACCACACCAACCGTATATGGAAATTGTATACAATTAGGCAACAAATTCCCAAGTGCAATTAGATAATTCACATCACTAAATAAATTCAAAGCTCTCGTTAAACGTAAATTAATCAATAAAGCTTTTTATCAATTTGACGAGTTTTGAAATGATCATAATCCTTGGGATTGATTTGCTTCAGTTCAAACAATTTGTTTGACTCAAAACTTAGCGATTAAAAAGTGTGGCGGAGAGTTTCTTGCCAGTTCTTCTAGACCGCTCTATGCTCTTGACTTGCGAACTGGTAGTAAATGTAAATTTAGAATAAAATTAACGTATTTTCTGTTGATGTTCATAAGTGTATTTGATTACCTATATGAATAAAGTTATTTTGAGTTTGAGTTAGGTTAAATCAATGTTCTTAAATAATCTTCAAGACAAGAATTTATGCATAGAAACTTCTGGACCAATGTCCAACAATCAGATGAAAAATTTGTAGTAATAAGACTAAAACATAGAGAATTACTTCTACAAAAATCCCTGATCACCAGCCTTGCGACTGATTTGAGCGCGACGGCCGCTGTGAAAACCACCATGTGAGTTCGAAAAGTGAGTTACAGAATCGCAAGGCTGTGGTAAAAAAAATGTGTGCGTGTACTAGGTGTACACACGTAAGAAGTGAAACTTATATAAAACCTTTGTTGTACGCAGTGCCATAATTGGTTTCTTTAAGTTTAGAGGTCCGAAACTATTTCTTTAAACACAGTAAATTTTGATACACTGCCTAGCATACAATTTACAAATCAATTGCTGCAAATTGCGATTAGCAAATTTCAAGTCGAAAATGTAATCCGTTGTCAAATTTCAAAGTCAAAAACATACTACATGTCATATTTTAACGCCGATAAAGAAGTTTGACTTCGAAAATGTAATCCGTTGTCAAACTTCAAAGTCAAAAACGTACTATATGTCATATTTTAACGCCGATAAAGAAGTTCACTTCAAATAGCAACATGGCGCGTAACGGAAAAATGTGACGCGTAACGCAAAAACGTAACGCGTAACGTGTAAATTTTTTTCCAACCCCGATAAAGAAGTTTCACTTCAAAAACAGTTACATTCAGATTATGTTAAAATGTGCTCTATATGTTTCATTTGTTCAATTTTATAGAAACACACCAAATGAAGACAATTATGGGTCTCAATGTCCCTAATCCACTAGGACAAGCTGAAGATAGAGTGGTGTGGAGGCAGCCAGTCGACGTATCGGTTAGGGCTTATCAAGATAGACACGATCTTCAGTGATGAAGACTACGAAGAAGATGGACACATAAATATAAAATTATCTCACCAGCGATAACAAATTTCTATATCTACTTTTCAATCGTATATGAAACGCACGTTACGTACTTAATCACCAAACCACTTACAACTTTGTAAACCTAAATTTCAACTTAAGCTCGACTCAATATTGTAATTAGAGGATCGTAATGAACACCTAAAATTAAATATATCTCGCATGAAGGAACGGGTAATTAGTGCCTCGAGGCAGAACCAGAGCAAATAATTTTGTTAAGTGGCAATCTTTCGGTAACATTTCCTTTGGGAGCTTAAGATTTAAGTAATAACAACATTCATTTGAGTAATATTTAGGTATACAAGGGGCTTAGACCTTAGTCAAGATGCCTTAACATGTAGAAAGTCGAAAACAAAAATTTTTTGAAATTTTTTTCACACGAACTGTCATTTTCGTATAGTAGTATACCGACCGAAAAACAGGTAAATACTATTTTTTTATTACTAAGGAGATTTTAAGTGAGAATAATTTACAGCATCAAAATTTCTCTGGAAAGTACATGTCATTAAACATTGATTGTAGACTATGTTCATGACAGGCTATTACTTTCATAGATCCACTCTAATTAAAATAAAAGGTTAAGCGCTAGGTCAAAGAACTTTTTTAACCTATCAAAAACAAACTTATGTTGATAAACAATTTTACATGGGTATAATACGAGTATGGTGGCCTGTCTCAACTAGACACGGCTGGACTTTTCTATGAAAAACAATAAATACAGCCATACAGAGTAATGTAACATTAACATAAAAAATATTTCTACATAATTCAAGAAATGGACATTTTTTAATTTAAAATGTTGACTATGCTTACTTCAGGGTGTCGGCTTTTTGTGACGGTGTCCTTTTCCTTATCATTTTCAAAAAAATATAACTTCAAAAAAAAGTGAATCAATTTATACATGTAGTCTAATTGACGTTTTGTTTTTGGAATTAGAATTGAACAAATAATTGTACCGTTCGATGTTGGAGCCTGTGATTTCTAAACGCCTGTGGCTTTACTTATGTACGCAGTTAGTAGTAGTGTAAATACGTTATAAAAATATTATAGAATTAGACATAGACAAAAATATTTTAGAACTCTTTTTGTTTCGAAATTGGGAATTGAAACAAACAGCAAACCTTATTCTGCACACGACAACGACACATTTAGAAATATGTTTATCGCATAACATAGATGTTATGCGTATATATGTATGTGTTATGCTACTAATTGTAGCTTTCAAAACATTTAATTAACTCTAAAAAGTATTTCGTTTTAAAATTCCTAATCTAGTAAAATTGAAAGTCAATTGTTTCTCAAATTATTAGTAACACAAACCGCAAATCACGCCCTCTGTAATTTGTCACTTTGATAAATTACTTTTCTAAATATAAAATAAATATGTCATCGTTTTTTGTATTAAAGTTACCAAGTGTCAAACTTGATTTTAAAGGTATTCTTTTTTTGTCAAAATTCACGCAGCAGAAAGCTGCATCTCAGGGGCCTCATAGCCTAGCGGTCTTATTAAGTGGCAGCTAGGTGAGGGGTACCGGGTTCGATTCCCGGTTTGAGGGCAAGTTTTAATTTAATTCAAATTTGTTCTCGGCCTTTGGGAGGGTTGTGCGGTACCGGGCGAGTGCCTAAACCGTACATGGAGGACACGGTCGAATTTCTAAAGACAAGCACGAATTATAAAAAATTCTTTCTTATACTTGACGCTGGCTAATGCACAAATCGTGCCAGAGCCATAAATAAAAAGCTGCATCTCGGTTAGAACGCCAGATATATCCAGGAAGTCACGTTTGCAATTGAATGTATTAAGCGTGTCGCTACATTGAGATTGTGTTTTCTAATCTCGGTTATATATTTTCTTTTTGAGACATCTCTGTTCAGGATCTGTTAACTGGAGTTGCAAACAATTGACGATGCTTGGCAAAATAATATCGTCGGCGATTTAAATTGGCTATAACCTTTGAACAGTGTTGGCCTAGTGGCTTCAGCGTGCGACTTTCATACCTGAGGTCGTAGGTTCGATCCCCGGCTGTGCACCAATGGACTTTCTTTCTATATGCGCATTTAACAAACCGAAATGTCTAAGACCCAAAAAGTCGATGGGGTGTGTTCGGCACTGGAGGCTGATCACCTACTTGCCTATTAGATTTAAAAATGATCATAAAACAGATTCAGAAATCTGAGGCCAAAACCTAAAGAGGTTGTAGCGCCACTGGTTTATTTATTTACTTTACAAGCTTTGAATTAAAAAATAACTTGTAGCATGAAGGAGATTTCATTTGACACAGAAGTGTGCCTGTATTGGGGGATGATGGGCCAAAATATTCTTCGTTTAGAGACTCTAGCTCTACACTTACTGTAAGCTAAACTAATTAATTTCATGTCGAGTAAACGTAAAAACCATTATAAAGGTTTTTGATATAATTGTAATTAAATGCGGCTGGCTGGGTCCAATAAGGCTAATGTTTCCTATTATCGGCTCAGTTAACACACTCAATAGCGTATTTCTATCAATGTACCGAAGAAATACTAATCAATGGAGTATGATCATTTTAATTATATTTTATTTGGGCGGTATTTGTATTAGTCTGTGGTAGTGCAAGATTGTTATATAAAAGGGATTAAAAAAACAAAGTCTACAGCACAGCCAGAATACGCAATATTTTTTGGTAGATTTTTAATATGTGATACTCGTGTAACATTTAAATAGCTTGGAAAAGCCAAAAATAGTTTAGAAAATGAACAAAGTGTTCACCTTCAGCGAAACAAGTTCGAACACTCAATCTTAAAAGCGCTAATAAATTTATGAGTAGGTTTGCAATTACTTTATTAGAAATTTTCCTTCTATATGTCTATATATATAAAATTCTCGTGTCACAATGTTCGTTCCCATACTCCTCCGAAACGGCTAGACCGATTCTTGTGATTTTTTTTATGTAAATTCAGTAAGTCTGAGAATCGGCTACTATCTATATTTGATGCGATAAAGTGTCCACCCCAAAAATTTATTTTTTATTTTTTAGATAATTTTTTTTCTTTTATTTTATTTATGATATAACATACAGATCAACACCAATTTTTTTATTATAGAACATAGTTATTTTTATTGAACTAAAAAATGTTTCCTAGAAATAATATAGTCAGCTAGTTTAATTATAAAATTAAAAATCATTTGACCTAGTAGGTGTATAGTTCTTTGAAATGATTTACGAAATCGGACGCAGTGCCTCATAAATTGAATGTGACGCAACTTTTGCTTATATCCTTCTGAAAGTTGCACAGCTTAGGACACAATAACATTATGTAACGTTTGATTTGGGTCACACAAGTTTTTTGAGGGCGAGATACCTACGGCCAATACAGTTTTGTATATTCTAATGACTGATTCTAATATAGTAAATAATCCATACATTAACATAAATAATAAGTATATAACAATATATTTTGTCTTTCTACAGGCGTTTTCTCAGCTTACGAGTGGAATATATAATTTATTATATCTTTTAATTGCCAGGATAACTAAGTGTAATGTCAAGTAGAAACCTATGCCAATAGAAAAGGCCGTCAAATTCGGGTATATCTTACTATAGCAAGCTTCTATTAAGAGTATCTATCCATTAATTATTAGCTTAGAACTAGAAATAGAACTAATATTAGTAGATAGTACGAACACTTTCTAATAGATCTGATACTTTCTCGTCTAGTGTTGATAACGGAAGTACCCAAGGGAGTTTACGTAAACAAGTAATGTCATAGAATACTTTAATACCTACCAAGTATTAAAAGGTATTCTTTAATAAAGCCAAGTATTTTATAGTATACTATGGAGCTATGGGAAATTATCAAAGTATTAATCTATTAAACACAATACTTTGGATAGATTTCAATTTGTGTTCTAAAGGAATGAATGGTTTGTCCATCTGAATACTTAAAGGCACAAAATTGTGTTATTTTCATATACTAATTATGCAACAATAACTCACCTATATTGCACTAAATCTAGTTCACGTCAATGCACTGTAAGTTTCAAATAAGAATGACCCACGGACCAACAAACTATCTTATATAACAATACATAACAATTGCATAAACTTCTCAAAATCCGCAATCAAAAATGTTCAAAATTAGTCTTTATATCAAGAGTGAGAAGGCTTGAAATCGTATGTTGATTCGCAAACAGAACAATAATTTGCACAACGATAAGGTAAGGGGAATTAAACTTTGTGTTCTAAGGCAAAAACTTTATTTTTTAATGCAGATTTTACCGTTTGATAAGTCGGTTAAGGTAGCAATGCATTTGTATAATAATATATTTTACTCCTTTGAGTTAGAGTTTTATTTTGATTGCATTAAATTAAACTTCAGTTTGATTCATCCGCAACTCTGGGATATCCCAGAGGTTTTGGGACGTACAATGTGGATTAAGCTTTATTAAGTACGTTCAAGTTATAGTTTAGTGTAAAATCTAGTTAGTGATATATTCTTAGGAAATTGTGACCTGCACTTCTTGATGGCTATCTGGTAGGTGTGCCTGCCTTATACATAAATGTCTATTAACCATAAAGCCCAAAAATCTGAAGTAAATAAAGTATGCAGTATTGCACGCTAAATAAATTTGAATAAATATAAGACTGAAGTATTTCCGAATCAATTCGACTTAAGAGTACTTCAAGATAAGAGAGTAGGGACTAATTCCTGAAAGGCCGGCTACGCACTTGCGAGCCTTCTGGCTGTGTGAGTGTGCATGGGCGGCGGTATCAGTTGAAATCAGATGAGCCTCCTAAAAAGAATAAAAATTAAAACAAAATATTCATATAAATTAAACGTTTGAAATTATTCATGTATTAACAGTTATTTGATTTTATTTCCTGAATTTTAGTTTTAGCCTAGTTTATAATGCAATTCTTAAACCACAGGTTGTGGTGTTTGACTCGCTATCATTAGGGAGATGGAAAACTTCGTGTATAGGCGGTTTCTTTAAGTAGGGAAGTATCCTCTACTTGCCTATAAAGAAAAGTAATTGATTAAACAGAAGCAGAAATTCACTAAAGTCTACTCATCGCTCACTTTTAATCATAGCGTAAATCTAATTTGACAAAAAGAAAGTTTGTTTAATTAATAGTGTTTTTATTCAGTCAAAAGTATATGTAATTAAGATTACATCTGAAACCCCTATTTTTTTTTTTTTTTTTTTAATGGCTCTGGCACGGTTTGTGCATTAGCCAGCGTCAAGTATGAGATTTTTATCAATCGTGCTTTTTGCCTTAGAAATTCGACCATGTCCTTCATCCTACGGTTTAGGTACTCGCCCGGTACCGCACAACCCTCCCAAAGGCCGAGAACAAATTTAAATTAAATTAAAACTTGCCCTCGAACCGGGAATCGAACCCGGTACCCCTCACCTAGCTGCCACCTAATAAGACCGCTAGGCTGAAACCCCTATTTAAGAATAGGGGTTTCAGATGTTAAGCCATTTCCACAGCATGTAGCCTCGTCGTGTTTTGTTTTTCAAAATTTAGTTCACCAAGTAACTCCATACTTAGAGAACTTGCTAAATTCATTTCTCTTCATTAATAACTTTCCTAACGAAGTTAAGCGGAAGTTAAAACTGTCAGGTCCTCTTGTCATCTGAAGCTTTATTACAAAATAACCTGCGAAAACCACAAATATTTTGTTTTTTGTTTGTTGGCAGGTCCGGCTTAACGTTCGTTATCTGTTATTACGTTACATGAACGATGGGAGCTGTGGAACGTGATTCGCCCGTTCTTAATTGCAAATTATGGACATGGTTGGAAGAAATCAAACCCCGCTGAATTTATTAGCTTCTTCGTCAGATTAGGAGGCGTTTTGTAACATATATATAATAAATATATAGCCCATACGTGCGTACATAGTCGGAATAATAGAGCATATAATAGGAGTATTATTATATGATTAATAGTTGTTAGTAGGGTTAAAAGAGGCAGAGTGGAGGGCGCTAGATCTCGAGGCCCATCCCCTACTTGTTGGACCGATCCAGTAAAGGCCCTTACAGGTCGAACCATCACCCAGGCGCAGAGGCTTGCCGAAGACAAGGGAGGATGTTGTGCAGCCCTGCGATTCTGTTACTCACTTTTCGTACTCACACAGCGGTTTTCGCATCGGCGGCCTTTTCAGAATGCCAAATCATAAAATGACTGCTTCACGACTGATTTGAGAGCGACAACCGCTGTGTGAGTTCGAAAAGTGAGTTACAGAATCGCAGGGCTGCGCCACTAACATGACTTACAGAATTGAATATAAATAATATTTTTAATAAATCATACCAAGGGTTTTTAGAGGCACGAATTTTTATACCTAGCTGTTTAAAAATGAAATGCTTATATCTGCCATACATTATTTTAAGCTTAATTAAATTAACGCCATTATTATTTACTAAGTATTTAATAACTTTTAAAGAAAACCCGTAATTGTTAATTTATTGATAAATACGCAACATGTACTCAAATTACATAGGCCTTGTAAAGGGTGATTCACGAAAAACCCAAGCGATTGAAACACTGGCCGAAAAACATGCATTGGCTAATATAATGCACCACGCATCTTAATAAAACTGTCGAGAATGAAATTATATTTTATTCCAAGGTAATAGATGTCAGTTTCTCATGTTCGCCTCGTCTCGACTTACGTTGTTAAGGTCAACTTTCTACTTGGGTAGCAGCCGGATCTTCATTCACGAAGACTATAGTACGATTGCGTAGTTATGATAGTTTGTCCTTATAGTTCTCCAAGTAAATAAACAGTATATAAAATGTAGTATGTTCGGGGTTGGTTTCGGAGTCGGTACGGAATAAGTTTATAGAATTAAATATTATGGTACTATCTGGTCAATTTATTCTTGAAGCCTTGTTGTATGTACAAAAATATTTAAACGATTTTATATCAAATGGTGACTTTCAGTATAATACTCGAAACAGAACTAATCTTAGCGTACGACCAACCAGGCTCTAGAAGATAAACCACTCGTTATATGGGTTTGGTAGTTTATATTAGTTTTTACTACTAACTCCCAAGCGAAATTAGAGAATGATTACTGAATAAATTCAAAACTCTCGTTAAACGTAATTTAACGCACAAACAATTCGTATGACTCAAAACTTGGCGATTAAAAAGAGTGGCGGAGAGTTTCTTGCCCGCTCTACACCCTTGACTTGCGAACTGGTAGTAAATGTAAATTTAGAATCAATTTAACATCTTTTCTGTTGACGTTCATAAGTGTACTTGGTTACCTATATGGATAAAGTTATTTTGAGTTTGAATTGTGAGAGTGATGCCGAACTCTCAGTAGCTGTAGCGTTCCCGACTTCAACATAGCGATTGTGATCGATGTAGTTCTTTAAATAACCGCTGTTATCTTGCGTAGACGTGGTATACAAACTTTACAAAGATTCTCTATTGAAGTAGGGATGACTATCGCTATTTAAACTTACAGATGGCTACACTTCTAAGGCCGTGGTTGAATGCAATCCCTGAGAGGTTCAGTCTATGAGTGGGATGGACAGATACAACTGCAAAGACGTAGAGAACCTACTTTGGATATCAGGGCCCTTAATCTCAAACTTCTAATTTTGTTTGTTTGAAAATCCCTTCGACTTACCAGACCTATTTACGAGGAAATCATTTTTATTTACTTTATAAAAGAAGTTGATGGCTATCTGGTAGGTGTGCCTGAAAATTATACATAAATATCTATACCATACCAAATCCTTTTTATTCACTCTATAATAGAAGTTGAACGACTGAGCTGCAATGGCAACTAGCAGTATATCATTGGTACGGTCTTGTTTAATAATTATTCAATTAATGTTTTGTCACATTTTTTACTATAAATATATGAGATTGATAAGGATAAATTATGTGATAGATTTTTTGAGGTGTATATATCGTTCTTAGTAGCAATCGAGTTTTTGTTTAGTATTGCAAAGTATCAAAATCATTGCTGTAGCTATAATCAAGCTTAACTAACTTCGTTATAAAATGCATTCAAAAGAATCTGTAATCAGCTTACCTCTACAAGAGGGATATAGTTGATTTATTTTGTATGTATTTCAAAAAGGAAACTGTAAGAGAAAGATTGACTTTTATATAAGAGTCTTCTCTCCAACTTTGATTTGGTTCTCTTTAGATTCTTGGGCCGTATATGTGCACAGGCGGTAATTACATTTTTTGGCGCCTGGTAGATAGTACCGGTGACCAGAGTTGGTGCTTTCCACGCTCAACAAATACGTAACAATACAACGAGGAAATGCTACCAGCATTAAGGGTACACTGCCTCTAGACCAAACTTTGAAATTTAGTTTAGTTTTCTATTTATCCAGTATTAACTATTAATACTATGAATCTTAAGAATATTTGAAAACTCTAAATAACAACAACATATATATTTTTATTGTTTTCAGTGTAAGGAAATTTATTTGTTGGTGTTTGTTCTTTGTATCATTGTAGCTGCTTTATCTTAATCTTAATTTATCAGGAAATAACAAGATGTATGAGAAAAGTATATTTCTTAAGTATTGATATATAATTTCTTAACAATATACAATGTCTATAAATAGAAAATGTTCACATCCATACAATAAATAACATACATAACATCTTAATATTAGTCCATAAATAAATTTATTTACACATTATTATTTACATATACCTAAATGTTTGACCTTGATGTCATTATGTATCAAAGCGCTTGTTACTCGCCTCTCTGTCTGGCTGTCCAAATGTTTGAAGTGTACTCGAGGGTCGTAAGCAATATCATTTTTTATTCTAACAGTACCATTCTTTCTATGCATTATAATTTAATAGTAATCTTGAAATAAAACCAGTTAATCACATGAACACTCCATCGCAAAAAATAAGTATGTACCATTTTGATAATGGTATTGGAAAGTTATTATGAATAACAATAGTGTTAGGTTAAGGTGATTTTTGAATTACAACTTTATTTAATGTCGTAATGATTCTTATAGTAAAAACATGTTTCTAACATCTGTAACCTAATCTAACAATTCATCATTTATAAATTTAGCATTATTTTACTTTACTTTCTCAAGACATAAATGAGGAAGTAGATACAAAAAGTCTTGGTTAATTATGATTGGTCCTAATGGAGCATTGCTCTACTGTCTATGCTTCTATGACTGTCAGTTTCCTAAAGTCAGCCGTCTAGCGGTTACAAGTTTGTTAATATCGTGGTAGGCAGCGATCATAGTGTGAGTGGGAGTGGAGACAGTGCAACCAGTGCTAAATTGCAGGCAGTCGGTGCCCTCTTGACCCCTCCGCGCTGACCTCATGTATCTGAAGAAACGGAGAATTTCTGGATTGTCCGATACCGGGCGTCGGAGCTCGTTTAGTTCCCTGTAACAAAATTGATATTATAGTCAACGCATTATGAACTGTGGCTTCGGGTCATAAACCATTTATCTGTCTGTCTCGCTCGCACTTACAGGTCTTATGGACTGGTTAGTGATGTGCGTAAGAATTGAAGAGCTGCATATCGATAACTGTTAGAAAATAAATTCTCCAATGTGCGTATTGCGTAACGAAGCGTAAGTAATGTAATGAGTGTCATATATTTTTTTTTAAGGAATCTCGCTGTTGGCCTTAAGGGCCTTTACAGCTCAGCTCGGTCTATTTTCGGCCTGAATGGGCGTTTTTACCGCGGCTAGCGCAAGGACGTCTCCTGTGAGACTCGGACCTCGGCTTGGGCCGTCGGGTGGTGGTCAATCGCCTGAAGGGTAGGACGGAAGCTCACTGGAGTGTGCGAATTACTCAGTAAAGGTTTTTACCCTAATCAATGAGTGTCAAATCTTATATTTATAGAAAAACAACAACCCTTTCTCGTAACGATCAATCAGGAGTCAGCGTGCGTGCACAGGTAGCTAAGTATCGATATGGGTTGCATTGCGTGCACATTGCAACTGTCAGTGGTATTTATTGCCCGACATAGCTTCAAATGCGTCAACTTTAGTAAAACATAACAATTGGTTAATTGGCCTTTTTAGTTGTTGCCAGTGTATGCTGAACACTGAGTTTTTATAACCGAGCACATAATATAAAATTTGTACTCAAGTTCTATATGTACATTCTAAATCTACACAGATATAACAACAGTTGCAGTATTCATCTTTGACTTAGTTTTATTTAAATTTTGGCACTATTTGCTCAGTAATTCGTCTTTGTTTTGAGCATGGATAATTTTTCTAATGATTGAGAAGACTATGTAGCGACACCTACAATCCCCGCGAAGACTTAATACAACGCGCTAACGAAGTTATTCCAACCACTAAGGGTATATTCCATTTCTCTTCCTTAATTACTGGGGTCTAATTATTATTAATTACTTAAAATGTCACATGAGACATGGTGTAATGGTTGCAGCTCCTTACAAACATTTTGTAAAACAAAAAAGGGCGATTAAAAAGAGTGGCAGAGAGTTTATTGCCAGTTCTTCTCTACCGTCCTACGCCCTTTAACTTTTGAAAACTGGCAGTAAATGTAAAATTAGAAGCATTAATATGTATTTCTTTACTGACAAGTCATAAGTATAAATTATGCTACCTATGTGATTAAATGATTTTTTACTTTACTTTACTAACCAATAAGTGGTTGACTGTTCGAGGACCTTCCTTCGTCATATAAATTTGAGTTTATAATGCTACAGTAATATTTGTACCTGCTGAGTTGAGCGGAGACCAAATTGCTGTAGGGCGCATATTTCGCCGGATTAGCATACATCAGGCAGATCAGTTGTTCTCGACACGCTTCCAACTTGACGTCACTCAAAGTCTGCCCTTGGGCATCTGTTGATGTTTCGCTCGGGGCTAGACCTGTTTATGATTTCCGTACGTTATAATTTGTAACTCGCCACCATTTACAAAGTATTCATAGCATTAGAGACAGACGTTAATTTTTTATAATAGAGTATTAATAGTAAAATTCCCATTTTATGAAAATTAATGTAAAAGTATCAATGGAAATTGCGTCATTGTTTCTTACTTGCTTTTGAATTATTTTAAAAATTTGCTATTGGCTATTCAAAGATTGGCAAACTCGCCTAGACATTGCGAAAGCGAAAAAAGCGACATCTCGCGGCGGTTTTTGTCAATTCAAATTATTGTGTAAACATTCTTTATTTTGATACAGTTGATTACCACAAGAGTTACAACTTGCATAGCAATGATTTGTGTACTTCCTTTAATTGTTTTTGATAGCGTTAATGAACAAATAAAGGGCTAGATACAAAAGTAAAAGCCAATGACATTTTGCATATGAAATCGAACGTTATGTATGAACTTCAGAACGGATTTAAACATTTTTGCTTATTTTACAGTTGTAAGACGAAATATATTCTATATTTAACATCAATGACTTTGTATGTGTTGTTGTGATTATACCTACAGAACTAAATAAACAATTTTGCTATGGACGTTTAAGTGGTGGTTTAGCCATGCTATACAAGTTTTACTGGAGATAATGATAAAGACACAACCAAACTTTGATAAAACTTGGAAAATTAGTATTTAAATACTTATATATATAAAGATATAAATGATATTTATAAGCCTATGAGGGCTCGATCTGTACCAGCTTCAATTATAATCATTTTAAATTTAATGTTTCTCCGTAAAAATAATATTTAAAAGTCCATTTAACAAAGTAAAACCTCATTTCCCTTATACTTTTAAATACAGGTTCGAAGTACTAAGACGTCTGATTGATCATAATCCTATTATAGTTTGTAACGAGTTGGGAAGTTTTACCGAGACTCGAGAAGATGCCATCCAGTCTCGACAGGAGCGGTGAGTAGAACGGGTCATAATTACTCAAGATCATGGATGATGCTGGAATCTTCTGGAAATTCTGAAAGAATGGTTTATATAGGGCATTATGAGAGGAATTTCAATTTGTTTATACATATATTGTTTGACGTTACGGTCACGTAGACCAGTCACAACAAAGGTTAATTTTATGTAAATTATGTATAATTAGAAATTCATATAAGAGTCTTTCCTAAAATTGTAAAAACTGTATATTTGATTGTTATGTTACGGTTTTATTTTAATAAGTATATCAAGTTATGTAATAATACGTTATATTAGTATCCGATACTTTTTTTAGATCTTCTGACCAGTGAAACGTACCTTTAAAATATGTTAAGAAAAAAGTTAAAGTTATAGCCTTAACGGATTTATCTGTCATTCTTTCTTCTTCAACTTCAATTAACAGTATAAACCCTCTTTTTCATAAACTGAGTTTTCACAAGAGTTGACCTGTCTCTTTTCATCATAGCGTGAATTCAATTTGACGGACAGAGAGTTGATGTATTCAAAAGTTGTTCTATATAAATATTGAAGTGTAACTACTTAATGAATGCAAACATTTTATTATGTTAATTTAATTCAATTTATAAAGACCCTTGTTAATGTCAATTATTCTAAATAAGACAATTTAATGTCACGCTCTCATACATTTTTAGGTCGTGTTTCAAATAAATTAACAGTAATTATCAATTTAATTTGTAAAGTTGTCGTCGCTGAAGTAGGCAAGAAATATGAACTAAATGTTTTCTTAACATTAATTATACTATAATTGTAAATTTAGAATTTAGAGAGAGTCCGTAAGAAAATTTATTACCCGATTTAGGAATTTATAAACCATTTTATCTTCCGGTTGGGATGAACTTATTAAAATATTTAAATGTTGAAGTATTTAAGAAGGATTAATGAATCCTTTATAAATGACGAAATCCCTAATATTCAATATTTACCTTATAGTTGTTAGTCATTTGGTTCTTGTAGTAGCTGTTCTTGGATGGCAGATACGAGACTTTCTGGCCCCCTGGTCCAAACCTGTAATACAAAGATATCACATTTTACTTGTGAAAAAACTATTAGACCAAAGGCTCGAACCAAAATTCTGTTCATCTACGATGATTCAGTCTTTGAAAAGTTAGGTGGGTAGGTTAATACATCTCTACAATTCTACCCTCCTTTTCATACGATTAATTGGCTACCGCAACGATTGTACTTAGTAAAACGTATATAAGCCTCGTTAGCCTGAATAAGCCTTAAAAATTTAAAAGTTGGCCTGAAAAAGCCTCATTACAGTATTAACAGGATGCTACAGTGTGGGGCTCTCAATCCTGAGGTCGTAGGTTGTGCACCAAGGACTTTCTGTCTATGTGCGCATTTAACATTCGCTCGAACTTGCCTTAGACACAAAAAGTCGATAGCGTTGCCTATTAGATGGATAAATGATCATTAAGCAGATACATAAATCTGAAGCCCAGACCTAAAAAAGTTTAAGTTTTTTAAATGTTTAAAGAACTTTATTTCTCATTACAACAATTATTTTATTTACATTAGAAATTTAATATTAAGTATATACGAAACGAGATACTCGTCGCCATCAGCTAGCCCAATTTTAGTCTAATGGGCCCATTCTGATGTGTGTCTTTAATGCCCTTTTGAACTGATCAATCACGCTAATGTTACGAACCTTAGACGGCAACCGATTAAACAATTGCACACCCTCGTACCTAATAGATCTCTTTAAATAATTTGTGCGCGACTTTGGCAAGATAAGCAAACTCGCTCGACGAGTATTGCGTGTAGTGGTGTATTTGATTTTATTAAATGATAAGTTACTATGTAGAGAGTTATTTAAATTTTTTTTTAATAAGGATACAGGTGCTATAAACATATAGTTGTTTAATCGTCATAATTTTAGTTTCTTGGTAGATTTTATTAGTAGGTGTTAAAAAATTGTATCTGAATAGTGCTTTTATTAATTTATTTTGTAGTGTTTGTATTGTAGAAATTTTGTTTTTGCATGCTGTACCCCATATTTCAATTAGGTATATGAAATGTGGCTTGACTAAACAATTATAGATCAAATGACGTACAGATTGCGGAATGCATTTAGATATTGACCAAAATCTGCCTATAAGTGATTTTAGTTTGGTAATTATGT
The DNA here is from genome assembly GCA_963693345.1 of Pieris melete. Lineage (NCBI taxonomy): Eukaryota > Metazoa > Arthropoda > Insecta > Lepidoptera > Pieridae > Pieris > Pieris melete. Next base: position 4,179,782 of record CAVNZK010000003.1, read on the forward strand.
GTGATATATGAAAGTTCCATTTTAAATTTGTATCCATTCTAAGACCCAGATATTTCTCCCATTTTGACGTGATAACGTCTTTAAAATCGTTTTAGTCGGGTGACATGTTCAGAAACTTGTGTCACACCAAAACCTCACGAGCGCGATCGCAGGTATAACGAGAGAGAGACGGACCGATCCCCCGTCTCATCTCACTCTAGCGGCATACAAACGAATGGAGATTCATTAATTCCTTACTTCCCAAAAACTTATATCACCAATAAGACGTTATCACGTAAACATCTCGATCGTAAACCTACTTTACAAACAACCAATATTTTTTGTTATTGATTTCAACGTCTTGAACTTTAAGCGGTTGAAAGATAGGAATGAGTTTATTTGTTGAATATTACATAAGATGTTTTTGAAATATTAATTGTTAGAAGATTTTGTTGAAACCAAGAAGATAGAACATTTAGGTCTGATTGAGCTTAAGCAACCATAGTCTGGATATTTGAACCAAAGTAAAATAAGCAGGTGTCATCAGCGTAGAGAGTGATTCGGCCGTGTAAACCCAGTTCGTGAATGTTGTTAATATATATTAAAAATAACAATGGACCTAATATAGATCCTTGTGGGGCGCCGCATGTTATTGGTATTTCTGAACTTTGAGCATTACCTATTTTTACTATCTGGGTTCTGTTTGATAGATAAGATTTGAATAATTTTAGTGCACAATCTTTTATTCCTATGCATTCTAATTTTTTAAGCAATAAGTTGTGGCTTATGGTGTTAAACGCTTTTTTCAGATCAATAAAGACACCCAGCGCCATTTTCTTAGAGTCAATATTTTGTTTTATGTCGCTAACGAGATCGGCTTTAAGGCGCCACTGATTAATTTAAAAAATAAATAAATATGACTTAATTTACTTAACTCCAAAGAGTTACTTTTATATTTAATTTAATAAAATATTATACATAAATCTATAATCATATAACTATAATCGCCATTTGTTGCACATTGATAAATAATGATATCATCATCAAATGAGACCAATATTAAATTTGTTATTTGAGTTTTAAGATTTGTATATTAAAGAATGGTTATATATTATTATAAACGTACCTAATGTTGACCATATTTTCCACTATAAAAAATCGTTAACGTCATCGTAATCGTTAGTCCGTTAATCGTTACAAAAAAGAAATAACTCTTGCTGAATTGTATTATTCATCGTACGTGAAGATTATCGTGCCTACTCATCCAACTAAACTCTATTATATGATAGAATAGAATAGATATTTCTATTATATTCTATTATTATGAGAGACCGGCATTATCTCTTATTGAAATCCGTGATTTCAATTAGATTATTATTATATTTCGATTATATTTTAAAACGAAAATTTATTTACATCTAACAGTCCACTTATACTCAAACGACCCTGTCGAACCGAGAAACACTAATTACTGTTATATAGTATATACGAGTGGGGATTTCGTGAGTGGGGATAACATGATTGATATTTTTTAAATGAATGAATGGCGTGTTTGTATGACAGATTGAATACTAAATAATTGTATATTAAAGACAAGTATTAATAATCGTAGATTAAGATTTTATCTAACTAGCTATTAATTAAACAAACATCGTTTAATGTTCAAGTAGCGTTGACACTTTTCGTACTTCCTTAGTATTTGTATCAATTAGTCGGGTTGTCAGGATAAGATCTCTTATTAGAGAAAATACCACTTCACTATGTCGTGGTTCAATCTGTATTTTTATATTAGATGAGCAATAAATTTTCTAATCGATGTTTGAGTAAGCGTATATACTTTGAAACAGTATCGAATATCATCGAACAACTTATAAAGTTGGCGAAAGTACGAAAAATTACTTTTACGGTATCTTCATGGATATGTTTAAATATAACCCAGGCGAGGGAAGTTTTAAATTATAATACAGAAAATATACGCAGATACAAGATTAATGCTGTGTTGCTATGGGAATTGTATGTAATAAATCTCTGAGAACATATATATATATATATTAATGGCTTTGACTTGATCAGTCGCTGTTCGTGTTAAGACTTGGAATTGACGGATTATGAGTTAAAATAATCATGCCTAGCCTATCTTTGTATATTCAAATCCTATTATTAAATTCATAATTATATTAAAAGAGCAGTTTTATAATCTACTTTCTTATGTAATAAATATATTACTTTTCTTACCACCTCCGAGGCTTGATATATATATATAATGTACATATAGCATATAATTCTGATTTATATACCCAGGGAAGCAATAATTCTTTCGCGTAAGTAGGCTTAGCATAACTTCCGCAATAAAAAACTATAGATTCGATTGAACATTTTTGTTAAATTGACCGCAAATGAAGGCCTTTTATCGACAGGATATCAATAAAACTTGAATGTAAGCGAAAATCTGTGCAATCAAATTAAGTGAAATGGACTCCGAAATTAAGTCGCGTGACGAAGCTATTTAGACTGTAAATTTGATTTTACATTCGCAGTAGGAAAAAAATAAACGCTTTCTTTGTGTTTGTTTTTCAAAGAAAGCTAATGACAAAAATATGAATGCACAGTAGTTTAAAATATAACAAATGAAAATCCAAAATAAATGTTGATATTTTGAGTAGGTAGTAATAAAATGCAGTGTGCTAATGAGATAGAGAATAGGAAAGGCGCGATGTTAAAACCGCGGCGTTCGGGTGACACTATGAAATTGTATCTACATATATGAAGTAGAGAATTTTTTTTTTTTTTATGTAATAGGAGGCAAACGGGCAGGAGGCTCACCTGATGTTAAGTGACATCACACAGTCACAATGCCAGAAGGCTCGCAAGTGCGTTGCCCCTTTCAAGAATTGGTACGCTCTTTTCTTGAAGGACCCTAAGACGAATTGGTTCAGAAATACTTCTGTGTTCTGTGGGGTTCCACATAGTGGTGGTCGCGGCAAAAACTGCCTTAGAAAACGCTCAGTTGTGGAATGACGGACGTCGAGGTGATACGGATGGTATTTTGTATTTTGCCTTGACGTCCGATGATGAATTATTATTTATTTTATTTACAAGGAGGACAGACTATTGCTTCAACCGATCTCTTCTAGGCAACCACTGCATTATACTAACGAACACTCAATTTATACCGTGGAGTCGTTTAAATCGGTGTAATTGACAGGTAGCGAATTCGTAGATTCCGTAAGCGATACCAACGCTTTATGTTAATCTGTGCTCTTCGAAAGCTTGTTTAGTACAATTTCCTTTCAATCAGTGATTGAAGGGAGCCGAAATTGGCTATGTTTGTCACTTAATGAATTTAAAGACGCAATTCGAGATGAATCATTATGAAAATGAGCTTGTATAAATCAGATTGGTTCTGACTTTAATAGTTAGTTTAATGGCTATTTCTTGAATTTGGGAATGGAATTTATATTTGGGAATGAATAATCATTGTGATACCGAAACAAAACATTCATTATGTAAACACAAAACAAATAGCATACATATTGTGTAATTTCGTGTGTCCTATTTATAAAAGATGTAGAAAACTATGTATAATGAAATACGCTTGTTTTGAGGAGTCTGGAAGAGGATGGAACGGGAGCTGAATATACAACCTAAGAATTTTCGGGGGTGCAACGCATGACGAATCTATGGCGTATTTCGTAAATATAAATTGTTACACGTAAGGATGTCATGCATGATTGTGATTGAATTATGTGATATTATTATTATGATTTAATTATTATGCTGTTGTTGTGTATAGCGTAGGTACTATCAAAACGTACAGTATAGAGGGTGGAGGGGGGTACAAGTATCCCCAGAGAATGGATTAAAAAAAAACGTGTGTGAATTTATGTACACGCGTTAGAAGTTTTATTTCTTAGGCGTAATAATTTTCTTCTAGCACATTAGAGGGACGTTCCCTCTTCAAACTGCATTTTTCTTGTCGATTTTAATGGTCACTACTCACTTCCAATCGAAACGATATAATATGAATCATGATATTATACAGTAAACACTATGTTTTTTATCACTTTGGAACGAGTTTTCTCGTATAGATATCATTATTTTGGTTTAAATAAACACTACGCAATGACAGACAATGCAACTTGTCGATAAAACACAGCAAGCGCCAACTAGCGGCCCAGACTGTTTTACCGACGTTTGAACAGATATTCAGGGTGTCGGTTTTTTGTAACGGTGTGCGCGCGGATCAATTTACTCTCATCACTTTACCATAACGCGCCCAAAGAAGTATAACTTCAAAAAAATGTCATAATTTAGTTTATTGCTTAAAAGATTTGATCCTCTGTAATATCAAGCAAAAACTCGATGGGATAGAATTGGGTTCTAACAAGGGTCTCAAGTAGTAGTATTATCATTTGCATAATATTTACCTGGACATATCATCTGCGCTATCATTGGGGTCAGTTTCGCCATTATAATCCTGTAACGCGAATTGACCCGCATTGTTTGTCTCGTATCCCATGAATGCTTCTTTGTTATCGTAGCTGGGATCTTCGTTGTTCGCTGGTGGGTAGCTGGCCTGGCTTGAAGTGGCTGATAGTGTTGATATACCTAAAAACAGTTTATGCTTATGATGGAAAGTTTAATAGAATATTTAAGAATTACAGTTTTAGTTATTAGTAATCTGTTTAAGCTTTATGATTGAGATTTATCGTTTAGTTTAGCTTCGTTATGACGTCATTTAGTTATGACTAAGTCTCTGGGAGCTTAGTCAAGATGCCTTAACATTAGTGTATGTAGAAAGTCGAAAACAAAATTTGTATGAAAATTTGTCGACACGAACTGTCATTTTCAGGTCCGATTTCTAATCCGAAACTCACGTCAGAATCTCTTGAGTGCTGTGAAATATGCCAAACTTTATACAGAAAAAATGGTTTGACAGCTAAAAGCTTTGTTCTGTAACAATGTACGTAATCACCATCATTGTGATGATGAGCATGATATAATGGTTGCAGGTTTATAAACAAAAAAACTTGGCGATGCAAAAGAGCGACTAAGAGCGAGAAAGAGAGTTAATTGTCAGTTCTTCTCGTCCGATCTACGCCCTGAATTTGAGAACTGGCAGTAAATGTAAATTTAGAAGCTTTCACAAGTGTACATTAAGTTACCTACATGAATAAATGATATCAAAAATGACAAAAGCGACACTTAAAACCAAGTATGTAATAAGCTCTAAGTGATGTCTCGCTATCGTTGACAAGCAAAGTTTATGTATCATATATACTTTATACATATATACTAGCTGACCCGACAAACGTTGTGGTGTGCCTATTATTTCTAGGAAAAAATTTTTAGTTCAATAAAAACGTACGTAACGTTCAGTGAAAATTTTGGGTTGTGTGTATTTTTTAATACCACATTATAAAAATGTACCTATCCAAAAAATATTTTTTTTTTTAACTTATCACTTAGGGGTTTGAAATATAGATAGTAGCCGATTTTCAGACTTACTGAATATGCATAAAAATTTCATAAGAATCCGTCGTGGGAACGAACATTGTGACACGAGAATTTTATATATACAGAGACAAATATTTTTGAATATGTAGAAAATTGAGTTGTAATTGAAGTGAAACTTCTTTATCGGGGTTGGAAAAAAATTTAGTGTAACATTTTTTCGTTACGCGTCACATTTTTCCGTTTCGCGCCATGTTGCTTTTTGAAGTCAAACTTCTTTATCGGCGTTGGAATGAAAGTTCTTTATGTATGGGAGAAATTTTGTAGCAAAATAACGATAACAATGATAGTAATAATTCTATTACAATTAATTAAATTCTGTAATAATCTTAGTAGTAATAAGGTAAATGAAATAATTGTATTTGTATTCATGTCTATGATAATAATAAAAGCCTTTTGTTAAACTTTATTTAACCAATTTCGTTAAGTTGCATATAGTAGATCATTTTTCGAAAAATAAGGTCATAAAGAAGTTTCACTTCTTGCGTGTGTACACCTAGTACACGCACACATTTTATTTTGTAATTGAAACGGCTGGAACGATGTGTGTGTGTTAAAGTGGATTGGAGAATGGTTTAGATTTACAATTAGTTTTTTATTTATGACGTGTACAACGTCTGTCAAGTCCTTTGTTAATATCAAAACTAACAGCGCCATCATCTATGTTGATGAATTACGCGACTGAATTAATATCAAGACAATTCGGGATAAAGGGATACATCCTTCTTCGTACATAATTTAATGCGGTATATTCTCAAGGGAACACAATTGATATTGTAATTAATTCCTGAATTACTAAGCTACGCAAAGCTAATCTTTATATATATAATTCTTCTGTGAGTGTGTATGTCACTGAACTTCTCTCAAACGACTGGACCGATTTTGATGAAAATTTTTGTGTGTGTTCAAGGGGATCTGGGAATGGTTTAGATTCATAAATCAGCCCGGCAGATGGCGCTGCAGTCGGTACTTCATACTTTGTTAAATATCCTAATCGCTTGAAATAGGTATAATGCAAGACAAAGTCTGTGGGGTCCGCTAGTATATATATAAAAATGAAACCCGTTTTCCGTTGTCACGACAACATGAAAACGGCTTGACCGATTTGTCTTATTTTTTTTTATAATATACCTTGAAGTACGAGGATGGTTCTTACGGAGAAAAATTAAAAAAAATTGAGTGAAAAAGTCTAAAAACAACACTTTTCTATATTCCCATACAAAATATTCGTAATAATACTTAAAAGTCAATTTGAACTTTAATACCATCGCATAAAGTTCAAGTATTAGTGGAGGGGTTCCGGGAAGGTAAATTTTTATTTTTTGACATAATGTATTTGTTGTCTTATCAATTTTCTTTTTTTATCTTACTACCTAGAACGGTGTCCCGAATAGCAGAATAAGTATTTTAAACAAAAAAAGAATCGACTGTTAGGCGGTACGATGTTCGCCAGGCCAGCTAGTATTTTATAAGATTTGATAAATAATTTTGTAAAATTGAACAGCTTCATGCAGTTAGTATGCAACTCTATTGAAATACTGTGTTTTTATTCAGGTCAATACAATTTTATTGTATAAAAATGTTTTGTTTTGTTCCTTTGTTTGAATAATTAACCGGTAAATTGCACCGTTCTTAAAATGTATAATTAATCCAGCATTAAAGGTAGGGTACAGCTATGAGTACAACTGGATGGATTTTTATAAAGACATTGTCGCTCATGATCACTATGATAAAAAAGTCAAAGTACATAATATAAACCTAAATATTTAAGTTTTGTTTTAGAACATACTCTTGTGAACATAAAAAAGGGTTTGCGGAAAGTACACCCTTATGAGTAACTTATGTTTATTAAGTTTGCAAACTTACCTTTCCCGAGAATTTTGCCAAAACTTCCCAAAATACTGGGTAAAAACATCGCCAAGAGGATACTCTTGAATACTTGCATCCCAATCAGCAAGGGAAGGAAGAACTTCTTAAGGCCGAACGCTGAAACATTTTAACAACTTAAATAATTATACAGTTCCTCACAATTAATTTCATTAGTTCCTTTGTAATAAATAATATTAGTAAATGAACCATGTATTAAATAGATTTAACCTATTGAATGTTACATAATAACGTTTACCGTGATTTAAGTTAAAAATGTCGAGTGTAAAGTTCATATTCGTAATCAACTCTACAATATTATGAGGCAAATATAGTAATAGTAGTGGAACTACAGGTAACAATATTAGTGTTGCTGGTTGAAGAAAAATAGTAATAATAATAACATAAGCACATTGCTAGGGTAAACCATAGATTATTTTTTAAAATTAGCACGTGGACAGTTATTATTTATATAAAAAAAGGTTCTCCAATGGGCACAGAAATAAAAATAACAATAAAAAGTAATTTCACGTTTAACAGGCAAACATAGCACGTTTTGTATTTATAGTTTTATAACTACTAACAGAATACTTAAAAATTATACACTGCTAGGCGAGACATATAAATGATAACTTGTTAAAAAATGTTGAAGTACAACGAACTGTGAGAGAGGTGAATAGGGGTCAAATATAGTATGTATATTTAATAAACCATCTATATTTTTTACGATTAAGGAGAAAATTTTAGTTTTCAGGGTAATTATATAACTAAGAACGAATTTTTAATGTACATATGCGGTACAGTTTCACCGAACTATCAAAGTTGAACCAAAAAAATCTTATTTATTGAAAGGGATTATTATATTAATTATTATAACGAAGCTATCACAAGATCAGTGGACCCTTACTGAAGCCTTGCCATTTTCATGTATATGTAAATAATATTATATTATACCCCTTTGTCTCTCCTAGTGTGTATATATAGGAAGTTTATTAACGATAAACCAATTATTGTAATAGCTTTCATATTTCTATGGACGTTCATCTACACTATTTTCTTTTGTTTTATTTACAGAGACAAACAGACATAAACAACAAACATTCAGAGGGTCAAAAGGATAATCCAAAACGATAGCACGTTCAACCAACGAAACAAAATCTTTATTCATTATTAGTTTTTTGATTTATAATTTTATGAATTTTGATGAAATTATTAAATTAATCCACAAGTTATGGTCACAACCAGGTAGATTTTCGAATATAACGTTGAATCGTTTGCGTTATAACATATTTCTTGTTCCTATTATAATATTTTATAATCATTGATAAATGGGGATTACTGTTACAGTAAAAAATAATGCAAATAAATTATTAAAACTAAAATTAAATCTTATTAAATTTTACTTACCATTTATTTATGAAGGTCACTTAAATCTAAGCGTAGAAATTTCTCAAAAAAATACAGCACCGTTACAACCTTTTAGATATGGGCCTCAGATTTCTGTATCTGTTTCGTGAACATTTGTTTTCTTTAAAAGGCAAGTAGGTCGTTTTTTTTTTGGGTCTTACATATGCCGGTTTCCTCACGATGTATTCCTTCACCGTACGAGCGTGTGTTAAAACGCACACATAGAAAGTACATTGGTGCACGATGGGGAACTTACGTGATATTATATATTTTATTTAAAAAAAAAACTCACATCTAAATCCAATAAGTCTGGCTGCTTTAGGCAAATTTATAGACAGAATATGCGTGTCTAAAAAGTCTTTAATTTTCCTGAACAATCTGTATTCGTAAGTGTACGAACTAAATAGCGCCCTCCCGTCATTATCTTCTTTACTTTGATCCGACTTCACACTCACAGATTTAATTTCGAGTCCATCAAATAATTCGTACTTGTCTTTTTTCAACGCTTCGTCTATTGCGTTCTCTAAGACGTGACTCAAATCTCTCTCAGTATTATTTACAAATACATATTTCTCACAAAATTCACTAACTGTATCTATTATATTACCTACAACACTGTCATCGTTTGATCTATTTACATCTTGACTATTTAGACAGCTATGGCAGGGTGCATTATCTAAAGTATTGGTATTATCATTTCTAATGTCAGTGCAGTTGGTTTGTGCAAAGTATATCACAAAGATAATTATCGTCCTCTTTATGATTCGTTTTTGTGTGCAAATCCGTTGATTTTCCATATTGTCTTCTAAACTTCATCACCGGATGATTTCCCGTAATTTATAGTGAAAATCTGCAACAAAGAGGAAGAGTATTAAATTTCCTAAAGAAAATTGTGAATCGAGATATAATAGCTTCTCACTATTGTTATGTTGATTGAGAAAATGTCCGCGTTGCACTCTGTTGTGAGTGTAGCAATGTTGTTTATATGATATAAGTTTTATGTATTTTATGAATAATTTTTACATTTTATATTCGAGACGTTAGAAAAATCTGAAATGCTAAATATACACATAATACCCAAGCAGTTCAGGTATTATTATATTATGAATAATAATTATTTAAAAGCTAATTGAAAGCACTCTCTATAATAGTCATAAATATATATACATGTATAATTTTTCCCAGTAAAAGAAACACGCTATTATTTCTAGCATAAGTATGGGACTTTGGTCCACACGTTTCGGGCTTTTGTGAGTGATCAATTTTATGTAAACAGGAATTTCGTTAACGAGTCATTCGGATTGAACGATTTCTAAGTTTGCAAGTGAACAAAAGACCCTTCATAGTCAAAGTTTTCGATCTGACGTCTCAAACTATCCTTTGAGTTGAAAATGGTTTAATAGGAGTTCATGTCAAAGGTTTACATTATAAGTGTTATTTGTTGTTCGTAAGGTAATAAATAGTATTTTTAATTATATAATTCATTACGAAGACGATTCTTAAAATTAGTATAGTGGTATACAATTAATTTAGCTAAATTTATATATAACTTGTATTATGTACTACATACTACTGTAATATACATATATGTTAGTTTGTATTTTGTTAGTCAAATCATAAAGTTGAATGGAATATCAATTAAATAATCATTTAATGACACTGCCATTTTTTATAACTTATTTGTTCGAAATTACTTTAAATTTAATCTATAAATGCATAATAATTCCTTATTCCGAGAATATGATAATATATTTCTCTGGACTTCTTTATCCGTAAATCACATTTACTGGTTTGGCGATTTCTGCATTCTGCTGACTCCTTAAATTGAGATAAATTGATTCCGTATCCTTATTGTCTGTGTAAATGTGACAACTCAAAATCTATTGAAAGTCTTTTTACAGTTTTCACCAATACATATAGTGATTTATTGTGGTTTTAGGTAAATTGACTGATTTTACGCTTATGGTTGGAGGTTGTAAAAATCTTGCAAAAATACATGAAATCCAGGCAGTCGAAGCTGTGGCCGGAAGTTAATATTATTAGTTTTTTTTTTTTTTTTTTTAATATATCACTTTTCTACACCCCTGCCATTATGTCCAGGGACTTTTTCACATCACACGTCTCGCGAAAGACGCCCCGGCTACATCTGTAATATTTTTGTTTACAAAATTCATGGGCGAGCCGGGACGCAATTCCTCGCGAGACCCGTTCTTGGGGTTTTGTTTGCCGCCTTTATATATTCAACAATTTTATCGCAGAACCGTTCCAGGCACGATCTGTGCTTTATTAACATGTCCTGTAGGCCGTTACGGTCTACAGTCATCTGCATTTGTTGTAATATTATTAGTTACGAGTCAATAGTTTATTAAACTGTTTAGAATTAGACAATCGGTTTGGTATGACATTTCATAAGTTTTATGTTAACTTGCATAGGAATTATAATACTCAATAAATTAAGTTCGCCCACTTAAATAGAAACTAACCAGAGTTATGAAACCTAACATTAGTTAAGTTACATATATATATATTAGTTAATAATTAGAAACAAAATATAAACAATCATCGCACACTTGAAGCCAATATGAGCCCTTTAGTTTTTACCACACTCATAAATTGTAATTTAACATTCTCGTTTCCGATAATGTCCAATAACATAGTATCACTTAGATTTACTAACTTTTCAAAAGTCAAGTTAGTTTTTTGTTAATCCAGCGTCGCAACCCCACCTCTAATGTTATCTTAGTTATAAGCTCATGTTTTAAAGAATTAAAGTTGACACCCAGCTTCATATAAACTGTTTCATTTAACATATAACTGAATATATCTAAAACAACCGCCGCCGAATTTACGAGTAACTCACGGTAGACAATTCTTTGAATAGGTTGTCTTTCAATAGAATTCAAATTAAGTTTCCTTCTTAAAAACACAATGTAGTAAACAAAAACAAGTCTAAGTCAACGTTAACGTTCGTTTGCCATCATCGGTAATAAATATTTGACTTAGAAATAAATAGCCAAATACACAGCAGCGTTTTCATCTTCTCTTTAATTTCTACGAAATATATTTCCAGTCTAAACGAATGCAAATACCTAAAAATCCTGCATTACATGCAAAACATGGGGCTTTCTCGAATCGACGCGTTCATTCGTTTTTTTATGTCCCACATAACTTTGCTCGGGACAATCTTAATATGTAAAATCTCGCTGTATTTTACTCAAAAACTTGTTACTATACTTTTAATCAATTTTTTTTCACAAGTGCAAATAACAATTCTCTATCCTTCGATTACATATCTAAACAATCTCAACTGTGCACCTTGACTTTGTGGAGCTAGCTGCCAGTCGATGCCTGCCGAGGGCTTGGACATTCAATAACGATCTCGAAGACTGAGGAGTACAGCTAGCCTAGAAACGAGAGTGATTGCTGAGAGCTAACTCAGGTGATGATGTGTGTATCTGATGGTGTCAGGATATGTTTGTACCTTTTCTATATCATGCACACAAACAGTGGCATAAATATATAATAAATAGTGGAGGCAAACTGGCAATTTTTTATCAAATATCAAATTAGCCACAACCATATAGCCTCCATACTATGTCAGATAATATAAGACTTGTATTTTGGAATGAATAAAAAATTATAAAAATGGAGGCATTGATCGTAAGTTCCCGTTGTTCCCAAAAACAAACAAAAGTAAACATAACTCCCTAAAATTATTTGCTATAGGTACATAAAAAATAACATCAAGTTTTTGTTAAATTGGCTTAAGAAACTACATTTTGTTTTCACATGCGAGCTTTTATAAACTCCGTCTACATGAATAATATCAAAATATAAAATTATTTTTATGTGAAAATTCAGTTATGGTAATATTAGTCACACAAAAAAACATGATAATAATGTGTTACAGTATAAGTGTTTTCATGCATTCCCTTATCGGCTTTCGGATCTTAATAAACACATTGAAAGAGAATATTTCTGGTGGAGAGCAAATTACAAAGTGAAACTATTTGCAAAAAATACTTTCATCACGGAAAAGAAGAAAACCACTTTCCGCGGATTAAGACACAGACCACATCGCACCAGCTCCAAAATCCCAGCAGCAAAATTTTTACATTATTTACATAACTTGTTTTCAGTGCTCTTCAGCAATCGTGGTGATGAGAATTTAATTATATATATATCTCATCGAGCTTTCGTCTGAACATTAAAATATGTTTTTCGTACCACGTATTTGGCCAGACATATTTCTGTCCAGTTTTAGACGCACGTATATGGAAATGTATATCTATAATACAATCTAACGAACACATTCTATTTCCGAAATCCCAAACAAACAAACGCTAAAGCGGAGTCATACTGCTATATTGTATTCATTTGTTTTTTTTAAGTGAAAAATATAATCTAATATCAACTTAAATAGTCATTGTAATATATCAATATTAATGCTGTAAGTTATCCTTTTATATTCTACTATTATTAGTTATTTCAAAACACACCTTTAATACATATCTCGTATCTATAGTCTTATCGTATTAAAAATTTAAATATACTATTCCATACATTTAATTATGTCTAATCTTAATATATATATTTCTTGTGTGCGTGTGTATGTGACTGAACTCCTCCTAAACGACTGGACCAATTTTGATGAAATTTTTTGTGTGTCTTCAAGGGGATCTGGGAATGGTTTAGATTCACAAATCAGCCCGGAAATTTTTTGTGTGTCTTCAAGGGGATCTGGGAATGGTTTAGATTCACAAATCAGCCCGACAGATGGCGCTGCAGTCGGTACTTTCATACTTTGTTTAATATCTTAATCGGTTGAAATATCATGCAGGACAACGTCTGTGGGGTCCACTAGTAATACAATAATTATGGCCTGCCTACAAGCCTGGCTACGAGGCATGGCCATGATGGGGAAGAGAGTGGCACGCTGATCACAATAGGCCAATACTGCCACTTTTCTCTTAAATACATTTTATTTATTTGCTCAACGGTATTCCTGTGCACAAAAGCCAAAAACGGAATACACATTTAAACATAAATAAAAGCACAGTTTTACCTATACAAATACAAAAAATATACAAAGATTTATTAAGTCATAGCTATAACGAATAAAGTTATAACATATTTTCTTTGGAAAATCGATCATGATAATGAAAATGGTTTAAACTACAATAACATTTTGACATAATAGTTTAAAATACCGATTAACATTAGATTAAAAAATGTATTTTATCCACCATAGTCTCAATTATTATAGAAATAGAGGTAAGGGTAAAATATCACAGATTTACATATTATATACAAATATGCAGAAGCCTTTAGAAGCGCCTGAGGTAATATTTTTCAATTTTCCTCGCATAACAGTATGTATGCCGATACTTATAAAGATTTATGAAGCAACTTCTCAGACCTTCCCTATCCCAGTGGTTTCCTGTTATAGATAAAGGGGAAATTTAAAACATGCATACGTCGTTTGATATTTATATGTAGACCTCGTTTATGTTACGACTCAAATCTTCAAGAAAACGGCCTTCACGATGTTGTATAATATCTTAAACTAAATTAGTCTAAATCTATTTCTATCTAATTGTGTTTACGCTGTGCCGAAAAGAGACTGATTACTTAGTAGATAAAACAGTGGAATTAGATTTTTATGAATATACTTTATGTGCAAGATAATAAACTGAAATTAAACAATTAATAATAATAATAATAATAATAATAAAATATTTATTTGTTTTCTCTCACACAAAAAATACAGACACAAAATACAAATTTCAGCATTAACAGGCAAAATCTGTGTGAGAGACTGGCGACTGTACTAGGATACCTGTATTACAGATTGCCAGTCCCTCCGCATCCGGACCGAATGGAATTTAAGTAGGTACATCAATTTGATCGAGAAACTATTACAAATATTACAAATATTACAAATATACTCACATTTAAGTGGGTGTATGTGATGGTGCATGTATGGTTTAGTGTATGTAAGTGTTAATGTATGTATTTGTTAGTGAATTTATGACTTAGTGTATATATGTCTTAGTGAAGCATACATGAGCATGGGTGATAGTGTACCTATGTACTCGTATACATAACGTGTTAGTGTTAGGTATTAGCTGAGGACTACTAACAACTTCTCAGTCCCCTCGTAGTCTAGATTTTTAAGCCATTTGACTGTAGCTTTTTTACACTCATATTTAGTAAGCGGATATATGTTGATCAACCTGTTTATCTTGTTATATAGGTGACAGCCCATAAAACCAAAAAACCTTCTTGAGAAAGCTGTGGACCAACGGGTATCTGAGGTGCAGACTTTATATTTGCATCGTTTGTTGTCAATCAAAGAAGGATCATAGCGAGTTATGGAGTGTTGTTTGAGCACAGTGTTCAGTATAAATAGTTGACGAACACTCAACACGTCAGATAAAAGATATAGATCTTTGGTAGGGTAAAAAAATGGTTTAGAATAACTTACTTTCAATAACGCACGCTGAGCCCTCTCCAGTTTTATAAGATTAGTTTTACAAGCCCCTCCCCAGACAGTAACACAATAGCTTAAAACGGATTGGCAGAGGGATTGATAAACCATTTTAATTATCGATTTTTCAGCAATATTACGGAGATTCTTAAAGGTAAAGATAAGTTTCCGAGTTCGCGATAGTAGCAGGTCAATGTGGTAGTTAAACTTTAGCGTGCTATCAACAACGACACCTAGATACTTAGTATTGTTGGCAACAAAGATCTTTTGACAGTCACAAGAATCAGTATCAGAACATACATGAGCAGTTAAACCAAGGTTAGTACTAGAACCAGGAGTTTTTATATAGAACGGTATACATTTAGTTTTACTGACATTGATAGTTAGGGCATTCATTCTGAGCCATTTGTTAACAACGTCGAATCCTCTTTGAGCAATGTCGACAGTATCTTTCCAGCTATCACCATGAAACACAAGTGCAGTATCATCTGCAAATGTTATTATTTTACCATTTTGTAACTGGAGGTCACAAAGATCATTGATAAATGCCAGAAACAGTGTCGGACCTAAAACACTACCCTGTGGCACACCATAGCGTATCGGCAAATCGTCACTAACAATGTTGCCCACCCTTACTCTTTGCTGTCTATCACTCAAGTAGCTATCAAATAGTTTAAGCTGCAAACCACGAATACCCAAAGCCTCCAATTTATCCAGCAGAATAGGACCAGCGACCGCGTCAAAAGCTTTTGCAATGTCCAAAAATACAGCTAAAATTTTATTTTTCTTATCTAGTTTTGTAACAATATGATCAGTTAATTGATGAACTGCGTCGCTTGTTGATGAACCCGGTCTGAATCCAAACTGTGAGCTGGAGAGTAGGTTATTACTTTCTAAATAATCGATGAGGCGTTTGTTTATCAATTTCTCAATGATTTTGGATAGCGTAGATAGTTTAGAAATAGGTCGGTAGTTACCGACACAATCTCTATTACCACCTTTATAAACCGGAATTACTTCAGCTAGCTTGAATAGGTCCGGAAAGATCCCTGTAGAAAGAATCAAATTAAATATATATGTAAGTGGAGGGACTAAGATTTCATGATAACGTTTGAGAAAGGCTCCAGAAATATTATCTCTGCCCGCAGCACCGTCCTTCTTCAGTTGCAAGATAAGAGATTGAACTTCAACTTCATCAGTAGGTAGCAAGACGAATGAGGACAGCGTAGGGTTGATTGATGGTTTTTTATAAGAGCTATTAGAATATGCTTTTTCGGCAATATCTTTCCCGATAGAAACGAAATATTTATTAATGTTGTTGACTGAGACCATCGGGTCCAGTGGAGAGACCAATTCAAGTGCAGTGCTAGTTGTATTGTTAGAGTAGGTTAGTTGTTTGATAGTGTCCCAGAGAACTTTTGTATTAGTCTTAGCAGCTTTAAGTAGGCGGTTTCTCTCATAAGTATTTTTAATATTTTTTAAAAGTGAGTTGCAAACATTTCTATACCTCTTGTAAGTTAACGTTAATATTTCGTTACTAGGATTTTTTCTTGATTTTTGATGTAGTTTGTCACGATGCTTTACACATCTTAGTAGACCTGCAGTCATCCAAGGCCTCTTGATCCTTTTACGATTTGGGATGGTTAAAGTTTTCGTATTTGCTTTAATTACAGTGTCAAGCGCAGTCAGAAGAAATGTTGTTGCCTCATTGGGATCAGTCATTTTATATACAAGGCTTAGGTTTAAGTTCTTCATAGCATCGTCCAAAGACGGGTAATCAATCTTTTTCAGAGAAGAGTATTTGTCAGTCATAGTGCTACGTTCAAGTTTCAGAATTAAAGTGTCGTGATCCGTGACTGAGGTTTCAGCAACATAACAAAAGACGCGATAAGAACATTTTAGTATTACATGGTCAAGACAAGTCCTGCCATGAGTTGGAAATATGTGGGCCGGCAATAAACCATGAGAAGCCAACATATTCAATATTAACAATAATATATTGACACTTGAACAAGTACTTTTAACTAATTTATTTAAATGTCATATACATTCAAAGTATGTATCCCGAAGGATTATATGTCCCCTTGTCGCTTATAGAGGTGTTTAATACAACTCTCCTTAAATAAGCGTTAAATTAAAAAAATATATATAACTATATTTTTTAATTTTAGTCGCCATCACAGGAGACCGACGATCTGGCAGCTACCTCGGACAAAAGAATTAGTAATAGCTATTCAAAGGGGGAACGCTGCCAGTATCTTCGGAACCTTGCCTAAAGGGAGTCCTTTTAATAATATATTTTAGTTATTATATTTTAAGGTTAGTTATTGTTTTTTGTTTTATTAATTTATGGTAGCTGTAGGACCCAAAATTTACCAAGTCGATGATAGAGATATCATATTTATTAAGTATTAAGTATTTTTTGGATTTTTATTGGTGCTATTCCCGGCTGTGGCGAGAATATTTTATTTTAAGGCATTTTCATGTTATATTTCTATTTCACAAGCGATAATATGTTAAGAGCGAAATATATCGTTAGCTATTCCGTTAGTACCTATTTCCACAAATGGGAAACCTGAATACAACGAGCTCGTCCCATTTAACAAATCCAAGTACAATTTAAGTGCCCTTTACATTGAATTTATTTGTACAAGTTGGTTTAGTAGTTTTTATACATACATAAATGCAAATTACAACCACAATAACAAACTAAGTTTGCGCGGTTTTTAATAAACGATGTCATTACTTATTATTATTACTTATCTATACTATAAAAAGTAACTATTTGTTTCGGCCTATTGTGCCACTTCATTCCACTCTAATATACATTTTAGTATATCAAAGATATTACGACTTAAGTTATAACATACCTATTTTCTTTGCAAACCCGTTCCAATAAACTATGTGTGTATCCTTAAAACTTGAGGTTAATGAAGGTGAAGTAGGGTCTACTTAAAGTGTTCTGCGAAAATACACGGGCACATTACTTGAAGACTATTTCAAGGACCACTGGTCACAATAGTACGTTTATTGGAAAATTTTCCTTTATTCACTTCGAAATACTCATATTACGAATATCTTCCCAATAAGTGTGGTAGCGGCTTTCTTGGAAGTTCTTATCGTCCATACCCATTTGATAAAATGGTAGTACCTAACTTTAGAATCATTAAATTTTTTAGACATAGACATATCATTTATTACAAACAAAAACACACATACATAAACACACAACAATAATCAAAGAGAAATAATTAAATAAAAAGATATTATGAGAGATATATTTTTTTTACTTTTCCCATTCGGTTCGCTTTATAGTCTAGTCGACAAGTTGAAAATGGAACAAAATAGAGATACTGCTCTTAAAATTATGTGCGATACCTCATTGGATCCGGAATGATGTCTAGAAAAATGTGCTAAAAGCGTGTATTAGCACATAAAAAATTGCAAAAGTTATACACAATTAAAGATGAAAAAAAAATGTAATTTAGTTTTTTGCCAATATTTAATAAACTATTAATATTTAAGAAATTTCAAAAAAAGATTCTAAAAGAAGAGGAAATTTCCAATAAAAAACTCTATACTCCCGGAACTCTATCTCCATTGAATATTTTTTTTTATATTTGAAAAAATTATGGTGTGTTCTGAACACTATAAATAATTTATTCCCGTTGGAAATTTTACTTAAAGTTAATTTTTCAACAAGTTAAACAATTGTTAACTAACGAAATTTTCTCGAACGACCGTCTTAATTGTAAATGAAAAAAAATGTTTAAATAATGGTCGTAAAAATATTTCGCTTCGTAAAGCCTTTCTTACATACATACTTAACAAGATCGTGCCATAAAAGTTAAAGAAATATTTATACTTTGTTTATAACAATTTTTTTACTTAAACAAAAACTTAAAAATGCATGTACTGTTGTTAAAAAATTTATTTTTTTTCTAAATCATCATATAATTGTTTTTTTATTAATACAAGATATTTATTGATTTGCAAAAAAAAAAAATTCCCGCCATTTGTTAATAAATTAAAAAAAAAAAAAATGGTTAAATCTAGACTATTAAGAATGTAGCGTGTGTGCTGTGGTTGTAATTGGCCCTGCCTCAGCTTATGGAGCAGAATGTTCCACAGCGCTGGTCATTCTGCCAGAGACCACATAAGCTAGTTTACGCCTCAGTCGCAAAAAAAAAAGAATGTATTAATACTTAGTAGAAAATAACAATTATAATATTAGTTAAAGTTACCAGTGTAAGTAATGAAGTCTTTTGACATTCATGTAACAGCTGGCAAACGGACGGGAGCCATTGTCAGAAGGCTCACAAGTGCATTGCTTTTTTCTTGGACCCTAAGTAGAATTGGTTCGGAAATATTAACAAACACGTTGCGCATGCTTTCCTCGAAGCAATTAAGATTTTCGAATGTTTTCAAAATCGTCATTAAATATTTGCGGTAGGTATATAAATTCGAATCAATTGTAATAATACCTATTGTTGAAAATATTTAATATTGATCGACCATACGTCTAAATTTTCTTTAATTATGTATTATTAATATTTATTTTTATATATTTAAATTTATATTAATAAATCGAAATTTAATGCAATATAGTGTTCATTAATCATCAATCAGATAACATAAATTATTAAAGAGGCATAAGGTTATAAAACTTCCATCTATTTTAGATGAAGTTGAAGAAGAAGAAAATAAAAGCTAATCTTAAGAAATATGAATCAGAATTAATGCTAGATACTAAAATACAATAAAAGTAATAAACATATATTTACAATTAGAAGAAATATTAAAATTAAATTTTATTTAGGTACTTTAAATTTGGGTAAAAAAAGTAAATAAAAAGCTACGAAGAAAGGTTTACGAAAAGCTTATTCCTTGGTAGGAAATACGCTTAGTTTTTATGAAGAATTTCTTCAACCTAATAGTGTTCTAACTGTGTAATTATCATTATATTATAACCGATTACCAACCTCTTAAAAACATATTCCGTACATAAGATACAGTTTGTAACGTCATTAAGATTTCCCTTTGAAATATATAAAAGGGTCTCAAGTCCATACATATATTATCATAATTTAGCAGTAAAAATACATAGAAGAGAAAGCATTATTCTAAATTTTTGGAATACATTCACCATAAGACAGCGGAAGTTTAAAGCTGATAGGCGTAAAAAATCGGTGTAAAGAAAAATAGTACCCATTGATTTGTTTGGGATTTTTTTTTCTTAATTCTAACATTTGAATGTAATTAAATTATGTTTAAATTAAAGACTTCTGTGTTTTTTTAATAATAATTGATAAGTTTATACCTAAAAGTCCCTAAAAGAAGTCAAACAAGAGAAAACTTCTCAACACATGCATCCTACCAATTATTCTCACATACGGCTGCCAAACATGGGCACTTACCAAAGGGCAATGTAAAAGATTAACCGTAACCCAGAGAGTCATGGAAAGAAGTATAATAAAGAAAATAAGAATTGATTGAAATGGGCTGGAAATACCATAAGAGGAGCAGATAAATGGAGCAAAATTGTAACAACCAAGAGGCTTTAATAGAAACAGGTAGGCAATTTAAGAGGTGGGCCGATGAAATCATGGAAATTGCTAGAAAGACTGACCTGGACGAGATTGGTATACAATAAGGAAAAATGGAGGAAAAGGGGGGAGGCCTTTTGTCCGTAGGCACACAGAATCGGTTATCGTAGATTAAGAAAAACAATAGTCATAATGTATATACATATTTTGTATTTCTGATATTTTTATTTTTTATTTTTTTTATGATTGGACATTTCACACCAATTGACCTAGTCCCATGCTTGCCTCAGCCGGGGATCGAACCCGGGACCCATGGATTCGCAGTCAGGGGTACTAACTAGACCAAAGAGCCGTCAAAGTAAAAAAATATTAAAGGCTATAAATATATACATGTTTATACCTGACCATTTTATAACCTATACTTTTAATGATATATCGCTTAAGCTTATGACTAAAATATATGTTTAACAGAGAAAGTTGTAACCAATAGGTCAGTAGGTAGCTCATAATTACGACCATACATTAACATACAAATATAGCATTTTCTAAATAAGTCATATTTTATCTTCAGAAATATGCATTTTGTATTTTAATTAACCATAATATTATAATATATGACATAAACGAAAAATGATTATAGCAATTATTAAGAAATATTTTCTAATCTGTCATCACTTTTAATCAGTAAATCTTTTCTTGAATCTTATGTACATATCTTAAACTTCAACTAAAATTAGCTCAGTTTCTGTATCGGACGTCAAGGTAGAATACAAAATACCATCCGTATCACCTCGACGTCCGTCGTTCCACAACTGAGCGTTTTCTAAGGCAGTTTTTGCCGCGCACAACCACTATGTGGAACCAGCTAACCACTTAAGTATTTTCGAACCAATTCGACTTAGGGTCCTTCAAGAAAAGAGCGTACCAATTCTTAAAAGGCCGGCAACGCACTTGCGAGCCTTCTGGCAATGTGAGTGTCCATGGGCGGCGGCATCACTTAACATCAATTGAGCCTTCTGCCCGTATTACATAAAAACTATGACACTTTTAAGTGATTTTATAATATTACCAGAAAACCCTTTGCTGTTTACTAATATCTTCTAAGTACATTTTTAAGTCATATAGTATTTACCATACACATTACAAATAGGCCGGCGAAGAGTCAAGAATACTATTAAGCTGCGAGCGTAATCGGGGAATGGGAGCAATGCATGCCACTTAAGGACGTGTAAATAAGTTTTTCAAATTATATTTATTTGTTCACTTAAAATACACCAACTTCAAAACAGCTACATCATCGTAATAGCTACAAAAAAAAAGACAAAAACCCCATATTTTTTCCTTGAATATATTACAAATAGATAGTAATATTTTATCTAGATTATAGTGCATGCATGGTGGTTAATGACGGGCACATGTAACTACAGGTTGCCGTTCATACACCGCGACAGGTCAAACACCACCTAAACAAATAACCCACATAAGCGTTTACTAGAAAGTTTATTTCAGTTAAGCGTGTGTTCAATAAAATTTAAAAACTATAAATAGGTTTTTGTTACGATTTCTCATTAGACGAATTAAATCCAAATCCCAATCCAAAATTTGAAAAAGGACCCTTTAGGATTATCACTTTAGTTATCACTGATGAACATAAGCTATAGAATATTTTCATAAAAGTTCTGTATGAAATTACGATGTGTAAGGTGTGAAAAAGCATAATAAAAATTGCATATAATTGTGTATATAAAATGCAAAATGTTTATTTGAATGACATCCTTATTTCCGATAAAAATGTGCAAAAACTGATAACAAATTTAAAAGTGAAATTGCAGTATATAACTGTTAAGCTATCTATTTAAAAAAGGAACCCTATTTTAATGCAAAAAATACATTTGTTACTAAAACATTTACAGAAAATATTATGTCAATTACTGCATTTTTATTTAAACAACTTGTTGTTGATAAATTCATTACATTAAAGATTTGTATTTTTAGTGAAAATAGGTATGGTAAGTATTATTTAATAATATTGATATTGTTATATTATTACATACCTTGATAGTGGGATCAATCCCTCTGGTATTTTTAGTAGGAGGCATCATTAAAATTGTCTGTTCGCTGAGATTTTCAAATAAAACTAAGTCCCCATTAAAAATTTGCTTATTGATAAAACATTGTCAAAGTCGTTCTTTGGCTCTCTCCTGATTTTCTTCGCGCCATACTCGTACAACAAAAAACGCGCCAAAAATAAAAATTAATAATATTAATCTCAAACGAAACTTATGTCTGTCGTAAAAAGTAGTATATTGTTGTTGTAAACGTCAAGTGAACTTGGGCCTAAGGTAAACGAAAGATAAAATGTCTAATCGCGAATTTCGCATTGATCGTCGGTTCCGAAACACTGTTACTACTGTTAGTAGCTAAATGCACGTTCCGTCAACCCAAACTTCGTGTTTTTCGTAATAGACCTCCAGTTTCTCTATAACTACGTGTATGGTTCGGTTTAAAAGACAGTGATTACCAGATTTATGATAATTTTTACGAAACAGATGCAACACTACTGTCACATTACCCCTTTATGGCTAGAGTTATAAAACGACTTTATGCTAGCTTTGTGAACACACATTACGCTCTAATGAGGCAGGAGGTATTATGTGAAAAGTTCCTTCACATATGCAGTGTAATTATGTTACTTAATATTTTATATAAAACGTATTTACAAGAATTATGTAAATCTCTTGCGTCCTAAAGTTGATGTCATGTAAAATTAAAACAAATGTGTAGAGAAACAAAAGATGAACTTTTATGAAATGAAACCGTTGTGTTTGTAGACCCAAAATTTACACTGAACCCACGCGAACCTTGTCTTTTATAATATCTTATTTTAATTCATATACAAATGAATTTGCAAGAATATGGTACATTAATATTATGGCGGAACAAATATTCGTAGATTCTGCCACACAAAATTGTCTACCATTTAATTGTTAATTACATAGAAGATACATTACATTATCAATTAGATGATCAAAGCTAATTCTTATATTATTTTATTTCTACATCATCACGTTAAAATATAATATTACATTATCAAATTTATATTAATTTTAATGTTTCACTCAGATAATAATTAATAGAATATTTTATTCAAAAGTAAATAAATGTCATAAGCTTTTTTATGAATTGGTATGTATTGAATGTTAAAAGCAGATTACAAAATGAACCTTTCTGTTCGCGTGTATTTCTTTTCTCAGCTTCCTACAATTGCCCATTGAATCCCAACCAGGGTTATTACCGTAGAATTTTATCGGTACTAGGCTACAACTTTGCATTTGCTTAGGTCATTTTCGTTACCAATACATTGGGATTTACCTTACATTCCTTAAATTTTATCTAATATGACGCTTTATTCTCCTATGACCCATCTGCTTATTTCCCCCCTTTTTTATGAGACGGCCATGAATGACTTATGGCAGCCTGCCTCCATTATTAATTTTCCTTTTTTTTTCGATATTTTAGTTTGTTTTTCCATAGAACAGGGAGAACGGGCAGGAGGCTTACCTGATGTTAATTGATACCGCCACTTTAAGAATTAGCACGCTCTTTTCTTCAAGAAACCCAAGTCGAACTGGTTCAGAAGTAATAGTGTGAATCCTATATAATATCATATAATAGATAATAATAATTAACTGTGGTGAAACTTCTGCTATCGCTGGTCTGAGCTTCCTGTACCACAAACACATAGTTCACGACTATTATACAAGATAAAGTGATATTTAACAGATAATAGACGCAGTCATAAAAAGTATTTGTTCTTTATAATTGCTAATAAACGTTTTTTTTAAACACACTATAAAGCTGTTGGTATACGAAAAACTTTCGTGTGGTTGGTTGTGTATAATAAAGCGTAGTTTAAATATATATACATGTTTAGATTTAGAGTAGAGGCTTAGCACGGACTATGTCCAAAACCTATTGACATACGGATAGTGGTGGAAAGTGACTTCCAGTCTTAACTTGGCGTTATATCACCTTCAATAATTACATAAACAATTGTTACTGGTTTAGATATATAAGACGACGACGGACAAGTGCAACCGAATGGAGGACGCCTTGTCAAACGGTGGACAAACCAAAACCTGACAATGCAAGCATATGATAGTAGTTAAATGTTACAAAGTATTTTACCTTTTGTTAAAAGTTGTTTTTTTGGGATCCATATAAATGAAACTTATGTTCATAATTAAGTTTTGGAAATAAAGGCTATTGTTATTATTGATATATATAATATATATATACCTAAGTGTAAAGACTAGTTCCATTTAGTCACTATTAAATTAGATCGTAAAGTATTCGCAATGTATTTTATGTGTCCTTTATTACTTTTATAACCCTACACCCTTGACCATCCTAAGTCCCGAATGTATGGCATTAAGTCTTCGTAAGTATGTTATTATCCCTGGTTAATTAAATAAGATGAATGGGTAGACCAATGAATAAACGTATTTGTTTAAGAAGATAACCCTAGATACAAGAACTTTAGGTATTACGATTGAGAGCATTTAGCCAATGTTAAGGAATTAATGAATTAGTTCTAAGTTCTAAACCTAATTAAGCTAAAGTAATACTAAGTAAGTGGAACACAAGAATAGAGCGTCTTTGCCTTAATAGACTATATGTTATTTGATACATTAGAGGCCGGGTTTCCGATCAATGGTACTGATGTGAGATGAATATATAATAAATGTAAATTAGTAGTATATCGTAAGCGATTGATTGGAAATAAACGGGCTTCTTTTATTGGCCACATTCTTTTGTAAAATTAGTAAGTTATGTAATGATTTTCAGTTAGTCGACTTCTGAGTTTATAATTAGAGTCTGTACTTTCGTATTTTGATTTTACAGTATTATTTTAATGTGAATGCACTGTTTAGTAATTCTAATTAAAACTCACAAAAGAGTGTGTGCGTTACATACAAAGACCGCAAGACATGTCAACTGTTACGAGTATGTTGCTGATTAATGTAATTTAATAGAAATAATGGATGTTAATACAAATATTTTAAAATGTCAAATACATTAAGCGACGAGTCAAATTTCTCGTATACACTTGCAACCACACACACCAACAACACCAAATCAATTGAAATAATATGATTTTAATTGATTAAACTAAAATACTAATGATTATTCCTTGAGATAACAATCATTTATTACCTACTACTATATATTTTTTATGAGTTTTGTATGATTGTAGGATAGGTGCATTTTTTTAAGAACTTCTAAAAGAGTAAACCTCCAACTCTATCATATTGCTATTTATTAAAAATATGCTTATTACATTGCCTCTTCGTGGCTACGCTAAGTCACACAAAACACCGGGACAATTGTATGATAAATAATATTCATAATATTAATTATCACTTATAAATGTGTTTCAATTGAATCTGTATGAATGAAATTTTCCATTTTAGATCACTAATTCACAACTGCGATAAATTAATACAATATAAGAGATTTCTTTTCGATGCGTGATCGTGTAAATAAAAGAGAGTATTGCTATGATAATCAAACGATGTTTGTACACAGAAAATATTGATATAATATTTTCCATTAGTGTTTAAATTTTCTTTGAACTTTAAAACGTGCCATGCAATAGCGCTGTGCACTATCGTGTAGGATTCAAGATGAAATAATATATTTAATTATAATTAAGAGAAAACAGTTATGGATCTACACCTATTTGATAATTTATATATCAGTATTGTTAGTAAATACAAGGTTTAAATATATAATATTAAAGACAAGAAACAGTTTCGTGAAATCTTATGATATTAAAAGTGAGTGAGTGATATTCACAAAACTGGTGCATTGACAAGCTAGTGAATACTCATAGACCAGTGCCGATAATTTTTGAAACCTAAAAAAATAATAGTAGGATGAAACCTATTGGAGATAAACCGTTTTTTTACCCTTAAAACTCAACTTTTGAAAAGAGTACATACCATTACAAAGGATTTACTACCCTTTGTGATGGTACGCAACTTTATCTAAAGAGTACTAGGAAATTAGTAGTCAATGTAATTGTCAGAATGTGACGTCACGCGTCAGTGAAAGGTGGTTTTCGTCGAGTGAGCACATGATATTGGAATGCTAACTGCGGGCAGGAAAGTGGAAAATACTCTTATGAATTAACAACAGATTGTTCGCCTACCAAACATGAATAAATGTCAAAATATGTCTGCCTATATATGTACATATGAAACGAAGTAAATTTGCGCTGAAAGGGCTGATTTCAGATAACTTAAGAACACTTTCACTGGCAATATTACTATCGTTAATGTGCACGATTTCTTTGTTATCCCATTCACATATTCATGTAACATTAAATATCGTAATTCATGGACATATATAATCTTTTTGAGTGATTATTCTTTAGGCGCATGAGGGTAAAATTTTTACGGAACGAAGATGTGCAGCGTTTTTGTCGAAGAAAAGGGAGAGAACGATTGAGACCGACTGAGAGAGAGTGACAAGGGTGACAAGACAATTACCTTATAGAAATTCTGGTAAAGAGAATTTATGAAATGTTAGTATTTTATATTTTATGCAAAATAATTTATTGTAATCTCAAATGAAATGTAAATTAAAATTTCACGTGTTTTTATTATCGAAAAAATAAATTAATTTTTGTTTATGCAACGAAGTTTTTATAAATTATATACATTCATTTATACTGGTTACGTTTTCTTAAGAGGCTTCGGATAACAGTGAAAACGAAAGTCGATACGTTTAATTGTGATTGAACAAATGTAAGTAATATGAACATGTCTTGTTTCTGCTCGTTACTAGAGATTGTTAGACCAATCAGAATCATATCTATCTATATAAATGGTATCGGTTTAGTTCCAATTCGCGAGAATAAAATGGGTTACGTCTCAAGTAGGTACTCAATAAAATAATCCAGTGGCCCTATAACCCTTCTGATTGCATTGCAAAGAATCGCTTTGTTCACTTTCATTTCATAGACAAGTTGGTGATCCTTTGACATATGTCGTCGATTTTGTTCGAGACACGCCGGTTATCTCACTATGTTTTCCTTCACCGTACGAGCAACTGTTAGATGCGCGCATAGAAATCGAATCTAAGACGCGGATGAGAGTCGCACGCTGCACCACTAGGCCCTCAAGAACTTATTAACGATAAAAGCAAATGTCACAAATAGGTTCAAACAAAACACCATCGATTTGATTTAATACAGTATTATTAATACACATAACGTCAATACTGTATGGAAAGTATTAACATACAACCCAGAAAGATCGTTGCTAGGTTTTCATGTTCAGTGAAACGTGACTAAGGTATGGTTCTCTGTAATTGGAGATTTAACAGACCAGCATTTACAGATTTTATTATCTATGGATTAGCGCGCAATTCACAATTCAAATTTTATTCGAAAGCCGTGTTCATTTAATTTCAAATTCAGTCATTTGTTTTTAGATCGATATTTGTTTTTGTGAAATTGTGGTAGTTATAAAAGGGCAAACTGCAATCAAAATCGCAATTGTTTACATGATGATGATCATGTTTAGGCCAGTAGGTACTTTGATTAAGTAGTTGATAGAAAGAATTTATATTTTAAAATTTACATACAAATCTCCGATTAAATAGGTAAAAATCTAATATTTAGTTATTCCTTTACTTTCACTTTTCTTCGAATATTTTAGTCATGTTTGGTATTCGTTTCGCAAGCCAACTTCTTTCTTAATTAAAACAGCAACGTTTTGTATTTGCAATTTTAGTAGTGGCGTACACCTCTCAACCCCTGAGGTCATATCCGAAGTCATCCGAAGCCAGCTGCAATAGATTTTCTATCAATCTGTGCCTTTAACACTTGTTCACACGATAAAGAACATCGCGAGGAAATTAGCGTCAAATATATATGGCGGATGTAAGCATAGAATAGTAATTGCCTTCTAAAGATACTATCAAGAAACTCATATAAACGGTTTTTTCAAATTGTTTTTACTTTATTCAATATAATTGTAACATAATTAATTTGTAACATAATTAATACAATACCAAGAAAATTATAAGCCATTAATAACCTTGTGTGACTAAATAAAGAACTAAGTTCTAACATACTAATTCAGATTTAAGGTAAAAAATGCTTTTCGCTCTTCAGACGTTCAATTAAACTTTCATTCGAGACAAGTGTCACTTTTAGGGATTGACAGCGCAATTTAAAAGTTAGCGACTGTTACAGAAAAAGTATTACTCGGCCGGCTACCATTTTAATTATCGGAGTTGTATGTCCCCCAATAGAATAGATACATTTATGTATTTTTATTGATGCATTATCAGTCCTCTGCGGTGGATATTTTTTTATATGCCGATTTTCTCGTGATATTCAGGTAAGGTTTGAACATATGACTTTGAAAACATTTAACGAAAATCTCTCCATGGTTAAATAGATAAATACATCATGAGTATTTTTTACATAAGGGAGCGTTCAAGTATTACGTAACGAATTTTGGGAAGGACGGCGGGTCCTTTTGTAAAACGTAACGATGCGGGGCGGGGATTGAATTAGGCGTTATTGTTAATATTTTCGACTTTCCAGTACTTTACACCACATAATGGTAACTTTTAGGTATAATAAGTCATTTGGTGATCACGAAACGTTTTACTATACTTGGGTACAGAAAAACGTTACGGCGCGTTACAAAAAATTGCGTGACGTAATACTTGACCGCTCCCTAAGGGCTAATTCACAAGTTATATTTTGTTGTGTAAATTTAAAATGATCAGTACGCGTTACTGTGTGCGCGACTTTTACAGCACAGAGCAAATTATCGAAGTTACACTCGAAGCCACTTCACCCAGTCTAGCGATTGATCGAATGAATTTTTGATAAGGTCAACACCAATTGAACCGAAACAGATGAAGCTCAATCAAAGATCGAACGTTCTAGTGTTAAATATAATACAATAATATTCGTTAAGCGGAGAATTATTCATCTAAGCCTACCAACAGAGTCATTTATACATTTTTTGTAATAAAATATATAAAATGTTTACATTCAAATATGAGAGCTTATATTTAAATTATTAATACATTCATTTAATTATCCATTATAATAATTAAAGCAAACTTCCCTTTCAAAATAGTTCTTGCTCTAATGATGCGTACAAACCTCGTAAAGTCAACGACTGAGCTATATTTTTCATATTAAGAACGAGAACTGAATATTAAACAAAGATCTGACCCTTGGTCTCATTATTCATATTTTTTAATAGAGCAGAGTCTTGTTTTTGCGAATTGCTATGAAATGGAGAAAATTCCATTAGATTCTGTATTAATTTAAATAACTTACTCGATATAAACGAATTTACAAGATTCTATTATTATGGAGGACAATCCTCTTTAGTGCCATTCTGGCGACGTGGGAGCGTTCAATGTACATGCAAGAAGTTGAGATCCGTCGTTTAGCCAGCTCGAAGTCCTGAACTCAATCCAATTGAGCATGTCTAGGATTTTCTAAAGAGAGGAGTAAGATCAGTGCAAACTTTCCACGAATTATCAGTGAGCCAAAAAGGGCATTACAGACGCGTGGGAACGTTTTCCTCAATTTAAAATATCGTGGAAAGCTTGCCCAGAAGGATTCAAGCTGTGATTTTGGCACGACTTTTGAAACATTATTTAACAAAAAAAAAAGTACAAAAATCTTCTTATCTTTATTGCCCACCGCTTTCTTTTCTTAGGCCATGTATGTACATCGGTTTTAAAGAATTCGTATTTTTTTTAATTGCCAGAATTGACTTCACGCGTATTAATTTACACGACACGGACCGCTCGAGCAGTTCCTGAGCAAACCGCATGTTGCAGTCGGTCTTGACTGCAACATGCGGTCCGTCTATGGCTCGCTTTAGACCCACCCATTACAAGCCAACATTGCTTCATTTACAATGTGTAAACAACTCATGATCCAGTTTCGATACAACACGTTTATAGTACTACATATCTGCAAGTAATCAATGATCATTCAGCTATTTTTCTTAATTCCATACGCTTGTAACTAGCTTAACCTGCTTTGATAGTCTCGTCCCATTGACCGGCATTCACAGAACACGTTTATGAGTGAAATGTCGCTTTAGTTAGTATTAAATAGATAAAGGATTATGACCCTTGTGTTGAATTAACTGCAAGCCCAACGGTAAATTTCAGTAAAAGATATGACAGATTTTCTAAAAGATTCGTTGGTGATATTTTGGCTCGTGGTTTACTCGTAAAAGAATTAGAATTTGATTCGATTCCCGTCGGAGAGCAAATTATAATTGAATTTGCAATTTGTTTTCGAACTCTGGTGTGCCATATAAACTTGTTTTAAATCGGGAGCGGGTTTTATTTATCGTCGAGATAGGCACAAATAATAAAACAATATTATTCAAATCGAAGACAAACTTCAGTAAATAAATCCGGAAAATTTAAATACTTGGATTTTAAATTTCTATAGAAATCTCGTGTCCACTTGTATTGCTCACAATTACAGCCTTGAAAGGGATTGATATCTCCAATAAACCATTATTCTACAGTCAGTAAACATCAGTTTTCGTGTATATCCCCAGCTAGGCAATTTATAAAGCTCACGATTGTTACTTGACCACAACAATCGTTCATCGTTCAATATTTTATTAAAAAGTTCATCGAATCGCAAAATGGGTTATGTTATTAGAAGACCGTTATTTACAGCCACCAGAATTCGTTTACGTGTGTGCTTTAGATATAAAAAACGTCGAATTGATCCTCCTCCGTATATATTCGTATATAGGACTTTATCTGTAAGAAATTTTTGGTTGAGAAGAGATTGAGAGCAGTTTAACTGGGAGGTGTTTTAAAAGCTAGTAAGGCATTTTAATTGGTAAGAGGTAATCTATGAGCATATTTAAAATTTAGTTAGTACATATATATTTATATGTTTGAAAGTTCCTATTCATATATCCTCCTGAAAATCAGTGCTTGGTCAACTGAATGGCGCCAAATTAGCATTGAGCAAAAATTGATCTTTTTTTGTTAATGTATGCGTGTTAATAAATGTTTCTTTCTTTCTTGTTTCTAGTTTAGTAGTTGCATAAACTACTACTTTCATCTTTTTTGAAAATGTTGCCAAATATTTTGTAAAACCAATTTAGTATTACGGTAATTAAATGTGCGGTTTATATTGCCGTATTAGTATTCGAATTTATAATATTCAACAAATTTAAAGATTCATTATACGGCACTTAGCACTAGAGTTAGTAAATTCTGCTGAGTATGGAATATTAATTATACACTTAGCAAAATTAATTGCCTCTCAAGAATGCAACGTATATAAAATAGCTGGTAGTTTATGCTTTAGAAGCGCTTGGCAAAAATAGTTATTTAAATCATCACAGCAAAATCACGGCAAAATCTTGACTATATATCTAATATATAAAATTCTTGTGTCGCGGTGTTTGTAGTTAATCTCCTTCGAAACGGCTTGACCGATTCTCATGAAATTTTGTGTGCATATTGGGTATGTCTGAGAATCGGACAACATCTATTTTTCATCTCCCTAAATGTTAAGGGTAGTCCAACCCTAATTTTTTATTTTATTTTTAGATAATTATATTTTTTTATGATACAGCATTAAAAAATACAAACAACCCCTAATTTTCACCCCTCTACGATCAACCCCTATTTTTTATTATGAATGATATACATGGCAAAACGACGTTTGCCAGGTCAGCTAGTATATACATATATATATAAAGGCTGATCCAGGGATCATGGGGGTCAAGATATACCCAATGGAGCCTCCACAGGGTCACAAATGTTTAGTTGATATGGTTACATTAGGTTTTGTTCGTTGATACATTTAAATTATAAAAACGGTCAAATTGGCACCAATACGGCACATAATAAAAATATTCATTGTGTGGCCGTGATGCAATTAACACAGAATATGCAATAAAGTCTTTGAGAGGGGAAATGAAAATTAAATGAAAACTTTGTTTTTCGTAAATATGTGGACAAATGAATACTGTTTGTGAAGCACAATTTGCTGACGTTCGTTTGCTCCAGGACCTGCATGTGGATGACGAGGGTGGACAAATTAAAATTCAAAGCCAACAAACCAAGAATATTTGTCGTAGGGAGAGAGAAAAACTGTTTTTTACCTTCACCACTAAGCTACAGCACGCATTTGTTAATTTAAGCTTTAAATCTGATTTCGGACCAC
Source organism: Pieris melete (assembly GCA_963693345.1). Lineage (NCBI taxonomy): Eukaryota > Metazoa > Arthropoda > Insecta > Lepidoptera > Pieridae > Pieris > Pieris melete. The sequence goes on from CAVNZK010000003.1 coordinate 4,212,846, forward strand.
AAAATTAAATAAACGCTTGTTATAAGAACGAATAATAAAATGGTACCGCTCACAAAAAAATGGAAAAGACTAGCGAAATTAAATACTAATACGAAAACCCCTCAAAAAAAGGAAGCAATTTAAACTTAATTGTAAATCAGATATTGTGAAAAGTCAGTCGGTGGCAAACATGATATCAAATTTCACGCCGTGAACAAAGTGCTCTGTTTCTCATTTTTTCCCTCAGGCAATACTGGGGAGCAATAAATTCTGTACATACAATTTTCTCCACTGCTAAAATGTGATTCAGCATTTCCGTATTGCCTGACACACTTGGCACCGGTTTTAATGAACTTCACAAATAGCATGTATGCACTTTCTTTTCAGCTTATACACATCAAGTATACGTCTTTATATATCAGAATATACCGATTTAATTTTACGAGTGAAAATTATCTACATATTAGTTTAGCTTTTTTGTGTTTGTCCTCATTTATGCCTCAAATAAACAAGCATTGTGAAGCTCTGGTTAACAGGCCATGTTGGCCATGTCTCATCATCAGTTAACACGTGCACTACTGTGAAAATAGGAGTTGGTGGGCCTCGACTGACATTGGGTAAAGCTTGACGTCCTGGGTCCGAATTTGAACACTGAATTCATTTACGACGAAATCAATGAAATGGACCGAGAAATATGTCAGCCGTGGATATTATACTCTTTGTCTCTTATAACCATTTATTTCAACAGATAATTTTAATGTAATGCATGAATTATTAATCATTAACAGGCGTATATGAGGCTTTTTATATATAGTATTTGTGCTATAGTGTAATTTATAATGTGACAGATTCAAAATTACTGACATGTTAAAATGCCATCTACTAGTGATCGTCAAAGAAAAATATGTTTATTTTAGCTTATAAAATTTTTGAATTTCGTTTCTTTGAATTACATTTGCATAAAATTTCTATATGCGATATTCAGAGCCTAAAGAAAACATTTTAAATTACGAGATGAAGTCATTTGTAAATTTAATGAGCTCACATTTTCAAAAAGATACAGTTAGATGGCCGAAGTTAATTTGACTAGTATAACAAGTATGCTCATAATAGAAACTCAACGTTTTAATCGTAGTTGGAATTCAGTCGATCGATTAACAATGCACATACTAAATTCATGTTTTTGTTTCCAAAAAACTTTGTTACTATAATCATTTTTCTAAGCATTCATAAAATCTTGAAACACTAGCACTTTTTTAGCTACTCTCGTCTTGTGTCAAATTGAGTTTATGCTGATGAGAAGAGTGGTCTCTTCTAATGAGGACATTATTTAAAACTTTTCAATAATAACGATGTCTCGTGTTAAGTCAAAATCATTTATTCATTTAGGTAACACAATGTACACTTATGAACGTCAAAAAATAAATATACATTAAATGCTTTTAATTTTACATTGACTGCCAGTTCTCAAATCAAGGGCGTAGAACGGAAGAGAAGAACTGGCAATAAACTCTCCGCCACTCTTTTAAATCGCCTAGTTATGGTTGCAGCGCCTTAAGGAGCTGCAACCATTACACCATGTTTCACATGACATCTTAAGTGATAAATCAGCAGGAGGCATGGTGAAATAGGACTTACAATTTCGTGGGAACAACACGCAAATACAAAGTCGAAATAACTAACATCACCGCATACACGAATTAAAGTACGACCTTTTTAATAATACCTTTTTAATAATATTCTTTATAATCCGTTTTGATTTAAGTTATAGATTGGTTATAACCAATCGTCATCACCATTTTCAGTACCTACCTTAGATAATTACAGTAATGGAAAACCAAAATGAACATCGCTATTTCCCCGTTTTCTATCCATGTGGTGAATGGGGTAGCGGAAATTGGATTTTCTATACGCAATCTAATTAAAGTAAGATTGTTCCGGAATAATGAATTCTATACTAATGTTATAAACCTTAAATATTTGTATATAATTTACATGATGATGATGAATATTGGAACGATTTCAAAAATTATTTCGCCGTTACATTTACTCTGGGTAAATCTTACATAACTGGGCAATATTTATTAACAAAATATTTAAAATAAACGTGTGTAATATACACGCGTTATAAGTTATACTTATTTGGCGTAACAAGATAAAAATCTATTCAAAAATTTTATTCTACGTTTGTAGAAAAAACGACACTAACTAATAGAAAAAACTAAAATGTTGACTATAACTAACTTTCGCAGGATGCTTGTATGCTGATAAGTATTTTCCACTTCTAATGTCTGTTCTAACTTCAATTGGTTCCAACCCGGTAGACCGAGGCTGTGTTGTTGGGATGGAGTGGTCAAGGACCGCGAAACGCACGATGCGATAACGAAAGATGCTTGTGGAGCCCATAAGGGGCCATAACTGATGACCTGGGTTAATGTATATATGTTTTTGTCAAGTTAGTAAGCACAGAAGGCAGATTAAAGCTAATTAAAGATTTATGGGACTTTAAACAAAAGGAAAGTTAAAGGAAACAATTTTCTAATAGTCAATGTTTGTCCAAGCTAATTTGCAAACCAAACAACTTAACAGGTATGGCCAAGTAAATATTAACTTTCTTCTCACACTGTGTCCGTAATCTGTGCTAGTGTGCCATTGTCAATGACATTGCACATAATTGTGTTAAATTATAGTTATTAACATTGTTACCTAATGTGTATTAAATTATATTAATCTTGTCTTTAGTTAAGCGTTATGCTTTAACAGGGTAAGGCTTAGCTTACTATTATTGTGATAAACACAAGCCTGGATGTAATTTAATTTAAGCTGACAATACCTTATAGCTCATAAATTTACTTCCAATTTAAAAAAATTGTATCGGGATGAATGGGGGAGCTTACTTATTGAAAACAGTATGTGAAATTCTCCAAAATATGTTTGTCTTTTAATCCATTGAATTATGGTTCTAAAAGCCATACAAGTAAATTTGTATTTTCATAAAGAAGCATCCTTGATCTTCTTACATTTCCTTATTTGATTTGTTATTTAGTAGGTACAAACTATGTCAATAGAATACAATTTGAATTCACTTGTTATTTATTATATATATAATGCACTAGTTTTTATTTATAGTTTAAAATTGCATGTTTAGTTCCCTCTTGGTCAAAACTTCTCTATCTATCTATTTATTTATCTTAAATCACACATTCAATAGGAAAATCCTGGGCAAAACCAGTGGAAGCTTAACTTATCATTCTAGTAGGTATGTATTGTATCTGGCTCATAAATTAATGGAGGTCAGTTCCTTGCAAAACCGGATTAGTAAAGAAGTCCTTAGAAAGTTTTCTTAAAAACTTGAATATGTGTTTAAACTTTCTCAATATATTTTTAATTATTTCTTAATATTACACATACGCATATTTTACATATTATTTAATATTTATACGCACATTTACAATGTTATTTAATTAAAAATTATAAAACTTACCCTATTCGGTTAAAAAAAGATCCATAGCAAAATAGAATCCAAAATCACTTTCGAATACACAACACTCACTATTTTGTAAACACAACACTTTTCTATACAGTCACCTCTTGCGCAGATAGAATTCCACTGTCATGGCCACAGTCGCCACGCGCCCCACTCTTGACTTTTACCGTCACAGAGCTATTATCAAGTTAACAATGTTATAAAACATATTCACTGTTTTCATACAATCTCTGCAGTGTATTATATTAATGTAGTTGTAAAAATGGCACTTAGAAAATAATAGATGGTTAATGATTACATATAGGTTATATTATTATAAAACCAGGGTAATTACATACGTTATATGATTAAAAGTTGCAGTAATTGTGTCTTAAAATCTAGAGAGGACTGGCTATCTTTGGAAGAGGCCTTCATGACAGAATGAAGAATAATAGTTTAATAGAATCGGGTTAACGAATAACAAACATAAGTAAATTTAAGATTACAATCAAAACAAACAATTGTATGTAAGCAAACTAATCTAATCTAATCTAACTTCTTGTTTTATAAGCTGTAAGAAATAAAATGCTTTTTTATTTTTATTTTATGTATTAATTGTGTCTTAAGGCGAACTATGACTTTGCCAAGTTCAATGCTAATACGTTTTTACAAACGGGAGTGGTACGTACGTAGCGCTTAGACTGACTTCAGAGCAGTGTTGCCAACTTAATTTTAACGAACCCACCAATTTTGCCGTCGCAACCCACCAGAAAACCACTAAAATCCACACTAACTAATAAAATAAATGTAAGTGTGTTTGTTTAATTATCCTTTTTTCACGCCGAAAGGAAATATAGGATCGATGTGATTTTTATGTCCGCAGATAGGAGGAGGTTAGGCAAGCAGCCGGCGAGCACTATTTTTTTGTTTTAACCGCGGGAATCACATGTTTTACTGAAGTAAACAGTAGTCTATGGACTATGTCACTCTTTACTTTAGATGGATAGCATACAGCTAGGATATATTTTTTGACAATAATGTTCTTTTATTATATATTGTAAATTGAATTATAAAATTCGTTTATTTTCATTACAAAAAAACTTATAGAAGACATACAAAATCGTTAAAAATCATCTTCAGCAGAGGATTCCTCTGCACCTTCTGATTTTAAGTACACTTCTTTCGTTCCTATTTTCTGGACTACATAATTTGGCAAGATGTAATTATTGCAACACTTTCCTTCGCGTTTTAAACCTGCGCGGATTGTCATAATAGATGACAGTAGATCTAGCTTCATTCGGTTTCTGTGTTTTGTCTTCACGATATTCATAATGCTGAATAATCGCTCTACTTCAGCATTAGAGTGCGGTAAAACTAATAAAGATATAGCAAACGTGGCTAAATCTTCAAATCGGTTTTCTCCTGCAATGTCTTCGAAATCCAGCACCTCGTACCAAAATTCCAGCCGCCTCCAGCTGTACTTTCCACCACTTCCAGCCAGTCCTTTAATTGGGAGTCCCGTAACCAACAATCACGGAACTTTTGCGTATATTGCGGTTTTGGCATTTTGTTTTAAAAATAAACTAAACATTTGCAAACAAACAAGGTCGCTCCGATGCATAGCATAACCAAAACTACTAAGTATCTGTGTTGTGTATTTCTATTTTTGTGCATGCATACGAAACGAATCTCATTAATTCAAATCAAATTTGACCCATTAGACATACGAATAAAGTCCATAATCAAAATAATTTAAGAAATTGATAAACTTGTTTCGGGAAATTCCCGAAAATAACGAACGTAATTTTACAGAGTTGCCTACATAATGACAAAATATTCCTTTATAAGGTAAACGTTTTCGTCTTTTCCTGTAAAGATATCAATCGTGCTAGTGGTTAAATGTCGTAGCATACCACCGAATGAAACAAACTAAACCACTAGAAAAATCCACTAGCCACTAAAACCAAAATTCGCCCGCTAAAACGTATATCTAAACCACCAGATCTAGTGGAATATCCACTAAGTTGGCAACACTGCTTCAGAGGCAGTCGTAGTATAGTAGATTAGCAGCTGGCTCCACTTCTACTATTAATTCTGAATCATATAAAAGTTTATTATATTTTAATGTCATTTTTTACTTTAAGCGATTCACAATTGACCTCTATTGTGCGCATCTCAACAAAAAACAAAATTGCTCTATCATTACGCAGATTCAAATAAAATATAAAAGTTATCATTTTGAATTGAGTTCTGTTTTAAAAATATGCATTTTATTTTTTTATCTTAAAAGGACAATTTAGAATTTTTGTCTTTTATACATTTTTCGTTAGATCCTTTTCCAGCTTTCTTTTTATATGATATTCTGGTCTTATAACTGAATCATTATAATATACTATTCATAGGTAGATAGAGAAAAATATTACATCTCTTAACCACTATGAACATGATTCGTGGTCGTACGACACCATCGTTTTGATACAAGTACGAACCACTGTTTTAACTATCGCATGCCCAAGTTACATTGGCTACCTTTCGTGTGATTAATAACTTCAATTTACTAGTTGTAGGCACGTGAATAATAAAACAGTGGTAATAAAATCGTAAAAGTCGCGTTCTGTTTTGTATGCGCAGTAGTTGAAAGTGAAAGTAAACGTTTTTTGGTAGTAGTTTTTACGATGAATGTATAATAATGCTGTTACCTTACTAGGGTCTTGATTAAGTAATCATTTTATTACGTTCTTTCACCTTTCTATTGTGCGGGACTGCATATAACTATTAGAAGCACATATTGCAAATTCAATAGACATGGAAGCGGTCGGAAACAAAAGATAGGTCACATGAACACAAATATAAAGCCTTATTATAAATAAAATGTTGTACTGCTTGTTGCGATGCTTACGATTACTGACTTTATCTGATCTGTTTATAAAGTAGCCATGTTAATTATTACTTATGTTTTACAATAAGATCGTAAAGCCGGCGCAGGCAATGTTTTCTTAGGATATATAACGACATATATATCTAATGAATGCAGATTTCATTTTACTCCCATGATTTTGTAAAAGATTTTCTTTATTGAAAACATAACAAAAACAAACAAAATTACAACAGTAAATCTGGCTAAAATAGATTTCGATAACTTCAGATTAAAGCTTCAGAAATTTCAAGTCACAGAGATTACAGAGAGAAAAGGCTTTTAGCACCAATTCTACTTTATCAATAGCTATACGCCCTTTATAACTCAGGGTAGATTCAGAGTCGACACTAAGAGCTAAGGTGTTAATTCCGGCCAGTGGATTTTTTGTCCGTGCGCAATATTAATTGTTCATTCGGTGAAAGCGTTTGTTAAAGAAAACCCCGTATGAGAAACAAAAGACGACGGCCTTTGCACGGAATACTAAGCTTTTAATTTCAAGGAAACAGATAATGGTTTCCACAGCATATATTTTTAGTTAATATATGTATTTCATAAGGTTTATTAATAATCGTAACAATCAAATATATACTGTATATTTTTATTTTGTACCGTATTTTTATATATATGCTGGTCGTGTCCATGCTTTTTATATTTTTGTATGTATGTAAGTTTATATCATGTTTGTCCTAATTTTGTGGTCAAAAAAAAATACACTAGATTAAAGGTCGACAACGCACTTGCAAGTCCTCTGGCTCTGTAAGTGCGTTGCCGACCGGCTGCTCCTCCTGCTTGTTTGCCCCCTGTTATATACAACATAAAGACTATAGTATATTTATAATAATTTTCTAATGAAGGCTTTCCCAATTTACATTGCAACTAGCTTTTTTATAGTATATTTTTCTTCTAATTTCAAGAGAAATAACCAACCCGCACAGAAAGACCTAAAACCATTTTAATGTATATAAACGCGGATTACTTTATTAACATAAGTCGAGTGATTTTCAGCGTCAGCGGAAATTTTCGAGTAAAGTACATACTAAATAACTAAATTAAATTTCTTTGTGGCGTTTAGAAGTAATGAAAACCTCAGCGGGGCGCAATTTACACGGTAAAATTTATAATAAAGTTTTAATAGACACGATTGCGTTCTTTTCTCGCAAATAGGTTAAAAATAAACAAGATATCGAGTGAACGGCTCGCATTGCCCATGAATTGCGACTTCACTGAGAAACAAGGTTCTTGACCTCTATATATACGAGCCGATGTACAGTCTTGGTCTGCATTTTGTTTTAAATCATTTTATAACACGTCCTATATATATTTTTTTCTTTTTTTTAAAGTTTTTCTCTTTAACTAGGGTTGCCTGGGAGAGATCGCTTATTAGTGATAAGGCCGCCCGTTGCATACCTTATAATTTTTATGTATTGTGTTTCTTTTATTTGCAACGAAGTGTAAATAAATAAAAATATATAAAAAAATATGGTGTCAAAATGAAATTTGTTATGTGTTAAGACATTTTCATCAGGAGCTGCGAAGTAAATAATGCAGACTTTCCACGCAAAATCGTGCCGTGTAAAGTCATTAAAATATTATTGCATCGTTCTTTCTCAGGCCATTAATACTTGGACGATATGGCATTCGGCCTGTTCGAAACAATTTCAACGTCAAGGCAAAATTAAAAAAAATACCTATTCGATTTAGGCGCAAGACAGCATGCAGTGCAACAACGCGTTCTTGCTTTTTCCTGGATAGTACTGGGAAGAATTACTTAGCTTAAAGTTAGCGGTTAGCTAAATAAAGTTCTGCAAAGTCACAGTTCTCGGGATGATGAGGTAATACACCAGTCATTATAGACATTCGAAATCGAAAATTTGATAATAATTCCAAAAGTTTTCAAACTTCGGTCAAGTGAATGGTACATTGGGACGACAATAAATCTCATTTTGCAACCTTGTCCGCAGTCCGGAACATTGTTAAAATTGCAATTAAATTAATTTTATGTCTGTATGGTCGTGAAAAAAATTCCAAAAGTTCTGCAAACTTGGGGAAGTTTTCGATATAATATTTCATATCACGTATAAAATTTGCAACCAACCTAAGTGTACGGAACATTTTTGTTATTTATTTTATTTTCGATATATCTGTCAAATTTGCAGAACTTTTGGAACGTTTTCCTTCAGTTTAATAAAGAACAACATTAATTAAATAATGTTCCGTACACTTAAATTGGTTGCAAATTTGACACGTGATGTAAAATAATATATTTAACACCACTCCAACTTTGCAGAACTTTTGGAATTTTGGTCTCAAGAACTAAGCAAATTATCATTTATTGCATTTTTAACAATGTTCCGGACCGCAGAGCAGGTTGCAAAATTTTATAGTTTGTTTTAATACCACTCCCGACCTTACATCAAAATTTGAAAACTTTTGGAATTATAATGAATTAATTGTCTTGACTGACTGGACTATAAGATCTAGAGTTGGGGCTTAGCGCTTCTGAAAATGCTGTCAATAATACTTACAGCACTAAGTAATATACTAAACTGTTACTAAATAATTAATTATTCATAAAAATTCCATCAAAAAGCTCAATACTTTTATTTATTATTCTTATTAATTAGTATAAAACATGAATGACAATTTTTTTGTGAATAACATTTTTATTGCAGTTTTAAAATACTTGGTTAGCCGACCATATATTAAAATACCGCAGAAATATACAGAATTAAATACATGTCTTCACTGAGACGATATAGCCTAACTTATAACTAATAAGTAATTTAAGTCTAACTTAATTTACTATCAAGCATACTTAACATAAAAAAGTGTATACTACTTACAGTCTTTAATAAGGGCAAGACACTCTGTTCTCGTATTCTATTTTCACTTACCACTGTTTAGTGCTTAAGACTAACGTGCACTAAAACTAATTGACTAATTCAAATGGTTTTGTCCATTTCAATATTCTCATTGGCAGATATATATGTTTTTTTTTATTTCGATTGTAAAGCGAATAAATTTTTCGCTAACGCTTACAGTACTCCGGCAGTGTCTGTATCACATGGGCCATCATATTCAGTCGCTCAGGTACCATTTGTCTATTATATTACTTTATATTTTATATAAGTTCCTGTTATTTGTTGTTCAATTCCTGGCGGAAATGGTATTCCCATTTGAGATCTTAGCCAGGAATAGAAAACACGGGGGCGATTGAGGATAAGTTGTACAACTATAGAACAAAATAAGATTGTTTCTTGAATTCAGGAAATAAGCTTTATTGATGTTACATATCACAGGAGGGAAAAATATCATCAAGATAATGTAAACTTGCTCCCTTATTCAAAAAAACGAAATCATCGAATTGCACCGTTTTAATGTCTCTTCTCATGACAACGTAAATATAATTTGCCAGAACGAGACGAAAGAATGGAGGTTGGTTTCTAACGCTTGATAACGCGGGGTTAATTCTAAGTTGATTTCATAAAATTTATATCAAATAATCTGTAAATCATTTCGCACAGGTTGGCTTTTGCGTCAATGAAGTCCCATATACTCTCACTAGGTTTGGAGTAGACGCTTTTCTATTTGTATAGTTAACATAGATAGGAGTAGTCACTATTTCTCTAAGGCAATACCATTGTTGAGGGGAAGTAAGTTGAGTGGCGCTTGATAAAGTAATCTTAATGAAATATTCTATAGTAGGTAATAACGCGTAGATTAGCATGGCTTATCGCAAAAATTTATACAGGCGACCTACTTCGCTTAAGAGTTCATGCCTAAAATCAGGGCCGGATTTAGAGGCTTGGAGGTCTCGAGGTAACAAAGGACTGGGAATGGCCTGGTCCCATATTATTTTCCAAATAAAATTAACGATTTTATCGAGTTTTTCAATGCTATAATTTATTGTGTTTACAAAAATATATCAAAGGAAAAGTTGTTTACTAGTCGGAATTTAAAACATTTTTTGCTAAGTCCCTATTGTAGGGGCCTACCTTTCGTGGAGGTGTACATCGTATAATCGTAGCCCGGGTTGCCCTCCCCTAAATCCGGCCCTGCCTAAAATCCATCCGTACGACGCAGTATTTTCTCTATTGTGCACAAGTCTAGTTATATTTAGCCTCCTGGGTAAGATTCAGACTAAGCACGTACTTAGGGTGAGATCTATAGAGCGGACTTGGACTTTGCTCAGACTTACCTTACGAAAAACTTGGCTTAGTGTACACTAAGGTTAAACTATGATTTCGTATTTATAGACATTTTAACGGTGAGATTAAGCTAAGCCCAAGCTAAGACAGCAAATGTCAAAATACAAATTGATGTTTCATTTCATGCAATACTTTGTTTATTATCCTTTAAAAAAGTAAACAATAACAAATATTTAAACATCTAAAACGGTACACATATATCTTCAATTTATTGTTATTTATGTATTCATTTATTTTATTATTGCAATAACTAGAAATTTACGAGTAACCTTTAGAAAATGTATTAATTATTTAAAGATGACAATAATTTTATTACGTAGAACGGATCGAAATGTTTTGACAACAGCAACAGAGCACTTGTATCAACTATCAACAATTGAAAATTTTAAACCACTTTTTCTCTTTTCTGTTTCTGTTTGTATGAGCTTATAAATATTAAATTGATCGTACACGTTACACGTATACCTACTTAAGACCTACGCATTCCCGAAGCACTGTGACGTTTTGTGATTTGGCTTTGTAACATGGACCGCTTGGAAATATCAATATCGAAAGTGACATCATGGAGAGAGAGATTTCTATCTTCAATAGAAAACATTGAAAGGGTAGGAACTGCAGCCGATATGAATCCACGAATGCCTAAAGTGTTGTATATGTTCGGAACTAATAAAACCAAAATCCTTCCATCCTGTACGGTGAGAATGAATTCAAAAGAAGGAACCGTATTTTGAAACACACGGTATTAAATGTGATCCTGACGCTGATCATTACAAACTTGCAACCTTATAACAACAGAGGATCGCCAAACCTACCGCAATTGCAAATACTTATTGTATTAAGGCATAAAAATGCAACTGGATGTTTTCAGGTAATATTGTGTTCATAAATATGTATGGTTTTTCAAGTTGATATATTATACCTCTTCTCAAATGATTTTAAATACATATGTTGAAGACTTTTGTCTTCTGACATTCAGAAACATAACATATATGTGACTAATAATAATTTATTGACATTACAGATGGTGTGTGGTGATCTGAACAGCATAAGCCAATCTACAGTCTGTTTAATTATAAATAAAGTCTCTGCAGAGTTGAGTAAATTACTTCCTAGATTTGTAAATTTTCCAAGAAATATGAACACAGCCAAAACGAAGTTAGGTTAGGTTAAGTTAGAATTAGGAAGATCTAATACTCACCATGGCCTAAACAGTATAATCGGAGCTATTGACTGCACCCATATAAAAATTAATAGACCCAAAGGTATCGCTCACTCTGAAGCATACAGAAATAAAAAAGGGTATTTTTCTGTAAATGTGCAAGCAATAATAGGGCCTGATATGGAAATATTTGCTATAGTGACTAGGTGGCCTGACAGTTCACACGACAGCAGGATATTTAGAAAATGCCTGTTTTAGTAGGTGACAGCGGTTATCCAGCACTTAACTTCATGTTAACAACACTTTTAAATCCAATGACAAGAGCTGACAATATTTATAATTATTCTCAAATAAGAACTAGGCATATTTTTTAAAGGTTTTTCGGAGTGTGAAAAAGGAAATTTCCATGTTTACAGCTAGGACTACAGTCAAAATTGACAAATACTAGTTATATATAATTATAGCTTGTGCTGTATTGCATATTATAGGTATACAGAGAGGGGATGCTTATGATGATGGTGATCTTGCTGACAGCAGAAGTTGAGTAACACAGAAACAATGAAAGATCTCGTAGACCTGTATCTAGCATTCCGGCAATCTGTGATTGCACAATTTAACTAGGTAATTTGTTTGGTAATAAAGAATATCAAAACAAAACTTGTTTCATTTTAATCATTTATTTTCTGATTCTTTTTTTAAGTGTAATACATATTTCTAATACTAATTTATATTTTTGTTGAAGAAATTCTATTTCTAACAGATTTTTTAATTTCATATGTTCCACTCCTATCTCAAAATTTTTAGGGTAGTCAGGTAATAAATGGTAGAAGATTCAGGGAAACGAAAATAACAGATGTGAAGCGAGAGACATCGGTTAGGTTATAGTTTGAATTTCATTGTCACTATAATATGCTAGGGCTGCCAGGTGACATACAAAATCACACCAGTTATTTTTAAGATTTCTCAAAAATGGGGTTTGAACAATTACATAAATAATATAAATAAACAACAATAAATACCATAATAATGTGTAATTATTTTAATTCATGCATTTCATAGGTATTTATCAAGATCATTTATAATTTCTTTGAATTCAAATTCTATTTTACCCAAAGTCTATGGAACTCCGATACAAAATGGCAACACCGTTCATTAAAAACCGACAAAAATAAAAAGTCCAGTAAAAGATATGATGGTAAAGGAAATTTTAGGCCATTATTTTTGTTAGGCTTATAGTCAAAGTTTTTGGTAAGTCGTCGATTTCGTTGACTTGAGATTAAGCTAAGCCAACACTAGGGAGAGATTCGCAGTTTGCTCTATAAATACCGACTGTGTCTTAGCTCGATAGTTAAGTCAGAGCAAAGTCTAAGTGCGGACTATAGATCTCACCCTTAGACTCCTGAATGTCAAAAACCCTTACAACTTTCGGCGGAGAGCTTCTTAAGCTAGAATGCCGACTGCGCTAAGGCGACAAGTAATACTACCTTTTAAAACTATTCACACGAGAAACACGACTTACAGTAAATAATACCACGAAGACGAACTATAAATTATCCATAATCCAGGCCCCTCTGAATTAACAGAAAATATGCACTTATCTTGCAAATAAAGCTCTGCAGAAGAAAGCTAATGGTCAGACGTACTAGGACCATTAGAATTCCTGAATAAATTTTTGTGTCTAGACAGTCTGAAAGTTGAGATCTTACAAGATCAATTATTTTAACACACGGTTAGTACAAGAAATACTATTTGTTCTAGCTTTCGTCGAAAAGTTTAATTTGTTTATTCAGAGCGCAAATATTATCTCTATTGACCTTTTCCAAGAAATTTTTTTTTTATTTACTGGGTAAAATTATTTCATAAGTGATACTCATTGTATAAGGCATTTTATATTGGATTTTTTAACTGAAAATTATATTGAAGTGTAACGGTCTCATATTCACCAATCTTAGATCAATACTTTGTCACTTTCATTTATTTGAAACATTCCATGAGAGTGAAGAGGACAAAATATTCCATATTTAAAGCTTTTAGTACGTGTAAGTTTATCCTGTCCTGACAAACGCATGTTATATTTTTAAAATAAATTATTTATTCTATACAACTATCTTAACACCAAAGCGATGGTCGTATATCTTAACAATTATTTTAAAAAAACTTAGAAAATTAATAGCAATAGGCAGTTAGGCATATACTAAATATTCATAAGTCGTTATGGGAATTTGTTCTGCACATATTAAAATGTCGATACGTTAAGCACGCGCAACGTCTTTGTTAAGAGGACCTGGTGTCATATATTCTGTATGTCATATTTATGAGTTCTTGCAGAACACTAAGATTAGAACAAGAAGATTACTAACAATAATTAGGATTACAAATCTTAATATATATAAACTACGCGTTACGCTGTTTGGCCGCTACGGACTCTAATTTGCACACCGTATGCAGTTTGATCCAACTTAAAATATAGGATAGCTTACATCTCAATTTATACCCGTAATATTATTTTATTGCAAAATATTTGTTTATTACGATAGTCACAATTCGAACAATACCGCTGTGTTGAAAGTACCAACGTTTCTCATAAGTTTTTAATGGCATAACCACCAAAAAAGCATGGTGGTCCCCATGACTGGTGTTCTCCTACCTTTTCCCTTGAATAGTTTACTTCTGTGTAATATAACAAAAACCTTAGCCACAGCAACGATAGGCCGGTCTGCTATCGACATCACTTATTAGTATTCTATAAAATACGAGAATTTTCTACCCCGTTGCTTCAGAATAACAATGAAAATCTTCCTGTCAGTCGCATTTTCTATGGCCTGGTTTATCTGAGACGGAAAAATAGGTTATTTTCCTTGTCACCTACTTTTAAAGGCCACTTGTTTTATTTATTCATTGATATATAAAGTTCACCTCTTCATTATATTAAAAGAATACTAGTATTATTATTTTTTGTATGCACATATGAATGTAATTTTAAAACATCTTTAGTGCAATAAAATCAGGGACTAGATTTTCTGATCACAAACACATTAATAAGACTTGAAATTTTTAATTACGTGTGTATTATTAATTATATTGAAAGAACCGGTCTGGCCCTCAGCTATATTTCTTTCTTAATCAATTTTTTAATAGACAAGTTGGGAATCATCCTTCTGTGCCTGACACACGCCGGCGAATTTTTGGGTCTAAAGCATATCGGTTTCCTCACGATGATTTCCTTTACATAGAAATGCACGGCCGCGGATCAAACCTACGACCTCAGGGATGGTAGTCGCACGCTAAAGCCAACATTGCTCGATGTAGGAATACTATATCTTCAAGCACTTTATTGGTTATGGTTGAAGTGTGAATGGCAGCTTGTTTTTGGAGAATGGTGATGTCTATAGAGGCATGTAATGGTTGACTGTTTTTAGTAATACTTTCAGCTACTATTCCTGTTGCGCCCATAACTATCGGTGTGACACTCGTTTGGATAGTCCATAAACAAGTGCTTTTATAATTAATTGTATTATACCATTACTTTTTTGTTATTAATCTTTGGAGAACAAAGAATGTTTGTAAATCGAAAATTCCACAAAACCGGCAGTGGAATGGAAAGGTTTGGAAAGCGTGAGTTTCTAGAAGTAGCATGTTAATTTAAGATGTGTCTTGTTTGAGGTGTCGACTCGGGTGATATGTACCTTTTTGTAAACAGTGCTTCAATGCGTGAGCAGTGAGCGAAATACAATTATTTTCATTTAAAAAAAATCCTAGCTTTTTGAGTTTTTTTTTTAGCTTTTTCAGTCTTACTTTTGTAAGAACTAGTACTAACTAAACTTACTTACTTACTTACTTTTGTAAACTAGTAGGAAGGATGAAGTCAATGTTAGTGATGTCCTACCTTTGACATACTGTTAATAAAAATTCAGTAAAGAAATATATTTAATTTATTACAAGTGCTAAGTACACTGGTTGGATCTACACAAATGAACATGAAAAATATTACAATATTACAAGTACAATATTAATGTATGAGTGAATATGAGTCACTACACTTAATATTTTTCAAATGTAAGAAAACATAAAATGCGTTTAACACATATTTTCAGATTTGTTACATATAAGTCTCAAAATATACGTAAGTATATAGAGATCAAAGTATAGCAAATAAAAGTAATCCAAAAACAAACACAGACACAGTGCACGATCAATGATCATAACAACTCTCATATACATGCACATACACTTATTCACGCACTTATTCACTCATACTTAATGTCTTATAAGACAGTTCTGACACTAAAATTTACTTTTAAAAAACTGTTTTAAACGTCATGTACCTTGTTCCACGGAATAAATGTTTTCTAGTTACCCACAACACTCCCTAGTGTGGGGATTTTAATTTTTTAATATTTAAAAAAGGAATAGCTAAAATAGTCTCATGAACCATACCGAGCTAGGGTCTTAGTATTCGTAACCTTAAGTCTCAAACGCTTAGGCTTTACGGCTATAGAAACTTTTGTACTTCATCTTTACAATCTCATATCTTTAGTCTAAATAACGTCACATACTTAATATTCCCACCTGTTGCTCGCAGCCTTTATTTCTAACCGAATCCCAAGTCATAAATAGTCACAAATATCGCACTATCAAAATATGTTAGGACGCTTCGTGAGACAAAAAGAAACATCTTTGGCACGTTTAATTACTTCAATAGATTTAATGGCTAATTATACTGACCAATACGACGATAAATTTTGTGTAACATTATTGTTGTGTGTATGTCTTAAATGAACAAAGAAAAACCGAAGAAATGATATACAAATAAAACATATTTGAACAATTTATTGCTTAAAGTTTGCTTAAGACTGAACCTTGTTTGCCCAAAATTTGAATTTTTACATTAGACACATGTTTTCTTTTCGCTTTCGTTTTACTGTTACCAATATGTACATATTGATAGCTCATATAAAAAATAATCGTTATAAAATAATGTAAATTCCAATTGACGAGTCGTTAGTAAATAATAATTCAATATATTTTATAATAGGCGGCAAACGGGCCTGATTTTAAGTGATATGCCCATGGACATTTACATTGCCAAAAGGCTCGCAAGTGCGTTGCCTGACTTTTAAGAATTGGTACGCAATTTTCTTAAAATAATACCAGTGTTACAACGGCCCTTGAAAAGAAAAATCCACGACCTTAGGGTTTAAAATGGCGACGCCTTAGGGAATTTAAGACAAAGAGCATATCATTTCGTAGAACGCTACCATAGATAATTTTGGCAACACATTTGACGTTTTGAGTCAACTTAACGTCAGTGCCTCACAATGAACTGTGAACTAATTATTAATATTATATTAACATTACATATTATAATATATTACGTGTTAGAGATTTTAAAAGTCCACATAATACACTAAAAAGGTAACTTATACTTCAGTAACAATCCACATAGCACAATAGAAATTGTCGCTACCAACTTTTCGCATTACGAAAAGGGAAACAATTTAATTCCATTGAAATATATTTTCTAGTTGAGAAGGATTTAAACAAAGTTCTGTCGCTTTTCAACTTTTCGGTATAGGGCACGGTTTTTGTAGGTTATAAATGGCATATTTTTCAGAAAGTTTTTCCGTTTTTACCTAGAAACAATCGACCTACGCATGCTGTCATAAGATTTCGGTACGTCATGTTTTTTTTATATAATAAGGGGGCAAACGAGTCTGCGGGACGCCGAAAAAGGGCAGTCATCGCAGCCCATAGACCCCCATTTTTAGTGGGTGCGTTGCCGGCCTTTCAGGGAAGAGAACAATTTTTAATAGTTGGAGGTCGTTATTATTTATTATTGTATACAAATATTTCTATAAGAAAACCCATAAAATTTTAGTGTTTGTATTTGTTAGCAAAATTGAGCGAAATACACATTTTATGTTAACCAAGTTTTTTTTTATAGGATAGATAGGAGCAAATTGGCAGGAGACTTACCTGATGTTAAGTGATACCGCCGCCCATGGACATTCTCAATGCCAGAGAGCTCGCGAGTGCTTGCCGGCCTTAAAGCAGGTGTTTATTTCATTTAGAAATTTAATCTTGCATTTAGTATTCATGGTAGCCATTCATAACAATAAATTGTTACTTTGTCGTGACGTCAGCAGAGAAAGTGGTTGTAACCAGTTAATTTGAAAATCGCCAACTTCGACTCATATGTGAAAGTAAAATTTGCTCGTAAAATGTGTTTGGAAATATTTTATTTCCTAAGAAACTCCTTTCTCTCAAAATTATAGCACAGGGAAAAAAATAACTTAAAATTATTTTAGTTATGACAAGCCTCTCTAAGGTACCTGGGCACTCTAGGCATTTATCCAGGACGTGGCCTTTTACGTGTGTGGGCAATTACCATTTTGCCGACCTATGTCTTTGACCTAACTGTGAAATTCTTGAAAACCCGCAAGGTCTAAAACCCACCAGAGACCTAAAACATATTGCAAATTTAATTATATTTTTCGTCGGGTATTACCGGCATCCCTTTACAAAACTGTTTAGATACTAGGTCTTCATGGTAATGGTATATAATAAATCTAGAACGGCTTTTAACTAACTTTTATAATTTAATTAGTAACAAATTCTAATTACGCTTCGATCAAGGTTCGAGGAGCCTCGCAAGCGTCTCGTTGCTTTGGCCCTAACATGTCATTAACCAATTAAATAAGGTAATGATTTTTTGTATGGAACCGGGGGCAAACGGGCTGGAGGCTCACCTGATGTTTAGTGATCATGCCTCACCTGTTACACTAACACTGCCAGAACGCTCGCAAATCCGGCATTTTTAGAATTGGTATACTCTGATAAAAGTCAAAATCATTTATTCATATACACTTATGAACGTCAAAGAAATAAAAGTATATGTATATTCTTTTAGTTTATTTAATTGTATGAAATGCTTAGAATTTTACTACTGCCAGTTTTCAGATCAAGGGCGTAGAATGGAAGAGAAGAAATGGCAATAAACTCTCCGCCACTCTTTTTAATCGCCTTACATCCGCGTATTTAGGTATACCTATATTCTATAATCTTAACTATTCGCATGATCAGTGGTAATATTACGTACATACGTAGGTTATTGTCTGACTACAAAGAAATATTTTACCATTACGTTTAATACTTTGTCAAACAGCTGCTGTTTACGCTCATTGAATTTGCTTCTTTCCTGAGTCATACATCGAGTTAAACGTATAACTTTAAGAATATTTCGGGTATTATAGTATTTATTTTGTGAGATTTTTACACCTGTTTTTGTGGGCGAAGATAACGACAGTAATATGAAAGTATATAATTTCATATAATTTCGACAGAAACTTCGTTGTAATTGCAAATTATTTCACTTATAACGCTGTACTAGTCATGACTGATTCGTCAACGCGGAGCCAAAACCACAAGTGTCAGAGACTTTGTTGGTGGTGAATTTTATGGAGAAACAGATAAATTGTAATATTTCTTCATCAATAGATAAATTCCTTCTTAAACATGTGTGGAAACTTATTTCTAACAATTTTTTTTTATTTTATGAAATGCGGGTGTCAATAGGAAGTACATTACTATCTAAAAGTCTTTTCGCATTATAGTATGTATGTACTTGTAATAAAATCTCTTTGGCTATACTATATGTATCTGGCTGGTTTTGTTATCAAGGAAAGTTGAGATTTTAAAGAAGATGATTCCAAAATCAAATTAAGATAATGACTGTTTTTTATTTATTTTTCGTACCGTCAAGATGAGTGAATCGAATGAAGAAATTCGATACATTTAAAAATTTTACTACAATAAAGGTCAAAATGCAACACAAGCCGCGAAATTTTTTTGCGATTGTAATGTCCTGCTTCTTGGAGTGATTTACGGCTCACCAACACCACAACACTTGTACAAACATTCTACACACAACCGCTCCGTTCGGATGTCGGATTACGACTGACTGTCTGACAAGTGACGCGGGCGCATGAGACAACCAAGCAACACTTTATTTAGTCAATACACTACATCCCTTTTTTGTTTTATTTGTTTTTATTGATTAGATCTCCCTGATTACTCATGAATGTAACTTATATTAAATTTCATGTATATAATGGATTTTACATGAATCAAACATAATTAATGAAATTAAAGTTTTATGCAGCTAAACTAGGGTTAAGTTCCGACATTCATTTCCTCGTCGTTAACTTCATTTCTTTTCAGACATTCCATTCCCCTTGAACTCTTTTCAAATGTACAACGTCCCTCCTTCGAGTTTGACCGGTTTCATCGTTTCTTACCGTGATATCATCTCCTTTCGTGATTTCCAATGTGTGTGTTTCTGGATTTATTTATTTTAATTTTATTATAATTTATTTCCTTTATTCATATTTTTATATACACTTTGCTCTTGGTATTAAATCACACTATTCAGCCTTCCGTTTCCTGTCTCCGTTTCCTTTTCCCGTTTTTTTCTTTCTTTTTTTTTATTTTTTTTTTTGATCTCTATCCTTAACCTAAGTGTCTTGTGCTGTCCTCTCTATTGTATCGTTTACCATAGGTAATTTATCTCCAAACAGCCTTTTGAAGAAATGTTCTGATGGGGTTCTTCCAGTAAACATGGTTAAATATTCCAGTAAACTTTCCTTCCAGTCTGTATTTTCAGCTATACTTATTTTAAGACGTTTAAGTATGTCACGGTTTTGTCTTTCGACCTCTCCATTTTGTTGCGGCCAGTATGGTACTGTATTGAAAAGAATAATGTTTCTTTCTGTTAGAAATGATTTAAACTCTTCGCTGATGAATTGTCTTCCATTATCTGCAGTTATTGATTTCCTAATCGACTGAATATTCCTTTATGTTTGGCTACAATTTCAGTAGAGGTAATTTTGCGACAAATCTTCACTTCTTTATACCTGCCGTAATAATCGACTACAACAAATATGTGGTCACTACTTGTAATGAATTGCAATATCAATCCAAGTCTATTCTGGCAACTCACGCCGTTTCATAGGGTTTGGTGAACATGGTGCAGATACAAGAGTACATCCTTTACAGGCTTTTACAGTATTCTCAGCCTCTTTGTCGCATCTAGGCCACCAGACTTTCGTACGAAGTCTCGGCTTCATTGACTCGATACCTGGATGTCCCTCGAGTGCCGAGGGAACCATAATTCTCATTCCTCTCAATAATATACCCTCACGAAAACAAAGTTCATTTTGTAAGATTTTAAACAACTTCACGTCGTCGTTCTATATGTTCCGACTAGCATCTGCTATGACAATCGTACGATCGCTAACATTATAATACCCTAAGCTAGGAATATTTGTCATGATTTCCTTCAACGACTTAAAATACCCCTTTTGTTCTGGTCCCCAGTTTTCGGTTACATGATATGCCAAAAAAGGAGTCTCTTGTATATGAATAAGCCTTTACTCGTTATAAAGGTGGTTATGTTTCTTGAAGCAGGATCTATTTCAAGTTGGTGAAATGCGTCTTTAATATCCAATTTTGTAAATACTTTTGCATTTTTCATTTTAGGTAGCAACTTGTCCATCGTCGGCAATGGGTGATTTTCGCGTACAATGGCTCCATTTTCTTTCAGCACCGGCACTACAGGGGACCCCCATTTAGAATAACCCACTACCGGCTCTATAATATCCCTATGTTTAAGTTCTTCTTCCTGTCGAAACGACCTTTCTTTTGTTCATGTCTATATCATTATAATATTTGAACTTTCCGCTTCAACATCTGTTTCGTTCGGGAGTATTGTCTGAAATGCCCCCATAAGATCACACCTTAGGCATTCTTTATTCCTTGCTGGCCATTTTGCATAATTTCCAGCAAGTCTAAGTTTACTAACATTTACCGAATCCATGTAGAAAATTCTTTAATTTATCAAAGTTCCTTTTAAATT
Organism: Pieris melete; assembly: GCA_963693345.1. Classification (NCBI taxonomy): domain Eukaryota; kingdom Metazoa; phylum Arthropoda; class Insecta; order Lepidoptera; family Pieridae; genus Pieris; species Pieris melete. The sequence continues at coordinate 4,234,488 of CAVNZK010000003.1, forward strand.
TACTATCCATCCTGTTTACTTCTTGATTCTCATTTGATTTCAGTTGGTTTTTAAACTCGTCTAATTGTTAATTAACAACTTCAAGAGTATTTGCTTCGGTGATTAATTGCTCTAATGTAATTTCATCCCCAAAATCGTTTTTCTCAGTTCGGGTAGAAAACATTTTTTCGTTATTTGGTCGATAATGTTTTCATCTCTGTCGGCAAACTAATATTTATCAGCTTGTTTTCTCAGTCTCACTTAAATTTTTTATTTTTTTTCCGTCAGGTTCTTGTTTAAGGAGCCTGAATATATGTCTCTCGTATACTTTGCTCTGTTTTGGTGCAAAGTAGGCATCAAGTTTAGATATTGCTACTTCAAACACGTCTTTGCCTTCAGTTGGTTCGACATTAGCTCCAGGAATGTTGTAAAACACTTCCTGTAAGTCTAGCCTACCGAAATGTAGAAGGGAGGCCCTTTGCTTTACGTCTTTGTCAATTTTATTTATTTTATTTATTTATTATCACTTCGTTGCATACATTAATATAGTACAATTGACATAATTAAATAAAAAGGAGAGCAACTGGCATCAATGTTAGATGCTTCGAGGTAAATGAATAGTGCTCGTTTCCATCGGCCCCATCGTGCACCCATTGAGGTAGATTTACCGTTACAGTCGAACTTTTCCAGTGAAAGGATTGACATCTTTGGGGCAACCAGGAATTATCAATTTAATGATTCAGATATCTATGTATCTGCAGTTAGATTTGATCTCAGATGCTTTCATCTCGTATCAATTTAATGATCGGATTATATTTTTATCTGCATAAAGCTACTTAAGCCGTCCATACCAACAAACGTATAAATTTAATTATCAGATTTTTAATCTACTAAGTTAGTAGATTTTATTTTAGATGATCTTGTATCAATTTAATGATCGGATTATATTTTTATCCGCATAAAGCTACTTAAGCCGTCCGTACCAACAAACGTATAAATTTAATTATCAGATTTTGAATCTGCTAAGTTAGTACCCACTAACGTACAATAATAATTTTATTGTAAAGCTTTTATTTTATTTACTGGTATCAATTTAATGATCAGACTTTTAATCTGCTTTTATTTTTATTCACTGGTATCAATTTAATGATCAGACTATTAATCTGCTTTTATTTTAATTTATTGGTATCAATTTAATGATCAGACTTTTAATCTGCTTTTATTTTTATTCACTGGTATCAATTTAATGATCAGACTTTTAGTCTGCTTTAATTTTTTATTTACTGGTATCAATTTAATGATCAGACTTTTAGTCTGCTTTAATTTTTTATTTGCTGGTATCAATTTAATGATCAGACTTTTAGTCTGCTTTTATTTTATTTACTGGTATCAATTTAACGATCAGACTTTTAGTCTGCTTTTATTTACTGGTATCAATTTAATGATCAGACTTTTAGTCTGCTTTTATTTACAGGTATCAATTTAATGATCAGACTTTTAGTCTGCTTTTATTTTATTTACTGGTATCAATTTAATGATCAGACTTTTAGTCTGCTTTTATTTACTGGTATCAATTTAATGATCAGACTTTTAGTCTGCTTTTATTTTATTTACTGGTATCAATTTAATGATCAGACTTTTAGTCTGCTTTTATTTACTGGTATCAATTTAATGATCAGACTTTTAGTCTGCTTTTATTTTATTTACTGGTATCAATTTAATGATCAGACTTTTAGTCTGCTTTTATTTACTGGTATCAATTTAATGATCAGACTTTTAATCTGCTTTTACTTACTGGTATCAATTTAATGATCAGACTTTTAGTCTGCTTTTATTTTATTTACTGGTATCAATTTAATGATCAGTTGGGTTCCAACTGCTTTGAGTAGATACTCCCTTTTGTTTTACAGTATTAATCACAACCACATAGTTTTAATTAATTTAGTGAACCAGATCCAATTAAGGGTCTTTGTTAAATCTGCGTTAGTTAGGTAGACAGGTACCTACAGATTTAACGGTCAACGGTTGTAAATAAACCTTGCTATTATTTTTATTATTATTATTTTATTTTTTTTAGACAAATAGAAACATCACTAAACACAAGCATAATATTAGTATATATAAATTACTGGTCACATTGTTTGCCCGCTATGGACTCCTAAACTACCGAACCGATATCAATCAAATTTGCACACCGTGTGCAGTTTGATCTTACTTAAAAGATAGGATACATCTCAATTTATACCCGCAATATTATTTTATTGCAAAATATTTGTTTCTTATTTAATAGTCACCATTCTAACAGATGGCGCTGTGTTAAAAGTACCAACGTTTCATATAATTCTATCAACGTTTCTACAATTTAATGGCATAAGCACCATAAAGCATGGTGGTCCCCATGACTGGTGTTCTCCTACCGTTTCCCTTGAATAGTTTACTACTTTGTAATATAACAAAAACCTTAGCCACAGCAACGCTTGGCCGGTCTACTAGTACAATATATTTCTATCACTATGTAGGTAGGTGCTACAAAACAATCGTACATTCAATGTAGGTGCCCGTAGTTTAGATTAGCTGAACCTATAGGTAATTATTTGTTTATATCCTTAGCTCAGTAATTGCAGAGGTTTGTTGCCTACTGTTTAAATGTAGGTACGACAATATTAAATATTGTAATACAAATTCATATTTCCCGTCAGCAATAAAATTATCTACATTCGTTCAGAAGTCAAGAAGCAACTGTTTCTGCTATTAATAGCTAATGATTAAAACAACCGGGTCATAGTAAATTATAGGCAAAGGACTCTGGGAATGACGTCACTTGTTTACTGCACCGTATCTTTCCCTTTTGTTTTTGTTTTACTAATGTGTACTCACTTTTTTCCTCGTCGCCACATGTAATGTCCTGCTTCTTGGAGTGATTTACGGCTCACCAACACCACAACACTTGTACAAACATTCTACACACAACCGCTCCGTTCGGATGTCGGATTACGACTGACTGTCTGACAAGTGACGCGGGCGCATGAGACAACCAAGCAACACTTTATTTAGTCAATACACTACAGCGATGTTTATGGACCTAGTGCAGTGTCTGTGAGAGTAGCACAAATTTGGTTTAAGCGTTTTCAATCCGGAAATTTTGATGTCAAAGATCCAAGTCGCTCTGGTCGCCCTATGACAGATAAAATGGATGCAATTTTTGAAAAAGTGGAGCAAGATCGGCATATCAGTAGTTACGACGTAGCTGAAGAACGGGGAATTGACCACAAAACAGTTTTGGCGCATTTGAAAAAACTGGGTACACAAAAAAGCTCAATACTTGGGTACCTCACGAGCTCACTGTAAGAAACCTAATGAACTGTGTACTCATTTTTGATTCTTTATTACGACTTAATGAAACCGAACTATTTTTGAAGAAGCTGACAACTGATGATGAAAAGTGGATCACGTACGACAAGAACGTGCGAAAAAGATCGTGGTCAAAGGCCGGTCAGGCTTCACAGACTGTGGCGAAACCCGGGATAACTCGCAACAAGGTGATGCTGTGTGTGTGGTGGGATTGGAAGGGCATTATTCATTATGAGCTGTTACCACCAGGCAGGACCATCGATTCTGAACTCTACTGCTAACAACTGATGAGATTAAAGCAAGAAGTTGAGAGAAAGCGGCCGGAATTAATCACCAGAAGGGGTGTGGTTTTTCATCCTGAAAACGCTAGACCTCACACATCTTTGGCCACTCAGCAAAAACTGAGAGAGCTTGGCTGGGAGGTGATAATGCATCCGACGTATAGTCCTGACCTTGCACCTTCAGATTTCCACCTGTTTCAGTCTCTTCAGAATTCTTTAGGCAGTGTCAGGTTATCATCACGAGAGGACTGCCAAAACCAATTATCTTGGTATTTTGATCAGAAGCCCCAAAATTTCTATAGCAATGGGATCATGTCCCTACCTAAATAATGGCAAAAAGTTATCGAACAAAATGGTACCTACATACTTTAGTTAAATGTAAATAAAGTATATTAAAAAATGTTTTGAATTTTCTTAAAAAATGCGAAGAAACTTTTTCCCCAACCTATTATAATAATATGCGGTATCATAGATTGTCGTTTAAAGAGTAATAACATTTTCATATTTTATTAGTATAATTAGATACAATCGTATTAAGACTATTGTTTGAAATACATAATTTTTATTTTATAATATTTGATGAAGGTGATCCCACATATTTTTACTCGGCCGATCCTCACATTTTTTGATTAGTCTTGGTTAAGATTTAGGTACTCGGGTTACGTTAGATGCATTTTTATATATACTTTGTGATAATTATAGTTGTTAATAGTCACGTCCACTATTTAGAATTTTATAGTGAGTGTTTAGTGCGTGTTTAAGAACTATTGTGAGGCAAGGTATCAATCAGCAACCTCTTTTTGTTCCCTAACTAATAGAATTTCTCCAAATCCTTACGGTTGACAATATTGTGTGCCTTTCTTCCTGGTAAGGAGACATTATAACGAGGTATGTACTCAGGACTTATTATTCTAGTATAAGATTGTGTATGTAGTATAAATTTTATGACTACTATTATTTGGGACAGTAACCTCGCGTACCTGTACCTCTTTAATAAATTTCCTGCTTCAAAGCTAAATGATTGGCTAAATCTCAGAACATATAAAAACGTATATATATATAAAGATTTCTAAACATTAACTAAAGTATCTATACTTATAAATTCAAATTATATGATAACTTAACCTATAATTTGACTTTCACGTCATAGTCCACTTATTTGGTGAACTTATGTTGACAGGCGCATCATTGTAACATTCATTTGCGAGGCGTTGTGACAGCCTTATATGATATGTGTTTAAGTTAAGTTGGTCAGCGACATTCCCTTCGTAGAAAAGTACAGTTCTATAGAAATTTTCAAATTTTTAATTACAAAAGTAGCTGATTCCAAAGGGATTTTAAATTAGGTACTGTTACTTCAAATGGATTTCAAACATTTTTACTTGTCAAACAACGCTCTTTTAGGGGTCTGATTGCCTTAATCGATTTTTTCGAGCTCTTGTTGGAGTTTAATTACAGAACTTTGATGTATTTACTTTGAAGTTGATATTGGTAACTAATTGTTAAGGAAACAAGAGTAGGATAAGTAATTGTGTTGGATAGATTTTGTTACATATAGAAAGTGTGATAGAAGAATTTAAATAAAGCTTTAATATGTGGATTGTTTTTTTGGATCAGTGTTGGTCTAGTGGCTTCAGCGTGCGACTCTCATGCCTGAGGTCGTAGGTTCGATCCCCGGCTGTGCACCAATGGACTTTCTTTCTATGTGCGCCTTTAACATTCGCTCGAACGGTAAAAGAAAACAGTGTGAGGAAAACGGCTTGCCTTAGACCCAAAAAGTCAACAGCTTGCGTCAGGCACAGGAGGCTGATGACCTACTTGCCTATTAGATTAACAAATGATCATGAAACAGATACAGAAATCTGAGGCCCGGACCTAAAACGGTTGTAGCGCCATTGATTTATTTTATGTGAATTTATTAATTTATTTACATAAGCCGTCATTTTGAGGGTTTCTAACCAAGCGTGGTCAGCGTGTCTAGACTGGTTCTAAAGATAACTAAAGGTATTTTTTTTGTTCAAAAATCTAAAGCAAGAAGAATGTTTCAAACTACGAGATAAATTATAAAATCAAATATCTAATATTAAAAAAAATTGCGCAGAAATAAATTAAACTAGGTAATTTGTAAAAAATTAAAGCATAACTAATTATTCTAGATTAAAAACTCTTTTACATAACATTTGTTTGTTTTTCATTGCTTTAACTATGTCGTTTTGTGTTGTTGCACTCAGTAGTCTACTAGATTTTTTTTTAACCACCGCCCATACACTTACAATGCAGCACGCAAGTTCGTTGTCGGCCTTTGAAGAATTGACACCCTCTTTTCTTAGCGTAGCGGACCGTAAGTCGAATTGGTTTGGAAATACAAACCAATTCGACTTACGGTGGGCAGCTGGTTCCACATAGTGGTGCGCGCCAAATAGGTACTTCCTTAAAACGCTCAGTTATGGAACAACAGACGTGGAGGTGATACGAGTGGAATTTCATATTATGCCTCGACGTCCGATGATGTAACTGCAGGAAAATGATGAAAAATAAACGCTTATTTGTCTTTTCAATACATAAACAAAAATCTAATTCCTTAAGCATATTTTTTCCGTAAATAATTAAGTATTATTGTTTATCAATTTATTTAATTTATTCTCTAGACGCTAATTGTTTTTATGTTGATTGCAAAATTTTGATTCGCTTTCAATCTGTATTGAGATATATTCTAGTTCCCAATTTATTAAAAACGTAATGAAGTTAAACAGTTCTGAAAGTTTAGAATTCAAACAAAAGTGTAGTTGAACATAAAACCTATTCGTTGCATATGCGCCCATAATGATCTTGCTATGTTTCTGGGATGAGGTTTTCTTAGAAAAAAATGTTATTTACCTTACTTGCCATTATAAATATTATGGCATTTATATGGCAGTTCTGTGTCCTCAATATTATATTCTGTTACGAATTTCATTATACGTCACATTAGATAACTGACTGGCATTTTGAAAATACCTTACTTGTAACTGGCATAAACTATTGCCATAATATAAAAAAATAGTTACCTAGCACTTCGTACAACATTACTTCTAAAATATTTTTTGTATTTAATTACTTATTGTGTCCTCTTACATTGCCTATGATAATAAAAACAATAAATATGATCGCTATATCTTTACATGATCGCTGCATCTAGTGACCCTGCAACATTCAAACATCCAAACAATTTTTTTTACAAAACCGACCTCAGGAGCTATGAAAAATTTGCATAAGCGCCTAATGAGTAATGATATTTCTCACCAAGCTGACTCTCTAATTAGGTAAGTATTTACTTTGAGTTAGACATATGCTTTTGTACTATCAGTGATATATCCAAAGATTCACCATTAGACCAGTGAACCAAATAGCTCTGGCACGAGTATAGGATTTTTTATAATTCGTGCTTATCTTTAGAAACTCGACCGTGTCCTCCATGTACGATTTAAGCACTCGCCCGGTACCGCACAACCCTCCCAAAGGCCGAGAACAAATTTTTAATTCAATTAAAACTTGCCCTCGAACCGGGAATCGAACCCGGTACCCCTCACCTAGCTGCCACTTAATAAGACCGCTAGGCTATGAGGTCCCCTGAACTAGACTTAATAAATGAATTTGTTGAGCACGGATTACTAAAGATAACCTTTTTACACAGATCACACTGATAGAGCCACAGAATCGCTACAGACCCTTCAGTTTTGTTTTATTTACTTAGATGCGCCTTAGCCTAATGCGGTATGTTATAACAAAAAGGTCTACAACGTAATAGCCTTTGACCACGCAAATTGTAACGATAAACATCTCCTAATAACCAAATGAAATGATTTTTAATCCGTACTCATGTTCAGAACACGCAACTCCTATAATTTTGTGTAATCTGATTCAGCTTTTACCTTGATAAGACTTAATGCTACACGAATGATTTTTCAGACGTAAATAATTTTTCATTAAAAAAATTGTGACCCGTATTACTAAGGAATATTACAAGTTTATAAAATTAAACCCGAATTAAACTGTATAAAATATAGATAGCAAACATCCGCTATCTGGTATACGTTAGATTTTTCGTCTGTAACAGATTAGCATATAGATTAGTTTGACACACATTTTTGTGTCAGTTCCATTGAAGGGAAAACACTGTGAGGGGATTGGCATGCCAACTGGCAACAACGGCGAGTGTCAGGACTAAGGAATTAATTAATTATACACAACTATTAAGAGAAAAATAATAAGAAATAGATAACCCTTTTTTTGAGTAATTGCGCTCAGAATAAAAAAAATGTGCATGCATACATACAAGTAAGATATTGTTATAGTGGTCCCAGTTAAAATAGCTTCAAGGTAGACTTCCTAGATGACTATGATTAGTGGCCAGGTCATATCGGCTCGTCACATGTAGATCAGGCCACTTTCTACTGATCATAGGTTTCGAAATTAGTACTTTCTCTATATTTTTCGCAAATTTGAATAAGAAAGTTGGTCGTAAATTATGTCACGCATAGCTATGACTAATAACAATTAATATTTAAATTATTTTAAAATGTTTTAGAACGATTGCGTGTTGACTTTACTCCACATACTAGCGAGTGTTTAAAAAGAAAATGTTTGACCTCGATTTTAATTGTTTTTTTTAACAAAATAATAACAAATCTCTCCTAAACGCCATGGATAATACACGCAACCAATCTTCAAAAACACTTTTTACACCATAAGCTTGCTTAAAGGAATTAAGACCCATTCACAGGATTATCAGCGTTTTAAATGTTTTAAAGTTCAAAACCTTTGTATCATATTATAACATCGCCTTGTATGCTATATGAAGATTTTATCTGAATTCGTCTGCTCCAAATGTATTATCATCGTCATCAGATCTGGATACAGAACTAGTAGAATATTAAAATAGTATACGTTTTTATTGATATGTAATACACATTCGTTTTAACACGCCCACGCGGTGCTTAGCCAACGTAGCTGAACAAAAAAAACTAGCAAAACGAGGTACCTAATTAAGAATTAAATTTAAGTTCGAACCTAGTACAATAAATCTATGTAAATAAATACATATAATGTGATATTTTAAAAATTGACTTTTATTATTATTATTATTAATTAAAGCTTTATTAATAAATCCATACAACAATTGGTTAGTGTACATTTCATAATATGGGTGTTAGCTAACATATATATAAGGTCAAAAAAATTAAGTTAGATTTTTTTTTCTTTTATAGTGGTCTAGTATTTGTATGGCCCCTTTTAGGGTAAAAGCCTCCTCCATATTTTTCCATTTCTCTTTGTCGTCATCTGTCCATCTTCTTTTGTCGTCCTATACTTCTCTTTCGAGTAGTTCCAGTCCATTTTGTTATTTCTAGTGTCCATCTTCGATCCCGCGCTCTAGAATGACCTGCCCATTTCCATTTAAGCCTTAAAGCATGTACAAGTGCATCTGTACATTTTTTTGTGACGATCATTTCTTGTTTTGTTTATTGTTCTCAAATTTAAGATCCTTCTTTCCATTTCATGTTGGCAAGATATGATTTTTCTTGTTGTTTTCTTCCTGAACACCCACGTTTTTTTAAGAAATTACTTAGATTTTATTGTAACATGTTTACATACTAACAGTTTTGGTTAATTTATGGAGCTTAATGAGGCTTTAGGCCTAGAACGATACACCTGGGGGTTTACATACACGGTGGAACGATAATACAATTTAATTGTACTCATGAAAATGCACGCCAGTGAAAACTTGAGAAGAGAAGAGCGTACCACTTCTTGAAAGGCCGGCAACGCACTCGCGAGCCCTCTGGCATTGAAAGTGTCCATGGGCGGCGGTATCACTTAACATCAGGTGAGCCTCCTGCCCGTTTGCCCCCTATTCTATAAAAAAAAAAAAAAAAAAACTTCAAAATTAATTCAAGTTATACATATAACTTAGATACATTACGACTTGAGTAAATAACGACAGGTCATATAAGAAATCCTAATTAGCTATGTTTTAAAATTACCCTTATTATCTATTTATATAAAATTGAAACCCGTTTTCCGTTATCACGACATAACATGAAAACGGCTTGACCGATTTGTCTGATTTTTTTTATAATATACCTTGAAGTACGAGGGTGGTTCTTACGGAGAAAAATTTAAAAAAATTGAGTGAAAAAGTGTAAAAACAACACTTTTCTATATTCCCATACAAAATATTCGTAATAATACTTAAAAGTCAATTTGAACTTTAATACCATAGCATAAAGTTCAAGTGTTAGTGGAGGGGTTCCGGGAAGGTAATTTTTAATTTTTTGACATAATGTATTTGTTGTCTTATCAATTTTCTTTTTTTTATCTTACTAGCTAGGCCGGCGTCCCGAATAGGAGAATAAGTATTTTAAACAAATAAAGAATCGACTGTTAGGCGGTACGATGTTCGCCAGGCCAGCTAGTATAAAATAAATTTGTCTTAACTTACTTGACACTAATTGTCTATCATCTGTTCTATAATTAAAACTGATTTCATTTTTATCTAGTGAATAAACCCAGGAAAGTACGAGAATTGGGCTCCTTATCTCTACCACGAGTTTGACGAAGTATTTAACGGTAATGTACAAAGCGCCTGCAACAATTTTCATACAAAAACTTTACAGCGCTTTATGCGTATTGCTAAGATTATTGGCCATTTTGTATATGTGGCGTAATTAATGCATAATATGGTACCTGCGGGACGGAAGATGTAGCGGTTCAGATATGTTCTATGTTTAGTAAAAGTCTCAAATGTTTATAAATTTGAAAATCATATATATTTATCCAATTTAAAGATATTTTATATATTGTAGCGAATCGTAGATACGCACTAAAAATGTACATACTATTTTGTGCAGTATTTTCTATAAGATATTGATGTATGTGGCAACATAAAGATAGGACACTAAGAAAAGAAGAAAACGGACGTCACTCAGAACAGACTTTTAAGACGTGCAATATTCATGTTTTTTCCCTTGAGCGTCTCTATGTGAATATAAATTAATTACTGTTGTTTGTGAAGAATTAACCAATTAACAAAGATAAAAATGGGTAACAATACCATAGTTCTTGTTACTTGATTTATAATAAGTTAGAGCATCCCATAATATGTCTACAACTTTATTTTGCACGTTTAATATTTTAATAAAGTAATTAATTTTTCATTTGCCCTTCAAACCATTGTAAAGGGTTTTTCAACAAGAACTTTGTTTTCTAAAACAAAATAAAACAAAGAATTTAGAGGAAAATGAATAAAATTTTTATTGTATTACAAAGAGAAAAGTTTGGCAATTATGAATGAAAAATGATATCTGGCAAATGTCCACCACGACCACGCTGACAGATGTTGATTCTTTCATCAAAATTTTTAATCACTTTTTGGCAAAATGGAGGGTCTATTTCGTTAATGACATCACGGATTTTGAGTTTTAAGGCTGCAATCGATTCGATTGGCTCCGTATAGACTCTGTCTTTAACACAGCCCCACAAAAAATAATCCAGTGGTGTTAAATCACACGATCTGGCTGGCCACTTAACAGCTGAATTTCGCGAAATTATGCGCTCGGGAAATTTGGTTTGCAATAAATTGATCGTTTCATTGGCTGTGTGAAATGTGGCACCGTCCTGTTGAAACCACATTTCAGTGATATCCATGTCATCAATAATAGGCCAAAATTTAGTGGTTAACATCTCGCGATACCGTGATCCATTGACTGTTACCGCATTTCCAGCCTCATCTTCGAAAAAAAACGGCCCAATCACGCCTCCAGACCACATAGTACACCACACAGTAACACGTTGAGTATGCAAAGCCTTCTCAATAATTGCTTTAGGATTTTCAGAAGCCCAAATGCGACAGTTTTGCTTGTTGACGTACCCTGACAAATGAAAATGGGCTTCGTCTGAAAAAATGATTTTTTCAGAAAAACCAGCAGGTTGTTCCTGAATGAACTGAGCGAATCTGCGGCGATTTGAATGGTCGATCAGCTTTAATTCCTGCACCAGTTGAATCTTGTAAGGCTTCAAAGCCAAATCCTTTCGCAAAATTCGCCATGTTGTGCTTTTGGATAACCCCAATTGTTGAGAACGTCGTGAAATTGACAAATTTTGATCTTCTTCAACACTGTGGCTCACGGCGGCGATGTTTTCTGTTGAACGACCCGGTCGAACACGTGTTGGTGTTGGCACATTTTGTACCGAGCCTGTCGACTCAAATTTCGCGACCAAATTCTTAACAGCGGTCTCAGAAGGACGATTATGCTGGCCGAAAATATCACGAATTTTACGAAATGTAACTTTAACAGAACCACCATTTTTATAGTGGATTTGAATTATTTTAATGCGATTTTCGAGCGAAATTGAATTCATTGTAATAATTGCCAAAGCACCTGCTACGAATACCGCCAAAAACGAAATGTCAAAACTATCACGTTCTCGGTGTTGCCACAATTGAAAAACAAACTCGTAAGTCTAGCGCTGGCCGATACGTGGAGGGGATTGCTGCGCATGTGTACTGTCGCGCAGGGGACAAAATGCGACTGGAGAGCCAATCGACGCTCTTCATTCCGCTAGCCCCCCTCAGGTACCTTATTTTTTACTTCTGCGCAATAACGGTCAGCGCTAGAGTTTCGTGCCGCTACTTACTCGTAATACGAAGTTGTGCGAGCGGTGACTAAAATTAACTAGGCATTTAATGTTCTCATTTTGAAGTCAGTACTCGTATTTTAATAACAACTTTGCGTTTAAGTTTCCTTTTGAAATTTCGGACAGTTGAACTAATTACTATTCTTTGTAAATTGGTCATACGCTTCTAGATAATGAGCTTAAGATATTTCGGAAGAATATGGTGTAGAAATCTTATCAAATATCAAATTCTCTAAAAGTATTGGCTTTTTAATTGACAGACTTAATATTTAATGCTGTAGTACATTAAAATAATATTTAAGAAGTTAGTACGTAAGTTTAAAATAAAAGATCTTTAAATGAAAGTGAATCTATGGTCCAGTCTGGAATAATTAGATAGAGCCCGCAATAGCTGAAAATACCCAAAACGTTAATACATTTATTTTTATGTAATAAACGTCTTTAATAAGTCTTACACTCTTAGCTACATATTAGTAATACTTAAACATGGTTTAGCCTCTGGGACAGTATGGCATTTAATGATGGCGCTTTATTAATTCGTTGAGCGAGGAAAGGACCAGCTCTCTTGTAAGAGGTACTATCTGCCAAGCGCCAACTTAAATCTTTAATCAGCGCCTTAGAACCCCACCAGCCAAGAGTCCGCTTCAAAAGAAACGAAATTAAAGTTGAAGGAAATACTCTTATATTTTGTTTTTGACGTGACAACGTCTTATAATTCGATGGAGCCGGCTGCACGCACGAAAAAACATGACTTATGCGGCGTTACCTCGCTCTGAGGCGTTCCATTTAAGGCTTGAAGTGCAAGCGAGAGCGCGGAACGAGCGACAAAGAGGCACAATCGGCCTCCGCGTTCGTCAGCGTTCGACATCTGGCTCTCTCCTACTTGAGTGAGCGATGCGTTCGCGTGGACAGCTGCTATACAATAATAATTTCTAATGACGTTGTCACGTTCAACTATCGTCAGTAAACCGACTTTACAGACAACTGATTTTTTATAGTCAAATTATCGGCGTATTAACATATTCTTGAAAGTAGATTTATTTAAATACACTGACGATTCAGTAACAAAAACGAGGCTTGGTATTGTATGGATCGTGCAATTATTATGAATGCCCGATTCAAAATGAATACCATGTTTTCTTTCATACAGTTCAGTTAGTCCGCGCTCGTCATATTCATATTCATAGAACCTTAATAATAGATTCAAATAATACAGAAACATTCTCAATAAAGTATATTAAAGAAATAACAAGTATTGCCTTAGATTTCCATTAAGGATAAGGCGCAGAACTAAATAATACTTTACAAATAAACACCCATAATTTTTACTGTTGAAGCATTATTTTTATTCTGGCGTTAGCATTTTTAACCCGGAGGTCATGTGTTCAACTCTTGCTTAGGCATTTATATGAGCACACTTAACTGGCATCAAATAATATCATAGATAAATATTAACGACGCGCCTAAAGCCTGTATGTGTTAAGATGTCAAGTCTGATAAAGGATTATCTTATTATTTCTCAATCAATTGATGTGATAAAGTAACGGAAAGCAAATATTTAACAATTGAATAATTTGTTTTTATATTGCCGTCGGACTACAAGTATTTGTATTGTAGTTCTTTATTTATCCAGTAAATTGCTCAATTATGTGGCAAATAGATATAAGCAAAATATTTTACTAAAGCGTTAAATTTTATTTCTAACACATATCTCCATTTTGTTGGCGGTTAAAAATAAATGTATGTAATTATTTAAAAAAAAAACAAATTACATGGAAGGCGATCATATACGTTTGTCTCCACACTAGGGACGTCCCTGTGAGGACGAACATACAAAACTAATAATGCCCGCCTTCCACGAGCGGAACGGACCCATTACGGACTCCGCTATACTCGTAACGATGTTTTTCATACATTTTCATTTCCGTGGGAAACCCGGTCAACTCGCTAACCTCATACGTGACTCTTTCAACTCGCTCTCTCCGCTGCGCTCGTCTCCGCTTTGATGGAAGCACATGTATGAAAATCATCGTTATGAGTATAGCGGAGAAGGCGGGCATTGTTATAGTTTAATATAAACTTAGAATCTAAACAAATTTTACTGTAAAATACTGGGTGCGTGAGTAATTTTGTGTTTGTGTGAGTGTGTCGGGGGTTTACTGTTTGATATTGATAATTAGTTATTGGTACTCGAATAATTAATTGCGTTTAATTAATCATGGCTTATGTTTCCGCAATGAGTCAGTAATTAATATATGAGTAAATACGTCACATTAATTTCAAAACATTTCTATGAAGCATATAGGAATTGAAATTACACGGTTAAAGCCCGCGTCCCAAGGGGCATAGGACAGATCTGTATAAAATATAAAAACTTGTAATCAGATACGGTTTGAAATATTGGTCTATTTGAACCCGATTAAGAATTCGTAGGCTTGAGGATTTCAGAGTCAAGACTTGGGATAAGCTTCCGTGCTGAGACTAAAAATGTATAGGTTTTCGACCTTCGGGAGGCTCTGTTCGCTCATGACTGAATTACTGTGACTTCCAAACGTCAAAATCCTGTACTGATGATTACTCTTAAGGTTCTAATGCAGTTTATTCAGGAAGGTTTGTCTGTTTTTTTCTGTAGAACAGGGGTTAAGTGATATCACCGCCCATGGACACTTTCAATGCCAAAAATTTCCCCTATTCTTTGTCAAATTGGTTCGGAAATCACCGTTCGAGCATGAACTTTATCATATCGAAAGGAGGATTTGAATACTGCTCAACTGGTAACATTATAGAGACTAAGGATTTTATTTCTTTGTAGGAACTCTTAAATTAATATTACGTAGGTTCATTATTAGCTAGCGACAGCCATATACATATGCTACAGTGGTTGAGAGCATCAATAAATACAGCTTCCCTCAGTTTGGTTGAACGCCTATCTCGAAATCTTATTTGTTAGAATCAATTTTGTACTAAACAGTCCAATTAGAGTATATTATTACGCCACAAACAATTAACGTGGGTGAAATTTATAATATATTAGCAGAGCAAAATAATTCCAATAATAATTAGACCTCATTTGTTCACTATTAATTCTCGGAACAGCTTATAACCAGTGAATTAGATTCTTATCATGTAGAGGGCAAACTTGTGACTGACCTGACGTTGATTACATTTGTAAAAGTCTTGACGCATGGTTTTACTTCCATATTTGGATAGCCTTCTTCTTCTTTAGGTGCCGCTTCATTGTCCCGGTAGAATGCGACAGCGACCCCGGAGCCTCTGTAACGCGGCTTTGTCGGAACTAGTCGAGGTGGTTTTAGTGGGTATTGCTCACCCAGTCTCTGAGTAGCAGAGATTTTGGCGTGGGTCGAGTCCCACATACCCCTGTTCAGGGGATGCGCAAATGCATTTCCACCTCGGATATCAAAAAAAAAAAAAAAAAGGTGCCGCTTCATAACTAAACGTTGGCTGTTAACAGCTTTAATTGCCGGGTATCATGCGTTAATCTAAACAGTTCCTCGGCGAATGTGATGCTGGTTTACTCCCGTACGTTCCTCAATTACGACTTCTTCCGACCAGCCCGTCATTTACCTTGAAGTTTACTTTGCTATAAGGTGCTACAAGCCGTACCGATGATGACGCACTTTCCGTAATTTAACAGTCTGCATAAACGTTCGTGTCGTCCCCATTTCGAGAACTCTTTCATTCGTCACTGTTCTATGATGCATGCGACGGTTACTCATCTTAAAAACTTTGAGGCGCCTTCTTGTGACTTCTTTAATAGTGCCTCACAGCCGTATAGTGCTACTGGCTAATGTAACAGAGTAAGCCATAATGTGGCATTGTGGTGGAGTGGATGTAGTAGGTACTTTTTCCTAGGCTAAGTTGAGTATACTCGGCATTAGCCACCGGGGCCATGCCGACCAGTCTGTGGTTAGACTGCTCGAGGATTATTCTCGTTAGATTAGAGGAACTCGTCACCCGACCGTGGAAGGAACACAAATTGTGTTCTATGTACTGTACTAGAAATAAAATGTAATACTTCTATACATATTATCAATTCAAACAAAACGTTGTCCAAATATGTTATATTTACGACTCGTTACAATTATGTCTTTTAAAAGGGAAACATTCCTTTTAAAAATCTTTTTTAACTGCTCTATGGAGATTTTCTAGAAATTGTTTGGGTTGATCCCTCGTGCCTCGTTGCCTGCCGTACAAGCCGTATTAACTCAAAATATCATCCGTATTATCTTGGTGGCTGGTCTTCCACGATCAGGTTTACTAGACATTTTCTATGGCGAATAAGTGAACTTTGGAATCGACTCCCGGTAGAGATACGACCTACAATTGTTTAAAGAGAGCATACTCCTCCCCCAAAGGCCACTACGCACTCACTAAAGTGTCCATGACTGATCTTTTTGGGCGTCCTATAGGCTTGTTTATCCGCCCTATCCTATAAAAACGTCTTTCTCACCAGGAATCAATCTACAGCATACACATCGATGACATAGGGTTAAAAAACCTATGCTAATTTCTTGGTATTTCATAAACTAATGATTCACCATCATTCCTAAACTACCGCAATTGGGGAATCACTTTTATCACTAACACTTATCTATGTAGACATAGAAATGACCTTTATGGTTATTACATAAGGTCGAATATTCTATGAATGTTTTATCTCAAGTGTATTTTTATTTACGTACAGTACTATTTAAACTGAAGAATTCACGAAGCTCATCAGAAAGAGTAAACAGACCGTAGAAATGAATTTTTCAAGAATATTTTTCTTTGTTTTCGCTTTCCTATTACTTGTGAGCGTACAAGCAAGTCCAAAATGGAAGGTTTTGAAGAAAATAGTAAGTTACCAATTTAATATACTAGAAATAACTAATTTTTATCTTTTTACTAAATAGGTTAAGATATTATAAACACTTCAGAGGTGTACAATTATTTGATGTGATATTAACATATATATGAATCAACACATCAATTATGATTGAATAAAAACTTATATCGAAGTGACATTCCGTTTTTTAAAAAGTTAGGAAAAAGAAGGAATTCAAATAATGCTCTGTAAATTTGCATTAAGAAAAGCATTAAAATTGCATTTTAGTTTTGAACTATGAAAAACAACAAAATTTAATCTTTAAATTAAAAATATATGAAAGTTAATAATATGTTCGGAGAGTAATCTATTCCAAAATTTAACAATAACTTATGATGTATTGCTTTTTGGATCCTATATTTATAGTCTGTAAGGATTATATTACCAATAGTCATTAATTGCAAATTATGCATTGTTTGCATACATATTGAAGTGTAGTACCTACACTCAGTTTTATTTTAATTTTTGTCTTCCTAGATTTTATTGTAATGCCCGTTGGCATACCTTTAAAAAAAACAATATTAATAAGTGTTTTAAAAAAAAAAATTGAATTTGCCCACTGGCATCTTTTTATAAATATATGTCTCCGGTAATTTATGTACTTACTCATTCCTGTATTTTTTTCTACCTAAATTATATATTAAAAATTCACTCTCATGAGACCATACCTTGTGAAATTTTCCTTAATATCTTAAAAAGCTATGTATATCATACAAATTGTAAAGTTCATGTTCTTGCTCAACTTGTATATAATTTTCCAGGAAAAAGTGGGCCGCAATGTCCGAAATGGAATAATAAAGGCAGGACCAGCTGTTGCCGTGGTCGGACAAGCGTCTGGAATAGTCAAGGGATGAAGATGGAATAAATTATTAAATATTTGTGTTATATCCTAATAAAAGTATTATGTATTTTAATATTTCTTATAATTTCGAAAATATCTTTAAGATGCTTTAAAATATCTTATTCCAAACTTATTCTAAAAGATTGATTTTAAAGTACCAGATGATACCCAGTTAAATTACCAATTAATGCGTTACCAACGAATTTCATTTTTTCAAAACAGTACTGCACAAATAAACACAGTTTCATCTTTTATTCATATCCTGTGTGATATAAGGTTTATTTTATAGGTTGAAAATACTAAGACCGTAAAAACTATTATTAAGTACTTAAGTCGATCAGATTAAAAACAATTTTTAATACAGTTCATACAAAGGCACTTTCTCCCATAATCAGTGGCGTAACAATAGGGTGGCAGGGCTGGCAAAATGCCACGGGCCTCAGACCCAAGAGGGCCCCTGCCCAAGATATATTTTGTTCTATGGATGAACGTGAAGTCTCCACAACGCATGGGCTAGCGTAGGGACTACAGAAAATTCCCTCTCGCCTAAGTGAGGAGGCCTATGATCATTAGTGGGACATATACAACGTGTAATTGAGTACGCTGAAAATCTCGAAGTTTATTAAAATTAAACTGAGTAGGGATGATTTTTACTGATAGGGCCGGATTACGGATTAAAAGAATTGCCACGAAAGATTTGCCACGGGTCCTAGATGGTATAGTTACGTCTACTGCCCATAATGCTCTTGGCCTAAGATCGCTGCTTCGTTTCATGCTTTTCTTTACTTAAAAAAGTATATTTAAGTGTGTACTACTAATAATAGCTGAATAGATATTTTGATGTGGTAGATTTAAGATGAAAACTGTATTTAATATACAATATACATACATTGTTACAACCGACAGTTATGGCACGGTTACGCAAAAGCTAGATTACAATACATTTGAGTAGAAAAGTGCATTAAATATTTTGTCAGAATAAAATGTCGTAACTCACACAATGAAATTTATACACTTTAAATATGTCAGGCCCATTTCCGTACTAAAATTTCAACGTGAATTTAACAAAAAGCCCTTTCAAGTTCCGTAATTAAAATGAACCCTCACTTAAGTACGGTTAAATAAATTTTCCGGATTATGACATAATTTCTTTTATTATTCTCTCTGCATGAATTGAGATTTTTCATTTTCATGTGACGGTTTTGGACCTGGTAATACTTAAAAAAGGCATGAATGTGAGTTTTTTGATGACCTCAACTGATGTTATTCCATGTAACCAGGTTCACCACACCCAGAAATCCGGTAGGCAAGTACATTGCCTTTTAGGAACTCGTACCTTCTTTTCTTTTCTTATTTGCTTCGAAAATACTCTCATGGGCGGCTTGTATGCGATTGTAAAAAAAACATGGCGCTACGGCCTTTTAGTTCAGTTTTATAGATCATTTGTTTTTTCTTATAAATTCTGCAATCAATAATTTCAACTTTTTTTATATATTATGTTATAGGAATTAGAGTTGCTGTGAGTACAATGAAATTCAACTATATAAATGCATAAGACCTAATCAGATTCTTCATTATTATTAAAGTATATTTTGTATGTTACGTACTCGTATATGTTATTTATATTCTGGACGTAAAATCATTAAAGATCGTTAAATTTACGTGTATCTTTATCATACCATTCATTCATTTAAGTTTCTATTAATTCAATTGTGTTCGAAAGGAAAGGTGTTCGTGATTTTGTAATTAGTCCTTAAAATTTCATGACAACCACGCAGATAGATATGATCTCGTTTTCATCCCATTTTGAAGATATCCCGCAGGCAAAAAGTTGGCTGTAATGCCGGCCATACGCACTACGGTCTACCGGAGAGGTACCTCTAAGTAGTGTGTATGGCCGGCATAACTTATTTGATACATGTTTACAAAATGAACATACATATTAGTGGAGTTACATAGTATATATAGTATACAATCAAAATTAACAGCTAAAGAATGTATTCTTGATATAATGAATGAACGAATTCATAAGTATTATAAATGTTAACTACTATTAAATAAAAAAGAGCAATGAAGTAATTAAACATTACTTTATTGCTCTTATTTAATGGAGACCTTCCACAAGTACAAATTAAAGTTTAAATATAGAACAAAAGATGTATATTTTTTTAATACATAAAAATATACATGTATATGTACAATATACCTATTCTTTTTCAAAACTATAACGAGGTCCCAAACCGTCACTTGAAAATGATATCTCAATTCATGCACAGAGAATAATAAAAGAAATTAACTGTATGTAGCATGATTAAAATATGGTTTATCGTATTTTTTATTTATATTGATATTTAGTAAACAAATACAAGATTTGTTATTTACTAAGTTAATTTATGTTTGCGATTTATTTTAAACTAGATACCGAATAAATGACAAATGACTTAATTTACGAACCAAATTTTCTTCTGATGATGAATTAGCCTTAATAACATTAGCTACCTATATATAAACTAAACCTCCACATTCAATTACGCGGATTCTGAATAAATAGATATAATATATAAAAACATATGACGAAAAGTAATTAACTATAAGAGTATATCTGCGAGGGATTCACTGTGTCAAAGAGAGTCGGGAGTTCCCAACTGACCCCGGTTATCACGAACAAATTTGTACGTTCTTACAAAATAACGCAGCGCTATTATAGACTTTATGTTATAACAATAAAGACGTTAATTACTCAGCAGTCATCTTTTAGACGCAGATGTAATGTTGCCGACATAATGCAAATGAATACTACTAAAACGCCGTACGATATCTATTGTGAGCTTTATTCCAATGTTGATAACGTTCAGTTTATATTAATGTTTATTTTCAAGTGGTTTGCTACGTTTGTCGTTAACATACAATATAAACTACACGCATTGCAAGAATCTTCACAATACAACAAGCAACGCGCTTCATAACTTGTTAGTGACAAAGGAAGTAAAAAAAATCAAAAATGAATTTTGGAAAATTGTTCTTCTTCGTCTTCGCCTGTGTCTTGGCTTTGAGCTCGGTGTCGGCGGCGCCAAAATGGAAGATTTTCAAGAAAATTGTAAGTGTTAATGTGATTACTTTGGTTCCACGTGCAAAAATTTATCTTACACTGTAATATAACTTTTTTCACTGACATTAAATCAGACAATTGGAAATATTCTGAAAAAAATATATATTTTCTTCTTCAATTTAATACTCTTTTGTACTTGTTATTAATACTATTAGCTTAAGCTTATCCTCTCTCTGACTTTCTGAAAATATTTATATGAAATTTCGTTAGATAACGTTCATAATATCAGATTTAATAACAGTTTATACTTTACTTATTGGTACGTGCTCACTAATGAATAAAAAATTTCAGGAACACTTCGGTCAAAACATTCGTGATGGTCTCATCAAGGCTGGCCCTGCAGTACAAGTCGTGGGTGACGCCGCAACCATCTACAAAGGAAAATAGAGAAACCAGATTATCGATGCCATACCAAAAATAAGGAGTTATTTACAATACGAATGTAAGATCAACATTGAAAGTTCGATCGATCCTCAATGTCTCCATCTCGTACTTTGGATACAAATAGTTTTATAACAAAACAAAACCAAAATCAATTACAAATTTGATTATTCGTATCAGCCGGATTATTCTGTTCCAGTAATTACTGGTTATTGGTGTAACAAAAAACAAAAATGTATACATTTTTGTATATTCTATTGTAAATGATTATCTGTACATACTGCCCCAAATACTCGAAATAATTTATTTTAATGTAAGATATAGTATTATTTATAAATAAATATTTGAAATCATGTCTGAATTTTAATTATTACTTCTATCTTTTTTAGTGTTAAAGTATTCTACACGAACAATTAAAAAAGTTGAAGAAACAGTCTTGTTTAATACATTGTGATTGTTATAAGAAGGTTATTTATGAAATTTTTTATAGTATGAACCTCAGTTTGGTTCCACCTTCGCATAGTCTGTTTAATTCTATAGGTACTGGTGTCACCTTGTTAAGATCTCTTGTCAGCGATAAGTTGTACCCCTGTTTGCTGATTATTTCGTATTATTGGTAGAATCGTCGGAACCACACGTGATTTCGAGCTAAGAGTGATCTATTTTGTCAGACATTAATTAAATGTATATAATCTGAATCATAGGTTGCATTTATAAATCGTTAGGGTTCAACGATCTTAAACGATTTGCAAAATTTGGATTAAATTTGATAATGATAATTTTTATTAGTTTTTACTCCAAACAACAATTTGTATGTTGTAAAAATACAATAGATAGTTCCCATTGAAAATATAAATATAATATAAAGCATTGTGCGATATGAAAGGCAATATTGTAATAGAAGTTATGTTAAGCAAAAGACAGAGCGGGCGCCTACAGACCCTGCCCACTTACCCATTAACCTCACAGTCGATTTTCTGGGTAGATCGAAATTGGATATATAATTCGTCCATGTGCCGTCGCCGTTCCCCTTATTATTAATTCTAAGTCTTACGGACTAAGTCGTTGTGATATGTAAGAAGTATGAACCCGCTACAAATTAATTATTAATCTGTTAATAATGGTAGTAAGTTACCTCGAAACGTAGCGATTAAAAAGAGTGGCGGAAAGTTTCTTGCCAGCCCTGCGATTCTGTAACTCACTTTTCGAACTCACGAATGATTTGAGCGCGACCGCCGCTGCGAAAACCGCTGTGTGAGTTCGAAAAGTGAGTTACAGAATCGCAGGGCAGTAGGTACTTCTTGCCCGCTCTACGTCCTGGACTTGCGAACTGGTAGTAAATGTAAATTTAGAATCAATTTAACTTCTTTTCTGACGTTCATAAGACGTGTACTTGTTAATCTATATGAATAAAGTTATTTTGAGTTAGAGACTAAGGGGCAGAAAAACCTATTTTAGTAACATGAGTTATAAAGACTTCTTCACTAAAAGTTAATCGTTTAAATGAAGTTCCACAAAAATAAAAGAAATATCAGAAACAGCACTAAGTCTCTTACTAAACCCTTGTATGCTCTAAAAGTGTCTTTATATTTTAAAGACGGAACAGATTTTATATAACAAAAACTCGTACACGTTACATAAAACAATAATTTTCATACATTAAATTATCATCATACACACAGCACGCCGACAATTCTAGTTCAAAGCTAGCATATGTTGCTATGTATGGTTTTACAATAACTTTATTAACAAAGTTGACCCAATTTCATCGTGACATACAAAGATGCATTTTTCTTAGTTAAGTACATATTTAAAACACAAATTCTAGGAAATTAGGAAACTTGCGCACACACACGATTTTAGAAACTCCAAAAGCACCGTATGACGTTTCTTGCTGTAGACATGTTTTGTGATACTATTCATCGCCTAAAGAAACTTTACTATGAAATATGAGCTACTATAATCCTGCAATTATAATTATAAAACAGTTTATTAAAGGATTGATACGAGAGAGTTTGCTTAGCTGGAAAATTAAACGTCGATTGCAAACAAAATATTCGAGATTTATTTAAGTATTCAAACGACACTTCTGAACATCTAAAACGTAAACAATCGTAACCTGATTCTGAATTTAAACTCAACTCTTTATGATTTAAACTCAAGTGTACTTAGCGATAATATTTATGCCCCGTATACTGTTAATCTCACCGAACTAGCACACTAGTGCACGGCGATGCCGTTTATGAATGTCGGGTTAGTTGTGAATGAATTTGCAAAGATGGTAAATTTATCGACTAATTTACTTCAATTTGATTGTATGGGAAAACAAGTTTTTTGTGATTTATATACAACTAACAACTAGGGAACCTGCCACGCTTCGCTGTGGCACATTGTGATTGAATGGTTGAGAAATGAGAAACAAAACAAAGAAAACATTTCGTATAAGTTTAATTGTGCAATACTCGTGGAAAAAATAATGAAAAAGTAAAAAACAAAATAAAAAAACAGATAAAAACAATCCTTTATGTGTAATATTATATCTCATGCTAAATTTTCAGCTCGATCGGTGCAGAAGTTTTGAGTTTTTGAAGCGTACACAACTAACATAACATGTTTATATAAGCATACTTATAGATAGATAGATATATTCCTGTAGTTGACCGAAAGTATACATTTATTACACGTAAATGTATAACGTGTTTTCTAAATTGAATAACTAAATAATTGTGTCGATTATATATATATATGTTTATAAACATCGATAAAAGTTACCACATCCTGAATTTATAAGCGAATAACTGTAACACAATGGCATTTTTTTTCTTGTTTGACCAGTGCTCTCTATAATACCCTCCTTTATACTGTAATGAGAAAATTTCAAACTAAAGATCTAGGTTTGACTCTCGACGAAACAATAAAATTATATTTTTTGATCATAAAAAACAAAGAGAAAATTAGCAGTAGATTTCTAAAAAGATAATTATGGCGTTATTTGAGTCATAAACGTAACGTAGTAGTAAATACTATTACTGTGTTGCGCTGTGCATGATATTATTATTATTGTTTCCTCTATACTAGTAAGTACCTAGTTTACTAAGTCATGGGCTGTTTTTATAAGAAAAAAATGTGTGCGTGTACAAGGTGTACACACGTAAGAAGTGCAACTTCTTTATGACCTTATTTTTCAAAAAATGATCTACTTTATGCGACTTAACGAAATTGGTTGAATAAAGTTTAACAAAAGGCTTTATTATCATAGACATGAATACAAACACAATTATGTATTTCATTTTACCTTATTACTACTAAGATTATTACAGAATTTCATTAATTATAATAGAATTATAACTATCATTGTTATCGTTATTATATATTTTTGTTATTAATGGCTTCGAATCTCTTCGGATCAACCGTGGTAGGGACAAGAAAAAGATGACGCGTAACCGAAAAACGTGACGATTTGCTACAAAATTTCTCCCATACGTCGATAAAGAACTTTCATTCCAACGCCGATAAAGAAGTTTGACTTCAAAAAGCAACATGGCGCGTAACCGAAAAATGTGACGCGTAACGAAAAAATGTTACACTAAATTTATCTCCAACCCCGATAAAGAAGTTTCACTTCAAAAATTTTAATTGTTTTCTCAGAAAAGTGAAATTAATATAATTCTGGTTGAATGTCCCAGCAATAATTTTTTAAGGCGTCATTTCATGTTGTCTAAAAATTTGTATTATAATTCAGTGGGAATCGGGAGATCCCTGACGACCCCCGTTATCACGAACAAATAAGTAAGTTCTTACAAAATAACGTAACGCTATTATAGACTTTACTCGATTGAAATAAAGATGACACTTACTCAGCAGTTAGCTCTTGGACGCAGATGTGATGTTGCCGTCATAATACACACGAATACTACTAAAATGCCGTGCGTTATCTATTGAGAGCTTTATTGCAATAGAAATAACGTTCATTTTATATTAATATTGGTTTTCAAGTGGTTTGCTACGTTTGTCGTTAACATGCAATATAAACTAGACGCATTGCAAGAATCTTCACAATACAAAAAGCAGCACGGTTCATAACTTGTTAGTGACAAAGGAGGAAAGAAAAATCAAAAATGAATTTCGGAAAATTGTTCTTCTTCGTCTTCGCCTGTGTCTTGGCTTTGAGCTCGGTGTCAGCGGCGCCAAAATGGAAGATTTTCAAGAAAATTGTAAGTTTTTTTGTGACTATTTTGGCTCTAAGCCCTAACTCTTCTGCAATTTAACTACATTTTCACTCATCAACACTGTCAATAATTCAGACGATTGGAGTAATTATATTTTTTCTTCTTCAATTTAATATTCTTTTGGGCTTATTATAAATATATGACTGAAAATATTGATATGAAATTTCTTTAGATAACGTTCATCGGATGAGGTCTACTATTACCGATTGGTACTTGATCATTAATTATCAAAAATTCACAGGAACACATGGGTCAAAACATTCGTGATGGTCTCATCAAGGCCGGCCCTGCAGTTCAAGTCGTGGGTCAAGCCGCAACCATCTATAAAGGATAATAAAGAAACAAGAAGAATGATGCTATACCAAAAATAAGGAGTTATTTACAATAAGAATTCAAGACCAAAACTTTGAGCAGAAAGGAAGTTATCGATTTTCAATACCTTAAAGCCTCGATGTCTTACTTTAGAAACAAATGGTTTTAAAAAAATCATGTACAAGTTCATTTATTTTATATCATCGGGATTGCTCTGTCACCGATACCATACGCTAGGATTGGAATACTATGTAGTGGAACATGGTACCAGCAGCGGTGGCTGGTGGAACTATTTGGCTCTATGTATATTATGGTTATGATTCTATTGTATATGATTATCTGTACTTACTGCCCCACATACTCGATATAGTTTATTTAAATGTAAGATGATAGTATTATTTGTAAATAAATATTTAAAGTCATGTTTGAATTTTAATTGTTCCTTTTATCCATTCTAGTGTTAAAGTCCCATCAGGTTACATCCAGAATTTTGCTAAACAAGATCGTTACATCTTGTAACAAAATATTCTCATATATACTAGATATAAAACAATATTTCATAAAATATTTAATTCTCCTATAAGATCGACTCGATTAAGAAACATTGTTATTTTATATATTCAGTGCATTTTGAAGTCGGTTATTAATGATATCATTTGTTGTTATATTATGTGGGTTCAATATCAATTACCAGACCTCAGTTAGGTGATTCTTCCACCTTTCCTTCAATATCCTTCTTATCTGAGAGAGAGAGATCTTTTGTAAATAGACGACCTGTTTTTCTCCTATTTTATGATTGCTTTGTACTTTAATGCAACGCAGAGTTAAAAAATAAATTACGTTTACGAATTAATTTATTAAATCTCTCATGAATTCAGTAAACCTCCGTTAATTCTAAGAACAATTGTAATAAACAAATTAAGGAATTTTATAAAAAAAACACTTTTTTATTAAATCTTAATCCATTCACTATCTTTTTTGCTCTGATACAACTAAACAAACTATTGAGCAAATGATATCTTCAATCAACATAATCATGATACAGATACAGTGACAATTTATTTTATTAATTTTGTAGGTACTGAAAAATAAATTAAACTTCAGTAGAAACGCGTATTTAGAGAGGTGTTTATACACCTTGACGTTTCGAACGCTTTGTATCCATCGTGTTTACGTATTACGTAAATAATACAATTAATAAAAGAAGTGGTATCTTAAGCCGGGTATCCACTATGTTCGCGAACCTCTTGCGCTCCGCGCTCCCGTAGCGGCTCTGATGGAGACGGCAACGCGTGTCTCCTTAGTCCACGAACAGACTGAGTTCCCCTTTGTGTTCGCCTAATTTACCGCCACCCCAATGGGTGGCTCCAATGAGCGCTGAGCGCGGAGCCCGCACCGTTCACGCTCCACGTTCGCAAACGTATCCACTACGCGGAGCTGTTGCAAGTGCGCGGAGCGCAAGAGGTTCGCGAACATAGTGGATACCCGGCTGTATATGTAACGTACACACGAAAACTAACAAACATATCATATTCAATTACCTTTAAAAATATTACCGAATTGTCGAAATCATACAACACTTAATAGAAACAAGACAACGTCTCCTTGTTTCGTTGATGTTCGCTGATCCGTGACTTGGAGTGTGCGGTGAGGAACACAGCGACGTACATTTTTACTATTATTATTACTAGTAACTAATTATTTGCACCTTTGAAACTTAAAGACAATCAATATTACTTTAATCATTTGTCACTCGTTCCCATGACTGTCGTTTGACTCTGTAGTCGATTCGGGTTCTGTTGCAGAATAAGTTCCTGAAGTGTCATGAAATCGGGTTTCTATAAATTCAGGTTGGGGGCCTCATAGCCTAGCGGTCTTATTAAGTGGCAGCTAGGTGAGGGGTACCGGGTTCGATTCCCGGTTCGAGGGCAAGTTTTAATTTAATTAAAATTTGTTCTAAAAGACAAGCACGAATTATAAAAAATCCTATACTTGACGCTGGCTAATGCACAAATCGTGCCATAGCCATAAAAAAAAATAAAAAAAAAATCAGGCCCTGGTTGGTATGGTACTCAGCACACCAGTGAGGTTCCGTCCTGCCCTTTGGGCGATTGACTTTGATTTTTTATTTGATTACCATCGGAGAGTGTTCAGATGATTTATTCGGATTAATAGCTGCAGCTGAGTTTCATCATCGGACGTCGAGGCAGAATTCTACCCGTATCACGTCTCACCCTCGACGTCCGTCGAGCATAGAACTTGTATTTAAGAATTTAAGTTTTTCCTGTAGTGAGAAAACTCAAACTAAAGGCAGAGGGTTTGACTCTCTATGAAACAATAAAAGTATATTTTTTGTCCATGACAAAGATATAAAAAAGAAATTGCCAGTAGATTTTTATTAACTTAAAGGTGTTTTTTTATAAAAATAAATATATTTTTTATATTATTATATTATAAATTATAATGTTGAGAAAATAACGTTGAGAAATATGTTACAAACGTAGTGTAGTAGTAAATAGAGTTAAATATTTACTCTTGCGCCGTGCATTCAATCGTCCCACATATAATTTTTGTTAGGTGTAATTCTATGTGGAACCACCTGCCCACTGAAATATTTCCAAACCAATTCGAGTTAGGGTCGAATTGGTTTGGAAGAGCGTACCAATAAGGCCGGCAACGCACTCTTGAGCCCTCTGGCATTGAGAGTGTCCATGGGCGTCGGTATCGCTTAACATCAGGTGAGCCTTCTGCCCGTTTGCCCCTTGTTCTATAAAAATAAAAAAAATTACATGAGAATTGAAAAATACTAAATTTGGAAATATAATTTCATAATTTATGAGAATTACTATAGTCTAATGTAGAGGACTTTTATTCTCTCTAGCCATAGCTTGTTCCACAACAATAACGGTCGTGCTTACTTTTATGTTTTTATTCTGAATATTTAATATTTTTTCCTGGAATAAAGACACTGAAACTAAAAACCCAAGGGTTGAGTCTCGGTGTAACAATGAAATTATATTTCGCCCATAAAATACTACTACGAGAAATTATACTACTAAGTTCTAGTACGAGATTCCTGAAGTTATTGGCCGTTTTCGAAAAATAGGAATTAGTGTCACAGATAATTGAAATTGACATAAGTTTGGTCGTGTGTAATATGTCTCCAGTATAATTTTTTTCAGGTGTCATGCTATGTGGCCGAAAATATTCGTATTATAATTCAGAGAGAATCGGGAGATCCCTGACGACCCCGGTTATCGCGAACAAATTAGTTCGTCATACAAAATAACGGAGCGCTATTATAGACTTTATTTCATTATAATAAAGACGCCAAATAATCAGCAGTCAGTTCTTGGACGCAGATGTTATGTTGGCGTCATAATACACGTGAATACTACTAAAATGTTGTGCGTTATCTATTGAGAGCTTTATATCAATGACAATAACGTTCAGTTTATATTAATTTTAGTTTTTAACTGGTTTGATACGTTTGTCGTTAACAAACAATATAAACTAGACGCATTGCAAGAATCTTCACAATACAAAAAGCAGCACGCTTCATAACTTGTTAGTGACA
Source organism: Pieris melete (assembly GCA_963693345.1). Taxonomy (NCBI): domain Eukaryota; kingdom Metazoa; phylum Arthropoda; class Insecta; order Lepidoptera; family Pieridae; genus Pieris; species Pieris melete. Next base: position 4,264,106 of record CAVNZK010000003.1, read on the forward strand.
AAGGAGGAAGAAAAATCAAAAATGAATTTCGGAAAATTGTTCTTCTTCGTCTTCGCCTGTGTCTTGGCTTTGAGCTCGGTGTCGGCGGCGCCAAAATGGAAGATTTTCAAGAAAATTGTAAGTTTTAATGTGACTATTTTGGCTTTAAGCCCTAACTATACTGTTAAATACATTAACTCTAATCACTGACATTAAGTGAGACGATTGGATTCTTTTTTCTTGGATATATTTTCTTCGTCAATTTAATACTCTTTTGGACTTATTATAAATACATTTATGCCAATTGCCGCTAGCATTTGCTCATCCTCTCTCTCGACTTTCTTATAATATTTACATAAAAATTTCTTAAGAGTACGTCTATAGGATCAGGTCTTAAAACACTTTATACTTTACTTATTGGTACTTGCTCACTAATGAATAAAACTTTTGCAGGAACACATGGGTCAAAACATACGTGATGGTCTCATCAAGGCTGGCCCTGCAGTACAAGTCGTGGGTCAAGCCGCAACAATCTACAAAGGATAATAAAGAATCCAGAAGAATGCTATACCAAAAATAAGGAGTTATTTACAATAAGAAAGCAAGACCAAAACTTTGAAAGTTCAATACCTTGATGCCTCCATCTCTTACTTTGGAAACAAATGTTTTTTAAAAAAAAACAAATTTCTCATTTACAAGTTCGTTTATTTCATATCAGCGGGATTGCTCTGTAACCGATACCAATGACTATTTATTTAGTTAGTTATAGCTAGGATTGGAATCCTATGTAGTTGAAACAACTATTTGGCTATATGTATATTATGGTTATGATTCTATTGTACATGTATTATCTGTATTACTTACTGCCCATATACTCGAAATAGTTTATTTAAATGTAAGATCATAGTATTATTTGTAAATAAATATTAAAGTCATGTCTGAATTTTAATTGTTCCTTTTATCCAATCTAGTGTTAATGATGGAACCACACACATATCAAAAATTTGCTTATTGTGACCGTCGCATCCTAGTTTATAAAACAACCTTTCATAAAATATTCGACTACAGACTCGATTAAGGGTCTGTTTCACAATGTACGGATAAGTTCTACATAAGTTCCAAATTAGCTATTTATTACTTATTGGTAGGATAAACACTATTGTTTCACGACTGTCACATAGCGCTATTCGTCACATAAAGTCCATCATAAGCTATGAGTCCGATGAATGTCAAATAGCACAATTTATCTTCCAAATAATTTGTGTTGCATATCTATTTGGTACTTTATCCATACATTGTGAAACAGACCCTAAGAAACATCGAAAAATTAAGAAAAATATTTTAGTGCATTTTCAGTCGGTTCTTAATAATATTATTTGTTGTTATTTGTAGGTTTAATTACCAAACCTCAGTTGGGTAATTCTTCCACTTTCCCATACGCTGTTTAATTCCTTTCCTGGTGAGATCTTTTGCTAGCTTCTAGCTAGAAAAAGTTCTCCTGTTAAAAAAAAGTGCGTGCGTACAAAGTACACATATGTCAGAAGTGAAACTTCTTTGGCAAACTAATTTTTAAGTCTTGTTCATATTTATACAAATCTAAAACTTTAGATTTCCGAGACTTAGAGGTAGGAAAAAAGGACGATATGTTTGGAATTTGATGAATTTAATTGTCATTAATATGTTGTGTCAAAAATTAATACAAATTATAAATTTAATATTTTTAATTTATTTTGAAATTTTAATTTAAAAAATAGAATTTCTATAAGGTAATTCGCCCTTCTCACTCTCTCTCAATAGGTCTCAATAGCTCCCTCCCTTTTCTTCGACATAAACGCTGCACATCTTCGTGACGCTAATATTATTATTATTGCGTTTCATCCGTAAAAAATTTACCTAAAGAAGTTTCAATTCAAAAATTAATTACGTGTATGAATTAACCCCTAATTAATTTAACAACTTACAGTAAACTCCAATCCAAATACAGTGTAATCAAAAAAAATATAACATAAGAAAATTTGTATCTAATAAAGGATTAAATTCAAGTATTTTATTATTAATCCGTTCATGATCTTGTGTGCTCCGACACACATCTTCATTTAACATAATCATGATACAAGTTACAACAGAGTATAAAACAAAGTTACACACATTTTACGATTAGTTTTTCACTGAAAATTTCACAAGTATACTCTACTTTCTAAATAAAACTTCTCTGTGAATTTAAAGCAGTGTTTGCACAACATAACGTTTCGAGCGTTTTGTATCCATTGTGGTTACCGAGAGACTTGAAACATCGTATTCTGTAAATAATATATTCATTAAAAGAACTTTTACTATATCATGCCCGCGAAAACCAAAGACAATATAATATTATAATTACTTTTAAAAACAGTACCGAAACGGCGAAACAATACAACATATAGAAATAAGAGAACATCATGCGTTGATGCTTGCCACTTGCGCACTGCCTATGACATAGACATATAGAATGGCCGTGTCGGAGCAATGGAGTTATTTTTCACTGCGATTATCATGATTATCATTATGTCACAAAGCTTGTAAATTAGCAACATCAAAGTCAAATTAGTTCAAACCCGTTAAGGCTTGTGGTTTGTTTGATTTGCTAATATTGTTGAATCTATAAATGAATGAGTATTCAATAGTAGATAGCTATATTGTTTCCATAGTCAGTATTATTAGGTTGGTGCGGTCCTTAGCATTCAGGCGATCCTCGGCCAAGATCCTTGCCGAGGTTACAGTCTCGTAGGATGCCCTTGTGATAGACGTGGGAAAAGCTCATTTCAGTTTTCCGGCAGAGTTACGCTCGCAAATACAGCTCGAGCTGGGCTGTCAAAGCTCTTCAGGCCGATCCAACCTTTTCTACCGTCTTTAGCGTCAATTCCTTCGTGAAAACTTTTAAAAACATCAAGTTTAACTTTAGAACAAGGACCTGAATTTTAAAATTCTCTATTCGCTGAGCTGTTTACTTTAATCGCAAGTCTAAAAAACCTTAATTAGGTACCACTGGAGTGCTGTTTTCATGTCTGGATGGGAGATTTCTACGACCAGATCCTTTCACTTGACCGTATTCAACAAAGAGCGATTCGAATCGTTGACGACCAGTCACTTTCCGACGTTTGTCGTTCCATAACCAAGCGCTTTCGTAAAGCATTTATTGCCGCGCACCATGACTACGAGGAACCACCTGCCCATTGAATTATTTCAAAACCTATTTGACTTAGGGTCCTTCAAGAAAACAGGGTGCTTATTCTGAAAAGCTCAGCAACGCTTTTGTGAGATTTATGTCACAGGGCGACAGTATCAAATAACATCAGGTTATCCTGTCTGTGCCCTGCGGGTCGATTATATGATATTCCTGTATTTTGCCAGAACATTATGCCTATATTATGTATATAATATACATTTCCATACACCTGCATTTATCGGAAATAGGACTAACTGCGACTTTGCGTTGATTATAGGAACGAAAAATCATATTGTTAGAAACAAAAGTTCATATGTTTAAAAAACTGCCATAAAAACGTTCCACAACTGAACATTTTTTAAGGCAGTTTTTGCCACGCTCCACCACAATGTGGTACCAGCTGCCCACTGAAGTATTTCTGAACCAATTCGTCTTAGGGTCCTTCAAGAAAAGACCGTACCAATTCTTAAAAGGCCGGTAATGCACTCGCGCGCCCTCTGGCATTGAGAGTGTTCATAAGGTGAGTCTCCTGCCCATTCGCCCCTTATTCTATAACAATAAAAAATGTAATGAGAATTTGAAACAAAAATAGAGTTGGGAATATATTTTCATAATTTATGAGAATTACTATACTAACAATGACAATGGCTTTTTATTCTCTACAACCATAGCTTATCCCACCACAATAGATTTAGCTTTTTCTGAATTTTGAATATATTTTCCTGTAATAAGAAATGAAAATAACGGGCTAAGGTTCGAGTCTCGACGAAACAATAAAATTATATTTCGCCCATAAAACACTACTACTACGTTCTAAATTTAGTATGTAGTTAGCTGAATTTATAGGAATTTATCGTTTCCATGAGAAAAATTGGAATTATTGTCACAGAAAATTAACTTAATTTTAGTTGTGTGTCTCACGTATAATTATTGTTAAGCGTCATTCTATGTGGTCGAAAATCTTCTTATTATAATTCAGATATGATCGGGAGATCCCTGACGACCCAGGTTATCACGAACAAATTAGTTCGTCTTACAAAATAACGCATCGCTATTTTAGAATTTATCTCATTGCAATAAAGACGCCAATTAATCAGCAGTCAGCTCTTGGACGCAGATGTAATGTTGCCGTCATAATGCAAATGAATACTACTAAAATGCCGTGCGTTATTTATTGAGAGCTTTATTTCAATATTGATAACGTTCAGTTTGTATTGATTTTTGTTTTTAAGTGGTTTGATACGTTTGTCGTTAACATGCAATATAAACTAGACGCTTTGCAAGAATCTTCACAATACAAAAAGCAGCACGCTTCATAACTTGTTAGTGACAAAGGAAGTAAAAGAATCAAAAATGAATTTCGGAAAATTGTTCTTCTTCGTCTTCGCCTGTGTCTTGGCTTTGAGCTCGGTGTCGGCGGCGCCAAAATGGAAGATTTTCAAGAAAATTGTAAGTTTTAATGTTACCATTTTGGCTCTACATGCTTAACTCATATTATACTGCAAAATAACTTTTTCACTGATTTTAAATCAGACTATTAGAGTAATTCACACAAAATTATATTTTTCTTTCTCAATTTAATACTCTTTTGAACTTGTTATTAATACTATTAGCTTTAGTTCATCCTCTCTCTCGACTTTCTTAAAAATATTTATATGAAATTTCTTTAGATAACTTTCATATGATCAGGTCTAAAAACATTTTATACTTTACATATTGGTAAGCTCACCAATTAATGAATAAAAATAACTTCTATAACTTTATTCACTGACATTAAATAAGACGATTGAAGTAATTCTGACAAAATAACAATTTTTCTTCTTCAATTAATTACTCTCTTATCCTCTCCCCTCAACTTTTTTGAGAACGTTCATAGAATCAGGTCTAATAGCTCCAGTTTATAATAAGAGTTTCTCATTAATCAATAAACATTTTCAGGAACACTTCGGTCAAAACATTCGTGATGGTCTCATCAAAGCTGGCCCTGCAGTACAAGTCGTGGGTGAAGCCGCAACTATCTATAAAGGAAAATAGAGAAACCAGAAGAATGATGCCATGCCATGCCAAAAATATGGAGTTATTTACAATACGAATGCAAGAACATAAAAGTTATCGATCCTCAATGCCTCGTTCTTATTTTAGGAACATATGCTTTTATAACAACACCAAATTTCTCATTTACAAGTTTGTTTCATATCAGCGGATTACTCTGTAACCCATACAATTTATTTGTTAGGAATGGAATACAATGTAGTTAAACGTGGAACCGGCGGTGGCTGGTGGAACAGATAACTATATTGCCCTATGTATAATAGGTTATGATTCTATTGTATATGCTTCTCTGTACTTACTACCCCACATACTCAAAATAATTTATTTGTAATGTAAGATAATAGTATTATTTATAAATAAACATTAATAGTTATGTCTGAATTTAATTTAATCCGTCTGTCTAGGTATTCTAGTGTTGTGTTATCATACAATAACTTTTAACAATTCCCTTATACGATCTTTAGGCCCTGAATTTGAATAAATTAATAAATAGCTTTTAAATTTAGTTATCTAATAAGAGGAGAAGAATTTGGAGGAAGCCTTCACTACTTCAGTGGTCATGTACTTGTATTAATTATAATCACTTAATTTTTCTCTACTTTATAAGACCTTCTGTCGATGCGAAGTGGTGGATGACCTGTAACACAGGTACTCTTACCTTTAGCAGACATCAATCTCACACAAACTAGCATTTTCCCTAAACAGAAGTAAGACAATTATTTATTTATAATAGTATATAGTAAAATAGTAAAAGATTATTATTATTATAATGATGTAATGTTCAAATTCTAGTGCTCGAATTCGGTTCAAATGTTTGCAAATCGAACTTTAACTCAAAAACAAACTTACTTTTCGTTGGTGATTCTAAAATTGACTTAAAAAATAATTCAACTCACAAAGATACATCTTTAAAGAAACTTAGCAAGCATGGAGCTATGTGTGAAATATTGGAAAGAAGAACAGAAACAAATAATAATTTAATTACTCAATCTTGTTTAGGTCATCCTGTCATCTTCTCCCGCTTTTCCATTTTAAGCCGGTACTTGGCAGCGTCAAAAAATGCCAAAACTATCTAGAAAAGCTTAATATGGCTACGGTGATGACTAGGTTAATTTTAATATGTTAAGGGATAATGTAAATTAAAGCCACAATCTGTATTTTACTATAACTCTTTGTACTTTTAATTTGACTATGGTTAATCATCTTTGGAAAGTAATCATATAAACATAAAAACTTTAATGATTTATATATTAATTATGAGCATTAACAAAAAGTACCCACACACTATATCTACCTATCCGTTTTGCCAAGAAAAGTCAAGACTTGAAATAATTTTAGTAGGTAAACAAAAAGCAACGATCACAAATAATACTTAAACCAACGTGCAATTGGCTAATGACTGAACTAATGACTAAAATAAAAACTTAATGTACCTTCACAAAAATCGTAAAAATCAAATATTTTTCTTATAACAACAAATGCACTCGCGTATTGTTTTGATTGAACTGTCATGGCATCGCCGGTTGCGTTTGAGACGACAAAAAAAAACACAAACCGATATCTATTATAGATTTATGGAAAAACCGTTATTATTCTTGCCCGTACTATGCTTTTTGCCTGGGATTCCCCTACGTACTGTCAAACCTCAATTCTTAGCACAATTGTGATCATCAAAAATTATAAAATTTTATATAAAAACGCCTTTATTACAATTACAAACTTCATAAGGATTCCCTTTAATTAATTTATAACTAATGCATTTACGATCATGTTAACTCTGATACAACAAAACAAAATATGTATTGCTAATTAAATCATGATGTTAGGCTATAAGACAAAGTTACATTTTATTTTGCACTGAAAATTTCACAATGAGGGTATTAAATAAACCTTTTACTTATATGTGTACTACCGAATTGTCGGAATTAGAGTCTGGTTCATGAAAGAATATAACGAAAAAGCGCGGCAAATTCAAAATAAATTAGTATGGTATCCCTAAAAGTTCGATATATTTTGTGGATTAAATTTACTTGATACTTTTTTTTATTTTATTATTTTTTACATTGATTGTAACTGTATTTATATGAAATTAAATACTATACGTGTTTAGTCTTTTACAATTGATACTTAAAATGACTAGCATTGCATGGAAAACTACAACTATATATTTATTATAAAACACAACTTCAAATCCTGCGAAAGAAACGAAATATTCTATCCAATAAAACAAAGTATATACCTGTTAACTATTCGGGAAAAATTTATAATAAAAATGAGTAATTGCTTGAAGTATCAAGACAATAAATCATACTAACCTAAGAAATTCAATGACATTCTGTGTTGCCATCCGAAAGTTTTCAAATAATTCAATTATCTTCTTTCATTACCAAGACTCTATACACTTACGGTCGCTTCAACATAAGCGACTGTTTACCTTGTACCTCTTTGACTTCCGAAACAATAGAACACCTTCTTCTTGTTTGCTAATTGGCGACTTGGAATGATCAGTCTCCAAGGCGATATACATTAATTATATGTAAGCATATAACTAAATACCTAAGAATATCATTGGTGAAGTTGAAGGTGATCAAATGTTGTATTTTGTAGCGAGCGATTAACAATAAGACAGTTTTTTTATAGATCAGAGCGCAAACGCCCCTAGGCTCACCTGTTAAGTGACACGGCCGCCTATGGACACTCAATGCTAGAGGGTGCTTTAAATATAAAAATTAATTTATTATTTGCTTGGGAAAAGCATGAATTTTAATATGAAATGTAGTGTAGTAACATTATTATTTTTGCACCGTACATGATATGACGTACCCTAGTAAACGACCACTGCACCATATGTATGTAGTCTAGACTATTTTCTTATCTAGGTCGTTTTCTGGAGAATTCACAAAACATATTATTTTAGAACCCTTAGTAGTTTTAAAACTTTTTAAAACCACATTCACACACACACACACACACACACAGACACAGTTGTACAAAACCGGAAAGTAAAACAGACATAAATTTGTGTCTGCCAAGATGTAAATTTGTTCAGCGTAATTCCATGTTGGTAATAAAAAATATTCGAATTGCCGTTAAGAAGGAATTGGGAGTTCCCGCTCAACCCAGGTTATCGCGAACAAATTATTATATTAATACAATACAAGGCAGCGCTATTATAGATCTTGTTACAATGTCATAAAGTCTTTAATAACTCTGTGGTCGGCACTTATACGCAGATGCAACGTTGCCGTCATAAAACGATTGTATACGACTGAAACGCCGAGCATTATCTATTAACAACTTTATTACTATGTAAAAAGAGTTTAGTTTGGAAGAAAAAATATTTTTAAGTGGTTTGCTATGTTTGTCGTTAACATGCAATATAAAGTAGGAGCATCGCAAGAATCTTCACAATTCAACAAGCAGCACGCTTCATAAGTTGTTAGTAACAAAGGAAGAATCTAAAATTAAAAATGAATTTCGGAAAATTGTTTTTCTTCGTCTTCGCATGTGTCTTGGCTTTGAGCTCGGTGTCGGCGGCGCCAAAATGGAAACTTTTCAAGAAAATTGTAAGTTATATTTCCAAATTATTAGTTTATATTTACGTGCATGAAAACTTTTTTATACATGATATTAACAATTTTACAGTACTTGGTTGAGTCTAATTAGATTGCAAGTTAGTAATCTGTTACAAGTGTTCTGTTGAAACTAACTTCTGTCGGTTTTCTGGTAATTTACCAGACATTTTTGTGTTTTTAAAGTTGTATTGAATGTTTGTAGGTTTTCTTAGACCTTCCAATTTTTTTTATTAACTATTACAATTGTTTTTATATAAAAACAATGTCTGTGAACATATGCAAAATCTATTAGATATTATTGTGCACTTGTGGCTGTGTACTTACGGTGTCTACATTACACTTCAATAATGTGATTGATAGATAGATTGCTGTAAACAATAAAATCTACCTGATGCAAAAAAATTGCAACGTTTCAATCTTTACTATGTAAAATAGAATAGAAGCCGAACCAATAGTCCAAAACATTAGAAATAAAAATTATTAACGTGATCTAACAATAAACATGTTGTTTCAGGAACATATGGGCCAAAACATTCGCGATGGTCTCATTAAAGCTGGTCCGGCAGTCCAGGTGGTTGGCCAAGCCGCCACTATCTATAAAGGAAAATAGAAAAGCTGGAAAATCAAGGCCTTGGCAATAAGGGCTTATTTATAGTAATAATGCAAGACCAAACCTTCAGAGAAAAATAATTACATTCTTCAATTCAAATGAAAAAGTTTAATGCATGGACCTGATACATATTCTAGAAGATATTAACTTTAGCAACTACCTACATTTTGTATCAGTGGCGCTACCCTGTATTATTGCCAATTATTGACTCATAATTTGGAATATAAAAAGACTGTATTCCGATAATCATGACGAGTGATTATGCTACTCTGCTGGAATTTTCTGCAATCTATTATTGAAATAGGTACGGAATTTACGCAGTAAGCCTGCTTAATATACAAACTATCTTTTCTCTTAAGTTTGGTAATTGGTTCTATTGTAAATAACTCTGTACTTACTGCCCCTAATACTCGAATTTATTTATTTTTTAATGTAAGATATTAGTATTATTTGGTAATAAATATTTTTAGTCACGTTTGTATTTTAATTAATTAAATGTACCATCAAATATACAAATAATCGAACAATTATAATCCTAATACTATTTCATGACAAGTATTAATTAAAACGCAACTTTAGTAAAACAATGTTGATCATTCACATAACTCGAAAACGACTGGACCGATTTTTATAGTTCTTATATTGCCTACGTCCAGAATAATTACTATTAAAAACATTGGAGAATTGTCGTAATTTTTAAATTAAAGAAAAAAATCCAATACGAAATGTCAAACATTTACTGTTCAAACCGTGGATACTCTCCCCACAAATTAAAGAACGTATTTAAAAAAAGATTTCGAAGCAACAAGATATATCAACAATATTCGGATAATGGCGATTTTTATATATGTAAGTAGAATAATGTCAGTAATAAAAAAGAATTGACATATACGAGTATATTGGTTGGTCAAATGCAGCGTGCGTTCAGATATGTATTTTGTCTAAACTAAAGAATATATAACCAGCTACTTATTATACATCTGTTTTTTGAGTTATTGTCTTAACAAAGTCGTAAACTTAATGTTTATTTTGTATTTTTGTAAAGATTTCATAAAATCTTAAATTAAATTCAGCTAATCTGTAACACGACATTCATTGACTGCTAGGCGATAGAAGTGTACCGGTTCAACTAGATTAGATAGAAAGATTTCGTAAGTAAGTATGTTACAATAAATGTAATTTATTATTCATCCAATCATGACAAAACTTTTAACTTGGATCTAAGACAATTGAAGTAAAAAAGTATTACTTTAATTCTATTTAATAAAAGGGTAGGACAATACAACCTAAAACAAAAAAGAATTCGGATACCAAAAGTTTAATTAATCATACATTTTATTAGTATCAAAAATCAAATGAAAAAATTCTTATTTTCATACATAAAATTAGTAAAACTTACATCAAATAGATAGTAAAGCTTCCTTGGCGGAGGCTCACCTGATGCTAAGTGATACCGCCCAAATACACTCTCAATGCCAGAAGGCTCGCGAGTGCGTTGCCGACCTTTTAAGAATTGATACGCTCTTTTCTTAAAGGACTTTCTTACGACTTAAGACTTAATGTGTTTCCACCAAGGTAGCACACTATAATAGCACATTAAAGTATAAAAAATCCTCAATATTTTGTTTTGAATTATCCTCTATAGACGCCAGTAGCTTGTCCCACCACGGTAACAGCTGGACCAGCTTTGATGATTCCATTTCGAATATTTCGTCCCATTTTTTCCTGAAAAAATTACGATAAATATATTACAAAATGATTCACATAGGTAGTATAATTGTTTTAAGGCACTGGAATGTCGACTAACTGTCACACAAACCTTCGAAAATGGGCTTAAAAATTGAAACCAAAATATACCTGTCAACATTGCTTACCTATATTATATGATACATATACAGTCTAGTAATGCGTGAATACCCATTTCTCAAAAACTACTTAACTGATTTTATGAAATTGATCCCAAAGTTGGAATATATCTGATTTAAATTATCTCATGTAATTCATAGGTTCTGGCAAACGCTTACGAAAATCATCACATGTGCTTGAAAGCCTAAATTAAGATTTATTTAGACTCCGAAGTTTCTATTACTAATTTTAAAAAGGTTTACCAACGTGCATTACAGTAAAAGCTTACTTTACAAACAAAAATATCAATAACTTTAAATGCACACCATTAACAGGCAAACACCTAATAACTATTACTAATTAACAGTGATTAAACATAGCGAGAAATATAAATTATAACTTATTGAAAAATTTGAAAAAATGGAAAGGGCGTTACTCGAGGCCTTGACTTACCTACTACGTGGGTAACAATGAAAATGTTTAGAACTGACCTGTTAGAAACATTGCTAATAAAAACTTTTTTTGAATATCATTATTAGAAATCTTTGGTAAGCTAATGTAGTATATTGCATTCATTTGTCATTTGTTTTTGTGAATTGGCGGAAAATCTAAATTCTTGTTACACGTGAAAATAACCCAAGGCGAGAAAATTTTCGGTCTTTATTATGACTTTCGTTGTGGGCTTACTCATCAACAAAGCTTATGATAGGCTGCGATTAGATTTATTATTATTTCTTAATGAAGCTCCATCTCGTGCCACTATTTACAATTATTGGTTTAAGGTGGTGTGGACCTAGCAATCTCAATGATGATCCGCGTGAGGAACGTCCTTTAACAGCGATTACTGAAGATAACATCAGCAACAGTGCGACGCATGATAGAGGAAAATAAGAGAGTGACCTATCAGCAGACACGGGCAAGTCTAGGCATTTTCAGTGTTACCTAGGTACCATCTCCCACTCACATATATTGTACTGTTATAAAAAAGAAACAGTTCAAATAAATTTATACTTACAAATTTCTTAAACACTTTCCATTTGGGGCTTGGTAACGCCATAACACATGTGGTGAGGAAAATCGTGAAAATGAATATACTTATTTTATAAAAATTCATATTTGGTCGCTCTCTTGGAAGTGTTATATTTGAGTAAAATTTTCACATTTTATACATTTCTAAGTGGAACAGTGACTATCACTGATTGAGGTGTCATAAACTTCTTTAATTTCAAAGTAAATATTTTTAGAATATTTTTATCTTTTCGGATATTTATATTACTTTAATTCAAGAACAAAAGGAAGATGATCTACAAGATAAATAATGAAAGTTAATAGACTCGAATTAAATCAAATCGATTTAATCGATTGCCTAAAGCTGTCTATGTAGGTTCACTTCTGCTATTGTTGCTCTATGAAGTATGGAAACAAGATTCTCGGGTTGGGGCTGGGCATGCTTTCAAAAGGACCATGCACCACGCGACCTGTGAATGGCTAAATAAAATAAATCATTTGATTAATCGTGATTTTTGTAATCATATATTTTTTTGTAATTGTAAATACAGTGTAAATTTCAAGGAACCGAGCATTACTATTCGTTATAGAGAGGGTTTGTTAAAGAGAGAGAGAATTAATGTATGGGTACTGGGTTACCAAATAAATTTAACTCATTTTAACGTAATAGAGATTTTTTCGTTATAACGAAGGACGTTATAAAGAGTTTACACTGTATATTATGACTTTTTGTGTTTTAGAAAAGCATTAATTGTGATTCATGGCTTATAAGATTAGCTTTATTTTTTTTATTCTAGTTAGTTTTATATGTCTACGTTTTTATCTGTAATTTTATTTGGGTTGTTTCTTTATTTATTTTCGTTTCTAGGGTTGGCATGTAAGACATTACTAGTTAGCCATAAGACCGTCCGTTGCCCACTGTACTATTAATACAACAAAATGTTGATAATTGTACAAGAAAGAATTTAAGCAGTTTTATTATATTTTACTATTATAAAATTAAATTTAAAACGTGTCACCTATCAAAACAATAATAATACTCTTAGGTTATCTAGAATCTTTATACAATCTGTGTTGGTGGAAGTATTTTTTACTAAATTAAGAAGTTCAAACATCACGATAAGCAAAAGCGTGTAGTAAAGTCATTGAACTGCGGGAACTACCGCAACGAATGAATCATTATTGGCATATCGGCATATTTGAGGTTTTCAGTCCGCCAAAAAAATCCCCGAACATATTTAAATTTATTATATTAATATTCTCGTTAGTAAATTGTTTCTGATATAGATTATGTTTCGTCCATGTGCCACCATAACATGGTTCCACAAACGCGTAATTAATGACATCTGTTTATACGTGTTACTTTGTTCTCTTACGTTTTGTCATCCACAACTTTGCGGACGTAAAGTTTTAGTAATAATCAAAGTAATCAGTCATAAAATCTGTAATTATACAGGGTGGCCTAAAAGTCGTGGATCAAACGCAACTAGGGGATAGATGAGGTCATCAGCTGCGAAAAATTGTTCTATGGGAGGTCCCTAAACTCAACCCCTGCAAAGTTATAATTTATTTTGCGTTTTTATTAAAAAAAAACTTATTAAAATTCGAAAGAATCATACAGATTATACAATATACAGATACAGGATCTTTTTCATAATGTCCACTAGATTAGTACTATTTATAGTTGTTTATTAAGTGTATTGAAGATAATATTAGGTCATACGATATAAAAATTTCTCAAATCATAAATTTTTGTTTACTTCGGACCCCACTGTGAAAAAAAAATACTCTACCGAAAAGTGACCCTGTATTACAAGTTTTGGCGCATTTAATAGGGATTCTGAAAAAGTACTACACATAGCCATGAGTGGCTCTAATATACGTGCACGCTTACACGCCATACACGCTTGTTATGCTATATTAGAAATGTGGCCTGCCCCTTTTAAAACATTATTATAATTTATAAGCTGTGTTGGCCTAGTAGCTTCAGCGTGCGACTCTCATCCCTGAGGTCGTAGATTCGATCCCCGGCTGTGCACCAATGAACTTTCTATCTATGTGCGCATTTACATTCGCTCCAACGGTGAAGGAAAACATCGTGAGGAAGCCGGCTTGCCTTAAAAGACCCAAAAAGTCGACAGCGTGTGGCAGGTACAGGAGGCTGATCACCTACTTGCCTATTGATTGACAAATTATCATGAAACAGATAGGTACAGAAATCTGAGGCCCGGACCTAAAAAAGGTTGTAGCAACCCTGTTTTTTTTTATAATTATAATGTTTATGTACTTAGCATTAGTTAATACTACAATTATATAGTATTATATTTTTTGGTAACCATCATTTGTGCCTATTGTATTATTAAGCTATTTAATAATATTTAATTCTGTATCAAACCGTTGATATTTGCAATACGGTTTGTGTTTGCGATACAAACAGCTTTGTATAATTAGTGTTGCTAAGTGCAAATATACACAATTGACATAAATTGTTTAGTTTCGAAATGCGGATTCGTTGTGGTCTAGTTTTAGTACTAATGATGTTTAACTGTTATCAATACTTCTGTTGAAAATGTTTGCAGAATAAATACGCAAGGCGCGATTAACCTAGAACGAAAAAATTATCTTAAATAATATTATTATTATAATATATTATAAGGCGAATATTTCTTTCACTAACATATTATAACCTAATCACCCTTTAAAAAAAAGAGAAGCGCACAGTTCTCAAAATGAAATAAATACATATTATAAATAGGGGGGGGTCTTCCCTCAGCGATACGACCTCCAAATGTTTAAAAAGAGAGCCTACTCCTCCCTCAAAGGCCGGCAACGCACCCACTAAAAATGGGTGTCTATGGGCTGCGTAGACTGCCCTTTTTGGTCGTCCCGCAGCTCGTTTGCCCCCCTATTTTATAAAAAAAAAAAAAAATACCATTTTTCAATTTTGATTTCATCGGTTATAAAATTAGATTTTTAGATTAGACTTAGAGAATCAGAGTAGTGAATATAATATTTTGCTTTAAGTACCACTTTGCCTATTAAAGTATGTTATATTTAACTCCCGTGGCCAAAGGCAGTTATGTAATTGGTACGTATAGTTATATAATTATATAACTATCTACTATATCGAAATAAGTCGGGTTTTCCTTCCTGACGCTATAACTCCAGAACGCACGAACTGATTTCCACGGTTTTGCATTCGTTGGAAAGGTCTCGGGCTCCGTGAGGTTTATAGCAAAGAAAATTCAACAGAAAAGCGGGATCACCAAACGAAATGTTACATAAAACGAAGCCATCTGGTGGCGAAACGGAGTTCGCCGAGTTTGCTAGTACGTTATATAATTTTAGTTACTTTGGAAGTTAAAATGTTACAATTATTTTTTTTACTATAATAATATATGAATCTAACTCAATCAAATGATACAATAAAATAATTATTCAAAAACGTATCGTAAGTACCAAATAAGTAATATACTCGTATGTATATATGAATATTTTATTGTCCTCAGTTTCGTGGAATATTAACTGTTTATGAATTACCGTTTTCAGTAGCGATTAACGTTCATGCACAAATGACCATAAATTCACATTCTAGCGAAAGAAAAAGGTGGAATCGAGAAAATCCGACTTTCAGCAAATGCACTATAATTTTGTGAAAAATTGTACGAGCGAGCGTAAAACGCAGGTGTTTGGGACAAATGGCAAGTTTAAGAGATTGTTTTTGTTTGTGTACCTGGTTGTTTCTTGGATTTAGAGTAGGAATAGGAACTCTGGAAGAAACTTTGTTAGTATAACGTTGCCTTAAGAATATTACAATTTATTTTTTCATTGTTTCTTAACATTCATAAGTTGTCTGTGTGAAATCCTTAGACTTTAGGCTAGCTTACACAAGGTATGATTAAAGGCACTGAGGTGTAGGACCCTATAAAGATAAAAAGACGTAGACGATCATTAATAAAAATGTTGTGACGTTTGAGTTATAATTAGCTCAAAAGAGTTTTATAAGATTTCTTTCAAAATAATTCACCATAATTACAAAGCTTATGGTATTTTTAGAAATAATTATATTATGTTGTATCAATTAAGTGTAAAGATCTAAAAGATGCTTAAATTTACAAATGGAATATGTAACATTTACATTTTTTGTCGCCATTATCGGTTCTTTACAGCTGGTTCGCATTATTTGTCTAGTATCAACCCTAGATTAAAGATAACTTATAAGATTGCATGTTTCCTAGTTATTTATAATGACACCTAAGAATTTTCACACGTAGTCCTTTTTGTGATTTTCCACAATTTGCCTCGCGAAAGCAGACATATTAAATATAAACAAATTTTCATCCATAAAAATAAAATCACGTAGTCGAATCTTACGTACATTTACTTACTACATTGTTTTAATGTTACAACTAAAAAACCTCCTTTATCAGAGTCAGAACATGAATTGTGTTTGACAATTATCAAAAATGGAAGAAAAGGGCAGAAATAGTATTATTGGTATCAGGGTAATTAGGTCGTCTGGTTTATAATAATAACACACAATTCGCCTTTCTATATAGTATACTAGCTGATCCGGCAAACGCCGTTTTGCCATGTCATTATATCATTTATGGTAATTGTGCCCCACTCGACATAGATAGGTATAGATAGTGTGTCGCTGTCGTTTTTTGTAGATATTTTTTGGTTGAATTTTTACACCTTGTGTCCGAAAAACCGTAATATCTTACGGAACCCTATTTATGTTCAAAATTAAATATAGCCTATATTACTCGTGGATAATGTAGCTTTCGAATGGTGAAAGAATTTTTAAAATCGGCCCAGTAGTTTATGAGCCTATTCGTTACAATCAAACAAACAAAGTTTTCCTCTTTATAATATTAGTGTAGAAATACATTTCTACACAAGTGAATACAAATATTAAGGACAATACACTGAAAAAATATTTTATAATAACAATCCAAGTCTCGTAAAGCTTAAACAAACATAGGTTAATTAAATTCAACAAACTGTACGGGAATGTTTTCATAGAGAATATTATCCTTAATTTAATATAGTTCGTTTAGAATATGCTTTTATATGTTGAATAGTAACAGGTGATTCTTGTACAATTTTTGGCCAAGTATGAATTTTACCCCAGATAAAAATAATTCGTCATGTGTCAGTTACATAAGACATTTTGAACTAAGGTATATAATACCTCATACTTACGGCATGTTAGGTTCTCGAAATACGCGACGTAAATCGAAACGACGTAAGTCGAGACATATTTTTTGTATGTTTACATGTAAAACTCAAGGGTTAGGTTCCACACCAACTCGAAATTAAAGAAAAACTGCATTTATATACATATTTTATTATCAAAAGTAAGTTCTTAAAATAATTATATATGCACTTATGAAAGTGCTAGTTATTTTTGGTATTTGTGTGTTAATTATTTTAATAATAATTATAAAACTTTAATATGTAATCAAAATGTGTAATGATAAATAATAAATTAAACTTTTGGCTTAAAGAAACTATCAATTCTAGATTGCTTCGCTTCTTTCTACATACAGATCTTGGTAACACTGCTAGGCTGCACAAATTTTGTTATTAACGTTGAAACTTATCTCAAAATTAGGATCTTGTTCTTCAAAAATTTTCATGGCATTCTCCAAATTTGCACAAGACAAGTGAATTCTCCTATGCCGGAAATCGAAACAAATGACGTATGCTTGAGGAATAGTGTCAAAACATTGTGCGACATAACTTGTAACGACGTAAGTCGAGGACTGCCTGTAATTACAACGTAATAATACTGGGCATACTTGTGGACTAGGGATAGTTTAAGGAGCTTTATCCGTTATTTTTTATTTTAAATGCACACGTATGCAATAGTATAATCAACAACTGTAGAGCAATAAATAAAATAAAACGTTACCTACTTCATTGCATTTTCAAGCATTTTAATAAGCGCCTAGTGTTTTTATTTCAACCAACAATTTACTTTTGTTGCGTTTGATCAAATCTAGGCGTCTCGCAAGAGCGGCAAATGGAACGTTTGTTTCACCAGAGATAATTTTATTTGAATCCAATCGCTGGGCTAAGCAACACTCACCTACCAGTCGGGACGTTGTCGTAAGTATTTATCAAGTAAAGTGTCTCAGTGCAGTCCGTACCAACATTTAATAGAGTGACCACTGCCGAACGCCTTCTAATGTGCGGTTTTGTTTAAGTATTTCCAATTAGGGCGATATCTAGTCAAGCTTGAATTTAATTTGAATGCAAATTATTTTCAAGTTAGAACTAAATGATACATGTTTCCGCTTTTGTAATTCTCTTTTGGCAACATATTACATTATGGAATAATATTAATTATTTGAATTTACAAGAGATTAGGTATTACGATAAGTAAGGTTAAGTCGTGTTTATTTAAGAGCACTTGTGTCTAGACATTGACGTTTATTTACGCAACAATTCATTCGAAATAAGTTAAATTGAAAAATATGTGATGGTAATTGATCTATTATTCCTGTAAATCTATTGAAAGTTAAAGGATATAAGCCGATGTATTAAAATCTAGTGCCTTGTATCCGATAATAATTGTTTTGAATAAGAAACTATATATAAACATACTCAAAAAAAACGTGAACTTATGTACATGCGTTAGAAGTTATACTTCTTTGGCGAAACAAGAAAAAAATTCAAAAATTTTAATCTATGTTTGTAGAAAAAACGACACTAACGATAGAAAAAACTAAAATGTTGAGTATAGCTAACTTCAAGGTGTCGTTTTTTTGTGACGGTGTGCGCACGTATCATAAAAAAATTCCTCTCATAATTTTCCCTAACTCGCCAAAAGAATATAACTTCAAAATGTAATTACAACTACTGCGTCAAATCTTGCGGTGACATACCGCGTTTTATAGATAATCTAAATACTATTAAAAACATGTAAATGAAAACGTGATTCACGTTAATATCTTTGACGCGTTAAATTTAATGATATATAGGCGAACACTTTAAGTTTTATTTCTATTTAAAAATGAAGTTTCCACGATTTTTACTTTGTGTTTTCGTTTTTATTTTAAATATTTTCATAGCATCAGCTTGGATTCCTAACCCATTGGAATTAATTGTGAGTACTTCATTCTGGTATCTCTTAGCTCATTTCAGTTGTATGGTTCTTATGACATTTTACAGTCTTTTCAGTGAATATAATTTAGTACTTTCATATAAATAAATGCTCAACCATCAAGTTTCATTAAGTTTTTGCATAAAGAAATAATTAACATTTATCTTTAGTTAAGTATTTTACAGCAACATATAAGTTAAGTTTTCAGCTTATATGTAGTATTCGCGTAGACCAAAGACAATATTGTTATATAATTATCAAAGATTATACAATATATGTCAAATCTCTGACATTCCTAAAGTTTTGACATTTTACAACTTCTCTATAATGTTCTTTTTAATCCTAAAACTCCTAGTTACTAAAAGCAAAATTTTATGTTTTCTGGCGGTAGTTTTGACTTGCGTTCGTTAGGCAATATAATTCTTGAAATTCCTATTCGTAAAACTGAATTCTATCACTCCTCATTTACTGTTTAAAGTATCCTGCTATGGAATTCCCTACCAATTGATATTAGAGGAGCTGTCTTAAATTTTGTTTAAAAAGCTTCTTTTTGAAAAATTTCTTTCTGCCTGGTTATTAGCTCTGCTTGTATATATATTAATTATTGTGACTAAGTTAAGCTTTTAAATTGGCTTTTAAATTTTTGTTGATACATATTGTTATTTTATTTTTTTCTTTAGATTTTTTTTTTGTTTTAGTAGTAATGTTATTTTGAGTTTTTTTGTTAATTATTTTTGCATTTCTTGTACTCTACCCTCTGTAGGTGTTTCTTTTTCATTGTTCCACATTAGTGTTGCCTGGAAGAAATCGCTTGTTAGCTATAAGGCCGCCCGTTGCCTTATAACTTTTGTAACCTGCTTTTTTATTTTTGTTATGTGTATGTTTTGAATAAATAAATATTATTGTTATTCAAAAGCCATCAATATTAGTTTGCTTACGTCCAGAAAGATATTTGTTTAGTTCTTATGTCTATTTTCTGCAAATAAATATATATGACAATGTCATTCCAATCTACTCAGTTAACCCGTGATCAAGAAAGTAAAAAGTTGTGGCATTTAATTGTCATTTCAAAACGATGTATTAATAAGCTTTTTTGACTATATGTTGACGACTTCTTAGACACATATTTTTATAGGATGACGCAAAAGATGGATTGGAAGGAGGCGCAGAGGTGGCTGAATCAGCAATAGATGCATGCGGAAGTATTGTGCCTTGATTAAAGATGATTTTATTAATGTCAATAAAAACTTACTGGCCCAATAAATCTTGATACCATTATATAATTTGTTTGCTTCATCATGTAACTATACATATATAAAACTACTAATATGTATGTATATACCGAAAGTGTGGCCCGATCCTCCTCTTGTCGAGAAGCATTATTTGGAGATTTAAACTAAAAAAAACAGTGGCGCTACAACCTCTTTAAGTCTTGGCCTCAGATTTCTGAATGAGTTTCATGATAATTTTCAAATCTAATAAGCAAGTAGGTGATCAGCCTCCAGTGCCTGACACACGCCGTCGACTTTTTGGGTCTACGACATGTCGGTTTCCTCACAAAGTTTTCTATCACCGTTCGAGCAAATGTTAATGCGCACATAGAAAGTCCATTGGTGCACAGCCAGGGATCGAACCTACGACCTCAGGTATGCCAACACTGCTCTATTTAAACTAAAACCTTCCCATAAATCAAGTTACCTACTAAGGAATTTTGAATAAAACTACGATAAAATAACTGATTACATTAGGAATTAAAAATACCTAATTATAAAATCTTTGATTCGGGAAGTTTCTTTCCGTTCCGATCAATAACATACGTACAATTTTATGTTTATTTGATTTACTAGAAAAACCAATTCCTATGTTACGACATCTTTGTTTTGTTATATGTTTATGTGAGTATAAAATATGATTTACTACAATATAATGAAATTGATTCTATGACATAAATTTAGAGCATTATGATGGATGGTATAGATGGTACTATGGAACAAAATATAATTATTTTTTAATAATAAATATGTAACTTCTATTGTTTCTTCTTCTCGCTATACATTCTACAAAGAAGCATCTTAAAAGTATAATAATTATGGTTTCAAGTTTTTCTTTTACTTACAAAATGTTGTAAGACTATACAAGTTTTTTTTTAAATATTACTTTATAAGGCATAGTTGTCTAACAAAAAAATGACTTGTAATATAATAAGCGTTTGAAAATCAACATAAAAGTGTAATAAAAGTGTTATATAGGTACACGAGAAAGAAAGATTTATCTCAATTCATAATAGTGTATTAAACGAATTGTTGCTCTAACCTTTGTATGATTAATTTGTAGTTATCTACGTAGATGCAGACTATGTTAATAAAACTATGACAAAACCTGGACGTGTAAGGTTCTATCCACGAAATTCAGTATTTCGAAAGTCCGACCTCATTGACAGAGGTTGTTCTGTTTTTTTAAAGGAATGTCCAGCAGCCTACAAGTAAGATAATTGATTTGTCTATCAAATGAACTTTCTTTGACATATGGTATGGTAATAAACATTATCTATATGGTTAATAACAAGTTATACCTGTGTACGCTTAAACCTTTAAGCCTCTTTTCAACACCGTACGAGCCGTACGGCCTCTAAATTTCACCAATATCATCTTGATGGTTGGAGGTCTTTCACAGTCCGTTTCACAAGGCATTTTCTTTTGCGAACTAGCGAACTGTGGAATCGACTCCCGGTGGGGGTCTTCCCTCAGAGATACGACCTCCAAATGTTTAAAAAGCGAGTGTACTCCTCTCCCACCCACTAAAAATGGGTGTATATGGGCTGCGAAGACTGCCCTTTTTGGTCGTCCCGCAAGCTCGTTTGCCCCCCTATTATATATATATATAAAAATAAGAATATTAAAATACCTTTATTCTTCTTCACATAGTATTAATGGTCGATTCCCGCCTTCTGTAATTATGTCCTTTGAAATACACATCGGATTTCATTGTGAAAAGAATAAAGGGTTAAATAATCTCTAGAAGAAAACAAAGCTTTACGCTGTCTATAGCCTTAGGGTAAGTGTAAGACTTACCCGTACGTCAAATCCAATATGTTTTTGACATTCGGCAGTCACACTTATCTTAAGATTTTTTTTCTGAAGATTCGTTTTCTCTGCGAGATTAATTCAATTTGACGATCATCAAACATTAAGTTCAATATAATTTTACCATTCTCAATTTCCACAGTGCACTTTACACTATTTTACACTATAACCCTCCAACTCCCATCCCATCCATCCCTTCTTAAGATTATCATTCTGGTGCGTACAAATGTAAACCTGTAAATCTCAACAATGTAAACCTGTATCCTTAGTTAGGTAATTAGATTTCTGTTTTTATTTATAATATAGTATAGTATTAGTTTCACTAATTGTAAAGTTACTATTTCGTTATACCATTGGAAGAGCGAAGTACCCTGATGTACAGGTCTCCCTAGACTTAGTTCAGGCCTCAGGGGCTCCAATATCAGTTGAAATGTAACTTGTTATTAATTATTTTTTTTTATTTCTAATTAAGACTATGTAATAAGTGAAATGATTGTATTGTTTTATGGTCTGTTTCACAAAGTACGGATAAGTTCTACATAAGTTCCAAATTAGCTATTTATTACTTATTGGTAGGATAAACACTATTGTTGCGTTTCACGACTGTCAGATAGTTCGTCACATAAATCCCATCATATTATTATGAGTTTGTAGTTATAAGTTCGATGAATGTCAAATAGCACAATTTATCTTCCAAATAATTTATGTGTTGCATAGCTATTTGGTACTTTGTCTATACATTGTGAAACAGACCCTTAATGTATAAGAAAGAAATATTTAATTGATTTTCAGGAGAAACACAGTATGCGCCCGACACTATGATGGTCAATACAAAACATTTTCAAATTATTGTGTGCTTGAATATGAAAATTGTAATGCATGGAGACGTGAGTATGACGCTTCTACTTTCTCTCCACATTTTTTTAGCAGATACACCGCCCTATCGATATGTGCTGAGTCAGCACTGCTGATCCTATAACTGAGGTGAACCGCAAAAGCATGGAACACTAAATTTCCATCTCCGTCGTGAACGTCATTGCGACTTTTCGACCTTGCTTCAACGCTGCTGGTAGACTCGCTAAGTAATGACAGCAAGACACTTTTGGCTCCTAGTTGCAAGTCCTCGGACATCGATGTGAAGGAAAAAATATATAACACGGCTTAAGGCTTATTTAGTATTCTCTTACATTAAGTAGTGTAACATAAATGCTTTTATTATTCGAATGTTGTTTTTAAATTATGTCCAATGCCGTAGCCTCTTCCGTGGGCAACTTCATACTGTTAATTTTGTGTCACGGTGCGCGCACATCGTAAAATTTCACTCCCATCAATTTTTCATAACGCGCCTAAAGAAGTATAACTTCAAAAATACAAAATTGTAATTGACACTAAGTAACGATTTACAAGATATACAAGATCGCCTGCGCTTACATATTGTTTGAAAAAGAGAGAACAGACAGGGGCGATGGACACTGTTTTTGGAAACAATTTCGATGTTATTCTCTCAATGCTCCTAGTTACAGTGTACCGGTGCAACCCCGAAACTCAACATTTTTTTTACTATGTTCTACAAAATTATAATAATATATTTTACTGTTGTTAGAATATGTTCTTGTAATAAGGAGACAAAGATCAGCTTTATTATAATAACATTTTCTTTAGTTAATTAATGACTGAATTGAACTGAAGCCGGGCAAGACTAAGCAGACGCTGAAGTACAGACTTTTCAAAGAAAAATATCGCTCGGCTTTCCACAGACTAATAATGAATTCTGATCAAATATTTAATGAGTGTAAAATTTTCCAAGAATATCTTATCTTACCACAATTGTTGGTGTATTTTTGTTTCTATTAAGATTGGATGGTCACACAATACGATTCATACAATTTATGTTTGGTTTCGTAAGCATAAAAAAGGGTTGACGCCTGGCGTAAGGGCCTTTTAGGGTCGCTCTAAACATTAGGTACCAGGGCATAAGACGGACAAGGAAATTGGACCCTAACAGAGTTTTCACGATTTTCGCCATCTAAGTAGTCACCATTCGGTCGATTCTGATAATTCATCATAGGCGGAGAATAAATTACAAATTTATTATTGCTAATTATATTTTGTACTTTAATTTTATTTAAAATTGATTGACCTGATACCCAGCGTCACCATTAGCTTATAATATAGCACTCTATAATGTATAAAGACTTTCTTCTATAGAGAAATCTGACATTCTTTAGTACATATTAAAATTACTTGTAAAAATTACGATTCGTATTTTTGAAATTTTTGTAAAAATATTTTCCTTTCAGAATGGAGTATGGTGAAAAATGAGCGGTGTTGATTGCTATTTTAAATTGTTAAGTATTTCTTATCTCGTATATATATCAAAATATTTTTAATTATTACTAAAACAATTTCCTTTCATAAATAATACAATAAATATTTTATAACACATTACTTTTTCCATTTACAGAAGTAATATTTAATAATAGCAGGATGATAAGTACTTTTATATTGGCTCATAATTGTCTAAGCTATGATAAACATCATTTTCTTTTGTATTCCAAGCAAAGTCGCTTGGAAAAATAAATAGTCTTTGTAAGAGCAAAATGGTTTGTCTAACCTTGACGTTATCGTTTTCTTGAATGAAACAGAACAGTGTTAAAGAAAACAGTTTTTTACCGAATTGAAGTTATGTATTATTATATTATGGTTTAACTACTTTTTTCTTATTTTTACTAATTCTACTAACATAGATCTTAGCAAACTATTGTTACTAACTTACTAATCAATCAATGGACTGTATTTGTCTGATGAATAAAATTATTATTATTATAAATTTACAATTATTTTACATAATTTTAAATTTAACCGACGCGACGTTTCACGTGCTTTACAGCGTGCGTGGTCACGGTGACAGAAGACAAAAGGTGTTGAATGTCAAAAAGTATCACAGCTGTAGAAAAAGTTGTATTACCTATATTTATTTACCCGGAGTTGATATCGACTAAAAATAAATTGTTTTCTTTATGTGTAAAAGTTATGTCAATAAAAGACAATACTACAGAACAGTGTTGATGACGTCATCTTTCCTACAAAGATATATATGTCGGAGAAATATCGTCAGTCCATCGATATTATCATCGTCATTACCGGGGTAAGTGGGCGTCATTTGGGCAAAGTGGAAGCACAAAAGACACGAACAATTATCGACACATCGTCAACCTCTCAACACCACAATGCTCCAGTGAATACTCAATCAGAAGTGTCTTGCGTTGTCAGTTCGCATTGTCAAAAGTCAAGATGGCGCCTCAAAGCATCTCTGCACACACATCACAAATATTTTTTCACAACAAATTAGTTGTTGTGAAAAAATATTTGTGCTTTTATTCGGTAAGTAATGATCCCTAACTGTGAAACCATTAAATAATAACAAATCAACTTAAATTATGATTCTTAAAAGTAACAGAAGAAATCTCAATGATTAACCCACAAGAAAAATCAACGGTTAATTGACACGATCATAACATTTTATAATAATAATCATAACATTTCCTGATAATCCTAGCATTCCCTGACATATATGTATGTTCGTTATGATAGTTTAATTTTTAATTTAATTATTTAGCTTTA
The DNA here is from genome assembly GCA_963693345.1 of Pieris melete. Classification (NCBI taxonomy): domain Eukaryota; kingdom Metazoa; phylum Arthropoda; class Insecta; order Lepidoptera; family Pieridae; genus Pieris; species Pieris melete. The sequence continues at coordinate 4,290,201 of CAVNZK010000003.1, forward strand.
TAAAATGTTTGCTAACATAAACGTTAGACTTGATTTTCCGTTAACTATGGCGTTGAGCTCATTTACAAACTATTTTACCTCTTCACCCAGGCTTCGTAGTATGTGATAATTAAAAAAAATAAAATCACTTTATTTGACGAAAAACATTTGGTACTTACATTCTAAAGGTTATAAACATACAATATGCAACGAATCGTTGTGTTTTCAGTATTAATTTTGGTGAACCTCGTACATAAAATAATTCTATGTGCACTAGCGATTAAACTAGGCCTAGCCTGTAAAAATAGTGCGTGTGTTACCCTTACAGTGTTTATGTTAATCCTATCTTAATGCTAATGTCAAAATGGGAGCTAACTAATAAATCCGAATTTGTTCTACCAAATTCTCCAGATTTGGCCCCCAGTGACATTTTCCTGTTCTCAGACCTCAAGAGAATGCTCGCTTAATGTACTCACTGAAGCCGATGGCTATTTTGGGGCTACAGACAAATCGTACTATAAAAATCGAAAAATAAAATGCCAGTTTGACATTTCAATATTCTATTACCGTTGACACATCGTTAGGATATAATCAAAGAGCGAGGGGAGAAAGATTTGTGATCTGTGGAAGTTCATACAATATAATTTCAAGCTTTATCTAATATTATTGTTTAGTAATTAAATTCGTACTTATGTAGCACAAAACTGTCTAATATACTCTGATTTTCAAAAGGCGTTTGATAAAGTTTATCATCACCTTCTATTAATAAAGATCAGACATTATGGAATACACGGCAACTAGCTCCGATGAATAAGCTCTTATATAAATAATCGCGCCCAAATAATTGCCGTTATTTATCGGCAGTACGTAATACATAATAATAATATCCATACGAAATTGCTTGCTAAAATCTCTATTCACTGCAGTATACGGTAGACTAGATAGAAAAATGCATTTTACATGCCGGTCTCACGTTTGTGCACCATATTTAATGGTCCTTAACAATATGTGTTATAATAAAACTGTAATAAAATGACTCGTTTTCAGCAACTTCATGAACACCTTTCGCCGAGTCGTTTTAGCAACCTTGCATTCTTAATTATTTACTATTATTTTCATTTGTTTCGTTATATTGCTACCTAATTGCTATAAATGTAAATTGTTTTATATTTATAAATATATATATATATACAAAACGTCCTCTCGAGATTTGTGTGGCGCGATATTGCGGTCTCAATTGAGAGGAAGTTCTGAAATATTCTAAACTTCTGCAGCACAGACCTTCATAACTCACAATTTCTATCATTCTAAGAGCTATGATTGAGCATTATGAAAGTAATCTTTACTTTGTCTCTGGTTTAAAACTACGCCTAATCTTTTATTTAATCAATTCCTAAATCTAAATTGCCGTATAAACAATTAATGAGTTATCCTTGCGTTTATTGAAGAACATGTTTAAATATTCAAGATAAGACTCGTGATTGAACTTTAGAATTCAATTCCAAATTCTCAATGTATTTGCCAACTCAACTCTACGTAATCCACTTCAAGTTTGTAACATCGATTTTCGGTTTATCTAAGCGACAAACGTAGGCAGAATTGCATTGTGGGAAATAAGGTACGGTGCTTTCATATAATATATATATATTTCATATATACATATATGCATTTTACTAGCTTCTTTATTATAGTGGCTATTATGTTAGATTGATTTATAATCATAGAGTTTCAAGTTCTAATCCTGAGGTAGAGAAACACGACGTTTTGACGAAAAAAATAATAGTGGCCAAAGTTAGGAAGTTGCTGTTTGTAAGTAACGTACTCGTAGATGTCATACAGTCGTCTGTGTCTTATATTACTAGACAATTAATAATTGATTCGCAATTACTATCTGTCCGGTACTCTTACAGAGGCTGGGTAATATCTCATATTCTTTAACCAATAAGTGGATCCATTACGGAAGGTTATTGTTTAGCATTAAGTCTTTTCCGATAAGAACAATGATCACAGTGCTCGATCTGTATTATATTCTGTGAATATTACAGATCCTTATTAAAGTTTGATAACTACAGCCTTGCGATTCTGTAACTCACTTTTCGAACTCTCACAGCGGTTTTCGCAGCGGCGGTCGCGCTCTCATCAGTCGTGAAGCAGTCATTTTACGATTTGGCATTCTAATAAACAATCAACTACTATCAACAACAACAACCTTATGCTATCCGTGAGTTACAGAATTGCAAGGCAGACCTTAAAACACTACTAATAAAAACTTAATATAATAGCGTTTAAAATTACGCATAGAATAAAAAACACAGCAAGATTCAGCTGTTTATTTTAACAATTGTCATCCATAAAATAACGCCAATGCACATCACCTAAAAGGAATAAACCATTTTTTGTAAAATTACATTTTGAAACTCATGTATAGCGACTAACATTTTGATACACTTTGTCTAATTTCATAAATTGGATATCTTTATGTGAACTGAAAATACATAAAAAGCATATCAGCGGCATTATAATGTTATATTACGATTTTTTAGTTTCAATTTAATATTTTCTAACATCTTTGTTGTGCGATTTGAGTTTGTATTAATATGCCACATTTTAATTTTGCTTGAATGTATAATATGAGGAAACTTACCGTCTTTAATCTTGCAATTCTCATACTCCATTAGGCACAAAGAATGAAACTTTTTCTTTTTTTGATGGTCATTCATAGCACAGATTTCTCGCTTCCTAAAGTTCATAAAATATTCTTAGTAAGATGGAAAGATATTTATGTCGACAAGCCTTGGGAGAATAACATTCGATTCAGATTCGAGGCTTACCGCTTATACTAAGTAAGACTCCGGTACGTCAATACTTTTTGGCAATACGAGAGTCAAACTTGATGCTTAGTGTCTGATTCTGAGGGTAGTATTAATTTTTATATAATTAAAAACAAAACGACACGAGCAAACGAGCCTGCAGGACGCCCAAAAAGGGCAGTCATCGCAGCCCATAGACACCCATTTTTAGTGGGTGCGTTGCCGGCCTTTAAGGGAGGAGTACACTCGAATTTTGAACAGTGGGAACCACCGGGGGTCGATTCCACAGTTCGATGTTCGCAAAAGAACATGCCTTATGAAACGGACTGTGGAAGACTTCCAGGATTCCAATAATTAGGATATATCATAATAAACAGCAGAATGTAAATTAAAAATAATCTGTTTGATACTCTACAAAAAGTGGTTTATTTGTTAAATACTGTATACAAATATAATTAAGTTGAGTATAGCGGTTTGATATCAAAGCTATGTTTACTCGACTGTATTAATTAAAACATAACAAACAGGAACATTACTGATTTATTTTTTAACCTACTTCAAAAAAAAAATTTAGGTTCACAATAGATCAATAATTGCCCCGGGATCGGTCTAAAACAAGTAATAGTCGAAAGGTACTATTACGGCTGTTTGAATATTGTATCATTTTTGACAAATAAATTGTGGTAATAAATATATAATTCTGTTTCACCAAGGTCCGCGAAAAGAGTTGCAATAAATTATTACTTTCTAGACATTTGTCAAATTTACCGTACGAAATGTGCGGTTACTATGTCATTCGTAATTATGTTTAAACACTGAAATAATCGTAAAACGCTTTTGCTCTTCAGTCTTATTAGATAAATTACTCTTATGTACATTTCGTCGAATAGGAAAAAAATGCTTTCATTTGATATATGTATATCTGTATATGTCATGTACTCAGTATCCTAGTAATAGATAGTAGCATTAACATCTTTAGTGTTCCCTGAAACAACTAGACTCTGCTATTACGACTTTGTTCCCCTGGGCAAGCCACGTTAATCTAATATATAAAATTCTCGTGTCGCGGTGTTTGTAGTTAAACTCCTCCGAAACGGCTAGACCGATTCTCATGAAATTTTGTGTGCATGTTGGGTATGTCTGAGAATCGAACAACATCTATTTTTCATCCTGCTAAATGTTAAGGGTAATCCATCCCTATTTTTTTTTTTTTTATGATACAACATTAAAAAATACATACAACCCCTAATTTTCACCCCTCTACGATCAACCCCTATTTTTTATTATAAATGATATACATGGCAAAATGACGTTTGACGGATCAGCTAGTTTTATATAATAACTAGTGACTAATATACTTCAAGAGATATAAAAAATTATAAAACTTCTCTCAATATTTCCCTACCTGTCAGCCTTTACACACTCCACATAATCTTCCATACATTCTTCAATATCTTCTTCCAGTTCTGTCTTATTGATTTTAGCTTCAGGACCAAAATCAAACTCTGGGGGCATAGGCCGTGGAGTCATATCTCCTAGGTCGTCATATTCTTGACATAGGGTTATCGGGATTAAAACTCCAATAATTATTATAAATTTGCCGTCTGGACAAGCATTCATAATTGAGTTGGCCGTACCCTCGTCTAAAGTTATGAGCAATAAAAATGTAATTAATTGGAAATTAGTGCGCAGTTTATTTTCTAGTAATTATCCTAAAGTGCAGGATTAATACTGAACTGAAAATTTATCGCTTTGCTTTAGAAATAGAGGTAACTTACTACATTATATACTGGCTACCAGGCTCCATACTCTCTTCCAATAGTGACAGTATCACCGATTCCATCGTTTTTATATGCAGATTTAACGCACATATCGGACGTCGAGGTGATACGGGTGGAATTTCGTATTCTGCCCTTATCTCCGGCGTTCCACTGAGCGTTTTTTAAGGCAGTTTTTTCGCGCATCACCACAATGTGAAACCAGCTGCCCACTGACGTATAACCGAACCAATTCGACTTAAGCGCTATCCACACATTTCCGGGAACTCGTCCGGCCGTGTTCCGTCAGGGACGGGGAAAAAATTGGTTACGTACAAATTGTATGAACTTCTTTGTTCACAAAGCTCCGTGTCAGGCGGCGGTGTCACCACCGAGCGTGCTCCGGGATACTGACACGGCCGGGACGAGTTCCCGGAAATATGTGGATAGCGCATTAGGGTCCTTCAAGAAAAGAGCGTATCAATTCATAAAAGGCCGGCAACGCATTCGCGAGCCCTCTGACATTGAGAGTGTCCGTGGGCGGCGGTACCACTTAACATCAGGTGAGCCTCCTGCCCGTTTGACTCTATTCTATAATTTTATTTAACAATTTAGACGTTTAGAAAGTCCAAACATTTGTTGTTATTTCGTATTTCTAGTTCAGGATAATACACCAGTCATTATAGACATTCGAAATCGAAAATTTGATAATAATTCCAAAAGTTTTCAAACTTCGGTCAAGTGAATGGTACATTGGGACGACAATAAATCTCATTTTGCAACCTTGTCCGCAGTCCGGAACATTGTTAAAATTGCAATTAAATTAATTTTATGTCTGTATGGTCGTGAAAAAAATTCCAAAAGTTCTGCAAACTTGGGGAAGTTTTCAATATAATATTTCATATCACGTATAAAATTTGCAACCAACCTAAGTGTACGGAACATTTTTTGTTATTTATTTTATTTTCGATATATCTGTCAAATTTGCAGAACTTTTGGAACGTTTTCCTTCAGTTTAATAAAGAACAACATTAATTAAATAATGTTCCGTACACTTAAATTGGTTGCAAATTTGACACGTGATGTAAAATAATATATTTAACACCACTCCAACTTTGCAGAACTTCTGGAATTTGTTTTAATACCACTCCCGACCTTACATCAAAATTTGAAAACTTTTGGAATTATAATGAATTGATTGTCTTGACTGACTGGACTATAACGTTTCAAGTAATTTGAAGTAAGTTGATCCTTTTATAGATATAATTAAACTGTACTTCAATTTACGCGTCAAGAATGTCACTGAAAAGGGGCTTTGCTAGGATGTAAATGAATGTTGTTAAGTTTAATGTAATCTATTATGTCCCTCGCTGAGTTTAAATACGGTATTAAAGCTTATTATTCTACAAGTATGTTCATCATGCTAGTAAGATAAGCTTTAGAGGGTTTCCGTTTTGAAGCTTAAGCTCAAAGTCTTACGTTCCGACTCTCGCTTTGTATTACTGATAATGTTTCGTTTTTAACAGCTTATTATTAATATAGCTAGCCTCTAGAACAATAAAATGCTTTACTGATTAGGTTTAGTAATTTTCACACACAATGTAGGTGCGCATCTCTTTTATACAAATTTCACTTTAAAAGTCAGCATTAATCAGAGACTATTACTACAAAGACATGAAAAGTAATTTTCATATGCCGAATATAAAATTGAACTTATTAACATGACACAAACATGAATACTTTTGGTCATACTGTGTGTGCCTGATACATTATTATTAGCAAAGTTGAACAATAAATGTTTAGTTGAATTAAATGAATTATTTTTATCCATTAACAATTACCTGTCCTCTGGTTAGTGTAATATTTATTGAGTCCAAAATGTTAATTGACTGACATTTTTAAACATTTTTGTTCGCCGATATATTTGTTCTTCCGAGATTATAATTCAGTACCAAAGGTAATCGAACTCCAGGCAAAAACATGTCAGATTTGATGTCTACTAATGCGTTTGAAATTGCACTTATTGTATGTTATAACTTAATTTTAATCTTATGTTTTTGCAGGACACTGACATAAAACTGTTTATTTTAACGCGACCTTCCTCAAAACGTGTCTGTTACAACTTTGTTATTTAGTCAGCAACTGACTGCGGTTTTTCATTGTCATAAAAATGTCTAACTTTATCTTGTTTCAGAGTTGTCGTACAAGCTTTTTAACTTTTATGCGGGTTTTGAAATAAAAGCAAATTATAAGTTTGGATAAAGTTTAATGTTCTTTAATTTATACTTATCTAGGTAGTAATGGGACTAGAAGCAATTTACGTTTTGGGCTCAAAAAACGTGAATTGCTTAACAAGACAGTAATATTTACAGAACTATATACATTAGCAATTACAAACGATTTAATTGTATTATACTTAGACTTATAGTACACTATACAAACAAAAGCTATTATCAAAGTTCAGACATTTATTTCCATCCCTTTTATGTTGTAGATAAAAACTTAACTGACTTTCCTAAGTTTGATAAACGTTTTAGCTTTAATAAAAGTCACTTTAAATTGACTAAGTTCATATGCTTTGCATTTCAATACTTTCATGCTATTTAAAACATGACTTTAGTCAGAAAATTTGAGAGCACTGAGATGTTTTTGTATTTGCCGTAACTGTATGTTCAATCTGCGCCAATGCTGTCAGTTCTGTATCCATTTTCTTATTCTTTGCTCTCAGTTTCTCTGTAGTCTGTCCTTTTTTTCGCCCACAACAGAGAATCTCTTCAAATTCTTTCCTGAAATTATCGTTCAACCAACCATAGAGTAATGGGTTAGATACTGCACTGGACATTCCGAACATATGGCAGACGGCATAAGTTATTGTTAAGGTTTTCTCGTCTAGAATGGCATCTTGACTAAAATCCGCTACGAGGTTAAAAACATTCAAAGGCAACCAACTTATAACGTAAGTCACGGCAATCGCTATGAGTATCGCTGGTGTTTTTCGAGTCGTTCTTCGTCTTCCACGGAGTCGTCTGTGTATTTGAACATGTGCAACAACAACCACAAGAACAGGTAATACGTATTGGAAGATGAGACTAAAGAAAGAGTAGATTGCTCTTCCATTAGCGATTGGCCAGTCTTCTATGCAGAAGCTGAGGATGTCCATACCAATGAAGCCAACTTTATGCGTCTTTAGACTTCTGAAGATGTACAGGGGCGAGGCAAGTGCGAAAGCTGTCACCCAGATGATGAACATGGTTATGAGAGCACCCATAGTCTGAAGTCCTTGTCGCGTTGGATATACAATGAGCTGTAAAAAAACGTATAATATTATTGCAATATAATGACTTATGAGACTTAGAGCACCAGTCCTATCCCAAAATTGTAATTAGGGTTTGCTTAAGATTATTTTGATCATATATTAATAATGTTATATGGGTAATCGGAAGTGGAAGTGGGCGGGTCATGTAGCGCGCCTCACAGATTATAGGTGGACGAAAACAGTAACTACATGGAGTGGCCACCAGGCAAACGACACAGAGGCAGACCCTACGCTCGATGGGATGATGACATCAAAAAAATCGCGGGTCCTCACTGGGTCCAAATAGCTCGGGATTGAGAAAGATGGCAAGCCTTGGAGGAGGCATTTACCGGAGAGGGTTCCTGATACTTACAAACTGTAAAAGATATTCACTAACACATTAATTAGATATTTTTGTATTAGGAAATAAGATAAGGGTTCAAATAAAAAAATGGGTAATCGGAGATGGTTGTAGTTTTTCACAAAAATATTAAAACATTACTTCCACGGTTTGTTGACATTTGTTCAGTCCCGTCATTGTTATCAGAGGGTTATATTGCACTTGTAGTGTTTTACAGCTACTGCGTTATCGGTTTATTGAGTGGTCTTATCAATAGAAAGTTTGGTTCATTACACGAACAAAGCATTAGCGATAAAAGATATCCTTACAGAATCAATAGTCGGTGACGAAGTACTGCGAAATAATTGATACTGAACTTGAGTAAAAGAAGTCAAACTAATTATTCGGTAAATTTTTAAATGAATGTAATTTTGGCGGTGTTGACTTTAGGGTAATCCCTAAGGTCGTAGGTTCGAGCTGGCTGTGCACCAATGGACTTTCTTCGTACGGTGAAGGAAACCGGCATGCCTTAAATTTTAAAAAGTCGACGGCCTAATAGAAAAAAAACATGAATAAAACTGACAGAAATCTGAGGCCCTTAAAAACCTTGGAGCACTACTACTTTTTATATTATATGGAAATATAATGCTGAAGATATTCCCAGGAGTAAAAAATATAACTGCTTTACTATCGCTATAGCCAGAGATTATAGGTTCATGGTTAGCTAAGTCCAAATAACCTAAAAATAAATTTTATTAAACGAATCTTGTTACTACAGTCTGTAGATATAGATGTTCTCAATAATTAATATTCATTTAACAGTCATTTCACTACGGACCTTATGAGTTAAAATTAATTTAATTTCGTAGCATAATGAGATCACTAGTATTCTAAAAAACGGGATAAGTAATCTTTCAAAGTAATAAGATTTGATCTAACCGTTAAATAAACGTTTAGTTTATGCAAAGCAGGATTGAACGTTTAACTTTATTGAATAAATCGTAAATTCTACTTTCGCCCACTGTTTCTTCTTAATGAAATTGTTTGAAACATGAAATTCTAAATAGAAAACGGCCTTTCGATTGTAAAATGCTCTGTCTGTAGCCATACCTCTCAGAGTTAAGAAACAATTGATATGTTCGATAATTTGTATGTAATAGGACATTAATTAGTTTTGGAGGTTTAAATTCTGTATTGTTTATTCTTTTTTATGTTTGTATTTTTCACGTCAGGACATATACACATCTTTTGTCTTCTTTTATTTTATTATTTTCTCATGTTTTGTGTTATTGCGATGTAAATAAAAACGTCCTAAACCTCTGTGTCTGCAATCTTGAACATTTCCTATTTTTCTTTTTCGCTTACAATAAGACTTTAAAATTTTAACTGATGCCGTATAAAAACAAGTCATAATTATGTATTTGCCGTAACTGTATATTCTATCGGCGCCAATGCTGTCAGTTCTGTATACATTTTCTTATTCTTTGCTCTTAGCTTCTCTGTAGTCTGTCCTTTTTTTCGCAACAGAGAATCTCTTCAAATTCAATACACTAAGTACTAATATTTAAAAGCCTAGTCTAAATATAGTACTATCGTTAAACTAACCTATTCAGATCAATAGATCAAGTAGTTTATTTGAGTAAACAGTTTACAGGATTAAACCTGCTGACGTCATCCCTATGTAAATGAAAAGGGATCTGGGTACAATAAAATTGTTTAGGAAATTGTGAATCATGTGTATTTTCGACTGAAGCTTTTCTTCGAATCGAGGTTATCATCATAACCCACATATTATTCGAAGCAATCATAAAAAAACACGTTGGCATTTGTTACTATTGGCTTAGGATAATTTTATATTTTTTCGTCACCAGTAAAATATTTCAGTTTGTTAAATATTATTCAAAAACTTTGATTAATTATGGAGTACCTTATAGCTAATTTACAAAATATGTAGTTTGTTTAACAGATTTAACAATTAATCAAATTAAACGTGGATAGATCAGAAATAACAAATATAGGATTGCGTTTAGAAAGTTATTGAGTAAAAATTATTATGAATCAAAAAGCTATGAGTCGTTTGCTGAAGGGCCTCTTAACACAATAATAAATATTTTTTTATAAAATTTTCATACAAAGTTTGATTTGAGGTCTATATTATAAAAAATAACAACAATATTTTATTTGATTTTTAAAATTCAGGCCATCATTAAAACAACGAGTAGTAGCAATTAATGTTGAGATGAGGGTGCGAATACACAGCGTTCTTCGTTTTATATAAACATCGGTCGAAAAAATATTTTTATGAATATTTAAAAAGTGGAGCATATTTTGTTCTGTTGAAGCTAAACCGCGAATTCTACGAAGAAGAATCTATATATCTGTACCCAGTAAAATGTAAACTCAATATTCAATTAAAAAAAATAATAATATAATCTGTGTTTAAACGATCCTTCATCCAGATTAGCTCCGTACTTTCAAATTACATAAAATATTGGATACACAAGCAATTACATTATAAGTCATGACATAGACACGATTCTTTGTGAATATCTCCTCCATAAATTATTTACCAAACTTCGATAGTCGCGACCACTTAAGCATACTTTTCAATTCTATTACGCATTTATAACATACGTCTGTAATCACAAAGTGTTTTCCAGTGAAATTTCTTTATTAATTTGAGTATATTCGGTCGTACAGAAATTATTTTAGCCACTGTTGACACTAGAAGAGAATGTTACTAAAAAAAATCAGTGGCAAATGTTAAATGCGCACATAGAAAGAAAGTCTATTGGTGCGCAGCCGGGGATCGAACCTACGACTTCAGGTATGAGAGTCGCACGCTGAAGCCACTAGGCCAACAATGCTCTAACTCTAGAGAACGTTACTACTTAGGCCCACTAATATGGCCCTGTATTTAAATAATATCGTAGCCTCCAATCGTATATCGTTTAAGTTGTTGAAACCAATTGATGATTGGATTCTATCTCTCTTCGCTTTGAAATTTTGGTATTAATTCATTACCGTATGGAAACATACAAAGGAAACATGTCTATGATACAAAAACAAGACTTTTTAAGTTAAGACTGTTTAATGTTTTAAAAAGAGATTACAAATCGAATGATAACGTGCGACTAAGGGGGCGTATCAAGTAACATACAAAAAATCAAGAATTAGTCAGCTACTAAATTAGACTCAGACAACATTATTTTAAAAATAGAACTGCCTCACCTGATACCTGTCCAAAGCAATCGCCGTGATCGATATTGTCGATACAAATATTGATATTGCTTGAATCGCGCCGCACGCTTTGCATAGCCCCGGCCAGTCTGGTAAGGGCCAATGCTTAGTCAGCAGCTCCATAAGAGTAAGGGGAGTACCAACACAGCATACCAGGGTGTCAGATACGGCTAGGTTTACTATGAACATGTTGCGAGCGGTACGCATCGCCGGTTTCCTGACCACCTTGGAAAAAACACAACTTTGAATACACATCTTTATATGTACAAACTACTTAAGTTTTTATTGCATTTAAAACAGTATTCAAGATAAACATTATTAAAAAATCATACATCATGAACATACTCGTCAACTTGACTGAGATTTTTAATAACAACTGCTAGCTTATTTCAGTTTCAATGATTGAGGCAATAATAACTTAATAATTGGCTTGCATTAGTGCTACCTAACAAAGAAACTTGTAAAGTAATCTAACGACGAAACTTCCATGGCACTCAAACTCAATATTTGGAAATTGAATTTTAGTAAATTTGCTCGTCTAATTTTTAGACCGATTGTTAGGTTAAGCATATTCTTTGATTAAAGGATTCTTTACTACGATATACATATCTGTTTTTATTAGATTATTTTTAGTTTTTTTTGTTTTAATATTACTCTACTCCCCTGCCATTGTGTCCAGGGACTTTTTCTATCTCTAAAATTTACAATAGAACATGATAAATTGTATACGCCCCGGCTACATCGGTAATATTTTTATTTATAATATTCATGGGCGAGCCGGGGCACAATTCCTCGCGAGACCCGCTCTTTCAGATTTGTTTGCCGTCTTTATATATTTAACAAATTTTTCGCAGAACCGTTCCAGGCACGATCTGTGCTTTATTAATATGTCCTGTAGGCCGTTACGGTCTACAGTCATCTGCATTTGTTGCTCCAGGTCGTGCCTGGACGATGCGAATATAGGGCAATGTAGAAGCACATGTTCTACTCTTTGATCTTCATTACTGAAGGCACATGTTGGGCTTGTCCTAATTTTAAACCTATGCAGGTAATGTGCAAAGGCTCCGTGCCCTGTAAGAATTTACGCCACCTGGGGTGTGCAATGCTTAGAGGTTCCATGGTATTTATTGTATACTAAAAACTATATCGTTGTAGAAATAAAAAAAACAACAGCTAAGTTATCAAGTGTTTTAAATCAGCATTCTGGGCCTTAATCTTTTTACAGCAAAATAAATCAAAGTCGTACGATCTTATATAACACGCCACTGTGTAATATTTCTTCACACTATCGCTATTTTAGACGGAAGCACTTAAAACTAATCTAATACGTTTGCAACCTATCGTCTGATATTTTTATAAGTTGCTCGAGATTCCGCAAAGAATTTGGACATTTTATTTCACTTTTTTGCAATATAAATAATCAGTTTCTAACTGAAGCAAACATTATATTAACCTAACTTAATACTTTAAAATTAAATTCTAATTTTGAATAAGCCCTGCTATGAACTCATATTCATACTCGTGAACGGGTGCTACTTGTAGTGACTGGTCGTACTTGAATTCGTGTATGCGGTGATGTAAATTATTTCGATTATGTGTTTGCGTGTTGTTCCCACGAGAATGTAAGTGCGTGCTCCTATTTCACCATGCCTCCTGCTGATAGAGGACAAGTCTTTGTTTTTCATTTATGTTATTATTATTAATTACTTAAGATGTCATGTGGAACATGGTGTAATGGAGCTGCCACCATTACAAACGTTGTGTAAAAAAAAATGGCGATTAAAAAGAGTGGCGGAGAGTTTATTGCCAGTTCTTCTCTTCCGTTCTACGCCCTTGATTTGAGAACTGGCACTAAATGTAAAATTAGAAGCATTAATATGTATTTCTTTACTGACAAGTCATAAGTGTACAATGTGTTACCTATATGATTAAATGATTTTTGAATTTTTGTATGAAATTTTGCTTTGCAATTAGTAACAGGCTATAAATCTAGCATGAAGCAACGTATTTCCTGACATCAGATCCTGTCCTCTGTATCTTCCAATAGCGATACCAATCACAGTATATAATGTTAAGTAAGTTTTAGTTGCGACATTAGCGCTACATATATTAAGATAACTCCGTTGAGCATGTATACTAAAACGTCGCAATTGGTAAATTTCCATGAACCATATTTGCTTGTAAACAAATGGATTTGTTTAGAAAAAGCTTCTAAACAAATCCACATTAGACTTAGCAAAACAGACGATAACGTCAAGAGGAGTATTTTATGGAGTATTTTATTTTACTTTAAATGTACAGATTTTAATCTGATTTATCATGTAGACGTCATCGAAACATTGGATAAGATAAAGTAGAAACACATACATTTATCAGATTTTGTATTTCCCAGATTAAAATCAGCGATTGCGCAAATCAAAGATAACGTTAAGAACGCTTTTGAGTTAAAGGAAGAAACTAGATAAAGGCTAAAGTTATATTTATTACTAGTTGATTTGTTTCTTATTAGGTATATCCAGTAAAAATTTGGTGTTTACCAAATTTTAATTGGTTCTTCCAAGGCTGAGTAAACGAAATGAATAATAACGAGAGAATGAATTATTCGCATTACTATAAGTAATTAATATACATTGTATGGTTTGTAAAGGTCGTTTTAAAAAACTGTTAAATTTTTCAAAAAATCTACTATAGTCTTTTTTTGACATAGAATCCAAAATGTATGTTTTCTCTTTCGGCGACAATACCTTTAGTTAGTATACTGCTGTAGGTAACCTGCTTTTTTTTATGTATGTTTTTGTAAAAGGTAAAAAAAAACTCACAGATAGAACAACAAGTGCATTTCCAACAGCTCCGATAACTACCAGGATACCATAAAATGTAAGAAGTAAAGATCTTGTGGGGTCATCGACCTTTCTGTTCTGTGAAAATTTGTCTAGAAGAGTGTTAGGATCCTCAACGCCCAGCGATGCCTGGATTAACCATTTTGCTGATGCATTAAGGGTAAAATTCATGCTGTTATCCACGGCCTGAAACAAAGGAATATAGATTACGTATGTGCACTAATGAAGATTTATGTGATAAGATGTTATGTAGTACTTTTATTCTTGTTAAGTTACCAGAAAGTAGTAACGCATTATATATATAATATTATATATACACTTGATTATACTATAAATAAAGGAATCTGTTACCGTAATTTGTTAAAATTTTCAAAATCACAGTTCATTTCTGTTCATAACCCTGAGATTAAAATGTGGTAAAAAATTATTTGACAAAATGATCAACAAATAAATGTCGTTTAACGGCGGAGCGGAGTAGAGAGAAGTTCCCGGACTTCACACACATTCATTTGTTGAATCAATCAAAACATTTATTTTATAAAAATAGAACAGAAAATAAAAAACAGTAAAGATTCAATCGTGCCCAAAATATTTACGTTTCCATCTCCGTTTTGCATAAAACCTCGAACTGTAGACGTTTTTACGTTTATACTCGATGTTTACGAGTACTCGAATTGACATTTTTAAAGCCAGAATCTAAATTCGTTCTTTAGCTGTCCAGCTTTCATTTAAAATCACTATATCGACCTCGATTCTACGAAATAATAATCTGTATTTTTTGTATATACGAGTACAATAAGCGATGCGTGTAGATTCTACGTTTTTAACGCAGATAATGTTAAAGTTATATTTATACGTATGGAAAGGCTATACTTTATACGTGGTATGTGACGTTGACATTTCCTAGATAATACAAAAAGGTTCTTAATCTTAAAAAACCCGAAAGTGAGACATGGCATTACGCATAAATGATAGAAAAGAATAATATGGGGGTCTCATAGCCTAGCGGTCGTATTAGGTGGCAGCTAGGTGAGGGGTACCGGGTTCCATTCCCGGTTCGAGGGCAAGTTTTAATTTAATTTAAAATTTGTTATCGGCCTTTGGGAGGGTTGTGCGGTACCGGGCGAGTGCTTAAACCGTACATGGAGGACACGGTCGAATTTATAAAAAAAAGACAAGCGCAAATTATAAAAAATCCAATACTTGACGCTGGCATATGCACAATCGTGCCAGAGCCATCAAAAAAAAAAAGAATATATGAATAATTTTTCGTAATTACTTACAATACAAAACTTATTAAAAAATAGCCTGAAGAAATTTTTGAAAACACATGTTTTTCGTGTATCTTAAAAAGGTTTTCAGTTTACAAAACACTGTTGTTCCTTTTTTAACCTTGCGAACTTTTAAGTTACTTTTGTATATTTTTAATATTTAGTGTTAATTAAAACAAATATAATAAAGTATTATAATAGTTTATGCGCAAGGCGCTTTAAAGTGTCATTTGATTTGTGATATTTATAACATTGGGCAAAGTCAAATCAACTCATGCGCTGGTATGAAACATTTATAAGCAAACATCCACCAAGCTTCGATCTTATCACATCATTGTCTTGCGTAACCTTTTCTCTGGCCTATATGATTTTATTTAAAAAAACTCCTCAATTCCGAAATTAAAATTTCCCTTGCAACTACTTTCGAAATGTCAGTTCCTCAAATTTTAATCATGTCACTGTTTTTAAGATATCGTTTTGAATTGTCTAAATCTGTTTAGTATTGCCAGATCTTACCTCCCACACACAAAGTCAGAAATGTAACATGCATACATTATTTAGAATAAAACCTTTATTCACATGTTCAAGCACATATTGAAGGGTATATCATGTTATTATGAAATATACTTTAAAACAAATTCAGTTTTAATTTACGTTTGTAAATAACATTTCAGACTGTAGAACAATAGAACACAAAGTTTTGTGTATCGTACGTTCCTAAATATCAACTGATATCAGATGTTTAATCAAAATATATTATTTTTGTATTATTCCAGTAATAAGAAAGCCGAAATTTCTGCATGGTTTTGATTATTAATGAAGTACATACTATATTAGGTTAGTTGTTGGTACCTGGTAAAAATACCTGCATAGTGGATCTTGACTTTCAACAGCCTGATTACCATATTCTGAGTACACTTGTAACTTTCTCAATTTTAACTTCGCATATCAAGCAAATTGGTAAACCGCTTAGATACTCAATTTTGTTATGTGAGGTTTTACCGGAAGAGGGTGTTTTTATTTTTGAAAA
Organism: Pieris melete; assembly: GCA_963693345.1. Classification (NCBI taxonomy): domain Eukaryota; kingdom Metazoa; phylum Arthropoda; class Insecta; order Lepidoptera; family Pieridae; genus Pieris; species Pieris melete. Next base: position 4,306,763 of record CAVNZK010000003.1, read on the forward strand.
TGTTCCTTATTTATTCAATTATAATATCATGAGATCTCAGTCTTGTTTGAGAACGAAATATTCATATTAATATTTAAATTACATATCATTTCTTCGATATTTTTTTGTTTATAGGTAAGTTACTTACTTATTAGCCTTCTGTGTCTGATACATGTGTCAGTCATAAGATGTGTTTGGTATAAAAAAAATTTTTTAATAGGAGGGCATACGACTTACGAACCTACGGGGCACCCAAAAAGGGCAGTAATCGCAGCACACCCATTTTTAGTAAGTGCGTTGCCGGCTTTTAAGGGATGAGTACACTCTTACTTCGAACAGTTATAGATCGTATTTTTTAGGGGAGACCTCCACCGAGAGTCGATTCCACAGCTCGCTAGTTCGCAAAAGAAATCTTGTGGAAGAAAGAAGTCTTGTGAAGTGGACTGTGGAAGACTTCCAGAGGACTTCCTTCCTTCTATCAAGGTGATGCTGATGAAAATTTGAATTGATACGGCTCGTTGGTTACGGGGTTGAAACGTGGCAAGAGGGATGAACCCAAGTGCCAGTTAATTGTCATATACACACCAAAGAGCAATCAAGATCAAACAAAACACAAACAATAATCAAAATAATAAACGTACATATAGAACAAATAAAATAGAACAAATGAAATTATTTTAAGCATTTTACGTCTAAAACATAGGCGTATAGTAGAATATCTAAACTTATTTCACTATTTGCACGAACATGTTTCAATATAGCTTACGTCTTTTTACAATAAAAATACTTTCTCTTATTAACTGAAAACTTTTAATTTGGAAACATGGCAACAAAGTTGATATAATTTAATTGGCAATTTAATTTTGGAGTTTGAATTTTTGTTGCTGAATTCTAATCAAAACAAATTTCGTTAAAAATTTAAACACCTGCAAAGAAAAGGAGCGGAAAGTCTGGGGCAAATACACTTGGTCGTTTGTGTAATTGGCAATTATTTTTGACCAAGGTATGTCCTTTAGACATATTTATTACGCGCCGTCGAGCTACACAGTGCGGCGCGGCGTGAGGAATCAATGAGGCAATACTCTATTATGTATTTAAATAATTTATTTATTGATTCAGATGAAAGTCCACAGTATTAGTAACAATATTGTCTCAATAATTTTAAGTTTAACACAAAAGGGATGCATGCTGTTCTGGCGTAACATTTTCACGGGATCAGAACGCCGTAGAACATACAGTCGGATTGCATTGACGTGACCAAAACATTGTTCTGTATGTGCCGTGTATGTGTTTGAAACGCCCAATCAACTTGTAGGTTGGAAACCAGAGAGTAGGCGACCAGTTGCAGAACCGCAGGAATGACTTTATTCTAAATTGAAACCATACAGGTCACTATGAGTCATATTAAGCCGGTCCATTAAGAGGCTTTACTTCGTCTTGGATGTCCGACGAAAAAAACGGAATTTCAGTGAAATAAAAACGAATAAAAAAAGGTTTTAAGTCAATGTGTCATCATTTTGGATTCTTAAGAAACAAAATTGTTTAAATTGTTTCTTTATATTTCTGTAGGTGAAGGAGAGGTGTGAAAATACAATTTCTATTTTAAAATATTTGGATTTAAATTTATTTATTTTATATAAATATATTCTCCTTTTAAAAAAATGTGTGCGTACAAAGTACACATGTCAAAAGTGAAACTTCTTTGGCAAACAAATTTTTAAGTCTTATTCATATTTATACAAATCTAAAACTTTAGATTTCCGAGGCTACATGGCCCTCCCATGAGGAAGATATGTTATGAATTTAATGAGTTTAATTGTCATTAAAATATTAAGTGTCGAAAATTAATACAAATTATAAATTTAATATTTTAAATTTATTTAATCGATAATAAAAACACGTGGCAATTTAATTTACAGTTCGTCATTTGAGATTTCAATAAATTATTTTGCATAAAACATAAAATACTAATACTTCATAAATTCTCTTTACGAAATTTTAAAAATAGCATTTCTGTAAGGTAATTCGCCCTTCTCACTTTCTCTCTATCGGTATCAATCGCTCCTTCTCCTTTCTTCGACAAAAACGCTGCACATCTTCGTGACGCTAATATTATTATTATGGCGTTTCATCCGTAAAAATGTTACCCTCATGCGCCTACAGAAGTTACACTTCAAAAAAAAATCCACCGTTTCAATGAAAGTTCTCATTTGTCTCCCATGAAAACAATATCATCACTCCTAGTATGTATACGTAAGTACGTATAATAAGTTAAGGTAGTTAATTCATTATTAAAGCACAATTAAACACAACATATTGCTATTTTACTGTTGCGTGCTGAGTGTATATTATGTTACCTATGATACATATTAACTAATGTTTAATATTAACTAATGTTTAATATTATAATACTAAACTCGTGGTTACTAATGGTTAATATGTCTCACAGAGAATTTGAAAACCCTAAGCCGTTATTAGGGAATACTCCTCAAGTTTTGGCACTGAATCATTGAGGGATAGGTACAATATTTCACGCTGTTTAATAAGGAAAATGATAGGGCCATTAATCGAATATCGCACTAATATCGTTGCTAAATTGGGGCGATACTTCACTTCAAGTGTTCATTGAACACTGTTTGTTGACGCAGTTGGCATCCACTGTATTATAGGTATTTAAAGGAATATTGTCGATTTCTGCAATTTTGATAACTAAAATAAATTTATAAATACCGTATGTCGGCTACTTTTGGTTTCTTTTATAATATTCGGGTTCTAGACAAATCAATGTAAAAACAATATTATAAGTGACTTTATTAATAATGGTTATATTGCATAACATTTTTGAAATTGGAACTAGAAACAAATTTTAATGTACGTAATCTGTGCTTGTCTAATATCTACATTAGATCTACTTATCTATGAATATTTTTTAAGTAATAATATTTTCATTTCATATCTCATTAAAAAATAATCGTTTAAAAGTTCTTAAGTTTAATTAATTAATGGCTAATTAATTAAACTTAATGGCAGTTATAAGAGTTTATATAACATTATTATAACTGGTGTTAAAAAGTAAGTATTGTATAAAGCAATATATTCCAGAACGTAGGAATAATAAAATAACCATGAAGCCTAGTAAAACTGGTCTTACGTATTAAGCAGAGAACTCCTCCGCTTCTAAGTTACAAACTTGCAAGTTTTAGTACTTAACTACCCCTAGAGAATTAGTTTGACCTGGATATTATGCGATACCGCGGACAAATGGGTGTAACTGCGATAAATGGAGTAGAGATAAATTATATAAAATAAAGATACTAAGAGATGTATACTGTATAATAACCGTTATACTCATAAAAATATTATATATACCAATTTAATATTTAATACAAATCAAAAATGTGTTATTATTAAAAATGGCTTGGCTCAGATTTTCTATCCGGGATATATTATTTTTAATTTTCTTATAATATATCCTTCCAATTATCACAAGAGTGAAGGTCGATTCACTTCGGGTCTTACGATACAAACAGGCCTTTCGATAAAGAACCAAAATTCTATGATGATACATATAGTCTAATCTGTGATCCCAAAAAACATAGTAAAGTAATCGCAGGTAATCTTTGACTGGGATCTTGGAGAATATGCTTTAGAAGCAATTGTAGTCCTGTCATAACTTTTTTGTTTGTAGTACTTTACTTATTGAATGAAAAAAATACTACTGCTTTAAGTCGAAAAAAGAGAGATACAAAAAAAGTTTTTGTATCTCATATTCTTTATACACACTCAATATAGAATTTTTCACATAAAATGCGCCGTCCTTCACATAAATGGCTTTGACGAAACGATATTCACAAAGCATCTGGTGCCCATAAATTCGAGATATCAAAGCGAATCCCACGAACGTAGAGTACACAAATTCTTCAAAGAACGCTTTTAAGATTGGTATTAAGGAAATGTTTTACCTATAGCTCTTACACCATAAAAACAAGATTACTATCATATTTATTCATTTTGACAAAATCGGTTTTAGAGAACGAGCCACAACTCGCAGCGGGCTTACTTTTCTGAGCTCCTTTCGCGATTGAGACGTATAATTTTACAATACATTTATTTAGATCTGCCCTGCGATTCTGTAACTCACTTTTCGTGAGTTCGTGGGAGCTTGTAGTTTATTGTTTATCAGAATGCCAAATCATAAAATTACTGCTTCACGACTGATTTGAGAGCGACCGCCGATGCGAAAACCACTGTGTGAGTTCGAAAAGTGAGTTACAGAATCGCAGGGCAGTTGATGGATGAAGGAGTTATGCTTGAACATATTTTGAATCGAGCCTACGAAACTGTTAAAAAGGCTTTCGCTGCCCATATACTCCAAGGACGTTGCCCTTTTCATAAAACTCTCCGAATTGTAAATTGCAGGGTTATTTGAAAACTGTTAAAATTGTGTAAAGGATAACAATCATTGTATGCTGAAGATTGATACGAAACTTAATCAATGTAGAAAAAAATGAAAATGCTTTCAACACTTAATTTACTTCTAGGAGCTCAAATATAAATTACACAAAGTAACTCAATTGCTTGGAGATCACGTCTCTCTATTTTTTATTGCACGTTTTCTGTTTAATTTAGTTTTAAGCACAAAGCCTTTCAAGGTGTACCACGCCCTTCTAAATAAATTTAATTATCATAAGAAACACTCAGTAAGGGAGCGTTCAAGTATTACGTCACGCAATTTTTGGAGATTATTGACCCCCCCCGTGTAACGCGCCGTAACGTTTTTTTGTACCCAATAGAAAAACGGTTCGTGACCACCCAGTGACTGTTTACTTACCTAAAAGTTACAATTATGTGATGTGAAGTACTGGTAAGTCGAAAATAATATTAACAATAACGCGTAATTCAATCCCCGCCCCGCATCGTAACGTTTCACAAATATAGCCCCCCCCCTACCCAAATTCGTTACGTAATACTTGAATGCTCCCTAATAGACTTATCTAGCAATTGTGTTTTAGTTTTAGTTAAAAATTATTAAGAATTGTTCATACAATATAGTACTAAATAATCATGTATCTAGTACTATTTGCCACCTACACTTTGTGTTTGTCGCACTTGGAATTTGATTCTGAATATAATACGAAGTTATGGTTTGATTCCCATAAAATACGGCCATGAAATTAACAATGTAGGCGAAATGCCTCGATGGAGATATGAATAATACACAAAAAAAGATTCTCAATAAATGGAATAATATATGTTGTCTATATTGTTATCTTCTACTTACTTCGTTTTTAAGACACTAAAACTAACAAATATATAAAATCACTTTTATTAAAAATATTTCAACTAATCAAAATAATGTTTGTACATCAAATAAAACGTTCTAATATATTTTATTCCACGTGCGAATTTATTTTACAACTGACTGAAGAATGAATTTTCTATCGGAGATATGTTCCATTTCCAAAACATTTGTAAGGAGCAATTTAACAAGCTCTAACAATGTCATCAGAATTCTAAGGCTTGGTTGGCCTTGATGATGATGACAATTTGTTAAATAGGGTTGCCATCTAGAAGTTAGTAATAACGGTTTTATTAACAATCTCCAACTTATTTTCTCTTTTTTATATTCTTTAATTCTCCAGATGTCCACAGACTTATCCTAAAAAAATTCATGACACCATTATGTATCTAGCCGATGGGCAAAATTAAAAGTTATTGCCCACGCATGCAGTCAGAGACATGCGTGCCTATGCGCAGTATTTTGGTGGAGGTTATATTTTTTTTTTGGAATAGGGAACCAACGGGCAGGAGGGTCTGATTACTGAGGGAGGGAGGCTGATTTTAAGTGATACCGCCACCCAAGGACACTCTCAATGCCAAAGAGCTCGCGTGTGCGTTGCCGGCCTTACAAATAGGTTCTCTGTTTTCTTGAAGGACCCCTTAGTCGAATTGGTTCTGATGTACTTTAGTGGGCAGCTGTTTCCACATAGAGCTGGTGCGCGGCAGGAACTGCCTTAAATAAGGTCAGTTGTGGAATGGCGGACGTCGAGGTGATACGGGTGGAATTTCGTATTTTGCCTCGACGTCCGATGATGTATCTCATTTGCATGTATTCATTCGAACTACTCCTCTGAACACTCCGTGGTAAATCCGGTAGAAGATGTAGAGTGATATCCTGGCTACATTCGAGTTAAATATGTAATAACAACCGTTTCCGATTCAGTAGGTATAAAACTGTAGTCTCTTTTCGCGCCCGATACGTTGCTAGCACTTTCATAGTATAAAGCGATGGAGGAAACAAACACATTATGACTTCAATTTTATTTTTCCGTCTGTAGCGTGTATATATTCGTTTAAAATATTATCCTATATGGAACAACCCTAAACTTTTACGACGGCCTAATGAGTCTTAATAATACGTTTTATTTCTTTCTTGGTACAATAAGTTTTGTCGTTTAATAAAACGGTTTCATAACTAAGTTTCTTTCATAAAGTTATCCATTACCCGACGTTAATAAATCCAATATGGATTATCAAATTCAGTACTTGATCTTGAAAATGTTATATAAGAAACAGACCCTTGTTATCGTAAATTTACTCGAAAATAATGCTTGAGAGTAATTCAGGAGTTTAAGATCAGATGTTGCAGACTGCAGGTTGCAGGCCTCCAATTAATGGTATGAGACTATAACCCACAACGCTAGGACAAGTTGGTGGATGGCATGTCATCGATATTCATTTCGAAACATGTCGATTGTCGATGTCGGTTTCCTTACAAAATTTCCTTCACCATACGAAAAAGATAACTGCGCACTCATAAAACAAAAGGTTGTATAAGAACAATTGTATATAAGAGGTTTAAGTAAAATTCACGTGTTCTTCGTAGATAAAGATACTGATTTTGAGAGATGTTTGTATTAAAAAACCATTTCACCATTAAAATGCTGCATTGCCCTGAGTAACTTAGGCATTATTTTTAACAAATATTCAACGTGCGAAACAAGTACACGCTGTATTAGATGGTATAATTTCGTTATACTCGACTGTTTGTGTTCTACGTGTGAATATGAACGCGTTCTAAAGTTAGGAAAACTTTAATTACCTCGTTGTGTCTTATAATTAGTAACTCCGCTAAGCAGAATGGAATACTCGTATACTACCGGACATTTTAAACGTTACCCTAGAAAAGTATATCTTTTTTGGAAATAACAAGCGAGATAAGGGTTAGTTATATTTTGTTATAGTTTATAACATGAACGCAATCAATGAGATACCTTTACTTGAAAAAAGTTAATAAACGGTACCGCGAGTTCTTAATTATAGGACAGAATTAAATAAGGCTTCTTTGCTTATAAAGCTAGCCCAAAGCTAAAAGCCCAATTAATAAAACAAAAACTATTTTTATAAATTAGAGCGATTTTTAATTAATAATAACAAACATATCGCAAACCCTGCAATATAAACAATATTTCCATTTTTAGCTCCTAAAAATGCGAATTGTATTCCTTAACTTCCAATAGCAAACCCGATTATATAAATGAGTTTTTGTACTGCGTCCCAAGCGACATTGCTACGGATATTGAGAGAACAACATCGAACTTGCATACGTTGGGATTGGTATCGCTGTCGCTATTGGATGTTACAGGGTAAGCGCGCAGATCAGCGCATACTGGGCTTAGTAAGTTAGTAGTAATTACATGTGAGGGTATTAAGTCGATATAGAGTAGTTTCAAACTATGATAATGGTTCTCTCAAATTGCGGTAAAGTTTATAGTTAGTTTAAGCTTATCTTACGTTCCTTTGGTTCAAATACTATTACACACATTCTTATTTGCGTAATTATTTTTATTCATGCAAGAGTATTCACTTTGTAGTGTAGAGGTACATTCTGTAGGGTTTTAAGTGATTGTTTTAGAGTTTATTTAAATCATACTTTTTTGAAAGAGAATAATAAAATGTATATTGAAACAGAAAAACCTCTTTTTTATTAAATTGTCTACGATACATAATTACACAATTTAAATTATATAATTCACGTAGTAGATAGTACTGTTTAAAATGTATATTATTTATTATACATTCTAAACTTAAAATATAATAACTAAAATTTATTATTAAAATGAGTCAATTCAGGCAATTTTTTTTTTGGTTTATCTTAATATATAGATATAAATTACGTGTCACGTTGTTTGTCCGCTATGGACTCCTAAACTACCGAACCGATATCAATCAAATTGGCACAGCGTGTGCAGTTTGATCTAACTTAAAAGATAAGATGTAAGCTAATCTCAATTTATACCCACAATATTATTTTATTGCTAATATTTGTTTATTATTTGATACAATTCTAACACATGGCGCTGTGTTAAAAGAACCAACGTTTCACATAAGCTATCTACCTTTCACATAAGTTCGCCTACCGTTTCCCTTGAATAGTTTACTACTATGTAATATAACAAAAAACTTAGCCACAGCAACGCTTGGCCGGTCTGCTAGTATAAATATATTTAAGTTAAATAATATATTTTTTTACTTTTTTAACAGAATTTAACAAAGTTAACATATTCACCGGACCAAATCAGGGCGAACAACTTTGAAAAAGTTTGCAACCAGTAGACCTGTGTCAAGTTAAAAAGCCCGAAAACAATCTGAAAATACCCGTGCAAAATACAATTGTTAAGCACCGCAGACCAATTTGCCCAGGAATTTCCATCCCTTTTATCCCTACTCTATTTACATAATGCGTGTCACGTTTCATCAAAATTGTATATTTATTTTTTGTGTTATTTCGCGACTAACTGTATCGCATATTGTACTTTCTTATTTTTATAAATAAAGTATAAAGCAATGTGTCTAACATCGTTACTATTACTTATACTGTAAAAATCGTTTACCAGATGAGATACATTAAGAACAGTTTTTATAAGAACGTAATTTTGTTGTGAAACTTTTCAACTAAGCATACAGTAATTTCCTTACAAATTAAATATTTAAATTATTGGAGTCTTGATCAAACACAGGAATACAGAAATAAAACAAAATACTAATTAAGGCACTAGCAATAATATGCTTCCATATTATCGGGTGCATCTCAAAACTTTTTTATTCTCGACAATACCTACATAGATTGATCAAATGGACGTTTCAAATTGCGTCAACGCGTATTGGTTGTGATGATGAAGAAATCAAACACTTCTCATTTTATTCCACGTACAGCACATTATCTCCACGTTTCTGTGACCCGTAAATTCATTTTGGGAAAGCACAATTTGGTTAAGTGAACTTATGTTTAATACACTTAAGATTTAATTTCTTTTAACAACCGTGTTGGCCTAGTGACATATGGGACTCTCACCTCCAAGTCATAGGTTTCGAACTGCGACTGTGCACAACTTTCTGTCTATGTGCCCATTTAACACTCGCTGGTACGGTAAAAACATCGTCGGCTGGCATGCCTAAGACCCAAAGTGTCAACAGCATGTGGCATGTATTAGACAAAAACAAATGACATCAAAGATACAGACAAGGTTTATAGCGCCACTTTCTTAAAACAGTGTCGTTTAACAAAAGTACTTTGACTATGCCGCTAGCAAAATGTAAACACTGTTGGTTCATATTCTGAACAAAGACAATGTTTTGTTAACAATCTGTGTTCTTTCGAGTGATTTCGCCGTAAGGTGGACGTAAATACAAACAAATCACAGTTTTATGTTTTAGTCTTTGTATAGATCTAAAGCTTTTCGGGGTCTATTTATGTTCTGTCTCTCTGTTGTTTCTTTTATTTGAATTGCTAAGCATATATTAACTGTAGAGAGAATTATACCCAAGCTAATTTACATTATCATTTTGTATACAGGTATCTTTTAAGCAAAAAAGAATTATGAAATTTTGCTCCAGAATCATCAGGATATCGAGGACGTATAATTCAAATTGATTGCCTACTGTTTATTTTATTAAGTCAAGATTTTGAAGTCCAACAACATACATAGGTATAATACATACAACATACATTGGACATAGTATTCAAATGCATTTGAATATATACCGAGGAACCTTACTAAGGTCCTGGGAAAGGATAGAAGTACAGCTACCGGCAAACATCTTAAACAAATGTCTATGTGAATTTTTAGGTATCATTAGGCGACGTGCGGTGGTGCGCGGCGGCGGGAGAGTGACGTGTCGATCGCGTGATTGGTTGACGTTTGTGTCCCGCGATGCGCAAACTTTCCCCCACTCCCTTGTTTAATGCTCAAGAAGTTTTTCGGTATCTGTAGCAGGTATTTGATTAGAAACCGTCAGGAAGGCGAAACCCTGGCCGTCCCAAGCAAACCTGGTGACATACAGTTGCAGATGAGGCAAAGAGAACCGGAAAGACGAAGTTCAAGACCGAAGACGGACGCTTCGCCCCTAGGTCTGGATATCCATAGTTGCTCCCCTCACACTTTAAAATCAAATTACCTATAAGTTTTCTTCGTATTTGCTTTGTTTGACTATAAGTGTTTGTCACATTAAATCTTGTATTTTTTTAGTCTTATGTAAAAATCAGTGTGCCGTTGGTAAAAATAAATAAATTCCTGGTCTGAAAATAACTTTATAACAAATTCATAATAGATTGTGTGATTTTGTCACGATCGTAGTGTTTGTTCAATCTCATAGAAATTACTAATACATACTTGAAAGTGAAAGATACTATCAACGATTCTCCATCTATTAAATCTTAGATTGTATGAAATTCCCAATTCAGTTGGTATACTATAGTGTATATTTTAAGATGATTGATGTATTCTGGACTTATTCACATATTTTTATTTATGAATATTTTCAATCTAATATTTTTATTATATAGGTGATCAGACTTTCTTTGCCTGATATGCCCTTACGACAAAAAGCTTTACCCGTCATTTTTTTACATTGATTTATCATTAACTGATTGATGGTACACAGCTGAAGTACACCCACACAACTTCAGGGCTGAGAATCGCAAAGCAATCTCGATCTATTGCATAAACAAAAATGATGAAATATCAAAGAATAAGCGAAGAAGATTAGATTAGGCAAAACATAAAAATATTCTGTGTTTTTCCCGCTTTACCCAATATTTGTTTGTATAATACTACTGCTTAAGGGCGGAAACCTAAAAAAACTGAATGGTATATAAATTATCAGCTAAGCTCATCAATATTTGCTTTTATTTTTTATTTATTAATTATAAAATCCTAAAAGGCCGGCTACGCACTTGCGAGCCTTCTGGCAGTGAGTGTCTATAGGCGGCGTATCACTAAACGTCAGGTTTGCGCCCTGTTCTATAAAAAAAAAATCCGAAATTGTGTTAATAAAAAATTGAGGAAATAAATTGAAGCTTCAAGATGGCAATAGGTTTTTTTTTTTAATAAAAAGGGGGTATACACTTATTCATAGATTATATTTATGAAAAATTCAAGACGATAAATTCATTCAAAACCTTATTATATAAAAGTTCGCATTGAATATGCTTTATTATAGTTGCAGGTAACTTATTGGTTTAACATAACTATGAGTCTGCGTTCGAGGCGTCGGAGGTAATCGCATTCTTAAAGGCTTAAGCTGCGTAAAATCTAATATCCAATATCGATACAAAAAGGCGTGGTTATTGTATAAAAATATATAAATCGTAACAACCACGAGTTGTATGTTAATATCAGACATGTATAATTTGGGTAAAAGATTTTATAAAGTAATACAATGGGGACATAAGAGCTTGCGGGTCAACCCACAACGGTAAACACATTTACCCGAAATCATTATGTATCCCAGACCTTTAGGAAATAATGGGTTTAAAATTAAAACACAATACAATTTTATGTCCTTAGCTAATAAAAATATCTAAAACTGCTTTTATGTTTTAGTAGCAAGGGTTACCTTTGACCTTTCGTCGAAATAAAAACGCCAAACCAAAGCTATTTCCTCTTGTCTATTGCCGTGAATAAAACTGATACGAAACAGAAACGAACTTTATGAGAAGTTTAATGCTTGATAACAAAATTTGAGATTTTTATAGGGTTGTCGCTGACAAAATTTATGCTAAAATTACTCCGAATTCATAAAGTTTCTGTGAACCTTAAACAGGTGTTGAATGTGTTTTGTATACCTTAATAATAATAATATACGTCTTTATGTTCTATAAGAACGAAGAAGAATGTTCAGTTTGTTTAAATTCTTTGTCTGCGTAATTATTAATAATAATAATATATATCATTAAAATTGTGCAACATTAAATCAGTGTAGACAGAATTAATCCTTGCTTTTATAATATACATAACAACATTTTTAACAAATCAAAAGTTATTATAAAACTTTCCAACTTGCTAAATAAATTTAACAATAAAATTGTTATGTGTAAATTAAATTAGATATTTAAAATATACTTAAGACGGTTTTTAAATGATCAAAACAGTCAAATCAATTTTATTAATAACTTTTATATGAATGAGAAATTTGAAAGCGTTGAAATTCTATGCGGCACGTTTTTGGATGCAAACTGTAAATCCCTATAAATATTTTATTAAGTTAAAACTACTCGTATGGGACAGCCCTGTTGCACGAGTACTCTATCTATGACTCCATTCAATTTTGTCCGTTATAAGTTGATTACATTTTTATAGGTTAAAAGTATATTTGACATTGTTTCCGTTCCATCTTGTTTTTAGTTTATTAGCATCAATATATATGTTGGAGCATTGGCATTGCTGTCAGCTGCCATTGTCATTATATGTCACAGCGGTCATAAATTAACAACGTCAAAGTCTAATTAGTTCAAAACATTAATACTTGTGCTTTATTCGATCCAATATTAATGCCCTTCACTTACCTTAATATCTCCACGTCCTTGTCCTTCCTGCACCATTATTGAGGTGCTGCCCTACGAGGGTATTTCTCTGATTCCCGTGATTCCTCATTTTAATATATTTTATTTATTTATTTACACTTCGTTGCAAACAAAAGAAACACAATACATCAAAATTATAAGGGATGCAACGGCAAAATATATTCTCTCTTTCTGTCATTTATCTATTTTATAATATACATATACCACGGCTTAGTCGGGTTTAAAATCCTTACAAATATTACTTTTATTCTTTAGTTTCTATTCTTACAGTAACTACTAATGCAGTAAAAAACTAATCAATATTTCAAAAAAATGTTTTTTTATATGTTGTTTTTTTTGTGTTTTCTAAGAAACATTGGTTTAGTTCAATAAAAATAACTATCTACAATAATAAAAAATAGAGGTTAGTCGTAGTGGGGTGAAAAAGATTATTGTATGCCGTATCATTAAAAAAATTAAAACAAATAAGAAATTGCAAAAAAAAATTAAAAAAATTGCGGTAGACACACTTTATCACTTAGGGGTTTGAAATATAGATAGTATCCGATTCTAAAAATTACATAAGAATCGGTCGAGCCGTTTCGGAAGAGTATGGGAATGAACATTGTGACACGAGAATTTTATATATAGAGATTAAAGTCTTTCAGTCAGATACTGACTGTATGTCGATAGTAGACCTAGGATCAAAATTAATTTGGTTATATGGATGTGGAAAAAAATTATTAATATCATTTAATTTTTATCATTTTCGGATGTATATTGGTTATCACGGAAAATGTCTGCGTGTTTACAGATAAAAATTCACTGTTTGATACACAAAGGTCATCAAATTCATTTAAAGTTAAAATAATGTTGAATACAAAATGATATTTATATTAAATGCGAACCAATGAATTATATTATTAAATAGCTTCTGGTTAAACTTATCTCCAATAAAGTACTACGCGCTTAAGTTTATACAATCATAAGTTTTCCGCTAATCTAACTAACTTCTAGATTTTACCAGTGCCCCAACTGGTTATCGCATATAGGCAGAAGTTTCTGCAATGATGATGATGGATAATACGTCTGCCCCCTCAAAGGGCTACGGGATAAAGAATTGAATGTGTTTTCAATCTATTTACTATAGCAGGGGGAACATATAATTTAAAGTTAAAATCATTTCCATGATAATAATCAAAATTTTTTTGCCAAAACTACAACTATAAAAACAAAAAAGGAAAATCTTCATAAGCTGTCCTATGTTCAAACCGGAAGTATTCTTCTTGTGCAACAGTAGTTTAATGATAAAATTGTAAGAATTATGTAGAATTTATTACATCAAGTACCTAAAATCATTAATATATCAAATCGAAGAGACTAGTTCCATAGGTAATCCTAGAGTTGGGTCTAGTGCACTTTGTCTTTCAACTATACATATTATATTATATGTATATATATATTTAGTTTTGATGTTGAAAAACATTGTTATATGTAATCTATTTCATATTTGACAGTTTTCTTAGTTACTTGTCTACTTTAGATACTTTTTATCTTCTATTTATTAGAAAAACATAACATCACTATATTTTTATCAGATATAGATACTTAACCGTTCCGCTGATCGTCAATCTAAAAGATATCACGAAAATATGTGTCTGTGTCATGCTGAGGCGGCCCTGTTTCTGTGTCTGGATTTCTGTATATAGATAAAATCAGCGGTGCTACAACCTCTTTAGGTCTTGGCCTCAGATTTCTGAATCTGTTTCATGATCATTTTTAAATCTAATAGGCAAGTACATGATTAGCTTCCAGTGCCTGACACATGCCTTTTTGGGTCTAAGACATGTTGGTTTCTTGACGATGTTTTCCTTCACCGTTCGAGCAAATGTTAATGCGCACATAGAAATAAAGTCCACTGGTGCACACCCGGGGATCGAACCTACGACCTCAGGTATGAGAGTCGCACGCTGAAGCCACTAGGCCAACACTGCTCTGATGTATATAGATGGCACTCCTTAATCTATTATTCTGGGATTTAAACCGATATAACCACTGGGTCGTTTCTACGTTATAGTGGAGTAAATAATATCTGTAAAAATATCAATATTTTTCGAAGAAACTAAAAACAGATGCGCACATAACCTACATTTAAAAACACTTCAATTGTTTAGATTATCTCGATAAATCTATTGTAAAATGTAAACAACGGGTAGTAGATTACGTTTAGTGGTCTGCTTATATTGTATTACAAAACTAGCATCAGTTTTAAATTTCTAGGTCCCAGTTTAGGTGGAAATTCACCTATATCTATGTATATAATGGTAAATGGCTTTTAAAAAAATATGTATTATTTAAATTTCATTATTTGGTGCCCATATTGTGTAAAAAATGAATAAAATTTAAGTCCATACCGTAGTACAAAAACAATTACAAATTGTAATTTGAAACTAATAAAAAAATTGCTCTAGCAACCAGTTCTATGATCATGGCACAGTCAAATATGTACGAGTATATACATACATGATGAAAAATAAATCTTTTTTATATATGTATCGTAAAAATTTTCTTAACTAATACTTAAGTAAGTGCAGAAGAGCAGTATTGGTCTAGTGGCTTCAGCGTGCGAATCTCATACCTGAGGTCGTAGGATCGAACCCCGGCTGTGCACCAATGGATTTTCTTTCTATGTGCGCATTTAAAATTCGCTCGGACGGCGGACCCAAAAAGTCAATGGCGTGCGTCAGGTACAGAAGGCTGATCACCTACTTGCCTATTACATTACCAAATTATCATTTTGGTTAAACAAATGTTTGATGTCCAATATAACCTGAAGTCCCAGTTAGGTATACAATTAAAAATACTTACATTTTAGAATAAAAATATTAATGCAAGTTAAAGAGTTCCTAATACTTCTATTACCGTAATAGGGTTAGCATTAATAATTTGTAAAAAATAAAATTATAATTATATAATTATATATGTTTCCTCACTATGTTTTCCTTCACCGTAGAATCGAGTGTTAAATGCGCACATAGACAGAAAGTTCATTGGTGCACAGCTGGGGGGAGTATCGCACGCAAAAGCCACTAGGCCATCACTGTTCTATATATTATGATGATAAGCCGATAAATTTCATCACAAAGAGTACGTATTAAAAGAGCTCTATAATCTTAATATATATAAATCACGTGTCACGTTGTTTGTCCGCGATGGACTCCTAAAGTACTTAACCGATTTTAAATTAAATTTGCACACCGTGTGCAGCTTGATCCAACTCAAAAGATAGGATAGCTTACATCTTAATTTATAGCCGCAATATTATTTTATTGCGAAATTGTCTGTTGATTATTTGACAGTCACAATTCTAACAGATGGCGCTGTGTTGAAAGATCCAACGTTTCACATAGGCTACTATTTAATGGCATAACCACCAAAGAAGCATGGTCGTCCCCATGACTATTACTGTTTCCCTTGGATAGTTTCTTACTAAGTAATGTAACAAAAACCTTAGCCATAGCATCGCTTGGCCGAGTCTACTAGTAACATATAAACTTAACAAATGAAGCTTACAAAATGTAATACAAAAAGCCACTCTAACCAAGAACTGATCTTATAAAATTCATTGAAACGCCGCCTTCAGTTTGAACCATTGCTATATTATTTTCTAGTTACCCTTTCACTACTCATAAAATTATATCATAACAAAAGGCACAAAACGAAGTTTTAGTATTTTTTAGTAAGTATAATATGTTGTTGGATAATATAAATAACAAACTGGCTTATACATTAAAACCAATCTATGTTCGGATACTTATAGTATCCGAACATAGATTGGTTTTAATGTATTTATCTTTTATTTTAAGTTAAAAGATCCCTTTACATAAAGTAAACGATAAATATGAAACAGGTTTGACTTGAGGTGTTCAAACTATCGAACGTCTAAAGAAATAGAATGTACTTATTGTACAATGTATGTAGATAAGACCAACCAATTACATAAGCAGTTCTTAGGAATTCGTTTCGGAATATAATTTACAATGGCATGAGACTCACGAAGAAGAAGAATGGTAGAATAGTTATTTTTAAATTCAGAGAATCTTTGAATTTCAATTAAAATCTTGTTTCGACTCTAATATCCTTGATAATTTTCGAGGAAATTTCAACTTTGACAATAATGAAGAAATTAAAATTTATTACGAGGTATTCAGTATATTGTGCAGCGTTGGGTTTTAACGTGCGACTCTCATCCCTGGGGTTATAGGTTCGATAACCGGCTGTGCACTAATGGACATTCTGCCTATGAGCGCATTAAAACTCGGTCGTACGGTGAAGGAAACATCGTGAGGTAACCGGCACTCTTAAGACACGACGACGACGGAAACGTTGACAGTGTGTGTCAGGCACAGAAGGCTAATCATCTTTTTGGAAAGACAAAAACAGATACAGAAATCTGAGGCTCAGACTTAAAAGGTTGTAAAAAAAGGCTCCAATGCTTGATATAATTTAAAATATCATTTTACATTTATCTAACCGGTGAAAAAATTACATAAAAAATTAAATCATTAATTATTAATTTTAATATACCTTTGATACATGAAAAACGTAATGAAGAACTATATGTGTTTGTTTTAGATTCTAGACTTTTAACCAATCGCAATCCAGCGATGTTATCAAAAATATAAAATTATTATAGGACGAGGTCCCCATCACGCACGCATGGCTAATGAACATTACTTTTTTGTTCAAATTGAAATTTCAAAGCTGCGAAACGTGCTATTTAATTACTATTTTAATATTTAATACGTCTGTAGGTTTAACAAATATCTCATTATATTGTTTTGCAAACAATACTTATACGCCGATTTCAATAAATGGAAAATATTAATGAAGGTTGAATTTGTTTTGAGTTGAAATTGTTTTGAAAAGTATAATAGCTTATTAGATTCAATTCATATTTTTAAATTAGTAATACTTTTGGTTGTTTCATCTGTATACCACAATGACTAAAATAATCCCTGTATAATATTTTGTCTGAGAGGTCTTTACGATAGTTTCGTCAAATATTCGAATATAACAATTTATGTTTGAACAAGCACGCATATTGTATATTTTACAACACTTAAGGCGGAAACATACTACTAAAACGCGACGCTACACCACGCCATCCGACGCATGTCAGTACTTATCAATCCCATATATTTAATATGGTCAGGTGCACATATACAACACGCCATGTGATCACACGCGGTAACATCCAATCGATTTGGATCAGCGTGTTGTCGTGTTGTTGACGCCAAGCGTCAAACGTTCGAGTTTTTGGCACAAATGTCAATTTAAATACATACATATTTTTGGATTTTTTATTTGGCGAAATGAACGACCAACAATTAACTGAGTTGGTGAAAAAATATTCTGTTCTATATGACAAAAGGTTAGCTCAATACAGCGACCATACTGTGAGAAGTAGAAATAGCCGAACAAATGAATACAAGCGGAAAGTTTTATTAAAATATAATATTTAAAGACTTTTGTATGAGTTGCAAGTTTTTAATTTTGCCTTCACCACCAAAATATTCCTTAAATTTGTTTCTTACTGAAAATGCATACTGTGTGGAATTTCTACGAATTGGATCGTGGTGTCGCGTGTTGGTAATGTGCACGATGGACATCGGGTGTCGACACGTTGCGTCGCGTGGCGTTTTAGTAGTATGTTTCCACCTGTATTCTATTTGAACGATGCATGTTCGTGCTAAGACATCAGATGTTTATTTGTTTTCTTTTTATAAAAAAGGCATATCAGAGACAAGTAAGTGGTTCTAAGACGGTTCAGAGTGGAGGTAAGTTAAGTATCCAAAACAGTAAGTACAAGTCTTGACTTTGAATTTTTCCTGGAACATGCCGGTTTTCTCGTGATGTTCAAAGGAGGAAAATTACATAGCCAGGTTGAACCCACGTGGACCTCAGGGTTGAGGGTCGCATCGCTAACGGCTAACCTAACAGTACTAGTAGTAGTAAAGAGTGGCGGAAAGTTTCTTGCTAGTTTTTCTTACCCGCTCTACGCCCTTGACTTGCGAACTGGTAGTAAATGTAAATTTAAAATTAATTTAACTTGACAATTCATAAGTGTACATGTTTAAATATACATGAATAAATATATTTTGAGTTTGAGTTTACTCAATGGTAGTATATTACCGGAGCCTATACGGATGTCAGTTCCATATATAAATAGAGAAATACTGAGGTACTGTTTATCTATGAATCTATCTTTAAAATCCCATATGATTATGATATGAGATAGACTAACACCTTATCGAATAGTATCGCCCTTGTCATCTAAATAATATTATGTATGATGAATATTGTACATATAATTTAAAGCCTGTACCTTAACATTTCAGGGCAGAGACGTAGTTATATAGCTTATATTATATAGCTTTTATTATATAGCTTTTATTATATAGCTTTTATTATATAGCTTATATTATATAGCTTATATTATTAAACTCTGGAAAACATCAAAATCTTCATAAGATACCCAAAATAACGCAACGCCCGCACCTAGTTATTTTCTATTACCACTATTAGCAAGATTATTTAATAACATACTTGGATCATAGTGTTATTGCTCAATATCATAGTGTATTTTATGGAGATCTAATTTGTTAAAGTTCAACGAATAAGTATCGCAATACAGCGAGAAATTATTCCAGCATTAAATCACAGGGACCAAACTTTTTAAATTTTCCATTTGTTTTATTATAGGAACTATATATATTATGTTAGTCATAAAACTTTGAAAGTAATAAAATAAAATATGGGCTGTAATAATAAAAAAGTTATCTAGGCTTATTCGATCACTTATTGGATTGGTAATTACGAATACGATATAATATTGTGCTAGTGCGTAAACTGACAAATGCTCTGACTTTTATATAACTCTTATTTTCAGTGGAACGGATAATCCACTAAAGTATCGCAGAAACGGGCACAGTACTGGGATAGGACCAAATATGACTTAATATATCCAAGACATCGCATATAACAAAGTGAGTGTTCAGACAACTACAGCTTCCTAATGTAGGATGTGTGTTATCATCCTTATATGGGCCCGTGAAACAATAACTCCGAATTATAGTTCGTGTATTCGCAAAAAGAAAGACGAAAAATTGAATAAAAATTCGGATATTATAGGTACTAGTAAACATAATATACATGCGTGTTCCTACAAACATGCTAAGCTAGTCGCAGTATAATAATCAAACTAAATAAAAGCAACGAATAATAGCAACAAGTACTTTCCACGTCGTATCGCTGTCATATTTCTTTGGCCTTTTAATAAAAGTTTACCACTCATAAAATGCTAGTAGCAATAAACGTAATAAGGGTGTATTGTGTCATGAATATTTCTCATTTAATAATTGTACATTGCCAATGATACCATAATACCTTTATTAATTTGTGTGTTGTAAAAATTACCGGAGTGAAATATGGTAAACCACCCTCTTTGCGGTGATAACAATTCTCAATTCTCATTATTTCTTCACACTTTCACAGTTTCACTGTATTCATATAAATCTATATTGAACAAAACACAATAGGATAAGATTGTCTGTCAAGAGAGTTGGAGTTTCTTGCCCATTTTTCTCCATATGAAACTACGAGTACCCTTTGGAAGGGGCAACTAGAGTCATTTTTTGTAATAATTTTAACATGTAATTTTGACATTCAAAAGTGCCTTTTTAATAGGCCTTATTGAAATAAATGATTTGACTTTGACTTTAAGATGAACGCATAATAGGCAACTAAATTAGATTATTGGACGCGCGACATAATAAAGGTATTGTGATTCTAAACCTGCCTTTGAATGTGATAATTTTAATAGAAACGGATAATATTATTATTCAATCCCTGGTACCATATATTTAAAATATTATTTAAAAAAACTATTTTATAATAATTTCACTAATTAAGTCGTAGGGAGCGTTAAATGTGAAATATAGTTTTTAAAACTTACTTTGTATTAGATAACTTATAAATTCTGTTATTTTAAATGGTAACTAGTCATTTATAAATATTTCTAAACATTTTCTATTTTTTTTTAATTGTATAGATATTTAAATAATATTATTTTCAAATAAATCTTAACGTTTGTCCCAGATTTGCTTATTAACGATACGGCTGGCCGTAGCAGTTAGTGAGTTCTATGTTTATAAAAAGTATATTATATATAATAGTAAATCTATTATTTTGTAAACGCAAATTAATTTCTAACAAATTATTAAAAACTTACCATTTCATCATAATATGGCATGAGAATGCCTAACAGTCTCTTGATATGGTAATAGCATAATGTCCAATTCAAAGTGGCTTCGTTGCACGCATTTACACCAAGAAACTGAGCATTTCGCGACAACGAGCTTTCTTGAACACCTATTTTGACACTTTACACAGACACAAACGTCTAATAAAACAATTATAATCAGATAGAAAGTAGCAAGCAAAGCAATAATTTTTTAAACAATAAAAATGTGAGGTGAAATTTGAAACTGTGGAGTTTACGCAAAAGTTTCAAATATCGAATGCTTCAGGGCGGGGAGACGTCTGGAGCTGAAGGCGGCTGAAACGGGACTGAAACACGGACAACTGCGAACAGCGAATACCGGATTGAAGGAACTTATCTAACTTTATCGCATTGATATACAATTTTGTTTTGTTATTGTTGGCTACGTGTAATAATTTTAATACGTTCTAATTTTTACGGAAAATTAGGATGGCTTAGAACTTTCCTTTAACAGCTGTAAAATATTTGACATTGACATTTGGAGTTCGCGTCATTTTCACATACAAAATTGCATATAATTTAGAGCCTTATGTCGCTACTTTGCGGAGGACTTGAATTTGATTTCCGGTGAATCTATAAATATAATAATAACAATATCCTAAACTTAATTATACACCTTAAAGTTCCATTTATATGGATCCTAAAAGATGAAAATTTTAACAGTAGGTAAAATACAATGTAACATTTAGGAACCATCATATGCTTGCTTGTTTTTGTTTTGTCCACTGTTGGACATAGAGTTACTGTTCCATCCGGTTCCACGTGTCTGTCGTGGGCCAGGTGAGGCCAGGTGAGGCCAGGTGACCCCGGCGACGGCGGTGATGTCGTCGGCAGCACTCCCTCGCTCCATCGGTTGTCGTACGTCGCACGGTGAAACTATAGTTATTATTAAAGAAGCCAAAAAAATATGTGTGGCACTCGGGGACTGCCGCGGTAAAGCTATTGCATAGCATTTTTTATCAACTTATGCAAGTATAATGATTTAATTTTTTTTTATTTATGTAGTATTTTTATTCTTTGATATTTATTCAAATTTTTTCTTTGATATTAATTCCATAATCTACCACTCTACCAGACTCAGACTAACACGCCTATATAGTGTGTCTCCCTTTAACGGGTACCGGCTGCACCCGATGTGAGACGTCAAGTTACGTCATCGTGTGTTAGGTTATTTTCGTTACGAAATTTCTGGATTCGGTCTCCACGCTCAAGGCCCGCGATAGAAGCTATGCAATAGCTTAAAAACAGAGCAGAAATTGTCTTCGCATGTATGGCATATCCCCTGCACATCTAACTTTATACTTAATGTACTTAGCAATTGTTAAGTGAGCATACATAAAATGAATAGATTTTAATTAGGAAACGGAAACTACCTTTCTCAACAGTAACTCGTAAACGTCACAAACAATTTTGACGTGTATGAATGTGGTTTTCGTTTGTCGGAGATACATCACCTTGTCACTGATGTATACGCATAATAACGAGAGTAAGGTAGAAAAAAATATGGTATGCTGATATGACGCTCTATTTTATTATGTTGGTAAGAATTAGGTTGTTTTGGTCTATTTATTTGACCACGAGGAAAAAGAAATACCAATAAGATCAAAGATCATCAAAAGGGCTGATGATACTTTAAAAGTGGCAAGAAGTGGATGACCTTAGCAAATGATATAAAAACGTTTAATATAACTTATTATAATTTTGTTAAACACTTTTAACACACTAACATAATTTGAAATGAATCTGAAATTTCAAGGAAAATCGTTAACAAAGTTTTAGTTAAACTAACCTTGTTAGTCTAAACTTGATGAAGCTGTTGCAACTTTCTGCTGTACTCTTTATAAAATTACACTACTTATAATCTAGCTGGTGTGGTTCATCCTTAGCCATTAACTAAACCAGTTATAAAAACTAAATTAGCATAAAGCCGGTTGCAGATCAAAAACTAAGCTATGCCAAGGCTAAACTAAGCTATGCCAAGCAAGCTAGGCTAAGCTAAGCTAGAAATAAATAGCGTGCAGACCAACAACTAAGCCAAATCTCAGTCAGTACGGCGAAGGATGTGCAAAGGGTGTGCGGGGTAGCGGGAGGGGCTTAGCTTAGCTCGTGTAGCTGCGCATCGGCATACACAACTAACTTAGCTTCGCATATTTTAGTTAGCTCACATAGCTTAGTTCGCATAGTTTGCAGTCTGCACACAAGTATGTAAAACTGCGTCAGCTATGCGAGCTAAGCTAAACTAACTTAGCTTAGCTCTTGGTCTGCAACCCGTATAACACTGCTTTTACTAAAACAACATAATTTTAAAAATCCTCCAAAACGTAAAATAGCTTCTAAACAAGATGGCGTATCACCAGTCTTTATGACGTACTATTTTTATAAACGTGCGCACATAGACAGATACTCTATTGGTGCACAGCCGGAGATCGATGCTACGACCTCAGGGATGAGAGTCGCACGCCAAAGCCACTAGGCCAAAACTATTCCTTCTGTGTGTGTAGATTATATACTATAATAAAGAAAATCCTCTAATTCAAGGAACATTTGATTTATCGTTAGGAGTGGTCTATCTAATCCCCTGAGATGAAGGAATGCCATAAACCACAATCCCTGGCTTAGATAGCTGTCGGATGACGGTCATATTACCAAAACATAATAATTATAGCCATGCCGTATAGGACATGCTGATTCAAACTAAATAACCTCACTGACACACATTTTCTACATTCTTCTTATTAACATATTCTATCCCTCCATGTAAAATAGGTATAGGATGGATTCGTTGATTACTTTTCTTTATAGGTTATCAACCATCTATGTCATCGATTTGTTTAAGTTATACTATTTTTCTTACAATGGTTCCTTTAATGGAAGCATTAATCGCGCACATAAAAATATTAATGTTATAGCTAGGCATACATTTGTTTGGTATAAAACAATACTTTCTACATTTTAGTTGCTACGTGCATTCTCTTATCAAAATTTATTAAAAAGATAAAAGGGTACAAATAAAGTTTTCTTTAACAAGAAAAGAAGAATCGTCGACGACCAGTCACTTACCGGCCTTATCCGCACTTATCATAGAGAGTGTTCAGATTTATACTTGCTGAGTTTTTCACCTCGCATTCCGTCGTTCCACAACTGAGCGTATTAAGGCTTTTACCTCGCAATACCACTATGTGGAACTAGCTGCCTATTGAAGTATTTCTGGACACTCGACTTGGGAAAAGAAAAGAGTACAAATTCTTAAAAGGCCGGAAACGCACTTGCCTTCTGGCCTGTGTGTCCATGTGTGCCTCTTGCCTGTTTGTCCCCTGTTCTATAAAAAAGCCCTATTGAAATTATCAATGCAGAATCGATTTTTACCATCGAATGAATTTAAAATGAGCAAAAAAGGTTTTAAAACAATATTAACCTTGATATGTAACAATACTCAAATAATGTAAGTATGGAACAAAACAATATGGTGTTCCAAACACTTTTAACTCGAATTTATTCAGGCTGAGTAAACACAAACATTTAAATTAATATGTTAATAATATTAATAACTCTTAATACAAGCGGCGTGTGAGCTCCCGAAAACCCACATTTCCTATGGACTGGGTGCATTTTTGCGTCTATTTATAATTTTTAAGCCTTTGTGTCTTCTAATTCGAAATAATTATTGTTTTACCACAAATATATAACAATAACTTTTAAAAAATAAACTTTTTAACCGGATTAAAGTTATGTATTATTATAAATTTACAATTATTTAACATAATTTTAATATTAACCGACGTTTCGCGTGCTTTACAGCGTGCGTGGTCACGGTGACTGAAGACAAAAGGTGTTGGATGTCAAAAAGTATGAGCTGTAGAAAAAAGTTGCATTATCTGTATTTATTTCCCCGAAGTTGGTATCGACTAAAAGATGGAGGGTTTTGGCAAAAATGGCTCACGGTGTCCTCTACTTTCGCGGATTGTTTATCTTGAGATTTTAATTTGGATACTATTGGATCCCAGGTGTTTGACATTTTTAGGCCGTCTTCTCTATTGAAATTGGGGTGTTTTTGATGTTAATGGCTTCGCGTACCAATCTTGGGAAGAATCTTTTTTACAACTTAACCTTCAAGAAAAGAGCGTACCAATCCTTGAAAGGGAACGCAACCGCTGGCCCCCGGCGTTGCAGGTGTCCATGGGCGTTTGTCTTCTGTCCCATAAAAAAGTCGTATTTCATAAACTAAATGTCTGTAAGCTATTTTATATGCAGGAACACAGAAACGCTTTAACACAAGATCAAATAAATTATCTTCGAATGTGACATGTGTGTGACAAAATACGATTTTTATACAACCCAGGTTATGCAAATATTGCGTGGAAGGTTGCCTTTTTGTATCAAAGCAATGTTATAGCAAGTATAAAACTTACCCTTCGGTACGAATCCATCTCGTACAGAATTCAAATTGCCACCTTTACGCGTAGTGTTCTAATGTTTTCCTTTTGTGTAGTCGGGTACTATAGATTTTGTATTGTTGTATCGTTATACCGAATCAACTCAATAAGAAATTGACAAATTTAAAACCTTTGATCCCTGATTAAATGCTGTGATAATCAAAAGGTCATTTATAAATTAAGGTACTTAGAGTATAAGTTAAAACTCTCTTTTAGTAAGATTTAACCTTACCGTATTTTGCCTGTATCTCTAACATAATTTGAGAAAATGTGTTACAATAAATCTTATCTGTTTTTTTAACGCCCGATTAGTTTACAAGTGTATAAATATTAGAGCAGAAAATACATCATTTATTCTTTGTTTTTAACTAACCTATAAGCTTCAATCAATTTAACAAATATATCGTTAAAGTTTACTCTTTATACATACTATGAAATGACTGTAAATTTCCGTCAATAAAACGGTGTTTGAATTACGTAAACATTATTTATTTTTAAGAAATATACGGATGATAAATGAAACTCTAAATATGGCTTCAATACGTGAGGATCCCATAGAAAAACGAATGTGGTTATTGGGGTTAATATTTTTATTCAACACCGCTCCCTTTTGAATACCCGCCAGTCTGAAACAAATTGCTTTTTGTTAAAATAATATTATTTTATATTACATGCGAATATATAAAATTAGTTCCACGTGTAAATCGTTTATTAATAATTAAAGTAATAATATTTATTTATCGTTATCATAAGCGGAAAAAATTCGTCGGAAGAAAATTAGGCCTAAAAGTCATCCAATTATATAGGTGCCTTAAAGCGTAAAATGAGCAAATATACTTTCGTACTTAATCGTAACAGGGTATTTATTAGAACGCTTTTATTGTTAAGAAAACATCCGGGGTTACACTACTTCTGTAGAGGTAATACATATAAGAGCCTTACTGCGCCACGTGTTACAATTCTCATACTGCATTTGACAGTAATTGGCAAAGTCTTTATAGTCCCCTCCATAACTTCTCGCACATATTTCTTGAGTTCTGGAATTTGTGATATTTAAAATTTTAGACACAAAACACCCCTATATAACCTCATACTGGAATACTCGCCATTTACAACTTGTAAGACAGCTGATTCCAATTTCAAACTCAACATTTGACAGTTTTATACAAACTCATTTGTTTTCTCACACTTTGGTCTACAGTGAACATTATCTCTGGGGAAATACATGGGGCTAACACTGACTTAGACTACTGCTATTACATTTAACACCTGAGTCAAGGCGTGACATCCACCATTATAAAACGTACCGTTTTCAATTTCTATAGTAGTAGTAAACGATTGAATCTTACATCTATAGTACAGCTGAATTGTGTAATTAACATCAGACATAAATATGAAGATTAACTTTCGGATAGTTGCATATAAAATTATTTAATAGTATAATAAAACGTTTAAAAAATGTATCTTTTATTTTTTATAGAACAGGCAGAAACCAAACGGGCAGGATGCTCACCTGATGTTAAAAGATACCGCACATGGACACTAGCATTTTCAGCATTGGCACGCTATTTTCTTGAAGGACAGTAAGGCCGTTTCTCCACTGTTCCGGTCCGGCAAACGTTAATTACCGATCCGATTTAGAAACTCACAACAGTGCTTACGTACTTCTCCCCTACTCCGGCATCCGGTTTTTAACGATCCGATAACTTGCTAGATCGGAACGCGGTGTTTTATTGGTCCAAGTATCCAAGGATTTATAAATTATTATTCACAGGTTTATTTATAGTTTCTTTAATTTGAAAGAATCTGGATAACCTGGACCAAACCAAATCATGTTGCTATTTATTTATATGTTTATACCATAGCATTAGTGAACTATTTATTAAGTAGATTATAATATTTTAAGATAGACAATATGTTATGTTGCATGATAAATATACAAGTATCGATTATTTTCGGGTCGGATGTAGTGGAGAAGCGCAATCCGGCCTCACGATATTTTTCTCATGACTCATTCCGGTATTCGACGCCGGACCGGAGCAGTGGAGAAAGGGCCTAAGTCGTATGACTAGACCCTTCAACCTATACAGGTTCGGAAACACGGGTAGCTAGATTCACATAGCGAAGGTGTGCGGCAAAAATTCCTTTAAGAACGAGTTGTAAATAAATAAGACAATTTGGTAGCCCTTGCTAACATGTAAGTTCAAAAGTAAATAAGTCTGCTTACTAAAGGCATACTGATAAGTTTATTTTTATTGTTTAGCTAAAGTTTGGATTTAAAAAATTGATTTCTGTAACTGAACTGCTTCGACGCCACTAGTTTTCTGTGATTTTTATGAAAACATGAACTCGAAGTCGTCGACGATCAAATATAGCCAAAGATATTTTTATAGTGCACTAGTATAGGAGTAAATATATATTATTGAATTATCAAACCCAGCTTTGAGAGTTAACTATCAACCTAACAGTATATATAAGGTAATTTAAATATAAAATAATTAGATAAATACCTAAATACTCACTTGTAGGCAGTAGGACAATTGTCTAAAAAATTCCTACATCCCTTCACAAAAAAGTCTGTTGCCCAGAAAACTGTGTCCTGCGGATATTTTATAAGAGGTTTCCGATATTTTCCGTAAACGACAATGGTCGTAATAAGAAGATAAATCACTAAAATGGACAAAACTTATTATTTCTTATTAACCAATTTTACAAATGTTCGCTAATTTCGTGCCGCTACCTATAAAAATTCCCTAAGTACTTCAAACTGCAATATTCACCAGTTAGTTCACACTCAACTCTTTACTGACTCTACATTAGCAGTGGCAGTACGAGTGACCTCTTCTAGCGTATGTAAGCTACCCACTTCTCTGTCCGACATTGCTGAGAGTAAATGTGGTATGCAGGGATTATCACGACGTTTTCGCCGTAAACAATACAATAAATAAATTAATGTCTATTGGTGCAGTGATCAAGATCTCTCGGTTGAGATTCATACATCACAGAACATTAGTCTATAAGGAAAAATGGTAAATACAAGATATAAAGAAATCGGAAGCTTCAAAAAGTTTGTTCATGATTGTTAATCAGATAACCAAAGTGACGCCTTAAGGTAAGGCCACAGATTTCTGATTCGACGCTGTCGATTTTTTTGTACGGCATGCCGCACGATGATTCTCCGTCACAATATGGAAGTGTTTAGCCGGGGTTCGAACCTACGACCTCCGATGAGAGTCGCACGCTGAGTCCTCTACTTGTTTTATATATAATATTTAAATAAAAAAAATATAAATATGACATTTATAAGGATTAGTTAATTAGAAGAGAGAACACTCTCAATCAATTAAGATTTGTATGAATCGCTTCATTAAATTTGTCAAAAATAATGACAGATTTCAAACGCAAAATGTATGAAATACAAAATTAAAACTAATGTCTAGAATGAGAAACTTGTTTTTGAAATAAAATGTTTGATTATTAAAATGATAAAATACCTGTGTGAGTTTTCATAATGTTGAAACATTACTTAAAATAAACTGGCAAGTTTTAAATCAGATGTGGCGAACATTTTATTATATTTCTTTACTTCAGTTGTGGATTTGTATATATAACTAAAACCTCTAGGAAAAATACCTTTTAGGCTATAAAAATATCTCTATAATAATATATTGGGCAATTTGCCATGAACCCGAGCCAAACTAATTGACAAAATCGTTAGGCGAAGTGGTCCTTACTTAATTGCTCACCTAATACGCAAGGCTTTGGAATTTCGAATCAAAGGAGCATTTATTATTCAAATATGTATTTGATAACTCGTACTTTAGTTTAGGGGCATTAAAATTAATACCTACAGCTTGGATTAGATGAAATAACATTGCTCTAAAATTAATAGATAAACCAGATATGATACGTGACTTTAGAAATAATTATTAATGATATTATACGAGAGGCGTAAAATAAATGCGATACATTCTCCTTGGAAAGCAATAAAAAAATAGATACTGTCAGTTCTCTTTTGTTTTTTAAAAATAGATGTCATTTGTTTGCGTCGTATCGGAACATGTTGTTATTAATTGAAGTTCGCGCGGGAATAGGAACTGCTTTAAGAATTCTGGGTCTCAGTTTTCTCAATCTGTTTCATGATAATTTTTCAATCTAATAGGCAAGTCGGTGATCAGCCTGACACACGCCGTCGACTTTTTGGGTCTAAGACATGCCGGATTCCTCACGATGTTTTCCTTCACCGTTCGAGCGAATGTTAAATGAGCATATAAAAAGAAAGTCTATTGGTGCGCAGCCGGGAATCGCACCTACGACCTCAGGGAAAAGTGTCGCACGCTGAACCTTCAAGGGAGGAGAACTTTCATTAATGACGACCCCCGCACGGGACGCCCTTCATCGGTAGTGAACAAATCATAAAAAAAACATTGTCTTGAAGGATTGTCGTGTTACTTATTATAGCAGAAGAAATGAAGATTTCTACAGGAAGTGTCTCTAAGATTATACACAATCATTTGGGTATGAGTGTCAGGGTGCTCAGAATGCTTTCTGACTCCCAGAATGCTGGAATTGGTAGATTATTGTTCTACCGAACCCAGACCCTAATGATTTCTACCTATTTTTGCGGTTAAGAGAGGATTATCTCAGAGGCCATTAATTTGAATATGATGACGCAGAAATCGTTGCGGTACTCGATTTTTAAAGAGATTTTTTTTAAAGGGAGCCTTAGAAAAATATTTA
Organism: Pieris melete; assembly: GCA_963693345.1. NCBI lineage: Eukaryota > Metazoa > Arthropoda > Insecta > Lepidoptera > Pieridae > Pieris > Pieris melete. The sequence continues at coordinate 4,337,103 of CAVNZK010000003.1, forward strand.
ATTTGTAAACCTAATAGGTGAAACGTTGAAAAATAAACTAACATTTAATAAAAGATAACTGCCTCATACTTATTACTAGTATATTAATAAAAAATATATACTAGTTTTCATAATATTATTAGTTACTATCAATTTTTATAAAACACGATCACTACATATAATTTTGTAAATCGAACCGAAATGTTTGTCCCACCTGTTTATAGCGAAAACGATTGTCGTTTATGATCGAAATAAATTAAATTTTTTTACTACAAAATAAAATACGAGTTCTTCGAAATTTCTGAAAACACAACGTCCATACATGTGTTGTATGGGGCATACTTATTTCTACCCTTTCATTGAACATTTTAAATTTTCCGCCAAGATCGAACCGCCGTAGAATTTCTAGGTTATTCTAATATATATGTTACAAGTATGACAATTTCTAATAAGTAATTGTATAATCCGTCGATTTATGAATCCAATTAACACAATAAATTCTAACAAATGCCTATAAAAGTAAGGTAGGAAAAGGTAAACCTAATTGTATTGTGGTCCAAATGTTCTTTGGATGATTTATCTTATAAATATAGACACTATTTATTAATTTAGCTGTACTCGATACTGTTAGCGAAACACGATACAAAACCCTACAAGATATTGTGAAAAGTTAAAAACCAAATTGAACATCGTAATAATTAATTAGTGTATTTTTAGACTTAATAAAAGTTTTGAGAGGTCTTAACGAAATACCTCTTTAGGCTCTTGAGGCTTAAAATGTGGTGGAAAGCTTTCATAAGGGTTTAAATTTCTTTATTATTTATTTATTTTCCTTATTTCCTATTTTTACAGTATCTTAATACTAATACAATAGAAAACTAAACTAAAAACATAACATAAAGATAACAAGTAAAAACTATAAACCTAAACTTTTTTATAACTTATTAATAATATATATATCAGTTACACAAGCAATAATATTTAGGTGCGCAAGACACGCGTAAATGGTGCTTCTCTGAGTAAACTCGTACGCGCCCGAGGCACTGCCAGCAATTGTATAATTGGTACACTGATACAACCTCATGTAAATATATCTCGTAAATTTATTTTGAATGCGCTCCACCATTAGAGAATATATTTTACTTAGATTGTAGCAATTAAGACACGCACATATAATAATATAACCTATATATAATCAAATGCCCTCATAATGGCAGGCAACAAATACGATTCTCAAAACAAATTACATACAACACACAAGTTAAGGCGGAAACATACTACTAAAACGCGACGCTACACCACGCCATCCGACGCATGTCAGTACTTATCAATCCCATATATTTAATATGGTCAGGTGCACATATACAACACGCCATGTGATCACACGCGGTAACATCCAATCGATTTGGATCAGCATGTTGTCGTGTTGTTGACGCCAAGCGTCAAACGTTCGAGTTTTTGGCACAAATGTCAATTTAAATACATACATATTTTTGGATTTTTTATTTGGCGAAATGAACGACCAACAATTAACTGAGTTGGTGAAAAAATATTCTGTTCTATATGACAAAAGGTTAGCTCAATACAGCAACCATACTGTGAGAAGTAATGCATGGGAAGAAATAGCCCAACAAATGAATACAAGCGGAAAGTTTTATTAAAATATAATATTTAAAGACTTTTGTACGAGTTGCTAGTTTTTAATTTTGCCTTCACCACCAAAATATTCCTTAAATTTGTTTCTTACTGAAAATGCATACTGTGTGGAATTTCTACGAATTGGATCGTGGTGTCGCGTGTTGGTAATGTGCACGATGGACATCGGGTGTCGACACGTTGCGTCGCGTGGCGTTTTAGTAGTATGTTTCCACCTTAACTGTCACTTAATTTGGGGCCTGAGGATGTAGAAGTGTGATTAAAAATTACTAAGTAAGCAAGTCCATGGAGACCTTTCATCTTTTTGTATTCTCAATTATTCCACTTTGTTATGTTCTTACCTACTTACTCTCTATAAATTCACATTGTATTTTGCATATTCGCGGACGCTTAGCTGACACACATGCGACGACCCGTTCGATACAAAAAGTCACCACAGAATTTGTGAGACGCGATGTCACGGGCTACACTAGGAAGTTGCTTGGTTAGCGCTGTGACCTAATTCGTATAAACACATATTTGTCTTTTATATTAGTTTGTCTCCGTTTTAGAATGTCTGATGTTTCAGAGAATAAATAAAATAAAGAGATAAACGAAACGGTGTGCTCTATTCGCTTTTAATCACAATAGCGTATCATCAGCAGTCCAAAATACGTGGAATACCGACATGATAAGTTATGTTTATGACTTCTATTATATATATAAATTTAGACAACTGCAACATTTTGTCTTGCGTCTATCGTTGTACATTTTCAAAGCCTGTTTGACAGTTGTCATCTGCGAAGAGAATAAAGCCGTAGCCATTGATATACAAAAAACCCAAGATGCACAGTCTCGAATAAAAGTAACACTCGAAAGTGTCCCGAAACACTATTTCTGTCCCTTTCTATAACAGTATGTCTATAACAGTATATGTTACAAGCATATATTATTGCAAAATCAACCTTACGCGAATTGCTTAAAGTTGTTATTACAACGCAGTTTATACGTACATAAAGCAATAAAATTTTACGACCGATCGTGGTCGGTAGGACAAGGTATTGAGTGGAGTCGAACATGACTTTTTTATTTACAACTATTTAACATAATTTTAAATTTATCCGACTTTTCGGGTGCTTTACAGCGTGCGTGGTCACGGTGACTGAAGACAAAAGGTGTTGGATGTTAAATAGTTGTAAATTTATAATAATACATAACTTTAATCCGGTTAAAAAGTTTTTTCTTTAAATTAAAAAAAAAATGTTAAATTAATAAATTAATAAATAATTCTTGTCTACCTCCTGACCTACACTTTATATAGCGTAAATATATTTGTCAAAATCTACACACAAAAAAGTTCAAAAGTACATAAATTTATTTATAAAAAAACTCAAATAAATAACATCGACTCCACTTATTACACGCACGACTATTTGAAATAAGAGCACAATTTAGAATGTTGCGCTCATTTTTTGAGGACGTTTTTTAGACGTTGATTGTGCATCTTGGGTTTTTGTATATCAATGGCCGTATCATAACTTTTTGTGACGATGTTAAAAAATTATTTCATAATGGAATGAACCTTATTTATCGAAGAATATTTGCGAAGGTTGTATGCTTTTGAAATAGATGCAAAGAGAGTCAGTCAGACGTATATCGATACATGCTTAGAAGCACTACGGCTTAAAAGCAAACGCGGTGAAGGATTATTATCTCTGGGGCATACTGGAGAAGCAAGGTACCTTCTAACCAACCTACAGTATATTGAATATACACGGCTATGATAAAATTTTCAATATAGGTTATATGTTTTCGCAAGTTCATATTGGTTGAGAATAAAATATCTATTTAATAATGTCTAACACATTATTTTATTAATGGTTAAGTGGCTTAGGATATATTTAAATTTCTCAGATTTCTGTAAAATTACATACGAACGTGCTCTGCAATTTAAAGTTATTAACTTGAACGAGAGTAGTGTTTCAATAGATATTTAATCATACTTTTCACAATATGCTGTAATTTAACTATCTTTGATTACCGTTTCCAATTTCCATACCTTGACGTTTAACAATAATGTTCAATGTATTCAATAAATAATTCAAAACAATGTGAAAAGTAAAAAGATACAAAGCCTTACAAAAATAACAGACGTGATAAAAAAGTTAAAGTGGAAATGAGCCGGTCACATTACTCGCGTTTCTGATGACAAATGGGTCAAAAATATGCCCATGCCCACCAGAAAACTGTGAAAATGAAATAAAAGATAGTAGCAAAGATAAGTCTCAATGTCTCTTAAGACAAGTGGAAAATTTTGGAGGAGGCCTTGATTCCGTCGGAGGTACAATTCATAATACAATAATAACATTAACTTAATGTAATCCTTATTAAGTACTCGAGTATAAGCTATTCTTATTTATATTTTAATAATATCCACGATAATTTGGCTACAGTGACGAAAATGAAGGTAGTATCGTGAAAGCTGACCGCTACATTAGTCTACCCGCAATATTTTAAGTCCGGAAACTTCCAAACAAAATTATTAATTAACAAAGTGGATGGAGTTTAGCCTCCACCTTCACGTTTTGATTTTTAGGTGTGAATTTGGATGACGGAATTCCGAAAGTAAAAACTTAAAGAGATTGAAAGATTTGCGGACTCATGATGTCAGCTTGGCACGGTTTAACCGCTTAGCCAACACTGCGCCTTAGATATATAGCTATAATTAGTTAGGTACCATGAAAGATACAATATAATCTGAAAATGGCGAGTGAGACACTGAAAAGCACAATAACATTAATAAGATTAAGAAAAAGCTTTGAACTTGTACATGTAACTTAAAAGTTATTATTTTGAGTTAAAAGATTGTTCATAGACGTATTTATTAAATTTTAATTTCATTCAAGTAAATATTTTACAAAGTAAATACCTTTGTTCGTGTATAATATTGAACACAACGTTTAATTTAGTGTACTTAAAAGGTCACAGTAATTTTTAATAAAACAATGTTTTATCTACAATGTTTATTTTGCCTCTATTAGCAATTTTAAATAGATTAAAAAGTTTACAATTGTAAGTGTTGTTTGAAAAAAGGCAACAAAAACGATGCAAATCGAAAAATCCAGCCCTGCGATTCCGTAACTCACTTTTCGAACTCACACAGCGGTTTTCGTATCGGCGGTCGCTCTCAAATCAGTCGTGTAACAGTCATTTTATGATTTGGCATTCTGATAAACAATAAACTACAAGCTTTATTACAAGCAAACTACTACCTTTTTAATTTGACATTCGAAAACCGCTGTGTGAGTTAGAAAAGTGAGTTACAGAATCGCAGGGCAGGACCAAATTAAGTTTGCCAATTAATTGAAACAATCAGTTTTTAAATAATGTAAGGTCAAAAATGAATACCTTTTGAAAATGTACATTGATGTATACAATATCACACCACGTGGAATATAGTAGTAGTACTAAAGTATTTTGTTATAATATAAATTATATTTATTGACCTAAAGCTCACATCACACACCCATATTGCGTCAGGGGTTAAAAAGCCTCCTAAATAATAGTTGTATTTTCCGCTCCTTGACGTCAATAACATACTCAGCACTTTGGTATCAACAAGACTTGTTATTCTTATGATGTATTGAACGGCTTTGTTTTCTTCGATTGTCCTATAATTTTGTTCATATTTTTATTGCTATACATTTTCTAATAACCAATGCGTCCTAGTTGATACATACAGATAAGATAGAGATACAAATCCTAGAAATCCTCGGTGAAATTCGCAGCGAAACAATGAAAAGTAGTAAGACTTAAGTACTCTTACTTGAGTCTATTGTTATTGGTTACTAAACTAAAGCATCTTATATCGTTCTTTGTTGAATCGGTTTGTTTCCTACCAGGGCAACCATTCTTTGTTTGTGTGTGTGTCTGTCAACTTCTGTATGATTGATACCTGTTAATTATCGTAATAATAGTAATAAATAGTATATTTCTATGCTACTATAATAAACTTGAGATTTTCGTATTTTTGCATAAACCCAAAACCGGACTGATTTTGTAAGTACTTTTACTAATTAAAAGTAAGATAGGCTATTTTATCTTTTAATCATGTTCATATAATATAGTACTAGATTTTTGCTTAGGTTAGTTTTTGTATTTCTATAAAAGCTAGTCAACAGCTTTTATAAAAAAATATAAAAAATACAAAATTAAATGTATAAAAATCAACAAATAATTGCCATGATCGGCCAATACTAGTAAAATATTATACATATAAATATTGGTGTTTATGTGCGTATAACCAGCGGCACGTAAGTCTAGCGCTGGCCGATACGTGGAGGGGATTGCTGCGCATGTGTACTGTCGCGCGGGGGACAAAATGCGACTGGAGAGCCAATCGACGCTCTTCATTCCGCTAGCCCCCCTCAGGTACCCTATTTTTTACTTCTGCGCAATAACGGTCAGCGCTAAAGTTTCGTGCCGCTGGTTATACGTATGTGTTTATAGCTGTGTGCGTGCGCGTTTCTGTGTATGATGCACGTGTTACTTAATATATTATTTTGTATATATCATACTTGTTTTTTTGAAATTGAAAAAATAAATCTCATTATACTGGGCACATTGGATACTCATTTTTAATATAAGTAGACCCTAATTTACTTTTAATATCGTGCCACTAAAGGATAATTAGAGAAAAGGTGCGATTATGATAAAGCACGAATATTGTACTTGAAGCAAGGTCAATCGTGTACCTAATTTTCAATTCGACCAAAACAATTTCCGGCCCTTACTTTTCGTACTTGACCACAATTGAAAGCAATAATTTAAAAGAACGTTATAATCAAATAAAATTTATTTCTAAATTCAGTGGTTAAACGAGTAATTCAACTCTAAGACTGTGATCTCCGGTTTAGGATTGACTTTATATGTGAAATTAGAGAAGTGTTGGCCTGAAAGCTGAAGCGTTGGCCAGCATGCAGCTCTCATACCTGAGGTTGTTAGTTCGAACCTCGGCAATCAATGAACTCGCATCAACACGCGCTGGTACCGTGAGAAAAAAACATTGTGAGGATACCGGCATGCTTTAGACCCAAAAACGTCACGCGCTGATCACCTACTCGTCTATTAAGACGAAAACGAAACGGATATAGAAATATAAGGCCCAGAGGTAGAAGGAAAACCAGTGACGCTAGTTAGACTAAAGCTTCAAACAAAGAGTTTTATTTAAACATCTCCATACAATAACCGCCATAAAACTTAACTCGCTACACTGGTTTTTTTCTATATGTGAAATTAACTCATTCTAGTACGAAGTATTCATTTTAGAATATACTAGTAGACTGGGCCAAGCGTTGCTGTGGCTAAGATTTTTGTTATATTACGTGGTAGTAAACTATTCAAGAGAAACGCCAGGAGAACACCAATCCACCATGCTTTTTTGGTGGTTATGCCATTAAATAGTAGCTTATGTGAAACGTTGGTATTTATTTTGATAAGGATCAATACCTAGGTACGAATAAAGAGCATTTTCTAGCGGTGGTATTTTAATGAAAAAATTATAATAAAAGGACGCTTATTGTGACGTAACTATAAAAGATAGAGACATGCAGTCGCGACATTTTTTATAGATTGTGATGTGCCTCAAAAAATTGTAGTACATCATTTTGTTCTATCATTAATGGTTTTCGCAGCGCACGCGATTGAAGGAAGTTTCTTGTTTATTTTTTTACACCTTGGGTTCGATTATTCAAGTTTTAGTAAGCAACCCTATTTTTTTTTGAAAATGAAACATAGCCTATGTCACTCGGGAATAGTGTAGCTTGCCGACGGTGAAAGAATTTTTGAAATCGATCCAGTAGTTCCGGAGCCTATTCATTTCAAACAAACAAAAAATCAAATCTTTCCTCTTTATAATATTATATAGAATAGTATAGAATATATATACAACATAAAATTTAACTCACGTCAATGACCTTAAAAAATGAAAATCTATAGAAAATGCAAGTGTAAGACGAGATTATAGTAGGAAAGAAAATGTGGTCTTATTAAATTACATCGGCTAACTATAACAAAGTTTAGAATTTATCCGTCCGCTCGTAAACTTGGAAGACATGATATGAAATTATGATCCCTTTATAATAAAAATTTTAATTATGAAAAATATATTGTGCTTTTAAATCGTTTCCCAGTAATTTGAAAGTAATAACAAAAACTGTAGCTACTTGATCCGTGTTTTAATTTGTTAATAAACGAAAATTTTCAAATCAGAAATATTTTGGAAGTTATACTTCTGTTGGCGCGTTAGGGAAAAAAAATGAGAGTAAATTTTTACGATGCGTGCGCACCGTCACAAAAAACCGACACCCTGAAGTTACTATAGTCAACATTTTAAAATAAAAAATGTAAATTTCTTTAATTATGTAGAATTTTTTTTTGTTTGTGATATTTAAGTAAACTTCATTTAACTAGATAATAAAACTTTCAAATATTAAATATCTTTTTCTATTGTTAGTGTCGGTTTTTCTACAAACGTAAAATAAGGCGAAACATAAATATTTTAAAAAGGTTTTTATCTTGTTACGCCAAACTTCTAACGCTTGTACATAGGTACTTACGCATGTTTTTTTTTTTTACTTTAAATATGGGTTCTAAAGAGTAGTTTGTCCTGTCTAAGACTATAAAGAAAAAAACCGGTATATTGGAATTAACGAAAACGAATTCCGAATTGAATAGATCCTTTGTAAGGAGTACCTTGAAGGTTGAAGGAACTGTCCACTATCTTTTTTCCACATGACCATTATAACAAGATTAAATTCAACTCGATAAAATCGCTTATCAACAAAAATATTTATTTTGTTATATTTCTCAAAGATGATGATGAAGTGTTTCTATATGAATACTTTATATTCCTCATACATTATCATCATCACATAATGAGGCTACTCCGTCCTGCCTAAATCCTCGAAGTCTAGTCTAGTCTCTATAACGCGTTGACACTCGATTACGTCCATTAGAGCAATCATAATCGAACGCAAAGTTTTGTCTTACGTCTTTTGTTCTTCTTCTTTCTCTTTCTCGCTTATTTCGAAAAGCCATGTTCGATGAAGGAGATATTAGCAGCAGTTGGAAGCAATTTTATTGTACTACCATTCTTTCTGATTTCGGCAAAATGTGAAAACCAATAAAGTGGGAGTTTAAATTATTTAATATCTTATAACTTTAATACATATGGCCGCCGATATGACGGTAAAGTAAACACTACGGTAAATAGAGCTTTATAAAAGCTAAAAACTTAAACAATAATAAATTCTTATTTAGTACTAAAAAAAAGTAATATTAATGTTTTAAGCAAATCCGCCTGGCAGAGTATAGTAACTGTCGTTTTCAAACAGATCACATTAACTCCGCTTCACTCGATCGGTCCTAGATCATTTAAATAGCGAAACAGTTGCTACTATTGACATTGATCAATGGTTGATCGACGCGCGCGCAGATTTAGTAAAATATAACAAAAGTGAAAAGTGAAGTTTTAGTTAAAGTAAGTGTATAAAGGCTTTTATTTAAACGTGATTAATGTGTGATAAACTAAATTTATAACGATTCCTAGAAACACAATTTTAATCAAAACATGTTTATGTTGAAAGTGTATTGTCGATTTTAATTAACTAAATATTGGACAATGTTTCATATTTTTATTTATAACATAAAATTATTTTTGAGTAAACTTGTATTAGATTAAGTAAAATAATTTGACTCCTGTCAAGCACCTTGTAGTCAATAATTAAATAATGTTGTGTTATGTTAAACGAGTCACAAATTACCAAGTTATTCCTAAGAAGGTTCTTGATAAATCTGATAAAATACTAACTCCTCACTAGGGATTTAAAAAATATCATAAAAATATTTTGCTAAGTGCAAATCCCATTACAGTAACAAAGTTGACGTTTGACAGAGACAAATGCGATTCAGCTAACGTCGTCAATTTTATTGGCTTTTTATAGTCTACTAAAAATGTCATATAGAAATATAAATAAACCACTACCGATTTTGTAAGCGTAAAACTAAGAGAGTCGAACTCAGAGTCCATAATTACGTCTCATGATAGTTTAAAATAAAAATATTGCTACCGATTGTGTCCCATATAGATGACCTCCTCTCTTTAAGATTTCTGGACTCCCATTCAAACGTAACAACAAGCTAAGACCACAAATTAAGATCTTCTGCGTAGTTGTTAATAAATTAAAATCCTATGATTATTTGGAATTGAAATTAATATAAAAATTCTTGTGTATTTTTTTTTCGCAAACAAACGAAGTCGTAGTAATTTCTAATAAGGACTCAATAGAAGACTCATAAAAAGAAACTGCACTTGAAGCCTGAACTTTATCACTAACCGGCTTTTACAACTTTAATTAAAATAATTAAAACGCAATCTCCGAGCATTTAATAGTTTGGCTTGCAATAAATAGCAAAGATTCAAAAAAACAGGGAAATCTGTATAACAACTTTGCTTACTATTAATTAATTCATGTTTATAAAAGTCTTTTATTTCAGATACTTTACAATTAAATACGTTTATATTTCTATAAGCTCATTAAGATTCTTCCAAATCCCGCCATTTGCCCAATGTCACTCTCTCTGCCATTACAACTTATTATCCTTAATCTGGTTTATCCACCTTCTATATTTTCTTCCTCTTTTTCGTTTATTTTACTTGGGCACCAGTTAACTTTATTGCTCCACTGTCCAATGTTTATACTATACATACTATTAATCAATTCTCCGAATCTCTGCAAAATACCCTCAACAGGAAGAAAAAATGTATTATTTTAAGTTTTTATTTAAAAAACTACTAACCGCTGCGTGCACTGCACTTTTAATATCAATGGTGGGATAGTAAATTTAAAAATCAATATTATATAACCAATTTTGGACCCTAATATCTTGTAACATAATAAACTGTGTTAGTAAAAAGCCTGAACAAACAAATAAGCCAAAAACAAATGTAAAACTTTTCTGTAGCTGTTAATTATTAAGAAAGTCACCACATTGGTTGTATCATTAAGGTCGGGCTAAATACACAGTTTTAAATAAAATAATCCGCCAAATTTCATCCGTTTCTCTAAAGAAACAAGATTAAAATGTAATCATTTCCCTGCAAAGCTTTGTTTTGCCCCCGTTACCTTAAAGTTTGCAAATTGGTCGACCGCTGGATTCTATGAATTTTGTTCAGTTCAAAATAATTAATACAAATGATTTTTCTTATCAAACATTTTTATTAAACGTATAAGTTATGGGAGCAGTGTTAGCCTAGTAATTAGGTACGCGAAAATCAACCTTGAGTCCGTACGGATTTTGGGATTCTTTTTTCTACATGCGCAATGAATACGTGATCATTTGCTGATAAGGTGAAAAAAACATTGCGTGGGATTTTACGTGACCAGATTTAAGTAATTATAACTAAATTATATTATAAATATTTAAATATAGTAATTTCTTTCAGCAAAATGGCAGTATGGCATATTCTCTCAATATTATTTATCACCCAGGCGTCATGTGCTGAAGATCAATATTTACGGCGCGTCAAAGACAGCTGCCTTTCACAAGGCGAGGCTTTGTCTTGTGTCAAATATAAAGCTTTGAAAATTGCAAAGAAAACTCTATTCGGGGATATGAACAATAATGAGACAATAGTGGCGAATGAGGTTATAAGCTTTGTGCCTTTGACTGATGTAAGTAATTTGAATATGACAGAAGAAGTGGACTTCCTTGACGGAAGAAGAAGTATTATTTCGGAGTGGACAGAAATCGCCAAGTACTTTATGAGTTTGATAAGAGAGTTCTTTAAGATGAAGGGATTAAGGGTCAACTTGCCACCTGGAGCGCGGACTATTGAGGAGCCGGATACTAGCGATGACGGTAAGAGTTTAATTTTATTTTTAATCTTCGATAACGTCTGTAGGATATAATTAGACCAAAAATGTTTCTCGGATGTAAGTAAGTACTAAAAGCACGCCATCATTTTAGTAATCTTTTTATGTATATTTTTTAATTGACAGCATATCACACCATATAGAATGCATTTTCTATAGTATAAGTGACAATCTATCTATTTTTAAATACCTATATGAAAATTATGGTAAGGATAAATTTTACAAAAATGTATAATAAAAATTTTACACTTCCAATTGTAGTTTTTACTAGTAATTGTTTGCTTTACAATGCGGATTAGGTACCAGATAGGCGCGTAACAACGATTTTTTTTAATTGAACAGCCTACTCATGAATATATCTAGCGCTGGATTTTATTATAATAAAATCAAATGTGCATTAACAAAAGAAAGTATCTATTTAAAATTACATAAATTATAAGTTTTTTGAATCAACTTGTCAAACTACTACTACTACTAGTTGGACTACATGAAAACGCATTTTTATATAAATAGTAAACATCGATTAACCTTTAGTCCAAAAAATAAACAGTTATAATTGATATAATTACACGCAGTTCCAAATCAATTTAAACTATCTCACGCCACGCCCTAAATAATTTCGTTACACTATTTTATTGTACTACATTTTATTATTGGAATTAGCTTATGCCAACGAATGCGTAAAATTAAGATCAAACAATCTTCGATTAGGCGTGAGAGAGTTACATATTTTGAATTTGTATGAAAAAGAGATATCCATTATGAGTTTGAAGTTTCTAGAAATATTCCTTAGAGATATGCTAAAAGATTTTTCACTAATATATATACTGTCGTTAGCTACCAGGCATTTAATGTGGTGGTTGAGTTGTGTTTATTTTAGTAATATTAATCGACTATTAGACACTACCGCATTTTGAATTGTTTATTTAAAAAATATAAATGTGTTCATCAATCGGCACGTTTTCAATACTATTTTATATTGTACTGAGAATAAATTATTTCAATGGTTACACTTTATACTGTTCGTAATAGATACTGATACTATAATAATTTTTTTGAGGGCAATGCAACATTTTTGACACACCCGATAGCCACGTTTGATTTTACCTCCATTCTTGTAAGAACGCTTGGTTAGACTTACTTATTTTTGTTTCGATATTTCCCAATTTTATTTATTAATTACCTGAACAATATTTTGTGAGTTATTTGTGGTATATACATACTCGTATATTACTATCAGTCTAATTTATTATTCCTGAACTGCTTCCTACAACTGACAATTGTGTGCCTTTTTGTCTAATTGATATGAATTAACGTATGTACTTAGGTTAAATTGCGTATCAACGGCCATCGAAGCGTCCTTAATGCTACAATACTCATATGGTTCGATAGGTATAGGCTTAAAACCAAAAAAAAACTAATGTTTAGATTACGTATAAGTTTTTATATTTACATAATACTATGTATTTTTTAATAAAGCTTTATATGCTAGCTTTTATTATCGTATTGATTAATAATGAATAAGATATTTTTGAAATTCCTGATATTGTGGGCATTACGTATTTAATCAAATAAATGAAAACGTACTTGAAAGAGACGTAAAATATTTTCTTCTGGGATAATTACATCCCTGAAGCTTAATTAACTTTGATTAATGGGATCTCTGAAAATCTGGGTTGAGCCTATCTTTTGTTGGTTCCCAACACTAAGTAGGTTTCACCTATTGTAAGATAAAATAATGAATTATTTTCAGTTGACGTTGTTTAATTCGTTTTGAAACTCACTTTTTGTAGCATTAAACTATACACAAATTTCACGTTGTATTGTAATTTTTTTTTTCGGTTACAAAATACCTTTCTCACTTTTATGATTCTTCTTTCTTTTTTCGTCACATAAAAGTAATCCTAATATTCATAAAAACTTAATCATATTATTGTTTTAAGCTCGTCTCTCTCACAAATTGTGTTTACTTTATGATAAAAAGAGATAAACGGTGCTTTAATTATACGGTTATAAGGCTTGTTTAGTTTTTATTAATAAGGTAAGTTTGTACCTTACACGAAAGATACAGCGAAGAATTTTAGCTAACAACTGAAAACTAAACTATTTTTTTCCTAACTTTTACATATCCTTTCTCTTTCTTATGAGGAATGACACATCTTAGCAAGTATTACGATCGTGTAAATAGTTTACTAGCAAGTAGCTTTCCTTTAGGTGATTTAGGATTTAAAAAAATGTTTTCACTCTCAGTTTGTTTAATAAATTTCAGTAGTGCCTTTTGTGGCTATATATTATTTATTATTACTACATTTATAATTATATCCCAATAATTTTCAGGACGTGGTAAAAAGAAGAAGCTGGCGATAATGATACCATTCCTCAATCTGATGGCAACGTTGAAGACAAAGATGCTGTTGATCCCAATACTTCTCGGAGTTATGCTGATTAAGAAATTGCTGTTGGTTGCTGCGTTATTATTGCCCAGTTTACTCAGCACTTTGAAGGCTTGCAAGGTAGTCACTTTTAATTGTTATTATAATAATATAATTATTTAACAAATGTAACAAAATATTGTAAACCTATTTTAAAAGAGAAAGTGTGGAGTTTCTTGCCCATTTTTCTCCACACGAAACTACCTTTTGGAAGGGGCAACTAGAATCTTCTTTATATATATTGTTTTTTGACGTTCACAAGTGCCATTTTAGATGGTCTAATTGAAATAAATGATTTGACTTTTGACTTTAAGCCTAAAGCCTTGGGTTAGAAAAGTTACCGACGACATAACACTTCTTGCTCATATAGTCTTTTACTCAACTACATTTCGTGTAATGGCAACTATATGTAAAAAATATAAACTAAAAACTAGGTTATAGAACCGAGTCAGTTATTTAGTTTAAGCATAACCAACCTAATAACAAAAATTTCATTTAAATTTGTAGCCATAAGACAGCCGATTCATTACTATTAACTACAGTGGTTTTTATTTATTGACTTATTTCATTTCTAGTGTTTCTACAGCTAGTTATAATAATTAAAATACATAATATATGAAAGCAAACGGAACTACTTTATGTTTTAACATTTTCCGACTATGTGGTATCTATTCTGTGAAAGTAATAAATAGGCGTTTTTTTGCAAAAAAATATATTTTATAGAGATTGTATTAAAAAAAGCTCAACGTGATATTTCCATATCACTTCTTTTCTTTTCCCTAGTAGTCAGTAATCATGAAAAAGTCTAATAAAACCACGGCCCCGAGTAAAAGACACGGTTCTATATACTGTCGGCCAACCTCCAGTAATGGAGAGGCACTAAAAGAAGAAAAGAAGATTATTTGAACACAGAAACATAGCTCAGTAATATATTAATGTCATTATCCATATAATTGGATTTTTAAATTAACAAAGTTTATAATTAGTATAACTATGAGGGATACATATAATAACCTTAAAATTCCTCACTATATTTTCCTTTACCGTTCGAGCGAATGTTAAATGCGCACATAGAAAGAAAGTCCATTGGTGCACAGCCGAGGATCGAAGCTACTACCTCAGGGATGAGAGTCGCACGCTGAAGCCAACACTGCTCACAATTTTTATTGTTATATTTAATTCTAATCTATGTATATATACGAATAATGGGCAGATTAAGTATATACATTATAGTTATGGTTCATTAAATAATTACTAGCGTATTGAATCATCATTAGATCCTCTATATAATAATTTAATTAATTGAAAATTGAAGATCTATTACAATAGTTACGTCTATTCGTAATGAGATTAAATTAGAAATGCGGGAGTATTATTAAGTGAATCACGGAGCCGACTCGCTAATGGTGTTCTTATTTCTACATATTCCTACTATAATTGTGTGACATTATATAAAGAAATTATACTTGATAATCTTGCGCTTTTAAACATATTTTAAATATATAATGAATTAACCTAAATAAAGAAATGCAGTGCTTAGTTATCGTCAAATAGATTTAATCACACTTGGTAATAAAGCGGGCATTATGAAGATGGGTTTTACCATCGTATATACTAATGACAAGAGCAATATTAACCTAGTGGCTTGAGCGTGTGACTGTCATCCCTAAGGTTTTGGTTTTGAATCTCGGTTGTGCACCAATGGACTTTGTCTATGCGCCTATTTAACACTCGCTCGTACGGTGAAGGAAAGTATTGTGAGGAAACCAACATGTCTTAGGCGCAAAAAGTTGACGGCGTGTGTAAGGCACTGATCACCTACTTGCTAATTAGTGAAAACAAATGATCACGAAAAATTTACACAAATCTAAAGACCGAGTAACGCTCGCTACTGTTTTTTTTATAAATTTTAATATTACATTCGTTCCCGAACAAAAGACTTCTAGAATAATTAACAAATATTTTTGTGTTTAATTATATTCATATATGCGCTGATGAAATTTCTGTTATCGGCTGATACTTTTATAAAAATCGTTTTGAAAGGGCACATTGTTTTCGAAACTTTACGGTATGAACACGTCCAATTGTTTTGCGAAAAATTCAAATAACGAATATGTCAATTAAATCCGTTAAAATCCTAAAATGAAACAAAGAAGGCTCAATATGAATTCCTTTTTTAAACATTTAATTTTAAACTTTTGAAATCGTACTAAAAATAATACCTCCTACGAAATATTTAAATTTAGATTGTAATTAATAATTCATACATATTTGTATAAGAGGACTCAATTCTAAAACTACAAGGCTTTGTTTTAAGTTATAAAACGGTAACACAAAATACTACAAAAGTATTCGTCACTTATGAAGTCATTTAACAAAAAAAAAAACAATTTCAAGCATATAATATAATCAATGGCGCTACAATCTTTTTAGGTCTGGGCCTTAGATTTCGGAATCTGTTTCGTGATATTTTTTTATTTAATAGGCAAGTACGTGATCAGCCTCCTGTGTATGACACACGCCGTCGACTTCTTGGGTCTAAGACATGTTGGTTTCCTCACGATGTTACGACCTCAATGATGAGAGTCGCACGCTGAAGCCACTAGGCCAACAATACTCTATCTGTCAGGAATATAATTCTTATAACTAATAAATCACATATGACCTTCTATTAGAAAAATAAAAAAAATCTTGTCTTTACAACATTATACTTAAAAAATGCATTGCCATTTTCATTATCCGGATGTACTTAAAGCTTTCAAGTCAATATAAAAACAAAAGCTTATCAAGTGAATGATATCGATGAAAGCCTCCTCAACCAGGCTTTAGATAAGTAGAGCATGCTTATTGATTTTCCTATTGCTACGAGTATATCTCAAGTATTACATTTATTAATAGTAATGAGAGATACAGTATATTATTACAAATATAAATCAAACAAAAGAAACCGAATCTATGTTTAGTACACACTTTGTAGCTGAATAATTCAAGTCAAAGTCAAAAATCATTTATTCATATAGTTAACACAATGTACACTTATGAACGTCAAAAAAAAAATCATGAAATGCTTCTAATTTTACATTGACTGCCAGTTCTCAAATCAAGGGCGTAGAACGGAAGAGAAGAACTGGCAATACTCTCCGCCGCAACTTTTTTGTTTTACACAACGCTTGTAAGGAGCTGCAACCGTTACATCATGTTCCACATAACATCTTAAGTAATAAATAATAATAAAATGAATTTTAAAAAAAGATTTGTCCTGTATCAGCAGGAGGCATGGTGAAATAGGAGCACGCACTTACATTCTCGTGGAATAGGAATAGGAAAATAAATTCTACATTTTTACTGAGTATTTACTATTTGTACTATTAAATAACGCTTCAATAATTTCTGATTATTCAAGTACCAATTATGACAGATATGACGGTACAGACCTTAGATATAATTCATGCGATGCTATATTTCCTTTTACAAACGAATAGTATTTAAATTAATTTCAAAACAGATAATGCACACCCGTATATAAGTTGAAACCTGTTTTCCACAAAGCGAGAACTTGAAATTAATTAAGTTTAAGAGTTTATAGTAGAGGTGTACATAACTTTACTGATCGCAAGATGAAGTTTATAGGAACTCTAGATATCTTATGCCACTGATTTCTATAAAAAGAAATATAACACTCTAAATCGTAATATACAACAGAAAGATTAGAGCGACTCATGGCCATGAGTAATATAAAGGGTTTTTCAACAAGAACTTTGTTTTCTAAAACAAAATAAAACAAAGAATTTAGAGGAAAATGAATAAAATTTTTATTGTATTACAAAGAGAAAAGTTTGGCAATTATGAATGAAAAATGATATCTGGCAAATGTCCACCACGACCACGCTGACAGATGTTGATTCTTTCATCAAAATTTTTAATCACTTTTTGGCAAAATGGAGGGTCTATTTCGTTAATGACATCACGGATTTTGAGTTTTAAGGCTGCAATCGATTCGATTGGCTCCGTATAGACTCTGTCTTTAACATAGCCCCACAAAAAATAATCCAGTGGTGTTAAATCACACGATCTGGCTGGCCACTTAACAGCTGAATTTCGCGAAATTATGCGCTCGGGAAATTTGGTTTGCAATAAATTGATCGTTTCATTGGCTGTGTGACATGTGGCACCGTCCTGTTGAAACCACATTTCAGTGATATCCATGTCATCAATAATAGGCCAAAATTTAGTGGTTAACATCTCGCGATACCGTGATCCATTGACTGGTACCGCATTTCCAGCCTCATCTTCGAAAAAAAACGGCCCAATCACGCCTCCAGACCACATAGTGCACCACACAGTAACACGTTGAGTATGCAAAGCCTTCTCAATAATTGCTTTAGGATTTTCAGAAGCCCAAATGCGACAATTTTGCTTGTTGACGTACCCTGACAAATGAAAATGGGCTTCGTCTGAAAAAATGATTTTTTCAGAAAATCCAGCAGGTTGTTCCTGAATGAACTGAGCGAATCTGCGGCGATTTGAATGGTCGATCAGCTTTAATTCCTGCACTAGTTGAATCTTGTAAGGCTTCAAAGCCAAATCCTTTCGCAAAATTCGCCATGTTGTGCTTTTGGATAACCCCAATTGTTGAGAACGTCGTGAAATTGACAAATTTTGATCTTCTTCAACACTGTGGCTCACGGCGGCGATGTTTTCTGTTGAACGACCCGGTCGAACACGTGTTGGTGTTGGCACATTTTGTACCGAGCCTGTCGACTCAAATTTCGCGACCAAATTCTTAACAGCGGTCTCAGAAGGACGATTATGCTGGCCGAAAATATCACGAATTTTACGAAATGTAACTTTAACAGAACCACCATTTTTATAGTGGATTTGAATTATTTTAATGCGATTTTCGAGCGAAATTGAATTCATTGTAATAATTGCCAAAGTACCTGCTACGAATACCGCCAAAAACTAAATGTCAAAACTATCACGTTCTCGGTGTTGCCACAATTGAAAAACAAACTTCTTGTTGAAATACCCTTTACCTTTTCAGAATCCCTATTAAATGCGCCAAAACTTGTAATTCAGGGTCACATTTCGGTAGAATGTTTTTTTTTCACAGTAGTCCGAAGTAAACAAAAAGTTTTGATTTGAAAAAAAAATCTATCGTATAACTTAATATTATCTTCATTACACTCAATAAACAACTATAAATAGTATGTGTTAAGCAAGAACTCATCACTACCCACTACTACACTAATCTAGTGGATATTATGAAAAAGATACAGGATGTAGATTTTTTCGAATTTTAATAAGAATTAGTAAAAAAAAGTCAATTTTCTTATAAAACGCAAGAAAAATTATAACTCTGTAGGGGTTGAGCTTAGAGACCTCCCGTAGAGTAATTTTTTGTAGCTGATGACCTCATCTATCCTCTATTTTCGTTTGATCCACGACTTTTTGGCCTGTATAATAACATTTTGTAAATAATCTTGTACCGTCTCTTTCAGCAACATCATCCAATGACCCATTACTCCTATTTCGGCAGTGACTCGCAAGATTACAACTCGGACTACTCTAACAGCTATGCCTATTCCGCTGGTGGGGGGTACGGCAAGGACTGGCCTTCAAATAGAGCGTATACAATCTCAAAGCATAGGCCCACCCCAGCTCCAGCATATTACACTGCTCCTGGGAACACACAATAGAAAACAATTATTTTAATAATTTTATTGTTCTATTTTTTCTTTCTGCTAGCTCTTAGAAAAACTCTTTCGAGAACCGGAAACAATAACCATGGCCCAAAGGCGAAAACAACTTATCTTTGGTGACTTGCTTGTTTGTATACGAAAAAACATTCGACAATCAGCAACCATCATAGTTTATTTACGAAAGGAAGATAGTAATAACTCGTCCCTTAGTAAAGTTTGTTTATTGGTTATAGCAATAGGTATTTTTTTTTTATATTCAGATATGCTTATTTCACGGCTTTTAAAAACTAACTGTGGTTTGGTGAATTGAAGAAATTAATTTATTTTATATTTAAGACTACTTATCATATTTATCTTTCAATGAATATTGAGAGTTTTCAATCCTAGAATTTAACTTTATAAGTTATTTTAAAAATATTTAATAAGTATTCAAAATACTCTTGACTGTCTTCAACTAATTTAATTTTGTAGTGTAAGTAGGTTGCATTTATCTAGTATAAGTTTTAATTGTAATATTTATTCTATTATTTATTTTAATATAAGCTATTTTATAAATCAATATTTTACATTGTATTTGTATATCATTTTTAATTCATTAGGTTAAATGATGTAATATTAAAAATATTATAATTTCAGTGTAGTTTTCTCTCTATCCATTTTACAATATTTGTAGACAGCACAATCCATTAGTCTAAAAAACACCCTTAACTATCTTAAACAAATAATACTCGTATATGGCACCTTATGCGTAGAAGATCGAATATAAAATTAATGCGTGTACCTGGCAGAATGTTATTTCCCTTGAAATTTATTCTTAGCAAACTTGTCAATGGATTACGTCAAAGAGCCCACGTAGGGCTGCCATCTGTACGGATTATCTCTAATTTATTTATTCGAGAACTAGTTTTATTTTCGGTAAGCCTCTATGGATTACCATAATAAAGATAGACGTTCATATCAAACAAATAAATCAGCCAATAAAAGTTACACTTATAGTATGCAAAACATTAAGGAAATCGACTAGATTCTGGCTAGCTGACCAGCTGAAAGGCTGTATCTTCTTGAACAAAAACATTGAGTGTTTCGTTCATTATAAAGATTATAATAGTTTTGCGCACCATCACTATGTAGAAGCAGCTACTGCCCATTGAAGTATTATTGAACTAATTTGACTTCGTTCAAAACAGAGGCTGGTTACGCATGAGCATTCTGGCAGTGAGTGTCCATGCAACTTAAGATCAGAAGAGCCTCCTGTTCTATATTAAAACTGGAGAACAGTTACGGTTTTTTTTTAAAATCGAAACTACACCGTTTGCGTGGGGATTGTCGATTTGAGCCTGTCCTATATGTAAAATCCTTGTATATCGAATTTTCCGTTGATATATTACAGTAGCAGATGGCGATTACTATGATTGGGATCATTTTTCACTTCAATGACAGCATCATTAGTCTCTCGTGGATATGAAGACGGAATCGGTAAATAGGGTCTGGTAGATTTTTTTACTAAAACCAATGTCAACGTATTTATTTTACATCAACACCTACAAAAGCTATGAAGTTAGCTCGTTTAAGTATTCAGCAAGCTTTTTACTTTCAATGTTTTGAATGTTCGCCCTTGCAGCCTTAATTTGTATTTATTTTTACTTCGTTACATTTAAAGAAAAACAAATAGCATAAAAAATTTAAGGGATGCAACGGGCGGCCTTATCGCTAACAAGCGAATTCTTCCAGGCAACCCTAGTTAGGAATAAAACTACAAAAAGAAATATGATGGGTAAAGCGCAAGTACCTTAACGGACTTAAGCATGCAACTGTCATACCTGAGGGCATGTGTTCGAACCCCGGTTGCACACTTAGGCTTTTCTTTCCATATGTACATTTACCACATGCTCGTAGAAGAACAACTGAGAACGAGACTATGGGCTGTAGCTGGTGTTTTTATGTAGCTTGCTAATTACTATACTACGTAAAAATTAAAACTTTCATCTCATAGACATATTTTTAAAAGAAAACCTTTTCTAAATCCGTAAAAAGTACGTAAAGCGAAATAATTTTTAACAGAAAATATAAAAGATAGTTATGCATTATTACAGTAAAAAAATAACTAAATGTATATGAGAATAGTCTATGTTATTAGACTGAAGAGCAAAAGCGTTCTTCAATTGTTTCACTGCAGTTTAGACTAAATTACGAATGACACAGTAACCGCACACTACAGATACCGGCAAACATCTTGAACAAATGTCCTTGTCTGCGCAGAAGCGATTTTACGTATCACTGAGAGGGGAGACGGCGGGCGGTGGTGCGCGGCATCGAGAGAGTGACGTGTCGATGGCGTAATAATTGGTAAATCAGTTGACGTTTATTTGCTCGTATGTGTACGATGCGCAAACTTTCCCCACTCCCTTATTTAATGCTCGAGAAGTTTGCCGGTATCTGTACTACAGCTCATTTTGACGAATGTCTAGAACGTAATAATGTATTAACACTCTTTTCGTGGAAATATTATAACGTTGGTGAAATATTACCACTCTTTATTTGTTTTTCAACTGCTACATTAACTTTTATGATTATATGGTAAATTTTCAATCTAAACTAAAACTATCTTTTTGGGTATTGCCTCTATAATAGGATAGGAAAATAAGATAAACGGGTATTACTAACATTGTGCACAAAACAATTTCCATAGAATAAAGACATCCTCCTATTTTTTTAAATTAAATGTTAGTGCATTTAGTTTTATATTAAACATTTACTTTTCAGAATTACATTTCACTCATTTAATGTTCCGTACTATTCACGACATAAAGCTATAATCATTATGTGTTTTCCTTCGTGTAACCGCAACTTGAGACAATCGATCATCTACAACATAGCGACGCATTACTTGGCGTAACAATCTGACAGGACACTTTGCATATTGCATATCCACTATATCACTATAATGAATGTTAGGTAGGAAAATGGAGGCATTACATATGAGTCTGTTTATTTTATCTCTCATCGTTTCGTCGTACGCAGGAACCTAAATTAATGGATCGACTATTCCGCACTGAAATTCGAGCATAAATAGGCTTAAATAGTTTTAATCTAACGTAAATTACTAATATTTTTTTACATAGTTTAATGTTTTTTTAGTCTTTAAGGAACTATCTACTATCACACGTCACAGTGCTTACAAGTAGATACTTAAGCTTTTCACTCTTAATTCATTATTTCATACTATAAGATTTTATGTATATATTATTTACTGGAAATATAATATAAGGTAACTTATTATTATATTATTGCTATTTTGTTTAAGTCTGATTTTAAACGTGGCTATAACTTTAGAACATAATATACTGTTGTTTATACACGCTTGACCACGACAAACATATTTTAGTAAATAACCGAGACCGTTTGTTGTGAAAGTTATTGTTTTACACAGCTTGAGATAAAATGTATGTTCTGTTTACTGTTTTGAGATATTTTGATACTTTATCAACAATAATTCCATACTAAAAACAACGAAATGTAACAATTTTTTATCAAATTCGGTGATGTTAACTTATAAGTATTGGTTTCATTTATAGCTAATTGTAGTTTAATCTAATATATAAAATTCTCCTAAGTTCCCATACTCCTCCGAAACGGCTTGACCGGTTCTTATGATTTTTTATGCATATTCATTATGTCTGAGAATCGGCTACTATCTATCTTTCAAACCCCTAAGTAATAAGGGGTTAACCACAAAAATTTATTTTTTGGATAATTTTTTATTATGTGGCATTAAAAAATACATACAACTCTTAATTTTCACCCTTCTACGATTAGCCATATTTTTTATTATAGTAGATAGTTATTTTATTGAACTAATAATGTTTCCTAGAAATAATATACATGGCAAAACAACGTTTACCGGGTCAGCTAGTAAGTATATATCTTAAGAACTGTACATCTCATTTAATGCTTGATTACTAATTACTTAACAACTGATTTATGGAAGCAGTGAAAGAATTTTTGCAGTTTACAATTCGATCTATGTTTAAGGTCTTTAGTTACTTTATGGAAATATTTGTTCGTTTATAAAATATTTGAGTATTAATTACATCGGCAAAGAAAGCATAAATCAGTATGATTTATTACCCTTTTACACAGACATTTGCCAGAGCTAAAATGTATTTTCACGCCTTTGCTAATATAATTTTTCTAGGCAGAAAATGGCTTATCATTCATAATTTTCATCTTGACTCCTAATGGTATGTTGGAGGTTTGTAGTTGATTTATCGATCATTGTTATGAGAAAAGTCCTACAATTTTTCTGTTGTTTTATAGGCCCTCTCCCATGTGGGCAATTTGGGAAGCCAAGCCTTCGAGACCATCAATACCAGGAGGCAAGTCCGTTGCCGGCCTTTCGTAAGGTTTCCCATCCTCCACAAAATTATCAATTTTATGTGAATTTGATTCGATTCGATTTTAAAATGCTCATTATATTACACCAAAAGTTAAAAGGTTTAAAATCGTCTTTCTCAAAATAGATTTCTGGAAATTAGTTCTAGTAATTGAGAAAATATTTAGTTAAATTAATTGAAGTTGAATACAATCACTGTTTCTATTAAAGGTTTTGTTATTAGCGAGGAAAAGACTAAAATCAAAAACAAAAAAATAAAAGTTTTGTCTAAAAAATAAAAAATTAGGGGTTTAACATTTAGGGGGATGAAAATGATGTTGGCCGATTCTCATAGATACCGGATAAGCACAAAAAATTTCATCAAAATCGGTCAAGCCGTTTCGGAGGAGTATGGCAACGAAAACTGTGACACGAGAATTTTATATATTAGATAATCCAGTACGTGGTTGATGGAAGTAATACTGTGTGGGACCAAAATCCTTCACTTTTTGTGATAAATTTATGCGCTTAGCTTAACATTATCTGCTTTAAGAAAACATTGATCAATAATTCAGCTGGATACTCATAAATTGACCATGACAATGATTATAGACTTATTTGTTTAAACGTATCCAACATGAATCATTTTTAGGTCCAACACAAGCCGGTAACCGTTTACGGTTACCGGCTTGTGCTTAAACAAGGGAGTGGGGGAAAGTTTGCGCATCGTACACATACGAGCAAATAAACGTCAACTGATTTACCAATTACGCCATCGACACGTCACTCTCTATACTCTCTAACGATACGTAAAATCGCTTCTGCGCAGGCAAGGACATTTGTTCAAGATGTTTGCCGGTATCTGTAGGATGCGGTTACTGTGTCATTCGTAATTTAGTCTAAACTGCAGTGAAACAATCGAAGAACGCTTTTGCTCTTCAGTCTAATAACATAGACTATTCTCATATACATTTAGTTATTTTTTTACTGTAATAATAGCATAACTATCTTTTATATTTTCTGTTAAAAATTATTTCCGGTAAATATTAATTGCAAAGTTCAAACGTGCTCAGGATGGATTTGGCTTTGGCCTGGTACCTAATTGATCGTGTTGCTATAACAGGCAAGTAGGTCATCCGCCTTGAATCCGACACAAGTCGGATGAAAGTTGAAGTCTCACAATGTTTTTACCGTAAAAGCGAGTGAAATTATCAATTAGAAAAACCTATTTGCAGTTGGAGGGTGTGAGAAATTACGTTACGTTTTTGAAGTGAAACTTCTTTATCGGGGTTGGAAAAAAAATTAGTGAAACATTTTTTCGTTACGCGTCACATTTTTCGGTTACGCGCCATGTTGCTTTTTGAAGTCAAACTTCTTTATCGGCGTTGGAATGAAAGTTCTTTATCGACGTATGGGAGAAATTTTGTAGCAAATCGTCACGTTTTTCGGTTACGCGCCATATTGCTTTTTGAAGTCAAACTTCTTTATCGGCGTTAGAATGAATTTTTTATCGACGTATGGGAGAAATTTTGTTGCAAATCGTCACGTTTTTCGGTTACGCGCCATCTTTTTATTGTCCCTACCACGGTTGATCCGAAGAGATTCGAAGCCATTAATAACAAAAATATATAATAACGATAACAATGATAGTAATAATTCTATTACAATTAATGAAATTCTGTAATAACCTTAGTAGTAATAAGGTAAAACGAAATAATTGTATTTGTATTCATGTCTATGATAATAAAAGCCTTTTGTTAAACTTTATTTAACCAATTTCGTTATGTTGCATATAGTAGATCATTTTTCGAAAAATAAGGTCATAAAGAAGTTTCACTTCTTACGTGTGTACACCTAGTACATGCACACATTTTTTATTCTAGGTTTTTTATGATTGGATTGTGACAATGTAATAAAACCTACATTGTAACAAGTAATACCATTAAACTAGTTGAAATTACGTAATAAATGTCACCTCTTACAGGTGAAATTAGCACTTTGCCTGCCACTTCCGCTAATAATTACCCTCATTTGGGCTTCGTTTGAGCTTTGCTATAATTTGTTGAGGAAATTTTTATTAATTTTATGAAAAATGATTACTTATTTTACTTTACCATACAGAATATTGATTTAAACGTACTAGACACACAAATATTTAGTTAACTCGGCTATTATCTTTTACAATTAAAGTATAAAAATTCCCTTATTCTCATGAATGGCAGTAGACCTTTTAGGATCTTCCAGGATTTCATCAGTGCATCTCGAGTTTCTGGCATCCAGTTAGGACTTTTAAGGTTTCCGGGTCCTTACTCCGTGACGCTAATAAAACCTTAGTCTTTTGTGAATATTTGGCTGAAAAGCGGGCTCTATCATTTGTGTATGCTATTGTAATAGATGTATGAAAAAACTATTTTATAATAAAAATTACATATTTGAGAAAATAACTACCTAAAAGACAGTTATTTTCTCAAGCTTAGCATGATTTACTGCAGATCTTGATTGTCCTCGATTCATATTGAGAGTAAAAATCGTCATAGAAATTTTGGTGAGAAAATATAATGGTGGTTATAAGTCGGAGGTCGTTTGAACTCCCCGGGCACCGCGGTGCCTCGGATAAGCATAAATGGCTATCAGTGCCACGCCAGCCAGTATATGAGAATTATGGATTAGGGACTACATCTTTTCAACGTAAGTGACAAGTGTTAATAGAATATCTGTGTAAGACAAAAGCTTTAGTTACTAAGAATAATGTGTGGGAGCGTTCAAGTATTACGTAACAAATTTGGGGGGGGGGGTGTCCTTTTGTAAAACGTTACGATACGGGGCGGGGTTTGAATTACGCGTTATTGTTATAACCAGCGGCACGTAAGTCTAGCGCTGGCCGATACGTGGAGGGGATTGCTGCGCATGTGTACTTTCGCGCGGGGGACAAAATGCGACTGGAGAGCCAATCGACGCTCTTCATTCCGCTAGCCCCCCTCAAGTACCTTATTTTTTACTTCTGCGCAATAACGGTCAGCGCTAGAGTTTCGTGCCGCTACTTATAATATTAATTTCCGACTTTCCAGTACTTTACACCACATAATGGTAAGTTTTAGGTATAAAGGTGGTCACGAAACGTTTTACTATACTTGGGTACAGATTTATAAAAAAAGTTACATTTTGATTTGTTGAACGCGCGGTGATCATTGAGTGAGACATGAAGCATGAGACATGGGGCATTCAAGGGAAGAAAATCCAGTTGAGACTATGGATTTGCCCATACGGGAGTCACAAAATTGTTAAGCCACAACTCTGTCTTACTGAGATTAAAAGACGTGATCGTATGACGGTGGAAGACCTGGCTAAGCCGAGTTGCTGACAAGGATAATTCGTATTCAGAAAAATTGTTCTTGTCAAAATTCACTAACATCTAGTTTCTGTTGCTTTTGGTATGGTAACAGAGAAAACTTTTTTACTAATCTGTGATAAAAAGGAAATAATTTGTTCAATGCATCATTAAACTGCAAGAAACATCAATTTGAGAGAAGTGAACGCTCTCTTATCAATAAATCGTAAATTGAATAAAAATTAAATTAAGATTGGTAATTTTGTCTATGTTAAATAAGAATCGTAGTTTAATGCCGAAAAATATCAAAGTCAAGCCAAATGAGACAGATTCATCAAAACGCATTTCTCAAATTGAAATAATGACGAGAATTCTCAACAGGATAGTGAAGCTCAGAGACTTTGCGCTAAGTATGACTTCCGCACAAAACGTATTGTATTTGGACATAATATGTCATATGTCAGAATCAATATAGGGACTTGAGCTAATGAACGCTGTCGAATATATTTCAAACAAAACATCAACAAGTAACTTGTACTACGAGGGGTAAAATGGATGTTGAAATCACACAAAACTATTTTAAAAATATGATTGTAATAATAAATGTGTTGTATTATTCTTATTTAATATAGACAAAATTACCAATCTTTATTTAATTTTTATTAAATTTACGATTTATTGATAAGGGAGCGTT
Source organism: Pieris melete (assembly GCA_963693345.1). Lineage (NCBI taxonomy): Eukaryota > Metazoa > Arthropoda > Insecta > Lepidoptera > Pieridae > Pieris > Pieris melete. The sequence goes on from CAVNZK010000003.1 coordinate 4,365,180, forward strand.
CAAGTCGTCACGCAATTTTTGGAGTTTATTGACTATCCCCCATGTAACGCACCGTAACGTTTTTCTGTACCCAAGTATAATAAAATTCTTGAAATGATGAATTGCAGTGTTGGCCTAGTGGCTTCAGCGTGCGACTCTCATACCTGAGGTCGTAGGTTCGATCCCCGGCTGTACATCAAAAATTACTTTAAAAATAAAATACATAGATAACGGTTGCTATAGTACGAGTATACCTAAACAATATGTTCATTTCTTTCTGTCAAATTGGGTTCTAGTTGTGACGAAAAGAGACATTTAAATTTAGCATTTTTTTTACGGAGCAATTACGGATAATTTTTTTATTAACGGAAAGGATTACTTTCAATTTGTGTAGGACAAATTAATTTAAAGGGCAGACTTTCTATTTCTCATATATAGATATATAACCTAGCATTTAGTCCACAGATAACGAAGAATTTGATAAGATTTGGCAAATAAAACAACTTTCAGAGGAGTATTTTATCATTACTACTAATAATCTTCCTAACGACGTATATATTTCACATTACATTATTATATAATATAAAAAAATAGTTATAAATAACAATTTTTGCTCGACGTGCGCATTGCGTCAATATATTTTTAATAGACACGCACAAGTAAAGGTGAGAGTACACTGTACCTGTAATATTATCTGTGACTTTCTAGGACCTAGTGACATCTAGTTTCTCTTCTTTTGAAATTAGAACAGCTGTTTCTATGGACAGCGATATTAATTCTGTATTTATATAGTCATAACAGTGTGCATAGTGGGGAAATAATAACGAAATATTATGAGACTACATGTTTCTGTATAGAGAAGGTATCGTATACGTACTTTTTGATTGTTCAATGTATTGCTATTTATGTATACTGTTACAAATATGCCAGTACCGACACAGAGTTTCCTTCTCAAAGCCATTTTTCTGTGGACACATTACAAATACGATATAGAATTTTAGACTAGCTCGTAAGATAAAGGAAAACATTGCAAGGAAACCGGCAAGCCGTAGACCCAAAAAGAAAGTGGGGCATAGAACTTACTGATATATAAAACAAATGATCACGTAACAGATAAATAAATCTGATGCTTACCTATATAAGGTTGTAGCGACAGTATTTTTAATAAAAAAATTGCGTGTGTACTAGGTGTACACACGTAAGAAGTGAAACTTCTTTATGATCTTATTTTTCGAAAAATGATCTACTATATGCAATTTTACAGAAATTCGTTAAATTAGATAAAGTTTAACAAAAGGCTTTTATTATCATAGACATGAATACATATTTCATTTTACCTTATTACTACGAAGATTATTATAGAATTTCATTAATTGTACTATCATTGAAAAACGTGACGATTTGCTACAACATTTCTCCCATACGTCGATAAAGAAGTTTGAATTCAAAAAGCAACATGGCGCGTAACCGAAAAATGTGACGCGTAACGAAAAAATGTTACACTAAATTTTTTTCCAACCCCGATAAAGAAGTTTCACTTCAAAAATAAAATTATTATAAGCTCGGATATCACGTTAAAATAATTCAAAGAAATTTTGTGTTTTCAAACGACATTTATAACCCTATTTTTATAGAGCTCACTCAAATTCGCTTGATAGTACGTCATTTTCGAAATATAAGAGACTAAGAGCGTACATCTTAGGTTAATCGCAGTGCCACTGCAATTATTATTTTATTAAATCACTCTACATATCAAAACATTAGGTCGGAATTCAACGATTGGCTTATCTTTTTTATGTAACTTACTGCATAATAACCATGGTAGGACATAACGCTTAGTTGTATTATTATGTACTCTCACCCTAACATACCAAACTTTTTACCCAATGAATAAATTCATGATCAAACAGTATACATAATATCTGGATAATTAAAATTTAATTCGCGTGACAACATGTCGTGTCCTTACTTTCCACAGCCATTTATAAGATCGTCACACGAAAGTAATATTTTTTCATGCAGTTTTCCCCGATGTAATGTCTGAATTATGTATGTGGCATTTAGTTTTCGATACATACGAATGTATGTTTTATTTCCTCTTTATAATATTTATGAGGAGGTTTACTTTCATATAATTATGTTTTGTATTTAATACACAGCTAACTGACATTATAAATAACAAAAAAGAAATATTCTAAATATGTAGCCAAAGATGGAATACATACAAAATATTTTAAACATTAGGTAATGAATTATGAAATTAATGTTGTGTTTGAGTTCTATGTTTAGAACAGCGTATCCATAGTCTTCATCAATCTACCATCAACAAGATGAGCTTGAGAATAGAATCAATAAAATATTTATTAACAACGTCGGTTTAGAAGGAAAATAATCAATTCATCTTAGTGCCATCTCCTTTCGAAGATTGGCCATCATGATGGCTATTTAATTTTGGATACCGCGCTTCTGAACAATGACTTTGCTTTAACCAAACAATTGTCTATGATTCTTCAACCAAAACGTGTGTCTGCGGCCAGGTCTCCTTCTACCGGCCACGTTACGTAAGACTTGGCCGAAATATTCATGATTCCTTATCTTAATAGTTCTTTGTTCCTCGGCATTCTGTTCAACATGGTTGTATTTCATGTTCAATATTGATTGTCATTAATTAATAGAAGTCAAACAGTTGCTGTTATCTACTGAACTGGAAAAAAATCTTTCAAATACATCTTAATATATATAAATTACGTGTCACGTTGTTAGTCTGCTATGGACTCCTAAACTACTGAACCGACTTCAATCAAATTTGCACACCGTGTGTAGTTTGATCCAACTTAAAAGATAGGATAGCTTACATTCAATTTATACCCGCGATATTGTTTTATTGCAAAATATTTGTTTATTATTTGATAGTCACAATTCTAAGATGGCGCTGTGTTGAAAGTACCAACGTTTCACATAAGCTACAATTTAATGGCATAACCACCAAAAAAGCATGGTGGATTGGTGTTCTCCTGCTGTTTCTCTTGAATAGTTTACTACTATGTAATATAACAAAAATCACAGCAACGCTTGGCCGAGTCTACTAGTTATAATAGATATATTTATTAAAGGAGATAAGATTATCTAATCTCAATCTGTCCAAGTCCAATCTTTAGATTCAAGTGATTACTTCTTGTTTAAAAATTTTGTGAATTGTGTATGAAAGAGTAACAAAATCTAATACGAGAGGAGAGTTATATTTAATTGCCAGTCATGTTTTTTTGAACAAAAAAAAATTATGCGAATCTAATTTCTTTAAATTCAAACTAACGGAAACCATACTACGGTAACGAAAGTTCAAGATTTTTTTAAAGTTAAGTGATTAATTTAAAGCAAAGTTAATAAAGTTCTAGGGCGTGAATGTTGTTGTGATATCCTGATAAAATATATTATCTGCTTTCAAATAATTTTCCAAGAACCCGTAATTATTTGTAGTAACAATATTGGTTTTATCTCGAAATCAGGAAGCATTTTATAAAGCCTTTTGTTACGAATTGTAAACTCAATCCACGAGATAAAATGTTATGATAATACTGGAATATTATGAAAGGGAAATAAAAATTTCAATAATAATAAAATATCCCTTATCGTATCTGTAATTGGGCTTATAGTCGATTGGTCAGTTAGGTCTTTAACGTTATTTAAGATTTTTCTGCATTTTCCGTATTACGTTCCCTTATTAAAAATATATTTATATTATACAGCTTATTAAAAAAATATATTTTTTATCAACCAATATATCCACAGAACAATTATGCATTTAATAGTTGGTTTATGATAAATCTTATAGTTTAACGATTCCTTTAAACAAATCGTGAAACGAAATATTGCTCTACAAGGAATGAGCTACTTGAAACTATAATTTGAGTGATAAAAAGGTGAAAAAATTGCATTAATTAACCTGTCTATAGCAGCGATGAGGCTGGTTCTAAAGGATTCTTTAAAATTGTTATATGTAATTATATTTTCTTTCAATAAAGTTCCCAAAAAGTGATTGCGAATTTACATGGATTACAATATAGCCTATACAATGATTTTGGCTAATAAGTAATATTATGTTGATTGAATTTTCTACAATACTAGTGAATAGCTTAAACTAAGGCAATTCTCATTGACAGCCTTACTGTTCTATAATGTTTTGGCACTATGTTCGTGTGTCCAAGATACCGCACTTGCACTTATAATAACTACACTCGTTTTAGTAACTCCAAAGGTTTAGTCTTTAATACGCCTAAAGAGGCGTATTGTTCCTGTTGAATCAAGAAGTTCGATATTCGAAAAAATTATAGAAATAAATACTTTTATCTTATAATATAAGATCCCGATATACAACGACCTTCACCGAGATGCTTATTTAATGAAACGTATTTTATATTTAATTTAATATGGCAATAAATATAATACATATGGGTTGCCTAGCATACTGCATTGCATTTTATAAAAAAAAAATAATTTTAAATATTAATTAAACATACTCTGGACTGAAATTTGCTAGGCAACCCATATGTATTATATTTATTGCCATATTAAATTAAATATAAAATAAGTTTCATTAAATAAGCATCTCGGTCAAGATCGTTGTATATCGGGATCTTAGACCATTAGTTTATTTTACTTTAGCAAGCAATAATTGTTACTTACATAGTGATCTTGGCTAAAATACTTTGAGGGAAATACTGGGAAATACGACAAACATTCTTGTAATGTTAAAAACTGTTGCAAAACTACGAAAATTTACGTTGTTAAAATACAGTTATAAATTAGGGTAACTAGTTTTAGAGATGACAACTAGTGTAATAATACTTTAAATTTAAAATATTCTATTGAAAAGATTAATTTCGTATTGATCAAATTTTTATAACAGCTACGCTAGTTATTTTCGTTTAAACTTGTTTTTGGGTTCGGCGCTTATGAAATTTGTAATTAGTTTTCAAGAAAGGTCGTCGTCAATTTTTATTATTTAATTATAATACGGTGAAAAATATTTTTGTACTAGGAATGAAAAGCTGAATACAAAAATAAGATGGCATGGTTAGCTCTTTTTACATGAATACATATGAGATATAAATTCATATGTCGATGAAAATATGAGGATTTATATTTAAGCCTTTTATATACTATGAAGTTTACGAAACTATATCTCTTAAGAATAAAATTTTTATATGTTAATTTATATTCTTTGAATCAATTTTGTATTAATTTTACATAAATAATATGTGGTAAGGGCTAAAGTGTTTCATTAAATTAAAAGAATACAATCAATACATCGGCTTAAAAAAATATAGTAGGTTTTTATTGCATATATTTTTAGAATATATAACTCATTAGCTTTACTTAAAGCTAGACCGTTTTAAGTCAAAAATCATTTATTCATATAGGCAACACAATGTACACTTATGAACGTCAAAAAAGATATATATGCTTCTAATTTTACATTTACTGTCAGTTCTCATATCAAGGACGTAGAACGGAAGAGAAGAACTGGCAAGAAACTCTCCGCCACTCTTTTTAATCGCCAAGTTTTATATTTTACACAACGTTTGTAAGGAGCTGCAACCATTACACCATGTTCCACATGACATCTTAAGTAATAAATAATAATAAAATATATTAAAAACAAAGATTTGTCCTCTATCAGCAGGCGGCATGGTGAAATAGGATCACGCACTTACATCCTCGTAGGAACAACACGCCAATACATAGTCGAAATAACTAACATCACCCCATATACGAATTCAAGTACGACCAATCACCACAAGTATCACCCGTTGACGAGTATGACGCATGGCCAGCCATCCGCCACCTCGCCATATTTTAGGAAGAGAGACAACCCGACGCATGGACGCCGCCACTATATACTCAATTGTTTACTGTTGATTTTTAAATATAGAGGTATCACCCAAATGACAATCTCTTTATAGTTTTTTTTGTCAAATGCCAAGGGATGGGATGGGAAGGGGAGTCGCTACAGCTCGGACAGTAATTTTTTTCCCAACATCAGAATATTATTATAATTATTGATTAGTTAATTTTTGATACAAAATATATACGAAGTTACTTGCTGACCTTCTTGTAGAAATATTTTTTAAAAGCCTTTTTTATGGGACAGGATGCAAACGAGCTGTCTGTTAACGAAAGTGCCACCCCTGGAAACCTGCAACACCGAGGAGCTTTCGTGTGTGTTGTGTTTGGGGCAATGGTACGCTCTCTTGAAGACTTTAAAGTCGTATTGTTTTGGAAATATATATATATATAATAATAATATGATTGGACAATTCACACCAATTGACCTAGTCCCATCCTAAGCTGGTGAAGCTTGTGTTATGGGTACTAGGCAACGGATATACATACATATTATAGATAGATAGACATATAAATACATACTTAAACACCCAAGACCTTAGCACAACACCAAATGCTCATCACATCGATGTTTGTCTCAGCCGGGGATCGAACCCGGGACACATGGATTCGCAGTCAGGGGTACTAACCACTAGACCAATGAGCCGTCAGAAAATACCTCTACTGGCAATGATTCAGTGGTGTGCGGCAGACAAAGCTTTAAAACGACTCTTAGTTTTTCAGTTAAATCGATGATACAATAAATCTTTGCCAAATGTATTCTAATATATAAAATTCTCGTGTCGCGGTGTTTGTGGTTAAACACCTCGGAAACGGCTCGACCGATTTTCATGAAATTTTGTGTGCATATTGGGTATGTCTGAGAATCGGACAACATCTATTTTTCATCCCCCTAAATATTAAGGGTAGTCCAACCCTAAATATTTTTTTTAATTTTTAGATATTTTTTTAGGTTTTTATTTTTTTATGATACAGCATTAAAAAATACATACAACCCCTAACTTTCACCCCTCTACGATCAACCCCTATTTTTATATTGTAAATGATATATGTACATGGCAAAACGACGTTTGCCCGGTCACCTAGCATAAATATAAATTTTCAATAGATGGAGACAAAAGTGGCTTGCAGAAGCCTGCAACTGACGTGAGAGCCGCATTAAGTATGTGCTAGAACGAGAGTTGTTTGGACGTGTCAGACAGTTTGTCAAGTAAATGACACTTACACGCGATGATAACACGCAATTGTTGCAAGTAAAAGTTCCTTTACCCTTCCTATATCTTATTTTTAGAAAAATAACCTGTCGAATTAATCAACTTAATTTCGTTTCCTTTCAGCTATAATGCAATCGAAACTTTTAAATTCAATTAAATTCGCGTCTATTAGTTACGGAAGTTTTATCTATACGTAAACAATAATTGATCAACTTTTTAATAAGTATAATATAAATATCATAAAATCATTTTATAATCGCCAAATCATAAGAAACACCATTTTTTCGATCATCGGCTATTAAAAGCTAGCTATTAAGAATGGTAGGTAGCTTTATTCATAAAAACTAAATCAATCTAAACGCCTTCTTTATCAAATTATCTTTCGCTGTGATGGAAAGACGTACCTTACATAAAAGGTACCTTAGAAGTTTTAGTGATAAAGTCTTAAAAGTCAACAATCAGATGCGTGTTTATTACATTTTAGAAAATATATGATAAACACAAAATTATTTCACTTGAATTTAAAAAAAATGTGTAAAAGCGCAAAACTTAAAGCTTGTCAGCTGGTCAAAGTATTCATCTAACATGAATGGATGGATTACAATGATTTTACAGTTCTAGATATATATTCTAAACAAAAACTATAACATATATATAACAGGCGCTACGGTTAATTGATTTATTGGTATCATATAAAAAATAAATTTCAAAACTTTAGTAAAAATTCCTATCATTAAATTATATGAGTCTCCAAAAAATATTTTTTTTTTATAGAAGACTATTTAAATATATCATTGTAGACGTTCTATTAGAGCCATAAGCTGTTTTGTGTCTTTCAACCATTTTCAATTTACCTGTCCTTGAAAGATTATTCGTATATATTCTGCAATTGACATTGATTTGACAAGTCTTAGATTATATATTATGATTGACGCATAAATTTTTCTCAGCTTTCGATTTTACCTATATCAGGAAAATGTTCCTGTGCTTTATTTAAAGCATCTGTTTTTTATTCAGGATACTGTACATTGCATACTGTACATTGTCATATAAACGATATTTTTATTAAATTAATAAAAATATCGTTTATATGACAATGTACAGTATGCAAATTAAATTACACAAAAGCTTTTTTCACTATTTCATGTTACGAAGTTGTTATACGATATGTAATTCAGAAATATTTAAAGTTATTCATATGATTTGGTATATCTAGATTATATAAATATAAATCCACGTAACCCCACTGCGTACGCGCTGATGCGTGTTGATATATAACAGTATATTTCTATGCGTTTCTGCATTTGTTTAGGGAGTGCATCACTTGTTGCCTGTGTCACATTTGTGTTTGTGTGTGTGGACTGACAAGATGAAACGGTTTCTGTTTTCGCTCGTGCTGGTTGGAGTCGTGTGCGCAAACGAAATCGATCATGGGGTATGTGTTAAATAAATTATAAATCGTAATGTTGTAGTTAAATTTAAATCCTTTACTACTATTTTCGCATAACGCTGAATAACGAAGCTCTTGTAATCCGTTTTCTCTATGTTTTATTTAACGTCACAGCTTAAATCTTATTCCATAGGAAGCAACAAATTACTTTGCTCGCGGTATATTCAGTATTTCGTTGATAAAAGTTCTATAAAAAAGGAGATTAAACCTTATTCCTTCATTCATCATAAATCAGTAATTGCACCGTTTTAACTTAAGGCCTTATTTGCCTATCTTTATTATAGCATAAACTCAATTTGAGAGGAGACGATAAATACATTCGAATTAAGATTACTTGTGTTAAAATTGTGCGTAATTTAATACTAAATTTATATATTATTTTTAAAAAACTAGCTGACCCGACAAATGTTGTTTTGCCATGTATATTATTTCTAGGACTATTTTTTTTAGTTCAATAAAAATAGCTTTCTACAATAATAAAACAATGGGATCGTAGAGGGGTGAAAATTAGGGGTTATTTGTATTTTTGTATGCTGTATCTTAAAAAAATAATAACAAAATTTTTTTTTCTAAAGAATAAAATTTTGTTTTGTGGTGGAACCCCCTAGGACTAAGGGGGTTGAAAGATAGATAGTAGCCGATTCTCATTCTTATGCATAGCTTTATGATTTACCTGTGGTTCATGCATCACAGAATTAAAATTGTACGCACTACGACATTATGTATAACCAAGCTATTAAGATAGACGTGGTTTAGAAGAAATGTGAAATTAGAAGTTTTTTTTTGGAAACCAAAAGAATTTAGGCACAAAATTACTCACTTCCCCGATATTTATACTAAGTTCTATTTATAGTCTCAAACTATAATTGCAAAAATGTAACAATTTGTAAAGCCTTAATTAAAACAACCTATTACCTGGGTTTTAATTAACCCTGTTAATTAACTGATTTCATTTAAATTTTATTTCGAGCTTCCGTTTCGCTTCGTTACAAGTCTTCAGGCTAAATGCCTTGGGCAATATATTTATTCCAACGATAAATTCTTATTAAGAATATATAAACTTCTTGTAATTTTTGATGTGAAACATCTATAGCCGCACGTAAAACCGATTTCTGGCGTGGCGACGCATGCCGTGGCGACGCTTCACCTCGCTATCTACTATATAAAAATAAGTCGGGTTTTCCTTCCTGACGCTATAACTCCAGAACGCACGAACCGATTTCCACGGTTTTGCATTCGTTGGAAAGGTCTCGGGCTCCGTGAGGTTTATAGCAAAATTCAGGAAAAATTTCAACAGAAAACCGGGATCACCAAACGAAATGTTACATAAAACGAAGCCATCTGGTGGCGAAACTCGAGTTCGCCAAGTTTGCTTGTATGATATATATATACAGTCTATATGAAGTAGTGTGTACGGTGTGTGTATTTCGAAGTCACTGATTAAACGAATTAAGTAGTCACGATTTGAAATAAATTCGTAAATTTTTGTTTTTAAAGAAAATAAATGTTTATTCCATAAATAGTCATCGTTATCTGGAAAAAAATCGTAATATTTTATTGTATATATATTTAGTTCCCATCATCTGTTCTTTTCTGCATATTACTTTTACAAAATAATGTCGATGTTTCACATAGCTGCCAGGCGTCCCGTGACGGCTCATACTTTTTATTTGTTTCATTAAATTGTTTTTGGTGTTCTTGTTCCAGTAGATATATAAATGTACATTTTATAGAAACACAACTCGGATTTAACGTTGTCCTTATTATTTTTGGACACTTTTCAAATATATAAAGGAGACGAAACATTATTATTTATTAACTAAATAAATTATAATTCTCTTTGACGTTTAAAAAGACGTCAATGAAACGTAAGCAACGGGTGTTAGATTCGATTTTATAAATTGTTTTAAGTAAATTTAACCTAATGATATATTTGACGGCTAAGCGTGTACGAACACGAATCTGACAATTTAAAGAAGCTGCATTAGTTAATATCCTAAGTTGCAGTGCGTTTATAAGTAAGAGAACATTAAATTGAATACTTTTATTTACAAGTTAAGTAAACTAGCAAGTGTATTAACTTATACACTGCAAGTACCGGGTTAAGGTTCTTCAAGAAAATAGCGTACCAATTCTTAAAAAGCCCTTGCGAGCCTTCTGGCAATGTGAATGTCCATGGGCGGCGGTATTACTTAACATCAAATGAACATCCTACGCGTTTACCCTCTGTTACTTAAAAAAACTACGTCGACATATGCGTCAAAGACCTCTCAACTTCTACAGTTGTCCTCAAACTCGAACATGTCAGCTAAGAATTTCATCTTACCTCATAGGCCTGACAAGTCTTTATAGATGATGTGGATTTGTCGATGAATTCACAAGATAGTTATGAATTGTGTTTTACATAAGCTTCACAAATTAGGAATAAAATTCCGATCAATATTCTTTCATTAACCTTATTTTATGATTCACTGGGTAAATATATCACATTTGCAATTTAAACTTAGCGGTTAAAACAGTTAATTTATAAGCTAAGGCGATTTAAAAATGGTATTTTTTTTATAGTATTTATAAATTATTTGAGATAAGTAAAGAGCTTAATACTAAACATGAGTATGGATTAAATAAAAGTATTTATTCATTTCTTTGGCAAATGTGTCTACGGCATTAGAAAAAGGGCGTTATAATGTAAATAATTATAACAAGTGAAGGGGCAGATATGTCCTCTCTTTATTAATTGGCTTATACTCTTAATTTATATATTATTTCTATTAAATACACCTGTATTTTTTATAAATAATAGGCATAATAATTAAAAAGGTGAAATGAGAGTTATCAACAATTATTAGGATATAAAATGTTTAGTAGTGTTTAGTATAGCCAGTGACCTCATTATAAGTATAAATCGCTACATCGTATGTCTTGTAACGGGCGTGGCATTCTTCTGTGTATAATTTACACTTGGAAAGCGGAAAACTGGCTCTAATGCGCCAATTCCCACTACGATTGCCTTGACATTGAAACTCATTGATTCATTAAGAACACATTTTGTTTTTGCAGAACATATTTTTAATTGTTTGGATTATTGATTGCTACTGTATGTCAAATGTCAAAGGATCGTTAATATTCATTAAAGTCCAGTTAGTTGTTTTTCGTTATCTATTTGTAATCTTGCCTTGAACACGTCTTATTTGTAAAGGTGCTGTGAATAAATGATTATTTATTTAGGAGCATCTATCAATCGACTTGCTTGTTGTGTAAATACAGGTGTCCTTGTTTTTTCTTTGTTTGTTTACTTTTTCATATAATATGCGATTAAAAAATGAAATTTAATACAATATTAATTCTCGATATGTAGATAATGCAATGTCAACTATGACAAAACTTTTGATATTATTAGCTCTGAGTCCTCAATAAATAAAATATAAACGTATATTTCGTCTAACATTCTACGGATCTGATTGAAGACTTTATACATAAATATCGAACATTTCCGATACATTACTTCAGAGAAATACGCACAAACCGAGATTCTTTCCGATAAACCAGTTTTCGTTCGAAGATAGACTGAATTAACATTCAGAAACTATAAAAGAAAAGCTCAGTAAAAGTCTAGAACACTTTCTAGATCTTCCGACATTTTATTTCTATTACCGTGCGAATTTGCATTGTTAATTTTTAACCTTGAACGCGAGCCATAATTTCACAAATGTGAGAAAAATGCTTCGCTTTTGATTGATCTTTTTCTTTTGTGATTGATATATAATATCGTAATGATGTGAAAACGTTCTATTTTGTTAGTAATCCACTTTATTACATGGATATCTTTGTTGTCTATTGCTCTTAGAGACGGATTATAAGACTCATGTAGTCAAATAATATTGAGACCGTGTTATTTCGCTCGCAAAGCTATACCTTGCAAAGTTATATAATTTTCAGAAGGTTTGTTGTATAATTATAATTGTTTTGTAAACGTAGTGAGTACAGCAGTGTTGGCCTAGTGGTTTCAACCTTCGACTCTTATCCCTAGGGTCGTACCTTCGACCCCTGCTGTGCATCAATAGATCTTCTATGTGCGCATTTAACACTCGTTCGTACGGTGAAGGAAAACATCGTGAGGTAACCGGCATGCGTTAGACCCAAAAAGTCAACGGTGTGTGTCAGGCACAGAAAGCTGATAACCTACTTGCCTATAATATAGATATCTGAGGCCTAAAAGGTTTTGCACCATTGGTATATAAATATTGGTTTTGTGAAATTGTAATTTATCAAAATTTTGATTTATGAGTCCGAATAATATAATAATAATAATAAAAACTTTTTAATGAAAAACGGATTTGTGACAGAAATCATATATCGCTAGTCCCCACACTAGGGAGGCCCTGTGTTGTGGGTAGCTAGAAAACAATTATTAAGTGGAACATGTTTAAATTAGTTAAAAAAAGATGATAATAAAAAAAAAAGGCTGCGTGTACTTGTGTACGCGCGTAATAAGTTATACTTCCTTGGGCTTTCTTTATTTTTTTTAAATATTAAATAATTAATAATAAATATTTAACGTTAATAATTTAATAATATGTAGTATATTATTCAATTATTAATTAATATTAATTATAACTATGTAGGTATGTTTCATAACCTTTTTACTAAGTAACAATAGGTCTTTGTGAAAAAGCATTGCTAAATTTCTTTGAAAAAATAATTAAAACACCTTTATTTGTTTAAAAAGTAAATGTCATTATGGTCATTCAGATTTCTTGGCATAGCTGCTAACTTCACGCATATTCTATTTCTTTTTACTTGTAGATTGTCTTATTCCCATCTCGCTCGCGCACGCTCGGCACCCGGCTGGTGTAAAAACTTTATACTGATAATTCTGTGTCACGGTGCGCGCGCATCGTAAAATTTCTCTCACATAAATTTTTCATAACGCGCCTAAAGAAGTATAACTTCAAAAATAAAAAAATAGTTATAAATTTAATTTTACCAATGAAATGAATGAGTGAGTGTGTGAATATGTGTGTATGCGCATGTACTCGTATTTGAGAATGTAGCTGAAAGTTATTATGATCGTGCACGGTGTGCTGTTTATGAAACCTCAAAGTCATACCAAGATATGTAGTAATGCCTCTGTAGATTCGAAATCCAATTTGGCTAGTGTAGTTTCTATGTGACTTGCTAATTTATTGCCATTATTATTAAACATTATAATAAATACACCATTATTATAAAAACATCCCGTTTCATTCATGGTTTTATTGCGTCACCTGTATTAAAACGTTCCTTCAATGCAGTAATTATTTATTAGCAGTTTTCGAATTCAGAATTCCCGGGTTAAATGTATCAATAACAACCGTTTGAGACAACTATTGACACTATTAATACCTGGACTACCCTCGAATTAAATGAATGATGATCCAGTTTCATCTTGCTTCATCATCTGTGCTTCAATTCCTTTCCTTCCATATATGTCTCTTGTTCCTAACCTTAAAACAAATCTTGCATGGTATATTAATTGTAGGTACGTATGCGTGTACCACTGCCTATACGATTACTGATTGCTAACATTTATTTTCCAGTTGCCATCAGAAGAAACGCTTAAGAACGGTCTTAGCAACCAATGTGCCAACCGTCACACATCCTCATGCATTGCTGTAGAATTTGTGGGTTACGTCGACAGAATGCTTCGGACAGCTGCCTTCCAGCTTAGCGACGACATGATGATTGTTGATGAAAGGTAAGGATATTCATGTGTGTTTCCATCTCTATTTGTACTACAGTCGACTCTCGATAATTTGAAACTCAAGGGACCAGAGATAAAACAAATTATCAAGAGTTCAAAATAACAAGTGTTTGAATAACCATGACTGAAGGAAATAAGAATTTGATAAAAAATTGTTACTTATTATTTCTATATTCTTATTATGTATTAACAATTATTCACAAAAAAATTTATTTCGAAAAGAAGTCTGTAATCTTTTTTTGAGTGAGTGACTTCAGTTTATCATTGTCCAATGAATTTTCGATAGTGGTGAGAGCTGCAAAGCAATCGTCACTTGTCAGTTGTCACCCATTTATGTAAACAATTGACAGGTATGTGCATGATAAACGCTTCAATTAATAGAGAGTAGAGAAGACCGGATTTCAAATTATCGCATGTTGGCGAGCAACATAATACATTTTCAACTTCAAATTACCGAAGGGACCAATTATCATTGATTTTATTCAATTTATCGAGTATTTTTCTAGGGACCAGTAAAAAATTTCAAATTATAGAGAGATTCAAATAACGAGTGTCATATTATCGAGAGTCAACTGTATCATAAATTCATTTCGATACAATGATTATAAAGAGAAGGGGATAGGTCTTACTTAGGATCAAATTTACAACCGGTTTATTACTTAATCAAGAAAAACAAAATAATAAGGCATTCAAGTGAATTACAAATTATGGTTATTTATGTTAAAAATATTAGGTGTTCAGAATTTTATTATGATGTCGTACTTAGATAAAAAAATCTTTCCGTTCGAAGTATAGCGAAGTATATGTGACGTGTTTTTTTAAGTTGATTGAAAAATAATTCGTAAAAATATCGAATGTGTAAGTAAATAATTACCTACTGAGTTTTCTTTTTGATATAACGATAACCTCTATGTTACCCATATAAATTATTACACGAGCGAAAAACATGATTGACATCCTATCATTCGCAGCCTGACATTCGAAATTTTCACAACATTTTCATGTATTTTTGTACATGTGTCGTATTTTTGTGAACTGAATGTTGTGTTATAAATATAATTGTAGAACATTATTTTTTGAAAATGTATAAATTTTGGTATTATGCATAATTTAATATAAAACAACCATAGACACGGTTCGGTTCCGTTCGGTTCTATAATTATGTTAAACTATCAAATTGAGTACATAAACTTTTTATATTATCTATTAATTATAAATTTATTCTCAATCAATTCTTTTCGTAGCATTTTACTAATCATATCAGTCTATCTCAAAAACTGCTTTATATAAAATTCATAAATGTTATGCAAAGAGTTTTATAATATCATTCAGTACAGATTTGGCTCAAATATTCTATATATCGTTATCCAATACCATTTGCGTATTAAACTAATTATAGGTTTGCAAGCTGTGCTAAAAAATGGACGTGATTTTTCTAACGGGAAAGATTAATAACGGATTGTCACGTATCTAAGTAATTACCGCTAATGTGAGTTCACAAAGTAATTAATTGAATAGGCTTAAGGTCTATACGCACTGCTTAACGGCTATAAATTGTATCGAATTACAGTATATTTTTACCGTTAATCCAAGAAACAATAGAATGAGAATCTTGAACAAATACATAAAAATAATACATCTCAAACACAGATCCGAAATTATTTGGCGTTATAATATGGAAATACAATGTTTTGTAATCTCATTAAAATCAATGCATATCGGGATATCTCAATAAAACCATGTACATTCTGACAGCCTTTGTAAAGCAAAGTGTTCAATAATTATTTTGTGCCACTGCATGGGTGACCTTGTATAGGTTCACCTCAAATGTCTCCATGGATTTTAAGGAGTCAAAGTCTCCGTGGAATCATGCACAATGCTCAAGTCGGAAACACACTTACGTGTCGTGGCGTGTCGTGACGCGCCAGAAGCATATTGGTTTCATACATTTAATATGATTAGAAACATATTTGCATGTTGTGTGTGTGTGTTTCCGACTTTACGCTGAAACAGGCTACACGTCGGTACTAAGTTGCCATTTTATACTACAAATCAGAATTTGTTGTGAGGACAAGTTATTATAACTTAAGATATGGAAATAAAATAAAAAATCTTATATGCCTAACACAAATCGTTGGTGTTTAGATTTAAGTTCTCACACGCTTAATTATATATCTCATACAATATATACAATAACTTGTGACATACGAAGAATAATAAATAAGTATTATTATGTCTACGTACCTCACACGTTTCACCGTTAGATATCTCATTAATAGTTTCAACTGGCGGTACAAAGCGAAGAATGTGACGGCTCCATGTATTTCCATCTTTATAATTACTGACGAAAAATCGTATTTCTATTTTAAATCTAAACCACAATACAATAGACTTCACAATAGTAATTTTGTATAGCACTGTCATACAATTCGGAATGATTAAATAATATACTCTAAATACCTCCTGTGAATAAGCGCTGATTTCAATTCCTATGGAACCTTTGAATATTGAAACGCAAATGCTATGATAATTCAAAGCTTTATTGATCGTGTTATTCGATAAACTCTAAGCTCGGACGTCGGGAACAAAGTTTCGCCTCATGTATTACTAGCAGACCGGCCAAGCGTTGCTATGCTAAGGTTTTTGTTATATTACATAGTAGTAAACTATTCAAGGGAAACGGTAAGAGAACACTAGTCATGGGGACCACCATGCTTTTTTGGTTAACCCGCATTTGTTATAATTAAGACTATTAAATAATAAACAAATATTAAGCAATAAAATAATATTGCAAGTATAAATTGAGATTAAGGTAGCCTATCTATTAAGTTAGATCAAACTGCACACGGTGTGCAAATTTGACTTAGCGGACAAACAAAGTGACGCGTAATTTGTATATGAAGATGTATGTAAATATGTTTTTTTTTATATCTAACCTTTTCGATCAAACGCATACAATAATGATACAAAAGCTAGTTCTGGGTGTTACTCCTTAATTTATATTTTACAATAACCATGTCACAGTAGTTTTTACACTTTTTGTGGAACACGTCTGCTCCATAGCATAATGCTGAGCCAGAGAACTGAGGGTCAGTTACAATCACCACACACGTCACACACACATTACACACTTAAAATGTACCTTATTCATTAAAAAAAATGTTTTTGTTATTTTTTTTACTATTATTTTGTGTGTTTCTGTGTGTTTCGTAAGTAATAAATGTTATGTCTTTGTCTTGTACAGTTTATACTCACCGATGTGATATGGTTTTAAATTTAAAGAAGCATACGCATTATTAGATACACATTAACCTAAGAATACCTCTCCAACCTTGGCTGTGGGTTCCATTCTCCATTGTGTAAATTTGGCAGTTCTCATTAAATTTATTTTTTATTTTCAGCAATGGTTTAGCTGCCGAAATGCCCATCAAGCCAGAGACCCTTGCAAGAGCCGGTACTTCCTTAGAAGACCAGGCGCAACAGGTGATAATGGAAAAGCTGTGGAACTTTGCCACCACCAGGTCCTTGAGATACAGGATCCTGGATAACGCAGATGTGGTCATTGCGGGCAAACAAGAGAAGGACGGAAGCTTGGGTGTTGGTTAGTACAGTTTTCTTAACATAGCCATTCAATCTAATGTTAGGTCACCAATGCCAAAAGGCTATAGAAAGCTTTATACCACTCTACTACTTTACGTCTGTTTCACTCTAACGCGTACCGGCTGCACCGATCTCGCCAGACCGATGTGAGACGCAGTATGCGTTCTGTCCCGCTCTAACGCGTATTGGCGGTACCTATATTACGAGATCGTGTGTTGTGATTTGGTCGCCCGCTCAAAGCCCACAATAAAGTCTATGCAATAGCTTAAAAATAAACATTACCGAAGATCATATAACGGAAAATTTGTAATAGTTACACATACGATATGTGATAGAGCATATTTCAATGAGTAATGGTAGGCCATGCAAGGGACGTTAAGTGTGCGACTGTAAAACTCGACGTTGTATTACCCATCTTGATCCCCTACTTGTCCTTAGAAAAAAATATTATTAAATCCTTTTAATTATGAATCAGGCAGTTGATATTTATCATTGCGTTTTCGTTTTAAAATTCCAGGTGTATCAATGAAAGCCCCAAAAGTATTCGAGAGCGGCAGACAAAGGAACAAGAACATGGGTCCATTCCTCGCAGCAGCAGCCTTGAAGTTCGGCCTCCTTGGTGCTCTGACCTTCAAGGGTCTGTACCTGATGGTCGGAAAGGCTCTCCTTATCTCCAAAATCGCTCTACTCCTCGCTACGATCATCGGACTGAAGAAACTCTTCTCTCCTCAGGTGACAGATTAGTTAGTATTCATTGCATGGCTTTTATACGGAAATTTGTGTGTAAGGGTGTTTAAATTATATGTACTGACAAACAAAATCTCAATAATAATTAATATAAAAAATATTATATAGAATGATATGTAAAAGTTAATGGTCTAAGATCCCGATATCCAACGACCTTCACCGAGATGCTTATTTAATGAAACATATTTTATATTTCATTTAATATGTCAATAAATATAATCCATATGGGTTGCCTAGCAAATTTCAGTCCAGAGTATTTTAATTAATTTAAAAAAAAAAATATTTTATTAAATATTTCACCGGTATGATTATTAGATAAATTCTATACCAATCGAAAGTATTAAGCCCATAGAATATGCAAACGTTAGGTTGTTTTTAATCAATTAATTATTTATGTGTATATTTTTTATGTGACACTAAAGTATATATACATCTTTTGTAAAAAAAAAAAGTTATAGTGATACATATATAATACTACCCTGATTAAAAATATTGATTGAAAAAAATTAAAAAAATTTACTACGTGCAAATTATAAAAAAATATTTTTTTTTAAATATTAATTAAACATACTCTGGACTGAAATTTGGTAGGCAACCCATATGGATTATATTTATTGACATATTAAATTAAATATAAAATACGTTTCATTAAATAAGCATCTCGGTGAAGGTCGTTGTATATCGGGATCTTATACTATAATAGCTGATTGGTGTACATGTAAGTACTTAATTGGGTTTTTATACTTATGTAACACTATACATTAGTGTTTTATTATGCTGATTTAATATGTAAAGTTTGCATGATAGCGAAAACATGATAACAATATTACTTACAACGTATTATTTAAGTCACATTTGAATATATAAAGTGGTAGCGTAGTGGCTTAAGCGTGAGAATCTTATCGCCGTTGAACCCCGGCTGTGCACCAATGAACTTTTATTTCTACGTGCATTGAACTAAACTAACTAAATGCGTATGGGGGATATGCTGAAATGTTTAACTTGTGTTCTTCCAAATATAAATTGTTCTATAGCTCGTGTGATGGTGTCAAACTAGAAAGTATATGAGTATGTCAGTATTAGACGCTAATTTGAATAAAAAAGCGTAGTTTTGCGCACAAGAGGGACGCGGTAAGATATTTCATACAAATTTTTTGTGGTGTTTTATACAACTTTCTCAAACTCATATCATCAATAGCATAAAAATATTATTTAATCAATGAAATACATGTTATGTTAATTCTAGACACCTAATTATAATGTTACATTAAGTTAGATAAATAAAAAAGCTCGCAAAGGGAGGTTATGTCAACAATAACCAAAAAATTCTATATCCCGTGTACCTTATAAGTTCTCTGTATTGACTGACTGAGAAATGAAATTAAGAGAAAAACTTCGCTCATATTTTTAGCATATTAATTGAAACATTCTAAAGGAGGCATTTCCCAAGTTCACAGACAAAGTCGCGAAAATAAGTAGAACTTTGCTAAAGTAATATTCATTTCTTGGCCTTAAGCTTTTGCTCCCAGTGGTGAAACTTGTTCAGCCATATGCGTACTTCTTTAACTAAATATTAAAGTATAAGTTAGGTAATGTTCATGACTTTGTTTGTGTAAGTACGCTAATAGTAGAAGCTATTATTAAAAATAGATTTGTTACAATAGAAGCATTTCTCTTAAAATCATGTGATTGCATGGAAACGTACATTTCTCGCCAGTCTAGCATGAAGGCATGTGCATGATTAAATTTCATTAAAACTTTACTGTCTTTCATTTTGTCGATCTTAAATTCGATTACTCTGACTTTAGAACTATTGATCACATATCAAAGTGATGTTATAGTTCTAGATACGGCGTTATTAAATGTTGTTATTAGATTTATTTAAATTAACTTTCTAGCGTCTAAGGCTCTTTTGCCTCTACTTAAAACTTTGATTTACATTTCAAAAAGAATTTATTCTTTCATCTTTTATTACGTTTCTTATAGTATGGTAAGACTACGGAATATTTCCTTATATTTTGGATGCAAAGTAGTTCCTACATAATTAATTATATCTAGCTTAAAACGGATTTCTATATTTATATTATATTTTTGGAGAGCTGTATCAGTACCTTTCTAAGGACATCATAACAATAATAACAAAAAATATGCACAAGGATGTAAGCATGGATAATGAATATGATTCTAGCTTTTGTTATCTCATTGTGTAATTGAAAATAATGTCGTATAAAAAGAATTGAATTTCGAATACATTTCAGGCTATCATCAAAAAGGACTAACTCATTTCGGTGAATGTGACCTGACGGAGCATTGGCGAACGGTGAAGGAATATTAACAATGGCAGAGTTAAGAATTAATTACTGAAAGCATAAAGCACCACTAAATTTGTTCTACAGCGCTTTTTTGGGGGAGTGTGGTAAATTTCGGATTACAAGAGCGGTCGAATTCATTCCTAACTTTGCCGTTCACGATTGTAAATAATATTTATTTATTGTTAATTCTACTAACTTGTACAATACTAGTTTCGCATTTAGATGATAAAATAACTGCAAGTGTACTAACGATTATTTATTGTGGATTAAATTATTGTTGACTAACATTTTATTTATTTAGTCCTTTTTTGCATTAACATTTCTAACAAATACTAAAACTTGCCTAAGAACTATATCACTATGTGATTTTAATATTAAGTAAGTATTTAAAGTATCTATCTTGGTTGTACGAGTGAACGAGGTGCATAATTTAAGTACAGTAGTATATTCATGGATGAATCAAGAATTCATTAAAATCACGCACGTATAATAGAGGGACCAAACATCAACAAATTTCTCTTAAAGTAAGTATAGAGCGTGCCAACATTTTATTTGTGAGATTTCTCTGTCGAAAACACTTTTCATACAAAGTTTTAAATTATGTTTTTTGTCTATATTATATCTTCGAGTTTCCTTTTGTTGCAAAAATTTGTGTTGATACTAAATCCGATTAAGCTTTCTTCTTTAATTTTGCGCCTAAATGAAATCCTTAGGGAATACTTAGTCCTGGCAACGGCTTAGTCCAAGAAAAGTAATAACCTACTTAGGAACTTCCTGCCTACTTGCTAAAATGTTTTGGATGCTTGAATCGTTAAATGTAATCTGTAGGGACTCTCGTTGAAACTGAACACGGTAAATTATACTAACGATCGTTTCTGCGGTAGTCGTTTTTTGAACCTATATTTAATTGCTGTAAAAAATATCCTGAGAATCAGAGAGAAGTCTAAGTGTAATTTAACATTCCTGGATTCTCAGTTAGTTTAAGTAACGGTGTTTCGTAGAATCTATTAATATAGTTTGCTTATTAATGCCGAGGACCTGGCAAATTTAATTATATGTAGTCAATTCATAGCCAATTGTTGGCAAGCATTTTTCAATAAATAATGTAGATATAACATATTTTTCAAAGTCAAATCATTTATTTCAATTAGATCATCTAAAATGTCACTTTTGAACGTCAAAAAAAAATACAAAGAAGATTCTAGTTGCCCCTTCCAAAAGGTAGTTTCGTGTGGAGAAGAATGGGCAAGAAACTCCACACTTACTCTTTTAAAATGGGTTTGCAATATTTTGTTATTTTTGTTAAATAATTATATGTGAGGACACTGTACTCTTAGAATAAACTACTATACTAAAAAAGTTAGCATACATGTTCCTCACATATTTACAAATATCGAAACCGTAGAATATTAACTTTAAAGAGTAAAAAAAATAATTAAAAAAAACACAACAAAACAGTGCGTGAGACACAATAAAATAATTAATAGTGCAATAGGTTCTTCGTCCTGGGTCGAATTAATCCTCTATTTTTATTAGCAGTAAAAACCATTGGATTACTTCAAGTGTTGTTAATTCATAAAGGATGAAATCTTTTATTTGTAAAAGGATGGAAATAAATTCGGCTGTATATGGTTAAGCCTATATAAGCTTCAGTTTACGGTCACCTACGATAGCGGGCGCGTATTTGCAATGTTGGCCTCGTGTTGGCTGCCTTATTTGCGTCAAATATTATTTTGAATTGACTTGGGTCATGATTTTTTTTAAATCAAATATATGGTTTTCATATATTTGATTTAAAAAAAATCAATAAATAAATAAATAAATATTGGTCTTCCTTAAAGCTGTTTCACATGTGAAAACCAACATAAATATTATATTAATTGTATGGATTTGATATTAAGGCTTATTCAATTTATGCAGCTTCTTCTACTTAACATATTTAGGGCATTGTTTCAGCGAACAATTCTCATTGAGGTCTCATCTCTCTGAGGTCGTAGGTTTGAACTTCGGTTATACATCAATGGACTTAGGAGTAAAAGTTGCTGCTTGTCTCAGGCATTGATGGCTTATCACTAACTTGCACACTAGGATAAAACAAATGATCACAAAACACAGAGAAATCTGAGACCTACAAGATTGTAGCGCAACTGGTTTTTTAGTTCTTATATGTAGAGAAACCGCAAAATCCATTAAATGATCTTGCATCCGCTTACCTTATAAAGCTAAAGTGACAAAACGTTTAAAAATTCGATCTAATTTTCTCAGAGACTAATCCAATTTAATTTAATTTTAGCAATACAGTAGTTTCTATAATAGTCTAGTTCAGAGTTCCCCAAACATTTTTGTATCGTAGACCCCTTGCCATGTTTTTCCGTGTTGTTCAGACCCCCTACTAACCTGATATTGATTTCCGGTAAATTTCTAACTGTAGTGAAGTTTAGTGTTAAAAACTTAAAGTAAAAACATATGTTAATTTATACATTTATTAAATGAATTTAAATTAAATCTACTCAAAATAAAATTGTATCTGTTATGTAAATTACACGTAGCTTTAAATAAACTATAAATAAAATAACATAAGCAATAAATCAATATAATGTATATGTTTTGATAATATAAGATAGTATGATGTAAGTAAATTGGTACTATCAGTGTATGTGTTGAGATCCACTATCGTGGACCCATCATTTCATGGACCCTCAAATTTTTTTTCGCTGACGTAGACCAAGCAGGTTGTCATAGACCCCTAGGGGTCGATATAGACCACTTTGGGAATCACTGGTCTAGTTGAATCGCATCCGCGCCGCCTATCATCGTGTACACTTACGCCTACATTCACTGAATTTTCAATAAAGCCCGTTTGGCGACGCAGTGGTTTTATCCTTTTATCACTTTTCCAATTTTTACCAACAGATTTAATAAAGATTATAACGGTCTAGATGTTTTTAAATTTATTCCCGTATGTACGGTAAGCGCCAAAGGGAATGAATTATTTATGTTATTGTGAGCTTGACTATCCTTTGTTAATGGTTACTTAGACCTCTATACCTAGAGATATATTGATTTACATCTACACTAATGTTATAAAGAGGAAAACATTGTTTGTTTGTTTGTTTGATTGTAATGAATAGGCTCATAAACTACTGGACCGATTTTAAAAATTCTTTCATCATTCGAAAGGTACATTATCCACGAGTAATATAGGCTATATTTAATTTTGAACAAAAATAGGGTTCCGTAAGATATTATGGTTTTTCGGTTTTTTGCGTACCCTGCCTAAACTATTAAAGATAGAACCATAAAATGTTCTAAGTAATTGTAGATCTTATAAATATCTACAAAAAAGTCCGCGACACACTATACCTATCTATGTCGAGTGAGGCACAATAACCATAAATAATATAATGACATGGCAAAACGGCGTTTGCCGGATCAGCTAGTTTATCATATACTTAGCGGGTATGAAGATTAAAGTAAAGTTTGTAGGTTATTTTTATTGCTTGAACCTTCTGAAGCTTCTGAATTTGAATTTTGCCCGTTTTAAGACCCGTTCTATATATAACGAACATTCTATCTCTCACTCTTTTTGAAGATTTCCAGCCACAGCCAGCATCGGAATACTTGGTGTTGACATATCGAATGATATTAAGTTTCGCGGTGATTGGAGGGAAAGGTTAAATTAGCCCCCAAGAAGTTTGGTGTTCTGAGCAAAGCAAGACGGTACTTCAAGCCGGGCCATTTCTTGCAAGCTGTATATAGCGCAAATTCGGCCCCATACTGTTCTCACCTGATCCGATCTCTGATCTCTTGGCGTTGCGTAGAGACGTGGGTCTCTCTTCTATCTTTGCATATAGCATATAGCATATTGTAGATGCTTAGAAGAGTTGTACCTGGCTGATAGTATTTCCGAACCAATTCGATTATTCGAAAAGTCCGTTCCAACCCTTAAAAGGCCGGCAACGCACTAGCGTATTAACATCCGATGAGCTTCCTGCTCGTTTAACAGAGGGCCTGTTATTTAAAAAAAAGAGTAATGGAAGTTAATGTAGACCCATATGTATGTGGTCCCCACTATTTTTTAAAATTATAAGTTGACCCTACATTTTTTATATTAAATTTAAAGTTATAATAAAATTCGTATGAGAATCAGTTACTTTTGAATGTACATATTTGTATTTATGCCTGACTAACAAAAAAATTAAAATGGTTCGTAGCAGAAGACCACTAACCAATAACCTAAAGGTCGATCTATTTTTGTATTGAATCTATTTAAACAGCTCAACAACGTGACCTACGAGGTATTTACGGACAAACATTCAAACAATAATGGCTGGGAATCGATAGAAGAGGATTTCGATAAGTATCCTTATGATCACCCATAATAAATGAATTTACTTACTTATTTGTTTTATTTATTATCCATGATAAGGTATCCACATTCAAATACCAAGAGTTCATGCTTAGAATCAAGAGCAACATGAATAACAGACACGCTGTTATGTTAGCGTCTAATTCATTATGCACATACTTGCCAAACGTATTGGAACGAAGTTCCTTATCGCGCGTTGTGAAAGGGGGCTAGACGGAAAAAATTCTTACGAAAAGTTGTCACGACACTTTTTTGCTATGTATTTGCTATTGTAATACACCGGTTCTCGTCCGATCACCGAAGTTAAGCAACATCGGGCGAGGTCAGTACTTGGATGGGTGACCGCCTGGGAACACCTCGTGATGTTGGCTTTTTTTTTCGTCGTAAGATTAGTGTCGAGAAAATCTATCATGCTGTTATGATACTAATTAACATATAAATTAATCGAAAGGAATTTCGTTCCATCCGGGTGTCCCTTGACACCTCTAAAGTTTTTTTTTTTGTTCTAAAGGGACAATTCTACCAAAATAGCGTGCAGCATATTTCTTTACAAACATTTACATGCAAAACTACAGCAGAACACATACTAAACAGGTATAGCGTGTGGCTTCTCCATCGGCAATGCTGTGTAACTTTTGTGAGCGCAGTGTTCACGAACTTGTTTACTGAGAAGATTTTCTGCACACAAACAAACATTTGTACAACACTGTGCCGCACAGTTAAGCACACTGGTGGAATCGTACCTTTAGATTCAAACCCTATTGAAAACTAAGATTGCATACTATACAATACAACCAAGCGGAAAAAAATTAGATAAAGCTTTTCTTCAAGACTAGTCTTCCATACACATACACCATATTTTTGTCCTGTCATAATAAAATACATTATAAATATCAGCTGCTAATCAATGTTTGAGGCTTAGTGGCTTCGGCGCGCGACTCTCATACCTGAGGTCGTAGGTTCGATCCCCGGCTGTGGATGGACTTTCTTTCTATGTGCACATTTGCTCGAACGGTGAAGGAAAACATCGTGAGGAAACCGACATGCCTTAGACCCAAAAAGTCGACGGCGTGTGTCAGGCACTGGAGGCTGATCACCTACTTGCCTATTATATTTAAAAATGATCATGAAACAGATTCAGAAATCGGAGGCCAAGACCTAAAGAGTTGTAGCGCCACTGATTTATTTTATTTTAATCAATGTTTGAGAGATAAGTGTTAATAAACAGAGTATTCTGATTTTGACGATTTTATAGCATGATGTTATCTTAGCCAATTATATGACAATCTTTATATATATCATTCTACTATACGTGTGTATGTCACTGAACTCCTCTTAAAGTGCTAGACCGGTTTGAATGAATTGGCCCTGGGTGGTTTAGATTCAAAAATCAGCCCGGCAGATGGCGCTGCAGTCGGTATTTAGGTTATTTATCTATACCTGCAACTAAACAGCTAGTTTCTCAGATACGAGTAGAGCTCTAAGCGTGTAACCAAACGACCTGGGTTCGATTCCCAGTCTTAGCCGCCTGAATTATTTTTCGTTTGCCGAAAAGGATTACCACTGAGTTCTTAATTATTCTTAATTCCTTCCCGTTCCTAAATTTGTCTTAATTGATGAATTTGTCATAAAACATGGTTAATTTCATGCAGGACGTCTTTCGGGTTCGCTAGTAGTAGTATATTCAGAGTAAAAAAGACATAATAAACAATTAAGTATCGTCTAAAGTTCTTAATAAAATGTAACTTAGTTTCAAAGTTATTGTGAGTGCTATTTTTTTAATATGACTGTACAAGATTATAGATGCATATAAGTAAAAAAAAAAACTAAAGTAAAAGGTTAAGTTATAAAAATATCGTTATGTGTTGGTTTGACCAGAAGATTAGTTTTTTTTTTATTTTGAGGTTTGATTTCGTGACAGATACTCAGGGTTAATAAGAGGCGTTTCAACTTTAACAACGAATTTATTTCACTAGGTGCTGAATAAATAAGCCTTAACTTATCCTTACAATAACTTATTTAATCTCATAATAAAGTCGACGGGCTCGCGCTTAAAAATACCTCAGTTAGTTAACAAGTTGAGCAATTTAAATCAGTCTTAAAAAACAATTTTGCTCGCAATGTTTTAAATATCAAACCGGAAATTTGTATAAGGAGCAAACAAGAAGAGTCTAGGTCCAGAAATTTAAAACATTGCGGCCAATTCAATTGCTAAATGTCAGATCACCACGCTAGTAAACACAAAATCGGATCAAGTATTGCGTGGTAATCTGACATTTAGCTTATTTAGAACTAAACGAACGCCACTTGATCCAATCATAATCCTGATGTCCAATTCTGTCATTGATTTGCCGGCATTGTCATTGATGGGCTAAACATCGGCATCTCCGCCATATTTTGAGGCAAAGCGTAATAGGGCATCGGCATGGAGGAGGCGCTTAGCGGCGGCGGTCCGAGGCCAAATAGGAATTTGACGTACTGCGCGAGCTTCCATATAAAATTGGACGTCTCCGGTACCCTGCATCATATTATATTAATTATTATAAACATGTAAATATCAATTCAAATGATTCCCTTGTAATATAAGAACTTAAGACCCATTTAGATAATAAATGCTAGGGCTAAGCCTATCGCATGCAACGAATCATTATCATTGATATTTACAGAGATTTTTCCCAAATAAATACATTCTAATTCACAATTAGGATGTCATACCCGTCACCAATGATACAAATATGATATTAGTATTGATAATTGATTTTTATGTAAGAAATGAACGGTTAGGTGAATTGTGGTTTTCTGTTTTATTGGCTGTTTCTTTGTATTCAATATCATACGAAGGCTTTTGCTTCCTTATTTTCTTCTTCTTTTTAAGTTTAGTTTTTTTGGAATCGTGGCTGAAATTTTTTATCATGCCTTCATGGACTTCAACAAAATCATCAAATAAGTCCAAGAAATACATCAACAAGTTGTATGTAAACGTGTAATAAAATGGTGGCTCACCTTTTGGTTTCAGCGCAGATTTTATTAAGTTATCGAGGTAGTCTTTGGCATTACTAATGGTATTTAAAAACTGTGATTCTTTCTTCTTAGAACGTGTTTCTAGCTGATTATTTTTGTCTAACTCATATTCTCCAAAATGAATACTACGTTTTGGTCGTTTACGCTTTTTCTTCAGCACCTTTTTTATTTTAGACTCGGTTTTGTTATTTCCTTCAGTTTTAAAACTTTCTGGCTTAAATACAATAATTGGTTTCCATTCACTAGGCTCCGGAGCTAAAGTGACGTTGCTTATTTCGATAGTTACATTAGCCTTCAACTCTGTTTTTCTATACGGTAGTAATCTACTATTGTTTGGTCTCATTATAAACATGGCTGGATTAACATAGTATTTTACTCGAGGATAATAATATGTGCGAGGATAGTTATATTTATACTTTTTACTTTTTATATAGTCTAAAAAATCCTTATTATATTTAAGCCTATTTAAGTCAAGTTTCAATTCTGTGTATTTCTTTGGTCTTTGTCTAGGTATTTTTTTATAATATGACATCTTTCTTTGGGCTATATGTCTAGGTTGAGGTAGTAAAATTTCCCTCGGCCTTTTCGTTTTTTCTTCTACATCGTCAACGCTTTTAGCAGTCGAAACATCAGATTTAAGTCCTCTGAAATTTGCTGGTATTGCGCCGTAGAAAATATTCGCTATCGGATCGACGAAGCTTCTTATTTGGCTTACGACTGGCTCTAAAAACTTGAGCAGACTTGACTTACCATCCCATCGTTCTGCTGCTCGCGTCGAGTTAGCTAGCACAGATGGCGCCTGCTGCGACTGCTGAGCACTGGGGTCGTTCGATTGCAGAATTTCGTGAGTGTGTGTCTGTGAGCCCAGTCCAGATGGACTGAACATCTCATTGGAACCAAACTGTTGACTCATTCCGCTTACAGAGTATGCGTGCGATGAGGCGCTCGGAAAATCAATGGGGTATTGCGAGTAAAGGAATGGATGATTTTGCAAACCGGCGCTGGAATTTAAATAAGTATAATAAGTAACTGTTATAAGCTCACAGCCTTGTCAGCAGTCGTCCGTCGATTAGTTGCAGTGTCACGTCCTTCGTCAAATGTCAAATCTCGTCCGAGGGAACCTTTCAATTATGTAATCAATCAAGATGTTCTTCGTCAGTCCTTATCAAAATTCCATTATCTTGATTGATATTGAAAATACAACGTCGTTGGATATTCAATAAAAATATTTAGATTATTCTCAGAAATCCAATTCCCAATTATTAGGACAACAGTTCTGCTTATAAAATTCTTTTATGCGCATATATTGTCCAAGTCAAAGTAAACATTCAAGCAATAATTAAATTGCTTACATTTAAGAATGACAATTACTGTATTGCTAATTGAAATAATTACAAAAGCGAAAACAGTTCAAATAATCCGCATTCACGCGACTGTTATCGTAGAAAGTCGTTACAATATGTATTTAACCAATGAAGCAAGATGAAATTCTTTGCTTTTTATTTCCACTTAGTCGTCACGTCAGCAGTTGGTGAAATCAGTCCATGTATGTGCAAAGTATGCGTGTAGCGAAGTC
The DNA here is from genome assembly GCA_963693345.1 of Pieris melete. Taxonomy (NCBI): domain Eukaryota; kingdom Metazoa; phylum Arthropoda; class Insecta; order Lepidoptera; family Pieridae; genus Pieris; species Pieris melete. The sequence continues at coordinate 4,395,095 of CAVNZK010000003.1, forward strand.
AATATGCCATGTCCGTCATGCTTCCTATTACTAGAATAATCGAAATTGTTGCAAAAAATACAAAATACATAATCATGTATTTTAATAAATCTATGTCAATTGTGAGATGTTTTATTATATTTGTAAACGTTGTACTCCCTATATTAAGCCATATAGCAAGTATTTCTATGGAATTAACTTTACATGACGAAAAATTGTTTTTTACAATGTACTTGAATCATCTTCGACTTCCCATTTTTACAGTTATTGTAAAAGAAAATGTCATTTTGCAAAACTAATTATTCATTAAAAGCTTAAAAAAAATAAAGTTACTTAATTTTATTTTAATTTAGTAAAACACTTTTAGTTTTAAGTTATTATTGCAACAACCTCGATTCTCATTACTACGTCTACGGTCTTTAAGAGGGCTCTTGGTTTTAAAAGCCAAATGTATAGAGAACTTTCCATGCAAATATAAAAAGAGCCTTAAAAATATCCACGAAAAAAACGACGCTATAGATGTTTTTGAAATTTTCTTTAATCAGTGTCTAAACACTTTTATCCCCACTAAAAGCTTTGAGGAAAATGGTTGTTTATTTCGGAAAAATGTTCAATATGACTCAAAGTCGCTCATTTTTAGGTCAAATTAAATCTTTTATTAATTATGTGTGATTGAAGACTAATTAACATTGATTAAGCTTCATTGAAGCAAAATTGAGTATATTAAATTTTGAAACAAAAACCAATATCGTTAAGATAAATGTGAGAAATTACTAGAAATATTTTACTATTGGGCATATTCCTCCAAAAGCTTAAATGTTTTCATAATTTATTCATATAACAATTATACTAATTCTGAATTTTTAACATACTTCTTTACAAGCTATATTCTTTGAATTAGAAAAATGTGAAACTAGTACAATCTATTGAGTAAACATCATAAATATTTACAGGCGTAATTAATTATTGAATAAATCATGATAATTACATGTTTTGTCTTGCACTTTCTTTATACATTTGGCTTCCGTTTCCTATTAATTAAATAAACAATTGAAGTCACAATACAAATAATAGTTTTCTATATTCTTTTATAGAGTATATCAACAATTGATCCCTTAATGTTATTTATGACTAATACGAAGTTACATACATTAAATGTGACTTAAATTGATTTATTTATGTCTTAAGAATACCATTTAAGCACCGGTTTTAGCACCATATTCTACTTATAATATTTTGCATAAAAAGAGCTTTAGCCCTTTATTTATGCAAAATATACATAAGGTTTATTTATAGGATTAGTCATAAGTTTCAGAGTACATATAGTTGTACTGTTATGCTATATCATTAAACAAAACTTTACTGCTATGAAACTTCTGATAACACTATTCTTGTGATATGACTAATATTGAAGAAGTGTAAATGAAGCTTAATATTAGGTCCCGATACGTATCTTGGCAAGATGAAGTATGAAGCAGAAAAGGCCATATCGACTTTTGCGTGACTCTGGCCAACTTATACTCCGAGAGACTCCTACTTATTACATTTGCAATTTCTTGAAGCCAAAGATTTGTTTAACACAAAATTTTGTAGTAATATTTTGAAATGCCCAAAAACATTACTATAAACGAGATATTTTTATGCAATATGAGTCAAAGTCTGAAATGTACAATCTACAATAGATTCGGGTTTAGTCTTGTCAAACTGTCAAAGTCACATTTGTTTTTACATTTAGAACAAATTTACATTCTGTTTTGTATAAAAATTTAACTCACCCGCCGGTATAATTCTCATACAACTTCTTGGCAGCCATTCCAACAGTCACCAGCAGGGCTAGCTTGCTAGCCAGGAATGCCTTGATCGTGATGACTGCTACCACCGCCAGCGAGAAGATAGCGATCGCGGCTGACTTCATTCCGAATAAGAGAGGGATCACCGCTTGCATGACTTTCCGTTTGTGTCGCCGTCCTGAAAAAACAAATTATATTAATATCCATATCAACACTTGTCGTGTAGATGGCGGGGCACCACTATGGTATAGGATGTCGGGTTACCGATTCGAAACTCTAGGCGACCTAAGAAAATAACACTCATACATAGGTTTGGTAAAGAAATAAAGAATAAGTATGTAAATGTTGATGTTTTAGATGTCAATGAAGTAGAGGATATTGGATAGACAAACGAAACAAGAAATTGTAAAGTAAATATATCACGAGTCCCTTAAAGACCCGAAAGCTTACTAATGATAAATTTAAGCTTCGGATATCTACGAAATAAGTAAACAATTTAAAATGAATGAAACTGATGCATTATGATAAGTAATGAAAGTGTAATTAATTCTGGAAGTAATACATTTACACAATTGTATAATTTTAGATAGAGACATATAAAATTACATATTTCAAAAGATTTCACAGGCTACAAACAATATCGATATCGTACACTAAATTATCACATTTTGGAATATGTGTTTATATTCTATAGATATAAGGTTTAAAAAATGAATGCCAAGAAAAAGATTAGAAAATTTATATTTTCACTCTGTCGATGTCCTAGATTACCAGATTAAAAAAAAATCAACTCCCGACCGATCACCAACGGCCACGGCGGCCTATTTCAGCGGACACAAATCAACTGCGCATTAATATTAAAGAATATAAGTGTATGCGTTATACTTTCTATTCCCTCACTATTACAGTAGGAAATTTAGAATGACCGGAAATAGTTCAGGACTTTCAAACATCCGGTTTCATTCAATTTGCCTTTATGAAAGTATTAGTATTTAAATAAACGTTTTCAAAGCGGAATGTTGTTTAAATTTAATTAATCTAGGAGTCTATCATTACGTAGCAGCTCATTTTAAATTTGTAGTCTATTTCCGCGGCATACGTTTAATATAGATTTTTAGATAGATAGATTAAGACAATTATCTAATAAACGATACAAATGTTAAAATTAGGTAGGCAAGCAATATGTGGCTGGTATACAACTCTTAATTGATATCCAAGATGTAAATGTGTTTGAAAATGGCCATTCTTCAAGTATCAGAAAAATGAAAGACCAGACCCCATTCAGGCTCTCTTCCACTTAACGGCCGGGTATGCACTTAGACCACATCGATTTATTAGGCTATTTCTAACATGACCTAAGTTAAGGCCCTTGGGGTCGCTTTATACCGCAGTCTTAGCTCATAAATGATACTAGAATAATGCCAGAATATATTACTAATTATACTTCGCAAATATATTTTCTCCTTACAAACGTTTAATATCATGATCAGCAATAAATCTCTCGATAATAACCATTATCTGAGATCTCTAAACAATAAAACTTCCAATAAAAATTGTCTATAATTTATGAAACCTTCAAGAATAAACATTTGAATACAAAGTTGCAAAAACATGATCGTATAAATTTATGAACTGAAGAATTATATTGTAGCCATAACAATATACGTAGAACTGTAACTTATAATAAATTCAAAAGTGTGGGAAACTATTTTATGACAAATATATGTACTACAATTAAATATATCATATATACTAAATAACTTAGACTTAACACTTTATTTTAAATGCCTTTATTCTTTTATCATGAGTATTTTACTTTACGAGTAACGCTTTAAGTATTAATTGCAGTCATGGCTACCTTTTTAGAAATGCGTTACTCATACCCTGCCGCGGCGCGACTACCTTGTGGTGGGTCGTTTTGTGGGACCCGCTAGTGTGCATACTCACTAAAAACCCACAATGCCACCAGCAATCGCCCAAGGCAGGACACGACAACAGCGTAACCTTGTTCGCTTATGGGATACTGCCCAAATAATTTCTTACACAAACAATTACACTAGATATTAATAATAACAAATAGTTCATTTAGACTTTAATCTTTACATATTGTTAACACCTGTTATCAATTGTGTCATTTTAACATAATCTACAATTAAACGAGGAAAACTAATTATTAGCTCTGTAACTGTAGTGTAAATTAGTATCTGTTCACGATTTACGATTTTATTTAAACCACGTTGTTCATATTTCCTACCAAAATAATTTCCTCGTGTTTTATTGACAATCTCAAACAAACCTTTCTCAAACGATAAAGGTTGAATGTAGCGTTTAATTTTAACACGCATGTCTGGTAAATCCCATCTCAATTTTCTAAGGCTTTTAGAAATACGATGAAAACAAGTAAGTACCTATGCATAATAAATAAAAGGGAACAAATCCCCGGAGAATCCAATGAACGGGATTGTTTATTTCCAGTTTAAGTGGTACAGACGCAAACATACTATTTTTCATGAATTTTCCGCCTCCTATTTCTCGCAAACATGCCGGTTCTTTAATTGCTCGGCATATTTATTCAGGCGTTTAACAAATGACAAATTATACCGTCGTTGTTTGTGTAATACTAATAAGGCTCAATGCTGAAATTTTAAGCATTTTTAAAGAAAATATACTTCAGCGAGAAAGGCAGTTGTCTTTTATACAAGGAGTGGCCATATACAAAGGTATAAATTTGTGTGTTTCCTGAAAGATAGATACATGCCCCAGTAGAACATATAAAACTCATATTACTTTGTAATTTTATTTGTTAAAGAACTATTTAATTATTTTAAGGCATTTATATACTCGAACTAAAACTTAATATACCGGAAAAGGTTCCGTAGAAGAGATCGCTTGAAAGCGATAAAGCCGCCCGTTGCCCTCCTTGTTATTTAAATATTGTAACTTGTAATTATTTTTACAACGAAGTATTAAATTAATAAGTACGTAAATAATATAATCAAATACGTGAACTTTACTGCAGCTGCTGATGAATATATACATAAAAGAGTACAATGTTTTTTCTGTTTTTTTGGTTTTATAAAAGTAATAAGGGCTAATAACTTACAGTAGTAACTTACATTAAGCCTATTAAACTCACTACTCATTGAGGTACAATATCACGCGAAGCGTAAGAGTATATACTCAGCAGGTTATGAGAAATTCTTCTCTATACATGAAAACGCACTCAAGTTACAAATGACATATTCAGATTAATCTCAGTGCGAGTAAGGAAAAGAATTTCCTCAAATTTTAAAAGCTTTTTACAGCAAGACCTTTTATGTAAGACGCTGTTTATCAATAAAATTGTAATACCAATTGCCTTATGCTTAAGAGGCTTTGTAGTTAATTGTTTCTATAGCCAAATATGTTATTTATCACCATTACAGCGGTATATAAAACAAAACAGTTTTGATTAAACCTTCTGGTATTCAATTTAACGCTTTATGTTTAGTATAAATATTTATAATTATATAGGCGTCAAGCTAGGATTCAACTTATGAGCATGGCGTTGAAAATCAGATACTAACGAGACAGGATTAGATCAGATTACTCACTGGTGCGTTTTGGTGTTTTGTCCTGTGGTACTTCTTCCTCCACCTTGCTGTTTGATTTCTTCGGAGCTTCGTCCGAAACATCTGAAATTATACATTTCAAATCAGCATCATGTAATAAGCAAAATGAATATCTGATATCGTTCTAATAGGAAATTAGTTGCTAATTTGCTTGTGACTTAGTTACACAATTTAACGGTGTATTTTACAGTTTGCTTTTAAGTTTATACCAGGCGTATTTGATTTATATTAAACATATTTTTTCTATGTCTTAGCTATGTCTACCAAATTAAATAAATATGATTCTAATTTTCAGTGTAATGAAACATATTAGATAATAGTTTACAGTTGAACAGGTGAGGTCTAAGTTATTAACTAAATATAAGTAAATCATTACGTAATACATAGAATATATTTTAAGATTTTATTTATGTATACATAATTTACAATAAAAAAGCCAGTTGATTTTGCTTTCAACATTTGTAAAAAGAAAGAATTTTCTAGGCCGTCGGGATTCCAATCCAACTTCGATTTACGTAAATTTTTTCGGCTTTTTCTCCGTTTGTAATAAACGGAATATTAAAAGACTTACTTTCTATAAATCATCTATCAAGTATCTTAAAAATATCGTTATTTTGGTATAATCATTCTAAGAGTATATTTATTTTATTTATCTCCACAGAGATGAAAGACGAAATTTTTTTTTGGCCGAGATGATTATCTAGATTGTTTAATACCTAAATACAATTTTTTCACATTGACTGTTTAACGTTTAAGAGTTACACGAGTACCAGAGTAACTAGACAATGACAAAACGATAAACTGTGAGTACGGGTAGTTTATAAAAAGAAAATAATATATTCAAATTTCGAAGCGTAATTGTATAATATAAGACTATGTGAGATTCAACTACTTGTTATTATTTAGTTAGTATGATATGATATGTACAATAATATAATGATACAAATAATATAAAAACTGACCAATTCATATGACTAATAATGTAAAATGTAAAATTCCTTTAAATACAAATTTGCGCGCCATTGTGTGTGGCAGAATATGCGAACTTATGATTGTACCACCTGACACATTTTTGTACCATATTCTTGCAATAAATTATTATTATTATTACCGTACATACTGGGTGGCGCAAAAGTACTGACACTATAGAAAATTTGTTTATTTTTTAAACAATTTTTTTTGTGCCACTACTTTTGCGCCACCCAGTATAACTGATTCATTGTTGACCGCAGGTCAGTTCATGAGTGTAAATTATTTTCTACAACGCTGTATTTATTTCTTACACAATCATAAACTTGTAAAATTATGTGGTTTTGGTAAAAAACTACGATGTTATGAAAGTTCTATATCTTATTTTATGTTTAACACTTACTACCTACTTATGTAATACATTATAAAATGCATCTGTAGTTTCTAAGTTTTACATACTGGGAGTCGTTTATTATGAGTGAACATTTAGTTAAACCAATAAGAATGTTTTATGGGGAAATTAATTATGACAGGACACCAGCGTGCCTTAGAATAGTCGACGGCGTGTATTTACTAAAAGAGATACAGATATCTGAGGCCCACCCTAGAAAGGTTGTAGCGCCACTGCATTTTTTTGTTATCTTTCTATGAAGGTGAGTACAAGCTTCAGACAAAATGACTTATGAACTTGATTTTCTACAATATAATAATAGAATATAATCCAGGGGATTGTCAGCAGGATGGACTAAAATTTATGAAACACCCAGGGGTTACCTAGACACTCGGGGAAATGGTAATAAATTTTACGGCGCTGTAAATTTAAGGTTCTATGTTCGCATGATATAAGCACCCAAGAGATCACCGCTTTTATAGAAAATAAATATTATAAATTACGTCAGAAATTCATAAATTATATTAGTTTGTTTATGTATTCGTTTTAGTTGTTTGTTTTAGTAATACATTATTATATTTTTACATTTATGGATATGAAAATGCAAAAATAAATAATTTAATTTATAATCAACACTACACCTTAGATCACTTAGAGTTTTTAATTATGAAAATTTTCATACATCAATATATTAAATGTGTGTTATTAAGTTCACTTTAATTTATTTTTAGTGAGAATTAAGTTTTCAGTAGCGATTATAAAATAATTTGTATTAGACAAGTATTCAAGCTATTAAGTACTAGTTTGTTCAAGTTTCAGAGGAGTCAAACATAGCGATAAGCACAAAAAAGTTACTTTTATTTGACTGTTATTTGTTACAGTTCCACCAATAATATTAAGTAAAAACATTTAAATAAAAAAATCATATCGTAATTAATCTATAGTATAACCCAGAAGTTATATGTTATATTTTTAAATTCAACTTCTGTTAATAATTGAAAGCAACTGACTGACGCCCAAAAGCACTTATAACTCAAGGAAGTCTGTATTGAGTTACAACCTTTCAGAACAATACGATATTTACGAAAGCCATAGTATTAATAACATATATATTTATGTTTGGAACGACAATTATATAATAAGTGTAAAATATTCTTTTTTGATTAGTATATTTCATTAAAAACTAAGGTCTTCGGGTAGCGTTTCTGTTAACACATTTTCGAGAGGGTATAGTTGTATAATACTTAAAAATAACTTGAAATAAAAACATTGTTTTTAGCAATAAAAAGTAATTGACAGCTTCAGAAACTGAATTTTAAACTTAGAATATTATAAGATACTAGCTGATCCGGCAAACGTCGTTTTGCCATCATTTATAATAAAAAATAGGGGTTGATCGTAGAGCGGTGAAAATTAGGGGTTGTATGTATTTTTTAATGTTGTATCATAAAATATATAAAAACAGAAAAAAATATCTAAAAATATTTAGGGGTTGACTACCCTTAACATTTAGGGGGATGAAAAATAGATGTTGTCCGATTCTCAGATATACCTAATATGCACACAAAATTTCGGTATCGAAGAATCGGTCAAGCCGTTTCGGAGGAGTTGGTATGGCAACGAAAACTGTGATACGAGAATTTTATATATTAGATTTCACAGAAGAAAGGTGATTTTAAAATTGGTTTTTATTTCAATTGGAATTTAAGATTGTTTTAAGCGGTTTAAAAGATATTCCCTAGAAAATATAGAATATAGCGCTAAACAATCTAATTATCACCCGGATACACAATTCCGTCACAATATCTAATTTTTATGGACTACTTCTTGCAGTCGCGTGAAACAAAGAAAACAGTTTGAATTATTCAAACGCGTGATCTGATTGCAACGAGAAAGATTAAAGGAAATGCAAGAGTTTTGCTTGCTCAGTATTCGGAAAATATACGAATGATAAATGTGTTTAAATTTGGAAAGTTTAATTTTGTTGAACAGGATTTTCCGTTCCTACGTGGTTAATATTTGTGCCGCATAGCGAAGTTTAGGTGTCATAACTTATTTGCTAACCGTAAGTTGGTAATGAAACTGATTTAATATTAATTAAATATTTTGATATGACGCTCTCGTTAAATTTGAAAAGTTATTATGGAACTATTGTATTTTGAGGATTATATTGTTATTTATATAGATAACTCTATACATACGAAGGTCAATGATAAAAAACAATGAAATTTATTCACCAATCGACTATCCGAAGATGATAGGGTATGGTAGGTATGATAGCTACCATTACGCCATGTTCCACATGCCCTTTGATACAGAACCATATATAATGTTTTTCTTATTTAAATTGAAAATTCATGAACACATTTTACAAGGTTTGTATGTTCACAAATTATTAAAGCATAATTAAAATAACAACTGCATTTCACTCGAATAATTTATATGATAAATTTTAATCAAGTGAGTTAACTCATTAAAATTCATAAAGGATTTTACATATATTCGGGAACAACATTAATTAACTGGTCGTTAATAAACTTCGTAAAGCGTGAGCTATACGATAATTTGTAGGAAAAACTAAAAAAAAAGTTTAAAATTATAAAAAAAATTCAGTGATTCTCATCCCTAAGGTCCCACCTTTGCATCATTGGCTGTAGATATAGTACAGCCTTGCGATTCTGTAACTCACTTTTGGAATCTCACTACTGTTTTCGCAGCGGCAGTTGCGTTCAAATCAGTCGTGAAGCAGTCATTTTATGATTTGGCATTCTGATAAACAATAAACTACAAGCTCCCTTCTTATCAGACTGGTTACTTAAAATTTTGATTTAGTATTCAGAAGGTGAGCAAGGATAAAATCTAATATATAAAATTCTCCGAAACCTCATAAAAACCTCATAAAATTTTGTGTGCATTTTGGGTATGTCTGAGAATCGGACAACATCTATTTTTCATCCCCCTACATCTAAAGGGTAGTCCACCCCTAAATTTTTAGTTTTTCATTTTTAGATAAATTTTAGTTTTTTTTTTATGACACAGCATTAAAAAATACATACAGTCCCTAATTTTCACCCCTCTACGATCAACCCCTATTTTTTATTATAAATGATATACACGGCAAAACGACGTTTGCCGGATCAGCTAGTAATTATATAAATTACATGTGGCATTATCAATCCTAAAAATATCTTAAATACGCATAACGTATATTAATTATTAAAATGATCGATAATGATAAAAGGTGAAAATATCGAAAGTATCACTTTCCTTATTTCCGTTGGAGTTAAGGAAAATGGTAAAATGTCACAATTATTTGGAAAGTGAGAAAGTCATAATTAATACTGTGCAAAGTGACAGTCACGAAAGCTATTCAGCTATATTTACAATAATTATAAAATAATATACAATGTATAAAATTTTATAAACATATTGCAGTTTTAGCAACGATTTATTGAATCAAGCACCTCATTTACTTTGATTGTCTTTAAGCTGAAGTACGTGATATTTCTGCTTTTGTTTCATATTATATTATTACGTTTAGTAGTAAGAAGTATTCTACAGCTTGTTAGTCTTTTCCATGGTGAGAAGTTGTTCAAAAATCTAATAACATTATACATTGCATTTAGTAATTAGTTTATTGTATGACCAAAAAATTATACACATTATATTACTACGTATATTTTATAGGTTAAATTGGTTCGCAATATATATGTTCCCAGAATAATGCATATAATGCTTAGCCGGATTACTTGGATTTCCCCCGAGCCAAATCTATTTTGAGTTGGTAAAAAATCGTACGGACTTAGCTCCACTGGGAAAACGACTAGTAATTCGTATGTCCTGATAACCCAATTCCCCGCCTGCTAGAAACCTTAATCATGTAGATGTCAATGAGATCCCAACTCAAATATTGTTATAACAAGCGAAATATATGCAACAGAACATTGTAACTTAAACGATACTAATATAAAATATTGCTACGTAATTTAGTAATTTTGTATAGCCTCTTTTCGGACATGACAGTGTTTTGTCTTTATTTTTCGTAGATTGTTCTTTTGTTCCACTTGTGCGTGTCCGTTTGCCAGGTGGCAAAGAACTCCTCCAATCTTCTCCATTCTGGCCTTTCTATGGCCACTGTACCCCATGTTGTTCCCGCGACTTGTATAATGTCGTCGTCCCACCTTTTTTGTGGTCTACCTCTCTTTCTCTTTCCATCTCTTGGGTACCATTATGTGATTATTTTACTCCATTTGGCTTTTCCCCTGATCATGTGGACTGTCCATTTCCACTTTTGTCTTCTTATTTTCAAAGTTATGTCCTGCACCATAGTCTGCTGCCATTAAGTTTAATTTAAAGCAATGTAGACATTGCTTTAAATTAAACCTAACGAGGCATACATTTTATCGTTGGATCTTCTGTCTCTTAGGGGGTTATCTATTGAAGTAGCGTGCAAGTGGTTAATTACTATTAATTTTTTTTATATTAAGTAAGTAAATTATATGAAGATCAATTATTGTACGCTTGGTATTTTTATATATTATTTTATAGTGAACTATGTTATATGATATATATTCCGAAAGAAAATTCGGTGGAGTATATTTCGTAAAGGGATTTTGCGTCAAGAATGTCTTTTCCAAGAACGTTTCGTTTTAGTTACTATTGATCTTGTCTCCGTTAATAGATGCCGCACGTTACCTATTCTTGTGTGAGGAAAACACAAAGAAAATTCGCAGAAAACTCATCTAAAGGGAAACGAGAATAAAAGAAATGTAATCGATGTTACGCGGACTTTTGTAGCATATCGTTACTGAGTATCACTAGGGTCAATCTTTGTGTGAAGTTTCCGGAAGAAAAAGAGAAAAACCCTTTTACCAGAATAATAAGTTCACATGTTTAAGCTACAAATGGTGAAACACATAATCAAATTGTTGTGTAAAAATGGTAAAAATGTCTAGTTAATATTATTGCTTATCTAAAATTATTGTGAGATTTCTGAACCTAGCTGTCTATATTCTAATTACTGTGCCATTTATTACTTGTACTTTTTTTTTTAAAGACAATTCACACCAATTGACCTAGTCCCATGCTAAGCTGGTGAAGCTTATGTTATGGGTACTAGGCAACGGATATACATACATATTATAGATAGATAGACATATAAATACATATTTAAACACCCAAGACCTAAGCACAACACCAAATGCTCATCACATCGATGTTCGTCTCAGCCGGGGATCGAGCCCGGGACCCATGGATTCGCAGTCAGGGGTTCTAACCACTAGACCAATGAGCCGTCAAGATTATGACCAAGATGCCGACTTAGATTATCGAACATATTTATTAAGTCAAAGGTAAAAGAAAGTTTTTACTATCATTTTAAAATATTCACAAAACCTATGTTTATTAAAATAAAACCGTTTTCTATGCGTCTTCCTCGATACTTCAAATAAAAAAAAGCAATCTACAATATTTTGCGTGAAACTAGTGGATAAATCGGTGGTCAAAACCTAGATTTAGGATATACAAAATTATGAATTACCTTTAGCAGTCCTGCTTTCATACACCTCCAAGTCTATGGCGTCACTTTTATCCTCCGTGTTCGAGAATTTGAAGGTAAAATCGTTCCAGTCGAAGCTGATCGCGTGACTTGTGAGTAACCGCGTTAGGGGATTCTTGCTTCTCGCCTGTCTTGCATTTTCAACTGGCTCTATAGTGAATGTGTCAAAAAGCTTCACCGCTTTCCTCTGCCTTATACTCCTAACGAATTCTCTAGTCATAAAGTCTATACATGTTGCGTTATCACTGCAATTTAGTTCGACAAGGGCTCTAGCTTGGCCCACTAAGGCAAACGCGAATAAATATATTAAATTCATTTTGGTCACAGCACAACACGTCACCAATCCATTTGTAGGTCACTGTTGGCACCACCGCCGGTGGTTGCTTCGTCAATGAGCCCCCGTATCGGCTGTTCATGATTTTTATCCCCGGTCACGGCAGAATGACCACGTGCAATTTTTTTTTCGTGTTCCTATTATTTGCGAGTACCACTTTTCTTTCCTCGCGTGTTCGATTACTTTCCGTTAGGATGACATTTGTCTGTGATAAATTTTGTTTCGCTAATTTTAATAATCGTTGACTGCCAAAAAATATTTTTATCGATACGTCACAACGCCTGTCATAATTAATTAATATTAAACTAACAAAAACAGGGAAAAATTATAACGTTTATATTTCAGGATCAAATTCAACGATTTATGTATTTTCATCGGCAAAAGCGTTCATAATTATTAATAGGAATTCATAATAACTTACAAAATATTTACAAAATGTTCGTAATAAAGACATACGGAGACGACAATTCTAGCTAATATTAATTTTATCTCTAATATTGCCAGCTCTTTAAGATCGTACGTATTAATTTCTGGAGAAAATTAAAGTTAATAAGAACTATTTATTTTTGAATTGTTATTCATCCTTTATTATTGTGTTTGTGGCATTTCTCAATTAGCATATTACAATGTTTAAATACAGATAAATGTACTGTTAAGCAAATTTACATTGCTAATTTTCGCTTCAAAATCGAATTAATTCTACATTTTTCTTTATCCGAAAAACAAAATAGGTTTGCGCAACTCTAGAGAACATTATCCATTTCTTAACGTTACGTAAGAAATCAGCTTTCTGTGCCCTCTAAACCCAAAAAAAATATTCTTCTCGAAACATAGAACCCATGATCTACGCGTTATTACATACACACAAATTATAATAAATTAAAAGCTAATATACGTTTAGTTAGTCTATTAAAAATATATCGTTGAAATGAGATATCCTATAATCTTGCGAATTATATTGTCACGTAGAAGACGCCCTGATTTGTCGGTGTTAACTTTGAATGAACATCATGACATGGCTAATGGCTTATTATAATGATGCCGAGGCGAAATAGTTGGCAATGTAGACGTAAATTTACTAGCATTACTGTTTTACTTATCATCGTAGATTGTTCTTGCGCTTGTGAATTGTGATGAAATTAAATAAAATAACGTTTTTAGGAACGCAACTTTGATATGAATATAAGAATATACCCACAAGACACTGAGTAGGACTTATATAATTAAGACCATAGAAAGAGCATTCATATAATCGACATTATAGATAGACGAATTAAATTTATTTCTCAACAAATGGGTTTTTTCGATTCAATTTTACGCAACCCTCTATATAATAGATACTACGCAGTTTTAAAAAGTCACTGAATTACTTCCCATTTCATTAGACGTGTGTATTAAAATAAATATAAAAATTGTTTTTTTTGCAATTATATATATACGTACATATTAAGTATTACTACGAATATAGGTAAAACAGCCATGACCAGTACATCCCTCCGTATATACTAACCCACAAATTATTCACAAGATTAGCATACCATTCCTACCTACTTTTTATAACTACGCTGTTCTTTACATTTGTTCGCACGCAACGTTATATGCGTGATCTACTTCTTACTCTATCTTCATTCGCGTAGAAAGTGAATTCCCATCTCCTTATGAGGAAGAAATGCTTAGCTAATCTATAATCTTTTTATGTATAAGTTAGTTACATATTATATTTTACCTAGAAGTAAACAACGTCTAATATTAGTATGTAGTAAACCACTCAATAGGATAAGTGAAATTCAGTTGTTCAGTAATCAATTTTCATAAAAGGTCATTAGGTAATCAGCCTGTAATGCCTGAGCAAGTCATAATTTTTAAGTATATAAAGTGAAAAATCGGTTCGGGTTCGACCAGAGTTTTAATGCAGAAGATCCTCACGTTGGGATGGGACTAAAAATCCGCATCATTTTACAATAGCTACGTTTTAAAATAAATAACATTTATTAATAATCATTATTATATAAAACAATAAAAAATAATATTTTCTAAAGCTTTGGATAAAGACGTATTCATCTACGCGCATTTAAATGTAGACGTGATAGAGGACTAATTTCAAAGAATAAATATATTCAGAATAAAGTTATTCCGATTGTAATCATTATTTGTTCCACATAGTGGAACCAGCTGCCCACTGAAGTACTCCGAACCAATTCTACTCAGAGTCCTTCAAGAAAAGAGCGAACCAATTCTTAAAAGGTCGGCAACGCACTTGGGAGCCTTCTAGCAATGTCCACATACACATCAGATGAGCCTCCAGCCCATTTGCCTCCTGTTACATAAAACAAATTTAGACAATCCTATCTAGGAACAAAACGTGTAATATTATAATCAGAGTTAGAACTAAAATACCGACGTTATAATAAATGATATTGCTTTATAAACCTATTGTGTATTCTATCAAGAAACCAAAAGTTTTAATTGTATCTTCCTGTTGCGGTATGAGACATAAACTAGAAACCATGTTTCGCTTAATATTTGTAGTTTTATTTGCGAGGTGGAAATGCATTCCTGTCTTCCTTGAGTTCTGCTAATCAGTTTATAGAAGCAGATCTCTCTATATCCGTCTATGGACCTGCAAACTTGCCAGTTAACAAAACCAGATTGTTGCAATGTAAATTAGATTTTGTCCTACGAAGCAGCAGATCACAGCAGGCCTATTAGACTTTAAGTCGAACAATCTATACAGCATCTTTCTGCTGGAACGCGTGTCCTTTGGAGAGCTGCCTTCGTATTGGAAGGTTAGTAGATTGAGCATTATGTTAAACGAGCTGGATCTGGACATCCATAGTTGCTCACCTCACACTTTGAGAGCGATTTTCTTTTAATGTTTATTTAAATTTTATTATTGTTTTGGTTAATTAATTTTATTACTTCTTGTATGCTATGTTTGCCTGTAAGTGATTGACACATTAAAAATTGTATTTTATTTTTCTTTTATCATTGTATCAGTTTGCCAAGCGTTGGCTAGCTTTTATAAATAAATAAATAAATTAGTCAAATAAAAGTATGATACACAATGCAATTTTTATCACGGCATGCTAAATACTTGTGGCATACTTGCAATGACTAAAGCACCCTTTAACTCTTATTGATCCATCTTTTGTTAACCAATATTTATGACAGGAGTTGATGGATAAGTGAGAAAATATTTTAAACGTAAAAGCAATCCAAGTTTAAGGATAAATCGAAAAACCGAATTTCATGTTATTAATAATATTAATTCTTGAATTAAATTTAAAAATGATTTATTTGACAGTGCAAAATTCATAACAGTGCTTAACATTCTATTGTTGATTTGAATATCTTTAATTAATTATTAATAAGAAATTTCCATAAATATTACAATACCTAAATCATATGCGATTAAACAACCAAATCTTTGTAAAATCACCGGAAAGAATTATTCCTTTTCTATCTCTCAGTTCTTAGTTTCCTGATTATAAAGAACCAGGATTTCTTTTGCTTTGTTATAATAAACGAATAAATAAAAAATATTATAAGTAAAACAGTTTTCTTTCAATAACTAAAATTCTAAGAACCGTCTATCTACTACAGCAGAACAGCGAGATAGATAGATAGATATTGCATTTAATACCTTATCAATTGATAAACTAATTAACATTAAACTTTATTTACCCTTATTTAATGACTTGATTTTCAAATTGATATCAATTTGAAAATATAATATTTGATACAAGTTCTATGCTAATTATCTTGCCATATTTTAATTTAAATTATTGTTAAGTGAGAAGCTTACGGATGGTAGCTAAGTAATTACGGAAGGAATCAAATTGAAATTAAGTATTAATCAAGGACTGCATTAATTATTAAAGTTAAGTAGAAACGGAACGGTGTTTCAGAAGTTAATCTACTATTTCTAACCAAAACGAGATGAATGTTGCGGTGAAAAGATTAAATGAACGCTAGTATAAGTAAATGTTTTCACATTTTAATAAAATATTTGCCTTTTTGTTTTAAGTAATATATAATGAAAATATTTGAAATCGGTCCAGTTTCTGCTTTATTCCAATTACACAAATCTTTCCTATTTATTATATTAGGTAATATAGATTTATTTTGTTTACCAATAACATATTATAGCTTTAAATATACAATGTTACTCGACCATAAATAAGTTAAAAGTGCTATTTGAATTAATACATAGAATGCAGCATTATAATTATTATACTATTATAGTATATATATTTATATAAAGGTTTCAGTTGACGCCCGGTAGACAGTACCGATGACCCCTGGGGGTTTAGTCAAGATGCCTTAACAGAAGTTACACACTAAGTAGAAAGTGTAAAACTTAATTTGTATGAAAATTTGTCGACACGAACTGTCATTTTCATACAAATTAAGTTTTCTCCTTTTTACATACACTTCTGTTTCTTAGCTTTCCTCGGCCAACGTATAACACAGGGAGAAAAAAGGTTCCCAGAATTAAGAGAGTGCATAAATGAATCAAACTTTTTAATTTATTATGTTCTGCTTAGGACAATATTAAATTGTAACGTATTAATTATTGTGTAGTTAGTTTCATTATAAATAAATGTAATTATAGTATTCAATTGTATAATTATAAATTAATGTTTAACATTAAGAACAAAGAGTCTCTTCCACCGGTGAATATACTTCTGTGCCTGTTTCATTGTTCTCACATCTCTATATCACATCGGAAAAAGAACTACCCACTTCACTTCACTTTATTTATAATGGCGACATCTGTGTAAATCACAATTCCGCCAATGTCACGTTCTAAGTATTCACACAGTGAGGATATATTTGATAATTTTGATAGATTTAATTTTATCTAAGCTGAGTTACCCAAAACAAAAATGACATCACAATAAATACAACACACAAAAGAACTACCCGTTGCTGTAATTCCTTTTGACGTATTAAATGCTTACGTTTGCATAAAACCAAAGTCACACGCCATTGTGGCACGGACCTGCGGCGGAAATATATTTGTGTAGATAACAACATATTTGTACTAATATCATAAATAAAGCATAAATCAATAATTAAATGATTTTTGGATTCGGTATTGTTCTATTGTCTTTTAGAATTATTATTAAAGAACGTTTCAATTCATTAACCTTTCGCATAAAATATATGGCACTAAAGTGTCATAAAAGTATTTAATGGACGACTAAATAAATCAGATTGCGTATATTAATCACGAATCGTTAATTAGGAAGTAGAAATGTGTATTTGTATAATAGGATCCGTATCGCTGCACGCAGTTCACTTCGAACGATTTCCTTACTCAAAGATTATTATGATCAGAACTGTTATATCCATACATTTAGCCAAAAACTACAAAAATATGGAACATTAACTATTTAGACATAAATTTATTAAGATTCCAACTAAAAACAAAATCAATGATAACACAACATTTTTTTGGCAATGAGCCTACTGGCAGTAAATTTAAAATTAGAAGCATTGAATATATATTTTTTTTGACGTTTATAAGTGTTTATTGTGTTATTTATATGAATAAATGATTTTGATTTGAATTTTTTTAACAATTGGAGGTTTTATTTCCCAAGGAAGACCCTCACCGGGAGTCGATTAAAGTTCACAAAAGAAAATATAATGGAAGACTTCCAGCCAATCAATCGTATTTACTCCTTCATCGATTTTCTTTAAAGGATTTATAGATGATCAACCTTCTGAACTTAAAGGCCTCAGACGTTTTTTGTTTGTTTTTCTCACAATGTTTAACTTCACCGTACGAGCAAGTATAAAATTAATGGTTTTTCTATTTACAAGACACACACAGGTGCGCAGCCTGGAATAAGAAAAAAAATCACGCATTCAAATCACTCACACTGTTTGTTTCATTTAAAAGCTAGTTACATAATTAATACGTTCTAAAACTTACCGCAGCAGGAATTAAACAATTTGTCTTAATTTGTATCCTATGTACCCTTGATTACATTTTTTTACTCCACATAATAATGGGCAAAGTAAGTCAGGAAGATCAGATATCACTTAACATCAGATTAATGATCCTGACCTGATAGTGCACATGGACACTAACATTGCACAGAAGGCTCGCAAGTGCGTTGCCTGGCTTTTATGGATAAAGGCATAGAAGACGTCTTTATTAAGTCTCTATCGTGTTCGGTCTGAAGCTTTGTATTTCATCTTACTCCACGTCCTTACAACTTATTCATCTGCAACTGAACCCCGCCATTAAGCGTGACGTAAGGTATCCAATGGCTAGAATGTAACAAATTTACAAAGACTATGGAGGTTTTAATTCATCGCTATCAATTGTTTATGGTTTTGTTACTTTTGTAAAACATATACTGTAACACTAAATAACGAAATACTCAAGCAACAGATAGTTTCAATTGCCTAAAACCTCTTTTATTTACAACTATAGAAAAAACCATAAACAATACATAAAGGCTGCATCTACGTTAAGTTCTTGTCTTTGCCCATCAAGCAAGTGAGGCATGACGCTACTCGTGCCGATGCCAACTCGCTCACTCTTTCCGTTACTTTACGGAAACTAAAACTAGTGTCTTGGTAAATATTTGTGGTTGAAGCTGCAACAGTAAATTAAAATTAACAGTTAAAGTCAATTAACCTACTTGGTATATCTAGATTCCATTAAAATTTATTTTTCTGTAACGAAGTTCTTCGATGTGTACTTCTTTGTTATAGAAATTAAATTTTACTGTTTTACTCAATTATTTGAGCCAAGCCATTATTATGCGAATTTATTTGAAAATAGAATGTTAATGAAATCAAGTTAAAAATTAATAAATCTGTGGCGCTACAACCTCTTTAAGTCTTGGCCTCATATCTGAATCTGTTCTATGATCAGTTTTAAATCTAATAGGCAAGTAGGTGATCAGCTTCCAGTGCCTGATTAACGCCGTCGATTTTTTGGGGCTAGGACACAGTTTCTTCACGATGTTTTCCTTCACCGTTCGAGCGAATGTTAAATGCGCACATAGAAAGAAAGTCCATTGGCGAAAAGTCGAGGATCGAACCTACGACCTCAGGTATGAGAGTCGCACGCTGAAGCCACTAGGCCAACACTGCTCTACCAAGTTATATCTTGTATAATTATCATTAAAAGAGAATAACGAATATAGTCAATGGTTCAACTGTTTATCTCTCTGCTACCGCGACTAATAAATGGTCTACCCAGTCAGTTATTAGATAGCCTAACGTTAACCAACATAAAAAGTAAATTTAAAAACTATTTTATATGCATTTGTCAATAAAGCTTTTATAAATTTGATTGAATATTTAAATGATCCTAATCCTTGGGATTCATTTGCTCAAGTTCAAACAATTTGTATGACTCAAAACTTAGCGATTAAAAAGAGTGGCGGAAAGTTTCTTGCCAGTTCTTCTTGCCTGCTTTACGCCTTTGACTTGCGACTTGTAAATGTAAATTTAGTATTAATTTAACTTCTTTTCTGACGTTCATAGGGGTACTTGTTTACCGATATGAATAAAGTTATTTTGAGTTTGAGTTTGTCGCGATCCTAAACCAGACTGCTATGGTTACATTTATACAAACCACAGCGGGTTTCGATTGAAACAAATTACGATTCTATTGTATTATTCTTTAATATAAATAAATTAAAAAAAAAATAGTTTTAAAATCAATTTTCTTAACCTACAAAGTAATAATAAAAATAATTAAAAAGAAAATCAAAACAAATTTAAAAAGTATGGTCCCTGTGGCAGTGTACCTTTAACACATCATTAAAAATCAAATTTGACGATAATAATGACTTAATAAAAGTTTTAGGATGTTCGGACAAAAAATCAAATGCAGCAAATACTATAATATAATTTGTTTTAAAATTGGATTCGAAGCATGCAATCTAGATCGACATAGCTATATTTAGACTCTTATGAATAGCTATTCTGATTATACAATAGACAAATCAAGCTCAGTATAAAATGATTACACAAAAATATCCTGCATCGAAACCTTGATTGAATACAAAATTGATACGTTCTTGGAATAAAGTTGACTGTGGTTTAGGATTTCATTTTGAGATATTTTAAAAGTAATAAATTAATTGATAGTGGACTAAATAACTATAGAATATAAAATTGAAGGGAATACAGAATTAAATTTTTTTTTGTTTTTTAGTATCTCTGGGCTCGGTCTATACCTATCTAAGTTACTGGAGTAACTTAAAGTGGAGAGTTGGGTGGCCAACTACATTATTTTATAGGAACTCAGGAATTGATGGTCCAAAGCCCACAAACCTACTCACTAAGCCAATGGAGTAATTGTATATTGATAATAAGAAGAATTTTAGTTTATTAGTAAAAAAATATTTATATTAATATATATTTTTGAATTTGGAAATAACAAAATTTAAAACAGAGTTTGATTTATTAATTGTGATTAACATTAAGTGGTATAACCAAAATTGTAACGAGAAAATAAGCTTTAGTGATAATATTAATAATATTGCAAAAGCAAAAACCTTTGTCATAATATTACAATCAAAATTACACTGCTCATTGTAACAATATGTAACAAACTATTCCACCGATCTATTGTATAAAAAAGACAGAGACCGACGCGATCTTAAACATAGGCTAGAAAAGGATAGATAGCCAGTCGATAGTGAAAGTAGAAAGCATGACAATAAATTTTATTTATCTTATTTCATTGAGTTTTTTACACGAAACTATTTAGAAGAATTTATTGTACACTAAAGTATTTATCTTTTATAAATGTCGATTTCTAAGAACAGAACCACATCCCATGGCTAAAGACATACAGACAGACATCTTCCTTTAACGGATACTTAAGTCATCACATTTGATAACAGCGGGTTGCAATTCTTTACAATTTCCGCGTTAACGAAATACTTGGCGATTAAGAAGAGTGGCGCCGAGTCTCTTGTTAGTGCTTCTTGCTCGTTCTAGGGCGTAGTAAATGTAAATTTCGACCTTCCATTGAAGTTCATTATACGTAGCTACGTAATAGTAACTACCAATGAATAAATAAAATTTGAATGATAAAATTAAATTATAACGGTGCCGTTCTGGAAGTTCCATTTCTAGTTTCTATTGTTTAATTATCTGATGTGTAATGTTGAATTATGTCCACGCTTAAAAACAAAAACAACTATTGAATATATTATGTACTAGCTGGTGCCCGAAACTTTATCTGCGCAGGATTGAAATAATAACTGTCCAAATTATGTAGCGTGAAAGATATATTTATCTACTTTAAATACCAGAAGCGATAAAAGTATAAATTTTCATTTAGAAATCAATTAATTACTACCAAATACGAATTTGAAATAAATTATCAATTTTTATTGTAGTAATGGTTCGCGATTTTGGCTATAATGGCTTATACAAAAGACATAGATATATAATGTGGCAGGCTTTTTTGTATGACTATTTAACACAAACATTTACAGTTTTTTTCCTAGCGGTTTTGGAAGCATACTCCAGAATAGCAGATGGAAGAAATTTTCCTACTTTTAATATTTTGGAAAATACACACAATATCTTAATTAATTGTAGCCTTTGTGTTATTCTGATGTATGATCTATATTATTGTAAAGTGTTATAAAAATCGATTCAGTAGCTTTTACGTGAAAGAGTAACAAACATCCATCCATACTTACAAACTTTCGCGTTTATTATATTAGTACGATATTTCAATATTTTACTTAGACCTTTACACTAGATGTAAGAAAAGTTAGAAGTAAGTTTTAATAAGTTTTCACCCTTAAAATACCTTAATATTATAGATATTGAGAACTACGCTGTTTAATAGTGAATTAATTCGTTGTTTCTTCTACATTAGGTCTTATACTTATATAATTTACTTGGAACGAAACTCTAATGCGATTTCAATTTCAATCAGAAACGCAATTTGCTTCGAATTGCATTCTATCCTTGGCTATTCATCGTATGTTGACATACTGTGTACCGAATATATCCATAAACAACATTTCAATAGAAAATCATTGTTTTGTATGTATAGTTATGACGTGGATACAATTGGGGGAGGCCTATGTCGACAAACTGACCAAAGTGGTTGCTAATAAATAATTATTTTCGCTATGTAAATTAGCTTTAAGATACTGCTGTTAAATAAGAGTAGCATGTAAATTTAAAAGGTCAGTGAATAAGGGGATTTTATTATTATTATGTATTGTTATGATCTCTCATTCAATTTATATTATTATTACGGGTGCACCTTATCTCTAAATGGAAAAGGGCGGTACTCTCAGATGATGGAAACAAATGATAATTTTTCTATTCAAAAAGGTGATTGGAATTCTGTGTCTGACAGGCCGTCTGATACATGCCAGGTCATTCCTTCACAGTACGAGACAAGTTCAATTCGGGGATATAGAAAGATGCGTTGGTAACTGAGTGTCGAACGCGCAATTTTAGGATTTTAACACAAACAGTCCTGATGTCTTTGGTTTACGCGAACACTACATATTTAAAACTTACGGATATACATATATTACAATATATACAGTTATGTATATAGTTTGACTGCTATGGGCTATTAAAAATTCCACGAAAAATTAGAGAACATAATGTTGGTTACATATAGTATAATGATTATTCTGATAAATATAAAGGTCTCTTTCAATTGTGTTAAATTTCTTTTGAAAGTGATATTGCCTTCCGTGTTAAAATAGAAAAAAAAATTAAAGCGTCCCTTCGCTCGAGGTATCAAAACAACTTAAAACCTCTCAACGTTGACGACAATTTTTTTACGCAGATTTAAAATTTATAGAACCGAAAGCGGAATTTCTTTGCTGTATGCAAAGACGAGATTAATAAATTATGAGAATACTTATAATTTTCATATAGTCTTAACGGAGGAATAACTAAAACCAAAAAGCTTGCTTTTAATTCACAGATACATATTTAATTATCCAAATAGTTTATTACCTTGTGAAATCGCTAATAACAATAGAAGTTCGACGATGATTTGACGTCTCATTGGTCTAGTGGTTAGAACCCCTGACTGCGAATCCATGGGTCCCGGGTTCGATCCACGGGTGAGACGAACATCGATGTGATGAGCATTTAGTGTTGTGCTTAGGTCTGGGGTGTTTAAATATGTATTTATATGTCTATCTATATATATTATGTATGTATATCCGTTGCCTAGTATCCATAACACAAGCTTCACCAGCTTAGCATGGGACTCGGTCAATTGGTGTGTCTATAAAAAAAAAGTGATGACAGTTAAAGGTGGCTTAAATAAAAAGGTCCCACTGTCCTTTATAATTTTTGTTAAAGTTAGTAGTCTCATATGTTTAAAGCTTTCCACTAACAGTCATTAAAAAGGTTTTATTCACATTCTAAATAATTACAAAGTCGCAGAGTGTAAAATGACAGTCGAAGCCTGCTAACTTTTTCTCGCGCTGTTGTCGTTTTTTCGAAAGCCACTATAAAAGACATTATATCAAACCTTTCTCACTTATTTCTCGAACCAGTGCCTTGAAAAATGTTCCGGAAAATTGTGATGCTTGCCCTCTGTTCGGGTACATACGCGTTGCTGGACAGTGATATTGATTTAGCAGATGGGGTGAAATTAGTAAACGTGCCTATATCTAATAGCTTGGAGGAATCTGGGCGGTCGCTCGGTGATTCTATGTTGTTTAGAGTGGCGAAGTTCCTACAAGGACATGAGCTGCACGTTAAATTGCCTAATCTGATCGAAAAGGATAGGCTTAGTCGGGTTTTCCAGGAATCACTGAAGGTTGTTGACGAGTCATATAAGGAAAGCAATGGTAAGAATAACTAAAATAATATCTAAGAGTTCACAAATATTTAATTTAATTTATAGTTACTATTATATTCCATTAAAATTCAATTAAGTTTATTTACATATTTTCATTACTATTTCAACGTTACGCAAAGTTTTTATGATCAGAACTCGCTTTACGGCTTCTATAGTTTAAAGATGTAATATTTTAAATTTCAATTATTACATTAAAAATACTACAAAATCTTGTAACACTGTTGCTTTAGACAATAGATAATACATAATGCAATACAAAGTTGTCACTAAGCCGCTTAAAATACATTAATACGCACATATAGAGAACGGAATTACAATAAAAACTAGGTTTTACATTAGTTTTTATCGAATATTGAATCATTGCGTGAGTGAAATGTCACGCTTTTCTTAGTCGAAAGTGAGTCTAAAATTAAATACACTTATTATATACAGCACATATATTATTTAGCGTAATTATGATTGGCTAGATAAACGACGGAAAGGTTCATTGACTTTTTAAAAAGAAAAAGTAACCCATACAATATAGTGAGTTAGGATATTTAAATAAACTTTACAACATTTTCTGTTCTAAATACTTTAGAAAACATATACATTAAAATACAATGTATTCATTTAGACGTGAATGAATTTCACTATTTTTAACTCAATGTTTTATAAGCTTTACAGCCGTCGTGGTCAAAGAGAGAAATTAAATTTAAATTACATGAACTTTTTTTATATGGATTATATATGTCGGTAGATACTTACTTCAGTAACTCGTATAAAGGAGTTGATAAATTCTCGATTATCAAAATCTTACGAAAATTTAAACACTAAATCGTTCCGTTTCAAAACTTTAAGTAAATAACAACTAAACTACGAATAGGCATGAAAAGGCTGACAAGATAATTTATGAACAGGTACGGGGCGTGGTAAGGGCGATGGCGGAGGTTCAATGGCCTTATTAGGGCTCATGTTCGCTAAAACCCTAGGGGCGGCTGGAATCGGCGGCTTGGGATTGCTTACTATGAAGGTAAGGATGGTTACTTAATACGGTTACTTCAGCTTATACAATATATATCTCTTTTTTCTAATTTGTAACGAAAGTACTTTTATTACTATTTGAATTTTATTGTTTTTTTATGTGTACTGCCACGTGCCAGTGGTTGCCATTAGCGAGGTTTTTACTTTTACGCTTGAGCTATTTATTTAGTTTAGAAAAATATATGTTTGGTTTTGTAAGCACGTAATGGTGATAATAATTAACTAAATACGTTATACGAATACGTTACGTACGTACAAAATGTGAAGCTATAATTAGATTAATATGACTATCACTTATCAACACTACTATGATGAAGTATATATTGTTATTAAGTGTTAATGTAGGTACATTGTTAGTAATCTTATAATATTTATTTAATTATTTGTTAATTTTCGTGTTTTCTTTGCTCAACCGATAAGTGTCGCAATACAATGAAGAAATTCTACAGGGACCAAACTTTTTAGTTTTTTTCATGCTTTTTAGGTTAAAAATATTGTTCATTCATTTCATTTTTATGGTTTTTAGGTTAAAAATATTGTAACATTATTGATTTTTACATTCTTGGTTTTAGTTCCGTAATTGCAAATTAGTGGTTCAAAAGGACAAATTCCACTATTATAACCCTGTCAGACATTGAATATAGAATATAATAGGGTAATTTAAATATAATTATTATGATCAGTCTTTGAACTTGTAACCCTTATATATTCTCTCCAATATACTTGAGAGAACAAGAGATGATGGAGTCTCAATTCAGATGTCAACCAGTTTACGAGTATCCTTCTATCAAAATAAATTAAATGAACTTTTGAAGACGCGGTCAGATAACCAAGCTGTTTTAGTCGAGACTACAAAACTTCCTAAAACGTATAAATTTAAAAATTTGCGTGTTTAACGATTGATATTATGAATATCTAACTGCCCCCGCGAACTTCGTTTCTCCTTAATATTTTTTTTTACTTAGCCTACCTTTTTAGTAGCAATATACCAACATATGGAGTATTTTGCTTTATAAAATGTTGTATGTAATTAAATAAACCATTCAGATTATGGCTGACAGTATTTCTTCTTATTTATTTTGAGAGTAATTACGTAATATAATAAATTTAAGTTTTACTTAATCAAATCGTTAACACAATTGCTTTTTAAAAAGTTTTAGTGGGCTTTGAACCACTACCAGCATAAAGCGATACTAATGCAAAGTATGACGTATACTGTTAGTTAATTCGTTAAGCGGACGAAAAGCAAACGCATACATTTTCCGAACCCAACGCAGTTAGTAAAACTAAGACGATTTATTTCTTGATTTAATTAAAATGCTATGTGTACATGTGTAAATGTACTAGAAACTGTCTAACGGTAGTAAGGCATTATTTTTATGAATAAGGCTATCCTTAGGTATCATCAGAGGTAGTAGTAGCATTAAGAACCTGCATTTATTTATCAAAAACTTAAAAAAAAACTTATGCACACGCGTTAGAAGTTATACTTTTTTGGCATAACAAGATAATTTTTTTTTTTAATTTTCTTTTCGCCTTATTCTACGTTTGTAGAAAAAACTACACTAACAATAGAAAAAAAGGTATTTAATACATTGAAAGTTTTATTATAACCCATTATCTAGTAAAATAAAGTTTATTTAAATATCACAAAAAAAATATTTATACATAACTAAAGAAATGTACATATTTTATTTTAAAATTTTGACTATGCTATAACTTCAGGGTTTTTTGTGTCGGTGTGCGCGCGCGTCGTAAAAATTTACTCTCATAATTTTTCCCTAACGTGCCAAAAGAAGTATAACTTCAAAAATACTCTATAACAATACAGCTCTTACTCTAACTGATGCCTTATATGTAGTTTTATTGTCGCAAGGAGCATTGGCTCCTACCAATATTTGTTTCAAATGAAATGCCATCAAAGTAATTGTATTAAGTGTTGTATTAGATCGAATGGAACTCAATCATTTCATTAACCATAAATGCATTAGACTCCCCATCTGATACTGAATACTGATTTTTATTTTATTTTAAGTGAATTTCCCAGTGGGGTCTAAATAAGTTTATCATTGTTATATAACATATATACATAACATATATATATAACCATATGGCCTTTACGATAATATTTTTCTAAATATTGAAAATCCTTGCCTATTTATATGTTTAATTGTAACGAATTATAAACACACAACTAGTCTAGTACTAGTTAATTTTATGACGCGCATATTGTATTTTTTTTTAATTAGATTGACTCAAGTGTTATTGCGAATATGATATTGTAAATAACTAGACTACAAACACTACCTTTATTAACATATAAGAAAGCAATTTGAAAAAGGTATTGTTCCTCTTTTGTATGTACAAATATTTCTGAAATGGTTTACTAAGGATATAGGGTATACAATATTTTTTTTTAAAGACAATTCACACCAATTGACCTAGTCCCATGCTAAGCTGGTGAAGTTTGTGTTATGGGTACTAGGCAACGGATATACATACATATTATCGATAGATAGACATATTTGGAAAGTGTATCAAAGTATAATTTTGAATATAGTATATAAACAGTTCATTAATGAATTAATTCGAAGTGGTAGTTCCATACCGACTTCTCAGAGTTCTTCGTTTGGTTTTACTTTGAAAATCCTTACTTACACGGACTATATTTTGTTTTTTTTTGATAAATTAGCCTATTATATATGAATGCAACAAAATGTTAATAAATATAAACCTAAACTTCTAGGCATTAGCGGTGTCAGCCCTCGCTTTAATGCTGTCAGCGATTGTTGGTGTCAAGAAGCTGACCTCTCATGATGACCACGACGATCACCAGGTGATATACGCTGGTCACCATGGTCATCATAGACGGAGACGAGAAATAACAACGCCTCTGCCATACCAGGGATGGACTGAGTACCAGAGTTAATAGTTTTTAGTGTTTATTTATTTGTAAATAAATTATTTATTTAGCACTTTTTTTCATTTCAATACCTTAAATAATCTTAGTAATTTTTATGAAAAATATCAGGTATGAAATTAGTTATTGTAGAATATAACAGCAACAATATTGTCTATAATACGTACGATAATATATTTTATAAGCAAACAATTGCCTGTCAAAAGTGATTAAATCCTTTTAGTAGTTAACAAACGTCACAGCTTAAAATTTAACAGCAAAATCCTTTTATGTATAATAATCTAATATGTATATAAAATTCTCGTGTCACAGTTTTCGTTGCCATACTCCTCCGAAACGGCTCGACCGATTTTGTTGAAAATTTGTGTGCATATTGGGTATATCTGAGAATCGGACAACATCTATTTTTCATCCCCCTAAATGTTAAGGGTAGTCCCTAATTTTTTTTTTATTAATTTTTGATAAAAAATTTATTCTTTATTTTTTTATGATATATACATACAACCCCTAATTTTCACCCCTCTACGATCAACCCCTATTTTTTATTATAAATGATAATATACACGGCAAAACGACACTTGCCGGATCAGCTAGTAAATATCTAAAAATAGCTAAAACAAAGTGGGATAGAACTTCTTAACACATTTCCACACTGTTTATTCAGCTTAAATACATTATTCACTCACCTGTAGAAACGGCGAATAAAGATAAAAGCAATACAATAGAAAATCAAATAAACACAACTGGACCATAAATGCGTAAATTTTTCTATACGGTAAGGATACATTCACACACTTAGAGGTTATCGTTTTATGATTATTCACACACTTCACGAAATGTGATAATAACTCCTTATATTGTTTCGATTCTTGATTTTTTAAACTAAATTGAACTATGTGTTAAAATCTAGTAATGATTCCATTTTATATACATCTGATCATAGATTTATATCGTTAGATAGGCCCCGACACCAAAAACTGTGGCATTGTTTTTGAATGTGTGCGTTAACAAAATGCCGACACACGCACACTAACGAGTAGTTTAAAAATCGTGTTTCTGCCATTGTATTTATCTGTTGTTATTACCTATGTACTGAGAAAAATGTGTCATCTCTTTTTCTCCTACATTAGTTGCAAACACTACTTTCTCTTTCGTGCACTCGCCATTTAAATTTGTTATTTTAGACAGTGTGGAAGGAAAAATAAAAGTTTTTAAATCAAATCGCAATACTTACGAGTGAAATGTTACACCTCCGGCTTTATTTGTGTTTCTAGAATTGTTGTTGCACTTTAGAAAGGCACACAATGGCATTTTGTGACACTAAACTGCTCGCAAACGTCCTTTACAACACGTCCGGCTAACACTGTGATTAGGGGTGCACTGATCCCAGGTTAGTTAGCTCACTCACTTCGACTGTGCGACAACACGGCGCGGTCTCACTGCGGTAAGGGCCTATCTAACGATATAAATCTATTGGGATGGGCCATAGATTATGGCTGTTGTTTTACTGATTATCTGTTAGGAACCTGTAATATTTTAATGGATAAGACACGACTGAACACTGTACTGTACCCATATGCAAAAAATTAAAGCATTCCATTGATTCAATAGATTACAATCCTCAAAAAAACTACCCAAATTTATTAAATACATTTAAAGATACTGTACTGTACCTAGCGAGGGATCCAACGCAGCTGTGGGTGTTAGTTTCAAGTTAGAGGGAATCGGTTACGGATGAGAGATTGATTGGATTTTTAAAGGCTTCTATAATGTGTGGGAGAGATAATTAATATTTTAATTATAATTAGACATTTGCATGCTAGTTTTACATTTGATCACAGATTGTATGGTTATTTTTTCATTCACCATAATATGTACCACTTTATACCTACTACAGAAATATACTCACTGTAAAGGGTGTATTAATTAAAAACAGTCCATATTAGCAAATACATGGCAATTTGACAGTGAAAAACTTTGTATAACATGACTTTGCAGTTTATCAAAAAATCTCAACCTCTAAA
This sequence comes from Pieris melete, assembly GCA_963693345.1. Classification (NCBI taxonomy): domain Eukaryota; kingdom Metazoa; phylum Arthropoda; class Insecta; order Lepidoptera; family Pieridae; genus Pieris; species Pieris melete. Next base: position 4,425,538 of record CAVNZK010000003.1, read on the forward strand.
TATTTACGCAACATAAAACCGTCAGGATTAGTTGAATCGCCGAGGATCGCTTAGTAATTATTTATACATTTCTATATTTCTCTACCATAATACCAAATATATATGATTAACGAAATAAAATAATTTTAAAATTAATAATAAGCTTCAATGAAAAGTATCTTAAATAATTTTAAAATGAACTTTTCGGTATCATGCTATACACTAAAATGTACTATAACATTTTTAATTATATATAAAACTCTTACATTTTTAAAAACGCTCCCCGCTTCTCTTATGTACAAAGGAAGGCCCCCATAACAGACATGAATGGTCTCATTTCAGGCGGAAACGACACAAGCCAGGGTACCTGGGCAACGAATAAAATGGGATTTAATACCGCGTGGAAGTTTATTGTACAGCTGTGTCAAATATGTTATCTTTATATGGAAACTTTATATTATTAGGTCTGACACGATCTATAAATAGGTAAACTTGAACGTTTTGTGCGTGAGAATTATAGATAAGTTTTTATTATTTTCCCGACTCCTTAATGCACTAAAAAATATTAAATCGTAATAGTTTTATTGATGGCCTTGAAATGTAAGAAGCGAATTCCAGTATATAAAGATTTTTTAAAGTTTTGGTGAGATAATCATCGCTGAAACAATAAACATTACTTCTTATATCCCACGCATCTGTTAACCTTTAAACCGATATATTTATCACAACAGGTTAATAAGCATCGACTTATAAGCGGCTAATCACGATATTATAAGCTTTTTCTACAGCTTGTGTTTATTCTAATAGCTATAGTATCTGTGTCAGTTCGTGATACAGCAATACATGACAAGTGCCCTAACTTTATTTGACATTTCATAACTTCATACAGATAGTAAAAACTGTATTTGTTTGTCAATACCTAACAGGACGCCGAAATGTAGCCTACTATTTGTACTTCAAATATTTATTTCGATAAATAAAGACATGGTGTCGGAGTGTACCCAAAATAAATAATGAAAGATGAAAAACGTGGATTTATTGTGATAATACAATCTACATATTTTCAACATTTCCTCTCTAATAAAGAGGTCTTGAGAAAAATCTGCTCGAAATACCTTTTCCGATCACATTTTTCATCTTAAATCATTTCATTAACATCAACAGGAAACGGCATACTCAGGAAATGAATCTCTTGTTTATAAAGAAAATATTTAGATTATTCGTTATCCAAGCCCAAAGTTTTCGGAATGCTAAAAATATTTTTTGTACTTATAGTAGGAGGCCGTTGAATGTTGAGGTGTTAGATTATAAAAAACTATGTTAACTAATAGACACAATCGTGACACATTTATGTCGATACGTTCGCATAGTTTGTTAATTAGTTTCTTGTAATAATTAAAGGAAATTACCCGAGGTTTGACTTTCTAAGTCTAAAACAATACACCTGCGAATGTTAAAAAACCAGAAGGTACAACAAATTCTTTGATTGTAGTTAAAGCTCAAGCCACAATTAATAATATAATAATAATAAGGCTGTGAATGTGTGAATGTGTTGGTGTGTTAGTATGTGTAAGAGTTTGTGAATTAAATGTGTGTAAAATTATTTAAGTAAAGTATCTATTGAATCGCAATCAAGGCGTTTTAAAAATTCAGAAACACCTATTATAACTTTTATTATTTTTTGAAGGTAGAATTGAGTTTATTGTTCTAAAATGGCCTGAGAAAGCTGAAAATATTATGTGAATGTTGAGAATGTGAATTTGATGGGGTCAAACGTTAGTTTAATATAGCATTTAAGATAGACGTTTGTATTATTGTGTTGACATCCCACACTGTACAAAGTGCTACCGCAAATAGCTACTGTGGACCGGCGCCTACTTTGAGAATACCACATTGTGCTTTTGCCACTTCAATGAAGTCACTATTAGCACTACCTCTCCATGTGTCAATACAATAAATATCGAGTGTATTAATGCCTTATTAGTGTATTATTCGACTTAGACTTCCAAACATGTAAATCAATCATCATAATGACAAGCGTTTCTAAGTGAGGTTTGAAAATTTAAAGCACTGATTAACTTGAACGCCCCACTCTACTTGACATCTCTCAACCGTTGCAATCAGCCAAACTTGAAGCACAGGTGTTTGTTTTTATTAATAGGTTTGGAGGAGATAGAAGGTGTGATCGACGTGCAAAGCTACAATTTTCGATACTTAGCCTTTTCGGGCTACGGAGAAGACCGCCTCCTTAAAGAAGAGAGTCGTATCATCAGCGCAGGCAACGATTTTTCATTATTTTCAATGAAACAAGTTATTTATGTAGACTAAGAACATTCTTCGCTTAATTTATTAACATTGATCCTGACTACAATTAGAAGGATAATCTTTCTTGAAGCTAAGAGCTACACCACGAACCTCAATCCATTCCAACTTGATTGCTTGAAGAGAAATGTGAAATGCATTAAATGCTTTGGCCAAATCTAGAAACAGGGTATATATATTAGGTCTAAAGACTTTATTATAGTAGTTTTTCCGCGTCAGAACCTTAATTGATTTAGTGCTTTATTACTTTTTAAGAAATTAACTAGACGCTTTCGAACTTTGAACAGTGTTGGCAGTGTAAGATCAGCCTATAATTAATGACACATGTAGATGTCCTTGTGAATAGGTGTAATTAGTGCCAATTTAAATGATCTCGGAAACACACCCATATTCGGGGCATGGTTGCAAATATTTGAGATTTACAACGAGGAAGTTCGCTTCACAAGATGATTAAAGTAAAATGTTTTGTTTTTGAATTATTGTCAATTATACTCGAGAGCGGGTGCTACTTCTGGTGACTTGTCCTACTTGAGTTCGTGTATGCGGTGATGTTAGTAATTTCGACTATGTATTTGCGTGTTGTTCCCACAAGAATGTAAGTGCGTGCTCCTATTTCACCATGCCTCCTGCTGATAGAGGACAAATCTTTGTTTTTAATTTATTGTATTCAACATTCCGTCAAATCAAGGATGTCCCAAGCAACCCCTGATCGCTACAAGAACTGAATGAGATTAGGCATATTACAGCTAATACTCCTGATATTTTGAGATATGATTAAAGTTGTGTTTGCTACTAGCACTAAATATATTAATTCATCAGTTATTTAATTTAATTTTAAATCTTATATAATATGTACATAAATTAAGATTTCATTTAAAATTTATTAATTAAATCAATTGTACAAGGCAAAACGTTCGTTCGTTAAAAAAATCGTTATACAATTAATAGTTTAATTAATATCTAAAATTTTAAAAGTAAACTTAAAACCGAATATTAATAAACAAAAATTCACACAACGCCCTCTAGATTACAGACTTCTAACTAATAAGTTTTTGTTCACAAAACTAAAGTAGAAAGTATTCTTTCTTTTTTATAAATATCGTTAAGTTAAATTAAATTGTTATATAAATTATTGAGCAAAATAACTCTATTAAATAACTGATATAAGCGCCCACTGGTCTACGTGCTATTAACTACTAAGTCATAAAGCGGCGTCATTGTTACATAGTATATTGTTCATTTCATACAGAGATGGCACCTGTAAATATAAAATCTATTTCTTACAAATTTGTTGGTCCAATTTGAAGAAAAAAAATTGTCTTCGGATTTGTTTTAGTTTTACTATAATTTCCTATATAGGTATGGAACTTTTTTTTGAAGATTATAATATACCTGCTCGTTATTCGTTAGATAGATAGTTAATATTGAAAATTGGATCAGCAGTTATATTTTTTCTAAATTTTTTTTCTTGACAGATAAGCAAAATATCTTTCACTTATTGACTAACGGCGCGCTTACTGCGCCGATTGTATTAACCATTGAGTTCATTATAATATAGGATATAGAATCAACATTCGGCATTGTAGCACACTAGCGCTGCCTAGAAGTAGTTGTGCTAACTAATTTACTACGAAAACACGTATTAGTTGTTCCATAATCAGAGATTATGGAAAAGGTTGTAACACTAAGACATTAAACATAATAATATAATATATTTTTGATTAGTTTATGTAGAAAAAGAATAATAGGAGTAAATGAAACTAATAAAAAAATATTTCATTCTGTTTTTCTTTCCAAATGTTCAAAAACACATTAATTTGCATATTTTTATAGTAGCTAAATATATTTTCATTACGGGCCTAGTTTTATATTAGCTTGTTCTATTAATCTATTTAATGTCAATGAACATGGCAAGATAAAAAAATGAAGTTGTAAAGGCTTGTCTTAATATTTTCATTAAATATTCTTCTTACTAATGAAAATAAAATATCGAAAAGAATTGTGTAGTGTTAGCCAGCGAAGTAAGGAAATACTGTTTCCCGAGGGCAAGCGATATACTAAACAAAGCATGAGAATTCAAATATGTATGTAACAATCTGATACTTACGAAACCAACCATTTCGTGGTCCAAGGTAAAAATGCTAAAGTATATCGTAAAAGAGAATTTCCTAAGACCAGAAATCAAACCAAGTTCTGAAAAATTATAGGAAATTTGTGAAACGGTAAGTTGGTAAGAAAACTCGGAAACTAAAGGTTAACCAAGGACAGGGAAATGAATGACTGAATACGCCATCGGCCATGACAGCTAAAACTACAGAGTACATTGTTAATACTCCTTTTTTAACTCTACATTACTGCCATCTACTGCAAACCGTGCTTAGTGAGGCTTAGAAAAATACACATGGCATTCACCTAAAAGTGAGCTACGCTCGCTATAGCTGAGATAAAAATATGATATTTGACATTTTTAACAATGAATTGTTTTTTGTTTTTAGGTTGTAAATCTATTTTCTCATTATAACAAAGCATTTTATTTTAATATCAGGGCTTTTTATTTTGCTGTAGTAAATTGTCAAAATAGTAGTACATTGCAGTTTTTATATAAGATCAATCGCATCAGCAATCATTGCGGTTTCTACTCCATTTAAATAGCCAATGTCAACAAATAGCGTCAGCATGAAAAAAATGAAACATGTCATTTTGAGTTTTAAGAAATAAAGTTCAGTCTGCGCGTTTTTGTTACTTGTCCATTAATAGCAATTTATTCATATTATTTTTAGTTCGAAGGAATTGCTTTTAAGAAAAAATAATACGTCAGAATGCCGATTATAAACACATTTATAAATTTACCAGCTCTTTATAAAAGAGACAGAAGTAAATGATTCTATACACATATATGTATAAGGAATGAAAATACAAAATAACTTTTTTCTGTTATGTGTTTAGCATGACAACGAAACTACCAAAAACAAAACGAACGCATTGTCTATATTTATTTTTTGTCAAAAAAATGATATCTCTTGAGGCTCTAATTCATTTAATAATTTGTCAATTTCACACCTTATGATGTTACATTTATCTGTTTTAAACCAGATTATATGTATTAGTCCTAGTTTCAAGAAGCTTGTCAGCTCAGCATGTGGCCAAACGGAAAGTAAACCGAACCAACATAATATTTTACGATCTAAGGCCGTACTGTACTTCTAACATAAGTTTTTATAGTTTTATCCAAATGCATTTTACCTTAATATATTTTTTAATTAAATTTTATATTTCATTAAAGGTTTAAGTCCTTGTGTTCATAGAAGTTGTGGGCCTAGTGTTTAGGACGTGGGGCTCTCAACCCAAACGTGCGTTCAAATCCTGAATGTGCACTAGATTACATAATTTTTTTTTACGGAAAGCTATGCACATAATGAGGAAACCGGCATACCTTATATCCAAAAAAAGGCTCAGCCTACAGGCCTATGGCATAATAATCAAAGGCACAGGATGCAATGTGAGACTAAGGCCCACAAAGGGTTGAAGGCTCTCTGAGCTATTGATATGAAGTATTTCTTTAATACAAAAATACTTTATAACAACCTCGTATAAGCTGCCTTAAGTCATTGACCTCTTCGACTATTTTCATTGAGCAGGTTTGCTGACAATACATTATTATATAATTTGTGTTCGCGTAATATTTATACCCATACGTAATTTGTTTCGGAGTTATTTCGAAGCGAGTTTAAGCTTGTTTCCGCTTTAATTTGATAAAAATTGGTATTGTAATCTAATTGTTGAAAAAATTATTTTGTTTTCTGCTTTCTGTTAAATACATAATTTAATGTTATTGTTACACGAATCAAACGTTTCGAATTGAATATATTTGAACCAAGGCCTGATCGAATGCTGTTCGTTTAAATCGATATCAATTGTTTCAGAATTCGAAAGTCGAAATTGTCCGTAGTAAAACTTTGGTGAAAGAAAGTGTTAATTAATATTCCGTTATATGTAATTTGGCACCACAAAACGCCTTATTATCGTAATAGCTTAATTTAATGAAAACCCCTTATTAGTAATATATTATAATAACTTATGCCTATAGAAATGTATTTATAAAAACGCTATTCAAGTGTACAAGTTCTCATCACGTTAATATTGACTATTCTCGGTTAGTAGGACTATATCACCTTTGTTTGTGATATGAACTAGATTCTTGTGATATATGAATGTGTGAATATTGTATTTGTAATAGATAAGTAGGCCATTAAATAAAACGCGATACATTTGTGATTTCCCCCAAATACAGAAAAAACGTTTTATATACACTACATATTTAGTTTTTATCTTACACATTAGTAATTTAAATTATATTCATAAATTTATTTCAATTTGCACGTTCAAGAGTGTGTCACAATTTTTGGGCTAAGCTAACAATTCAAACTAATTAGTTTTTTTAAAGAATAATGATTACAGGTTAGTGATTAAGGTTTATATTTCTAGGCCCTGAAATTTATTCCTGGCGACCATAATTATTTCAGCTTGGTGGGCACAGAAGACAGAATTATACCCAACCCCTACCCTTGGGAAATTACGAGGTATTTTTCATATACTTATTTTACACTAGCGGACCAGTGGACATTTATTTTTTAAACATTCTTTGTACATATTGATATGTTCTTTAATATTGTAGAACATTTTTTTGTTCTTTGCAATAGTTTTCGAAGCGCATGCGATGAAAGATTTTTTATAGGATTTTTTTTTCACCTTGGGTACCATTATTGTAGTTTTAGTACGGATCCTTATTTTTCCTTTTAATAATAGTAGCCTATATAAGGAGAAAGAATTTTTTAAAAATTGGTCTAGTACTTTTTGAGCATACAAATCTTTCCTCCTTATAATATTAGTATAGATAATAGGTGAAATATAGATCATAACCAAGTTTAAATTTCACTTCTAATCTTACAATTCGGATTCGATTGAAACATTAAAAGTAAGAGTTTGACTCGTGATCACGGAAGCCATTTTCAGTTAGATCACGTATATGTCAAATACTACAATCAATAGTCAATAGAGACGATACTGGTTTAATGACATTTTCTTTTTTGTTGCTCCAATTCCAATAACAAGAGGTCGAAACGTTGGTATACTTATAGAAGTCTAATTTATACCATTTTACCTGGATCTGATATAATATAATCAATAAATATAATAATTTAAGCAATTAGTTTTATATAAAGGAAACGACGACATTAATATATTAATTTATTTTAAAAACATCATACACTCCAAAATCACCTAAAATTATGCAAATTATCGCATCTCATATTATTAGCAGCGGAGAGTTTAATGCCAGTTCTTCTCTTCAGTTCTACGCCCTTGATTTGAGAACTGACAGTAAATGTAAAACTATTAATAGTATATTTCTTTTTTCACCTTCATAAGTGTACATTGTGTTACCTATATTAATAAATGATTTAGATTTTTGATTAATAAAATTAAATATAGGATTCACAAGGCCATGAAGATGCTTTACTTTGAAGTGTTTACTTATTATACTTTAATATTTGGTGTCATGATATTTTAACACAATATGTGTCTCAGCAATAAGCATATCACTGAGTGCTGGAGATATCATTCAGCAATCTTGTCGTTTTCTTTATTCAATTAATAGCAAAATTGGTACTATGGCAAGAATTTAGACTTGATGGGATATTCTAATGTTACTTTTAGCAAACTTTAATAAGTTTGTTTCCTTTGTTTGTAATCATAGAGCTACTAGAACTAAAGCTATTTTCTACGTTTAATGGTCCAGTAAAAAGGCTCTTGCTCTTACTATGTACTTCATTAGTAACATTGATGAAAATATTAATATATTTTGCAACAATCTTCCAACTTACCGTTATTTTGTTTGTCATGCTATTAATAAGGTTTAAGTTTAATTATTATTTTATTTTTTTTAGTTATTGTTTGTTTTTTATTTTGTGGTGGCCTGTTTCATTTTTTCCTTTGCTAGCTTGCTTACATTCTAATATAATTAATGTGATGTCATATTTTCTTGTATAATTTTATGAATACACGTTGATATAAATAAATACAAAAATTTTATGGTTATTATTTTAAATAGCATTAGTGGTGCATTTTTTGTTGGATACAACTATGATTATAAAATAAACAGCGTGGTAATTAATCATTAGCCTACATTCTAAATTAATTTTATGTTACATTTACATCCAAACCGAAAGAAAAGTTTGGTAGCGGTAAAACAATAATTGGTGCGGGTTAGTATACTGGCGGAAAAGCATGAAAAACTTTACTTAAAAGTAACTTAAACAAAAATGTTCAAATAATAAGTTAATCCTTAGATATCGAAAGTCGTTAAATTCAACAATAGAGCTTTTTTGTCGTAACTTAAAGCGGCAGAAAGGAATGTCAGTGTATATCTTTGAAAGTCTAGTACTAAGTACTAAATCAAGTGTCGCCAACTTTCATAGGATAGAAACTGGTCTTAACGTAATGTGAAATTATGTTGCTCACCGGATTTAAAATTTAATTGTTTTATTTCTTTCAATTTGATTTTCCTTACTTAATGTTCAAGTATTTTTACATATTTTTGAATAAATGCCTAATAAAGCTTTGGTTAACGATTTTAATCAGCTTTTTCCGTAAATTTACTCGTTGATAAAACAATTGACTAATGAATTAATGCCATATATTACACAATAAACAAAGATGTTTCTTATAGTCATTAATTATAACATGGCACTTTGTATAATATGGTTATTGGACAGTATATAGCTTATTTATAGATATACTGTCTGTTTCAAAGTTATTTTTAAAGTAAAAACTGAAATATAAAAGTAGGTGACTATTTAACCTAATTCACAAAGTCTTTTTCAAAGTCTCCCAATATTTACCTCGCAAACGTAGGATGTTAATATTTATATGATTGATTTTCTATTCAAATTTAATTAAAATAAATTATTTTAAAAACAATGAACAACAATTTATAATAAATCAACTGTCTTTGATTGTTGTGAAGTCTAAAAATAATAGAGAATTTATTGAATATATACTTAACTATTTATTATTAGCTGAATTCCTAACGTTCACCACTTTCGACTTAATTTATAGTTATTAATGTGTGAACAAACTTGAAAGTAATTGTTTACAGCATAAACAAAAACAATATATTATACAATACTTCAAGTTCATGACCCCTATTGACCGGGCTTTCAAATACGCAACATTACGGCACATTACTTTTACTAAGAAAGTCCATTATATTTTGATCCGTTTTTTCATCGGGTCACATCGAGGGGTGCAGAGCGTACGCTATTTAAGGTCAGATACATTGCGCCGGCGCACAGTCACTAAGAAATCTAGCTATGTGGAGGACGGTTGTTCTACTCACATTCGCGGTTTGTACCGCCCTCCCCGCCCAAGACGCAGGGCACACCGACAATGATCTGGACGGGATCGGTGACTGCCTCCGAAAGGAATCCACATCATGTCTCAAGTACAAATTCTTCTCTTTCGTAGACAAAATGATAGGACAAAAGGAAACGTTCGCTTTGACAGATGGCGTGACTGTCGTAAGAGCTGCGGATGCACCACCAGCCACCGGTGCCCCAAGAGCCTTAGACCCACTATCCAGACTACAAAACTACTTTGAAACACATTCATTGCGCGTCGAAGTTAAAGGATCCGATGTCATAGATACAGTTTCAAGTGTGGGTCGAGCATTGGAAGACACGGTATCTTCGTTTGACGACAATGATTTATCAGAGGAATCAAGAGGCAAGAAAAAGAAAGCGGCGAAGATTCTCGGACCCCTAATTGCAGCCGTTGTGTTGAAAATGATGGCTTTACTGCCATTAGCGATTGGTGCTATCGCCTTAATCGCTGGAAAAGCGTTGTTGATAGGAAAGTTGGCGTTGGTCTTGTCTGCGATAATTGGATTGAAGAAGCTGCTGTCACAACAAAAGCATGTTACTTATGAGGTCGTGGCGCATCCTCAGCATTCTACAAGTCATACGTCGAGTCATGATTACGGTGGTGCAACTGGGTATGGAGGTGACACGGCCAGTTATGGCAGTGGTTCGGGTCACGGAAGCGGCTGGGGGCGTGCCTTAGATGCGCAAAGTCTAGCCTACACCGCGCAAAAGCCTACTTAAATAACCTATATTCTAGGCGATTTCTCTCTTGTGTACTTGTGGAGTGATTGTATTTATAAACTGAATGTGTTTTATATATAAGAGTTTGAGTACCTGGCTTTAATTATTATTTAAGTAGTATATAAGATTTATTTGCCTGAATATAACGGGTTATTATATATATCGCGATATATATTTTGTATCTGTGTATGCAATTTTTTTGTTTGATGATTTGTTATGCATTTATTTTTGTTATTTATTGAAGATGTTTAAGTATGTTGGAGTTCTTAATTAAAGATTGAAAAAGTTGCGTTGACCATTATTTCGAGATCATTAATATTACCTTGATAATTCATTAGTAATTACTTAATTACATGTGTTCATAGATTCGATTACAGGGAACTAAAAAAACCTTTTGGAATTGGTTTAAAAGTATATCACGAGTCACGAGTACGGGACTTTCTTAATAGGCACGTAATAAAAATACGTCAATGTTGAAATTTGCGTATTTCCTATATATTCTTTACAAGAGCCATTCAATAATTGGATTTGTTATTACATATTTTAGTATACCAGTGCACAAAGTGCGCGAGTGATAAATCGTTGCTTGAAGTCGCCTATCATTATACTACATTGGAATTTTTAAAAAAAACATTCATAAAAGTACTTGGATGTAAGTTAATTATAAAAATGGTTCATGATTTAAACGGAAAAAATTGTATGTACTTCATATAAGACATATATTATGTTTGTACATATCAGTTTAATAAAAAAACTTCAATTTCATAAAGAACTGTATCCGCATTTTCTCAAATATTTCCAATATTGGTTCATATGCATGTAATTTTTTGACTCTTCGAGCGTTATAAGCTGCTTAACCAAGATCATATTTTGCTCTAGTTTATGTAAAGAAGCTCCTAGAATAATAAATGTACATGTACAAGTAAAAGCAAGAGAAATGCGGATACAACAGTGGGTCAGTAACAAGTCAGTAATAGGAGATATTATAAGCTAATCACGGTATTCGTGCACAGAGCCGTTAAGCTACGGTTAAGATAAAATCTTTATACATTAAGCTCACGTGTAATGCACCCATTAGTTCGGCTATCTCTCATTAACTTGGATTATCTCGTTTTCGAATTAATGAAGATTAACTAATAGGTAACTTGTAACTTCTGTTATTAAGCATTTTATATCAAGCACTATTATAAAATACGTAAAACTGTTAATACATAAAATTCTCGTGTCGTGGTGTTTGTAGTTAAACTCCTCCGAAACGGCTTGACTGATTCTCATGAAATTTTGTGTGCATATTGGGTATGTCTGAGAATCGGACAACATCTATTTTTCATCCTTCTAAATGTTAAGGGTAGTCCACCCCTAAGTTATTTTTTTTAATTTTTAGATAATTTTTTAAAATTTATATAGCATTAAAAAATACAAACAACCCCTAATTTTCACTCCTCTACGATCGATTCCTATTTTTTATTATAAATGATATACATGGCAAAACGTCGTTTGCCGGGTCAGCTAGGTTTAATATAAAATGTTCAAACTCAAAATACCTGACTATTAATATATGTAAATAAGTACACTTATAAACGTCAACCAAAAAGATGTTAAATTTATTCGGAATTTACATTTACACTGAATACTATAAAGAAACTTATTATTCTGAACTATTTATTATTCAGTATAAATTAAAATGCCACGTGTTTTTATTAGAGATGAAACGGATATCCGTTATCCGGCCTATTCGGCGGCTTTAATACTATCCGGCCAAATACCGGATAACTATCGATTATTCGGCCGCTATCCGTTTCATCTCTAGTTTTTATTATCGAAGAAATAAATGAAACAAAAATTTATAATTTGTATTAATTTTCGACACTTAATATTTTAATGACAATTAAATTCATTAAATTCCTAACATATATTACTCTTTCAGGGAGGGAAAAAGGAAGTATCGGAAATCTAATGTTTTAGATTTGTATAAATATGAACAAGACTTAAAGATTAGTTTGCCAAAGAATTTTCACTTCCGATATGACATATTATGTACTACTAATAGTCTAAAGGCGGATATTAAACATAGAAATTATATATTCAATTATAATGTTTCTAACATTGACATCAACCCGCCAAGTCTCCGAAAAAACTACAAAGCGATGGTTACGTAATAAATTTATAAGAGCTAAATTCTGGTAAAGGGCTTTTTATTGTAGACATTTTAGGGCGGCAAATTCAAGTGGAGATTGTGAAAACAATGTGGAATCACGATCAAGAAGAGAACTGTGTTTTTTTTATATTAAACGTATTCTATATATAAATTTCCCGGTAAATGTTTGTTTATGATTCCAATACAAAATTCTGTTATACTTTTCTGATTAGGCTAATTTGTAAACCAGTGACATCTAGCGTAAATGGGTTTAACTATGTCGTTGACCTTTAACTTAAAATAAACCTTAAAGGTTTGTTCTTATTAAAACTGTGCTGTATTTAATATAGTAATTTGTAAATTTTTAAAGAAAATGTTTCAAAGCTCATAATATACACACATTTTAATAGTTATAATAATAGTATAACTATACTTTAATTACCGAAAAGTTGTTTTATACAATATGTTATTCCTTTTTATAAGTTATTATATACTTCGAACTGTAAGTCATAAATATTATATAAACAGCGCAGTTCATTGGCACCTTCGCAGGAAACTAGTAAATAAAACCTTGAACGTAAAGTTCATTCACAAGCTCGTGCTAATTAATTGCCACAATCTAAACAAACTTGGCCATGAAACTGGTTCCGCCATAATTTACTAGATGGCGTTATTTACAATACATTTTTGTCTACATTTATAATCGTTATTACAAAATTTTAAGATAATCAATTTAACATTTATTATAAGCTACTTCCTTGTAACTAATATAATCTGCCTAAATTATATACATATTATTAATAATAATTAAATCCATTTTTATTATACAATGCATATAAAATATGATACTTTAACTAGCATACAATAATTAGCTAGCAATAAAATTTTAACCTAAGCTGTACATAATATTAATTACAGCTTATAAAAGGTATTTTGATCGATAGCGGAGAAGTTAATAAATAAATATTCTATGGCACTTGATTATATACAAAAATATTAGAAATATAGTGCCTAGATTTTAATTAAATATGTATCTTATATTATTAAAGTATAATTTACTCAAAATCACCATGAAAAACGTATTAGTATAAGAGATGTAGAGGAAGGATGTTGTTCTTGTACTGAGAATTAACTTTTTTTAAACTTTTTAGCGCGATTTAGTGTATGACGTCATCGCAGTGATTGTAGTCTACAGAAATAAGGCTTATCCATAACTGAAGAAAAATCTTTTTTTGTATTATAGTCTAAAGTAACTAAGCAAGGAACATATTATATTATCATATCAATCAAAGAAAACATTTAATACCTAAAGGGCACCAACAAGAAAGTCTATGAACTTTCTACTTTAGATTTGCAAAGGTTAGAGAGCCTTATGCCATGGGCATGTTCATTGAACTTTAAGAGTCACTTTCCCGCTTATCATATTAGTGTAGAGCTATTAGATATTATCTCTAGAAATAACTGGATAAAGGCATATTCCTTTCCATTTGTGCCGCGCATACTTCTCAGGTCTTTTGTGGCCTTAAATTAAATAATAAATAAATATTTATTATTCTGTTACTACTTACTACTACTTTCGTTCTTGAAATATTTAATTTTGAAGAACTTCCTTAAACCTTTGATTGTTTTTCGCAGATTTGTACCCAAGTAATAATTAATTCAAATAGGAATACAATTATTTTCTAAATTCTGTATTTTTCGTTATGGTAAAAGACTTTGTCTAACGTTGCCAATGGAGAATGTTTTCCCCAACGGCATATAACATAAAAAGATATACTGACCTAACAATTAAAGAAGATTCCTGCGTAAAAGCTTTCTTTTTTGAAACAATTTACACTGTGGGAATTGGTGCAAGTATTTGAACAATAGGAAAATGCAACGAGCCATATGTGACCATTCATGGTACTTTAGCCGAGTTTAATTTAGAACAAAAAGAAAAAAAAACCTGCTTAGGTCTGGGCCTCAGACTTCTGAATTTGTTACATGATCATTTTTCAATCTAATAGGCAAGTAGGTGATCAACCTCCTGTGCCTTAAACACGCCGTCGACTTTTTGGCTCTAAGACATGTCGGTTTCCTCACGATGCATTCCTTCACCGTTCTAGCGAACGTTAAATGCGCACATAGAAAGTGCATTGGTGCTCAGCTGGGGATCGAACCTACGACCTTAGGGGTGAGAGTCGCACGCTGAAGCCACTGGGCCAACACTGCTCTGAACAAAAAGAAAAATCTAGGTAAAACTAACGAAACTTTTTAATTAATTGGAAAATTATATTAAAGTAGTGTATTTAGGGATTTATATAACTAAAGTTTTCATTAAAGAACAAAATAAAAGAAAGAATAGTCGTTTGAACATAGAATTAGGATAGGCTTAACGAAATGGTAAATTGTTAAACTACAATTTTACAGATAATTTGACAGAACTGTCACGTGTAGTGCTGTATATATGGATATTTTTTAAAGTATGGATTAAAAAGTTAAGATATCACGCCAATATAGGTTGGTTATAAATGTAATTCTCAAAAGTAGCTTTGAAAGAGGTTTCGTGTTTTTAATTATTATAATAAAACAAAACATGTAAATATATTTGTTTATTAACAAAACAATCTTTGAATCTAGCATTAATAAATTAAATGACTGGAAATGCATGATAACAATGATAATGGTGGGCGAAATGTTTACATAAGGGGCATCACCAACGTGCTATATATTGTGAAAAAAGTAATACGAATATATCAAAGATACAGATCATATATAAAATAGATAAGAAATATTTCAGCAAAATACAATATAAGAATTATATATATCATATAAAATCGAATATATAACCGCATAGATAATTATGAACTTGCGTATTTACAAAAGCTTTAAAAAGCGGTGACTAGGTAAAGGACAAGAATTAACCTATTTGTACTATAAAAAGAACAGGTACATAAATAAATACTGGTGACGCATAGCCTATACGTTAATGAATAATTTAAATAAATTAAATAATTTAAATAAATTAATGGATGAGGTTTCTTAGGTATCAGTTGGAGTAGGCATTGTAGGCCATTTCTTGGGCGTCCTGAGATCTTCCCCAACCACCGTGAGGGCTGGCATGGGCGAAGTGCTCCTCATGGTGAGGGTGGGCCACAACCTGGAACAATCATTTTATTAGTCATTTGTTTCAGATTAAACTCAATATAGAGACTGAGCCGGTTTATTTTAGATTATTATAAAACAACGTGGTAACAAACTTCTTATGAATTGTGGATTGTTTTTAACGTAACATGAACATGTCTATGAATCGTCGTTTACGAAAATAATTACTTAAATATGTGAATTTAAAATGGTTCTGTTTATTGAAAATATACCTCGTAACTCTCATGGGGCTCATGTTTTGAGAGAAGTTTCTTCAACAACAGAAGAGCAGATGCCAGGAGGGCAGCCTTGGCAAGCAATAATCCTTTGACAGCTGCAAACGCAATGATTCCAAGGAACAGAGGGATGAGGGACTGGATCTTTAGCTGGAGGAGAGCGAAGATGGGGAGGAGTTGCTTCAACTTCTTCTTCTTTCCACGACCTAGGCATTAAAAAATGTTAATTATACTATTTTTTAAAAAAGGATTTTTAGCTGCCAAACTTCTTCGAAACTGCAAAAACACACATTCCTTAGAAAAAACGGTAAGAATGAAATTATATTATAATGATTAAGAGTTCAGATAGTCGTATCATCATTTGATTCGATCCTATAATTTTATTATTAGATACGTATAAACATATTTCTCTGTTGAATGACGAATGTGAATAATATGTATGTGTGAATGATATGTTGCTCTAAGCGTTCGATATATTCAAGTAATAAAGGAAGGAAAAACTGAAAGTACAATGAAAATTTTCCGAATGATTCGAATCACATACAAACAATAGTGAATTCCACTTTCTCTCAAAACCGTAGTTCTAATCTAAATACCGATCAGTAGTGAATTGAATTCCAAGTAGTTAAAACAATGAAAATCATTGAAATTCAAGTTGGCCAGCCGTTTGCATAATAGCTTAGAAAGCTTATTAGTCATTCGATACAACGAGAAAGCTTTGCCAGTTGCATTATATTAATTAAATATGTCACATTGCAAATTAAAATGACACTTGTACATAACTTTAAAATTTTTTCATTATTGGATTAATATCTTTAATTTTCATAGAACACTACGTTGTTCTGTGAAATCTGATTATGTTACACTTTACTGACACTCTCATTTATATGTAATCATACAATTAAAAGTTTAATTCCTCTCCTTTGCAAATATTAAGTTACTAACTGTTTAAATTAAAACCTCGTAGGAGACGCAGAGAAACAGTCGTTTGAAAATATAAAAAATAGGGATATCTGTGAATGAACCCCCGGAAAACAGTGAACTGTTTCATATCGGAAGGACGTACTCAGTACTATAAAGATGAATGAACTAGACGCAAGAACATCCTTGCCCTATGCATGCTGGTAACTGCACCGATTACTGAATACCGATATTGAATGGAATTTAATTTTATAGTTGATACCCATAAATTGTAATTATATCAATAATTACTATCAGTCTCGTAATGAACTAAACGGGTGATAAAAGCTGGCATAGATAAAGCAGCATAGCAAAAACTGGACAAAGTCAGCTTTCAACTATAACGAGCCTTATAAGACCCAGAGACCCGTTCCAGCTTTCAAACAACTTACGGAAACACTAAGGATGCAATTTCTAAAACCTACATTCTCATCATTTTAATTAGAACCGACTTTCTATCTTCATACCGGAATTTCGGTGAGAGCGAATTTAATATATGCCTGTTTATGTAATAATTTTCGCATTTTATTGCGTCATTTGTAATTTGAGCGTCTGAGAATTTGGCCGAATTTTTATACGCCCGCGGCGGCTTTGGGCGTATACGTGACGTGCTCGTGACAGTTTTTATGCGAGTTTTCGAATGAAGAACTTTTTGCGAACTTCCGGTCATTTTTGAATTTAGAATCATATTACAAAAAACTGGGGCATTGCTTTTTGCCGTAAGTGATATGCTGCTACGTAATACGAATGAGTTTAATATGATTGAACTTTTTGCTACTCACCAAAATTATAGATACGATATAAATGTAAACTTTAGTAAGTTTAAAAATCAATTTTACTTAGGATAAGAATATACTGTATTAAGTCTCGTAACCCCCGGAATGGGTAATTTGCATTTTTTCTAAATAACTAAGCCGTGTCAAATAATTATATTGCTGGAAGTTGAACTTATAATACCACTTAGGTCTTTTAAGCAGCAGCGATTATAACAAACAAATATCCATAGCTACCTTATACAATGAATTTTAACTCATAAATATAAGCATAAACTTAAAATACCATAACTATTTTCCATTTTGAGCTGTGAATTATACTCATTAATACAGCTTTCACACTTTCTGCCTAATTAAAATTAAGTGTAAATCTCCGCGAGTAATTAATTTGAATCTTAATTACCCGGTAATTCAAACAGCGCAACGATTGTTTATAAACAAATTTTATAGTGAAATATTACTTAATACAGTTGAAGAAAACAATATTTTAAATGTTGATGGTATAAACACATTACTCGATTAAAAAAATCTTATTATAATTTTAGTATTAGAGTCAAAATATTTTTATAAACAATAAATATTACTCTCATTATATCTAGAACATATAAGTTAATAACGCTACTTAAGCAAATTTCTCGTGTTTCCTTCCTTAAGCAATAGCAAGGTGTATTGAATTTGAATTGAATTTGTATTTTTAGGTAAATTAACGAATTACGTGAAATTAGATTATACCTTAAAAATATTAAGCAGTATTTAAATGATTTTAGTGTTGTGAAAGTTTAACTTTCAAATAATAACATTTTTGTTACTGACCTTCCTCAAGAGACCGCTTGACGTCATCAACTGTTCCTTTCGGTACTCGTAGCTGGATTACGTGGTTCTCCAAGAACTCAGCGGCAGCATCAAGTAGTCTCGATTCTACCTGGTCTTCTCTTGCCCTAGGCTCTTCAGATAGGGGCTCGAAAGATCTGGCGCCTCGTGATGATCCAGTACCAATGAGAGTGACGCCATCGGTGATGCTAATTTCGCGTGCTGATGCCAGGTTTTCTGCGTATTTCAGAGCTTTTTCCTGTGGGAAAAGTTTATATTAAGTAAATGTAGAATTTTCTTTACCAATACTAAGCAGTTTGGGTAACGTAATAAACATAAAAATTATTTTTTTATTTTTAATTTCGTATTAGAACGATATATATTTTAAGTAAAAAGACTAATGAAATTTTAAAGCTCCAAATTAATTAAAATGCCCTATAATTAAACACAGTAGCAAAAACGTTCTAATTTTAAATTTATCACAAACACTACACACCTTTAAACACAAGGATACGTCTTTTTCCGCGCAACTTTTGACAACCCCAACAACTGATCCCATGACGTCATCTTCGGTCGTGGGTTTCGCTGCCACCACCGCCACACAGACTAACAGTAGTAAGACCTTCATGGTGGTACGATGGTGAGTATAATGCACAGGAGTGTGGTAAAGCGGTTTTATTTAACGCCCCCCACTGGGCCGGTGGTAACAAAATTGCTAGTCGCGTACCGATGTAGAGTTATGAACGCATAGACTCACCGTCTGCTATTAAACTTTTGAATAATATTCATTTACTCATAATTATATATGTACCATTTTGTAAGGTATATGAAATACAATCACTGTGTTATGTAGTACAGAAATGCTTACACTATATAGTAATTTTACTAAGATGGAATAAACAATGATTTATTTTCATTCCTTAAATGTTGACAACATCATTGCATGTACATGTGTTTGGCTGGAAAACAAAAGGCAAAAAATGCTTCTCCGTAATGTGACTACTAATTTACAACTGGCTTGGTCGCTAAATAAAATATTTCAAATTGTCTGTGATAAATAGATAATTTGATTTTTGTGGTCGATTTTTGATTTCGAACTTGATTTCATAGTACACATATCTATACCATTCTTAGTTCTACGGGTATATCTATCAAGTTCTCGTATGCACTGCGCAGGCGATCGTGAATCCGTGAATCATGTATTAAATTTGTAAAATTAACATTTTATTGGGTGATTTCTAATATTATATAAGTGTGCGTGTGAGAAATTGGTATCAATATTTTTGACTATGTAATTGAAATAAATCGCGTGTCTGGCTTCCTTATGATCGAAACAAATTAGACAATACTACAATGTTACTTTCCTTATATCAAATTGAAGATCGATTAATTAATGAGATTATTAGTACGTGTATACACATAGACTTCATATAAGATATAAAACTATTTTCTTCTAGTACTTTTCTATTTACTATATATAAACTGTAGGAATTTGTAGATTTTTCTTAAAGGTGTTTATATATATATATATATTTGGTGTTTAAGTTTCTAATAGTATATTATGTCAGTTGAATAATATTTTTGGGTGTTGGAAAAAGGCAACGGATATCATTACTGTCATCGTATAGTAGTGATTTTTATTTGTATGGTTCAGTTTCAGTAACGTTTCGTTTCACTCTTGAAAGATGCCGCGATTTACAAATTATGACTTTTTCAGCTGTCCACTGATAATAGGTGGACCTTAAAGACAACTGTATGGAAAGGACCAAGAGGATGAAGGGGAAGAGGTCGCCCATAAAAAGGTGGATAGAAGAAATAGAAGCGGTAGCAGGAAACGAATGGAGAAAGAGAGCCATAGACAGAGAGACAAAGTGGGTTCCGATCGACGGTACTGAAGGAAGTTAGAATATAGAATAAAAAAATAAAAAAAAATATGTATAATAATTAAAGCTGCGTATTATAATTTGTTTTTGTCACGATTGGAAATAAAACGGGCTTTAATATTATTTTTTTCAGATGTACCACATTCGTAATATATTAAATAATTAAAACTGTAGTAAATTTAACCCAGCCAGAATGTTCTAGTCTACAAATACAAAGAATAAAGAAAGAAAAATTAAACAGCTGTCACCCGCGACATGCTACAGCGCACATAGTATAGTTTATCTATCAGGACACCTATAATATCAATGTTTCTTAATAAATATTTAATTATAAAAAAATATTATCCTGTTATGTATATTTTAGAAAATTTTGCAAATGGTTTGCGATAATGCAAAATAAATTATGATTAACATATTGAAAACTGTTTTTATCTTTAAATTATAATTTTAGATTCCATACTTTTACTTTCTAATATACCTAATTCAGTTTACGCACAAATTTTCGCGAGTTAATTAAAGATAATTATAGTAATTAAAAGGGTGGTTGAGGCATTTCATACTATATTGTTACCGAAGCATTAAAAATATCTTGATAAGTAATATTCGTTGATTTGATATTGTTTATAAATATTACTTTTTATATACAGTGCAAAGTGTTTATAACGAATTTCAGGGGACCGAGCATTTTTAAAGTTATGAAAAATTGATGAGAGTGAAATTTTACGATGCGCGCGCACCGTGACACACAAAATTAACAGAATTAAGTTGCGCACGGAAGATGCTACGGCATTGGACATAATTTAAAAACAACATTCGAATAATAATAGAATTTATTAAATTTTTCAAATGTAAACTGAACTTTATTGACTATAATGCCTCCTTTCCAGTCTTTGATTATTTAATTATTTGCAAGCAATCAAAAACTATTTTTAATAATGCCAAATAAGTATAACTTCTTACGCGCGTACATAAGTACACGCCCCTTTTTTTCGTTATACGGAAGGAAGAGAAAAAAAACCAAACTATGAACCAAAATATGAAAATATTACTTCGTTATAGAGAATGGTTGTTGGGTTATAAAGATTGTATTGATTTATGAGTATTGTGTTTAACCAAACAGCTGTTAGGCATTTTTATGTTATAGGTATAGAGGATTTAGTTATAACGAATAACGTTATAAAGAGATTACACTGTATTTAGATTAGATTATAAAAACAAAATTTACTCTTTCGTCCTTTGCTATCAAATTCTATTTACGCTGTAATGAAACAATACAGACCACGGAGTAATATATAAGGGAGAATGACTGTTCGAGGGCGTTTAAGACGTATAATTATTAAGTTTTAATTTACTTCATTTAAAATTGTATGCGACCATTCGACGTTTATTAATGTTACCAGATGACTGTTTGTAAATTTTCAAGCACAAAAAGTTTATTACATAATAAAAACACGTTTTTTCTTCTAGACAGCATGACGGCGTATATTGGGTAAAAGTAATTGATTCGAACGTTTTGGAGTGAACTTCAATAAAACTTAAGTATTTTCCTTAATCATGAATATATAATGAGAGAGCTCGCTAAAAACTGTTTTAAAAATCACATTGAATATGATTGAACTAGCCACTATGGCAATCAAGACAAAATGAATACTAGGTGCCGACGTTATCGGTATTTTTATGAATCTGATTATTTGTGTGTTCCTTGATCACTGTCCGTCCGTTGGTAAACCTTTTTTTAATGGTACAGTGGTGGTCTCATTTACATAATTTCATTTTACAAGATCTGATCTGATCCGCAAAAGAAATTAAAGAAGTTGTTAAATTTTTATTGCTGCTGTATGTAAGTTCTTAGAACTTACATGATTCATGAACATTCATGAACATTAATG
This sequence comes from Pieris melete, assembly GCA_963693345.1. Classification (NCBI taxonomy): domain Eukaryota; kingdom Metazoa; phylum Arthropoda; class Insecta; order Lepidoptera; family Pieridae; genus Pieris; species Pieris melete. The sequence goes on from CAVNZK010000003.1 coordinate 4,447,809, forward strand.
AACATTAATGATTTTACAATGATGTATTTTATGTGTGTTTTTTTTTTAAGACAATTCACACCAATTGACCTAGTCCCATGCTAAGCTGGTGAAGCTTGTGTTATGGGTACTAACCAACGGATATACATACATATTATAGATAGATAGACATATAAATACATATTTAACCACCCAAGACCTAAGCACAACACCAAATGCTCATCACATCGACGTTCGTCTCAGCCGGGGATCGAACCCGGGACCCATGGATTCGCAGTCAGGGGTACTAACCTCTAGACCAATATGTCGTTTTGTAAAGTTGACACAATTTTTAACTTTCTTTAAATGTGATCTTACATCTACGTTTCACCAACAACAAACTTTGAGAGAACGTAGAGATTTTAGAGCGAGAGTGAAAGTTTTATATATATATAGGCTAAATGAAACCTCAAGGGGCTATAGAAATTTGAAAAAATATCACGCTATTTCTCGTTTAAATCCGGATGGATAAAAATGTTGAAGATAATTTGTGGAAGTGTATTGCCGGAAAAGTGAGTTGTACTAAATAGCCGGCCCAGTTTTCCCTCGCGGGACGAAGGAGGCATACATATCATGGTCATATTGACCCACAGCCGTGACCACAAACGCTATTGGCTTTTAATGCAAAATCGCTATGAAAGTGAAGATTAAAGTCACGTGTGCAAGAATTATATAAATACATCGAGAAGGTTTTAACCAACTACTGTTGAATTTTCGATTTATGTGATTATTAAAAAGACGCCCTTTTATTTAAAGAATATTATTGCTTCCAATTTTAAATCTTTATTTTGTAAATAAACCAAACCTCTTTAATATTCATTTAACACGAAATACGGGCAATGCTTTCGTGATTAAATATAAAAACCAATATACATTGAAAATGTAATCCTAGAATTCTTTGTTTTATATCAAAATTAACCCCAGTGTTTAAATTATTCTAATTTACAAATTCCAGTAATTTAATTTATTTTAGATCGGCTTGGTATCAAATTATATCCAAACATAATTTATTCAAATAAGCTCCTTATTGGCACCCATCCAAATTTGATCCACCGTAAACGGAATGTTATGTCAGAGTGAATGAACGACCGGAATGAATGAATTCACGATTATCTTATAAGCTTACGCAATCGTTGGTAACGAATTTTTGCACTTGTTACGTCAATATCCGTCTCATTTGAACTTGCTTTACGATAAAGAAATTAATTTAAAAAACTCTAGAGTACACTTATGCAAAGCAAGTCTCAGTTTCTCTTTTCACCATGATATTTATACACAATTTTTTTTTTCTTATTTTATTTCTTATTAGCTTATGACTCCCTTGCCCGCTTTTGTAGTTTTGAGTTTCAATATAATTTTACTACAAAGTTTGAACTTAAAAATCGTTTCTTAGATGATTAGTAGCTACATTAATCAGTCAGGAGAATATAAATTGTACAGTATAGTATACAGTATATATATATATATATATATATATTATATTATAATATAAGCATACCATTCTCAACTGGAAATTGAAAATCGTTGCTGAACATATACTTGCCTTAAACGAAAATAATTAAGTAGATACTACAACGGATAAAGAGACATTGTGTTACTGTGTGATAATAAAGTTCCATTATTAAGATTATTACTATCCAAATAACGTAATTTTTTACTTAATTGTGACCTTTTTATTTTTTTCTTCAAAACATTTTTACCACAAAAAACACAACTAGAAATCATTAAATACAATAGGAAATAGAACATACACCGCAATTTGTAAGAAATAGTAATTTAAACTGTTTACAAAAGAAAATCAAGACAATTTCGTTCAGTAATGTGAATTACAAACAATGCTTAGTTGTGTGAACATCACATGAATTTTTTATTGTTATAAGTCACTCACTTTCGTACATCGTTTTCTCATAGACACGTACAAGACAGAACGAAATTGACAAATTCGTATTAACTACACTACAATCACAAAGTACATTATCTATTTTTAAGCTACAATTTTTTAGGAGATTTTGTCGAGAAAAAAATGTATTAAAATTATTTATTTGTGCTGAAACTTAGCCAAATTATGAATATTCAGAGTGGCATGAGTCAATGTATGCGAGTCGATGTATCAATTAGGGCATTTCAGGAGAGTTTAAAACAACATAGGATAAGGTGAATCCATATCCAATGCTTAAATGATTAAACTTGGTACATTTAATTCTATATTAAGTCTTACAAAGTATTGCAATACAGCGAGGAAATGCTGCCAGCGTTAAAGATACGCTACCACAGAGACCAAACTTTTTAATTCTGTTTTTAAACAAAATTGTAAATATTGTATATTTGATTGTTATGATTATTAATAAAGTTAATTAACGTCTTAATACAAATATGTCACATTTTGCAGCAAAGGAAATTGTTTGTTCCTGTATTTGAAAATAATTTGGGTTGTTATGCACTTTGTATGTAATAAGTCAGATCTTTAATCTAAATAATAATGTTTAGTTTAGTCTGGCTTGAGAGATCCATACTCTTGTTGCGAGTTGCGAGGGATCTGGAAATAGTATTTCCTCCTCAGATATAATAAAAATCCAAGCAATGTTAATAATATGTTAGATTATTGTATTTCTGTATGTCATTTATTGCTGTTGTTTCCGTGTTTTCTCGTATATTGTATAACTGTATAATAGTCAGTGCGAACTAATAAATATTTTTTTGTGTAAATATATGTAATAGCGGAAATTGAGATTCTATAACTCTATGTAATGAGGAACTAACAAATCATAGTTACAACTATTAACTAGCACGTAGTACGACAATATTCCGTAAATTGTCTTAAATGCTAGGTTCGTGTTTTGGTGGTAAACAATTGTTTCGAAATGTTATTATACTAAAAACTTTATACCCATTGAGTTTCCGTTTTATATTTACTAAAATAATGGAATGTATGTTTTTTTTAAATTAAAATATAGTTAATATGCCCCTTACTTGCTTCCTCAATCAATTGTGTTCTGCTGTCAAGGCACACAGCTGTACTGTAGCTCAAATTACATCAATAGTAAATTCAATTACAATTTTAAAATAATAATAATAATGCCCTATTAGTCAAATTATTTAAGAAACAGGACGTTAAAAGCATTTAAATGATCTACTAGTTTCGACACGCAGCTTCTCTTGCAAACTCTTTAACAAAAATCGTTTTAATTCTCGTAATTTACATAAAGCCGTTATAAATTGTATATAAAGATTAAAGACCGTACTCAGGAATCACACAATCTATTGCTGAAACCGTAGAAAAATCGCTTGTCGCTTTGTCGTTCATACAGACAGACAGTGGCGAGAGGATTTCGTTATATAATATTTATAAGGGTAGAGAACTTATATATTTGGTTAAGTATCTGGTAACTCTTAAATAACGAATCTGAATGCGGCCGTAAATTACTTAACGCCTACATAAATAATAATAGCAAAAGATTGCTGAGCAGACTTTGCCTAGCATTGTCTTGCACAAATGTCTGTCTAATTGTCATAGAAAATGAAGTAAAGTGACTAGCTTCTCCCACCAACGATAAAAGTCTAATTTTACATAATTTGACGAAGCTTAAATAAAAAGGTATATATATGATGAAATGAGATGAATTAATGATTTTGTTAACACTGTAATTAAACTAATTAAGATTTAATGAACAATAGACCTAACTCATAAACTTAAAAATTAGTTTTTAATAAACAATAATTTTTTTGCATAAAAATAATCTATATCTTCATTAAAAAAATTAATGAGGTTCATATGTATTCATGACTATAACACATCTTATTGGATATGTTTACTAGCACAACGCTTATCTTTGATAAAAAGTTCTTAGGCGCTATAAATGAAAACATAAAGCCTCTTTATATATATATATATATATATATATTTTATTTTAATAATGAATATTGTATTATCCAAATAAATGGCTTGTTATTGCATAACATAAAAATGCAGTGTTCATATTATTTAATTTTCAATCGATTATTTTGAAGTTATTTGGAAACATTTTTAAGAAATGTCACACTGTGTGTGTGTGTCACATTTATGATGTCAAAGAAATTTAAGTTCTTATTATATACAGATAGAATTTTGATATTTTTTTATTTAACGTTCAAAGGTGCCATTTAGGTCTAATTGGAATAAATGTTTTGACTTTGATGAAATATTTCTAAAAAACCTTTCATAGCCTAGTAGACTAGTATACTATTTTTTTTTTTTTTTTTATTTTTTAATATATCACTTTTCTACTCCCCTGCCATTATGTCCAGGGACTTTTTCACATCACACGTCTCGCGAAAGACGCCCCGGCTACATCTGTAATATTTTTGTTTACAATATTCATGGGCGAGCCGGGACGCAATTCCTCGCGAGACCCGTTCTTGGGGTTTTGTTTGCCGCCTTTATATATTCAACAATTTCATCGCAGAACCGTTCCAGGTACGATCTGTGCTTTATTAACATGTCTTGTAGGCCGTTACGGTTTACAGTCATCTGCATTTGTTGCTCCAGGTCGTGCCTGGACGATGCGAATATAGGGCATTGTAGGAGCACATGTTCTACTGTTTGTTCTTCATTGCTGCAGGCACATGTTGGGCTTGTCCTAATTTTAAACCTATGAAGGTAATGTGCAAAGGCTCCGTGCCCTGTAAGAATTTGCGCCATCTGGGGTGTGAACCGCTTCTCTTTTATTAATTTGTACGCAGTTCTCACATTTGCGATGAATAATTTTGTAGTTCCAGCTGTTTCACCCCCCAGGTAGCGTTCATTCCATACATCTAGAGTCTTTTGCCTTATCTGATGTTTTACATATGACAGGGGGTATGCGGCGTATTCAGGTTTTGACCTTAGTCTTTCCGCTGCTTCTTTTGCTAACGTGTCCGCCCTCTCGTTCCCTGGCGTACCAACGTGCGCCTTTACCCAGAAGAGGCTTATATGAGTTCCTCTTTTGCGGCACTCTTCCAGGCTCCGGCGGATCTCGGCTACCTGGGGATCGAGAGATCGTCCACTCACAATAGCATCTAATGCTGACCTAGAATCACTGTATATTTTAGCGTCACGCTTATTTTTATTTATGTGACTAGTCGCGTTTCGTAGTGCCGTCAATTCAGCTTGAAAAACTGTGCAGTGGGGCGCCATCTTAATCATCTTGCTATTTATTTCTATTCCATCCTTCCATTCCGTCCAAGCGGCACCCACTCCTATACCTGTTTTGCTGCCGTCCGTATAGATTTGTGTGCCGCCGTGTCCTTCGATTTCTTCCGGATTGGTGAGCATCTCGTAGTCCAGTTTTGTTTGTTTCGCCGGGTGTGGGAGATCTACGTATTTCACTCTCCTCTCCAATTCTTCGCCCTCCAGTATTTCCGTGCTTACCCCCCTTCTTATCTCGTATAAGGCAGCGGCTTCTTGAATACGGAGGTCTAGTGGAAGTATCCCGGCCAGTAGGGTTGCTGAGTGTAATGATGTCGTCCTATAGGTTTTTGAAATTTTTTTGGGCAAAGCCCCTTTGCAGGTGATTAAGTTTTCTGCGTACACAGATTTTATTTGTCGCGGGAGCCCACACCGCGGCCGCATACATTACGATTGGTTCAATAACGGCAGTGTACGCGGTCGCGATAACTTGCTGGTTTAGACCCCATTCGATCTTCGCGGCTTTGGCCAGCTGCTTATATATCTGGATGGCCTTCCGGCATACCCTCTCCACATGTCTGTTAAATGTGAGTCTAGCATCCACATCAACTCCGAGAATTCGTATGTAGTTATCCATCTGTATCGGTACATTATTCATATTTAGCCGTGGGGTATCATACTTCAGTCTGCGCGTAACCACCATGGCTTTGGTCTTGTGTGGCGCAAACTTCAGTTTGTTTAGGATACCCCATCTATGTATCCGGTTCAGTGTTAGGTTGAGGTTCTGCTGGATCTCACTACCGGTCTCTCCTTCCGCTATCAAAACGACGTCATCCGCAAAAGCCTGGACGTACTCACCACCATTTCGCAAGTCCTGTAGGAGCGGGTCCAATATTAGATTCCACATTGTTGGTCCCCCTATTGAACCCTGAACGCAGCCTTTGTTAGTTACTTTTTCAACCGTTTGTCCAGCGTAGGTTAATTTTATTTGTCTTTCGTGTAAGTAACTATCCATTACTTTCCTTAGTTTTAATGGGCATTGTTCTTCTGCCAGTCGGACTCTAATTTGCGGCCACCAAGCGCTGTCAAATGCGCCCTCTATATCGAGTGATACGATTGTTAGTATCTTCTTTTGTTTCAGCTTTGCGCGTATATATGTGACTGCGTCATATAGGGCGTCTTCAGTGCTCCGCTGGGGCATGAATCCGTATTGGATTTTCGAGGTTCTCGGGACTAGATGCCACTTCAGCCGAGCGATTATCATTTTTTCGTATACTTTGCCTAGAAGAGGTAGTAAGCCTATGGGTCTGTAAGACTTCGGGTTTGTATAATCTGTCTTACCAGGTTTGCGCAATACAATTATTGTAGCCTTTTTCCACAATTTGGGGAAGTACCCTAGCTCCAGGCATTTGTTTAGGACGGTGAGGAATAAGTTAGGCGCCGCGTTTATCGCGTGCCAACTTATGTCCGCCGTTATGCCATCTTCTCCGGGGGCCTTCCTCGGGTTGAAACTGAGAGCGGCGGTTTCAAGTTCAGTCATTGTAAAAGGGGGATCATAGACTAAGTTATGTCCCTCTTTATTTACTGTGTTTGCTCTTCTTCTTATCAATTTGTGGTCTTCAGTTTCATCCTCACTAGTGTCTTCCGGGAAGAAAGTTCTTGCCAAGGTCTCCGCTGACTCCCTTTCGCTAATATATCTACCGTCCCTGCGAAGTGGTAAATCCTGGACTCTGGTCTCTGTCCCTCTTATCACTAGTATACTATTTAGGCTGTATACTATTATAACATAAAGGACTTCTTTCGAGAGAGAGAGATTATGATTCAGTTCTTACGTAATCGATTATTATTTCGCCAGGAATTGAACCTAGAACTATTGGATCAGTATGTGCGTTAACAATTTAGCAAAATTATGCAATAATCATTATTTTAAATACAATTTTTATATTGGTACTAGTGGGCCCGAGAGCCGTTGTCCAGTACACACGTCTCAAATACAAAAAAAAAAAACATGTAATTGTAAATCCTATTTTCGAATCCAGTTGAAACTCACACAAAAAATCATCGAAATTGGTCTACCCAACTCTAATTACGTAGACACGCACATAAGATTTGTATAAAAAAAAAAATAAGTATCTCCTTATACACTGTAATGGAATAGTACTTTTTTCTGGTGTTAAAAAAATTCACTCTACACAAACATCACAATCGGCTTATTTATTCTTAAAACCGTGTGCACTGGTTTAAAATAAAATTTTGGTATAAATCTTAAAAATTTGCACAAAAATTAGTCGAAAGTAAACATGGAGGCTGGAAAACGAAAGCGGTCTGCGATCTATGTCGGCATGTCGTGATTACGATGAGTCTTCAAATTTAAAACATTATGTCGTGTTCGTGATTTTACACCATACGATTTTGTCATATCGTCTGATGACTTTACTATATCACAGTTTTTATTAATTTCAAAGTTACGCGAGATTCGTTTTCACTCGACCATGAATACGTCAATTTAACATCGAACCCAGGATTTTATTCCCTTCGCAGTAGAGACTCTTGGGCCGTGTGTTCAAGTGAACAGGGGCTAATTAATGATTCAAGTTGGCAGTAGATAGTATCACCAGAGAGATTAAAAATACACTGCGACGGAGACCAAACTTTTTAGTTTTCTATTTATCCATTTTTATATATACTCTATACCTTCGTAAATTATGGAATTATGGATAGGATGAATTTTACAAACTTTTGTTGCATTGAAGAAATTGTTGTTATTTTTTATTTTATTTGAATAAACAGCTTAAAGTCTTATCTTTACTAACGTAAAATCGGAAACTGCATATTTGCACTGATTAAAAGATCAAGATCAAGTTTATAATAAAACAATTTTGTTGTTATATTGTATAGTCCATAATGTAGGTGTTGAATTGAAAAATTTATTTATATGCTATGTACGTATTTAGTTGATCGTCTTTTGTTAACTGCTTATACATGGTATTATTTCTATTGTGTTTAATTTAGCTTTGTATTAGGTAAATAAAATGAAACATATTTGAATATTAACCCTATTGGTGTGGGCTTAATAAATTAATGGATTGAAGAAAAATCGTTAAGATGAAAATTAATACTAATAAAAGTCATACGTTGTATGTAAAGGCACTCATACAAGCTTTCCTTATCGACTATTAAACATCTCGTTTTCAACAAAATGTGCGTATTTCAAGCAACACCTCATGCGGACTTTCCTTTTAAGTTGTAAAACTATTAATTGATATAATCTATTCTTAATTGGTTTTATGAGTGACTGTAATGAGGCTTCGTCTACGTTGTCGTCTCTGCAGCATTCGTCAAACATTTTTTAAACCTGTAACAATTAAATACAATTCGCTGACCCGTCGAACTTCATGCCGCCTTACAGTCTAATAATATCGTGCTAACTTCAGTTAAACTTAATTTAGGATTTCATTAAGGTATAATACATGTTAATACAATTTTTTTGTAATTACAGAAATGTTTTATTTCGTTGGTATTAGAGGTTTGGATGTTAAAAGTTATCACTCACATTCGTGACATATTTGCAGATATTTGACTTCCTTATTTCGTCAACATCAGTCGTCAGCTGATTGCAATCGTAATATTAATTAATTAATTTATTGTTATTCCATAACTTATCCGACATTTTATTACTTATTCTGCTATTCGGAGTGGAGAAGAATCCACCAAAAAAGAGTTTACTAACATCAGTACAGCCGATCCTGAGTTATAAGTGGTGTAACTAACACGACTTTGTTTTATATATTTAGATATAATGAACAGTTATAAGTGCCAATGAAATTCTATATTTAAATTTACTACTGTACTCAAATCAATGCAAATACTAGCTATTTTTAATCGCTACTTGTAACCTGTAATTATTACACAGATCTTCTTTTAACAGAGTCCTTCTACTCTCTTAATACTCTGGTCTAGTAAGACATCCTTCATCTGAAATGAAAAGGGGACTTGTATAAACGCGGAACAATATTTCTCGAATAAATGTAAAAATGAGCTATCGTGGTTATGCTTGGAGAGCATTATTACCATCGATAATAGATACAAAATCAAAAAAAAATATACAAAAGGGAAAGTTACGTATCGATATAATACTCGAATCGGCGAAATAATAAAATAAGTCAAAAAATATGCTCACTACGTTTATTCCTAGAACAGACAATTGAAAATCGAGTTTCAGATTAAAAATACAATGCTTTAAAAACACATTTTACTTTATAAGTCGTGAAACACAATTAATCAATCATCTTTTAAGTATACTTTATTGTATTCACTAACATTTGCTTGTTGTGTCAAATTAACATATTCTTTTATCCTCTGTTACGAACCATTTATTATTTTTTGTCACTTTCACTGCCGTATATAGAATGTAAAGAAATACATTCTCAAGTAAATGTTTTGTATTATATAAACATTTTGGTTTTTGGAATTTTAAAAGTCTAGATTAAAAGAAAATCTTAAACACTATATACGTTCTTACAGCTTTAGGTTTTCTTCAGCTTTAGTTTTTGATTGCATGCAAATAATTAATTACAATTAAATAATCAAAGACTGGAAAAGGAGTCATTATAGTCAATAAAGTTCAGTTTACATTTGAAAAATTAAATAAATAAATAAAAATATATTTATTTATTTAATTATTATTATTCGAATGTTGTTTTTAAATTATGTCCAATGCCGTAGCATCATCCGTGGGCAACTTCATTCTGTTAATTTTGTGTCACGGTGCGCGCGCATCGTAAAATTTCACTCTCATCAATTTTTCATAACGCGCCTAAAGAAGTATAACTTCAAAAATTTCGATAAAACAGACGCAAAGATGTGTCTTCTTGGATGACGTATAATTGATATGAAATCATAACCAGTGACGCTATAACCTTATATTATGTCTGAGCTTTAGAATTCTGTATCTGTTTCGCGATTGTTTTTTTCTAATAGGCAAATAGGCGAGCAGCCCTTTCTATCGGACATACGCCGTCTACTTTTTGGGTCTAAGATTTTCCTTACGAGCGAGTGTTAAATGCACACAGAGACAGAAAGTAGATTAGTCCACAACCGGGGTTCGAACCTTAGGAATGCTCTCATCCCGTGACTCTTCACACGCTGAAGCCATAAGACCAACGCTGCTCTTGCCCATTATTAACATATACCTATAAATCTGCCCATACGAAGTCGCAGCAACATTTTTTTTTATTGACATGAAGATGATTTACCATATTTTAGATACTATCAAATATATACTAGCTAAATAATACTTGAGTCCAGAACTATGTAAAAGTAAACCTGCTAATGGAGGCATCGTTATAATATCGTCAGGATATGTAGGATGGGAAGTGTAACAGTTTAAATGAAAGTAGAATAAACGCTGGGAAAAAATATTAATAGCATGCTCCGAAGCTTAAGGTTTCTATAAATTGCTAATAGGAATTCGAAATAATATTATTACTGTGATTTTAGCAACACTTTCCTAATATATAAAATTCTCGTGTCGCGGTGTTTGTGGTTAAACTCCTCCAAAACGGCTCGACCGATTCTCATGAAATTTTGTGTGCATATTGGGTATGTCTGAGAATCGGACAACATCCATTTTTCATCCCCCTAAATGTTAAGGGTAGTCCACCCCTAAATATATTTTTTTATTTTTAGATATTTTTTGCTCTTTTTATTTTATGATACAGCAATAAAAAATACATACAATCCCTAACTTTCACCCCTCTACGATCAACCCCTATTTTTTATTATAAATGATATACATGGCAAAACGACGTTTGCCCGGTCAGCTAGTATTCATATTATAATCAAAACTTATTTTATCAGAATCGAACGTAATTCTTCTTGAAAGTACTTAAACAAATGTTATTTTAAAATTCATATTAAGAAGATAATTTACTACATATATATACAATTTTTATAAAGCCAAAGGCATGATAATTATATGAATTACTAGCTGACCGGGCAAACGTCGTTTTGCCATCATTTATAATAAAAAAATAGGGGTTGATCGTAGAGCGGGGAAAATTAGGGGTTGTATGTATTTTTTAATGTTGTATCATAAAGAAATAGAAATTAAAAATTTTGTCTAAAAAATAAAAATAAAAATTTAGGGGTGGACTACCCCTAACATTTAGGGGGATGAAAAATAGATGTTGCCGATTCTCAGGCATACCCAATAAGCACACAAAATTTCATGAGAATCGGTCGAGCCGTTTCGGAGGAGTTCGATTACGCACCCCGTGACAGAAGAATTTTATATATTAGATATCGGCCAAGTATGTATGAAAAAATACCCATATTTGCCTTTGGAAACAGTTATATAATAAAGTCGTTGCATTGTTAAAAACAGTTAAGCACACAATTTTAATTTTTAATATCTTTTGAGGAAATAACGGTAACCCAAGTAAATGAATGAAGGTAGTATTTAGTAATACTGAATAATTATTAAAAAGTGTTTCAAACTCTATAATTTTCCATTTTGATACGGCATTTAAAAAGTTTACTAAAATGTATGTTTGCGATTGATGTTTATATGCAATAAATTATCTACGGGAAATGGTGACCTTCAAACTATAGATTTCACTTAAAAGTAGTATATCTGGTTTTTTCTATACAAATGTCTACCCAGTTAAGTTATTGTAAATTCTTAGTTTGGTTATGATAATTTATATTAACATCAATTTAAATATCTAAAATATATTTATTAATAATGTTAACTCTTCAGAAGTTTCATAGAAGATTGTTTTATCAATTTATCAAGTTACTTTTTTTTGAACAACATCAAATGGACATTGTTTGGAGATTTTGATGTGGCATTGTAAAAATGTTCTTATTACCTAGTTTCCAAATGAAAACTAATAATTGATGTAAAGTGTAAATAATGCTACCTAGATAAATAATTAGTTAAGAACAAATTTCGTACTTCATTCAAAATTTCATTTCTTTTCAAAATCTTACTAGATTCTTACCTACTACTTAAAGATTTCAGTTATCGCTTCAATATTTAAGTTCAATGAACTTTGTGAAGGTTAAAGTTGTTATTGTTAACGTGAAGTTAATATTGACTTATTTTTCATTATTATAAAGATCTCCTTTACGCATAAGCTAATTACTTTTATTTTGCACTTTCGCTTTTAATTGATATTTGTTTTATACATATTAAGACACATTTCAAATATACATTTACCCACTAATTTCCAAACGTACAAAATCCACAAATAGCAATGTATATTGTATCCTTATTCCTCTTATTTAACTTTAAAAATAAATAAATTATTAAAACGCTCTGATATAATATATGAATAAAGGATTAGAATATTTATTTATTTGTAACTTATTTGTGAAGAAAATACATCGTACGAGACTAGTATTCCAATTACATCCGAGACACCATTTATTAGATACTATATAAAAAACAGGTTACATAAATCAGCAACGGGTGGCCTGATAGCTAACAAACGATTTGTTCCAAGCTACCCTTACAAAACAAAATATGTATTAACGAAAAACAATTGAAAAGAAGTGCCAGAGTTCGAAACTTACCAAAACAGACCAAACTTACCTTTATCTGATTTTTTAAAATATTATTATTTAATACTTTCGCAGAAAAGTGTAAATAAAATAAATATATAAAAGTTTCATAACATATTCTCCAGAGCGTTAATTGATTAACCAAGAAAGTGTAAAAAATTTAAACCGAGAAAGGCTAATCACGAATAATGATAATGCACTTTAACTATACATGACTTGCGTATACAATTACTTGCCTATGCTCTCCAGAAACTAACTGAAGGAGCAAAGGCGAATTAAATTTCATAACATTACCCAAATAGCAACATTTATTGGCAAAAATTTACTATTAAGTACAAATCCCATCACATTTACTTAATACCTTTTTTTTTCCAAACTTATCAATGATACAATCATCTCTTTCAGTCAAAATATCTTGACCAAACGTCAGCATTATTGATCCATATCAAAAACTCTGCACAGTATAAAAATATTTTATTAAAATTATTTTTACCTATTGTGTACCAAAGAACCACAAAAGCTTAAATTTTCTATGACAGACAACGGGAAACTTATATCAAAGCCTAAACATACTTAAAAGTTTTAAGACACATTTCAAACATTTACATTTTTATCACAATGATACAAAAACCTTTTACCCAATCATAGACTTTTATTGAATGATTCTACATTTATTCAATTAGCAGTAAATTCTTAATCAAAAACTAAAACTCACAATTATACCACACCTCAATTCCTTATAAAATTATCGATTAATTCAATATTAAGTAATACTTAATTGAATATAATAAAAAACTAATCACGCTATTAATTATATTAATATTCAATCCGTGTACTCAAATGTTTATTTAAATGAAAGTATTAGACAAAAATTTCGGAACTTACGAAACAGTGACCCACGCCTTTTGATAATAACCAATATGTACAAAGCAAACTCATTTGCATACCCATTAGGGTCCGAACTGAATCGAAAAACTTAACCTAGAGAGGAAAGAAAATAGATAACGCTTGGTGGGGTGGGAGTACAATAAAACTGTATGCGACCATCGACAGCGAACCAAACATATCTCAACATCTCTTGAGAAAATTAATCCGGATAAAAAAAAAAATGAAATTCTCTTTAGTACTTCTTGCCGTAGTGGCGTTAGTTAGTGGAGATGAAAGTGATAATACAATGGAGACAGCCATCAACTTTATCAAGGACTGCAGAGGCGATTACTTCCTGTGTGTTAAGGTTAATATTTCATATTATAGTGAAAGTGATTAGTGAAACGTGTTTATAGTGACCGCGTTATTGAGTTATTATTTAGGCTCCATTGATTGTGACAGTGGTTTAGAATACGTGACTTTCTGATATAAAAATCCATCAATTCCTTTGTAGTAGTGTATATTTGACGACTTTATCGTATCTTTATTTTCTTAAATTGTCTAATCATCCATAATAAGTATAGATGATTCTGACAAGTTTTAAAATAAATCTCATATAATATTTATACCTTGTACTTAACGTAATAGATAAATAAAATATGATGTTAAAACACATAGGTTTCGAACATATATATATATATTAATCATATATTTATTTAACAGGAAAAAATGCTGAGAATTGTGGACAACGTGAGAGCTTCGCGGTCTATTGCAATCGTTGATGGAATTGTATTAAAGGGGGAACCTGCTTTGAGGTCAGCTAAACAATTGGAACCTCTGCCAATTGACCCTATCGCAAGAGACACAGAAGTCAACTATAGGCTTTTAGATGGAGTAGTCAACCTTTTTGAAACTCACGCCCTTGAGGTCAAAATGAACGAGGCTGATAAAGAATCATTCAAACGCTCCTTAGAAGAAGGTATGTTCAAAAACAGTATTCGTTTACCTTAGCTTAAATATCAAGACTGAGTTGCGCGTTATAATTTTGTTGTTAGTTTAACTTGAACCTAAAATCATAATCAGTCATATTGTATGGAACATCTGTGTCTTTGATGTATTACTTGGTATTTGCGAAATATCTATGCTAAAATTCTCTAACATTTTATTTTGACATAAACCTTTTCATTCCGTATATAATTGTAATAAATATTATTAAATTTATATTTCTCTTATATAGGTCGTGGTAAGAAAAAGGGAGGCAGCGGAATGGGCGGTATTATCGGACTCCTTGGGGCTAAGCTTTTACTCGGAAAACTCTTCATCGTCAAGCTGATAGCTATCAAAGCTCTGGCCACCGCTAAAATAGCATTAGTACTTGCTGTAGTACTTTTCGTAGCCTACTGCTTCAAACAGGACCACACTAAGACGACCTATGAAGTGGTGCCTCACGCACATCACCATGAGTCCCATCACCCAGTCCACGTTGAGCACGTTGCCCATGACCTGGGAGGACATGGTCAAGGCTACTCAAGCTACGGTTCCGACTGGAGCAAGAACATCGATGATGGCCAGAACCTTGCCTACTCAGCATACTCACCTCACTAAATTGAAATTGTTAAAACTAGACCAAATGATTCTAACCTCTGTTGTACAAAGACTTATTTATTAATTTATTTATTTAACTTATTCCGTATAAAATAAATTATTGCTCAATATATGCTTGTTCATTTTACTCAATCATGAAGAAAGTGGAATTGAAAGGTAATGACAGTTTCTCTATGTATGGAACATGATATTATATTTTTAAATATGGTGTATACCCTAATAACGAGTAACTTGCTACGATAACAGTGTGACGGAAGTTTTATTTCTATTCTATAAATAATCATATTTTATAAGAAAATTTAATGACCGTAAGATGCAACTTTCATTTATATAATACGTCATATTAATTATGATATAAACACAAAAATAGACTGTCTTAGAGTAATACTTTATCGTAACAAGCTTTATTGGTATTCAGTGCTTTATTATCGACAATTTCTTTTAACTAATAAATTGCTGGAGTTTTTAGAACTTCCTAGACTAGAAATGTTGAATATCAGACGCTCTACTTTCAATGCATCGATAAAATTATCGTGACCAAGCGTTAAAGAAACTTCACATAACGTTACTATTAGACTTTGATGTCACTAATCATAACGTGTACCTGCTTATCCTACTTTGCATTTATGAAATCTTTTATTAATCTTATTCGGTTTGCAATATTTCTGCTTATTTTGGTATTATAGAAAATTCCATTTTGTGCTACTGGCTCACGCCAAATAACTGCGAAACCAAACGGAACATGTCGTGTTGTATGAAAAATGTTTCAGCGACGAATACGCACAAATTTTTAACGCGTTTAAAACTTTGTCAATCTCATGCGAGAGTAGTATCTCTAGACTAAGGGTTCAAAGTCTAATTGCTGCTACATGGCGTCTCAGAAAGTCAGTTGATTGATTTACATGAGGTAGCATCTAGAGTACAAAACCAACAAGGATCTAAGTCGGTAGCTCAAGTCTAAACGTCGTGGTCAGCAAGGTGGACTGGCTGACAATCTGTTTCAACCGATTTCTGTCCAGCACCTCTCTTATTACAGTGTACAGTTTTAAGGACGATGAGTCGTTCACTTGATTGGTCCATCTGGATGGTGAACGGCCACGTGATCCTTTGCCGTGTCTGTTACCAACGAACTGTTTCTCTGAGTTCTTATTGTCTCTGCGCATTGTATGGTCGAAATGATATCGCTATACATTCTGTCAAAAAAGGATCATGAGTTGATCATTTGTTTTCATACGTTGACATAAAGGTATCCTTTCTGTAGTAGAATACTTTGAGATGTGTAAATTCCACAACTTATTTTACACGATAATTAAAAAACGCCTGCCACAGCCTAAGTTATATGTCATAATTAAGAAGAATTTCGCTTTTTTGTTGCCATGCTTCGGTAATCTTAACGCTGAACGGAAACTACAACTTTACTTCCGTGTGAATTGTAATTAGGTGTTTTTTTACTTTCGAATCTTAAACTAGTTTTAAACTTAGATCGAACGCATTTTAATTGAGATTTTACTGATGTTTGTCATGATATTTTTGTCTCTTTGAAGCTTTTTATTACTGTCTAAGCCAGTGTAGTGTGGGTTAGTGATTTTAGTATAGTGAAATATATGGTTAGGTGAAAGCTCGATGAGAGTCGTTTACTTAATCGAAAGCTTACTGTCGTATGCTTCCTGTAGTCAGTAAGCTAATCGGCATTAATTTTCATAGCGGAGTGTTTCTTAAATATATAATTTTTTTTGCTCCAAATTAATGGACGTTGCAGTACGGGTTTTATACATTCTTGGTGCAACCTGAAACTTATACTGTAACTTTACATATTTTTTTTTGAGGAACAAAAACATATACAACACATAAATTATATATTATAAATATATAAAAAAAAATATCATAAAATCGTGTCAGTCATAATGACAGTTAGAACCAGTTACATACAAACAAGAAACCTGTCCAAGTGGAATGCGATGTGTGGATATAAAAACGAAAGCGTAAATCTAACCTTCGCCCTATACTAACCGTGTTAGTATAGAAATTGCTTGTTCGACTTAATTTTAGTAATATGTATTTTTATAGCTGAAGGAAGTTCCCATGAAGCTAAGTGATACTGCCGCATATGGACACTCAGAACTAGAAGACTCCTAAGTGCGTGGATTTTTAGGAATTGGTTCGCTTTTTTCTTGAAGGGCTCTATGTCGAATTAAAATGGCTCATTGAGAGTGTCCATGAGCGGCGTTTTCACTTAACAACGTGAGCCTGTTAGATCCTGCATATTTGCCCCATGTTTCGTGTTGTTCTCATGAGAATGTAAGTGCGTGCTCTTATTTCACCATGCCTCGTGGAGGACAAATCTTTTTTTTTTATTAATTGTATTATTATTTATTAACTATTAATTACTTAAGATTTCACGTGGATCAAGGTGTAATGGTCGAAGCTCCTTACAAACATTCTGTAAATCAAAAAAACTTGGCCATTAAAAAGAGTGGCGGAGAGTTTATTGCCAGTTTTTCTCTTCCGTTCTACGCCCTTGTTTTGAGAACTGGCAGTGAATGTAAAATTAGAAGCATTTGATATGTATTTATTTTTTGACGTTCATATGTGTATATCGTGTTACCTAAATGATTTTGATTTGATTTGATCAATAAAAAAAAAGTTGCATTGGTTCAAAAATACTTAAATGTGCAGCTCCACATACCGGTGGTGCGCGATAAAAAATCCTTACGATCAAGACACCGTACTTGACTGGAGTTTTTAATTAAACCCAAATTTTATTAAGATAATTTAGAACTGTTAAAGACTGAATTTTGAAGTTTCTGAATTAAATTTAATAGGTATGTACCTAATAAGTCAAAATATTTGTTCATATTACATTATGTTACACGTTCGATGAACGTCATATAACGAACTAAGTACCTATTCGCCTATAACGAAATTGTTTTTTTTAATTTATCAATGTATAAGTAAAAACTGCAACCATCTTTTTTCCACACGCTTAGAATATAGAAGACCTTAAAATAATTAAAATTAAGAAATACCTCTAATTTCCTACTAAAATTAATATATAAGAAACAATAAAATTTGGTTACATATTATACATTTAAGATATATCTAATTATAAGGGACCTGAAGCCAGTATGGGCCGACGTTGGAAATGTAGCCCCCATCATCGCTATTAAGTTGTGGAATAGGCTGCCCGACTCCGTACGATTGGCTACCTCTCTGTCATATTTTAAAACTCTTCTGTATAATCATTTCTTAATCAAATCCTATCCTGATCAATCGTGACTTGTATAACTCTTATGTTTCCTTTTGCATCACTATTCGCTGTTCATGTATTTGTAAGATTAGCTTTTAAGTTTTTAGTCTGTTTCGTATATTTTCTTTTGTATTACTTTAGATTAAGGTTCTATATATTCTTTATATTTTTAATTATAACATTTGGTTCTGCACTTTAAAACACCCGACATGTTTTTTTTTTTAGTTTTTCTCTTTAACTGGGGTTGCCTGGAAGGGATCGCTTATTAGCGATAAGGCCGCCCGTTGCATCCCATTTAATTTTTATGTATTGTGATTCTTTTATTTGCAATGAAGTGTAAATAAATATAATAAAAATAGAGGCAACAATAATTTTTCAAACGATTTTTTTTAATATGCTTAAGTTTTCCTTGACACAGTAAATACTTTCCCCATACGGAATCCACAAATGTTTAGAGGACCCTAAAAAACTCTCTCTGCAAAGTTTATTTATGTTTCGTATGTTTATGTTTGTATATGATTAAAGTCGAGAAATCTTAAGCACGTGGTCAAACATAACTGGTTTATCGTTCATTAAGGCTTTCTATCGCGAGTTATTTATTAAATTTCATCGGTTTGCTCGGTTTTGTGGTTTGCACCTGTAGATTGGGATTTTATTACTAAAGTCTAAGAACGGTTTTGATGCGATAACTTTGAAAGATATAATCAAAGCACCTTGTCAAAGTTCCTCAGATCATATTGATTTTTTGGACCGACATCCACGTTTGGTTGGTTATAATTCTTAAAAAGAATTTGTGTGTCTTCATATAGATCTTCATGTAACTTTCGGATTAAGCCATTGTCGAAAGTTGTCACTACTATTTAATTATTATTTCATAAATATATGTGTTATAAAAATTATATAACAGATGGTCGTTCGTTTAATAACTTTCAATTTTAAAAAATTTCTTAATGTACAATACATCATGATATATCAAACGTCAGATGTCAACTGTCAAAATATACTAAATACTAATGACTTGATGTCATTTGGAAGAAATTTTTCACAAGATATGTAAACTTAGAATCTAATGCACTATAGCCGCGTAAAAAGCTAGAGTCAATAACATCTTTGAAATAAAAAATAGTGCAAAGTACATAGTACTTAGTGCAAAACCATTACACGCGTTATGATAATTGGTTTGTTTGATTAAAATCCGTGTAAAGTTTCATTAAAGTGATTTAAGTTCAGTCTTATTCCAACATTTCTCAAAAAATGTGAAATATAATTTAATTTTAAATGTAAAAACAACGCATGACTAAATTTGATTTAGCTGAAGGGAAAATGTAAGACAACACTGATCATTTGATTACACCACTTATAAATTTCTACTTTCACGAGATTTTATAGAGTAGAAGTGAGTTGTGAGTTTTCTTACGTCATAATAAAATATGATTTCTAAAATAGTGCTCACAGTTTTAAACTTCATCAAAACAAAATTGTTACCACGAAAAAAGTTACCAATCTTTCATAGGTTTTTAAAATAAGCAATATACCAAACTAAGTAAATTAATTTTCATACATAAAAGATTACGGCTTTAACTTATATGGCGACATTACACAAGATCCAATAATAGACAACTTTCTCGTGTTATTAACCTGTATGGGAAAGTAACATAAATCAATCGTCATTGTTTGGATGAGATAAGATTCACGTTAGTGAGAGCAATAACCATAGTGTTATAGAGGTTACTGAATAAGTGAGCCACAGATTATGGTCTTGTCATTGTCACTTTTAGGTACCATAGATACGCACACCTAGTTCTAGAACGATATAAAAGGTACATTGGATATATTGATTACATTTTAATACGAATAATCGTATTTCGATAAGAACGAAGCAAGAAGTTATCAAAATTTTTGCAATTAATAATTTACATTAACACGTAGGACACCATAATGTCCTATAAATTTATTCCTGTCTTATTATTAAACTATATTTGTTTTGGCAATTTCTGTCCGCAATAACATTCACAGTAACTAAATATCGTTGATTACGTAAAAAATTTGCAAAGAGACATTCAATCATTAGAAGTGATAGAGTGCCAATTTTCATCTTTGTATGATCTAGGGACAAACTTAAGGTAGTAAAGTTGTAGTCTAGTAATATACTGTTACTAGCTGACCGGGCAAAATCGTTTTGCCATGTATATCTTTATAATAAAAAAATAGGGATTGATCGTAAAGGTGAAAGTTAGGGGTTGTATGTATTTTTTAATGTTGTATCATAAAAAAATAAAAACAATAATTTACGGATGGACTACCCTTAACTTTTAGGGGGATGAAAAATAGATGTTGTCTGATTCTCAGACATACCCAATATGCACACAAAATTTCATGAGAATCGGTCGAGCCGTTTCGGAGGAGTTTAACTACTAACACCGCGACACGAGAATTTTATATATTAGATAGTATCTCTATTCATAAATGGAAAGAAACAAATCCTGTTAAGTTATTTTACATAATATTGTTGTATGAGCTAGCGCACGCAGCGTTTACAAAGGTCGTTTATATAACCGCAACAGTTCAAGTTCAGGTATTGTAAATGTCATTACTTGTTTTTCTTGTTGATGAGTTTGGCCGTTATATTTATTTATTTCAACATATAAAGATTTTGATAGAAAATAAAACGTTCAGTTTGTTATTTTAATTAACTTTCGAGAGTGATGCGGACCAATAATTTATGAGCAATTTAAGGCCTAGTATGTAAGAATGAATATATACATACATCATCATACAGTTTATGCAAAAAATTTTATTCTTGAAAATTGCGCCGTCTATACAAAAACTGTTGAACTAACATAGCTTAATATTGCATCTTGCAACACGTTCAATGTTCATTGCGAGCGAGGTTATGATCAATGTCAGGGACAACAAACTCGTTTTGAAACAGTTTTATTTTCCTATAAATATAATAATTATATATCAACTTATAAAATATATATTTAGATTACCGTATTTTACCAACTTTTTCTAACTTGTTATTTTGTATTTTTCGCTTAATGTTAAGAAACAACGTCAACACGGTGTGGGACGCAAAATATTATTTCGCTATTTCATAGTCATGTAACCTTATTACATAAATTGTCTTGTTTGCAGCTGTTTTGGAGTGTGGTCCCAGAAGAACTTATAACAAAAATGTAATCAAAATATATCGCCTTAAAATAAAGCGTTGCAATTTTCACAGATGTCTTGATCTTAGCCTTGAAGTGAATGGTAGGAGAAAGCTGTTGCTTGTGAAACAAAGTATTGCGGCAAGAATATTGTAAGGCACCAACACATAAAATCTTAAAAGAAAACGTGTTGAGTATCCAGTGGGATACGTACGTAGGAGGGGGCATGGGGCAGACATTTTTGCATAGCCATATGCAATATTTTATGGCAAGTTACATTAGCCTTTATCGGGAACCGAACCAAGGAATTTCGTCTAAGTCTGTTATATAATGTAAATTATTAAATATCAAAAAGTTTAATTACTATGCTACGAGGCATTTTAATTGTTTTTTAGAATATTATGACTGATTTGATTTGACTTCATATGACAACTTTTCAAAATTTGTTTGCATTTTTTAACCATTTAAACTCATACAGCTATATATGCATGCATGCTAGCATATGCTATTATTTAATGTAATATCTACACTAATATTGTAAAGAGGAAAACTTTGTTTGTTTGTTTGATTGTAATGAATAGGCTCATAAACTACTGGACCGATTTTAAAAATTCTTTCACCATTCGAAAGCTACATTATCCACGAGTAATATAGGCTATATTTAATTTTGAACAAAAATAGGGTTCCGTAAGATATTAGGTTTTTCGGACACAAGGTGTAAAAAATCAACCAAAAAAGTTACTTATTTTGCGTACCCTGCCTAAACTATTAAAGATAGAACCATAAAATGTTCTAAGTAATTGTAGATCTTATAAATATCTACAAAAAAGTCCGCGACACACTATACCTATCTATGTCGAGTGAGGCACAATAACCATAAATGATATAATGACATGGCAAAACGGCGTTTGCCGGATCAGTTAGTCACGTATATAGTGTTTGATAAATAAAGAAACCTTTCTGAACTTTTGTGCTTAAAAATATTTGAAATGCCACGAACGCAGTCGAAACGCAACGAAAATTATACTATGCTGCGTTCAGGCGGTGGAATTAACTAATATCAGCTGAATATTATAGTAATAAACTTTTATAAAACTTCTTTAAGGAACACAAATGCGAATTTTCTAGATTATCAACGTTTGGACTGCTTTTCAGCAATAGGGGTCAGGAAGGGACTATCTCTTCAGGGTGACTGTTACTAATTGCTGTTTTGATAAGAATATATTGAAATGTTGCTATTTTGATTTCGCCTTTTATTTATAGTATTATAGTTTAAATTAAAAAAAAAGTATTTTTAACGGTCCACTGTAACAACAGTATTAAATTAAGAAAAACGGCACATAACTAAGAAAATGATATATTATTTTAATCAATGACATTCCGAGCTTTTTATCCTTTATTTATTTTTTGTAATCTTCGTCTATATAAACTATTAAATTATTACTTAATAAAAAAAAAGTTACGTTAAGCTGAGCTTTTACATGTCTGTTTATACAAACTATTATTTATACCTTTTCTTTAGATTTAATTTTATTTTATTTTAATTATAGTTGCATGTTACTTTTAGTACCTTTTTGTTAATTAATTATGCATTTCTTGTACTGTACCCTCTGTAGGTGTTTCTTTGTTTTCTATTGATCCATTTTAGGGTTGCCTGGAAGAAATCGTTTGTTAGCGATAAGGCCGCCCGTTGCCTAATAACTTATTTAACCTACTTACCTTTTGTTTTTTTTTCTATATGTATAATTATGTGTATTATGACAATGAAGTGTAAATAAATAAAGTTATGTAATGGTATATTGTTGCGTATACCGGAATATACGTATATAAGAATAGGGTTCCGATGTAATTTTAGTAGCTTTTGCCAAGAAATAAGTTATAAATGTTTTCTGTAGGGCACTTATTACAAAATATTCATTTAAAATTTAGCTTTATAGTAATGACATATTATATCGACTCAAGAGAGTGGACTCAGTGCTCGACTAGACTTTTAAACAATTATATTTGCATGTTACGTGACCTGAGATTGTCGGATATTGTAAGTATTTTTCTTTTGTAGGTAGATCAGCCAGCCTTCCGTGCCTGATGTTGATTTTTGAGTCTAATTGAATGCTTTCGACATAAATTTTATCTTGTTTGAGGTTGAGGTCAACGCTTTTATTATATTATTGGTAGTACGTACTTAAAACATATCATATTAAAATAATATATTAAGACACCAAGTCGACAATTTTTTTTTATTAATTCAGTTTGAGCGGCCTCATGGGATGGGATGTCTTTGATCCTTTGGAAGGTGGGACGGGTTTTCATTCGGGATGCTATTTGTATGGACACGTTAGCCCGGTCTCACCTCCCTCGGACAATCAAAAAAGCTGGGGCGGCCGAAGATCAGGTGGAAAATAATAAACGGCTCAAATATAAGTCTTGCCTCCAACTTCGATTTTGTGCCTTTGTAGTAGAGACTCGTAGGCCGTGGGGTTCTATTGCACAGACGCTAATTAAAGATTTAAGTTGGCGCCTGGTAGATAGTACCGGTGACCCCGAGCTGGTGCTTTCCTCGCTCAACGAATAAGTATCGCAATACAGTGAGGTGCTTGCGTTAAAGGTACACAGGGGCCAGACTTTGTACAATTTGTTTTAATTTTCTTTTTATTAATACTGTGTAGATTAAGAAACTTGTAAATACTGTATATTTGATTATAATTAGGTTTTTTATAAACGATATAATCTATTTAGTTTGTCTTCATAAGTTTTAGTTGTGTAAGAACGAAAACGGTGTTTTAATTTATCATAAAATAATCAAAGACAATTTCACTTTGTCATTCGCATAGCCAAGACTAATTATAGCTTACTAATTTTTAAGGGTTTAATTCATAAAACTTAGGTATAGAATAAAAGAAATAAATAATGCAGATAAATTTTATTTATGACTATTGTTGAAATACAAACAATAAATAATTCACATTCAAACTCGTGATACACGATACTGGCTCAGCAAAATACTGTTAATAGACAAATACATAAATAACAAAAAACAAAAAACAAGAGATCAAGACCGTGAAATTAATATATACAAATATATGAATACTATAAAAGTAATTATTATAAATACGTATATATAGTTTAAATAGACTACATAAATATACATAACTATAGAGTGAATGATAGATAGTACATACATAAGAAGAATTTATACAATAAATATATACTGTTAAATATATAAAGTAATGGTAATATTTAAAATACGATATAGTAAATATAATATACGTAATACATACAGATAATATCACATAAACGATCATGTAAACTAAAAAAAGACATGAATAAACAAGAATCGCCATCACACACATACTAATAAATTAACATTCACACAACCTAATTATTTGGTTTACTGTTGATAGGCGGAATAGGCCAAGTTGTTGGCTTCCGTTCTCGAGCGGGACCAACCACCACCTTGCTCGCCCCAACCTCCGTGGGAAATTTGAGGGTGCTCCTCATGAGACACCCAGGTGTGTTCTTCTTGCGCATGCTTCTTTGCGATCAAGGCTTTAATGATTGCGATGACCTTAGCAATGAAGGCGATCTTGGCGAGAACGGCCAGCTTGAAGAGTGATGCGGCGATTACCAGGAGAGCGATGACGACTAGGGCTACAGCTTTCACTTTAGCGAGGATAGCGAGGGGAATGAGGAGCTTCAACTTCTTCTTGAGCTGCTTCTTCTTCTTTCCACGGCTTTCTTCGACTGCTACAAAATTAATAAGAACATTATTAGGAGTTCCACGCAAAACCGTTGTAAGAATAGATTAAGACAGATAATCAATGATCTTTATTTTTGTATTGAACTATGCAATTGCGGTTTAGTATAAGTGCCTATTATATCTTATATTTTGATCTGATCGTCTCAGTTACTTAGCCACTAAAGAAACATGATTAATTTCTATATTATCTTTTCATCTTATCTAAATTGAATCCGTCTTGACACATATTGCGTGAGAAGGAAAAATAAAAAGAATGGTGAAAATCTTCGCTTTACTAACATAGTTCCAGTTAAAGAACAATGCCTTTAATTGACTTGTAAACTACTAATCAAATGTAAGTTTCTTGTTTTAAGTAGAGATTAAATTTGTAATCGCATTGTACTATTGAAGTTCTTTTAGAATTAACCTTGATCTTGATTTGAATTATTTTGAGTGAGAAGCATAAAATATTATAGGGAAATTGTATTAGAATTAGGTTAAAGGTTAAAGAAATATGGAGCCAGTTTTTGAAAGATAATTTTAAAGTCATCCTATCAATTCAATTAGGAATCTTTGTTCGTTGGTACATTAAAGACTTATATTTAAAATAAAAATAAAAGATTTTCTGTATGTGAATTTAGTTGAAAATGTTTTAAAACCATATTCAAGAAAGCCAAATAACAGTTGTTCTTTAAGAATAATTTTATATAAAACGATATGTTATACACGCCACTTTTACGTTTTAAAAGATTTTAAGAAGAATCCGGTGAAATTTCTTAAACCAAAAACCAGTATCGGTGGCACAGTTAAAACCTTGTAGGTATTACGTAACATATAACGGGACAAAATTTCTCTTATTTTAATGTAATTTACATATTTTGATTCGTTTTATAGATAATTATAACATTCTTAATTAAATGAAATTGCAGCTCATACAGTTTGAGGGAATATTATGTTTAATGTAAGCGAGATTTCTCTTGATATAATTTAATTCGTTGCTTGAAATAACTAAATAGTATTTGTAGCATCACATAATTGCAAGTTTCGTTACAAATACGTTGTTGTGCTTTTATTTTTTTTTAATTAATATTTCATATAATTAATTATTTTTAAATCTGTAATATACCAAAATAGTGTATTATGATAGTCACTGAAATGCGCTTAATGGAAATTATTAAGGCTTTAAAACGTTTGAAGAACCTCTATCAATTATCAATATTATATTCCAAATATTACTTACCATCGTCAATAGACCGAGATTCTTCCTCTTCATCATCACCACCAGCAAAGCTGACTTCCAAATCGCTCTTCTGCAACAGATCCGTGGTACTCTCCCATAGTCTTTCAGTCAGTTGCTTGTTTCTTTCTTCGGGTTCTGAAGATAACGCTTCGAAGCTTCTAGATTCCCGTGGGCCATTGTTGTAAATGGTAAGACCATCGATGATGTTCAGCTTACGCACTGAGCCAAGACGTTCAGTGGCTTTAAGTGCATGTTCCTGTAAAGATAATATTATGAGTTAAAATAAGTTTGAAGTCAAAAATAAAGACAAGTGTGTTTTAGTAGAGTTCAATTGGGCTTTTAAATCCACGTTGTATGCTTTATTTGTGATAATGCGCAAGGGATAGGAGCTTTTGTACAAAAATATATTATTTGCGAAAGTTCAAAAATTTAGTAATAAGTAATTTTTGTATCATGTTGTAGTAACAAAAGCACAAAATATTTTATGTTGTAAAATTAAATATTTGTAATTTCCGTAAAACTTTATTTTATTGAAATTATGTCCTTTTATTCTTGAATATAAAATGTATTATTTATTGTTTTTTGTAAGTTTAAAATTGATTTTTCGAGTTATTAATATTCCGTGTTATAAACGTGCAAAAATGCTAATGCTGATTAATATTATAAATTCTACTGAATCTGTCAGTTAAAGCACATTCCCAAGAAAACAACCCAGTGCAATCCATTTGTACTCGTTATTAACACGCACTAAACACTATAGTATTCCATCACAACACTTTACCTTTAAGCACAAATTTAAATCACTATTCATACAATTCACAAAGTTGCTGGTGACTAATTTAAGAACCGAGTCTTCTTGGGCGATGGGCCCAGAATACACTGTTGCTATAACACACGACAAAATGAGAATGGACTTCATTTTTGCTTTTATCTTTCAAGTCCACGTCCTTAAGCGAAACGAAAACGACTGTGAACAGCTTGATTGGTAACAGTTTTTTATCTAAATGGTCCCCACTTCTCAGTTTCGACATTAACATTTTATAATAATTGATGCCATACAAGAAGACGTTATGCCATAGTGAGTGACATAGTTTATACCACATATTTATTATACTACTATTCTTTAACGGTGTTATACATTAGTGCGACAGTTTTATTCTTTTTTTTCCTATTTTTATAAAGGTTACAAATGAAATAATGTAATAAAGTAAATAATTTATTATAATAACTATTTGAGGTACTCATACAACACGCAATAAATACAGACACACATTCACACAATTACAATCTAGTTTGTTAATTGACCGGCGTATGCCATGCTTTGGGCATCGTTGACCTTCCTGCTCCAGCCGCCAGATGCAGCTGGTTCGTAAGAGTAACCCGGATGCTCCTCAGCATGAGCTGGAGCATATGAGATGGCGTTTCCAGAGGATTGGTTGTTTTTGGATAAAAGTCGTCGGATAAGGGAAACGGCTTGGACGGCGAATGCGATTTTTCCGAGGAACACAGCTTTGACCGCGACAAATGCAATGATCCCAAGGAAGAGAGGAATAAGAGCAGCCATCTTCAGTTTCAAGAGGAGAAGAATTGGCAACAGCTGCTTCAGCTTCTTCTTGTTCTTCTTCTTTCCACGGCCTAGAAAATTATCAAATATATTATAAAAGTCCTGTTTATGATATAAATAACTACTATGCTTTCCGTCGTAAAAATATATTTTTCTCGAGACTTTCTACCTTTAAGCTTTTCATAGGTTTACACACAATACATAAACGAATAAACATGATGTACTAGAAAGTATTATTCCACATTGTTTTAATTTCTATTATACATATTTATACTATTTACAAGTAAACAACAATAGAGTTTATATGAAAAATATTATTTTATGATTTCATAGAAAATATTTATAGATTTTATTAAATATGTAATAATTGTTATATTCTATATAGAGTTGCTTTAGAAATTTTCATCAAGCTCTGCTACTATTTGAGAGTTTAGAGATATTATAAAAGGTTTTTGATGTTTACCTTCCTCATCCAATCCTCGTGACTCTTCAGAATCGTCAGACAATCGCAACTGCAGTACGTGGTTGTCCAAAAAGTCACCAACATTGTTTACAATTCTCTCTTCCAGTTGAGATTCCCTCTCTTTGGGATCGGCAGACAACTGTTCATAGCTTCTAGCTGATCTTGCTGATCCTGTGTTGACCAAGGTCAATCCATCGACGATGCTCACATCTTTCGTTATAGCTAATTTTTCAGTAACTTTCAACGCCTTTTCCTGCAAATGGTAAAACGATTAGCTTTTGCTAACACTATCAAATAAACGGTTGTAATAACTTATTTTGATTTTATTTTACATGTAATAGATTCTCAATGAGCGGAAGTTGAATGTACGCGACTCGACATCAAAAGCGCGTAAAGCTTTTAAGCACTAGCACAAACACAAATCACTATTCACCTTCAAACACAATGATGTGTCGTTGTCTACACATTCCGAAACAGCACCAACGATATTTTCACCAATTCCATATTCTACTGGACTACTCTTCACTAAAGCCAATAAGGCAACACATGCTATTAACTTCCACATTTTTCTATGATAACCACCGAAGCACACACAAGTTTCAATGTTGGATGACTTATGATATCATCCCAAAACTGTGATGGATTTTATCCTTTGTTCCCCCACTAAATTTTTCTAAGAATGACGTAAAATATGTGCGTACTGTGTGACAACATATGCTAACTGATGAAGCGTTATACGTAAGGATAAGTAGAAAAATAAATATTAGTTAGAAAGCGAAGTTTGTTCACAGTCAAATAAATACTGGCTCTCGGTGCAAACGAAAGAAAAAGTGTGATTGTTTGAATTTTCGTACCCACATACTAAACACCATAGATGGATCCAATCAATAATAGCACTTAGTGCCTATGTAACAGTGGCGAAAGTAATAGTATGTGTTAACAACAAAGACGTCGCGTCTTAATGTACTGTCAAGATTGTCATCTCCGCGTAATCCATACCGATGTAACACTTTATTTAATCAATAGGGTTTTGTCTATTTTATATTGACTACACGAATCAAAATGACAATGAAATTTAAATTCTAAACAAGTCCAAAATTTCTTGTTTAG
The DNA here is from genome assembly GCA_963693345.1 of Pieris melete. NCBI lineage: Eukaryota > Metazoa > Arthropoda > Insecta > Lepidoptera > Pieridae > Pieris > Pieris melete. Next base: position 4,477,520 of record CAVNZK010000003.1, read on the forward strand.
CTATGCAGAATAAACTAATTTCCCAATTGTAAAAGCAAAACCTATTATATTATTTAATACTTAACTCGCATATAGGCTTTAACTAAATTGCTGATATTACGCCCGCGTTCATACCTATGTCTGAATGAATTTCAGGCGACATCTAAAGCAATTTTTAAATCTCAATATATGTACAAATAACCTTATGATATCTGAAACAAAATCATTAAGTTAAGAGACAAATAATGCACCTATATCACTTTTATCTATTATGTGTTAACTATATTTATAAAAAGGTAACAAATGAAGTGAATTGTTGATCTAAGTCACAGAGCTATCCAAATGTATGTTCAAAGAATAATGTAAAAAAATGATTGCATTAGATTTTAGTTTAACTTGCACTGTTTTGAATAAACAACGCCTTATTTTATATGTAGCTATTTATTAATCAATTTTTGGGTCACGTTTGACCAAAGTTAAACCGGTAAAGTCACTTTTATGGTTAGAAAATAACTTTCTGCGTAGCACTATCCATTTCAAAGAAACGAATTATGTATATAATTTTTACGTGAGTGAAAATGTCATAGTTAAAATTACTAGACAATCTCAGGTAGACTAGATAATATATCTAGTTCTTACACAATAACACTTAAAAATCTTTACTAACAGACAACTGGAGTAATCGTCTCCGAGTTAAAGAAAAGTGTTGAATCTTAAGAAATATTATAAACACAAAATTTAGACCTATAGTTTTTTTAAGTAAGCTTTGCTTTGTAACTTGTAAACTTTGTAGGTTTAGTTTAATTGTAGTCATCATTAAATTCATCAAGTTTTAAAGTTACTTTTGTTCTGATATAGCATTGATATCTTATTTGATAAATGTAAGCCATCATTACAAAATTCATTACGTGTATTGCTTTTATAGTCTTGATGACTCGGTGAACTTCCTATCACCTACATATATTTCTGTAAAATTTCCGGGAATATATTCCAAGACATCCAACTACTACTAAGCCTTTTAGGCAGATTTTAATAAAAATCAAGGATATCCTTTAGTAGTTACGTCTACTTACATTTTTGTTACATATTTTAGTAATTTGTTTCAATTAATCTACTATTAAAACTACTTTTACCAATCGACATTATATAACCAAAATATACCATAAAAATTATCAATAGGAAACCATAAAAATTTAGATTGCGTAAATTGTCGAAAGAAAGTTGTGTTAATTAACATTATATACTACAAATGTAAATATGTTTTTTTTTTTTTTTTAGATTGGACAATTCACACCAGTTGACCTAGTCCCATGCTAAGCTGGTGAAGCTTGTGTTATGTGTACTAGGCAACGGATATACAATATACATACATATTATAGATAGATAGACATATAAATACATATTTAAACACCCAAGACCTAAGCACAACACCAAATGCTCATCACATCGATGGTCGTCTCAGCCGGGGATCGAACCCGGGACCCATGGATTCGCAGTCAGGGGTACTAACCACTAGACCAATGAGCCGTCAAATAAAAGTGATGAATAACTAAATTTTAACACACACATACTAAGTACATCCATACTTATTACAATAATTAATATATTGTGGTTTGGATCTCAAAAGAGGGATAGTCATTCATTCATTACCCTTAAAGCGGATTTACTGTAGTGATCACTTGATCTTGAGTTTCTGTCTCATAAATGTTCTTTAAGCCAACGAAGCTGTGAGCCATCATTAGGCCTTTTAAAAATATGATTATGCTAACATGATTCAAAAAGTCCCTTTATAGTATGCAAGATTAGGAAGCTATCGTAAGTGAAATCGTACAGAACAGCATTCGTTCCGGAAGGCATAATAGATAATGTGCCTGCTTTCTGCCCGTTTTTTCGGGAACATTAAAAACGCAGTTCAACGTCTCAATATTTGTTCCGTGATTTTTTTTAAACTGCACTTTTCTGTTTGGTCCTGGCAATTTATAAAACATAACAATTACTTCCTATCTATTTATAATAATTTACTACTGTATGACACTACTCAATACAAGGGGCACTATATACTCGACTACTGATTAGAATTTTGGTCTTTACCATATTATCGAAACATTAATACATTCTACATACATTGGTCTGTTGCACTAACCTAGGAAAGCTATCAATTTCAATATACTCGTGGTTTTTTTTTGAAGTTATACTTCTTTAGGCGCGTTATGAAAAATTTATGAGAGTGAAATTTTACGAAGGCACCGTGACACAAAATTCAGTATGGGCGCCGAGATGGGAATAAGACAAGTAAAAAGAATATGCGTGACGTATGACCATAATGACATTTGTAGTACCTTTTAAACAAATAAAGCAGTTTTAATTATTTTTTCAAAGAAATTTAGCAATGCTTTTTCACAAAGACCTATTGTTACTTAGTTAAAAGGTTATGAAATATACTTAGTTATTAAATTAAATTAATAATATATTAAAATAATAAATAATAATTGTTATTAATATTAATTAATAATTGAATAATATACTAAATATTAAATATTGTTAAATTATTAACGCTAAATATCTATAATTAATTATTTAATATTTTTAAAAAATAAAGAAAGCCAAAGAAGTATAACTTCTTACGCGCGTACATAAGTACACGCACCATTTTTTTTTTATGGCTCTGACACGATTTGTGCATTAGCCAGCGTCAAGTATAGGATTTTTTATAATTCGTGCTTGTCTTTAGAAATTCGACCGTGTCCTCCATGTACAGTTTAAGCAGTACCGTACAACCCTCCCAAAGGCCGAGAACAAATTTAAATTAAATTAAAACTTGCCCTCGAACCGGAAATCGAACCCGGTACCCCTCACCTAGCTGCCAACTCGTGGTTAAAATTGTAATGTGTTTCGTTTAAAAAAAAATATGTACATAATATAGCGGTATGTGAATAAAAAATTTCTCTGGTGACCTTTTACCAGTGAAATGTCAAGTGTGACACAGGTACAGAAATTCGATTATCGGAGAGAATCTTGTCTTTTCACTTTCATTTATTTAAGCGGTACATAGCTGTGTCAACGTTTAGTTCTATGTAATACAATGTGTACTGTAAAATATTGCTAATTAGGGCATCGGTATAAAAAAAAACCAATGGCGATTAATAAAAACAAATGATATTTACATTGCTAGATATTTAAAGCGCTTTTCAGCAATCGTGGTAAGCGAGAAATAGTCAAGAGAAGGTGATGACCAGGATTATGAATCCATCCTGGGCAATAGTCAAAGGTTACCCAACATAATAATAATAAGGTTTATTTGGCTTTACAATATTGCATTGTACGGGTTTACATGCTGCAGCTATAAACCATCTTTGTAATAGGCTGTAATAGGACTACATAAGTCCTGTGGTAATTGGTCATCAGCTTCCATCGGACAGAAATCAATGTTGCCAGGTATAAGCCTATTGCTACTATTCATTTAAATGCCTAACATGTTTTGTTTTAACTAAATAAATGTTACATAGCAGGACTATACTCAAAATTCTATAGCTAATTCAAATGACCCCGTTTCGCCTGCGAATTCTACACCACTTTCACTGAGTGCACGTAACTGATGTAACAATTCAGACTTGACTTCAATTACTTAATCGTTTTATAATGATTCACGGCCGACTTGGCTATGAACTTGAGGAAGTCAAGGAAAATATATGTTTATTCTATTTTTAGCCATTCCGGCCAGCTTATATAATAATTAAAGTAAAGTAGAAATTAGTTTTTCTGCATAGTAAAAATTGCATATCTCTTGCTATATATAGTACATAAAAATTGGTAGATATCGTCAAAAATATATTAATAGTACTGTATTTAGTAATATTTAAAAGTTATCCTTAGTACTTGTATCTTAACAAAAGATATTTTAATTAAATCCAAGAGACCACCGGAGTAGCAAATTCATCCCATCTAAATCAAGCCGCTTCATTATCTACTGAAAGTTGACCGACGTGATCCTAATTGCCTTTTGACAGGACTGGTCATCCCACCGTCATACCACCATGGTATGCGGCTTGACCCCAATAGGGACCATAAATCTAGAGGGCCACACCCTTAGGAAGCGGTATTGAGAAAGCTGATGAGTCACTGCCACTGGCCATCGAGAACTGTGACCTTGACGCAACGGTACTTATGATACACATTAGGTGAAACTGTCGCGTTTTAAGTGTTAGAAATGTTTTGAAAGTGAAAGGGACAGAGGACGTTTAATGTAATTATCTCGTGACGCGGAAAACTAAAAAAAATATTAAACTAAGGGAGTAATTTAAAGTTTAATTTGCATAATTAAATACAGTAGGTAGAAAAAAAATCTAAAACTTCTAATTATTACTTTAATGATATCAAAATTGTAATATTTTATTTTGTAATATCATCTCTATAAAAGTTGTTTGGAATATTTTCAAAAAAGTTGCGCTACAACCTTTTTAGCTCTTCAGACTTCTGTTCTATTTCGTGATCATTTAGCTGTGGTCATTACTCATTAGCCTTCTGTGCTTGACTCAGCTGATGTTTTCGTTTACCGTACGAGCGAGTCCACCTACACATAATGTCCATTGGTGAAGCCGGGCTCGATCCCTTCGACCTCAAGGACGAGAGTTGCACGCTAGGCCAACGCTGCACTTAGAACTATCTGCTTCTATATAATACTAAAACCTTCTACACTGAAACCCGCTTAGTACTATTAACCACACCCTGTATTATGGTATCAAAATAGTATTTATATCTTAAAAATATATAGATTTTCAGTACATATTCTTATATGTACTCTAAAGCCCTTGGGCTGTGCAGAGTTTAAGGGCAAAGGGAGGAACTTACTTAAAACGCGCGCCTGATAGCCTTTTATTCCTAATAAATATCATAAGTTTTTTTAACATTATACGTTAGAAAACTTTTACTTATTTAAGTCGAGAAATATTCAAAAAAATTGACCCAGTGTGTCACAACTTCCACGCATCTTGGGTGCGGCGTTACGAACTTTCGTTCCGTTTTGCGGACATTACAATGAACCTTTACACAAATTTCTTAGGCCTCGACACCCTCACGACATTTACGATCTTAAATCGTCTTAATAAGGGTCACAATCCTCAACACGTATTTGTAGGTCGATAAATTATAGACGGATGTGGCTATTTCTTAGTTACGTGGAGCTGTTACATGACATGATATCATTGAACTTCACTTGCAAGATTACTTTTATCGTATACTAATATTATATAGAGAATACCGATTTGTGTTTCAAAAATTCACCATTAGAATGTTTCATGATCTATGTGTAACATAGACTATACTCATTTCTAAAATTTAATATAACAATTAATACATCAAATATGTTCAGTGAAATAACTGTTTAATGGTTTAATGTACCATTTAATAGGAATCTGTTATTTTTTCCTTTTTATATTCACACTTCTAGAATCTAGAGGCTGAGGGCAACAGGCAGCCTTATAAGCGATCTCTTCTAGGCAACCCGCGCTAAGAGAAAGTTAAAAGTAGTACAATGAAGTGCAAACTGTATACGTACTAGTCTTAATCGTGATATAACCGATTAACGTTTTTATATTTATAGTTTGGTTAACTTACGTTAGTTCTTAAGACTCTATGAAATAGTAGAAATTAACAAAATAGAGGCTTTATTGGGAATTTACGAAAATCACGAGATTTTATTTGTGTGGTCAAAGTCACTAGTTTCGCTATTTTCACACACAATTTTCACTTCTCAGTGAGAGCTCACTGATCATTAATTATAATGATTAGCAGTTTTCTTATTATTGAAGTATTTAATACATATTATTAAATTTATTCAGAAATAATAACTAAAGTCGGTTACAAATGTTTTAGTTCATTTGAAAAAACAATTTCTAGCGAAAGTGTTGGGCGGGTTAGACGCCCGGATAATAGCGTGTGAATAATTGTTTATGTTTTAAAATATTGTAGAAAAAAGAAGGAAAGTCAAAATGTTAGAGAGCCATTAAAGGAAAATAAGTAAAGTACTGTTTTTGAAATATAGTATTATTATTAATATAAATGTTATTAGAAAAGTACTGGCAGTGTATTTGCCTTATTACACACTCAACATTATCTTTTGTATATTATCATATATTATATATAAGTTCTATGGAATATTAAAAATTCAGTGGCACTACAACCTTTTTGTCTGGGCTTCTGATTTCTGTATCTGTTTTGTAACCATTTATTTTTGTAGTAGGCAAGTATGTGATCAACCTGTAGTGCCTAACACGCTGATGTTTTTCTTCAGCGTTCGAGCGAGTGTTAAATGCGCACATATAAAGTCCATACGTGCCGGGGATCGAACCTTCGACACTGCTATTAAAATATACCTATCAGCTTCTATAGAATATATCTGCACTGGAACCCGCTAAATACCATTGACCACACACAGCGTATTAGGTCAGCCATGTATATTCCTAATAACGAATCCCGCGTAGGACGCGTTTTCCTCTGATTTTCCAGGAAATTATCTTAATTTTTACAATACAATGAATGTGTTTAATTTTTTAACATAACTTCTTAATTTTCATTAAATATTACTTAGTGTTTAAAATATAAAGATATATTTACGAAACGTGCAAAACACATTCATCAATACAGGATATAACCAGAGCCGAAATGCTTTCAAAATTGCGTAACAAAAAAATCATTTACTTAAAATGAAAGTTTTTAACATCCGCTTATATCATACGTGAATTTACATAACAGCGAAAGTATATACGTATGGTGTCCTATTTACTTATATATAAAAAATGCTTTATTAAATTAAGTGTTGCGTAAATATAAAGTGAAAACTATGAAAGTTTAGATAAAATCTATTCAGTCTAATGATTCTACGTTATAATTAAATTAAAATGTATATACAATTATTGTGTTGAACGTTTGGTGGAATAATACTGAATGCATGTTATTATTTCATTATATACAATAACTTTGACCTTTCCCAAGATCCCAATTTCATCTCTAACTTTCTCTTAACAATGTTCCCACAAGTTTTTCTGAAGGCTTTTGTTGTAGCCGTGAGCTCTTCTTGAGATAAACCCTATGGTTGTATTATTTATGGTTATCTTGTAATTGAAGTATTAGTATTTGTTTCTAAACCTAAATGTTCACTAATATACATATATAAACAAATTCTCTTAAATGCTGATTTCAATCAATACAAAATGTACTTTTTGCTGAGTTGAAATAAAATATGGGTTAGGTTATAAATAAAAAAATGTAATAATTTGTAGACATTTAATTTCACGAGGATCCATCGCAAAACAATAATTTAACTTTACGTAATCATAAATAATTCGTTTTAAATATTAAATATGACTCGTTACACTCAACCATACTGCGATTTATAAAAATAAATACATGAAAATATAAAATAAATGAGTATAAACAATATTTCTTTGGGTAACTTAAAATATTTGGTAAATATTATTGTATGCTTAGTAAAAATAAACTTACATAAACTACGAAAAACATAAATATATATAGTAAGATAAATTGATATATGTATGTATAAAAATGATATAAAGAAAAAAACAAGGAAGTTGATAGTTATGAACTACACAAAATATGATAAATATACATGAAGACAAAATAATACAGATTTAAATTAAAGCAATAACCATAATGATATTCAAAAACATTGATACTGTGGCATTCACACAAACATACAATCACAATACACGGTGGTCGATAATAAATAACCTCTTTGATTAAATAATAAATTAATTGCCGAATTAAGCGCACCTCTGAGATAAGTTTTTCGGATACCTGTACATTACAGTAATTCGTTTAACGACTTGTACGAAGAAACTTGACGATGTCAACTGTCAAATTGACACTTGACATCTTGAGGTGCGATTTTTTAGGCCTTATGCTTGTTTAATGTGGCCTCCATACGCCATGTTTTGGGCGTCCTGGGACCTTCCCCAACCGCCGCCACCACCACCGCTTTCCCAGCCATGCTCTTCATGAGGTGGTTCTGACCAGCCACTGCTCTTGCTGTTCTTTGAATCAAGAAGTTTCTTCAGGGCTCCGAAGGCAGCAGCGATGAATGCAATCTTTCCAAGGAGGTAAGCCTTGAATACAGCGAAAGCAATGATACCTAAGAAGAGAGGGATCAGAGCAGTTAACTTCAGTTTGATGAGAGCAAGGATGGGGAGGAGCTTCTTCAACTTCTTCTTCTTCTTGCCACGACCTGGTGAATAAAAAAAAATGTTTAACTGGTTTTATTAAGTCATCACAGCAACGCAACGTTTTTAAATTTGTAGAATAACCTCAATAATCAACTTGTATGCATAGATTTGCCGATACCTGACCTCTATTGAGACAGGTCGTTTATGCTCTTCTGACACAACCGTAGTATCACGTTGAAGAGCCCGTGTTTTAAAACTTTAATATATACGGTGGAATAGTTTAACCACTAAATCGGTCCATAATATTTCAAATACTAAGTACCTAAGCTTGTATCGACAATGTAACACACATATTGCTTATTCGAAACAGAAACGTGTGAAGCTTAGCATAGAAACGTAAGGTCAAACTATCGAACATAGCATGACGAATTATTATTTTGACAAAGAACCTAACGGTTACAACTCATAACCAGTACCAGACATGAAATATCTATAATTTATACTTTGAATATGTTTAATTTTAGTTATTTGTATGAGAATTCTCAATATATATGGGCATAATAAATATTTAGGGTTTCTCTTAGAAAATTTGTAACTATGTTGCATCGAGCCGAGTGCAGTTATTGGCAGGGCTCCAAATCCGGTTTACTTATCTTACAAAAAGTTTTACCTAATGTTATAAAACTATTCTCTTACGTAGTAAATTAAATATTAATATTATAAGGATACGAATAATAATTTGCGCTAGGTTTAAATCAATCAAATTATTATTTAAAATTAGTTAGAGTTAAAATTAACCAAAGAACTTACCTTCTTCTTCAATCGAGTTATCTTCTGTGAAAGCTTTAGGCATTCTCAGCTGTAGAACGTGGCTGTCCAGGAAGTCCACAACGTTGTCCATAATCCTCTCTTCCATCTGAAGTTCCCTGGCTTTTGGCTCATCGGGTAAAGGATCGTAGCTCCTGGCTGACCTTGGTGAACCGGTCCTGGCGAAGTTGACACCATCTACCAGATTCAGCTCTTTGGCCACAGCCAAGTTTTCCGTGAATTTCATCGCTTTTTCCTGGAAAAAATATCGATATTGTAGATCAAAATATAATTAAAATTAATCAATTTTATTTTTTTCTATCTAGCTAGAAGAAGATGGTTGATAATAATAATTAAAAGAGTATTTCTTTATAAGGAACGCAAGAATCTTACAGCTCTTTTAAATCAAAATATAAGTTTTGATAACAACCAAACCTATTGAGCTTTTTGTACCTAGCATATTCATAACAAAAAAGAAGATAAAGTGAAGTTTATTGACACGAACAAATGTTTAAAGTACTTTAACAGCAGCATACGAAGTCTGCTTGTAGGTTAAACTCTAAACTGTTATTCCTTTTACCTAATGAATTTACCATTTTATGACCATAATCTCTAAAGTAATGTTTTTTAAAGATTAAATAAGTCAAAACCGCAATATTTGAGTTTACAACATTTTACCGATGTTTTTATTCTAAACTATCCCATGTTCTCCCACAAAAACCCTACCGCAGAAACTTTTAAAAATAATTAGTATAAAAACGTGCCAAACGTAAAAAAATTTCACCCGGTTATCAATAACGCAAAATATCGTTAAATAGATTTGAAAAAAATTCCATATCCTAAATGATAGGTCAAACTTTTTGAGGACGACCTAATTTTAGTAACTAGGCGTTCCTCAAGAACATTTGGCACGTTTTTAAAACACTTCACATCACTTCACTGCACACCTTTAAACACAGCATGGTATCCGTATCCACACAGTCTCGCAGCGTTGAGACAAACTTCTCCATGACCCCATCTTCTTTTGTCGGCATCGCGGCCGCCGCCGCCACAACGCATAGAAAGACGAATGCTTTCATTTTACCAGCGTACGAACAATTGTCAAACACTCAAGGAACACATACAGTTTTATTCCAACTCCCCCTCCTTTTATCTTCATATGTCATGGCATGTGACGAAATTATGCTTAAGTTAACTAGGTATTAAGATGTGAGCGTTAGTTTTAATGATGTGTGAAGGTGGGATTTCTTTTTTATGGTACGCATAGAAATTATTTGCGGCGAGTTTTTTGGTTAAGATTCAATTGAGTGTGGTTACCTTGTACTTGAATTATAATTATTTATTTGGTTTGATCTCTTCTATTGATAACCTGAATATAAAGTGATGGAAATAATATATTCATTTCGGTTAGATCTTTATGGATTCGGAGTTTAAAAGCTCACATTTATTAATTTTACTACGAATATGGCTATTTTCTATTTATAATATAACCTTTGTGGTTAATAATTAAAGTTATATATAAAATATTGTTTCGATTAGATTTATAGAGATTCACAATGAAAAGAGATATTTTAACAAAACAATGCTATAATTCTTTGTACATCATGATTTTAAACAATACACCATCAAATATTTATAGAAATATCTACTTTTATTTTATTTCTACTTTCGTTTACACGTGAAAAATAGTGTAAAGTAATTAGTAAATATTAAAAACTCTTTCTTTAACAATGGACGTGTGAAACTCTTGTATATAACAATGTCGGCTAATCAAAGGTTAATTATAATTTAAAAAAATGTTAAAGTTTGGGGAAAATGCTTTAATGTAATGAACATTACAAATTACTTGCATGTTTAATAAGTGGAATAAATAATTAACAGTTCTCATTAATAAAAGTAAATCGGTGTTCTTTCACTTTTTTATCTAAATAATATATTTTTTATTTAACATTATTTGACAGTCGTACACGTGTCACATTATTTTTAATTGTCCAGGCTTTTATTTCGTTTTGTTTATTGTATATAGGAAATATCAAAGGGTTTTGAAAATACCTTGTATCCTACTTTCGAGGCCTCGTTTACGCACCTGGTGTATAAACATTCAGTTTGATTTCAGGCGAAAATAACTTGTTTCAGATCAGTACGCATAGGAAGCTAATTGAAATACCAACCTTATTGAGTTGTTATAGGACTTTTAACATAGTTTCCTAAAGGCAAATGTGTCCGGCATTCCACTAAATGTTCAATAAAATTAAAAAAAAAAAATGTGATATAAAAATATGAAACGCAATCTTACGTAATAGGCTTTTCTCAAAAGTTACGAGAGTGAGTTTACGGTAATTAGATTTTAATTACGACACAAATTCGTTAAAATGATGATGGATTCTCTTTTTAGGGTTCTGCAAAGTTTGCTGCTCCATAATTAATTTTAAATAACAGTACACACCTGAGAACTAGATACTTAATATACATAAAAGTGTCTAATTAATCTGTTATAAAACATTGTTTTGTCTATCCTTTGACACAACAGTTTAAAAGATGTTATAGCGTAGGTACATCTAAACAAAAATAACTAAATATCTATTATATTAGATATTAGTAAAAAATATTTTCAAAGTATTAATAAGCCATATAATAATCTAATAAATAAACCCAAGTGTTTGCCATCCTTGATAAAATAATTATGATTTTCATTAAATTTCAATCGTAATTAATAAATAAACTAATGCATAAATTAGTATAATGAAGATCCAGTTCGAACTGCCTCTTGCTTGTATTTTTAGATTATTATGTAATCAAAAATAGAACGAACGGGAGCCACCACGTTTGTAAAATATTAAACCATTTCTTGTTCTACATTTTTCGATAATGAAAAGTTTTCAATTTCAAAAGATTTCAATCAAGGTTACGGTATACGGGGCTCCTGAACACAAATACCCGTGATAATTTCACACGTAGGCCTAAATTAAATAAAAAGTGTTGCGAAACAATTCTGTCTCCGGTTTGATTCGCCATCACTCAATGACCGGATATTCACATCATCATGCTAATTATTTTACGGTATATAAAATAGTATTTCAAGTAGGTTTCGAATGTTAATGGATGTGCGTGGATGTTATTTAACCGACTTCCAAAATTAATGAGATTCCTACTTCTTTCATCTTTGCTTGAAGGTTCAATTTGGTGATGTCGAACTAATGCAATGTCTACATAGAGGGATTTTAAAAGCTCTTTGGTTTGTAACGAAATTATTAACATAGTCATAGGGTATAATGTCTTCAAATGGAATTATTTTTCTTAATAGGTAGCTGGGTCAAGTGCTTGGCGCCTTCCTTTGGTATCCCTTGGGGATTGATGGAACTCCGACTCAAGTACAATGATTAAATAAAAGTTTAAAGACTTAAGAATTTACTTTTAAAATTATGCAAATAATTAATGATAACTTATTTTTAAATGAAGATAAAAAATTTAGCTGCGTATCGTGTCTCATAATTTACATGTTCAGATATAATTGGCAACTAACAAACTATAAAAAGTATGATACCATATATAAATAAATTACTGTATAATGTATAAAATGACGACGTCAACATCGTCAACGAAGACTATATATTTTTAACTATAGTTTGATAAATAACGATACAACATTCGTTTTATGAAACGCACAAAGTTAATTAGATTTTACTCAAAATACACTTATTATTCCTGAAATTGCGGATATGACAAAAATCAAGCAATTCATATTAAGCAATAGTGAAAATAAAAGTTAAACTTAAAAGCATGATTTCGCTGTTTCTATTCAAGATGTGCCCAAGTACTTTCGCTTCAATGATATGACTATAAACTGTTGAATTATTTGCATAGAATACAAATTGTCATATTATTGATGGAATGTAGATTGATTATTTGGAAATCGAATTTGGACCGATTGTCTGGTGTTAAATTTTTATGTCGCACGGTTGTAGCGTACTTATTTTGTCGATGTCGTTGTTAGGTGATTATTTCGTGATTGGTGCAATATATGTCTGTTTTCATAGTAATTATTTAGTGTTAAGCTTTGGATTCTCAACCTCAGGGGTCGTGAGTTCAAACTCGTGAGCACATTTTCCTTTTTATGCACGCAATTATACATAGATTTCCCCAAATACGAACAAGACCTATATCGTGCACCATCGGCACGTTTTAGACAGAAAAATTTAAATCTCTCTAGCACGGAAAGCTAATGAAAAATTTGTTTAACGAAATAGATGCATAATTGTGAGGCCTTTTTGTTATGCCACATGTCCGGCATACCTTCATTTATTCGGAAGTAAGCATATAGTCTTCCTCAAGGTAGTGGTTGAAATTTATGTAGGTAAATATATCGGTATTTTCTTATAATTTAATATCTAGCACCTGTAAAGAGATGTAAATAATATTGCTATTAAGACAAGTTATAAGAAGTCTTACACGAATGTAAAGTTATCGTAATTTCACGCTAAGCTAAATTCCATCTGTGGTCATCTATTGACACTTCAAACAATGACTCGGAGAGAGCTCATTGTCATATTCAATGAGTATTATTGACAGTAAAATATCCCTTATTTCGTATAGTGCAAGGGTTAAAGTTGCATGTGATTCAAGATGTTTAGAGGATCGCCTCTGGGCACACGCTGAATGTCTAAACGTAGGGAAATCTCTATAATGATGTACGTAACGGTGAAACCTGACTTCCTTAAAAAGCTTCACGTATCACTTAATTAGGTGTCTTCAGTACAGTGGTTAATTGTAATTGAAAAGACGGATCGCTTTGATTGTTAATGGTTTTTAAATTAACAACCAGTACATCGTACAATCGAACAAAATGAATATGAATTTGTTCCCCATTGTGTAAAATCACTAATTATAATAATAATTTAGTTCAAAGAAGTTCCTATTCGTAAATGTATAACACGCTAATAACCTGTATTCTATTTATACTTTTTCTTTTGTCTAATAAAATGCAGTAATCACCTATTTCATTAAATACTTAAGTTGCGCTTGCTAGGTAGTACCGATGAGCTGGTGCTTTTCTCGCTCAACGAATAAGTATCGCAATACAGCGACGAAATGCTGCTAAAGCATCACTGCGACAGGAGCTAAAACTTTTAAATTTGTTTTAGTTTTTTATATATCCGTTTTTTATCATTATTATTACTATGTAGGGAAAGAATATTATAAATACTGTATATTTGTGTGATATGAATTAAATTTAATGCGTTCTTACGCAAATATAATCCAATGAGATATATTTCGCGAACGTAGTCGAGAAAAAATGTTTTCTTTACGCTTGGAATTAATCATGAGTTTATAATTACATAAAGGGCTAATTGGTCAATTACACAGGGTTGTCTGGATTTAAATAATTTTTCACCTGGAACAAAGTGTACTTTCGTTAAATTAAGACAAGTCGATATTTACATATAATAATAAAAGCAATAGGAGTAGCAATAGGAGGAATAAACATATTTTGTAACTTTAGCGAGTTCTTGTAACGCGTGTTTTCAAATATCAAACTATGACTTTGAAAAAATTCGAGCAACGTTTGCTACTTTCATTATTACGAATCTCTACGTGTTAATATTTTCAGGTTATTACGAGGTCGTACAAATGAGCGCATTGTTGATGCACCCACAGTGCGCCCGCGCATGATTCCGTTTATAGTAGGGTGACACCACATTACGTATACAATACAATTTATATTTTTATAATATTTCTTTTTATTCATTAATAAATGTTTTTCAACCGAATAGGTTTTATTCTTCTTTATTGCTTGTGATTATGGTTAACATAGATACCAGGAATACAAGGCTCGTCTCGAAAATATCCAGCGACGGTTCCTTCGTTTTCTTGACTTTAAGGCCCACCAGCATTCTGATGGTTACCATCACCGTTGTCAACGTTACCATTTTTTGCCCCTTGAAATTCGAAGGAATATATCTGATGTATGTTATTTATTACAGATTGTTAGGGGATTCGTTGATTGTCCGGAGATGTTAGCAAAGTTCAACTTCCGAACTGACTTATTATGGTTCAGACACCGCCCTCTTTTCAAAATTCCTCTACTTAATACCAACTATAGAAAAAATACATTTATGATTCGAAGTGTACAGACCTACAACCAATATTCAACCCAGTTTGATATCGATCTTTTCTGTTCTTCCATCGACTCTGTGAGACGCACACTCACATCCAGCTATTTCCATTAGTATTTCCATTAGTATTTCCATTAGAATTTCCATTAGAATAGTCATATTTAATTTTATTTAATTTAATTTTATTTAATTTTTTTTAATTTACTAAAGTTCTTTAATTGTTTCATAGTATTATAAATTCATAAATGTTAACTTTATTCCTCCTATCTCCTTAAGGTATTTATGGATTATCTATAGGTGGAGATTTGTAATTAGTACTGACTTTATTTTATTGTAATCATAATTTACCTTCTGTTAAAATACTGTAAATCTTCCTAAAATGCAATAAATAAATAAAATAAAATAAATAAATAGCCTTGACAGGGTCACAATATATAGTAGTACGGTTTTTTATCTATATTATAAGAAAAAAGCTTTTGTAAGTGGCATATATATGGAATTTTATAGTATAAACTTACAAACTCGAGTATACGATAATTATTTCATTAAAAAAATATGTTTGACTGTGACTGCTATCTGATGCGAATTTAAAATATCTTTACAATGCGTCTGTTTTTTTTAATATTTACTGTAAATCATATATTATTTGCAAATATAATAAGAATCCTAATAGTATAAATGCTGCCAAAAGTAATCGTACCTCACAGACGAAGCTAGTGTCAAGAATGAAGAAAAATAGGAAAGGGAATAATAAAAGTGGTACTTCAAATGAATACCCAAGTTCTTGAAGAATACTCAACGTACTATGTTTTAAAAGGCCGACAACGCACACGCCCCTTTTGCGTTGAGAGGTTCCATCAGCGGTGGTATCACTTAACATTCGGTGAGCTCCCTGCCCGTTTGCCTTCTATAAAATAGGAGACTATGTGTAATATCGCAATCGCTATCGAAGTAATAAATTTGGTGAAAAACTGATTTTGGGGAAGCTAAATAAAAAAAATCATTAAAAACAAAAGCTTGTAAATCATAGTCACCTTACATTCAAACGTGACTTCCAAACAAAGAAAGTTGTAATGTAAGGTGTAAGTGGTGTAATACT
This sequence comes from Pieris melete, assembly GCA_963693345.1. Taxonomy (NCBI): domain Eukaryota; kingdom Metazoa; phylum Arthropoda; class Insecta; order Lepidoptera; family Pieridae; genus Pieris; species Pieris melete. Next base: position 4,493,695 of record CAVNZK010000003.1, read on the forward strand.
TACAGGTTAAATATTTGTTGTTTATAAACTATTTCTACGTCTTTAAATGTATACTTAAAAATAATCCATTTTTGGAATTAGATGACAGCTGTAACCAATTGATATATGGACTTAGGATCTGTTTCACATTGTATGGATAAAGTACCAAATAGCTATGCAACACATAAATTATTTCGAAGATAAATTGTGCTATTTGACATTCATCGCACTCATAACTTATGATGGACTTTATATGTGACGAAAAGCGCTATCTGACAGTCGTGAAACGCAACAATAGTGTTTATCCTACCAATAAATAATAAATAGCTAATTTGGAACTTATGTAGAACTTATCCGTACATTGTGAAACAGACCCTTAGAATAATAATTTAGTCATTAATTTTCAGCTGTTTTGGTATGAATGTATGTATTAAAAAAGCTAGTACTAACAAACAGTCATACATGTATTAATAATTCATGTCTCAAAAGTTGTTTAGTGAGTTGATTGTTGAATACAATTTTTTTATTGTATTATATTTTCGTAACTTTGATATCATTTTTCAGCAAGAACTCGTAATGATTTATTCATTTAATGTTTCGTCGAATTTTTTTTCAGCTTACAGGAGTGTTTTGTAATAACTATTATATAGATTTCTTTACAACAAAAGCCAAACAATATCAATATAATGATGGTATAGTTAAATAAGAAAGAGACTGCATTTTCCGTTAAATCGAGAAATAAAAAAAAATTGATCGGATACTTTACGTAACGTTTTAAATACAGTGGCTCTGAGGGTAAGGTTCAAAATCAATACTATTTCGAACTATAAAAAACGTATGGACTCTGATACGGACTCTAAGGCTAGTGCGCACGGGTTACTTTTGTCACCGTGACTATTTCCTCACTCATAACAAGTCTGTGGATATGTATGGAGATAGGAGATGCGCGCATGTTACGACCTGACAACTGGGTGACATTGCAAGTTGCTTTAACAAAGAAAATACATACAAAATCCGTTACATACTAAGCGTTTAATGTAATTATAAAATATTAAGCGCTCGAGATTAGCTGGCGAAAGTAAGCAGGGCTGAACGCGCTCGGCTACAACCATACAAGTGTATACAGCCCTTTGCCTGCTGATGGGTGTAGGGATAGAAGCACTACAGTAGTAAATACTATTTAAGGCCCTTAATATACCATCGGAGTTAGTAATTTGTAGTAACTTCGTCGGTCATTTAAACCAACTCATGCAGTATTTATTTTTGGTGTGTGAGACGCTGGATTCTGTTTCATTATCGAACATTATCGTACGTAGATTGTAGAATCGTGATAATTTTAATGGGTTTAGTAACTTCATAGACTCCATAGACCGAAAAAAGATTTTACACTTGAATCTTTAGTCTATTATTTGAAAAAAATACAGTTAGATGAGCCTTTATCTAGGTGAATTCACAAATGTTTATGATGAACGGAGTCGAATAATCTTCTTGAATCGCAACGTTACGTTAACAGTATTAAAATTATATTGTCATAAACAAAAGAAGATAACTATGGTTTGTTGTTTAATTATGCTCACGAAGTGTTTAGTATATACACAAGCTCTCGACATAAATTACTAGGACCAACGGACCGACCAGTGGTGAGAATAGTCGAGTATCCATTAGGTTTGAGGAAAAACCTTTTACTTTTACCTTTAGTTTAGCTAGTATGCAAATATTATTTGAGCTTAATAGGTTACTTAATACAGAGCTTTAAAATGGATGAATTATTATTTCTTTACTATGTAGAAGCCAATGTAATAAATTGGAATATTTTGTTCCAAATAGCAACAAAATAACAATCCCGAAAAAATGTTGTAAGTGCGAGAAAAATAACAAAAATTAACTTCAGTTCTTTATTTGTACGAATTTGTCATGTTAACAATATATAGTAGACATGTATAAATATTACTTTTTGTACATGATATATAATAGTTATATATTAACTTCTCCTTTGGCGTTTGAGAGGTTGCATGTTTAAATTGAGAGAAAAGGTATAATATATAAAATGTTTACATAAAATATAAATATTAAAGAATGAGTATATATAAGTACATAGAATAATAGGAGATATTGTATTTACATAGTATGATATACAATATAAATTCGGACGATTGGAGGTAAAACGTTAAATAAACATAAGTATATACAATATTTACAACATATAAATAGAGTTTTAAAATATCTATGAACACGTATAATATAATATATACATGATAATATTAGGACTATCTAAGGGCTTAAAGGACTAGATCACATAATAGCTATAGAAATAAGATAAAGTAAGTATCAATATTTGTAAAAAACAAATACACAAATACGGATACCGTATAGGGTATAAAAATATACTAATATAGTATAACAGGGGATCATACAAATTCAGAACATATTATTGAAAACGAAACAACTGTAGCGAACTTCGCCACGCTCTTACAAAGAGCTTAACAATAAATAGTTAAATAACCTTAAACCTATAAATAAATAAGTCATTTCGCTCGTTCACGTCGTAATTCCATCTGTGTACTTTACAAAAAAATGTGGATCGAGTATAGGTCCTTGTAGAACCTAATCAGATTTGACATGGCCCGAATACGCTAAGTCTTGAGCTTCATCGATTGTTCTGCCCCATCCATGGCCACTGCTTGGGTAGTGTTCTTCATGATGTGGATGAGCTACAACTTCGTAGCTAGTCTCATGATGTTTACTGGCCAGGAGTTTCTTCAGGGCAATGATTCCGGCAACAAGGAGCGAAATCTTGGCAAGAAGGACGGCCTTGGCGGCGGCGAATGCGATTATTCCAAGGAAGAGAGGGATGAGAGCCAAGATCTTGAGCTTAGCGATGGCAAGAAGAGGGATGAGCTGCTTCAACTTCTTCTTTTTGCCACGAGCTGAAACGTTTATGAAGTGGAATTAGTAAATAGTAATCACAATTTAATGGTTGACTAAACTTCATGTAAAATTCTCCACGAGGTTTAAGCCTGTGCTTTGTCGATACTTAGTTTTAAAAGCAAGTTACTTTATATTTGTTACAAAAGTTTGCTTCTCTAGAAATTAAGCTCTCCTGAGAAAAGCGTTTGTTAATTCTTCATGGAACTTGATCTACTTCATAAAATAATTACCAGAAACTATCCAAGACTATACGGACAACCGAAAATAGATATACCTATTATATAAGGATCTTGCTTTATAATTTTATTACCGCAAAAAATGTTAAAATTAAGGTTATCGTCTAAAAAATAAGGAAGGTCAAATAAAAGAAATTAACATTTCTAAGTAGGATGCCACCGTAAGGAAAGTGAATGAATGGCTCCAAATTCCACGACCAGTTATTTCTAGGCTATGATTTTGTATGCGTAACGTCGCAAAATTGTGTATTCAATATGTGCGTTTAATTGTTTGCGAATTTCATATTGATGTCTATAAAAACATTTAAATTTATGGAATTTAGGACGAGCGTGTCTGAATGTTTTACCGTTTACGTTATGATTTATTTTCTTAAGTTTGTTAGAAAATTTACACAAAAATTTCGACACATTTTAACATATTTAATTCGATTTGTAAATGATCTTTTGATATTTTCTTAATTATTTTCAGCTTTCGATTAAATAATTAAGTAATTATTTTATTGATTTCATATCATTCATGACAATATATATTATTATATCAGTAGTTGTTAATAAATTGTTTAAAAAGTCTCTCAAGTAGTGAATAGTTAAATGTTTGCTTAATATTCGAAGCTTTCGTTTTAATATTTAATAGATCACTTATATAGTATAAATATGTTAGCAAGACTTTTTATTCCTGACATATGTGAATATATATATTTTTTTCACTAAACATATGTGTGCGTTTATATTAATAAAAATAACCAACCCAGTTTTTCATAAGCGTACAATCAAGTTTCTAATAAATAGTTTCTCTTTCGCGGAAGGAAACTTGTCTTAGAATCTCAGGATACAACTTTTTATGTATACTATTACTATTGATAAGGCTTCATCTGATTAACATATCCTTATTTATTCATCTAACTAGCTGCTGTGGTCTCTGGCAGAATGACAAGCCTTGCGATTCTGTAACTCACTGCTTCACGACTGATTTGAGAGCGACCGCCGATGAGAAAACCGCTGTGTGAGTTCGAAAAGTGTGTTACAGAATCGCAGGGCTGCACTGTGGAACATTCTGCTCCTCAGCATAATGCTGACCCAGGGCCAATTACAGCCACAGCTTACACGTATTACACACTTGAAACGAACCGAATGGGAAAAGGGATTTTTTTATGTCTCATTATAGTTTTTACTTATTTTTTTCTTTGATTATTATTGTTATTTTGTGTGTTTATGTGTGTGTGTTTTTGTAAGCAATAAATGTTATGTATATGTCTACAACTATATCTTATTTATTGATCAATTTATAAGCATAATTAAGTAGTTTAATAATTTTTAAATTTAACCATTTGACAAAGTCAATGTTTTTTGTTGTCTCATTATTCTTTAGAGACTAGTGTAGTTTAACAAAGCTATAAAGTGCAAAAAAAATAATAATTTAAGCGATACATTGTCGCAGGTCGAAAGCAATTCTCTATATGTAATGTTAGTCGTTCAAAGGTTCCGGTTAGGAAATGGGAACGGTACTAACAAGATACAAATTGTATGAAAGTTAGTACATTACCGACTTAGTACCTTCGAGTAAACAAGTATAAAATTGAGGATTTCTGATTTGCAAATAGCATAAATCCTATTGAACATTTAATGCTTGAATATTACGAGCTTGAGCTAAGTGAAAAATTCATGAAAGCTCAGTCAAAGAAAGTCAGCTTTATTTAAAAAAATGATTAAATAGATATTATTTTTTTTTAAATAATTAAGTAATATACAACTTATGTTTATTTGAAATTATTATTAGACGGTGAGTGAAAGGTGATCGATCAGGTAATATTATTAATCGAAAAACAACTCTCACATTAAAAGTAAAAGTTGTTTTATGATGAGATTTGCGGACATCCGAAATATTATCTGCATAATTAAGAAATGAATTAGTTTATTGATTTATATCTAGTCGTTTCCTTTGTGTGAAACGATTTAGAAATTAATGTTCTCTTTAGAATTTTTATTTCGCAGGCAATTTTATTAGGACTACTTGTTTCTAATTTGTGTCTGTGAATCTATTTTTTCATAAAATTTTATGGTAGCTTTTTTAATAGATTTAAATAATCAAGACAAATTGGCAACTTATTTAGGTAATTCAATAAATAAACATTGAATGTCTTAATTTGAAACGCAGTAAACAAAATTAATCCATTGATAAAGTGTAAAATGGCAAACAATTACATTGAACTTGACCAGTTTGTTCCGCGTTCCGTAAAATTACAGTGCATCATCAAAACTTTTATTCTTATTTTGTGATATTATTTTGTATATATTACAGCAAAAATATAGCAAGTTATTTTTAGAGTAAAAAAACTATTCGGACATTGTGTCGAAGGGTTGATATTTTTAAACTTTTCAAATTAGTACGTAAGTATTTTTAATAATAATTAACTACTTATATAATGAATTTTTGCATATATTTATTTTAAACTACTTAATTGGTCGTGATAATTACTAATTAATTTACGGTTTTAATTCAAGTTTCAATTACTATACGTACGTAGAAAAAACTTACTTAATCTCAGTGAATAACATTAATCACATGTAATTTAATAGTTCGTACCTTCATCGAGTGAGCGTTTCATGCCTTCTACAGCTGAGGATGGCAAACGGAATTCGATAACATGGTTCTCCAAGAAGTCAGCCGCAGAATCAACAAGCCTGGACTCCACTTGCGCTTCCCTGGCTTTTGGTTCATCTGCCAGAGGTTCGTAGGCTCTCGCAGACCTGGGTGACCCAGTTCCAACCAGGGTGATTCCTTCAACCAGATTCATTTCCCGGGCAGACGATAACGTCTCCACATACTTCAAAGCTTTCTCCTGCAAGCAAAAATATATTATGAATACGGAAACTTTTTCTATTTAATACATAAATTATTAATATATTGAATAACTGTTTTGTTCACAATTTCGTATAGTATTGAAATACGCAACCTTTAAAGGACTCTAAAGGTATATTTTATCATTATTACGTATTATAAACAGCACATCAGGAAATTAATATTATTTATAATGATTTATTGTAAATATTTCTCGCGTAATTCGCGTTATAACACATCACAATCACATATCACTTATCACACCTTAAGGCACAGCGAGACGTCTCCATCGAAGCACTGTTTTACAACACCAAGGACGTTTCCAACGGCTCCATGCTCTTCTTTGTCCAGTGCAGGCATGGCCCGCACGGACGCAAGTAAAAATAGGGCAAATGCGATCCGCATGTTTGTTTAACCCTGAAAGTCTGGTACAAAGTGTGGCTTCGGTGTATACAGGCGAGTGTTTTAAGCATGCAACCCCACTCCGTGCAACCGGACGCAGAACCTTAAAGCGGGCAATTTAATGTATACGGACGAAATTATTTTAATCCGTACGTTTGCCCGGCGTACTCCACTCATTCATGCGGTGAGGTAATAGTTTTACGTAATACGAACCCTTTCATGAATGGTTTTAAAAAATTGTGTTTTGTGGCGTTTAGTACTTTGTAGGTTTATTTAATAATGATTTAGATCTAATTGTGTCCTTTTTTATATGAATTCAGCCAATATTGTGTCTTTATGGATCATTAAGGATGCAAAAGTGATTATATAGTACAATTTTCTTTAATTTGGCGATTTCTTATTTATGTAATTATGTATTTATTTATGTATCAATTTGGGTATACTTATGTGCAAATACAAAAAAATTAAATTTCGTACAATAAGTTGAAATGTAATAAAATAAATAATAATACAGAGACAATTTAAAATAAAATCTCAATGTATCTGTGTAAGAAACATCCTTCTATATCAACTGAAATCTTACATTTTAAACCCATACTTCAATGACTAAATCAGTGCCGATACCGAAATATTTTAAAGCTTTATATAGATTTAAGGTATCAAAATGGAACCTCATTACATTTTAAATAAATCCGACCATCACCTAACACTTTAAATGTATAATTTTATTGCATTTGTAACACTTTCTTCGTAAAAACAAACTCTCATTTGATACTGTCCTAGATTTGAGGTGTGAACTGCATTTTAACTGGCATTATAAATTAAAACCAAAACAAGAGTTTATCATATTATTTAAAAATAGTTATAGTAACATTTTTTTTTATGTTTTACAAATAAGTCTTAGCATGATTGCTACATTATTACTTTGAACTATCTTTGGTTTTATCATATTCAAAATAGTATTGTATCAGCCTTGCTGGCATGGTTATGATAGTATATACCCCACAGTGGGATCGCGTTGTAGACATTAATGTATCTAGATCAGCAGGGCTATCATGTGAATACTAATAGTTCAGCGAGCAAAGACAATAGCGTCCGCCGTGGTTACCCATCCTCCTAATTACCACGCTTTCTTGTTAAGGGTCAAAAAGAAGAATACACACTTTTATTGTCTTAATGACAGGTCGCACAGTGGTGTTTAAATTTTTTATATGTAATTTACTATGGATCTAAATTTTACTGTCAAAGACGGAACCTTTGGAAACTTTGTCTGCGTGTATATGAAGTTTTAGGAGATTTAAACCAAAAATAAATACTAAAGTATAAATACACAGATTGATCTCAAAGGCCTTTTTCTTAGAAAGATATCGTAATATGTTATTAATAATATCACAATTTTAGTAACATAATATCTGACTATAACGCGTGTATAATCTGTGCAATCATATGCCATTTTACACCTCCATTAACCCGTGACCTCTACATAAATTATAGGAAAACACTGCTACATATTGAACTATGCTCAAATGATGATATTTTGGTCGTAGTATGTGTTATTTAACCTTCTTTAATAAATGGATTATCCACAACAACAAAAAATACCAAACCAACCAACTCTTTCGCTTCCATAGATTTGTTTTATCACGTTTTAACACACAAACTTTATGTATTGAATGTGTAGTATGCAAATAAAAGCTTTAACTTTATATTTTTTAAATTGTCATAATTTTAAACATTTTAAGACAAATAGTCAAAGAAACAATAAGTTGTATACTTATAATATTATAATATTAATCGACAAATACAATTGTATCCATAAAAAATATTGTAATCATTTACACGCCTTTTACACAATCTCATTTCTAAAGTAGTTTATTTAAAACGATCACATCAAACATAACTAGATGACTTGCTTTCTTTTTATGAGAAAAAAAGCTCGCAGTCGTAACTTTATTACTTTTTAATTTGTTGCACAGTCACCGCTTTTTTATTATTTTCTTGATTTGACAAGTCATTGTCATGCAATTATGTAACCACTGTCAATCATAAAAGTTATAATCAGGTGAATAAAATAAAATAAAATTTTATTTTTGGTATTATTATATATTTTTGAAACCTAACTAGGCCTTTAAACGAAACATATAAACATATAAAGACTATTTCTTTGACTGAAATTACGAACAATCCCTATCCACGGTATTTTTAATAAGTATAACATTTTGTTACTAATAATAGCAGAGAGCAGAGATTTTCCGTACGCTAATAACAAAATAGTAACTTATGACCTTAAGTAAATTTTTTGTAGACGTACCGTAAACACCGAGAAAGAAATTTTAAAGGCCGGCAACGCACTTGCGAGCCGATAGCCTGGCAATGTGAGCGGAATCTCATCAGGTGAGCCTTCTGCCCGTTGGCCTGCATGAAATAAAAAAAAACATATCTTCGTTTTATGCACAAATTTTAAAGTGCTTTCAAATCCGAAACTATTCCGGCAGGATTCGAAACTAGGATAGTTTATCAACACAAATGTTAAGCTCAGAGATTTGGATTAGTAGCATCAGCTAAATGCAGTCAGCCTGGCTTCTTTAAATCCATCCCAACTTTAGAGAGGCGACATCGCAAGTGTCACCGATACAAAGACCCATTAGGAATATTTGTACTATTATTAAACTAATAACACTTTCATACAGGCGAAAGCAAAACGAAATGAGAGATTACCTATTGTTGTGTTGAGAAAACACAAGTTTACTTAAGATCAGTAGCTTAAGGAAAGTGTACACCATTACTTGCACTGACATACAATACCCCAGGTCACTGCGCAACATCATAATCATATTTTAAATTAATTATATGAATACACGTTTTACGATTTTCCACTAAAAATATAAAATATTGCTAATTGTCACAGAATTGGCATTTGCAAGACGCGACTTTTTCATTGATTATCAATTACTGACGGACACAAACGTAGTGTATAGTTTTAAAATACCATTCATATTATTTATTCATTCTTATTCATATTATTCATTCTTCATTTAGTTACAAATACACACAGGGAGCGCTGTTTTAATTGTCGCTCGAAAAAGTAATTATTGATAAATATTATTATTGTTCAAGTATTTTACTTCAAGGTAAAATGCATTTAATGAAATAAGCAGTAAAACTACAACAGTAATGTGTACTATTTTATTATGTTACTTTACTAAGTTACGTTAGGTCTTATTTCAAACAAAAACATCGTAGTCCAGTATTATTGAAACCATTAAATGTATATAAAGTATTTATAAGTAAGACTAGTAAGTCAGTATGCATGTCTACACGCCAACAAGAGATGCCTCCAACCCCATATAATTAAAGTTTATAAGCCTTTTAGTTGCCTGTAAGATACATTTACAAGCAATAAGGGTGTCCAAAGCTCTCAACCTTGAATGGAAAAATGAATGTCAATTTAGATAATAAATTATGGAGGCTCATGTTTAATTCTTAAATAAGTGGTCAGTGTTCTCCTTGCCAAATAATAATTGTTTCACTGGGAACCGAATCCTGGGCTAACAGAGCATATAGTTATCAGAGACAGACCAAATGCAGCATAATTGATACAAAGCCTTTCTGACTTGATAAATATATCTCATTGGACCTTCCTCCTTATCAATAATTTTAGTTCTAAAGAAACATAAAATGACGTCACAATTCAAATTAAAAAAAAAAGAATGCACGCCCTTTTCTCTCCTAATAAGAGTTTTTATTAACATAAATAAAATAATATTATTTTTTACTACGTTCACTAACATTATTTTACGAGCATTGCTATACTACGTTTTTAACACTAAAAAAGTTTCCCATACAAACTGGATTACATCCGTAACATATACTTTCTTCTTTTTTTCCAGACCAGCTTTAGTCAACTAGTTGCCGCTTTCACCCATGACACCATGAAGGCATGGTGAAAATCATTTACCTATTAAATACCTGTTTGGACACGATTAGCCTTTGATAATAAATAACTAATCTTAGTCTGTTTGAATAAAACTTAAAAGATATTAAAAGGTACAGTATATTAATTAATAATAATAAATTAATTAATTAATTTATTTATTAATTATACTTATGTAACAAGTAATATTCAAAGAAATTGAGATTCAGATTAGATAAAAATTTATGTGTAACTATACATAACTAGGTGTGCTGCAAAATCAAAACCGCTTGATGTACACTTAAGATCGTTTGTAAAAAAATAATGGTTCTAAATTTCCATCTACTGCCAGTTCTCAAATCAAGGGCGTAGAACTGACGAGAATAACTGGCAATAAACTCTCCGTTACCTCATTTAAATCACCAAGGTTATATTTTACAAATAGACCAGGGTCGATAATTCTTGAAACCTAAAGTTTTAAGGGTAAACGATTTTTTGCATTTTCTGAGAAGATTTACCATAGTAATATTCTTATATATATTAAAATACTCAAGTGAGAATCAATCAAAATTTACATTTAATATGCAACAGATTAAATTACTTGTTTAAATTGACTTTACAATACTCTGAGGTTAAGAATTTGAAATAGAAAATGTTTTCACTAAAGTTCGATAGGATAACAGAACAGGGGGATAAATAAAATTACAATTTCAATACTCGAAATTTAATGGTTCTTGTTAAGTTAAATAAATTAAATAGTTAATTTAATTTGTAGAGTTCAATCAATGCCGCAAACGAAGATCGTCATATATTTTTCACAAAAATATTAAGTCATATGTAATTTGTATAAACCATACACAAATATCACATAATAAAATAAATAAAACATATTAAATTATATATTTGTATCATATAACATTTATAATATATATAATTTATTATAATATATAAATGCATAATTATATATATAATCCGATATATAAAAATGTACTAATCGATACTATTATTGTCCCAAAATATATAAAATACTCTGCATAAATCCGATATGTCAATATTACACATATAAATACATATATAAATATACTATTTACATTAAATAAATATCTTTATTAATTGTATAATTATTATAGACGCTAATATTTACATCTTATGTAATGATAAAGATTAATAAATATTAAAGCAATATCCAAAGTCTTAGAATATTTAGTATTTACATATATTACATATTATATGACTATATAAAAGAGAATTGAGGTACTTTTTAACTTAGAAACTTCATCATGTCCTTTCCACGCCATGTCAGTCTATAAATATCTTTGGAACAATGCATCTGCATTTTTCTGTAAACTAAAATAAATAATAGTTCCTAATGCCGCCACTTAATTTAATTATTCGGTGGATTTATTGGGTGTACGCGTTGTAGGCAAGGTCGTGTGAATCCAGGGACCTGCAGTGGAAAATAAATATTCACTCGTCATAATAAATAAATAATGAGACATATAAATTAGACCTATGGTTTGTCAAAAACAGTGATAAAAGAACGAAAGACAAACCTAAAATATGAAATCTTTTGATGAAAGATTTTGCTAAGTATTTTTGCCAACACAGCTTTTCGAACTCACATAGCGGTTTTCACAGCGGCGGACGCGCTCAAATCAGTCGTGAAGCAGTCATTTTACGATTAGGCATTCTGATAAGGAGGGAGCTTGTAGTTTATTGTTTTGAAAAGTGAGTTACAGAATCGCAAGGCTGTATTCAAATAATTGCTACGCTATGGCAATCAAACTTTTTAAAGGCACGGTTCTTCTATAATGTGTAATGATGGGGTACTTAGATTATAAGTTATTAGATAGTAACATATAATGTGACATTATAAATAATTTAATTTCTTTTAATCCTCTGATATTGTACGCTAGTATGGCTGATTCCTTCATCATATACAATCAAAGCAAATAAAGGATTTATTAATTGTAAATTTAATTCTTTTATGAAAGTAAAGTTACTGTTTGATTTAGGTGTCATGCCATATTTCAATAACAAAATATAAATTTAACAATCTACATCACCTGCTCCAACCAGCTCCACCGTGTCCAGCGGAGACCACCACCTCATGAGCTTCTCCTGTTCCACTTGATGAGAGAAGTTTCTTCAGACCAATGATACCAGCAAGCACCAAAGCCAACTTGGAGACAATCAGGGCCTTTCCAGCGAGGAGGGCCAGGGCTCCGAAGGCTAGGGGTACGATCATACCACCAATCAAAAGTGGGATCGCAAGGAGTGGGGCAAGTTTCTTCCTCCTTCCACGACCTTCGTCGAACGCGCGCTGGAGGTCCGAACCGGTGGGGAATTTGATCTGCAATTGATAATTAAACACTTAAGAAAATCTTTTATAATAATATATATAGTCTATAGTAATAGGCAAGAGACGGGCTGGTAGAAGGAAGAAGTCGTGGTTGCTGATCGTAGTAGAGTGGACCGGCATCCCATCCGCTGAGGAATTTTTTAGTTTAGCGAAAGATACTCGGTAATTCAAGCTGTTAACAGCCTGTTAACAACCTTTAACAATAAAGTGGCACCAGAAATCTATAAAAGTTAGGTCTAATAATATAAGGTATAATAAATAATTGAATTATAATACTTTTTTTTTCCATCCAGAAAAATAAGTTGGTTTATTTTGAAGACAAGATTTTTTTATACATATATAATATTTTTATATGTAGATAGCTAATATCGTAACCATAAAAACACTGTACTAACTTTAAAGCACAATATAATATTTGACAATGGACAATGTAGAAGATTTTATACTTTAGCAAAGTCCTATACATTTGTACCAACATTTAGGTTTAGAGTTTAAAATAATCTGGGTCTTACGATCCACGTACGTAGATATTTTGCCTTATAACCGTACCGATTTACACTCAAAGATGCGAACCAACAAATAAAGTATTATTTCCTGCAGTAACCTTTCTGGGTTCGGAATAGCCATTCTAAATAAGGGCCCCAGTTTGACCAAATAAGGAATTACTATGCGGAATTACCTTTCTATGTAATCAACATACATGTGAACAAGTAAGCCTAAGCTAAGTCCAGGATCGTTTTTAAAATACCCCATCAGTTGGAATACCAATAATAATAACCCCATTAGTCCCCATCTCGGTACCCCATTAGTTTGATTGTATTCAAACTAATGGGGTACCGAGATAAAATGCAAGTGTTTCTCACAAATAAATCGATAAGAAAATATTTCTCTTTCTATTCGATGGACTAACGTGAAATGCCAAGTATAGATATAATTAGTTTAAGAAAAGTCCACAAAAACTCTTAGCCATCACGCATGACGCTATTAGCAAAAGAAACTATGTAGGTCGAAAGAAAACTGTTAAATAGAGTGTGGCGGGGAAAGAAGTGAAGATGAATTAATTGGTTGTAATTAAAGAGATGTCGTGAAAGCGGTGCGTTAATGTATTTCTGATTTTAACGTAGAAATAAATTTCCTAACGTCTAATTGTATCGCGTAAACACAAAATGCATCTTAATACAAGAATAACATTTTTTCCTAGATTCCAGATCCCTATTGGAAATATTTATGTAATGATGTGTGTGATTTGCATTAATATAGAACATTTGACACTTATTCATTTACTCACGGTATTCTTGTAAATTATCAATAGGTTATTGTTTTTCCATTTACGAGTTTTGCATATGAATTATAACAACGGATATATTATTACTTTAAAGCATTAAGTTTAAACGATAGAGATTCAGAAAACAAAATATTAATACAATTACTAAAGATGAGGTTGCTAATACGGGGCCTAAATGGTGATGCATTCAATACAGTCGGTTTTGACAAAGACACTATCGGGGAGATAGGAAAATTTGTAAAATGTGTCAAACCTGGTAGTAGGAATGTATTCTTTAAACGCGGGTAACGATTTTAATGCATCATTAATTATATAGTTGCAATTATCTAGTTTTCCGACTCAATTAATCTAAATGTAACAGAAAATTCGTTTGCTTGAGGTGTAACATACTATGAAGGAACACGACATCCAGTGATTAATGATATTTAATTATAGTTTAAAGTCCTTTTCTGTGTTTAAAAAGTCAAACTCTTGATTTATAATTTATGTATCTAGAAACAATTATTATCTCGCCCGAAATGGGATCCTACGGGCTAAGTGTGTTCATTATTAAACCACGGAGAAGGAACTTTACAACGAAGGAAGTTTGTCATGTCTGATCAATAGAACAGTACCAAAATAATATCAATTAAATAACAGTTGCATAAAATAAGGTCGTGCAACAGCTATAATAAAGTCGTTGAACTTAATCCGTTTAACGACAGGGCGCGTAATGAATATGTAATATTACACCTTTTAAGACTATGGCCTAAATGTCTTGTCTATCTAAAAATGAGGCCTTCATGTGAGGTTAGATATATCTAAGTATAATGAAACATAAAGGTATTTACAGGACTATTCGCTTTTTGTAGGACAAGAAATAATTATAAATATGAATGGAGATTTCATATTAATTTATTATATACTGTTTTATATCCTAATAATATCTACTTGAACACAAAAAGGGTCTCTTTAATAATAATAATAACTTTATGTATGACAAAAGGGTTTGTGACAGAATTCATATATCGCTAGTGAGGCCCTGTGTTGTGGGTAACTAGAAAACATTTATTACGTGGTACATGTTTAAATTAGTTAAAAAAAAGATGATAATAAAAAAAATAGTAATAAATTTAGTCTGGTAATAAGTATTTTTAGACAAATATAGTAAAAATTGATATAACTTTGATGTGTCAATTTAAGTAATTAGTAGTAGTCAATTAAAAACCAAATGGTTTCTGACATTACAATAGTCGTTATATATTTTGTCCCATTGGATTTTATTATATCATTTACCAATTACCTGATTGGCAGATATCTTAGCTGATATAACGTAACTAATACTCTGCCTGTATTAGTTACTTGATTCGTAAGGTCTAAAATCATGACTAATTTCTTCCCATAATTTTGACGTGACCGCATACATCCAAGAAACCAGTTGCGCGGCAGACTGAACCATTAAGGCGGTTATTCTTTAAGTATTTAACAAGTCAAGACTGACACTTGTAAAACATTTGAGAAAACTGCTGATACATTTTCGAAAGCTCTAACGTCGTTAAGAGTAGGTTACGTTTAGAAACTCGTCACCTTATGGACACTATAGAAAAGTGGACACTAGACAGTAATTAAAATAGAAGAGAAATTAAAACTAGGCTCTCACGGTTAAACTAATATCATAAATACGGAACTCTCTCTAGTTACATTTTGCTTCTGATAAACCATTTTTATAAAGATTACTAGCTGACCCGGCAAACGTTTGTATTGCCATTTATATTATTTATAGGAAACTTTTCTTAGTTTAATAAAAATAATTATCTACAATAATAAAAAATAGGGGTTGATCGTAGATGGGTGAAAATCAGGGGTTGTATGTATTTTTGTATAATGAATCATAAATATTTTTAAGGGGTTTGAAAGATATATAGTAGCCGATTCTCAGACTTTCTGAATATGAATAAAAAAATTCATAAGAATCGGTCGTGCCGTTTCAGTGGAGTATGGGAACGAACATTGTGACACGAGAATTTTATATATTTAGAACTTGGTAACAATCATAGGTACAAAAGACTTCAACGCGCTATGTTGAGTTGCGGTTCAGTCATGACAATATGGATATTGTTTGATAATTCGTTGTGTATAGTTCATAAGGGATGATCTGATCCAAGGTTTATGTCACCTTACTACATCTTATATATTTCGCTACATGTATATTGTATTATTAGTTCTAATCATAGATATTCTGATGATTAGTTTAATTGAAAATACATACCTGGACCGTATGAGATTGCATGAATCCAACGATTTTGTCCAAAATGAGGTTGTCCAAGGAGCTCTCATCAAGATTTCTTGGAATCGCCTCCTCCTGCACTTTCTCGACTGCATCCTTGTCTTTTGTGATCGTGACTCCACCGAGAAGAGTGACTTCATCGCTCTTTGAGATCCTGTTAAGCGCCTTGGCTAGCTTCAACTTCAAGCAGCTGCCAATATCGCTACCACTGCAATCTCTGTATGTTTCATAGGCAACTTTGAGGTCTCCTAATATTGTGTCATCTGAACTCCTGCCTTCGTCCAGACTGTTTTGGTTTGTGCTAGCCGTTCTGGCGCTGACAGCCGCTGCAAGTGTTAACACGAGGAGGTAGTGAACCATTTTGGAGTCGTTCGCACGTTCGTGTCGGGATAACTCTGTTTGAAAATATTACAGTAATTGCGTTTATATGCGCTTAGTTTCACGGTACAGTGAAGTTTACTGAGAGGGATGCACCGATGCATTTATGCAGTTTGATGTACAGGTGTGTAGTAATGTAGAAATCGGGATAGACGAATTGTTAGATGGGTAAGTTTTCAGATAATCCTCTAACCTTCTTAGATGAACCTATAGCCATTAAGAATTTTATCTTTTAGGTAATAAAAATATAAAAGATCTCAGTTTAGCAAAAACGGTGTTTCTATATAATTGTATGTATTGTTGTGAACGTATCACACACAAGCCAAAAAGGTGGTTTTTACACACTCAATTCATTAAACAAAAATAAAATAGTGTTTCTAATTGTTTTTTATAAACATTAATTTTGTCACTTTTGAACGCGATGTTACAATATAAGAGTGAGCTTAGCGAAAATCTAACTTAACGGACTTACTAATAAAAAATCGGGAGCAAAATATCTTCTAGCGCAACTAATATAAAAGAAAAGTCATAGAATCTTTCGTATAAATACCACATTCTGTAAACGTATAACTTAAGAGTAGACTACATTTTAAAAATTACAAATCTGCCTGTTGCTTAGCATGTTTTTTTTTAAATGTAATTGTACTCTGTCAATGTTATGTTATAGGCACATTAAAGGTTAAATATTTACTTCGCCGTCACGCTAAGCCGTCGGGGAAATATTCTTTAATATATTACCATTATACTAATGTAACGACCATTGTACGTTTTTAATATATTTATAAAAAACAAGTGCCTATCTGTTTAACTTAATAACAAATGAATGAAGCAGTTCTACGGTACTACGGACATACATTACCATTGACTCATAGTAACGACACTAAACGCTATTGTGTGTATAGTGTAAATATATATATTTCATCACACTTTAAAAAACTGCTTAAGTTGTAATTTGACTACGCAAATGAGTTGATTTCTGTCTGCAGGTAGATTTCATATAACGTATTTCAGAACAATTCCAAACAAAAATATCAACTACTACATCAATAGTTTTGATTTAACTAACGAATGGGAATTTAGAAAACAGACGTTAGGGTGATTTATCTTCTTGTTACAAACCTTTGACGCTAGGTCAGTCGATTTAGGTCGAAACCTAGCTTGCAGCATGAAGGGTACACCGCCAAACCATTTCTGTATGTTTTTCGATATCACCCTATAATATTTGCTACTAATGATATATATTAATTATTGTGACTCAGTTAACCTATTGATTGGCATTTAAATTTTTGTTTACATACATACATATTTTTATTTCTTATTTTTACTTTTTCTTTAGATTTTACTTTATTTTATTTTACATATAGTTACGTGTTATTTTGAGTTTTTTTTGTTAATTCTTTATGCACTTCTTGTACTTTACCCTCTGTAGGTGTTTCTTTTTAATTGTTCCACATTAGGGTTGCCTGGAAGAAATCGCTTGTTAGCGATAAGGCCGCCCGTTGCCTTATAACTTATGTAACCTGCTTTTTATTTTTTTTTATATGTATGTTTTTGTATAAGGTAATAAAGTGTAAATAAATAAATATTTGTTAATAGATGCTTCTAACTATTATTAACATAATAAATCTAAGCTCACATTTCTTACAAATAGTTTACTCGATACAATTGTGAAGTGCTCTTCCTATATAGTCTAAAATGGGTATACATACACTAGTAGAATGCCGGAAATACACTTATTAGTTCCTGTCACGCAGCCCAATGTCATATTCGTGTAATAACAGAATTATTTAAATGTATTCAGTACCGGTATGAACAGCACATATATAAATAACACTGGCTTGTTGGAAATTCCTTTTATATAACAAAAATATAGATAAGAAATATTTGAATTTAAAAAATCTTTTTAGTTTACAGTTTTCTAAAATTAATTATTCAACCGATTTATTAAAAGCACAAGTCACCGTAACTTAACCGAAATTGTATTTCGATCAAAAATATCAAAATGCCATACCACGTAAAAGTAGTTTACTATGATATAAGGAGGACAAATATAAACTAATCAATGTAATAAATTGCCTAAGCAAAAAACACTAGTTTCCTAAACATTATTTTATTGATTTATTTCATTTATGCATTTCAATCACTATTGTAAGTAGTAATTAAAGTAACTACTTAAAAAGTTTAGTTGCTTCATCATTGGGTTGGTATCGATCCACAAAACTGTTTGATCTACTTAAGTTATGATGCAGGGACATTGACGAAAGTAACAACGGATTTGGATTAACCACACCTAAAGCATAAAAAAAACATTGAACACTCAAAGAAGTTGGTATTAGCTTGTCAGTTGGTATATTCTAAAACAGTCAAGTGAGTAACACAATGGTTTAGTTAAATTGTATTATTTCATTACTCTTTGAACGGAATTTATTGAACAGTGCTTATGCAGAGCTGGATATATTTGGTAGTGGGCTGATCGGTTTTAGAGAAAGCATTGTTGGCCTATCTCGAACCTAATCCGCTGTTTAGCTGATAATTTTTTTCTGCTTTACCAAACATTTCTAGTATAAAATTACCTTGTATTTTATTAATACTTTGTATGCTTATTTTAATTGTATTTTTTAATATATTTTTTGTAACACTTTTGTTTACTTCAATTGTCATACATTTTAGATGGAAGATTTTGTAAAATATTCCGTAGATGTATTACTATGTATGTAGTAAACTTTCATAAATAAAAAGAGACTCAAACAGATATCAACATAATATATCATTTGTAAAACATTGTCTGAGATAAAGACGTCTACAATTTCGTGATCATTGTTATTCATTCAATGAGTTTGCAATTCAAATCGGCAAAAAATTCCCGCACACCATCACTATACCTACACTAGTTATAGTCCAACATAACTACGTTAAATTAAATTCTTTATTTAAAGAAATGCAATCTTCACATTTAGTAAGGTAGCTAATGACAAAACATTAAAAAAAATATGCATTACGTCAGTGATAGTGACAGTTCACTTGATTATTTAAAGTCTGTGGTAACCTGTGGTTGAATTGTCAGTCCGTCGTCGCTTACACATAATGATCTCGATACGACTTTATGTCACACGTATATTGTCGATAACGTCTTATTTCTATGTTTTTGCTTTAAGTACTTCTAATATATATCATTCCCGTGTCGCGGTGTTTGTAGTCAAACTCCTCTGAAACGGCTTGACCGATTCTCATGAAATTTTGTGTGCATATTGGGTATGTCTGAGAGGCGGACAAGATCTATTTTTCATCCTCCTAAATGTTAAGGGTAGTCCACCCCTAAATTATTTTTATTTAATTTTTAGAATTTTTTTTGTTTATGATACAGCATTAAAAATACACACAACCCCTAATTTTCACCCCTCTACGATAAAAGCCCTATTTTTTTATTATAAATGATATACATGGCAAAACGACGTTTGCCGGATCAGCTAGTAATTGATAAAATACCAAATCATAGGTTTTATTGATCAAATTGTGAGCTTGATAAGATATTAAATAAATCATAGTAAATCATAAAATAATATATTAATATCTGTATTTGCCTTACAAACCTGCACTATATATTAGTCAAGCGTGCCTACGAAATGAATCCGATTCATACAGCAAAGTTTTATTTTCACTTTGAAAGAAATTATCTGTTCCAATCGTTGCATTTTTTTCATGAAAACACGTTCATTTTCATAAGTGTGTTAAACACAAATCGCGAGGCAGCGAGCGGAATTTATTACTGCTGCGGTAAAGAACTTGGCAGATTTCATAAAGATAAGGGTTGATGTAGTGCACAGTAGCAAGATTGGTTTAACTGGTAAGTTTAATTGGTATATGTTTCTTCTGAAATTAATAGTTGGGTAATTAGACAATCTTCAATAAAGTCTGGTTAAATCTAATATATAAAATTCTCGTGTCGCGGTGTTTGTAGTTAAACTCCTCCGAAACGGCTTCACCGATTCTCATGAAATTTTGTGAGCATATTGGGTATGTCTGAGAATTGGACAACATCCCCCTAAATGTTAAGGGTAGTCCACCCCTAAATAATTTTTTTAATTTTTAGATATTTTAGTAATTGTTTTATGATACAGAATTAAAAAATACATACAACCTATAATTTTCACCCAACCACGATCAACCCCTTTTTTATTATAAATGATATACATAGCAAAACGACGTTTGGCGGATCAGCTAGTAAAATATAATTATTGTCAATTATACACGTCAATGCTTCCGTATATAATATATATGTTAAACTGTAAAAATATATTCAGGCCTGGGATGTAAAACTTAATAAAATTACCCTTTCCTTTAAATTGAACTTAATATCTTTAGATCAATGTATGGTACAAAAAAGATTCTGTTAAATTACCACCAATTGAAATTCGTTTTTTATACGACTTATTTACACCCGTGGTTAATCAATAATTATTATGTGTATGTTTTTGAATAAGGTAATAAAGTATAAATAAATCAATCAATTAACTCCATTTGGTATGAACAAATGTACTGGGCCTATTCTCGTCAAGTTTTTTAAAATACGAAAACATTTATTTGAAAAAGTCTCCCATTGTCTCATCTCAGGCTGTAGATATACAATTAAAATCGATTCAACGCGTAATATACAATATTATGTACTAATAAGCCGAGTTAATGAGCGTAGCATCACCGCTATATAGTTCCGTTCTTAGATGACCTAGATATAATCTGGGATAGTTTTTATAGGCTTACTGTACTATTGATTTATATATTTGTGTGGTAAGATTTTGATAAGATCTATAGCAGTTAAATATATATGTTTTTTGTTCGTTTGTGTAAGACAAAAAGGATAATTAGGATAAATATTTCCGTGGCTTTAGAAGTCAGACATACTGTATAACTCAGGAGATTTCAGTCTTGCGATTCTGTAACTCACTTTTCAAAGTCATACAGCGGTTTTCGTAGCGGCGGTCGCGCTCAAATCAGTCGTAAAGCAATCATTTTACGATTTGGCATTCTGATAAGGTGTATTGTCAATGAGCGCGACCGCCGCTGCGAAAACCGCTGTTTGAGTTCGAAAAGTGAGTTACAGAATCGCAAGGCAGGTTTGATTTCCAGTGAAACATAGCAGTGGTATAACATCTTTCAAAGAAATATGCAATAGTGTGCAGATAACCTGTCCCATTGTAACACATTATAATGATTATAAAGTCAGTCACTATGACTTTTTTTGTATATTTCATGTACTAACGTTTATGTAATAACGACAAACAGAAATATATACTTTTACTGATGTTATAATTTTGTTTTAACATTTATTATCTTATGTTGATTTCACTGGTTATTGAAACGAATAAATTTCTTGAATTTTTTTAGTGTTTAAAGAATTATTTACTTTATTTGTAGGCGTAAATTGAGAATAAAAAATAATCGCCATTAGCACACTGTCAATATGCTTAGATTAAATCCCTACCAAAATATCACCTATTCACCAAGAACGAATGCCACGGCTTTGGGGCAGACAAATACTCGTATCTGCGTATTTTATGTTAATATTTCGTATATATCATACGTTAAAGAAGCCGCGTAAAACCACGAAGATGAATTCGCGCCGTCATACATAATATAATCACACTATCACCTATAATTTATGCCAATCATTTCACTTTCTAGATATTTTGTTATTATACTTTCCCATTAAGCTTTGGCCTCACTGAAGCTAGCTGAGTATTGATTACTGTATACCAGAAACAATAATTGATGTACCATGAAATTGATACTTTTAATAAATAACTAATTTTCAATTTCTTTTGAATGGTTTAATAAATAAACGAATGCGCTGTAATTTCATTTGTGGTATAGACAATTCGTTATAACCAATTATACAATATACGGCCATTTAATCGTACTTTTTGACCAGTGCTAACGTTTTTAGATATAAATATTTTGATTTATATTTTATATAACTACCCACAATTGTTAAAATATGTAACAAAACTGACAATACGTGAACTTTTGTTTTTCATTATAAATACAAAATATTAGTTTTAATTAAATAATGTCTAATGTCTAACTCAAACTCAAAATAACTAACTGCATATCCAATGTAACCAAGTACACTTATGAACGTCAACAGAAAAGATGTTAAATTGATTCCAATTTTATATTTTTTACCAGTTCGCTAGTCAAGGGGGTAGCGGCCAAGAATCTGCCTCTGACAGTTCTCTATGTACTTAACTACAACGGTTAAAAACATTTTTACACATTTCGTGTTTGCGTTACCTAAATTATAGATACAAAGTGAAAATGTGTTTTGATACACATTTAATTCTAAACTACGGACTGCGTAAATTTAAGTATATTATTATGAATTTCAATATAGTGATCAACGTGGTAACATTTCCTTACAAGATCACGAAACACGCTCTTTGTGTAATACAAAGAACGTGATTCAAATTAGAAAACAGGATAAAGACTCACCTGCGCTAGTACTCTTTAACTCGATCAGCCATTTGAAAAATCAAGTTAATAATAGGCAGATCTCAATATTGTCAACTATGGATTGTTTAGAGTTTTTTACAAATTACAATAATGTTTGTTAGTGTCGTTACTTACTTCTAGAATCTGTTCGGAAAAAGAGCCTACGTGGCGGTTATTCAAACTAATACATTTCTTTTTTTTTCTTTTCGCCCATGGCGCATATAGTCTTTCGACCATACAGTCTTGTGTAGAATTTTTCCTTTAATTATATATTAAGTTCATTTATGTTTAATACATTTCATATTAACTACACTTCAATCAGATAAATAGAAAAAAAAAATTTTTTATATTAAATATCAAGATTACTATCGAACCATAACTACGTAACAGATTCGTCAACATAATAAAAAAGGTAATTTAGCATTACTGCGAACTTATAAAATTCTCGTGTCGCGGTGTTTGTAGTTAAACTCCTCCGAAACGGCTCGACCGATTCTCATGAAATTTTGTGTGCATATTGGGTATGTCTGAGAATCGGATTTCATCCCCTTAAATGTTTAGGGTAGCCCCACCCCTATTTTTATTTTTTTTAATTTTTTTTATGATGCAGCCTTAAAAAATACATTCAACCCCTAATTTTTACCCCTCTACGATGAATCCTTATTTTTTTATTATACATGGCAAAACGACGTTTGCCAGTTCAGCTAGTAATAATATATAAATAATAACTATAAGCTTAAAAAAGCAATTGAAACAAACTGAATTATTACAAATCAATAATTTCAAAACAATGACACATAATAAGGTTCGGTTAAGGACGATAAATATATTTCAAATTTTAATATTTTTATGCCTAAATGCTTAAGTATCATAGATGACAATAATATTTTGAGAACTCTGACTTGACCATTTTACTAACTAATCTGTGGATCTCGACTGTATAGATAAGTAACCACAGACAATTTTCTATTATCTTGTTTTTACAAATCCGACCTATCAAAATCAATGTAAATTGATTCATAGAGTACCAATTTAAATATCCAACGACAAAATCCAATTCGATGTAGTTCCTTCAATATCCGTAGCACTGATGTCGTAATTTTGGGACACGTGAAAACTCAGTATTATAGTCGTATATTGGAAATACAGTACCGGCGCAGATATTTAGTGAAACCTCCACTCGCATACACCCACGACGAATAGCCAAGTAAGTACTTGAGTATATTAGGTACTAACAGAGTTAATTATCTCTATTGATTGAGGGTAAGGGTAGCAAAATCAATATATTTTTGACGTACGGGAATCAGACTAAGCCCCATTCTTGTTTCTGAATCTAACCCTAAGAGTCTATACGTAGTTCTGTAGTAAGGACTATTTTATATTTTATACTACTTCTTTGCCAGAGATGTTTTCAAGTAGCCCAAACAAACGTAATATATTGTGCAATATGTCCTTGTGCCATGTGAATTCTTGACACAGAATAATATCTATGTCACTTCCTTCCTAAAGATTTCTCTCACGCACTCTTGTCCGGTTTGAATCAGCTTTTCTTTTTTAAATATTTTTAATGGTAATGGAATGTTAAAAATTATTGAAAAATATGAACATATATGGATTCATTGTAACCTAGTTAATTATTTAGAACTTAAATTGTGATAATTCGGTAAATCTTAACAATTATAATAAAATAAATTTTGTCGTATTTCCTTTTTTTAGTATGTATAATAAAAGTGAGCGTTACAAGGTGGGGAGGGTAACATAAAAACGAAGCATCACCAATTTGTGGGGCCCTCGAGGGACGCTAGTGAAAGTAGCATGACTGATGCTATACTTATAAGGTCAAATTATAATATTATGACACGTAATGACCACCATTCAAAGTATATTGCCTTTAGAAAGTTAAAGCCTATCAACGTTCGATTTTTAAATTTGAAAATCGATTTAGGAGGTCACAACATGTTTCTATCTGTGGTCAATATTCGTTTTTTGAATTAAAAAATCCTTTAGGCTTCTAAAATAATACTGGAAACCTGTAGCTTGTAGAAAAGAAAAACAAAATATTAATAATGTGAACTTAATTCTTTTTGAATGTACATTATTATAACGATTTTTTTGTAAATAATTATATTCAACAAGCACGTGTTACTATTCTACGGATATTGCCAGTTTGTCATGGATATATTGAGGTAAACTATGGTTTAGTAATTAAATATAAATTCACAAGGGAAAAATATATTCATATGCTGTCGCTCGACCTTGACTTTGTCTCTGTTATAAGTAAAAATACTATATTTACCTTCTATAAAGCCCATGAATGCATCTGTAAATGTATATAATTATAATTAAGTTTTTAAAACTGTTTTAAAGTAAAGTCGCAACACACATTTCTTTTAGGACTATAATATATAATAGTCTAAAATATAACTTAAAAAGCTATCATGTGACCACATTTGTTCTTTGACTTCAATGAAGACAATGTAATAATAGTGGGTTTATTATCAATACTAATTTGAACAATGGCTCCATTAGTTGTAAAACAAGAGAATATTACATCAGCCAAACAAAACTTTTACTTAGGCAAACCGGACGTGTAGGAAGAATATTGTCTACTTTCACTCCTTGACATGACGCCGGATGACTGTCGTAAGCGCCACAGAGAGCTTATAGAATTATAGGTTTTCTTGTCAATGCATAAGGTTGAAATTTACTTATTATATATGGCAATGGGACTCCGAATGAAGAGGTTAGAAGCCTCGATCATTCTCGAAGAATAACCAAATTTGGAAAATGGCACGATCGAAAAGGCGATAAGTAAAAAATCAAGTATCTTTAAATAATATTATATGTTTTATTTAATAAAGTAATGGAACATTTAAAAAAACTTATTTTACTATTAACACGAATTGTTTACATTATACAATATCGTGTCAAGTACTTAATGAAAAAACTTAAACATGATTTTTGTATTTTCTAACTTTAATTTAATTAAACAGAATGGTAATGTCTGTCAATATTTCGTTAGGACATTTAACTGTACTTTTAACCTATCGTTTTAATTGTCATAGATTCATGACCACATCGACGTTATTATTACAAAGAAAAGTGTAAAATTAAGAAAAACTCGTGATATTCAAAAACTCACTTGTAACTGATTGATTACTAATTTTGTAAATATTTTGTGATCCCTGTGCAGTTTAAATTATCGATATAAATATAAATCAATCGCATAATATTTTGCTAAGCGCAAAACCGAAGACGGCTAGACCAATTCGAGTTTTTTTTTATTCTTTGAAGTCTGAGAATGATGATTTATGGAGAGAAAAATCGAAAAAATATTTAACAAAAAAAATATTTTATTTAGAACTTAGTTTTTATTTCGGAAAAGCAAACAGTTTCTATGGAGTAGCATAGCAAAATGTTCCATATGTTAGTATGTAGCTACTAAAAAGGCTAAATAAAAATAATCAGATTAAGGCAAAAGATTGCAGTTAGTATTAAACAATAATATTATTAGATGATCATGAGTGCGTAGAGGGGAAAAATACTTAGGAAGTTGCATGTTAGGCTCTGCAGGATCCAACAGCCTGGTACCTATATATTGTGAGTCACCCATAAGACTTCTACACTCTTAAATGGTAAATACATATTTTTAAATATGGCAGTTTAAAATCTCATTCACATTCTAATTCGATGGTAACTTATAGTGTTGCCTTGATAAAATATATAAAAATAAATAAAATCAGTGGCGCTACAACCTCTAGTTCTGGTCCTCAGATTTCTGAATCTATTTCTTGATCATTTTTAAATCTAATAGGCAAGTAGGTGATCAGCCTCTGATGCCTGACACACGCCGTCGACATTTTGGGTCTAAGACATGTCGGTTTCCTCACGATGTTTTCCTTTACCATTCGAGCGAATGTTAAATGCGCTCATAGAAAGTCTATTGG
This sequence comes from Pieris melete, assembly GCA_963693345.1. NCBI lineage: Eukaryota > Metazoa > Arthropoda > Insecta > Lepidoptera > Pieridae > Pieris > Pieris melete. The sequence goes on from CAVNZK010000003.1 coordinate 4,520,716, forward strand.
TGCACAGCCGGGGATCGAACCTACAACCTCAGGGATGAAGATCGAACGCTGAAGCCACTGGGCCAAAACTGCTCTCTGTTAAAAGATATATGAGAATAAAAAATTCAATAATTCACTCATAATACTTAGATATCTAGTAAAATATTAGGCCTTTTTTATACGTAATGCCATCTGCCTCTTAACTCTGATAAGTACATTATAAATTACCAAATAATAGCAGCCTGCGTCATGTTCAGGTGGGAGCTTGTAGTCTATTGTTTATCAGAATGCCAAATCATAAAATGACTGCTTCACGACTGATTTGAGAGCGACCGCCGATGCGAAAACCGCTGTGTGAGTTCGAAAAGTGAGTTACAGAATCGCAGGGCAGTATGTTAATTTTCAAAACATTCACTCATTATGCAAGTTAACGTAACATCTAATTTGAAAACGACCGAAACAAATTAGCCACACACAATTTCTCTGCATTGTCTTTTCGTGGGAAGTACCCGTGACGGTCTACGGAAACAATGGAAGAGTTCACTCGTTCATAACAAGAAAAGTCTATAAAGGAACCGAGGTTTGGCTCGTAATTTATACGTAATATCTAAATCAGTGCAAACGGTTGGTTAGAATCCCGATGATAGAAAATCAAAATGGCGAGTTTCGTCATAATAATTATAAGTTTAACGGGTGTAATGTCGATACAATTGCAGCAGGGTGAAACAATTCAAGAGAACAACATAGATAGTTCGTTGAACCAGTGTTTAGGTGACCAAAGGGGATCATCGGTCGGTGTTTGTTTTGGGAAGGAATTACTAACGAAGCTAAATAACTATGAAGAAACTGATTCTTTTAGTTTGGCGAACGGGATTTCATTTATCCGCGATGAGAAGACTCCGCGGGATATTGGTGCCTTTCTTGACAAAGATCCTATGGATTTCCGGTATGTAAAAAATCGAGAGTACTCCTCCCTCAAAGGCCGGCAACGCACCCACTAAAAATGGGTGTCTATGGGCTGCGATGACTGCCCTTTTTGGACGTCCCGCGTGCTCGTTTGCCCCCCTATTATATAAAAAAAATGTAGCTCTTGAATTTTCCCGTATGGGGTGTTACGGGTTCACCAGATATTACGGCTTAAAACATTTTAGATTTATAAAGAATCTGACATTTATTCAATCAAAATTAAATTCTTTCAGGTCAATAATGGAAGACGCCAGCAGTTTAATATCCAAGCGGTCATTACATTGGGATATGGGTATGGTGTATCCAGGATTAGTTATGAGAATTGGACCTACACTAGCCAATGGAGTTCTGGAATTTGTAATTGATCCCAGAAATAAAGATAGAGCCTATCAAGGACAGGGGGAAGTAACTACAGGTAATTATTTATTGAATTTTATTTGTAGAAAGAGGACATAGAGGAATTAAGCATAAGCCATGCAACATTTATATATGACATATCAGGAGTTTTGTATTTTAAAGCATTAACATACAATATATAAATTAGTGCGTCTCCGACTTTTTTATAATTAACATTATTTAACAATGCGTAATTACTTTTTGATATATAAAGGTAAAGACACCCATTTCTTAATCTAATATATAAAATTCTCGTGTCGCGGTGTTTGTAGTTAAACTCCTCCGAAACGGCTTGACCATGAAATTGAATTGATGATGAGTTGTCATGAAATTTTCTGTGCATATTGGGTATGTCGGAGAATCGGACAACATGTATTTTTCCTCCCCCTAAATGTAGTCCACCCCTAAATTCTTATTTTTTTAATTTTTAGATTACTTTTTTATTTTTATGATACAGCATTAAAAATACATACAACCCCTAATTTTCACCCCTCTACGATCAACCCCTATTTTTTATTATAAATGTTATGGCAAAACGACAAAATTTCAAATAGCGCCACCTGGGGGATTACGGATAAACTTACTTTAAATGTCAAGGCTTTGACATTGAACTTGCGTCATTGCGCCATCTATTACCAATTAACCACATTATTTTAAGACAACATTATTAAGTCTCAAAGCAAAGTTATTATTGTTATATCGTTTATTAATATTATTTGTTCGTTTTTTAAAATATACTAGCAGAAAAAGTATCAACTTCAATTGTTTATTTATGAAATAGCATTCTTAATGCGACCATTACGCAAAATTTCAATTTATCTATGAAGCTTTTGTTAGGAAATGAATAAAAAAATTATTACTTTTTCAGGTCGGCTTTTGGCGCGAAATCTTCTAGTACCATTCTTGCTTGGAATTAAGTTTCATATATCTACATTACTACCACTTCTGTTGGGTTTAGTTTTATTAGCGAGTAAAAAGGCTTTCTTGCTAGCCAAGGTGGCGCTACTTGCAGTGACTTTGTTTAGTGGCGCTGGCGCAGGTTATGGTGGAAGTTATTTTGGAGGCCTGAACAATTTTGCTGGTCCAACCTTATCTTCATATGTGACATCTCATGAAAATATCGGTCATTATCACCCCGCTGCTTCATCTGGAGGTAGAATTTTTCATGTTATTTAAGGTTTAATATATTGTATAAAACATCTCAATCTCGAACATAACAAGGGAAGTATAGATTTGCTACAACCTAATTTTTTAATAATCAGCAATGAAGATTCACCCTTACAAAAATATTAAATAATATGATTTTATTAATCATAAATGACTTGTTATGAATATAGTTTATCTTATATATAAAATTCTCGTGTCACAATGTTAGGTACCATACTCCTCCGAAACTTCTTGACCGATTTTTATCAAATTTTATATGCATATTCAGTAGGTCTGAGAATCGGCTTTCAACCCCCTAAGTGATAAGGGGTGATCACGCCAATTTTTATTTTTTTTATTTTTTTATGATACAGCATACAAAAATACATACAACCCCTAATTTTGACACCTCTACGATCAACCTTTATTTTTTATTATTGTGGATAGTTATTTTTATTGAACTAAAATAATATATCCTAGAAATAATATACATGGCAAAACAAATGTTTGCCGGGTCAGTTAGTGATTATTACAATCATATCTTCTACCTTCTATAAATTTTATTGTTTGATATATTTTGCTTATACATGAAATCAGCTCGAAACTAGACATACTTAAGACTCGTGAATCCTTGAACTTAAAGTAAACATGAAGGTCTTTTCAGTGGACTAGATAAAGGCTTTATTTATTTAAATAAATCACGTGACCTCATACTTTTTCAGGATACTACAGACATCCTCACCATTCGGAATATTTTTACAAAGAGCAGGATGACTCCACAACTGGATCTCCAATAACGCCAGACGAGCTTCGGGATAGATTAGAAAGATTATTTGTTACGAAAAAAGATGAGGACAAAATACGAAATGGCCGGAAGTTTTCATGGACCCCTATAAATGGGGGATAGATTTCAATATTTTTATTAAAGTACTAGTCAATTCTGGACGTTCTTGATATAATTTGTGTCATCCGTTCGGTTTAATTAAATTCATTATTTTTAAGGACTTTTTGTAGGATGATTTATTTCCATTTTAATTATTATGAGCACACTGTTTGTAAATCTATATAAATAAAAATGAATCGCAAAATATTTTGCTAAGTGATGACGACTGGACCAATTCGAGTATTTTTTTTTTATTTCTTGAACTGTGTGGAAGGTTTGTATGGAGAGATTTTTTTTTGAAAATGCACGGAACCTAAAAACCAGTTTTATAAAAAAATCATATAAAGGTGAAACTAAGGTCACTGGGGCAGTTAGTAATACATAAAGTCCTGTGGCGCTAGCCATGGTCTCGGCATCAGATTTTGGTGGTGATGGTGATCCGCCTCCATCTGCACCATGTAGATTTTTGGGTCTTAGACCTGCTAGTTTCATTAGGATATTTTTCTTCACAATTAGAAAGTAGTGATTGCGCTAGGAAAAGTCTATAAGTGCACAGCTAGAATTCAAACGCACGATCTCAAGGTTAAGACGCGCGTGCTTAGTCACTAAGCTAATTAATGCTGTCAAGTATGTAGGTATATTTTGCTATATTGAAGCCCGTGTTGTCTGCGTCTTAAAGTACTTGAAAGATAAATAATTATATTGGCATAGTTATACCTACATATTGTTAAATTCAATTATCGGCAGAAATTAAATGCTTTCCATCAAATCCTGAAACTTCTTGATACCACTGAATATCTTATACCTTATATAAAACTGTCGGTTGATAGTAAAATTTACATATAATACTTCATTTAAACATTTAAGTGTACACAGAACCTCGAAAGAACACTTGTTATTAATAATTAAATAGGTTCATGGCGTGTACAAGTTGTGGTAGCTAGTTACCGATAACTTCCGGATATATTCCGTGCAAGTAAGACATTAGAAGAATTTAGAATTTGATATATATGCAACTGTACATCATTCTTTACTTTCATAGTTTTTCTTCAAATACCACTAACTGTATCGTCGCGTGCGGATCTATTTGCGTGATCAAAGCTTTCTACTACATGTATGTAACTGTTTCATACTTATATGCAATTTATTTATATATAGAGTTTTTATTTTATTTACAACAAAAATTAGAGTTTATTGACTGCAATTTAATTATTATATTGTAAGCAGGGCAAGGACCCGTTTTATACCATAAATACTCTTAGATACCTTTTTTGTTTAATAAATATTTAATAAAATTAAAATAAAAAATTCTATCAAATTGAATCTCATATTTTCAGTATTTTTGTACTGAAAATATGAGAAAGAAGGAAAGATTTATATTGTCTCATTAGAAACGTCGTCCTAATTACCATCCTAGCTAATTAATATTTGTATAAATTTGAATTGATAAGTCGGTTAGTCAGTCAACATAGTTTATTGAACTTCAGTAAAACGCGGAAATAACTTGCAAAAATGTTGTATACAGAATTCAATTATATTGTAATGCTTACTACATTAAATATGAATCATTATTATATTTTATCAATATTATTTATTGTTACCTAACTTTTATTAAGATTTTGTTTTTATACTATGATTTCATATGTATTCAGGATTAAAGTATAGAATTTTCAATTTTGGATTGAAATAAAACCAAAGTCAAGTTTGAATTCCCTTTTTTCGCCATATCTGTCCTCATACCCTATTAAACTAGAGTTATTGTATTACAACAAAACTTCAAATAAATTATTTGTTAAAAATCAAATTACTTATAAAGGTACTCGCGTAATTACCTTTTTATAAATAAATTAAATACTTCATATACCGCACAAATAACAGAACTTAGCTTAATCTTAGTCTATTTATACAAAATTGGACAATCGGATACGAAATAGGAAAATGCACAGTACCCGTCGACTAGCTTACAAAAATTAATAAATTATTTGCTATAACTAAACTTAATAACTTAAATCTGGATTTTTGGTGCAAATATAACAACATCATATACTTATATACATGACAAACTTATACAGACTTAATCTAAGGAAAGCGTTAATAAATAATCTATAAACCAAAAGTGTCGTCTGATTTTCTAAAATTTCTCTATATCCTTTATATTGGGTTATAAAAGCTCTTGAAAGCTCTATGCCATGTCGTATTATGTAATGAGTCGTAAGCTATTAATGTTTAGCATAAGCTCTGTAAGCTCTATCTTGAGCGGCGGCCTCATCTTCTACGCTTCTTCTGTAGTGTCCTCCAGGCCCTGTAGAGTCGAAGTCACCTCCGTAATGGGACGCTGAGTATGTGTGCGTTTGAGACACCTGGGGATGTTTTACGATCTCGTATGTTGTTTTCTCGTGAGATTCTCCGCCAGCAACCAGCTTCTTCAAACCAATAACAGCAGACAAGAGAAGCGCAATCTTTCCAATCAACAAGGCTTTACCCGCGATGATAGCAATGGCCTGGAATGCCATAGCCAAGAAACCTCCCTTGATCGCAAGACCAGCCATAATGGGACCCATCATCTTCTTAAGCTTACCTCTTGCTTCTTCAAATGACCTGCCAACATCAACACTGGCCAAAGTTGGAGATATAACCACGCGATGACTCTGCAGAAGCTTTGAAGCTGATAGCTGAAGTAGCTTGTCAACGTCATCAGACCCTAAGGAGTTCAAATCACCTTCAGGTAGAGATGGGAAAGCTCTTCCTTGATCTGATCTCTTAACTAATGACACGCCTTCAAAGATGGGCAGTGTCTCCATCCTCGCTGCTCTAAACATTAACTTTGTTGCCTGGATCTTGAAGCACTGGATAATCTCCTGGGACTTCTCGCAATTATCGTACATCCTTCCGAGGAGCTTTAGTCCTGCTCCGAAGGTGTCTGCTGAAGCCACAGCCAGCATAGCACTGAAGCACAGGACAACAAGCCCGCGGTTCACCATTTTGATCTAATACCGCGGATGTCCCGGTCTTTCAACGCCACCAATGACCAGCTAATGCCAATGCGCCTATTGAAATGTGTAGAAAATACATGAACACTGGCATTTATCTATTTTCACCGGGAACTGCATTTATCTATAAATCTTTTAGAGCGTGCAATCGTTGCATCGTATAGTCGTGCACTGAGGCGTGTATGTATATGTTCAGTTTTGCGCCTGTGTGCATGTTGCGGCTATGTACTGGTCACCTGTGGCTGATCTTGAACACTGCACTTGGTCATTGTCAAGGTTGGCTTGTAATTTAAGACTTTATACAAAAAGACTGGATGTAATTTTTTTTACAATTCTTTATGTATTTCTGGGCTGTTTTCATCAGAATTTGTGATTTATATGATCCTATAATACTTTATAAAATGTTGAATAACAGGCACGGTGAATGCATAAAAACTTAGATCAAGTTCATATTCGCCAATTACCTAATAATTATTTCTGTGAAAATATTCTATTACAAGTATTATTTATTTCTACTAGAATTTTCTTCTACCCTCCGGTTCTCAGAGAAATGAATAAAATTCTATGCCCGGTAGAAGTTTTACTAAAATGTTATGATCACTTCAGTTTGAAAATATGTCACAAATATATAAAAGAAATTCATGTGTATTTATTATTATAATAAGTATTATTTAACGAAACACTCACGTAACCAAAACACAATATTGTATTTATTATAACACTAATAAATAACATACGCCAACAGATATACCACGACTTTTTTAACTATAATACTAGAAAAACTGTCCTAAGGCCAATTTTAAAATCAAATGAAAATATAGTTAAATTGTTTATATGAAAAAAAACACGATACACGTGTTGATTAGCTCAGATTTTTTTTTATTAATGATTATATGTATCTCTCTAAAACATTTGATGTTGACAACAATATTTGATGAAAGACGCAAAGTCTAGTCCGAAGTAAAAACTTCACTTACGTAAATTAGACATCTACATAGACATAACATTTATTACTAACAAAAACAAACACACATATACACACAAAATAACAAAAATCGAAGAAAAAAAAATATGTCAAAAAGATATAAAAAAAACCCTTTTCCCATTCGGTTCGCTTCAGGTGTGTAATGCGTGTGTAACTTTACAGAAATAGGAAAATGCACTAGTTGTAAATTAAAAAAATTTAAATTACTTTTAAAATCTATTATTAACTGTAACATTTACGGGACAATTGCTCTTATTAAGGGTAATGTAGTCTAATTGATTCGTGGAACATCCGCAACAGAAAATTTTCTTTTTCAAACAGCTGAAGCGATTTCATTGTGAATTTCCACTTTTGTTTTAGATAAACGACTTACTATAGTTTAATGGCATTTTTATTAGGACGTAGATCAGTGCTTGCACAATGGATAAGGCGGATAATCCTGAGGTCATATGTTCAGACCCCGGCTTTGTAGGACTCAAAAACGAAGAAGTTTGACGTAAGAACGTCTACAGGGAAAAATATCAGTGAAACAGATGCAGAAATTTGAAAGACTCAACAATATACATATATTCATGTATAGTTGATATAATCCGATACAAAGGGTATATATAGTTAAGATGATAGATAAATATAATTAATGAAATTAAATTATTCCTAATGTTCATTCTTTATATTCAGTACCAGTACGAGTATAAAACAGTCGTAATTGCTACGTGTCGTGTGTTGCTTGGATTTATTAAAACAGAGGGCTTGTTTCAGCTTTTCTTAAATGCATACAAACCCCGGCGTATTATAACTGTGTTGTTTGGTAAACTTTCTATTTTTTGTTTCTATTTTTGTTTTATATTTTTTGTTGTTAAGAATATTCTTTTCCTGTTTTGTGATATTGTGATGTTAAAGTGTTATTAATATTTATATACAACTTAATAAGGACAAAATAGATAAATTTTAACAAGATTCAACTCAAAAGTGATTTAATAATAATATTATTTTATTATAGTTAAAGTTAATTTTCAATAAAAATAGATACCATTAGTTATAAAAGTATAATCAGTATGAAATATATTTTATATATAATATACAGTTTAGTACATAACTGAAACTTCCCAACTTTCTACAAGTTAATGTTTAAGAACGAAGTTAATCGGGATCTGTAATCCGCAATGATCGGTGACTGATGTAATTAATCGTTCATTCAATTATGTAATATAATGCACGCGACACTGTGTATATACTTTGCGATACATAGCTTAGATAATAACATATAATGAGAAGTATATCACCATTCAATCCAGGATTTCATTCAGTTTCTACCACTGTTTTCTTATCGAGACAAAAAGAACTCGTTAGAAAGCAGATTTCCTATCGGCTCTAAAATGCTATCTGCGTGAATAGAGTTTATAGACATAACATGAATTACTAATATAATTATAAATGAAGGAACAACACAAATACATACAATAACTAACCTTAAAATATAATAACTAAAATATATTATTAAAAGGAGTCCCTTTAGGCAAGGTTTCGTAAATACTGGCAGCGTTCCCCCTTTAAATAGCTAGACTAATTCTTTGTCCGAGGTAGCTGCCAGCTCTTCGGTCTCCTGTGATACCGACTAACCTTTTTGCTACTTCCTTAAAAAATCTTATAGCGCTAGGACCCCACGGACTAAGGGTCTCGACACCGAATGGGACAAAATTATATTCGGAGCCTAGATATGCCCCCTGTATTTGCAGGCTTTAGATTTTCAGCCGCTTCACAAGCCGCACCAGCACTGTTGTTGGTTCCATGTAGATAGGAAGGGGCCAGAGTGTCTGAACAGGTTGCATCCCATACTAGCACCCGGCCAATCTTCCATGGAATCAAACTCATACCGTCCGGTCTCTTGCCATCGTCTCTTGCCATCGTCTCTTGCAATTCCAGTCGGCTCAAGTAGACTTGGCACGTTGACGGTGGCAAGTGACCGCCGTATGATATCGCGATATAGAGTTTTACATTTCTGCATCATATTTTTCGATCCTCATCCCATCGATCATATTATTTATAGGCACATTAGTGCACGTAGATTATTGCAATATTGCTAATATATATTTCCAAGTTTCTATATCTTTGAACAAGTGTTAATACATATATGTGTTTAATAGAAAGAAAATTTATCGGCTGTGTTTATACACAAGACCGGTTGAAAATCGAATCCTAACTACTGCCTTAAGGCATACAAGTTTTATAAATGTTACGAGTAAGTTTAATATAATGTCTAAAAATTATTAACTTTTTTGTTCCGTTTGGATACTGTTATATTAGGCAGTGCAACTGCACGGGCGCTAATTAAAGATTTGGTGACCCCAGAGCTGGTGCTTTCCTAACTCAACGAACAGGTATCGCAATACAGCGAGGAAATGCTGAATTAAAGGTACTGCCACACGGACCAAACTTTTTAGATTTGTTTTAAGTATCTATTTATCCATTTATAATTATTATTATTACTGATATTAAATATACAATATTCTATATTACTTTTGTAGAAACAATTTGGGACAAACTTATGTCTTTGTTGGTGGCTCTTATTGATTAGCGAATTAATAATTAAAATTTATTGACAGGTAAATAATACATGCCTACATGATAATTGTTACAAAAGTGTTTATGGGTTTCGGGGTTTAATATGCGAACCGTGGTATCTTAAAAATCGACTATAGAGACTCGCATTATTTATTATTTAGATAAATATCATGAAGAATAATATGTTCACATCATGACACGTAATTAGGGTCACATCATATGACCTTATAACATCGTAGTCGTGACTTTCACAAAATAAAACATCTTATCCCTTACTCCGAGTGTACGTGACAAGACGGACTAAATTATTGTAATAGCTCTTTAGTTTATTAAGTTTTTTAAAAGGTCTGAGATCAATAAACTGTTATTTTATAATTTAAGAATACTGCCCTGTGATTCTGTAACTCACTTTTCGAACTCACACAGCGGTTTTCGCATCAGCGGTCGCTCTCAAATCAGTCGTGAAGCAGTCATTTTATAATTTGGCATTCTGATAAACAATAAACTACAGGCTCCCTTTTCAGAATGCCAAATCATAAAATGACTGCTTCACGACTGATTTGAGAGCGACCGCCGATGCGAAACTCGCTGTGTGAGTTCGAAAAGTGAGTTACAGAATCGCAGGGCAGATTTAATCGCGATCATCGATTTTCCTGTCGAAATTCCAGTCTCTTTTTGATGACGATTGACACGATAAATAATTATTTTAATCGCTCCTACTTGTTTAAATAAAATACGTATAATAAATTAAGATGAATAATTGATAATATTTCAGTATAAAATTGCAAAAAAATTAATACACAAGACATAAAAAACAATCATCAGAAATTAATTAGGAAAAACAAAATCTCAGAATAAAAACAAAAAATTGACTAACTACTACAAATAATAATAAACTTTTGTCAACTTACGTACGTAATTAAATAAAATCCCTTAAGTAAAATAGTTTTTGACTATGCTTGGACGATCAAACCTCTGCGATTGTGTCCGTAACTAAATACAGCCTATAAAAGAAAGTCACGAGAGAACTTTTTCTCACTTAGAGATGAGCAGAATAATTGCAATATCTCTTTGTGTTTGACATGCGTAAATTATGGGTAGCAATTTTATCTAGTGTGTCGTATGTTAATGTGAACAATGAAACTGTCTCGTGCTTAGTGATTTAATATTTCATATGTTTCTGAGATGAGAATGTTTCTACGCATCTCAAATTTGACTGGAGAGTATGCAACTCACTCCACCTTGCTAACTGCACTTCCGGTAGCAATTGCAGTCCAGATATCAATGTTTATTCATTCGACGCACGTTACCAAATTGCATACAAACACGTCGGTATCTCACTCACTGAAATAAACAAGGGTTCCTCTGATACGATTACAACTTAAAAGCTGTCACTAAAGTTTGAGAGAATTTTGCTTCGGCTCTATCTTCCATTTTAACTGATTAATGAGATTTGAATCTGATTGAATTTGATCTATCAATTTTATCCACGATATGCGGATTTAAACTTAATTAATGACGTGAAAAATGCTAAAAGTACGGAACGAAGTGCTATTGAAAAACGCTAAACCTTTAAAGTAATCATTTTTTTAAGAAACCGATAACTAAAAACAAGAAATGTTATTTAGTCTAACAAAAGCCAAATATCAGACATTTTTATAAGAGCCTTTAATTATTATTTATTAATTTTAACAAATCAGTACTTTAGTAAAAAATTAGGATCTTATAATCTACACCATATGTACCAGAGACACCATAATGATAGGGAAATTAGTACGATTGTATAAGGTACTTGTAATAAGCAATGATTAAAAAAAGTATACCAAAGCAGACCAGTATACCATACTAGACTAGCATCAATTCATCTAGGAGAAAGTAATTACTTTTCTATGGAAATGTATTGTACAGAGGTTAATTACGCTTTATAGCTGTAATTACACTATGACTGACGTTTTCTTTTTAAATGATTCGTAGCGAATACGTTAATTTATATTCGACCATGCGTAGATCGTAGCAAAGCGTAGCGGAAACGCTACGTGTCACAAGAGCGTTATGATCGTTCCGTTAAAAAATGGATTATTTTAATCTATGATATATATGTTTCATGATCACTTTTAAATCTAATAGGCAAGTAGGTGATCAGCCTCCAGTGCCTGACACACGCCGTCGCCGTACTTTTCATATATCTATTTTAAATATAGTATGTCAAATGCTTACAAATTAAACAGTTGTGGTTTCGCCGAGATCAAACCCCTTAATGTACTTTATATGCGAATCACCAAATCACAGAACAATAATTGTTATACCTACTAAAAAACTATATTCTAAACATATAGATAGTTACAGCGTGTTTTAACAACATAATAATAAATACTCTACACTGTTAATAATATTATATCTTAAAATTCGTACTATTAAAGGACACACAAAAAATGGATATAAACGTATTTCAATGTAATAAAATAAAAATGCGAAAATGAAATTATTTGCAGGATACAATTATAAGTAATTAGCATAAATACTAAGAACATACGCTTTGATTACTTAATAAATTATTGTGCCCCGAGGGAAAAGGCAAATCGTATTACGAAGCCTTGGATTCAAACCTTTTACTTTAATCACTCGCTTTTCCCGCCTCAGAGTATCGCTTGAGTTTTATTTTTGAATTATAACAGACTCTAGATTTAATTTAAAAATTATGCTTTTTATATATTCATTTGGATATTTTTATGAATTTTAGCTGCTTTGTTTCATAAATACTCTTTTAATTATTATTATAAAGATCTTTTTAAATCAAAAGTACAACATAGCAAATAATTTTTTTGAAAGTTTTTATTTTAACTTCTAATCTTGGATGTTACATGTGTTCGAGTTTCATCCTAATTCAACTCAAACGCAGTCACGGGTATCTCTTACTATTAAGATCTCGGCCAGTAACGCAATAACGCACTATCAATATAAACGATTTCTTATGATATTCACCCACTTTTGTATGGAAATGTCTGCCTAATGATCATTTGAATCCGGGAGTTGTGGCGAAATAGGAAATAAAATTTAATCAAGATAAATCTGTATACCATAGTAATTTGTATTATATTAAAACGTTTTTTATTTATGTCAACGTTATAAGTCAATTATTGATTTAGTCTTGTGATGAGTCAATTATAATTTGGATATGTAAGATGGAGGTTTCGGGTATTAAGGTAACCTTCGCATAATATATTTTTCGCAAAATAAAGTACAAAAAACTCACCTATAATCATTAACCTCCTCTTTCAGGGTTCAATTGTTTAAAATACCTAAAATTAAAAGTTATATCGTTAGTAGAAAAGCATGCAAATAAATATGTATTTTTATCTGAAAAATTTTCGCGTTCAATAGCACTTCGTTCCGTACTTTTAGCATTTTTCACGTCATTAAATAAATGTTATATAAAGCAAATTATACATATTTATACCCTTTGTATAAGCATATGCATGACTTATTTGACTTAATATCCTATAACCTCTAGATGGGGCAGAGGTCGTCCACAGTGAGTCTCTATCTCGTTCGGTCTTGAACCTCGTATTTCACCTCACTCCAAGTCTTTCCGGCACTCTTTGCCTCATCTGCAACTGTACGATGCCAGGTTTGCATGGGACGGCCACGCTTCCACTTTCCTTACAGGTATCAATCAAGTGCCTGCTTGGGGATGATTGGAATCTCTTCGGAGTGTATGGCCTATCCAATTCCACTTGCTTCGCTTGCTTGATCTGCTAGCTTATCGGGGTTCCTCGACAGCTGCCCCAAAGTTGCTCGTTAGAGATCTTCTCGGGCCAGTAGATACCTAGTAAAGAGTACATGCATAAACATGAATATAATGTAAGACGGCCACCTTAGTTTACATTATTGTTGGACACCTATTACCTACTTGTTGAACGAAAAAATATACATTCAAATAAAGAATTATGACCTCGAATTTTTGAAAATAGATTCACCTTTTAAACTACTTTATTGCACGGTAATAATCTGAAACCATTTTCTTTTGTCAAATTAATTAGAATAGACCGGAAAAGCTAATTAATAACAATAAATAAACTTTTATAACTGTTTAATTCCGCGTCGTTTGCATGCGACGTGCTAACCCACGCAAAGTTACTAACAATGGATGTGGTACTCTTTAAGTTAATAGAACTTAAATCTATACGCTCTTCTATGTATGGAACGAGGAAATACGAAATTGTATTTTAATGGACATTCTGTTAGATATCCATGAGGTAGTTTACCAAAAAGGCGCCTTATAATTATTACAATACATTTGTTTGTTCCTGTTAATCATCATTATGAATTTATTGCATATAGTAAGTTGAATTTGGCTGGGTTGGAATTTCTTTATTCGTTCTTATTATATAATAAAATAATTATTACTAAAATATACATGAGTTTTAAAATAATATATAGATAAACCACATCCATTTCTACCAGCCAACTTCAATTTAACCTTAAGACAAGCACAATTTTCCATTTCGCTACACACCCACACAGTTGCGAGACAAAATGGCGCTTTCACACCAACCGTAGACAACAACACTCGGTACGCTTACTCGTCGCTCTTCATAGAAAATTTTCGAATCCATGCTTTGTGCATACACCTCTAGACAGTATCCCCGATCACAGGCACAATTCTTTTTCTATGGTACATAGACTATAAATACGCGGTGGAGTCATTTGTGTGTACAGTCTTTTTTATTGCACCAACCAACGTGGTTCAAGGGTCAAAATGTTTGGAAAAGTGTTTGTTCTGACCTTATTACTAGGATTTGTAACAGCTGACGAGTTTGGGATAAAATACATAATGAGAGTGTATGAAGACTGCCAAAATTCGGACATCATCCCTTGCTTGAAACGAAAAGCTATTCTGTTCTTTGATAGAGCTGCAAAAATGGATTCCATACCCTTGATCGATGGGGTAGAGGCTGTAAAGCTTTCAAATGTTGACCTACCCAGTGAAAATGAAATTTTACCCAGGAGCTTAGGGAGCAAGGAGGAAGCGTTGTCAGAAATCCTTTGGAATAGAATTGCGGCCTTTGCGAATTCAAGGTCAATACAACTTTCGTTGCCGAAGGTCACAGGTGAAGAGCTGAATAAGGGTGTGGAAGAAGGTAAGATCTTCAAACATTAAATATAACATTAATTTATATTTTAAATAATAACCTTTTGTCTTTACGTGGAGCCTTTGAAAAAAATTACAAATGCTTTGGATCTTTTAACGAAAAAACTTTTGGACAAACGTCAGATGACCTAAATAGGAGATAATCGTCAGGTTTTACATTATTCTAATTATATAATTGTGACATTTCTATTTATAGTCTGGTAAATATAGATCGAGGAATGTCATTTTATTTTATAGGTTATAGGATAATGACCTAATGATTACACTGTGTTATACGATAATGACCTACTAACGGAATTTATATATAACTAAAAGAGCAACATATTATATGACATTGCAAAATATACAAGTATGTCAATACAATGATTCCCTTATTATTATTATTATTCCTTCACATTTCTATCCAACCTTAATAAAACTACCGTACCTTCACGTTTAATTAACAATTAAAAAATCCTTATAACGTATAAAATGTATTAAGAACATACAAATTGCAATCAAACTATGAAAACAGTTGAATCGGTACATTTTACTAAAACTAAATTCCCTGAGAAATTCTTCAATAAAAGCTCACGCTATTTGAATTGTATTATGGAGGCATTAAAGTACATTATACTTAGAAACGATTGCCCTTTTACCATGTCCTGAATTCATTGCTTTCTCCAGAGTTAGCTTTTATCTTAGATATAATTTGCAGGTGAATGCCATGATGAATGTAACGTACTGTTTATCTGATGAGGCATGGCCTAAGGAAACGTTTACTTGATAACTATGAAAAGATATTTTAAGAGCTTCCAATATGTCAAAAACTATACATACGTACTATTGAAATTAAAAAACACATGCATAGCTGACTGCTACTTTAGTATCTAAAGAATACGTATAGATATTTTATAGACCTAATAAAAAGTGTGATATTTAATATATGAATATTTAAATACAATTTGAATAAGGAACATTATTTGAAAATTTGGAAATAAATTTCGTAGAAATATTGTCTGTAGTAAAATTGAGCTGTGATTGCTCCTCACGATTTAACGAGTGTTTTAAACAAATGATGGCTGTGACTAAGCTGTAGACATGAGTTTTTGGTGGGTGTTGAAATAATAAGAGCATGAAGTTCGTCATTGTATGAAATAGAAATTATGAATAATTAGCAACGCGAAATATGTTTCTTGAGGCAACGTTTCAAGGCCTGGGGATTAATTGTTATGTTCGTAAAGAATTAATTTGAAAATAGAATATGTCACTTGTATAGGTTTTTATCTGTTTAAATGAGTTTATGGAAAATTTCCGAAAATACATAAAATCTTTACAATTAATATTTTTGTTTTTTTTTTATATACAGATATAGCCATTCGATTTATGGGTACAAACCAATTTCTTCTCAATGTTTTCCTTCGTAAGATCAAGTGGGCACATATAAAGTAGACTATTGGTACCATACAAAAACGGGCGTGATTCGAACGCAGGAAAACAGTATAAAGAACATCGCTATCCACCAGATCAACACTATACTGTACTTTTTAGCAGTTTGTCTTAATTGAGGTGTATCCATTAAAAAACATATTAAAGAGAAAGCATGCATTATCTTGTTAAGATATATAACACTCATAACTGCTCATAATTGTTGCTCATGATCTCAATTAACATTAATTAATAGTTACTCTGTGCTTTATGGCTTCTATAAGATTTGACTAACTGCGTCGGATGAAAGAAATGTGCTTATTAGTACTATTTGAGCACTTCTAAAATTAAAAAAAAGCGTTCCAACATTCAATTATGAATAACAAAAAAGACTCTACATTCATTTTGGCCTAAGATTTTTGTATCGGTTCCAATGCTTGTTTTCATGGAAATTTAGTCTTTCGTGCATAAGCTAAATCGTCAATATACTTCCATATACTTATGTCAAGTTCAAAACCCAATGACCGAAAACGTCCTAGTCCACACATGCATGATTTACTAAGTAGTTTAACAGATTTATTTTTCTATTGTAACACTTATAAAATAGTACATAATTCATCCGCTAAAAGCAATTCATCAAAAAGATTAAATTATAATAATTGACGTTGACTTTCTATGATTTCTACTTCAAAATTGCATCTCTAATCGTAGGCAAATCTAAAGTACGAAGCTAAGCAGATATTAAGAAAATACGTTTGAAAAGAGATTTAACCATAAAAGCTTCCAAATTAATTTATAAACAGCATGAATGTTTTTTGTATAGACAAATATGACATTACTTTAGTAAAAAATTTTTATTTACTATTTATCGGTAGATACATAGATTATGTTAGAATCCATTATGTTTCAATAATAAATATCGTTATATTAACCTACATAGTAATAATAAAAATAATTAAAATTAAAATTTTATTTAAAGAAAATTAAAACAAATTTTAAAAATTTGGTCCCTATGGCTGTGTACCTTAAACGCTGGCAGCATTTCCTCACTGTATTGCGATACTTATTCGTTGATCGAGGAAAGCACCAGCTCTGGGGCACTGGTACTATATACAAGGCACCAACAACTTATGTTTAATATATATAATAATACAAAACCATATTCCCAAAACTGACCAATTTCAAATTCTTTGTCCGCTGTCAGTCCTCTATATTATTTGGCGCGTGTTAATTTCTTTACGCAACCAGAAATAGTGCATGTATTTAACACATATATCACCTATAGTTAAGAGTTAACGCCTAGTAAAATTACATGTAACGGTTGTAACGCCCAAACGGTTTCCTACATTTCTTTTTTTCACTTTGCTACGTGTGTAATTATGTCGCTACGAATCACGGGTCGCTGAAACGTAAATAGTTTTGTTTTTGTCAGAATAATGACACGGGATTGTCGGACGACACCCGTTCCCTTAGAAATAATACAATGAAGACTATGATTATTATCATAACGATAATCTACTATATAAAAATAAGTCGGGTTTTCCTTCCTGACGCTATAACTCCAGAACGCACGAACCGATTTCCATGGTTTTCCTTTCGTTGGAAAGGTATCGGGCTCCGTGAGGTTTATAGCAAAGAAAATTCATTATATATATTTCTGTATAAAGAAGCGACATTTGGGCGTGTTTAGATCTCGAAGGCAACAAGAAAATGCATCGTACGAAACAAATACGTCATTCTGTATTCATTTCAGTATTCACTATATCGATGGCATTGAAGTAGAAAAGTTCATGCTAAAGCTACCAATCATTTCTTTATTTCTATCGAACAACTGACTAAGTATACAATTACTAATAACTTTTTAATATGAAAAGCACGAAATTACATTGATCGGTATATAAGTGGTCGTCCCACTCTGCTTTTTACATACAGGTAAAAAAACCTGAAGACAATTGTTGTTTCAATTTTTTTTATAATTATCTGACAGATTAGAATGTAAAAGTCGCGTATCTACAATTGGACTTGGAGATGCTATTGACCAATCATAAAGAAACGATTCGCGCAATCATATCGTCTTTTATTTTAACTCTCAACATCTTGATCCTTCTACTCTTTCCAGTTTTGAATATTCATAAAACCCTCGTGCGTTTCCGCAAATGTATTTGTTTTACATATGTTAACATTTTCAACATAAATTAATAAAACAATTTATATGTAATATGGCTAATAAAAAAAAATCTCGATTCCAGGTCGTGGTAAAATGAAGAAAATGATGGGGATGATGATGATGGGAGCTGCAATGAAAATGGCTGCCATGATACCCGTCGCGATGGCCGGTCTCTTCATTTTGGCGGGAAAAGCGCTCATTGTATCAAAGGTAAGAAATAATACTTGTAAAAAGTCTTTCTATATTCTATAATAAACAAAACTCTATTTCATGACAAAAATAGTTTAGCTGTATATATGGTATATAAGTATTTTAAAGAATATCTTAGTTTAAATTTAATCATTTGTGGCATTAATGTTGCCAGAAAAATTACGATCATAATTTAAAAAATATCAATTAAAGATACAAATCTAGTATAGCATTGAGTATAAAAATGAATAAACGTAAATCAATAAAGTGGGTGCCTATATGAACTAGGCCTAGTGGCATACACAAAAACTATATCTAGACCCCTAGTTCCCATAACCTTACCGTGTCAACTCTAGATGTCAATACATAATCGCCCGAAACAATGCACGCGCATTTCTTTACATACAATTCCGGTCATTGTTATGGGAGAAAACGTGTAATTGTGTTTGTAGATCATGGGAATTAGCCCATTTAAATATACAACACGTAATTATTTCGATATATGTTAATTCGCAAGCAAGGCCAGGTAACTAAGAGTTATTTTCCTCTCATTATTCATCAGATATTTGTTAGGTGCAAAAATAACATATCAAATTAACACAATGTTGAATTGAGTTATAGATTTATAATAAAGAGAAATAACCCTTACCGGGATTTTTAATCACTAAACATCATTCAATATTATAAGTCACATGCATATTATTATTATTATTAGAGCTTTATTAATAAAACCAATAATTTGTTAGTTAACTTTTCTTAAATTGAGTATTAGTTGCGTTTGCGTTGCGTTGCTAACCCTATTAGGGTAAAAGCCTCCCCCATATTTTCCATTTATTTTTATTTTATCAGATTTTTCTCAATTCATTGTTCAGATCTAATTGTCTTGTGTTGGATGAAAGGGATCTTATGTTGAAAGTGCCTAATTTATATTGCTAAATCCTGTTCTTAGTTGTATGTAGTGGAGGGTGATGGTCGCTTACTATACTTATTAAGCAAAGATAATTAAAAAATATATTTATATTTATATGTTTTCATATCGTTTCAATAATTTACATGAACACGTTACCATTTGAGTTTCTAACCAAAAACAAAAATATGCCGAAGTAATGCATAGATAGTGCATCCATTTTTCATAATTCTAATACTAGCAGTAACGAACCCGCCCATTAGACAATTAGCAGACCATAAATAAATTCAATTAACAATCATGGACTCTTCTGACATTGTCATATTATACTTATGATGGACATTTGTTATTATGACAAGAAATAACTTTTATTACTTATAAAGTTAGTTGACCCGGCAGACTAAGTTACAATATATGTTATTTTAATGATAAGCAAATGTCATCACTCGTGGAAAATATAACACGGATCTATTAGAAAATGTAATGATCGTTAAAAGAAATTACGATTTTCTAACGATCTTCTTATGCCAACGAATTGTGTCCAATGAGATGGCACAGTTGCTGTATCTGGAACAATGACGTGAAATCTATGATATTGAACTTAATGATACCTAGAGTGGAGTGTATTGTCTTATCATTAGATAATATAATAAATAGAAAACATTAGAAGTAATATGAATAGGTACGTTAATTAGACCGTGTTAATGACATTCAGTAATAAATGTTTTAATATTCCAATAAGTGAAATTGTTTATTTTACGTTACATATTTTAAGTTGAAAAGTTAAGGGCGTAGAACAAGCAACTGACTAAGCATTTTATAAGACGTTTTTTGCAATAAAGGGAAACACATTTGTTAACAACAGTATTGGCGTAAAACAAGTCGTTTTTAGTTTTACATATAGCTTAAATTTATAATATTAATTTATATGATAATTAATAATCGTGTAATTATTTAAATCACATTAAAGTATATAAATAATATATGTTTAATAATTTTTGACTTTATGTTATTTTATTTACATAATCTTAACCTAATTGTAGTAAAGTAGATTGTGCATTGAAGTGTTCAATAAGTATTGATATATTATAAGGTAACCTTTAGAAAAGAATATAACGATTCTACCCATAGCCATAGTCTATGCAAGGTCGTTTTAAAACTATTATAATTTAACGTGTTGGAATCGTTAATAAAACATTTAAAGTATCGTAAATTAAACACAGTTATGGCATCATCAGCTTGTCTTTTAAGTACTATGGTCTCCATGACTGAGTTGGTAGACCATCATATTACCCATACATTCCCGCCAAAAAATCACGAAGACGCGAAAACCTCACAGAAAAGAATCACACAGTCTATAGAATTAAATAATCGACATAACACTCCGTACTTTTCACACAGTGATGATACATGAAACCATTATGTCGTTAAATATTTTTAATGAAAGGGCTTTGTTAGTTTTCTAAAGCCCTTT
This sequence comes from Pieris melete, assembly GCA_963693345.1. Classification (NCBI taxonomy): domain Eukaryota; kingdom Metazoa; phylum Arthropoda; class Insecta; order Lepidoptera; family Pieridae; genus Pieris; species Pieris melete. The sequence goes on from CAVNZK010000003.1 coordinate 4,541,919, forward strand.
ATTTAGTTGAGAGAGTACAGACTTTCACTGTCACAGATTATAGAACATTAACTATTTATTCAGGTTTTAATCTTTGCTATTTTCTATGACTTTCTAGTAACTTATTTCTATTAATTTATTTAAGTTGCTCTACGAAAACCAATGATAGCGCAAATATTCTTATAAATGTATCAACACGACATAAATGGCATTGTAGTATGTAAAAATGTTTGTGTTTTCAATTGATATCCTGAAAACATTTCATAAAATGATATCAACATGCCAGTTTGATCGGTCATTGGCATGTTTTTAAATGTATATAAAAATAAATCTTATGTGATGGTATTAAAGTTTAAATTGAATTGCCTCTGCTTGAACTAGAATTTAATGAGATTACAGCGGCCTTCGGTGTACCATTTACATACCACTGTAACGTGTAATCGTGTAAAGAGTTAAATGTTACCAACCTCATCATTTATTAAATTACCCTATATTTAGGGTAAAAAACTATAATAACTAATTCGTCATTTCTTATAATGTTCCCTATTTCATACTCCGCGATTTTTTAAATCAATTAATTAAAAATAAACTATAACTGATTATTGTCTGAAACATTATGTAATACAATTCATTCATATTCCCAAATTTCATTTAGAAATCATTTAGAAATACTTGAGACTAAACAATTTAACTCTATAAATCAGAATATTTTCTATTGAAGGTTTAAATGATTACACATAAAAACTTAAAGTATTGTGTGGTATAGCTGGATGTATCTGGCAACACTACTGTACAATTAATCAGTTTACTGATCACATAGCTGTCACTCAGTAACGCACAGAGGAAGCAACAACACTGAAGCAATTCATAATTTCTTTCGTTTAAAGTAAATCTCGTGCGGCTTATACCTATTAAGCCGTAAGAGATTTACTTAGAATGATTGTAATTACACAACACGCGAAAATGTATAGGTAATTATAGTGATTAGTCTGTAGTTATTTATCAATGTAAATATATTAGTGTCAGCAGTTAACTGGGCAAGATTTTGCGTGGTGGTGGTAAGTTGGTAGAAAAACTTTTGCGCGTAATGATACCGGTAAATTTATTTGCTATTGGGACAGAATTGTTAATTGCTATATAACATTTATGTATTTAATTATTTCCATTTTGGCAGTCATTGATTACTAATTCAATAGACAACTTACTAATTCAAATTGTAACTAAAAGCATAATACCACAAAACATAAAAAATAATCCAAAGCCTAAAAACAGGCTTACAAATTATGAATAGTGCTATCCTTGTAAATTCAGAGCAGGGTTGGCCTAGTGGCTGCAGCTGCGTATGTTCGAGCCCCGGCTCTGCACCAATGGACTTTTGTTCTATGTATTAAACACTTGCTCGAACGGTAAAGGAAAACACCGTGAGTAAACCGGGTTGCCTTAGACTCAAAAATTCGATGGCGTTTGTCAAGCATAGGAGGCTGATCACTTGCTTATTAGATATTATACAAATGATCATGAAACAGAAAAAAATCTGAGGCCCAGTCCGTAAAAGGTTGTAGCGGCATTTTTTTTTTAATTCAGATAGTGTGCAATACAATAGATCAGTCTGAGATGCAATATTATTGAGAGTAATTCTAAATTTGAAAATGCAAATTTAAATATTAATAAATATTTTCGAAAAACCAAACTTACAAAAAAAGGTAATTAATAAATATAAACTAAACATAGTCCCAAATATCCCAATTCGTATTTCATCAATTTATCATATTTAAAATGTAATAAGTTAATATAAATTTAGAATAAAGATAATAAGGTTTATAAAAATGTTTTGGCGTTTTGGTCACGGATTGAGGCACTGATAAATGCAAAATCATTCTAAATTCATAACAATTTGAAAGTTTACCGTCGCGCTAATTCTTATATTCTTAATTTTATTTACATTAAGCAATGTTCTAGGATTTTCTTAAAGGGTCGTTTTTAAAATCTATATTTTTGCATGCATATAAGAGAAGAGTAATCTAATTATATTAGAGATTAATATAAGGCTTCGTATTGGAAAATCTGTCTCAACCTTTGGTATTAGCGTTATGCGTTATATTGACATAATTTCATATCACTCAAAACAGTAAATCAAATACATTTTCTATTACACCTACATCGTAGCTTTGAAACCCATTATTATACCCAATATCTAAATATAATATTAATTAATAATTCATTGAAATGTATTTATAATAAATACATATTATACATCGCACTATAACGGATAAAGAGACCTCATTGCAACGTTAGCCTTAGAGAAGCATAATCTTAGACTAATCAAATAATTAAATTATTCACGACGGCACTTTGCTGCGTACCACTACTATATGGAACCGCCTAAATTCTATGACAACATTTAAGTATTAACCTATTCAACTAAATGTCAAGAAAAGAGCGTACCAACTTTTAAAGTCAAGTCAAAGTAAAAAATCATTTAATCATATTTGTAACACAATGTACACTTAAGAACGTCAAAAAAAGAAATATACATAAATGTAAGTAAATTTTACTCAGAAGAGAAGAACTGGCAATAAACTCTCCGCCACTCGTTTTAATCGCCAAGTTTTCAAAGGTATCTAATGTTTCAAAACGTACATAATGCAAGCCTTATGGTATACAGAGACACCCCCCCTGGGTGATACTTAACAACAGGATTCTAAAAAACTGAAATAAAGAGAGGTACATACTAGAACTTGAAATTATAAAAATAATTCCAGATCGCCTTACTACTAGCTGGCATCCTGGCACTGAAGAAGTTGATAGCAGCTAAGAACAGTGGTGGAGCCAGTCATGACAGTCACAGCAGCCACGGCTGGTCTTCGGGAGGAGCAAGCGGAGGATGGGATAGACGGTCATACAATGACGCTTCAGATGTAGTATATTCTGCATATAAAAAAGACTAATATTAAATCGGTTTTGTTATGATTACGGTTGTTATGACGAAAAACAGAAGTTAGAAGTTAATATTGAGCAGGATTTTTTTTAAAGTATCTCTGTGATATTTTGAAACAGGTTTCTTTATCAAAATTAGCTTTTCAGGTATAGATACACACAATAGATTCTATGAAATTCATTCTTTTGTCTTTTGTTTAAAGCCATGATATGCTGTCTATGAATGTAATGAACATACTCAATACATAGAATTAAAAAAGTTTAACTATTTATAAATACATAGTTAAACTTTTTAAATCAATATATATGTTAAAAAATAATTAATATTCAGCCTTGTATGTGATAATTCGATAAACTATTAAACAGTCCATTGCTTGCTGCGCCATCTATAGCAGCATTGATAAACCTACTGAAGTTTACTAGCAGTTAAAATTATAAATCAATTTCTAACCTATGTCCACATAAAATCTTTTTACCACTTCGATTTCCCATTACTATTGTATTATTAAAATTTGATATAAAAATTGAAACGTACAAATGAAATGTCTAAGACATTTTTGTTCTTGCACAAAATTAGTATTTGTAATAACGATAAAAATATATTCGGATTGTAAGACGTTCCAATGATGTACTTTAATGTATACTAATGTAATAATGGCTTTAATTTATTGTAAATAATTTATTATAACTTATATTCCTAGATCTTTACATATACCGAGTGTATTTATTAATAATTGTTCATTGTAATTAGGACAATTATAAAAGTATTTTTTATAAAAACTATCTTGTTAGTGTTTCCTATTTATTAAATTATTTTTTATATGATTGTTAATTTTTTATCTCACCTTCTATCAGTTTACCCAGTGATTAAAATATTTTTGAAACACAATATGAAATTGGCAATTTGGCATTTGCATTCTTACCTTTATACAAAAAATAGCTGTCCCCGCGAACTTCGTTTCTCCTTAATGTGATGTGAAAGAACTTTTTGGTTTTTCTGTGAAGTTTTCTCTATATAAACCTCAAGAGTTCAAGTCATAAGATTTTAATGAACAAATAAAAAATAAGGGATAATCGTAGAGGGGTGAAAATTAAGGATTATGTATGTACTTTTATGAGCTGCATTACAAAAAAATAAAAACAAAAAAATTATTTTAAGAAATAAAAATAAAATTTTAGGGACCCATAACATATATCGGTTTAAAAGATAGACTTACTGAATATGCATAAAAAATTTCATAAGAATCGGTGTAGCCGTTTGGAGGAGTATGGGGACGAACATTGTGACACGAGAATTTTATATATAAGAAGATATGGTTAGTAGGATTTTTGTATGTTTAGGCAGATACTATTTAAAATCTCTTACAACAAAAACAGAGTTGACAATTAAGTTAGGTGTAAGAAAGAACTGTGCAATGTTCGAGTGGACAAACTTAACCGAGAATAAGGATTGATTTAAGGAAGTGTAGTGAAAGGCATATTTAACACTGAACCTATTTTATTGAATTAATGGTACCAGATAGATAGAGTGACAAGATACTTCTATGATTTTCCATTTTAAATTGAAAATATTTAATATAAACTAATAGTAATATAAATTAAGTAAATAGAACATCAATTTTTTTATTGATTATGTTATTTATAAGGCAATCTTTAATCATCTGCTTCATAACTCACCCTTCTTCTTATAAACAAGAAGGTAATGTGTGTCTGTCATGTCGTGAATTCTATGAGTATACGAAAAGGTACATCACGTGTCAAATTTGTTCGGAGTTGTTCTTTATTAAACTGCAAAAGTCTACAGATATATCGAAAATAAAATAAATAACAAAAAATGTTCCGTACACTTAGTTGGTTGCTGTCGAATTCCCCAAGTTTGCAGAACTTTTGGAATTTTTTTCAGACCATAAAATTAATTTAATTGTTTTCACCACTTGCAAAATGAGATTTATTGAATGTACCAGTTTGAAAACTTTTGGAATGACGAATGTCTATAAGATGGTGTAAGAAGGTAATGTGTGTCTGTCATGTCGTGAATTCTATGAGTATACGAAAAGGTACGAGTTCGAGTCGCAATCTATTGAGACACACCACTTGCTTGAAGTCGTTTTAAGACTTGAGACACAAAGTCGAGACTTGACTATCATTTAAGAAAGCGCTAGGTATGGCTCGTATGTCAAAGAGATATTGGATTAGGACATTTGCCTTCAAATTTCGTATAAAACTACTTATATTATTATTGCACACAGAAAAATATACAATGGTGGTAAGATTAGCGTTTTATCAAAGCGTTTTTGCCAATTTAATAACGTGTTTAAAATTTTAAGGGAATATGATATATATAATTATGTTTGAGCAGCCCTGAGATTAGGAGAGTGCGACCAGCCCCAATGCCTCCACAAAAGAGGAGGCCCCACATTATACTTTAACAAAATAATTAATACTTGGTTTCAGAATAAATTATTTATTGGAAACACGAATGAAACTCCACCCTTTTTTGCCCCGAGGCCTTTAGACCCCTAATTACGGTATTGTATTTGACAAAAAACTTCTTTACAACTTCGCTGCTACCTACTGTATGTAAATTGCATATTATATCGCCTTGCTGTGCTCTGTGTTATTATTTGGAGACAGAAAAAAATGCATAAAAGAATTTTAGTAAAATCAAACAAATCAAGGCATCCATACAGTTTTTCTTGCAATAGTATTAAGGGTCAATTCGACCAAACAAAAGTAAATCTTAATCTTAGAATAAATCGTCAGTTAATCGAGAGTAAATCAATTTTACGTTTTACCAACTACAAATTCTAAAGGTATATAAATTAAAAAAGGGATTTTTATAAAAACTAAATCATTTTAATTGCATTCTTTTAACTTACTAAAGTACTCTTCTGTCTCTTTCTGTGAAATAGTTTTTACGCTATGACAAAAAGAGACAAAAAAAATTCTATACAGTTAAAACGATTTATTATTTATGAACAAGGTATATATTTAAACAGCTTCTGTTTTATAATTGAATGTTTAGTTTTATGTACTTTCGTGTATTTTATGACCCTTACCTTCCGTTTTAACTTTAAAAAATGATCGATTTTATACATAACCAGACCATTTAACCGCAGTTACCCTCGTGCGTATTCAAACTTCCTATAACAATTAAACGTAACAGCAATTGGAAGTGAATGTTTCTATTTCGCGTGTTTCATGCGCCAATTCTTACTATTTGTTCCGTAAGGTTCACTAGAGTTTAGAAACGCTGCATAACCGCTTGAGCGTTTTTAGTTCTTAAAAAGTTTAGCGGGATATGAAAAAAAAAATTTTTCGACCAACTATTACGGTTGTAAGTGTTAGGTTTAACATTTTCTTAATAATTAAATTATATTCATAAGGAATATGCATGTACTTTATAATACAAATATTTTGAGGGGTAGAACAGACTGCATGGTAAGCCCGTTAACCAGTTTAAGGTAACTATATATAGTTCACACCTTTACTAGAATAGTTTTAATTTTATCCGATAAAAACATGAATATCAATTCGCAAAATCTAAAATAAAACGCCTTTTATTGTTTGCAAAATTAAAGTAAAACATAATCTTACTATAATTTTTACAAGAAAACTAATTTGTATGTGTACTATGTAATGTTTAATTTCCAGTTAGTTATTAGTTTGCAAAAACACCACCGCACCAATGATCGCCAGGAATCTCTGTCGGGCAAACTGCATCCAGTTTAAAATTACAGTTATACATGTAGCAACATGGTATTAATATTTACCCATTAATCAAAATTCTAAATTTAAATAACACTAGCGGACCCGACAGAAGTCCTGCACGAAATTTCCAGCGATTAGGATATTTTTTTATTTTATTTTAAACAAAGTATGAAGATGCCGACTGCAGCGCCATCCTCCAATTTGTAAATCTAAACCAGGGCGCCATCCAAACGCATACAAAAAATTCATTCAAATCGGTCAGAAGAGAGTGCAGTGACATATATAATTACAGTATTTATATTTATAAAAATAGTGTAGAACGGGGCTTACCTAGTTTATTAGAGGAGGTAAATCAAACATGAGATGCGTTTTAAAACTTCATTGAGATGGTGTATTCTTTTTTATTCTCAACTGGTTATATACCTACATGCTTAATTGAATAGTAAACTATATCAATGCAAATAATTGCTATAAGTAATTATATATATTTTCTTTAATTGACACGCATATTTTCATGTTAATTACAAGAGAAATCTACTGAAATTATAGCGGATGACCAATTGTTTTCTGTCTAAGCGAAAAGTACTTTTAAAAAACTTGCTTATTTGACTTTCTTAACTCTTGGTTAAATATTTGAAATAAGAGTGGTAATCACTGCGAGGTGTATCTTAAAGAAAAACGGCTGTTGAATGCCTTTAAAGTTGGGGTCTTTTACTCATATAAAAGTATTTGTTCCTCGTTCGTTTAACTTTATAGGCCAAAGGATGACCAGCCTTGAGAATGACAGGCGCCGTCAATATTTGGACCTTAGATGCGCTGGTTTCTTGTACCTATTCCTTCGCCGTATGATGAAGTATGATTTTGCACGCAAGATTCCCCCATGGATTCACAGCTGGGGCTCTTTCTCACGCTCTTAAGAGTTGAAAGTCGCACTTACACTACTCATATGAAATAAAGTAGGACATGATATATAATCATAAGGTTTCTTTAGACAGCTGAAACAAAAGACAAAAGATCCTGATCGACTACTAATAAGAATTTCCATTTTGTGTATAATATTTGCCCACTAGCCCGATATATAATTATTACTAATTTCAGTATTAATTCATAAATTGTATAATTCAGACATAGTGTCTCTAGGACAACTATTAATACTGCATACTTCGATACTAATACAATCCTTACAAATAAAGCTAAGCAAATGCTAATTAAAGATGGTAGATAGTACCGGTGACCCCACGGCTGGGGCTTTCCTCGCTCAATGAATAAGTATCGCAATACAGCGAGGAAATTTTGCCAGCGGTAAAGGTACACTGCCACACAGACCAAACTTTTTAAATATCTAGTAATACATTTTTGCATTAGTTACGAATTGAATAAATGTTAGAGTATCTGGGCTTTTTCACATAACGCAGGTAAACCGCGGACTAGTATACTAGATAGAAAGGATCCTCATGTACAGACGATATATTGAACACGCATTAACACATAACATTCGACAAAAGAAAACTTTTCAACAATATGACAACAGAATGCGGTAATTTATCATATAACGCGAAATTATTGCATGCAAAGTCAATTGTAAAATTGCCTTTACATATGTCGAGATCAATAGTTTTTATTAATTTATGCAGCGGAAAAGTAATTCTTAATGTACATAGTTAAAACCGATTCAAAAGTTCATATTATATCTGCAATATACTCCTATTCCACCATGCCTCCTGCTGATAGAGGACAAATCTATGTTTTTGACGTGATAACGTCTTTAAAATCGTTTTAGTCGGGTGACATGTTCAGAAACTTGTGTCACACCAAAACCTCACGAGCGCGATCGCTTAGTCGGGTGACATGTTCAGAAACTTGTGTCACACCAAAACCTCACGAGCGCGATCGCAGGTATAACGAGAGAGAGACGGACCGATCTCCCGTCTCTCTCACTCTAGCGGCATACAAACGAATGGAGATTTGTATGAATGTATGTATGAAGAAAAATGTATATCATAGTCGAATAAGTAAACTTGTCATTTTACACCCGAAATTTATCATCAAAAGTGTGAATAAAACGATAGATGTAATTTAAAATTTGAAAAAATTGTTATCTTCATTAATTCCTTACTTCCCAAAAACTTATATCACCAATAAGACGTTATCACGTAAACATCTCGATCGTAAACCTACTTTACAAACAACCAATATATTTTTTTATTATTATCTATTACTTAAGATGTCATGTGGAACATGGTGTAATGGTTGCAGCTCCCTACAAACGTTCTGTAAAAAAAATCTTGGCGATTAAAAAGAGTGGCGGAGAGTTTATTGCCAGTTCTTCTCTTCCGTTCTACGTCCTTGATTTGAGAACTGGCAGTAAATGTAAAATTAGAAGCGTTGAATGTTTATTTCTTTTTTTGACGTTCATAAGTGTTACATTGTGTTACCTATATGAATAAATGATTTTTGACTGTTTGGCTGAATCGTAAATTAACGGTTGATTTGGGTGATATATTTTCACATAATACACAGGGCCACGGATTAAGAGTAACTCACACTGTGACTGTCTCCCGTCCATAGCGAGCAAACGCACACGTTTGGTAGCAGTCCATTGCTGCACCTCTCGGACATTCCCCCACATTTCCCGGCACAGGCGTCTGTAAAAACATTTCACAAGAATAATGTTACTGTGGGTTAATTTGATTCGCCAAAATTACTATAACTACCTACTACACGACATATCTAAATGCCCACGCGGTACTAGATCGATATTTTGTTGCGCATGACTTCAAAAGTTTATACTTAGTATCTCCTATAGTATTGAAATCAAATGATGTTAAGGGCAATTTTTTTGGAAATTAAATATATATATTATGGACATTGTATTTAAGTTTCTTATATATAACACACCTTTTCTAAACATATTTAGTCCATTGAAATGTTACATTTTTTAGGCATTACCTTGCGTTTTTTAGAGGACGCAATTTTATTTATGGAACATGTAGGGGGGGGTCAATACAAGCTTAACTCCAAGTTTGTGGGGTTGGCGTGCTTGTCCCCCGGCATCCATCTTGGATAAAGGGGTCCAAAAACCACGTTTTTGGCTATATCTCCTAAACTATCCATCGTACATAAAACTTGTAAAGACACATTTTGTAGTAAATCCCTGTGTCTACGATTATGTCTATGTAAGTTTTTATCATAAATCCAAAATTCAAAAAGTTATAAATAAAAAAGTGATAGCTAGCTACCATTCTAATAACTGATTGATACTATAATTATGTCGAAGATTAACATATCAGCAAGTTGTCTGTGGAATAGGCCTACTACTAGGAATACCAATAAGTACAATTGTAGGAGTAAAAAAAAAATAAAAAAATAATTTATTTGGAAAATTTGTTTAAAATAAACGAGAGATCTTAAAAGTAAGGTAAAACTGCTGTTTTGATCGGCTCGTCATGAGCATTGACGCACCTAGTCAACTTTAGAAATAGGAAATATTTTCACTTTTTTACTTATAACTTTTTGAATTTTGGATTTATGATAAAAAGTTACATAGACATAATTGTAGGCACAGCAATTTGCTACAAAATGTGTTTTTGTGTTTTATGTACGATGGATAGTTTAGGAGATATAGCCAAAAACGTGATTTTTGGACCCCTTTATCCAAGATGGCGGCCGGGGGACAAGCACGCCAACCCCACAAACTTGGAGTTAAGCTTGTATTGACCCCCCCTACATGTTCCATAAATAAAATTGCGTCCTCTAAAAAACGCAACCCCAAATGTAACTTTTCAATGGACTAATTATATTTATTTATAACAGAATTAACGCTAATTAGCGGTTTTCGTATATAAATTAATTTAATTTAACATTTGCTAGTTTTTTACAAATTTATAGACAAATCTTTTAAGAACCCTATTAAAATTTCCAAAAAAATCGCATTATTTTATTAAATTATACTCATAATAAAAATTAAGTGGCGGTACAACTCTATATTATTTATAGACGATTAGGTGATCAGCATTTTGTGCCTGACATTGTCATTGATTTTAGGATTTAGGAAATTCTGGCTTCCTTTGTTTGCCTTTACCGTAGGATAAGTTGATTGTGTACATAGAAAACAATCACAATAGGTACACAACCGAGATTCAAACGCTCGATCTCAGGTTTGAGAGTCGCATGCTTAAGTCACTACGTCAACACTCATTCTACTAGATTAAAAAAATTATATATACTACATAATTAACACTAATTTGTAAGGTAAAAATAATTAAAATTCCTTATTTGCTAAAAGGTTTGATTTCTGTCTGCCATCTAAACAATTAGTTTTAAAATTAAGCTTTTAATACATTTTAGTTATACAATTTACATATTTATTATTAAATTTGGATTGATTAACACTAGACTAGAATAGACTTAGAATATTAACTTTATTGTACTCGCTACAAATACACAAAAAACGTCCACTGAATTGAAAATGCTCAGATTCATATGTACGTAGTTTATTTTCCTAAAGGATTCTTCATAATGTTTTCACAATGTCTTACATATTCGGAGTAAAATGCACATGTATAAAAATGTTCCATTTGTTTCCTTTAGACAAAGAAATCTTAATCAGGAGTTTTCGCATATGGCTATTTTAATAGATTACAGTCGTTCAGATAATAAATATTTCACCTAAAACAAAATTATATGTGTGATATTTGGGGCCACAATTCCGGCATAATTATTCATAACCGAGAAATGTTCTCTAGGTATATGACAGTGTTCCTAAATGAACTATAGGATACTGTAAAATAATAATTCTCAATAGTTTTTCAATCCGTTCGGATTTACTGTTTCATTAATAACGCTAGTAAATGTATCAATATTGAAACTTTATGAAGACTAATTACAGTGAAACATAACCAGTGTAGCACGTGTAGGCTTCATGGTACGAAAAACAAAGTGATATCCAAAGTCCTTTCACAAACCATTATCATATCCAAAAATTTTGACACAAAAATTACCAATAATGATAAAACAATTTCCCATTTTCTCCACGTCGTTACAGAAAGATACGATGCGTTGACGAATTTTAGGCACATTCCTATCGGCGAGGTTCCGCAACCAGCCATCCGTACCGGGAGTGCAATACATGTATAAATAAAACGTCTTCCTCGACACTTGTTCAGTTAAACGCGATCGCTGGCTATGATGGATCGAGCGGGATGTACTAAGTAAATTGTACATCGAACAATGAATATGATTAGGTGCATGGCTGTATTGTGCTGGGCGGCGCTTACCACTGCCGCCCGGAGTGACTTGACCAAACTATTATCCCTGAGTGCGAGGAACAGTGACGGTTCGGTTGTCAATGTAACCAGTGCATCAATAGTGATACCATCCTATAGTGTTCGCAACTCTAGGAGTCCGCAAGAGTTTCAGAAATATGCATTCCGGCCACGCGCTATGCCGGAAGCAAAGTATAAGTCTGAAGTGCTGTACCCTGGTAGCTACTTCAATATTCCTCAGAAGAGCGAGGAAGAGCAAACGAAGGAGGTCTACTCGCAGTTCCAGCCACAGGCAATACCTTTGAGAGAAGAAGGAAGGGAGTTGGATGATGAGCCGGAAGACATCGCTGACCAGGCTACGAGAAGATCATTGTCATGTAGGTATCTAATTGATATTTTGACTTTCAGGTTTTGAGACAAATACTACTGACTCGTGCTTTTACATTACCATATACAAAAGCTAGGAGAAATTAGATAATATACGGAAGATACACTTTTTTGGACATGTAAGTATTTAGATTTAAATTAGAATCCGGAAGAACAAACCACCATTTGATATTTATTATCATATCTAATTCTGTTTATTACATTGTACTGCCTCGATCCTACTGTGATAATATTTTATAACACATAAAAGGGTGACCTACTTTAGAAACAACGATTTAGTGTATACAACATTAATATTTTCACAGATCATTTGTACAGGCCGACGAGTTTCAGTCTTATAAACATCACAATTTATTTGGGGTCTTCCAACTGACAGTTCATTTGTTTTGGTCAACATCTAAAACGCGGAAATATCATAAGATATTAAATTAGTTAGAGACACAAAATGTCAAAATGTCACCAATGTCCCATTTTTGTATGTTATATTATTTTATTACTTAGAAATCTACCATCGATCTAAATCTTGGTTTAATGGCTACCCATTTTCTTCACCGTCCAGTAATTTTGAACCACAGACTAAATTTTCATCGAATCTAAGCCACAATCATTTCCGCTTGTGGACATTATTATTTATATTACTGTTATTGAATGTTAACAGCTGTGTTTAACGACCCGTAGATATTAATTTTACTGTAATTTGGAATTGAATATCCCAAATAATAATTATGTAAGTACGTTTTATTATTATGTTTTATTCTAAGATGAACATATATTTGATTAGCTTTGAATAAATGTATTCCTAAATGATCACAACAACACTTGTGCAACCTGGTGTTTTCTATACTGGTTTGGCACGAAATATTTGCGATGCTCCAATTAATTTGTATGTTTTGTTACTAATAATTACTTACAAAACGCCTGTTATTTAGTGGCACAAGGCCTATAACCCTGGATTCATGTATCTAAAATAGAATGTTTCACAGAAATGCAGTTTGCCCAATCTCTATTGGGACTTCAAACAATATATAAATAGCATCTCTTCTCCTCTAATCTTCCCGATAAAGTACTTGCTTCAGTCTTGAGGGGATACGTTTTTATGCTAATTTATTAAAACTAATCAAGATTTCCCTGCTATAACACCTAGTACCACCAATGCATGATGGCGGGTCGTTGCGCTATATTTATATTATAAAAAAGTTATACATACATCGAGAAACCTTTTATGGGTATTTTTTACTGATTGTTGACATGACCTATTTCAGTTTCCACTCAATAACTAATTTTCTTTCCCCTACAAGCAAGTGCTAACACACATAAAAATCTACACACAAATATTCTTTCGACCCCAAAGTAAATTCCACTTATTGTTAAAGCTTTTGCAATATTTATTAAAACAAACACCAGTCCTTTATATATTCATGACGACGATGTTATATAAATAAAAAAGAACATCCTTACATATAATAAAATGTACTTCCCGGAATGCGTATCTAAGAATGCGATAAACTTAAAAATTGCGGACAGATTTGTGTTTAGTGTGATTTTTAAGAAAGATTTAAGAGTAGTAGAATTTAAAATCATGTAAATTGACTGAAGTATAAATAATATATTAAAAAAATTCTTCCCAAAATCCACGGTGAAAATGCGGGCGAAAATGCTGGCGGAAGCAGAATGGCCAAAACGATAAAATCGAGTAAAGCCGTGGTAAATATGTACGACATATTGAAATTGAAAGTAAACATTATCATGTTTGCAACATAACAGCGAAATCGGAATATTAAGTTAATATAATTGCATGATCGAAAGTCACGCACAGGATAAAAAATATTCCTCATTCCTAATGAATTGATATATTACTATTGACATGACATTTCGTGTTTGTTTTCTATTAACAGGTGAATGTACTTTGAATATATTTTAACGTATTAATTAAAATTAGTGGGGTTAAAAAAAATTAAAAGATTTATTTAAAATAATCAGAAGTCATTTAATCAGAACAGTTTTCCTAGAAATTATGCATTTATTGACTCTGTTTCTGTCCAGGTTGTCAAGATTTTTATTTCAGTATAATTAATAAAAATCACACTTTTTGTATGTACATTCTATAAGAAACCAAGTTGAAGATTAGCCATGCATGGATTGACTGTCTTCGTAACTCATTTGTTTGTCACTTCGTGGCATTTGTTTATTAAACGAGCGCAAATGAACAGGCACTAATCCTCACTTATCTCATAGAGTTACTGCTGCACATAAAAACCTGCAACACCAGAAAGTATACGAAACAATGAGGCGGTCCCTATTGGGGTATTTTAAAGTCAAATGGGTTCGACTTTTTTAACAACCGTTAGACGCTATGTATAATCTGCTTCTAATGATTATGATTAAATTATAGGCAAAGTTAATTTGCAACTGATAACGGGTCTTATTATTAGCAAAACCTAAGAAAATCCATCGAGATAACCGTTAATAACATTGACACGTGTCAATGTTATTAACGGTTATCTCGATGGATTTAAGATCTAATGACGTCATTAGCGGCATAAAATGTTATATTAAGGAGTAACTGTTACTTAACATAATATCGTATATGTATCAAATATATACCAATGATATATGTAAAAAAAATATAAACCAAAATTATCTCTTTGCATATAAGATTTGTCAAATTTACTAAACGCTGTTAAATAAAATTATATTTAAATTACTTATATGTCTACAAACGACTTAAAACCAACTTTTTTTATAAGTCTTAGGTGCTGTGGAACGTTGTCATCTACATCGAGTCAATCCACGCTTCACAGTTCTAACATCTATAATCAACAAAGTCTTTAATTATTTTCAGGTTAAACAAGAAATTAATTTCCCGTGAATGCGGTAGGAAAACGCATGCAATGCTTTTATAACGCGAACAACAGTTATTCATTAATTTTATCTGAATTTCAGTCTTAAGAGATATTGTTATTGTATATTATTTTTGTTTCCAAATACAATAATATGTTATATGGTTAATATATGTTAGTCTGGATTACAATTAGTAGAAATGAAAGACACATACTAAATACAGTAGAGCCTCTATAAGTCGAACATCAAGGGAGACGCCAAAAAATTCGAGTTATAGAGTTTTCAACTTATGGAGGATTTCGACTTAGGCGGATTTTGATTCGACATAAAGAGTTTGAGGTTTATTCTTATAAAGGGAATCAAAATTGAACACCTGACACAATGCAAGCAAACACGTGTTTCCATGAGTCATAAATTTATTATTGTATACTCCTAAAATGTTTTCTAAGAAACAATAGTGTACTCACATTGTCGGCAAGTTCTTAAAGTCGGTAACTTATTTTTGTTCGAACAATAGAGATAATAAATTCCAAATGATCAAGTTGTAAAGGTTGTAAAATAAAACGTTCCTATGTTCGAGATACAGAGGTCAAATTTAATTTTTCGAGTTATAGAGTGAAAATATGTACCAAAATGGCTTGGAGGGACTCGATGATTATTTCGATTAACAGAGGGTAAAGATTTCAAGTAATGGAGGTTTTGGTGTTTTAAGGGAAGGGAACAAAACATTTTTTCGAGATTTGGAGGTTTTTGACTTATCGAGGTTCGACTTAACGAGGTTCTACTGTAGTTTTGTTGAATTTTATGAACATAGTTAAACCATTGTACCTGTGTTTTCCGAAAATTTTAATTATAATTTAACAAGAAAGTAGTTGTCGTCTAAAAGTGTTTATTCAATAACAGAAATTGATAAAATAATTAAAGCAATATGGTGATAAGGTGTGGGAAGATTCATTTTACTATTAATATTTTTTCCAAGCATAGTTTAAAGAAACATTTATCATGAAGAGTTTATAGCAAGCTTTGATTTTTACGTTAACAACCACTTATTATACCATCTCGTTCCAGACATCTTTGGAGGAGAAGCAGACGAAGAACCTGACGATGAAGATGGTGAATACGAAATCGAAGAAGAAGACACAGGAGAAGAGTCCAAATCGAAGAATAAAAGAAAGAAAAAGAAAAATGCCTTAAAGAATAAGCGTTATTCTAAATATATGCTACCTCTTCTCTTAGCCTATAAAATGAAATACGTCGCAATAGTCCCAGTTATGATTGGTGGACTGGTTCTATTAGCTGGGGCCACAGGCTTGGCTGGTTTCTTCTTTGCATTATTCGCGGCTACAATGGCCTTACAGAAGGGAGGTTACTAAGTCGACGAACTCGTTGCCATCAGTTACAATAAGGGCGAGCGCTATCTGTGATTTACCTATTTTTAATTGATGTTGTGTATTCGATATTTAAATTCAATTTGACAGTTCCGATCAATTTTAATTGACAATTGACTTGCAATAATTGGAGTTGTTAAATTTATCGATGGAAAAGTTTATTGTCGACGATATTCTCAAATATTTGGTATATTGGCAGATACATGCATGACATCATCTAGATAAACAAAAAACTAAATTGTCATTTCCTAAAATTTTGTATATTTCAATTTTCACCACTAAATGTTTACGATAACATTGCTATTGTAAATATTTCCAATCTTATAATTCAAGTTATTGTTAATTTATTTATTGAATTAATTAAATAATATTTATAACGATTTAATTTATTACTAGGTTATATATAGTTACCATTAAATATTGTGTCACTGCCTTTGTTTTTTACTTTCCCATATCTTATTCTTTATTTTTCGATATAAAACAATTAATAATATTGCATCAATATTGCTATAATAGCACTGATAACCACATAATTAGGACTGTTCTCATCGTGTAAAATACCTATTTTAATTGAAATTACTATTCTTGTGTATGTGTAAGTGTATTATTTAAACCAAAAAAAAAACTCCTTTTAAAAATATAAACATATTCTTGCCCCGAAAGCCCTAAATAAAGCATCGGATACACGAGACTTATATATCCTCTAAAGCAAACCCAGATAATTGTTTTACTTTAGACGAAAAGGACACAGTGTATTCAGAAACTTACATCTAATTTAAATCATTTAATGCTTATAATGACAAAATATTAGATTTACAATATCAGCGATTAAAAAAAAATAAAGGTAATATATTTGAACAAGATTTTTATCCTTAAAATTTTTATTTATGACGTCATGACAGCTTTCAGAATGTTTTAATAGTTTATTCAGCGAAAAATGTAAGTTCGAAAAGTAAAAATAATTTCATAAATTTAAGCAGCCTGGAACGCGTACTTGAAAATAAACGAAATATATAGAGTCGTTGTATTTTTCGTATAGTACAGTTAACTTAATGGTTGAACCACAAAAGGCCGATTGTTTAGTCACCAACCGACGTTTTGTTTGTCAAGTATACGACTCAACAAAGTATAGGAAAATACTAGGAACAAAATTTTAACAAATTGTGCTTTATTACTTGGGTAAATAAACGTAAGTCACCAGAGTTTTAAGGTTGTAATGATAAAAAGAATTAAAATATATAGATCACAACATATTTACTGTATAATACATCTATCTTCATAAAATTGTACACTGAAAGGGTTGTTCAAAGTTAATGTACTTTCTGCTATTTTATCCCGAACTTTATCAGATACATTATAGATACCTCCCACCATTTTTCTCATAGATCGCTGTATGTAGCTTCTTGGATTGTGTTTATTGAGAAAAGTTTTCATTTGCCGATGCCGTAGCTTCATTTTCCGTTTCAAGGGATGTGGTCGGCTAAAAACAGACCGTTTTCTTCTGGGGAAAATACGTCGTCGACGCTTCCCCATGTTCCAGGGTTTTTTTTCTTTAATGGCTCACTGAGTAATTCCTGTTTTCATGCTTAGCCTTTTGGTGTTTTATTTTAATTTTACATAATGATTTTTTGAGTATTTTGGTGACAGAATTGTCATGTTTGTTTTTCAATTGTCAATATTCAAGGAGGTTAATATTTCTAGAGTAACGCTTCACGAAGGCGATAAAACTCAGGTACATTTCGACATATAGACAAAAAAAGGTTATTTATATTTCCGTGGGTGTTTACTGTGTTGATATAGTTTTGGGGATACTGAAATTGTTGTTGCTGTGAAGTGCCAGGTGCGCCGTAGAGCAACAAATTAATTAAAAAATATCCTTGAAGCCTTTTGCTGATATACTTAAAACCTCCAGGTTTTACCTAGAAGTATTCTGTTAAAAAGTTGTGATGATTGTCAAACATATTAATTGTTTAGTACAGCGAGAGCCCAGAAATACCTTGCTGCCTTTTGCGTAAATATTTAAAGAATATTTTCGGATAAGTGGCGCGACTGGCATCCCGCAGCACCATCAAATAATATAGTCTTTAAAATATAGATACAGGCTACTACTCATTAATACTTAGGTTACCAATTTTACAATGTCTACCACTGCAATTAATAAACGAAATATTCTTTGAAAATATTTTGTGTCTGTAATCCTCAAATAGTTGGAGGCTCTTCATTCAAACGTGATTTTATTTTTTAATAAAATTTGTACAAGGTTAAAAAAATCATTCAATACACAGTTATAATTATCCAATACTACAAATGTTGTATATGTTCTATGCTTCGGGTTCGTTCGTCGGTGACAATCATTGTTTCTAGTTGGTAGAAGGCTAAACTATATGATCTCGTCTTCTATGTTCCAAAATGGCACCCTTAGGTACTTCAAATATCTTTCGGGTACTTGAACCGTACCATAAATAGAAAGTAAGGAGTACAAGTTCATTGCCGCGGCCTTGAACGAGAGCAATGATACTGGCTAAAGGTCGGCTTACATAACACTCGGATGAACAGTTCATATGAATATAAATTTCACAATAAGTTTTACTGGCTGGTCGTGGTTTTGTTGAATTGACTTTTATTGATAACAAAAACTACTAGCTACTCGTAAATGTATTCGTGAGTTGATTTAATTGTAACTGTAAACTAAAAAGAATGTAATGAAGAATTTTAAGAAATACATATTTCAACTCAACTATTTTTGTTCGTAATTATCAGCACGATTTGATAATTATATTTAGTTCATTTCAATACATTATATTTATACTAGTACGCATATAATTATGACTACTATGTGTGGTTAGTAAGAATTAAAAACAATATACTTTATTTAATTAATCTCGACTCTCATCTCTGAGATCGTAGGTTCGATCCCCGGCTGTGCACCAATAGACTTTCTTTCTATGTGCGCATTTAACATTCTCTTGAACGGTGAAGGAAAACATCGTGAGGAAACCGACATGTATTCGACCCAAAAAGACGACGGCGTGTGTCAGGCACTGGAGGCTGATCACCTACTTGCCTAATAGATTGAAAAATGATCATGACACAGACCTCTGAGGCCCTGACCTAAAGTGGTTGTAGTGCCATTGATTTATTAATTTATTTTTATACTTTAATTAATAGACGAATTGTTGGCGTTGCTAATAAGATGCTTCCGCTTTCTTCGCTCGTGTAATTTTCGCGTCAAGTCTTTGCGTTCTCAAGTTTATTAAAAATATATCAAAAAAATGTCTTTTTAGATGGACTCTACATATATGTACAAAGATTCGTTTCCTGAAACCCAAAGCAACATAGAAACCAACGTTGCCTAATCGGTGAAAGTTTCTTGTCCTTGTCCTATTTAAAACTTGATCTAAAATTAGAATCTCATAAGCCTTTAGTTATACGTAAAAAGTTAATTTTTTTAGAAAGCTGAAATCAAATGGTAATAAAAAGTTTTGTTGTCCAATTTGATAATAACATAAAAAGAAGATCTATTTCTCTGTATGAACAGCCCTGCGATTCTGTAACTCACTTTTCGAACTCACACAGCGGTTTTTGCATCGGCGGTCGCTCTCAAATCAGTCGTGAAGCAGTCATTTTATGATTTGGCATTCTGAAATGGTGGGAGCTTGTAGTTTATTGTTTATCAGAATGCCAAATCATAAAATGACTGCTTCACGACTGATTTGAGAGCGACCGCCGATGCAAAAACCGCTGTGTGAGTTCGAAAAGTGAGTTACAGAATCGCAGGGCAGTAAGAAAGTTTACTAGTGCCTACTCTGAATATATCTGTAGTCGAACCAAAATAATAATTTCATTGTAAATTTTACTGTGTGCCTAGTGCCTACTTGGACTCAACACATAGAGTTTGTGGTCTAACCAAAGTATGTAATAATAATTCCGTCATGGGACAAACTTTACAAAGGTCTGGGCCTAAAAATTCTGAATCTATTTCATTGAATTTTTTTCTTTGTGCATACTTGGAATCGGCACATAGAATTAGGAGTCAAACCTAATATGTTATAATAATTTCGTAACGGGACAAACTTTTCAAGAGTCTCTGCCAGAAAATCTCTGCATTTAAAATTTATCTTTTTAGCTCAGTAGTATGCAGGACTTTAACAGGCCTTACGCAAGAAAATCTATTGGTGCAGTCAGGATTAAATTACTTTTCGGTTGAATTTATTATCATAAAAACAACTAAAACCATATTACGCTTAAATGAAACAGCTTAAGGCTGTAAAAGGTACTATTAATTTTAATTCTGGCAAAAATGTATGTAGGAAGCCAAGTTGATGTACATCTATTATCTATTAAGGTACTATAACAACAATGTAACATAGTTTCTATATCAAAAAGAAAGTAAGGATTGAGTACTTCACAAGGTTGTATCAAGAAAAACAAATTATTCCCGGTCTTGCAGCAAAATCTAAAAGAGACTTTATCAAAATACAAATACGTTGCTAATTTGCTTGTTCAAATGTTAATATTCGGCTTGTTTTCATTTCAGTTGTTACGCCTCTTTGTAGTACAATACGCATCTCATGTATGAATGAACGCCTAAACGTCGTAGTTAGAGGAACAAGTTATGATACTAGAACAAAGTATACATATTGAGTTATTTCTTATATACGAGTAGTATTTTTGTTTTTAACTACAGTTACAGTTTATTTTAAAGTATGTAAAAACTCTGTAATGAAATACAATCAATCACGATTAATAATATACAATATATAATTGTTAATGATACAAAAACTTTAGCACATTCCTGATTTACTATCTTTTTTTTAATTCAATGAAAGTATTCCTTACAACCAATGTCTAATACTTTATAGACGAGTTATTTGAACAAACTTATTAAATTATTACAACTACATATATATTAGATTAACTACATTACACACATCAGGAATACCTCCCATGCAACTCTCCAGTCCAAATCTTGTCCTTGAAGTATCAAACAATTCAATCGCAGTAGTGAGGATTACCAAATCTCACGTATATATAAAAGCGTTGCATCCCAGCGTCTTCATTTCATCCCTAACGCTGAAACTGAAAACATCGAGATGAAGGTGTTCTGTGTTTTACTGTTGATTGGGGCGGCCTGTGCGGCGCCAGGAGCAAGTAACAATGATGTTGTTGAGCTTTTATCAGGAGTTACGCTTGAGAAGTGAGTGCATTTTTTATTATTCCGGAAGTTTAAAGCT
Source organism: Pieris melete (assembly GCA_963693345.1). NCBI lineage: Eukaryota > Metazoa > Arthropoda > Insecta > Lepidoptera > Pieridae > Pieris > Pieris melete. Next base: position 4,563,660 of record CAVNZK010000003.1, read on the forward strand.
TGTTTGCAAGAAATAGATGATTTATTATAATTATTTAACTATCCATAAATGTTTAAATGGGTTAGTAAGTTATTAATACAATTCCTTTTATTCTTATAAACGATTTTCTACAAAATCGTCTTAGTTACTTTTACTAATATTAAAAAGCTTGGTTGCAAGATAATTAGATTTTCAGGTACAAGATTTAATATTTATTTAGAATTAATATTTCACAAAAAATATGCATCTCTCATCTCTAGCATTAATGAATAATTATTATTTTTACTTGAATTTAAGTTTTAACGTAAAAAATCGTAATGAAATTAATTTACGGCCAAGTGTCATTAGAAATGATAAATTTTAACGCATGAAACGAATTTAAGTTCCATTGTTCTTTTTGGAAAGTGTCAACGAAAGTGTGTAACAATTACACGTGTAATAAGCCCTTTATGTTACACCTACTGTCATTTTTACGGTCACCAAATTTTAGTCCAATTTTAGATAATATTATATAGTAAATACATATACAATCAACTTAGGAATAAAATGTTTTATTAATGACTTTTTTACAGTATTCTTAACTTAATACTTCTACGTAATTTTTCGCAGAAACGCAGATAAAGATAATCTAAATTTCAAAAATAGAATCACAGTTTTATACGAAGGAGTCTGGAAGTTAAGGAGATTTGTTTTATTCTCGAAGTATTAATTAATTATATATGAAAAGGATTCTATATACTTCCTTAGGGTTTCAAGTAATAATTTTAATATACTAAGTCTGAAATTCCTTCTTACAGGGACGCGCTAGGAATAGACAAACTAAATGTAAAGCTGGAACCAGGTGAATTGAGAGATGTCAAGAGAACTTTTGATGAAGGTTAGAAATATTTTTTTTATTATAGAAATACATATTTTACTCCCCTGCCATTGTGTCCAGGGACAATTTCTATCTCTAAACTTCACATCACACGTCTCGCGAAATACGCCCCGGCTACATTGGTAATATTTTTGTTTACAATATTCATGGACGAGCGATTCATTATATTACATAATATTACGTTTTCTTTTTAATTATGTTTAAATATTAAATAAAACAATACGTTCGTTCATAAGCACTGGTTCTATACCAAAATGTGATAAATATACATTTTATTTGAGCAAAAATAATTGTTTTTTGTTTAAAATAACAAGAAACCACATCATGGGGGTTATGTTCTGTCCAAAAAGCTATTGTATATATTGATCCCGTTCTCTTACAAGATTTAAAGTCACCTCTAAGGAGAGTATTAGGCATGAAAGCGTGAAATAACAATATATAACTTATTAGCTTAAGCGAATTATAACGAAAGAAAGATTCGTATTTTCCGCTAAATTAGGTCACACAACTATGATTGTATATGACACTGAATATGTATATTCTACACGAAAACCACGTCAAAAAATTTGAAATACAGGAAATCATATAACATAGTATATAGTGCAATGGAATACCTGGTTAATTTAAATAGTTACATATTTTTTACTTAATTACTTCCGAATACCAATTGTATAAGCTGTTTCAATTAAAAATGGATAGGTAATCATAAATTTGCGTGAGAGTTAAACATCCATCGAATTCTTCACGTTGTTGTAATTATATTATATTATTTATAAAGGAAGATGTTTTTATGAACGATAGAAACAACATTCCTTAGAGCTATCTCCAAAATTGTTTAATTATCATTTATATTTCTCGTTTTGTTAATTATTATTTTTATAGTTTATAAGTATCGCATATCTCTATGTTTTGTTTGTTTCTAAATATAATATTTAATTGCTCGTTGGCAAACCTTTTTTTTAAATAAATGAATGCAGCTTATCGCTTGCTACAAGCTGCAACTGAAGATTACAAAAAATACTCAAACTGCTTTTTACGGCTTTTGATATAAGCTCGGTTATCGAACCAGTGAATATCCTAAACAATATTAACTATTCAAAGGCGTTCTTAATTGGATTAAAAATGCTAATGGAAAAAGCCTTACTATTAATGAATGCATAATTATATATTTTACAGTATACTAAATTCTAACAAAAAAAGTTGATTGTATTATGTATACAATACATAAACATATATGGAAATTGTATGTCAATGCTTTCGTGTATTTTCTCAATAAATTCTTTAAACAAGGAATAACTTAACTGTTGCATGTAATGTCGTAATTCACAAATTGATTTGTTTATTAAATTATGTGCGCACTTTTACATAGAAAAGGGTTGGCACATCATTTAAATTAAAAACAATATTAAGCAAATTTATATATACCAAAAAGAGTTGAGAACTAAAAAGATTTTTTCTAAATACTATTGTAGAAATTAGTACGTTTTGAATTTTATCTCAATTTTAATTTCTTAATGAACTTTGACGTGAGGGGAATAACCTTTTATAAACATGCCGCAAGCCTCATTTATTAAGGATTGCTTGATTTTATGTATTGACAACACCAGGGGGAAAATGATAAACATAACACAACATACAGTAGTTATTAGTAGTTTATTGCAATAAATAAAAATTTGAACTTTAAAAAAATCTAAATCTTATCTATTATATCAACTTATTGTACATTAATTAAAAGTGTGTTAGAACCCGTTTACACAGTGTAAACAGTATTAAGCCTATGGACATACTCGCTAGAGACAATCCTACGCGCGGATGGAAAGTCTGTGTCAATGAACTGTTACGTGAGATCACGCGAGTCAAGGTCGATGCAACGCGTACGCATGTAGCACGTGCTGCGTACATTGTTTGCATGTGTTTATTAAATAAGGAAAATATGTTAAAAATATTAGCATATAGTTTTAAGACATTTTGCGGAAACATATTCAAATATTTTACTCAAGTCCACTTTATTTTGCTTATTTTTTCGGCATGTTTCGTTTATAGTTAAATAAGATTAGATTTCAATTGTTTCTCTTAAATGTCTTACAAGAATTATTATGTCCTCTACTATTCGAACCGTGTCATAGCAGAAATCAGAGCAGTGTAGTACAATAATAATTAAAAAGCAACTTTGTTTTTTAAAGATCTTTTAAAATATAGTTACATATTTTGATATTTATAGTACTTCCGCTCCATGCTATACCACACATTATTAACTTGCTATAATAAATATATGTATTATAATTAGCTTTTAAAATTAATAGTAATTAATAAGTTCTAATCTTGTATTACAGCCAGAGGCAAAATCAAGAAATACACGCCACTCCTAGCAGGTATAGGAGTAAAGGTGATTGCCGTGATTGGCATTCTCTTCGGCGCGCTAACTCTCTTAGTTACTAAGGCCCTGGTGGTTGCTAAAATGGCACTGATGGCAGCTACAGCTTTAGGACTTCATAAAATGTTCAGTGAAGGAGGTTGGAACAGTATTAGTGGAAAGGTTCGTACTCACGTCTTTATTTATAGATTGTTTTATGTTGCGTAGGCTATAGGAGAAAAAGGTTTTATGGGCCCAGTATAGGTATTTCTCTCTTTCTTTATTACTTACGATATGGCTTTCAAGGAAAAGAGCATACTAAGTATTTAAAAGGAAGAAACACACTTGAGGTTTCCCTACATTGCAGGTGTTCATAGGCAGCCTCGCAGAAAATTAGATAGTTGCCGTAACAAGTTAAAAGATGATACATGTATTTAGGATTTTGTCCTGGTTTACTAAATCTATTTTAGCATGAATTGTTAATTGTCCTAAGTAGGCTGTCAAACGATCTCTCTTATGATTTATTTGATTTAAACAAAATATGCTAATAATTTATGGTACTTTTTTCAGATTTCTGGTGTCCAACCATCACCTCAGGCATGGTCATCTCCAACAGCACAACAGTCTAATGCATACCCCTATGCGAGATCGGTCGACACAGCTAACGAAGCGAATGATGTTGCCTATAGAACGCAAATACCATCATAATGAATATTATTATTAGGATATATTTAATATTAGGTTTAATAATATTCATATTTTCTGTAAACGTTTTCTGGAATATCAAATTGATTAATTGGCATTCTATGTCAATTGTCTGACGTCAACATTTTTCTTATGACAATTGAATATCGAATTTCAAATATGACAAAAAGTATGATACGTTCTATCATAATATTAAAAAATATATGTTTTGAATATCGATTTTTAAATACGAATTAAATGAAATAATTGAAAATTGAACGATAATTTAAAAATTCTGACTAATAGCGCGATGTTTTTAATACTATTAGATTAACTTATGTACGAGCTTTAATTATTTAAGATCTAAGGCTGAATGCTATGGTGCTTTACCTTTTAATTCAATGTAGTTACATATAATAAAGGTTCAAACATATAAAGAAAAAAAATCTATTTAATTTAAGATGTAATAAATATAAATGTATGTTACGGAAGTCTCATCGATCTATCCTATATTTTTTTAAATTATTCTATAATTATCTTTAAAATAAATTATTAAATGTACAAATGAGAAATTTGGAGATAACAGGGTAGGTATAGATACTGAGTGACTATGTTACACACTTAATTTTTTTTTGGTCTCTTTACTTACGGGTACTTTGTATTAGATTCTTAGCTCATAAGTATTTGTTTTAAACAACTGACTGCTTTCTGTAAGATCTTTAAATAAATATACCCAATAAATAATAATATATGTTTTATTGCTATTAATTATTTTTAATATCATCTTTCATTAATCATCCAATTATTATTATTAGATATATGAAGACTATAAGATTTAATTATAAATAATATTTACTCATAACTCGTGTGAAAAATAGTTATCGTAATATAAATTACCAGCGCATATAATTGTTCCGTAAAACGCCACTTCAAACCTCCTAACGCCATCTAGTGGGCATTTTCCATAGTTTATCGACGCGTCAGGAACGGCAGCTAGGCCAAAATAATATATGTATTTTGTACAAATTATATTTTTACATGACCATGATATCCTTTAAAAGTATTTATAATATCTTAGACTCGTAAATAGTTATTTTATTAAAGACTTATGTACCCATTTATATTTACAACAACAAGCTTGGTAATATTCTATCGACTATTCATTTATTGTACATTTCCTTTGAATAGTTTTAAAATATATTATTTGACTATACATTATATAACTAAATAGACCTTTTGTAAATACCAATAAATAAATCATGGGTATCTATGGTATGTTAAAATTAAGGAACTTTTTAAAAAGTGTTATTCATATTATATTTTCGCAAAAAAATATAAAAATACAATAGTTATTACACACATACAATAGCTAATTAATTTATAAATCTATGTTAAAATCTCCATTATAAAAACTTAAGGAAATTTTTAAAAAGTGTTATTCATATTATATTTTCGTAGAAAATTATAAAAATACAATAGTTATTACATACATACAATAGCTAATTAATTTATAAATCAATAGGAAATATCTCAAATTATTCGAGACTACATTATTCTTATAGCTTTTCTTCAAAGAGCTGAAAATCATAACATTCTCCCAACAGACTAAATAGAAACTAAACAGGTGCGTCGAAAGTACTTACTTTTATAGTAGTTTCAATTGAAAGTTTGTAAAAAGATTTCTTACTGACAACACTCACACAAGGGAAAACTTGCGTGGCTACACGTATGTATTTACACGCCTTTCTCTTACAAACACAAGCAAATATTTCTTTGGGAACAGAAAACCTTAGAAGCGAATTTCAATTAAAATATATACATTTATCATGTTGAAACGATTTCCTTCGTTATTCTTCGTTTTGATACTCATTCTATGGCAACAATGAAACCCCCTTTTAATATCAAAATATTTTTAGAATTAATGTTTAACGACTGATGTTATTCGAGGAAATTGAAGTTTAATTCGTCATAGAACTTACAATATTGTAATTATAATTTAGCATTGTACATTTGCTATATGAAAAGTAAAACCAACGGGGTACTAAATGAAAGTTTAAAACGTAAATTATAATTGTGAATATTAAGGTTTTAATCATATCAGAAGCTATACAATGTATCTAGCTTCATTAGAAAACGTTCACTATACTTTATTATTATTTATTGAATTCACAGAAATTAATCTACGTTATATAAAAAAATATCAAACGAAACCACTCTATATCATTCTCTAGCTGCATTCCTAAGGTAACAAACTTTCTCTACCACTACAGTCACAATATATCTGTGTGAGTGTACTTTCACTTCGTAAGTTTTTTATTTTTATCTTCGTAATCATTTTGTATCAAAAATTGATTACATAATAACATGTGCTTTAAAAAAGTGCTTCAAAAGTATCTTTCGTATTTTTGAATGCATTTGATTGTTTTGTAAATGACTGATGTTGAAAATTTTACAAAGACTGATTTTAGTTTCTTTGTTGTTACTTAAAATATCATAAAAATGATTGTAAAACCATAATACTAGTGAATTATATCTATAAAATAAGTAGTGATGAACAAAATCGCTATGAGTTTAATAAAGGGCTACAGAGTACAGTTATCATGCTTTTGAATATTAAAATACGGACTAAAACCTTCCAAGCTAATCTCTCAATCACCATCGGGTATAAAATCACACATCATAAGGTTTTATTTTTCTATAAGACACTATACAAGAGGCAAACAAACAAATTAATCAGATTCGTAAAACTTATATATATATATTTTTGCCTACATAGCCGCCATGCTTACGAAACGTCGAGACAAATTTAATTTCTAAGCGCTATATTTTCTTTAAAACATTCTTTAAATGTATCTTTTCGCCTATAAAAATTATAATGATTTAATTACTATATAATGAATCTTCGAGCTCTTATGTTTTCTCACTGTAATCAATCATTTCCTGTAATTTATTTATAAATTATCCCTCATTCGACGGACTAAGTACCTATTAATTATAGTCCATTAGAAAAACAGCATTTGGAATTTAGGCTTAGACACCTTTCTCTCCGCTTTCACACCAAAACAAAACAAACATGTTTTTATTAATAGAAAACAAAAACGGCCTTTTCTGATATATACGTATATATATATAATGAAAGTTCTTGTTTATAATAGTTTTATACACAGTTGTTCATTATGTAGGCCATGTTAAATGTTATAAACATCTACAAATGGATAAAATTATGAAAATATATTTTTATCTTTTAAAAAAAAATATAATATCATTCTAAATTTAAACTCTATCCGAAGTTAAAAATTCTACTTTGCGATTATTCTTTTTATTAACTTATGATATTGTTGATTTAAGTATAACGTATTTCAGACAAGTCAAATGAACAGTTACTATCAAGTATTTTTATACAATACGTTGTGTAGGTACCTCGGTGTAGAATTCGAAATTCGGTCAATAGATACATAAATATATATAAATATCTAGTTCTATTATTCTAAATCAAAATAGTAGTTTCTAAAATTAGCGCGTTCAACTAAACCAACAAACGCTAAAGCTAATTAACATTCGTACATAAGTACGAATAAGTCTGATATCAAATTTCACTCACAAAATCTTTAATTCAGAAATGGCCGAATCGTGGAGAAACTTTGTTACGTAACTCTCGAGGCAGGTGCATCATTTCACAACATGTGAAAGTTTTCAACTTTCGAAAGTGAATGTATACGCCCTTTTACAATGCGTAATTATTTCGACGAATTATTGTATCACTCAACATCGTATGTAGCAAATAATATTAAATTCAAATAACAAAAAAGTTCTATTATTTCACGGAATTATGTGCATTTGCATGGAGTAAGATTCTTAGTTTGATATTAGGCGATATAGTTTTGAATTATTAGCAAGGAAAAATAAAAAAAGAATGTATTTTTTAAGTACAATGTTGTTATTGAAAATGTACAATAACATGATGTAGACAGAGTATTAAAAATATTTCAGTCCGTTCTAGGTACCAGTCATAACACCACTCATCATTAGGGCATTGATCACACATTGATAAAATAGTTCTAGACAAAAAAATCTCTTCAGTATCACCTTAATAAGAAAAATACTCTTACGAATGAGTAAGTGTTATTTTGTGGTTTGATATTTCTAAATTCATAGTTTAGTGTTTAGTTTATGATGATCGCCAACCTTCGCAAGGAGATGGCACCATAAGAAGAAGAAGAATTTCATAGTTTAACCAGATTAAAAACGTCAAATCTACCTGATAATCTAGAAGCGAGATATTTGTAGTACCAACAAGAGCTACTTTCCATTCCCAATAAAAGTGGCAACGACATAGAAATGAAGATTAATAAAAGATGATTCTCATATATATTATCTATATTAAGATAACAATAATAATATTCCACAAAAATACTTCCTAAATTATCCTTTGCAAATAAACGTTATGTTGAACTTATTGATAAAACAGCTATTGTGTTACATATATATACTAATATTCTAATATATATATATTAGAATATGTAATTATAGACCTAATCTTTATTTCCCTTATAGGAAACGCGATTTCAGTTCACTGCTACAAATTTTCTACGATATATCTCGATATTTAAGCTTCCAGTCATAAGATTGTTCTAAAACCTGTCAACGAAAAGCTTGAGCTTTCTCTGACGTCACACGTGAGGTTATATCACTATAGAAAGTTGGTCAATGAACCCGGAGTGGCACAGATTACAGGTAGGTGCAGGTTGGAAACGGATGTGCGGTGAAACTCAGTTTTCTATCGACTCATTTTTTATCTGCTAAATGTCAATAATTAGAAAATTAGAGCGTTTTTATTTAAAGATAAGCAATTATTTATCTTATTTCAAAATTGGTTGAATTGTAATATTAATAAAGAGTTAGATCGACGTCCTGGTGGAGAGACCTTGGTTCTACACTGCTTCCACAAATCACAATAAAGTTCTTTTGAAACTATGTAAAAAATATATTATTTTTGTCTTAGCGAAAAATATATAAATTTACATAACCAAATTATAGTTATGTTTTAAGCTTTAAAATATATTTTATATCTTAACTATGTTTGTAACATGGTAACGAAATAATTAAAGGATAAATATTAAAAATAAATTTACCCGTTTAAAAACTAGAATCAAAAACTAATGAAAATGTACTTGGACTTTATATTTTCTGTACAGATTAAAAACTATTGAAACGTATTACAATAACTAAAACTTTATTAACAGACTAATGATTTCGTGGGTTTTATTCTTTGCCAACTTTGACTGTATCAAATCACCTTTTGTTGTCTGTATTTCATAGATAAGCTAGTAAGAAAAACAAATAAGATGTTAAACAAAATATAAAAAGGTTTTATTCCCTACAGAAGCTACTAATATTTTCCATCTCAGCACTAACGCGTACCACATTCCAAACTCAGACTTTCTTCTATGTCGTAACACTTATAGTAATGAACTTGTGTTCACAACCCACACTTTCACAGTACCCAAAGAAAAGTATCACCCGTATTGGCGTGGTAATACAGTGGGAAATTGCTTGAGTTTTCCATCTCATTGGATATGAAATATGTATTTAGGATGAGTGGAACACCTAGTAGCCTGATTTAAAATATTATACGGTTTATGAATTAACTTAAGATATAAAATATTCCATTTCTAATTTTTGTCTACAAATAATGATTTATTAGGTTAAGATTATACTGATAATAATTCTTATTAAATAGAAGTTAGATTGTATCTTTTTGACATCGACATTATAACACATATAATAAAATATTATAATAATTTCGAGGAAGAAGTTGTTTTTGTTAGTTATAGTAACTAGAAACAGTTCTTTTTGTAAGTAGTTTTTAATAATTATGATCGAAGGCATAGTAGTAAGTAGACAAAACCTTCTAGGCGAACTATGTGAAACAGGGACCGAAAATCTTCATGATTAATCGTACTTACATATAATATATTTAGGATTATGGAAGAATCTTCGGCTTCGTAAGACTATATTAAAAAATAATATAATTTACTTCCCTATTTATTTGTGTCAAAAGCAATACTGTGGAACCAAATAATAATAAAAACGGTGTGATCTCGGAACGGTAGTAATTATTTTATTTTGTATGTATTGATTTCGTTTATAAAAGTTATCATAATTTTCCAGATTAGTTATTCAATGAGCGTAAACAAAAGAACTTTGAAAACTGGCCCAAAAAATTTTCACCCCATACCTCATTAGAGAGCCGTAGCATTTAAAAAAAGAACAACACTTATCGAAACTATTCGTTAATTAACTAATTTTGATTTACGTTTCATTCATTTCGCCAATATCCGGCGTAAATTTTACATTTGTGTAGTAAAATATTTGTAGAGAAAACACGTAATATTTAATCATGTAACAAATAGCTGATTCGCTCGAATAGCTACTTTCACAACTTTCATTTTCATGTACTCGGTCGTTCTAATTTCTTCATTTAATCAAAACCTACTGTCGATCTGTGTAATAAGGTCTATTTTACAAGAATTAGTTCAAAGTGACGAATTCTTTTGTATTACGTAATGCCATAATGTTATAGTGTAATATAGGTTCGTATCCTTTAAGGAAAAATAACAGTCGATTTCAAATTATTTTGTGTGTTTAAATCTAATTTGTAGCTCTATAAATAAATCAAATGTTCTGTTGTTGTAGGACTCCTCTTCCCTAAGTTGACGCCAGTACGTATCGCAATTGATATTAAATGTAGTAAAAATAATATAAAGAGCATAGACATAAGTCAAAGACAAATTCCCAAAAGGAAAGTATGTTTTATATTCTTCATGTACGAATATTATTCTTCATGTATTAAACGTAAGTAATTTCTCTCATCTGAAATTAAAACCAAAGCATCATTTGTAAGTAGGTAACTCAAGAAACACTTGTATATGTCAGTAAAAAAATAATGGTTCTAAATTCTTTCTTCTATTACTTCCATTACATTTACTCAAGAGCGTAGAACAGACGAGAAGAACTGGCAATAACTGAACTCTTCGTCACTCTTATAAACAGTCATTTTTTTATGTTTGTTAGAACCTGCAACAAATATATTATTATTCTCCTCATCACACGTTAAAGAAATATGTAATAAGAAATCGATCCCAGGGCATTACAATCAGTCAGAGTATCATGATGAGCTTGATCTTTCTTAATCACTGAATTACGGGGAGGCATTTTTATAGTTAAAAATAATCAATTTTTTTATTTGTATTGATTTAATTTTGATAACTTATTAATATTTTATCTATAAATAGGTTTCTTTCATCGCATTAAAAAGGTATATACGTATAGTTAGCTTCACTGCCACTTTACATCCAAAGAGTACAAAAATTGAAACTCATTTAAAAAAATATATTAAACTATCTTTCAGTCAGTTTGATAAATACATAACATATTCAACATTGCACACACGCATGCTCTCATTAAAATCTTTTGTTTGAAAGTAAATAAACTTCGTAAAGAAAAGGTATAGTAGATGATTTACCAGTGTACATAAGAACAAGGTAAGAAGGACAAAATTTTCCATAGACTAGAAACAAAGTTATACAGTAAAATACGGTAATAATCGTCAACTATAGGTTTTTGCCTAAAATAGTAAATAACATTAAAATAATATAATAAAAAATAAGTTTATTGTTATCATAAAACCATACTGAAAAAGCATTACTTTTACATGTATTCTGACAGCTATTTGGAAAAAGAATAATTACGTAACAGAAAAGAAAAATCCTTAATATAATTAGCGAAACATCGCACTATTTATAACATGGTATTTATGACTTTTAAATTGTATACAATGCTGAAAACTGTAGTATTTTAAGACAATCTCTTTTCTCGCAATTTATGATAGCAAAATATGTCATATTGACTTTTTTATATTTCTTTGTAACTGTGTAACTAGCGCCACCTATTGACTAATTTTATAACCACTTCATTGTTTAAAGAGCCATCTATGTTTAGTCAAGATAAACCTACCGTCAACGAAAGAACGCTACAAAAAGAACAAAATGAGACTCTGTTGCCATGACTTAATGGTAGAGAGCGCTGTTTTTTATTCTTTTTGTTAGATGAAAGTTTAAGACCATATGATAATGATTCGGACTCGAAGTTTCTAAAACAAAAAATGATCACAACCGTTACTGTGGTTAATGAAAATGTGTTGGTTTGGAGTGATTCGTGATTTACTCGCATTTAAAAATCAGTCCATCTAATTTTGAACTGAAATTAGATGACATTGTAATACTTGGTAGAGAAAGATTGTCTCCCGTATATAAAATGGTATTGCATTTAACAGAACCCCGCGACGGCCCAAGCCGAGGTTCGAGTCTCACAGGAGACGCCCTTGCGCTACTCGCGGGAAAACCGCCTTTCAGGCCGAGCAACGCTCGCCAAAACAGCCCGGGCTGAGCTGTAAAGGCCCTTAAGGCCAACAGCGAGATTCCATACAAAAAAAAACATTATAAATGTCATTTTACGATTAGAGATCTCTAGCCGGTGTAACTTTCTTATACAAACTGTAAAATGGTCTAATACTGTCAGTAACATAAGATGTTACTGGTACTGATTATAGACTATGTTAACTTATTTAACTGTATTTTCTATAAAAATGTGTTTATCGTATACTAGCGAACTGTGAAATCGGCTCCCGCTGGGGGTCTTCCCTCAGAGATACGACCTCCAAATGTTTAAAAATCGAGTGAATACTCCTCCCTCAAAGGCCGGCAACGCACCCACTAAAAATGGGTGTCTTTGGGCTGCGAAGACTGCCCTTTGTGGTCGTCCCGCAAGCTAGTTTGCCTCTCTATTATATAAAAAAAACTGATAAATAGAAATAAAAAGTTCTAGTAACAAAAGAAAATGAAACACCAAGAGGTTTGTAAACAGTTCAATCACCCGGAACGCTTACACTATCATTGATACACAGATTTTTCTCCAAAGTAATGTCGATATATGTTCTTAGTGATTTATTTATTTACATAAAAAGCCAATCAATTGTGTTTAAATTGATAAATTTTTGAGTAAGGCCAAAGTAAAAATAATTGAATAGGTCTGAAATAAACGTCATACAATATTCTGCAGCGATTTATTGCTTGGGTATTTCACAAAAACGCAAAGCTTCAACCGAGTGTAAAATGACATCTATTTTAAAGATTCGCACAATTAATATTCTAGTACTTTGAAGTACTAGAATTGTCTCATATTGACGGCTTTAATAAAACATATTTTGTCATACTTCTATATAGATACGTACGCACAGACCTAGTGTAGTATTATTTAGTAGTAGAACGGACTACCATATTTTCTGATCATTAGGTACTTAATGTCTTCTGATTCATTTAAAATGTATATTTTGCTCTTAGATACCTAAGTAGATAAATAAATAATGCTGATAAGTTTAGCCAGCTTCAGTTTTAAATAATTTTTATTTAATATTGTTGATTGATTTAATTGTCTAGTTATTTTTATTGTGTGTGAAGAAATTAAAGTATGTATTTTGAAGCGACGTTAGTCTTCAAGTAGATTACAGGGTGCCTAATCGTATATGTATTAGAAAGTATTTCAAATAATTTCATTTTCTATCACGTCGCTTAACCGCACTGTCAAAAATTTCACCTGAACAAAACATGTGTAATTATAGAGAATTCAATTCGTTCCGGTGACAAATCACGTGGTGATTCGTTGCCAGAAAGCGAGACAACTAAGTTAAGTGCTTTCTGTTTCTGAGATATAATTTAGACAGTCAAATATTTACTAGGTAATATTACTGGACAAACCCAGAAACTGGTTCCAACCCAAGCTTTAAGTATAAGAGTTATGACTCTAAGAATGTCTCCCGTATGTCAATCTTGAGAATGTCAAAGACTGGCCCTCATCTAGCCCACACCTCAACGATTTAGACCAGCTATAGACGGTCTTGACTGCAACACGCGGTCGCCGCACGGCGATCTGCAGTTTCCATACTAAATTCATATTCGCAATACACGGACCGCTCGAGCAGTTCCTGAGCAAACCGCATATTGCAGTCGGTCTTGACTGCAACATGCGGTCGCCGCACGGCGATCTGCAGTTTCCATACTAAATTCATATTCGCAATACACGGACCGCTCGAGCAGTTCCTGAGCAAACCGCATATTGCAGTCGGTCTTGACTGCAACATGCGGTCCGTCTATGGCCCGCTTTAGACTTCAAATTATGGTCAGTTATAGCAGTGTTGACCTAGTGGCTTTAGCGAGCGACTCTCATACCTGAGGTCGTAGGTTCGATCCCCATGCACTAAGGAACTTTCTTTCTATGTGCGCATTTAACATTTGCTCGAACTGTGAAGGAAAACATCGTGAGGAAACCGACATGTCTTAGACCCAAAAAGTCGTCGGCGTGTGTCAGGCACTGGAGGCCGATCACCTCTTGCCTATTAGATTTAAAAATGATCATGTAACCGATTCAGAAATCTGAGGCCAAGACCTAAAGAGGTTGTAGCGCCACTGATTTTTTTTTATTTAAAAATTTGTCTCTTTAAAAATCTTTGGAGCAAGCAGTGGTGAAATTTCCCTTGAAAACAGTGCGTACATTCATAGATTCGTAGCCTAACAGATTAGATTTTTTGCTGAGACTTAAAAATATGTAGGTATAAATTTTAATAATATAATTTCAATATGCTTAACAACAAGCATAAAAAATTCATTAATAACAACTTATTTGCTTAGACATGAATGTAAGGCTCCGAAACTCATAATCGAGTTGTCATTAGTATTAATGTTTTACATTTAAAGGCAAGTTCACTTGTATGGCCCAAAATATATTATGGTTGATATTAGCAAAATATTAGTAATAAGAAACGTTATAAGTTCCAGGAAAGGAATTTATAGAATATAATCCTAATTGTATGTGATATAAATTCCTTTTAACAAAACTGTAACCGACTTCAAAATGCACTAAAAAGTTTATTATTTTAATGATAATGAAATTCTTAAGTTAGACAATAATAATTCTTGTGAATGATCATTTAAGCAAATTTAATTATGTAAAGAGGTTCATAAAAAAGTAAAAGTATCCTCTCGGTGATTTTTGGATCTCGGTGCTTCTTGATTTTGTGGTCAATAACATCTCTAGTCTAATTAGTATTTTAATACGCCAAAAGATTTCGTCGATGCGCGTATTGACGTCGTTGATTATTATTTATTATGCACATGCGCGAACTTTCAGTTGTAAAGTGTGTAGATGGCACCATGGGAAATGGCAGATTTTACTTAGTTTTAGGTTTAAAGACTTTATTTTCTCAAAAAGACAAAAAAAGTCACTTACATGAGAATAATACTCTAGATTAACATAACATTGTAGTCGTTCTTAAAATAATCACAATAAAATATAGCCGTACATGCAATAAACTTAAAAATAAAAGTAACCAAAGAAATATGAATTAAAAGTAATTATAAGAAATGAATTTAAAAGTAATTTTGTTTAACATATTCATGTGAAGGTAAGTAGATTCGATTTGCCTATTTAATTTGCATCAAATGCGACCTGTTAAGACAACAATAGCAAGCACGACAATTGTATGATTTTTCTGCTTGACCGAAATGCACTGCATGAAATAAGCTAAAACTTCCTAAAGTATCATAGATCCTGGATTTTAAATCCACTCTAGCTATTTGCACGAACAGGTTTTGGCCCAAATCCTAAAACTGAAAAGGTACGGTTAATGATATTTTACTTTGGTTTACTACAACGTATATCATCGATGTAGAATATTCTGTTGGAGTTTTTTTTTCAAAGTTCCTTCTTACTTACAAATAATAATAATAATGTGTAAATTTTATTTACTTACAAGTATTATACTTATAATATAGACAAGCAACTTTGTAAGGATTTTCACTGTTTATGTTTGGTTAAATGGCATATGCACTTAGAAATATTGCAACAAAATATTATATATTTAGTTATAACAATGATTTTCGAGGCCTGCGAATAAGTATGGTAAGATATTAACAAAACTAAATTGATACATATTGAAAAATAAATATACCATTGATAATATATATATAATTGAGGTATAAAACGCTTCTTGAGATCTGATTTCTGCATCTGTTCTTCGTATACAAGTAAGTGTTCCTAGATAATTTGACTATTTTGTCAGAAATAAAAAGTGTATACGTGATGATTCATGTCTAAATTTTTGTTTAAATTGATCATATTCCGAATGAGCATATAACATTATATTTATTTAATACAATTCGAGTAGTAATTTTTTTTAAAGTACTACAAAACATTATAGTTTTATCTGATATTATACGAATGATTTTATAAAAATTGAAATATCAAAAATAAACGTCCATCAATTTCCTTCACCACGCTATCTGCTTCAAATAATAAACCGAAAGATTTGAATCTTGATCTTAATTTCGCCTTTACCCCTTTAGATATTAAACTTATATTTGCGTACATCAGAGTCGCAATCAGCCTTCTATGAAAATAATGGTGTACTAATAATGCTATGTGTCTATAAAAGGAGAGTGTACTTCATTCGTTTATCAAAGTGTAACCGCGGAGCTTTCGTTACAGACGTAAAAATGTATTACTTATGTCTTTTATTAACTGTGGCATACGCACTGCCAACGGAAAAGGCAGAGCCAATAGAAGCTGCAGCACGTGCTATGGGCAAAGATTGCTCCAACGGGATCTTCAGCCCTACATGTCTGAAAATAGAGGCCATCTCGCTTTTGGAGAAGTTAAGTTCCAGGGAAGAACTACAGTTGCTTCCAGGCGTCAGTGTTGTGAAAGAAGAAAAAGAGAACAACAGCAAAGCTGATGAGTTTGCTGCGGAATTAGCCAGAGCTTTGCCATCAAAACCTGATGAGAGGCTGGATAAATTCCTTCTTTATAGATTAGGAACCTATTTGGATACCCACTCAGTGAAGCTCAGGTTATTGGATGATGGTGCTTCTGAGGATGCGAGAGCTTTGATTAGTGAAGGAAGAGGGAAGGGCGGTGGTTTTGGTGGTGGTAAGAAGGGTGGCATGGGAGGACTAATGGCTGCTGGGCTTATGATGAAAGGTAAGTCAGAAACGGACATTTTATTATCAAGTCAACAGTAGAATGAAAACTGTTTACGATTATTTACTTGAAAGTTTATACCTCGACCCTACATTATTATTTTTTGATAAAGATGAGTTAATGAGCTAAAGAAACGCTAAGCTGGCATTAAGAACGTCTCACATACAAATTTTCTCTTAATTTTTTTTCATGGGACTTTTCCTTGTTAAAGTCGTTTGAGATAATTTTTTATCTTGATCTGAAGAACGCATTCTTTATTAATTTTGGTATAAGCACCGCTATATTTTGTACTGGATAGTACATGATTAAGAAAACCTCCCAAAAGCCGTTTGAATGATATACCCTATATCAATTACGTAAATTTTGATACACAATTTTTAATTATTCTAATATAGAACATATTTTTAGTGTTCTTGACCGTATGGCGTGAATTTTGACGTAATGACGTTTGATATTTTTATTTTTATTTTTTTTAAAGACAATTCACACCAATTGACCGAGTCCCATGCTAAGCTGGTGAAGCTTGTGTTATGGGTACTAGGCAACGGATATATGTACATACATATTGTAGATAGATAGACATATAAATACATATTTAAACACCCAAGACCTAAGATCGAACCCGGGACCCATGGATTCGCAGTCAGGGGTACTAACCACTAGACCAATGAGTCGGCAATAATATACACTTACCCGTTATCCCTGAGGCATGAGACCAATAAGTCTAGCATTCTACATAGGCAAGATGTTATTTATGCCTTCTTACCCCAAAAAAAGGCTTCGTCCGAAACCAGTCCACAACATTCTCTATAGAAATGACCTACAGATTGCCATGAAAATAAAACTATGATCCTAATGCACTGACATGTTTTGTTAATAATAAATTGTTTGTGAAGCAGAGCGTAAAATGATAGCTGAAAGTGTCGTTTGATTACACCCTTGTCGCTGATAGTTTTATTTAGATAGTTCTACTAATTATGATGCATCGTGCACCATTTAAATATGACTATTATCCGTCACTATGTCTGCTTACAAAATAACTATATATCTCTTCGATGTTTCCCATTGTATACTGTAATTTTGAGAATCTAAGTCACATACTGTTTTTTGTTTGTTTCCTTATCTACTTTATGTTTATGTTATTAAACTATGTTTATAGGCACGTTTTAATTCATCCAAAAAAGGCGGTATTGAAGTAATCAAAGACCATTTTACTACAAAATTGAAACATACATGACATATTTAATTGTAATAAAATTACAATTAAATATGTCATCGCTGCTGTCTTTACTTAGGAATAATGCTAAAAATCTAATATTTAAAATGACAACTGTCACACTGCAAAAACACTTTTGTCATTTAAAATGCATCTTCATAGTAACATAGTAGTATACTACTTTCACACCATCAGGTGTGAAAGGCATACTAATAAATAGCATTAAACGTCGATACAATTTCTTTTTATTAAATTTTCTTCCCTTTTCAGGTACTCTAATGTCAATGGGTATGGGGGCACTCGCCCTTTTAGCGGGAAAAGCGCTGATGACAGCGCTTATGTCACTGGTACTGTCAGCTGTCATCGGCCTCAAGTCTCTAACATCGGGCGGGAAATCGACCACATACGAAATAGTATCTAAGCCAGTATATTCACACTCACATTCACATTCCACGGCACATGAGGATGCGGGGAGCTATGGACACTCCGGGTATGGTAGGAGCATAAATGCAAGACGTTGAAAACTGTTAGTAAAAATCCAGCTAATATTAAGTTTAATTTATTTATTTATGACATCCTCGGTGTCTTGCTGTAAGCAAACGTAAGTTATTCTTCTTTGAATTAAATATTTGAAAAAGAAAAAGTCTCATCTCATATGTTGCAGGATTATATTATTAAAGCAATTTTGGGTGGATGAGGTATGATTGTAAACAATGCATTTATTGAAAACGTTTATAAGTAGCATATTTAAGAATACTATTTATTTCGTAGTATATTACGAAACACTCAGTATTATGTATTTATAAAAAATATATTAGTTTTATCGAATCAGTATTATATTTATACACTAAAATTATATTATACCATTGCAGTTATCGAAAATATTTTTATATATTTATATATTTTACATATTAATGAGAATATATAGTGATAAATAAGTCCAAATCATGTCAGTATTATTTATAAATATGTGTATTATGTAAATAGTGTTTTACGAATATTTATACGATTGAATACTAGTTTATTAAGTTATATGTATTATATCTGTGATTTGTTATGTGCTGTCAATAGAAACCCTTGCATTATTTAAATAAAATAAATGTAATGTGTGCAACTGATGGTATTTTTACTCCTTACTGTGTCTTATTTCTTCAAACTTGTACTTTTGTTCAAACTTTTGGGTTACCACCGTATAAAGAATAATAATATAATATAATATATGACTCCCATTTTTATTTATCTATTCCATGGCAATAGGTTTTCTCAACTGTAAGTTTACCCAGTCATACGGTCTATTATCACTGAAATAAAAGTAGCTATTATTATTAGTATATTAAGCTAAAAAACTTGTTAAGAGAAATAAATTCGTAATAGTGTGACGTATTATTCGGACTCCAAGCACACCTTAATTCGTTAAGATATGAAGTAGACAATATTATGTTAATTCCTCTTTTAAGAAAGCTTAAAATAAAGAATAGATTAATAGCTAATGCACTTACTGCTCTACTTCCGTTTCGTTAATTTAAGATTTTTAAGTCTAGGAGTATTTTCTGAGTGAGTGAAACTTAATGGTGTTTAAAATACATGTCAATGCATAACATGCAAGATCTTATTAAATACTAATATTTTTATTTCAAAATACCTACATTTAACTATTGTTATCTGTAGTTTTAAAGTGTAGTATTGGCCAAGTACCCTGAGCGTGCGACTCTCATTCAAATTCAAATTAAAAATCATTTATTAATATAGGTAACACAATGTATACTTATGAACGTCAATAAATATTAAATGCTAATTGCTTCTAATTTTACATTTTCTGCCAGTTCTAAAATCAAGGGTGTAGAACGGACGAGAAGAACTGGCAATAGACTCTTCGCCACTCTTTTTAATTGCCAAGTTTTTTGTTTTACAAAATGTAAGTGAGGAGCTGCAACCAATTCCTAAGGTCGTAGCTTCGATTTGCGGCTGTGCAATCTTTGCTCGTATTTATCCGCTCCTCTTCTTGGGCGGACATCAGCCAGTTCAGGCCGAGCTGCTGTGATTGTTCGCGGCCTGCTGCAGGACGGCAATGGGGCTGGTGTATAGCCCTTGGTGTGGTGGAGACTCGCGGCTGTAGACAGTAGCCTTTCTTTAACTACGCATTACACACTCGCTCGTACGGTGAAGGAAATCGCCATTAGACCCAAACAGTCGACGGCGTGTATCAGGCACAAAATACAGTTCATCAGCTTGAAACAAGAAAAAAAATCATCACGAAACAGTCTATATAGTCTATAGTCTAAAAGTTATAAGTATGATTATTTATTAGACAAGCATAAGTAGCTTTCCCAGTAGTTAAAATATTTGTAAGGCTATTCGAGAAATAAATATTATTTATAAGTAAGAACTTAATAAAAAGCATAAGCTTTTAATTCGTGAACTTCACAGTACAGTAGATAATTAAAATCAAATTAAACAGTTAGTACAAGTTGGAAAAGAATATTTTAATATTTTAACTGAATAGGAAATATATAGGTTACTCACAAATTATAATAATAATTATTATATAGGTAAAATAACTCTACTTATTCACCTTGCTTAACATGATGACGATGTTCATGTGCACACGGGCGTTAGATTATCCATCGCACATGAGCATAAGCGCCGCGGAATAGAGTGAGGTTTACCAACATCTTAGAAGATTTGGATTGTGCCGATGACCTATGTCTGCTGAGTCACACGCACCGCGAAACGCAATCAAAGTTGTATGACCTGGAACGCGAGGCGGGACTTTAAATAAAACAAAAGTAAAACGAAAACAAAACGAAGTCGAAACCTGGCCTTGTATAGTTGTAGATGAAACGAAGAGAGCCGGAAAGACTTGGTGAAAACTTGGTGAAACTCGAGGCTCAAGACCGAACGCGATTAAACCTCACTGTGGACGCCCTATGCCCGATCTAGGGGTTATATGACATTAAAAGTCTGTTTCACAATGTATGGATAAAGTACCAAATAGCTATGCAACACATAAATTCTTTGGAAGATAAATTGTGCTATTTGACATTCATCGGACTTTTAACTTATGATGGACTTTATGAATAACGCTATCTGACAGTCGTGAAACGCAACATTATTTTAAACTCGAGGCTCAAGACCGAACGCGATAAGTGGAATGCCCGATCTAGGGGTTATATGACATAAAAGTCTGTTTCACAATGTATGGATAAAGTACCAAATAGCTATGCATAAATTCTTTGAACTATTTGACATTCCGGACTTTTAACTTATGATGGACATGAATAACGCTGACAGTCGTGAAACGCAGTTAAATAGCTAATTTGGAACTTATATAGAACTTATCCGTGCATTGTGAAACAGTTAAACTTAAACTCTTGTTATTCATCAGTAATTCGAACAGTGCATGAAAAATAATTAAAACATGGTGTTACAAGATATAAATATAAATATTCTACCATAGTTAATATGCTAATCGACAATGCATTTTAATATCGCTTTGTAGTAGTCACAGTTTGAATTTTGTCGTGTTGCATAAACAAGACGTCCTAGTGGAACCAAAAAACTATGTATTATTTGTGATTCCACCAAACTACTATATATAATAAGAAATTAATATTAACAAATTGCAAAGGCATTGTTACGAGCGAACTTATAGATAACAACAACAATAAAGCTTAATTAAGGTTTTCCAATATCACCAAAAATTAAGAGAAAACCTCTCTAAAACCGATCGGAAGTTGATTATTTGAAAGTAGAATCATTTCTCCGTAACAATACTTGCTCTTTTTAGTAACGACATTGCTTTTTTATCACTTAGTTTAAAGTATAAAATAAACGGTGATTGTATCGCTATTATCAGTTTCATCGTAACCAACGCAATGAATTTGAACCTTTAAGAAAAGTGAAGTGAAAATGTTTCGTAAAAGTGTATTTGCTCTCGCTCTTGTGTTATTTGCATCAGCTGAAGTGGCTATAGATGAACCCAAACTAAATCATGATGAAGTTGTTGAAGTGAAAAACTTTTCCAGTACGGTAAGAACAGGACGCGCTCTGCACAAAGAATGCAACGGGAGTCTCAACGCTAAGTGCCTCAAAATACACGTTTTATCCTTTCTAGAGGATTTGGGCTCTCGCGATGAGCTAAATCTTCTCCCTGGATTAAGCATTGTCAAAGAAGATAAAGCTAACAGCAGCTCTGCGGAAGAAATGGCAGCTGAAATATCACGACAATTTCCTGGGAAACCTGAGGAAAAGTTGAACAGATTCATTTTATATAGATTACAAAGTTATTTAGATAGCCATTCGTTAAGGTACAGGTTATTGGATCCAAAGACTACAAAGGACGCATTAAATATGGCTAATACAGAGGGTACCGGGAGGGGTAAGGGCGGTGGAGGATTGGGGGGAGGAAAGGGAGGAGGCGGTGGAGCACTCTTAGCGGCAGCTTTGATGATGAAAGGTGAGAACTTTATATACTGTAAAGCCAAGGATTATAGCTGATTGTTGCTACTACCATAGCATATTTTCTTACAACTTGAAAACTTACAACTTTCAGTCAACTTGAGCTACGCTTTTATTAACTTTAAATTCAAAAATGCTCTAATACGTATTTCTGCATATGCATCTGTAATATAAGTTTTACAACGCTCACTGTGATACGTTAAAAGTAATTTGATAATACATAGTTTGATTATTCTTGTTGCCGAATATTGTTTGGATGTGATTCATAATGAAAGAACATATGAAAAGTCAAAAATTCTATCTAATTTTATACAGAATATTAAATACAATTGGAACATATTTTATATAGAAGCTGTGTAAAAATGATTTTATTACGTACATATTTATGATGACTTTAAAATATCGATATAAATCAATGTTGTTCAGTAACATTAACCTCGTATCTTTCTAGATTAGAAAATCCTGATTAAAAATATGAACACACTACATACTAACAGTAACGATACAAATGTATGATTAATTAAATTAATTATTCTTTGTCAGGTACACTTGCCGCGGCAGCTCTCGGCGCCCTCGCTTTACTTGCCGGCAAAGCCTTAATGACAGCTCTTATGTCTCTCCTCCTATCAGCTCTTGTAGGTCTTAAGGGTGGAGGCGGTGGTAAATCGACTACATATGAGATCATCACTAAACCGGAAGTATCCCATCATCATTCCCACAGCCATGAAGAACACCACGAAAATGAACATGGCCATCATGGTGGCTACAAACGAGCTTATGACATGAATTATAATAGCTATATGCCATATGATGGTGCAACGAGCTAAAGGTGTCAGACCTTTTATCAAATTATTGTAAGTTGTATGCCTTAATACGCGCCTGCTTCTTTATATACATTCAGTAGTAAGAACAAATTGCTTA
Organism: Pieris melete; assembly: GCA_963693345.1. NCBI lineage: Eukaryota > Metazoa > Arthropoda > Insecta > Lepidoptera > Pieridae > Pieris > Pieris melete. The sequence continues at coordinate 4,587,240 of CAVNZK010000003.1, forward strand.
TACTTTTTGCTATGAATAACTGAATCACACATACCCACAAATCGTTTATATTTGTTCTCAGCTTTTACCTAATGAATACAAACATGTTATCTCACAGAGAAATAAACATTTAGTACAAAAAATGTTGCGTAAAATTAAATAAATGGCGACAAAAGATTCTACATTTGCTCTTAAATCATAACAGGCATTTACAATTTTAACTTAAAATACATTTGCATTTCTACGTACATATAACTAAAAAACTAAATTTTTATACTACGTGCTTTTGACTTAGGATTAAGGAAATAATTTATTACCTTTATTTAAGCTAATTTATTATAGTTTTAAGGTGGATCTTTATAATATTTTACTTGTTGTAGTTAACTTAGTTTTTTTTCTTTTACAGGTATTTATTTATATTTCTAAAATTTATTTATCAACTCTGTGGTTGAGTTTAACGCACTTGCCATAACGTCTTTTTCGGAATTCATTCCCCGAAGCTATTATTTTGAACAATAACTTCGGACGATGAATGATTTAATACGTCAATTAATTTGTGTTTGTCCCAAACCCTATTATCACTAATAAATATATACTCACGTACGGGAGTATCAATATCGCTATTACCCCACCTATATTGTAAAATTTATTTATTTATTACAAATCCTTGATCACACTTGAAATTTCATATGTATTTTGTTATTTTGTCAAAAATATATTAAAGCCGAAAAATTAATATACCGATTAAAATATTGATATATTAAATATTATATTATACAGTACACATTACGGCTTATTTTAAGCATAATCTTGAGAAGCAGTATGTAAAACTGTGATATCTTACACATTGTATTTTGGAATTTTTCTGTACCAAAAATATTTAATTAATTAAAAATATGTCATATAATGATTGTATTTAATTTTTGCCCTTGAATTCGTTGTACCTATTACAGATCACATCTTAAATGAATGTGGGAAACATCTTCACGCAGGATGTGCAAGATGCGTATTTTACGCTGAATTATATTTGAATCTTATTCGAAGTTGGGTCATCCGTTGTTATACTTAGATCTACGTCTGTAGATCACAGCCCCAATCTATATAAAGTTCCTAGCTAGCAATTCGTAAAGAATCCTTAAACAGTCAATAATATTTATGGATTGATACTAAATAAGTTATTTTTGTATTTTGCTACTAAGTGTACTGTGGAGATTCGTAATGAGAGCAGAATTGGCCTAGTGGCTGGAACGTTAATCTCGTAGTAGTAAGAAGTAACACGTGCGAATCACGGCTGTGTATATAATTACTTTTAAAACAATTCCCAGCTTATGTTTTGTAGGATAATAAATGATGCGTTGGGAGATGGGTGGATGTATTCGTTTAATTGAAGTTACAAAACCTAAAGTATCGGCTTTAAATAAAAATTCTATCAACAAACAGATACATGTATATTGTACCTATAACCAAGGGTTGTAGCGCCACTCGATAATTCGCCGATTTGTTTCAAGATCATTGGAAGGTTTCTAAGATTGTGTAAAGAGATAAGAGTGTGACCGAACCTTACTTCGAAAAAGAGTTCTTTTTATCATATTTGGAAAATCAAAATACGACATTTTAGTTGTTAACTAGTATCGCACTTCTTCCTCACAATGTTTATTAATTGTTTTCTTTATATAAAATCACTATTTATTACTATATACGGTACTTCCCTCCGGCCCATCACTTGAAAATGTATAAAGCGCAAATTCGGCCCCACATTGAGTACTGTTCTCACCTCAGAGTGGGAGCTCCTCAGTACCAGCTCCTTCCAGTTGACCGTATTCAACGAAGAGCGGATCGAATCGTCGACGCCCAATTCCTTTCCGAACGGCTTGATCCGTTGGCTTTGCGTAGAGATGTAGGGTCTGATTGCATCTTCTACCTCATTTACTTGGAGAGTGTTCAGAAGAGTTGTTAGGATTGTTGTTGACCTGTAGCTGAGCTTCATCATAGGACGTCGAGTACCTCGTTCCACAAATAAGCGATTTTTAAGGCAGTTTTTGCCACGCACAACCAGTATGTGGTACCAACTGCCAAATACTGTTATATTTCCGAACCAATTCGACTTAGGGTCCTTCAAGAAAAGAGCGTACCAATTCTTAAAAGGTCGGCAACGTAGTCGATCCTTCTGACATTTGTAGTGTCGGCCATGGTTGGTGGTATCACTAAACAAGGGGAATCAACCTCCTGCTCGTTTCGCCTTGTTCTATAAAAAAATCTAAACTTTTACATATTTAGTATCTTCATCACCATTGTTCAACTCATCTTTATACAGTAAAGAATAACCGTATGCTTTTCATCGGAGTATGCGTTTATATATTTATGTGTACAGTGTTACAAAAATATTTTTAAACGTTATATGCGTTACAACACTTGATAAGTATTTAACTAAGCACTTAAAGTATGTACCCAAGAAAAACAATTTTTAAGGACATTACAATAGAAGTCAAAATATTACTTTTCTAGTAACCTGTCGTGAAGTTTCTCAGCTGGAATTGTTTTTAAATAATTTGAAAATAATAAATCCTCTGTGAAATAATTTTTCAAATCAGTGCACTTATTTAATTTATTCATTACGAACATACAAAATACTAACAATATACAACAATTTATAAAATTAAGATCCGGTTTACCTTAGAACACACTGTATAGACACAGTATAAATAAAACCACAGGAAAAATTATAAGTTTTCACCCATAGGCTGTACTTAACCTGCCCTATTAACATTGAATAAATAACAAAAACCTACTGTTATTTTTCATTTGTTTATTGTCTTCGAGATGGTTGTTACTAAAATACTTGCGGCCTTAATAGTTTATCACCTAATTGATAACGTCGTAGGTGATACTGATGGAAATGCAAATGCAGTGAGCGTGGAAAGTATTTTTGATGGAGTCTATTCCGAGTGTTTGTTGAAATTTTCGTATACATGCCTGCAAAGAAAAACGTTGCTTTATTTGAAATCATTAAATAAATTAAGTGAAGTTTCTATCATTGGTGACTATGTTAAGTTTGGTAAGAACTTTTATTTACTAACACGACAGAATGGGATAAAAATTACTTAGCATTTTTTATTACTACTTAAAACTCGTTCGTTAAGCACTATAATAGATACTGTATCTAAATAATGGTGTGACTTAGCTACGAGTTTTAATTTTAAAAATATATGATATCTTTTGATAATAATAAACTTTAATTAATTATCTTGAAAAAAATTACTTTAATAACTCATATGTTAAGTAATTAATTGCTGATTTAAACAGTTAATTTTTTATAACAAATGTTATATAATTGGCATTCAGCGCCATGTATGCACTAATAAGAATAGAGTTCCAGTAAAGGATTCCTGATGTTTACTAAAAAAAAGGCCCTTATTTTAGTAGATTTTTAAAAATATTTCTTTTGCTCATTGTGATTCCAATTAAACCACATCATTATTTGACATAAATAGTTTTTATGCGGTAAAAAGTTCAAGAAATGTTTACTACGCCTTATCTATTGTTTCTTTTAACTAATACTTATTTTATTTATTTTCAGTTAAAATAAATGCTACAGAATCAAAAGAAGACGATATAGAATCAGAAAATTCAGATGAACTTTCAGTGGTTATTGATAAGACCGTAGACAACTTCTTTGAAAACCATCTTATTAGATTCAGTGGCTTGGGGAAAGATATTTCAGTTCCGAATACTGGTGAGAACTACTTTCATTTGATTATGCAAGTTGAAGGAATTACTTCGAAATACTTTCAGTAAAAAAAACATAAAAACGGATTCTGGGAATTTAATACTTGTAAACTCATAGATACATGCTCCTATTATTTTTTAACGTTTACATAAAGCCCCTAGAACATGATTTCCTTGAAGTTCTAGCAGCATCTAGCAATTTCGGCTGGGCGCAAATCAGGTAGCAAAGACTACAAAATTGTAGATTTAATACACTTTTCCGTGCTAAAATATTATATAATTACTAGCTGATCCGGCAAACGTCGTTTCGCCATGTATATCATTTATAATAAAAAAATAGGGGTTGATCGTAGAGGGGTGAAAGTTAGGGATTGCATGTATTTTTTAATGCTGTATCATAAAAAAATAGAAATTAAAAATTTTGTCTAAAAAATAAAAAATAAATTGAGGGGTGGACCACCCTTATTATTTAGGGGTGTGAAAATAGATGTTAGCCGATTCTCAGACCTACCCAATATGCTTACCAAATTTCAGAGGAATCGGTCAAGCCGTTTCGGAGGAGTATGCAGACTAACATTGTGACACGAGAATTTTATATATAAGATTAAGTGACTTTTTAAACCCACAGTTGAAAAGTTCGTTGGTAGAAAGAAGCGCAAGGGTGGAGGTGGGGGTGGCCATGGTGATGACGATGGTGGTAAGAAGAAGATGTTCATGATGGCCATGATGTGTATGAAGATGAAAATGATGGTGGTTAGTTAGCCAGTTATTTCATATTTATTGTATCATCTTCATATTCAGTGTCCATCCAGTCAATATTGTAGTCATACGAAAAGCCATTACTAAATCCTATTACTCATATAGCCTAGTTAGACCATGGTCGATAATTTTTGAAACCAAAAAAAATAATAGTATAATGAAACCCATTGGAAAAGGAGGAGAATTTTATAAAAATTAAAGGAAAAATAATTTACGGGCGATCTGAGGTCGGGAAGGGGAACGAGGGGACTTTTATGGGTTTATCTCGATTTCCGGCCAAACTAAAAGTCCTGTGAAAAAAAGGCAAATGGCAAAGTTGTAGATAATAAAAAGATCTAAAACTTTTGTATTTACAGGTTACCTCAAAATTTATGTGAAAAATTCAAAAAACCAAGTTTTTGGGCTTTTATTTTTATCTTTTACAAAATATATTTTTTTCCCAGGAAATTTGGTGAAAACTTACCTTTTTATGTCCTAAATACTTTTTCACTTTATTTTGAATTAATATCGAAAAAGCACCCGTCAAAATATCAGTTTTTTTTCAGAAAGTTGGTGTGCTTTCAGTTCGTTGAAATCTCTTTTTTCCGATGGTAAAAAGAAATATATATATTACTATAGTAAATCTTCTCAGAAAATGCAATGTTCTCACTATATATATAGACGGATAGACCTGCTACAGTCATATTGACACATAACAACATTGAATAATGAATACTTTTTGACAGATATTTGGTTCTAAAGTTATTTTGCTTTACGAAATAAATAATTCTTAATTACAGATGGTGCCAGCCATGATGGGTATGATGGGAATGATGTCATTCAAAGGGATGATGTTCAGCATGATGTCGTTCATGGTGTCAAAGGTATTTATGGCACTTTTCAGTAACGTTATGATAAAAGAATCACTGTGATATTTATATAGATTTATCATTTTACATTTTAAATAAATATTTTATTTCGACCAAAATTGTTCATACATCAAGAGTTTCTGTAAGACATTGTTACATATTAAAAAAATATATGATATTTATCAATCAATCAAAATACGTTTATTCAATTTAGATGCGTCTTAGGGCATGCTCATGAATGTCAAGAACGTTTACAAAATTCGCGAAAGAGCAAGACTCCGTTCACAAAACTACCAGGAGGCCTTGTTCTGAGATGAACGGGCAAGAAACTCAGCAAGTTTTACCCTCCCTATACATTACAATTATTCAATGGAAAATGTCATAAACCATAACGTGGTTGATACTTTATTAATTAAAGTTATGGTTTATGTTATGTCAGACTTTACTAGGTTGGCGGCTGGAATAACACTAGTAAGAACAGTTACGCCGACGTTATACTATGTTTAAGTTTTTCCGAATTTAATAGTTGTCATTTTGCTTGTTCTAAGTTTATTCTTCGTTTAACATTTTATACCACGTTTATTTGTACCACTGTTAGAGTTTAACATTCAAAACTTATCTAGGGCGTCCTAGTAGAACCCCCACTATTAACGAATGAAAAGAAAATGATTAATTTACTTAAACGAGCATAAGGCTGCAAAATTGTTGCAGTTGTAATAAGGAAAATGATGAGGATTTTAAACAACTAACCACTTTATTAAATTTTCAGATGATGCTTCTAATGAAGCTGTTAGAGAAAAAAGGAGGTGGCGGAGGCGGAGGGGCTGGTTGGAATGCTGGCGGTGATGGGGTAATTATAATTAAATTACTTTCACGTTATTTAACTTGTATTATTTGCCATGGGAAATCATCATACAAATAAGGACAAAGACGTTGTTAACAAATTATGAGAACGGTGTTATTTTGCTGTAGTAGAACATACTATGCTATATGGACAAACAGCACCCGCGAGTGCTACCACCTACATTACATATATACATTTGTATGACCGGCGGCAGCTATGTAATAAATCAAGCTCGCAAGAAATCCGTTCTAAAATGTTGCCTACATAGGTGAGTCGATATTCGCCCATATAAGAACCTTTGTTCCTAAAACGCCATAACAAGTGTAAGCGCCTACTAAAATTTTATTAGTAAATATATTTTATTAAGTATGTAAACTTATGTTACAGGGCTGGGCGTCAAGTGGTGGTGGAGGAGCTTGGATGCCTACAGGTAAACAGGTTTCTTCTTTATATTTCAGTCAACTTTATATTTGAACATCTTAGACGATCGCTAATCTTTATAGAGTCTAAGATTTCCAATATTTATTTTATTAAATATGTAATAGTCAATTGGTATGGCAAAGTTAAGTGTTGATATAGTCTAGTATAAACTTGTGCTTCACTTTGTTCTATTGTCAATTGTTTCCGCAACGTAAGCGATATAAAGATAAGATGGTATTTTATCTCACCTTAGGTAACTCTATCGAAGTTAACAGGTCCCTAAATTATTTGAAAATATTCCTTAAGCTTAAGCTTAGCTTTGGAGCCTAATTCAAACCAAATAATTTTATAAAATCTTTCCTCTTTATAATATATAGTTATAAGTTTAGATAACTCCAAGATCTATACCGCGACTTCTGTATTATTTTCTGAGAAGATTAATAAATAAATATTAGTTACAACAGTATTGTAACCTTTCACACATAATAACACACTACTTACTTGTATTATTTTTAATAAATTTGTGAATTTATTATATAAAATTTAAATTTATAACTTTATAGGTGCAGACTATGGATCCGGCGGATACGACTCAAATGGACAATGGCAGAGCCGGTCCATTCTTGAAAGGCTGAAGGATGAAAACATTAAGCCTAAAATTCCATTCAAATCTATTCTATATTCAAAAATGGATACGTATAAAAATGTAACAGATAAAGCAAAACTAAGAAAAAGACGTAGTATTATAGATACATTACATAACGCCTACATGTATTGGATTAGCAAAATAATCGGTGGACGCTATAACCCAAAGTTTAAAGTTGTTAACGGAATAAAATATGTTTATCAACCTAGGGTACACAAAAGAGTCCCTAAAGTGGTAAAAAATCAAAAACCAGTAATCGTTACTGAGGAATTCAATAAAGGAGAGATTGTAGAAGGTCCAGAAGGAAGAATGACAAGGAGAAAGTTTCATAAAATGAAAGAAAACGTTCAAGAGGCTGTAGAAGAAAATCCTTGGGAATGACTATATTACCTAATGAAGTTTTATGTTTTGGAAAACATTGTTGAAACAGACTTTAAATCGTATATATTTTTGTGAGTTTCCATATATATGATTGTGTAGTTTTAAGCTTGAAAATACTCATATAATGTAGATATATTTAATAGGATACACTGGTTTATTTTCTGAACCCGTACTTTTGTCCAGAATACTATTGATAAATTATTAGACGCAGATATTTCTATAAAGAAATTTGCTCCGTTTAAAAAATCTACGTTGCGTGGCAATTATATTGTATCCGGACTATTAATTAAAAAATAAAAGTAACAATCAAGACTTCCTCCTCTCGGTGAATATTTTACCAATAACGTACTAGAAAATAATGAATCGTTTCAGTATATTTATTATTTAATTAATAATTATTTAGTTCTTAATACAGAGATATCACTACTTTTGCAGTAAGAACATTTTATTGAAATTCAAAAGAAAAAAAAATTCAAATTTTTAAGGTTTTTAACAAAAAATATGTTAAGAAATAATAACGTTTAGTCTTACGATCAGTATATTCAATTTTCCATAATACTTGTCACGTCACTTGGGAGATTATTGTCACCGCGTGTCATGGAGAAAACGGCCAGTATCACAAGCAACTTAGCAGATGTTTATTTTGTGCTTCACCGGTTAAACAAAGATCGTAAGAAAACTATCAAAACGATCACAAACCATAACCATACTGTTTACATCAGAATAAAAATTGTAATTAATAAGAGTAAAAACAATATCATATATTAAAGATACTTCAGATGAAATGTAACAAATGTGGAATAATTAAGCATGTTATTAAGGACATAGTATTTTTTTTTATTGAACAGGGGGCAAACGTGCTCACCTGATGGTAAGTGATACCGCCGCCCATAGACAATGTCAATGCCAGGGGGCTCGCGAGAGCGTTGCCGGCCCTGTTAAAAACTTGGTACGCTCTTTTTTTTAAGGATAGTAACATATTTTACATTTAAGTAGATCCGTATTAATCTACAGTAATTGTTATAATATGAGCAAGTTCAATTATAATTAATTATTTTTGAGCAAAAGACCAACATAAGTTTATAAAATTTTACATGCAGTGCTTGTCTCTTAACCGAGCTTTAAACAAGGATTAAAATTAATAGTAAAGCTGTACCGTGTACACGGTCAAAGACCTAGATCTTCACCTTGCTCTTGAACGTTTGGACTGCAGTGATGTCTATAATTTGTCGATAATGAAAAGTAGAGAAATTTAAAAAGCTAACATATATGAAGCAGCCTATTTATAGAATAGGATAATAATATATTGCTCATTATACGTAGTTATTGTAAAATCTAATTTATAAGCCCATTTCAAAATGTATAATAATTAAGTAGAGTACAACGAAGTTTAAATAAACATGTAAAAACCCTCATTCTTTTGTTTTACATTCCCTGACATTCTTACTTCTTGTTCTTTTCGCTTTTAATAGCTATTCAAAATTGTATAACTATCGATAAACATCAATATATTGGTAAACCATTTTATCGATAGCCCCTCACATCACTATCAACGCGAGATACATTCTCCGTACCACAAAGTCGGCGCGAAGCTTAGTAAGTCCGCGATACTGTTCCGCAGACCACGTCCGGTTTTGAAGTTTGACCTCTTTTCATACGTAAACACGAGTTCAGTGTTGTGCTACTGGCAACTTTTTGCGGATGTTACACCGGAAATAGGTAATCTTTTGAGTTCCTTTTTTAAATTTTCTCAGTCTACGTTTTCTTGTACACGCTGTAAGAATTTTTTCGGCGGCATTTATTAATTTCCTTGTATGGCTTATAATATAGTCGCATATTACACATTATATTTCTTTAACCTGCAATACAACTTTAATAATGAATATTCAAGCTTTTACGTCTTCAACCTAATTTAACTCTAAAGAAAGTGAGGTTTCTAAACTTTTGGTTTTCTTTTTGTATTATTTAGGCTTATTGGTTGAGTAAGTACTTTTTATTAAGCTAATACTAATCTTACTTCTAATCTATATATCTAAGATAGATATGCTACCATTAAACTCTGGCTTATAAAATTATTCCTATATGAGCAGGAATATTAACATTGGTGTATTCTAAAATCGACTTTATTGTAATGGTATAAAGCTGCTATTGTAATAAAATTTAAATGAAAAATTGTAATACTAAATTGATTGTATATAACAATATTGGGATGACATAATTGGATTTAAAAAATGCCTTCAATTATTTCATTGATTTGAGTATTCGATGAACTGGACCACAGGTGTGGTCAAAAATGCATGATCCAAACAACCATTGCGTCATCATGTAAATTTTATTTTCGCCAGTTTTCACCACGACCGGTTTAAGACTACAAATTAACTTTCTCCAATGACGTTATCAAGGACATGAAGACTTTCCTACTATGGTTGGCTATGATCCTAATGAGGCGTAGCTAAACTTAATAGATCGATCGATAAGCGAGGTTAAGTGCAACTTATCGTGTTCAGAAACTTGATGGGTGCTCGTTTTTAGTTTTAGTCTCGCAGCTGGGACGATGATTTGTGTTTTGTCAATTGTTTTGACAGTAGATTGCCATTGAATAAAGAAAAAAAATTGTATGCAAAAACGGTACACCTTGATTATTCTATGTATATTTATAAGGACTGTCAACCTATTGACCTACTACCAGCAAACATCTCTCACTGCACTTTCATTTTCAGTTCTCACAATACATACATATCTTTAAAGTTCTTAAAATTTTTATGCAATATTAATATAATTAACAATAGATTTCAACTTAGACTATACATCGCAGAAGTTCGTGTTTTTCTTTTCTGGAAAAAGCGTTTCACTTTTGTACATTCTTCGTAAAGATCGTGCACGCACAAGTGTTTTCTTAATAAGGAAATTTTATTGCAATATTTTCCTTTATGACGCGCCCATAAAAGAGGTAACTATTACAAATCTCTATAATATTATCATTTTGGAACTTGACTAGTTCCCAATTAAGAGAATAACCCTTATTAATTAAAACTAAATTAGTACAAAAAGGTACAACGAATAAGTATCACAATACAGCGAGGAAATGCTGCCAGCGTGTATATGTTACACACAGAAATTTGTTGTAAATGTCTATGTATCAATTTTTAATTATTGTTATTACTATGTAGTTTAATATATTGTAAATACTGTATATTGGTGAGTTGAAAATAAATGTAAATAATATATTTTCGTGAAAAAAAATGTATTTATTAGTGTAATTGCACTATTTGAACTAAAGTACTTTTCGTCTCCTTGTGTCAACCTGAGTTTAAGCTGTGATTAAAAGAGACAGATAAGAGACTAGACCACTATGCTCTATGAGTAGATAACTCTTAAACAATAAATAACAATATATCAATAAATAGTTTATATCGTTAACCGAAAATATTTTCAGTATTGATTAATCTGTTTCTGTAACGCTCAAGAATTTATTTGTTAACTTGCTTAACTTATTAAACAAATTAATTAAAAACGTACCACGTGACGCGCTTTCAAGTTTTTTATTTATTTGAAACTCTTAAAATGGTGCCAACACTTTGCATCTATTACTTTTCTTTACAGGCATATAGACAGACACATTTGTGGGTCTAAAACTTACGTTTTTCCACGTTGCTTTTACCTTATTATCTTCAATTGCGCATATAAAGTGATAAAACAGAAAACTAAGAGTAAAATATATCACCGCTAAAATAGCGCGCAATAGCGAATGAATATTTAGAGCGCGGACCAATGAATCGGTAATTCTTGTCTTAGGGAAAGCAAATACCTAATATAGTCATCACATTGTTGTTGTTTACTGACATAGTTATTATATGTGACAATTGCTAGGAATTCAAGACAGTTAAACTAGTTTCATTGCTAACGTTATTTTATATATTCTTTATTCAAAAGGTTATATATTTGATTCTTATCTTATAAATTCAGGCAGTACTCAAAGGTCCTTCTCCTTCCATTGTTTATTATCTATTTACAAAGCTCTAGCTATCATTCTAAGGGTAGAAATATCAAAGATGAAAATCATAAAATAAAAATCTGTCAAAATACCAATATCGCACAGCATTATTTTTGAGATGCAGTCATTAACTGTTTAGTCTTGAAGATATTTTGATAGGATTTTCGGATAGTATACATTTGAGGTTGTAACCCAATTCATTTGTTTCTGAACGACAAGGAATAAAGGGATTGGGAAATTATCTAAAATTTATTTATAGGTTTTCAAACGTGTCCGTTTTAGAAGTTTCTAGAAGTTTATTTTTTAATGTAGTCGCGCAAAAGATTAGGTTTTCAAGTTTAACAGGTTTGAAGAATTCTTTCTCTGAAAAATACGAATGCATACTATGTCACTTTTGTGAGCAAACAGATAAATAATTTATATTGCCGTGTGCGTTTTGTGATCTACATAGACGATTACAAAAACTATGTACTAACAGTAACACAGTGCATTTATTCTGAATTGATTTAAAAGGAAAACAAAGATACTTGTAGTTAGATATGTACTTTTAAACCAGAGACAAGATGAAATAGGAATAATGAATGAATGAATTGGAGAGGCGTTAAGGTCTATTTGAAAACTATACATAGTTTTAAAATAGGCTTTAATAAAAAGTAGGCTTAGGGTTAATGTCTAAACAATAAGAATTATCAAACGATATTATAATGAAATATACTCAACATAAATTTCCAAAATATCCAACAATATATCTTACGAGTCACACTATCACAGATATATATTACAATAATATACCCTAATCTACTTTAATTTAAGAATAATTTTAGAAAAAGTTATAACTTATCTTTATGAACTTTTACAAATAACAAATCATTCTCCACTCAAAAGCTCTTTGATTACATCCTTCCGATATTTCAACGATAATAAGATATTTAAATGTGAAACTGGCATTTTGATTTGAATATGTATTCTGTGACGATCTCGTGGATTTTTATTATTTAAAGCATTAAAATTTATATTTTTTATTAAATTTATTCAAATAAAATAGTATTGTTGTTTCTAAATCATAATACGTATCGGAAAGTGTGTGGTTAGTGATCAAATCGTGATTTTCTTTGCTTTAAATCAATTTAAAATTAATCGACGGTAGGACTAATTAAATACACAAAATATATTAAACGAATAATTTTCTATGTATAATTTATGGATTCAGTTTCTGTTTTTTTTTTAATAATAATATTATGGTGTTGTATTTGCCCGTAGATGTTTTTAAAATTGTATCCCCTCATAGCGAGTCCGAGCGAGTGTGGCTTACAAAGACTAAAGCGGGCCATAGACGGGCCGCATGTTGCAGTCAAGACCGACTGCAATATGCGGTTTGCTCAGGAACTGCTCAAGCGGTCCGTGTATTACGAATATGAATTTAGTATGGAAACTGCAGATAGCCGTGCGGCGACCGCATATTGCAGTCGGTCTTGACTACAACATGCGGTCCGTCTATGGCCCGCTTAAGTTTCCTTATTGTTACAAAATGCTAAACGGCGACAGGTTCTTGAAAGTTTTCCACTCAAGGTCCCAAACCGATTCCTTTGTTGTTGAAGACAATATACGCGCATCTTTAGTACAGATGAATGAACAATGTCCAGAAACTAGCGAGATCCGTTCCGCTTTCGAGCGCGTGCCTCCGTAATGTGGATGCAGAGTTATAGATGTGCCAATGTAATTATACTTTTACTTCAATTATAAATTAATTGAAGATATCAAGTCTATTTGTATATAAATAAAGCTTTACTTTTTTTAGCGGAAACTATGACGTTTATTGGATGTTTATTTTTTTAATATTCTGGAAATAAATATAGTTCAATTCAACAGTGTCAATTCAATTAAATTACCAAAACTACTGTCTTAGTAATAAATCAGGAATTATGCATTTCTAAAGGTAAATATTTTTAGTGAAATGTAAAATCGATAAGTAGGTTTTGGCTTGGTTTCAAACGATAAAACATTTTCTTCCTCATTATAAAGTAACCGTACTTGCGTTTTGTGCGTGTCGTGTGTGTACGAAATTTCGCTAATACTTAAATAAGCTTATAACCTTAATCTCAGCTATGTAATTAAAATTATGGACGTATATGCAATAGTTACTTACTACTATGTCTCTATTGTTTTTATAAATATTTTTATAATACAGTAGAACCTCGATAAGATAAAGTCCAAGGGAAGCACAAAATATTTTATGTTATAGAGGTTTTAAGTTATCAAGGTTCTATGTCGGGTAAAGGTTAATATAGAGGTATGTACATGTTTCTATGTACCCTTCCTCCCATTTTTACTTGAATGCATCAGAAGGATGGAAAATTAAATATGTAATCATATTTATTCACATTACTTACTTAATTACATAAAAATAAAACAACAACTAAAGGTTTAGTCTACTTAAAAAAATCTGTGATTTTCTTTTGTTTTAAAAAATTCACTGTTTCTAAATCGATTTGATTTTCAATGACAAATAGAGAGGAGAATACATTAACACATTAACTTATGATGCAAGTAAGTCGTTGTCACAAAGCGAACCGCCGCAAAGCTTTGAAGAATTTAGATAAAGCAAACAATAGGTAATGTATTGTTTACGTTAACAATACATTAGTAAACACGTGCAAGCAATAAATACCGAAACCATATTTTGTTTTGACACTCTTATAAAATGACTCACTTCACAAACAATTTTATGTTATAGAGGTTGTGGAAACATTTCTTTTAGTTACTGAGGGCCTATACAAAGATTATTTATTTACGTTATAGAGGTTGCGTATTTTAAGTTATAGAGGTTTTGGGCTCTGATGGGAAGGGAACATAGTATTTTTTGAAGTAACAGAGGTTTTTATGTTACCGAGGTTTACGTTATCGAGGTTCTACTGTACTATTATACTATACTATACTTGTATTATGAAAACTATGATTGGATACTAGAGACTACACATTTAAGACTACTTAAATTTAAATATATATTTTGTGACATTTAATTTGTCTCATCTAGAATTATCGTTTCTACGATCGCGTGACCACTTGATCGACTTTTAATTTCAAAAGCACATTCCGGTGAGATTGTTTCATTCAATGCATTTATTACACATACCGTACGTAATACACATGGAAATACGAAAATTATTTGTGTTCTTTAACTAAAAGGAACCAATACTAGATAGTATATATTGAATATTATTTATTTAATTCACATAAGAGTATTTGCAATATTCTTAACCTACATAGTAATAATAATAATTAAAAACGGATAAATAGAAAAATAAAACAAATTTAAGAAGTTTAGTCCCTGTGGCAGTCTACCTGTAATACTGGCAGTAATTCCTCGATATATTGCGATACTTATTCGTTGAGCGAGAAAAACACCAGCTCTGGTGTCAATGGTACTATGTACGGGCTAAATTAAATCTTTAATTAGCTCCTGTGCACTTGAACCCCACGGCCCAAGAGACTCTACTCCAACGTTTTTTTTAACTATGTCAACGGTAAAAAATGTTAAACTCGCCACAGGACACGTGACCTGATCGAAAATTCGTAAGACGGATGGAGAGTAGACAGCTGGCGTATAAATATGGCTGTAATATAAATTGTCATGTTTGTGTACGATAGCGCAAATAAATATTGTATTCTATCACATAAGTACTTTTATACTGATAATTAAAGCAATTCGTGCAAAATTATTCCCTAACCATTCTAAAATATCAAAAATGCACAACGTTAATATTCAAGTTTTCACTTCTGCCGGCACTCCCGGAGTGCAACCCGTCGTTTTTGTAATATATTGACATGTTGTCAAAATGTAATGAGTACGGGTAATAAAGTAACGTAGTTAATATGACAATAAATAATAATAAGTAGTGAATATGACAGTTTTATTGAAGGATACTAAGTAAACATAATATTTCAGTACATATAATAATTAATCATTTTAACAGATTAAAACTCATACAAAAAATTACTTGAAAAAACTATTATCTGTAAAGCCCGTTATATGTCCTTGTTAATATTCTTAATTCCTTTACAGATAATTTATTTTTGGAACGAAGTTCCTTATCGCGCGTTGTGAAAGGGGGCTAGACGGAAAAAATTCTTACGAAAAGTTGTCACGACACTTTTTTGATATTTGCTATTGTAATACACCGGTTCCCGTCCGATCACCAAAGTTAAGCAACCTCGGACGAGGTCAGTACTTGGATGGGTGACCGCCTGGGAACACCTCGTGTTGTTGCCTTTTTTTTTTCGTCGTAAGATTGGTATCGAGAAAATCTATCATACTGTTATGATACCAATTAACATATAAATTAATCGAAAGGAATTTCGTTCCATCCGGGTGTCCCTTGACACCTCTAAAGTTTTTTATTAATCGTTATTCAAAATCTTCTGAACAATTAATAGCGTGTGATTTAAAACTTACTTTCTAATATATAAAATATGACAGCAGAAAAACCATTAATTATTACCATATAATTATATTTTGGCACGTCTTTAGTATCTTGTTCTTTGTTAAGTTGATCAGAATGTTAAGTTGCGCCATACATATAAATTTTGAGTGTGTAAACAGTAACACTGATCACCCCACCCCGTAAATGTTATGGCATTTAAATTCTGTGTATTAGGGAGCGTTTAAGTATTACGTAACAAATTTTGCGAGGAGGGGGTCCTTTTGTAAAACGTTACGATGCGGGGTGGGGATTGAATTACGCGTTATTTTTAATATTATATTCGACTTTCCAGTACACTACACCACATAATGGTAACTTTTAGGTATAAAGAGTCACTAGGTGGTCACGAAACGTTTTACTATACTGGGTACAGTACTGCACTTGGGTACAGAAAAATGTTACGGCGCGTTACATGGGGGGGTGGTCAATAATCTCCAAAAATTGCGTGACGTAATACTTGAACGCTCCTAAATGAAAAACATGAATGGGTGCTCCAAACATTAAAGAAACCGCTCTAATCAAATTACAGCAAAACGCGTAGAACTTTCCCGGTGAAAGTTGATAAACACTCTCTGAGAATTTGTAAACAGATGTTATTTGACGATTTCAAATATATCACCAGTGTGTGTCCAATTCCTATATTTTACGGCGGATAAATTTAAAAGTAACAGTTAAATTGTCAAACTGTGGATTGTTAACTGTAACCGTTAATAGTGAACTTTTAAAAATTTCGGGCACAAAGAACTGAGGACACGAATAATAGAAATCGAATAGCTATTGTAATAGTAAATAAGCGATATATTATTGTATGAAAACTTAAGATGAGCGTATCCAGTAGGCGTGTTTGGGACTAAACGGAAGCATAAACATGCATCTGTTTAAATAGACGTGAAGAAATAGTATGATTTGAATGGAAAATCGGCAGAATGAAAAACTGAATTTATCGTATTGAGGTATACTTAAATGGTTATAGCATATTTTTTTCTGTTACAAATTCAATTTTTTTCACAGAAACATTTATATACCTAAAATTAATATCTTTGCACAGACTATCAACAGTTAAACAACACAAAAAAGAAAACAAACAAACAACAACAATGAATAATAAATAGATGTAGTTTAACCAACAACACACAAATCTATAAGTTACTAGCAAACTCGGCGAACTCCGTTTCGCCACCAGATGGCTTCGTTTTATGTAACATTTCGTTTGGTGATCCCGCTTTTCTGTTGAATTTTTTCCTGAATTTATTTGCTATAAACCTCACGGAGCCCGAGACCTTTCCAACGAATGCAAAACCATGGAAATCGGTTCGTGCGTTCTGGAGTTATAGCGTCAGGAAGGAAAACCCGACTTATTTTTATATAGTAGATTATCAGTCATAAAGCACGCCCAACGTCTCTTAAAGGCGTCAAAAGTGTTGGCACTTGTAATCGGCGCAGGCAGGCTATTAAACAGTTGCGGTCCCTCAAACGTCAGCATCAGCATACTCTTGCCGTAATTTGTGCAAATTTTTGGCCATGCAACATAGCTTGCTCGCCTAGTGGTCACTATGTACTAATGTTTTTTTTTCTACTTGAGGAAACTATTCAAATGTTCGTGCTAAGGTCTGGCAATAATGTAAAGACAAACACGACGCAATGACGCGTTTAGATCGATTCAACATCTTATTTAGTCCAATCATAGACACGCGACACGATCCGTCATTTAATTTGACCAATCAACAACAAATGAAACGTGCCATTGCATCGGTTCGTCATTTTCTTTACAATTTACCTATTTATATAATATTGGTGTTTTATTTAGTAAAAATAGTTATAAATTTAGCTATTCCAGGATTATAGTAACTCCCTAAAAGAGTTAAGATTATATATACGAATGCCAGTTGAGTTTTAAGATAATAGCAAGAAACAAGATTTTTTGTATTGAGAACTGTGTTTTTTTTTCTTTAAAAAGTAATAAAAAAACTTAACCACATATAATAACGTATAGTAAGTTACTCTGTATTTTTTTATTTCAACTAATTAACTAATGTTATAAACAATAGAAAGAATGGTATCAGCATAATTTAAAGAATCAAAATTTTCAGCAATGTTTGATAATAATTATTGTTACTTTAACTTTCTTTAAAACATTTAAGTGAAAACATGACTTAAAATTCGTTAGCCGTCACTTTACACGTTAGTTTATAGCCTGCATAATATTGCAATTTGCAATCATTTTCTAATCTTTATACTTTCTACTTGGTATTCCACTCACGTATATGAATGTCTATTCTGCAAATGTCTCTATAGATTTAAAAAATATCTAAATAGATTCAAAATGTTCTTTTGTGACATAAGGCTGAACTTATATGCCGTCCTACAAATTCGAGTTAGGGGATTAAGAGTGTCCATGGGCGGCGGGGCGGTATCATTTAACATCAGGTGCGCCTGTCCATGTTCTATAAAATATTATAAATACATCTACCTCGGTCCCAATTTGTCAGACTGTGTTTTGTCATTTTTATTAGTGCTTAAAAAATTATAAGAGCGAAGCATATTGCGAAACGATTTTGATACATTTTATGTTGTGTAATTAATTGTTATACTAATTTCACAACTTCAAAACTGATAACTTATTGTAAATATAACCTAGGTATCATTTTTTTTTACATATTTATTATTATGTAGTAAATAATAATAAAACTCTTCCTACTTCCTAAAACAAAACATTCTCGGGACATTTTATTAATAATTCAAATGTTAGTCTGAAAAATTATGTGGCTGAAAGCGATTTATCTCGAAAATGATTTTATATTGACATACATAGTACCAATATGATTGAATAATTTTAGTAATTTTTTAACGCATGTAATGGATAGAGATAATTGAGCCTTTTTTTAACTAAATAAGGAGGTTAATTATTAGTAATAATTTAAAATTCAAAGAATCTTTATTGATCGGAAAATATGTGAGTAGGTTTTATATAGCCCGTGAGAGAAAGTTATACATATTAATGACATATTCGTAGAATATTGGAACGTAATTAACCTTAATATTTTTATTTTTTACCAAGGTTAATCAATGCTAATCAGTTATATTTACGTGAGATTTCATACCTCCGTTGGAGTTATAACTACACTCGCGAGCAAACAAATCGACTCAAGCGCTACCTCCGCATTCAAAGTTTGTTTTAAATTAAAGTATACAACATTTTAATAAAAATGATATGTCATTTGAAACCTTAAAACTTCAGCTTTTATGAAATCCAGTGCTTGAGACACACCGTCGACTTTTTGGGTCTAAGACTAGTCGGTTTCCTCACGATGTTTTCCTTCACCGTTCGAGCAAATGTTAAATTGCGCACATAGAAAGAAAGTCCATTGGTGCCCAGCCGGGGATCGAACATACGACCTCAGGTATGAGAGTCGCACGCTTAAGCCATTAGGCCAATACTGCTTAATAAGAATAATGTACGAGTAATTAATATTAAGTCGTATATTTTTCATTTGCGATGAAAAATTCATATAAAATTTGTAATTTGCCGTGTTAGTAAAAGCGGATCTGCTGTTTCATACCATGAATTAAGAGCTGGCCAACTTAATCACGTGCCTCAACGTGGCTAGCGGTAGACTACCAAAACCTCGAAGAATGTATTTAACATTAAAAAAACCGGTAAAATACAAATTTCAGAATGGCGATATCCGCTGTTCGTCTTTTAGTCAGCGGGTATGGCTTTAAACCTGACAATTTTTGATTATGGCAGTGCTCGGAACTGGACAAGAGTAAATTAATAAATTATATTAATCACAATACTGTCTATAATTAAAGTATTAGTTAAGAGGAAAACTGTACTGTGTATATCACGCAGATCTTATCATTAACCGTCAACAACTGGTTTTTATCAGTCCAAAACGGGTAAAAGCAACCTACTGTCCCACTAGAGGGCAAGTTAGTAACATGACCATGCATCTAATAACTTACATTGTAACAGTGCTAGCTTTACGCTTATAAATCCCAACCCAGGACTTGTTCGTACGGTAAGATTCAGACTTAATGTGTCATTCTTAGGTATGTTAAATTTGGTGTGGTTTCGTACGGGTATGTTAAATTTGGTACGGGAATCACACTTAGCGCTAACTGTAAAATCGGAATCTGAGGGTAAGATCCAAAAATCGTATTCCAATTCGTATCTCAAGTCACATTCTCGTCTTGTGCGCTCTCAAATATGTCAAAATTATAGAAAAAACGATTAGACAGCTCTTGAAAATAGCTTAAGCTTGATTGACGTTTACGTTTTTTATACACTACGCCTAAGGGTATGTTCCGATATACACTGCGAGTACTGTATAGTGCTCCCACTGTTCAAAAATTCGTTCCTCTATGGACTGCCAGTATACAGCCGCAGCGTCCTAGGGAAATATATGACGTCACAAATCCCCGCTATACTTCTACTGCGAGCACTGGCGTTTTCGAGGTAAGGTACTCGCAGTGCTTTGATCACGTGATCAATCAAAACCACTTGAATGCCTAACGGCTGATATAACTTACAGTTTAATAACAAACATTTAAAATTCTAACTTACCTTCTTTGTAGTATTAATTCAATTGACAGTTAATATTAATATAGATTTTTTTAATGCGATAATACTCCAATAATAGTTTTTCTTGTTGAATTGAAAAACTTTGATGCACTCATTTGAAAACTGTGTCGAAAAACGAAGCTGACTAGTATACTGGACTGCGTTCCGTTTTAAATTGTAACCAGTGTAGCTGGCTATAGAGAAACGGTATCACAGTATACTAAATTGACGGTACTCTGTACAGTGGTCGCAGTGTATATCGGAACATACCCAATGTGTCACAGAAGTTTTGTACATTTTTATAACTATAATCCTAGTCTATTTAGTCTGATAGACATGTATACGTATAGTCAAACATAAAATACTAGGGGTTTGTTCTTAAAGTCCATCTACTATTGTCTTTAAAAAACTGTCTTATAACTCTAGCACTCATGATCACAGTGTTCATTAGCACTTGAGCTTTTTAGTTTCATTAGCACTACATTTATAATTGGTACACTAGCTCATAAGGTTTTTGTGCGTACTCCTTTCGACGCACTGGCCCCGTGGGATCTGGGCGGCTTTGAAATTCACATGGTAGAATCCTCTGTTAGTGGGCCTTGACATGATTTAATGTCTTCGTCAATGCTGTATAGGTCCTTATTCTGGAATCTTTGTATGATTTCAACATTATCTACATGCTTTATGAAAAAATATAGGAAAGAGATTCTGACGGCTCCATCATACCCCATAAGCGGAAGGGGACGTATTACATACGTTGAAAAGGTGGCAGTCAAGGTTACGTCTTTTGGCTATAGTCGGCATTTGGTTTTGAATGAACTATGATATGAATACTTTTTAAGATTAGTGGTGATCTCCCTTCCTCATTCAAATAGAAGAGTGATTACAAAACTTTTCCGTTTAGGTATTTTATTACTGGTTCCGTGAATTCTACAGAAAATATATAAAATTATCATAAATAACTCAACAAAATGCGAAGTGAAAGTGAACGAATCGATTTCGTGAGGTGAAACGAAAATAAAAGTGTTGGTTATACAGAAGCTGTTTTGTGTAAGTTGAACTACACACATTTATTAGTGTATATGAAGTTTCATAACTTTTTGTTTTTATGGTGTTTTAGCGGATAATAATATTAAACTAATATCGTCTTTCATTTTTAATATTCATAAGAAACCAGTGTTTATAAATCAGTAGATTCTTTTTGTATGTTATGTAACATATTACTTAATTTGAAATAAGCTTTAAATTAAAAAATATTGCAAATAGTCTTCCTAACGGGAATACGTCGAATTACCACCCTGTATATATTGATTTGATATTTTTTTATTGTTACTGTTACTTAATACTAATTCAATAAAATTGTTACTTCAGACATTACAATCGCTGTCTGACAAATATTCGGTAGATAAGAAATGGTAAAATAAATTATTAGCTTTTCTTTAATAACCAATCAATTTTTAATTTCGAACGAGTACCTTTAGCTATTAATGCAAATTAATTACCATCACGCACATTTCATATTTTTAATTATGCATACCACAGTTCTTCAGCAAATGTTAATATGTCTGTCTGAGTCTGTCATACTTTAAATAATATAAATTTATGTCAAAACCAACTCAAAATGTCTCTGGTCTGACAATAAATACGTTCAAGTGGTGAAATAAAAAAAACAATATTGTTACATTTGAATTTAGAATCACTCGTATTTTTTGACCCTGGGCCACAATGCACAAACCGTGCGGGCCATAAAAAAAAACACTCGTATTTGTACTATCGAATAGCCTAAAATCAGGTCGAAAGACTTAAGCCCGCTCTTAGGTAGAAAATTAAAAAGGCAATTATTGTTTATTGAATTTTCTTACTTTGGCGCCAAACTGTGCTAAATAGCTATGATATTACTGTGGGTTCTTAAAAATAAAGCCTTGACTATTCACAGATATAATTTTAGAAGCAAAGAATAATGTGATTTAGTGAAGTGTGGTTTTTCAAAGACTTATTGGTTAAGCTTCTTAATAACCCACGTTGGAGATTTGTTTCAGACGAGGAAATATTATAGTAATACATATAAATACCTAATTATATGTTATAGGTTGTTAACATACTAACATAATAATTATTCAATTGTTTTTTATTAATATTTTGCTTGTTGATTTGACATACCAGAGCGAACAGTTCTTTGTAATTCTCTTGACCTTATCTACCACTTAATGGCAAATAAATAATTTATCATTATTATTCCAATGGATAATAAGCATTATAAGGAAATAAAGACATTCTATCATTTTGGCAAGGATGGCAAGGATATTTTATGGGGCCTGGCCCCATAAAATATTCAGTTCTTTTTAGAGAGAATTAAGCTTTACAGATATATTGGAATAACATAATTTCTCAGGTCATTCACCTTTCTTAATCGGAATCCCACACTTTAACCAAAATGAAAGTCATGAAATTATACAAAATATCACCTCTCGTGGTTTTCTTCTAGACCTTGAGTTAATGAAGTGGTGTAGGTGGCAGTTTTCAAAAATTTCGTTATAGGTTTACACAATATAACATACTTAGATCATATTTCGAGGAGCCAAATAATATAAAATTTGACTTGTATGTCAATCATTTTTGCCATGGTCGTACCTAATAAAATATAGGAAACGTACCTAATAAAAACTGTGATATGATTATAATGTTATATGGTTAACAGAGCACAACCAACAATTTTGATTGCTTGAAAGATAATTCTTATTTTTTGTCATATTTTTACAATAGCGCCACTGATAGTTTTGATTCGTTAGAAGAAAGAAGAGATAGGTTATTCTTTTTTGTTTTCGGGTAGAACCGTCAAACGTTTTACCATTTACACTTTACAATAAGCAAGTAATTCGTGAGCTTTCCTTTTAATCTCAAATACACAAGCGCACGTTGAATACCGTACTTAGTAAGATTCAGATAATAAGAATCTTAGTGCAATGAATGTTTTATTTATACCAGTAAATACGTAATACTTAAGAGTAGCCTTCTGGGCCGTAACTATGACCCGTATGTCGAAATACAATACGCTTCTAAGGGAGTCATACTTAGGCACAAAAACTCGTCTCTTACACTGAGCTACGCTCCAATTATCTAAAATACCAACGTGTCCTTAATATCAATTCAATCTTCATGACAAACTATATGATGATGTCGCTAATTTGATTTTCTTTATTGCAGATGACATGACAATTTGGATCTAGTTTCGGGACCGGAACGAACTTTCCATTTGTATAATGGCGATTATAGTGTATCATAGTAATTGATACATAAATTTAAAATGGCAGCCACACGGCGGTATTGTTATCGACACCGATGGACAGACTTTGTGATATATTCTATAATTCTAATAAGTTATAGTTCAGGTGAAGACGTTAAAAGTGATATATCTAGAAAACTAAAATTCGTAGATTCAGTGACTGGTCGTCATTTTAGTGATATTTACCAAAATGGTACATTTAGAACTGGTAATGGTTTGTGGGACAATATTTTAAACAAGTGCGCAGTAAATCCATCCATCAGTTGTTTGCAAAATAACTTTTATTCGTATCTAGATGAGAGTTTAGATTTCAATGGTGATGTGAATGTGACAAGTGGTGTGTGCTTTAAGAAGAATAATGTGGATATGAATAAATTTAGTAAAGAAGCTAATATAATCTACCTCACTGGAAGCAATGATAGGCAGGATGAGCGGTCGTTTGATGCTGAAAATGAAATTAACGACGAGGAAGATTCAGGTAGGTCTAAAAGTTTAGTTTGAATACGCATAAAAAGCTTTCCAAAATTAAAATATATATAGTGCTTTAGTGCAAAAACTTGAAAAACAACTAATTCTTACGCATATACCTACTGTATGAGAATAAATTAAATTGATCTCAGTGCCGATATCACGCCTTCCTATTTATTGCAGGTTTCTACTTATTTTATTATAATAATTTATATTTTATATAATCTCTCTTCTTCAATCAAACAATAATTACCGTAATACAATTTGAAGAAAACATACATTACATGTATTAGATTTTAAGTCGCGTGCCTTGTTAGCGAATGATTTATGATTTGCTACAAAACAAGTGATCATATAATGACAAGTAAAAGTACCGTATGTGCGGAAACCGTGCTTGATAACATGTGAAGCAATGTAATTAATTAAATATTGCGATGTTATCCTTTTACGGTAAGATTGTATTACACCAAATGTTTGTAAACTCAATTAATCGTTACAATTGTTTAAAACTATAACTCTCATTCTACTGTAATCAGAGATTGATAGCTTTTTTTTTTAAATTCAGAAAAAAATTAAACCAAGTTTTATTATCATCGGTTTGCGCGCTCTTTTTACTAACAAAAAATTTGTGTTGTTGAAAGTTGACGTCATAAATGAATATAATTTGATAAGCAGGGACTCCTTGTTTTCAAAAGCTTCTGAGAACATTCCAGAAATATATTATTATCTTTTACAGTTTAACTCAGAGCCGTCAAAATAAACATACAAGAGTTACGAACTCTCTTCAGAAGTTTGTAAAGGAGATCCTCTTGAGCCGGCTATTTTTAGTCTCACAATAAGTTCTTGCATACAAAATTTTAAATCAAATTTTTACGTCTGCTATCTTGTTGCTATGATGTTGTACTTTTAGATTTATCTAAGATTATATTAAATTTTAGTTCAATAAGTCTAACTTTAAATTTTGATAAATATGAAATATTTCTCCATGATGAGAATTTATGCACCTAAGATACAATAAAAAAATACTAGCTTAGCCCCTAGGGTTGCCAGGCTTGAGTTTGCCTTCTAGCGTTATCTTTCAAAGGAGCGGGGTTATCCTCTTCGTAAATCTGAATTTCTAAAGTTATTACGTCACAATTCAATTACAGACCGCGCAAGGCTGAGTCTAAGGATCCTTCGCCAAACACTGGCACCCTTTTGGTCCCTGAATCACTTCGTATCGCCATCAGCCTCCGCTTAGGAGTGTCCTGATGTATTCCATAGGTGTCCTTAATCATGGAGCCACTATTACTTTGTAAGCTAGACAACTAACGATACGGCGTGGCAAACTAGCTTTAGTTGTTTTGTTTTACCAAGACCCCGTCCACAAGACCATAGTTGCGATGGCTGCCATTAAAGAAGCTGACGGTTTATCGGACCTAGCTTGCCTAGTAATTTCTACCTATATCCGCGCTTAATGGGCATAGGACATCTCAGAGGCCATAAATTGAAAGATGATGATGTAGTAATAATTACAATATTATTACTGCGGTATACTTTTTTTTAAGGAAAGAATTTTAAAGTGAATTTTTGAGTAAAAAGATACACAAAGATCGTCAATAACCAGATATGTGTCAGATTGTTTCCCTATAAATATTAAATTACTATAATTTTGAAATCTGCGGCCCTATGTTGGTTTAAACAATACACTATTCAGAATTTGTGCTACATCCGCATAGAAATCTCACCTGTCATTCGTCTGACCGCTAAAGCACTAAAGCATTGTGTTTATTTTCGTCTTTTCTACTCTCTAGTCATGCTTACGATTAGCATTAACAAGCTAATGTTTAAAGCAGCTAATAAGCTGCAATTCCTTAAATTACAGCTGTATTCCTTTAATACAAGTCTAATTACACTACACTCTATACTCTTCTACATGAACATTTCTTATACTATCCTGCTCAATCATGACTTTAGTAATTCTTGTATTTCTTATTCTTTTGTATTGCATCGCAATTCATGAATACTCTACATCGAATAACTCACGTATTAGCTTTTTAGTTTTTTTTTGTATTATTTTCGATTAAGGATGGTGATTCTATATTTTTTCTAGGATTTGGTTATGCACTTCTTGCGCTTTACCCATCATATTATTTTAGTTCTTTTTCTATACAAGGGTTACCTAGAAGAGATCGCTTGTTAGCGATAAGGCCGCCCGCTGCATCCCTTATATTTTATATGTGTTGTTCTTTGTTTCTCTATAAGTGTAAATAAATAAATAATTAAACAATATTAATTAACGTCAAGAATAAGTATCGCAATACAGCGAGGAAATGCTGCCAGCGTTAAAGGCCACAGGGACCAAACTTTTTAAATATGTTTTGATTTCATTTTAATTATTTCTATTATTACATTAAATAAACAATTTTAACTTTATTAACGTCTTACCTCGGACTTGTTTCTAAACTATTGTGTATCTTACCGACCTATTCAACAATAATCGCTTTATCTCAGTGAATTAACATAAAAGTTCAATTAATTGTACACCATAAGAATTTTAATATAAATTAGGACCTTCTTTTATTAATATGAATAATTAGAGATTTACAATAGAAAGTTTTTACATCTTAACACATCAATTTGTCGTGCAAATTGTCATATTGCTATAGATCTTAGGATCTATTGATAATAACAAACTGGTATTATATACGTTTTTTATTCAATGTTGAGTTATGAATAGAAAATTTAGGTTTTTTAATAAGGTATTTTCCCGGCAACTTGTAAGTTATTGTTAAGTGGAATCCAACCGATTTACTAAGAACCTTGAACTACTAATATTAATTTTTAAATGACGTAAAGTAAACATAAGATATACGTACTAAAATAAGAATAGCCGGTAATTACATAAACTTATAATTGTGTGGCCTTGCGTGCGTAATATTTATACTTTCACCAAAATAATTAAACGCATTTTATTTCTACGATATAATAGTTATGGTGACGTTGATTAATATATTTTATTATATAACTTATGCGTTGACTCTTATAGTCGGATAGGTCTTCAAAAAGATCGGTTTTTTACAGCCGAACAGATTCGTGTGTAAAAGTGGATTATAAAATATAATTGTAACGTGAAAAAATAAGGTATACATTACCCTTAGTGAAAGACTGTTTTGGTGTCGTTATTATTTATTTTGAACATATTTTTAATGTGAAACTTCTTTAGGCGCATGACGGTAAATTTTTTAAAAAACGTCACGTAGATGTGCAGCGTTTTTGTTGAAGAAAAGGGAGAGAGCTATTGAGAGATAGTAGAGATAGTGTGAATTTATGAAATATTAGTATTTTATATTTTATGCAAAATAATTAATTGAAATCTCGAAATTAAATGTATTATTGATATTCATTTTTGACACTTAATATTTTAATGACAATTAAATTCATTAAATTCCTAACATATCTTCCTTTTTCCCTCCCTCTAAGTCTCGGAAATATAAAGTTTTAGATTTGTTGATAAAAATGAACAAGAGTTAAAAATTAGTTTGCCAAAGAAGTTCCACTTCTGACATGTGTACTTTGTACGCAAGCACTCTTTTTTAATAAGTGGATTAGGTAACCAATTCCTCTTTATGGTCGTCACACCACTGACAATGTTTCCTACCAATTTGACCAACCCTTAACTTTTTTACTGTACCGTATTAGAGGCTGGACCAATTTCAGTTGCAATTTAATGACTGAAGACATATTTCTTAAAAAATGTATTCCAAGTATGCCTAAAGTAGCAAGTTATTCTCATCGGATGAAGTGGGTTAATTGCGTATTTCCAGCTTTCTAGATTCGAATAGCTTAAAAGTTAATTAATATTTTTTCTTATCCATGTGAACATGGAAACGCATGACACTTTTCCACATTATATCATACCATTGATTTTCACACTGTCACTTGTTTTCCATACTTCCGTGAAACAATCGATTAGTAAATTAGATTGAAAACTATTGAATATGGAACGTGAGTGATTTGTGTAAAAGTGATGAGTGAAAAGTGATTTCCCCGCATTTTCTATGCTGTTAAGTAAAATTGCAAATGTAGATAGAAATTTGTTTGTTGCATAAAATACATATTTAGTTTCTTTGTTAGATAGCTTTAGTAAAATTTGCTTCATTTTAAGGTTGTTTTTTAGTTAAGTTAGCCACTAATATCTATACACGTGAAAATTTCTCGTATGATAATCGTAATATCACTTAAATAAATCTGATGATTCCAAACACAAATAAACAATATTTACAATTTTCTTAACCTACAAAGTAATAATAAATAATTAAATATTAAATTACATGACATTAAAAATGTCAACTTGGGCATTTTTTAGATTTTTAGGGTTACATACGTTTTAATTATAAACTTTCGTTTTCAGAAACACCCTTAGAAGAAGTCACTGATGCCCTATACAACAAGGGTGTGAAATTCCTCATGACTCATGACATGAAGCTTACGCTCCCCGAAGTAATGTTCCACGGGGCCACTCTGAAGGTCTCTCCAAGGGCATTGACGAAGACCGGAGCACTAGTACACATAGATCTGGAGGCAAAGGAAAATGGTGAAGGACGGCTGTTCTTCCATAAAATAAGTAAGTAGATTTATTTCTGTAGTAAAAGCGCCATTTATTAAAAGAGTTAATTTTCATATAAAAATACTTCACGCTTCACTGGTCAAAGCGAGTTTTTACCGGGAACGATTTGCCTACTTATCGATGTCGTAGATTCGATCCCCGGCTGTGCACCAATGGACTTTCTTTCTATGTGCGCATTTAACAGTCGTTCGAGCAGTGAAGGAAAACATCGTGAGGAAACTGACATGTCTGAGACCCAAAAAGTAGACGGCGTGTGTCAGGTACAGGAGGCTGATCACCTACTTGCCTAATAGATTGAAAAAAAATATCATGAAACAGATTTAGAAATCTGAGGCCTAGACCTAAAGAGGTTGTAGGTCCACTGATTTTTTTTTCAATGCAGAGTAAATATAGTCATTTAGGTATCGTTATAAATATTTATAATTTTTTGGGTTGTTGTTCAATTTTACATTAAAAAAAACAATAGAACTGATCTGAGCTTATAATATGTGTCACAAAATATACGTTTGATAAGTTATTCTATTTTATTTTCCAGAAAAATACCTAAAAAAAAAACTGGTAATGGCAGCCCTAGCAATCATATTGGTCATCAAGCTGATAGCACTGAAACTAATATTCGTACTGCCCATAGTTTTAGGGGTGACTACAGCAAAGAAAATGTTCTTAAAAATGCTTCTATTTATGTTCCCGGCCTTGAGTCATATATTTAAACTGTGTTCGTGGTATCACCAGAATTATCATACTACGAAATATCATCATCATCATCACTTGATCACCCATCATCATAAGGTAAAAAGTTTTTGATATCTTAAATGGCACATTTTATACATTAAAAGCGATTGATAAATTCATAACCCAGCTGTCTCTTTTCAACACTACATAAACACAATTTCAAAGAAAGAGATGTTACTGTACTTTGTTAAAAAAGCGCGATTAGAGTTGTTGAAACTTCACCAGGACAGTTTCTTTTCGGAGTACAAACTATTATTTATTTGAATCATATCAATTGTAATTACGACTTTAATATTCCAAACTGATTTTAACCTAGCTCTAAGTACTTATCTTCGTAATATATATAAATTACGTGTCACGTTGTTTATCCGCAATGCACTCCTAAACTACCGAACCGATATCAATCAAATTTGCACACCGTGTGCAGTTTGATCTAACTTAAAAGATAGGATAGCTTACATCTCAATTTATACCCGCAATATTATTTTATTGCAAAATATTTGTTTCTTATTTAATAGTCACGATTCTAAAAGATGGCGCTGTGTTGAAAGTACCAACGTTTCACATAAGCTACAATTTAATGGCATAACCACCATAAAGCATGGTGGTCCCCATGACTGGTGTTCTCCTACCTTTCCCTTGAATAGTTTACTACTATGTAATATAACAAAAACCTTAGCCACAGCAACGCTTGGCCAGTCTGCTAGTCTATTATATATATGTTAAGTTTGTACATTTTATTTCAGACCCCTCACGGTCATCCGCCCTCTCCAGTATACGGCCCTCCCGCATACGGACCTCCCGCTCACGGGGCGGTATTCGTTAAGCCCCACATAGAGACCCATGGACCCAGCTTTGAACATTACCCCCAAGAATGGGAGCTCTCTGGACCAGGACTTGGAAACGAGTAAGAATTTTAAACCTATATAGAAAACTAGCTCAATCAATATACTTTTATTCAATTTAGATGCGTCTTAGGGCATGCTTATGAATGTCAAAAACGTTTACAAAATTCGCGAAAGAGCAAGACTACGCCATCCGTTCGCAAAACTACCAAGATTCCTTGTTCTCAGAAGAACGGGCAAGGAACTCAGCTAGTCTTACTCTCCCTCTACATTACAATTATTCAAAGGAAAACGTCATTAACCACAAAGTCATTAAAGTTACATCAGTAAAAAAAAAATTGTTCATAGCAAAGCTCATAACAAAATATAGTTTTAATTATTAAAATTGT
This sequence comes from Pieris melete, assembly GCA_963693345.1. NCBI lineage: Eukaryota > Metazoa > Arthropoda > Insecta > Lepidoptera > Pieridae > Pieris > Pieris melete. Next base: position 4,618,208 of record CAVNZK010000003.1, read on the forward strand.
CGTTGTTTTCTTTCAATCTATAAAGAATATACAATCGTACCTGCATTTCTTAAATCACAGGCCAATGAACTACACATCTTCAGACATAAATATAGATAGGTATTTTTTTGAAGGAAGATAAAATAATAATAATAATCCAGTGAAGCTACAGTCCTTTATGTTTCTTGGCCACAGATGACATCCTTTTTATTTCTTTTCGAAAGGATACTATGTATTTACATAATAATTATTCATCTCTCTCTCTCTTCTGTCGGTAGTACATGTTTGTCTGTGAAAATTCTGGAGTGGACGATCTGTTTCCAACAGTTTCTTTTCAGTGCCTCTCTTATAACAGTGTGGTGGAGTTTTGAGGACGATGTGTTTTTCATTTGATCGGTCCTTCTAGTTCGTGAACGGCCACCTGTGTTACCAACCACTTAATGCTTTGCTCGAGTAAGCGGGTATAGCATATGATATGTTTAATTCTTATAGGACTTATTTGAGACCTATCCTTCCTTAGAAAGTGTACTAAAAAATCCAGGTTAAATTTTTTATTGATAATTGTTAATTTATATATGAACTAAAAATCCTATTCCAGATACCTATCAGATATCAACCGGAATGCGATAGCCAATTTCAAGCCGCAAGTAAATGACGGAAATGATATCAATTCCTGGGGCCTTGGACTTCCTCCAGGTATAAAATAAATACGTTAAATGTATAACTATTATATAATATATTTCTGTAAGCAATAAGGTAAGTAACCGAAACTTTAAAAGCTATTTAGAAACTCTTTACCTATATTTCCCTTACAGTAAGTGTACCCACCAGACATTTCCTAAAAGTACCGAAGTGATTTTGATCAAAATGCTTAAAAATCTCACTAACTTCAATATAACCATACCACGACTTAAATCATGATAATCTAACTCGGTATGACAAGACAATATCACATACAGTTAACTTCCATTTTGGTAGTCGGTAAAAAAGCACCTAATAAAAAAAATAGTTCTTTTTTTTAATAAATTGTCTCTACATTGAACTCTTATATAAAATATATTTTACATTCCGATATTTCAGAGTCCAATAACACTCACAGACTCTATTAAGGAGAATACATTCTGTTCTTATGTTCTATTTTCTGATGTACTTATGTCAGACGTTTCAGTCAACTGCTGGGTTCGATTACTATAGTAAGGTAATCGAAATGAAATGAAACGTTTTTTTACATGATTATACTCATAACGTGTATGGTTTATTAAGCAAAAGAATAATTTCTATGAAACGGCTTGTTGTATTAAAATGATTTAATTTAAAAATAGTGTACTGTCCAGATTGTAGGTATATTGTTGAAGATAAACTTTTAACAAAGTATGTATTATTTACAATATGTAATATTAAGATTAAATTTTAATTTGTTCATTGCTAAACAATAAATGTCTATTATATGGAGGCCACAAAGCCCTCAGTTGCTAAGCGCTTTCTGGTCTCTTTTGCGGGCGAAATATTCTTTCGCAATTCAAATGTGGTCGAAGGCGGAAATCGAAATTTTGACCTTGACCTTTTGACTTTTCATATATTAAACTATTTTTTATTAAGTTTGACATTTGACATCGCTCCAGAGGACTGTGAGTTGAATAACTGGGCTATCAATTAGATTATGAACCTAAGACACTTTTTACGTTTCTACAGGTTCGGGCTCATTAAACGCAGGAGAGTATGCTGCTAGCAGCAACGTCCCGAATGCGGTACCTTCGCCTCAGGGGAATAATGTTCCCAATAATATTGGACGGTAAATTACTCCCGTATTTTAGAACGAAATTTATGCTTCGATATTTTTTGACAATAGTGACATCTACTGCAATAGCTATGAACTAGATAGAATTTTGCAGTAACCGCTGTCAACTTTCCATGTTTAGTTAAACACAATAATGTATAAATCTAATGTGACGTTTTAGAAAACACAAATTTCTCCTATTTTCATATTTAAACTGAATTAAAGTTGGATTTGCTTACAGACTAAAGTACGTAACTTAAAAATTTTAGTGAAATATTTTCATAACTTTTCAGACCTGTTGGTCCTCCTGCGCAGGCCCCAAATCCTTATTATAGGAATAAGAAAAATAATCCACAGGATCCGATACAAGCTGAAAAGGAAGCATTGGTAAATATATAATTCCTTCTATTGCATGAAAATGTGGTTTGCGGCGTTGCTTTTCCTATGCAATTTACATTGTCGACAATTACCTGTAGCCACACTTACCTTCTACCTACCAATCACTGCAATGACGTCATACCCTGAAACGCGCTGACGAAGTTATCCCGGCCCCTAGATAAATTCAACAGACAGGTGGCTAAGTACCTATGAAAAAATATTCATTTATTAACACGCTCATCCGTACAGATCCGAGCTGCAACGCTAGCTGCGCACGCGCCGCCGTCTCCCGTACGAGATGAGTTATTGCGCGTCTCTGCCGCTAAGCTGAATGAAAACAATCGTGTCAGAACTGAAACAGAACTAGTCAGGCAACAACAGGAAATATTGGCTGCGGAGGACCCGGTAATATAATATGGAATGAGTGGAATATTTTGAGAGGAATAAATCCAAGTAGTTACGCAGCTTATTGTTAAATATCTATATTCAGTCAAACTGCTTGATAATCATAAAACTAGTCAATAATCTACCGCAGCTACGCTACGTCACCGATCACGCCAGACCGATGTGAAACGCAGTATGCGTCCCGTCCCGCTTTAACTCGTATTGGCCGCACCTATATTGCGTGATTCTATGCAATAGCTTAAAAAAACTTTGCCAATTGATACGACGCGCTAAAGTCCTTGGCTTCAGATTTCTGTATCTGTTTCTTGCACACTTTTAAGGTACAAGTAGGTGATCAGGATTATGTGCCTGTCATATGCCGTCAATTTTTGAATTGGTTTTGATTGATGATGAAGCTCGCAGTCTCTGCAGTCTTTGATGATATGTATATTTCAGGATACAATACAGGCGGAGCAGTTCTATGGGACTTTATTAGAAAAAGTAGATGCCATACTAACCCCACTAGGGGCGGTAGATATCGGGTGCAGAGAGAGAGTCATCTGTGCGTTATACCGAGATCCATTCAGACATGCGCCATATAGTAATCTAGTCTCCAATGAGCTTAGCAAGTAAGTATTAAATATGGTTGAAAGGGAAATGTTGGCCTAATTACTATATATATAATATAATTGGACAAAAATGGTGAAGCAAGGTTGGGTAGGCCTAGACCTAGAGTAGGGGCACATTAAAAGTACCCCAAACAAACCCCTTTTTATTATACAAAAGGATAATGGTGTACCATCTGGGGCCCGTGGCAAATTATTTTGATGGGGCCCTATCAGTTGTACTCAGTTTAATTTTAATAAACCTCGAGATTTTCAGCGTACTTAATTACACGTTGTACATATGTCCCACTATACCTCTTAGGTACGAGGGAATGGTCTGTAGTCCCCACGCTAGCCCAATGCGTATTGGAGACTTTACATTCATCCATAGAACATAATATCGATATATATATTATATTATTAGATTAAATATTATACCATTATATAACGGGTGCCGCAAAACTAATGGCACTAAAGAAAATTTGTTTATTTTTTTATATGACGATAGTTTTCATTCTGTTGTTGAAAATTGTGTAGTGAACAAATGTAAAATACACTGTACATGGACCGTTTTACTCCCCAAGAACGTGGAATAATCGTGTCAATGTTCTTACGGAATAATTCATCAGTGATAAAAACACAAAGTGAATTTCGTCGACGATTTCCTGCAAGATCACCCGATCTGACGAGTCTTTGGGGTTTTTTGAAAACTCGGGTGTATGTGAACAAGCCACAGACTCTCGCAGCTTTAAAATAAAAACATTAATCAAGAAATAAGGAACATATGGCAGGAAGTAGAATGCAAAATGTCATAACTAGGGCTCAAATGTGCATCAACTCTGGAGGTCACCATTTAAAAGACATCATCTTTAAATACTAATGGTACATTAAAAAAAACTTAATCTAGTTCTCTTATTTAGAAAAAATGTTATAGTTGAACCAAATAGGGTCTTTACTTTTGCGCCACCCAGTATTATCTACACTAATATTATAAAGAGGAAAACTTTGTTTGTTTGTTTGATTGTAATGAATAGGCTCATAAACTACTGGACCGATTTTAAAAATTCTAAAATTCTTTCACCATTCGAAAGCTACATTATCCACGAGTAATATAGGCTATATTTAATTTTGAACAAAAATAATTTTCCGTAAGATATTAGGGCTTTTCGGACACAAGGTGTAAAAATTCAAACCAAAAAAGTTACTTATTTTGCGTACCCTGCCTAAACTATTAAAGATAGAACCATAAAATGTTCTAAGTAATTGTAGATCTTATAAATATCTACAAAAAAGTCCGCGACACACTATACCTATCTATGTCGAGTGAGGCACAATAACCATAAATGATATAATGACATGGCAAAACGGCGTTTGCCGGATCAGCTAGTATTATATATAATTACTATTATATTAAAAGACATGGCAAACAAAAACTAATTTATCAGTGCAAAGCCCCAAATCGCAAATTTTCGATGACTAATAAATGTCTGAAATGATCCTTAATAATAGTTAGTAGTAGTCATTTATATATAAAATACATTTTACAGGGATTCAAGCGAGTTAGTACCACCAGCTGACAGCAAGATGGCGCTACGTTACTACAGATACGTACAGGCGGCTAGAGATGGGCAGGAGCAAAAGGATTGTATGAGTTTATATCCCAACTGTAATATCAATTATAATAGAAAGTAATTATCCCCAAACAATACAGATTTTTGATTACGCAAAATTAAACTTCCGTATGTCGAATCTACATTTTTGACTCACGGAAGTCATACTTAGTGCTAAGGATCGACTTTGTATGTAGTCTGCGTTACTTAAATAATATTCGTTCTGTTTAATATTGCAAAGCCACAGACTGATACGGATAAACGACTATACTATTTCAATTATATGTAAGTAGGTAGGAAAGTAAGGTAGGTCAAATTAAAAAAAAAACCGTTGTTTGTATTAACTGAAAGTACCGGCGCTCTGTAACTTTCAATAGCGGTTGCTGAATATTTGGTGTTCGTTGTCATATTCGGCACTACGAATATTCAGCGAACTTACATACAAAAACGGTCACTGGCATGGATTTATATCGTTAGATATGCCCTTACCGCAGTGAGACCGCGCCGTGTTGTCGCACAGTCGAAGTGAGTCAGCTCGCTAACCTAGGATCAGTGCAATGGACGCCATGTTGACGCACACATTCAAACGTTTTCGATTTCAACCTATTACAAGGGCAGAAACACGATTTTTAAACTACTCGTTAGTGTGCGTGTGTCGGCATTTTGTTAACGTACACATTCAAAAACAATGCCACAGTTTTTGGTATCGGGGCCTATCTAACGATATAAATCCATGGTCACTGGTCACATGATAGTTATGTAGCGTATAATTTAAATAATCTATGGAATATAGTTAAATTGCTAATTTGAGACTATGAAACAATCCTGCATGTACGAGCGAAGGCTTTATTAGTTTTATAAGCGTGGCTATTATCTATATTGATATGAAAGCAGTATAAAAAATAAATAATATATTATGCCCGTCGTCAAATATCATCCCTATTATAACCGCACGGTGTTACTCAAAACCTTATAGGCAGTATTTTTCTAGTAGTGTTTTTAATGATTTGTTGTTGAATTATTTGTTTTGGTACAGTTCCATTTTATACTGTATTAGTAAAGAAAATAAATAATTTGGATAGACCATTAATTAGCTGATTGTCTTTAAAAATATTTACTGAAAAGTATTGTTTTAACACTTGTTAGCAAATAGAAAAATACACTATGAGTAATAATGTTGTTCATATATTTTGTACCTAAGAAATATATTATTTTTACATAATTGTATATAATTTTGTTGCATTTATAAGCTACAGCTATGTCCAAATAGTGGTTTTTGTTGAATATATATATTTAATAAATAGAATAGAAAGTGTTAACTTGATTTTTGGATATTAAAATTACTATTTAGTACTGGTAAATTAGATTTTCCAAAATTCAAGTTATTAGAGCCATCAAGTCATTAGGACAATAAAATAGATTATTTTTAGAAAAGGGGCTCAAAATATCATGTCTAGATTGATATTTATTTAGTTTAAGATTATTTATTGAATTAAATTATTTCAAATAAATTATTACTTTCGATTATAATGTTTTTTTATGAGTTGTTTATGGTGCCTGAAATATTCTTATTAAGTTTAAAGTAAGTAACAATTCGATTTAGGTTTTGGCCTCAGATTTCTGAATCTGTTTCATGATCATTTTTAAATATAATAGGCAAGTAGGTGATCAGCCTCCAGTACCTGACACACGCCGTCTACTTTTTGGGTCTAAGACGGTTTCCTCGCGATTTTTTCCTTCACTGTTCGAGCCATTGGTGCACAGCCGGGGATCGAACCTACGACACCATGTACGAGAGTCGCATGCTGAAGCCATTAGGCCAACACTGATTTACACAATTCGATTTATTTTCCCAAAACTACCTATGACCATTTGGCATCCTACATACGCATACTAATAATTTATGATGCTGTATCCAAAGTGCAAGGCAGAACAGATTTCTGCGTTTATTTTATTCGTGGTTTCTATTTGAATCTACATAAATTTTCGCTAGGAGCCGAACCCACAAGTTCCCAGTAAAGCGTAACTCGTGGCGTGACACATTTTGCACTACCAACAAATCCTCGAAGGTGGTATCAGTACATACAGCCTTATTATTGCCAAATATAGGTTTACGACATACATTGTAGTTATCAATGTTTATAAATTACCGCAGTACTGGGTGGTTGATTAACACAGAAACATGAAAGTAAGGAGTCAAATAACAATAAGCTGTATTTTTATTCTCGTAAGTATTTTAGTGTTGATACTCCTATTATTATTATACCTATATCAAAAATATGGAATGGAAGAGAAAAATTGATGACTCTTTATAAAAAAGACACTAAAGTCATTTTTCGAAATGACATTCGCGTATCACATTTTAGTCACAGATTAAGTCTGTTTAATGTAAATGTTGTGGCATATCTTATATCTTAACATAATGCAAATGTATTAGAGAGGTTGGGGCTGCGATTACCGATTAACCATACTAGGCATGGGCCATGGTAACTATTGCAGGTTGAGTAGAGGGCGGGATCTACTTGCTCAGAAATTTTGCGGTAAAGACATGCATTTTCCATTATTGTTGTTATAAAGTTTAAATTTATTTTTTATTTATCTTTGTTCCTATTCCATTCAAATTAGGTCTAAGTCGCTGTAATGGTAGATAATAACGAAAAAATATAATAATATCCATAATATATATACATTAAAGGTCCAACTTTGTTTTAGTGCTGCTCTATGAGCGCGCAATATTTAATAATTCAGAAAGTAAATGCATATTAATTTTTTTTCATTTGACAATCAACGTAGTTTTATTTAAATGTGAATTACTCGCGTAAACCTTTCTTAGTATTTGGCAAAAATGAAACGCAATTTTTTTTAACGAGTAGAATAAAAATCTTGTCGCTCTTTGTCTACAATTTACGTATATTTTCAGATCCAATTATCCTATACTGCAAGGATCAAACGAGCGCACTCCGACAACTTCAACGTCCTCCTGAATATTTATAAAATGAATCCTTTAAAGCATTCCAATGTATTCAAAAAGTTTTCTAATCAAATACTTTTACCACGACCGGATGGAACGCATGACGTGAATCCTAATTCATATGAAAGTGGTAAAGAAAAAGGGATATTGAAATCAGCCAATCCTACTTTGGATACAAATGATTATCAATATCCAAATATAACAAATAACACTAGAGCATTACATTCTAAAGATAATGATGTGATAAATCTAATAGATGACGGTATAAATGATACAAGTACGGTATCAACAATAAAAAATAAAAAAGCGCATTATCATTTGTTTAACGATGAAAATGAAGATCTTAATAAGTTCAATGAAATTAATAACCAAGATGCTGATACTATAATAATGTAGGTTTATACCGTGATAGGAATACTAATAAGACTTTCATTATGTTAAATAGTCTGCAAATTGATCCAACTTGGCACTGTTCAACCGTCACTCTTATTATCTCTATACTGTGAATTGTAACGTGGAATAAATGTGTCTTTCGTTAAGAATCAGTTTTCTGAACAGAAACCTGCTAAAATTACAACACATTGCTTTCTGATGTTAGGATAACACTAATAAAAGACCCCTCAAATAAATTTGAATCTTATTTAATAATTTATTTACAAGTAAACAATAAATAATAAATAAATAAATTAGTCAGAGGTCCGGTGGCATTAATGCTACTTATAGTTGCCCAGCGTAAGCTATGTCTTGGGCATCTTCGTATGATCGCTGGTATGGCCCATGAGCGTCCCAGGCTGGGGCATGGTGGTCAACGTGGTGTTCCACATGGTGCTGAGGGTAGTGAATTACTTCGTAGTTCACAACCTTGGGTTTGGTGAACTTGAAGATTACCATGGCACCTTGAAGAAACGAAAATTAAGATCATCATAATTAGTTAATAACGTGCTTGTCATTAAAAAACACAAGCTTAATATGTTATTTTAAAGTAAGAAGTAAAGATATACAACTAGGACTAAATGATTTGGTAGCATTGTGATTTAGTTAAGTTGCTAATAAAATTAGTATTTTGAGTCCAGTTCTATTATAGAATATGCTATTTTTTATGTTAATACTTAATAATTACCAGAAAGAACCAAGGAGATGAGTCCAAGAGTCAAAGCCTTCCATGTCTTCAAAGCAATCAGAGCTAGCGCCAAAGGAACGAGGACAGCTGTCTTAAATTTAAGACCCAGGAGGAATGGCAGAATCACTTTCTTGATGAATCCATGTTCTGAGAAAAGAATAAAATTAACAACACATATGTTTAAAAAGATTATATGTAAAACGAATATTCTTATTAAGATAAAATTGTTTTGTAAATTATATTAAATTAAAATTCATATAAGCTAGCTGCATTCGTTTACTAGTGCAGAAGTAAACTATTCTCGTATCGATAGTCAAGAATAAAACTACGCACTGCTCTTAATTCTCAAAGGCTTGGGGAGCTTGATCTTCTTCTTCCTGCCTTCGAAAGTCTCCACCTCCTCTTCACCATCCAATGGCATGTCCAACTCAGACGGTAAGTCCATCAGAAGAGATCGAGGCACGTACTCCGAAGCAGCACTGCGGGCAATTGCATCAGGTACCTTCACTCTTAAAGAATGTGTCTCAATAAAACGTTCAACACTATTAAACATCGCGTAATTTGGGTCTTTAGCCATCCTTGGATCAACATCTTCTTCTTCAGCTATCGCCGTTCTGAAGATAGACAGATTATCCGTGATCTTGATCTCATCATCGTTCGCAACTTGTGAGATCCACTCCAGGGTCCTCGGTTTCACACATTCCACTGAATATTGGCTTAGGCATTCATTGTAAATGTTCTTCACTAAGCCAGATGCGGATTGGCCACTGGCTAAGGCCGTCACAGATAATAACACTACGAACTTGAACATTTTGCACTGTTTGGCACTTGACGGCAGATGCGACTTGCTGCCGTCCGATTAGCGGTCACAATGTATGCTAAGGAAGTTCAGGGCTGGGTATATATACTAGCATTAATACGTGACGCGGTGCCTAATTATATTAAGGTGTATGTTGTGCGAGTGTGGATCTATGGTTGTAGTACAATTTTTAATTATGGCGTACCTAATTCAAACTAAAAGTATGTGATCTAATTAAATTAATTTCAATTTTTTTAACAAGTAACGGTTAAAACTTAACGGTCATGCAAACTTAACTATCGCAAGTATCTATCTTAACTATCGACTGTATTACTTAAACGTTAACTAAAACTTCTTTCACATTAAACTTATACGAATCATCTGTTTAAACTACTTACTATATAGTAGTTCCGCCGGAAGCTTTGATGGAAAAATTTGTAAATTGATTAATTTAAGTAAAAAAACAATATCTTAAAATTTTAAAGATCCTATAATATATAAGCCGCACTTAAATATTTAAAAATTTTCTCATTTGTATACATTTACTTATTCACAAATGAATTAAAGATAATACGTTGTGTAAAAGGAGTTTCTGGAAATATACTTCATACTTTCTAACAAATGGTTGATGAAAGGCGAATATTAGATGATGATCCTAATCAATATTAAAAAGACTAGATTATTCATCTCAAAGTAACTTTATTTGGATCAGTGTGTGAAGAAAACTTAAATGAACTGGACATAATATAATGAGGACTAACTGAGCAAAATGGACTAATGATGTAATCGAGTGGTATCCGAGGATCGGGAAAAGAAAAACGAGGAGGTCTAATCAAAAGGATGGAGAAGGTCTGCCAAAGATAGACGTGGAAACAAATGGGGGAGGCCTATATCGACAGACAACCTGACCAAAGTGGTTGCTAATAAATTTATTATTTTTGCTATGTAAATTAGATTTAAAAATACTACTGTTTTATTAGAATAGCATGTTAGTTAAAAAGCCAGCGAATAAAGGGCGTTTATTATGTATTATTATAACTTTGATTGTTACGATGTTTTCCTTCACCGTTCGAGAAAATGTTAAATTCGCACATAGAAAGAAAGTCCATTGGTGCACAGCCGGGGATCGAACCTGCGACTTCAGGTATGAGAATCGCACGCTGAAGCCACTAGGCCAACACTATTACTATTACAAATGATTATAGAGGTAAACTTTTTAATTATTATAGCTAGACATTTTATAATATTAATTAAAAAGAACATTAATAACGATTAATCTTTATTAAACTTCTACTAAAATAAATAACAGTAGGTAAGATAGGTACTTAACCACATTTATATGTTCACACTATCGACGTATTTATATGTTCGGAGAGTGAATTCACAGTAGCGATGTTGTGTATATTATGTGTTTAATATTATACTACTACTTTATTACATTTTATTTAATGTTTCACGACATTATCGTATTGGCATAGTCTGTAAGGATAATGTATTTCTGTAATAAATAAAAATAAAAAAATTTAATAGAAGACGAATTGCGTTGGCGATTCTCAGTCTCTACAATCAAAAGCTGGGTGGGTTATTGTTTTACTCCATGAAATCTCTTACAACTCCATTGTTGAAGTCCTCAGCATCACTTAGCATTCTTCCTAGGCAATAAACAACAACCTGGCTACGCACGACTGAATTGCTGTAGGGCCGCCCGTTACAAAACGCAATTTTTTAAATAAATCAAAATACTGTTTCGGGACATTAAAAAGGGGAGGCAAAGACGAATTAAGGTCGTGGAAGAGTTGATTTTCAGGTGTTATAAAGAGCTTTAGAGCTTCTAAAGCTTTGATTTAAACTTTTGTCGAATGGGTTCTTTAATTAGACTTCTGTTTCATATTTAGACAAAATGGTCTGTATAGAACACAAGATGGAAAGTGTTGTCTTGTGTTGCGTTTGTATTTACGTAATACAAACCGCATTTCTCATATATTTCATTCAAGTCATACGCGATAGTGAAAGATGTCACTGCAAAACGGATGCTAAAGGGCGTGACATGGTTCCTAATCAAACACTACATAGTAACAGCTGATTACTAAAAATGGCTCAATAATTATATTTCGTTTTGGTAAGTGTTGATACTAGAAAGTTATGAGCCTTTTATATCTACTATATAAATTCGAAAGTGTCTGCTGAACACTGAAAAACCTAATGGAATATACTTCAATTCAATTAGGACAAAAAAGTCTATCTTGCTTGCAGCTTTCCCAGTCTGGGAAAACTAATAGGTAGTATTTAATAATAATAATAGCTTGGTTTCCATGTACGCGCAGATATTGCAGAAATATACAAACGATTAAAATATTAGGAATAATATTTTTGTTTTCTTTGATTGTCATAGATGATAGATTACATATTTATAATATGTACCTACTTAGTATACAATATATGTAGTAACAAAACAAATACCAAAACCCCTTTTCCCATTTTCAATTAAATTAAAACAGAAAATAATGTTACTTCTATTATTATGATGAATGGGGATTGAATTAACGTTTGGCAGACGATAAAATATTCAGGCCGATTTCGCCTTCGTTTGTTGAATAATAATTGGCGCCAGTTATATGTCTTTAAACAGAAAAAACATAAACCAAAAAGGTTCTATATCTGTAAAACTTTAGCTCCTTTTTATTAATTAATAGAAAAGTAAATATTTCCTTATGCTGCATGAGCGGTATGTACAGTAGGTACCCCTTGCTAATGTAATTTATTTAACTTTTTTGAGACAGGTGTTTTTCGGTATACCACCTGATGGAAACACAGGTGGGATGTGATCTATTTAAAACATAAACCCTTTAACATATTATCTCCATATCTAATTAGTAATTATCCAGTTTTATAATTTTAATAGGTAATTATCAAACTTTCTCGATCATCTGAATCATAACCACAAAAACTTAACAATTTGAAAAATATCTCACTACCAATATCTATTTTCAAAACCTTTAAAAAAAGTTAATAGAATGACTGAATATGGTGTAAAAAAACAAGATCAAGAATCGATTTTATTTAGTAATTTTCTATTTGACGTAACCATTTTTTATTGGTAGCTGCTGTCATCTAGCGAGCTCTGTACATACCAAAACATTAAGTAAATTTTAGTTTGACTAGGTGGCGCTTAAGTAGTTTAGTTTTATTTATTAAAAATGCTTAGATAAACAACTTTAATTAAAATTTACTAGGTACATTGGTGAGTTACTTTACTGGAATCAAAGGTTTATTTATTTAATTTTTTATTTAAATAATTATGATAAGTTGACAAATTGATGATTCCTGTGAATTGTCATTTGTCATGTTCTTGACAATTATATTTCCAATCAGCAATCTATGAATCTAGATATTTCAGAATTTGAGAAATCCCAAGAAATATCTTTTATATTGAAATATTTGAACTATAGCAAATTGTTATAATTTATGTTGTAATAGACATTGAAAGTGCAGATTATGTTCTTGTTGTAACGAGTTTAGTGTGGACTAATAAGTACATTAAAATTTTAAAATGGCTAACAACAGAATTCCCTCGGGACCTAACACACCTGGAAGTCAACAGACTCCTACACAACAGGGTATTAAGATATTCATACAAAGAGACTATTCTGAAGGTACAGCTGTTAAATTCCAAACAAGATTTCCTCCAGAATTAGAAGATAGGGTAAGTTTAGAAGATGTCAACACGCCTTAAAACTAGCCTTGATAACTTTTAGATTAGAATTCATTCTATAACTGTATCATTTTATATCCTTGCAAGTGGCGCTGTGTTTATGACTAAAATAAATAGGTTTCTTTATAAAAGACAGGTTTGAGTTGAAGGAGGTTATACTTCTATGAGATAATTATCTTACAGATAGACAGACAAACATTTGAGTATACAATAGAGAAGCTAAATGAGCACTTTGACATGGCAGAAACAGCTGACTGCAGCACATATTGTGAAGGATGCTTGGCCTGTCTTACAGCTTATTTTATATATATTTGTACTGAGACACATTATGAAAAGGTAAGCAATCTTTATCTAATTACAATTTTAGTATCATATTAACATCATGTGTTTGCTTGCAGCAAAACAAAACAGTTCAACTTTTTGATCAATATTTCAGATACTTAAACAACAAAATTTTGCTGTTTAGTAGTAGACATTAAAAATATAAATTAAGATTTTCATGGTTAATTTTATGTTTCTAATCAAATCTTTATATATTTCAGCATCTTCGAAAGATATCAAAGTATATTGCCCAACAAAATGAAAGAGTGTACAATCCAAGAGGAATTCATTTGACTGACCCTATACTACGAGGCCTCAGAGTAATAGAAGTCACAATAATAGACTTACCAAACTGTCAGAGTCCAACTGGTAACTCCACTCAACTTCGGCACACTTGACCACCACAAGAAAATAGGGAGTTCTTTATGTAACAATTAAAGTATTGGTTTTAACGGTGCTTTGAAGGTGGGTTGTTTGCTTTACACTTTTTATTCTGTAAGACAATTTATAAAAGTTTAAATCATAGATGGTTTCAATTTTTATAAATTTAAAAACTTATTTCATAAAGTTAAGAAAAGAATCCCAATAAACCCTGCTAAAACCTTGGTGTAAAGTACAATATTTGGTGATAAAAATCGCACTAACACACGCAAAATTTATTGCATGAATCAATCAGTATATTATATTATTTTTAAAAGTGCATTACTTTTATTCTTATTAAAATCTAAACATTCTATAGTTACTATAATACATGATTTTTATTTACACAAAAATGAAAAGGTGCTAGTTAAGTGAATAGTTAGTTATAAATTTAATGAAGCGCAAACAACCCACTCTAAGCTAAGTTAAAAGAGACATTTAATTGTCTGGTTGTTTTCTATTTAGTGTTGGTATGTCTCTAAGACTGATCACTTCTACTTTATGTAAGTGCTGTTTTATTTTTCTGGACTATTGTGAGAACCAATACCATTCCATTTCTTTGTTCTTATCACATATCTAATACATGTTTTGATTTGTTTATTTGTTATATGACAGAACACACATTGATGGACTTTAAAATAATCACAATTTGACATTTACTTTTTTCATCACTTCATACTAAGCAAAAGTGAATATTAAGTAGGACAGATGCATTTCTGTTGCCAATTCAATGCTCCTTTGTAATGTCAAGTTAATAGGAAAATGCAAACATTTTATGTTTTAAACAATTTTAGCTGTTTTTTAAACCAAGCAAATCACAGGATAAGATCACTAGATTCTCCACAGTTATAGCTCAATATTAAATTGGTTATTAATTAAGTAGTTGCATTAAGTGGTACTCCCACGCCAAAATGTTCTTCCAACAAGTGTGAATAGTGTATAATATTTTCAAATAGACACATTGCTTTAAGTTGCATTTCTGTTCTTTTGTGTTTCATAACTTGAGTTTGACTCACTTCTAGGATAGACCTTTAGGTCCATATTTTATGCCTTGTATTGTAAACAGTATATCATAATAGTGAGGTAAGGAAGACACTGTACAATTTGTCTATCACTCGGTGTCTATATACTTATGTATAACATTAATAACTTCTGTATGTCAAAACCCAAAATTTTACTAATTTCATATAAAAAATAAATACAACAACATGACTTTACATAATGACCTCATTGGACCATAAATTTACTATGTTTAAATGTATGGATTTTCAATAAGAGCATAAGCTAGTAGCATGAGGGACAACTTATATAACTTATTCCATTAATGCTTATAATTTGAAACTATTGTGTCGATATATGTTCTACAATTGAGGCGTAGATTTCTTGGAAAACTAGACAAAATCGTTATGCTGAACAACTTGCATTACAAGGAATGCAACTGCTTCTTGTTATGTTATTCAATTGTTTGATTATTGTGACAGTGAAATTAATTATAAAAATTCATAAAGATAGTTGTTTGGCACTAGTGAAATTTGATGATGGTGACCACCATTAGTAAATTTTTCATATGTCAAATTAATAGCATATAGCATGTTTGATGAGGTGTTGAATTTTGACAAGTGAATTTTTTAGTAATTATATTAGTGTATTCGATATTTATTGTATTCATTATCATGATTTATACATTATTTTAGTATTTTAATTAATTGATAGTAATATTATTGTAGTTGTAATATATTTAATGTATGATAAATGTTATTTTAACATAGGTTTAATTGCATTTTCAAAGTAGATTTTTCAAGTGCTCCAATCCGTATCTTTCTCTATATAAATTTATCAGTGTTGGTTCAGGGGCGTGGATTTTAGATTTATAAGGCGGCACAAATAGTGTGGAAAAGTGTAGTAAAACATTTTATTCATTTCGAGCTCATTTTTGAAAAGTTTTAAATTATTTAAAAATGTTTATTATATGCAGGGGTTTAAGGTAGTCGCTTAGATACCTTTTATAATGCAGTACGCGGTTTTAACCCATCTCTTAATTGAAAATGTTCAGTTTGATTGATCGAGTTTTGGTTGTAATTCTTTATATTAAATCATTGTATAAATGCACATTTAAATCGAGTGAATTATATTATAATTGTTTAGTTTTAAGAAAATTCTTTATTGTACATTGACGTAAATATACATATTGTAAAAAAAATGTATTTTTTTTTAAAACTCAAGGTGGCACTTATTAAACCTGTATAATAATATAAGATATGCTTGTGTTAAATATTGACCCGATAGACATTGTGCTGTAATTACGTCTTAAATAAAAAAAAATCATTCATCAAACTATTCTCGAATCCGTTTGAACAAAAATTTTATCAAAATCGTTTCAGCCGTTTAGGAGTTTAGAAAATTTATAATATAGATCACGATTTTTTACAAAAATGGACTTGGGTTACCTATTTGGGTCGCCAACCTTAACCAGTAAATCATACAATATCAAGACGAAGGACATATTTATGTGTCTGTTTCACTGATTTTTATATATATACCTGTACTAACAAACGTCGTTTGCGCCTAACCTGATACGTACAAAGTAAGAATAAAAGATTTGTGCATTGGCATTCGAAGGCACCACGAAGAGAATCACAAGCTTAAAAAAACTCGGCTAATACTGATCATTGTAGGGAAGAGTCGGTCAGCTATTATCTACATATGTTTGTGTATTGTTTACGTCACATTGCTCACCCATAATGCCTGTTATTCGACATTATTGATTGCACTTGCGATAACCAATTGAGTGTTTTATGGGTATCTCAAATTTGATCTCGCATAAATCTCGGAGGGCTCGTAAACATGCTATTTTATAGCATCTAATTACAAGAGGTTATTGCTTCTACGTAGGCTGTGGGGGGTGCCTTTAACTGTGGTCTAAGTTATAAACATTTCTGAAAAATTCTTCGAATAGTTACATTCTTCCAACTGTGCTTCAAATAAAGTACCGTTATAAGGGATAAAGATTTCTTCGTAATTGGATATTTCATAGTAAAATTCATCGTACAGAATTGAAACTTTCTCACCCTTGTGGTTTAGGGTCTGCGTTCATCAGTTGATTTATAAATATAGATTGATTAACGGCAGCACTCCATGTTTTTTATTAATAGTTTACTTGAGCCATTTAGTACAGATTTAATTAAGTCAACATAGATCCGATTAAAAACTAAGGAAACTGCTCTTTACTTCCTTAAATTCTCTTCTTTTTTTATAAGATAGGGGCACTGCAGCCCATGGAAACCTATTTTAATAATTGCGTTAGGAGTAAGCACTATTTTTTAATTATTTGGAAGTCCTATCTCCCAGGGAAGATCTACTGGGAGTCAATTCCCTAGATCGCAAAGAAAATGCCTAGTGCCATCAAGGTGGTGGGTATGAAATCTGGATTACGGTTGTGCTGTGATGAAACGTGCCAGCATTGATCAATCCAAATAATTTTTCAGAACACCCGATAGTACTTTGTAAGAGATGCATTTGATGTCTCTGCGAAGTGATTCAAACCGATGTGGTACTATTTAAAACACTGATTGATTAAATTCGACAAGCCCATCGCTGAATTTGGCAAAAGGAAGAAGCTGGTGTTTGGGACCACCGTCCCAGATATGTAAAGTGCTAAGGAGAGCGTCATTAAATTGAGGAGCTAGGACAAAATGATCTTTCGTAGTGTAGAATGAAGAAAACATTAAATTTCGTAGTGGCACAGTCAACAATTATATAATACATTGTTCAAAACAAAATACAATTTTATTGTAATAATAAAATTCAAGAATTATGCAATATTTTAAAAATATTTACGTTCATTCCTTTAGTCTAAGTAATTATTATTTCACCAATTTTAAGCATTTCTTTATCATTATATACAAAATGTAACAGGGAGTGATTTAATTTATGTCTATTATGATATGTTATATTTAAGGACCACACAATTTTATTAGGTTAGCCTGTAAAGATAGTGATGTGAAGAAAAAAAATTGGATGACTACGTACGACAGTTTTAAAACACTCGAATTAAGATTTTATGACGATTAATCTTAAGTGTAATTTGGTGTTGACTTACTCATATAAGCTTATAACTTGAATTTATCGTCCGTTGAGGCAGAGCGATGACGCCAACATAATTAGATCTCGTCCACCCTGCTGCAAAATGTTATACTATGATTTGTAGAGCACATCTTGGTTCTAATTGCATTGGCTGCGTCATTAGCTTCAAATTTGTAGGGACCTTTATAATTAAAAAGCCAATCGTCAAAAGGTCTTATAGGATTTATAAACTTGAACATACAATTTATAAACTATAGAGCAAGTTGCTGAAAAGTACTGGAAACGAATGAAATTTATTTTACAGAAATAAAGAGACAGCGTTACTACTACGAATACAATAGCATTCATATTGAATAGAAATGCTCACTGAAGACGTAAAATACTAGGAAAGCTTAGAAAGTCTTTGAAGCGGGGAGCTTTAGACTTGTAAAAGACAGCAGAAGTAAAGAAGATTATGACGTAGTCGGTCTTCCAAGAAGACTTAGTTCCAGATTAATATTCCCAGCCCTCAGGGTATTGATAACAGTCTAGTAACTTCTGAATGTGCCTCTTTACCTAGCTATAGACGACATTGTATTAATTATTGTATGACGAAGACAGCAGTGTTGGCCTAGTGGTTTCAGAGTGCGACTCTCATACCTAAGGTCGTAGGTTCGAGCCCCGGCTGTTCACCAATGGACTTTCTTTCTATGTGCGCATTTAAAATTTGCTCGAAAGGTGAAGGAAAACATCGTGAGGAAACCGACATGTCTTAGACCCAAAAAGTCGACGGCGTGTATCAGGCAGAGGAGGCTGATCACCTACTTGCCTATTAGATTTAAAAATGATCATGAAACAGATTCATGATCTGAGGCCAAGACCTAAAGAGGTTGCACCACTGATTTATTTTATTTTGGCGCGGGTGTCTCAAACCTGGGCGTTTGAATCACGGCAGTACTTTAGCAGTGCTCGTATAGTTACGGAAAACATTGTGCGGAAACCGGCATGTCTTACCCAAAAAATTGACTTGTGTCAGGTACAGACTGAATACCTATTTGCCTATAAAGAAAAAACAGATTGATTGCAAGAACTCAAGCAAATTGAAGAATTAGGCCATGAAAAGACGTAGTCTATAAAATAAGCGTAATAAATATTATATTAAATATTCAATTTAAAAAAAATCTATTATTCTTTTTAACGCTCATTTGAAACTAATTAAGGGATTTTCCAATCAATTATGTCACGAGGAACAGAATCGGACGACAATTACTATAAAGTTATCGAAATACAGGTAACTTTTTTACATCAATATCTTTTGAATGTTTATACATATTATATGTTAATGCTGTATAGATTGATATATTGTTATTCCACAGGTTTTCAAGTAATAAACATAAAATGGCCAGTCTCCACTATTGAATGCGAATTTTAAAGCGAATAAAAATTGTGGACGCAGCTGGCAATAATAGCAGCCTGTCCGGGCTTCGGATGGTTGGACATTTATTGATTAAAGTATTTTGAAAATAAATGGCACTCAGAGAATCTAGGATTATAATGGTGAAGAATGACTGTTGTTTATTAGTACATATTATCAAGCTAAGAAGTTCAATATTGTCCCTACTGAATTGAAGAGTTTCGTTCGTTTGATTTATGACCTTACAGACTTGATTTTAATACACCAAGAGAGTTATGATTGATCGAATCATCTCTATTTGACATTTGGAAAATACTTTTCTTTGTATCGCGCGAATGTCGCTCCGAAATTTACGCAAAGAATTCCTGACTGTATATATATAAATATATTGTTGCCGATATAATGTACTGGGTTGAAAAAAATTGCGCCAATTCTAAACCTTCCTGTAAACTCTGATATATGCCTACCAAATTTCTGCGAGTTTTTCCTATATTATTTTAAGGCAAGATGCCTACTAAGGCTGCTGCCTCGAATTTCGCGGGCAGCGGGGCGGCAGCGGCTGCGGCGCGGGAGCGAGGCGGCCAACGCATACCTGTTCTCCAAAACAGCGGGCAGATCGCGCGGCACTATAGCGGTGTAGTGTTGTGTTCGTGGTTGTGTAGTCGAGATATTTGTTTTTATTCGCGAACGAAATGTCTAAAAAACGGCGACAACATCTTTTTGATTCAAATTTATTCCTAACGCTCGATTTATTGTGGGCAAAAATATGTTATATGCAAAAATATAGTTCCATATGGGTCTCCTTTCAAAGATTTCTGAAATAATTTGCTCTTGCACGTCCGAGGTCATTTTGATACGTCACAAAAAATATGTACAGCACTATACTACAATGCATACGCGCAACGCGGGCGGTCACCGCTTGACTGGATTGCGCCGCTCGTTACCCGCGCCGCGCCGCTGCCACGCCGCTGTTTTCGAGAACCGGTCCATTTGATTGTACGCATAATATCCTGCCGCTCCCGCGCCGCGCCCGCCGCCGCCCCGCTGCCCGCAAAATTCGAGGCAGCAGCCTAACAAGAAACAATATTTTCTGTCGAATTCGACCTTAAATTTAACTAAGACCGTGAGCTATATTGTGTACCATTAATCAAAGAACACTATTTAAGATTCAAAGCCTTTATTTCAACTAATACAAGAGCAACAAACATTTTTTTTTTACGACAATTCACATTAATTGACCGAGTCCCATGCTAACCTGGTGAAGCTTGTGTTATGGGTACTAGGCAACGGATATATGTACATACATATTATAGATAGATAGACATATACAAATACATATTTAAACATCCAAGACCTAAGCACAATACCAAATGCTCATCACATCGATGTTCGTCTCAGCCGGGGATCGAACCCGGGAGCCATGGATTTGCAGTCAGGGGTACTAACCACTAGACCAATGAGTCGTTAAAACATAAATGTATATAAAAAAGTTCTTTAAAAAGGTTTTGTTGCACAGCTGTCCTCTTGCACAGCTTGCCTTTATGTCACAAAGGCCTCCTCCAGCTGTTTCCAGTGCTTCCTATCCCTGGCAAGTCTTTGCCACAGAGGACCAGTGGCTTTTTTAAAGTCGTCAGCCCACCGGGCACATGGTCTTCCTCTCTTCCGCTTGGTGTTGTAGCGAGGTGTCCATTGAGTGACTTTTTTCGACCATTTTGGTCTCTGGCTTCTGAGCAGGTGTCCTGTCCATCTCCATTTAAGAACAACACGAAGAAAGAACACTCTATTAAATATTATAATTACCTATGAAAAAACGCGGTCTTCTTTACACTTAGAGTCCGTCAAGAAAAGGGCATACCAATTAAACGTTAAGCAATAGCTAAAAGGCAAAGGAAAAACATTTTTGAAATTCAGTTAGTCGCATTCTTTTTCAACTAACAAAAAACTATCTTATAAGCGATCAATAGTCGATTTATTAAAAAATCGCTGACTTTTGTATTAAAGTATCTTGAAAATGCAATATTAAACTAGCTTTATAAGGCTAATGGTGGTTATTCTGTGCACATGCATTGTTAGCAGCGGTCAGTTATTAAAGCCGGCGTTCACTAACATTTTAATATTAATTATAGTAACTTTAGTATAGTTATGTGTTCATAAAAAAGTAAACAGTTTAATAGCACTTTATTACCTTAAGACGCCTCTTTCTGTCAAATTTTATTAAAGCTGATGAAAAAGACAGAGATTTTGTTAAAACGCTAAAATTAGACTAATTTAGTTTATATGAATAACGGACTAAGGCTTTTTGAAGTTATACTTCTTTAGGCGCGTTATGAAAAATTGATGAGAGTGAAATTTTACGATGCGCGCGCACCGTGACACAAAATTAACAGAATAAAGTTGCCCACGAAAATTAACAGAATAAAGTTGCCCACGGAAAATGCTACGGCATTGGAAATAATTTAAAAACAACATTCGAATAATAATAGAATTTATGTTACACTTAATGTAAGAGAAGAATAAAAAATATTTATTTATTTAATTTTTCAAATGTAAGCTGAACTTTATTGACTATAATGACTCCTTTCCCAGTCTTTGATTATTTAATTGTAATTAATTATTTGCATGCAATCAAAAACTATTTTTAATAATGCCAAAGAAGTATAACTTCTTACACGCGTACATAAGTACTCGAACCCTTTTTATTAAATCTAAAAAATTAAGTAGTTCATAAGAGTCGCACTTCTTGAAAATTCTTATAATTTTTCTTTCTTTCAGGTTACCTGGAAATGGATTATTTGCGACAACGCCGCCTACTACACGCCTAAGAACTACGTATGTAATTTTTGGGTATTTTATGTAGGATTTTTCCTCTATTAGTTGATTATAATGCGAGCAATAAAGTGCTAATAAATGACACGTTAACGGACGATTTTTAGAGGAGATTTTGCGTGATGGATTCGAAATTGTAGTTTTAGTGTATAACCTAAAAACCGCATATTTAAGGGCCAACTTATTTTCGGATCACTATAACGCGCGGTTAAAAAAGCAGTGAATTTCGAGCCAATCCTTTAACAGAACAATGCATAGAATGCATAAAACCACAATCTCTTTATGAATATTGTCATCCGGCTGTATATCTGGCTGTAGTATAGAACCGTTTTTAGATCAAAATCGAAGGGAAACTTAGATCAAAATTATCCGGTCAATTTTTAAAGTAAAATTCACGTATTATCAAAAACAATTATACTCTATTTTAAACATACACATAGACAACATTTATTACAAACAAAAACACACACACACATAAACACACAAAATAACAATAATCAAAGAAAATAAATATAATGAGAGATATAAAAAAAAAGGTTTTTTCCTTTTCCCATTCGGTTCGCTTCAAGAATGTAGCGTGTGTGCTGTGGCTGTAATTGGCCCTGCCTCAGCATTATGTTGAGGAGCAGAATGTTCCACAGCGCTGGTCATTCTGCCAGAGACCACTGCAGCTATTTTGCGTCTCAGTCGCAAAAAAGAAAGAAAAGGAATGTAAAAATAGATACTTAGTAGAAAAAATAAAGTTAAAAATAAGAATAATTGTTAAGTAGATAAAAGATTAAAAAACTAGATTTCGTGGGATTTTACAGAATTTTATAATAAAACTATTCGATTGGATTGATTACGGTCATAATAAGCTATGCGTATGAACTAGCAATTCATAAAAGCAATATTTATATAACGTTAGTAATGCCAGAAAAATAATAAATACACATGAACGTCCATCTTTAGAATAAGTACCTAAAGCTAATTGTTTCATGAATGAAACATACTTTCAGGCTTGATCGAAAACAGTGGGGGTCGTTATTGGACATAGATTATAAAAATATAGATGTTTATGTAAACTCCGCACGTAGTCTAAAAGTATAAAACACATTTTTTGTAGCTATTTACGTATTTTTTTTACTAAGTTATAAATTTTTCTAACGCGTGTTCACCTTCGTTAAAAATTTATACATTTTAACTGTGGTGCATTGCGTCATACAATTTATATTAAAAAACATAGTATCTAATATACTAGTTCATTTTAATACCTATATTTTACAAATTAACAATGATTTGATAGTAATGTATTTCTTACAATACATGTGGGTCGTTTTACTAAATAACATTTTTCCAAATAGATCTAACGTTTCAATGTTTAAAAGAGACAACGAGGATAAAAGACATATCTGTGGTTAGCTCTAATTAGGTAATCTATGACCCTGTTCCCAGCCGGCGTGCCTGGGCGGGCGTTGGTACGGGGGGCGCCTCAGCTCACCTCAAAAACGTAGCCTTCATTTTCCTCAGTCTGTGGCTAGTCGCCGTAGGGAGAGGATATGCGTTTCTATCTTTCAAATTTAACTTAAAACCGCAATAAAAACGTGTGTGTAATAAATACTCTGCAGTGTTGTATTGTGACGTAATAAGTGATATTTGTTGACGCCCTTCTTGAGGGGTGATTTGCGCAAGTAAGTTTCGGGATTTTACTGTTTCATTTTGTTAAGTAATTGCCTTTTGGTCTGAGGATTGAATGGAAATTGGGAATCGCTATGGCTCAAATTACGCATTAACTTGAATGTTTACGATATAATCCAATGTAAACAAAAGATAATAAGACATCGTTTAAAAACAATGTAAAATAATTTCGCTCTATACTATCCTAGAACTAAATCGAATTCAATTCATTTATATTAAATATACAAATTGTATGGTGTATGATTGGTTTACATATAATTTACTGTAAAAAGATGGCATTTCTTTACAACATTTGTAGATGACATTAAATACGTATACAAATAATTTCATTTTATCTAAATCTAACTTGATTCTACGTAGGCAATTCAACAACTGGTTTGAAAATGAAAAAAAAACGAAGGTTTCAGTTATTATATTTTAATATTAATAACACATACGACGATAAGAGTTGAGTAAATATTAAAAATTAATTTATTTTATTTTAAATAGAAATATAATCGCAAATAGCTGGTTGGTACTGTGAATTAATTGCAGAATTTTACCCCACGATGTCTCGCCTAGTATCCGGCTGATTATAGGCACAAAGCTGAAAGCTCTATAGTCTTTTTGTGTAATAAGAATAGTAGAATACTATAGCCTGCGCTATGGGCGGAAACAAAACAAAAAGAATAGTAGAATGTAGTAATTGATATTTCTAAGTTATACCTATTTGTATTGGTACTTTTCTTACTTCATCTTCTCTTCATATATTATTAAATTTTTCAAAGGACTATATATTTATTGTATATGTATAATTATGTTAAAGGACAGTTAGGTTATAGTGCTAAGCTTTTCATTAGCAGAGGTATTTCTCTGCGTTGTAAGATAATTATCTTAAGTACCAAGCTGTGCTTGATACTGATCAGCATCAAGAATGCACCCGGAAAGATTTTTAGTCATGTTGATTAAATACCAACTCAGCTTCGAAAACTATTTAGTACACATACAATGTTTTTGTATAAACTATTGTACTTGTTACGCATAAAAAGCAAGAAAGAGCTACATTTTGGTCACGTCTATAATGTATTGTAGATATATATTATCTATAAAATAAGACAATACCGATAAACAGATATTGTATAAAATTTTACGAATATTTACATTTTAAAACTATCGCTCAATATGCATGCTTTACTTCTTGAAAGTTACACTTGGCACAATAAAGAATTTAACTAAAAAATAAATAATAGTTTAAAAAAACTAGAACACACGCTTTTAAAGCACATCAAACTAAAAAGTGAAAAATTATTCCTAATTTAGGCTGAAAATGGTAATGAACAAAAAATACTGGTATTATTGTGAAAAAGCGTGGGTTGCTCGATAGACGAAAAATATGACACAGAGCGCACAGAGATGTGCTTTAAAAGCGTGTGTTCTAGTTTTTTAAACTATTATTTATTTTTTTGTTCAATTTTTTCTTTTTTTTCTTCGGATTATTGCATTGTCATCAATCTTTGACAGGTGCGCAAAGTTTGAATTAAATCTGTCCGTTAAAAGTGGGTCAAAATCGAGTCCGAAGTAGTCGGTTACATACATACATACAGCGAGTAAAAACAACTCTATAATTGGTAATGAACAAAAAATTAAGTCATTGATAACAATTGTTGGTAACACATTGGTATGGCGTAAAGGTCGCGGTTTTTATTTCCGACAAAATAATTATTTTCCCCAGCATTGAGACTTATCACTTGACCAATGACATGTAAATGTGTCTAGATTGGTGGTTATGAGACACCATACACATTCTAAAGACCCTCGTTTTAAAGTAACTAGCATCGATCTGCACCTATTAAATATAATTGACTTGAATATAATTGAAATTAGTTCGTGGGAATTGAAAATCCATAGAAAATGGCGTTCTTCAATTTAACGATCATCCTTTGAGACGGAAACGACAATGGGCGATTACTATTGATTTCAATGGTAACAATTACATAATTAAAGCAGTTAACAACTCGTTTAACCTCCTCGGCTGTAAATGGAAAACAGGATTTAATGGCCAGTTATAAAGTGTATTAACTGCGTCCTAAGCAATGGGTCACGCAATTTAAAAAAAAAGTATAAAGACTAAACATAAATACATATTAAAAATATAGATACGATAACGACGTTACTCTAAAACTTACTTTAAAATTCAGAAAATGGCCTCCCTTTCGGCGTAACAATGGGAAAAATTTAATGACATGCGCTTTTGACTAAATTTAATAATAAATGACATATAAAATATTCTTTTGTTACAATAGGAGTTAAAAATAATATATTAAATAGTTTAGTTGTTGCCAGAGCTTATTATTCACTTTATATCCCTTCACAGATTAAAAATCAAAAGATTATTCTCTTTGCATATCACGATTTAAAACTACGAGATAAAAGTTAAATTTGTTTTTAAGCCATTACTTTTATGTTTCCAGGTACTTTGTTGATTTATTCAAAGCGTTTTTCGCAGAAATTTTCGGTTCGATCCAGTGATATAATAATCGCTTTGGTACAGAGTTTGATTAAATATAAACAACAACAATCTATGGAGAGGATAAAAGTGGAGGATACAATTTTGTATTAGAACTCGCCTTGAATTCCATTTTACTCAAATGCAAAAAAGAGTTAGCTTATTTCATGCGGTCTTTCTATTTTTGAAGTTATACTTCTTTAGGCACGTTATGAAAAATTGATGAGAGTGAAATTTTACGATGCGCGCGCACCGTGACACAAAATTATCAGTATGAAGTTGCCCACGGAAGATGCCACGGCATGGGACATAATTTAAAAACAACATTCGAATAATAATAGAATAATTCTAAATTATTTATGTTACACTTAATGTAAGGGAATAATAATAAATATTTATTTATTTAATTTTTCAAATGTAAACTGAACTTTATTGACTATAATGACTCCTTTTCCAGTCTTTGATTATTTAATTGTAATTAATTATTTAAAATAAAATAAAATATGTTTATTATGGAACATAAGATACATGTATCACTTATTCCACGTCATTAAATTTGAATTTGTAGGCATCCCTACTCATCGGCCAAGAAGACAGACGGTGTAGGCCGAGAGAAAAAGCCGGCGTAAAAAACTCTCGGTACTGTTTTAAAATTGCATGCAATTTGCATGCAATCAAAAACTATTTTTAATAATGCCAAAGAAGTATAACTTCTTACGCGCGTACATAAGCACACGCACCCTTTTTTTGGATAGTGATACAAAAATTCCGAATGCTCCAACGGAGGTGTCATTTAAATATTCTTGTGTCTAAATTCTATTTGAGTAGTGATGGCACACATGTTATTGTTACATTCAGTAAAAATACAGTCTTCACTAGAATTGATAACAGTATTTGTTCAAGCATCGCGTGTTTGATATCTGGTATCTTATCGCCATATCTTCGAGTGGATGTTAGATGGCCCTGTCAATATGTCAATAGTGAATAAATTAATTTATCCCAAAACCTTTTTACATGGCTCTTAGTAGGAATCAATTATTATCGGATAAATGTGTTATGTTTTGCCGAAGTGCATGGTACAAGGTCACAGGTTAGGCTAATATTTAAATTTTAATGAGTTCATATTCTTCATAGATAAATTCATACTGCAAGTATAACGTATACCGCATGATTAAACTATCTTAATTCAGTCAAATAGTTGAGAATGGTTCCAGTACAAGATCACCAAAGACCCTTCATATAATATATGTTCTACTTGCCCTTAATCAAGGCTTCGATTAACATACTTATATATTTTATGAATCTGGTATATGATAACAAAAGTTTAGGTTTAGTAAGTCTCTAAATTAATTAAAACATTACTTTTAAATAATTATTTGAGTTTAAAATTAACACCACCCGTGTCATTCAGTAGAAGCATAACTATACAACTTCTTCGATAAACTGAGTAAAATGTTTTTTTTTAATTTGAACCAGTTTCTTGGATAAGCGCGTCCAATCTTCAGGTGTATAATATTAAAAGTACATATATGTATAGATTTTCATGTGACTTTTTAAGTGTTTAACTTCCTTCTTGAATATACTTTCGTATTGAAGTCAGTAGTAAGTCGTAGTTTCGTAATATTATTATGGATATTTCGTGCCCTACAAAATACAATGTCCGTACATAGTGGAAATTCGATTTAGTTTAATCATTGAAAATACAACTCTATAACCAAACGTATAAGCTTGTATTTGAATAAAATTAACTGGTCCCTTGGATAATTTGCAATGACATTGATCCATGATTCTTCAATTCAATCCTCGAGTGGACTTCGGTTTTTCCAATTGGATTTGCCCGTTATTATCCTACTAAATATTTAAATTATAAATTGGCAACTTGCAACAAAAATTTCCTATACGTAACAATATGAGTACAGTCCCAATCAAATATTTCTACATCTGTCTCATTGCTACTTTTTCTTTTCACCCAAATATCAGTCATAATAATCGCCATTTTGTGCCTGTCACATTTCGATCCTATACCAAGTTAATAATTCCTTTACTGTACGAAGAGCGTGTGCGCACATAAAAATAAAAATCTATTGGTGTCGGGGCCCAAACGCGCTACCTTAGATATATAGTATATACATTTCTATTAAACTAAGTTATTAAACTCCCTATTTAAAAGTTATTTCTAAATAATTACAATCATAATTCATAAATATTATAATTATGAAGGTTTAAACGTACGTTTTAGAAAATCATAGGATGCGTTGGCTCGGAATAAGATGAAAGAGGTGTATTTCTGACTTTATGATGTTTTCGCCAGCATTGGCATTTTGAATTTAATTAACCTTAAATAAAATAATTACATATTTCAATATCAATGTAATTCTCTTTTAATATCTTTCGTGTAAGTACTAACTTCGGATGAAATTCCTAGTGACGTTAGGTACTAAATTGACGCAATCCTAGGACAAAATAAAACTAACAATATTAATTTAAAAGATTTTTCTAGCAGTTGTTTTAATTTTGCGTTCATGAGTCAAGTACTTCAGTCTGTGTAAAAATTACCCTATACCATTAACATTTGATTATAGAATGCATAGACAATTTTTTATCTGTGGCAGCATCGGAGTCTAATTCCCAGTGCTTAGTTTTGGCGCCAATTATGTTTTCCTGTATTAAATTCTTAATATTTTTTTATTATTGCGATAATGTCGTATAATAGTGAATATAATTTCAGTCATTTCCGGCTTAAAACATGGAAATTACTTACAAGACAAGGTATTGCATTAAATGCTGTAAACTGTGGTATGACAAATTAAATATAAGGTGAAGAAGAATTAAATTATATCTAACTAGATTTTTTTTTGCACGTAGGTTATTAATAGTTTTTTTCCAATACTAATTAGTAAGTTATTATTATTATTTATTTCAGTTCATCTTCAAGGGTTTTGATCGTATAAATGAATTGTAAAGAAATACACAATGTTGCACCCTACATATTGTGATGGATAATATATAGGTAACAGGATATATTAAAATTTTCAGCTGTGTGAGTAAGAGATACTAAGAAACAAAATTCTCTTACTACACTGCCCTGCAAACCTACTACTATAGTAAGAACGGATTCATGCTACTCAGACCTAATTAATATCAAAACCCAAATTGCTTTCAAGGTAATTATAAATTAATATCACATACATTTGGCAAGTAATTTAGTTGAATTAATTAACAAACGTTATTAATCCGTTAATTATAAGCTATCGCTGACGTGGAATGAGGAAACTATATTGTGGTCAATATTTTAGGACCTGAATAATATTTAAACATAGTAATTTTATTGATAAATTTTGAGTTTAACTTTTCCAAGGGTTCAACTTACGTTATATATTGTTAAAATATCAGTCACAAATATATGCGTGTGTCAGTTGATATTGCACAATCCAGGCCTTACATCACCTCTAAGTCCTGGGTTCAATTTCGAGATTCAGAAAGTTGATGAGTGCCAAATGACAAAAAATATTAACGATAGCATGTTCACTTACATAAGTTATTATGTGTAAATACACATAATAACTTATGTATTGCCAAAGATTTATGATTTTGTCGCTGTTAAATAAAATTATTACTTATATTAATTTCGACGCTTCATATGCCATCAAATAATATGATAATTGTCCTGTCAATATACAGATATATAACAAGCTATCGTAACATTTTTTGTAGATATTGATATGTTCTTTAATATTGTGAAACATTTTTTGTTCTATGATCCTTGGGTTTTTTTTTAATTTCATTTATAGGTATTTTTTTACACCTTGGGTAAAATTATTGTAGTTTTATTAGAGAACCTAATTTTCTTTGCAATTAAAATAGCCTATATTATGCCCAAATGAATGCTACATTATCAGTGATAATGTAGCATTCATTTGGTGAAATAATTTAAAAAATCGGTCCAGTGCTTAATTAGCCAATTCTTTACAAACATATTTACATACATCTTTCCTCTTTATGGAAAAATTAACTATTGGTTTAAACAGATACCAACGGTTTGACGCAGATCTGTAGATGTTAAATTTCGTTGGATAGGCAAATGGTTTTCGTTATTTTCAGTAAAATGCGAGAAATTCTTGGCATTTGGTAGGAATTATTTGATTTGAACGTGTTATCTGGTTGTAATAGAGCCTCACACAAATCGTAACAATAAGTCTGGCTTTGCAAAGCTAGGGAAGGTCGATCAACAGACCTGCTAAGTCAGGCTCGTACTGACAGATTGTTAACATTACAGCTCATTATTTTATACTGTCATTTTGATTCAGACCCTTAAACGTAAGTCTTATATGCATCAGATAACATATCTATCTACGTATTTGCTAATCGCTCAATCATGGCTACGTTTACAGAATAATTAATAACATATGCATTACTTTGTACTTTAATCATATGACTATCTATACGTATAGATTAAGGAACTTATAAGAATCTTATTGACAGACATCGTTTTTGTACTATAATACATACATTTCATATCTGACAACTATAAAACAAAATTAGTGGCGCTACAACCTTTTTAGGTCTCGGCCTCAGATTTCTGTATCTGTTTCATTATAATTTGCCTTAGACCCTGACTAGCCGGTTTCTTCACGATGTTTTCCTTCACCGTTCGAGCGAATTTTGGTCTTCTTGGTTCAATAACCTATGATTTCAGGGATGAGAGTCAACCAAAGCCAACACATACCATCCGACTAATTAACAAAAATCTATTATTCCCAAACAATTATCTATGTACGAAAAATTACACTGTAATTTGTGTCATTGGGGGCTAAATACGGCCCTGGTCGTTAGCAATTACCCGATATTGTCTAGTTTATTTCTGGATAGGGCCTGGCATTGACGTAATACTCGTTATTGGTCAGCGTCTTTAAACGTTTTTCACAGCCATCTTTTATGGCGTTGGGGAATAACAGGAAACTGCTATAGAAAAATAAAATTACTCAATACTACTGTATTTGGCCCAAATAACACTAACTAGTCATTGGATTATTTAAAGTTAAATGGGCAATCAATTTAATTTCAACAAGAACATTTTTAGTTTCATTTTGAAGCAATTGATTATATAATTTACATGATAATTGATCAAGTAATTAATTTCGCATTCAATTTATATGTAAAAAATAGTATATCTAAACCGGCAACGACACGTTTAATTATAAAATACTTTTAACACTCATTTTAAAGGCAAGTTACATTGTATTAAATCTAACAAGCCACTGTTCATTGCGTACAAAGCTAAGATTGTTTGAATACATATGACATTTAATTATTGTGTCAACTCGTTCAAAGTTATCTTTTGACACTCGATTTGAAAATAGTATTATAGTTTGAGCTTATGATTTACTACGGCTAAACTTGATTAAAGCTTCAAACTTTCTTAAGTCAAAACTTCTGCAGTGCAGACGAATTTATCTTTATCCGCATTCTCATATGTTATAAAAGTTGACACGAGATTTCAAAGTTCCTCTGTCGGGCTCAAGTTAATGTCATTTTAACACTCGCGGCAACTTCCTATAGTGAGTTTTATCTTTACTTATATAGTTATATATCGTGTATCAATGCTTACGAATAGTTACCCTGTGTCTTGAGTTCAAACCCGGTGACAATATCACGATGTGTCAGGCACTCACCCAAGCCAGATTTATGTGTCCCACATAATTATAATCTATAAATCTTAATATTAACTTGGAACGACGACGAGGAAAAAACATAACATCCAAATAATAAAAGAGATCAAAGATAACTCACGCCATTCACACAATGTTTCAAAATGAGCAAACCGTTATCAAATCACAGAATGTAACAGTTTTGTTCTTTACACACAAAACTGATGTTTGTTTACGGTAAAACGAAAACTTTATTTTCCTGGCAACTTTGAGCTTTTTCAACGTTTGACGCAAACGGCCCATCTATTTGCGACAGTCTCTGGCAATTTTCGATATGAAAACAAACAGATTTTATTGCTTCAATTATGCAACAATTTTAAAATAGCTATTGACATATGGAATCGCTCCTGGAACTAATTGGCTGGCTTAAATAACAAGCAATATGGACTTTGGTTTGTCTAATAGCGGAAAAGGAAGCCCTCAACTATAAAAATAAGCATTGAGAAATCAATTTAATTATATTTAATACATCACCCTCATCATACTACGGGTTACGTGTCGTAATATACAATTTTAAATAAACAAAACACTATCGAAATATTATCAACCGGTCAGGAGACGTTTTAACACAAATTACCAGCAAATAGATATATTTAATGGCACTAAATTTTTTTTTTTAATTATTTAAAAAACTCTGGTATCTTTTATTAATAATGGCTTTGTTATTCTTCTTTTACATAAAATATATATTATACTGATCAATGAATCTTAGAACTTAGAATTTAGAATTTATTATACATACATATTATATACTTTGTTAAATTTTTTGTATATATAGGTGAAACTGTGCTTTGTTTATGTTTGAATGTGTATTCCGTTTTTGGATATTGTTTAGTGAGTAGCTGTAGGAATACTGTTGAGCAAATAAATAAAATTGTCGGCGATTCTTCAAGATGCAACTGTAATATATTACCTACAAAAGTACAGATATAGTTTGTGAATAGAGAAGAACTAGGAAGTCTGTGGTGTCATATAGGGCAGAGTTTATAGAATCACGGTTCAACGTTGCTCGGTTTTGATTGTTACGTAACAGAATGGACAATTGCTTTATTGCGTCGAATGGATCGGACACACTGACACATTCTTGGGAACATATTTAGGTTTAGCATTATTTTACTTTGCTATTCAATAAGTAACTTTTTTTAATTTAGGAGTTGTGCGTTTATAAATTATTATTGATAATAATAATAATCCAATGGTTCTACAACCCTATATGGGTCTTGGCTTCAGATGATCCGTATCTTTGATTATTTTTATTTCATATAAAAGTAGGTTTTTCTGACTATTTAAGACATGCCGGTTTCCTCTCGATGTTTTCCTTTACAGTACATGAGAGTGTTAGATGCATATTTTGGTGAACAGCCGGGGATCGAACCTACAACCTCAGGGATTAGAGGCGCACGCTAAAGCCACTAGTACACTGCTTGTATTGTTGTTTTTTTATTTAAATGTTAAACTTTCATAATTTTTAACTTTAATCTTAAAAATCGTAAAATTATTCTACCCTCGGTAATAGGTTATACGAATAGGATATACGATATGCCTATTCGAACTCAATAACTAAAAAAAAAAAGCTTTATAATTCCAATTTAAAAAAAATGTTTAAAGAACTTTATTTCTCATTACAAAAATTATTTTTTATTTACATGAGAAATTTAATATTAATTTTTAATAAAATTATTATATACGAACGAGATACACGTCGCCATCAGCTAGCCCAATTTTAGTCTAATGGGCCCATTACAAAAACTTTCCAAAGATGTAATAAGAAGAACTCAAAGCATGATTTAGCGTTTTTTTGTATTGTAAATAAAAACGAATCGAAAGCGCCATTGTCTAAGACCGGCAAGCCTAACCTACCCTCAAAAAGTCAAACGGCTACCCTCATAAAGAACGCACCTATTATTTATGTATTTAATAACACCGTTATATACTTCAGAATTTCTCGTCCCAAATTCAGTAAGTAAACGCTATCGGGGCATATGTGAACTTAGATTTAATAAACCCGGTTTCCAGAATGCTTAAGCAGTTCTGAATATTCTAGCAGCGTTACAAGTTATGTATCTCAATTTTCTCATCAAGTTTGTATATTGCTTATCAAAGTAAGTGTTTGGAGACATGCCAAGCGCGTATTGAATTACGTTTATTTACCTAAAATATTGTCGCCCTTGTACGTCAGTAAGAAAATCTTACCATGAGTTGAAAAGAAACGTTGCCGCTGGAAAGTAACGCTACTGAACTTGGTTTTAACCACACATTTCTATATCTAATTCCTCCATTTATTTATTAAAAGAAACCATAGTATTAAATTACAGTATAGTATCCCCATACCCTTCACAAATACTTAGGTCGCTCTCCGGCGAAGAGTCGAGAAAACTATTAAGCTGCGAGATAACTGATCGGGGAATGGGACCTCGTACACTGGACTGCCATGCGTCGTGCTCGTGACCGGTGCTGCTTGTGGTGACTGGTCGTACTTGAATTTGTGTATGCGGTGATGTTGGTTATTTCGAGTATGTGTTTGCGTGTTGTTCCCACGAGAATGTAAGTGCGTGCTCCTATTCCACCATGCCTCCTGCTGATAGGAGACAAGTCTTTGTTTTTTTTTAATTCATGTTATTATTATTAATTACTTAAAATGTCATGTGGAACATGGTGTAATGGTTGCAGCTCCTTACAAACGTTGTGTAAAAAAATGGCGATTAAAAAGAGTGGCGGAGAGTTTATTGCCAGTTCTTCTCTTCCGTTCTACGCCCTCGATTTGAGAACTGGCAGTAAATGTAAAATTAGAAGCATTAATATGTATTTCTTTACTGACGAGTCGTAAGTGTACATTATGTTACCTATATGATTAAATGATTTTTTACTTAACTTTTCTTTATTTTACTTTACGAGTCGAATACACAGCAAAAAGGTTATGTTTGGCATACGGCTACGGCCTACGAACTTCTAGTAAGTCATATTCTTATATGATTTTTATATGAATTTTTATATGCCTGCGCCGACAATTTCTGATTCTAAGCCATGCTTAGTCATGAACAACTGTGTTTGATTGCATGGTCCGCACTACGCGAGCCACGTGCTTTACCACTACATAATTTTATAATTACGGCTCAAAGGTATTACACATTATTATCTGCGTTACATACTCGTACAAATAAGTTTGCCAGGGCGCTGTTGTCAGAGAAACATCTGGTGCTTATCATTTAATTCTTTATCACATGGTAGAGATAAAATATTGTCAATGTTTAAGCAGTCTTTTGTTTTTGAGATTAATACCCGACTATTCATTCACGAATGCATTCTATTTAACACTCAGTTGTTATTTTTTAATTGTCTACACCTCATCTTTATATCTAAACCCGATTTAATGAATTTTTATCATGTCTATATTTTTTATCGTAACAATGTATGGAAACAACAAATTAGGACATTATTCCTAGAATGAGGATAATAAATATTGAAGATCAACAATTATACTACAGATATAGCCAAAAATGGAATACATATACAAAATGGAATTACGAAAGGAAAAAAATCAATAAACATATTTAAATAAATACCTAATTCGGGTGTGTTGTGTGATGGTATGAATGTGAGGGTATGTACGTGAGTTACTATCTATGTTTTCCAATAATAAGTTGTCTATTCGCCAAAACCAAGAATCGTGTGTATCGCAGAATAGACGATCGATGAAACAAGAATATGATTTACATTGAAGCCACGATATTGCATTATAAATCAAAGCGTTGCGGTTATTACTTTGATTCTATGTTAAAACTAGTTTACAAAGTATCTAAATTTTAGAGTAAATTTTAGTATTTAAAACATACTTACGAAATTCAGACAATACCTACATGTTTTATAAGCGAGAGATATTTCGCGTTCGTTCGTATAAAAAGATCCAAGGGTAAACGGCGGAAGAATCATGTTTTATAATGTAGGTATGCATTAATATAGAATTATAAAGACACGATAAATTATACTAAAGTATTTATTTCCAACACAAAAGTACAGTATTTACAATATTCTTAAACTACATAGTAATATTAATAACTAAAATGGATATATATATATATATAAATATATAAATATATAAATATATAAATATATAATAGAAAATAAAAACAATTTTAAAAAATTTAGTCCCTGCGGTAGTTAGCCTTTAACGCTGGCAGCATTTCCTATCAATACTTATTTGTTGAGTGAGGAAAGCGCCAGCTAGGTTCACCGTTACAATCTACCAGGTACCAACATACATCTTAAAAAAAAAAAAAAAAAATAATAAATAAATAATATTAACATAAATTTATCGTTCGCTTATCCTTAAACGAAGTCGAAATCTTCTATCAAATTTTGTACAAAGTACTGACATTAAGTACGTAATGACTCGCATTTTGAATCTTCTCATTATGTATTCATTACGAAGTTTGAAGTGACGTCATAACGTTCCTTTCAATCAACGCAAAACTGCTCAAGATGAGATTGCTTGCGTAAATGGTCTATTCGTATGCAAAGAAAATACGCAGTACTTATGATAATAGGTAAGCACCGTAGCTCAGACATTTTCAACAAATTGAGGAATTCACTGGATTCTATCTTTGTCAATAGCTACCTACCTATTAACCTCATTTTTGTTTATAATAGGAACGGGCTAATGTTGCCGTATAAAGCAGGGTTAAAGTCAGAATATACTGTCGCTCTAACCACGTACACATCTCTTCTTATATATATGGGTATTGACCCATATATTTTATTAAACAAAACAAAACATGAATTTTAATATTGGTCCTATAATTTAGGATTGTTGCAATATTTACTTTTTTCTTTATAATCTTTTTTTAAATTGCTAAAGTTTTGATATAATAACCTACTCTACAATTTACAAACGCGAATTTTGACGGACTTTCATTTGTTTGAAGTCCGCTATTAACATATAGGTATATTCTTATACATTTATGTTTTATATTATACTCAGCTCCATATAAGAAAATTGTAGGTTACGGATTACATTACCAGATTCCTACGATTTTCTTTTCGATCCTTTCAAAATGAAATGAAGGGATCAACCCTTTCACATATTGAGTGTTGGGATTGAGGAAGTTCAATATTACTCTCTTTTAAAGCCATTTCTTGTACAAAATGTACTGGACAATTTTGCTACATTGAAGCATTCTTTACAGATGTAACTACTGTATACAAAGTCATATTTTATGAGCAAAATTGAGTCGGTTTTACTAACTTACTGAAAATATATATCAGGCTGAAAAAAGGTCAATTATAGACAAGGCAAGACAAGCGGACCACAATTAAAGATCTCGTCCTATTTTTAAATATTCAGTTTCAATATATACGTAGAAAGTTTTCTGTAGTGAATTGCTTTGAGTCATAGAGTCAACATTGATATTAGTACAAAATACGACCAAAGGAGGAGTGGAGCGATCCAACTGTCCAATGATTTAATATTAATAACATTTTTAATGACAAAATTTTCTCTTTACAGATACAAAATAAGTCGCAACAAACTAGAAATGTCCGAAGTAAGCAGTGAAACAATCCACATACCCCCATATCACTGAATCTAAAATGACGTCGGAGAATCCAGTAGATGTAGAAAATGCGAAAGTGAAAAAATCAGACGAGAAACAGACAAACAAAAAAGACAGCAATCAAACTCATACTCTTATGAAACTATTCTACGAGTTACCTGACGAGATAAAACCAAACGGCAACATGCTGAAAGAAACCCCACCGATAACGATTGTAGAAATCACCGAACAGAATGGTTGTGAGCTAAACAGCGCCAGACTATGTGATAGTTTTAAACCTAGTCCAGAAATAGGCAATAAGGTATACGATTTAGATGAACAATGTCCAGACGTTAGGGAAATAGATAGATCCACTCCAGATGACTGTACAGAGGAAGATTTGGAAGAATTAAAGAAGTTATTGGAAAGCAAGCCTAGGTTATTAGAGAAGTATTTGAGGGATTGTGCGTCAGTGGAGGAGGTGAATAGAGTGCATTGTATAACATCTGGTGGACCTTTATCTCCAAGACCGAGACACGAAGCGAGAAGTACGTCTGTGACGTCAGATCTCTTCCAATTATGGCTGTCGTCGTCTCCTGTCAAGGTGAGTTAATAAATTAAACGTCTTACTAATTGGGAGGATTACGGTATTCACGAACATTAACATTCTTACGAATGTTTTAAGGGTGTTTAAAGTCTAGGCTGATATAAAAATAACGTTCGCCGGGAATCCAGTGATGTTGTAACATTTCCCACAATTATCTAATGGATCAAAAGCTTTTCATCCGGCGTTCAGAGAAACATAAAATACTACATTTTTAAGAGCAAAGAAGTGTCAATATAGTTACTAACAGTACTATCATACTTGACTTGACAGGTGATAAGATATCGAATAGTTTTGATACTTCTGTAGATAATTTAAATGGAGCTTCAAGTATTAATGTTAGGCGACAGACGGTGGCTTCAGATAATGATAGATAGGATTACACAATCCGAGGACCTTTGATAGCAAACTACATAGAATATTCTTGATATAAAACACATGAAAATATAAAAAATTGTTAATAAAAATTATAGAAAATATTCTTCGTAATTACTGAAAGCAACAGTTAGTACGTAATGACAGATGCTGACCACGTACCACGTGAAAGGACTAAGCGTCGG
Organism: Pieris melete; assembly: GCA_963693345.1. Taxonomy (NCBI): domain Eukaryota; kingdom Metazoa; phylum Arthropoda; class Insecta; order Lepidoptera; family Pieridae; genus Pieris; species Pieris melete. Next base: position 4,657,148 of record CAVNZK010000003.1, read on the forward strand.
TTAAGTACTCACGAGGCGGAGAAGATATTATTACAAATTTAAATATAATTTCCGTCCAGGAATCGAACCTATACCCTAGGCGTCACCATTCGGCATGTCATATTTAATTACTATTTAGCACTTAACGTAGAATAATTTGTACCTACTCAAAAAGTTTTTCACTCGTGAGAGATAAAGCGAAGTTCGAGCGAATGTTACATGCGCACATAGACAGAAATCCCATTAGTGTACAACCGGATTGGAACCTACGACATCAAGGAAGAGATTCGCAAGCTGAAGCCACTAGGCCAAAATGCTCCATGTAACATTGAACTCTACAATGCAGTATGAATTGTTTAAGTATGTACATTGTACATACTGAACAAACAAATAAAAAAAATACACGTGGAACTCCTCCTTCGGTTTTTTTAAGTCAAATAACTTGTATTAATCACGACTGCTATTGACTTATATACCTATTATAATATATAACAGAGGATAGTCTATATTTTTAACTTCTACAGCGCCCTTTTGCGTATGCATAGTATTTCTATATCCACGGGGAGTACAAGATATACTAATATAGTATTTTTACAGAGAGAAAATAGGATATACATATTTATGTAAATAAAAACACGGGAAACCTCAATAACAGTAAAATATATACAGTTGGGTTATAATTCTCCGAGGAAATTACCCGAAGCTAAGCGGAAGTAAAAGACAAAGTCAATCTATCTTTTTCAAGTACCAACACTTAAATAAATGAAACCACATTCGCCGGGTTCCGGAATTGTAATATTTAAGAATAATATTGTATTATGTTTCTATTTTTAATAATAAAAAGTTTTTTCGGTCTAGACTTTTTTCGGTCTTATTTCTGAATTGTGTAAATAGAGTCTTCAAGGTGACGTTTTTCTGTTTCCAAATATATTCATGAAACAAATGAGAAATGTGGTCCCCTTACAATTTATGGTACTTCAATTGTATAGATAATGTCTATCACCTTTTACATAAAAAATAATATGTCACATCAAATATCATAAATTTTGCAAATCAAGTGCTTTTTAAACACAAAAAGTGTTTTTTATTTCACTTACTAATAATATATTTAACATTCTGCACTTACTAATTGACATTTTATTTTCTCATCTCCGTGTTAATACTGCTCTAATTGGATTAACCTGGAATGTTTCGTATTGTGCCGATTTTAGTCATAAATAACGATATTTCTTGGTATTTTTAATAGTACACGATCTGTTATAAATTCTAAAAAATCTATTCTTATTTCTCTGTATTTTTTGATAAAAATGGAGTAAAAAGGAAATCCATTCAGAGGTATGTCATTCAGTTAAAGAATAATGTTTTGTTACCTCAAGTATCGAATATAAAAATATCGTTTTACTGACAGCCTTTAAAAATATAGTTGTAAGAATCTTTGAATATGGAAGGTATTTTCGTAAATATTATCGATATAATACACGTGATTCATGTACAGTACAAAAAGACGTATAAGATATATTATAGGTCATTTTACTAGATATATATTAATTAATGCAGCTGTAGTTATTAAATTAATATACATGGAGTAAACGCGTAGAAACAATGAACTATTCATATTTGGATAGAAAAATAGTTCTGTTTTTATATTTTACTAAATTTGCTTTGACAAATACATATCACGGACATCGCATTTCCACTTGATTAAACTCCCTTTGCAACCTTTATGGATAAGACAATTTCAGCATTCTTTTGTGCACATTGTGTATTGCGGATTGTAAATATAATAGCAAGGGAAAAGCAAACAAAGAGCACTGTAAGCTAATGTGCGACTCTCATCCCTGAGTTTGTAGATTCGAACCGCAGTTGTGCACCAATGGACTTTCTATGTGCGCATTTAACAGTCGCTCGGTAAAGGAAAACATCGTGAGGAAACCGGCATTCCTTATACCCAAAAAGATGGCAGCGTGTGTCCAAGAAAAACAAATGATCACGAAACAGATACAGAAACTGAGGTCCTGGCCTAAAAGTTATATTTTTACAACAAACTTATATTTTTTTCATTAACTTTAGTAGGTAAGCAAACTCATATAATCCCAAAAAACTTTGGGTTATGTAACATTACTTTAGGACTATGGCAAACCAGACACGTTCCTGACCAGTTTTTTCCGACGTGACCTGAATAATATTCGATTGAAAATTAATATTCTTTTGGTATCGGGCTGTTGTTAAGGATCATATATTTTATATGATTTTTTTAATTGGTTTACTTGCATTGCCAATTTCGACATAGGTACTATGTAATTCAAAATTACCTACCAAGTACTTACTTTAATTAATATTTTTTTGCCATTGCAAATAAAATAAGTAAATGTTTTTTTTCTTATTGATAACGTTTTGACTCTAGGCCATACCTGAGTGATCATCTTTTTTATCTCTATATATATGTATATATATATTTTACCATACTCCTCCGAAACGGCTCGACCGATTCTTATGAAATATTTTACGCATATTCAGTAAGTCTGAGTATCGGCTACTATATATATATACTACCCCTAAGTGATAAGGGTTTATTTTTATTTTTTTGACAATTTTTTTGTGTTTATTTTTTTTTCATACAGCATTCAATAATACATAGAAATTAGAAACCTTAATTTTCAATCCCTATGTTTTATTTGTTAGTTAAAAACTTATAACTTGAACTCTGAGGTTTATATACAGAAAAATCACAGTCAAACCTAAAAAGTTTTCATTTCGGAAAACCGGAAAAGTGGGTATGTACTAAAAAATTAGATGAAGTTTGCGGGGTCAGCTAGTTTATTTATGAGTTCTAGAACAATATGACATTTTGCACACAGACACATGGATTATATGAGAACATAGATATTACATAATAAAAAAATTGTAATGGAAAACACATAAAAGCAAGCAATATGAGGCAATAATTAAACGCAATATTAAAACTATCTTAAATACAAACTTATACTAACTAAGAGCTACCTTATTAAAAGCATAATAAAAAAGTTTATGGTAAGTAGAAATAATATTATAAAATATATCTACTTATTTCTTATATTTTTTTACTTATGACTTTTGTAATTACGAGGAATAAAACTTTGGACTTGTTGAATTCTATTAAAAAAGTTTTAATATAGAAAGCAAAGCACATAGCGACCTACACATATTACACCCGGTCACTATGGACTTAACTAGGCACAAAGGGGATTACCATCTAATCTCACATAAAGGCACGTGATAGGAAGTGAGAAATGGAGCAGGGTTATTTACCAAGGGCCGGGACAATTTCGTCCTTTAGAACGGATCGTCAATTGGAATTTCTTATACTCTTTAAAGACCTGCTAACTAAAATAACAAAGTTAACTAGGAATAGATTTGCTCAATGGTCGCTTGCTTTTTGTCTATACAACAAGTGCCGTCGGGTAATGAAAAACCTTTGTCCGGACTTCTTCATGAACGTACAGCACGTATAATATCGTTTTTATTGGAACTTTTCAATATATTTCAGCGTTTTAAAAATATTTCACAATTCAATTTAGCAGCGATTCGCCCTGCATTGAGTTAAACAAAACGCCCATTTCTGCATAAAATATTACTCGACCTTACACAGTAATATATTATTAGTAATATAAATCTTGCTAAACGCCCTTAATTGAGCAATATTGGCCAAGTGGCTTCCGCTTGCGACTCTCATCCCTGCAGTCGTAGGCTCGATTTCTGGCTGTGCACCAATGTACTTTCTTTCTATGTGCGCATTTAACATTCGCTCGAATCGTGAAGGAAAACATCGTGAGGAAACCGGCCTTGCCTAAGACGCAAAAAGTCAACGGCGTGTGTCAGGCACAGAAGGCTGATCACCTACTTGCCTATTACATTGACAAATGACCAGAAATCCCAGGCCCGGACCTGAAAAGGTTGTAGCGCCACTGATTTTATTTTTTATACGCTCTTAATTACTACATGTAAAAGTATTTTAAACGTTTTACGCACTTTCGAATTTAGTACACACTCAAACGTATGGAAACAGTTACGCTCATTTGTTTGTTCAACACAAGCTGTTTAAGGCGTGTATTTCTCGCCGCGTTAGAATTCGGAATGGCACATCTCTACGTAAAAATTTTTCTTCAAAATGAATTAATGAAAGAGAAAGACGCGTTAAAAGAAAAAAAGAAAAGAAGCAAAGCTTATTTGGGCTTGGGTTGACTAGTGAATCCTTACGGATCAGTGAATCGAACTAAATTGGATTAATAGCTAAACGGCTAACTGAGAGAATATAAGACAGATATACTATTCAACTATTGATTTTTAATATCTCTACGCGTTTCATGTTATGAGAAAATTGTGATATTTAAAACCCGTACGTAGACGAAAATATCGCAAGGAGACAGCTATGCCTACGATTCATTACTTCATCAAAACTTGTATCTGATAGTGGACATATTTTTTCATTACATTATCATTACAATTTTGGTATTGTTTCCACAGGTAACAAGAACCAATACAAAGAACGAAATACAAGTGTCTAAAATATTATATACCAAATAATGAATTGCAATGTTATTATAATTAAGTAACAAAACCAACGAATATACAATAATATATAACAGTATATTTGTTTTATGGGGAAGAGGCATATATTTCAGTGTTTTTTTCACAAATATTCTAAAGCCGTGTTTTTTAGACCAAAATAAGTATTCACAAGGTATTAAAGCCATTGTCTTAAAATTTTAAATAGGCAAGTTCAGATGACCGCGCGTAGCCGCGCGTCGCCACGCGGTTGGAGCATTCACATGACGGTATATGTACGCGAGCCAGTGTGGCTTCAACATTGATTGACAATGGACGTGGAGGAGGTAATTTGCTTATGGATTTTATATAGAAGACTGAGACGTCGCAGAAGAAGACAAAGACGATACTGGGTGCATCCAATTTTAAGTGACAGACTTTCTTCCAGCCTGTTTGTCACTTTGTATCGCGACTTGAGGTTATACGAAGATAATTTTTTTAACTATTTCCGGATGTCTCATGTCAGTTGCATCCTTTGATTTTTTATACGATTCTATTAAAAATGATTTAAAATCCAGTGAAGATGCTATAAGATATTGAATATCACCAAAAGAAAAACTCATTGTAACATTAACAAATCGATAGGCACAATTTCATCTTCGGTACTCATTTTGCATCGATCTATGTGTATTTCCGTCTCAAGCCGCGCGGATCAACTGAACAGGTCGATACAGGTTTGCAAAACTTGTGCCGCGCGCGGCCGCGTGGAAGCGCGCGGTTCAAGATCTTGCGCGCGGGTCGGAGCGCGCCGCGCGTTGGCGTGCGGTACCGCGCGGTAATGTAGACCATAATTACCGTTTATATTGATCTTGTACCGCGCAGCCATATGATCTAAGCCTAAGTTGTGCCGGTGAGATCATTTACTGGAACTTAATTAACAAAAAATAAATAAATATCTGGTATAAAATGATAAAATTCATTTTTACCAGTTAAATTATATATATTACTCTTAGATATTGAATTCGTTAACATTCATTTTAAACGACCATTTTTTTAAATAATCCACTTAGCCAAGCGTTAATTACGAAAACGCCATGTCAAGGTCACAGCTCGCAACCGAAAAATAGTTTTTCAACGCGAAATATGGTTGCTTTTAGCTTGACAACTAAACATCTTTTTTTCATCTGCTGTAGATTCTTAATATTTCAGTTTTAAAACTTTTAATAATACCCATGTATATCTATTAATTTTAAATTATTATCTAACATATACGAATGAAATAGATAGTTCATAAATATTGCTTTGCATAAGCTTATAATATTTTCATTAAAAGTACACACCGTTAGTTTCAACAGAGAGTGCGTAGGTTTTCAAAGTTATACAAATGGAAAATGTTTTCCTTTACCGCCTACTAATGAGACGTGCGGGCTTAGAACAGCTTTTACGAGTATCCAATTATTTAAGATTTATATATTTTTTAATGTTTCTTAAATTTATCGTAAAAACCAAATCCTAAACATGAACAATCATAAAAGGTACCAGATAAGCCATTACTACTACTGTAGAAGTAGGGTTTTTTGAAGTTATACTTCTTTTGGCGCGTTAGGGAAAAATGATGAGAGTAATACCTGTTTTTCTAGTGTGGGTGTCGTTTTTTCTACAAACCTTATTCTACAATAAGGCGAAAGATTTTTACCTTGTTACGCCAAAGAAGCCACACTTTTTATTATTTATTTAATTCTACGATAAATATGTAATCAATTATTTTTTTTTGTATATAGAACAGGGGGCTTAAAGTTCAGGCTCACTTGATGTTAAATATTACCGCCGATCAATGGTCACTTACAATACCACAAGGCTCGCTTGTGTTACCGGTTATTTGGTCGAATTGGTTCGAAAATATTTGGGGCATACACAGAAATGTGTCTGGATCGCTATGGAGTTATGATCTCTTCTCAAATCTTAATTTTAAAGATCCGAAAAAAGATAAGAACAACAAATAACACAGCAGAAGTTTATATCAATGCAATAAACGATAGGATTAATATAATATCTCGCATGTCACGCGTTGCCCTCGTGTTATAAAAAGGAAGCCCAATATTTGAATACCTACTAAAAGAAACCCCGCAGTAAGGCGTAATGCGACATTTATTGTTCGAGATCTTGTCAACAAACAATTTGCCATTATAAATAGATATATTTTTTTTTTTTACAATTCACACCAATTGACCTAGTCCCATGCTAAGCTGGTGAAACTTGTGTTATGGGTACTAGGCAACGGATATACAGACATATTATACATAGATAGACATATAAATACATATTTAAACACCCAAGACCTAAGCACAACACCAAATGCTCATCACATCGATGTTCGTCTCAGCCGGGGATCGAACCCGGGACCCATGGATTTGCAGTCAGGGGTACTACTAGACCAATTGGAAAATTATATTCAAATTAAAACTATTATAAGGACTTGAAACCATTACATCATGCTCCTCATCTCTAAAACAAACTTAATTAATAAGAAAAACACACGTTAAACTTTTATCAGCATGGTGAAATAGGACCACGCACTCACTAAACGCATCAAGGCAGAAAGTAATTACCCGTACATACACAAATTCACGTCGTAATCACCACAAGTAGCACCCGTTCACAAGTACGACGCATGCCATTGAGACCCTCGTCCTTGAGATGCCGACACATTGAGCTGGATCATCATGGCTCTACCAATACAAAATTCCATTTGCTTAAAATTAGGGTTTCTCGGCCAGTGGTGAGAATTGAACGTACTCGGTCAATAAAGCCGTTCTCTGCTGATATTTTTACATAGTGTATTTGCTTTCAGAGATCACGGTCACCAAGCAGCTCAGCTCAAAGACAGCTCGATGAAGCTGATCTTTTCATGGACCTTATCAAGGATGTCGCAAATGAATTGGACATTGATGTACTCTGTCATAAGGTATTATCTTAATCTCTATTTATATAAAATTCTCGTGTCACAACGTTCGTTCCCATACGCCTCCGAAACGGCACGACCGATTCTTATGAAATTTTTTATGCATATTGAGTAAGTCTGAGAATCGGCTACTATTCATATTTCAAACCCCTTAGTGATAAGGAGTGTCCGCCCGTAAATTTTATTTTTATTTTTTAGATTTTGTTTTTTTATGATACAGCATACAAAAATAAATACAACCTCTAATTTTTACCACTCTACGATCAACCCCTATTTTTATTATTGTCGATAGTTATTTTTATTGAACTAAAAAAATGTTTCCTAGAAATAATATGACATCAAAAAACAACGTTTGCCGGGTTACCTAGTATAATTATAATATTTTAATATAGAGTACCACTTTACTTTTATAATGCGTGCTGCGTTAGCTATTTAAGAATACTTAAATTGTATGTTAATGTAAATATTATTTTAGATTTAAACTCATGTAAATTGAGTATTAAATAGATAATGTCCGTGTGTGAGTAAAGCGTGCGAATATAAAATGATAAACAATTGAAAATTGTGTTGATAAAACAATAATTGGCATGATGGTACTATCTCTTGAATCAATTTAATTGAATAAAACTTGGTTGTCATTACGAGAATAAATACAATAAAAATTGAAAGAATAAACACGAACTATGAAAATCCACATTTAAGTTCTGACTTAGGGTCAGGTGGGGTAAATGCGAGTACCATAACTAGATTGACTTGTTATTTTGTGGTCTTTTACAATTTACAAATAATTTTTACTGTGAATATTAAACATGTTTTAGGCTTTTGTTTGATGTAATTACTTATAATTAATGATGGATGATTACAGATTAATTCTCTATTCCATTTTCCCGATGTAAAGGGCTAAATGTAAAAAATATGTTAAAATTCTAATAGTGTAGATAGTTACTAATCTGGGGTAATTGCAATAAAATACGCAAATTGAAATATACTTTGGTTTTTATTGCAACGAGATTGATGAAAATCTGTCAATCCATCAGATTCAAAAAGTTGTCAGAGTGTAGTGCAAGAAGTACTTTACGTGTATAAGAGATGCCAGCACTAGTTTATTTTGTGTGTAAACAGTTAAAGTTATGGTATTACATTTGCCCCGTTCATGCATTTACCCCACCTGACTATATAATAAAAAGGCTTTTGTATAGACTATTATTGGTTATATTTATTAATATAACCAATAATATAAACATTAATTTCATATAGAGTCCTAGAAAAATCGACGGGGTTATTGCCTTATAAATTTACAAAGTAATACATCGACATTTCTTTTCTAAAATTCAAAGCACACTTCAAAGAAATGAAAATCTAATAACACAGGCTTCTAAGCTATATTAAGTCTGGAATAAGAGACAAGTCAGTTGTATTCTGATATAACGCGAGTTTGATATTTTTTAAAAGTAAATGCCGCACGTAATACCAAAGACAATTTACCGTTATTTATTTATTTAAAACAGTTTATTGTCTACGGGCCGTACTTTAAAAGCTAGGAACACAAAACTAATTACACAATCTTTAACAGGAAAACAATGCAAGCTTTATACTTAATAACTATTACTAAAAGAATTCTTAAAAACTAAATAAATAATCTAAAATAAATATGTGATTTTAAAAGGGAGAAATATAAATGATAACTTGTCGTAAAATTTTGAAAGAGAAACTGTAAGAGATTTTATTGTCTTTGATATTGTAAACAGTATTCATAATTATGAAAAATCAATACACGAAAAACATATTCCGAAAGTATATTGACTATATTCTTACCCTGACCTATAATAATACCCTTATTATTATTAGCCTGATACATAAAAGTCCCAATTCAAGTTTTACCATCGCAAAACCGTTGCTGCGGTTTCGAAGCGTTTTATTCAGTTCATACGTTTAACTGTCTTTCAATAAGATTTTAGAACTAGACAAAGTAAATTATAATGCGCGTAATGGATACTCAGCTGAATTAATATTGGAGTATTGTTATATTCTCAGACGTGATCCATTTACTGATTGTATTGAGATAACTATAGTGAATAATAGGTCAAATAGAGTTCGTACTAAGTGAACTCTATTTGACCTATTATTGGGCCTTTTATTTAATATAATATAAAAAATATACTCTCTATTTTTGTTGGAAAAATTGTTCAGGTTTTTTTAATCTTACGTTTATCTATTGAAAGTTGTATTATGAAATTCTTCATTGTAATAATTAAAATAATCATACAGAAAGTATCAAATACGACCGGGACGGACCTTCTTATCTGACTTCTAACAAGAAGTTGAAGGGTTGAATAATTTAATTTTACTATCTTTGTATCGCTTTTTGGTATTATTGTATTTAATTTTTTTTTATGTAACGATTACCAAAGATCATCTAAGGGTCTGTTTCACAATGTACGGATAAGTTCTACATAAGTTCCAAATAAGCTATTTATTACTTATTGGTAGGATAAACACTATTGTTGCGTTTCACGATTGTCAGATAGCGCTATTCATCACATAAAGTCCATCATAACTGTTGAGTCCGATGAATGTCAAATAGCACAATTTATCTTCCAAATAATTTATGTGTTGCATAGCTATTTGGTACTTTATCCATACATTGTGAAACAGACCCTTAATCTATTAAATACAATTATTAAAATATAGGGTATTATTATACTCGTCGTGTTATGAATTTGACAGTTGACGTGTTTCAATCGACGTCAAAAAAAGGTTATCTGCATATGTTTTTCAATTAATCCTCGTAAGTACTTACCATCCGAGTGGACAAGATGTGAAGAAAATATTCTATATGAAAAGTTTGTTTATAATCTATTCTAAGAACTGAACACACGCCGTTGTTTTTTTTTTCTTTAAAGAAACAGATGTAACAAATGTCGATACATTTAATGATTAGTAGGTAAACTTAGTACAGACCAAAAAAACCATAATGGACTTTTAAGAACACAGAATAATGCCAACCAAAGCAAACACCTGAAGCAAATACCTGAAAATATAATCTTATTAAAATATTTTGACGAAGTTTCAAAAGCAATAACGTTTACCCAACGGCACAAAAACAAGGCGAGCGCCAACAAAATTAATTGATACTTATTTTCGTTGCGAATTACTTGGAAAATTTATTTGGCTCCCCTTTGTAAGCTGGGAAAACTCTTAGAAGTTTCCTTTTTAATTTTTAGTATAAAAAGCTTTGTTAACTTTTATTACAATAATATCTCATAGTTTGAAAATTACTGAATAAATTACGAATTTTTAACCAGACACTTTTCGCTTTGGGTAATCTGAGCGCCATACTTTTATAGTACCAATTTCTAAATAATTTTTTCATAAGGTGAGATAATTTTAATAAAAATAATTGATACATGTTGTTTTGCATACTTAACATATAAAGAAAAGCGCTCTCTCTCCACCAGTAATTTTTGGTCTTATTTTGTATTTTTTACAGATCCTCGTGAATGTGTGCTTGCTAACATCAGCAGACCGAGGCAGCTTATTTCTGGCTAAAGGGACACCACCTAACAGATACCTTCAAGCAAAACTATTTGACGTCACGAGGGTCACAGGTACAAAAGTTTATTTTACTCTGAAACTATATTACTTATATATCTGCTTATAAACATAACATACTGTCTATTATATACACCATCGCTTCGTATTAAAAACATTACTAGTATATACATATTGGATTGAAAATTCGATACTTTCGTGGAACGATGCTAGTACACTTTTAACTTCTAAAACCATATCCCAATTTTGAATATTATACAATACAATCCTATCCCCCCTACCCATGTGGCAGCCACAGTGACCCTCCATCGTGTTGCGTTTTTCTGAGCTTTGCATTTCATCTCGCTTCAAGTCTTTCTGGCTCTCTTTGCCTCATCTGAAACTGTGGCGACGTACAGTACACTTTTCTTGGGACTGCCACGCTCCCGCTTTCTTTGCGGGTTCTGCTCCAGCGACTGCTTGGGGATATAATTGGAATCTCTCCGGATCGTATGGTCTGTCCAGTTCCACTTGCGTCGCTTGATCCACCTTCTACATTGCCTTCCTCTTTTGCCATTTTTATATTGTACCTTGGGCCTAGCGCCCTTTGAATACTTTCTTGCTCTTTTTGATTCCTCTTGCCATGTACTACGCCCATTGTGACATCTGCTACCATAGTTATTCCTCTTCATGATGTATTCTTTCGTAAAAAGGAAAATAAGCCAATTGTGGAGCTGATGTCGCTTGGGTACAAAAACTTAATATTTTTTATATTTTATAAAATTTTATAGGTTTTCTTTAGATTTTTTTTTAAACTACTAACTAAAGAAAACTTCACGCCTCCGAACATTTTACATATCTTAGTGAAGATGTTAAGCAATCAGCGGATAATTTTAAAAGTAATAAATCAATTTACTAATACGTTCCATCGTCCCGCCAAACATTATTTTAAAATTCGTAACAATGATATACCATCTAATATGAATAAATCGTTTTGTCTTTGTCCTTATTTTAATAAATGGAAATTCACAAGTTATCATATGACCCATACGTCGTGGTTTATTGACCGCTTCAATGTATATTGTTTTAAGTATTTACATTATTAACACCTTAGTGGTATTTTATTGTATATCCTTCATATCATGTTTGACTTACATGAGAGAATTTATAACATTACTAGCTGATCCGGCAAACGTCGTTTTGCCATGTATATCATTTATAATAAAAATATGGGTTGATCGTAGAGGGATGAAAATTAGGGGTTGTATGTATTTTTTAATGCTGTATCATAAAAAAATAAAACAATAAAAATTTATCTAAAAATTTAAAAAAAAATTAGGGCCGGACTACCCTTAACATTTAGGGGGATGAAAAATAGATGTTGTCCGATTCTCAGACATACCCAATATGCACACAAAATTTCATGAGAATCGGTCGAGCCGTTTCGGAGGAGTTTAACCACAAACACCGTGACACGAGAATTTTATATATTAGATTTACATAACCTGTGATTATCATGCAGTCCTGGTCAGAGATAAACTGTACTCGTTACTGGGTTCGATTCTCAGTACTATTTTAGGTGGGTAAAAGTAAGGTAAAATCTAGGTATATAAAACTATTCGGTACTGGTTATCTTTCAACTCTCTGACCACAATTACTTTGAAGCACTGGAGTTAAAAGGTTCCCGTTTAAATTATCCATAGTATTGCAACTAAACATACAATCGTTGGTCATTCTGTTTTAAGCAGTGGTTAGAATATTCATATTAAATAAGCTATACTTAATGACAGTGAGTCCATCGCAATAAACGCAAATTACAATCCCATTCATATGCGTGTGGCCCATTGCGGTTGTTTACGATATTTTGATGATTCATTGTCTTTCCTATTGTGTGGGTTAATGTTTTTGGAATCATTAAGGAAAACGAGCGTTCTTCGAAGTGGTATAGTTGAATATTCGAACGTGTATTGAAAGCCACATCGAATTGGTAGGGAAAAATACGTGCTAAATTTTTACCGATCTTTTCGTCGTCGTCCGATTTCTCACAAAAACATATGACGTGTTTCCGGGAAATCTAAAGACGTCAATCTTTGAATATATTAGTTATACACAGTACGGGACTGGTCTTAGTCGTAGATTTTCTTCTAGAGATTTAAAAGAAATCAAATTTATTGTGTTCTTTTCTTTTGTTTTGTGGCACAGAAAGCTATTTACCTACTAATCTGAGACTTTCACCGAAAATATTGCAGCGCTACTGGTTTTTTTAGTAATAACCCTAAGATGTAGTAATATATAAGCCATACTGTATTTTCTGTCTTATATTATATCATATATGTACCCGTACCACGTAGAAAAACCCGTCCTTGAAAGTTTGAACAACATTCATATTAAATTCTTTAGTTCTTTTCTATATTACTATAACCGCAGCGTACCATTACCAATCATTACCAACATTAAGCAGATTTAGTATGAAATTAGTATAAATAAATAGGCTGTATTTTACCCTAATTGTCCTCTAACAGATAATATTAATTAACATAAAACTTCGCTCGAGGACAAAGCGATTATAATATTTTCATTTAGAACTGTCTCCAGTGATGTTAATATTAAGTAAGAACTGGGTCAAGTGCCTGATGTCAAATAAAAGACATTAATTTCAGCTTTCAAAGAGTCGCTTAGCCGGTAAATGCTGTACATTCATAGAAAAAATAAAGACCATAGACAATGAAATTCACAATTATAGTTGCTTTACTATTTAAAATGCATTTTAGAGACGTTCATTTATTTATAAAAAGCCTAATTGCATTCTATTAAAAACTCTTTAGTCTGTTTCTGCTAAAATATATTTATGCTGTGATTATGAAATGACAGACAGAAAAAAGAATTCTGTAGTTTTTTTTTAATAAGGACGCTATCTGTGGTCTTCATCCATTTGTCACACATCACACACTGAACCGTATCTATACTAATATGTATTAGAAACAGGAACGTTTTGTATATATGTAAGTATGTTTGTAACGAATTGGCTGAAAAAGTACTGGACCGATTTTAATAATTCTTTCACAATTTGATTGCTACATTATCTCTGATTAATCTAAGCTATGCAAAAAAAAAATAAGGATCCCTACTAAAACTACAATAATGTTACCCAAGGTGTAAAGCAATGCCTATAAAATATCTTTAATCGCATGCACTGCGAAAACTATTGATGATAGAACAAAAAAATGTTCCACAATATTAAAGAACATCTATCTATCTTATCTATAAAAAAGGTTAAAAGAATAAATGTCCACCCGTGCGAAGCCAGGACGGGCGCTAGTTGGGTATATGCCGATTATTGAATTTATTTTCAAACTTACTTTACCCAGTGCAACGATTTCATAACTATTACTGGTTAATTATTTTGCCAATGACAGAGCTGGATGACGTTCGAATGGATATCCGCTCGTCTAGTTTCATAATAGATAAAATGGAAAATAAGTCAAATCATGTATAGCGTTTAAAAGTAAATAAACTTCTTGAACAGATTTTAAAAATAATATACTTTTATATGCGGTGACATAAACATGCTCCTTAGCTCAAGGGTTGTTCGATTCATTAGAACGACTCAAAATAAAAGTGCGTATGAAGTACGCACATGTCAGAAGTGAAACTTCTTTGGCAAACTAATTTTTAACTCTTGTTCATATTTATACAAATCTAAAACTTTAGATTTCCGAGACATAGAGGGAGGGAAAAAGGAAGATATGTGAAGAATTTAATTGTCATTAAAATATTAAAAGTGTCGAAAATCAATACAAATCATTAATTTAATTTATTTCTTACGATAAAAACACGTGGCATTTGAATGTACAATTCGTCAATTGAGATTTCAATAAATTATTTTGCATAAAATATAAAATACTTATATGTATTTCATAAATACTCTTTACGAAATTTTAATTTTAAAAATAGAATTTCTATTAGGTAATTCACCCTTTTCACTCTCTCTCAATCGCTCTCTCCCTTTTCTTCGACAAAAACGCTGCACATCTTCGTAACGTTTTTTAAAAAATTACCCTCATGCGCCTAAAGAAGTTTCACTTCAATTACAACTGTTAATTTGCGACCGGATATCTGATCTGATGTTCCCGTCACCATTTGCTTAAACAAGATTCGAAATTCATTGTAATAAAAACCAAATAAAGTTACCTACTAAAATTTTTAATTATTCATTAAATTATAATGGTTTTATTAGAGTTATCCGACGCGCTACGAATGGCAAGGACGCAAGAAATAAGAATACCTTTCGGTGTTGGAGTGGCGGGCTTGGCCGCTCAGACCAAACACCCGATTAATATTAAAAATGCTTATGCAGATCCTAGGTAAGTTGCACTAACATTATTCAACAGAATTCTTTATTATAGTTGGGATCTAATCAAATTAATTTTATAAATGCCAACATTTGTTGTCATTGTCTCACTTTACTAGACATTGACATTGTAAAGTGTCTAATTTACTTAGTAGTTATACGATCGACTACGAATGTCTTATCTCTGGTTTTCATTGTAGTATAGTATGGGCGAGCGCACTTGCGTCTGCGCATAGACTTGTGCGCAATGTATATCCAGTGATTTTTGGCTGTCATATTTTCTTAAAATATAATCTATTTATTTACTTAATTCACCAAACATTGTGCCTATTTTATTACATAAATATATTACTTTATTTATCTTGTATATTATGTACATTGAATGGAAAATACTGATAATCAGTTCTGTGGTTAATCCGAGTTTACAGCGAGCGTACTGAATGAGACCTAACACTACTCCTATATCTTTATGTTATATTTAATTTTATCTTACATTCTTTCTTGCTACAATATCTCATGTGTCATATACCCTAGTCTCAATAGAAAGTAACTGTCGTGGTTGTAGGCCTGGAGAACATTGGTTTGTATAAACGTTTAAGCATTCAAATTAATTTCAGGTTTAACAGTGAAATCGACGCCCAAACTGGTTACAAGACGGAATTAATACTCTGTATGCCTATATGTAACTATGAAGGTGACGTCGTCGGTGTGGCACAGATAATAAATAAAACCGATGGTAATATCATTTCTTCGTCTACTGTTATAAAGAAAATTTATTCATTTTATATGTATAATATTGAAATTCTGTTAAAAAAGTCGCTTGTGTCGCTATACAAAGACAATTTCCTAAAAATTACGTTTTATATAAAATTAGCTTTGTATTTAGCGCTTTAAATAAATAAACATACATATTTTTATTGCGCTACTGTTAAGCTATATTACAGAATTATTCTTCAGTAATCACGTGCAGCGTAATCCAATATATGTTCTTAGTACAAATAGGATTTATTAGTATACATTGTTTTGTTTTTCAGGTTCCAAAGAATTTTCCGCTCGAGATGTAGAAGTATTTCGTCGGTATCTAACCTTCTGCGGCATTGGCATACAAAACGCTCAGCTATTCGAGTCTTCCGTGCTGGAGTATAAAAGGAACCAGATCCTTCTAGCACTAGCTAGAAGTATATTTGAGGAACAGAATAATTTGGAATGTCTAGTGACGAAGATTATGACCGAAGCGCGGGAGCTGTTGAAGTGTGAAAGATGCGCTGTATTTATATTAGACACAGATCATTGTGAATCGGTAAGAATTTTCTTTCGGGATTTAATATTTCGGTTTATATAAGCGTTTTTTATTGAAATTATATTATTTTTTATCTAACTAGTCACTTCTATTACAAGATATTTGACCTTCTCTTCTGTCCTTAGTATTCAAATAGGTTTTTGATAACAGATTACAGACAACACTGGTTGGTTGAAGTTTCCGCACTTAAACTCGTAATCGGTCTGTTGTGCGTAATACAGATAATAATATTTTAGTAAACTGTTTCCTACTTTTATAAAAATATATTTTAACTCTGTCCAGTTACCGGTTGGGTGAACTTTTTTTACGAAATCAAACCTCAACCTTGGTTAAGGCAACAAAAGCTTAAGCTAAAGTTTGACGTTGATTCGTTATTACCTCTTCATTTAAAGTATCAAAATATTGACTCATAACTAAGTCTAGTGTCAATGATTACTTAAACTTTAGATAGTCTTATATCAAACATTGATGCCATCCTCCAGAGTCACTTGGAGCGTATAGTGCAGCGTCCGGGCGGGCGGCCATCAGGCTATCCTGCCCTACCACCGCCAGCCCCGACCCGCTTTCATACGCTCTTCGAGTTAGGCGCTCACCACTCTCGAACAACATTGACGCCCAGACATGACACAAAGTCGACGTTGGCATCTATTGCATTGGCGGTGAGATTTTATTTATATCTACAATAAGTTTTCCTAAAATCGGACCAGACATATGTTAGGCTTGACATGACTGCATGAAGCCTGTAAGAGAGTTTCTATTTTAATCATTTAGCTTAATAATAGTACATTGTTGGCAATTTACTATTATAAAATATATGAATACAGAGTTGTACAACATATGTCGTAGAAATAATTGATGACAAATAGGCGAAGTAAATAACAATTTAAAAATCTATAATTATAAATTATATATTTTTGTCACCCAATTTAGTCCAATGCAAAGCGATCCGGGGGTTATTGGAGCTCCCGTCCCGGCGAAATTATTGTTTTCGATTTGTAAAGAAAGTTTTTTCTCTTAGATAATCAATGAAGTATACGATGACGTGTCTGTGTTCTCAAGGACTTTACTTAAAAGTCATGTTACTTTGGTGTTCCATTTACGAATTCCAATTTTAATTTTTTAAATCACACAATTACAGGTAGCCCAATCAAATAAGGCTTTAAACATATCAAATGTGGACGATTGGCGTCGAGATAACGGCATGACTGACAAAGAGTGTGACGATGCAGCCAATGTTCGGACCATGCTTTGTATGCCTATTGTCAATGCTAACAAGGACGTCATTGGAGTAGCACAATTGATTAATAAGGTACTCATAAACGAGTAACGAGTACGTACATTATGTACGCGTACGTGAATAAGAACCTTCATAAGTACGCGTATGTTATGCAGTTAGTGAATGTTTCACGAGACTCAAAGCTGTTTGAGGATAATAAATGGATTGAATATGAGTAGAAATTAATTTTCCTTCATTATTTGTATTATGTGAAAAAATTACCTTATAATATATTCCGCTATGCTTTTAATAAACCCAAAAATGAGTTTTTTAAATTTGACTTACTTTTATTTATATACAAAAGGTAAAGGGGTAGTGTTGGCCAAGTGGCTTCAGCGTGCGACTTTCTTCCCTGAGGTCGTAGGTTCGATCCCCGGCTGTGCACCAATGGACTTTCTTTCTGATGTTTTTTCTTCACGTACGAGCGAGTGTTAAATGCGCACTTAGAAAGTGCTTTTAGAAGTTCGAAACTATGACGTCGGGAATGAAAATTGCTCGTCTAATAATTATTCAATATTAATTTCATAAAATATATCCGGACTATTACATTTAAACAATTTTGTATTTCAGGAAAATGGTTCTCAGTTTACTGATGGTGATATATCAATATTTGAAGCGTTTGCAATATTCTGTGGTCTGGGAATCCACAATACGCAAATGTATGAAAATGCTTGCAAACTTATGGCGAAGCAAAAGGTTAATCAATTCATTTCCTCTATTATTTACAATATGTCATACTAAGTCAGTAATAAACCCACTATGTTGAACAATAATATTCTCTTTAAGAGTTCTATGCTAAAGAAACCATTCATCAATGTTGACAATTAATATTTTTGCAATCATGATGTCTATGGCTCTTATATAATTTAAGAATTCGTGCCAGAGCTAGCTAGTTTCGTATAACCTAAAGATATATAAAAATAATAATTAATTTAATTATTTCAGGTTGCTCTTGAATGTCTGTCATATCATGCGACTGCGTCATCAGAGGATACAACCAAGTTGTGCCAAGATGTTATTCCTTCAGCGGAAACGTACAACCTTTATAGCTTTAAATTTCATGGTAAGTTAATAACTTTGATATATTTGAGATATAATGTAATAAAAAAACTCCAATAATAACCTTAAAAGTCGCCTTTTTCACAAAGTAGTTGGAAATACCTTTCAACTTAATTTTAATTACGTGTCCCTTCTTTTGATTGCGTTTCGGCCAAAACTCACCGATATTCAGAGTCTGATTAAAGAATTCTGGATCTCCATAGTTGCTCACCTCATAATAAGAATATTTTATAAATGATTTTTTCATTGATTTGTTTTTACTTCGTGATGGTTATGTTTGCCTATAAGTGCTTGCCTAATTTATTAGCCTAATTTATTAGGTATAAAAAAATCGTTTTAATTTAAACGCGAACACTAACTCTAAGAATGTTAGAAAAGTTGTTGAAAAATTATTTTTTTTTCAGACTTCGATCTATCAGATGAGGATACGTGTAGAGCCACCTTGCGGATGTTTCTTGAATGCAATCTAGTCGAAAAATTTCACATACCATACGACGTACGTATTTGCATTTATTCTAATTTTAAAAATTATTAAGTAATAGTAAATCAGTGGGGTGAGAATGTTAAACGAAACTATTGTGCGCTTCGTTCGATTGTGATTGGTCAACATCATCTCCAACCATTACGCTCTGACACGCGATATGATACGTCATACGTATTACGTCCTTTTGTCTTCAAAATAAAACGACGGTTCCATGTTTATTTTTACATAATTAGCCCTCCAGATAATTAATAATAATATTTATAAGATATTTCACCTTGATGGCTCTAATAATAATTTATTAACACTAAGTGGCTATTAAATTACTTTTAGTTATATTAATGTAATCGTCGTTATTAATTACTATTACTAAGGACCATTGAATAGTTGTCATCGGTTTTGAACAGATATGACTTTGATGTTAATTCATGAGGTGTATATATGACAGTGACAGCTGACAGTTATGTATAATACTTTGTATAATTCGTTTTCATTATTTATTACTCCGTTATTAGGTTCTCTGCCGATGGACTTTAAGCGTCAAAAAGAATTACCGCCCAGTAAAATATCACAACTGGAGGCACGCACTAAACGTAGCACAGACTATGTTCGCTATGATGAAAACCGGCAAAATGGAACGTTTTATGTCAGATCTGGAAATATTGGGCCTCCTTGTCGCTTGTTTATGCCACGATTTGGACCATAGAGGCACAAATAACGCGTTTCAGACGAAAACCGAGAGTCCTCTCGCGATTTTGTATTCGACGTCGACAATGGAACATCATCATTTCGATCAGTGTGTCATGATTTTGAATAGTGAGAGCAATAACATTTTTCAGGTAAGAATTAATTTTGTGTAACTTCGAGATAAAAATCTAAACTAATATTAGAAAGACAATTTTTGTTGGTCTTTTCTTTAAAATAGATTAACACTAAAATACTCAATCGATTTTAAAAATATATTTTACATTATCACGTATGTTTAGCCCGCGATAAATAAGAGCATTAATAAAAAAATTTGAAATATTGCAAAATAATTTCTTTAGAGAGCCTCATGATCTCAATAATGATTATTAGTAGTAAATAATAATTCGATACGTTGTTTAATGAGAGTGATTAGGTTAAAGTAATTTTTTGTATAAGTGTCGGATAAAACATTCAATAAATATTTGAATATTATTAGAAATAAGTATTGTTTTACTAACAACTAGACCAATAAGGGCGATATTTTATTTGATTTAGAAAATATTTTAACGTTTTAGTTATTTTAGTTTGCCCTTAATTTCTTAAAGATTTAAATATTCTCTTCGAATTATTTTTTTTCATGTTTAAGGCTCTATCACCAGTGGACTATAAATGCGTGATGCGCGTAGTGGAGACTGCTATATTATCCACCGACCTTGCGATGTACTTTAAGAAGAAGTCTAAGTTCCTAGATCTAGTGGATAATGGAGAGTTTGACTGGCAGAGTCCCGAGAAAAAAGAATGTAAAACCCTTTTATTATTATAATTTAGAAAATTACAATTGTTTTTTTGAACTCTTAGCTACAATGGTAAATTAAAAATTTCTAGTTAAAATATTCCTTCAACGGAACGTCGAGTTATGTATATATGACACCGTAAAATTGTAAATACCGTTAGATTGCAATCTATCTCGCGAGATTGTGAACTGTCGAAAGATTGTGAACTGCTTACAATTTAACGTATTATTATTCAGTAGATTTTAATATATCGAATTCAAAACTTTAATTGTTTAAGGCATGAGTTTATAACTAAGACTAGCGACATGACCCTGCTTCGCACGGCTGCAATGCTGATACTAAATACACTACAGAAAAACTGTGAACGTTTTCAACTAAAATTTTTGAAAAAAATGTTATTTTGGGATATCCATAAGAGATAGACATATACCATCGTGGAGTTTTCTGTTGACTTTTTCGATGTGTAAAATACTTAGTATATTATTTTGATAAATATCGTAGGGTTCAGCCTGCGTTTACAATGTAAGCGGAAATTTTTTAATTATTTACGACATCACATTAGCAACCTCCACTATTTAATGGATTCTATTATACATATAAACTTTCCTCTTCAATCACTTTATTTATTTAAAAAAATCGCATCAAAATCCGTTGCGTAGTTTGAAAGATTTAAGCATACATCTATTAATTTCTAGTGCTATGTGGCATGATGATGACAGCATGTGATGTGTCAGCGATCGCTAAACCGTGGGAAGTCCAACACAAAGTGGCCAAGCTGGTGGCTGATGAGTTTTTCGACCAAGGTGACCTTGAGAAGCTGCAGCTCAATCAGCAGCCTATCGCTATGATGGACAGGTATTTAAATAGACCTTATATGCTAGAATGTGTTTGTGTGTGTGATTTTACCACACCTCTAAATAATTCAAAACATTCACACTTTATAATTATTTTTCAAATATATATAAGAACTTCACATACATGATACAACATATGCTGAGAATCGTAACATTATCGTGTTTTATTATTTTTTTTTCATTCTTTAATCTAAACTAGCCAATTTATGTCTGGGTTGTCTGAGAAGAGCGTTACCGTAAAGGCCGGCAACACACTTCCAAACCTCCTGGTGTTGCAGGTGTCAATCGGCACCGGTAAGCACTTAACCCTATAAAGCACTAAGCACTTTAAGTGACCCCACTCGTTTGCCTCCTGTCCTATAATAAAAAATAAATAATAGTTTAAAAAAACTAGAACACACGTTTTTAAAGCACATCAAACTAAAAAGTAAAAATTATTCCTAATTTAGGCTGAAAATAGTAATGAACATAAAAATCCTGGTATTATTGTGAAAAAGCGTGTGTTGCTCGATAGACGAAAAATATGGCACAGAGCGCCGCACGCTTTTTCACAATAATACCAGTATTTTTTGTTGATTACTATTATTTTTTCATTTTTTTTTCGGATTATTGCATTGTCATCGATCTTTGACAGATGCGCAAAGTTTGAATTAAATCTGTCCGTTAAAAGTGGGTCAAAATCGAGTCCGAAGGAGTCGGTTACATACATACAGGTGAAACTAATATAAAGCGTGTAAAAAGAAAACTGCTTTGTGATGCAAATAAAGTGATGAATGTGCCGGCCGAAGTGAAAACTTGAATATTAACGTTGTGCATTTTTGATATTTTGGAATGGTTAGGGAATAATATTGCGCGAATTGCTTTAATTATCAGTATAAAAGTACTATAGTACTACAGTGGTAGAATACAATATTTATTTATTGCGCTATCGTAAACAAACATGACAATTTATATTACATCAAATACGCCGCGCCAGCTGTCTACTCTCCATCCGTCTTACGAAACCTACACAAAATAATTAAAATTAGTATTAAATAATTCAATTAGGAAAATTCACTATTTTTTAAGTTGCCATTTTTATGTATCTGAGGAAAGAGACAAATGAATTAAAAACCTAACTATATAGTACGAAGGTTCATAATCATTTAAAAAATATCCGTCTTAAGAATTTTTCCTGACGCGAGTTTAACATTTTTTACCCATTCCAAAAAAAGTGTACAACGCCGCTAAAGAAGTTTACTTCAAAAATTTCAGAGAAAAAAAGGACGAGTTACCTCAAATGCAAGTTGGTTTCATCGACATGATCTGTCTTCCGCTGTACCGTGTGCTCTCAGACACGTTCCCCTGGATCCAGCCTCTATATAGCGGCACCTATGAGAACCGACAGAGGTGGCAGGACCTGGCAGAGAAGGTGGAAATGGGGCTCACGTGGATAGATCACGACACCATTGACAAACCAATTGAGGAGTTTACGAGTGAGTACATAGAATGTCGCGAGCCAATTTGAAATGATTGTATTGTCTTTGGTTTGCACGATTTCTTATTTAGAATAGCGGTGCTGTTAACTAACGGCCGTCATTTTACGGTTGTTAATAACGGCCGTCTTGACTTTTTAACATAATGCAAAAAAAAATCATTTTCGCTCGTCCAAGTTACGTTTCCACCCATTGTATTAATTAAATATGGGCACTGCTACACGCGAAAAACGTTGAACTTATGTTTATGACCGCTATGACAGCACCGCTATTTGACGTTACGATGACACTCAACGTCCTCTAGGAAACCTACTGCGATGTTATTTATAGACAGAAGATAACGTATGGGTGACGTCACCCAACGCTACATTACGGCCGTTAGATAACGGCACCGCTTTTCTGGGAAACCTAAGCTTTACAGCAACCGTCTTCAGCAAAATGACAGTTTCCATTTTCAAATTTGTTCGTATTCGAAATTCAAAAATTTTTCTTTTTTGTTTGTTGTGAATAATAAATCGTTCGTAATTCTAGAGTCTAGAATAGACGACACTATCGACACTAAAAAAATGGTATTTCCATATAAAAATAATGGTATACATAATATGTAGAAAGAATAACTTACTGTCTTTCTTTTGTCGTACTAGGTCAACTTAAATCTTTTTCAAAATTGTGATTGAAATTTCAATTCAATATTTCAGCTTCCAACGACACGATTAAAGACGTTGAGTTCACAGTCACAACTCTCAATTGTCAACGGCCTGTATCAGACACCGTGGCCCTGGTCAAGCCCTTCAAAACCCCATTCCACTCCCTCAGACGAGGGAAGGCTTCCAGTGTTAACGTCAGACCTTCGAGGAATAAACTTACTAGGTGAGTTTCAAAATTCGTAGTATTAACCCATTTTGTGTTTCGGTTATGTCACTAATCATTTAAAAAAATAGTAAATGTGTCAACCATAAGTAAACGTAATTTCGCGACCGTAGTTTTCCAAAATTTTATTTGCTAAATAAAAGTATACTAACAAAAAAACGAAATTATAAACTAAAAAGATTTCATACATCGATTTAATTTATTTATGGTATGTATATAAAATTTTAATCGATCGAGGCGATCTGTATTCAAAAATTAAAAAAATGTTTGCTTATATTTATAAAAGAAAGTCGTGTTTGTTACAACGCTTATAACTCGAGAACGGCTGGACCGATTGCCATGGTTTTTGATTTGTTGGATTTGTTTCCGTCCCGAATAGCAGCATAAGCAATAAAATATCGGATAAGTTATCGAATAACAATAAATAAATTAATTAATTTTACGAATGCAAAAATCATATGGTGCCATCTGTTGACAAAACTACGCATCATTTTACGTCGAATTCGTGTCAGTTCAAGAAATTCCGATCTTGAGGTGAATGAGGAGATACATAACCATGCTTTGATCCTGATGAAAAGATGTTGGATATCAGAAAGTGCTTAACATGCAGTATCGCCATATTGACGCTAGAGAGAAGATGCCTAATGTGTAAAACTACCATTCTTCTTTCGCAATGGCAAGCAATAAAACATTTCTGTATTTGCAAAAAAGTTGTATTAATGTAATACTTAACATTAATGAAATCCTAAAATAAGTTAAATTAAAGTAACAACGATATTATAAGGTTGTAGGGCGGAACGAAGTTAGCCAGGTCAGCTAGTATATTATAAATAAACTAAGAATACAAAACTTTTAACCTTGATATTTGAAGAGCACAGTACAAACAGTACATAGATTTATCACTTAATTCATCACTTTTACACATTAAAACACAAATTAATTAACTGGCAAAATATTTGGCATATTAAAAATCATTATTTAGAATGATATAAAAAGTGTGAGATTAAAGTTTCTTCCAGGTCTCTCTACGCGGCCCCAAACAGTCGCGAAGACCAAGATCCAACAGTGAAGGTGATCCCGCCGACGCAGCCGCAGCTCCCGCAAACCAAGACATCTAAACATAAAGGAAGGTTAGTTATTTATGGATACGTTTAATTTATATATATATAAATTTCTTTAAAGGCCGGTAACGCACTCGCGATCCCTCTGGTATTGAAAGTGGCAATGGGCGTATCACTTAACATCAGCTGAGACTTCTGCCCGGTTGCTTTAACTGTTTTATAACAAACTTGTAATTTCTCAATACGGAAAGAGTATTTTTTATTATTAGTATAACATATGGTTTTTGTTATAGCAATATTTGTTACATAAAAGTTAATATTTTATTTGTATTATTATAATCGAATCAAAAAAAATTAAGAGACTAATAGATACTTTTGCAAAGTAGGAGATATAACTATTTCAAAAATTCACATAATTTAAAATTTTAGACGTTAACAGAAGGAAAGATATTTTGTAGTTTCAATTTTACTGTAATTATAATATAACTATAAAACAAAGTCCGGTTTGTTTAAAAAATTATAACTCGAGAACGGCTGGACCGCTTTGCATTGTGTTTGTTTTGTTGTATTTCTCGTAAAAGAATAGCTATTCAAACCTTGGAAAATTAAAAAAAATCCAATACAAAATGTGTAGTTTCGTGACTGTCAAACATTTAATGTTCAACCCGTCTATACCATAAACTTTGAGAGGTATCAAATTAAAGAACGTATTTAAATAAGAGTTTAGAATCGAAAAAATATATTCATAATATTCGGATAATGGCGTATTTCAGATTTTAGTAGAATAATCTCTGTAATGAAAATGAATGACACAATTTGGCAGTCAAATATTTAGGCGTGCGATCAGAGGCTTTTTTGTTTGTATTGATAAAGCAGTGAGCCTGTGAATATTTTTTTTTATTATTTTTGTTTCATAAAATCATAAATTAAGTTCAGCTATCTGTAACACGACATTCATTGGCTATTAGGCAGAACGAAGTCCGTCGAGTCAGCTAATAGATAATATAAACTGATTGTTTTAATGATAATAATAATTTATAAGCAAAAATATGGTGCAATCTACACTTCGAATATTCTGCCACACAAAATGGCGTGCAAATTTTCTTACATAATTAAATAGTAGAACTATACATAGTAAGTAGATTACATTATCAATCAAATCATAGTAGTCAATTTTTTTATCACTACATCATCACATAATATACAGTATCAAAATATTTATTGACTTGATATTTATTATAATGTTGAACTAAATACATTTTTTTTTCAAAAGAAGTATATTATTTGTTACTACATATTCATAAAAACGAATCGGCTACTAATTTCACATTTTGTCCTTTGACAGGTTGTGTCATATGTTGTGACAAAGTTTGAACTGGTGAGTAACTTAATTTATCCTTTTTTATTCTTATTTCCCATACTAATAATACTTGATACTTCATTGGTATAGATATTTTTATAAAACTATACGAGTGTCTTGTAATTAATAATTTAAACTCGAATCAATAGTGTCATTAAAATATCCTTTAGTTAACCTTTAAACTTCAGCTCACTAGTGTTTACTTGCTTCAAAACTTTCCTTTTAATTTACTATGGTATCATTGCAACCACATAAAATTATTTGTCTTTTAAGAATAATCTTTGATATCCTAGAAATATTGTCACTACTATTTAATTATCTTTTCAGGGGCAGTCAAAACAGCACAGATAAAAAGGACACAGAATAAAGCCGTCCCAGTAAATCGATCAATTATGTCCTAAACATGGTTTCACTTAAAATAAACTGTTAATTATATATGTCTAAGCATTGGCGCTGATGTCAGCTGCCATTGTCATAATATGTCACTACAAACTTCAAAGTCTAATCAGTTTATAACCGTTATTACTTCTTGTTCATTCGATTTGTTAATATGACTAGATCTAATAAATAACGACTATTTGATCGACTATTTGATCGTCTATAGTAATCGTTATTTCATAGGAATTATTATTAATGTCAGAGCAATGGCGGTAGTGTCAGCAGCTGTTGTCATTATAATTTAATAATATCAAAGTCAAAGAATATTCGAAAATTTAACCTTCGAAGCGTTATTTAATGTACAAAAGAAAACTTTTACCAATAGCCTATTCAGTAAGAGTATTGAAATATATTAACAGTTTATTGTAACTGAAATCAGCTATAGTCTTTGATATTTAATCAAGTACTATAGTTAAAAATTCTAAAATAGTTTGATAAATGTTATCTTTAATATGTACTTCGACTGAATATTTGTTCACTGCCTTCGTGACGTTTTAAACTGATTTATGTAATTGTTAAAAAAAGAGTTATAATTTCTGTAGCATTGTATTTAGCGCGCGAGTCGGTTTCGAAAGAGTGTATCAAATATTGCTTAAAATTTTGGTTGCCATATTTATATACACGTTTAAAATAATAAATATTAAATAAAATAAAGTTTATAAAATTGTGACGCACGTGTTACCCTCTACAGAAATGTTACGTTTCGTAATCGAAATATTAAATACAAATTAAGATATAAAACTACCGTAGTGATAATAGTCTATACGAAAATGAGTGTAGGAAAATAATTAACCTTTAAACCAAATTGTTTGGTCGCGTAGTATAGGCAGCGGCACGTAAGTCTAGCGCTGGCCGATACGTGGAGGGGATTGCTGCGCATGTGTACTGTCGCGCGGGGGAGAAATGCGACTGAAGAGCCAATCGACGCTACGCGCGCCCGCTAGCCCCCCTCAGGTACCCCTTTTATTTACTTCTGCGCAATAACGGTCAGCGCTAGAGTTTCGTGCCGCTACCTGTAACACTACATTGGCAATAGACAACTACACAATGCTTCAAGGAACGCAGTGAACAAATTTTCTGAAATCTTTGTAATAACTACGTACTACGTCTTTTTGACGCCCACTTGTTTCATGTAATGACTAGTTCCCGTATTTAGAATGGATAACGTATGAACTAACTTTTCCCTGAATATTGACTTTGACGTAAGAATCAGAGGCAAAATTTTGTTGTATACGAACCTACTTCATAAAATTCAAATTCTCTCTTTTACTATTATTTCGTCCTTTTCTGTCAAATTTTGTTCACGCTATGAGGAAAAGGGACAGGAATAGTATAGGTTGACAGGATGATAATAAGCTGACAATTTATGGATTTGTTAGGTGCCTAGATTGCACTTAAACTTTTCTATGAATATTGACTATTCAGAGACAAGTTTAAATGTGTCAATGGTCTGTGGATTTTGATTAAAAGAGGTCGCAGTCTTGTTTGTAACTTGTCTGAATTTAATTAAATTTTCATCTTTATATATTATCTTGGTACCGTTATGTTTGTTTTAATTTGTATAATTAAATTCTTTAAAGCTATACCCAAAGTTAAATATAGGAACTAGTTATTAACTATAGTGTAATGTATTTATAGACTGTGATCTAGCGTTACTTCACTGTAATTTGTAAATAAAATCTTGTTGTAAGTTTCTAGGTCTCAACACGAGATTAGATGAAAATAACGTGCGGTAATCATGTGAATATTGGTTTTCTTTGTTAGAATTCATTTTATCTACCAAAAACCTTAGCAATAAATAAAGAGAAGTGAAAAACTCACTACATGGTCTTACACGATGTACGACGAACGTATCAGACGCGATAACGAGAGCGGACTAAACCCACTAGAACGTTTCTGCAATGTATCAAAGTGCAGACAAAAGCGAAGATTTTTTTTACCTGGCACGGTCATGGTATACTGCATGGTAATTAGCAATATTTTAATAATTTATCGTCGACAGTACGACATCACATTTTAATATAGGTACAAATTAGTGCAGTAGTCAACGGAGCGCGTATTAATCCTTTCATATAGTTATAGGTATTATTCACGCTAAAAAGTTTTATTGTTCGTTGTAAAATCGTCTAATATTGTGTCGAGACTTATTCATATTGTTGGATGTGTAGATGTGTTATTGATAATAATATTTCTGTACACAATGCGAATTATCTTAGTCACTATTGTTATGGTTATTACTAAAACGATTTTCTAAACTGTTCCAAGGTTTAAAACATTTGTATAACTTCCTATTTTAAATTTAATTTCTTCAATAAGAATGGCGCTTTCCTATCGACAATGATAAACAAAAGACGGAACGATGACGCGCGTCGTTTGATTGTGATTGGTCGAACGGAAAAAAACTATTAATATCGCGTGTTTTTGAACACCGGCTGTTTGGTGACTACAATCAAAATTTACCATACTAAGACGCAAGACGAATCTTACATACCTACTCTGCTGTCGTATTATTTATTGACATTTTAATTTGTTTGCTTTTTGCTCAAGCTTATTGTATCTTTATTTATAAATAAATAGAAAAAGTAAACACAAATTTAGCCTTTACCATAGACATTTACTCTTTAATTTAATCATTAAATGGAAAAGTATTATGATGCTAGTCGTATAATTATAAATGTGTTACCAAACGCAAAATTTACGTCCGAATGCTTACAAAGCCTTATAAGTGCAATATTTAATTTAATTACAGAGTCTATTTTGTATATATGTAATAAGTTAAATAATTAGATTAATAAGTTATAACCCCTCATTCATCGAAATCACACATACTTCTTACCGCTCGTAAGGTTAATGAATTGCGAATCCTATTGTTTTAGCATAAGATTGTTTACAATACACAAATAATATAAAATGCAACCTTTTTGGTGGATTTATTTGTTAAAGTTGCTACTAATATAGACGCGAAATAAATGGAAACATATCCCCGTATTAACATTTGTTTGTTTTTCAAATTACAAAAAAATCTCGAAATATATCAGCAATATATATTTTCGATATTTTTTATTTCGCATCTTTTAGCCAAAAAATACAATGTAATTGTTTTAATCATATTTATTGTTAAATTATTGTTTTAATTAGAATTGATTTAAATTGATCGACGAAGTGGGAGTAGCTTTTAAAAATATATTCTTTGTCTTAAAGCTGTAATGTAATAGTTTCTGGTCTAACATTCACAGTCGGGACTTTGCCAAACTTTGACTTCTGTATAACAAGATATTTTTGACATGTCTTAGTTGCGCAAAAGTTGTCTCAACTCAGTTGTCTAGGGATTCTTACTTAACAACCAAGCGCAAACACATGCAAAATCTCACCAAGTTACGTGCTGATACCATGGTACGATTATTTTACTATGATTCATGAACATGAATCAATATTGTCTTTGTTTTACTAGTACACATTTAAATTAGACTTTGTTAACGAATAAAAATGCGTTTTCATTACAATATTTATGTAACTAAACTTTTGTGCTTTACAATATTGGATGATGAAGATGTTTCATATTACAGGTTTAAACCCATGAAAAAAGTTTTATTTACATTAAAGCAGTATTTTATTATATTATACGACATTCATTACTTGCTATATTTTTAAGATATTTTATGAATAGTTTCCTTCTGCATTTGCGCCAGGAAATTGTGTTATTAGTTAAAATATTACGTAAAGTTTGAGCAATTCTAAACTATATAATTAATTTATAATCATCTAGTAGTCAAAATGATACTTTTTCTTTAATATCGCTTGAAAACCTCGCATTTATTAGGTCTAAAAAGATTTATGAATTTTAAAGTTTCGTCTTCCATAATTTCTGTTAGTATCATTTTCACTGTTAGAATTTAGATGAACTAGATTTTCTGGTGTTGTGAAGTAGTTTTATTACTATTAGGTCTATGTAAATCTTTACTGTATTAAAATGTTTGAGATTTCTCTATCTCTGTGTATTATTTAACAAATGTATCGCCTTCCTGGCTGCTGCATAACGCAGGTATCGTAGAGGTTCTATTAAATGCCCGATGAAATAACAATAGTTATGTGCACCTACTTGCCTTGCCATCTTCAGTTGCCAAAATATGTCTGCCCCAAGTGCCATTGACTAGTTATAGGAAGAAACTAAAACCCTTTTTACCTAATAATCTGTAAGCGTGAAAGGTATATCTCAACAAAGGACGATATACTCCACCCATTATTAAAATATCATCTATTTTGATATACGAGTAAATTGACTCTTTTCGTCATTGCTTAGTACAATTAATACTCTCTATATAATTTAGTCAATTATCTACTTTAGTGGTAACTTACGCTGACAGGTTTAAATAAAGGACGAAAGAGGTCAATATGTTACAGAAGAATAATTCGATGACAATTAATATAAATCGTCACAAAATGTCAGTTCAATCTCACAAAATAACACAAAAATGTTTAGAATAACAGGACAGTTATTGACTATCAGAAGTTTATTGGTACGTTTTACATATAATATTCGCGCTTATATATGACATTATTATTTTTAAAAGCAAATCAAACAGCAACTGTTTACTTAAATTTGAGTCTAGGTTTTTGCATAGAAATACACTAAGTACGCTTCGTATCTCGCACATTACAAATTTTATTGTAGTGGCCAAAATATTAAAAATTTACTTATATTATAACAAAACATTAAGGAGTCGTAAAATTTAGTTCTCCAAAATAATACGACAATTAAAAAAAATGGTGCCAATACTTATGTACGCGCGTAAGAAGTTATACTTCTTTGGCTTTCTTTATTTTTTTTAAATATTAAATAATTAATAATAGATATAGCGTTAATAATTTAACAATATTTAGTATATAATTCAATTATTAATTAATATTAATAATAATTATTATTTTATTAATTAAATTTAATAACTAGGTATGTTTCATATCCTTTTAACTAAGTAGCAATAGGTCTTTGTGAAAAAGCATTGCTAAATTTCTTTGAAAAAATAATTAAAACTGCTTTATTTGTTTAAAAGGTACTACAAATGTCATTATGGTCATACGTCACGCATATTCTATTTCTTTTTACTTGTAGATTGTCCTTTTCCCATCTCGCTCGCGCACGCTCGGCGCCCATACTGAATTTTGTGTCACGGTGCGCGCCCATCGTAAAATTTCACTCTCATAAATTTTTCATAACGCGCCTAAAGAAGCATAACTTCAAAAAAAAACAATTCTGGATTATTATCCTATCCTATCATGGCACCGCACCAATAGATTTTACTTTCTATGTGCTCATTTAATACTGCGCATTCATGGTGTAGATCAGAGTGAAACCAACATGCCCTAGACCCAAAACTCAACGGCGTGTGTCAACTGATCACTTACTTGCCTCTGAAGAAAGAAAAATGATACAAAAGTATGGCCAACACCTAGCGGGTCTAGGGTTCTAGCGTTTTTATACCTAGGTCTGTGGTCTATAGCTGTGGAAAATAGTGACTCTAGTGTAATATTCCTATATTGATATGTTCTAAATGTGACAAAACATAATACATAATGCCCTTATTAGTCATTGTAATTTCCGTAGCTTTATAATAATAATAACCAATTCATATAGCAAACATTATATTTTACCAGTTTTAAATTAATATATATTATAGCGTCGTCAGCCAATCGACGTGCAGGTTGTTCAGCATACCTTACTCCATAAATACAAGCCACAGGAGAGGGAAACTTGCCCCAAACCACCTCCACCCCCTCCTCCAAAACAAAAAGATGACTCGGCGTTTTGGGGCACGCTTGCTGTAATATTTGTCGCTGCAGGTTTCGCTGTAATTGCGCAGTAAGAACTCTTATCAATAACAAAATATCACAACCTCATTTATTTATTATTTAAATTATGTAACAGGAAATACAACTCTAAATTCCTTAAGTCTTTATGTATGCGCTAAGCTTTTTTCGTCACCGTCAGTTTTGTTGTGTTAGCGTAACCGTTTCATTTAATTTTATTGGTAATAAGATTTTGTATCCTAAATCAGTTATATCTCTTTTGTTTTTAATATCTGGTTTAGAGTTCCGTAGCCTTAGGCCTATATATTATGTTTCCTATGAGATTCAGGAACGAGACATAGCACGAATTCCGAATGACTCACGTATAGGGCATATCACGGGAAGTGAAAAGCGAAAATAGATCTGAAATTTGTTCATAATCGGCTTAATAGTACTTCCAGTAGTTAAGTTAGTTGTTGTCTAGTTGTCAAATGAGCTTTTAAAGAATAGTCGTTATAGAAATTAGTATTTTTGAAAATAGTTTCCAAATTAAACTAATTCATTTTAATATATTAAATATGCAGACTTAAATGAAAAATGTACTTTAATGCAAACCCGGAAATAAGCTTATCAAATCAGAATTTTGAGCATTGTTGGCCTAGTGGCTTCAGCGTGCGACTCTCATCCCTGAGGTCGTAGCTTCGATCCCCGGCTATGCACCAATGGACTTTCTGTCTATGTTCGCAATTGGACTTGGGCTTAGTTTAAGCCCAAGTGATGTAAATCCGTGAATAGAGTGAGACTGCTGCGAATCTGGCGCTGCAAACGGACAATCATTTAATTAAAAATACGCTACAATAACTACGCTAATTGAATTAATTCTTGTAACGTTTTTGTAATGAATGCTTTTGTATATGGCTACACAAATTACTCAAAAATTTTCTAATCTTAATCATACCAAAATCAATAGAAAATAGAGTACAACGGAGAGTGTTCGGAAGAATTGTTTGGATTGATCCCTCTTTGCCTCTTTTCTCTCTCTAAATTTCACCAACATCATCTTGATGGTTGGCGGTCTTCCACAGTCCGTTTCACAAGACATTTTCTTTTGCGAACTAGCGAACTGTGGAATCGACTCCCGGTGGGGGTCTTCCCTCAGAGACACGAACTCCAAATGTTTAAAAATCGAGTGTACTTCCTCAAAGGCCGGCAGCACACCCACTAAAAATAGGTGTCTATGAGCTGCGAAGACTGCCCTTTATGGTCGTCCCTCAAGCTCGTTTGCCCCCCTTTTATATTTAAAAAAAAAAGATGTTTGACAATTTTTTTTCTGAATACAGTCGCCTTACGTCTCTGAATCTCAGCCTAAAAGATTATTAACTATATGACAGAGCATTTTAATTTGTAGACGAACGCCAGAAATACGTGACTGGTTGACGATTCACGCACCCTGGTTCGACGACTTCATCGCCGTTATGTACGAGGAGAACATGACTTATAGAGACTTCGCTGAGAAGTGCATTGAAGACGTAAAGGAATATGTCGCAAAAATCGGAACTGATGACAAGCCTAAAAATTGCTCTTTGGATGGCAAACCGATTATAAGTAAATTCTTACTTTCGATCATACTATAAAGAACTATGAAATTTAATAGATAGTATTTAACTTTTAATCATTAAATTAAATATTTAAATACCAGCCTTGCGATTCTGTAACTCACTTTTCGAACTCACACAGCGGTTTTCGCATCGACGGTCGCTCTCAAATCAGCCGTGAAGCAGTCATTTTATGATTTGCATTCTGAAAAGGTGGGAGCTTGTAGTTTATTGTTTATCAGAATGCCAAAAAAGTGAGTTACGGATCGCAGGGCTGAGCCTCATATAAAACACCACATTCACGTCATGTCTAATCATTTATTGTTTTGTCAACTGCCGTGAAGACTTCGATGTAAATCGTAAGATATTAATTTTTAATTATTATTACAGCTGCACCCCAAAAACCCGAAGTGGAAATGAAAAAAGATGGTGAATTTCAAATTTATCTTGACGTGTAGTAACAGCCCGTTCCCACTAGTCGTAAGTCGCATAAGACTATAAGTCGAAAGCTCAGGTCACCATACACTTTATATGGAGCTGTTCACATTAGATGAGACGCGACTTTTATCTAATACGACTCAAAAAACCATCCGACGGGCCGGCGCCCGTTTTAAGACTAAAAGTCGCGTCGAATCGTGCTCACATAGGTGCCTGCTTGTTGCTGTTCACACTAGTCGTGCGTCTAATCGACTCGAGCGCGTTGTTACCTCTACTACTAGTGGGACTACTACTACGACTAGTGGGAACGGGCTGTAAGGCTTTTAAATACCTATTATGACCTTAACAGATTTAAGTACATCTATGTATATTGCACTCTTGACTCAGTCTTTTATGAGTTTAAAGCGAACCCATTTAGTTACCACTGTACTATGGACTTTCACATACATAATTAATTTTATTTGATAAAAAATACATTATAAAGATTGATTTTGTAGGTGAATGCGTCATCATACCGCCGCCTGTTATAACAAAGAGCATCTGTGAAATAGAAGAATGTGTTAAAGATCTTGCTGAAGATGCTCTCAACAATTACTACACCGCTAAAGAAGCTTGCGCCTACTATAACAGTGTAAGAGTCTATTTAATTAAAGTGATGATAAAAATATGGTGTCATATTACTGGGATAGAAGTTTTCGCCTGTGGCAAAAATATTTGAGTGTAATCTTAGATTAGGTAGAGTTCGGCGTACCAACAAAACCAGGATATTTCACACAAATATGGCGTGTTATATTAAGTTACATTATTACGCGGTACCAATCACTGCGGGGACGTCTTACCCCGAAACGCGCTAACGAAGTTATTCTTATCGTTATGGATATATAATATGTTGGAGAGATATATCGTCACTCCATCGATATGGACATAGTCATGTGGGTAAAGTGCGGGCACAAAAGACACGAATAATTATCGTACAGTATTTAATTTAGATTGATTCCTTTAACATTACAAAATATAACACTACAATATACAATAACAATACAAATAACACCGATCTCACTTTTAATCATAATCTACTCAACAATAAATCACATAGCCCCAACTCGGTTCAACGTCTCATTCGGACGTCTCAACGGCCACTATGTTCCACTGAATACTCAATCAGAACTTCCCTGCGTTCCCTGAACGCACTGTCAGAATTCAAGATGGTGACTGATTGCTCGTAACAATATTCGTACTTTTATTCGTTAAATAAAGATTCTAAATTATGAAACAATTAAATAATGACAAAATCATATATAACTTCTCGACCTTAGTCAATAGGTTTCCCTTCAGGCGATTTGCTGCCCCGCAGCGGCCCTAGTCCTGCATTAGCGCGGGAAAAAGCCCCGGCCGAGCTACGTTCGTCAAAACAGCCCGAGCTGAGCTGTCAAAGCCCTTCAGGCCAACAATGCGATTCCATTTGAAAAAAGACACGTTCGGGGGGGCCAGTAATTAGACTGGTAGAAGATCCTCCCTTTAGGTCGGAGGGAGACCACCATCATCCTTCACATTTAGAAGCTTGACTATTCATAAAATTCCAAATATTAAAAACCTATTAAATTACTACACTAGGAAAGTTTCAATAATTGTTGAGCATCTGATTAATGGAATTATAATTCTAATATTATAGGTAGTTGAAGAAGCGATGCAAAACTTCACAATACCAACTGTGCGTAAACTACACGGCGCGTTGGCAGAGAGAACGAAACTTGTCAATACATCAATAGCTAACGCTAATGAGGCACTCTCTGAATTTAGTAAGTTTAATTTTAAAGCTGTGAATATCTTTTATAGAGCACGAATTTACCTATTTGATATTTTTCGCTTAAATTAATTGCGTTATTTATATTTAATTAATTTATTTAAATAATCTATTCACTGTATTATATTATACGCTTAAGCAATACTGAACAAAATAATAAACATTTACAAGACAAAACTATAGTTATTTTAATAAATAATTGAATTCCATGTCACGGTAACAGATTATTAATTAATATTTACATTTAAAACTAAACAGAATCACTATTAATCTCATTATTAAGATTAAAAATATTGTATTATTATATCAAAGACGTCGAAGTTAATATTCAAAATTATTCCACCGCTAGGCGAAGGACTCAATTCCAAAACTTCACAATTCCAATATTTCCACACCAGAATATATCCAGAATATACATAATATATAGCTAGTTCCATATAATATAATCTTTGACAAGTTTTCTTAGAAAAAAACCAGTAACGGTACAACCTTTTGCGTCTGGGTAGATTCCAACATACTTTTGGCCTCACGATATTTTCCTTCAGCGAGCGAGTGTTAAATGCACATATAGACAGTAAGGCCCGTAAATGCAGAGCTGGGGTTCGAATATATCTTCAAGGAAGAGAGCCGCACACTGAACCCACTCTAGCTTTTAAAATAGTAAAGAGAGAAACAATATAATGAGACGCCATTTATGATCATATTAAAACTTTTTCATGTACAAAAACATACCAATACTGTATAGTAGTTTAGCACATTTGATTTACCATGAGTGAGACTAATTGAACGTTTACTACTCAAGCATGAACGTCTCAAATGCTTGTATGAAAATTATATTTTTGTTGCGTAACTTGTGACGTGTTTTACAACATTTCGTTAGTTAGATTAACAATTACTTACTGATTTCAGATGAACTAATCCAATATTTTGAATGTGGGGTTCAAGCCCCACCAGATCATATAGCGAATACGCGTGGTTTAATCAACGATTATCAAAAAAAGCTAACAGCCAGTCTTATGCAGTATGAGTGGGAGAATGATAAAGCATTGGCTATGGACATGCATTGGCAAAGGGTAAAATAAATATAATTATAGTTTACTAGCTGACCAGGCAAACGTCGTTTTGCCATGTATATATTTATAATAAAAAATAGGGGTTGATCGTAGAATGGTGAAAATTAGGGGTTGTATGTATTTTTTAATGCTGTATCATAAAAAAATCGAAATTAAAAAAATTGTCTAAAATTAAAAAATAAAATTTAGGGGTGGACTACCCCTAACATTTAGGGGGATGAAAAATAGATGTTGGCCGATTCTCAAAGATACCGGATAAGCACAAAAAATTTCATCAAAATCGGTCAAGCCGTTTCGGAGGAGTATGGCAACGAAAACTGTGACACGAGAATTTTACATATGTATAAGATATACGAATATGTCTGGGATAAGCTACGACAATTTTTGGCACAAATAACTAAAGCGTATCCCCTTTAAAACCAAACTTTTACTTTACAACGCGCTTTGCAAGTCAGTCATTAATCACGGTCTAGCTAGCTACGGTTGAACTTAACGTATCTCAAGCTAATATATAACCTCCAAATGCAAATCCTCAAACACGTTGTCTCAAGAAACGTCAACTCATAAAATAACAGAAGTAAATAAATGTCTTCTTGTTGTTGTTGAAAAACTTCTTTTACTTGCATTTGTCGTGTTCCTAAAAAAGACGGAACTAATTTATCATATTAGGATTTTATTATATTATTCTGTAAATTAAATAAATTTAAATATATATTATATACGTAGGCCCCATATCTAGGGAACAATTTCTAGCTAAAAGATAGAGGCGGTCTACGTCCAGAAATGTTTTTATATATATAATAGAATTTAAAAATTGTATAGGTTGTATCGATACCAACCAATTATTTATGTAAATTAGAATTTTCTACAAAGAAATTATTTCCGTTATTTTTATAGTGTAATATTTGTTTACAAAATCAACTAATTCATGTGTTTTCAGTATAGGAACAGAACATTGTATCTCAGTCTTAAATTTCGAAACGCATATTAATTTTATTCCAGGTAGAAAATTCCGTAGACAAGTATACAATTGAGAATCAAACCATGTACCCAGAAATTAAATACGAACAGGATAAACTACAGCTACAGAGTGACCCCGACTTTTTACTCTACCATACTTTTAGATATGTAAGTTATTTATTAGTGAGATTTTTTTTTAATTCTATTTATTCCGTTAAGACATCCGTTTCCGTTAAGACATATAGACCTATATTACAATCGTGCATGGTCATGGTAACTTTGGTCTCTTTGTTTCTCAACATTTGTTTTGTCTCTCTGTGTCTATTTTTGGCATATTATATTAATGACCTTAATAATTAGATAATTTTCTTAAACATTCGTTTTTAAATTATTTTTTAATGTCAAAATACATACAAGTCGATGAATCGAAAGGTGTATGTTTATGACTATAAAATTAGTAATAGTGATTTTTTTTTTAAATTAGGCATCAAAGTTACGAGAAGAGCTGGACAATGCTGTAGTTGGTATGACAGACAGAGTTAACAGAGGAATGGAGAGTGAGTTCAACTTAAATTCTTATTTTGAATTGTATTGTTGATAAATTTCCATGTTTTAATACATACAAACTTGATTTTTAATATTTATGTAGGTGATTGATTAACGTAAGACACGGTAATAGTTGTTAAACGTTTTCGTCGTGAAACAAGAATAATATGTCCTGAAAAGGACAGTTGTTAGACGTTTAATCGTGATACGATAATTTGTCCTGAAAAGGACAGTTATTAGCGTTATCGCAAGGCTACGATATCGAAGTGTTCTGAGAAGAACACGTTCGTACGCTTAGGCGGCTGCGTGCAGAAAAAGGCCAACTTTTTGCCGCGCCGCATTTTTATCGCCTACTCTGGTACCTGCGCAACCAATCAACGCTCCGCATCTTGGCACCACATGTCAATATTAGTTGTAAGTGTAGGATAAGTTTTAAGTATAATTGTACACAGTTTTGTAAATAAATATCATTCACTATTCCATCTTCACCGCTTCTCTACAAGTAATTAGGGAGTTTTATTTTAACATCGACCAAGTAATTCTGAACGAGTCAACCCTCAAGCAACATCCCTAAAGTGGTGACCCCGTGAAGAACAACCCCGTGAAGAACAACCCCGTGAAGAACAACCCCGTGAAGAACAACCCCGTGAAGAACAACCCCGTGAAGAACAACCCCGAGAAGAACACCAAGAACATTGAAGATGTCGACAACAGAAAATTCCGGTGCAGAGCGTCTAACTTCATCAACACCGTCGAGCCAAGAAGTCTCCGGCATTTCACTATCGCTCCGCGTGCCACCATTCTGGCGTGACCAGCCGCTCCTCTGGTTCTGCAGTTTCGAAGCAGCAACCGCCGATCTAAAACGAAGCCAGGCCCAGCTCGCCCAGATGGTCATCGCACAGCTTGAAAAGCAAGATATACAAAACATCGCTGATCTCATTTGCTCGCCGCCGGAAGCAGATTACTACAACGCAATTAAAGACCGTTTAATATCGTTATACGAAGAGTCAAACAGCGCACAAACGAAGAAGCTACTGTCACAAGTTGAGCTCGGAGACCAAAAACCCAGCCAGCTGATGAGGCAAATGAAGCAGCTTAACAAGGATAAATTTCCCGAGAGCACCATCAAAATGATGTGGCTCGAGCATCTGCCGCCACACATTCGTTCCGTGCTAGCTGTCAGCGAAGCGTTTAAAATCAAAACGACGCTCGACGACCTTACCTTGCTCGCGGACAAAATGATGGAAGTCCACACGCCGTCGCAACACATCGCTGCCGTCGCAACGCCTTTTGCATCTGTACCATCGCCAACACCACCTTATCCGCAACAGCAAACTATCGACACACTCATCGGTGAAATAAGAAGATTGTCTTTGGAAGTTGCTGAGCTACGAGCACAACCTCGCGACAACTACCGCAACAGTCGCTCTCGCCACCGTTTCCAGTCACGCTCGCGGAACGCATCTCCACATCACAACGAAAACCAACGAGAGTCGCAGATGGAAGACCGAAGCCGGAAAAAATCTCCAATGCCGTACTGCTACTACCATCATCGCTACGGTATGGACGCGAAGAAATGCGCACCACCGTGCAGTTTCAAACCCATTAACCAGTCGGAAAACTAAAAGTAACGCTGGCCGCGGCGGGAACTGGCGTTACCGAATCATCACACCGCCTTTTCGTTACCGACAGGGTAACGAAACTTACCTTTTTGGTCGACACAGGAGCCAATATCTCCGTGCTACCAAAGAAAAAAGGCTCACGCGAAAAACCACTGCCATTTCAACTCTACGCCGCAAACAACACTGTAATTCCTACATACGGAGAGAAGTCACTCACACTCGATCTTAACCTCCGAAGACCATACACATGGAAATTCGTCGTAGCAGATGTGTCCAAGCCAATCCTGGGAGCAGATTTCTTACAGTACCACCACCTCATTGTCGACGTAAAACACCGACGATTGATCGACGGGAAAACACAGCTGGTAACTAACGCTCAACTCAGTACTGCGGGCATACCTACAGTTCGCAGTATAGACATTGGGCAAAATTACCACAGCATACTAGCAGATTTCCCAGGCACAACTAGACTCACTTCAATGAAGCTAAGTCCTAAACATTCCGTCGAACACTTCATTGAAACAAATGGACCGCCTCTTCACTGCAGGCCACGCCCCATTGCGCCGCATCGTTACGAAATGGTCAGAAAAGAATTTCAGAGCATGATTGATCAAGGGTTATGCAGACCAAGCAAAAGCCCTTGGGCATCACCTCTTCACGTCGTGCCTAAGAAGAGTGGAGAGTTACGCGTGTGTGGCGATTACCGAAGGCTCAACGCCATAACCAAGCCCGATCGGTATCCCATACCACGCATACGTGATTTCACATATCAACTCGCAGGGAAGAAAATTTTCTCCACACTCGACCTCAACCGCGCCTACCAACAACTGCCAGTCAGCGAACAAGATGTGGAGAAAACAGCTATCATCACACCATTTGGCCTTTTCGAGTTCCCGCGCATGTGCCCTGGTCTAAAGAACGCCGGACAGACATTCCAACGCTTTATTCACGAAGTACTGCGCGAACTCGAATTCGTATTCCCTTTCGTTGATGATCTACTGATAGCGTCAATCGACGAGGAAGAGCACCGAAAACACCTTCGCACCGTATTACAGCGACTAGAAGAATACGGCATTACCATCAACCCATCAAAATGTGTTTTCGGCCAGCCAACAGTCAAATTCCTCGGTCATCAAGTCACGGCGGAAGGAATACAGCCACCCCAAGAGAAGGTACAGGCTATCACAGATTTTCCAAAGCCACAAACCGTAGAGGAACTGCGACGTTTTCTCGGTATGATAAATTTTTACCGCGAAAATATCAAAGACGCCGCCACCATACAAGCGCCGCTAAATACTTACCTGCACAACATCAAGAAGCGTGACAAAACTAAGATCGACTGGACCGCTGAATCGTCGCAAGCGTATGAAGCATGTAAAGAGAGCATAAAAAACGCCGCTTTACTCGCTCATCCATCTCACCATGCGACGCTAGCGATATTCAGCGACGCGAGCGACAAAACAGCAGGTGCCGCACTCAACCAATTTGTAAACAACACATGGCAACCACTCGGCTATTTCTCTAAGAAATTCAGCGACGCACAGACCCGCTATAGTACCTACGATCGAGAGCTACTCGCCATCTACATGGCTGTCAAATATTTCCGCAAAATGTTCGAGGGACGAGAAATCATAATATTTACGGACCACAAGCCGCTAACATTCGCTTACACAAAATCAAATACAAACAGCGAATCACCGAGACGCACCCGACAACTACTTTATATCAGCGAATTTACCACTGATATACGACACGTCAGTGGGTCTCAAAATGCAGCCGCAGACGCATTATCACGCATCGACGCAATCACATGTCCATCGCCGATCGACTACAATCAACTTGCAATAGCTCAAGAGCGCGATAGCGATACAATTCAAGCACTCGGTTTACAGAGCAACTTATCTTTCAAGGAAGTAAACCTGTCCGCGTCAAACATCAAATTACTCTGCGAAACTTCAACCTCATACATACGTCCGTACCTACCTGAAGAATACCGACGTACCGCATTCGACGCAGTACATAACGTTAGCCACCCTGGAATAAAGACCACGCGGAAATTAATAACGCTACTTTTGGCCCTCAATGAACGCAGATGTCGGCAAGTGGGCAAAAGTATGCCTACAGTGTCAGCGCGCCAAAATACAACGCCACACAACAAGTCCATTGTCAACTTTTTCACCAACCGAACGATTCGAACACGTGCACATCGATATCGTTGGTCCGCTACCTACCGCGGCCACCGGTCATCGATACCTCGTGACAATGATCGACAGAGCGACGAGATGGCCCGAAGCATACCCATTATGCGAAATAACAGCTGAAGACGTCGCCAAAGCAGTGTACGAAGGTTGGATTTCCCGTTTTGGTTGCCCTGCTACAATAACAACGGACCAAGGTCGCCAATTCGAAAGCAGAGTATTTGCATCCCTTTCTCGCTTACTCGGAATTGACAAAACACGTACAACATCATACCATGCACAGTGCAACGGTATCATCGAAAGATGGCACCGTGTCCTTAAGGCCGCATTAAAGGCAAGACTACAGACAGCAAGAAGCTGGATCAACGAGTTACCAACCGTCCTACTCGGATTACGCGCCGCTATGCGAAGTGACACCGGCGTAAGCGCCGCCCAACTTACCTACGGATGCAACATACGCTTACCCGGTGATTTCTTATCAACGACCCGCGATAACGTCATTATGGACTCTGCCTACATCGATCAGCTTCGTGACGCAATACGTAACTTGCAACCAACGCCTAACCAACCACACAGCAACACAAAACCTATATTCATACACCGCGACCTGCAGACATGTGAATACGTATTTGTACGCATAGACGCCGTAAAGAAGCCATTACAAGCACCCTACGACGGACCCTATCGCGTGCTGAAACGAGACAGCAAGATATTCACGCTGCAGTTACCTAACCGTGAAACAAACATCTCTATTGACAGACTCAAACCCGCCTACACAATTGCCGAGCCAGATGTGCCCACTGATACAATACCGAGTACCTGCAACAAGCAAATCACATCAAGTGCGAGCGAACTACATAAACCATCAAATAGCATCAAACATCAAAACGATAACAGCCTGAAACATCAAAATGACAACGACCTGAAACAACAAGACATTGGGAACAACTCAATACCTACAAGGACAACTCGCCGAGGCCGGGTTATACGCCTGCCGGTACGCTTCGCTAGAGGGGGAATCCTGTAGGTGATTGATTAACGTAAGACACGGTAATAGTTGTTAAACGTTTTCGTCGTGAAACAAGAATAATATGTCCTGAAAAGGACAGTTGTTAGACGTTTAATCGTGATACGATAATTTGTCCTGAAAAGGACAGTTATTAGCGTTATCGCAAGGCTACGATATCGAAGTGTTCTGAGAAGAACACGTTCGTACGCTTAGGCGGCTGCGTGCAGAAAAAGGCCAACTTTTTGCCGCGCCGCATTTTTATCGCCTACTCTGGTACCTGCGCAACCAATCAACGCTCCGCATCTTGGCACCACATGTCAATATTAGTTGTAAGTGTAGGATAAGTTTTAAGTATAATTGTACACAGTTTTGTAAATAAATATCATT
Organism: Pieris melete; assembly: GCA_963693345.1. Classification (NCBI taxonomy): domain Eukaryota; kingdom Metazoa; phylum Arthropoda; class Insecta; order Lepidoptera; family Pieridae; genus Pieris; species Pieris melete. Next base: position 4,701,566 of record CAVNZK010000003.1, read on the forward strand.
CACTATTCCATCTTCACCGCTTCTCTACAAGTAATTAGGGAGTTTTATTTTAACATCGACCAAGTAATTCTGAACGAGTCAACCCTCAAGCAACATCCCTAAATTTACAATCCTTTACGTTCCAGCACTGCCAGAAAATAAAGCAAGAGATGCCAAGATTGACGCTGTGTACAGACAGAAAAAAGCAGAACTAGATAGGGAATTTCAGAAGCGGGTAAATCCAAATGAAATTTATAGATGCATAGCTATTTTAGAAATACCATGATCAATGGTAATACATTTCTAATTTAGCATCCTTAAGTAGTTTACGCTGCACAACCTAACCCTTGTAGGACGAACTATAACAAAAAAATTAAGGTACACTATTATAATTTCGAGTGCTTTTAAGCTTTCGTTCAAGAGACTGTAATAAATTCGTTTATAGCCATTTAAAAATAAAAGCTTTTTAAATTTTCTTAAAAACGAACGAAGCTGAACGAAGCTAGGAGCTGGGTTACGTTATTCGTAAATGTGTAGATATTATATTGTTCTATTTGCTAATATTTTCATTCTTTTTATTTAGGTACTATTTGATTCTAGCGTTTTCATAGCTTAAGTATGTTTCTAGTATGCCGACCAAATCGCAAACAATGACAAAATTCTAAAGGACTCGTTGAAGAAACAGCTGGACAAACAGCAAGAAACGTTGCGCAGACGGCTTGATGAAAAGGAGAAAGAGGTATTCTTCATTTAAAAATATATTTTCTTACATATTCGCCATAACTTTTACTGAAATATATGTATTAATGATGAAAACGTTTTGCTTATTACTGTTTGTTAAGGTGTTAAGGTAACACCGTTATTAGAAGTAGCAAATCCTCATTTAGTTTTTACTTGATTCTGTATTATAATAATCTTATTTCAGGCAACAATTACTTTGGATAAAATGGTTGCTGAGAAGGTGGCATTTGAAAAGAGTATTTTTGCGCGACAACTTGCAGAAATGGCTGGGAAATTGAAATTGGTTGAGGACAAACTAAACGGTAGTTTCAAGTTCGTTTCTGTAGTAGATTGAGATAAACTTTGTTTTGTTGAAAATTGTTTCCCGAATAATTGTTGTTTTATTAAAATACATACAAAAATCCAAATGTGCGATTTGCGCTTTCGAATCATCATATTTTTTTAATTACCCACTTTAGGACCTTTAGCCTTATATATATAAGGCTACGCCCGAGCTGTGTCCCGAAATTCGCCCGCCAGGTCGTGCAAAAAAGCTAGTTGGCCGTACTAGGATAGCAGTAGTTTTCGAAGCAGTTCGGCCTAATTATATATAAAGCAGGCCATTTCGAGCCTAACAATTTGTATATTAAAAAACATAAAAGAATTATAATATTGATTATGGTCATTATAAGATATCAGGTTAGCTAATTACGTAATAAGCTCAAACAGAAGGTCGGTTAAGTAGGGACTGAATAAATTAACCGACTTGTTACTACATGGATCTTACAACTTTTTACGGTAGAAGCATTGCCTTGCGAGATTTGAGACATATTTCTTATTACAGCTCATTTGAAAGCTGAGCGCGAAACGCGAAGGTCTCAGGAATTGTGGGTGGCTGGATCAGCTTTGCTAGCCGCTACCAAGAAAGGCGCACCCCATGTTGACGTCAATAAAGAACTGAATGCTATTCAAAAGGCATCTGGTATTATTTTAAATAGTATTTAACATATAGGTTATATGTATTATTAACTAAAAGACACAAAGGACAAAATAACGAAGTTAACTTTGAAAAAGGTAGTCACAGGCAATGTGGAATGTACAACAACTGAAACATTTATTCTAAATGAAGCCTGGGAGAGAGAGAGGGTTAAAATATAATAAATAAAAACGTTTGGGGGCCTCATAGCCTAGCGGTCTTATTAAGTGGCAGCTAGGTGAGGGGTACCGGGTTCCATTCCCGGTTCGAGGGCAAGTTTTAATTTAATTTAAAATTTGTTCTCGGCCTTTGGTTGTGCGGTACCGGGCGAGTGCTTAAACCGTACATGGAGGACACTGTCAAATTTCATTAAAAAAAATCAAGCACGAATTATAAAAAATCCTATACTTGACGCTGGCTAATGTACAAATCGTGCCAGAGCCATAAATAAATAAAAGCGTATTGACAACATAGTTGTGTTTATATGTAAAATTTTCGCTGGTAAATGGTGTCATTTGAGTAACTAATAAAGCCCTATTTTTGACTCACCTAAAATATTTCAATAAGGTGATGGTGACAAGCTCGTGGAAACAGTTCTAAAAGCAATACCTGGATCAGTCAGGGAGAAGGGCATTGTACCAGAAAGTGTTCTTCGAGATAGATATCAACAAGTAAGTTTACGTGTACAATGTACATGCACTAACGACTTCCCTTGAATAGTGGAAAATTATAAAATTCACAAATATGAAGGTGCAGATTGGAAGCTGAATGACAAATTGTAAAGTTTGGTAGTCATACGTAATCTAGGAAATGCATTGTGCACTAAATACAATTCGATAAATTATCCAAGTTTTACTATTCTTTTAAAACTGTTTCAGCGTTTATGTACTTTACAAACGGCTACGGCAATCCACGTCTTTATTAAATTATACTCATTCGATCTGTACATATGGTATAGGAAATGCTATACAAAAAGATAAGCTTTGATATATTTATAAGATTTGTGTAATTAATTTTAATAATATCCACGTATCCTTAGATGGAGAATTTGGCGCTCAAAGTAGCGTTAGTAGAACACGATGGCGCTGTATTACCCGTATATATTCTGTCATGGCTGCAATCAGTGCTACTCTTTATGAAGGTATTTTAATTCTAATCAACTGTGGAATGACGTACATTTCATGCCGACTCTCTTGGGACATTGGGAGTGGTGGTTTCCCGTTGCCTTCCACTCCCAGATATTTTTAAAGTTATTTTTATTGGTTATACCGTCATTGCTCGGTCGCCAGAGCCTCGACTGTTATATAGACTATCTATCTATCTAGACAGAAACCGGTGAAAACTGATAGCCCACTCTAGATGCTTCATTGCTAACTATGAAGCTTAGACGTGAGAAGAAGACTGAATAGAGAGAGAGTGGAATAACGATGTTAATTTTTACCTAAAACTGTGTAGCAAAGATATAAAATAAAAAGTACCAATAATAAAATAAATATTTTTCCCTCTATTTTTTCTTAAAATTCTAAAAGACCCATTTTTTCTTTATCCGCCATCTCAATTACTGATCTTTCTTTTAACTTATTCAGATCTCTGGTATACCTCAAGAAGAATTCGATAAGCCACCTAAAGAGCCTTTTCAACACTTGGACACTTATGATTTACTTCAACGTGCCAGGTATATTATCGTACAGTGAAGTATGTACAATAAGTGACATTCTCTGACGTTCGTACAACTTCGTACAGTCCGCGCAAATAATGTATACGGAAAAAAACAACCTCAAATCTTAACATACACACCTGAAAATTGCTAGGTAAAATTGCTAACCTTACCTTAAAAGGTAGGTATTTTATTAAGGCCAACCTGAGATGTGGTTGCTTGGGTCCATAAATTTGAGATAAATGTTATATTATGAATAAGTTATAAAAATGTTTTTACTATTTAGTTTATAGGGATTTAAATTTTTACTGTGGTGTAGCCCTTCAGGCTCAAGGTTAAACCCCTTAGTGTTTTTTTGGTGTTTTCTGTACTTTTAGTTTATATACAAGAAGCAATAATTAATAATATATATTTTGAAAGCAAAGTTGTACCAGAATATATTATATTTTAGTCTAGATAGTTTCGAGTAAATCACTTCACTATCTCTACAATAGTCTTCTGTAGAATACTCCTAACAATAAAATTTAGTACAAAAAACTTTGTTTTCAGAATTTGTGTGTTACTATAATTATTTTACTTAACCCAATTTTCACGTCAGGAAAATTATAATTGTTTTAACACGACCATGAAAGTATGTAGTAATATGTTGTTGCGCATGATCGCTTGTGGGTTAGGACGTTGTTCATCACGTGCGCTCGCGCATGTATTGTGGTCATTCCAGTTTAATTTCATTTTAACTTCTTTTTGTTTTTGAATAGTTTTCTACATTTCATTCTTGGAGGATTTCTTGGACTTGTCTTAAAGAATATTAATTCAACTCATAAAAATCCTATCTTCGAACGTTCAAAGTAGAATTCTCACTTTCTTTGGTATCGCGACCTAGAAAGAAATCCATAGAGAGATCGGTGGCCCAGTGGAGGGTCAAAGGGACAAGAGCTCGCCGATGGACCGATTTAATCAAGATCAGAAGAGAGCCAGGAGATTAGTAACTCCGAGGACTTAAGAAGACCGCTAAGTCCAGAGCGCACTGATTATGACGAAGAAACTGTTCCTTTAAAGAAAAATAGTAGCTTGGATATTTCGAGAGTAACATGCACTTTTATTTTATAGGTAGAATTTGTGGCTTTTTCCAGGTTTTGGATTGAACGCGGCAACCTGGCAGCTGCAATTCGCTACGTGAGTGCACTAGAGGGCGCTTCGCGTGCGGCAGCTGCCACATGGACTGATGACGCGCGCGCATATCTCGAAACACGACAAGCTGCGGAGGCTGTGCTAGCCCATGCTGCAGCATTGGGTCTTCAATACATCTAATTAATGTAGTTACATAATGTATATTATGATGATGATTAAATTTCTTGTGGAATAAAAATTGTAAATTTCAAAGGATTTTTTTTATAATTTTCAAGGTTTTTTACAGCTAAGCTTTTTTTGTCTGCCTTGCCATACTGTAACTCACTTTTCGAACTCACACAGCGATTTTCATAGCGGTGGTCGCGCTCAAGTCGTAAAATCAGTGGTAAAGCCGTCATTTAACGATTTGGCATTCTGATAAACAATAAACTACAAGCTCCCACCTTATCAGAATGCTAAATCGTAAAATAACTGCTTCACGACTGATTTGAGTGCGACGAAAAGTGAGTTACAGAATCGCAAGGCTGGAAGAGAATCTTTGGGTTTTATATGAATATTTGCTATACATAGCATAAGCTTATAACTTTCTCTGATGTAAACTATTACAACAGATATATTTTTTTGCCTTTTGCCCTAGGTTTGCATAAAAAACGACTGCTTTTTGGTGTATAAAAAAAGTTTTTTTTAATGTTATCCCTAAGTTAGAAGTTATCAAAATTTCTCCCACCGAAATAAAAGGGTTATGTAATAGTTGCACATTTGTGTATATGCACATACTCTATAGTCAGCCAAGGTCAAATCGAATAGAGAAAAAATAACTTATAATTGTTTCCCTATAAACACAACACTTTCACATTTATTACCAGTAGCTGTTGCCCGCTTCGTTCGCGTGGCAACGGAAAATCACTGATATTTCATAATCAAACATGTACCTGTTTTACTCAGGAAAAATGATGAAGGGACTCGCAAAATCGATTTAGGAATTTAATAAATATGTGTAGACTCATAAACATTCTTTTACAAGATTAACATTTATATTTGTAACAATATAATGTTCAGCCTTGCTATTCTGTAACTCACTTTTCGAACTCACACAGCGGTTTTCGCATCGGCGGTCGCGCTCAAATCAGATTTTAAGCAGTCATTTTACGATTTGGCATTCTGATAAGGAGGTAGCTTGTAGTTTATTGTTTATCAGAATGCCAAATCGTAAAATGACTGCTTTACGACTGATTTGAGCGCGACTGCCGCTGTTAGAGTTCGCAAATTGAGCTACAGAATCGCAAGGCAGGTCTTTACTCCATATACAACTGGACTTCTAAAAGTGCATTTTCAAAGCCAAATCAGAGAATATACATAAGATTTAAATAAAAGGTGAATTTTCAGGCCTCCACGGCCTAGAACAGTGTTATACTATTGGATAGGGCAATTGTTCTAGTTTATTGAAGTAAAGGAAGTGGCTTCATATTGACGCAAATCCAATCAATATTCTTATTTCGTAAGGGTGTCAAGCACGTTTCACACAGAACGGAAGATATATATGTTAAAATAAATTAACAGTAATGGAATTCTGAGAAGTAGGGTAGACTACAATTAATTAGAAAGTAAAAGATTTTCAAATATGTTTTAAAAAATATCAGCCCCTGATTGCCTTGAAGACAACTTCTGTCGAGTTAGCTGGAACTGCTTCCAGCTGCCTACAGCAGTTCATTTTTAATACCCAGTAAGCCATGACGACTGCAAATTTTATTGAAATTCGATTCTTTTCAATCATTGAATCGGTGTTTTTTAAACCCCAAATTAATTAAAAATTTTACCTCGTACTTGTAATGAGTTGTGACACCCAGTCAATATGAAATCGCCCCAAGGGTAACACAAAACTTCGTATTTATAAAACATTATTAGCGGAAATCACAAATCCTGTGCAATTGAAACATTTAAGTTGTGTACTATATCTTTTTCATATAGGTAATTTTAATTACTCAAAAATAATTATTATAAATTAGATCTAAATATTTCTAAAGATAAAGTGTAGTGATCTGTGAATGAAGTGATTAAAATTGACAGTTTATAAACTTTAGATGTCAACGCAAAGAAAAAACAGGATTGTTATATCGTCTTACAACTTGTGTTAAAATTATCTAATTAGTAAATTTATTAAATATTACTTCATTAGTTGTATAGCTAAGAAGTAATATATAACAGTCAAACTATTTCAGCAGTCTCAAACGTTTAATTATGCGTAAATGTATTTAAATTGTGTTTTGGCTTTGGAACATTAAATATTTAATAGTATTAAAACGTTCATTGAAAGCACGGCATGAAAATGTTTTAGAAATACTTTTTAAACCGTGCGATAATCTCGTTTGAACAGACTAATGAAGTAGTTTCCTAATATTTGTTTAATTAGCTTACTATATAAAAAAGAAACCGCACGTTATAGTTTGAACATAAACGCCGTTTTTTAGTTCTAAATACGTCTACAGTGCCACATACTTTTCTTGGCTATTAAGAGCGTCGCTGTCATGGATTTTGTGATTTTGTATTGCCAGTAAATAAAAATTAACCATTATAAGGGGAATGATTTTAAGTCATGCAGGCTAACTTAATAATTTATTGAAATATAAAACACAGTATTTTCGAGATACTAGTAGTAGTTCTAGGCTTAAATAAATGTGACGCAAACGTAGGAACATCTGATAAGATAGGTTTTGTTACCTGTACTATTACTACAGGTAACATTAACATAATATCTTTTAAGATACCTAGCAATCAGAACCGTTCGATAATTAAAACTTTTCCATTGTAATTAATAATGCAAGGAAATAAAAATAAATTCATTTTAGTAGATAGTAAAATTATTGTACCAAGAAATTACAGAAAATAAACACAAAATTTCCTAATAACGACGGTAGTACCAATTTCAGCCGCCGGCCAAGAAAAGTATATGTGGCACTTTACGGAGAGCTGCTAAAATTATTCCATACATAATTTTAAAATCACTATTTTACTGCATTAACAATGAAAAACACGCAAATACGAATACGTGTTTGCGTCTAATAACAGCAGAAAATAGTATCCATAACGTATCTTTTTCTATCACAGGATACACAATCACTAATGTTCGGCCATGTTAGGTTTAATCCTAGTAATTATTATCTGTGCACTATGGGCGTGGTCACGCTTTAATCGGAATAAGAATGAACCTCCTTACATCCCTGGGGGTTTACCTCTCATTGGACATGCTCATAGGCTCATCGGAGATAGTGTTAGTAAGTACATTTATTACAGCTCTTTCCATATATCATTCTTAAAACTGGGTTGATTAAAACGTAATTTTTTAATAAGTCTACCAATAAAGGGATCAACTGAAAGATGACAAGTCTAGAAACATTTTCATTTCTAAAAGCATGAACGTCGTTGAATTCGATATGGAAAGATAAATTTACTAAAGGTGATTTAAAGTTTGACTTTTATAAGCTATAGCCGGTACAGCCTTGCGATTCTGCAACTCACTTTTCGAACTCACACAGCGGTTTTCACAGCGGCGGTCGCACTAAAATCAGTCGTAAAGCAGTCATTTTACGATTTGGCATTCTGATAAACAATAATTTGAGCGCGACCGCCGCTGTGAAAGCCGCTGTGTGAGTTCGAAAAGTGAGTTACAGAATCGCTAGGCAGAACTGAATCTGAGATGTGTTTGACAGGAGTGTAGACGTAAAATACTTTTTAGTATTCGGATTGCGTTACTATAACAGTACGAGTATCAATTAAATGACGTTTTTAAATTTTCCTAAGCCTAGAAACAGAATGTGTGGCTATAACATTTTTAATTAATTATTAGGGGAGACCGGGTACAAAAGTAACACTTTGTACTTCACACTTGATTTGTGGCTAGGTTTTAATATTGTCATTAAATTAATATAACCATATATAAATTCAGTTTATGTTCTTTACACTAGCAGCTCGATTTATTTTACTAAGGTGTGTTTTATATGAATAACAGAGAGTTAAAAAAAAAACGTCAGTTGCTTTCGACCACGTAGGCAGGTCGAAAGTAACACGTTGTGGGTCGAAAGTAACAAGAAGAAGAGGTTGGTAATTAATACAATATTATATGTAATACTTGTTTATTATCAACAAGTATTTATGTAAAAAGTAAAAGTTCTGCATTCTGCATCCATCCACTAGCATTGCCAGCTCCGGCACAACCAACGGGACCCTCAAGTATCATGTAGTCTTGGAATACGAAAAAAGGAGGTATGTGTCCTCCTTGAGCATTAATCGCAACAGCAACAGTTACTAATCTTCCACGTTCTGCTGAGGTTACGGCACCTACTTGTTTAGTTCCTTTTTGAGCAACAATCGTGCTAAGTTTTTGGACAGTGGACCCCTGTCTCATCCATATTCCAGATATCTTTTGCCTCAAATTTGTACCTATCAATTACCTCAGCAAGATTATCAAAAAATTTGCTCACATTATGTTTGTTGAAACTCTGAGATCTCAAACAGAGGCTCGGGTGCCGTTTTAAAAAACCCGTCAACCATTCATTACCAGCCATTTGACTATCGTGCCACCTTTCAGAAAAAAATTATCCGCCGCTTTTCTATACACTTATGTGTCGTGTAGTTGTTCTTATGCGTTGTCGCGGCATTCTGTTGGAGTAAAGGTAATTAAATCATTACGGGGACAAAAGTAACTTGTTACTTTTGTACCCATAGGACTATGTTACTTTTGTACCCTACCTCATTTTTGTTGAAACATGAAATATAACCTTAGAACGGAACGAGCTAAACAAAAACAAATTTAAACAATGTACAATCAATCTAATCAAAAATAGATATGCAAACATTCAGATTACTACCATCCTTTTACGACTATGTAAACATTAAATAACAAGATATCGAAAAACTTACTTTTGGTTTGTAAAAACACTTAGTATCCTCTCACACAATCTAACAGTGCTTGAAGTACGCGGCGACTAACTACAAGTGAGGGGGGTGCTCTCAGCTATCGCCTGACGGCGGCGGAGCTGTGTTCGACCAATGGATGAATCTAGAGAGCATTTGTTACTTTCGACCCGCCGTTACGTTTGTACCCGGTCTCCCCTACTTTAGGGTATGAGTCCCACTAATTCCGACTTTGCCAGATGTTCTAAATTCATAATAAGTAAGTCTTTTGAATAGACAAGGACTTCGGACAAGTTTTAGGCCCGTCTTTTTATAAAAAATTGACTAGAGACCTTTACTATAAATGACACCTGTTAGAAGTAGGTCTCACATGTATAATAATATACAATACTAAATAAAATACAATACTATTAAAAGTTAGATTTTTTAGACTTGGACTTATATGTGTTTCTTATTTTTAATTTTCTTTATTTCAGAGCTTTGGAAGTCTGTGGTGGAGCTTTCGTATGATAGCTTACGTTTAGGAGGAGTTCTTTCAGCCGCTATCGGCCCTAGGACTATTTATGGTGAGTATTTTTATTTAAGTAATAGTCTTTCTTTTCCGCAATTATTGATATACAGTAGTCCAAATTAAATAGCATTGAAGTACGACCTTTATATTAAGCCGAAGTCATTTCAAAATCATAATTAATTTAGTTTACATATGTAATTAACTCAATCCTGAAATTAAAAAATATTTTTTTAGTTCTAACGGATCCAGAGGACGCATTGACAGTAGCAAATACCTGTCTACAGAAAGATGCATTTTACGAATTCGCCAAATGTTGGCTTGGGGAGGGCTTGGTTACGGGAAAATGTAAGATTAATACTTATATATACTAATAAGATATATTTTAATAATTATAGAAAGATATTAGAGCGACTCATGGCCATATCTAATACCTTTTCAGAATCACTATTAAATGCGCCAAAATTTGTAATACAGGGTCACTTTTCGGTAGAGTAATTTTTTTTCACAGTGGGATCTGAAGTAAACAAAAAGTTATGATTTGAAAAAAAATTATATAGTATAACTTAATATTATCTTCTATACACTCAATAAACAACTATAAATAGTATGTATAACGCAAGAACTCTTTAGTAACAATCTAGTCGATATTATGAAAAAGATACAGGTGTAAATTTTTTTCGAATTTTAATAAGAATTAGTCAAAAAAGTCAATTTTCTTATAAAAACGCAAAATAAATTATAACTCTGCTGGGGTTGAGCTTAGAGACCTCCCGTAGAACAATTTTTTGTAGCTGATGACCTCATCTATCCCCTATTTGCGTTTGATCCACGACTTTTTGGCCACTCTCTATATACGCATTACATCACGTGCATTGTATTTTTTTTTCTTATTATATTTAAAAATAAACCCGTAACTCAGATTTCTGTATGCAGTTCGTTTATTCTGATAGGCAAGGTGATCATGCTTTTGTGCCTGACAGCTGACACACCGTACGAGCGAGTGTTAAATGTGAAGACAGAAACTCTATTGAATGCTCCAACTCCACCTCTGGGATGAGAGTCGCACCCTGAAGTCACTGGGCCAACACTGCTCTTTTTTAACTAATTATTTTATTATATGGACAGTATCAATATGGCGTCATCACCGTCGGCTGTTAAACCCAGCTTTCAGCCAAGTAGTACTCGACAGCTTCCTTGGAGTATTCAACAGTCAGTCACGGCGTCTCGTAGACGATTTGAAAAAAGAGGTCGGTAAGGGACCCTTCGACCATTGGGTATACACTCGGCATAATGCGTTAGAAACTATATGCTGTAAGTATGTTGTGATATTATATTTGATTCTTTAGGTTCATACTTATTTTTTTTATTTATTTATAAAAACACTCAACTAACAGGCGACCCGTAATTGACAGGAGTACACAATAATCGAATAAATTTTACAGACGAAAAAAAAAAACATACGAAATTAATTAGGAAAAATAAAATTACATTATAAAAAATACAAGAAATTAACTAATTACTATAGGCACTAACAAATAATAGAACTTTTGACAGTTCACTCAACGGACAATGAAAAAGGATCGTTAACCTACGTAATTCGTTTACTAAATTAATACACCGAATTATATGTGCCCTTTTTAGAAGGTTAGTCCTAGTAACGTCTTATTTATACAAAAAAAAATTATTACCAGACAGATAAAGATATAAATTAATTAATTAAAAAACTTTTAACAATAACAAGAAATATCTTACATTAAGTCGCTTCATGACTTGGAAGGCACAGCGTCTCTGACTCTGTGGGTGCCCTTAGTCTTCATAAAAACTAATAAGATAGTACAAGGTTTTGTCAGCTCGAACGAATCTATTCATTTGTATCGGATACACATATATTCAATTTGGTCGTGATTCCGTTTTGCAAAATTTAAATTTTTTGCTAGCTTATTATTATTATTTATTTATTAAGAAAGATTATAACTAATTTGCTTACTAAATATAAAGTTTCTTAAGCCTTAAACAAATCTTTACATATAATTAAGTACTTAATAATTAAATGGATTGGTAACAATAAAATCATTTTAATCTATCTATATATATCAAAGAAATCAATAAACTAACTAAAATTAGTTGAGGAACACTTAGGGTACACTATTTATTCCACTGAAGTTTTACTACGAGTTGATCCGTGATTTAACTTAGTATAACATAGTTTTATTAGAATATTATCGTATTCTATGATCAAGATTGGCTATTGCTTTTCAGTAACGGCACTGGGAATAGATTTTACAGAGAAAGGTGTATTGAATAGCCAATACGTAAAAGCGACCGAACAGATCTTCAATGTATTTGTTGAGAGGTTCCAGAAATTCTGGCTTCATAACGACTATATATACCAATGGTCCGGCTTACGGAAGAAACAAGACAGTTTGTTGGAGATATTACATAATATGTCATATACCGTAAGTAATTAAAGTTTATCTGAGTCAATTAAGTGTGGATGCAGGTACCAACAAAAATGCCAAGATATAGGAACTAGTATATATTTTTAGACACGTCACATTTTAAGTACGCACGCACACATGCATCATTAGTGAAGTCTTTAAATTATCAACAGACTTTTTAAACAAACATTAATAAACTTTAATGAACATTAAACACGTAGCGATAATAAGCTTAAAAACGCGGTTACCAAGCTTTTATTTTTATTGGAACTTATCTTTAAATGTGTAAAGGAGTATTTGTACAATTAACAGCATTAAAATTTCAATTTCTTTTCAAATAGGTTTTCTGTCTGAACTGCATTAAATTAATGATATTATTTAGACCCTCGTGATGGATTAATATGAGAAGTATTTTAACGATTTATTTATTCGTTGTTTCAGGTATTACAAAAACGTAAAGCAGATTATTTGAAACGTCTAGAAACTGGTCAAGTCGAGGAAAAAACAGGTAATTTAGTTTAATTTGCGTACTTTTCAACTTATATTACGAACCAAGTCTTAAGTAAGGTTAGATTCGGAGTTGAGACAAGTGAAAGAGCGCTAAGAATGACTCCTCCGTGTCAAGTCGGGGTTTATGCCATCCGAGAGTCGCACTTAACGCAACTCTAAATCTTAGAATAGAAAATACATTCTTAGAAATAACTATGATAATCTTGTTATTGAAATTTTTTCGTCAAAATCAGCACGTAATATGTTGAGGAATTGACGTCGTAATGTATTTTTTACAGGAACAAAATTCAAGCCCTTTATGGACCTTTTGCTGGAGTTGGCTGTGGAAAAGGGCGCGTTTAATGACCGTGAAATACAAGAACACGTGGACACGATGATTGTTGGCGGGCACGACACATCAGCTAGCGTACTCATGTTCACACTACTGCTTATTGGCTCACACCCCGATGTCCAGGACAAGATAGTCGAAGAGTGAGTTATTACCTTGTTTTAATACGGAACTATTAACTGTATTAACCTCGGCTGTACCTATGAACTCCCTATCCTTCCTATTTAACATTCGTTGAAGGGAGACATTGTGATTAAACTGGCATTCCTTAAACCAGGCACAGATCCTTCATACCTATTAAGAAAAAAAAAATCGCGATTCAGATACAGAAATCTGAGGCCCCACACCTAGAAGGTTGTGGCGCCATTTATTTATATAGACCTAAAGATCATATGTTTTATATAACGGTTGACATTAATGAATATTCTGAAGAGTACTTGAGATACCGTTCACATTATATTTTAACTTCATGCTTCATTCTATCGCTAAACAGTATTTAAGGTATAAAACTAATTTTATGTACCGTATTTTGATAATAATTATCAGATATTTTTAGTGTGATGTAATTCATCAACCAATGGTCAAATAGAATAAAAATAATCATTTAATTATGATAATATTTATAAGTTTGATTGTTTACATAACCATAGTGTTAATTTTTTATACTTTTACAGACTTAAAGATGTATTCGGCGGTAAAGACCGTGATGTCACAAAACAAGACCTCTCCCAGCTGGTATATTTAGAGGCTGTTATAAAAGAAAGTATGAGAATTTATCCCATTGTACCAGTCACCGCCAGAGTACTTGACAGGAACCTAAAGTTAAGTAAGTAAGGTTCTATTAGGACGCGTACAAATAATGAGAATGTAAAATAAATATCGACCAGTTTAGTTTTTAACTAGGTTATTTTAATGCTAAATCTATAGTATACATTTTTTACGCGAGTTTCACACACAAAAACACTTAAGAATATCCAAAACAAATTTAAGGATTACCACATAACCCGTGATCATGCACAATATCTATCTGTCATCAAAAAAGTGTTGCCATTTGCTCATAACATCACGACCATGTATAAATTTAAATCAATATTTTCAGAGAGATACACGTTATCAAAGGGTCGGACGTGTTTTATGTTCGTATATGGAATACATCGACATCCCATGTGGGGTGAAGATCGTGAGGAATTTAAGCCCGAACGCTGGTTAGATCCAGCAACATTGCCAGAGTGTCCCACAGCATTTGCCGCCTTTAATATGGGACGAAGGATTTGTATTGGTGAGCCTATTATTATAATAAAATCTCTCAACGATAAGTTCGAAATGTATGAATAAGTGACGTCTTGCGAACCTACTATCCGAGTTAGTTGTGAAAACTGTACCTAATATTATATTTAAAAGTTCTTTGTAAAAAGTATATTTAAATAAACTTTTTAAAACATAAAGTAATTACATTTATTACGAACATTTTTGTTGTAATTTCAAAGTCAAAAGTATTAATTAATCTTCAAACTAAATCAGCCCGTGTCAACAAAGTTGATCTCTTACTACAAATAAAATTTGACGGAAGAGAAAAAAATGACTTTATTTTAAACATGAGTAAACTTTGTGTGAAGAAATTTAAAACGTGAATATTTCAGGCAAATCCTACGCTTACATGTCAATGAAGACAACGCTAGCCCACCTGATGCGGCAATACAAGGTGAAAGGAGATCATACCAAGCTCATATTGAAGATAGACGTTATGCTGAAGCCGGAAGCTGGACATCATATCAGCATTGAGAAGAGATCTTGAGGATACGGGTAAGGGTAGTAGACATATATCATGATTGTTGAATTGCCCGAGACATTAAGTATTTTGTATAAAGAATTCTTGTTAAACTATGAACTATGATAAGAAACCACAATTATTTTATAAATAAAATTGTATTTGATGTTTTATATTAGTGTGTAATAAATGGCTCATATTATATAACATACCGAATTATTCACTTAGGAATAGGTAACAAGAAACATAAAAAACTCCAGTTTATAATTTATCGAAACGTTTAATACTTGGACAATAAAATCATTTTAATAAAAATCTCACTAATTCACTTAAAATTAATTTATCTATTCCCCTTTCTTATCCGCAACCGCCTTTATAAGTTCCGGTGACGCAGTTTTCAAATCGTACGCTAGTCCACCATAAGCAGCGAGATCTAAAAATACTGTGGTGGGATTCACAAAGTACGGTAATTCAGCTGCTTTGTAATCCCAGGGGAATGTGTGGTGGAAGTTATGCCAGCCCTCACCCATTGCGAAGATCGAAACCCCAAGGTTCTCTGATGGTAGAATAGATCTGCAAGTAAAGTTGACTTATGAAGACGCGATAAAAACAAAAGCCTAAGTAAAAATGTGTTCGGCTATGTCTAGAATTTTTATTTAACATTATGTTTCTTCTATTTATTTAGAGAAAATCAAAAAAACACAGCCTACGCTCTTCCAAAAACTATATCCTTGTAATCCTATCCCATAACTCTTCCTTTCTTGGCGAATCCTGTAAGGTATCTGCGGTGAGGCTATAGAATTCACTTCCCGTCCCTTCACCACCCTTGAAGGCACGGCACGGCCAGAAGGCTTGCAAACGCGCTGCCGGCGTTTTAAGAATAGGTTTGCTCCGTTTGCCCGAGATCGGTTACTTATGGTCAAAGAGAGCAGAATTGCCCCCTCCCCAGAATACGAAGGGCAGTCTGTGCGGCCACCACCGGGTGCTGAGCAACCCTGTGGAGGACGCATAGAGGGGGATTCTCCACCGCGAGCGTGTGTGGTTCCCCTCTGGGGTAATTATTTTTGTTCTGCACCTTCATATTTTATATCCCTAACTTTCGTACTAACTGATTAGTTTTGCACTTCTTTCGCTCACCTTATCTAATTTTAAAAAAAAAAGTAGTTTTTGTGGCACAGTGGTTGCCGCAAAGCGATAACGCCACCAGTTGCCCTCCTTTTTATTTAACTAATATAATTTCACTTATTTCTGTATACGTGCGACGATTTGTTAATAAATAAATACATAGGTGTTGATTATATGAACACTTACTTGTCATAGGGTCTCAATCCATGAAGATGTGCGAAACTATTCACCGACCAAGTGGCATTTAGTGTAATGAAGTATCGAACCATTGCAGCCACAATTGCCTGATAAACTGGCTCACCAAACCACCAAATTGGTGTTACAATTGGTATGAAGAAGCAGAAAAGGAATTTCAGCATGTTAAAGTATCTGGAAATGGAAAAATATATTAAGAAATTTTATGAAACAATCGTAATTAAATTCGCTCCGCAAATCTTAAAGATAGAAGATTACATAGTCCCTCATGCTAATAAACGTTTTCTTTAGTGCGACATGCACTTTATCGGTTTGACAAAAAACTTAAAATGATAATCTTAAGCGGGCCATAGACGGACCGCATGTTGCAGTCAAGACCGACTGCAACATGCGGTCGCCGCACGGCGATCTGCAGTTTCCACACTAAATTCATATTCGCAATACACGGACTGCTCGAGCAGTTCCTGAGGAAACCGCATGTTGCAGTCGGTCTTGACTGCAACATGCGGTCCGTCTATTACACCAGTCATTATAGACATTAAAAATCGAAAATTTGATAATAATTCCAAAAGTTTTCAAACTTCGGTCAAGTGAATGGTACATTGGGACGACAATAAATCTCATTTTGCAACCTTGTCCGCAGTCCGGAACATTGTTAAAATTGCAATTAAATTAATTTTTGTTGCTGTATGGTCGTGAAAAAAATTCCAAAAGTTCTGCAAACTTGGGGAAGTTTTCGATATAATATTTCATATCACGTATAAAATTTGCAACCAACCTAAGTGTACGGAACATTTTTTGTTATTTATTTTATTTTCGATATATCTGTCAAATTTGCGAACTTTTGCAACGTTTTCCTTCAGTTTAATAAAGAACAACATTAATTAAATAATGTTCCGTACACTTAAATTGGTTGCAAATTTGACACGTGATGTAAAATAATATATTTAACACCACTCCAACTTTGCAGAACTTTTGGAATTTTGGTCTCAAGAACTAAGCAAATTATCATTTATTGCATTTTTAACAATGTTCCGGACCGCAGATCAGGTTGCAAAATTTTATAGTTTGTTTTAATACCACTCCCGACCTTACTTCAAAATTTGAAAACTTTTGGAAGTATTATGAATTAATTGTCTATAATGACTGGCCTATATGGCCTACTTAACTCATGAACAAACAAACAGCACGTTATTTCTTTTACTTCTTTCTTTTTCATTTCTTTAATTGATTCTCTTCTTAATCGTATTCATCATTGCTAAAGATCGTGTTACTGTAAGGTGCCTGCTATCGTGCTAGTGATATCTCTCCAATTTTATTCATTATCCTTCACACCAAAGGTTAAAATGCAAGAATCAAACACAAACGATGCTTAACTTAAACTATTGTAAAAACCAATAATAACTTTTATTTTTACCGATTAAAGAAAACCAGTACGGGATCACTGGTTATATCGCTCATGTCAATCTTGGAGCCTTCCCTAATGACGTAAGGGTGTTTCCTCATCATCAGCCATCCAACATGTGAGAAGAAGAACCCTCGCTTAGCATCGTGGGGATCTGCTGGAGTTTCAGACCTCTTGTGGTGGACGCGATGATCGCGGACCCAGTTATATAGATTGTTCTGTTAATAGAATATGTTTTTTTTTAAATCGTAGATTTGAACCTGTACTCATCAAACTCTGATTATGTATTAGTACATTTTAAGAACTATTACGTACGTAGTAAGATTAATCAATGTCTTTTTTTTATGGCACGGCTTGTGCATTAGCCAGCGTCAAGTATAAGATTTTTATAATTCGTGCTTTTTGCCTTAGAAATTCGACCATGTCCTCCATGAACGGTTTAGGCACTCGCCCGGTACCACAGAACCCTCCCAAAGGCCAAGAACAAATTTAAATTAAATTAAAACTTGCCCTCGAACCGGGAATCGAACCCGGTACCCCTCACCTAGCTGCCACTTAATAAGACCGCTATGAGGCCCCTATCAATGTGTTTATCCATAAATTAAAAGTGCATTCGTTGACAGTTCAATTGATTAGCCAACGTATCACATATTAGTTCATAGCAGAGGCCTTGACATGAAACATTATTTGAAGAAACATTATACAACATACATCGTTTCTTTTTATCATTAGCACATTGATAAATATTTGTGTCAAGCCACAGAGTAATGATCCATTCGTTTTATAGATGATGCAATTACTGTAAATTTATTTTAGTTTCTATTGGTATAGGTATAAATGATAAATATGTACTAATCAGTATTAACAAGTAGTTTTGTGTGTAGTACTGTTTTGCATATATATTTGGCTATTTGCAGTATTTATACTTACTACACTCTTATACTAATACTATTCATTTTGTATGTTTATGTTTAGCGGGTGATCTCTTCTAAAACTCGTGGAATGTATGTCAGAGTGAAAACTGTCAAACGAAAACACTGCCTTAGAAATGAGACATGTATGATTGAACTCTAAAGAAAAGTCGAACAAAGCATCTTGACAGACTCAGGATTTTAGATTTCTGCGCTGTGATTCTGTAACTCATTTTTAAAAGTGAGTTACAGAATCGTAAGGCAGAGAAGATTAATATTATGTTTACCTGACCAGCGATAGCGTAGAATATTAACAAAAGGAGTTTTAAAGGCATCCTTGCTTTATAAGAACGATGTGACCACAATCTATGGGCACCCGCAGTTATACCAAATGCAGCCATCTGTCCAAATATGCACTCTGAAATTAATATAACATTCAATAAGTATACATATCTATTTCCAACACACAAATATAAAGTATTTAGAATATTCATAACCTAGTAGTAATAATAATAACTAGAAATTTGTAAAATAGAAAATTTAAACAGCTTGGTCCTTGTGCCAGTGTTCCGCTGTAATGCGATACTTATTCGTTGAGCGAGAAAAGCAACAACTCTTGGATTACCGGAACTATCTACCAGGCGCGAACTTAAATCTTTAATTAGCGCCTGCGCATTTGAACCCAAGTTCAAAATCAAAGTTGGAAGATAACAGGTTTCTGAGCCGTATATTACATTTCGCTTATATTGAGTTTTAATAATAAATGTGTTGCATATAAAGTTAAATTTCTGTCCTTATTTTCTTTAGGATAATATAGAATATAATAAAGAAGATCAATGTTGGTTAATGGATTTAAATTTACGACTTCCTAGTGCATTCAAATCCGAGCTGTGCTCCATGTTATTTATTACGCCATTACTCCGTATTTTTCAGACAATAGCTAACACCAACTTATAGGAGTAGAACTACAGTAAAAAATTACATTCAATAAGCTTTAAAAATGTAAGTTTAATTTGTTTATAGAATTTAGAATCTATGTGATAAATTTGGTTCTAATATTTTTCATCTACTTTCTCCAATTAACAAAACCATACCTGTTTGTTAATTAATGCATACTGTTCATTTTGCTACGTGAGTTTAACGGAATATGAACTGATTGTTAATTGAAACGTGATGAATGTTGACTACATGCCATACGAACGTTTGCATAATTTGCCAAATTGTAAACAATAATTTAATTTATAACTTTGATTATTATTTATTGAATTTCCTTTGGAATTTAACTTTTGAACACTAAGCCTCGTATCTCTGTATATACAAATCAAATGTCAATAGTAGTTCCTTTTTATTGTGACTATTGTGCATAGGCAAAAGTTTTAGAGAAATTGTTATAACACATTCTTAGCATCTGAATTTGCTTGAATTGCACTATTACGCTACTTATTAAACTAAAACTAAATTCATAACAATTGTAACTTTGCAATTACAAGTCATTGTCTCTTTTCATCACAGCGTAAATATAATTTTTCAGAGGGAGACGAAAGCGTAGTTTGTAGCTTGAAAACATTAAAAGTGGTTTTAGATGTATCATATGACGATGACTAGGTCGAATTATCATTACGTTGCATTCTTTTTACTAAAGTTCTTTCAAAAACAAATTCGACTTTGCAGATTCATTAATAATAGAGCAACCACGAAGCCAAATTTCGTCGCCGTCGGAAACGTGATATGATCGGTCTTAAAATAATGATATAAATTACAGAGTAAGTCTGCAAATAGAGATTTTAAGAGCAGTGTTGGCCTAGTGGTTTCAGCATGCGACACTTTTCGCTAAGGTCGTAGGTGCGATTCCCGGCTGTGCACCAATGGTCTTTCTGTCTATGTGCGCATTTAACATTTCCTCGAACGGTGAAGGAAAACATCGTGAGGAAACCGACATGTCTTGACCCAAAAAGTCGACGGCGTGCATCAGGCAGTGGAGGCTGATCACCTACTTGCCTATTGGATTTAAAAATGAACATGAAACAGATTCAGAAATCTGCGGCCAAAACCTAAAGAGGTTGTAGCGCCACTGATTATTAAGTCTGCAGATTGCTAAAACGCTTATGTTAACTGAAATAAAGCTATAAATTATACTGTTTGCATGCAAAATTATCATTATTTTAATTAATAATAATAATTAATTATTATTAATTATTATACTTACGAACAATTGTTGTTTTCGTAGAACAGTGTTGTCCGCTAAATATTTGGTGTATATAACAAATTGGTACAATAATGTGGAATAATGATATAAGGATTACGTTTGACCATAATAATGGTGTTATAAATCCCATTCGTTTCTCTAAACGTCGGATTGGTGAAAAAAATTGTGGCTCTTGTGTTAAGAGTCGATCATAAAAGTCTTCCTCCATTTTTCTCTCCTGAATCGTCGTGGTTTGGGTGACCATTATGAACACCTGAAATTATTAATATCGTAACAATAGGTTGGTTTTATATCAATCAACCTGCACTTTGACATCCATTAATAAAATGACTTAATAACTGATGAAAAGCTTTGATTTATGTAAATTTATTCGTATTTCAAGAATAGAATAATTTTATTGCGGCTCTTATACAATACGTGTATAAGATCTATGGATGTCTTAGTATAATTAATACGTATAATCAATTTTTTTACGTAATATACATATTTAGTCAACATTATATCTATTTTAATATAATGTTGTTAAATCACAAAGGCTTGCTCTAGCGTGTGTCCAAATTAACACTGCTCACTACTATATCTATATCCAGAATTAAAACTTGAGATTATTTCCATAGCGTAGTTAGACGTATCTGGTAATATCTTATTTGGCTTAAAGTAAATAGAAACTACCGTGATCACGATTCGGCATGAAAATTATATGTTCCGATTTTACTTATAGTTGCAGGCGCAATATGTATGTCGTTTACTTCCACAAGTTTCATGAAACTTATAGAAGTATAAAAAAAATGTCTTTATTCATTTTAAGTATCTATGCATTACAATGTGCAAGATTTGGGAACCCTTTTAAGTAAGAAATACCTGTGTCAGGGTTCCCAGCTCTTCCATAACAAACTTAAATATCATTCCTTAAGATATATTTATATATAATCTAATTACATCTTTTATTTAATTCACTTTTCAACTATTATCAACACGCCTGAGTGCATGAGTGAGTGTGTGCAAATGCGTAAGTGAGTGAGTGAGTCTGTGAGTGAATGAAAAACTGTGTAACTACATACTAGGTCTCAAAAGCATCTCTAACACTGCGCAAGGTATGCTCAGAAGCCAATCCTTTACTCGTATCTTTACATTATAGACGGTGAGCGAGTAGATGTTAAACAGCCTATTTAATTTATTATATACTAGCAAACTCGGCGAACTCCGTTTCGCCACCAGATGGCTGCGTTTTATGTAACATTTCGTTTGGTGATCCCGCTTTTCTGTTGAAATTTTTCCTGAATTATCTTTGCTATAAACCTCACGGAGCCCGAGACCTTTCCAACGAATGCAAAACCGTGGAAATCGGTTCGTGCGTTCTGGAGTTATAGCGTCAGGAAGGAAAACCCGACTTATTTTTATATAGTAGATTAAGTCTGCTTGCAATGGAAATAGAAGTTATAACACAAATAAATGACAATTTATATTTGCCTAAACATTATATATAGTGCGTTAATATGTAATGATAACTTAGCGTCACCTGCAAACCTTATACGGTAGTTGCGATACGTACTGCAATTCACTTAAGTGATATAAATTTAGAACAAATAAATTTTTACAAACTCTGTAATGTTTCAATTGTTCGAAGCTACAACATATTAAAAATGCATAGTCAATACTTCGGACATGTGTGTATTCTAATATGTCTATGTTTTATTTGATGAACAATGTTTATACAACGAAAATATCAGTTTGTCTATTGTGGAATGGTTATATTCTGATTCATTTATCAAAATGTTAATAAAATCTTTTATTTACGCAAGAATCGCACATTTTAAATGTATGTAAATTTGACATAAATTTAGTAAAAGTGTATTTCTTTTAAATGTCAAGTCTTTTTCGGAAATTGTGATGCACTGGCGACTATAGAATATGTAGGCATATAATGCTACGTAACGAACCTTTTAAGGAGGTGGTATAATTTTGTGTTAAAAGAGATTAATTGGTAATATTCCTTTTTATTTAAATAAAATAAGTTTTTTGCGATGTCAAAATTTATCCGGTTATACTACGAGTATAAAATAAAATAGTAAAGCCAAAAGAAATAAGAACGTCATAGCTTTTTGTTTACATAGGAAGAAATGCAAACTGCGCTAGTCCCGCAACTCACAGGCCATTATCTGTGAGACTCGACCCACACCAGACTTCTCTGCTACTCAAAGAGCCGGGCGGGTGATGTCACTATAACGCGGATTCTACCTCCAAAATAAATGCCTAGATTAATTTTATTTACTTTTATTTATTTATTTACATTTAGTTTTATCCGTCCCAAAAGGCCGATTTTTTTTTAAATAATTGAAACATTAATAATTGTTACTTTTATCATTTTATTTCGGTTACCCTGTATATAACCTTCGTAAAATAGCAGTGAGTAAGAATAAACACTGTTACTTGTTTAGCGTGGTTAAATGAAAGTTTGTTGAAATCTAACTTGTGAAGGTCACAGAAGACACTTGGGTGTTAAACAAAGATAAACATCTGTATGCAATTAAAGAACTAACAAAATCTCGTAAACAAACGAAAACTTTGGTAAATCAGCAACAAGTTCTTAATTATTAAGAAGCCTAGAAAGAAATCATTTCTTATGGGGAAATATCAATCTTCTTTCTTCTCAAAGACAACAAATTCTAGAGTAAATTTCTCTGCCTTTCGCGGTGATTTAAAAGAACATACTAGTAAGTATTCTCAAATCAAATGAAGGACCAAAAGCCGGTAGATAGGATAAAGAATTGTAGCAAATAAAGTAGTTGTTATAAAAGGTATTTAGACTTGTTAGAAATAAAATAATTTGAATTTTATTTCCTATTACACTTTAGTCATAAATATGAATGAAACTTTTAAAACTGAAACAATTTTTTAGACAAATATTAAGTGAATTGAACCCTATTGTCATTTTAAAGATGCTGGTCCTCACACCAGGCTATGTGTTGTGGGTGACCAGACGCTTCCGAGGTACAATAAAAGAACAAAAACAGTACTTAAAATTGTACAACAGTGGCGTAACAATAGGGTGGCAGAGCTGGCAAAATGCCACGGGCCCCCGACCCAAGAGGGCCCCTGCCCAAGAGTTATTATTATCTATGGATGAATGTGAAGTTTCCAATACGGGGATTGTGGGGACTACAGACAATTCCCTCTCGCCTAAGAGAGGAGGCCTATGGCCATCAGTGGGACATGTACAACGTGTAATTGAGTACGCTGAAAACCTCGAAGTTTATTCAAATTAAACTGAGTACAGTAAAGGAAAATCAAACATATTATAATTCTGTTCAATTAACCATTTATAATACTAGTTCTAGGCTATAAATAATAATGAAAATATATGAATATAATATAATAAATATACCTTAATAAATTCTGTTACAGCTGAACTTACCTAATTGTTATTCTAGCACATTAACACAATATACCAAAACGGCCGATTGATACGTGATTTTTGATGAAACTGATAATATCAAAAGGTGATCTTAGTCCGCACGTAAGATTGGTACGTGCTGAATACACTTCTTGTGAAATAACATCGTTCTTATATTTGTTGTTGTAGGTATAGATATGTCTGAGAATCATCCGCGAAATACCCTCTACGTATATGTCACACGTGTGTGATGTTTCTGAAGTCCATATTAGCATTGGTAGAAGTCTATTTTAGTGATTATAGTTGTAATGGCTTAATTAATTCGGTAAATATATACACTTATGCATCAATAATTGCGAACGGTTTCAGATAAGTACTTCTGAAATTGTTTGAAAGACATAAATAAGATTTTTATAACGTACCATTTGAGACACAAATATACAGTATTTACAATATTCTTAACCTACACAGTAATAATACTAATAATTTAAAATGGATAAATAGAAAACTAAAATAAATTTAAAAAGTTTCATCTCTGTGGCAGTAAGTAACATCCCATCAGGCCGCTTGCCGTCATCTCTAGCGATGCCTGTTGGCAAAGTAGCTGGAGTTAATAATATTACCTGATCGATATAAACTACACTAATCTCTAAAGAATAATCAGCCAACAAAAAATAGAAGATGAAAACATTGACTTTGCCAAATGGTTAAATGTAAAAATTATTAAGCTACATAATTATGCTTATAAATTGATCAATCAATAAGGCATAGACATAACATAACATATATTTCACTAAAACAAAAATCAAAGAAAAAATATAATGAGAGATATTAAAAAAAATCCCTTTTCCCATTCGGTTCGTTTCAAGTGTGTAATGCCTGTGCTGTGGCTGTAATTGGCCCTGGCTTAGCATTATGCTGAGGAGCAGAATGTTCTACAGCGCTGGTCATTCTGCCAGAGACCACAGCAGCTAGTTAGATCAATAAATAAGGATATGTTAATCAGATGAAACCTTATTTGTAATGTAAAAGTTTACATAAATAGTTGTATCCTGAGATTCTAAGACAAGTTTCCTTCCGCGAAAGAGAAGAGGCAACTGGCAAGAGAGCGACGCGTATAATGTGACATTTCAGCAGATACAACTTTACCTTTAAAAATGATCAACAGAAGGGATATCAAATTTCGATGAAAGACGCATTAAATTAATACCTCAATCTTTATTATTATAATTATTTTTATACGTTTGCTTATTTGCTACAAACCTAGTATGCCTTATGCTTAACACACACGAGTGCCTTCGAAATAATTAAAAAGAACTAAGTATAAATATATCTATATAATAGTATATATTGAAATTAAATGTTTATTTCCGTAACCTAAGGTTAATCGCAACATACTCATTTTACTAAAAACCATAGTAAATTCACTGACTTGTTGACTAGCTGATTCGACCCGTATCATGACAATTTTCAGTAGCAGCAATAAAATATTACCATTTTTTAAATTCACTACAAAAAAAATCTCATTCTAATATTTAATAAATAAAGCGTTGTGACAATCTATAAAAAGTACAAGCAACTAATCTAACTATAAACATCATGTCAAAATGTCGTTGTACAAGGAACAAACTATAAACATCATTGTTCCTTGTCGACATTTTCATTTTTTCACGAATTGTGAGAAATTAGTACCACCATTAATAACTGAGTGCGTAATATTTAAACCTCATATAGTAGACAATTTATTAGTAAATAAGCAAATTAATTTTTAATGAGATTATGTGATGGAAAAAAATATTGTGTTTGTGATTATGATGAAGTCGTGTTAAGGCTTAGTATGAATAAATTGGTAAGTGTTTTAAACTGTCACATTTGTATACCAACGTCTCTCGAATATCATGGATCCTACAAGGATTGTAATCTCTGTGATCACTGTGTCTTTGATAGGTTTTTTTAAGGACATACGACAGTTTCTGCGCATTGGGAAAATATTTGTTTTTGAAAAATTCACTTTGCCACCACTTGGGGCATTAGTACACACCCATAGACTCAACCATGCAATGGTTATCCATTATAAAACTTTAAATTCCACAGATTATTATTATTAACTTCTACGCAATAGTACACGGCTCACATGTTCGCGATGCCCACTTTGACAAGAACAAAATTGCCGAAAATTATTGTCCAAAGTCTGAACATTGTGAAGAAGGCTCGCATGTTATGTGCATGTATTATAACCCGGTAAGGTATTCAAAGATGTTTGGCGGTCTAAAGTATGAATTACAGAAATCTTTACGAAATGCGAGTTGTATGGATTATGTAGAAATGTGACCCTAAGTGTTCAGCCGGACTTAGACGTGTGTGATACAATAACGAATTTTCTGAAAAACATTGAAAAGTTCTATTACTTGAAGAAATAATATGTACCATAAAATAAGTGGCGCCACGACGCTTGGTCTAATCCTAAGGTTTTAAGATTTCATTCTCAGATAGGCAAATAGGTGATCATCCTTCTGTGCCTAACACAAGCAGTTGATTAGCGGTCTAAGGTATGCCAATTTCCTCATAATAGATAACATTAACCTTACTTTGAGTGAGCACTTAGAAAGAACAGTCCATCGCTGGATATCCATCAATCGAGTGCACGACAGGGAAGAGACTTCCTCAAAATTCACCTTCTATAAAATTACACTCATACAAGATAAACGACGCTTATAAAATAAACATTTGGTTTCTGATTAAGGATGGTTTACATTTGCTCTCCAATCAAAAAAACATATGTGTTTACACATGTACACGCGTTAGAAGTTATACTTCTTTGGCGTAACAAGAAAAAGTTCTTTTCAAAAAATTTATTCTAGAAAAAGCGACACTAATAATAGAAAAAAAGGTATTTAATACATTGAAAGTTTTATTCTAACGCATTTCTATCTAGTTAAATAAAGATTATTTAAATATCACAAAAAAATCTTTTTACATAATTAAAGAAATTTTTTTTTTTTTTAATTGTTGACTATGCTAACTGCAGGGTGTCGGTTTTTTGTGACGCACGCATCGTAAAAATTTACTCTAATAATTTTTCCCTAACGCACTAAGAGAAGTATAACTTCAAAAGGTTTAGCGATTGTAATACGTTGTAACAAGGAGATAACCAGCTCTAAGATCCCCAAGAATGTCAACCTGCTTGAGATCGTTTGAATAACGTTACTCAAATCAATCTCAATAAGCAATTTGTTTCGTTGTAGAGGGAACGCATGAGTAAGCAGTGCCATAATTCTCAAGATATTCAAATCACTCAACATGAAGCCGACCAACTAATGGATATAGCAAACATGTATGTGCTATGAAATTATTTTCCAATATTTCTTGTAGTCTTTGCGTTAATTTCTCTCTTCAATTTGAGTCCAATGTAAGCGTGTGAATGTTTATTTAACTAATCAATGTAATTATAATTCTGTTTATTTATAATGGCGGATAATTGAAATTTCCGTTAAAAAAATCTGGAATTTCTTATAGCGATAGCGATACCGCTCTCGGAAATACGTTTTTGTACCGCGTGATCCCAAGGTTGCGACCGACGAGAGAACTATATCGAAGGGCCGATTTACATTATCTTAGTGTTTAGGAGAGTATTTTAGCACAAGTTGAAAGGCAAGTTCTTTAGTGCTTTAGTGCGTTGCGAGTGAACGTTTACATTTCTTCCAGTAGAGTATCATTACAACGCCGCAATGAACGCGCAACGACGTCGGCAAATACGCTCTATTCTACGCAAAATACTAACTGTAGTTATGGAACAAATA
Organism: Pieris melete; assembly: GCA_963693345.1. Lineage (NCBI taxonomy): Eukaryota > Metazoa > Arthropoda > Insecta > Lepidoptera > Pieridae > Pieris > Pieris melete. Next base: position 4,729,531 of record CAVNZK010000003.1, read on the forward strand.
GAAGACGAGATTTTATTCGAAATAAATAAACTAAATTTAAATAATAAATAAAATAGCTTCTTTTAAGGCAGTGTATGCCGAATGCCTAGCCTGTTAGTTTTTGTATAAATTGTTTTTAACGTTCCACAAACATTCGTGAACAACATATTCAGACACAAATTTGATAGTTGTATCTTCCGACCATTTAGCCATCTTTAAAAATCAAAAAACACGCACTCGTTTCACGGCACCTGTGCACTCTCCTAAAGATTTTACTAAATTACGTGTTTACACACAACGAGGGAAGATCTCGGGGGTTGCGCGGGCGCGGGATGGGTATCACTTGAAACAAAAATAAAAAGCGATTCTATTTTGATTCCACTTGAACGTCAAGTAGAGCCGTACTAAAGCTAGTAGCGTTTACATGTTTCAACTAAAGTACTATCCTAAAGCACTCTCCTAAACACTAAGATAATGTAAATCGGCCATTACAGGTTCAGTTAGAGTATAGTTACAGAGTAAGGGGCCAATATTGTATGCTATTTTAGGAAACCATATAATAAGAATATATTCTTAAACAGATATATAATACAGATTAGAACTTCCAATTCGATTAAAAGAAATCATCGAAAAAATGATAAATTTTGCTGTTTTATACCTTAGTGCGATTTGTTTAAGGATAAGAGGGAATGTGGCAACAGGAAAGGAAACAGGAAGGGGACAAGAGTCCCTACCTCGTGCTTATGGCATGTATAGATTGGTAATTTAATAATTTAATATATCTAATTTAATAAATTGTTTGCTCGTTAGATACTGCACGAAAAATAAATTCACGAAACTCAATTGTAAATTAATTGATTTTAGACAAACTTAGTTTTGTCTGTAATATTAAACTCTGCATATTCAATATAACATTATGTACTTAGATACCTTAAACGTACCATATAAAGACTATTTATAACAATGTTTTTCATACCATAAAAAATTGGTTTCTTTTAATTAAGAAACGCGACATAACATTCTTCGAATACGAAAAATAACATTCTTTGAATCTTAACCTAAATACCTTAAAAGATGTAATATAATAACTAAAATATATTATTAAAAGTAGTCCCGTTAGGCAAAGTTCCGAAGATACTGGCAGGGTTCCCCCTTTGCTAGACTAATTCTTTATCCGAGGTAGCTGCCAGCTCTTCGGTCTGCTGTGATGGCGAATAACAGTTTAGCTAATTCCTTAAAAAAGTTTTAATGTTCATTGATGGTTTTAACCATCAAAATATGAATATTTTGATTGTAATTTTGTTGTTTATTCAGGAATGGGACGAAGAGTTAGCGACGTTTGCGCAAGTGTTGGCGAATTCATGTCTACTAAAGCATGACCTCTGTAGAGCTACAAGTAAGTACCAAATAACAACGACAACGACTAAAGAAGAACTTGACGACTCATTGGTGTAGTGGTTAGTACCCCTGACTGCGAATCCATGGGTCCCGGGTTCGATCCCCGGCTGAGACGAACATCGATGTGATGAGCATTTGGTGTTGTGCTTAGGTCTTGGGTGTTTAAATATGTATTTATATCTATCTATAATAATATGTATGTATATCCGTTGCCTAGTACCCATAACACAAGCTTTACCAGCTTAGCATGGGACTAGATGAATTGGTGTGAATTGTCTTAATTTTAAAAAAAAAACAGTCAACAAACCAAGATCTGAGTTAATAACAGACGCCGTGGGACATCCTTATATGTGCCTATTAGACAGACTAAGTCTGCTCTGGCAAAATCACCATATATGTTTTGATTACGTCTTAGTATAACTGCGTTTTGTCCGTGAATGACTTCACACAGCCGGAATTACTCCCTTATAAACAATCTTAATTAACCACCCATTCTGATTATATGTATCTAATTTCATGCTTCTTTATTTCTTCTATCTTCATGCTTTTTTATAATATTATAATATCTACGTATATTTTAAAGAATAAGACTCGTCGATAGAAAGTCTATATTGGGTTAAAAAATCAGGTTAATTTTTAATGATACTGCTGCATTTTTTTCAGGCAAATATCCCGACCCTGGTCAAACCACTGGCGTTGTGAGGTTCAGCTACCCGGACTGGTATAGCATAAGTGGTACCGACGTCTTTCCGCCAGGCCTCTCTGAAGACAAACTTCTATACAGCATCAAGCACATCATGCAGTCGTGGTACAATCAGAAGATTTATGTGACTCCCGAGATGGTAAATCAGTACCCCAACTGGTCAGAGTAAGTATATATTTAGCTCACCTCCAATGGAATGCTATTTTGAAAACATTTAAATAAAACTTAAGTTAAGCGAGATTGTACCGCCGTGAAAATAACTATTTTTATTAAATAATAACTCAATCAGATCTTTTATCTAAAGGGCTCTTCTATTCTCTTTTCATCTCCACGCGGACACAATTTGACAGTAAGAGCCGAAAGAGTACCATAGTTAAAAGAGCGGTATTAGGCTAATTTAATTCTTAATGCTACACAAGTTTTACTTGTGAGAAAACGTATTTAAATACAACTTTCATAAATGACCATCCATCCGTCACAAGTAATAAACTCAAACTCAAAATAACCTTATTCATATAGGTAATCCAGTACACTGATGAACGTCAACAGAAAAGATTTTAAATTGATTCTAAGTTTACTACCAGTTCGCAAGTCAAGGGTGTAGAGCGGGCAAGAAACGCTCCGCCACTCTTTACAATAATTTCATATTAAATAGAAATATCAATTTTTGCTCAGCCAGGTTTGACAGGCATGACCTAGGCTTTGAGAGTCACAGGCTTAGCCACTAGGCGTACCTTTCTTAGTTATCTAAGTATTTTTGAGAAAATATTAAAGACAGTATTTTACATTAAATGAATTGTTATATAGAAAGCTGTATTTATAGACGATATAGATTTATAATAAGGTCTTAATAAAAACCTTGCAGTCACATCGACAAAGTCGCTGGGAAACTGTACCTCGAGATGATAGCTGGTGAAGCTACTCACATGGGTTGTGGCATATCCGCATATGCGGAATATGCTTACCACGCCAATAATGCGGATTTGAGTTATAATGTAAGTAATGTAATTAAATGAAAAGTAATATTACTAACATAATCGTTTATTTACGTAATTATCACTATTTAAAAAAATAATAGTAATCCAAGATCTGCAATCAAATGCTGGTAATTATTAAATAACGCCCAATAAATATCTCAATGTAATACAATATTTCAATATTTTTTTAATTTAAATTAGGAACGTCAAGACTGTCCTAAACTTTATACACAGATGAACAATCAACTCCATGAACTTTATATCACCAAAGAGTTTCCATTATATTGGTTTACTAATTAGCACGCAATTTCTCCAGTAAATGATAAAGTATTATATCATTTACTTTACTAAGCCTGGCTTTGGTGCTATTTCGGAGTTAAAAACTAGATGACCCCTTTAAAAACCTTTATGTTTTACTAACCGTTACTATGCAGCGTCAACTACTAATTTATATCGAGGCGCAATTTAAGTTTTGACGGCAAACGTCAGTTCAAATTTTATATATACTTACAAACCTTGCTAATGGCACACGTAAAGTACTAACATCCCTCATAAAATAACTGTTAGTGTATTATTTATGAATACTTCACCTTAAATTAACTAAAGCACTATTCAGATACAATTTTTTAACACCTACTAATAAAATCTACCAAGAAACTAAAATTATGACGATTAAACAACTATATGTTTATAGCACCTGTATCCTTATTAAAAAAATTTTAAATAACTCTCTACATAGTAACTTATCATTTAATAAAATCAAATACACCACTACACGAAATACTCGTCGAGCGAGTTTGCTTATCTTGCCAAAGCCGCGCACAAATTATTTAAAGAGATCTATTAGGTATGAGGGTGTGCAATTGTTTAATCGGTTGCCGTCTAAGCTTCGTAACATTAGCGTGGCATTAAAGACACACATCAGAATGGGCCCATTAGACTAGAATTGGGCTAGCTGATGGCGACGTGTATCTCGTTCGTATATATACTTAATATTAAATTTTTCATGTAAATAAAAAAAAAATTTTTGTAATGAGAAATAAAGTTCTTTAAACATTAAATTGGAACATTTCTTCCAGAACGTGCACGTGGTGTGTAACTATTCCGCTAAACCTCGAAAGGGGGAGCAACTGTACAATACAAAGCCTCCCACTGAAAACGATGTGGGCTATACCGTACGATGTGGCTGTCCCGTGGGATACGACGAAGATTACAACTGTCTTTGCTATCAGACTAATAGGAGCTTTTGTATGTGTACACTTACACTGGGTTAACACGGCATTGTCCTGCACGTTTTCTTTGTATTCGTTTTTTTAACGTAATTTCCGGGTGTTCACATAGTAGATTTTCACTCGTGTAAAATACGATTAGCCGAGAGTGAGCGAGAACGAGACAGAGCTATATTATGTGCCCCTTTATACCAAATTAACGTTAAAGTTCATTCGATTTGCTTGACAAGTCCGTTGAGTATTCGTTTAAACGTGTAAACGGTGTACGATATATTGCACTACAAACACCGTGTGAATATTAAATTCAGACAATTGCTTCGTATTTCTTCAAATGACGACGGTTATATATTTTATATATAACTGGTGATTTTCTTTTTAGCAAACACGTGCGAGGGGGATAAATGCAAGCCCTCAGTAGTACTTCTGCCAATTTTTACAGTAGAAGATGCGCCTGCGCACAAAATGATACACAAAGGGTAATATTCTGTTTGTATAATAGTTACGTAGGCCGTAGATTAGTCTTCTAAAGTATTAGGTACGTTTCATTTAAAAGTAATTTTGTTTACTAAAGAACTTTAAACTTTAAACAAACGCAATTAATTTCATAAGGATATTTAAAAACAAAACCTCGTATTGTGCGTCGGTAAATATATTTTACTATTTTCCGCTCTTTTATTATCTATATTCTTTCAGATCAGAAAACAAGACACTCAAGTATTACGATTCATTTGAACTGTTGGACCAATTTGATAAAAAGGTATTTTGAGTTTTTTTTAATATAAGTACCAAGGATTGTACATAATGACGTTTTAGATACGTAGCAAAAATATGGGTAATCTACCTTTAAAATTAAATGTAATAGGAAAATGGTTTAAATTTACATATAGCAACCTCTACAGGTTCTTTGAGAGCCTTTGTAACTTATATTATTGTACTTAGATATTGAATTCTTACATTTCAGGAAAAATCGCGTAAAGCTTTTGATTTATCTCGAACTGAGCCTCCTTTTATTACTGAAAGGTGAGTCTATTAAAACATTATACACTATTAATATTATTAATGTTATGGCCCAAAACAGTAGTTTTGAAAGATCTGACTTTCTCATGTTTCTAGATTATAAATTATGAAAACAAACTACAATAAGAAGCTTTAGAGTAAGACGTGTACTACTACTACTACACACTCATTATATCAAAATATTTTGCTAATTAATACATACTCGAGTATCATATTATTTTTTTTGCCAGAAGTTATACGCCAAAGCGGTTCGATGTCAGTCGACGTTATTTTGGGAAACCGCTTAATGTATCACGCTCAAGTCGAATAATTGTCCCATCTAAAGTTAAAGTAAGCTTTATTAAATATTGTTTAATATAGACACTATTAGCATTTCATACAGAAATCTATTCATATAGGATCCATAAGTTGCTGAAAAGTATATGAACCAACCTTTAAAACTGGGTTCAAGTTTTGGCGAAACAGTCGTTTAAAGTAACTTGGCACCGCCTTACCATAAAAAGAACTAAAGTCAAAGTCAAAAATCATTTATTCATATAGGTAACACAATGTACACTTATGGACGTCAAAAAAGAAAAATACATTAAGTGCTTCTAATTTCTAATTTTCTAATTCTACATCAGTGAAACTAAAGGGATAGAAATAAAACATATCCTTGCGTTTCATCTATCTCTAGATCAAAATTAGCCAAATCTAAAAACACAAACACAACACACAATGTCTTGTAAGATTTATTATAAACATAATGCATTAATTTTAAAATAAATCTTTTAGAAGCTCAATAAGCAGAGCATTTTTACAAGAACTCCTGTCTTTGTTTTACCTACAAAGAAAAATTCTATCAAATCTCTTGTAACGATGAAGAAGGATGTAGTACCTCGAAAAGATTTCACTAAAGTAAAAAAACTTGTTACCACTTATTTGACACGAAGACGGAATGGAAACAATGAGATTGATTATTTAAATACCTCAATTCACGAAACAACTACTGGAAAGTTTACTACAATTGATGTTTCTTTCAATGAATACTTAAAAGACCATAACTTCATTAATGTCAAGAAGGAAAACGATGAAGATAAGTTAATAAATCTTTTAGATGATTTACAAGAAGAAGTAAAACACATAGGATTCGATAGAAAAGAAAAAGAAATATTTAATGCTAAATTACGATCAATTTTCAATTCTTTAGATAGAAAGTCGAAAATGCCAAATGTAAACAATCATTCATTACAAGAAACTCACGATCCATTCGATAGATATTCTAGATATAGTGAAAACAGATTTGATATAAATGAAGATAGAATTAATAAAAATTCTCTTTTCAATTATTATCCTATGAAACAAAAAGATAAAAACAAAGCAATGGAACGAAAATATAGGCACATGTACGGGATCAGAAGAAAGAACAAAGATGTATACAGAAGAAATAGTGATATCCGGCGAAACTTGTATTTAAGGGAAGATAGTGTAGGTGATCTGAGCCACGATAGGAGAAAATTTTATCAAGATAAACTTGACAATCTAGAAAGACAATTACAAAGTATGGGACACGGTTATCAGCGAAAAAACGCAGTAAGTATGACTTTAAATAACTTAATATTAAAGCAACGTAATGATATAAATTATGAAGCAGACACATAAATAATTTTTTTTTTTTTTTTCAACTTTTATTTTGTGCGCATTCCCTTTGGTACGGTATATAACGGAATTGGGAGTTTTGGAGAAGCGTCTTATGCGTCTAAGGCAGCGTTCAAGTATTACGTAACGAATTTTGGAGGGGGGGGTCCTTTTTTAAAACGATGCGGGTGGGGATTGAATTACGCGTTATTGTTAATATTATTTTGATTTTCCAGTACTTTACACCACATAATGGTAACTTTTATAAAGAGTCACTGAATGGTCACGAAACGTTTTACTATTCGGTACAGAAAAACGTTACGGCGCGTTTTTTTCCCACTTATTTTGTTTAAATAATACCAAAGATTAGAGATATAAAATTGAACGAATCTTGAAATGTATGGGCAACAGACAGTTGGCAATGTTTTGTGTACTAATCTAGCAGGAATCGAGTAGATATTAGTCCGTAGTTTACCTCGTGTCCGCAATTCCCCCATTGACATCAGTAACGAAAAATTCTTTTGCAGGTAAAAGATGATCGACTCAGACCTGTCAGACCAGCAACAACAGTTGATAATTCATTTTATTTGCCTGATAGAGCCCGATTCTTACATGGCTTTTGAGTGCAAGGTCTTTTAATTTTAATAAAAATAATATAAAACATTGAGTGCATTCAATATTATGATTATATGTTAATATGAGTATCGATAAATGCTGATTATTAACTAGTTTTCAGCCATGAACGTATTGTAGACTTCATACTTATTCATAAAATAAAAATCGGTCTTATACCCTTATAACTAAAATACTCGTAGTCTCTCACTGTGATAAAAACAGACGTATATACTATAATTTGTTAGTTGTGCAATTAGACTGATATTTTTTTATGAAATCGGCGATGCTTTGATGTTTTAGTCACGTGAGTTGAGACTGCTTAGAACCCAGTAGTACTGAGGCTCAATATAATTACCCGGGTTCGAATTTGAATATAGACTAAAAAACGTAAATTATTAGTCTATATTAGATTAAGATATGTATAATGTATATATTATTATTAACTTTTATTTACACCGAAATCAAAGATTTTTGGATGAACTCAACTATGAATCGTGCTACGTAATATAATCATCATCAATCATATGAATTTCATAGCGGCAGCTTTTAGAAACCGGCGACACTATGACGACTTGATTGGTCAAGTACAAATTTCATTATTCTCAGTAAAATTCATTGAAATTTGACTAAAACCACTACCAACCTTATTCAACAGCCGTCAGTGACAAACCCATACCGTGGAAACCATAGCAATCGTTGTAATTGATCTAACAAAAACATTGTCATTACTTGTCTATGATTGTCTACATGCCTGCTATCTTTTGTATATTTTTATAATTTTGAAATTGTGTTATGTCTTCTAAACTAAATGAACTTTACGAAGATTTCGATAGCGAAACAACGATAGACTTGTCATCAAATGATTTGGAAACGGTACCAGATTCGATTTATAATAATAAATCAGCTACTGTAAGTACAATTGTTTAACCATTTTTGACCATACCATAATAATAATAAGTCCATCAATCCAGTGTCGCTATAACGCTTTAAGTATCTTGGTATTTCATAGAGAAATAGGCCTTCATGTCGATTTTTGGATTCGAGACGTGCCGGTTTTCTCACGTGTCCTCATTCCTTCACCGTACGAGCATTAGATGGGTAAATAGATAGATAAATTTAAATAATTTTCTTTACGTTATAAAAACTAGAATGAATTACTATAATTATCCTGTATTATATGCTTAGTATTGATAGTACTATTAATTATACTTACGTTGTTCACAGATGATCTACTTACAAAACAACAAAATTCGATTGTTACCCGATGATTTTTTTCACACTTTTCTTAACCTAAATTGGCTAGATTTGCGTGGGAATCAGCTGGAATGTATACCTCCATCTATAAAAAACCATCCGAGTCTAACACATTTATTATTACAAGACAACAACATATCATCACTACCAAATGAACTAGGCACTGTAATGACTTTAAAAGTGCTACAACTGAACGGAAATCCGCTAGTCTACCCTCCAAAAGAAATTATAAATTTCGGAACAAGTAAGACCCTGAAGTATCTTTATAATCAATTTCTCAGTACATTATTAGATGAGAATTCTATTTCGGATAAAACAAGCGAATTCGAAGCAGAAGAGTTGAGTAATGCACGAAGTTATAACTCAGTACTAGATAGTAGTGAAATGAAGAACAGATTAAAAGTTCACTTTAATGAGAAAGATGCAAGCGAATATTACGATAAACTTAAAGGTAAATGTCCGAAATTGGCTATAACTCGTCAAAAAACGTTGCACACACAAAGCTCAAAATATCTTCAACCGGTTAGAACTGCGAACAAGGTGGTCCAAGATCAGAGGATTCTGCAGAGCTATCTCAAAGACCAAGCTCTGCAAAAGAGGAAGGATTTTATTGCACGCGCCGATAAAATTATTCAGGAAAAGAAGTAAGTATTAATTAATTGCAAAGAGTTTAGTGAAAATATTTAACATCATACTAGAATCTGAACATTACTTCTGGACTTGCTGGCTAGTCATGCAAATGTACCTACAGCAAGGTGAATATAGCAAAGTAAACGAATTTGCAGAGCTAAATATCAAACAATATTTATTAAAGTTTACCCTCAATAATAATCTGAAATAGAAAATAATAACGATATCTATACTCCTTTACAATTATGTTATCTTGATGTTCCTAGGAACTTGGAACTTCTCCGCAACTGGCGAAAAAATTACAAAACCAGACAATTCTTTATGTCCAACGATACAACAAACTACACCGAACCAAGTTATCCTTATGATACCAACCCAGACTATATGACATTTATGACGAGGGAGGACATAGAGAAGGATTTGCCGGATAAGTATAGGAAAAAAATATTTCGACGTTCGAAACCCACCCTGCCTAGAAAGAGTAATAATGATGTCCACTTGGCTATGAAGATAAAAGAACTGTTTGATAATTTGGAAGCAATCGATTTACAGACAAATGAAATGACCCCGCGTACTGAACAGAAGATTCTTTTGCATGAAATACAAAAGGTATATTTTACCGTGTTATACGTAAGATACAGATTTTATTTATTCAACAATGATATAAATTTTAACATTCTTAAACGTATTTTTAATTTCAGATTACGGAAATAAAGCAAAAGTTATCAGAATTGTCAACGACGAATTCCAGATCTGTTATAGATGACTAACAATATTTATGTGCGGTAATATTTAGCAAAGTATGTGTTCCATTCGAACATCTTCATCGATTAATAATGTAGATACGAGGGATTGAACCACAGAACTTGTACTTCGTAGCCGACATCGGTTATATATGATAAAGGGAAATAAAAACACAAAATTTTATGAAGATTTTATTTACGTTGGCCGGCACCTTACCATAGCTATATGTAATAAATCTATGTCGATACACAATTTACGTTTAAAATAAAATATAGAAAAGTAAATAAAAGGAGCTGCTATTGCTTCATAAGATAATTGAGTGGTTATCCGTTTCAACTTTTCAAATATTGTCTGCACTTTATGTATCTGACACAGAAACGATATTATTAATTTTAAAACTGATTTAAAAAACTATTAGATACACTATACCATAATTTTCAGTTATTTAATGACCAATAGTTTCCTATATATAACCACTCAAACATAACTACTTAAACCTCTCAGACACAAACAAAAGCAGCTCCTTAATTTTTCAGACAAAAGTTGATATTCGATGCAAACAAAATTGAAAACATTGTTCTGCTTAGTCTAATTAATAGTAATTTACAATAAGCACTTATAGACCAATCACGGCAGTTTTTGAACATATTTTTATGAAAACTTGCAACTTCATGTGCTGGTTCCACATCCTTTTTTTATTGTTGCTTTTTTGTAGGTATCCAACTTGTTTACGGAATATACGGTAATGTTTGAAGCTGGACCGATATTCTTATAATATTTCCATCAAATACCTAATGATAATTTCAATTGCCATCCATCTACGAGGCTAGCTAACACATCTTATAAGTAATAGGTTATTTACAATTCCTATATCATACCAATTGGTACTCGTTAAACAATAACAATAATTGATTTATATTTGAATATATTTTTTTATTAAAAACTTTTTTAAATACGACTGAAAATCTTTATGCTGATTTAATAAACAAGGGTTAAATAAATTTGTCTAAGCTTTCTATAGATGCTAAAGACAAAAAATCAATATTAATAGCTACATTATTAAAAATAAATTGTCAATTTAATAAAAAATTATAATAAGCCTGTTCAATTCAATAACGAAGTATACTTCGTTATTGAATTGAACAGATCAAGCTATATGTTTTCAAATAATGTATATTCCTGTTTATTCAAAATAAGAAATAATGATAACACTAAATAACTATTTAAGCTTATAAATATGTGAAAATAAACCTAAGCGCAACTATAATTATTTATTTGACAAATCATGCATTCTGGCCAGCTGGGTGGGCCCTTATATAAGAAAGGCAGTTTATGCTGGAACACAACCAAACAAATCGTATGGATATTAGTGATTTATATTAGATTCTTAACACTAAACGTTACGCAAATGGAAGAAAATGTTGGCTAATAATTTACTAAGCTTTTAGATTAAGACATTTTTTGTAAATTGCTAAAAAGCCAAATATTAATTTAAACCTATCAAAAATGCAGTCATGCGATTACTCTATTAGACATAATGTAGATTATATTAGATAACTAAAAATTTATTTATCAAATTGAAATACATTTGGTCATATTTAAAACCAATCGTAATGAATTATTTACATTAATATGAATATCAAGTCAAATATAAAATGCTTCGATTTACCTAGAGTATTCGATCTGACCTACCTAGAGCACAGTATCCTAAAACGCCCCAAATCATAAAACTGGTAATTACCAGTAATTACGGGTAATTACGCGTATTAACTTACCTAAGGTATACAAACTAAATCAGTATTTTTATTAGCTTCTTCTGACCCATATGGTTTTTACATTATGGTGTGATACTTATTCTAAGCTGGATTAAATGAGTGTTGAGTCGGGTCTTAGGTTTAAATAAAAGAAATAAATCAGGGGCGCTAGCCTTTTTTTAGCCTCAGATTTCTGTAGCAGTTTCATGAACATTTGTCAATCTAATAGACAAGTAATAAACGGAGGTGATCAGCCTCCTGTGCCCGACACACGCCGTCGACTTTCTTGCAAGCCGGTTTCCTCACGATGTTTTCCTTCACCGTTCAAGCGAAAATTAAATACATAGAATACAATGCGCACATAGAAAGTTAATTGAAGCACAGCCGGGGATCAAACCTACGACCTCGGGCATGAGAGTCGCACGCTGTCGCAAGTCTAGCCTCTTGAATCTTAAGCCCCCGGCAATTCCTGACTTCTTTCTAAGATATATGTTAGTATATTGTCGTTACCATTGATATACAAAAAACCCAAGATGCACAGTCTCGAATAAAAGTAACACTCGAAAGTGTCCCGAAACACTATTTCTGTCCCTTTCTATAACAGTATGTCTATAACAGTATATGTGACAAGCATATATTATTGCAAAATCAACCTTATGCGAATTGCTTAAAGTTGTTATTACAACGCAGTTTATACGTACATAAAGCAATAAAATTTTACGACCGACCGTGGTCGGTAGGACAAGGTATTGAGTGGAGTTGAACATGACTTTTTTATTTACAACTATTTAACATAATTTTAAATTTATCCGACTTTTCAGGTGCTTTACAGCGTGCGTGGTCACGGTGACTGAAGACAAAAGGTGTTGGATGTTAAATAGTTGTAAATTTATAATAATACATAACTTTAATCCGGTTAAAAAGTTTTTTCTTTAAATTAAAAAAAAAATGTTAAATTGGCTACCTCCTGAACTACACTTTATATAGCGTAAATATATTTGTCAAAATCTACACACAAAAAAGTTCAAAAGTACATAAATTTATTTATAAAAAAAACACAAATAAATAACATCGACTCCACTTATTAGACGCGAGACTATTTGAAATAAGAGCACAATTTAGAATGTTGCGCTCATTTTTTGAGGACGTTTTTTAGACGTTGATTGTGCATCTTGGGTTTTTGTATATCAATGGTCGTTACCCTATATTTAAAACTTTGTAAATGAACTAATATAGCTCTTTGAATGTGATAGTTAAACAGCAAAGAATACAATTTTTTTAATAAATTTCGAACAATAGTACCATAAAACTAGAGTATGAATCACTTTTTGGAATACACCCGTATCCAAAAATATCACATTCCCTTAACTCAGCTCCACTCTTGACTAGGACTCTGATTAAAACGTGTACAATATTTAAAGAACGCGTTTTAATTTCATACCTATGTTGTGATACTCGCATTATTTTCTTTTATACTAGACGTAACTCAATCGGTTGAAAATTTCGTCCGAAGCTAAAAAGTAATTTTTTCCTCAAAAGGGATATTTTTCAAGATTGCCTTCTAGTACTAAAATGATTTGATGAATTTAGAATACCCAATACTCGTGGTGTTTACCGACCGTCCGACCTGACCGTTATAGTTGGAGAATTATATAAGTGATCTCGCTTAATTGAAACGTTATCCGATGCCATTCTCAATAATAAATTAGTTCTTACTCATTTTTATACGGGTGGTTATATAATCCAAAGCGCGATTCTTGACCATTTTGTTGCATAGTTTTTTACAACTGCATTATCTAACAACATTGAAATGATATCAAGGACAATTTTATTTCAAACTTGTAATCTTTAAGATGAAAATAGCTTTGCACTTATTAATCCTATAAAAAATTTAATTACTGTTTAGTGAATTAACTTTAAAAGATAGACATATGCTGTCAGAATTTTTTTAGTAAGTTCAAGGAGCTTTCGTCCTTCATCGTTTACACAATAGAAGCTCACGGAAAGGAATATTTTCCGTGGTTTTGAAACAGCCTTTCTGGACTGGACGTTACAATACGAAAATAATTTTTATTTTGAACCATTAGCTCCAGAGTTTAACCGTTCAATTATGTTACAGATTTAATTCTTTATGGTCGAGCTTCTAAAATTATCTCCTTATGAAGTCTATGGAAAATTAGCAATTAACTTACGAATGTCAACTGTCAGTGACAAACGCAAATGTCAAGTTAAAATTTAACACTAGCGCAGTGGGTCAGTTCAATTGCGCTACGCAAGTGTCATCCCTACTTATCAACTAAATTATCATAATTTGACAAATTTAAACTTGCATGTAAATAATGTACTCAACCACGGTCAATTTTATAAAATTATGTTTTCACTGTTAAAAAAAGTTATAGTACAAATAAATTATAAATTACATCAATAATGTGATAAATGATTAACCAATTAAAATGTATGTTGGGTGTTAAATTAGTATAAATATTTACACGATAGTATTCGGACGACAGATAAAGCATTCAACAACCATGTCACGTGACCATATCAATAGAACCCACGCTTATAACTATCGAACTAATCGATTTCTCGCTCATAAGTCTCGACGCATAATTGGCAAGAATTTGCGTGGTAGCGAAATGTTCGGAACTTGCCAATTTATTTGCCGGGAGCTACAACCATTTTTTTAAATTAAAAGGACTTTATTTATTTACAAATTTAATTTGCATGATTGTAGCATAATTGTGAACTTAATATAAAAAAATAAGTGAATCGATATTTATACTTAAGAGTTTTGATTCGAAAACGTACGTTCATAGAAAATAAATATATTACAAATTACTTACCGATGCATAGACTACTAAGCTAAAGCTTTTGGCCAACCATATTAACATAGATGCTAAGTGCTGGACAGATTTAAAAAACAAAAATCAATTTAAAATCTTTTGGGCAGTATTAGAATAGACTAATTGTATTTCTTCTGTTGACTTAAACTTACAACTCAAGTGATTTCGAATAACATTGCTTAGTGTGTTCATCCTTAGGACTGTTTTCTATTTCGTGGCAACCTCATACAAGGGTACTGGCGCTAGAAGGATCGTGCGAGGTAAACACGTCCATTGTCACGGGATAACTCAACGAAGCCAAGTTTGTTATAGAACTGCAGCAAATAGTGGTCAGTCGAGTTGATACACGCATGGACGCCATTTACACCTGGAATTTCACAAGTTCCTGTTAGACATATTTTCTATGCAAGGAATCTATAACACGCCAAATAACTTTTGTGTACCACACATATGCAGTCGTCAAAGTTCATTATACAAAGATGTCCACTATTACTATTTGATTTATATTTTCACCATAATGAATCAGGTGAAACGCGTGAACAAAATAATCTATGAAACAGATAAATTTACGCCCATTGACTAAGATTGATAAATTGGTCCTTCGAATCGGAAAATTTATGACGGTGTCCTTTATCTTATTAGTACATTTTAAGGTGGCGACTGACATTGAATATTCGCTAGATGTGAGCACGTTACATGTCCAATATTCGGCATGTCAGTACATCGAGCCGAGCAGCTCGATACGAGCGCCTAGCGCCAGAGCGCGCTCCAATCGTCTGTCGGTTTTTTGCGAATCCCTTTGAATGTTACATTACAAGTCAGTCGTCGCCTGCGCGAGCACCGTTCAAATTCAGTCGAAGACATTCTCATAAAGTTTTTATATTGATCGCTTATTTTTAAGAATATTTAACAAGTTCAATCCGCCACATTCATATCTCATTCTGAATAAATTGGTTGTCCAAACACGCTTTCGTCTCTTCTTTAAATAACGGTAATGAATTAAAAGAAACACAGCACACACCACCTCTACGTCCGCCATTTTGACTGCAACTATGGATGGGATGGAGCACAGGCGACTCGCGAATATTCAGGTGTTGTAAGCATGCTCACAACAAACAAATATTCATGCGAATATTCACATCGAGCGATTTCAGTCGCCACCTTTATATAGCTGTGCTATTGACATCTTTTTTTATGTAAAAAGTTACGGATCTTTTCTTACATGTGTATTTTGCAACTGATAATATATTGAAACCCTAAAAACTGACCGTTTGCCCGTAGTGCAGCCAGTAAACAAGTAAGCAGTCTTGCCGGCGCATGCGGGTCTCGTGTATCGCGAAGAACACAACATGTTAGCAGTGCCGGGTGGGACGCACTGACAGTCTCTGGAGCACGCTCCAATGTACTGAAATGGTGGAAGTGACCTACGCAGTCCTGGAAATAAACACACAAAAAAATACAGTTTAATAAATACAGTAGAGCCTCGTTAAGTCGAACCTCGATAAGTCAAAAACCTCCAAATCTCGAAAAAATGTTTTGTTCCCTTCCCTTAAAACACCAAAACCTCCATTACTTGAAATCTTGACCCTCTGTTAATCGAAATAATCATCGAGTCCCTCCAAGCAATTTTGGTACATGTTTTCACTCTATAACTCGAAAAATTAAATTTGACCTCTGTATCTCGAACATAGGAACGTTTTATTTTACAACCTTTACAACTTGATCATTTGGAATTTATTATCTTTATTGTTCGAACAAAAATAAGTTACCGATTTAAGAACTTGCCGACAATGTGAGTACACTATTGTTTCTTAGAAAACATTTTAGGAGTATACAATAATAAATTTATGACTCATGGAAACACGTGTTTGCTTGCTTTGTGTCAGGTGTTAATTTTTTTTTAAATTTATAAGAATAAACCTCAAACTCTTTATGTCGAATCAAAATCCGCCTAAGTCGAAATCCTCCATAAGTTGAAAACTCTATAACTCGAATTTTTGGCGTCTCCCTTGATGTTCGACTTATAGAGGTTCTACTGTATATAACAAAAATTGCTTTGAACTGCCTGGCGAAATATAATGTAGATATAGGTGTGTTCGTCTGTTTATATGTGTATGTTGTGAGACTTTATATACAACTAGCAAACTCGGCGAACTCCGTTTCGCCACCAGATGGCTTCGTTTTATGTAACATTTCGTTTGGTGATCCCGCTTTTCTGTTGAAATTTTTCCTGAATTTTCTTTGCTTTGCCCGAGACCTATCCAACGAATGCAAAACCGTGGAAATCGGTTCGTGCGTTCTGGAGTTATAGCGTCAGGAAGGAAAACCCGACTTAGTTTTATATAGTAGATTATTTATTTTTTGGAAACTAATCGCGAACTACAACTCCTTTATGTAACAATAAACTAATTTTTGATCTACGTGAGTTTAGACCCATAATAACCAAATAAATGCAAGTGATTTTAGACAATTAATAATTTTAAAAAATCAGTAAAAAATATTTTTAAGATAATTCAATTTTTACCTTTGCAGCTTGACCAAGATCCTCTCTTTGTATTAGTTCTTCGGGATATTTAATACACATCTCCGGTATCCATGCAATCTCCTGTTTCTTGTAGAACTCCTTGCTATTTAGTACTGCACAGGCGTACCCTATTATTTCTGTCTTGGATCCTGGAAAAACATTTTAGTAAATATATTTTGTATTAGATGATTCATTTTTTATTAAAATTGGCACCCAATAAAGGAAAGTCTATTTTAATATTTTATACATACCATTTGCTTGGTTGCTAGTTTCAGGCTTGTCTCCTTCCGAGTCATCATCGTTCTCCGCTGTCTCCTCAGACAGACAATCGCCGTCATCTTCTATCACCATACACAACTCCGGTGTCAGCGTTAGGAAGGGCATTACTAATCTGGTAACCCAACAGTGTTTGTGTTATCGTAAAATTGTATAGAATATACAGTCAAAATCTGTCTATTATAACGTCATCGAAAGGACTACAAATATTTGGTGGTAAAAGCCGATAGTCGTAACAGCCGATGACACTGTTAATAAGAACCTAATACAATAGAATTCAGCCGGGACCTTTGATTTTGGTCACTATAACCGGTATGTTGTTCTAAAGGATGTCGTCGTAAACGGTTTTGCCTGTATGCGTAATTTACCGTTCATAATGTCGCCCTATTTATCATTAGATCCATGATTAAATTATGATTTGTCGAAAATACATGTCGTTGAAGCAACTGAGAGATAGTTGAAGAACAAAAATATTTACTGTTTACGGTAGCGTATACACCTTTGTTGTAATATAACTGTTTTTAATAAAGGAGCAGAAAGAGAGAATTTAAGGAGCAGACACATACTTTTTTACACCTAGACGAAGTGAGGCACAAAATAACAATTTCTACTCAAACATAAAAAGGCATTTTTATTAAAAGACCACCCCTTTTTTTATCCTGAATTATTTTCAACGATTTTTCTCCTACGCAGTTGTTAAGCAGTAAACTGCAATGAATGCGTAAAATATTTATAAAATTTTTAGTTGTGCAAGTAACCACCAGAGGCGCTGCAATATTTTTAATTTCTTAAACGCAGACTGTTAAAGCTCATAGTAGAGCTACAGAACACACTCACCTATCAGCTGGCAAACTCTGAAGGTCACTTGGAAACAGGTCACTGCAATCACCTCCATCACGACACGTCTTGTGACAGATGATACACACCTATGAACCGATTTTAACAAGGTAAAATAAAAGCAAACATCCTGCTTATCATAAATACCGGCTCAAATCAAGTAATTCTTGATTAGTATACTGCTTTTTCTGCACGATATGCTCCCCCTACATCCAAATTCGTTTTTGGATTCGTAAGTTCACACATTTACATACGTACATACTCAAAAAAGCATTTCACTAAGTTTAGTTATACTAGTTAGGCTAATCCTGAAACTATAAAAAAAAATCAATGGCGCTACAACCTTTTCAGGTCTTGGCCTCAGAATTCTGAATCTGTTTCATGATCATTTTTCAATCTAATAGGCAAGTAGGTGATCAGCCTCTGATGCCTGACACATGCCGTCGACTTTTTGGGTCTAAGACATGTTAGTTTCCTCACGATGTTTTCCTTCACCGTTCTAGCAAATGTTAAATGCGCACATAGAAAGTCCATTGGTGCACAGCCGGAGATCCTAACGGAGAACCTACGACCTCAGGTATGAGAGTCGCACGCTGAAGCCACTAGGCCAACACTGCCAACCTGGAACTATATCAAATGATTTCTATACAAAACTAAACATCGTTCACATTGCTTGATTGTGATTGGTTGGCAGCGTCTGATCTTAGCAACAGCGGTCAAAGCAACACATGGTTTCGTTAACTTTTATATAAAAAAACTATTTTAGATAAATATTAAAAGTATATGTAAAAAAGTAGATTACCTGAGCTTCATCGCTCGGCATATAAGGTCGTACAGTCTGTGGCGCAGTACATAATAGAGGCGGCATTGCATTTGGAAGGGAGTGTCTCAAATCCGGTCCGCAATCCAAAGGCACAAGACGACGCAAGTCAGCCGCTAACCCACCACGGAACACCCACGGCTCTTGAGCACCACTCTCGAACGCCTCCCGCCAACCTTTCGAGAACCCTACGCGAATATTAACACTCCAATCGGTTCAAGATTTCATTTTTTTTTATGGCTCTGTCACGGTTTGTGCATTAGCCAGCGTTAAGTACGAGATTCGTGCTTTTTGCCTTAGAAATTCGACCATGTCCTCCATGTACGGTTTAGGCACTCGCCCGGTACCGCACAACCCTCCTAAAGGCCGAGAACAAATTTAAATTAAATTAAAACTTGCCCCTCGAACCGGGAATCGAACCCGGTACCCCTCACCTAGCTGCCACTTAATAAGACCGCTAGGCTATGAGGCCCATTTCGTTTTCTTAGACAATTTTTCGCGTGTCCTTTGTTTTTTACAATGAAAAACATCGTAACCATGGTAACAAATGTCGAACAACTTTAGTTCATGTTTATTGACGCCGCTTAGTTCTTGGGACCTGGGTTGCCATTCGTATCGAGTTGATTGCCAAATTGTTTTAGCAGTAAAGCAAATTGTTTAGTATTATGAAGTCTAAGCAATTTACACTCATAACATGTGAAAATATCTTTATAGAATTGCTAATTTTGGAGTTGTAAAATATATAATATATTTTGTGTCTGAATCTTTATTTTTTCTAATGGGCAATTAGGTGATCGGCCTTTAGTGTCTGACACGCCGTGCCTTCTTGGGGCTAAGGCATGTCGGTTTCTTCACGATGTTTTACCGTACCTCCGAGGGTGCACAGCCGGGGTTCGAACCTACAACCTCAGGCATGAGAGTTGCACGCTTAAGCCACTTGGCCAACGCTGCTTTAAACGTTGGCTTTCTGATTTTTTTAATTTTTATATAGTTGAAGACGAATACAATATATGTATTAACTTACATGTATAACTTCCTTGCATATTCGTTGCGATATTTGCAGGAAATTTACCAAGCTCTGAAACGGGGTAACATTAATATATCACATGCATAAAATATTACAACTTATTATAAGCTTACATAACAGAAAACTATTAATTAAATAAGAATTCACTTCAAATTAGAAAAAAGTTTATTTCTAAACAATCTACGAACGCATCGACCAAGACGCAAGACTTTGAATATTACTCCCGATAGCATAGTGAGGCAACGGGGCCGTAAAAAAAAATTTAGTCTCACAATTCTGTCATCTTTGAGAAAATTTAAAACTTATTACAGAAAAAGTTGAACACTCACCTAGCCACTTCAAAAATGCGGACAATAATGCCAAAACAGAGCACAAGTCCCACAGATACGGGCGTAACTCAGAGTGTAGTTCCTTGTTAGGCGCGGCCGCAAGTCTACGACCGAGTCTACGACTGCGTTGCGCCCACCACGTGAAACGACGGTGCCGACGACGCCATTCACTCGTCTATAAAATGCATTTATTTAATCTCATTCGGTAATATTGTAATTATAAAATGAAATACAGACTTTTATTGGCATATTTTATTTACATACTTCTTTTAGAAAAACTAAATTAATAGTCCAGTCAGTCAAGACAATTAATTCATTATAATTCCAAAAGTTTTCAAATTTTGATGTAAGGTCGGGAGTGGTATAAAAACAAACTATAAAATTTTGCAACCTGCTCTGCGGTCCGGAACATTGTTAAAAATGCAATAAATGATAATTTGCTTAGTTCTTGAGACCAAAATTCCAAAAGTTCTGCAAAGTTGGAGTGGTGTTAAATATATTATTTTACATCACGTGTCAAATTTGCAACCAATTTAAGTGTACGGAACATTTTTTGTTATTAAAAATTAATGTTTTTCTTTATTAAACTGAAGGAAAACGTTCCAAAAGTTCTGCAAATTTGACAGATATATCGAAAAATGTTCCGTACACTTAGGTTGGTTGCAAATTTTATACGTGATATGAAATATTATATCGAAAACTTCCCCAAGTTTGCAGAACTTTTGGAATTTTTTTCACGACCATACAGACATAAAATTAATTTAATTGCAATTTTAACAATGTTCCGGACTGCGGACAAGGTTGCAAAATGAGATTTATTGTCGTCCCAATGTACCATTCACTTGACCGAAGTTTGAAAACTTTTGGAATTATTATCAAATTTTCGATTTCGAATGTCTATAATGACTGGTCTATAAAGCATTATTCTCCTAACAAAACAATGCTTTAAAATATTTTTTTAATTATTAAAA
This sequence comes from Pieris melete, assembly GCA_963693345.1. NCBI lineage: Eukaryota > Metazoa > Arthropoda > Insecta > Lepidoptera > Pieridae > Pieris > Pieris melete. The sequence goes on from CAVNZK010000003.1 coordinate 4,751,075, forward strand.
TACAATGTGTCCCGACCAAGGAGGTTTCAATTTAATTTACATAATCTGTCAACGCGCTGGTTTCGAGCCAATAGACCAATAACAGACTTTTGTTTCTTTATACGTTTATATTGCATTTTATTTAATGTATCTACCAATAGCCATGAGATTAAATAAAGTAGTGTATGCAACTGCATATAATTAGGTATTAAAACACTCGTGTAATCTTATTTTAAAACTAAGCTCATGTTTGAATACCCTCCATTATATGACAGTTGCATAAACTACTACATATCTTCTTTCTATTCTATTATATTAGGTCCTTACATATGAAATTGGCGTATTTCGTACTGGCCACTTTAATCACGATGTTCTTCTCTTTGGTATAAGAGTAGTTTCAGGAAGTTTTTTGAGTTGATTTATTTTTAGTTATCCTTATATGATTTTTTACCAATTAATTTAAAAACTATAGTAATTTATGTAAGAGTTGGGATTATTAGAAAGCGGTGCAGAAGTTTGAGTTTATTTGCTACAAACACACAAATTTTTCTGTTTAAAATATTAATATAGATAGATCTCACCCGTTTCAACTCAACTGTTTAATTGCTATTCCCATATCTTAACCTATACATACCTCAGGCTTACTACCTCTAGGCAGTATACTAGCAGCATGAGTAGTCAGCCAATGGAAATCATGAAGCATCCGGAGACCACGAGAGCCATGCTCGAAAGGCAGATAGAACAAGTCACATAGTAGAAGAAGATCATCCGTTGTCAGCTGATTCTCTTTAAGGGAATCTGATGATCTGTTTACAAAGAATTATACAAATATTTTTATGTATCGAAACCATTATATATATAGAAATAAAGATATGTTTGTTTCGTTACTCAGTTTGCGATAATGCGAGGGGAGGTCCAAAAGTTCGTGGAATGGAGGGGATGGAGTGGGGATAGGGGCGCTCGCTTGTCATACTAATTGGGGACTCATAATTAGTATATAAATGGAGTTTCAGCCCTATTGCGTCTTTCGTTTACGAACACTCGCCTGCTAAACACGTCAATCCGGAAGAAAACTGAAACTATGGAGAAAATTGAACACCGTGCTGTCATTAAATTCCTTACCAAGCAAGGAAAGAACGCTCAGACCATTTTAAATGAAATGGAAACTGTTTACGGGGAACAGTGCCCTAGTAAATCAATGATTTACAAATGGCATGGTCTTTTTAAACATGGTCGGGAGTCGATTGAAGACGACCCCCGCTCAGGAAGGCCAGTTGAGGCCACCACATCAGACATCGTCGAAAAAGTGGAAAAAAATGTACTGGAGGACACCCGTTTGAAGAAAAAACAGTTAACTGCATTAGTTGGAGTATCAGATACCACAATTTTGCAAATCCTACATGACCACCTGGGTATGACAAAAGTCAGTGCAAGATGGGTACCGAGAATGCTCACGCCGCTTCAAAAACAGCAGCGCGTCGAAGCGTCAAAACATTTTTTGGAGTTGTGTAGCGACGATCCTGGATCGATTTTGGAGCGAATTGTTACCGGCGATGAAACATGGGTTCATCACTTCGAGCCTGAGTCCAAACAAGAGTCCATGCAATGGCATAAAAAGGGGACACCACCGCCAAAGAAATTCAAAGTGTCCGAGTCGGCTGGAAATTTGAAGGCTACTGTTTTTTGGGATTGTGAGGGGATAATACTGATTGATTATAAAGAAAAGGGCAGGACCATAACCGGAGAATACTACGCAACAATACTAGAAAAATTAAAGGATGCCATCAAAGAAAAACGTCGGGGAAAATTGACCAAGGGTGTGTTGCTCTTGCAAGACAACGCGCCGGTTCACAAGAGCAAAGTTGCAATGGCTGCTCTACACACGCATGGCTTTGAATCACTAGTCCACCCACCCTATAGTCCAGATCTGGCCCCAAGTGATTTTTATTTGTTCCCCAATTTAAAAAAAGACTTAAGGGGAAGGAAATTTTCCGACGACAATGAGGCAAAGGAGGCAATTTTGGCCCATTTTGAGGGAAAAGATAAAAAATATTTTTACGATGGTTAAGAAAAATTAATTCATAGATCTAATAAATGTATTCAGCTTAAGGGTGATTATATTGAAAAGGAAAAATAAATTTACTGTTTCATTTTTACTAAAAACCCTTTCATTCCACGAACTTTTGGACCTCCCCTCGTATATACACTCTTCTAATAATATATTGTAGGTACACATACAATTTCAGTCGGCTTAATGAACTTTTTACCTCGAAACAATTATTAATATTTTAACGCTTTTCGACTGTTGAAACGCTTTATTTAATTTATTGATATTTTATAAGATTTGTTGGTAATCACGGACGGACGTATTTACCTTCAGCATTTACGCTACGCAAACCACTAAGTCCTGTATGACTATGGGTAACTCGAAGAATTTGAATAATTTTATTATATACTAGCTGACCCGGCAAACGTTGTTTTGCCATGTATATTATTTCTAGGAAATATTTTTTTAGTTTAATAAAAATAACTATCTACAATAATAAAAAATTGGGGCTGATCGTAGAGGCGTGAAAATTAGGGGTTGTATGTATATAAAAAAAATATATATTTTTGGGGTGGACACCCCTTATCATTTAGGTGTTCGAAATATAGATAGTAGACGATTCTCAGACTAACTGATGCATAAAAAATTTCATAAGAATCGGTCAAGCCGTTTCGGAGGAGTATGGGAACGAACATAGACACGAGAATGTTTTATATATATAGAGATTTGATAATACATACTCATCAGTAACATCAATTTGCTCAACCATCATATCTCCGCTGAGAGGGCTGTTACTTGGCTCCACTTGCATTGAACCATTCTGAAAATAATTAAAAAGATTTTATAAAAAATATTTTCGAGATAAACTATTACATATTATTATTTTTTTAAAGACAATTCACACCAATTGACCTAGTCCCATGCTAAGCTGGTGAAGCTTGTGTTATGGGTATAACCAGCGGCACGTAAGTCTAGCGCTGACCGATACGTGGAGGGGATTGCTGCGCATGTGTACTGTCGCGCGGGGGACAAAATGCGACTGGAGAGCCAATCGACGCTCTTCATTCCGCTAGCCCCCCTCGGGTACCTTATTTTTTACTTCTGCGCAATAACGGTCAGCGCTAGAGTTTCGTGCCGCTGGTTATACAAGGCAACGGATATACAGTCGACTCTCGATAATTTGAAACTCAAGGGACCAGAGATAAATTTCAATTTATCAAGAGTTCAAAATAACAAGTGTTTTGAATAAGCACGAGGGGGAGGGGCGACTGAAGGAAATAAGAATTTGATCAAAATTTGTTACTTATTATTTCTATATTCTTATTATGTATTAACAATTATTATTACATATAACAATTATTCATAAATTTTTATTTCAAAAAGAAGTCTGTACCCAATCTTTTTTGAGTGAGTGACTTCAGTTTATCATTGTCCAAAGAATTTTTGATAGTGGTGAGAGCTGCAAAGTAATCGTCACTTGTGTCGGCAACAATTGACAAGTCTGTGCATGTATGTAAACAAACGACAGGTACGTGCATGATAAACGCTTCAAATTATAGGGAGTAGGGAAGACTAGATTTCAAGTTATCGCATGTTGGCGAGCAAGATAATACTTTTTCAACTTCAAATTACCGAAGGGACCAATTACTATTGATTTTATTCAATTTATCGAGTGTTTTTCAAGGGACCGGAAAAAAAATTCAACATATCGAGAGATTCAAATTAACGAGTGTCAAATAATCGAGAGTCGACTGTACATACATATTATAGATAGACATATAAATGCATATTTAAACACCCAAGACCTAAGCACAACACCAAATGCTCATCACATCGATGTTCGTCTCAGCCGGGGATCGAACCCGGGACCCATGGATTCGCAGTCAGGGGTACTAACCACTAGACCAATGAGTCGTCAAAGTATGTCTATATACTAAAAAAATATCACGGATTTAAATTACATGATATATGCCAAGAGTAGTTCAATTGTAGATTCAATATGAAAACGTACTATGTCTCCGAGTAATACTTTCTCCTTCGAAAAATCTCGGCATAGGTTTTGAAGTATTATGAATACCGGTTAACAAATACAGAACAAACTTTAAATATGAGAAATACAGAGTAAACTAAATAACATTCAAGGTACTCGGCCTATATTTTAACGTTATAGAGAATTGTCGTTAAATGGTAACAAGAAAAATCTGTAAGTAATTACATTTTTCTTTAATTAATTTTCCCTATTGTCTACCAACATCTCCCCCGCCTCTATTGCATGTATTATTAAAAAAAAATCGTTTACAATATGTACTTATTTGGTGAGCAACAAGGAATATTATAACGTATAGATCGTCAATGAAACTTATATCTATTTATACTTATATTATTTTGATATCCTTTAAATCAAGTTTGTGACAATCTCAAGAATCGAATCCCATTTTGTAAACAATAGATGGATTTCTTAGAAAATTCGGTGAAATGCCGATAGTCGAGATTTGCACTTAAAAAGCAAAGTCGAGTGATTTCGACACTAGGGAGTTTATCAAAAAATCGAGTGACGTAACATATAATGTACTGTATATAAATCTAATACTATACCTCGCTATATGTATCGTTCATAACGACATCGGAATCCGTAACAATGTTTGACGGATCCACGTCCAATGGCTCCAAGCCCACTTCCGGGGCCACACGGGTGGGGCTTAAGGTTTGTGGCGTGTCTAAAATAAATTATATAAAAAACCTTAGTTTTAATAGTTTTGTCAATGTCGATACGATAGTGGTTTTGTTAGCTGAAACACAAGTTCTATACAACTTGTATGACACATGTTCCAATTGAACAATGCGAATTCTGGGTTACGTTTAGTTTCAAATACTCCTGCTAACGTGTCTTCTCTCGTTCTTTCAACACGATTGAGCATTTTTATTTATATGCAGCTTGCTTGAAAAGGCAAATATCGTAAGGAAACACAAAAATTTACATTGACATTGTCTAGCGCAGAAGGTTGACACGTATAAAATTGTAGCGTCAAGCGAGCGTTATGTAACGAATTTTGTCCATTTGTAAAACGTTACGATACGGGGCGAGGATTCAATTACGCGTTATTCTTATTATTTTCGACTTTCCAGTACTTTAAACCACATCATGGTAACTTTTAGGTATAAAGAGTGACTGGGTGGCCACGAAACGTTTTACTATACTTGGGTAGAGAAAAACGTTACAGCGCGTTACATGGGGGGGGGGGGGTCAATAATCTCCAAAAATTGCATGACGTAATACTTGAACGCTCCCCAACCCAATACAAAATAATAATTCGGAAAAACGAAGCTACATATTATATAACAGTCTATAATAACTCACCACCAAGACTCATTTCCCCATTCCGTTCATCATCAACAATAACTTCTTCTTCCTTCCTAACATCCATGAAGCTATGTTCACTGTCATTAGAAAGTTCATTGGCATCCAACTTTTCCATTGCTTCATCCTTATCATCGATTGTTTTAAGACCTAATATGGGCACCGGAAGTGTGGAAACTGGAATTTCCGACGGCATGGAAACGTTGGAATTCGCCATTGGAATTATCGGGTTTGGAATGGATTCATTCAAAATCACTTTACTCGCAGAAACCAGGGAGTTCATGACCGGATTCGAAACTGGATTGAATGTTTCCGATGGTGACATCTACAACATATATTGTTCAATACTTGTTAGATGAATATTATTGAATTTATTGAACCAGTATAATACGCGAAATAGAACTAATTTGAGTGTACGACCAACCAGGCTCCAGAAGATAAACCACTCCTTATATGGAAATTGTATTCGTTTTTACAACAAAATCCCAAGCGAAATCAGAGAACTATCACTAAATAAATTCAAAGCACTCGTTAAACGTTAATTAATCAATAAAGCTTTTTATAAATTTGACGAATACTTAAATGATCCTAATCCTTGGGATTGATTTGCTCCAGTTCAAACAATTTTGTTTGACTCAAGCGATTAAAAAGAATGGCGGAAAATTTCTTGCCAGTTCTTCTTGCCCGCTCTACGCCCTTGACTTGCGAACTGGTAGTAAATGTAAATTTACAATTAATTTTAATTTTTTGACATTTATAAGTGTACTTGTTTACCTATATAGATAAAGATATTTTGAGTTTGAGTTTTTGATGTATGACACTCACCGTAGTTGTCAAAGACGATGTGACATGCGAGTGACACATGTCAGGCAGTCCTTGTAAATGGGTTGTGGTGACAGTGGGAATGGCGGCAGGCCGATCCGCTGTACTGGTAGTGGCAGTGGTCGTAGTACTGACTAGGGACATGCACGTGTTCACGGATGGCACTATGGGTATTATTGCTACCGGCGTCACTGAAATATTAATAAGGAGATTGCTATTGGAAGCAGCTGGAGTCGTTTTTTCAAATTAAAGTTCTTTTTTAATATGTCGCTATTATTAAAATAAAATATGAAAACATTAATTTACGATCACCATTTAGAGAAATGATTAACACCTTGTCAGTCAATCAGGGCGTTCTTACAGAAAATATTATTTTCTTGATATTTTAGGTGCTTCAAAGGCAAATCAATAAGCAAGCTTTTTATAAAATTTGTCAAAGCGTGTATCCCGGAAGCTACGACAGCTTTGGCCTAGAAAACCAATAACAATATACTTTACTCTTGAACTGAAATTAGTCTTCCTTTAAAAAATTATTCATACCATTCGGTTGTGGTTTGATCACAGGTCCCTGCGCAGTTTTAGGAATCGAGAATTCGGGCAACCACTCATTTATCGCTTGCCTGGAAAACAACAGGATGCATTTCTTTCGAAAAGTATTATACAATTGTATACAATTAAAAATAATTATAAACAGAATAAAAAAAAATTATTCTTCTCTATGTATGTAAGATCTAACCAATCAAGAAATCTATTAGGCTGCGAGATCAAACAGGGTATGGGAGCCTGTTGACGCTGGACTGTACAAGTAGAATACAAAGCAAAAATTATTATTTATTTACCATAAAAAATCATATAAAAATATTACTTAAATTATTTAACGGGGCGGCCTAAACAGGCGATTCCTATCCGAGAAACCCTAGTGAGGAAAAATACAATAAAAAGAAAAACTTACTAAGGGTAAAGTGCAAAATAAAATTACAAGTAACGCTAAAATTATAAAATACTTTACAAAATATATGCATACACAATACACATCTTTACTTGCATTTAAAGAACCCAAAATTTATTTAAAAGGAAATATAAAGATATCATTTTGTAAGTGCAGCAACTCACTAAAGTATCTCCGAACCAATTCCGACCTCTTGCCCGTTTGTCAACTGATCTATAAAAACAACACTTAACATGGGCATAAATAAATAATGAATATACCTTAAAGCCTGTCTGTGATGATAAACATGTTTCGCTAGAGTGAGAGGTACATCATCTTCACATACACCTTGCTCACTCTCTCTCTCCAGTTTTATATCCCATGATATTGCTTCATCTGAAAAAAAATATACATATATAGATTCACAATAAGGGTAACTTCATTAATAGGTAAAAAAATCTATATAATATTGGGAACTTAATGTACACTTATGAAGGCCAGTAGAAAATGCTTCTAAATTTAGATTTACTGCCAGCCCTCATATCAAGACCCTAAAACGGATGAGAAGAACTGGCTATTAAGTCTCAGTCATTCTTATAAATCCCCATTTTTTACAAAGTGTTTATAAGCATCTGCATCATTACTATATAAAATGGAGATGATATATATGTGTATGACTCATTTTTTAATATATTTGTATGCTTTAGCCATAAACACGTGTTATTCTAATATCATATATACGATAAATAAAAAGTAAACCAGACCTTTTCATTACTATTTTTATGTACTGCAAACAAAATCGTAGTATAAAACTAATTTTGAAATTCGAAAGTATAGACTTGAATGTTCTACTTACTATGCGTAGGCGCATCCAAGCTACAACTAGCCCAGTGCGCGAGCGTCCTAATAGCAATCATATTAGCATTGTATTCACAGTTGGGATTCGTCAACACACCGCGGAGCAATGGAATCAGCTCTGGTGACCTACCGCAATATGGCCCTGTTGACATGACATTAAGGTTATGCAGAATAATTAAAAAAAAAAAATTGCGATTTACCTCAGTAAAGATGATTATTATTATTAGATAATATATGTGAAGAAACATGTCCCCCTTCTTAAAAACTACTTGACCGATTTTGATTAAACTTGGACTGTTTCCTAAGTAATACCTGACTTATATCAAAAAGGATCCTCTGAATAAGACTTTTAGTTTTCAAGATATTTGTGGACGTACATAGTTGTTAATACTAAAATATCATTCAATTCCAATATCATATACCTATATACACCTGAACTCCAACAGAGTTCCTTTTTTGGAGTTAGACAATTATTACATAAGTAATTTTTACTTTAAACAATAATTTAATATGTTATTTACACATCTCAATGTTTCGAGAACTTTTTAGGTATCATACTCAGAAAATCAGTTCATATAGTCGCTCGAACTATATAATACATGTATTTTATTGAAACCAATGGCATTTTAAAATATCATTAGTTGTGTAGGTGCTAAATTGATTTATTTTACCCAAAAATATCCTTTTCTGATCATAATCATTAGCATGCAAATTGTCCCATATCACCGGTGGTCGTCTCAGCACCTGTGTTATCTCCTCTATGCATTCTGTCGTCAATATCTTAGATATCACTTTTGGGCCTGTAAATATAGATACTTTGTTAATATCATCCACAAAACCATGTATGTTGGTAACAACAAATACATAAAAAAGTTGTCAGATTAAGTAAAAATTTAAACTCTGTAGAGTTAAAATTAATTTGTTGCAAATCTAGGCATTCATATTTTAATCACACATTGCAAATATATTACATATATCAAATGTATGACTCATTGTTTGAATGGAAAATATTCATGGGACAATGATCTTAGATTATGGATATGTTTACTGTTTACGAAACTATTTTTTTAGTTTTAGTTTAGTAATAATACTGTACAGGAATTTTTTATGGTTCATGGCTAGCGTACTCTTCTGAAATGGTTTTTATTAGCCTATAGTTTAACTTAACAAGATTTTACCTGTCCACATAATATCAATTTCCTGAGAAAGCTTTGTACCCAGAGTATTAAGATACTCAGAGTTATTGACAGTAGGTACAGCTCTGGTTGAACAGTACTGAGTAGGGCATAATAGAAATCGGGGACAGCCTAAGTGTTGATGAATTTCATTTGTTACAGATACCTGCAAAAACATAATAGTCTTAGTGAAAGTAGAGGCACACTCATTTGTATATTAGAATAAATGATAATTATTTTTTATTAATGGTTATCTTGTTTTAAAAAAATTGTCAGTATCGTAATTAGAATTTGATATTAGCTCAGCTATTTCTCTCTAAGAATGAAATTGATATGCTAATAACCATGACATGAATTGCATGAACATGAATTTACAGCATTTAGCAGGCTGAAATGATATAAAATTATAGCATCATTTAGCCTTTAGAACTTTCAAATTTTAATCTTTACAAACTACTAAACACTAGAAACTTATTATACTCTAGAGCAAATAAGCTGAGCTTTCCTTGCACACTCACGATACTCACATTAAAGTTATATAAATTACCTGTGCATGGGCAAAACTCTGAAATATCTGCTTATCTGCTTCACTCATTTCTGGCTCAATATCATCAAACAACAGAGAAAAGCATGTGCACCCAAATTGTGAGACCTAAAACCGATTTGTTTAAAAGAAAATACATAATATATTTATAAAACAAGATAGTTGTCACCCCAGACAAGCAGTGTCCCGTGACCTGTCATCTTTAAGCAACATGGCTAGGGCTTATATTAGTCTATAGTATTATGTTTATTTGTTTCCAGTCTTATGACCGTCAAGCATAAATGAACATAAGTAAGTCTTTATTTTTGCACTGTTTCATAACTGAAGCATAAAATTTAACTGAAAAGAATATGTGTATACCTGTTCCAACTTCCGTTTTAAAGTTGTTATTTCCTTTTGGCTACTGTATGTTATGTCAAGACCAGGGGATAAAGCATAACAAAATGTTATCCCATGGGCCTTTGCTTCAGATATAAGAGATGTTAGGTGCTCAGCCTCTTCCACAGTATACAACTCCCTCCAGTAAGCCCGATGTTTGTAATCATCTTTTGGAGCATACACATACATGTCCATGCCCCATTTCTTCAGTCTAACAAGAAAATAAAATTATAAGTTTCTGACAGATTTTGAAACTGTCTGATTTTCACTACATACAATATATGTATTCTTTACATGTACTATACATGTATAATCTTCCAAAATGATGGACATGAATAGCAAATTCCAATTCAACCATTAAATGTTTGTACAAAAATCAATAACTTAACAAAACAGTTGATAAACTTACTTTATGAACAGATCTTTTCTTTGCTCCGTGGTCCAAGGACGGCCGTAAAAGCCTATAACAGAAACAGGCCATTAGGACCGGCATTTGATACATAACTATGTGTACAACTATAGAATGTAGAACGCATCTTTCTAAGCAAATTTAGAATTTCTATAAATAAACATACCTTCAACTACGCCGCAAATAAAGCCCTTTTGCCTAAAATCTCCATCATCGGTTGAAGATTCAGTCATTTTTTAATAAAAAGGAAAATAAGATCGAAGAATATAACGGAGGAATTGTATCATTCAATTTCTAAACAAAACATACACTCAAAATATCAAAAGTAAGTCTTATTCTATAATTATGTGAAAAAGCGAATTTATAATTATGATAACAATCATGAAATATAAAGAATAAATAATAATTGAGATACAATAAAAATGTTAAATGGAAATAATGGCCCTTTGGGGGAAAGTGTTAACTGAATACTGTCAAGACTCAAGTGTCAATTGTCGTGAAACATTTGATGTGTCAATTCAAATTTGTCATAGTGTCAAAATCAAAAACAGACGCTATATTCTTTATTATTTTATTGTCTATGCAAAACAAGTGAATACAGACATGTGCGTTTTCCAATTACAGTACTAGAGCGCATTTTGCGACATAATGCTCAACGTTGAGTGTTCCAACTACAGCAACGCTTCGCACAATTGAGCACTCTCAAAACGAATGCTCTCGCGAGCTTCTCGCAAACAATACCAACACAGTGACAGAAAATTGACCAGTATTTTTCTTTAAGTTGGCATTTATCGAAATTTTCGTTAGTAAATATTATTTATTGTTGAAAAATTTGTAAGGCTTTCGTTTCGTCGTAGATTTTGAAAATAATTAAAGTTATTTCAAACTGCTAAAAAAATAAATATTATATAGGGTGAAGGTATAAATAGTAACTTTTTTTATATTCCACATTTAAAATATGAATACAATTTTATTTTAAAATTCGGATCTGTAAACAAATTTATTTTACAGGATTATACTTTAGAAAAAATTGCAATGGTTTTGAAAAAGTATATAATTTTTTTAGAAATCATTAAAAAATATTACTCAAAACGTAAATGATGTAAACTTCTTACATGAAACTAAATATTTTACTGTTAATTTAGCTTGTTAAAACCTTATATTCTTTAAAGGTTTTCTCTTATTTCAGTAAAAAAATGTTAATGAAATAATTTGATTATTAAATTAAGCGTAAAAAGTTTTCAACCAATTATTATTGTTTACCAAATTATTTATACATTAATGAGGTTGCTAACTCTATTCAGACCATTTTTTGTCAACACTGACTTAGCGCACTCTGCTGATGCATTTGAAAACTAATTCACGTTCCAATTAAGCTTCAGCATTATGCGGCATTGTGCGGCACTGAGTCGAAAAATGCTCTGTAATTGGAAAACGCAGATAGTGCAGACCTTGGAATTTGAATGTTCACAAAATGAAACAACAAAATTTTTAGCTTAATTTGATTTATTTGGTTATTTAATGTCGCCGTTTATTAAAATTGTTAAATAATCATATAAGTACTACAAGTCATTCTAGACATATTTATTAATAGTAAAGTTTAATTCAATATTATAAATATTACAACTTAACAACACCAACATCTGAAGTAAATTTACAAATACTTTAAAAGTTCTTTCCGTTTTATGACGTAAATACGTCCTCTTTATGAATATTAAAATATTAAATTAATTCAGTATTCAACTCGCGTGTTCATTTGTTTTTTAGCTGACTATTATATTTAGTAATAAGTAGAAACCTACTTCTATTATTAAACAACCAAATGTGCTAATCTTATAAGACCTAATTGAAACTACGTTTATGTGACTAGAAATTATATTACAATAAGAACAGCCTAAGAAAGTCCCTAGTTCTCACTTAATCTAATATTTACATTTATTCACCTTCAAGCTTAACTTTACAAAGCTTAGGCCCGCGACTTATCTCCCATTAGAGCGGAGAACAAAAAAACCCTGCAAAATCAAGATGGACAATGAATCATCAATAAGCAACAAAATTCAAAATACACCAATTGTTCCATTAATTAGAAATCATGATAAACAAAATTTAATTAAACATCAACAAAACAAGGTATCTTAATATGTTATCCGGTGCTAAATAATAATGGCATTCACTTTTTTTAACGGTACCAGGTACCGATACTTACTAAGATTTAAATATTGTAAGAAACATATTACGATAAATATAAATTTCTGACCTGCGTAATTCGCATTTTTTTATAAAATACTTAATGAATACATTTTTGTATCAGAAAAATACCTATTTTAATTTTTACTAGTAATATAAAATTATTAATGAGATCCCATTAATTTGATTTGGTTTTTATTAATACTGACAAGTGTCGTAGCTAAAACTTATTAAATTCTAGGTAAATTTTTGTTATAGTCCTTTTAAAGAACAATACTCTTAAATCTAAATGCTAGGTCCAAAGATTATCATAGACAATTTTACTAATGCTAGAGCCAATGTCATGTCGAATTTATAGCATATACATAAGCAAGATTGCCACTTTCGTAACACAGTTATCACCTCACTTCAACAAATAGTCATATGGCAACACTGTAGGTATATCCAAGCTGCATGCATGCAAGCACTGCATATGTCAGCCGAGCATACCTCCCGACATGTTTCCATGTACCCGCATGTGCCTATTTAAATTTCCAGATTGAGAAAACCTTGAAGGAAAATATTTCGGTTAACAATATTAGGTATATAAAATTTACTTATTTTAATTTAAAAAAAAAAATTATAGGAAGAACAGCGTGCTGTGGGGCAAATCGTTATGAGTAGATAGTATTATACAAAAAAATACACGTGTTTCAGGCACAGAAACCTGATAACCTATTTGCCAATAAAATAAATTGTCGAACAATGAAAAAATTTAATCATAGAAAAACCCAAGGGTCTTAAAGGATTGTAGCGCCACTGGATGAATGTATGAGATGTGATTAATCACAATCGTAAGATCAAAGATGTGTACTATTTTAAAGTGTTTTGATGAGAATGTTTACGATATTTTTTTTATTAAATAAAATTAAAACGTATCCTTTAATATAGGAATCGTACAAACCTAAGTAAACACAACTTGCACTGGTATGGCTTTTCGCCAGAATGGATTCGAAGATGTTTGGTCAGCGTGGAGCTGTCGGAGAACGCCTTTTTACATGAGCGGCACCTGGTAAAAATATAGACCCCAAATTAAAATATAGTTCCAATTATTTTTGTAGAGTAGCTATTCATAAATTCTATAAACATTTTTCACTGTAAATTCAAAGGTACATCTTTCGTAGTTTTTTTTTTTTAACTTTTTGGCAACAGCTTCAACTTTATGCCAGTTTCAAGTAAAAGGTTGGGAAACTACACGCGAAAAAAAAGACATCAAAAGAAAATAAAGGGATAAGCTGGTTAAAAACAAAATATGTACATAAACATATTACATCTTAATATTATTATCTTTCGTAGTTAGGACTAAATAGAAATCGACCTACACAGATAATAAATTCTTGTTTTTTACGATTGTTGCAGACTTACTGATAGGGCCTTTCCCCTGAATGTGTTCTCATGTGTGTAGTGACACTGGAACTCTGACTAAATCTCCGATCACAAATTGGACACCTGAAATAGAAATACACTTGTTTTATTGCCATTGAAATAAATGTCAAATACATTATTACGAAGTACCTACTCTACTCGGCGAAAGACTCGAAATGTCGTGTAATAAATTATTGGTAGCGTCCATTGATATACAAAAAACCCGATAGCGTCGAGCTATTGTAATAAATTCCCGCTTACATTTAAAAGTTTCATACAAATAAGTGCCATATGAAAAAATAAATCAGTGGCGCTCAATCTCTTAAGTCTGGGCCTCAGATTTATGTATCTGTTTCATGATCATTTTTCAATCTACTAGGCACGTAGGTGATCAACCTCCTCGCGGCTCACGCCGTCGACTTTTTGGGTGTACCTAAGGCAAGCCGGTTTCCTCACGATGTGTTCCTTCACCGTTAGAGCGAATGTTAAATGCGCACATAGAAAGAAAGTCCATTGGTGCACGGGGATCGAACCTACGACCTCAGGGATGAGAGTCGCACGCTGAAGCCACTAGGCCAACACTGCTCAAATAAGTGTCATATACGTTACCTAAATGGTTTTTGGCCAGTATGCGTCCTCACATGGGCCGTTAGGTTGGCTGCTTGCGAAAAACTCTTATTGCAATCCGCACATCTGTACGGCCGCTCTCCCGAGTGCGTACGCAGATGCGTCTTCAATGTACTAGGCCGTGCATATGTCTTGCCACAAATACGACATAGGTTTGGCTTCTGTTCGTCTTCATCTGAACCGCTGAGTGCACCGACCTGAACCACAGATCGAATAGAAATATACTCTTAAAATGCGATACTATTATGCAGTAAAGTATTAATATGTGACGGAGGACCATTACGAGATTATACGTTGAAAATAAAATAAATATAAACGGGTTAGCGCGTTTAATTGTCACAAATTTTTCTCCCGTAAATCAAGATAACAGTTTTATAATTTTAAATTCCAATTAGAGTTAGTGGTCCTGTAAAATGTGTTTTCTTTTAAATGTATCTGGTATATATAAAAGAATATTTGCTATATAAGTAAATTTATTATATATGCATTACTATTTTCGTAAAAAAAATTTTTTTATTTAATAATATAGACATATTTTTTTTAATAAATACAAAGTAAGAAAGAAACATAGAGTCTAAACAATTTTCTTTCTTACTTGAACTTTTCCTGAGTTGATACAGGGACTGTATCCATATTCTTGGGGATGCATTTGATTCTGATTGACCAAATACCCACTCTCCTTTTGGCCTTCTTGGTATATCTTGGTGGGGGACCTTTTAAGCATGGATCCCATCTTCTGGAAGTTGGGTTTCTGCTGGAAGATGTAGTTGGGGGTCTTCTGTGTGTTTTGGAGGACGGGTTTGAATGTGGATGATGCGGTGATTAGAGGGTCTGACTGGTTAGGAGGCCGGAAGTCGGCTGTGAAGGAGTACGTGGCTGATGGATAGGATGTGGGTATGTTCTGTGGGGGTGGGTAGACCACGTTGACAGATGGTGTCGCTGCATTCTGATTCCATTGTACCTATAAGAAATGTTTAATATAAAATATATAATTGTTTATCTATCTACCTATATGAAATCTCTTCACGAGCTAAAAGTTTTTATCCAATATTAGGTATCTGAAATTGTATGAGAATGAAGTTTCCAGTTGAAATCACGACTACCAATGGATTTATGTTTCTATATGTGCAATCAACACTCCCTCGTACGGTTAAGGAGAACATCGTGAATCATCCCGCATCACCTACGTTGATCACCTACTTGCCTATTTAGGAAAAAATATTGCGAAAAATTTACAGAAATCTGTGGACAAGACCCAGGGTTGTAGTGTCGCTGGCTTTTTCTTCTTTTTACCCTCCAGAATTGTATCAGTTAACTGAGAATTTTGCGATCAAAAGTACCTCGGTACTATTTACTTAAATCTAAAAATCGCATTAAAATATTCTATATTACAATTCACTCGGAGTCCGGAAAGACTATTAAACTATTCCTAGTGCGTATAAAACTTAAAGAGACTGCTTCTCTTGAAGGCCTCAGTTACATGAGTGTTTAGTTGCATTAAAATTATATAAATCAGTGGCACTACAACCTTTTTAGGTCTCGGCCTTAGTTTTCTGTATCTATCATCTATCATTTGTTAATCTAATAGGCAATAGGCGTCGACTTTTTTGGTATAAGGTTTTCTCGCGATGTTTTACTGCACCGTTCGAGGAAATATTAAAATGCGCATATAGAAAGAAAGTCGCACGCAGCCGGGGATCGAACCTACGACCTCAAGGATGAGAGTCGCACGCTGAAGCCACTAGGCCAACACTGTTAGTTGCATTACCTGTGAGCAAAGCTGATCTGGCTGGCAACCATGCATGGTCATGTTCATAGACACATTGACGCTCATAGTGGCTGTAGGGAAGATGGGCGTCGCTGCATAATGCTCGTAGTATGGATACCCACTTCCGCTGTTGACCATCATCTGTTTTATAAGTAAAAACGTAATTAACTCATTTACATACCTATTTGTTTTCTATGGCTTCGCACGGGTGTAAAATTCGGTCGGTGCGAAGTGATTATAAAGAAAAAATTAGTTAAAATTCAACAGAAGTGAGTCACATCGGAGAACAAAGGATTCACTTCATTTATATGTTTCACTATCATCGTAATTCACTAGTAGATAGCACTTTGCAGGCATGACACTTAGTATTAAGTAATAACTGCCGCCAATCGACACCTGCAACGCCCAGACTTTTTTTTTTTTGTAATAGGAGGCAAACGGGCAGGAGGCTCATCTGATGTTAAGTGATACCGCCGCCCATGGACACTCATAATGCCAGAAGGCTCGCAAGTGCGTTGCCGGCCTTTCAGGAATTGGTACGCTCTTTTCTTGAAGGACCCTAAGTCGAATTGGTTCGGAAATACTTCTGTGGGCAGCTGGTTCCACATAGTGGTGGTGCGCGGCAAAAACTGCCTTAGAAAACGCTCTGTTGTGGAACGACGGACGTCGAGGTGATACGGATGGTATTTTGTATTTTGCCTTGACGTCCGATGATGAAACTCAGCTGCAGGTATTAGACCGAACAACTCCTCTGAACACTCTCCATGGTAAATGCGGTAGAAGATGCAGAGAGATCCCACATCTCTACGCAACGCCAAGGGATCAAGCCGCACGGAAAGTGACTGGTCGTCGACGATTCGAACCGCTCTTCGTTGAATACGGTCAAGTGGAAGGAGCTGGTACTGGGGAGCTCCCGCCCAGAGGTGAGAGCAGTACTCCATATGGGGCCGAATTTGCGCTTCATATAGTTGCAAGCGGTGGCCCGGAGTGAAGTACCGTCTCGCCTTGCTGAGCACACTAAGCTTTTTGGAGGCTAATTTAGCCTTTCCTTCCAGATGACCGCGAAACTGAACGTTATTCGATATGTCAACGTCCAGTATTCCGATGCTGGCCGAGGCTTTAAGGAGAGTGTCTTCAAAGAGGGGAGTAGCGACAAAGGGAGTTTTTTTAGCGGAAAACGCGCATACTTGTGTCTTCTTGGGGTTAAATTGGACTAGATTTAGTCTACCCCAGTCCGAGACTCCACGTAGAAGAGTTTCGACTTCAGACACAAGTTTGTTCCGGTACTCATCGACAACAGCCCGAGAAATACCTGCCCGGCCAGTGTAAAAAGTATCCCCAGTGCTGTCGTCCGCATAGCAATGAATGTTGCTAAGCTGCAACATATCATTGATATGCAGAATAAACAGGGTCGGGGATAGGACACAGCCTTGTGGGACACCAGCATTCACAGGTTTCAGGTCGGAGCATGCTCCGTCGATGACGACTTTGATGCTCCGATCAGCGAGAAAGCTGGAAATCCAGTTGCATAATTTCTCAGGGAGCCCGTAGGCTGGAAGCTTCGAGAGCAGCGCTCTGTGCCACACCCGATCGAAGGCTTTCGCTATGTCCAAACTTACCGCCAGCGCCTCCCCCTTGGACTCAATTGCCTCTGCCCACCTATGTGTAAGGTATACAAGGAGGTCACCAGCTGAGCGACCACGACGAAAGCCGTACTGAGAATCGCTAATCAGCTGGTGGCCCTCTAGATACCTCAGGAGCTGGCTGTTAATAATGGTTTCCATTATTTTGGAGAACAAGGAGGTTATAGCTATTGGGCGATAGTTGGACGGATCAGAGCGATCGCCTTTTTTAGGGATCGGATGTATCGAAGCGATCTTCCAGCACTTCGGAACAGTGCCGAGCGTGTAAAGGTACCGGAAAAGGCGCGTTAGGACCGGAGCCAACTCAGGAGCACAAGTACGCAGCACAATTGGAGGGATGCCATCGGGTCCGCTCGACTTATGGATGTCCAAGGAAGACAAAGCTTTACGGATAGCACGTTGCCGGAATATAACTTCGGGCATCGTAGTATCACACCGCAATAATGTCGGTGGTTCCTTCCCTTGATCATCCAAAGTGGAGTTCGACGCAAAGAGACAGCCTAGAAGATCGGCCTTCTCTTTCGCGGTATGGGCCAGTGAGTCATCCTCCCTATGCAGTGGTGGAATTGAGGGCAGACAGAAATTCCCTTGGACAGCTTTGGCAAGAGACCAGAAGGCTCGAGTTCCCGAAGGGAGGTGGGCCAATTTCTCACCAAATCTGGCAATGTGCTCTGACTTTGCTTTAGCGATCTCTCGCTTGAAGGACCTGGAGGCTGAATTGTATGCTTTTTTACGTTCGCCGATAGTCACATCACAGGATGTCACCGCTTCTGCCCAGGCTTTAAAGCATTCACGCTTACGGCGCAAAGCCGCTTTGCAAGAACGCCTAAACCAAGGCTGGGACTTGCCACCGACCGGCACCGCAGAGAATGGAATAAAGAGTTCCATACTCTGCAGGACCACCTCGGCGACAGAGTCAGCGACGGCATCTGGTGTACTCGACGAAAAGCAAATTGGCCCCCAAGGGTAGGACGCAAAAAAAGACCGCATCCCATCCCAATCTGCTGACTTATAGTGCCACACGCGGCGACAGCCAGTGAAGCTAGGCCGAACAGGGCGCGTGAACGGCACAATGCTCCGGACCACACAATGATCTGATGAACCCAATGGCGGTTCAACAGAGACTTGGTAGTTCTCCGGATGTGAAGTCAGCAGAAGGTCCAACAAAGAGGGTTTATGACCATCCACATCTGGTATTCGCGTAATCGCAGGGACCATTTGCGTCAAGTCGTAAGCCAAAGCAAAGTCGTGAAAGGATCTTCCCGCATGATCGGTGGTTTCTGAGCCGAGCCAATCGGCATGGTGGGCGTTAAAATCGTCAAGTATCACGATTTCAGCGGTAGGAACCCTTTCGAGCAGGGAATCTGTAGCCATTTGGATGTGCTCAATGAGTCGGTCAGTTTCGGTATTTCCGCTATGGGACCTATACAGGCATGCGTAGAATCGCGGATGGTCATCGCAGTCTACGCGCAGCCAGAGGTTAGATAGGTCCCTTCCTTCAAGCGTCCCGAGGCGACGAGAACAGATATCCTCTCTGACGTACACGCAAACTCCCGCCCGCGGCACAAATGAATGTTCCAATTTGTACCCCGGGTAGGAGAGGTAGGAAGTATCAGCCGGGGGGGATATCTGAGTCTCGGTAAGAAAGAGCAAGGCCGGCTTCGCAGTCTCTAAGTGGTAGTGGACAGCGTTGCAGACAGACTGGCAGGTGTGTTGCCGATCTTTCAGGGAATGGTACGCTCTTTTCTGGCCCGTAAGTCGTATCGGCTTAAAAATACCTCTACTGGCAGTTTCCACAAAGAGGTGGTGCGCGGCAGGCAGTGCCTAAAAGTCGCGAATTCATCAAATGAAACCACGGACATTCTAAAGTAGTTGAAAAACTTTTTAGTGTCTCTCAGCTGGGGATACAAAGTATGAAATATTTCATGCTGTGTCTCTTGATTGTAGTATTGGACGCACCCATACTACGGTGTCTTCTACGCCTACGCTTGCGTAATAGTAGTACAAGAAGCAGTGTTTCTTCATCGAAATCCATCTTGTAAATGTACTTGCATCAGTATTATTTTGCGGTCGAACGAACTTCTTCAAGCAGTCGTAGTCGACTGCATTATGCGGTCGTGTACGACTTCAACGCGACCGCTCTAGAGCAGTCGGTCTCGGCTGCAACATGCGGTCCGTCTATGGCCAGCGTAAAAAAAAAATAGGCTGTGTTTTGGAAGGCCAGGAATCTATGTGTAGTCAATAACCCCAAAAACTATAAAACAGTAGGTACTACACGAATAGATAGTTTGATTCTTGAGGAAGGTTTACGTGTATAATTTATTATAGCCTTATGTAAATTTACTGAAGTATAACGGTTATTGCTTAGGTCGGAACAATTCGGGCAATTCCGGACTTTATAAGAGATGAAAACTGGCCCTCATCTAGCCCAGACCTCGATCCTTTAGACTTCAAGTTATGGTCAGTTTTAGAGGACAAGGCCTGCTCTACACGACACGGCGACATCGAGTGTCTAAAATATCTTTGGAGCGAGCAGTGGCGAAATTTCTCTTGGAAACGGTGGCCATTTCGAATAGATTTTTTTTTCTTGCTGAGACTTTAATAAATATGTAATTATTTGCATACAATCAAAAACTATTTTTAATAATGCCAAAGAAGTATAACGTCTTACGCGCGTACATAAGTACACGCACCCTTTTTTTTTATTTGTCTGCTTTAATAAAATGGTTTTTTTTAATACGTGTCTACAAATCATGTCATTGTTATTAATTTAACAATCAACATATGAAAACCAAATAAGATTTATTACGAGAAATTAAAAAAGAAAAATACGTTGTAGACAATTGACATGTCTACTAGCTATTTTTAGACCAGGCTGAAAGACTATTTACCTAAATATAGCTCCGCTAAAAGTATACATTTCAAATCAATTAATTAACAAAACTTAAATCCGAAAACCAATTCCATCAACAACCAATAAAATGATACCCTACAAGGGTTGGATTAACATTTGATTAATCTTCATATTTACGATGTTCTATCTCTGTCTAACAACGATAGTTGAATGGGAGTGAAAGAGATGACTACCTGTGGGTGGCCCTCCGCGCAGTCGCTATGTACAACGGCATGCTTCAAAGAGAGGAGGACGTCTGCCGCCTCCCCCCCTGTTCTCTCCCGACACTCCCCTCCCGTGTTCCTGCTATGGTAAAATGGGGTTGAGAAATATTGCGATATAGGTATAAGTATAAGAAATATATTATTTTAGGAGAATACAAAAACGTTATAAGTATGGATATCTGAGGTATTAAAATACATATTTGTATGATGTTGATATCTGTAAACCTCTTAAAACTAGTTTATTGATTTTTTATAAGATAAAAATTAAATTGAGTGAGTATTTTTAGCTATTTAACGCTGAAACTATTGCAACGATTGTACTAATACATATTTCCATTTTTAACATTTAATTTCAAATTGTCTATGGTGGACACAATCACAGGTAGGTATTGCGTATTTAGGTTTTTTCCAAGAGTATCTATAGATAAAACAATTATGTATATCTCTAAAGCAAAATTCATTTAAATTCATTCATCCGATAGTGCCTGCAGCTTAATCTACTTACTATGGTTTAATAATTGGTATGCAACTGTAGGTAAAATATATTTATTTATTTATCTATGAATTTATTAACACTTCGTTGCATATAGAAAAATAATACAATGTCCATAATTAAATGAAAAGATGGGGGCCTTATCGCTTTCGAGCAATCTCTTCCAGGCAACCACTGTGAGTAAGAAAAAAAAATTACATTAGATCCTTATCTAAGGTATTTTTTTTTCTTGCAAGAAGTGCAAAAATATACATATAGTTATTTAGACAAAACTAAAACAGGAACATAAAACTAAACTAAAAAAGGACACATGAAACACATCCAAAACACATCAAGATTTCTTTATTAACTAAAGGAAGCTTTTCACAGTAGGTACCTAAGTATAAAAAGTTGTGTTATTTATACAGGGTGGCCAAAAAGTCGTGGATCAAACGCAAATAGGAGATAGATGAGGTCATCAGCGGCAAAAAGTTGTTCTACGGGAGGTCTCTAAGGTCAACCCCTGCAGAGCTATAATTTATTTTGCGTTTTATATGAAAATTGACTTTTTTTACTAATTCTTCTTAAAATTCGAAAATATCTACATCCTGTATCTTTCTCATAATATCCACTAGATTGGTACTGATGAGTTCTTGCGATAGACATACTATTTATAGTTGTTTATTGAGTGTATTCAAGATAATATTAAGTGATACGATATAACATTTTTTCAAATTATAAATTTTTCTTTACTTTGGACCCCACTATGAAAAAAAATTACTCCACCGAAAAGTGTCCCTGTACTACAAGTTTTGGCGCATTTAATAGGGATTCTGAAAAGGTATTAAACGTGGCCATGAGTTGCTCTAATATCTTTCTAGGAAGAATTACAAACAACGATTGTGAAATAATAATTGTATTAAAACAATTATTTCTCAATGGTTGTTTGTATGAAACAAAATATTTTACAACAAAATATGCTCAAAATTCCTGACTCTGACCATAATACTTAATCTGCACCGTCTAATCAAATTCCTACGTAACCCTCCAGCCATCTGTCCAATTTTTTGAATCTAGTCCGATTCACACAGTACTGGTCCCATGTAGGTAAATAATCTATCATAAGTCCGAATCGTTGTTGTTTTTTCGTCCTAGAAAGATATTAGAGCAAATCATGGCCATGTGTAATACCTTTTCAGAATCCATATTAAATGCGCCAAAACTTGTAATACAGGGTCACTTTTCGGTAGAGTAATTTTTTTTCACAGTGGGGTCCGAAGCAAACCAAAAGTTTTGATTTGAAAAAAAATTCTATCGTATAACTTAATATTATGTTCAATACACTCAATAAACAACTATAAATAGTATGTGTTCAGAAAGAACTCATCAGTACCAATCTAGTGGATATTATGAAAAAGATACAGGATGTAGATTTTATCGAATTTTAATAAGAATTAGTAAAAAAAAGTAAATTTTCTTATAAAACGCAAAATAAATTATAGCTCTGCAGGGGTTGACCTTAGAGACCTCCCGTAGAACAACTTTTTGCCGCTGATGACCTCATCTATCTCCTATTTGCGTTTGATCCACGACTTTTTGGCCACCCTGTATAATTTCTAGGCTTTTTGCGTAGTAACTAGACAAAGTTTTACAATTTACAATAGTACAATTTTTATTGAATTATTGGTTAAAAATGGACCTCTCAAAACAATTCTTATCAATAAAACCCTTATTAATGACCTATTTAAATAATTGTAGATAATACTATTCTTAGGCCTTGTATCTTTTTACATAGTTATAATTATTAGTACCGATTCGTCTACTTATGTATTCCCTAATAGTGTATTGTCTACCGTTCCGACTTCCGTTATGATTCTAGGTATATTTAAATATTAATTATCTGTGAAACTTAGACCAGTTTATTAAGGATACAACAAATACTCTATGTTTATTACTCTTTGTTTCTATACAGTGAGGTTTCTATTGTTTTTTTATTAAATAGGTAAATACAACTCAAAAAGTAAGTTTCTAAGGCACAAACATCGTACTACGTTAGACAAAAGAATGCTCTTTGATTTACTTATTAATTAAGTAAGTAATTTATTCAGAAACAATAAAATTTTGTTTCGCTTTCTATTTACATATTAATTCCCCCACTATTATGCCGTGGGAGGTCTGCAGTATCGTATATGTACCTATTTATTACTATTAGCAAACATAAATTGTATAATTAATTTACGCTAACAACTTTTTGTATTAATGTCTCTTAAATTTTTATATTATCTACATTATCTTTGTAATCTGTTCGATTGACTCAACATGTATTCAAACCACTTACTTGTACCCAGAGCATGGTGAGAATGGGAACAGCGATGGTAGTGGGTCCAGCTCCAATGAAGGTAGGGAGAAGGATCCCATCTCCTCCCCTGTCCAGCTTTGCTCGTTCACATCACCAAGATTGACGTCGCACGGAGCGATCGATTCGCTCAGTGCATTCAACTCTTCACCATTTTCTGGACAACAATTCTCATTCTCCTGCTGAATAATAGTGAGGTACAGGACAAACGGAAAGCGAAATCGTGACTGTGAATGTTGCCACGGAGTTATTTCAACGTTTAGTATTCAATGCAACAGAGTCTAGACTTCTGTGTTTCATAAAGTCTAAAGTTGTTAGTAGTAAAAGTATAAAGGTGGAATTTATTTAAGGGCCCACAATTAATAAACTATTATTCTTATTTCATATATTAATTTTGTATTTTGGACTAATGTGAATACTGTTTTGGGTTAGTAAACATCTAATGAATTAAGTTGAATTTAAGGTTAAACATCTACACAAAAAAATATTTAGATGAATTAAAAAAATATATTTTTGCCTTGATTTCTATCAAATTGCAAGCTATGCATTTTATATCAAAAATATGAATTGCATAGCGTGCATATATTACGCTTATAAATAATAAGTCGTTTATTTGCAAAGAAAGTGGTACATTCAGATTGATTAATTATATAAAAATAATAATTAAAATTGAAGAAAGAACTACTTATTTGAATGAAACCATAATATATTCAACATAACCTTTAATTTCGCAATTAGCTAAATTGACATTTTTTTTCAAAAATAATAGAAATCAGGTTAAAAGAAATAAAAGCCGCCGTTCTTCTGTGCACTTTAATAATTTAGAATGGGTTGTGTACAAAATTGTAAATTAAAATAATAATAATAATAAATAAAGAAGAGGATAAAGCTGATATAAAAATAAGCCAACAATATAATGTTCGGTATTCGCTCCTAAAACTCTTTTATTAATAAGATTTATAATTTGAGAAGTATTAAATTTAATATTAAATTGTCACCTTAATAAATAAACCATTGCGAAAAATTTGAACCTCGTATCCGTGTCAATATTATAACAGAATATTTTTATTTAAAATCAAATCAATCTTTATTAATTTGTATATTCTTATTACAATATATTAACAAACCTGACAACACTGCTCTGAGAGCTCCCGGATTTGATCACAGGAGCAGGGCTGCAGCGGATCGCAACACAGCGAATGGCAGCACCCGCCGAACTGCGGGTTGTTCGGGACATAGCAGTCCATGGCCCCGCCTTTGGGCTGCGGGCTGTGGGCTGAGGGCGGGTCAGAGTTTCCGACGCTTGTAGTCACGCATGGCTGAGATGAAATCGATTGGGTGTTTAGAATAAAAGATATTTTTGTACTGGCTTTCAATGATATTTTTGGTTTATGTAGACGATATTGTACTATTTAAGGAGCATTATAAAACTAACACTACTAATAATTTAATCTAGTTTCAGGTTACACCAATTCTTTTTATCGACTATAGGCTTAATGGCTGTCTAGATATATTAAAAGCTCATACTATTAAAAAATATAAAATTTTTCATTTACTTAATTATTAAATATGAAGAATATGTGAAAAAAAATTCACAAATTATAAAAATATCACAGGCCTATATTTTATTCATAAAAATATTGTTTGTATATTTGAGCAATAATATAAAAGATCGCTTTTCTGAGTCTTATAGGTACATAATTTTATTATTGAAACCAAAACGTAAGATATTTAAAACATTCACTAAACCGTAGTGGAAAACAGAACCAGTTTTTGCAAAATAAATTCTATCTATGTTAAATATTGAACATTTAATTATTATACCTTAAGGAGTAATTATTCGTGTTAAGAATAATACCTGTTGATTAAGTACGTAGTAATGAAGCCGTTGAGTGCTAAACGTGACAACAAAGGAATGTCAAAAATGAAAAACTTTTGAATATAATTGTTATGAACTTACGAAACCCAAGGTCTTCATAATTCTTCTTATATAAACGTGAAAATGTTGTTTTTACATAGAAACATTTCGAGTGTTTTTTTGCAATAAAGTCGAAATCACTTAATAATGATAAAAATTCACGTACATGTCAGTTAAAGATGTTTCGTTTTGTATTAGGTACTTACGTAATAGAAAAATAAGAAAAAAAATCAGTGGCACTACAACCTCTTTAGGTCTTGGCCCCAGATTTTTGAATCTGTTTCATGATCATTTTTAAATCTAATAGGCAAGTAGGTGATCAGTCTAAAGTGCCTGACATACGTCGTCGAGTTTTGGGGTCTAATATTGAGAACAGAAAAATAAGATTGTTTATTAAATTGTAGGTATTTAACCTTTAATTACGTTATATACTGAAAGCTTTTAGCTTTTATTTCTATTATATATAAAACTGTTATGTGCATATCATTGTTACTTTGTCCAACAAAATATACGTATTTAGTCAATTAATGAATTTGTTTATCTTTCTTAAAATCCAAAAAAGGTTTTTTAACTACGTTATCAAAAACACTTGTTCTTGGCCTCAGATTTCTTGTTTCGTGTTTTTTTTCTAATAGGCAAGTAGGTGATCATCCTTCTGCGCCAGACATGCCTTAAACCTTTTGGGTGGATTTCCTCACGATGTTTTTCTTCACTGAGCGAGTCTTAACTGCGCACATAGATTCAAAGGAAACCAGTTTTACTGAACTGGCTGATTTTTAAATTTCCTTTTGTTGCCTTCTTGAAAGATTGTTATATCTGTCATTAAATTTAGGGTCTGTTTCACAATGTACGGATAAGTTCAACATAAGTTCCAAATTAGCTATTTATTAGATACCTTTTGTTAGGATAAACACTAGGTATTGTTGCGTTTCACTTGACAGTTAGCGCTTTTCGTCACATAAATGGCAAATAGCACAATTTATCTTCCAAATAATTTATGTGTTGCATAGCTATTTGGTACTTTATCCATACATTGTAAAACAGACCCTTAGTAAATAATATAAACATAACACAAGTGTCCATGTAATTTAATAATTCAATTCGGTACGTTGAAGAAAAAATATACCGTTCCAATGTTAAAGGGATTAAAAATTAATTAGTCATATTGTAATCTACTTTTGACATGATATAAATAAAATAAAAATACCACCTGTATTACACATAATTTACCATCCTACAATATATTTGGTATAATCTATTTTCACCTACTATCGCTTTTTATTATTATTTTTTTTTACTTTATATCGTCATGATCGTAGAACACTCGTCGGTGAACAACAGTCGGATTTGAAAAAAATCCCACTTTTTATCATATTTGGATACTACATTGACTAAATATTACGGCTACATTATAAAAACCTATGTGTTTTAAATTTCAAATTAATCAGTCGGTAAATTGACGGATTTTATAGATGTGATTTTTCTAGAAAACTGTGTAATTTAATGTTATAATTTTTATTTTGTTTCAAAACAAACCCTATTGTTTGCTTATATGCCAATTTTCATATTAACAGAATATGAATTAAAATAGTTATGACAAAACTAACATGATTATATTATTTTGAAATGGCTGCCCTGTAAAGTTTACTATTAATTGTCAGATCCGTCACTATTCTACGACTATGACGATATATATAGGAACTAAATTATAAACACAGCAATTTAGGATTCATACACAAAAGAAAATCACAACAACGATATTAAAAGACGCTTAAAACGAAAACATATCAACCCTGAAAAGTATTTATATACGTATGGGGGAAATACGAGTGCAATAATCTGGATTCTGGAACTTAGGTAGATCGAACTTCGAGAAGGAGATCTGTCGAAGAATCCGCCTAGCATGGGCAGCCTTCAGTAAATTAAAAAGTGTATTTTCTGCGATTTCGCTCCCTCTGTGCTTCAAGTCAAAGGTCTTCAAACAGTACGTCCTACCAATGATGATTTAAGGCCCTGAGACTTAGTCTCTTACTTGAAGCCTGGTACACAAGCTCCGCGTCGCTCAACTAGCTATGGAGAGGGCTAAGGTCGGTGTTTCTCTATTTAATCGATTTAGAAATGAAGAGATCCGTAGAAGAACTAAAGTCTCGGACGTATAAGTATAAATGGCAATGGGCGGTGAACATTACCCGAGAATGGATGGCCAGTCGGCGAAACGTTGGTTGGGGCCATGAAGCTCGATGCCAGTACGCGTAATAGGTAAATTGTATGCGAGGAGGTCTATGAAAGTTTATCAGATATAGTCTGAAACCAAAACTTACAAATGCGTTGGTACCCACAACAAACTTTGACTGATTCATAAACGGAGGTAACCTCTTAAATATCCAAAGATCTTTTGTCACATAGACAACTTTTATAGTATCTCTAGTTTTATAGAATACGCTTTAATAGAAAAGATTTCAACGATACAAAGTTATTATGATTTGCGTACTCCATTCGATTTTTTTAAATTATGCCTTGAACTCTGAGGAAGGATTAAATGTAGAGGAAAATTGTAAAATTTGCACGGAAAAACCTAAAATCAGTTTATATTCCGTAGTTCAGTAAAGCGAACAGCACCATTATAATTTTATAATAATTATTATATTAAATAATAATAGATGCTCCATATATCACCATTAAAAACAGGCTGCGATTCAGACCAATAAAGTGCTTAGAGGCCACCACAGGAGACAACTAATACATAAACTATAAAAAAAACAAAAAAAAGGGACGTTCTTGAGTTGTTTTTCGGGTTACAAGACAGATAGATTACTTAAATTACAAATAATATGTCGATATTATTATTTGTGTTTGTCGTAATTTTAGTAGTCCTTTGACAAAATAAAAGCTCACAGAAGTTAAAAACCAAATTGCAATTTTCAATATCTTTAAAAAATTATATTCTATCAGCCCTTAAGTTGCTATATTGAAAAAGCTATTGCTGTAATATTATGATTTTACTATTCACGTAAAATTGTAGCAATATTGATCTCCGACGGAAACTCAAAATAATTTAATAACTTTTGTTTGACAAGTAATACTATCATGAGGTTATTCCTTGCTTTCATGCGCTTTGCGCGTATTACAGAGTCATTGACCCATACTAATAAGAAAACCAGAAGCGTGATCATTTGTTTTCTTGATAGGTAAGTAGGTGTTCAGCCTTTTGTGCCTGACACTCTAAACTTTTTGGGTCTAAGGCATGCCGGATGCCTCACGATGTTGTCCTTCACCGTATGAGCGAAAATTAGATGCGCACAGACAGAAAGTTCATTGGTGCTCAGCTACACAGACCTCAGGGATGAGAGACTTCACTAGGCGACATTGAAAGTGTCCATGGGTATCACTTAACATCAGATGAACCGACGAGAAGGCCATTAGTTCATAGACATCCCGGATGGGATATCGTTGATCCCTTGGAAGATGGGACGGCCTTTGGTATGGGATGTTACTTGTCTGGACACGTTTGCCCCGTCTGACCTCCCTCGGACAAGCAAAAAGCTGAGGCGGCCGTAGAGCAGGCAGAAAATAATAAACGGCTCAAATATAAGAGTCTTTTCTCCAACTTCAATTTTGTTGCCTTTGGAGTAGGAGTTTGGGCCGTGGTATTAAAGTGAATAGATGCTAATTAAAGATTTAAATTGGCGCCGGGTAGAGTGACCCCAGAACGGGTGCTTTGCTTTCTTAAAAACTAAGTATCGCAATACAGCGAGAAAATGTTACTAGCGGGTACACTGCCACAGGGACCAAACTTTTTAAATTTGTTTTTATGAATTATTTTTAAGTATTTACAATTTTCTGGGCCTATTTTTTTTACACATTAGATTCTACTATATTCACTGACGATAGTGCAATCCAAAAACTACATAATTATTAAAATGAATGCCTTGAAATGTAATTAAATTACGGCTGAAATTTTGAAAAGATTATGAAATTTTTTTTACTGTATTATAACTATTAAGGTATGATATAAACAAATGAATTTAAATTTAAGAAAAAACTTGAAAATTTTAAAGTGTGCATAAGTTTTAACAGACAATAGATATTCACTAATTTTATTCGTAACCGCATGCGGATCTGCTTAGCTTACCCCGTAACCGAAACGATTCTGATTTTGTTCATACATCCACATGAGACATCAGTGCTATAAATATTGATCAACTGTATTTATTTATTTACAAAAACACAGCAATTTATCAAGCAACACAGCTTGCCAACGCTCGGCACACTGATACATTGATACAAGAAAAATAAAATAAAATGTTTAATGAGACAGTGACAAGACAAATTAAATTATAAAACTAAAGGGAAATTGAATTTATAGTGTGAACTATGGATATCCAGACCTAGCTTGTTTATTGGAATGCTGTATCTAGATATCGGTGAGTTTCGGCATAAACGCCATCGAAAGCTGTATCTAAATTTAGTTGCGAATTGACGAAAAACTGTATCGAAATTTAATTGCGAATTGACGAAAACTGCATCGAAATTTAGTTGCCAATTGACGTTATAATTACTGAAGCGATCTGATAGGCTAACCCTAGTGATTATTTATTAATAAATAACTCAATTATATCTTATAACAGTGAAAGATATTGCCAAAAAATATGTATAAAAAATTTATTTATCTACCGATTACTTTATATATCTAGATTTACCTTGTTACTCCTATTAAAATTAAATATCCATTCAAATAAAGGTTAAGTACTTATTAGCCCTTTTGCAATGCTATAGATAAATTAATCTGGTTATAATATTACTCATTGCGAATCGCGAAGTCAAGGTATATCATATATATTATATTTATAATTATTTTAATGGTCTTTTCATTATTTTTTCTAACGTCAATTGAAACAAATATGATGCCTGAAAAAAATTTTGTTTAACTGTTACGCTAACTCGCCTAATGTTAGGAAACTGTTTAAACAATTTTGATATAATTGATAAGATCCTGAAGAAGGTCTGATCATAGTCACAAGGAAATTAGCGGGCTCTACAGAGGTCAACTGACGCGATTATATCTGTTTCGTCTTGTTAAATCTTTTTGGTCAATGCGCAAGCTACGATCGCGCGTAAGCGTTTATTAAAATTATTATTTATAGTTATTTGTTTTCAAAACCGTCTTCATACCTTGCAAAATTAATCCATTGCAATCCAAAATAATTTAAAAAACACATCACAATTACACTAAACACTCACTATCACTAATTAAATTACTCATACCGACATGCGCCATGGCATCTAGGTAAAAAAATCAATTTGACAACAGACTATCACTGGCCAGTGTGTCTGGCTAAATGGCTATCTTCCATGTTCGCCCGCCCCGCAGTAATTGGTTGTTTGTATCAACCCCTCAAAAAAAAAACATGACATATTGTGCGCGGGAAAGTATCTGTCAACGAAGGTATCGGGTTAACGTAGCGGTTGGCGGAAGCTTTGTTTTTGTGGTGAGAACAATTTAGTGATCGCTATTTAGATAACTAATGAAGTAATTAATTTGATGTTCGATGTGTTATTTCAGCTTAGATGACCACAATGTTAATGCGAAATGCGCTAGCGTTAAGAATTTAATTAAATACCCATAACCCTATGTATATTCTTCTACAAGACCTCAACTTTGTGTATTACCGAAACTCATAAGAATCCGTTTAGGGTTTACTAGTTTGTTAACTTGTAACTAAATACTCCAGGAATAGCCAAAATTTGCAGGTGTAGCTAAGCTAAATTGACGACTTAAAGCTATAGGGTTATAGCATTCGACAATTCGATTTGAATGAAAGTCATAATTCCATAGTATATCAATTAACAAGGTACAAAATATCGATTTCGTATTTAGTCTGATAGGGCCACCCAGAGCGAAGCATTGGGCCGTACTAATACCTGTCACATCTTACCATATGGCTTAAACTATAGAGTATACTCATGTGAAGTTTTTCTTAGTACTAGATTCTGAGTCGAGAATTATCGCTATAACTTCCATATTATGTCATATCCTATACGTTTACGAACATTTTTAATAGGTTTTTAACTGGGCTTCATTTAGCACCAAATTCTGAAACTGAATCTTTCAATCCAATTCTATTTTGTAATCTTAAGAAAGCATAATACAAATTATATCCGATTCACTCTTGAGCAATTTGTTCTAAAAACCCAACGGCGGATCCAGGGGGGGGGTCATGGGGGTCATGACCCCCCCCTGAGCAGGACTTAGGTGGACCACTAATTGAACATATAACAGATTTTATATTTAAATTTGTCGCCATACAGATTATATGTTACTACATACCTTCAATATTTAATTAATTTTTATATAATATAATAACTATGTATGATGGCAAACGTTTGGGAATGAACGCATCGAAAATTTGAATTTTCCGCGCCATACTTGCGCGCGCTTGTCGCTATGAAACGTCTAGCTAGACCTTACCTCAATCGGAATCGGAACGACTAAACTTCAACATATCATAACATAGTCTTATTTTAAATTGTGACATCCATATGTATCCTAATAGGAAAATTGGATACCATACCCTGTCAGCGAAGCGACAGCAGAAAGGTCTTTCTCTACGTTGCGTAGAATTAAATCGTGGCTAAGATCTTCAATGGTTGAAGATCGCCTAACCGGACTGGCACTTCTCCACGATAATGAAAACGTACCCGTTGACGTAAATGACGTAATAACGCGTTTCCGGAAAACACGTCAAAGAAAAATTGATTTAGTTATTAAAATATATGTATTTTGTTTGATGGAATCCCTTGTCGTACCATCTCTTCACTTTTGCGAAGTTTAGCGTAATACCCCTCGACATACCTCTAGCTGTTATGACAAATCATTCACCACGGTTATGTCATATAAATAAGCTGCCTCATTCCGTACGTGATAGTCAGGCCGAGCTAAGCTCGCCAAAACAGCCCGAGCTGAGCTGTAAAGGCCCTAAAGGTCAACACCGAGATTCCACTTCAAAAAAAAAATGTGATAGTGTTTCTCTGGATGTCTTCAAGAGAAGATGGTAATATGTACGTTTATATAGGTTGGTCCAACTAGTGACGTGAATAATTTTTTTTTAGATTCTTCACACCTGGGGGTATACGAAAATACCCCATGTATGTTCCGCGATTTTTTGTCGTTTTCGAGTTATACATTTTTTTGCGTTTTTCAATATTTTCTGCCAGCGAGGTTTCAAAAATTCATATCTTTCTTTGTTGTAGGTATTTTGTAGTTTTTTTTCTGTTAAATGATTCCAGAAAAAAATCCCAGCTTCTTATTCAAATTAGTTAAAGCTACTCAAAAAAGGTTTTAAATTAGAAGTTTAGTTTTTAGCTGGATTTGCCCAAACATTCGACTTCAATTTAAAAATACAAAAAGAAGTTTCCATAGCTTCTGGCTAAGTTTAAAAACTCCACAGGGTTCTAAGCTACCAAAATCATAGAAAAAAATGGTACTTAATTGGTCTTTTTTGTTATAATCGGGGGATTTTTTTTGGTGGATAGGCTATAAATCATTGAAGCATTAAAAATGTTTTTTTTTCGACTTTTATTATTCTTATGGTTAATTAAACTTAATAATGTGGTTTTTAATTAATTTTAATACCCGTAAAATAAATCTAGCTTTAATCGGCCTTTTAATGTGGATAGGCAAAAAATCATTGAAGCATTCAAACTGTATTTTTTTTAACTTTTATTTTTCTTATGGCAAATAAAACTTTACGATCTATTTTTTACTAATTTTAATACCCATAAAAAAGTAGCTCGTGTAATTCCTACAATAATTTTGGTATTACCATTCAAAATTCAAAATGTTATTCGAAATGATTATTGCTAGTTGTGAAATTACCTGTTTTTAAATAACAAATAAAAAACACAATTTACTGAAAAAATACTATTTCTAATATATAAAATTCTCGCGTCGCGGTGTTTCGACAATCGAACTTCGTTCGAACTTCTCCGAAACGGCTTCAACGATTCTCATGAAATTTTGTGTGCATATTGGGTTATATCTGAGAATCGGACAACATCTATTTTTCATCATTTTAGTGTTAAGGGTAGTCCACCCCTAAATTATAACGTTGTAATTTTTAGATAAAGATTTTTTTATATTTTTTCATGATACAGCATTAAAAAATACATACAACCCCCAATTTTCAATCCTCTACGATCAACCCCTATTTTTTATTATAAATGATATACATGGCAAAACGACGTTTGCCGGATCAGCTAGTATTATAATAAATTTTCAGAACTCCTTCCTCCAACTTGAATACATAATGACAACGTTTGGTGATTTTTCAAAGAGCTGGTTTACCCGAAGGAAAGCTACTTTTTTTAAAGGGTATTAAAATTAATTAAAATCACATTATAAAGTTTAATTTACCATAAGAATAATAAAAGTCGAAAAAAAAACATTTTTAATGCTTCAATGATTTTTAGCCTATCCACCTTAAAGGCCGATTACAACAAAAAAATACCAATTAAGTACCATTTTTTTCTATGATTTTGGTAGCTTAGAACCCTGTGGAGTTTTTAAACTTAGCCAAAAGCTATGGAAACTTCTTTTTGTATTTTTAAATTGAAGTCGAATGTTTGGACAAATCCAGCTAAAAACAAAACTTCTAACTTTAAAACCTAATTTGAGTAGCTTTAACTAATTTTAGGAAGCTGATATTTTTTTTTATTTACACAACATTTAAGACAATCATTTCATAGAAAAAAGATGCAAAATACCTAAAACAAAAAAAGATAGGAATTTTTGAAACCTCGCTGGCAGAAAACAATTCAAAAAACACAAAAAAAATTATAACTCGAAAACTACAAAAAATCGCGGAACATACATGGGGTATTTTCGTATGCCCCCTGGGGGCATGTGAGAAATGTAAAAAAAAATATTGACGTCACTAGTTGGACCAACCTGTATGTACACAATATTATGTGTTAAGTTTTTCAAGTGTACAATAAAGAATAAATATTTTTAAGTGCAATACTTCCGTACATTAATAAAATACCTACTTTTTACTTGTATCTATTGTTATCAAAATTAAATTATAAGTTCTTTACTTGACCACGACTATGTGACCCCCCCCTGGCACCAAAGCTGGATCCGCCCTTGTAAAAACCAGACTATTAATAGCCTTATTATGAATATTTATCAATCTTAAATACATCATACGAACGAAACTATTTTATTTCATTTAACACTTTTCGGCAAAAAGCATTACAAATTATAATAATTATTTAATAAAAATCCTGAATGAACTTGCTCGCCAACTCACCATTAGACAGTATGTAGGTCGACTAAAACGTCACCATATTCTAGAGCTAGAAGAACGGCAGTAGCTCTAGGCAGAAGATGAGTAGATGCTTCCAATGGGAAGTCACTCCACATGACAGCACCACAGAACCGCAATACCCGCAAAAGAAAAAAAAATAGTAAAGGGTGTGTGTTTATCGCTTTCGAGAGATTTCTTCCAGACAAAATAAAGATACCGCCCTTATCATCTCGACGTCCGTCGTTCTGCAACTGACTTTCTTAATGCGGCTTTCGCCATGCAATATCTAGAACTAGCTGCCCACTGAAGTATTTCCGAACCAATTTAACTTAGTCCTTCAAGAAAAGTGCGTACCAATGTGAGTGAGTGTACATGGGCGGTATCACTTAACATCAGGTGACCCTGCCCGTTTGTTATAAAAAAAATTCAACTTACCTTCAGTGAAATAACTGCAAAAACAACATTAAAACAAATAAAACAGATGTAGAGGAAACATGAATAATGATAATAATGTATGTGTAATGGGACACGAAATAGACATGTAATGCTTGTACAGTAGAGATTTAAAGGAGGATAGAGGAGATATGTGTCACTATAAGATATTTTTATAGTAAGAAATGAAAATGCATTGTTTTTATTGTCATTCCTTGTGGAAGCCCGCGAATGCTATTAACAAAAACCTCCATATATGCGTGTGAAAATAATTTTTTACCAAAAATTTTTCCGTTTTTTGCATGATATTTTTATTATTCGAATTAGAACTTAATACTTAAGCAATAGGGTGTAATTTTCTTTTAAAGGATGTGGGCCAGTTGGTCGAAAATGACTCCGTGTGAATTGGTAGTGTGAGCCTCCGTCGTTCCTCGCAACTACGCAGTTCAATGAGCAGAAAAGCCTGCTTGGATCACAATGAGGTGGTCCATACCTCACACGAAGTTGAGATTCTATAAAAAAGTTTTAGCACATATCTTAACATAGCCTCTACAGCTCAGTTGATCTTGGATTGCATTATCTAGTTCATAACCTATGAAAACACAGCAAAATAATTGCTACAAAACCTTCATATACTTTTGTCTACAAGTTATGATGAAGTTTGATTTTGATACACAAGTAGGAAATATATTTTTAAATATATTTTTTTCTACAGCAACTTTACTAATTTTGTACCCCGGTAGTATGAAATGTGTGTGAGCAATACTGTTAATAAGTAATATTCTTTTGACTTAATTTTCTACAATACCAGTGAATAGGTAAGGTAATGTTCATTATGCCTTGCCTGTATGGTGTATGTTTTGACATTATGTTTATTTCAATTCGAAATAACATGCCTGGAAAATTTATGAGAGTAATTCAATGACTTCGGGTTACGACGCACTTATCCCGCGACAAATTAAAGTAAAAATAAGATGACTTTTAGGTAAAGCCTGTCAAGACATCTTAAATAGTAATTTGCATTCTATTTCTGTTACTATAAAGTTTTGTCTTCCAGGTTCCAAAGACATCACTGAGCAATACATTTTCTAGATTTCGTTAAAATATAAATATAATAGAGTGGGGCGCTCTGTGCCATATTTTTCGTCTATCGAGCAACCCACGCTTTTTCACAATAATACCAGTATTTTTTGTTCATTACTATTTTCAGCCTAAATTAGGAATTATTTTTCACTTTTTAGTTTGATGTGCTTTAAAAGCGTGTTTTTTAGTTTTGTTAAACTATATCTATTTAAAACTAGCTGGCTTGGCGAACATCGTACCGCCTAACAGTCGATTCCTTATTTTTTTTAAATACTTATTTTGCTTTTCGGGACACCGGTCTAGCTAGTAAGATAAAAAAAAGTTGATAAGACAACAGCTACATTATGTCAAAAAATAAAAATTTACCTTCCCGGAACACTTGAACTTTATGTTATGGTATTAAAGTTCAAATTGACTTTTAAGTATTATTACGAATATTTTGTATGGGAATATAGAAAAGTGTTGTTTTTAGACTTTTTCACTCAATTTTTTTTAATTTTTTTCTCCGTAAGAACCATCCTCGCACTTCAAGGAATATTATAAAAAAAAATCAGACAAATCGGTCAAGCCGTTTTAATGTTATGTCGTGACAACGGAAAACGGGTCATTTTTATATATATAAACTAAGAGAATGACTCAACTGACCATCGTATCACCTACATGTGACAAAACTTAATACAAAATTTTTAGAACAGACCAAAGAGATCGGACCTCATACTAGCTGTAGTAGTACCTATAGCTGTATAAAACACAATTTTCTGAAGGTATTTTTCAATAATCATTTTTTTATTTCTAAAAACGCAAAAGACTTCAAATATATCCCAGCGTAGAACAGTTTTGATTGGAAAATTCAATTCTTTAGTTATTAATTTTGTTTCCCACCTTTGAAATTCCACAAATATTTCAAGATCATAATAACCCAAATCGGTCTAGCCATTCTTGAGTTTTAGTGAGACAAATGAACACCAATGCATTTTCATAATTATAGATAAAAGTTTGTTCATATGATGTAGCTGACTTTTTTATAGGCATCAAGTTCTACAACTTTAAATTTAGTTTAAGGCAGCGTTCAAACCTTTTTCTTCGACGATTTTTCTCCGACTTGGTGTGCAAAATATTTTTTATTTTCAGGTAAATATATAGACTATGACACTTACAAAATCGTCTCTGTAGCTCCAGAGATTATCCCCTACAACCTCACAAACATTACGCATTATAATCTGTACATAAGATTTAACTAAACACTAGAATAAACGATCATCAAACTTTAATTTCACCAAATAAACATGACATAGTATCTGACTAACAAGCCAGTATATACTTTTGGCGGTACATACTTAAAACACAATGAGTTTTATCGATCTTCCGTTACCTGTCGGAAACGGAAGGCTCGGATGACGTGTCCCGTGTAACTTGACCCAGGCTGAGCTGGATTAGATGGGGTGGGAAATTCGACTGAACGAATTTTGTTTTTTAACGTCAGTAATCTTCATATTGCATATATGCCAACACTTTTGGAATATTAATAATTAAATTTGGTATCTAATAATTTCGTCCAGTTAACGGTTATTCAGGCTTTAATATGTTTTAGTTCAGCCTTGCGATTCTATAACTCACTTTTCGAACTCTCACAGCGGTTTTCTCAGCGGCGTTCGCGCTTAAATCAGTAGTGAAGCAGTCATTTTACGATTTGGCATTCTGATAAACAATAAACTACAAGCTCTCTCCTTATCTATTTTCTTTACCATCGTGAAGAACGTTTCGAAGAAAAGATTGTACAGAAGACGAACACTTACTTACTACTTTTTTAAAGTCCAAGTCAAAATAACTTTATTCATATAGATAAACAAGTACACTTATGAACGTCAGAAAAGAAGTTAAATGTGCAAGACTTTTACTAATACGTATAAAAATTATTTATATTACTACTTATTATCTAGTGTGTAGTATGTACTTTCCCATTGCTTCATTGCTGCTTCGAATTGTTAATCTTAATATATATATTAAATTAATTATAAACGTATTTTGTTACACTATCATACTAAAAAATAAGTATGATTTGTTATGTTGTGATGTATAAAATAAAGTAAGACTGTTGTAGATAACACTTTGCAGAGAACAATCGACTGTTTGAGCCAATTTGTCTGCATAACTTATAAGCTGTTGGTAAATATCAGGGTCAAAATACAATGTATCCACCTGTGTTTGCCCGCGGGCAGTGAATAAACGCAGGTATCTTTTTATTCATTAATTCAGAGGGGATTGATGTTTATGTTCACGCTTCAAAAGATGTTATGTTGAAATTAATTTGTCGTTTTGTTATGAATAAATCTGTGGCGTTCACGAAATTAAACGGTTGGCTACTAAGCCCTTTTCTTCAAGGGCTTCATTGGTGAAATGAAAGACACCTACGTTATTGCACAATATATTTTTACCATCATAAAAGTGTTATGGTGGCTTACAATTTGTGTAGGAATTAATTAACTCTGATGGTAATAGTTTGAAACCTAGTAAGTACAGGAAGTATTTATTTGGAACTTATGTTATACAAAAATTATGTACGAATTTGAAATAATAATAAGTAATTTGATAATCCCTATGATTAATTTATGAATATTTCGCCAAAGATTTAGCCTTATGAGTTATGATAATGCAAAATGCTCGCTCCTGCGCCTTTTTTAAACGTTAGACGCGGCGCGCATAGCTACTTATACCTATCCCAACTATATTGTAAAGTGTAAGGAATGCGACCTAGCTTCATAAGTCAACAAGAATTTAAGGAGCTTAGGCACTCGAGGTCGCCTTGCATTCTTAAGTAATTAAAAGGAATCCTTGTTATGGTCTAGATAATTTTAGTACTTCCGGAAGGCAGTTTTAAATAGGAGCTACAGCTTATTTTGGACATAAACCTAATTTACAGTAAGAAAATTGGAACCGTCGGTATTTTATACCTATGTATCTATCTAATACATTGTTATATATAAATAATATATAAGATCTATATAACTTATATTTGATTGGAAGTTATTGGGTTTACTACACGATAAAATCACTTTAATCGTTCGCGAGATACAACAACATATTACTGAATTGAAGAAGTACTAAAAGCTCCATACTAAACAAACTCCAATTGATACTCTTTGCGTTATTAATTAAAAATTAATCAAATAGTCCGTAGGTGCTGAAGGTATCTTACCGGTTCTCGATTTAAGCGAAGGGTGCGTGCAATACAAAAATTCATTCCCATAGAAAACAATAAGTAATAACTAACCGCTGTAAAGTGATACGGCTCAATCGGAAACGTAAATAACAGATAACGTGTAATTCAATATATTGCGGATTCATCACTTAACTGTACGATTCCTCACGATTGATTCACATTTAATTTTTGGAGGGAAGACGCGTGCCGGCCACGCGTTGACAGATTGCCGACATGTTATCTTTTTTAAAGTGCGGATTAGCGTCACGTGGTCTTAGCGTTTAATCTGTGGTTAATTATTATTTTTACCGTTTTATTATCTTTTAAGTAGAGATGCCCTGATGAAAGTTATGATGTAAAATGATACGGTTGCTGTTTTGTAATGAGGTGCGTATTAGGTTTTAAAAAGGGAGAGTTTGGGTCCAGATTTTGGTTTCCATGTTAGGAAATTGAAAAAAGAACATAAGTCTTTTTAAACCGTGTCTTAAAGAAAATGGTAAAGTTTGTTGCTCACACATTAGCAATTTGTTTTTTTTTTAGTTGACGATATTTTTATTAAAAAATATTAAAAAATAGATAAGCCTTACCTACTATAGACATGAATAAGAAATCAACTATTACAGGAAAAAAACTCCATCAAAATAACATTATGTTAAATATACCTTTAGTAAGTTTATAAAGCAGCAATTTCCTTGAAATAAACACAGCTTTCAAAGCTCGCTTTCAGAAGCGATCACAATATCAATGCTTTTAATTTAGCGGCGAAGCCCCAGAGGAAACCCTTGAAGTTACAAATCGATTTCTAGAGCTTTTTGACGAACTTTGTTGCATAAAGCTACCGACGCTATTTATTTATCATAATAGTACAATAATTAAGTAGGTATCTTAAGTAGAAAGTATTTATACTTAGTGACTCATTATAAACAGTTGTGTACATTTTGTAATCTCCTTATCAGCGTTACTCAGCGTTATAGCTCAGATCATGTGATGCGGCATATTTTAAAGCCACCAATTTCCTTAATCTGGAATTAGTTGAACATAAAATAAAATCATAAATTAATTAGTGATGCGCATCTCGCGAGACACGCCCCGGCTACATCGGTAATATTATTATTTTCAATATTCGTGGGCGAGCCGGGGGCGAAATTGCTTGCGTGACTCGTTCATTCATTCTGGTTTGCCTCCTTTACATATTTAATAATATTGTCGCAGAACCGTTCCAGAAACGGTCTGTGCTTTATTAACATGTCCTGTGGGTCTTTTCGGTCTACTATCATTTGTTGCTCCAGATCGTGCCTGGACGGTAATGTGAGAAGGCTCCGTGACCTGTAAGAATTTGCGCCATCTGGGGTGTGGAAAGCTTCTGTTCGCTCAGCTTTTGTTCTAAGTTTTTCCGCCGATTCTTTTGCTAGTGTTCGCTCTCACGTATGCCGGTGACGTGCGCCTTTACCCAGAAGAGGTTTTATATAAATTCCGCTTTTGCGGCACTAGGTATTATAAGCTCCGGCCGATCTCGGCTACCTGTGGATCGAGACATCGTCCACTCACAATTGCATATTATAATGCTTACCTAGAGTCACTATAGAGTATAGATATTTGCGACGCGCTTATTTTTATTTCATACGTGGTCAATTCGGCTTGAAAAACTGCGCAATGGGGTGACACCTTCATATTCTAGCTCTTTATTTTCGTTCCATCAAATTTTTAGGTCATCTTGGTTTAATCTAATTCCAGTGTTAGTTGATTAATGTATCGATCACATACTTACAAAGTATGGTTGACGTCACTCACCTTGCTTCAGTCCACACTTCATCTTATACAAAACCGATAGGTCACCTTTCCGCACACTATTGGTACCAATATTTTGGGATATTTTTGGTATCATGAATAAGCGTTTCTTTTTCCAAATCACAATCGAAAACGATGTCGTATGTCCTACTCAGTTCCAAAACAAGAAACGGAAATAGGCGATCTTACGTTTTAAAAAAAGTGTACATAAGACCAAAATAATTATGTATGTGGATGACCCAGGTCTGAACCCGAAGTAGTTATCGTTTGACTTTATATATTTACTTAATTAAGT
The DNA here is from genome assembly GCA_963693345.1 of Pieris melete. NCBI lineage: Eukaryota > Metazoa > Arthropoda > Insecta > Lepidoptera > Pieridae > Pieris > Pieris melete. The sequence continues at coordinate 4,793,167 of CAVNZK010000003.1, forward strand.
GTTATATACCATTTTGATATAATTGTTGCCAAAGACAGGCCTTTATTTCGGGTGAGAGAGAGAGGTAGAGGTCGGCTGTCCTATTTTTACCAAGGCAGTTCTTTGAATATCGCCTTTATTAATGTAATCCCCTTAATTACCTCAATAATTGAATTATATTATACAATAATGTTTAGATTCAAATTTACCTTTATTTGATCTATTGATCCGTAAGTAATAAACATTACAGGGTTACCGGTCGCGTCAACCTATATATAGCGCCATTTTTTTTTAATAATACATTATCCAATATACACACCAAAGATATAAATTAAATTATATTATTCTATAATTTTTTCTCACTAAATCTCTTAAATTAATATTAATAATAAGCTAAAACTTGACTGTTCGCATGTATGTAGCACACATTTTGTATCCTTTTATAAGATCTGATTAATTACCCTACTAGTACCATGAATATGCGTGAGATGGCGTTAAAAATACAATTTGTATTCTTTTAATTTATTTTTCTCACGTCATAATACATTAAGAACATTTATCAATATTTATACAATTGGTTTATGTTATGCAAATCATAGCGCCCAATAAGAAATTGTCGGAAGCATGACGTAATGTTTTTTCACCAACTTAGCATTTTCGTAGTCGCACTTTTTATAAGGAATCTAAAATATAATAAATAAGATCCTGAGGACATTTCTCTTTTATAATTATTGTCATGTGAGTTGTGACAGACAACTGAGTACTAGTTAGTCGTTACTCTAGTGTGGTTTCATAGGCAACACAAATCATATTTAAAAAATAAGTAACAGACGGATACACCGGAGAACTTTCTAATTTTTAAGGTAAACTAACAGCTGAAGTCACTATAAAAGAATGCAAAGTCAATCTTTAGGATGCAATGTGAACGCTACTTTTTGGAATAGCCAAATACAGCGCACTTTTATTATTGACAGTTGGCATGACATTATTTTTGACATTACTGATAGTCTGTGATTTTTTGATACTAGTAACCAAATTTCGAAACGTCAGATTTTTGTGTAGTAAAAATTTCAGTCATATATATTATTTTAAAAACACGTAATCCCAAAATAGAATAGAAAAATATCGCACAAATAAGCTTGTGTCAGAGCCGCCGTTTAACGGCTATTGGTAAATTAGGGGTATAAAATTTTACATAAATGAATAATGTCGTTGCGGTCGAAGGCCCTAGCGCTGGTGGAAGTGTTGCTACGGGTACCGCCACTGTTTGTTGTCGATGAGTTCCTCAAGATCAGCTTGGGTCTGCCCGTGTCCACCGGCGAAGAAGTGTCCGTCCTTTCCAACGTCACTGACGACCACGTCGATATTTCGGATGCAGAGGCTATCTATTACGACGCCAATTTCTACAACGCGTTTTTCTTCATATTCCTAAAATTTCTCGTCTGCTGTTTAGGTGAGTGTTTCGCAAGCAATGCAATAGTTAAAATGTTTCGCAATTGCGATCCTTAGTGTTAACTACTTAGCAACCTGTTAGTACCTATTATAGTTATCATTTCCATTCTCAAAATTATTTAGTAACATCTCCTTTTGTTAATTATCATCTAATTAAAAGTAAAAAAAATGTAAATATTTACCTATTCGATAAAATGAAAGTGTTACAATAAAGTTATATTCCTTTCTCTGTGAGCACTTAATTACTTCTAATTAACAGGTCAATTGTAGATCAAAAACCTTATTTAGTCATTTTAATAAATATAATTTATTTTGGTCTTTTAAGTGTTGTTATGCCAAACTTTACTTAACATTGTATGGGTAAGAAGATGACAATATCTTATGATCTCTCGAAATGGCATTCATTATCAAGTAAATTTATGTCACCCTATAATTTTAGACTCTATTTTTTTTAGTATGGGATCTACTAACCAAGTTCAACTGATACCTCTTTTTAGAGTCTCTAGTTTGGGGATTAATGTTATAATTTGCTTTGCTGTATAGATGTTAATACCAACTTTAGGAGTGTTTCATGGATATTTCCTGGTATTAAGTATGTTCTAATACTATATATGTTTCAACTCTTCAAAGATTGCATCTATTTCTTTAATATTTTTTCTCATTAAATGCAAGAATTTGAATTCTGTGACCAACACAGTTACACATTATTATGTTTAAGATGTGCCTGTTTCCTTGTATTGCTTATCTACCGAATACTAGTGTTAATTTTGCTCTTTCGAAGAATCCATTGGTCCTCAGCCAAGGTGCCGCCAACCACTTGTGGCTGGCTTTAGCTATTAGACCAACTTTATTTTTAATTGGTAGTAGTAATAGGTGTATACATGTATATATTCACCATTTGAAATTGTTAATTATTGGCAAAAACTAAAAAAAAATTTTTTAGTTTTACTAGCCAAAATATGATTTTTAACAGCCAGATGCACTAATTTATACTTTCTTTATTTCATACTAAATAACTTTACAATGTCATAAAAACCTGTTTAATTTTTGCAAGAAACAGTTATAAATACCAATTTATACTCAAATTTATGTTTGTTTAGCTATATTTATTCAAGTTCCACTAACACCTTCAAACTATGGAAATATTATTCTTACAAACTAATTGACTATTTTAGGACAGAATATAATTTGTATTCAATAAATTTAAAGATTTTTTTTTGTGATTTTATTACAAATAGGCCAGACCAAAATATGTGTGTGCATATGTATGTAATAACTGAAATTTTATTATTTTCAATTAATTCTAAAAACATTGTGATAAGTCTGTTAATTTAACTCACTGTGAATGGTCAATCTGTAGTGATAAAATGGGAAGACTAACTGTTAAATGTTAATGTAGTTTTTGTGAATTTATAAAGTATTTGAAGTCAATGATCTCTTGAATATACAAAAACTTTACCTACATTTGTTGTACATCACGAAATTAAACGCGTTTTTTAAATAATTGGTTCGGCGTTCGTGACCTACTCGACTAAGGTCAATGAAATCAAGTAGGTATGTATTAAGTAAGTAACACCTCGGTCAGTTTTAATTTCGTATACAAAGCGTTGTAATAAGCAAATATTTTTTTCTGTTATTGTGTCTAAACAATCCATTAAGCAAAAAATCGTTACTGCTTTGGAACGAATAAGAGAACTTTCAAAACATTTGGTTGAATCATTATTATTTTAAACAATAAAGATAAAAATCGATATAAAATCACAGTCATGATGACATTCTCAAAATCACGTCACACGTAACAAACTGATATACCGTCGTTTTAAGTCGGCTTAAAAAAACCTACCTTCATAAACAGGAAGGACGTATTATCTTCGAATTAAATTACAAATGCAAGAACTAAGTAATGATGTAACGGGATATCTACGCTTATATATAATGTGGATTTAGTTTCATTATACGAATTTATAAAAACATTACTTATTAATTTTTTTACAGAATACAGATACATACTCATTAATATTTCCAATAACAAACAAAAGTAATTGGCAAACTCTTGTCTCAACGGTTTCTAAACTTCCTCTACTTTCCCAATTTTATGCACATAGTTAACAATATCCATAAAACATAATTATATAAGTTAACTGTCAAGGTCACTGTAAAGGCCACCTTGACCGGTAATAATTTAAAAAAAATAAATGATCTCTTCTCGGCGTCCCATGCCAGTAGAGGAATTGATATAGGTAGCTTAAAAAGTAACATTATTTAATGTTTGCAAGATAATTTGTTGGTTTATAAAATATATTAATTCTGCTATGACCTGTAATTATGGACTTCGTAATGTTTGTATTGTTAGATTGTAAATTCATAAATTATAAAATAAATTAGCTTATTCAAGGTAACTTATAAGGATATAATGTGTCATGTAAAGATAAAGGAATGTCTTAGATAATAATGAGTGATTTAATTTATGCTTTATGTATTTCGTTACTAATTTTCTTTCGTAATAACTTAAATTCTTGCAATTTCCTCGACTTCTAATAATTAAGGGTTCCTTAAATATTAACGCTTTAATAGATTTATCTTTTTCCAGGATGTATGTCAGCCCTCTGCATTTTCGTGTTGTGCACGAAACACCTGATTATAGTGTACCTCTACTTGATGTCCCTCGGTATTGTCTTCATCTCCTACTGGACTAATGTATCTGCTATCAAGCAAATCCAGGCACTGACCTTATCTGCGGCATCCACTCAACCCTGTGCGAGTATTCTCGAAGATATTCTCAACCTAAACCTAAAGAACCTACTTGACCTCGATGGCCCAGGTATCCTGGTCATACAAAACTTCGCGATACAGTTCACCCTATCAGTTATCTTCAGAAATGTTCACCTCGGACCGCGCCAACAGACAGTCCAGAAGTTATTACCGATCGCGTTTATGGCACCATCATTTTTGGCAATGCTCCCAGTACCTCCTCATCTTTTACATCATTCACCAGTGTTCTCAGTGCTTTTACCTCTGTGTCTAGTCAAATATGTCCTTTGGTCATCAGCTTATGACGTCATACAAGTAATCTACGCTGGGTATCAACATGGGAGGCTATTTGTAAGCAACTTCGGGCTCTCTGCTCTTGTGGAAACCGAATGGATTCGTTTAAATATTCCTTGTGTACTGAGAGTGTTTTGGGTGCTGAGAGTTGCGGAACATGCTATGTTACTTCTCATGGAAAACTACGATGAAGACAGCGATGAAGGATTAAAAGTCTCCACATTACTAGCGGTCCAGTCTGTCGCCTCGATGGCTAAATCTTTGCTAGTAACAGGATGTGAGACTATCACCGCCGTTCTCGGCATGACCTCCGTTATCTCCTTCTTCTGTCATTATATCGGGAGCTTCTTCCAGTGGATCCTGCTGACAGATGAAGAAGAAGACAAGAGTATAGGAACTGTGTCTGCTATCCTTTTCTATATACTCGCCTTGCAGACTGGTTTGACAACTTTGAATCCCGAGAAGCGATTCGTAAGATTATGCCGAAATTTCTGTTTGCTGTTCACGGCCCTGTTACACTTCTTGCACAATATTGTTAACCCTATGTTAATGTCGCTAAGCGCTTCGCACAACCCTAGCACCCACCGGCACGTGAGAGCATTAGGCGTTTGCGCCTTTCTAATAACGTTCCCGATCTCATTACTAGTATATCTATGGTCACAGCACACGATTTCTACCTGGCTTTTGGCCGTCAGCGCTTTTAGCATCGAAGTTATCGTGAAAGTAATAGTTAGCCTCATGATATACTCACTATTTTTAATAGACGCATACAGAAGTACATTCTGGGAACAGTTGGACGATTATGTTTATTATATACGCGCGTTCGGGAACACAATAGAGTTTTGCTTTGGAATCTTCTTGTTCTTTAACGGGGCTTGGATTCTGCTGTTCGAATCTGGTGGAGCGATTCGAGCGGTCATGATGTGTATTCACGCCTACTTCAATATTTGGTGTGAAGCGCGCGCCGGTTGGTCGGTGTTTATGAAACGACGTACGGCAGTTAATAAGATAAACTCGCTAAGAGAGGCTTCAGTGCAGCAGCTCGATCGTTTGGACGACGTGTGTGCCATCTGCTACCAGGAGATGCACTCAGCCAAAATTACGCGTTGCAATCACTTCTTCCATGGAGTTTGCCTAAGAAAGTGGCTCTATGTGCAGGACCGCTGTCCGCTTTGCCATGACATTCTTTATAAGATAGACAATGATCCGACCAAGGACAACAATTCAGAGGCTAGCAATGAAGATAACAGTAATCAGAACATTCTATTGGACGACGAAGATCCGGATCTCTTGCTTGGTGAAGGTGTAAGATGACTGACCGATGAAGACTTACTCAATTTAGAATAATTTAAACATAGTTTAATCGTGTTTTTTCAGTGGTATTTTTGTATATTTTATCAGGTGCAACTGTGATTAAAAATTTGTCTTTGTGATGGATGATGTGTGATTAGGTGTAAGTACCGGACGCTTGTGGCGATTTCCTATTGTTGTCTAAAATCTGCGAAAATTGCTAGTGCAAACAAAAATATTGATGTCTATATGCGGAGCTATTTGTAAATAGTTTTAGAAATAGCTTTTAATATACAGAGTCTAAATGATATCAAAATATAAAAATAGTAATTTTCTCACTAAAATGTAAATAAACTATAATTTAGTAGTAGCGAGTCGTTTTATTGGGTTTGTTTTTGCTGCGTCAATCTGAGGTCTAAGAGTAAATACAAATAAAGTAGTAAATGTTTTTAATTAAATATAAGATCTTTATAATTAGACAAGAGGTAATAATTGGAAACACGGCAGTTGGTAGACGTCCGAACGACGGTGGTACGATCCGCGCGCTCGAAGTTTGCTTTCACGATCTCGTAGTAGCGGCCATCACTGAAATAAAACAAATTTTAGATTGTAAGGCACATAACGGTAATCTGTTGCAACATGTAACGCTTTACTCTAAAGTGATAAGTCAAGGATTTATTGATAGCAACCGCTTAAGCATACATTACCACATTACCTAGTTTCATTTGCCAAAATACCTAGTTTCTCTATAAAAATTAATAATTAGAGTGCGGAAAGAGTATCACCGTGGCAGTTTTTGTGAACTTTTATTTATTTATTTATTATCACTTCGTTGCATATACATTAATATAGTACAATTGACATAATTAAATAAAAAGGAGAGCAACTGGCGGCCTTATCGCTTTCAAGCGATCTCTTCCAGGCAACCACTTTTACTTATTATGCGTCATTTCTTTAATTTAAAAAATGATATACTTTTGTTTATTCATATTAACTATAGAGATGATTAAAGTAATATATATGTATTATAAAGACCTTTAAGTTTTGAAGTTTTTTCAACAACTACTTACTTAGCATTACTGCGACTACACTCCACGAATGCTCTCTTACTGCACAGATTCTATTTGCTTTTTTACGAAAAAGAAGAATAAAGAAAAACGTAGAAATCATAAATTGTCTAATAAACTTGTCTTTTTCGAATAGTAGTCTAAGGGGCCGTTCAAGTATTACGTAAGCAGATTTACTGCAATTTATCCCCCCACCCCCCTCGTCTTGTCAGCAAAAGTAAGCAAAGCTCTCAAAAATAATACTTAGTACATAAACGTATTAATTTTTTGTAGGAATCCTCGAAAATGCATTTCGTTTACGAGCATAGACAATGTGTAAAAAAGTAAATAATTACTGTTGACGTAATCACCAAATATGAAAATCCAAATATAGCACGTAATTTATCTCTTTAAATTAATATTCAAAAATAGTAACGTCATACCTTAGCACAAGACTCTTGAGTTTAAGACATTTCACACGCAAAACATCGATTGCCTTCTGACTCTTGTCACTAAAACGTAGGTTTTCAGGATCCCAGCGCAGTTCCAGCCGCTCTAAGTTGGGGCAGCTATTGGCAATGCCGTCCATTAACTAAATTAAAAAAGTATTCAGTTGAAATGCATTTTTTCAAGGAATTTGAGATTGGTTCTTGATTAATATTTCATTTAAAAAAAGAATCCTGTAGTGAAATTTGTCGTAGTTTGCTTACAATTTTGCATGATAAATGATATTAATTTCTCACCTGGTCCACGTGAATATTGACACCGAGTCTTTCCTGTGTACCCATTATTAGTATCCTGAAATGTATTTTTAAATCCGTAAGTAATGAAGGTATATAGTCCATTGAAATGTTACCTACAATTTGAGGGAGGGCCATTGATAAAATCAAAAGAAAAAGTTATTAAGCAAAAAAAGAAATTTTAAGTAACCTTTTTTTACTTTTTTACATATAACTTTTTGGATTTATGATAAAAAGTTACACAGGCATAATTGTAGGCAAAGCGATTTGCTACGAAATATGTCTTTACAAATTTTTTCAATGGATAGTTTAGGAGATATAGCCAAAAACGTGTTTTCACCCCTTTTTCCAAGAGAAGAAACCCCACAAACTTGGGTTTCAGCTTGTATTGACCCCCCCTACATGTCCCATAAATTAAATTGCGTCCTCTATCAAATATTCAGCCCATGAAACATTTCAATGGACTTATGTACAAAAAGTAATTTGTTATTCCATCTTAACGAAAACCCTAAATCACTGCGTATTTTGTGAAAGTGATAAAGTTAGAGTGTGAACAGTGGTGATGGCTAGACTTTCAACCCTGTAGTTGCGCGTTCGAATCCCAATGGTGCAGTAATAGTTTTTAACTATCTACCACATTTGATACTTGCTACGTACCTACGTCTAAAGATAAGAATAGCAGTCGAAACTTAGCGCTGAGTATGACCACGTTTGACAACTCCAATATGTTTGAAAACTTAAATGGCTGATCACCTACTTGAAGCCTAAGAACTAGTCTATAGTGCTAATGGATAGACCTTTTGAATCGATTTCTCGATTATTTAAATTGATTGTTTGATACATATCGTTGTTATTGTTTTTAATATACATAATGTTATAAAAGGGAATAGAATTACTGGTCAAATTTATGAAATCTTTAGGGAATTGATGAACTATTTAAAATTCTTCTAAAAAAATATCGGCGGAATAGCGGTTTTAACAAGAGAAGGCTATGTTTACGCATATTTACTTAGCATTAGTAAGAAGCTGAAGAACACTCTGCCATAGCTGATCAGTGATATGGGGCATCCCACTCAGCACCAGACCCGACAGTTGTGCCCCAACTCGAGACAGGAAGCGATGCAACGCGTCATCCGACAAGTTGTCAGACGAGTCCACATCCAGGGCTAAAAGACTCCTGAAAAAGATTGAGATTCGTTTTATTAGATTCTTCTGTGTACATTTTGAAAAATGATAACTTATAAACGTCACCTAAGTTAACTAATCATATTATAGACCAGTCATTATAGACATTCGAAATCGAAAATTTGATAATAATTCCAAAAGTTTTTTCAAACTTCGGTCAAGTAAATGGTACATTGGGACGACAATAAATCTCATTTTGCAACCTTGTCCGCAGTCCGGAACATTGTTAAATTGCAATTAAATTAATTTTATGTCTGTATGGTCGTGAAAAAAATTCCAAAAGTTCTGCTAACTTGGGGAAGTTTTCGATATAATATTTCATATCACGTATAAAATTTGCAACCAACCTAAGTGTACGGAAAATTTTTTGTTATTTATTTTATTTTCGATATATCTGTCAAATTTGCAGAACTTTTGGAACGTTTTCCTTCAGTTTAATAAAGAACAACATTAATTTTTAATAACAAAAAATGTTCCGTACACTTAAATTGGTTGCAAATTTGACACGTGATATAAAATAATATATTTAACACCACTCCAACTTTGCAGAACTTTTGGAATTTTGGTCTCAAGAAAATTATCATTTTTGCATTTTTAACAATGTTCCGGACCGCAGAGCAGGTTGCAAAATTTTATAGTTTGTTTTAATACCACTCCCGACCTTACATCAAAATTTGAAAACTTTTGGAATTATAATGAATTAATTGTCATGACTGACTGGACTATTAATAATATTTTCATAAATGGTTTTCTTTCAAAGAAAGTGGTACATTCATATGCATGCAAATTGTTAAAAAAATTTATGGTCTGAATAGTCTCCCACACTATAAAGGCACCATGCCTTTAAAAAATTTATCGTCTACCCCTTGAAAGCATTACACGGCAGTGATCTTTTAACTTCTAGACGTATTTAAATAATTTACCCCTGTTTTTTATAACTTTCGTTCTATCATTGTTTATATTTATTTCCGTTGTAAAAAACGAAGAAATTACTAAAGAGGGTAGGTACTATTCTATTTTTTTATCTATTTATATTATATAATTAGAAAAATAAATGATTCAAAATAACTTGACGTGTAGGATACATCCTAAACTTTGGGGCGTATGTTCTAAAGTAACTAGTCTAAATTTTTAAGAAATGTTCAACTAAGTATTTTATTAAATTTAAAAAAAAATTTTGACAATGAACAGGTGATGTTTAAAATGAGATATAATTTAACACATTACATCAGTTCAGTCGCGAAAATAAAAAGATTCATCATAATATATATTAAGCTCTGGTAGCACCTACCTTGTAGTACCAGCCTCAAGCCAAGCCTTTAACACGGAGTCATTGAACCCATTAATTTGACCTGCACTTAGGAATCTAAGGTTCGGGATCCTGCTAAGCATGTCGATTAAACATTCAGTTGACAAATCCGTAGCTGTCACATCCAACTCCTGGATCGAAGACTTTTCCCACTCCACCTGCATCACGTATTCTGATTGAAGACCTGGAATAATATTCACTCGCATAAGTTCTGCATATCTGTACAACTTTGAACATGAAGATATTTTACTAAAAGAATCAACGAAATCTGGAGTTACTTTGATCTTTAAAGTGACGTTGATTCAACATTACTTTTGAACAAACCAAGACAGACGCCATTAAGATTTCAATCTTGATAAAGTTATACCCTGAGGCTTTCGTTTATGAAGTAATAATAAGCATTTAGGTTTAATAACATTACATACTGCATCCATTCATAAGTAGACAGGTGAGTCTTCGCGACCTTTGGAACAAAGTCTTCATAGTGGAACCTGTTACCTTATTGCAGTAATTCACAGCTAGACATTCTAACTGAAAATATAAATTGTTTGATTAGATTACATTTATCGAAATTAATGTAAGCTACCCACAAGATGGGCTCCCTAGTTTTTTTATGTAATAGGAGGCAAACAGGCAGGAGGCTCACCTGATGTTAAGTGATACCGCCGCCCATGGACATTGTGAGTGTCCGCAAGTGCGTTGCCGACCTTTCAAGAATTGGTACACTCTTTTCTTGAAGGTCGGCAGTCGAATTGGTTCGGAAATACTTCTGTGGGCAGCTGGTTCCACATAGTGATGGTGTGCGGCAAAACGACCATAACATACCGTAACAACCATATTTGTATCATGAAACAAGTTTTATTATTATTATTATCAGTGTGGTTTTTTTAGAGCTTTAGATACTCAACACTTAGACAGAACATATTAAAGCAATATTTCAAAATTATATATAATAAATTGTTTTATGTAATGGTCAATGTCTAGTTTATAAAATTGGTGGTACACACGCAAATCAATGTAAGATATACCTGGATACAGTTAGAGCTGAAAGCATCAATATGCGAATCGTCCACAAAATTGATCCCATACAAATTAATCACGCGCAGGTTGGGCGTGGCCGACTTGAGTTTGTGTACGTTGATTACTTCGTAGATCTCCTCCTCTTCTTCTTCTACCTTCTCATACGTGCCTGGAAGAGATTTTCGGATTAAAGTACGTCATGTACGATCAGTCATCAATTCATCAGTCTAGTTATACAGACTGAATAATAAAATAATTCTCATAACCTTCATTAGCAATATGTTTGGATTTATTACTAACACTTTATATTACCAAACTTTTTTTATAGGATAGAAATGAGCCTACGGGACGCCCAAAAAGCCCATGGATACCTATTTTAGTGGGAGCGTTGTCGGCCGCAGAATACTCTTTTTTTTACACATTTGAAGGTCGTATCTCCCAGAGAAGACCCCCACCGGGAGTCTATTCCACGGTAACTAGCGAGTTCAATGAAATGTGAAGCGGACTGTAGAAGATGCCAATAAAAGCCAAGGTGATGCTGATAAAAATTTGAATAATTTCAATTTTTTTAAATAAAATTTAAACATTAAGCTTTGCCGTATCTATACCGTTTCTACTCATAATATTTATTCAAAGGAATTTGTAAATTTATATTGTATTCAATAAAACTTACCAATGAGGTGCAATATCTCCAGGCCGTTGATAAAATTGTAAATCTTCCTCATGAAGCCTTCCATGAAGATGACTTCTGACAGGCAGATGCAGAGGTAACGCAGCTTCGTAGGAAACGCCTGCATCTCTGAGAAGTCATGGAGTTGCATCGCTGAAAAGAAATGAATGATTACTTAAGTATTTCAAAAGTGTCGATTGATAAGGGTTTTTCCCTACACGTGTCTTCACTAAGACATCATGGGACATTACGGTCTAGCCTAACTTAAGACTAATAATTCAAGTCTAACCTAACTTACTAATAAGGAATAAGGATTGATAAATGAGTCCACAAAATGGCATGGGAATATATTTTTTTTTATTGATAAAAAGCTTGCCAACGCTCGGCACACTAATACATTGGTATAAACAAACAAAAAATACAATGTTTAATGTGACAAGCACTTAAAGGCAAACATGACATACATACATCAATCAAAACAATTATTAAATATTAGAAAAAAACAATTGCTAATCAAAAAAATTTAAATTACAAAAAACTAAACAAAAATCGATTTTATAGTCTGAGGGGAGCAACTATGGATATCCAGACCTAGCTCGTTTATTAGAATGCTTAATCTGGACATCGGTGAGCTTTGACCAAAACGCATTCTACGGAACGGGACAAATGGAATAAGCGTGGTGAAGCAGGCAAGATAAGAACTAACTCCGGGCGATTGTTAGCGATTTAGAAATTCTTGTTTTTTCTCATTTTTGGTACAAATGTATATATTTGAAATGTAAAAAAATATAACTTATCACTTAAATATTATTTTTACGTTTTAATTTTGTTTCTTATAAATTAATTACGAGTAACTACTACGGCTTTATTTTTTCAATATTAATTTCGATTTTTTACGCAATTATTAATTTATGGTTTCGGAATAATCCGGTTTCAATATACAAACGATTTCTTACCAGTACTGAAGTCCAGTAGCATATGAGTCAGATTGGGGCACTTGGCAGCTAACTCGTGGAGTACTGTGTGAGTTATCAGCTCAATCGGGAGTTCGATGTAGCGAAGAGATGGACCGAATCTGATCGAAATCAATGCTAGGAGAGATTCTAGGGAGCCTGCAGTAACATACATTTTATGCACAATAGTATTTTTACTATACTTTTGGATAATAACTAATCTTGATTTGTACAACAGTGTTGGCCTAGTAGCTTCAGCGTGCGCCTCTCATTCCTGAGGTCGTAGGTTCGATCCCCGGCTGTGCACCATGGACTTTCTTTCTATGTGCGCATTTAACTTTCGCTCGAACGGTGAAGGAAAACATCGTGAGGAAACCGGCTTGCCTTAGACCCAAAAAGTTAACGGCGTGCGTCAGGCACAGGCTGATCACCTACTTGCCTATTCGATTACCAGATGATCATGAACAGATACAGAAATCTGTGGACATAAAAAGGTTGTATCGCCATTGATTGATTTATTTATCTTGATTTGTAAGTAGATTATAGGAGCTGCTTATAGATATTAAAGAGATAAGAAACATTACAAACATTTTAAAATCAGTTTATACCGTAAAATAGAACCTGTTAGAACCACCAAAATTCATTCAACTTTTTAAATATTCTGAATGGCCTTACCAACGTGTAAACCAGAGATCTCGGGTCTCAAACTGACATGGGTCCACAATCGCGTGTCATATGCAACCATTCGCCAACGTTTGCATACGGTGGCCATGCGACATATTTCCCGATGTGTGAGGTAGCAGAATATGTTCAACAACACTTTATCTGGCAGCTTTTCTATAGTCTGGAACAAATGTTTTCGAATAAGATCAAGCTTTTGAAGCTTATGACTGTCGACAAAGTATTTTTTACCTATTATCACAGATCAATCAACAATCTTCCTGTTAACTATAGTTAAACTTAACAGTCTTAACCTTAAAATATATTGCTGTGTCCTCTACAACATACAAATATATGTGTTATATGTTTACTCACGTTTTATAGTATTACAAATAATCTAAAACCTCAATAAATTGGTGTAGGAAGGTTAGAGAAATTCAGAAACAGGTCAAGAACATAAACAATGTCATCGTTTACCGTATTAGCAAAGGGACTCCTCATTCCACCTTCAGTCAAATATACCTGGCTGGCCTCGAGGGCCAGCTGTCCCCAAACATCTGTTGGTATATCCATAACTACACTTACACTACAAATGTATAAAAATGCACAATATTACTGATATTAGGGAGGAACCACGGTCGTATCTAAGAAAAGATGAGTTAATTTTAGAATCAGCTGGTCGGCTCGGTTTGAGTAGGAATCAGTTGGAATACTTTTTAATTTATATAAAACCTATTTTGAAACGGAAATGTTTTTATTTAAAAAGGCGAATTTAAATAGGTTTTATTAAATAAGAGTTGGAGGAGGCGGAATAAACCACGTGCGTTTCAACAATTTCAAACGCCTGTAAAAATAATCGTGAATTTTGTTTAGAAAATTGTTGGAAATATTTATTTAAATAATTACATGGGACGGTGCTACCCACTTTTATATGACAAAAAATAAGTATAAAGTAGAGAATATAAACTAATATCTTAATGGAAAAAGATACTCTTGGATTGGAATGATCGAAAATATAGTAATTATAAACGCCTACTTAATTTTAAAGAGCAAAATGTAAGAAACGCTACACATATCTTTACGTAAAAAGTGAAAAACCGACTTGGCTCTTTTTCCTCCTAAGCGGTATAACGGGATATCCAGTACTCGTATCCTCCATTTTGAAGACAAGGGGTCGTGCAGGTAGATAAGCTGAAGCATTTGTTATGTGTTAGTAGCTCCTGTGTAAGAAAATATTAGATTAGTTGCGTTAAATAACACTGGCATTCAACTTTTTACTTCTTTATTAGAATTAGTACTACCTAGCCGAAAATGGAGGTGTCGCTACAAAATGTTTGTTTAAATTACACCTGATAATTGTTGTTAAAGGCAAAGTAGAACAGTGGTCATAAATTGCTTAGTTGTTAGTGGAAAAGTTAATTTTTCGCAGGTAAAACACATTTAATGGTACTTGTGTAATTAAAATAAAGTCTTGCTCTCTGTATAGCAGATTCTCATACTAAAGTCATTTGTGTATGTTGGAATCTACAGTATTTTCTCTATAGGAGCTTAAGAGTAGGTAAGTTTCAGAAACTTCAAGCCCCATACAGTGGCGTAACTATACCATCTGGGGCCCGTGACAAATTCTTTTTATGGGGCCTTACCAGTAAAAATCGATACTCAGTTTAATTTTAATAAACTTCGAGATTTTCAGCGTACTCAATTACACGTTGTATATTCCACAGGCCTTCTCTCTTAGGCGAGGGGGAATGGCCTGTAGTCCGCACGCTAGCCTAATAGGTATTGGAGACTTCACATTCATCAATACAACATAATATCTCTTGGGCAGGGGCCCTCTTGGGTCGGGGGCCCGTGGCATTTTGCCAGCCCTTCCACCCTATTGTTACGCTATTGGCACCTACGTTAATAAAATGTTGTATTTTGACATATACCTACGTGTGATAATACGCACTTTAACCTTTTTTAGTCGAGTCGAGTCGAGATTTAGCTCGAACCATGAATTATGTCAAATAATACATTTTAATCCTTAGTTGTTATTATTTGATCAAAGGCCAATTTATAATAATAAATCAATTTCAAATCGATTAGAGTAATAGCAATCCGTTTGCCAAAACATCACTTAAGATTAAAACCAATTGCTTTGAACATGCAATGACTGTTATTTATACTTTCTGGTTATTCCAACAATAGATAATACTAGTGTACCTGTAATCATATAACTATAGGACATCATAGAACTAATCGAGTGAAAGATACTCTATCTTCGATTTTATTATATATTAATGTATAGTCGAAAAGCCCTTTTGCCTTATATTTGGCTTAAAATATTTACTGAATTCTTTATCATATTTATGCTGTTTTAAGTGTTATTCTACAAGCATATTTATCTTAATATATATAAATAATTACGCGTCACGTTGTTTGTCCGCTATGGACTCCTAAACTACTTAACCGATTTCAATAAAATTCGCCCTTCGGGTGCAGTTTGATCTAACTTAAAAGATAGGATAGCTTACATCTTAATTTATACCCGCAATATTATTTTATTGCTAATTATTTGTTTATTATTTGATAGTCACAATTCTAACAGATGGCGCTGTGTTGAAAGTTTAATGGCATAACCACCAAACAAGCATGGTGGTCCCCATAACTGGTGTTCTCCTTCCGATTCCCTTGAATAGTTTACTACTATGTAATATAGTATAACAAAAACGTTAGCCACAGCAACGCTTGGCCGAATCTGCTAGTAATCTATATAAAGACACATCATAATATTTTATGTGACGAAAAGGGCTCCAGACAGAGACCAAACAAATTGCGGAATTCACTTAAAAAGTAATGAACTGCAAAAGTCTTCGTGATATATTCGATTTGGCGAAGAATGCGAACTAATTAAATGCAAATTGACACTTGTTTACTGTCATGTACTCACCCAATTTAATGTGTTACCAAGTATAGAATTAATGACACAAGTTATTTTTTTATTCACTATGTAATGTTATCAAACAGATAATAAAAAAAATAAATACTAATAGTACTTCATTTTTTTTAAATCTATTACATATTTGAAGTGCATTGTTGGCCTAGTGGTATCCGTGTGCGACTGCATCACTGAGGTCGTAAGTTCGATCCCCGGCTGTAAACCAATGGAATTGCGCATTTCACACTCGTACGCTCGGCAAGCGGCACGCTCTAGACCCAAAAACTGTGTCACAGGAAAGCCTGAACACCTGCCTATTACAAAAAACCAATGATCACGAAACATACAGGATCTGCCCTGCGATTCTGTAACTCACTTTTCGAACTCACACAGCGGTTTTTGCATCGGCGGTCGCTCTTAATTCACTGAAGCAGTCATTTTATGATTTGGCATTCTGATAAACAATAAACTACAAGCTCCCACCTTTTCAGAATGCCAAATCATAAAATGACTGCTTCACGACTGATTTGAGAGCGACCGCCGATGCGAAAACCGCTGAGTGAGTTCGAAAAGTGAGTTACAGAATCGCAGGGCTGTGCCGGTTTTTACTATAAAATTTCTTTATATCCATAATTAAGCAATGGATTCTTTTATATTTACTAGCAATATGTAAGCAGTTCGCGCGTCTCTCGCGTCGTAGTAGAGGTTCGATTCCCGGCTTTTTACCAATGGAATTTTCAATTACATGGAATCGTAATGGATTGTTTTGTCTATGTGCGCAATCAATTTGCTCATACAGTAAAGAAAAATAAGACACAAAAAACGAAGGCCTGTGTAGTTTTGTAAGCTTCTATTGGGAAATAATAAAAAAGAGACTAAATGATTGCAGCGCCACAGTTTTTAACCAAGAACTTCATAAATGTTTCTTTTATGCTATTTATTGTACAAAGGTATCCCAAATATGCCAGTAATTTTTCCCGTCTGCCGTTTTGAAACTTGGCCGTCGCGAAGTATTTCCTGCCGTTCTGACTCACATTCTAAAGTCTACAAAATTAAACAAGGGGACTACCTATCCACATTTCATTACAAAATTTAATTTAGGAGCGTTATAAATAAAAGGAAAAACAAAACAATATCGCTTTTTACACTACTTACTAATTTACAGTATCTGCCCTTACTTCAAATTAAGTGTCGAATATAGATTCGACAAAAGATTAAGTCAAAATTCTCTAAAGGAAATGGCTCTTTGATCAACATGTTAGTTAACACACTGCAACTTGGAACAATAATGTATCAAAGTCTC
Organism: Pieris melete; assembly: GCA_963693345.1. NCBI lineage: Eukaryota > Metazoa > Arthropoda > Insecta > Lepidoptera > Pieridae > Pieris > Pieris melete. The sequence goes on from CAVNZK010000003.1 coordinate 4,810,739, forward strand.
TAGAACTTAGTATTGAATACGTATAATGCTTTGATTTAAAGGCTGGTATTGAATGAATGAAATGCTTGGAGCATTAGTTAGCTCGAATAAAATTGACATTTAAGACTTGTCAAATGATTAGAATTTATCAGAACATTGAGAGTCCTTCCAGAAACTGCCATGCGATTCTGTAACTCACTTTTTGAACTCACACAGCGGTTTTCGCATCGGCGGTCGCTCTCAAATCAGTCGTGAAGCAGTCATTTTATGATTTGGCATTCTGATAAACAATAAACTACAAGCTCCCATCTTTTCAAAGCTTTAGTAAAATTGTCTAAATTATCACGCATATTCTACATGAATATGCGTGATAATTAAGACACATATATGTATATAGATTTTATATTGATATGATAAAAGTCAAAATATAACGTCTTTTCAACTCAAATTATGTCAATATGTATAGCGAGCAGCGGGTTAGCCGACCATGACGCCTAGTTAGATTAATTAATTAATTATTATCGGCTAATTTTAACTCTGGCTCTAGTCTCTTGGCTTGGATAAGATGTAGACGCTTGTAATATTGTTAACAAGATATTATAACAACTTGATTCGTATATACGTACCGTGTGTCCATAATATGAAAAAATATTAACCTATCATGTCCGCAATCATATTTTATGTTGATAAATAGACAGCTATAAATTATAGCTGTCTATTTACCAAGATTATAGCTATTTAGATTATAGCCTATAATCTACCTTAGTGGAACTATTATTATTTCGTCCACCTTAAACAAAAGATTAAGCGTTTTTATAAGTCAGGCTTAAAGAAATCAGCAGAGCAGTGTTGGCCTAGTGGCTTCAGCGTACGACATTCATCCCTGAGGTCATAGGTTCGATCCTCAGAATTGCACCAATGGACTTTCTTTCTATGTGCGCATTTAACATTTGCTCCAAACGGTGAAGGAGAACATCGTGAAGAAACGGACATGTCTTAGACCCAAAAAGTCGACGGCGTGTGTCAAGCACTGGGTGATCACCTACTTGCTTATTAGATTTAAAAATGATCATGAAACAGATTGAGAAATCTGAGGCCCAGACCTAAAAAGGTTGTAGCGCCACTGATTTTTTAAAAAACAAATCAAACATTTGTAAAAACCTTTTATCCTAACCACTTGATAGGTTTCTGTTTATAATGGGAGATCGTCTACACAAACATAATAGCGCAATTTTTCATCTTTAAAAAGCATTTGGTATCCAAATATTCCTTATTTATTTTGGCCTATAATTTTGGCTGTTAATATAAAACTGGCATGTTACATCTTGATGATTGACGTCAGAACAATGTTAGAAAAATATTAATTTCTATTCGCATCTCGTTTCGTGACACAAATTGTTTAGTTCTTAATCATAGTTATTTATATTATTATAGATAGAATTTACTCAGCTTCTTTACTTGAGAGTTGAGATATCGAGATCGCCTTTCTCTAAATAGGCAATACGCGATACAGACTGGCTTTATTCCAAAAAAAAAAGGAATAAAAGCAGGAAAAGTAGAAACAAGATAATCATTTTGTTACAATTTATATATATGAACGAGAGTGCATAAAAATTAATTATATCCTCGAAGAATTGAATAGAAATATTTAAGGTAACCTACGTAGGAAATAATTAGTATGTATTATTATTATCATTATCATATAAATAAAAAGCTCTATGAGGTTCGGACTAAGGAAAGTATACATTTTAACTAAAAACTTACTAAGTATGAGATAACCAATAATGTTGGCTGGTATAATAAGGTACGTACGTGGTGATAGAATTAAACTTCTCTTAGTGAAGTAATAAATAAAGAACTTACCACATTCTTCCGGCGGAAACTGGCGCCCGTATCATCTCTCGAGATGATAGCTGCTGCACTGTCCACATTCAATATACCCCAGGAATCCATTTTAAGGCAACTGTCCAAAACGGGCTACAATAACACTTCTGACTTGGCACACAATTTTTTTACCAAATAAACCTCGTACCCCGAAACGGCACCTTAAAAAAATAAACGTCAACACATTTTGGCGCGAACTCACAAACTGCCTGTCGCGTCCCTACTATCACTACGCGCGGTAAACGTTTAATTTTCAGTGTAGCAATATGTATACTTAATTATCACTGAGCAAAGTCTGTTCATAATTAAGACAACATAATATTTTAGTCTATTGCCAAAAGACTATTTTTCGGATACAGACTAAACTCGGTTAAACTAATTTTCTGCAAAAAAAATACATATTAGAATTATTATCGGCGAGTTGGCTAGAATCGTTACATGCGCAGAGGTAAAAGCATTAAGAAATATCAAAAGAATCTACTTATAAAGCCACATAGTAGTAGTGCAATTCAGGCGTGTTGCTAGTATCTGGTATTTAAATTGGCAAGCCAAAATAAGTTCGGCATTTCGTTTCAACTGGGTTGTAGTGTAGTGCCAAGTATTCCCATTGCATTCGTGTCATGCACTGATGCCGATGGACGGATGTAGATCACTTTTCAAACATTGTAGGTATTATTTGACACCAGGATAATTTATGGGATTGTTTGATGACCAAGAAGTTAAAAAAACATTTTAACCTTCAACAACATTAAAAAAATATTTATATTAAACTATCCAAATTTTTAATCAAAATTTCATATTTTTAAAAGCTTTTTAATATTAATATCCCCTTTATTCCTCTTGCGCCGCCAACAAACGTTAATATGATAATAACAGTTACAAAAAAAAAAATGTCAATTCATTGAAGAAAATTATGTTACAGTGAAACTACTCCACTGGATTCACAAAGATTAGATTGATTATTGTTGTAATATCAAAAGATAATGCACTCACACACATAAATACAGTTGCTTTAATTTATAAACAGGCGCCGTAAATTTTTATACGCCGTAAGGTTAAAAAAAACACTAAAATTCGAATTAAACTATTTTTGGGACGCTTTACAAAACAATTGTGACAGGCGAGTCACACTAATGTGAGTAGAATTTGCGTGATTGCGTGATAATATTGAAATTTAAAGAAATACTTACTTTATATTCCTTAGATTGCCTTAATAAAGTATTCTATATTACTAACCACTTAATTATAGGTATCCCAATCCTTGATCGGGTTAAATGAAAGTCGAAAGATGATTTATCAATAATTTTTAAAAGGAATTAATTATAATCATGAAATAATAATTCTGTACCCAAGAGGCTCAACTAAGGAAAACATATTAATAAGGTATAGGCATAATAAAGTAAAGTATCTACATATTTCGTCGTTTACTATTTTATCGTGGTTTCTATGCTTTATTATTATTCTTAGGGAGACATAAACCGGTTACAACAAAATCTAATGACAGGTTAATTATAAACAATAGCCGGGAGCGAAGCGAACAAAAGCTTTGGCTCATTTCTTAGTATATTTGTATTTTTTTTTAGTAAGAAATAAAATTCAATAAATTAATAAGATTAGCAAATACATCAAACCAATTCAATATCAGTAGCCATAATTCCATTCCTAACCTAACCATTTCCTTCAATCCTAACTATATATTATGTATAATTTTTTAGCATTCTCATAAAAGATTGCACATAATATGTGACATTAGCGCAATGAATTTTTAAGAAAATAAACATTATTTTTAGAAAACTAAAAACATACTCGTCGAGTTCTAAACCTCCGGATTTTTTAAGTCAGTTAAAAACCTGTGACGATTAAATTTTGAAGCATTTTAACTGTCAACTTTTCCTGTTGTACGAAGTCATAGTACATGACAGTGAGATATTTGACTTTGACGTTTCTCAATCATTTCACTTTTGACATAATAATACAAACAAGATTGTTGTCAAACTGCAAACAATCGTATATTAATTATTATTCGTAATTCGTATATCGTCAAATGTCAATCGTATCGTGATTCGTGCTGCGTTCAATCGCGTTCGTGTTTTGACCCGTACGAGGTGCAATAGCCTATACCTAATAGCTATAGAATTATTAAGTTCCCTTCCGATAAAATGGAATTAAAAATGATTGATCTTTGTTAAGAAATGCCTTAGTAGTAATATTATCTTGTGCTTGGGATGTTATTGGAATTGGCAATCTGTGGACTGATAATTTGATAAGGTCGCGAACGATTTCAGTCTCAGTGAAGATTATTTCGTCTCCGCGGCACTATAATAAATAATGAGACGTTAGAACTTTGTTGAGTCTTGTGATAAAACCTTTGTTTACTAAGGACCATATTTCACGGAAGTTTATTAAAAAATAAATAAGAATGGAAACCGGAGAAGCTGTTTTTGCGGGAATTTTTCCAGAATACTTCTATAGTTTTGTTGAAGAATTAGATGAACATCCGTGGTTGTTCGCGGCTCTAGGTTCTGTGTTGGTTGGACTCAGTGGAATTTTGCCACTACTAATCATCCCAATAAACGAAACAGCGTCGTTTAAAGATGGAGGTAGGTATTTTATTTTAGTTCTAATCTATTTTTAATTTTCTTCTAACACAAGTCATCAGTTGATAGACTTTCATTATTATTAGCCATGCACGTGCGATACTATAACAAAGAGTTTATTAATAAAAAATGTTTGCTCATTGCGGGCAGTGTCGCTATTATTTTACATTATACATGTAATTTTTTATGTAACTTGTGGGAAAGTAAAAAATACTCATTAACTTGCCCATAAATAATAAACAAATACAAAGCACAAGCAGTAATGTGTTAAGCCCATTTGGGAGTGTATGAGATTTTACCAACTTTCCATTTACATTAATATGTCTTTTTTCAGAACAGCACAATGAACCATATTAAACCCATATCAATCACACATGCTTGACCAAATTACCTACATTCTGATAAAATATGAATTATTTACACAAACACAATAGGAACAGAGATAAGAATGGTATTTACTAACAGTAACCAAACATTTTTATCTATTGAATATTGAAAAGAGTAAGAATTGATATTATTAGATATTATCCAGAGAAAATCTCTAATTTTACATAAAAGAAAATGTTGTTAACTTCATTTGTAAAAATATAACTATTTGATATTTTTTACCTCATCATTGGCTTGTTAATTGGTAATTACATACTTAATTAAAATAAATACATTTATAATTATAAAGAAAAAAAGTATTGATCTTATTCATTAACATGGAACATGTGGGTCTTATACCAAATTTTACAATTAACAATGACATTTCAAGTTATTTACTAATATCATTTATTTACCATGATCATGACAATTATGGGAACTAATTCATGTTTATGAAATAATTTCCTTAATTACAGGAAGCAACATAAGTCCAATACAGTTTATCAAAAGGTTTATAGCTTGACCGATGATAGTTTTAATTGCTTTTATCAGTGGTCACACTAGAAAGTTGACATGTTAATTATACTTTATCTTTTAATAAATTGTTATTATTACTATACAGGAATGTGATAAAAAAAACAATATTATGGAAGGGACTAATTTTTAGCCAATTAGTAAAAATATATTGCTTTTGAATACATTTCTGTCTATATGACTGGGTGATGCCGATGCTGTATGTCTAATTAGAGCTACAAATATGAAAAATATCTCGTTCAAAAATCATATAGAAATCATAATCTTTAGTATAGTCTATTTCTTATTACGCAAATAAATATATTTCTTTGTTTAATGCTATTTTAAAAGATATGGTATGTTGTTGCTGTAAATGTTAAAACACTGGTATTTATAGGGAAGTTACTTAAAATCATAAATTTTTTATAAGAGAATATTAAATTAATTAATTAATATAAAAATAATAAACATAAACAAAGTGGGTATGTTTGTATTCTATTTTTAAAATAATATAATAGATGAATAAGACAAGTTTGGAAATTTTAGTATGACCTCTATCAGTTTGAAAGAAAATTAAGCAATGTTGAATGATTTCTCTCGAGATTGCCTATATCTATCTGGCTGATAAATGCTTGCAACATTGTATTAGGCTATGATGTAGCATATTTCAACTTATCAATAAACGCACACATAATAAAACAAAAATAAAAATGTCTTTATTCATTTTAAGTAGATATGCATTACAATGTGTAAGATTTATTAATACTATATAAAGTATTGTGGTTGACATAGCCACATTAGATTGCCTTTGACCTGAAATACATTTATAATGACTAACTATCTTACTCAACCTCAAAATAACTTTTTTCATATAGGTAACCAAGTACATTTATGAATGTCAACAAAAAATATGTTAAATTGATCCTAAATTTACATTTACTACCATTTCTCAAGTCTAGGGCGTAGAGCGGGCAAGCAACTCTCCGCCACTCTTTTTAATCGCCATGTTTTGAGTTATACAAATTGTTAGTACTGAATCGAATCAATCCCAAGGAAAATTTATATAAATCTTTATTGATTAATTTACTTTTAACGAGAGTTTTAAATTTAGTTTTTAGCCGTGTCCTGATCAGTAAACTGTCGGCTGCATATGCATACTACTACTGCATATGCATACTATTACTGCATATGCTGCAGAGCTCAGCCTATTCGAAAGAGTCTCTATGTGTCCCACTGGAGTTTACTATCTATTGTTATGCCTAGGAACACAGTTTAAATAGAAGTGAAGTGTCGTCAGCAAACAATACCATGTCATGAACTCCGTTGACAAAGAATGGAAGGTCGTTTATGTAAATCTTTGCAGGGAGACAGCATTTATTTCAAGTCTACAAAAACATATCTCAAAGCAAAAATAAACTTTTCCTTTTATTAAAAATATTTTTTTTCCATTTTATTAGTTTTTAGTTAAATGTTGTATGCTGTTTAAAAGTATGATCTCTACCTAAATACCTAGTTTTAGTACATTTTGCTGTTGTGGTATTGAAATATGTATTACAAGAATCCATTGAACATTAAAACCTCATTTAAGAAAAAAGCACAAGTTTCACCACTGAAACCAATATTTGAAAGATTTAAGGGATCAAAGAAGATAACTCTAAAACTGGCATGCCGAGATAACCACTACGTGATGTGAAACATTAAATAATAATTGTACAAACACGATTACTTGGAGAAAATAACTAGCATAATATTACTGTATATAAGCTGTCGTGTAAAATTATTCCGTACCAAAAATATTTGAAAAAAAAAAAACATTTATTATTTACGATTAACGTAGTTATAAGATTCGTTTACACTTTACAGTCGATTTTCGAACTAAATACGCGTAGATTATCATAAAGACTTGGTAATTATTATCGATTACAGTATTTTTCATACTATAATTCATAATTTAAGTTGTATTGGTTATGTGTATATTTAAACATAAAATTCAATAAAATTGTTTGCAACATTTTTATCGGCTATCATCGTATTATTAAATGATAGAACATCTATCTATGTCTATGAATAAAAATGTATCTCAAAATATGTTAAGCGCAAAACTCGAACAATGCTGGAGCAATTCGAGTAATTTTTATAAATTTATTCCTTGAATTCTGAGGAAGGTTTTTATGGAGAGGAAAACTTGGAAAATAAAATTTGTTTTATTTAGTACTTCGATTTTTAGAACTATGGGGTAGCATAGGAAATAGTTCATAGCATAGTTCGCATAGGCAGCTAGTTTATAAATATAAAAATTATTATAATAACTTCCGAGTTTTAGACAGTGTGTGTAAAGTAGTCTATCACGAGTGCCACAGATGCCAATCATGAAACCTGTTCAGAAACCTTTATCTTTTTTTAGAGTCCTCTATCGAATCTAAGGAATTAACGTTATCTTTTTATGATTTATCCAATTCAGCGAAGCACAATTGTTGTTTTAGTTTCTTGCGTTACGAACTTGATTATAACAAAGGATTTTACTAATAAAACTCTAGCAAATACTTTTGAGTATACCTTAGATGTATTTTAAGTTCCAGTTATACTAAGTTTAGTCTTACGGATTGATTCTAAACCTGTTAATTTAACCTTCGTTAAAGTTATCTATACTTATCTCTACGTGAGAGATAATATAATCGTTCTCTTCGGTGGTAGTATTGACGGTTGACCGATATTGCAAGCTATTTTAAAATACCTCTTTGTTCTCGTATCTTTGAATGACCGCTGTTTTATACATATTAGAGCGCGGCCACACGAAGCGGTAACGGTGCGGTGCGGCGCATCTTAGATTTCTGTTTTTCTTTATTTTATAGTAGGTACTATTTCGTTATACCATTGGAAGAGCGGAGTACCCTAGTGTACAGGTCTCCCAATACTTAGTTCAGGGGCTCCAATATCTGCTAAAAATGTAACTTGTTATTGAATAAAAAATTTTGAATTTTGTTTTTTTTTTCGTTCATTAAATCGAAGTTCGAGCATTAAATGCGCAAAGTCCATTGGTGCACAGGTCGCACACGGATACCATTAGGCCATCACTGCTCATTAAATATGAATAGATGATTGTAATTTCTGTTTCCTAGCTCATAAAGAACAGCCAAGGTTCTGTGTCTGTGAAGTTAGCAGAGCACTTACCAGCAGAGCACAAAAAAAGAGAGAGTTCTGGCCCTTTTGTGTAGTGCTCTGCTGGTAAGTGCTCTGTTAACTTCACAGACACCAAGGTTCTAAGGTTCTGTTTAAATTTAGCGTTAAATTAAGATAATTCATAAATTAACGTCGTTTGTTAAACACACATTACGGATATTAAAGAATTAATCCAAGCTATATTTACTTTTATGGTTTAACTCCAGAGCTTGTATGTTTGAACGCCGTAATCTTTGACTACTGGTTTTGAATTTCACTGTAAATTAATGCGGATGAAACTACAGGGCAAAGCTGTCTTAAATAGCGATAGAATTTCGTCATCAATCACGTGCGAATTTGTCAATAAATGTGACGAAATTGTAACGTTTAAGAATAAGACGGTAAAAGTTTCTTACTAACAAAACTAAAGAACTTTTTAGTTTTGTTAGTAAGAAAAAGTAAGAAAACGAAGACTGCTTTTTTCATGAAGTAAATGGTAACCAACTTGGTATGGTATCTTTAATCTTCGTTTTATAATAAAGCCAAGAAGGTACTAGGACCGATTCGATGTGCATTTTTAATCGCTATGTAAATGATAAATACTATTGCAATACGAGCAGTGTTGGCCTAGTCGCTTCAGCGTGCGACTCTCATCCCTGAGGTCGTAGGATCGATCCCCGGTTGTGCAACAATAGATATTATTTCTATGTGCGCCTTTAACATTCGCTCAAACGGCGAAGGAAAACATCTTGAACAAAAGCGGCTTTCCTTAGGCACTTACTTGCCTATTAGATTGACAAATGATCTGGAACAGAAACAGAAGTCTGAGCCCCAGACCTAAAAAGGTTGTAGCGCCACTGGTTTATTCTCATTTTCAACTGATAAAAACTATGAAAGCAAACACGTATTACAAATCATAACTTTTTAATCTTGCGATAAAACCAATAGATGCTATCAAATCACTTTACATCCATAAATTGGTAATAATTCATTCGATGACATGGATGATAAAGGTAATCTTTTATATTTTCGATTACGTAGTCATTAATTTAGATTATTATGACTAGAAGTATATATATATATATAAATCAGTTCATTGAATTAGTCGTTTAGACAAACTGAAGAAATGTCTTACACTATAACTTGTTTTCATTTGAAATTTCAAGTCATGTCAACAAAATAATCGCCATCCTATTGAATTATAGAAAATTCTCGTACTTTTCAGCTGGTGCGGCGACACTAAGAATCCTGTTGAGTTTCGCCGTGGGTGGTTTGCTAGGGGATGTCTTTCTCCACCTTCTACCAGAAGCGTGGCAACATGATCTTGCCAGTACCAAAGGTAAGTGATAATTATTATACAATATGACGTCATGGAGTGATAAAAAAATATTATCATTACTCATAAATATCTTCAATTATTTTATAATAAAAATGTAAAACCTATTGCGTAGTTGAAGTTACGAACGGCTGGAAGTGACTTTGTGAAGATGAGAAAAATTTAACTGTGTGTGAAAATATTAAATCTGTTTTTCCTAAGAAGCTCTACTCCCAATAATAGAATCTAATATATAAAATTCTAGTGTCGCGGTGTTTGTGGTTAAACTCCTCCGAAACGGCTCGACCGATTCTCATGAAATTTTGTGTGCATATTGGGTATGTCTGAAAATCGGACAACATCTATTTTTCATCCCCCTAAATGTTAAGGGTAAATAATTTTATTTTTAGATATATTTTGCTTTTATTTTTTTATGATACAGCATTAAAAAATACATACAATCCCAAACTTTCACCCCTCTACGATCAACCCCTATTTTTTTATTATAAATGATATACATGGCAAAACGACGTTTGCCCGGTCAGCTAGTAATATTATGTAATTGTAAAATTATTAATGGGGGGTCTTATAATATTGAATAATCATCATTCAGCCGATAGAGAATCATTGTTGTTGACGTAATATGTTAATACGCCCGCAAGTTCAATGCATTTGAATCGAAACAATTCAATGCCATTGCTATGAATGCGCTGATACGGAAATCGCTGGAATTCCGGATTTTTTATACGATTAATAGGCCATTTAAACTAATCTATCATTAACAATCGCTTTGTAAGAACTACAAATCGAAGCTTCGATTTTGAAGAACTTTGGCAAATAAAACTATCGTTTTCGTATTACCTTTAGGTACGTAATATGCCCGGGTTTTTTTTTATGGTGAGGCAAAGTTATTGGCCGGGAACAATAATTTTTACATATTTTTTGTTAATATTCCTTATATTTATATAAGCTTCAACTACGCCTAGAATAAAGCATGGATTAACTTGATTCCGGAGGTAGGCAGCACATTATATACTATCTATGCCATAAATGATTTAAGTATACAAATATGGATGATAAGGTGTATTTTTTTCCTTATTGAATATTCTAACTTTTTATTAGATTCATGAATATTGTGTTAATGTAATGCAAGTATTTACAATTGACTGTAACAATTTTGAACCAATTTTCGTACTCGTTGATCTGATTATTAAATACATAGTATAGTACGGCACACACGGTTAGATATTTATCTCATATATACTATATAATAGTTAGATATATATATATAACTTTCTTTGTAGATATTAATGTCTTCTATAAAATTGTAGTCGTTCATTTTGCTCTTTTATCAATAGTTTCCGCAGTGTACGCGTTATAGGGATTTTTATAGGTACATATTTTTTCTCACTTTGGGTTATAATTTTTGAAAATACTCTATAGCATTTTCATTAGGTATAATGTGAGTTTCTAATGGTGAATAAATTCAAATAGGTCCAGTAGTTTTGGAGCCTATTCAATGGAAATAAACTATTAAATATTTCAAAGTCATACTAGCTGTGCCCCGCAGTTTTATGTGCTTTACCTTAGGCACATTTTTACCAAAATAATTTTTCGTTGAATCCAGTAGTTCGTTATACAACAAAAACAAACTTTACAATATTAGTTTAGATTAAATCATAATAAAATAAAGAATATAATACTGTATAAATTATAGCCACGCGATAATAATATTATGTTAATGTTGTTCGTTGAAGTTTTGTGTTGCAAATATATCAACAATATAAACTCTATTACATTGAAATACAGTCATTTGATAGAGGTGATTCATTGAGGTTTTGTGTTTCAAGTGCAATTAAAAGTAAATGTGACTATCGCTTGACAAATACATCGAACGCTATACAAAAGTATATTATACTAGCTGACCTGGAAAACTTTGTTTTGCCATGTACATCATTTATAATAAAAAATAGGCGTTGATCGTAGAGGGGTGAAAATTAGGGGTTGTAGGTATTTTTTAATGCTGTATCATAAAAAAAATAAAATTATCTAAAAGTTAAAAAAAAATTAGGGGGTTAACCCTTAACATTTAGGGGGATGAAAAATAGATGTCGTCCGATTCTCAAACATACCCAATATGCACACAAAATTTCATGAGAATGGGTCAAGCCGTTTCGGAGGAGTTTAACTACAAACACCGCGACACGAGAATTTTATATATTAGATTTTAAATTAGAATAACAATTTATCATTCTGTGAATACAGAGCAGTTTTATTTTTTCTGAAATAATGATAATTCTTTTACCACAAATATAACTGTCACTCTTGTTCTAAAATCAATAATTTTAAATTTAGTATCTTTTTATTAATTCATTATACACGTATTAGTAACGAAATTGTTAGCATTGGATACGTTATAAGTACGATTTTTTTTTGTCTGTTTTTGTCTGTCGAATTCCACCACGTTAAAAAGCATTAAATAAATCGAACGCTAGATCAACTCACTTTGTCATTGAAACAATAACATATTTTCAATAATGCAGGCAGATACACTATAGAATATAATATCGATACCACAATAAAGGAAATCGACGCGTATTTTCACACTATAGTTTATAATATATTTTTATCCTTTGCTTATCTTCAAGTTTATTGACACATGGGTCGATGACCGAGAAAATCGTATTATTGCTCTGATACTTTTCCGTCAGATGTTTTTATTATTAATATTTAATTTATATATTTATACGTCATATAAAATAGTAGCTGACCCGGCAAACGTTATTTTGCCATGTATATTAATGTTTCTAGGAATGTATTTTTGTATGTTGTATCATAAACATTAAAACAAAAAACATCTTTTAAAAAATAAAAATATTTTTTTTGGGGTGGACACCCCTTATTACTTAGGGGTTTGATGAGGGGATTGAAAGATAGATTCTCAAACTTACTGAATAAGCTTAAAAAAAATTATACGAATCGGTCGAGCCGTTTCGAAGGAGTATGGGAATGAACATTGTGACACGAGAATTTTATATATTAAATTGTTAGTTTAAAGTAGTGTAACATCTTTAACCTACCGGGGAGTTGAACCTATTCTCTTTAATCATAAAAATTAGATCTGCCAAATTGTGTTGTCGCTGGGATGAATGTAAATTAATAAAGTTTTATGAAGAAGGGTATTTATTTAAAACAGGCAAATGGTCTTTCCTATAAAAGCTTACGTCTAGAAACCAACAAAAATAACAATAAAACCGAATTGTACAAAAGGCAAACTCGGCATGAATTCTTACAAATTATAAATGGTATTTAAAAAGCGAGAAATATAAATGTATACTAGCTGACCGGGCAAACGTCGTTTTGCCATGTGTATCATGTATCGGGTGTTTTTTTTAGAGGTATAGAACTTTAAAGTGCAATAAAACAACGATGGATTATTGGACTGACATGATTTTTTTTTTATTTGAAAGATAATCTTGTGGCAATACATTTTAAATATGATTTTTGGCATATGACTGCCACGGCTGGCTCGGATATAGTCCAATCTGGACGTCCAATTTTCCCGTCCGTTGTTCCCGATTTTCATAAGCACACTTCTGGTTAAATGGCTACATCAACAAACAAAACTGCCGCATTTGGAGTGAAGCTAATCCTCAAGTGTATGTCGAAACACCGTTACATCCAGAAAAACTGACTGTTTGGTGCGCTTTATGGGCTGGTCCATACTTCTTCAAAAACGATAATGGCCAGAATGTTAAAGTCAATGGTGATAGGTATAGAGACATGATTACTAACTTTTTATTCCTGAATTGAACAATCATGATGTCCAAGAGCTGTGGTTTTAACAAGACGGCGCAACATGTCACACAGCTCGTGCCACAATCGATTTACTGAAAGACACCGCCTAATTTCACGTTTTTGACCTGTGAATTGGCCTCCAAGATCTTGTGATTTAACACCGCTAGATTATTTTCTGTGGGGCTATGTAAAGTCATTGGTCTATGTGGATAAGCCACAAACGCTTGGCCATTTGGAAGACAACATTCGCCGTGTTATTGCCGATATACGGCCACAAATGTTGAAAATAGTCATCGAAAATTGGACGTCCAGATTGGACTATATCCGAGCCAGCCGTGGCAGTCGTATGCCAGAAATCATATTTAAAATGTATTGCCATAAGATTATCTTTCAAATAAAAAAAAATCACGTCAGTCCAATAATCAATCGTGGTTTTATTGCAATTTAAAGTTCTATACCTCTAAAAAAAACACCCGATATAATAAAAACATAGGGGTTGATCGTAGAGGGGTGAAAGTTAGGGGTTGTATGTATTTTTTAATGCTGTATCATAAAAAAATGAAGACAGAAAAAAATATCTAAAAATAAAAGAAAAATATTTAGGGGTGGACTACCCTTAACATTTAGGGGGATGAAAAATAGATGTTGTCCGATTCTCAGGCATACCCAATAAGCACACAAAAATTCATGAGAATCGGTCGAGCCGTTTCGGAGGAGTTCGATTACGCACCCCGTGACAGAAGAATTTTATATATTAGATAAATACATTCCAAATTTTGCAATGTATAACTTTGGAATAACTTTATAATGCAAAATTTGGAAAAGATTGCTCTGCAGAACTGTGAGTAAGTAAGTGGAAGGGGTTAATCTCTGCATCTTCCACCGCATTTACCACGGAGACTGTTCAGAGGAGTTGTTCGGTTCCTTAGTTTCATCACCGGACGTCGAGACAGAATATGAAATTCCACCCGTATCATCTCGACGGCTAAACTAAGCGTTTTCTTAGGCAGTTTTGCCGAGCACCACCACTTTGTAGTACCATCTGCCCACTGAAGTAATTACAAACCAATTCAGCGCCCCTCTGGCTTTGAGCGGCGGTATTAATAAAACGGCTTGGCACTCTGTTCTATAAAAAACATGTCCTCGGAAATTTATTGCCAAAGTAAAGACAACTACAATTTAGTCTTTGGTTTTGGAAATCATAAACGATCCGTTGTGTCAACTTTCAAAGATGCATTGTCATCTAAAGGTGGGTACAGACTGGTGAAACGTAACATGCAATGTGTCATGCAATGAAATAATTCACCGTACACATTGCTGCAATGTATCATGAAAGGAACACACTTTGTAACAATTTCTCATATTTTGGACGTCTTGTGCGCGCGAAATGTGCATTTCACGCGCTCGCTACGAGCATTACAAGCCGCGCGCGGAGCGATCCGTGATTTTTCGGTTTTTCGAACGAACACAAAGGGGCGCGGAGCAGCCAACGTGGACGGTCGTTTTGAAATCAACACGTGCACGCAACGAACATGGAGAACGACACTGCGTGGTGTATCGAAGGGCCGTGTTCGCGGCAGAATGGCGGAAACAGACGAACGCGGGAGGTTCGTAGTGAATGTGCGTTAAGAACGCGCTATGCGTCCATGCTTGTAGCGAACATGCAATGAAAGGCAGAATTATACATTTCATGTTACGTTTCACCAGTCTGTACCCACCTTAATCCTCGCTGTATATCACCATCGCCTGTTCGATTGTATTGTTATTTGTTAATAGATAAATTTCTGCATCTAGATAAATATAAAAGGCTTATTATTAAGCCTTTATGGCTGACACCCAGTATAATATATATATACAGTAGAACCTCTATAAGTCGAACATCAAGGGAGACGCCAAAAAATTCGAGTTATAGAGTTTTCAACTTATGGAGGATTTCGACTTAGGCGGATTTTGATTCGACATAAAGAGTTTGAGGTTTATAAAGCTTTTAGTTTACGTTTCACAGCACTCATGTTAACTGTTGTACTAATTAATGTGTATTGCAGTAGAACCAAACTACTTCTGACAGTATTTAAGTCGAAAACAAATGACTGGCTTAGCTAAATTTCAAAGGGAATCAAAATTGAACACCTGACACAAAGCAAGCAAACACGTGTTTCCATGAGTCATAAATTTATTATTGTATACTCCTAAAATGTTTTCTAAGAAACAATAGTGTACTCACATTGTCGGCAAGTTCTTAAAGTAGGTAACTTATTTTTGTTCGAACAATAGAGATAATAAATTCCAAATGATCAAGTTGTAAAGGTTGTAAATAAAACGTTCCTATGTTCGAGATACAGAGGTCAAATTTAATTTTTCGAGTTATAGAGTGAAAATATGTACCAAAATGGCTTGGAGGGACTCGGTGATTATTTCGATTAACAGAGGGTCAAGATTTCAAGTAATGGAGGTTTTGGTGTTTTAAGGGAAGGGAACAAAACATTTTTTCGAGATTTGGAGGTTTTTGACTTATCGAGGTTCGACTTAACGAGGTTCTACTGTATATATATATATATATATATATATATATATATAAACATAAGTTTTAGTTACATAACCTAACTTAATCTAATACGTCAGATATGCCGGTTTTGATGATCAGCGTGTCCTGTGACACATATGCCTCTTCCAGCTGCTTCCATTATTTTTAATGTTAGCTCTTGACCAAAATGCTTTTTAAACGCTAATTAAGTTTATTCAAGTAAAGTATTGTATTTTTAACTACTAGTACTTGTGGTGAATGGTCGGACTGGAATTCGTGTATGCGGTTATTTCGATAATGTATCTGCGTGTTGTTCCCACGAGAATGTAAATGTGTGCTCCTATTTCACCATGCCTTCTGCTGATAGAGGACAAGTCTTTGTTTTTAATTTATTTTATTATTATAACTATTAATTACTTAAGATGTCATGTTGAACATGGTGTAATGGTTGCAGCTCCTTACAAACATTGTGTAAAACTATAAACTTGGCGATTAAAAAGAGTGGCGGAGAGTTTAATCCCAGTTCTTCTCTTCCGTTCTACGCCCTTGATTTGGGAACTGGCAGTAATATGTATATCTTTTTGACGTTCATAAGTATACATTGTGTTACCTAAATGAATAAATAATATTGATTTAACCAATTAAAAAAAATATGTAGGAGAATACGTGTTCTTTTATTTGTTAATTTCAATTACCATACATTTTAGATGGTGAACACGTATCAATGAAATGCGGTCTCTGGTGTCTGATGGGTATGCTGGTCTTCATAATAGTGGAAAAACTCTTCGCTGCTGGCGAAGAAGAAGAGGAAAAGAGCTCCGTACAGCACATAGAGATAGAAGAGATAGAGAAGCTACTGCAAGCTGAGAGGAAACAAAAGGGTGCTGTCTGTGGTAATGGTGTAACAGCCAAACAGCTCTACGATACATGCGTTTTTAATAATAATACTAAAGGTGAGTTAGAGAGCGTTCAAGTATTACGTCACGCATTATTGTTTAGTTATATAGTAACGCCCTTATTCATAAAAAAGCACATTACGTCTTAGCCGTCTCTTTCTTTCAAATTCTGTTTACGCTGTGATGAATAGAGACAGCTGAGTACTAGACATGGGACTATTTAAAACAAAAGACGAAACGATAGTCATGTCTCACGATTCGTTGATGGACCAATTACTATCGAACGCTAATTGACATTCAATAATTTTTTTTTAATATCTTCAGGTGGTGGCTGCTGCAATAGTGTTAACGGTAACAACGGTGTAGTGAAGTGTAAAGGGAACAGATGGATGGGAAGGTGTATATTACGTGAGGCGAGGGAGAAAACACTACATGCAACTAAGGAGAAGAGCGAGAAGAAAGATGTGAGGATATTTATATTGTATTTAATATTTAGTATTCCTAAGGTCTGTTTCACAATGTATGGATAAAGTACCAAATAGCTATGCAACACATAAATTATTTGGAAGATAAATTTTACACTTCATCGGACGCATAACTTTTGATGGATTTTATGTGACGAAAAGCGCTATCTGACAGTCGTGAAACGCAACAATAGTGTTTATCCTACCAATAAGTAATAAATAGCTAATTTGGAACTTATGTAGAACTTATCCGTACATTGTGAAACAGACCCTTAGAATAGTTATTGCATACAGTACTAAGGACAGAAAAATGCACCCAAAAGTAGTATATGTACTAGAACTGTTAATAATCCAGTGGAGTTTGTTTATTTTATTCTTGTTCTCAAGCTGAAAATTGGTATTCTATCTGAAGAAAAGAGCGTATCAATTTAAAGGCCGGCTACGTACGGGAGACTTTTAGCATCGAGGCTGTTTATGGGCAGAGGCACTTAGCATCAGGTGATCCTCCTGCCCGACTGTCCATTGTCTTCTAAAATAACGAGAATTTTGTTTTAGTAACAAATCTTGTTTATCTACAAAAATACATACACTATCCTTATAGTACTAAACCAATACGATAATGTCGAAAAAAAGAAAAAGAAATATTATATTTAATATATAAGATCTGTCTTTGTCTACAATATCGCCACTGTGAACTCATTCTGCGAACATATAAAGATCCAAATAAGTCTTGTCTTGTTTTTAATTTATTATACCCCATGAGCCCCAAGATACATAATGTTGGGTACATTATGGGATAGTACGAATATATACACAATTAACAGTACCTTGAAACTGTTATATGGGGAAGGGAAACAACTCAACAATTTTAATCGTCAAAAAGTCAAACCACAACTAGAAATGTGGCGTAATAAATTGTATGCAAAGAAATATATTAATATTGTTTCAGGTTGCGGGATACTTAAATTTAATGGCGAACTCCATAGACAACTTCACACATGGTTTGGCTGTTGGTGGATCCTTCCTTGTGGGATTCAGAGTGGGATTACTCACCACGTTCGCTATACTCGGTAAGTGATACCGCTATATACAAGAAGCTGTAACAACTGTCAAACTTAAATCTAGTTTCAAGAGGTGTCAAACCATTTTTTTCAGTATAAGGTCGACATTAAGACCGAGCTAAAGACGAGATTGTGACTTAAGTTTAAGGCCCAGTGGCTTCAGCGTGCGACTCTCATCATTGAGGTCGTAGGTTCGATCCCCGGCTGTGCACCAATTATTAACGTGCGCATTTAACATTCGCTCGAACGGTGAAGGAAAACATCGTGAGGAAACCGACATGTTTAGACCCAAAAAGTCGACGGCGTGTGTCAGGCAGTGGAGGCTGATCACCTACTTGCCTATTAGATTTAAAAATGATCTTGAAACAGATTCAGAAATCTGAGGCCCAGACCTAAAGAGGTTGTAGCGCCACTGATTTATTTATTTTATGTATCAGTGTGACGAGCGTTGGCTAGCTTTTGTAAATAAATAATTTATTTTAATTATAATGTTTCAGTTCACGAAATACCTCATGAAGTCGGTGACTTTGCTATCCTTTTGAAGAGTGGATTCTCACGATGGGAGGCAGCTAAAGCACAATTGGTTAGTTTAAAAATAAACCCTATTCGTACAAGAATACATTACATATTAAATTATTTTAATTTTATATTGATTTGAGTCTAATTAAATTAAGGAAATATGCTCTATGCTATACTTCATACAGATTATTATTAATGTTAATTAAAATTGTTTTCAGGCTACGGCATCGGCTGGTCTGATCGGCGCAATGACAGCTGTCGTCTTCAGTGGAGCGAGTAATGCTATAGGTATACTTTTTTTTACTAAATTGTCAAATTGTTAAAATTTTTGTAAAAGAGTTTGGTTATTCATTTACTATTAGCAGTGTAGGCCGTGCGACTCTCGTTTCTGAGGTCGTATATACACATACATATTTCTAATAGTGGTTATGGGAGCGTTCAAGTATTACGTAACGTATTTGGGGGGGGGGGGTTTGTAAAACGTTACGATGCGGGGGGGGGAAATTAAATTACGCGTTATTGTTAATATTTTTTTCGACTTACACCACATAATAGTAACTAAAGAGTCACTAGGTGGTCACGAAACGTTTTACTAGATACTTGGGTACTGAAAAACGTTACGGCGAGTTACATGGGGGGGGGGGGGAATCAATAATCTCCAAAAATTGCGTTACGTAATACTTGAACGCTCCCAATGGCAACTGCAAACTTGCTCTGTACTATCACAGTACTGTTTTTAATATTGTGGTTTCGTACCACACAAAACAACAGTGCGACAAAACGAATTCAGATTTTATTGTAATCTGTTTGTAATTAAAAGTCTGTATTTATCGCTATATGATCATAGGTTTTACAGAGTAGACCCGCTGACAGTCTTTGTGTATAGATATGTAATAAAACTGTTTATTTCCAGAGGCGCGTACATCATGGATAACCCCCTTTACAGCAGGCGGGTTCCTTCACATAGCCCTCATTACCGTCTTACCCGACTTGCTAAGGGAGGAAGACCGATGGGAGTCCCTTAAACACCTGGCAGCGCTACTCGGTGGGATACTACTTATGGCCCTTATGACGCACTACTGTTAGACCACTACTTGAAGGCAAAGTCGTGGAAATACTGAGGAAAAATAATTTAGGAAAATGTGATAAAATGCGTAATTTATACGTTCCTTATTTTCTGGATCGTTTAATCATTTAAATAAATACGTAGAAAAAACGCGTGGTTAACTTGAATTCAAAATGTATAATTGTGTAAACGCGATAAATCAGATATTGAACGGCCACTAATTTTTAATGATTGTGTCGATATTATTTTTTGAACTTTTTAAAATTATGTACCCACCCATTTCAGTCATCCAAATAGTCCTAGTCTAAAATAAATGTACAAAAATAAAAAAAAAAAATTTTTGATACGTCCTCGAGGACACATAAGTATTATTGGAAAAATTTAGTTTTAGCTTGCATTGTCGGTAGCTCGAAAGAATTCTCAAAATTAAAGAAAAAGTCTGTCAATTGGCCCCACATTTTTATTATTACTGTTACGTAATATTAAAGCAATAAAGACTTTTAATACGAAAAATTTAACTAAGAACACACTATCACATATAAACAAAACAAGAAAACAAAAAACCTTAATCTTTTTATAAGAAATTATAATTAATAATCAATAAAGTTCAGTCTCACATGCAGTAGTATAATATTGCGCATGTGCGTAAATATTGCTACCCTATTTTAAATAACATATGATTTTAATGTAAAACATTAATAAACTAGTCACCCATATATTTAAACATCGAGATACCGACAGAGTGATATAAATAATTACTTTAATATATTTTTTAAGCTCAAAGTGTGGCTTAAATCTATAGAGCACCTAGTTCTAGTCTACAAAAAGCTTGATGCAAAATATTCGGAATATTTTAACTATAATTAACTCAGTAATTGCAATATTCTAACTCTTTCTGACAAATTATATTCACGCTGTGATGAAAATAGAGATGTGTACTTTATCTATAACGTTGCATTTTTTTGCTCTATGGAAGTATGCCAGTAGTTATAAGTTGTCTAAATACTCCACTATATTAAAATGGAATATTTTAATCGATAGTTTTAAAGATTTTTTGCTTTGTGTAAGGATGTAACAAGATATCTTAGTAGATGTTTCATATGCTACTTCAATACGTACGGGATCACACTTAGCGCTAAGTGATGTTGACTTAAGTCAGTAATTTTATTCTTAGTGCGAAGTAACTGTCAACAACATGAGATTTTTTCACAGTTCACACTAAATTAAACGGAACGGAACTTTAAATTGAATTTTTTGGACACCTTACACATTATAGAAAGCATTAAACAATATGTAAATAGCAAATTCATTGCATTTAGTTTTAGTACAAACTCCACTATATAAAAAAGTTATCCCTTAGTGATTTAAGTGTTACAATAA
Organism: Pieris melete; assembly: GCA_963693345.1. Classification (NCBI taxonomy): domain Eukaryota; kingdom Metazoa; phylum Arthropoda; class Insecta; order Lepidoptera; family Pieridae; genus Pieris; species Pieris melete. Next base: position 4,832,260 of record CAVNZK010000003.1, read on the forward strand.
CGGGTGTAAGTCGTAGTTCAGGTCACTCATATTACGCCATTAAAAATTGCCATTTTTTATGACGTATTTATTTTGCTTAATTTTTTATTTATATTGAATCAGTAATTAATATTCTTTTTGGATAATGATAGATATTTCAGAACGTGGAATAGAATCAGATTTATAAATCTTTACGAAAATATGGTTTTCACTACATATTTTTTATATATATGCATTACATTTATACGTACTTCCTTTACCTTAATAATAATGCCATTTTAATTAATAAAGATAAAAATTGTGATACCTAATGGCCATGTATAAAAACCGTTATTAATAAAATGTTTATTGAAGGAATTTCATTTTCTCTTTAATATACCTACCCTCAAACATTGATTGTATAAAATACAAGGTCCGAACAAGCCATAAGGATGCTATGGGTGGCTCATAAAAGGTAAGGCACAATAGTCCCAATTGCGCAACTACTGTATATTAGGGATAATTATGGACCTAACAAAGCAGTGCGACTCTTATTGCTGAGGCCGGCTGTCAATCAATCCCCGGCTGTGCACCATTTTACATTCTTTGTGTGCGCACAAACAACGCTTCTATCAGAGACCTAAGGTATCAGACAAGCCCTACTGGTACGATCAAAAGATGGTGGAATTTTCTTAAGCAATCAGGCAGGCTAACCGCGATAATTTTCTAGTCTGAGAAGTGACAAATTCGGTTCAAAGATACTTTATTTCTCAAAGAATTACATTCACTTAGCGAGAAAATTTAGAGTAAGTTAGTTATGTACATCGTGTTATGAAATTCAAATTAACAGATTCCATAATACAACATTGTTAGATGGTAGACCAACAGCGTGTTTGCCTATTAAGAAAGAAAAACAGATAAATATCCATATTACACACGTCTCACGTTTTTCTTTACGCACACACAACGTACGACGTTCCACGGGCTCGCGCGACCGTTATTAAGCTATTTACGTTTGACCCATTAAGCAAATTCCCATCAGTATTAATCTGTACGTTATTTACTTCTTGCTAGGACCTACTAAAGAGGAATTATTTTAATGCGTTAAAACCACTAGGCTTAAAGATTAGGTGCGCTCGTTCTTAAATATATGATTTGTAATGCAAAAGTAGATCGGTATCTATAGTGTTATTGTTTAGATCAAAGAAAATTCTCTAAATTATATTAATGTAACGATCAGAAACACACACGTAAATTTTTAGAATATAGTATTTTTTCTTAAATAGGTACTAGTAAAGTCAAATGGGTATTTAATAAAACGTCAAATATTCATAGATACCTTTATTTAAAGTTACATGATATACAAACTATTACATTACTTAATATCGATTGTTAGGATAAACAAAACACAGATTAGAAAATGGACCGGATATTCCGAGACATTTGTGTCATGGCACCAAAATAGGCTTTTAATGCAAATACCGCATTTTACGGTAGTACGAGATCAATAACGTAAATATTGATTACGAAACCTCTTTCAAAATATAAAAACAGTGCCCCTTTTCCCTTTTAAACATTAACTCACGTAAAGACAGTGTATAGGCGTAAGAAATAAAGATTCTTGCATTCCGCAAAATACTTTTATTTTCCCTACAATGATTGGCAGTAAATAGAAAATTGTAGGAGATTCTTATAGTTAAAACGGAGTACATAAACACCTTAAATCAAAGATAAACCAATTAAAAAGTTAGTATAATCATGGCATCGTCCGTTAATTTCTAAGGGAAATAAAAGTTTAAAATCGTTTAAGACATTAGTTCGTATTTCAAGAGGTGAATCATTGACATTTTTAATAGTAAAGTGTAATATCTTTACAACGAAAGGTCCCTTGAAACCTAACATGTTTTTCGTTATAGAGAGTTTACGTTATACGGAGAAAATAGAACGAAATTTAACCAATTATAATAATTTCTAATTTTATTACTATCAATAGGTAAATTAATCTAAACACATATATTCTGTTAACTATGCCTGACGTGTTTTGCTATGCCAATACTTGTTTTGTATTTTGTTCAGTATTTTGTCTGGCCATCTTGACAGTTTGTGTACGAATAATGGCACATGTGTGCAATAAACAATAAAAAAGCCGAGACGGCTGTTTATGACCTTAGGTGTCTTTCTTAGAAATTTCGGCACCTCGGAGGGTTACTTTTGTAAGCTTATTATAAAAACAATTACACTCAATAATGTTGTTTGTGTTAATCCAAACAAATATCAATAACTTATACGTTATAGAGAGATTTTCGTTATAACGCATGACGTTATAAAAAGTTTACACTGTATATTATAATATTCGAAATTAATTCCGCTTCTGTTAAGCTTAGGCCCAGTGCCGGTCCAGAACGATAACAAAACTATTGTCACTACGATTAGTTGACACCTCTTAAAATACGCCTATATATAGAGTTGACTGAGCATCCACTGAAGATGACTTCGAAAATAAATTTGTGATGAATTTTGTATGTAACAACAAGGTTTCATACAAAGTAGATTTTTACTAAATATTTGGAGATTTAACAATAAAATGCAAAACTATCAAAAGTTTCAGTTTTCTGGAGTAGGAAACTCTGTATTTATAAAAATTAATTTTAACTGAGAGGATTTCAAACAGTAATTTGTTGTATAAGAAACCTGGAATTAACAAATTTGTTTTAATGCTAAAAATTACAAAAAATCTACTAAAATTGCGAATGCTCAGTCACTATGATTTCATTAATAAAAACTAAAATACAATTTGTGATGTAAATAATTACAATAATCTACATAACATACACCTTCTCGACACGCTTCATGCAGAACACCTCCTTCGTTTTCGGGCAAATAATTGAGCCTTGTTCCTTCATCATCTCTTTGAGGGCCTGAAAACCAAAATAAATTAACAAGAGATTGCTGAAAACCGCGGTTCTGGGACAGGTTATCAGAGTAAAATTTGAAATTTATTCAAAAAATATTTAAATTTTTGGACCTATTTTTGGATAATATTTGTAGTCACCTGTCTATTAATTTATTTATAAAAATTTTGTATGCTTAAGCAAGTGAACAGAAAAAGCAATAATAGTAGTTGTTTTAAACCAATATTAAAAAGGCAAATTCAGCTTTATCACTTTGTCCTAGTCATCAGAGTTATGGGGCTACCTTCGAATTAGGATCTAAAGGGTACCATTTTTTTAAAGGCCGGCAACGCACTGGCGATCCATTCTAGGTTATGGGTTCAATTGCTTCTTTTTCCTATATTCCCTTTCGAAGGTTGGATCATCATGACTACTTTAATTTCGGATGCCGCGCTTCTGAGCAATGACTTGGTGCTTTGACCAAACCATTGTCTAACATTCTTCAACCAAGACGTGCGTTTGCTTTATATGATTTACAACTAATCGGAGCCCGTATTTTTTGGTGTTACGTAAGACATGTCCGAAATATTCTTCTGCACGGTTGTTTTTCGTATGCGGTCTGTCCAAGATATTTCAAGTATATGTATAAACCCAGATCTCAAACGCCTGTTTTTAGGACAAAATCTCTATCAGCGTCTCTTAGACTTTGTCTACGCCGTAGAGCAGCACAAAGAAGACGTTACATCGGGCAATGCGCGCTCGAAGTTGCAAATGTCGTCACTGGTCTCATACTTTTTTTAATTGCTCACAAAAGACCCCTACAAAAAATTAGGTTAAGGTAAACAAATAAAACTGACCTTTTCGCCGTACACCTGTCCGTTGGGCAGCACCATGGGGTGGTTGTGTTCGTTGAGCGGTTTGTTGGAGATGCGGCAGACCAGGCGCGAGTGGGAGCAGTGCGCGTGGGGCAAAGTGGAGGCCAACGAGTTGAGAGGGGGCTGACACGCGGGACAACCTGACACCTTCGTGCTCTCTTTGTAGCACTGAGTGGGGGGGAGTTAGGGAAATTTGAAGATAAACGTTTAATGCAGAACTTTTAACGTTCTGGGATATTTTAAAATTTTTAGACGATTTTCTATCTACTAAAGAGTACCGTATACCAAATTTTAGTTAAGTTAAAAAAAATCGGTACCCGCAACGAAAAATCGGTTAGATATTTTTCGTTTTAAATCGAAATTCTCAACTTAATAAATAAACCCCAAATTTCAATATAACAAACAAGAAACAAAAGCTCTTAAAATCATCTCAATTATTTTTATTTCATAAGTAAAAGTTTATTTTGTTTTGTAAGATTATTTTTCCAATAGTAACAAAAAATTGCAAATTTTGACCGTGTCTGTACTATTGTACTTATCTAAAACTCAGTTCTAAGTGAATCAGGGATACAAACGAAACAATTGTTCCCAACAGCCTGTTAAACTTATGCAACATAATGTATTCTAAAACCTTACCTGAAAAATAAAGATTTTAAAATTTTCAGTGTCAGCCAATGAATATTATCGTACCAATTATTAAAACGCCGGCAACACACTTGCGAGCCCTCTGTCATTGTGTGTGTCTATGGGAGGCGGTATCACTTAACATCAAGTGAGTCTCCTGCCCATTAGTTTTATAAAAAAATTAGCAAACTATTGGTTTGTAGTACATGCTATGTATCAGAGATGGCGCTGTATGTGATAAAAGCTTTTCCCGCTTTTCTGTTGAAATTTTTCCTGAATTTTCTTTGCTATAAACCTCACGGAGCCCGAGACCTTTCCAACGAATGCAAAACCGTGGAAATCGGTTCGTGTGTTCTGGAGTTATAGCGTCAGGAAGGAAAACCCGATTTATTTTTATATAGTAGATATATATATATAAAGGATATGGCGTATTCAACGCAGCAAGCCCCAGCTGCAAGGTGACGGGCAGAGCTGGCAGCCTTGCCGGGTGTAATAGTCTGGCGTGTTCCCAACGGAACTGGCTGACCAACTGCTGCCAGCGACTGGCACGGAGGAGACCAGCATACGGTTCCACTTCTGGAAGTCACACGGTCTCATTTTATAACTAACCGAAACGATTTATATGGAATTGGTAATTAGTCTGTGTGGAAGAAAGCTGTTAAAATGCATGTTATTTTTTATTGTTGTCATTGTACTAGTTCGCCTAGATTAAAATTATTTTATTCGTATCAAAATAATGGGTGTACAAAGTTGTTGTTGTAGTAGATAATTTATTTAATAAATAAAATAAAAAATATTTAATATCAAGATGATTACTGTCAAACTATAATGACATAAGACTGTTGTCAATGTAACAATAAAGGTAATGTAGCACTGTAGTCAAATCCCACGATGGATTTTCTACACAAACTCTACCACCACCAGTTTCACGAGTTCTCTTAGAATGATTTGTATAATGGTCGAACTTGTTCTTTTCATGGGGCGTTTTAAACACGTCAACAATGTGCCCATTCATTAAAACTGTGACTAAAGTAATCTTTTGTTTCTTTCTGTTTAATAGTGTTTACGCTATGAAGAAAAGAGACAGGGTTTGTGATAAACTGTATTATTGGTCACAGTTAAAAATAAGAAACATATATGATACACACAATCATTCTGAACTTTTTGTGTTTTACAGTGTATATAAAATGTTTGGATTGATTCTTACCAGTATCCTTGGGAAAAGCGAGCATTCCCATACAATGCTGTATGTCCTCTAGCTGTCCATCATCATAAGTGGAGAAATGTTTCTTGGCGTACTTCACCGCATCCAGGCGCAGGTCTCCACGCACCAGCTCTATGAACTCCTGCAAATAATAAGTGTAGATAAAATTACGCTAAAGGTCGAGACTGCTTTATTATTTTATTAACAAATTTCAATACGATATATGCCTATACCTACTTGACAACAGCAAAAAATTTCTAAGGTTTTTATGAAAATAGTTTTTATAAACCACATAAATTGTATATAAATAAAATCTATTATAAACCCGCTTATTGGGTCACAAAATTTTATATTTATCGCATTACTTTAAAATGTCTTCTGTGCCTGAACACTTCGATTTTTGATCTAAGACGTGCAAACTCTGTGCTATATTTTAGAGGTTAACGTGTTTGACGTTGACAAAACGAAACGTTTTTCGGTTGACAGTAAACAAACTAGTTTAAAAATCAGTTTCCTTTTTCTTAGTAGTCTTTTGCACTATTCAAACAGATAGAATATAATATACAGTATGTATACTCTTTATAACGAATAACAAGGGACCGAGCATTTTTATTCGTAATAGGGACGTATCGTTATAGGGAGCGAAGAACTAATGTAAGGGTTTTGTGTTAAGCTAAACAAATTTAACTCATTTTTGGTTATAGATAGTTTATCCTTATAACCAATGCCGTAATAAAGAGTATACACTGTAGTAGAATTTGAATAGTTTATCTCTTTTGAACATATTCAAAACGATAGAGTAAAATTTAGTTGAGTTCTACTAGTTTTCTCTTTTGCATATAGCAAAGCCATTGAACGGTAAACTTGTTTATCCGTTTACGTCATATAAAACTGTTTAAAACTTTTTGTTCATTCTAAGACCACCATTACTAAATTTCATTTCCCAGTAAAATCAAGTATTTTGCATAGCATTATCCCGGTCCTAACCACAAAATTAGCACTGCTGTATCAAATACATTTAGGAATAACAGACCTGAATTCGCGTGTTAAACTCCATAGTGGAATTGAGTTTGCGCAGCTTAGAGCGATTATCGGCACACCATTGCAAACAACGAGCTGTACGACGGGCCCATAACTCGCGTTCCACCTCTGCACCTGCCGCGTATATATCTGGAATAATTAATACCACATGTTCAATAATAGGTTATTTTATTTACAGTTATATAGTATAACGTTAAAAGTTGTTATAAAGAAAAATTCTATATAACGAAATAAAATATAATATGGTTGGTTTAAGACAAAACCAATTCATTATTATTTCACTCTTTATAACGCAACAGGCACTGTCTATCACGAAGAAATATTTTCATATTTAGACATAAACAACATACTTAAATGTAATTGTTTTTATAATCTGCTTACAAAACTAACCTATTGAGGTGCCGAAATTTCTAAAAGTCATAAACGGCCGTGTCGCCTTTGTTATTGTTAATTGCATTAACACGAGTGTCATTATTTTTAGATTACATTGCCTGTAGGACATTTTGGTCTCCCTATAACGAAAAAAAATGCTCGGTTCCTTGAAATTCGTTATAAAGACTTTACACTGTATGTGAATTTATTACAATAACATACGTTTCAATTATAATATGGGTATCTTAATTAGAGAGCCCTTTACATAAGTAAATATAAACAAATGCTTTCCCGCGAAAACTCCCAATAATCATATGTATAATGGCATCAAAGCCGGTGTCGTGATTGTAGACCAGGGTAAATACCATTTTTATCTCTGTGTGTTACAACACAAATCACATAATGAGAACATATATAAAAATAGCAAATTTTAGGACTTCATTAGACATTTATAACAGATACATATTTTAAAAAATTTAAGTCACACTTCGCTAAAATATTGTATTGTATGTCATCACAGATAACACCCGATTGTAACATATCAATGTCAATAAAACATTTAGCTTGTGTTGCATTTAAATAAATATAATGAACCAAACTCCCGTATCAACAGTCAATAAACAGTTAAATTATGACATACATGAGTCATAGATGTTAAGTCATTACTTTACTATCTTTATATTTTTTTGGCTTTAAATCATATAGAACGGTCAACATGTATGTTTAGGCTAATGGTACATTTATTTAATTATTTATTAAAGATTACCACATCATACATAGTACTAACCCTACGGTATATGTTACAAACTCTTTTATCTAAAATGTATGACAATTTAGGTAAACATAAATGTTAAAAAAAAATATTAAAAACACAAGAATACCAGAACTTTTTTTTTCAGAAAATTTTTTTTACGAGCGAAACAGCTGTTTAGGTTCGTTGGTAATTTAACAATGCTTTCTTTAAAACCGATCAGCCCACTACCGAATATATCCAGCTCCGGATAAATACTGTTTAATCTGTCAAACTCGCGAATAATTCGAAAGAGAGGTGCCTGAACTCCTAGGTTTGTTTTTGCAGAAGGAATTTGGAAAATTCTGCTGATTTTAGTCCTAGGAAATGAGTAAGGGACGAATATCTTTATCTGATAGAAATAGAAAGACTAAATATTATTTGTTAAGTAACTTATACTGCTTTCAAGAAAGAAAGATCATTTGAGTTGACTTACCAACATTAGTCAATTCGCGAAGATTCCGAGAATCAGCCAGTTTACTTGCGGAGTCATAATAGCCGTTCCTTAGGAAGTAATCGACAATCATACGGTCCAAACGCACTTTACGCCATTGCGTCATCGCCGTCTGAAACATATCATTTATACAATATTTCTTGAACTAAAGGCATACTAGTATGGAGTATGTTTTCTTAGCTAAATATTTATAAAAGATAATATTCAATAATACTGGTATCCAATGAGTCCCTTAATAGCCTCATAATCCATCTGTTACTTTGATAATTTTTCTTTATAGACTGCGCCTGACATATCTATTCTTCACGTTCGTACAAGCAAGTGTTAATATGTAGAAAAGCATCCATGGATCAATCAAGATATCGGGGTTGAATGTTGTGGGGTTGTTTATCATAAAATTAAAACCTAATTCAGAACTTATATCTACAAACACAGCCATAGAAATAAAACAGTGAAACGGCAGGATTGTGCTAGCATTTAATAGATTTTAATTTAACTGAAGTAAAACTCAAACAAAAAACCTTTTATGCCTATAAACCTGAAAAACTTCAACTTTCGGTATCATACCTCAGGTCAATCACTAAACTCCTTGGTATATGTGGATGCAATATCAAATTGGTAAGGTATTTATATCATATCTTAGTAAATTTACATGATACCGTTTGAATGAAAAATATATTTCAATTAAATCTATACCTTATTCTGTGGTGAATTTGGTTCAGCAATAGCCTCTGCTTGCTCTTTCAAATGTTCAAGTCGTTTCTTACAAACAAAAGCTGCTTGTACTTCCTCTGCTATTGCATCTGATGCTTTACGCTTCATTGTTGTCAGTTTTTCAACCTAATATAATTTGATGAATATAAAATATTATTAGTCAATAAGAAAGATAATTGAACTTTAACTGGAATTTGCAAACTCTATTCTGCATGTGATTTTACATTAATAATTTTAAAGACAAGACCGCCCGCATTAAATAAATTAAACTATCTTAAATACCGTTTTTCAAAGTCAGTAAAATGTTTATGAATTTATACTACTACAAATACATTCATTCTTACTAAAAAGATGTAACTTCCATGCCTTATCATAAAATGATAATTGAAAAGTCATCAATCTCACCATTCCACCAAGCAAATTATTGATTTCACCAGCTGTAGATCCACTTTTAACAGCATTATCTAGATCACCTGCAGCAGCAACCACTTGACGGGCCTCCACATCAAATACACGCTGAGTGTTGCGGTATTTCTTGTTAAAGACTTCATATGGCACCTATTAATAACAACATTCTATGACAGTAAGTGCCCTCATAATATTAATTCATAATAGTAATGATTAATGCTAAATAAGTTACTACTATAACCATGTCATGGCTATGAAACATATACTAGGCATGTATTATTTTGGAATGTGTTCAAACAATAACTAATTTAAGCATAAAGTATTTTTATGAATAAAACCATAAATATTAAGTTTATGCAAATATATATCATAAAATAGTTTATAGTTTATACAAATCATATTATAATTCACAAGCCTTACTGGCCTTACATTTTAATATTATAATAAGTAAATTATTGAACAGAAGGGTACTACAAGGATTTAGAATAATTTTAAAAGAGCATAAATGCAATAATACATGTAAATAAAATATGTATACATAGAATATGATACAAGATAGATGAAACATGTTACTTTAAAAATTTGTATTATAGTTAACTATACTTTGATATTATAGTCCTTAATGACTTCTTTCTTCTTCTTTAATCAATATAATAAGAATTTTTATTTTTGAATGGACAGACGTACCATCTATGAATTTTGAAAGTTGAAACACAAACAAAAATATGACTTATTAACTTCAAAATTAAGTAAATTGCAATTAGGCGCAATAAGCTATGCCATTTTGTTCACATGATTAATGTAAAAATAAAAGTTAATCACTGTGAGTCTAAAACAATAGCTTTAACCGATCCAATAAAAACAACCTCCAAAATGTGCTCAAGCTGTAATTGTTCATAACACTACACAAAAACCTCGAAACAATACTTGCAATGATACCAGCCAAAACGGAGAAATAAACACAACTTAAAATATAACGTGTATTTCACCTACCTTCAATGTTGCGTGTTCTAGAGATTTTATTTCATTCATAGTTGATAGTTTAATTTTATCTTTTGTTATTTCGAAAAATTACTACCACCTATTAAATTAATAATACGATCAAAGATGGTATCAAATGCAACGAAAACAAAACTCAGCTGATCAACGTCAAGTCTCAGGATGATATTCTTCTTTGAACAAGCTGCTCAATAAAATTTTATTAATTTATACTCATATTTATAGTATTAATGAACCTAAAAGCCGCAATTACTATAAGATGCAGGTATGAAATATGAATGTAGTTTTTTATTAAAAAAATTGTTTTGGTGTTCGCACTTCGCTGTTGGAGACAAAAACAAGTGTTGTCATGTGTCAATGTTTATATGTAATTTCTTATTATTTACAGATATAAGAATATTTGATATTCTGTGCTATCATTTTATATTATCCTAAAAAAAAAAAATTATCCTAATGATGGTAGTTGGTACTCTGTAACGTAGGGGTTGTACTTTCAGAGCTTTCTAAGATTATATCGGATTTTAATTCAATAGGTCTATACTTTAAAAAATAAAACATAAAACATCGCTGTACCTCTTAGGGGCACCGATTTTCAAAGATGCTTTGGAAGAATACATTAATTCAATCCAAACTTTCTCACCGTTTTCGACGCGCACTCAGCAATGTTTTATTTTAAAATTCTTTCTTTTATTGCCAACTAGACTTATGAACTCATAGATTTATATCGTTAGATAGGCCCCGACACCAAAAACTGTGGCATTGTTTTTGAATGTGTGCGTCAACATGGCGTCCAAAAACAGTGCAATTTGTGTAGAAGGTACGGTCGAAACTAGTGTCATCTCTTTTTCTCCTACATTAGTTGCAAACACTACTTTCTCTTTCGTGCACTCGCCATTTAAATTTGTTATTTTAGACAGTGCGGAAGGAAAAATAAAAGTTTTAAACCAAATCGCAATACTTACGCGTGAAATGTTACACCTCTGGCTTTATTTGTGTTTCTAGAATTGTTGTTGCACTTTAGAAAGGCACACGATGGCATTTTGTGACACTAAACTGCTCGCAAACGTCCTTTACAACACGTCCGGCTAACAATGTGTTTAGGGGTGCACTGATCCCAGGTTAGTGAGTCTCACTCACTTAGACTGTGCGACAACACGGCGCGGTCTCACTGCGGTAAGGGCATATCTAACGATATAAATCCATGTATGAACTACGTTGTTACCCTCTATGGAATCGTTTATTTCTATTACGTGATTTGGACTTTTTTTTAAGTCGTTGGAATCTATTTATAATACTTCATTGCATTCATCAAAAAATACGTCGCTACACCAAAATTATAATTTCTAAGAGATTGAGAAGTTTTCATTTATTGGTGCTAATAATATCAGAAAATGTACCAATTTACCGATGAGATATTAATGTTTCTTTATGTCTTCCACCTTGTGTAGGATTTCTGCTATCCCCATAAATCGTTCACAATTTGCAGAAAAGTATACAAACAGTGATTAATTTAAGTTTTTGATGTTATGGCTAAACATTCTTAAATAATATTATATTTTTTGCAAACCATTACAGTTTCTCTTAACCAACTAACAAATCTATTCAAATGGTATATTTAATTTGATGGTATTTAAATCTGAGACTTAAAATCATCAAATATCAGAAATCTATAAATTTATTTTCGACCACATTCCAAAAAAGCACAGGAGTATGAATTTGGTGTCATATTTTTCTTTGAAATGTGTCGGAATTTATACTTAAACTAAATAATTTGTGTTTCAATTATTTATGTATTTTGTTCACAAAATCAAACAGAATCTATAAATAAATTTGTTGTGATCATTACATCCATTGAGTGGAGCTATCTCTATTACATACCTTATGTGGGCCCTGGCCTCGTCTACTCTCTCTTTCTCTCTCCTCCCCTACTTATAATGAACAGTGGCGACATACTTTCAGTTCATGACTTTTCTATCGTTTCTAAGTATTTGTAAAAAAACATCTCTTTTTGTTTTGTCGACACACTAGGTCATGACTTTTGGTGCACTGGTTTTCGACACATTATTTTCTTAATCGATAATTTGTTATATTTATGAATTACTTAATCTTTGTGATTTACAGCATCGCTAAATAACTAAAATTACTTTTTGGTGTTTTTACTTAACGTATTGTAATTTTTACAAAAAAATTAACGTCAACAAAACTTTTTTCCTTATTACATATATCAAAACAGAGACCCGTGAGTGGAAGCTTTACTTAATAACTATAATTCATAACTTAAGTTCAGAGTGAGATAAAAATGTTATTGATTTTTCAATATAATATTTTTATAGGGATGGGATTAAAAAAAAAATGTTGTAGGGATTTAGAAGAGACTGCTTATAAAAATACGGGACATGTAAATTTTAAGGTGAAACTTAAATGCGATTTAAGTTTTAAGAACGGTTACCGGAAGACTTAAATCTTAATCATATATTATTATTGCATATTAAGTGCGTTTTCCAATTACAGCACTAGAGCGCAATATGCGGCATACTGCTCAACGTTGAATGTTCCAACTACAGCAACGCTTTGTACAATTGAGCACTCTCAAAACGAATGCTCTCGCGTGCTTCTCGCAATCAATACCAACACAGTGACAGAAAATTGACCAGTGTTTTTCTTTAAGTTGGCATTTATCGAAATTTTCGTTAGTAAATATTATTTATTGTTGAAAAATTTGTAAGGCTTTCGTTTCGTCGTAGATGTTGAAAATAATTAAAGTTATTTCAAACTGCTAAAAAAAAAAAATATTACTATGGATGAAGGTATAAATAGTTACTTTTTTTTATATTCCACATTTAAAATATGAATACAGTTTTATTTTAAAATTCGGATCTGTAAACAAATTCATTTTACAGGATTATACTTTTGTAAACATTGCAATGGTTTTTTAAGAAATCATTAAAAAATTTTACTCAAAACGTAAATGATGTAAACTTCTTACATGAAACTAAATATTTTACTGTTAATTTAGCTTGTTAAAACCTTATATTCTTTAAAGGTTTTCTCTTATTTCAGTAAAAAAATGTTGATGAAATAATTTGATTATTAAAATAAGCGTAAAAAGTTTTCAACCAATTATTATTGTTTACCACATCATTTATACATTAATAAGGTTGCAGGTTGCTAACTCTATTCAGACCATTTTGACGTGATAACGTCTTTAAAATCGTTTTAGTCGGGTGACATGTTCAGAAATTTGTGTCACACCAAAACCTCACGAGCGCGATCGCAGGTATAACGAGAGAGAGACGGACCGATCTCCGGTCCCATCTCACTCTAGCGGCATACAAACGAATGGAGATTTTCTCGTGCGGTTAAGTTTTCGTTGAATGTTTAAAGTAAACTTGTCATTTTACACCCGAAGTTTATCATCAAAAGTGTGAATAAAACGATAGATGTAATTTAAAATTTGAAAAAATTGTTATCTTCATTAATTCCTTACTTCCCAAAAACTTATATCACCAATAAGACGTTATCACGTAAACATCTCGATCGTAAACCTACTTTACAAACAACCAATATTTTTTTTGTCAACACTGACTTAGCGCACTCTCCTGATGCATTTGAAAACTAATTCACGTTCCAATTAAGCTTCAGCATTATGCGGCATTTGTGCGGCACTGAGTCGCATAATGCTCTGTAATTGGAAAACGCACTAAATATAATGATAGCAACGAAAGTTAATCACGAAATAGTCCATAGTCTGTTTATTAAACTCTGTATTTGTTATATTGTCTGTGTAAAATCGGCGCGTCAGCGGTCGGCGCGTCACATTCCATAAATCCGCCATTTTGTACGTAGCTAGCGGTAATCGAAGGTTCGCTTTCCCGGTTTTGTGGTGAATGCGTGAAAAACTGTAAACTTCTTCCGTTTGAAGCTTCCAATTGACTTTTAATCGAATTTACTTTATTTAGTGAAATATATTTTCAGCTGTACCTAGTGCTTTCGTGATAAGTGAGTGCCCAGTAATTGGAGCGCGTGGCTGCTTGTGCCTTTGTTGTTGGATTCAGCATTTCAAGTGGTAAGATTCTTTAAGAAAATCATTTACGTCGAGATTCGGTGAAAGATAATAGCTTTCGATGTATATTTTGGAATTTACTCGTTAAGAGTTCGTTCTAAATAGTAATAGGACATAATGCGGTGGCGTCGGCTGGTTGAGCTCAACGGCGGGCGCTACGCTGGGGTCTGAGTAATCGTTACGAGTGTTTCTGTAATTTACGCCGACGCCACGCGTATCTAAATCAATAGCCGGTCCAGTAAACTAATCATTCTAGAATTTCATTTAACTACGAATTCAAAAATTCATGGATATCCACGCGGTTTAGATATTATATACTATAGATATATAGGATGCTGATCATTGACCTACTTATAGGTAGAAAGTAGATGCGTAATTCATGTTCACTTTCCTATGGTTACACAGTATTTATTACAATGTTTGTTATTTAAAAATGTTGTTTGCTTAGGTAGTACCAAAGGCAATAAACCTATAATATTTATGTAAGAATTAAGGATAATAGACTTTTAAAGTTCAACCATAAAAGGTGTTGATTGTATTTAAGTGTTAGCAGACTAAACTTGTGACTTTACAAAGTCTTGTCTTGTTTTGATTAAATGCATACTTTCAATTAAGGATTTTTACATGGTTCAAAACACTTATTACTTCCTCTGCAGTTGTATAACATATTTCAAAAACTAACGAAATCAAACTAAACTTGCTTGCAAATGATACAGATTTATCATAGCAACATAGAACTAATTAACCACTTATGCAATTTTTTATCCAAATTGTATGTGAGTATAGTCCAGAGCATTACCTTGTAAGCAATAAATTCCTTAAATGAATTAAAGTATAACTTTGTAATGAAAGCTCTGTCCCATTGGAAAGTTTAATTAGTACCTACAAACTCCACTGAACTTAGTTTGATTTGGGTAAAAAGTTTGAATGAAATTCATTCGAAAGTTTTACCTCTCATTATTTACAAGTAAGCGTGTATTTGTTTTGACTTGTAAGGTTTTAGGCTCAAGATTCTTTCAATTCTATTAATTTGTATAAAGTTTCTTACGAAAACAATTGTTCAATAAAACAATTGCTTTTTTGTTCATAAATGTTTCTTCAAAGTTCAAATTTCATTTAGTAACTTCGAATAAACTTCTTTTCAACTATATTTCTCTTTATTTTGTTTGTTTTATTGCAAAGATATTCATAAATGCAATATAAAGTGTTAATTTTTTTGGAAATGTTATGATTTATAAAAATAATTTAGGAAGACTTAAATTTTACTCAACACACTTTTAAATAAAATATTAGTATATTGTATTACTAGTAGAAACATATATTTATAGAAATATGTAGTTTCTGTCATTAAAGACCAGAGCATGCACATGTCTAAGAAGAAAATTATTTATCAGTTCCCGACTATTTCCTTTATCAGGCAGAAAACTTCAATAAAAATGAATTATTATTTAAATAATATGTTCACTAATCTTTTTTGCAACACGCGTTATCAGAATTTTCTGGCATATGACGTCAAAGAATAATAATTTAAATGACTAAACTGCCTGAAACTAGATTTTACAAGTTTCTAAACAATAATAATTAATTTGGTATATAAATATATAGAGTATGTATTTTGGATTTATCTAAGTTACTTCTGATATAGGTGTAGGTAGACAGGTATATATTATATATCTACCATTTTAACAATGCTCTTGAAATATCTATACAGTTTCAAATCAATAATTAAATAATTATTCATTACTACCAGGGAAAACGTAAAGAAGCTTCATCTTGTTTTTTCGTCAAGCAGAATATGCGTGAATAGAAATCGCGTAATAGCAAATTTAACGATACTGCTAGCTGTATTAAATGACAGTGACCATGGCCACAGCCTACATTTGCGAAATGAGATCATTTATATGCTTGCTTGTTACGAAAAATGAACTCGATTTTTTAAACGTGTTCTCTTTCATTTCTATTTCAATAGGTAGATTGCACGATGCGTAAGAATTTCGTATGTAATTGGCAGAGAATTACTAATTCGTTATTGGCCTAGTAATAATAAAGTCTTAGGGGAGCATAATTAACTTACAAAAAAAATATATTTTCTCTGTGAATATATAACAAATGAAATACCGAAATACCATCCATAGTTGTAAAACTACGAGTAGTATAGAATCGTATCAATTCTGAAATATATTCTCCGCTGATACAACTTCTCTAAAAGGTCATAATGGTCACTTACATAACGACGCTCTATTCGCACGACACGTCTCAGTAAATAGCACTTGTATGCACAGACCACATCCGTTCAACACACAAATAACTCGCATACACGTATACACACACACACAGCCAGACCAACCGGCCCAACCGCTTGATCGACTATCGATTGTAGTTTTATATACGCCCACAAATCACCAGTGTTGTCTTTTTCTAGTTTCACATGTGTGAGGGAGCATCGGCACTACTAATTACCTCTATCTATAAAATGAATTCTCAGAGCCAACGTTATACAATTAGCAAGTAATCTCTCATTTTTATAAAGATAAGAATATAACTTATATCGGGCGTTCAAAATTCATTACAAAAATCGCGTGTTGCATTAAGTACCGCATAACTTTCTTTGTCGCGAGTCCGAACCGAAAATTTATGCACATGTATAACTCACTCGAATACAACGTTGGGTTTATTTTTTAACAGTGAAGCTCGCTTTAAAGCAAATTGGTCTCGTCTGTCACGCAAAGGGTTTTCCCCAGATGTTACGACGCGGTATTTTTTTCTATTTCGCTCGCTTGCGATGAAACAGCGCCACTTGATAATTCCGCGTTTTCAAGTGGCAGCAAAGTCGTTTTCGGTTGCTATTTACTGTAACATTTGATAATAATTTTCTGCGTATGCTTATTTCATTTTTTAGCATCTTTCTTATTTCAGTAAAGACGTCTTAAAATATGGAGTTAATAGTAACGCGGTAAAGAAATTATAAAACCTCTGAAATCACCTACCAACGAGTCGACATGAAATCTATAATTTTCTTACATAACTTGGTTTGTTCTGAGTGGTTCGATCGAAACCTGGAGGGGTCCGCCCCTCCATTGACCCATTAAAACTGTAATTACGAATCGCCTTTGTGTGTAATTCTAAAATGAACATTTCGGCTGCGAAGGTCGGTGGGTTGACGTTTGGTGTGGCGGATTATGCTATGTAGTGGAGTCGCTAGTCTTGTCTGTCTTTAATACTAAAAATTTAAGTACAATTCGATATTTTAAACTTCTGACTTTCATAAGTAATATGAGTATTTCGTCTATGTATAAAAAACTTGTCTTTGTTTCTAAATTTAAGATCCGACAATTTATTTTCTGTTCCGCCACATAAAACTTTTCTGATAGCGATATTATATATGACCCGTAGTCGATCGCGCTTAGTAGGCTGTTTTTTGAACGAGTCCTATTCTAGCTGGGCCGTATAAAAGCCGCTAACAAATGACGACCGTCGCGGAGCGGGCATGTAATAAAACACTCTACTGTTATTGCTCAGCGATTCCGATGGCTGAAATACATAAAATTCCAGTTATATTGTCGCTTCAGCGAATATCAATGGAATTTTCTTCTATAAAAATGAAGAACAAAGGAAGTTCGTTTGTCACAAGATGTTATATAACGTTTGGCCGAGCAGTTTAGACGCGTTAGTTGTCTGGATATTTTTTTTAATCATTGACTAATTAGAGTAATTTGTCCTTAAGACTTCATTAAAAATGTTATTCTATGACACTCTCTTACAATATTTCTGTAGACAAAGGGTATGCTAACAATGGGGTAATGTATTTGTGAGACAAAGGTTCGTATGTAGGTACATACATCCCGGAGGAATTTTGAAGGGAAATTGTCCCAAGATTCGAGATACGACCTTGTCCCCCATCTAACTCATTTATCGAATGCTTTGTGTGCCTCCTGGATGCTATGTTTGTCATTTTGAAATCCCGACTTGACGCAACGTGACTAGCCGTCCAATTTATTAAGGGGAATTTCAGTGCTGCACACAATCGTGTTCGTAATGAAGGGCCCAATCGTATTTTTGTTGGTAATATGTTTAATAATTAAACTAGAGATCTGTCTTCTGTTTTGAGAATTCTAATTTAGCACCTTTTGATAATTTAATATCGATGAATTCAGGTTTTGCGTAAGCCGTATGCTAGTAACTAGTCTATAAAAACACAATTACTCATCTACCAACGAGACGCAATAGTAATTCGAAAACTTGCTCTCGGGAGACAAATATTAAAGCAAAGTTGTAAGCGCTTTTATTCCAGACTCTGCCATGAGTAGTTTGGAAGTTGCGCAGAGCTTACAGTTCTTGCTAGTTTTCATTACTCTCTAGGGTAGTTTAACATGTGCTTTTCCTTAATAAAATCACTTATTATGTACTTAAATCTTGTTCTTAGTTGAAAATTAACACACTACATACTCTGTTAAATTTGGTTTGTGTCTAACGAACTGTCGAAAGTTAAGTACATACATAATTTTCTATGTTTATGGTTGGCATTGAAAACTTTCCAAGCTCCAGTAGTGATTATCCATTTAAGTATGATCATTTTGTTGTTTATCGCCGAACGGTCTCCGGGTGATAAAGAATTTATAGCTCTATTCAGAGAGCCCATAGCGGTGTCTTTATGCTTTCCTCCCTAACTGCTGGCCTGGCGAATTCTACAATGTATGATTGTTATTGTAACTTTGTAGGAAGTGGAACGATGGAAGATGTAATAAAAATAATCTCAATCTCTAGCGATTTTTGTTTTAGTTGCAACTTCGCTAATATTATTTGGTACTTGTGTTCAGAGGTTTAGTTCAGAAATTTTAAGCTCCAAATTATCATCGTGAATTCATCATTTTCTAAAATACTATTACTACTACGTATTATACCGATGTTTGTAATATGACTTCAAAACTTCTATGTATTTTGTACTTTTTGTATGTAACAATCTGAGGGCAAAACAATACGTTGGCAAACAGACTTCATGTCAGCATGTATCATTACTGCAAGAAAATTATACATTAAATGCTATTAAAAAAGTAGGTACATATATCTCATGCTCCCAAATCGTATTCTTTTTACTATAAAAGCCTGGTAGGAGAGTAATGTTATGTTTATATTCTCCATAAAACTTTATAAATCAATAATAACGTAATGTGTATGTTATTGCAAGATAGTATGAAAGTTAACTAATATCTTTTCTTGAATAAAGGATTATAAATTAAAAAAGATGTTTTCTTTAACAGAGGTGTAATCGGAATGAATTAGTAAAACTACAAACTAAAGCACGCCTTCTTCCTTATGTAGCAGATACGACGTCTGACGCCTAGTTGCCACTTGATAGTTTCAGGCGCTATGCACCAACATGCCCCCAGGCGTTGAAGGCTTGGCTTCAACCAATCCACTCGGCAATAGACAAATTTTCGAAAATGATCGTCTCACAATTCCAGTAGACGTTCTAATTTCTGCGACACGAACAACATCATCTGCACCAGGAAAGAGCGCCACGATGCGACCCAGCTTCCATTTCATAGGTGGCAAATTTTCCTCCTTTAGCAAAACAAGTGAATCAATTTGCAAAGGGTTTCCTTGGGTTTGCCATTTTGTCCGTTTTTGAAGTTCTGAGATATACTCCTTGCTCCATCGTGTCCAGAAATGTTGACGAAGCTGTTCAATTCTTCGAAATCTTGAAAGATGAGTAAAATTGTGGTCTACATAACTTTCAGTTGGAATAGCTGTGAGTGGACGTCCGATCAAAAAATGTCCAGGGGTCAGTGGGGTCAGATCTTCAGGGTGCGTTGATAAGGGAGTGAGTGGTCGAGAGTTTAAAATTGCTTCTATTTGCGTTAAAACTGTATACAATTCTTCAAAAGTTAATTTAGAGTTCCCTAACACTCTTAATAAATGGTATTTCGTAGATTTAACTGCTGCCTCCCAAATCCCACCAAAATGTGGTGAATAAGCAGGTATGAAATGAAAGTTTATGCCATCATTGATGAGATCAGTGGCAAGAGAGTCAGAGTTACGCATTAAGAAATTAGCTAAATCTTTACAAGCCCCAACAAATGTAGTACCATTATCTGAATATAAGTGCAATGGTTTACCCCGACGAGCAATGAATCGACGAAAAGTAGAAATAAAACTGTTACTTGTCAAATCACCCACTAATTCCAGATGTAATGCTTTAGTCGTAAAACATACAAATATAACTATATAAACTTTGACAATACGAGAGCCTCGACCTTGACGACTAACAGAAGCAATAGGACCTGCATAGTCCACGCCAACAGACTCAAAAGGATAGTTACCGGGAGTTACTCGACGCTGGGGTAAATTACCCATAATAGGAGCTTCAATCTTTCCTTTCATGCGTGTACACCTGATACATCGTCTATAAGTAGTCTTTGCTAAATTTCTACCACCGATAGGCCAATACACTTCTCTTATTGAAGATAACAATAACTGTGGCCCAGCATGCATAAGTTTCAAATGTTCATGTTGAAATATTAATTGTGTTAATCGATGTGTGGACATTAATAGTAAAGGATGTTTTTTATCATATGAAAATTGTGAATTACTAATACGACCGCAAATACGCATTAAATTATTTTGATCTAAAAATACATTAAATTTTAACAAAGCACTTTTAACTGGTAATTCTTTCCTTTGTAAAAGAATATCATATTCTGGAAAAGATTCTCTCTGAGCAGAACGAATAATAACGTTAAGTGAATTACTTAATTCTGTTTCAGTAAGGTAATTAGTTACAGCACGTCGACCCTTACACGATTCAATAAACCTAAGTAGATAAGCTATAGCACGTCGTAGTCTGTTAAAATTTGAAAAGCGTTCAAATTGAATGAATTCTATTGGATGAGCAATGTTAAGTAAACATACCTCATTACGCATTTCTGGCAACGGTTCACATTGTACTAAAATGGAAGGCCAATCAGTATAAGACTTCTGTAAAAAGTTTGGTCCTGACCACCATATGTTTAGTGATTCAATATCATCGACTTTAACTCCTCGAGAAACATAATCAGCTGGGTTTTGAGCGGTAGGAACATGACGCCATTCACAATCACCGGTTATTTCTAAAATGTCTCCAACGCGATTCCTTACAAACGTATTTAATTTACTTGGCAACATCTTAAGCCAACCTAATACAATGGAAGAGTCAGTCCAGAAAAATGATTTCGTAACTTTAATTCTTAACGAACTACAAACCTTTTTATAAAGTTTTGCAGCCACTTGAGCTCCACAAAGCTCGAGCCGTGGTATTGTAGTTGGTTTAATCGGTGCTACCCTACTCTTAGCTGTTAATAAACGTACTAATATATTACCGCTACGATCACTACTACGTATGTATAAACAGGCACCGTATGCCCTTTCAGAAGCGTCCGAAAACACATGAATTTCTAATTGTTCATACGAGTTAATCATTACATGACGTGATACCCGTAAATTATTTAACACATTTAAATTTTTAGTAGCATCCATCCAGAGTGCTTGGATGTGCGAAGGAAGAGGTTCATCCCATGATAGATTCTGCAACCATAAACTTTGTAATATAATCTTAAATTTAATGACAACAGGAGAGAGAAGGCCTAAAGGATCAAATATTTGTGAGATCACTGAAAGCAAACTACGTTTTGTGTTAGCCGCAGTAGAGAACCCAATTGAGAAATAAAGATCATCACAAACAGGTAACCAACCTAAACCTAAGGTCTTACTTGGCTCATTCCCCCCAACATTAAGATTATGCGAGGCTTCTGTTGCAGACTCTGAAATCAATTGAGGCTCATTAGACTTCCACTTTCGTAGGAATAAACCAGCTGAGCCTAGTGTGGTTATTACTTTTTCGCGAATATTCCTCACTACATTCAGATCATCCCCCCCACTCAACAAATCATCGACGAGAAAATCATGGAGAATGACTTCTGCTATCTGGTGGTCTTGACATTCGAGTCCCAATTGTTTCAGACATCTTGTAGCGAGAAATGGTGCACTCGCGGTACCATAAGTTACAGTATTTAATTGGAAAGCTCTAAGGGATTGAGATGGGTTGTCACGCCATAATATATGCTGCAGGTATCTATCATCAGGATGAACAAGTATTTTTCGGTACATTTTCTCTATGTCAGCGACGATAACATACTTATGTTGTCTGAACCTTAAAAGAATGGACAAAAGATCGTCTTGTACCATCGGACCTACCATTTGAATATCATTCAAACTAATATTTTTTGAAGTAAGTGAGCTCGCGTTAAAAACTGCTCTTAACTTAGTGGTGGTACTACTTTCACGCAATACCCCGTGATGTGGGATAAAATATGCATTTTTATTCAAATTAACCTCACATTCTGTCATATGACCCAACGATTCGTATTCAGTCATGAAATCGCGATACATATTATAAAGTTGTGGGTTTGTCCGTAGTCTACGTTCTAATGAGTAAAAACATTGTTTCACTCGCTGAAATGAATCACCTAAGATAGTAGGACTTTCTTTTAGTGGAATTCTAACACAAAAACGACCGTATTCAGACAAGCGAATAGTATTTTCGACAAAATGTTCTTCACATGTCCTTTGTTCATATGAATAACCAGAACAAGTTGAACTTATTATTTCTTCTAATTGCCAAAATTTTATAAGTTGATTTTGAATTTGATGATAAGAATTAATATCATCATCAATTAAATTTTTATTAACGAAATTGCACTGAATACGATTAGGTGGACAAGTTGAAAATAAAACCGTATCACAAATTGGACCGGAAACTAGCCAACCTAACCTAGATTCACAAAGTATAGGTTTATTGCAACCTAAACTAATTCTTTGTGATCCTAAAATGTTCCAAAAAACATCAGCGCCTAAAATTAAATCAATTGCCGCAGGCTTATAAAAATGTGGATCTGCCAGGCAAATATTAGATGGAATGTTTAAATTTAAGATATTAACTGTACTGTTTGGTACACTATCGGTTAACGATGGTAAAATAAAACAATTAATGTTACACGTAAATGAGTCATCCAATGACTTAAAACGCAGATTACACATTTTATCGATTTGGGTAATTGCATTATTAATACCCTGAACGGATTGACTTATTTTATTATACGACAGATTTAACTGTTGAAACATCCTGTACGATAAAAGGCTAGATGTGCTACCAGAATCTAATACAACACGAACAACGTGTTCGCGATTGTTTGAATCGTATAACTTGACTAGCGCAGTGGATAATAAAACCCAATTTCCGCGGCGACAATTGTTGTCTTGACCGGCGGAAGAAACGCTGGTTGATAATGTCAAGTTATCCGGATTACTGATGGCGGGAGTAGCATTAGAACCAATACCCTCACCACGCACTAACAGCTTCTGCTTATCTGCAACGTGAACTAAAACTGAATGTTTTTTCTTACATATTTTGCAACCTGATTTTTTGCAATTATTTGAGAAATGAGATTTAGAAAAACAATTAAAACAAACCTTAAATGTTGGCAATAATTGAAGACGCTCTTCGTTATTTAAGGCTAAAAACTGAGAACACATGTTCAGTTTATGCTCGCCATTACATTTAGGACAAATCTCTTTAACGTTAATATTGTTAAAGTTCTTGTGATTGGTTTGTGTTGTAACCATAGCCTTAACTTTTGAATTTTTATAACAACTACTACTACTATAACTATTTTGGTGTGACTGACGAGAAAACTCAAGTGTATCAAGCAAATTAATATGTACTCGCATGAAATCGAGGAAATGTTGAAGCTCAATTTGTGTTTCATTACTTAAACGACCTTTATACTCTTCCCACTCACGATAAGTTTTACTATCTAACTTATGAGTCATTATGTGAATGAGTAAAGTGTCCCAATGCTTTGTGGGCTCGCCCAATGAATCCAATGCTCTGAGATTTTTATTTAACTGGTCCATAATAGTTTTTAAACAAGACGACGTTTCCCTAGTAACCGATTCAATATTAAATAACGCAGTAACATGATGTTGTATTAATAAACGCTTGTTATCAAACCGGTCACAAAGTAACTTCCACGCTGTGTTATAATTATACGAAGAAAATTCGATCGACGAAATAACAACAGCAGCTGACCCGTCTAACGATGACCTCAAATAATGAAATTTATTTATGTCATCAATTTCATTATTACCATGAATAAGACTCGTAAAAGTGTCCCTAAACTCCAACCAATTATTAATTAAACCATTAAATTTCGGTATTTGGATCGTGGGCAATTTGACAGGATTCAGTTTAACACTATGTATGACACTACCTTCGCCATCAGATGGAAGAGGAATGTAAGATTTTTTATAATTTGAAAGAATTTTCTGAGCATTACTTAATGCCTTATAATATCTATTTTCAAATTCCTCACGCTCCCCAAACACCTGACTCTCATCGTCCTGTAAACATTCTAATCGTGTTTGCACCTCATCGAACTTATTATACAATGCATCAAACCTCCCAATGCGCAACTCCAACTCCTCATAATCCCTTTCATCGGGAGGTGATGGCGATTCAAATGAAGATAAAAACCCGTTGAAAATGGTAACTTGACCCTTATAACTGCTGCGCTTTTTAATAAGTTCAGCTACTTCGGTTTTTTCAGACATGTTTGCAGAGCCAGCAGTTAAATCCTGGAACTATCGTCAATATTCTAAGGTATATAATTAAAAAACACTTACACACACAATCAACCAAAATAAAACATAATTAAATTATCGACTACAAAACACTAAAAGAAATATATTTTTTTAACATAAGTAGTAGGTAGCAGTATTCAAAACGTGGTATGTAAAATAGTACGTAACACCTACAATTTTATTAAAAATAATAATATACAACTATAATAATTGAAACAAATCACTTTTATACATAACAATAATTAAATCAGGTTTTTAAATCATTTAAATAACGTAAGAAAAAACTATACCGACTCACGACACACTCCTGTACAAATCCTTTTTTCTTCTTGATAACCTCCACTGACCTTGATTTAAGTAATTAATTAATTCCTTATTTCAATTATTATCCGGCTCGAAGGACCAATGTTATTGCAAGATAGTATGAAAGTTAACTAATATCTTTTCTTGAATAAAGGATTATAAATTAAAAAAGATGTTTTCTTTAACAGAGGTGTAATCGGAATGAATTAGTAAAACTACAAACTAAAGCACGCCTTCTTCCTTATGTAGCAGATACGACGTCTGACGCCTAGTTGCCACTTGATAGTTTCAGGCGCTATGCACCAACAGTGTATATTAGGACTGTGTCTAGCTGCTTTGAATTTAACGACTGTAGAAAAAAAATGTTATAATTATTAACTGTATATCATTGATATACAAAAAACCCAAGATGCACAGTCTCGAATAAAAGTAACGCTCGAAAGTGTCCCGAAACACTATTTCTGTCCCTTTCTATAACAGTATGTCTATAACAGTATATGTTACAAGCATATATTATTGCAAAATCAACCTTACGCGAATTGCTTAAAGTTGTTATTACAACGCAGTGTATACGTACTTAAAGCAATAAAATTTTACGACCGACCGTGGTCGGTAGGACAAGGTATTGAGTGGAGTCGAACATGACTTTTTTATTTACAACTATTTAACATAATTTTAAATTTATCTGACTTTTCGGGTGCTTTACAGCGTGCGTGGTCACGGTGACTGAAGATAAAAGGTGTTGGATGTTAAATAGTTGTAAATTTATAATAATACATAACTTTACTCCGGTTAAAAAGTTTTTTCTTTAAATTAAAAAAAAAAAATTAAATTGCCTACCTCCTGACCTACACTTTATATAGCGTAAATATATTTGTCAAAAACAACACACAAAAAAGTTCAGAAGTACATAAATTTATTTATAAAAATAAATAACATCGACTCCACTTATTAGACGCGAGACTATTTGAAATGAGCGCACAATTTAGAATGTTGCGCTCATTTTATGAGGACGTTTTTTAGACGTTGAGTGTGCATCTTGGGTTTTTTGTATATCAATGCTGTATACAGCATTGATATATCAAGTATTTGCATTCCAACAATTAAGAATAAAATCCCTTTATAGCCATTTATCGTATTGCAGCCGCGCTGGTAGAGTTTGAAATTCGACTTATCGTGTTGGTGATTACTGTATAATTGCGTCTTGTGTAAGCCGTTTTAGCGAGGGCCGCTGGTCAAGTTTTTACGGTTTCCGCTCTTTGACGGCCAAAAGCGAGATGGGATGCTTAATTGGATTTTATTTTTCATCGGAAACAGCCGTTGCCGCGTTTCCTGTTGTGTTGTTCGTTCACCTTTGTTGCCACGGTAGGTTCACTTGATACGACGAGATTTGAAGAAAATTGTTGTGTTGAAGCAAATAATATATTTTTAGTTTTTCTTCCAGTTTAGAATTGTTAAAACAATATCATGTTTTATTTATATATTTTTAATTCAAATAACTAAAAAAATTTTTTTTTTTAATAAAACTATCAAGCACTTTTATTGAACTTCTTGTCGTCAACAAACCATGATATAGTTCTCAAAAGACTATTGCTCTCTAAACAGAACTAACTAAAAGTTGTAGTTCGTCGATTTTGTCGTGGTTAACTTGGTCCAACCAAGTTCAGACTTAGATAGGCAGTGCTTGGGAAGTTTCCGCACCAAGTTTTATTAAAAACCGAAACAAAAAGTTAGAAGTAATATATTCCGGTCTCACCTTTAATATTGGCAAGCGCTATTACGGAATTTATTAGCATTCAACTGTTACATTAATGTATATAACAACGTGTTTGTTGTTTTTTAATCTTCGTAGTCTCGTTAAAGTAATATACCTGACATGTCCTATTATTATATTCATGGAATATTTATATACACGATCCTTAATAATTACATACATGTTAGATGCATTCCATGATTATCTGTCCTGCTTCGGCAGTCGGATAAATGTTGTGTTACGAAAACATGCCGTTGGGTTCGCAGCGTCGAATTTGATACACCGCTGGTGCTGAGTCACGTAAGTGCCGGCGGGGGAGTTTAATGGGGGGGGGGGGGAATGAAACTGCTCTGCTCAGCCATCTATTGTGCACCTTAGTTTACTTACGGCTTCAGTAGCTCAAGATATTTTTAACTGCCTTCATAATAAGGGCTCGAAGTAAACGTTGAAATTAATAAATTAATACAAACAGGCGTCGTATAATGTATTATATCAAAATACCCTGCATCATTTATTTTTTTGTTTGCAAAGATGCATTTAAGTTTGCAAAATCAATCCGTAAATTTTAAGTTAATTACTGTAAAACCTGTGTATAAACAAAACAATCAATGTTAAATCATTGAGCAACTAGAACTACTGAATATTGTATGTTCTGTAGCAACATTGTGGAGGACGGTTGTTTTTGCGAAGTGGCAT
Source organism: Pieris melete (assembly GCA_963693345.1). NCBI lineage: Eukaryota > Metazoa > Arthropoda > Insecta > Lepidoptera > Pieridae > Pieris > Pieris melete. The sequence continues at coordinate 4,860,079 of CAVNZK010000003.1, forward strand.
GTCAGCGACATAGCACAGGCCGTGCGCTGAAGCGATTTTAAAACAATCGCTTAGAAATTTCTAGATTTATGTGTTGCTAGGCTGTTTGCGTGGGTATTAGCTTCATTGTTCTCTGTTACTTGTGATATTCCTAAAATGTTTTAAAGTCACGTTAGACTTTTGTCTTTATATAAATTGTATATTCAGTTAAGCATAATATTAGTGAGTTTTAATACAATATGAATATTGAATAGCGTTGGGTTTGTAATATAAAAAGCGATTGTCAATATGTTAAATTAAAAGATCTTTTCATCAAATTAAACGTAAAATCAGAGATAGTGCAATTAGGCACGTTTGCTAAACTACATATTTAACTACTACGTGACTTTAAGTTATAAAAAGGTGATTTGAATACATATAAATGAATGAATTAAATATATATAAGATGAATCAGCATTCGGAAGCTCTATTACATTGAAATAGAGCCTGCCATCATACTTTTAGTAGTGGTTTCTGTAGGATTGGGCCCCCTTTACGAAGTCCCTGGTGGATACTAAAGATAAATTGTAGGTACGGTCGCATTTAGGTTTGATATGTTAAGTAATAGTGTCGTAAATAAAAGTGTTTTTTTTATAAGGGTTTGTTCCTTTCCTTCAAATTATACACCAGTCATTATAGACATTCGAAATCGAAAATTTGATAATAATTCCAAAAGTTTTCAAACTTCGGTCAAGTGAATGGTACATTGGGACGACAATAAATCTCATTTTGCAACCTTGTCCGCAGTCCGGAACATTGTTAAAATTGCAATTAAATTAATTTTATGTCTGTATGGTCGTGAAAAAAATTCCAAAAGTTCTGCAAACTTGGGGAAATTTTCAATATAATATTTCATATCACGTATAAAATTTGCAACCAACCTAAGTGTACGGAACATTTTTTGTTATTTATTTTATTTTCGATATATCTGTCAAATTTGCAGAACTTTTGGAACGTTTTCCTTCAGTTTAATAAAGAACAACATTAATTAAATAATGTTCCGTACACTAAAATTGGTTGCAAATTTGACACGTGATGTAAAATAATATATTTAACACCACTCCAACTTTGCAGAACTTTTGGAATTTTGGTCTCAAGAACTAAGCAAATTATCATTTATTGCATTTTTAACAATGTTCCGGACCGCAGAGCAGGTTGCAAAATTTTATAGTTTGTTTTAATACCACTCCCGACCTTACATAAAAATTTGAAAACTTTTGGAATTATAATGAATTAATTGTCTTGACTGACTGGACTATTAAGTCAAAAAAAGACTAAGTAATTATTTACCTACAATATTAAAAAATCGGTAAATGCAGTTTAAGCACCCAAGATACCAGTTTATTTTTAAAAATGTATAATAAAACGTGAATTTTGCTATATAAACATTTTAAAAAAAATGTTAAATACATAGAATGAATTAAGTTCTAAATCCTGTTCATAATCAACGTATTCCCTATGAAATGTGTTGCATACATATGGCCACACTAATAATATATATTAATACATTTCTAAAATAGGATAATATTTTAATGTCTGTTAGCTTTAAATATGATTTGAGGACGATAATTAAGAAAGCGTGCCCGACCTGAATTGTATTAACGGAAAGAATTAAAATTACGTGCTATTTATCTTTGCGATTGGCTCGTACTTAGATTTAATGGCTATGATCAATGTATTTTAGTCACGTATCACTTAAACATTTAATTTTAAGCGACTCAGAAATGCTGTTTTTGTTTGAAAAGTGACTAAATGCCTTATTATTCTAAATTTTAACAGGTTTAATAAATGTTATCATGTTTGTAATTCCCAGGTTCTCATTCCCAGTTTTATTTATTAACCAGAATGGCAGAACGTAAAGGGTTTATATAGGGCCATTACGTAGCCGTTATATTTTGTTGTTTATCGGGAACTATCATTAACGAAAAAAAAATTTATACTTAACCAAATTTAATCTAAACAAACAAATTTGTTTTATTTAGTGCAACCTATTTTTGTGATTGAACTATCAATATATAATAAACAATTACGGTCTCGTCGTGAAAAAACATAATAAATAATGTGCTATTGGATATACACTTGTAGTGTGTGTTAAAATAATAGGTTATCTATATTATCTTGTACATCTTGAATAACAGTATATTTGCTATTTATAATATAGTGTTCGTATTTCCTTTTGCGACACGTTTTCAAATATTTGTGCTCCAAAGAAATTGTCCGATAATAACGTTATAACTAGGTTATCTTTAAAAGTAGATAGAGTAAAAGCAGTAGATTCCTATTCTCATTTTCCAAAGGGCAAAAATATGGTGTAAAAAGCAAGATTTGATTTCAATAGGGATGTTCTTTTCGATTCATCTCAATTACAGTCGGCTTAGCGTTCCTAAGATATAAATTTACATAGTATTGTATTTATACGATTTTGATATGTATATTATAATGACAAATAAACTGAAAAAGAAACATGGAATAGAGATATCAATAGTGATAACTATATATGTCTTTTTTATGGAAGATTGAAGAGGTGCTTTTAATAATACTTCATACTCACTAATACCACAAAATCTTATCTTGCCACTCCCTATGATAAAACTATTATAACAATATAATTTAATTTTAAACCGGTTTCGTACAAAATTTTATCAAAAGATTAATAATAAATAATATGAGATAAAAATGTAATTGGAAATTGTGAATAGGATTGACTTATGCAAAATTTTAACAACCTTTCCATATCATTTCAGTAGAATATTTTTAAAGCAAATAAAGTTGAGTATCTCTATGAATGTTTTTTACCTCGTAGAACGTTGAACTCGCCAAATCGATAATACGATTAATTATGATAAACGATAGATTATAAGTACAGTTAGAATTATTCGGTTTATCAAATAGAGATTTTGTTTTATGAACAGGTTTATAATTTGAATTATTCATACGATTTCAATAGTGATTGTAGAATTTATGTCTTTATGTTTTAGTAAAATTTATGTGTATTTTACTTTTTTAAATAATATTTTATTTTGTATCTTTACGTATATTTTAAAAGTGCTCGTCATGTTAGTTTAAGAAATAGTAGCGAGAAAAATAACAATTCGTTCGAGTGATATGCAAATATGATGACGTCACGTACGCGACACGTGTAGATAAAGGCTTGTATATTTGTACTCTAAGGCAATAGCTTGTTCTAGATATTTCTATGCGGTTAATAGAAGAGACTAACAGTACAGAAAAGGCGATGTGTATCGTCAGTACTATTAGTAGTGTTTCATTAGTATTTTGAACTCTCGTGAATTGTAATTGCTTTGTATTTTACGAAGCACCAACGTTAATTGTTATTGTTGTGAAAAACTTCTCTTTAAGAAAATTTAAATTTGAAAATTGAAATCTTTTTATAATAATTTTTACATGACAAATGATAACATAGAGATACCTTTTTGTATTTTATATATTTAATATTAGTCTTGATAAAAAATATCGCCAAAATCTTCATAAGTCACTCCTTGGAAAATGACATTGAATTCTTAATACGGTGTTACGTGCGAAGTTCTCAAAGTTATTTGGGAGGCACAAGAAACTTACTACAAGAACGAACATGTTCATTATATTTTCATGATTAAATATCATGTCGTCATATAAAATTATCCTCATATACCTAATGCTAAAAATGTACTAATATTGTATTTTCTGTCATTATTTTTCTTTGGGATTTAAGTAAGGTTTTCATTATATAACCTCGTATTTGCGACACGATAAAATGTAATTCCATCCAATACATAATTAGTATGTATATAGAAAACGATTGTATAACGTAGTCTGATTCACTATCGCTCACGTGGCTCTCGCCGCAATCCACGCCGCGTGACTTGTATTAGCACAGTTTTTTTTACAAAAACCATTTAATTTGTCAGTAAATATGCATATTTACTTACGTGGTATTTAAATTAAATATGCTGTAAGTATCAAAAGTAATCGGGACAATACCCTCGGGAGATGACTAGTTTCAGTTATTCCTGTTATTCGGTACGAACTTCTAGGCTAATAAAATATCCAAATCACTTTGCTGAGCAAATAACTTTGATTAATTAGGGGATTTAATCCACATATTGATTTGGTATTCAGTTTATATAACGACTGGAGATTTCAATGTATAAGGCAATTGCTGTGTGTGAATAATTTTATTTCATAATTAGTTTTATTAAGTTTATATTATAAAGTCGTGCAAAATCAATTTTTATTTATAATTATAATAAAGTATGTGAGATGATCTGTTGATGTCTGAAAGTGTAAATATCCATAAATTAATAATATAATCATACTTATAAATTTTCAAGATGCGTGTCTGTTTTAAGCAATGAGTCGTATACCTTATGTACCTGCTTATACAAATGGTATCAGCCAAGCCAGTCTTTATCTAATTGACACTGAAGCGACAGTCATCCTCAATGCCACCTGGCGCTGGAAACCAGTTATTGAACGCATCGCGAATCCAGTTTGCATATAAGATTGCCGCCTTTTTTATGTAATTATGTATCGTATATATAGTTACATTATACAACTAAACATAGTATTTATTTTGTTATATAATATGTTCCGTATGCGTTTTTAGTATATAGGTATATAGACCATTTTATTGATTGATGTAACCCGCAATAAAGATTGTTTAAAAATAAGAATAAAAGTATTTGATTTGTTATAATTGTATTTTATGCATAACCATATTATAGTCGTTAAACAAATAACCGTAGTAGACGATTTCCGTAGGAATGAAATAGTTCCGATCGCATCTGAACTTTACTGCTTTTCCTAATCTTTGTCCACATTCCAATAGCAAGTACTGGGCCATTAACTGTTAGGTGCAAACTCCTCTGTCTGCCAACTTAAACACCTAATACGTTATAATTATTTAGTAAATGGCAACGGTATAATGAAATGATTTTGTTGTAATTCTTCTGAACAAAATTAGTGAATGAAACAGTTGCATTACCGCATCCAGTACAAAATAACATCGCCAATCCAATGCCGCGTCAGCAAGTTTTTCAAGCCGCAAACCGTATATAAGGGAGCGTCGTTTCCACTGATTGCAACTCTTTGAAAATTTCTCTTTATACGTATTGATGTAGGTGCAGAATCAGCTCAATGGATTGAAACGGCTATCTTATCGATTTCAATCGGGTTGCTTAACGCTTTTAAAAGTAAAAGAGAATTGAATTTGGTTTAACTAGAAGTATTGATGAAGTAGCATTTTAAAATAGTGACAATATGAAAACTTGAGTAAAATTAATTACAGTAAATGTAGTTGGATATCGTATTACTGTCTTAATATCTTTGTTTTATAATGTGATGATAGCTCATTTAATATCACATATGCCCATGTTAAATACATGACATACTAATAATCGGAACTACTAAAAATATACACACAAATATACACCTAGCGTTTGATTTGCTACCTATAATGATTCATAAAAATACATAATTGGAAACAATAGTAGCAATTAATTGTAATTGATCTGGCTAAAAATAAACTCGATGAAAAGACTTATCATAGTACTACTTGAATAACTATTGAATGAGTTTGGATTCTGTCAACTCGCTTGTAATTCTTGAATATGATACCAAAAGAGCGCAGTTAAAATATTGTGGGGCGTTTTTATAGGTGTACATTATAATTGTTCATAGTTATAAATTGTAGATTGCTTAGTTAAATTTGAAATGAGAAAGAATAGGAAACGAAATTAGTAATAACGAAATTTAGAAGTTTACTGTGCATATGCTAGGAATGCACAAAAATTAAGCTGATTTAAAAGTGAGCTATCAAAAGTGTTCGATTATTAGTCTAACATTCAAGATACGAGCTGTCGCAGAGGGAGTATGTTGAAAGTCACCCCGAGGGGTGAAAACGGGGGTGGCAAGGGGCCAAGGTCGCCCTACGACATCGCGACCCAACTGCGCCCGAATCCATATTGAATGACTTTGAAGAAAATATATACAAACAGCTCCCAGAATTGAGCTAACAAACTGTAAACTTAAAGTTGTGTTTTTATCTGTGCCAAGTTTGTGTTGGCAAGTATTCGTATCTAATTGTTTAAGGTTTAAGCTGCTGTTAAGTAAACGTCTTTCTAGTTACAGAACCTCAACGAAACGGGGGTTTGCACTTCAGTTTAGCTTTAGAGTAAAATAAAAGACATTCCCAGTGCAATGATGGGTTATTGTCTTCGTGGGGTGTTGTCATTGAATGTTTGTAGCTTCAAGTAAACATATACAAGTATATTATGATCAGTTTAATTTTGTTCATTATAATGATATTTCTGTATTTTATAAAGAATAGGTGCAATAACTGTTAATTAACCAAAATTTAGTACATGATAACACTTTAAACATTTAATAAACAGCGTATCTTAGGAATAATTTTATTGTTTGCAGGTATGTAAACGAACCAATTAGCGGCATAGCGACAGCCGACGTCACCACGGAGTGAGTCATTTGCGCCTTTCTAACTAATGAAACCATAACGAGAATATTGTTTCAAGAACGAAACATACGCTCAATTTAATTGTTATTAAATATAACGGTTCACTGGAAAATAACGGAGAGCGTTTATGATTTTCTTGTTTCTGTTATTGTTGAGAGTTTTAACAATTGTTGGTTAATGTAATTTATGTATTAGCTTCGGTATGGCATCTCTAAAGATAGTCATTGTCACGGGCTGATGAATGACCAAGTGACATTATAAAAATGTTATTGTAATTGAATACTCCAGGGAGAAATCTAATATTTTACTCTAGTAGTTGTTTATAGACAATTCTACGTAGTGGAGCAAATCCTCTTAGGGCCCTTTTAATACTAGCCGAAACAAATATTAACTCTTAACAAACGAGGTTATTAAGTTCTAGTCATTAGGGGTGCGCGTCATTGAGTGGGTGCTTCTATGTTATCAGCCTTTTTTTTAAAACCCAATATAGGCTGATATTAAATACTAAAAAGATATTTGTCTCTGTGAACGCTCTCAATTGTTGTTTTTTTATTTCACAATTATATATATAATTTATATACTTTTTAGTAAATTTATATTAAGTTGTCTAAATTTTCTAGTTTCCATGAATTTCGATTAGGAACCACTACATAAATATTTTACGTTAACTGCCTTGCGCTGAGCCATATGTCAACTGAACCCAGCCCATTCCATGTCTTGGATTTCTGCGACATGACTACGACGTTGTCAAACCAAATCCCACCTTTTCCGAATATGTTGACATGAGATTTGTAGAATTCAGCAGATACTTAGAAAATTTAATACTCACTCTTATGAGTGTTTTACCAATTTGTATATCACTTGACTATGGTGGGAGAGGATTGTAGTTGTTTGATATGATAATTATTTATTTCAATATTTAATACATTTACGTAATATTGAATGAATAATACATTATTTACACTTAATCGGATGAATCCAGTCAAGTGCACTGATGTGACACCAGCTAATATTATAATTAAATTGGATTCTGATAAAATTGGGTTTATGTGACATCACAGTTGTCTGATGTAAAAAATATATACAATATACAAATTGCCATCTACGTTAAAATGCCGTCTTTGCGTGTGTTCTGTGGTGCCATGATTTCGTAATTTTTAGTAGTAACAAGTGACAACAACTATCTATTTAATTTCTATCTGATAAGTTCGATAAAATTATATGAATATAGAGGCTTAATTTCTCATTACACTAGTTGCATCAAATTATTTTAATTATGATACAAATTTCAGTGGTAGAAGTTTTATTATAAATATCATAAATTTTATGCTAATATTTGTTTAATATTTGAGTTTGACTATAGTCGATAACTTGTTTAAACTTCTGTCTAGCCGTTCGAGGCATCTGATTACTAGTAGGTATTATTGCTAACAGGAAAATAGACGTCTCAAAATAGCGCAATTGTACGACGACTCAGTCATTATTCACTTTTTGTCGGAGCGGCGCAGACCACGATTTGTACACGCTCCGCTTGATGCTTCTTTGTCATTTTTTGGACGGACCACTCCAATTTCCGGGCTGCGATAAAAAAAATATTTTCGACGCGTTCGTCCCGCATTTTCCGCTTCATTAACGTTTCTGTTTCGAGTGTCTGTTTGTTATATTAATGAACTCTTTGTCCCACTTGTTCACGACGTGATGCACGCTGGGTTTAATATAAGCTTCATGGAAGATTAATCTTTTTTAATCTCTCATTCCTATTAAACTAAACTTTAACTAACTAGCCGGAAGATATTTAAGATCTTAATTAGCATTGTTTTATTAGACTGGAAAAAATGGACTAATTTTCGACCAAGTGTCGTTTTGAATAAATTAGATAGAACCTTTTGTAAACAACAATCTACTGAATAAACATGCTGTTCAAATATTTTCCGATCGAAGGACGACCTTCAAAGTATTATTTATGTACTAGCCGAGGCGTTGAGATTAAGTTGTGAAATTTTATATCTCCCAGCCGTATGACCTTTCGTCACCTTACTTACATGCGGTTCTCGCCCTTATCTATGTTAATGTGGCGCAATTGAGTAAATATTAAATAAGCATTACACGTGCTATCTCGCTGACGTTTCGAGAATGTTCGCGGCCGCGTGGCTGCGCCCGCGCTAACAAACGGAGCACGTTTGAACAGCGACAAGCCGGTCCAAATCGTAAATTGCATTTCGCCGTGTGAAAGGCGACCGCCAGCGTTGCATTCACCGTGTCGAATTTATCGCAGGATCGATACGTGTCTATACATTGCAGTAGGTACATCACTATATACAGAAACGCTTACCTGCCGACGTCACCACACGTGGCGATATACTCGTATATAGCACGCACACATGCGGAGCGTTTATATGGAACTCGGCGATTACGCCACCTACCTACGTACAGACTGTGCGAGCGCGAACTGTAATAATAATAATTAGCGGCTTCGTTATTGTTATTCAAGCGGGTTTCATACGGCTTGTTCAACGCGACGATTGTCTATTTGGTATTTTATTGTTCATCGTGTCGCGACGCTATTGGATTATGTTTGTCTGGTTTGCTTTGTCTGTTTGCCTGAAGGGGTGGACTGTCCGTGGTTCGTTCAACTTGTTGACAAAACGTTCTTAATTCATATCACGTTCTACTAATGCAAGTTTTAAGGAGATATAGGTAAGCTTATCTCATGGATCTTACTTTTGAATCAACACAAAATTTTGTGTTTTCACTTTTATAAACAAATGGAAAGCGTAATGTAGTTTTTGTTCGTCTTAATAGCCCATCTCTTTCTGGGTTAAAAATATTTGTGAACGTTATCTTATCTAAAAGTTTAATAGGTACGGCAGATGTTTGATGCTTGTGTCGTAAAAAATTAACATGTTATAGTCCTAGTGTAGAGTATAGGTGTGTGATTTCGGAACAACCATAGTTATGTTTTTACCATATTATTGTTTATGTACTTATTATTTAGTTTTATTGTCGGTAACTAAGCGTAAACAGTGTCATTAAAATTCCTGCTACTTTTCTGTGTTAAATATATTCCATGGTTCCGTCTGAATGTAAATAAATTAAAACAGTCAAGTTAGTAAAATATCTTATCTTATCGCTTGTGACGTGTACATGAATGGGAAATCGTATTATTGATGAGATCATTATTCTACATAATTTAAAGAATTGGTACATGGTTACATCACACACATTTTAAAACATGTTTTATTCGCATTATATTATGATACGAGAGACGATGATGGGTAGATATTTGCTGATTTAAAGTACGCAGTTAACATTAGTCAACTTCAAAAGTGCAAATTCATATTTCGATGGCGGTTTTGCTCTTTTTTCTTTGAATCACAGCTTTAAATTACATTTTAAACTTAGTTATTCCACCGTCAATACATTTTTATTTAAATTTTAAAAAGTTAAAATAAATTATGCCAGTAACATGGTGTAGTTAATTTGAGTAAGATGCTCGGCTATATAGAAAGTTAATCAAATTTTTAAGATACCAAACCTATAATGATTGGATTGTAACTTGTAGTTGCGTTCACAGTTATAATTTGTTGTCACATGACTCAGTATTCAGATAACACGGTTCAATAATGATATTCCGTGCATGCATTAATGCGGCGATAGGATGTTATCGCCGACGTTGCAAAATAACGAGCATCGTACAAGATGTCCCTTTACGTGATGTTGGAGATTTTGCTGAGATAGGCAATGTACGTTACCTAGTGAAAAACACGTAGAGATTGGAACAATGCAGTAAAAATGGCACACAGAGTACAATAATAACATCATAACACTTATATTCAAAGACAGTTTTAAATATTTTATTTAGTTCCGCGTGTATTTTGGATTGATTAAGATTTGTATAAGAATTTTGTTAGGCTATCTATAGGAACGTTAAACTTCTGACAGTTTTATTTAAATAAATCGTTTAATATCATTTTTTCGGGTCTACGACATTATTAATTTATTTAAAGTATTGCCGTTAAAAACCTTAAAGTCGTTTTATCGTGACAATACTTACGAACACATTTACGAAAGTTAGCGAAACGTAACTAACTCCATTGAGATGCGAAAGATAAAATGCAATAAACAACGTGTGTCCAACTTTCTAGTCGAGTCACGCTTGTTGTATACATATATACGCTATATACTCTACGTAAATAGCTAGACTAGACCTACGCCACTGTAACTTTCTTTGATCCGACTTTGGTTTCCACAGCCCGTTTGCTGTTGGACCGGTTTCACGAATGAGACATATAGGGTTAGCAGTCGGATACTAAATGCCTAAGTCATAATGATTCTATACATTTGAATATCGCTATACTATTCTTATTTGCTAAAAGCCTATTTTTACTATTCTAGATTGAAGATACATTTTTATCTTACAAATGCAAGACACGGTTATTATCCCTGATTTTGTTTATGATATTTACATTCTCTTCTTAATCCGACTTTGACGAAGATATCCAAAACAGCAACAAATTTAGAATAGAATTCATACCGTAATATACTCGTGTAGTTTATAAAATAATTCTTTTCAAATCCAGCCAAGCGTCAGCCCTTATACAGGCCCAACGAGTGAACGCACTCTTACCTGCACCCAGTGCATATTGTATGCGCATTCTTGTAATTAATGCGCTTTTTAATGTTATACCTTTGATACGTTTTAAAAATTTCTTTCTTTAAAAGTCACAAGAGATTTTTATGCCCGGAACGTAGCTCGTAGGCCGCTTCAGAATGTTTCAGAGATTTCTAAGGTATGTAGGAAAATAACTTTTTGATAATAATGTTGACTCTCGAAAAATAAAAATCATAATTTGCTTGAAAGAGGAAGACTACGTTCTAATTTAAAGTCAACTTGGAAAATCGTTTTATTTTAACATTTTGCAGTATAAGAGTTGCATAAAACAAAAATACATACGAAAATTTACGTAGTAGTAACAAAAATAGATGTAAGTATCCGCCGATGGAAGTCTATTATGTAAAACCACAAGTAGCTTCAATTGTAAATACCGATACTATTATCTTATTATGTGAATTAGGCAACAAAACGAGACGTTAACAACGAGGATACAAAACCAACAGACACGGTAACTGGCATTTTAACTGAGAACCGGCTTCAGTCGTGGGAAAGTCTTAAACCAATTAGATCGAACGATATCGCGCACCCGTTGCGATTTATGCACTCCGTGATATTTGTCACGATTGTGAACATAATACTAGAAATTCTAACTGAAATTGTCAAAATCCATGCGAACAATCGAATTATTGTATCAACATGTCTTTAGTAATTGTGGTTGGATTACGGCCTGTAATACAATACATGAATCATATCAACCGTTCAAGTTTGTGTGGAGCCCATTCTTGTACCACGTGATCAATATTTTGTAGATACTATTATTACTACGGCTGATATAGGTAGTCGTATTCTAAATTGTAATTTCCAAGGAAATAACCCGCAAACTACTAAGTACTAGGAGTCATGTTATATGGCCTTCTATACACAATTTGCTGCGGTAAGCATTATTTTGCGAAGAAATTTTCATAAAGAATTTTAAAAGCGTTAAACTTATCAGCGTCATGATTAAACAGTTTGATAAGTCGATTGCCCCTTTTGACCTTTGAGCGCGAAGTCAACAGAATTTGGAGTGTATTTTATTCAACTGAAGGATTTTGTATAAGATTCAACAGAGTGCTCTTCTCGTGTAAAGCATCTTGGATTTGTAATTCACACAAGATGTTTGAATCGATATGGACTTTGATATTTGAAATACTTAGTGATGAAAGCCGAGTACAGGGTACAAGTTCCACTTATCTAAATAAGCAGTACACATCATATTTTTTGTATCACGAAAAGATGCTTTATATCTTTTATATGCGTTGTGTTTTAGCCTGGTTATGTTTTAATGAGTGAGACGAGATTTCGCATCTAGTAATTTTTTAAAGGCAAAAAGTATTTAAATAACCATTACGCATTAGTCCTAAAAATGTGCCATGTCACAGTAGCATCTAAAAATATTGCACTTGGCACTGAATGGTGCGGCGTTAACTTTTTGAAATGCAGCCAAGATTATTTTCCTTTTATCCGAGCTGTCGGTCTGTGATGTATGCGTTTGTGCTGATAAGCGATTAGGTTTCTTTGCAAATATGTCAATGGCAATGGAAGTAGGACAGGCTATTTATTACGATGATTTCAAATCCGGCGAACGTCCGGTTTTGCAAGGCCCGGGGCGGTGTTATTTACCTTGGGGTGCCTACATTCGTCCGAATTTGAGGCAATAGACGAACGTTAATCCTTTGCTTTATATCCTTAATCCCCTTAATAACCGCCCTAGTTTCAATAAATTGTTTTAAGAAAAGTTAAATTCTTTAAATGTGGTGGCAAATATTTGAGTAGATAGGTACGTGTTAGTATTATCAATTAATTATTATTTTAATTAATTAAAAACGTATGCAATTACATTTCCATAAAACATGACTTGTCATGACGCAATGCTAACTTTTTATTTTGCCTGAACGTGTCATTGTTCACGTTGTATGTTATCATACATCGATGGTAGAAGATACAGATAACATATTTGCAAAATTTATATAACTTTTTTGAGCATTGTGTAAAAGAAAAGGGATTCTTAAATATATTTTCTATATTAAATAAAACTTATTACTAAGATCATGCTTATAATTTAAGCTAAAACTAATTGTAAAATTTTATCACTTAGACGCTTCAAGGCTTATAGGCGGTAAATGCTAAGAAACTAACTAGCTATAAAACAAGCTATAGCGCCGGGCGTCTTTCGTTGTGACGCGACACGGTCACTCGACCTCGCCGAAGGCCGGATCGGCTTTTATTGATTTTTTATGCGCATTGTCCGTTCCTCTCCTGCCGGTTGAACGCAACAATGGATTGTGTAGAGATATTTCTTTTACTAGCTCACACAGTTATAAAGTCTGAATGTGTCAATAATTGCTGTTTGAGTCAAAAATATTATATCTATCACACATTATTTATCAAATTATACTGTATACCGTCGTCTTCTATATCGACTGTACCAATAGGTATTGTGTAGAGGGTATATGAAACAATGAGAGAAATATAAACAAAAACTACCATATAAGCGATGTGATAATAGTAATAATAGTTTTGTAGCGATACAATAACATCCCTACACGCAAAAACAAATGTTCCATTTGGTTATGAGATAAGAACTTAAACTATGATATTTCATAATGATTACACTAACATAAACTTAGTTGGCTGTTAATCTATGGTTGTAACTTGTGTATAGTCAGTTGTTAGTAACTTCTCGGATGCTAGAGAAATCTCGACGACATGTTTACGACACTTTGTAATTAATATACTTATTTGTTTCAGATCTTAATCGTCGCGTTACGTTTCCAGAGTTTACTGTGAGTATATTTTTGCTGTACTCCATCAATACACGTAAAAAATGCTTAATACATGTAAAAAGACCCAAAGATTGCTGTTTTTGAAGTTGTCGCACACAAATGTCGAATTATTATCTTAACTGACATGTGTTTTATATGCTTACGCTTATATTATGAATATTTCTTTATACACTTAAAACCCTATTTGCTTATATGACAATATCTTCAAAATTAGGTTGTGTGTAGGTATGAACTCGGCAGACAGTCAATATACATAGTTACATTATTTAATTTCAGTTGTAATATAGTGTTTATAGCTTTGATTTATGCATAGGTATGTAAATTTATTACAATAAAGTCTACAAATCCGCAACACGCGAAACGACAAAAATATTCGTATTGTATAATTTTAGTTCGTCTGCAAGCGGTTTTGCTATTTTGGCTCAGGAATTCGCAATACATCGCACGCTTTCACAGACGTTTATATATATCTTCTAAGTATGTATATATACATAGTATATACGCCATTAGTGACGTCATACATAATATTTTATGACACAAAATTATCGTTTTTTTCAAGACTGTTCAGAGACTATGTTAGTCTACATAGTCATTTGAATATTTCAAAAAATATTTGATTATTTTTATCCGTTGTATTAAATCATACATTTTATAGATATAAGTAAAATAACTTGTTTGTATCGCAGTGCTTATATCACGTTATGGTAAAAGAAACGTGAGTAAACACACTTTAACCGCGACAATTCCCAATACAAATTCAGTATTATGGTCAAACATCTGTCTTCTTAGACAATGAAATATGTTCGACCGTGACGGCAATATGAACAAAGGCAACTTATTCTCGACTTCTTACGACGTTTCACATCCCGTATTGACCCTAACGTACTTATAGTCCCTTTAATAAACGATACCTTACCGTAGTTTCATAAATGAACATATGAAGCTATTTAGTTAAGATTTGGAGTCCAGTATTACTGTAAACTATGCGCCATCTGCCAAAGGAATATAATGTAGGAAAGTAAGTTACGACTTAAAAATGTCCCGGACTCGGTGACATATAAAGTGAGAAGCCAATTTTAGACATCACTAGCAGATCCAGCAAACGTTTTGATCTAAAAATTAAAAAAAAATAATAATTTAGGGGTGGTAACTACCCTTAACATTTAGGGGGATGAAAAATAGATGTTGTCCGATTCTCATATGCACACAAAATTTCATAAGAATCGGTCAAGCCGTTTCAAGGAGTTTAACTACAAACACCGAGACAAGAGAATTTTATATATTAGATTATAATATCTCTATAAGCAGATTAACCGCTTAGTTACTATTTTTTGTCATAAATAATTAAGTAAATAGCTTGTTCAGAATAAATGGTAATAAGAATTGAAAAGTTTTCTAAGCCAACCAATTCGTCATTACATTTCGTCAAGTACATTTCTTGAGACGTGGCGATTCGATCGAGCCAATTCAAGAGCAATTTTATTGTTTGTTCAATTTCAGTTGCTTCGTTTTAAACTCATCTAGTTTGAACATTATTCTAAAGAATATTACTCTGAAAAGCAAAGAAATAAGAATAAGTACTACAATAGCCACACACATAATTTAAAGAAAGATAATAATTAATCTGTAAATTAATTGCGATTTGTACGTGCTTGTCGAATTGAGCTGCGTTTCGCTGTTGCTAAGCAATTACAGTATCCTTGAAATGTTTGCTTTGTATTCAAACCTTGAGTCTTAGCTTTTGCAGCCTAATTATACAATTTTATATAAATGTTAATTAAAGTTTGTATCAAACATTATCATTTAAATATTTTAACAATAACGATTTTGAAAATAGTTCGGGCATAACTTTAATCAATATTGCCTATCAACGGTACTTCAATTTGACAATTCTGTTAGACGACATAGCCGATAGCTTCATATGGTATAATATAACGCAGGCGGTGCGGGTACGTGATCCCCTACGACGTTAGCAGACTAGCGAATACCTATTTAGAATTTACTACTTCTAATATAACTTTGACAATTTGCATGTTTATAATAGGAATCTATAAGTGATGCTTTTCAGCCATGAAATGAATTTGTAGTATTTGTAAGGACTATACAAATAGTATTTAATTATGTTCTAAATTTTAAATTACTTTTACACTACATCTAAAATATATTTCTGTTAAAGCAGCGAAGTAGCTAAAAAAAATGGTCTTGGGTTTGGGTATTTCGCAAGGTGGTCCACGCGTACAGAAGTTGATGTGTACAAAAAGGTGTTTTGGTACAATGATTTTACGTGATGCAATCAAATGGTTTCTACTTTCTATTGGCCTATTCAAAACTCAATTTAAAATGACTATGGGTACATTTCTTTTATAACAGATTCATGTCTAGTTAAGATGTATCAAGATGAAATTTGTGCCTACCATCTTATTAACAATAACGGGTCGTAGTTCCATAGCAACTATCGTGTTTCTGCTATTTATTTAAAATATTTTTTTATTTAAAAGTAAAGGTTATTATTATAAGTCATATGAAGCTATTTATATCCGCAAAAATGATATGTTTAACTTACTTATGTTAATATGAGTGTATTGTAAAGTTATATCACTGAATAGTCTATCATAGATTTTTAAAATATTTATGCAAGGCAAAATGACCTTTGCCCACTACGGGGCGTTTAATATACAATGTGTTGTCGATCGATACCGGGATGATATAGCTATGATGAGGGTAATTAAATGTAACATTATTATGTTAATTGAAAACTCTTTTGATTTTAATGTCACTTGATTGTCACCATTACTCTCGATACGATACCTTAAAAGGCATTTATCGTGACTGATCGATTTTTCGAACTGTGATAAAATTATTTAGAAAACAAGGAAAGACTCGAAAAAAGTTAATCATGAAAAAAGGGCGGCTGTTTACCTTACCTTTCGTTCAGTATCTGATATTCACACGTGGTCTAGTAAATTGAAACGGGGAGAGAGAGTATTGAAAACGGCCCCCGTGCCGATGAGTGCCACTACTGAAGAAAACGTCAAAATCGTTGAGAAACTTGTACTAGAAATTTCCCGCGTAAGAGTAAATACATTAGCAGAAGACATTAGAAGTTTAGTAACATAACATGTCATTACTTTATTATGGATTACTTGAACACATGTTTAAAAAATATGGAAAAAGCCCCATGTTACGGGACTTAAGTTTGTTCATACAAACAATTTATAACTTATTATATCAGTGTATAAAATATATATTCGATTATTTCACAACTTTAAAGCAAAATAGTTTTAATCTTACTAGATATAAAAACCTCGATAAACTTTATGGACCACCGAGCTTCGCAACCAAATACTATTTGTCATGAGCTTAGAGTAATTTATAAACGATTTCGATTCGGATCATTTATATCTTTCTCTTGTGACCTAAATAGAGGTTAAGATATAGGTCAATAAAGACAGAACGTCTTTTACGCGTGTTTTTTATTTTTATTACGTGTTTTCCCATATTGTAACACTTGGATAACTAGTTTCCAGATCGATAAAATGTAATGTTTGTAAGAAATAATTTTATATACATACATATACAGTTATACCTACTAAATGTGACCTTGTATCTGCATAAGTCTATTCCATTTGATTCTGCCAGTCGGGATAGAAGACGGAGTGATACTGTGGCCTGCTCCGCAACGGTTCGTTCGAATTTTGCAAGCCGTCAGTACGTGACTCAGTCTGCATATATTTACAATAAAATAAACGCTGAACTTCAATTTCATTCTAGAGTTCTGTATGAATGTAAAGAAGCTATAACTGATTGGCTAAAAACTTTAACTTATGAGGAAACTGAGCACATTTTAGTACGAGTTCGCTAGTTTGGGACATACATACATAATTATATACTTAACAACAAGTATACACTCACTCACACACACACACATGCGCACATACACACTCAACCACGCATGCATAAAATAAGTTCATAGAATCGTCAGAGAAACTATGAGAATTACATTTCATTTTATTTAATTTTTTACCGGCTTTGCTTCTTAGCTGGGTTATTGTTTTGTTTTGTATTCTTTTCTATTGTCTCAATATTGTGTAAATAAGGGAAGTAGCGAGTCAACCCCAACACAAGTGTCTCTGACTACTTACGGGGGCTGTCTCAACTCATGAATGTAATGTAAAATTTGAGATACTAATAAACATTTTCATTTCATTTTTTTCATTTTCATATTACGCGACAGTAATTATTTGTAGTGTAGTTTAAGTATATTCTGTTCTTATCACTAATAACACTCGGCACCGCCGCATTATGTATTACATACTATAAATGCTAAACACAGCAGTAAAGTGTGCCTTCATATAGCAAAGTATCTCAAGAAATATGTATGGTGAAGTAAACACGTGTCTCCTATAAAATATATCGCGTAATATTATTTATGTATAGGGGAAGACTAGCCCTTATGCCTCGATTCACGTTTTGTTGCCAACGGGACGTAGGGTTGTTACACAATAATTAATGATAACTTTCTATAATTACTATAGTCTATTAGGTTTTTTTATGACAAATAACACACGGCATCGAATGTTTCTAACAACAGTATATTGTGAAAATATATTCACGGTAGTACGAGGACGATCCGATTAGTTAGTTTCACCGCCCGAAAGCACCACTATAGCAAGAACAATTTTTCATCATTTAGAACATTCTCGTAGACAGCTATTGTAATAATTTCAGCCGAATCGGACGCATTTCAGAAAAATGGAAAAAGAGCAATGTCGGTCGGTGATTCAGTATACAATGTCTCCTTCGATGGCGACCGTCAACAATTTTATTAGTTTAACGAGTTTCAACGTAGCCGCACGTCAGTTTTTGATGAGGCACTCCCAGGTGCCCCGAACGGCTACCAACAATTGAAGTTGCACGAGATCGCCGAGACAGTAGGCATCTTAAAACCGCATGGGCCATATCCTGCACGAAGTATTGGGCATGAGAAAGCTGTCGGCGCAATCGGTGCCGCGTTTGCTTGTTCCAGACAACCAGCGCAACCGTAAGACCACTTCAGAGCTTTTTACTACGTTAAGGCGCCATACGAAGAAGTTTCGTGACCGTGCACGGAACGTGGATATATTGGTACACACCTGAGACCAAGGAACAGTCGAAACAGCGAACTTTACCCGGTAACTTGCTCCGAATATGGCGAAGACTGTCCTATCGGCCGGAAAGGTGATGGCCACCGTTTTTTAGGACTCGTAGGTGTGATCTACATCGACGATTCGATGTCAATCATTGAAGAAAAACAGCACCATTTTGCGAAGAAAAAAGTGCTCTTCCATCAAAATAACGCACACCACAACGTTCCATCACACCTCCGACGAAATAAATCGCCACTTAAAAAAAAAATTTGCAAGCTAAGTACTTAATAACTAGTAGTATATAGTGACTAGGATTTGTAGGAATCAGTTGTAACTGGATTTTCTGTGTAAATTTTATTTTAAACTGCAACACTATCAGCCCTACAGATATTTTTATTTCGTAGGAGACACGTTTAACAAGAAAATGCTGGAGGCTTCGCCAACGGCCCTTGATATTCAACCGCACGAGAAAAGCGCAATCGACCGACTTTCTACCTTAACGCCTTTGGATAGGTACATATTTTGCTCAGCTGAGTTAAGTATGAGCCGTTGTTGAGACGTGCTCATGGACTCGGAAAGTAAAATGGAGTGCCGCAAATGATTTCTTCTTATATTTCCACCGGACTTGTGAAAAATACTCTCAAAGCTATTGGAAAAACATATCTACAATATTACGTTTGCGCTGCGTATTTCGTATTTACTGACCGAGATTTTTCTCAGTACATATATACTTAGCGTTCAGTCTTATTTATCCACTATGTTTATTTTTGTTTTGTTTGTTGTTGGCTCAAGTTTTATCTTCAAAGTGGCTATTAATGTTTCTATGTCACTTTTAGCGCTATGTCGCAGTTTATTTATTACTTATGTCGCAACTCGAACGTTTGCGTTCGTTTCAAGAGGTGATTTAATAGTCCGGGACTTATGCGCATATTTAATGGTTTTATCTTCTTAGTTATCATGCTGAATACAAAATATTATCCAAAGTTTGGTAAAATTACAATTTTAAATACAAGTTGATTGATATGATTAGGTTTTCAGTTTCAGGATTCCTGAAAGGTGTTATCGCTAATATAGATTGATTATTAAAGGCCATTGTTAATCTACAAAACTTAGCCAAAATGTTAATTTAACCATGTGTCTCATGGTGATAGATAAAACTGTAAATACGTATCACAAATTGGTTTAACATTAAGCGACTTCCATTTCCCGTACACACCCTTCTCCCAATTAACAGTTCGATTTCCAGACCGTTTTCGGTCATCAACGAATAGGTACGACTAATTATATCGACCTTTAGCGCACTTTATTGGGCAAGGTTTTCATTTTGTTAAGTAAATAAAGGTCTTTTCATAAAGTTCTATAAAACACCAAACTGTAGAATTATTGTATGATTACAAAAATTACCATTAATCGCCAAACGTCGATATCATATAAGTATTCAACTTCGGTTTCGCCTACACCTACATAGACTTATGTTTATACATACGCATATATTAGTCATTGATCGTCCGCTTAAAGGAAGTTTTACCTGTTTTACGACATTCACTCATCCGCTACCGAGAACTTATGCGGCATCGGCGATGAATTTTTTGTTTTGTAATTCAATATAGCCTTTGAGGTCCTAATTGCCTTTATTCATGCTCGTTGGTCCAACTTAACGTTATGTATATGGCGTTATGCTTTTTGCTGATATTTCAACGTGATATTTAATATTATTTAAGCCAGCAAGTTTTAAAATAATATTTTATAGGACACTTAAAGCCGTAATCATTGCAAATTATTTTTAACTGAATTAATTTATGTACATCTTGGTTCAGTGAACCAAGTTTTGTTCAATGTTAGTTGGTACATTCGTGTGACGTTATTTATTTAATATTATGTATACCAACTTCTGTATTATTTTTAGCCTAAAATGTGTTACTGAAACATTATATTTAACATTATAATGGCAAACAAGATCATTTTCGATTGATAAAGTTTATATCGTCTTAGTGTTGATATCTTAGTTATCACGCGCTCGAGTGTCGGCTAGCCCAAATCTAGTCTAAATTAAACTAGGCATTGTTCAAGTTTCGCACCATCGATAAACTTAACTTAGCTGTTGTGAGTTGAGTTGGGACAAGTTTGTACATTTGCTCTGTTAAAACTTGTACTGAATCGTACGGGTTGATCTGGCGACGTGGATGATATTCTCATAATGAACTTACACATCTATATACTATATACACACTTTTAGTAAAAAGTATCTGTGATAGTAAAAAGTATAAAGTGAATTTGATTCGAATCCACGTCTCGTTAATATAATCTACGTACAGTTCACGTGCTAAATGAAGCAAGTATATAATAATATTTACTCATGGTATTCGTATCGTGTTCTTAATTCGGGTTTCTGTGCTATTTTTTTATATAAATATTGACGGCATATCCCACATATCTCGCATAAAACTTTATCTTTATAAAACACGGTTTATTTTTATATAATCTTTTAATGAATATTATACACTGCATTATCGGTTAATAACATTATGTATTATTAATTCATCAAGCTGCCTACGTCATGTTATGAGTAGGTACACATGCCATCGTCGATATTGATATTGCGATAACAACATAAAGAAATGATATCAGTATTGATTGAAGCTATATTTTTTAAGCCAGTAAGTTATTAATTTATTACTTAGAGGACCAAAAAATAAAGTACAAAAATATTCGTGTACCTAATATGTATGTGGTACTTGATACTAAGGACGGTATAGTAACAAAGAGTTTAGCCAAGGTCGTGAAGCTATGCTACTGTTAAAGATGATATGATGTTAAATGGTGTCAATTGTACAATATTATGCACTAATGGACCCATCGGACGTTATTTATTCGACCGTGTGCTGATTTGTTTGGCTTTGTTATGTTTTGCAATACAATCGAGTTCTTTATTAAATATAAGTATTTCAATAGAAGAGGCCCTTAGGTTTGATAATAAATAAATGTTGTAGATTTTTTATAATACCAATCAAATGCATTTTGTATAAGAAAATACGGCTCGTAGCAACTGCCGTTTATTATTAATGCAGAACTCGCTAAGTCTTTGATGGCATTTACAAACGTATTTAATTTTCACTCGACACCTACATACATTGAGGACAATCGGGCTTCAAATCAATTATCCCATATAATGCTCTGTACTGGTAATGCATAAAGTGACCCTGTACTGCTAAAAAGCCCCGAGTTATAAGTGATACTCAACTATAACGTTAACAGCATCGCATCTAATCCATTAAAATTCAAGTCGCTCGGGAAATGTAGTTAAGACCGCTCGGTTTCAAGTCTTTAGTAAAGCATCGTTTTATACATTCTAGGTGCCTTTTCAATGCTGCCTTGTGGGGTAATTTTAACGTGAGGCAACGTACATTGAAGAAAAAAATGCAAAAAATTAGACTTAGACTTGTTCTTTTTGTGATAGCACGAGATTTTAATTATACGTTTGAATTCCATAAATGTTCATAGTGCACTCGTAATTTTTTGTCAGTTAATTTTACTTGGTTCCACATTTTATTTTAATTAGCTGTGTCATATATCTAAATTTTTACAATTGGTAGCGATAATTAGTAGCGCCGTTTTTGAATGTTTAGGTTAATTAATGGAAATTCACGATTGTCGTTTATTTGAAACAATATTGTATGTTATGCAGGTATTTCAATTGTGATGCTGCTAATTTATTAATTAAACGAAAATCCGTGCGTGTCTCTTTCGGTTTGACATAAGTTGAATAATTTACATTTAGAAATATAAAATTGATTTGTATTTAGTTGCATTGTGTTAAGATTGTTGTTTTATTATAAGGAAGCTAACTTGTGAAGTAAGTCTTCTTGAATATAAAAAAAAACATTTTAGTTTCAATAGGAATATTTAGCAATAGTAAGGATTAATATAATAAGGATAGTTGCATAAAATTCAAGCCATAACCTCTAACTACCATTGACCTCTGGCCCGATGCGCTCCGCTGCATACTTTCACAATATCTTTTGTTACTACTATGCGTTTGAAGCTTAGCTATTCCTGAACAATTTCACATACAATGAATTAAAGGTAACTTTGATTTTCCAATTTTCATTTACTAGTAGCTCTTTTTCTTTGTTTCTGATAAATATTGGTAAACAATACACAAGTACTATATTCTTACGTATATAAGATAAATCAAACAAGTACTTTTTAAATTCAATGATGACTTATTTTTACAATTCTTCATATTTTCTTATGTAGTGATATTTTATTATCTCATAAATCATAATTAATCCTAACCCGAGTTCGGTCCCTTGTGGTATTCACTAAGATTTGTACCCGGATTAGATCTCGCAAGGGTGAATATACTATAAGACTTGACCTCCGTGTGACCTCAGGCCTGTATCGATGCAACGATAGCATCTGAGATTGTACCCTCTTGAGTTATACGTATGCGTTTATCACGATTTAAGGGAAAAAGCAGCTAATAACATAAATTATGTATTTCAATTTAAGACACTGAGAGTCAGAAGTCAACTATTGTTTTATGTATATATCTTAGCGATTGTAACCTAGACAACCCAATGCGGTTAGGTACGAAGCGAAACTACGCTTGATTGTGGGAGAGGCCACAGATCACTCGCCAAAAATATCAGTTAAACTGGTAATGTATTGTGTCTGGCTCATAAACCATTCATCAATAGGTACGTGAAAACTAAAGTTTTACTTTTAATTTATAAAGATCTCAATTTACTGTTGCTAATAATTCTCTTATTTATAAATGGGACCTTAGAAACTCTATATTCTTATTTGATTCCGCCCAGGCGTAAGGACGTGGACCATAACTAGTTTGCTATAATTATGACCGTGCCTTACCGTTTCTATTTTAGAAGAGCACTGCAATTTATAATTAGACATCTTTAGAGACTGCGAAGTTGCCATAGGAAAGTTGGTACATAGTTTGCGGTTAGTGTGAGTGACCCCACAGCCGAGAAATGGAACATCGGACTTTGAACTGATCCGTGAGTGAGTGAGTACTGAATTCAGCACTCTCCGGCCACCGGTAATATGTGAATGTGAAAACACTTCTGTGTTTTAGACCCGCGTGTGCTTACGGATTAAAGAGTTATGTATATAATGTGTTTAAGTTATTACGGCATAATATATAAAAGACGGAACGTAAGAAATTCCTACCGTTTAAGAAGAAAAGTACACCTTTATTTGTTGATTCAGTAATTTTCATATTATGACAAATACATGTTTGTCTAAAATGTAGGAGCAAAATGAAATGAATGTAGCTATATAAATATACTTTGTCTGAGAATCCCTAAGACAAAGCACTGCTCTCGGACTATTGTGTGGAAGGGAACTTACCATTGTATTGTCGCTGCGAAGTGTGTCGCTAACTGACTGTTTGTTCAGTTTGTATGTTTAACTGTACCTACCGCTTTGCAGACACGCTTAGGAAGTGATTCTGGTTGAATCATCCGTTTTAAGACAGGATAATATAGACTATTACTAATCAGCACATGACGTGAACACCCCAAAACGACACGCGTATTCGGGCGTGACGCATAACGGTCGAAAATTTGTGCAAACAATATACTTATAACAAGTTACTACTCAGGATGTGTAGGATCATAAATATAAGCTTTATTATATAAGTTTTAGGGACAAGTAACCGGTTTTGCAAGTTGTAACCCCAAGCACGGAACGCCGGAGGGTGACAGATAAACAATGAAATCTACTCGTGCGTGCTGATCCAAATATTGATTGGAAAAACACCAGCTAGCGATGAGTGACTATAACGTATACAACATTGCCGCTTACAATTTTACTTGTAAAAACATAGCGCGCGTTCACTCGCGTGTGGTGAAAAATTTCCACTGTATCTAACAGTGGAAAATTATTTATAATATTGTAATAGGGTAAATTTTCATATAAACGAAAAACTATGTTGATGGGTTTTAATGTTCACGAAAACAAAGAAACATCTTAGCAATGGAAATAAAATCACAAGTAACATCAAGTGTCCGCACGCCAATACCAGATTTACTTCGTTCAACACAAAGTAAAGAAACATTTTTTAAACATATTATTGTAAGTGTCCTACTGGAAGGAGAAGTACGAGCGCTCACATAATTTACACTAAATTGACATAATGTTTTGTTCGTTTCACACGTCATTCGTCACCCGTGAGAAATGGAAAAGAAAATACAATCGCGTGACCTCACTAACAACTATACAAATCATTTTTTACACTTCGAAAACTTGAAAAGAGAACTTAGTACGTTGCTCACACTTTTAATGCCTAGACAATGATTAGGTTCAATGTACCCATTCGATACGTCGTTCAAGTCGTGAAGCGGTAATAGACACATGTGCGAATATTGCTTTGTTTTAAAAGTTTAATTATATGCTATTAACAATGTATTTTGTTGTTAATTTACATAAACGGTTTATTGCATGCTAATTGACAGTTTTATATCTTATCCTTACATTAACAGATTATTAATTTATTTAATTAAATGGAAATATATAAGGGATTACAGAATAATCGAATAATATAAGTTTCGATTTTGCCTTCGAATTTTTTAAGTAACGCGTTTTGCATTAATCGACTTAATCGATACCTTCTCATACATAAAATCCTTATAAAATCAACATAAAGCTATGTATTTCGACTAAGGAAGTGAGAATTTCTTTAATTTTGTTACATATCTTACAATATCGGCGTAACAGAGTATGTGCAAATAGCAACTAAGTATGTATTTGATATAAGGCGACGCGTTTCTGACACGTGTTAATGGCGTCGTGTCACACCTGCCGAGTTGATGCGTGGAGGAACTTAATTTATTGCTTCAAAATACATTACACATCCTAAAATATATATGCGGAATATACGACTTGGCAACCGGTGTAAAGTTAGGTTTAAGTGTCCATATAAAATGCGAAAGTCGGGTGTTACCTGTTCCAAGAAGTTTTTACCTTCCCTTGACTTTTCATGAAATGCAGGAAGCAATGCTAATTTGACTGGTTATAACTACACGAGTACTTAATAATTGAGATCAAAAATTAAGGATTTTGATTAATCATTGAGAACAAAAATTTAATTAAATAAGTTATCGATGACACTGGTGGCGGCCATCTTCAAAACGGTTCAGAAAGTAATGAACGCTTTTTAACTTTGTTATGATGTCCTTTACTTGTCACGATTAACTATATAGACAGGGCTATAACATTGTAATCAGCATATATTTGTGTTTATATGTGTATATTTGTGTGAAATGTGTTAATGAAAAGTCAAATTTAGACTTGGGGAATTCTTTATACGGAAGTCACATTCAGCGTTAAGTCTTGTTACGGAATCTTACACTGTCTCACATTTCCGGGTTGCTTCTTTTAATCAAATAACCGTATTTTGTCTACCAATTTTTGGTAGATTTATATAAAGTGATATGTTAACCACGTAATTTATTTCATTTCTTGGATTCGACTTATCGTTACTGTACCTTTTGTGAACCTTATTGTATTGTAAAACGTAGAAGTTTTAACGTTGAATATTGATTTTAATTACTTGTTATATGTATTGAAAGTTTCCCTAAGTACTATTTACCGAAGTGAGAACTAAATCTAAGACATTCAAAAAGTCGTAGTCGTATCGTTTGATATGGAAGTGTACTCACGGCGGCTCTCGGGCCGGCCGAGGTAAACGACCGGAGCGCGTCCCCGCGATCGAACGCCCGCCTCCGCACCAAGCTTTGCCCCACTTGCGCGACTCGCGACAGACAGTTGTACTTTCTGTTCTTACCGACCTCGACACTGTACACTCGCGTACAAAATTTATTATCAAATGGTGGCATTGTTACACTCGACCACATAAATCATTTTCTTCTAAGTCGATTAGCCTTCATGACCACTAGAGCTTTTTTTGAGGCTTTTCATTATCTTATAAGAAGTATATTAGGCAATGGCACTTGACGCTTTCATGGTTACGCTTATAGTTTAATGCAAACATATTAATTTATGATCTATTAAATGTTCGTTAACAAAAAAATTAGTAAGCCCCGTATTTTTAGGAGCGTGAGAATTAATAGTAATTCGAAGAGTTCCATGTTTACCAATCGCAAGACAGTAAGTGCGTAATACCGGCATGGAAAGTGCAAGCTGTGATTAAACTATGATGAGATTAGATCAAGTTCTCAAATCAAGTTCACCAGGGAAATTATATAATCTTATTTCATAGTCGGGAGTCTAGACATTTTGCGTACATTATGTAATAGCTAACGTTTAATGAAGAAGAGCAGTTGGCCCAGGGACTTCAGCGTTCTCAGACTCTTATCCCTGATGTCGTAGGTTCGAACCCAGACTGTTCACCAATGAACTTCCTGTCTATGTGTGTATCTAACACTCGTACGGTGAAGGAAAACATAGTGCCTTAAGATCCAAAAACTCACGTCGTATGTCCGGCACAGCTTTTCACAAAGATAAACAAACCTGAGGCCTACACCTGAAAGGTTGTTGCGCTAATTGATATCGTTAAAGCTTAAAGAACGTGTTAAATAAAAGATAAAAAATAAATAATGTTTGAGTTTTCGCACTTGCTTGCTTGTACTATTTATATTCTGTGAAAAGTGTGCAACATATTATTTCATGGCAGCTAGCTGATATAATTACAAAGAATCTACAATTGAAGAAAATAATTTACAATATTACAAAGTGTTGCTAAAATAGCTAAATTTTGCTGATAATTATTATAAATATAAATTTAGATGTATTTTAAAGAGGTAGTAGTCTCTTTTAAACTCACGGGTCACGCCTCTAAAAGAAAAGGCACTCGGCCTTTATAAGGTTTACGTTGGGAAATCGGTCCATTATTATTAAGTTGAAATTGGATAGAACTGGGTTCAAAGTCTCCCCTAGTCACTTTTGAAATATAGAGCTCAAATGACACTTAAATAATAATTTTTCTATCGATTGTACTAACAACGCTAGTTCTGTTGACGATATTTATGGATATTTTGTTCCTCTATGTTGTTTGTTGCTTTATTGTTGTGACAGACGGTTTCTTTGTTTCTAAAGAACCGTCTAATTAACTCGACTTTGTGTATTCTTCGCGACTGTACAAATAATATTAATATTCGTTCATACTTTTATTGTTGCATAACAATAATGGGCCAGAATTTACCAAATTTATTCGCAGAAAGCCGAAAGAAGGGGTTTTCACACCTCCGTTATTAAATAATAATACATTTTAATTAAATCTACAAAATATTTCATACAATTGATTTAAATAATGACACGGACTAAATCTTCTTCTTGTTCGATTTATTTATCAATCTAATTCTGAATGCCTTCGCAATCATATCACTTTAATAATATATCCCTAATGATGTACAAAACCCTCAATTACTTAAGCAATATTTTGTCACCTTCATCTAATTTCAAAGTGTCACGGAAAGGATAATGGCCAACCAACCAATTATGAGTATTAAAGAGGCTTATCTCAGTTTTCGAGGTTATAGTAATTACGGGTTGTGGACAAATTTTCCGCAATAAGACAAAAACAAACGTCCACAGGTTTTGAGTTTAGGAGGTAAAAGTAATCAGCACAAAATAGGCGGGCAAGATCCGAAACCCAAATGCCATCATTGTAGACAGCTCCGATAATGGCCCTTGGAGAGCATTGCGGTATTCAGCGAAACCGTAATTGTTAGCGGAAAGATATGGCGGAAAAACGGATTTCAAAGGCTATCGAACAGATATTTTTAGGTTGAATAAATTTTAGTATTGTTATGTAGGCCACCTAGTGATATAATACAGTGCGTACAGACATGGCATAGCAACACTCGCATTGTGAATAATGGGATCATTGCTATGGTACAAAGTATGAAAAAGTTATTCGATTTTGTATAATGTTTGAGACTGGCGGATACTAGAGGCATTGGAAAACATAGTATATTAAGATGTCACTGCAAACATTTTGCAATCACAAAAGCGCTTACGGTATTTTGACAACCGTTAAATATTAATTATAAACGCTATTTTTTCTTATTAACACTCACCTAACAGGTCAACTGTAATATTGTTAATAATAAGTAGTAGAAGGATGAGCGGGGTAGGTGGAAAGTTTGTAACCAACTCAACAACTTTGTCAGAGAACTTTGCGGGAGTTATCCTTCAAAAACAACTTTACCCCTGCTCGCAAATATTATGACGTCGAGTTTTTACTATTAATTGCTTATTCGTTAGTATAATTAGTGAGTTTTACGGTATCTAACTTTATTTACTAAATATTTTTTATGGTATGGTATCACATAAATAGATTGACCTCAAGTGAAACTAACAGCCCTTCATGAGCACTCATTAATGTGACAAAATGGTGTCTGAAGAATCTATCTATAGGCTCCACAATTGTATTCATTATAATTATTTTGTATTCGATGTCGGAGACAGACGTTATTTACTCATAAAGTTTTCAATATTTTTACTCTACGTTATCGTAAACAAATTACTTCGGATACAGCGTTCACAAACAGGAATAATTCTTACGTAAAATAAAATTACTCCATTTATTAAATGGAAACTCGTAGCTCCAAGTGAACAATTTGAACACGATAAATATCTTAAATCAATCATTTGGCTTTGATACCACCAATTGAAACAGATGTGAATACTTTACGCTTATAACTTTATAAAAGTTTGCCTTTGCAGAATTTTATTTTTACTTAATGTGAATAAATGGTAACTCCCCGAAATCTGACTTCGATCAAACACGTCTATTACACTGCACTCCTGTCATACGTGTAATAAGCTTTAATAAATAAACATATAAATTGGTAAATCGTCTACCCTACCCATTTAGACAGGTTTCTATTTAAAGTAATGTTTCAAATAGATGTATTTTTTCCTCTTTTAGTATATTATATACAGTGCTGCCATTTCGCCGTAATCGTAATTAAAAATTTCGGCTTCATTAAGCAGTAAGTATATGAATTACTCCTATGGGCACAGTTGTAAATTGACCATTGAACAGTGTATAAAATACTTATTTTATAATAAAAGCAACAAAGCCGACATCAATCTAGAACATGATAAATATCTCTCCATAACTGATAAGAATAACATTATATTTATGTTGGCGTGTTTCATGTTTGCCGTCAACAATTATTTGTTCGTATTCATTTTGAGTTAAATAATCTTATATCATTTTTTTCTAATACCGACCAACGCTATGTGTAAGTATATAAAGCAGCATATTATGACATGACTTTATTCATTTTATTATCACTTATTGCACCAGATAGAATGCTAAAAATATGTATGTCGTGTTTTGTTTACTTTTTCTGTGTATAAACTTAGTGGAACTTAATGATTATCATTTGGGTGAAAACCCTGTGGCTAAACATAAAACTTTAAATAAATAGATTGAAAATATCTTAGTGAAATCGTTACCTTAACGTAATTTTTTCTATTACTGAGAGTATGATCGCCCAAAACAGAGATTTTCAATTAACATGAAAACTCAATTAACGCCTTACGAAAACTTGGAGGGCTAAAGAAATTCAGAAATGTTCCTGCGCACGTATGCCCCTAAACAAATCTCTTAGCAAAAACTTCAGCCAAAGTTAGACGCCAACAAGAAAGTTGGAAACTAGCAAGTTGAAAATCCTCGGTGTGAATAAACTTGGAAAAATACATGCGTCTTCATAAACAAGTTTTTCGACACGTAAGCGTTTGTTGATCGTATATATCAATGTAATTACATTATCTTTCGGATCTTCTATGCAATCGTTCTTGAGTCTTGACGCAATTTGCGAGGAGTGTTTCATCGATGTATATGAATACTTAACCGTACTTGTATACGAATAAAAAAAAGTTTGAACGTGTACGAGAATATTTTCGTATAAGGTGTCACTTTTGCGTATTAAGTCTTGTAGGTCAATGCGAAATCACCTCGTTACTGTATCTGAATAGCTATGTGCTATAAGCATTGCAGAAATTAATACTTTTTATTAGCCATAATTATTGTATAGGCTAGATTGTAATACATTTAAAGTAGCTCTCTCTTATGTGGTCTTTATAGTTAGTCGAAACAGAAAGTGAATTTGTAGTTCTTTTAGGACGTGACTTTTTGTATATTCTCCTTCATGTGCTATGTGATTAAGGGTTGCGTCATCAATAATTTTTCAAGATATTGTTGAACTCGAAAACTTGCGCTCGTAACAGACAGAAGGCAGCGGCGGTGACGCGAAAGTTTGTTGCAAAAGATTTAATGGAAGTTAGTCTGTCTTTGTCAAAGTTTCGTTCCTCTGCGCCGCAACGCTACCTTTCATAACTCCCAACTCGCCAACTTACAGGGATGGGGCCAAACCTACTATTGTTTGTTATTACTTTTCAACTATGTCATGCTTATGAAAAAGTTTATCCGTTATTGTGAACACGGGTAAAGGAAACTGAAATATACAGTAAGTTTAGAATAAAACGAATTCCGTTATATTTTAACACTCGAAGTTCTATAGTATTAAACAAGAGGAATATTAATTGCATTGACAAGAGTTTACAGAAAATCCGGTTTGAAAGTTGTGGAAACGTTTCAAAATGAAAATAAAAATTGAATTACAAACAAGATTCGGAGGAGAACAAAAATGTGTCAAGTGCTGCCCCTATCGATGTAGCAATTTAAATCTATGTGAATGGTATCAAATTAACATACGGCGGGAGAGCAGCCCTATTCGGTGCACGAAAGGGAAGTTTTATTGCTTGTGAATTCCATTATAACTTCGTCGAACCCCTCCTCCCTTCGTCTCTTACTCCTCTTCGAAGTTCTTTTACGAGGATTGTTGTCTAATTTGTTCGAATTATACCGAGTTATGCATTACTCTAGATATTAGAAAATATTTCAAAAACCAGGGCGCAAACCAAAACTTTATAATGAGCAACGAGCTTGAGCTTAATTAAGGTACTAATAGCTGCTATTAATTTCAAACTTCACCAATAGTAAGAATTATTATATATCCTAGAAAGATATTTGAGCACCGAATTATCAGGTTTGTCGCGTCTCGTTGTGGCCCAGTTACCGCGCGCGAAGACAATAGCTGACGTGGCATTGTGCCAGTTGTTGTATGAACGCAGGCTGCATAAGAAAATTTGATTTATACCATACCGCTATCCAAACATGACGGCTTCGTGTGGCTGCAACGTTGATAGTAAAGGCTTAACGGATACCAGTAATATGAAATAATAAAAAAATTGAAAGGCGTCCATACAAAAATGCTTTTTTTATTAGATTGTATCAATTCGATACAAAATAAAATACGTGTGAAAAAAAACACTGTTTATCTCGCTAAACCGAAAACAATAATATACAAACGAGATATTTTAGATATAGAAAACTAATATTTTGTCATTGAGTACAATTACTATTATCGTCACTATTTTCCCAAGAGTCCATAGAAGCAGTAAGATTATAAACGTATAAACTGAACCACGTCAGCGAAAAGTGGATATTGGCTACCGAAGATGTCGAGTTGGGGTCGCGCAATCGATAGTACAACGACCTCCGTAACGAGTTGTGAGCGCCCTACTGCGATACTGATGGCCATTGAAAAATGTACAGCCTCAATAGCCCTAACAGAGAACGGAATATTCAGACTCGATGATTTATAGCCAACAGCCAATAGCGAAGAGAAAAATATATTTTATGTAAAAACAGATTATACCTATTTTATAGTGACAGATTATTCATTACAAAAGGTAATCATGCATGTATGCATCTAACACAGACATAAAAACAGCAAAAGTACAACGTATAGTTACTTTCTTAATTATAAGCTAACAGCTTCCTATATACCTATTATTAAGCTCCTCTGGAGTTTCGAGCCGTGTCCGTCGCCAACACTCTTATCACATTCACTTTACGCACCAAAACCACATATGATTAAGGACCACGAATGAGCAAGTTACAGTCTAGGCGTCGGCCAGGTCGCGTTTGTATCCAAAATACTTTCGAGTAGATAATTTTAGCTAATTTTTTTGTTATACCTAATTATGACCTAAACATTACAGTTACTTGTATTTATTCACTAAGGACGTTTAATCCGATAAGAGTATCGAGTGTTAATTAAATAGCATTGTCGCTTATCTATCCGAGAATTGGCATCTCGAGACGTGGGATTTTCCCTAGGA
This sequence comes from Pieris melete, assembly GCA_963693345.1. Classification (NCBI taxonomy): domain Eukaryota; kingdom Metazoa; phylum Arthropoda; class Insecta; order Lepidoptera; family Pieridae; genus Pieris; species Pieris melete. The sequence continues at coordinate 4,893,319 of CAVNZK010000003.1, forward strand.
TTATTATAAGTCGCAATTTAAATCCATCTGGGGAACTATTCAATGAATGCTGCCAGCATTTGTGGATAGAACGGCTACTATACAAATATAAGTAGTCTTTAGTGTTATTGATGGATAAAATAGAATGATTGAAGTTATAATTCTCCTTAAAACGTTGTTAAATTAGTTGTATTTGGTTACTGTTTTATTAGGATTATATTATGTTAATGAATACATATTATAATTCATTACGTCCCCTTCTAAACATTATAAAATAATAACTATATAAGACGTATTCCGATTGTTTTATTTAGAAGTTATTTGGCACTATAATTTATTTTAGTGTTAGACGGAACAATGTAAATTAACGTCTATATAGGATCATAGAGTCACAACCGTGAGTTAGTATTTCAGAACCACAGTAATCATAATAGACGTTAAAATATGGTAACAACGCAAATAGAAATTGTTTAAAGCGAATTATTAATTCCGCTTTCAATATTCATAGCTGATGGTTATCTAAAAGATATTATCTTAATTGAAATTGAATGTTTAATCGGAACTGCGTTTATGCATTAGCGGGTCACGAGAGCCTTTGAAAAGAACTGTTTGCGGCATTTATAGTGGTTAGAGTACCTATAAATACGCATATCAAACAGGGAAAGAACTACGACTGTCCAAGTAGGGCTTATGAAGCTTAGTGATATTCTAAGCAACACTGTAGACAAGTATGTACATTATTAATTTTTGAAAGGAATTCTAACTGATATAAACTATTTGAATGTATTGAAAAAAATCACATAAAAAGTAGGGAATTTATGTACCTACTCTTGTAGAGACAGACATACAGCAACTCCTTCAGTACAATTAAAAACTTATAACTTGTAAGCGTTCGCATCAACTTGCGATTGTACATATTTGAAACAAATTGCTAACAATCAAATATTGTTTTAAGCGTAATTACGGCTACAATGTAAAATTGTTTTGTCCGATTGAGTTCGTAACTCGTCTCGGATGCGATCAGCGGCCTCAATTAAAAGTTGCGCGGCTACACCGCATACTTGAAGGGCTTTTTGCTACAACGAAACTATTGAAGGCTTCGGCGGTCGACTGAAGTTTTCTATGTTTATTTACAAGACAGACGACTTAAATGTTTTGAAATAAGGTTATTTCACACATAATTTATTATATTTATATGTATGTATAAACTGTATTACTGTTTAACTTTTCTTGTCTATAAATGTAAGTGTTTTATTGTATTGCTCATTTAGGTACTTTATTAAATCATGAAGTCCAAAAAATTTAAATTTTTAACATGTACACTACGTTCATTGAGTTGCGCGTATAAATTTGCCTTACTAGATCAAAGGTCGGCTATTCGCGACGGACACTACCACTGTGAAATAGAGCGAAATGTTTTTAGTTAGGTCATATTCAGACATCTAAAACGGTAGATGAGAAAACTTCAAACTGTTAGAAATTACCCGTCTCGTCGTAGGTATGTAATAAAATGTTAATATCTAAGATATTAATTTTAATTTTTTTTTTGTTGCAGGTGTGGTGAAGTGGTTAGTGGTAGTGGCGATTGTCGTGTCAGAGTGCTAGTGAAGTAAGCAGTGATAAGTGTAGTTCTCAACTAGTGTGTGTGCGTCCAGTGCGGCGCCTGTGCCGGTCAACTAGATGCCGGTGCGCCGATGGAGCGGTGATCTTGGACTGATTGCGCCTCGGCAAAACTGGTAAGCGTCTAATGAATAATTTACTCAAAAATTAGGATTATCATCCTATTAGCGGTTCTAGACGCGCAACAGGCGTCTATATTTTGATATAATCTCACCAGACCTTCGACCAGTTTAGCTTAAACGACGACCACAGTCTTAGATCATATGTAAAATGGACTACTCGTAGATACTTTTCAAGACCTTAGGAGTCGTTGAAAATTCCAATATGGCCATAAAGTAATAGATAAAATATTGTTAATAAACTTTGTTATAATGTGTTGTATTAGCACTCACAAATATAGAATTTAAGCTTTTCTTGTCTGACTTGTTATCCTCATTATAACTATGAAGCATCGTGACTTTGTGGGAACGGATTGCAAGATAGGAGGGGATCTTACAATAATAGCCGCGGACAAGTTGTAAGCAACTAAGAACTTGTTACCGTATTATCATCATACGGGTTGTGAGTCACGACAAGTAGACTCGTTGGCCTCCTAACCCGTTAGAATGTGAAGCTTATCTTGTTCGGCAGGTAGCTTGTGAGCCAGCTGTCGTCTTTTTCTTAAGGCCAATCTTCAGTTCTTATAACGAGTCTTAACTAGTCGCTAAATAACAATAAATGTCTGTGTAAAACTTACTTTAAAAAAAACAAAGATGCTTCAATTGTCTAGGTATTTGTTGATTGGCCATTAAAGTGTAGACAAAGTCAGCAAGCCTCGGAAGCGACTACCTTCTTAATCCAATATGCATTCTTAACTACAAAAGTTAAGTTAACATTCCTAATAATAAAAAATGAAACAAAACTGTGAAAAATTACAAATATAGCCGGTTTTACGGTGTATGTAATTTTTATTACCATCTGTTGACAGATATTATACCATATTACAATGTCTTATTACACTCGTATGATAAATGGTGGAATTGATTGCGCTGAGGCGAACACATAACAATATTACAAATGGAATTCGGGGAATCGCCTATCAAGCGAGACTTGAACGCTAATAGGGAAAAAGGCGCACGAAACAGAAATATTTATTCAATTTACGTCGCATCGTTTTATTTACGTCACGAAAGGCCTTTGAAATTGAACGGTGAAAGAGCAAATCCGATGTAGCCACGCTGAAAAGCAATTTTTTGTTAGTGTGCAACTTTCGTCTGGCCAATTAGACACGCTTTTTAATTCTTTAGAACTCAGTAGTCAGTAGTAGTTTTATTCTAGCTAGATAGTAGTAGATGTAGTTAGCATCAGCATTAATAATATTACCAGTATAAATAGAATCAGTATTTAATGATGAGAGTTTTGTTCATGACATGAGTCTGTTTTAATTTTGTATACAACGTGGCTGTTTTCTCCAGTAGATTAGGATATCCGCTCCAAGGTTAAATTAAAGTCGTTTTAGTCAATATGTGTATGTAGGTACGTGTGATAGACACTCAAAACAATTTATTTAAGTCTTAGTGGTTCAATTAACTCGCGGATAAACAGCCAGGAGGAATCTAGATGAAACAAGAATGGGCTTATGTCTGTATTGCCAGGCACTTGGTATTTTATTAATACGGGCATGAAGTGCCTTACTCGGTATATTTACTCTCGTATTAAAATCGTACACCTTCCCATAATTTATTACCTCATTCATGATTTATACATGAATTTACCGCTTAGCAACGCAAGCGGCAACGATAGGACATTTCCTTGTATTAACAACGGTATCTCCGTAATGTAAAATATAAATGATTTATTATAACGTCCTGTTTGTTCAAAGATTACTTCTATCTTTAGCGTCTTACAGCCGTCTATGTTCTATGAATTTCTTCGGTTGAGGTCAAGTTTGTATTCGTAATGGGAGTGACTTGATTTTTATCAAATATAGATTCTGATATTTAATTAATAAAAACAAACATTTAAATTGTTTATAAGTATATTTTAGTTACGTATACTCGTATAACTCAACTTTATAAAGAGCTCCCAACATTTTAAGTATATTTGTTCAATCGTTGGGTTATATTTTAATATAGAACCATCAGTTAAACACGATATATTTTAACTATAAACCAAGTACAAGCTTCAGTTGCTATATAAGGATGGTTCTATAGATATTTGATTACTTATGAATACAATTATTGTTATTTATTATTTATTTGCTCATATGAAAACAGTTGGCCAAAGGATTGGCCATGTTATGAAGTGATCGAATCTGTGATTAAACAATGACATATATAATAACCTTGGTTTTTAGACGGTCGCGACGATACATACCACAATGAGCATATAAAAATGTAACTATTTAGCTAGATATAACGCTTAATTTTTCCCGTAGTAGTCACGCAATTGGAATTACATATACAGGCGACTATTACTGCGATATATTATGCTAACAATTTTTTTGGTACATTTACAAAGTAGAAACGGTTAGGTTGGTTGAGGTGTTATTTTAGACACTTCTTGAAGCCTCTTGGGGCTCAAAAACAGCTGTCTGTTGAGTTTACCCATTTTACCCGTTTCATGTAAAACGTTATTAAATAATTTTATTAACCTTAATGCTTATTTTTAACAATTTTGCAGGTAAAATGAACGCGTCGAGATCAACACGACCGGCTTCAAAACATCAACCCTAATGACATTGATATTGTAAGTAATTTGATATTTCCTCATAATACTTATTATATACGAAGGAGTACAACTTTATTATCAACTAACTTCAAGTTAAAGAAACACCAAATTGTTTAACACTTATAAATCACGGTTATCTGAATGCGTCTTATACATTCCGTCTTATAAATTCCGTCTTGAAATTATTAATAGAAAATTTCTTATTGGAACATAATATTTTGTATTCTTAATTCGTTAGGTAAATGTTTGCGGCGGTAAGGTATATTTCTTAGGTTATGTTATGCATAAATATTACGTATATGATTTTCTCTGTGAAATTTTTGTGTAGAAAATCGCGTCAATACGTCAGGTTTTTGAACCTTTTGTAACAACGCTTATACAAAAATGCACAAATGTTTAAAATTAAGATTTTAAACCTTAAACATTTGCAGTTGTCGTGATAGAATTTTGTGGTTACCTACTAAAATCACCTTTCTAAAAAAGTCAGATGTGCAGGCCTACAAAACAAGCAGTTTGTCCCATTCTAGTAACTCTAAAAAGTAGTTTAATCAATGATTGTTATCACCAGTAGCCGCACTCGTTGGCCTCGTTCCAGCGTTTGTTATTGCCAGACAACGTGGCGTGCTCTTGCCGTATCTAATGAGATTTAACTGGATTCTATTCAGACTACCCCTATAACATTGAACTTACTGAACTGTGGCGGGAAGAAAAGCATATACATATTTATGTTATTTTTAAGTTTTTATGTATTTGTGGCTTCTTAGCGTTCACTTATAACATAACAATGTTTGTTTACATGATTTAGCCTATTTGTAATGAATAGTAAAATGAGGCCCATATTTTAAATAAATAACGTACATTTATATCACATTTATGTATCTTAATTAAATACTATTAAAATTTTAATTTTCCTCTAAATTCCGGAATGACCGTTTTTTATTGCAATTCCAGGTGACGCGCTGCAAAGCAGTAAAAAAAGCGGCTCTGCCGCTTTAAATGGACAAACGCAAGATGCTGCCAAAGAGACCTCGCATGGATAGCATTCGGGGACCCATCGCAAATGGACCCCTACAATCGAGGTAAGTTGTAACTATTATCTATTAATAAGTCATAGTCGTTAGATAATATCGCGATATATTTCGGTTAAACACCTATTTGGATAGATCACGAAATTTTCTATTGCCAATTATAACGTATATATTTGAGCTAAAATGAAATATTTAGTCTATTTACCTTCATATGGAATGTTTACCCAGGCGAATAAAATTGAGTTGTAAAATTATATAAACTTAAATATACCTAGTTGAGTTTATAACGTTACTAATGGGATTTTCCTACCACACTCATGTTTTTATTATTTATGAATTACTGTTATAATATATTCAGACATATAGCAAATATTTAAAGCAATACAGTAGCGGTATAGGTAAAAAATAGTTCTGTAACGATATCATTTATGTACGTAATGATGCGAAGCCGATTTATACGATGAATCACACTAATAAGACATATTTATACATTAGCAAGAAATAATTTGCACGAGCGTTATAGGAGATCGCGTCTTGCAAATCCTATTTGTATTCTTAACAAAGTTTAGTTTTGGTTTTCTATATACGAAACAACGCTTTATAATATTTGATTACGGAGCTTATAATTTTCTGTTTTTAGTAACAACTCTATCATCAACTTTGACTTCGGATAAAGTATTTACACAAAAACAACCCGATTGCGAACGAATTCTTTCCTCGTGGTAATACTTTTTGCTTTTCAATAAAACTTGCCGAAAAGGTTTTCCATTGTTTAACACCAAATCTGCTTTCGTCTACCCTCAAAAGGTTCGAAATTTGTCCAAAAGTCCACTACTACCACTACTACCCAGTACCCACTAAGAAACTTCCTAACGTAATAATTCGAGTACCAAAGTTTCAAATATTATTCGGGGCGGTGCATTTTAATTAATACGGGGCAAGTGAAGGGCGAACGGTCAACGCCGATTGATAGACTTAAAATCTACAACTATTAGATATTAGAACAACTTGTAAACCGGATGTAACGAGAATAGTTACTACCTACCCCACTCTTTTAGACCTTAGTGGTATTTTAATTGGTTTAATAAAAACTAGTTCTTTGAATAAGCTTTGATAGTTCATCCAAGGATAAGTTCTTTTTGTAGTAGATTTTATTTAAATATAATTTTTAATAGAAGTTTTATTGGAAAAGGTATACAGAACGTATATTATTTATATACATTTTTTAATCTCATTGTGATGTTAACGTTTCATTCCTGATTACGTTTAAGTTACCTTATAGAGAACAAGTTCTAATACCAAAACTGTATAAAGTTTAAATTATACTTGTATTGTCTTGGGTTGTTTTATCGGCTTTGTCCGTTCGCATCGTCGGACGCGCTGCACTAACTTGACTACGCTCCTAATCCGGCTTACTAGACCGACCGTTTTAGTTTACATAATAATCGTGTGCATTTTTACCACTTCGGAATTGGTTGATAATTAAAATTTATTAAGTCTTAATATGATTGGAAACATTTTAAATTTCACGCGTTTACTGTTTTTACCTACCTACCAGTGTTAGTTCAATATCTTATTTTCTATGTATTTCAATTTCAATTATGCCTATGATACAATTAAATTGTGCTATTATTCAAGATATGATTAATATGCTATGCTATGTATTGTAGTTGCTAAATTCCTTATTTGCAATAATATATATGTCCTTATATAAGCATTTATTTAACGTTTATTTTAAAACATTAGTTTCAAACAAAACTTCTATGACACTTAGAATGCGTCAACTGTCGTTAAAGTCATCTCTAGAATCTAACTCAGCTGTAATTCTGCTTTCAAAACAAGATGAAATCTCACGCAACATTACATCCCTAAAGGACTGACTATCAGTTCACAGTTGTATGTATGACTATCTCTCATAGCATTAATTACTGCTTCGTAACGTTATGGACCGTATAGGGTTCTCCGTCCTCCGCTCCGGTCGATAGCAATTTGTGCCGCGCACTTCCTTCCACTTAATTAATTTGCAATGGAAATGATCGTGAAGATCTTGTTCAAATGTATTGATGCGTCATACGCTTACGACGTGCAAGTATAGAAGGATCATTGTGCGTAACAATTTGATTATGTATGTTATCATTATGTGGCAATGTATGTGTTTTTATTTAAGATCAACGCAGAAAATGATAAAAACTGATAGTAGCGAAACCCGTGTATGTTTGAAGACATACATTTTGCTTTTATACATCATTTATCAGTTTATGGAATCTGCTCTTCTATAGAATAGGAATAATAATAGAAAATAGATTTTCTTAAAAGTATTATCCATGATATATAGCGGTAAAAGCTTATCGCTAGCGTGAAAACGTAATAATAGATTTACACTTTAAATATATCGAGCGAAAATTTTAGAATCAAATTCGTATATCCTCAATAATACTTTATTAATTTAGCATTATCTCTTTCCAGGCCCCTAGTGGCACTTTTGGACGGTCGCGATTGCACCGTCGAAATGCCAATACTGAAAGATGTCGCAACGGTTGCGTTCTGCGACGCTCAAAGCACCTCGGAAATACATGAGAAGGTGTTAAACGAGGCGGTGGGAGCCCTAATGTGGCACACCATTATACTAACTAAGGAGGACCTCGAGAAATTTAAGGCGCTCAGAATTATTGTGCGCATCGGCTCCGGCGTTGATAATATAGATGTCAAAGCGGCCGGCGAGTTAGGTGAGTGCTTTGTAAATATTCCAATAACGGCTAGGTTTTAAGTTTATGTAGCGTAACGTTTTTAACAATAATTTTACTTCGAAATTAACTAAAGCATATTAAGTTGTCTAGTGTCTGTCAAGACAAACTGTTTCAGCTCAGAAGCATTATTACGAATTCAATACAATATAATATTCCAAAATACTTAATTAGTCATTTGTCAATTCACGAAAGTTTTAAATTCATTCGATTATATTAATATAAGACTTGGGGGTATTTTTTGAGTCAAATTTAATCAACATGATTCGATTTTCTTATCAAGTGAGTCTTCAAGGTATGATTAAATCATAACAAGTAGCTAATAGAGCTATTATATTTGCGTAAAGCCGCAAAAACTTTCCTCAATCAATTAAATCTACACGTGTCGATTCTGTGACGAGTTATTCAGTAAATTGACGTATATATTTTTTTATAAGTATAAACTTTATTTAATAGTCCATTATGTAATACATGATTACATAGGTTATGTCACAAGTTTTATAAATAACTTTTTTTTTTACTTTATTTGCAAAAAAATGTTATCTATCTGAGGTAAAATACTAAATGATAACAATTTCTTGGAAAGCAATCCCTATCTGTTTTCCTTTCTAAGCATATTTTATAATATAAAGACTAATCAAATTACGCACAAACGGACCTATTGAGGGTCTAAGTGCGGAAACTAAATCCACAAACCAAGACTATTAAAATAAAATAACGCATTGTGATTACAATCTTACATGTTTGTCAATGTTGCTTCCAGGTATAGCAGTATGTAACGTGCCGGGATACGGCGTGGAAGAGGTCGCAGACACGACACTTTGTCTCATACTCAACCTCTACCGACGGACTTACTGGCTCGCTAATATGGTCAGGGATGGCAAGAAATTCACAGGTATGTTGCGATTCTATTAGGTACATATGAAATTGACGTTTTGTTGTATTGTCCACTTTGACAAATATCTCCTCTTCTGTTAGGAATTCCAAATTCAAATCAAGAATCTCGTGCATTTGTTTTTCGAAAACCATGATTTATTTGATTTTCCGGTTTTTTTTCTTTGCGTCACTTTATTTATAAAAGGTAAACAAATCAACTCTGATGGGCCAGTCGAAATCGCCTTTAAAGTTTAAACTTTTAGTAAAGGGGTCAATGAACTACCTATAAGATGGCAAAAGTGCGTAGATAGCAATGGTACATAATTGGATGAAAAATATATATTTACTAGCTGACCTGGCAAACGTCGTTTTGCCATGTATATCATTTATAATAAAATAATAGGGGTTGATCGTAGAGGGGTGAAAATTAGGGGTTGTATGTATTTGTTAACCTATGGACTACCCTTAACATATATATAGGGGGATGAAAAATAGATGTCTGATTCTCAGACATACCCAATATGCACATAAAATTTCATGAGAATCGGTCAAGCCGTTTCGGAGAAGTTTAAATACAAACACCGCGACACGAGAATTTTATATATTAGATAAAAAAATAAAAACTTACTTTTTGTTCCTATCATACAAAACGCCAATTTCATAATTATTTAAGGTCCTAATATTATTACATAGAATATGTCGATTTCAAGATATAACATTAATATCACTTAATGTTTTTGTGCAAATATAATGAGAAAAGTATAGATAGTCACTTTTTTTCTTTTATCTTTGAAGTACCATAACTCCCCAATAGGACAAACACATTCCTGTGTCTGGGAATGGATAATTTTTACAAGGTCGTCCTATCCTACTTGAGGTCTAACAACCAGCCTTAGATTAACAAAAAATATCTAGCAGCAAGGCTTTTTGCACAAATGGATATAAAGTGTCTTAGAAATATAAACAAAATTCTGCAAATGCCCGCTCTATGACTGGACTCTCTTGCCCTCATTGACGAGTTAATAAGTAATGAAGATTTGAAACTCTTATTTCTTGACCATCCGCTACTTTGAAAAGAGTAAATATCTGACCACAGTACTGGATAGGCATCAGGTATATTTATAAAATTTATTAATTTCAGGACCAGAACAAGTCCGCGAAGCGGCATCAGGTTGCGCGCGTATCCGCGGTGACACATTAGGAATTGTCGGCCTCGGCCGTATCGGTTCAGCGGTGGCTCTACGCGCCAAAGCGTTCGGTTTCACCGTCATTTTCTACGACCCTTATCTGCCCGACGGTATTGAAAAGTCGTTAGGACTTACGCGCGTCTATACCTTACAGGTATTTCAATTTTAAGTGTTAAAACCAATTTATATAAATGTTAAAGAATATATTTCTACTAAATAACGGTTTATTTGGATGGAATATATTTACTTATATAGATACTTCGATGTCGGAAATTGTATACCTGTTGTAACCGTTATTATATGTCGACTTAATCTAGTCCAATTTGATCCTAAGAAGAGAAGGTTACGCCTTTACGCTTGTAATACTGGGGGGGTTGACAGTTGTCATATATAATTCAGTTCAGCTTGGTGTGCTCAGCAAGGCGAGACACTCACTCCTGCAAATCTATAAAGAGTGTTCAAAGGAGTTATTCGTAATAATACCGGCACCTGAGTTTCATCGGTTGTTGAGGCAGAATACGAAATTCCATCTGTATCATCTCGACGTCCGAGGTTCCACAACTCTATGTTTGTAAGGCACTTTGCCGCGCACCACCACTTTGTGGAAGCTGCGCATTGAATTATTTCCGAACCAATACGACTTGGGCACTAAGCTCTTTTCTCAACTAGTTATTAATTCGTTGTTTTTCATATTAGCAAATACATATTTTAGATTTAATTAACATCCATTGATGTCTTTTGCAGGACCTATTATTCCAGAGTGATTGTGTATCATTACATTGCAGCTTAAATGAACACAATCACCACCTCATCAACGAGTTTACTATTAAACAAATGCGTCCAGGTGTGTATCATATTATTTTATTACTGCTTAGGAACTATTAATTTGTAACCCTTTTAGATTAAATAATAATAATAAACTTAATTGATTACACTTGCCTGCATGTTTTTCCCTTTCTCCTTGATATATTGAGATTGTATACAGAAATATTTCGGAAATATATTGTATTTGAAAAGTTCGATTTATTATTTAATTTTCAGGCGCGTTCCTAGTGAACACAGCGCGGGGCGGGCTCGTAGACGACGAAGCGTTGGCAGCCGCGCTTAAGCAGGGACGTATACGCGCAGCCGCACTTGACGTGCACGAGAATGAGCCCTTCAATGTCTTCCAGGTAAAAAAAAATCCACATTATTCAAGATTTATGGATTCTCTAAATACTAATACTTTTCTAATTTAAATTGGATTTGATGTTAAAGTACATGTAAATTAAGATATGAAAATATATTTACCCTAAACAATCTTAATGTAAATATGGTCGAGTAATAAAAAAACGAATATTATATGATATACATTATATAATATTAAATAATAGCCCACTTTTATTAATATTCATAAAAACTTTCAGATTATTAAATGGCTCATCTATCCCTTAGTCATGTTTAGGGGCCCATATTCATAGCTCTGTAGCTTATTTGATTGAAGTTGTGGTGAAATAATTCAGCTTTTGAATATTCATAGAGATATTTAAATGTCAGATCCATACAGTTACGTATCATATATTTTACAAACAAACCTACGAGATAACTTGAATGAATGTTTTGACTCAATACAGGATCTTTGAAATCATGAGTGATTTTAACCTCATTTGAGTTCTAAAAAACCCAAAACCTAATAACTAGTCCGTACCTTAATGTTTGTGTCGCGAGTGTGCGGCAGCAAAACAAATATACCAACGCCCTTCAATGTTTGTATATTTGAAACGCTTAGTTTATCATTTATCTGCCCTAGCCATTCATAACATGGCCAACGATTTCATAAAATTATCTATTAATTCTTAATTCCGTCCACAAAATGTCATACCAATATATCTAAAACTCTCTTTATAATTCTATTTTTCACTTTGATGATTTGTTTAAGCATTTGTCATATGTTATTTGACATAAATAATTGGATTGCAGGGTCCGCTCAAAGACGCGGTGAACTTATTGTGCACGCCACACGCGGCGTTCTACTCGGATGCGTCGGCGCAAGAGCTGCGGGAAATGGCAGCCTCCGAAATACGGCGAGCCATCGTTGGTCGCATACCCGATTGCCTGCGCAACTGTGTCAATAAGGTACGATATCATGTCATTTTAAATTGTCAAGAATATAAAAAAAAAAACGAAATTTATATACTTTTTTTTACATTGTCAAATCATTTAATATGTTGAATCAGAAGATATATTCTAAATAACAAGTGTATAGTTTTTGTTTGTTGAAGCCAGATTTAGGTAGTCTGACTTTCATGTTTTCTATAATTTATACTTAAACACTGTATCTGACATTACAGGACTACTTCCTGGCGGGCAGCGGCGGCGTGGGCGTAGGCGTACCCGTGGGCGTCGGCGTAGGGTCGGGCGGTGGCGGGACGGCTCCTACCCCGTACAGCGAGGGCATGAACGGCGGCTACTACGGAGGCACTCAGGCCGCGCACTCCACCACGGCGGTGCACGACCCGCCCGCGCTGCCGCCGCAACCCGCGCCGCAGCCCTCCAACCCGCAGCCGCCCATTACGCTGGTAAGTACTAAAATATACTATAAAGAATGACTATACTAGGACGGCAGGCTGTTCATCTGTTTGCTAGTGTAGTTTACGGCTTTTGGTTGACATTGACACAAATTCTAGACTAAATAATATTAATTCAGTAGCGTTGCAGTTATTTGTGTTGGTTTAACAAGAATTAACATGAAGCATGTAGAAAGACCTTTATATACAATTTGTAGAAGACACTCGCCCCTATGTTATCGGTGAACACTTTGCCCTAGATAACAGTTATTTACAGTTTATTTGTTACGCGTATGAGAAAGATATAATGAAGTAAAATGAAAATAAAAGCTTATTAAAATGCAAAAAAAGATTACCATAAATATACTTGTTACTTTGTATGCTCACTTTTTTGTACTTTCTGGACCATTTTATATAGATAAATCTGCACAAAATGTTTTTTATGAGATCTAAATAAATGTATATATAGAGAAATGATCATCCCAATTTAAAAATTCTCTCAAGTTAATGAAGGGCCTTAAACTTTAGATTGTAGATACAATAAGTAGTATAATCTTAAAAGTTACAAATGAATAATAATGAGTAATAATAAATATCTTTCAGCCGCCAATAAACACCTCTGACCCGGCGAACCACCAGATGAAGCAGGAAAGTTCTGACGTGCACTAGGCGCCGTACGTTGCAGTACCGCACCAACAAACAAACAATAGTTTTATTCACCCTCATACCCCTCCCTTAATGTAAGCGACACACGCGGGACACTGAGTGAATGACGTGTGCTCTACGTGTAGGTTAGTTAAGTGCAGAATGTATCGCGGGCCGGACTCTAGCCCGAGGCCCCGAGGCCCCTGTGTTTGCATGTTTGGTGTCCCCCGCTCGGAAAGACATTTCGCCAACCCGATTATTGAAAAACTATTAATGTTTACATTTCGGGGTTAAAATTTACGGATATTCCGAGACTAGTGTAGGGGCTCCGAGTCTTGAGATTTGAGTTTGGAGCTTTTGTGTCGTCGGTTGGGCTTAGGCTTCAGGGGCCCCACGGAGCTGTGTACGATTAGTTTCTTTTCGAATATAATTTGAATGCTCTGTGTATTTGAATGCGTTCGCGACTGCAGAGGCCGACACTGACTTTTCACAACGATAACATTTTTAACGTCATGTAACTTGTTTTATGTACATTGAGTAGTGCTCGGATGAAATTGCATTTGGCAGATTTAAAACAAATTTTATGGCGATTGGTAAACATTTAAAATGTTAGATCACTTTGATTTTTTGTAAACGAGTCGCGGGGAATCTTAAATGTTGAAGTGTGGCCTCGGCAGTGCGGCAGAGTAAGCTTGGTAAAGCATTTGATAGCATTTGTATTCGCTACTCGGTACCGCATGCATTCGTATTATTTTTAAGACAAACGACTGTAGATTATCATCACACTTAAAACAGGATTTTCTTGTTTTTATTTTGAGAATGTACAAAAATGCTTTTGATTTTTGACTTTTTTTTTCTAAATAGCGTTAAGTATTTGTACATGAGCGAACACCATACGACCGTAAGGGCCAAAATCTCTTGTGGATCCGAGAAATTGGTATTTAAAATTAGTATTTACTTACAGTTTAGTTTAATGACAAAAACAATGTGTATATTTTATGAGAAAGTGAAAAAGTTCTTAAATAAAACTATTGTTTTCGGATTAATGATCACTGTGTTTTATTTCTTTACCCGTATACAGATGTACAAAATATTTACAAAAATAAGTCAAGTACTCCACAGTCAAATAATACACATATTATTATGTAAGACATAAAGTGTGGTCCTGCCTTATGCAGCTGGACAAAATACAGTCTTGTAAAATAGAGATCAAAAAGTCCATTGGCACACATCGGTTCTTAATATAAAAAATATATGCTTGTGCCCACAAAGTTTAAAGTAGTCTTTTAGTTCTCTCCCTTAAAATTCATTTGATCTATGGCATTCAATTCTAAATGGTATTTTTTTTTATATTGCACATACCCTTTTTACCAACGATTACTATAAATTACTATAATTTATCGTAACAAATAGTATAAACAAAATATAATAAAAATAAACTGTTTATGGCTGGTTAGTGTTTAAAATATAGTAAAAAAAGTAACAGTAGCTGTAAAAATTATTCCCATAATTACTTATTAGTACGTTCAAAATAAATTAATATCGTAACGCTCAAGGCAACCAATATATAGGATAGAAGAAAAAGCTGAACCCCCTTCAGACAGGTGTGGCTGGTGTTGGAACTCTGAGTCGCCTCGCTTCATCAGCATCTAACGCCCTTTTCATTTCATAGTACTTTTGCTTGAAGTTATTCAAATCTTCATTCACTTTGTCCAGTTCTAAACGTAGGTCTGCTACTTGTTTCTCACGCATACTTAGTTCTAAATATTAAAAATTAAAAGTTTTGAAGCCTTATGTATCCTAACATTAGTTAAGTTACATATATATTTATTTTATTAAATATGTAAATAGAAGCGTTAACAAAGGGTATGTTCCGATATACACTGCGAGTATCGTATAGTGCTCCCACTGTTCAAAAATTCGTTCCGCTATGGACTGCCAGTATACAGCCGCAGCGTCCTAGGGAAATATATGCCTATGCGTCACAAATCCCCGCTATACTTCTACTGCGAGCACTGGCGTTTTCGAGGTAAGGTACTCGCAGTGCTTTGATCACGTGATCAATCAAAACCACTTGAATGCCTAACGGCTGATATAACTTACAGTTTAATAACAAACATTTAAAATTCTAACTTACTTTCTTTGTAGTATTAATTCAATTGACAGTTAATATTAATATGGATTTTTTTAATGCGATAATACTCCAATAATAGTTTTTCTTGTTGAATTGAAAAACTTTGATGCACTCATTTGAAAACTGTGTCGAAAAACGAAGCTGACTAGTATACTGGACTGCGTTCCGTTTTAAATTGTAACCAGTATAGCTGGCTATAGAGAAACGGTATCACAGTATACTAAATTGACGGTACTCTGTACAGTGGTCGCAGTGTATATCGGAACATACCCTAAATGTCAGCAATCATAGCACATTTGAAGCGAAAATGAGCCCTTTAGTTTTTCCCACACTCACAAATTGTCATATATATCGACGAAAGAGGTCCAATATAACTTTTTTAAACCAGTGCCGCCTAATTATATGTTAGCTCATGTATCAAAGATTAAAGCCAGTTGATACCCAGCTTCAAACAAAGTGTTTCAACTTTCATGTAACATATATTTGAACATATCTACAACAACCGAGAGTAATAATTAAATTGTTTTCTGAAGGACATACAGGTTTCATATTGAGCCTAAAGAAGCTAAAATTGTCGTACTTTACTGACCTGACGAAATCAAGGAAAAATAATTCTAGCCAACTTCGACTCGTAAGCATTTTTCTCAGACTTTATTAAAAAATCCTTCCGTGTATAGTGATATAAATTTGTTCATATATTTATTGTGGGTTGAAGTGATTAACAGTAAACTTACCCGCTACAAGACACTTCATTTTGGAAGTCCGTTGAGCTAGGGCGCGCTGCGTTCTATTCAAGGTTTGCTGTGAATGTATGTATAATGTTTAAACTTTAAACTAAACTGTTTAGTGAGGAAATAAGAGCCCGAAAATGAACAAAATGAACTAACGAATGAACGAACTGTGAATTCGTTGATTATTGTTCTTAGTACAAGAACAATAATTCACAGTCAACTAGACGCACGTCGACGTCTGTCAGTACAAATGCAAACATTTTCAGTTCGCTTTCGTTTAATTCCAAATGCCGTATTTCCGCTGCTCAAGTCTTTCATATAAAAATTGTTCTATTGCAGTAATTTCATTTTTAATTATCACCATTACTAAACTTACGAACAATACAAAAAAATAAAAACAATGGTAGGCGTGTGTCATGCGGCTACAGGCTAGTAAATTACATTCTATATCCGAAGTATATAGCATATTATACATTATAAAAATGAAATAAAAAGTCGGCTGAAAACAAAATTCAACTTTCATATATGTATATATACCTGTATTTCAGGGCTAGGTTGTAATGCCAGCATGTCTTTAACGGCACCATACAAATTCCTTGTCTCCTTTAGCTCACGATCCTTAGCCACCAGCATTTCACTTTGAGCCAACACCTTCCTACATCGTAGATAATATAAAGTCAAACAATATCGGTATGCTCTCGCAGACTAGCGAACTATTATCCTCAGCCATATGAAATATCTGATGACTTCCAATGCTAGGACAAAAGGGTAATTGTTAAAGGGCTTATATAGAAAATGTTATTTTATATTAAGCTTTGTGAGTCCCACAAGTCGCCATGCAACAAATACACCAGTACACCCACTTTGTGAATATTTTTAGAAACAAATAAGTTATTACCTTCAAATTGGAAACAATGGCTGTTTTGTTGAGAACTAAACCTACCATATCCGACAAACAAATTACAATGCTATTAATAAATACTACTTACCAGGATATTTGATAAAAAAAAATATAAACATGACTATTTGGTCAGAGAAGCATTTCATATAATAGCTCCGATACTCTGAAACTCCTAATAGTGATAGAGATCCAAAATATTTAATTTTATCCTGTGACATCAGCGCTGCACATTGTAACCACTATCGAAGGTACAAAACGTTAAGATCACTATTGGAAGTTACAGAGAAGGTACAGTGCAATAATCATAAGAAAGAAAAGCCTGTTAAACTGACTTCTGGGTGAGCCTAAGTTTCTGAGTGAGATGAACGCTCTCTGGATCGGTGCCTTGCAGTTTCCTCCACCGATGGACATTGAGCGGAGTCTCCAATGCTTCTTCAAGAGCTCGAACTCGCAACCTTTCACGACCGAGCTCACGTTCCAAATTGAAAACCTGACATATATAGGAATGGTATAAGCTACGACTCGTAGAAATTATCGTTTAATTTCAATAACGTGTTGTGTATTGCCATATCGTTATGCAGTATGAAGTTTAGCAATAAAATAGATGGCAATATATTTGTTTCATTATTAGGTAAACACTACTATTTTATAAGGTATATTCTTAAATTTATTTTTACACTTACATTCAGTAGTAAATACTTGCTAAGATAAAACGGCGACTTAAAAAAGTATTAGATAAGAAAAATCAAAGAGAAATCTGGAGTTTTCTACTTAGAGTAATTTTCGTGAGAAAATATGGAAATCACTAAAACAAAATATATAAACAATAATCTGTGCTGTATTAAAATTATATAACGCTACAATGTCTCAACAATTATTTACAGAATCAAGTGCATAATAAAACACTATAATTCAGTAATTTCAACTTGGAAGGTTATGCTATTTCAAATAAATACTTTAACAATGTCGATATAAAGATAACATCTCACCTCTAGCCTCAAATCCGTCATATTTTCAATGCCCTTTGAGAGGAGGTTTTTCTCTTTGCGAAGGCGAATTATCTCCAGACGTAGAAGGCGAATATCTTCAACCCTTTGCTCATATTGACGCTCGCCTATAAAATACCACCATGAGTTTCACACATGAGTATTATTCCTGGAAATATTCCTCATTCCTATTCCTTTATTAATGACTTTCGACAATTAGAAATATGACGATATTAATTGCAATTCTTGAGTTGTCACGGCTCATTCATTTACTGAATTTCTCATATATGAATTTCCTCTATAAGTGTGTACGTTATTAAACCCTTTTTATCAGATTTTGGTGATATACATAAAAGTCTGGCCCCATAGTGCATTCGAACCAGGTCTTGGTTTGACGGACATCCATCGGGTCACCTAAGGGCCACATAATTAAAATATTTATGTCAAGTCTACACGAACCTCTATGTAAAGTAACCTCCAAAATCCGTATCTTTTCGTAGAGTAGTGATATTTCATCGTTTCTCCGAACCAGTTGGGCTCCGACCACGTCTCTCTCATTAACAAGACCTTCTAGCTCCTTCATCAGTTTTGCACGGGCTGTGTCACTTTCCTGTATAGAATTATATATAGTTGTTATTCTTTGAAATCGAAACCAATAATGCCAATACACAGATACCATAACTATATTTAATTATCATAATATGATAATGTTTTGTTTGGGATTTATTTTACAAGTTATGTTTTGTAGAGGGTATTATCGTATATAGTACTTAATAATGTCCTCTACAATAGTAAGCACTATATATATATCAATAAAAATTACATAAATCCGAAAACTGTATAAATTCCAATAAATTTGGCAATATTCATTAGATGCTTTTAATATTTATTTATTACAGAAATACATACATTATCCATACAGACTATGCCAATACGATAATGTCGAGAAACATTAAATAAAATATATTAAAGTACCTATAT
Organism: Pieris melete; assembly: GCA_963693345.1. Lineage (NCBI taxonomy): Eukaryota > Metazoa > Arthropoda > Insecta > Lepidoptera > Pieridae > Pieris > Pieris melete. The sequence continues at coordinate 4,912,386 of CAVNZK010000003.1, forward strand.
AATATTAAACACATAATATACACAATATCGCTACTGTGAATTCACTCTGCGAACATATAAATATGTCGATAGTGTCGGAGACAGCATTCAGTAGGCGCAACGTCTTTGATAACGGGGATATTTGCAACAGACTGGTTCTTGCCCTTGGTATCGCAAATAACCTAGGCCTTCGCCGTCACACATATACCATAGGTACTAAGAAACCCAGTTCTTGGAGTACACTTGGGTTGCACACTACACCTCTCAAGACTTACAGTACGTACTATGTAGTAGTAAAATATATATTACAAGATGTTTTGTATTAATTTGTGCAAAACAATACAACCTTTCATCAATAAATTTTGACACTAATTTAAGTAAAGCCAGCAATCTACCTTTTTTAAACAGAAAGATGCTTATAAATGAAGTATTCAGATATAGTTTTGAATATACATAGAAGTGGTTCTTTATTAAGTAAATGCCTACTATTTACTTAATAAAGAACCACTCAAATACTCACAGGAAAGACTTCGATAGTTTAAATTGTTTGTATTAATTGAAATTGGTGTAAAAACCCCTTGTTAAACAAGGGATTACGAAGTAACGAAATTCTTCGAAAAGATCTTTATGAGTCCTACAAAACATCAATATCGCGGAAGTACTTATGCATTCGCGTAGGTTCGAAATTACTGACCTTCAATAAATGTGTCATATTGTGACAATGCATTAATTCAATACAAGTACAATGGGAAATTTGGGATTTCCCTAAAAAATTGCCGGGTTCTTCCCGTTGTTTTCAACTATTTATTTATAGCATTCCACTATCCTATATGTATTTTTTTTACGTATATGGTTGATTGAAACTGAACTATCTCTGGTAAAGTCCTCTTCGTAATATTGTGTATAAAGAGATTGTGTGTATACAAACACCTGTGTTGTTTTATAATAAATAACCTCATGTTAGAAAAACAACATTTTAAATATGTTATTAAAATTGTGAATGTTAGACCTAATTACTAAGAAATTATTAGATTAAAACATATTTTATTCCACTTAATAGGCGTTTTCCTACAATCATTAGTAGGACGTACGTAATTAGTTATATTAATAGAATATGCAGACATTTACTAGTATTCCTAATATTATCCAAGAATGAATATTAAGGCTCATGGAAAATAATTTTCCACTAATTAAAACAAGTGTTATTATATAAATACATAAAAATAAATTACTTCCCACAGTTTCTTACAAGAGTTGTCATTAAGGATTCGTTTTTTAAATATTTAATTGACCTTTCCTTCTATTCTGCTTAAAGATACAAATAATATTTAAAATAGTTTACCCTTCTATATCATATTGTAATAATGCTACTGACCTGTAAGATTCTATTAAGTCTGGCTTCTTCCTGTCTTGAGGCAGTGATTTCTGCTTTCGCCTCCGATAATTTAACGAGTCCTGCCTGCACCTCAGCCCTCAACTGATCATTCTTCTTATTACACTTCACTAGAGTCCCTTCACATGATTTAAGACCACTTTCTTTGCCGCTTATGTCCTCTTTTAGCTGTTCAATTTGGTAAGCTAACATCTGAAAAACATTATAACATAATACAGAAGAACTTTCGCTTCTTTCTGTTCTGGGATACAGAATTTATGTTCCGAAATAGTGATGACATGGCAGTGGCAGCAGTAATGAAAATTGATAGTTTTTAAACTGCCAGTGGCGCTATAACCTTCTAGGTCTAAGATTAGGCCTCAGATTTCTGTATTTTTTCGTGATCATTTGTTTTTCTTAATAAACAACTAGGTGATCAGCCTTTTGTGCCTGACACACGCCGTTGACTGAGGTAAGCCGGCTTCCACACGATATTTTCCTTTACGAGCGAGTGTTGAATGCGGTAACACAAAGTCGGTAAACAGCCGGGCCTAAAAGTCTCACTCAACACTGCTCTTCTATATTTACTGGTTTGTCGAAAAAATTGTGTAGCCTAGTCCGATTTAGTAGCTATATCGTTCCATACTAGTAAAATCCCGTAGTTATGGATATCTCAGATGGTTGCTAGTACACGATATAAGGGATAGGAGGATTATTATAAAACTACACATTCTCGCGACGCCTACAAAAAACCCATACCTTAAGTTTCTGCTTCAAATCCTGAATCTCATCCTGTGCCTCTGTATAATTCTTATGCAACATGTTCCTCTCAGCTCTGGTTGCATCAAGGGCTACAGAGAGTTTTCGACTCTTTATGGTTTCATCTCGAAGTGCTTTTTTAAGATCCAAAATATCTGCTGTGCGGAGTCGTACCTCCTCTAAAAGATATAATGGTTATTTAATTTGCATTCAGGACTGGTCCCAACTTGTTAAAATTATCAAATTCAATTCCTTTGCACTATTGACTAAAACAATTTTTTATTTAGATACGAACCTCAAAACATATACATAGTATTACGCGCGAAGTGTTTTTTAATGAAGTTACAATATTGAATATGGTCAATTTTTACCTGAAATTTCATCAATTCTTTCATTCAAGGCAATAGTTTCTTCAAGCATTCTGTAAATAAAAACTTGTTAATTCCATCGCACCAATATCTAAATGTTGGTAAATAACTTTTATTCTAATAATTGTTAAGCGTCACTGTTTATTTAAATTAAAACCACGCTGTGCCATGATGTTTGAGAAGACGTCTAAATTAAGGTATTTCATAGTTTTGTAAGTACAAAAATCATTTATCATCAAAGATTTAACACTCTAAAATTATGATATGTATAAAACGAATATAAATGTGAGCTTTTTCGTTTTTTCCACTCATAAATTGTCGTATCACCTAATGGCGAATGCTACACGATCGATATTTATCGAGATATTTTCGCCAATATGTCGACACTTTTTATAGTTTAGACTCCCAAAATATTTGTTTTACAAAAAAAATTATTTTGGGTGTTTCAAGTAAAATTTGCGACTCAGCTACCCTAAAAGTATATTAAGAACGAATACAGTTGTGGGGTGTTGTACGAAAGCATAAGTTAAAGTTTATCTACCTGTCCTTATCCTTCTCCAGCTGTCGTATTACGAGCCGTTGCTTATTAAGCTGCGATGCGCTGACTTCTAACTCGTGTTCCAGCTGCTTCCTTCTCTGTTCTTGCCGGCTTATGACTAGTAGATTCTCCATGGCTTCGTCTAAAATTATTTAGGAAAATACAGTTTTGAAATATTAAAATGAACCTTAAATTTTTATGATGTATATAAATGTGGCTATTTTATCTTGCTCCAATACCTTACTTCATTTCTAATTTATTCAAATTAAAGGCGTAGGGTTTTTCTTTTAAAATCAAAACCGATTTTGCCGTAAATTAAATATTTTTTTTTGCAAGAAGTCTACTCTTGTTTCTTATCAATTAAGATTAACATTCAATATTTTGTAAATTAAAAAAAATGCCAATTCATCTTTATAAGTTCAGGTGTGACAGTGTTCAAGACTACATTATGTCTTCAATTATAAGGACCTCATTTAAATATTGTTAAATATTCTCACTCTGAATCTTCTGCATATTTTTATTAAATATCTCTTTCTCTCTGTTTAAATTCTCAATCTCCCTACGGTCAGCTTCAGCTTGTTTCTTGTTTAGCATTATTTCTCTTTCCATTACGCTCACTTGCTGCCTTAGATTCTCACTAAAAACGAAAATTTATCATCATTGCCAGATACCAGAACATTAGCAAGAATTCAAGGAATGCAACAAGCATTCCCCGTGATATGAATAGTAATTGAAAACTTATTGCTAAAAATTAACACGAAAATTGTTTTCATTGATTGATTGATGGTTAAATAAATTGTATGGATTTAGATACACATATAGCAAATAGTTCTACGAAGACGACATCACATATAAAGTCTAGGTTAACAGTATTACCGATCGCCTTCGACGCCAGCTTTAGCTTGTTCTAGGAGTTGATATTTCTTTGTTTGCTGAACACTTTGCTTTGTTAGTTTTGACACTTCATTTCGGAGACGGTTGCCATCATCGGTCGCGTTCTGTATGATTTGTACAAGATAGTAAAACCACTGTTTTTTAAATAAATAGTTTAATTTTATAATTTATTCTCTTAGCTTTTCATGAATCCATCTATTATAAAGGTAAAGGACTTGGCTACACGCTTATTTTAGAATCCTCTGGTTCGAATGGAAATATTTTTGAAATATTGGTATATGATAAATATTTTACACTAACCTTAAGTTCCTTAGCAGTGTTAGTTAGAATCTGTTTTGTTTTATCAAACTCGGCATTTGTAAAATCAAGTTGCTCTCTCAACTGAGCTGCCTTATTTGAAGCTGCTTCTTGCTCTTGTTGGGCTAATTCTAATTTACGCGTCATATCCTTCAGTTGTTTATCTCGACGATTGATTGTTTTTTCTGCTTTAGACAACTGAAAAATTAAAAAACGAATAATTTCCGCAGTCCTTTTTCATGCCTTCTTAATGTTTTGGTCTTACGAATTCTATTTGTTCCAGCAGAAAGTATGGTTTAGTAGATTTATAACAGTAGTTACCAACTGTTAAAGTTGTGTATGATATGTATGTGTATATGTTAAAGTTATGTATATCACTTCGTTATAAAATGTTACACTAAGCCATTTGTTATTTATCATAAATTAGGTAATTAGGAATAATTATATGAATGTATTAATAATTGAAGGTCTACTATTTTTCAGTTTTTAATTACTTGCTTTCAAACAGTTGCGATAGTAGGCTTTGTAGGTTGAACTTGGTTTTATAGTTAAAATAATTAGGACATTAAAGTACTCACTTTATCTTTAAGACCGGAGATCTCTTTTCCTCTATTTTCCACTTCACATTTGAGTGTATCACTTTCACCTTTCAAGTGATCCACCAGTCGATTTTGTCTCACCGCATTGTTATCAGCTTCCTGGAATTTAAACGGACAAAATATTGTTTTTCAATGTTTAGTACCAAGCTATATTTGAAATCTAACAAATGATGAACGCGTTTACTCATCGACTGTCATAATAATTTTGTTAACATTACAAATTATTATAATAAAATACATTACATTTATTTCTATGACTTCAATCTGACCTGCGTCACAAACAGATATTCACTCATTTGTGTGCTTGAAAAAACTCGATTTCAGTCAGGTACCTCAAGTTGTTCTTCCAACTTGGAGATGTTCTCCTCCGCAGTTGTATTCCTTTGCTCTAGCTCTTCAATGAAGTTAAGAGCATTCGTCAGCCTCAGTTTGGCACCATCCAGCTCACCCTGGAGTCGTGCTTTTTCTTTCTCAAACTTCTCTTTCTCCTTCACGGCTGAAGTTGCGCCTCTGAAAAGAAACAGGGTTGCAATTTCGGATTAGAGCTTTTGAATTTATCGCGTGTTATAAAAGTGAATGGGTTTAGTCACTAGGAGATGGGAATGCCCGCAGGTAAAAATACTGATTCATATTAATAACGTCTCAGTATTTTTAATATTATGGCCGAGTGTAATTAAAAAAAGGACATATATGTCATGGACATGGACATATACATAATAATATTGAATATAGTCAATAGTCAATTCAATAGTCAAACAACTATTGAATTTTCGCTTTCAGATTTTAAAACCCCCGTAAAAACGAATATGTTTTTAAAGAGATATTTATCATTTGTATTTTATTGTATTTGAGTTATTGTGTAATTAATTTTTCTTCTGCATATCATAATATAACGTAATAAAAACTAATGAATTAAACTCACTTGCAATATTAAGTTCTACTGAGTTTCTTGCCTTAGCCGAGCCGGTAGTAATTAACTAGTATTTATTCATTAATTTATTTATAAAAGCTTGCAAACGCTCAGCACACTGATACATTGGTACAAGTACAATATTTTTTTTAAATATGGCACGCACTTATAGGCAAACATAACATACACGAAGAGATAATAACAATAAATTAAACAATAAAATTAAACTATAAAAACTAAAGGAAACTCTATTTTAATGAATGGATTTTATGGATATCCAGACCCAGCTCGTTTATCAGAATGCTCAATCTGGAGATAGGTGAGTTTTTACCAAAACGCGTCCTCCGGAAAGGAGGAACCAATGAAATGATGCGATGCCTGGGGTACACGAAATTTAACATGTTAATAAGTTGGGGCAATCGACCTGATTGTTAAATATCTTAAATCCAAACGATACATCATCGAACTAGTCACTATTAAGTTGAAATAAGTATCTTACGCATCATCATCACCAGCACGTTTCCTTGCATCCAGCTCCTTCTCCAAGCGAGCGATGGTCTTCTTCATGGTTTCCAAAGTCTCTACGCTTTTCAACTCGCGAGCATGCATTGCGTCAGCTAGTGCGCGGGCTTCCTCTATCAAGAAACATTAAGAAGAAATAAACATTGTACGAGAAAGTATTTTATAAATCAAATATTTTATAAATTAACTCTCCTTACAATATTTCATAATAAATTGCTATAATTAAGAGGAATTTTAGCTCAATGTTAATACTGTTACAAGCCCTGGTGATAAATTAGTTATATAATTTAAACGGCACATACCAATTTCAGCTCGAAGTTTATCAACAGTTTTATTTGTGTCCGATATTTCGTTGAGATAATTAGCAATTATACCGTCGTATCGGCCCACTTTGTCCTGCAATCAATTATTAGAACTGGCTCTTACCTTCGACTTCAATTCTATTGAATAAGAAAAAAACAGTCAAACCACATTCTTACTTTCTGCGGCAATAAAGCTTTGTATCATAAATGGTTGTATACCAAAATCAATTATTAATTATATATAATTAATTTAGTACTGGATTTATTCATGTGAAACAGACTTTACTTCGCAATTATTTGGATTAGTTGGAATTTGGTACTAAAACTACGTTCGAGGTCAGCAGTTGCTTTGACAGTTAAATATGAGTTACCGATAAAATAGAACGTAAGTAAAGATTTAATAATAGTGATTTTTAAGCACACCTATTATATTTTAGTACCTATAGGTCTAGGCAGGTTTCTAGGCAAGATTTTGCGAGTTAGTAAGATCCCGTATTACTCCTTTAGGGAGCGTTCAAGTATTACTAATGAATTTAAGGGGGGGAGGGTGTCCTTTTGTAAAACGTTACGATGCGGGACGGGGATTGAATTACGCGTTAGTTTTAATATTATTTTCGACTTTCCAGTACTTTACACCACATAATGGTAACTTTTAGGTATAAAGAGTTACTAGGTGGTCATGAAACATTCTACTATATCTGGGTACAGTACTGTACTTGGGTACAGAAAAACGTTACGATGACGTCATACCGAATCGCGCATATAAAGTTAGTCCAACGGCTAAGACTCTGTACAACTTTTCAACATCATTCACTGCGGCCTTCGGGTCGGCCGGTCAGTGGTTAGACTGGTCGAGGATCCTCCATTTAGGTCGAAGGAAGAGCGGCACCTTCCTTTCACTCTTTAAGGTCTAAATAACTACATTACGAAACTACAACACGATTTATGACTCTTGATAACATATGATAACATATTTGCTGAAAGTAAATAAGCGAGTTTCAAATAATTTAAACTGTAATTATTACAGTTGAAGTTAGCTTTTGTTATTGTCTAATGCAAGACAAGTAAGACCTCTGGTGGAGAACGCACGATTCATATTTGTCAATGAAACGACAGCTGCTATAATCAAGATCAAAAAATTATAGCTTTTATAAATTTTACATTAATTCTATTGTGGTTGTCATTAAACTATTTCGTTTCGTTTCGAGAACGACTCAATATTCACCGTGTTTAATATACGTTCAAAAACAAAACAAACTTTAAACAAAAAAAAACGTGTGGCACTCGGGGACTGCCGCGGTGCCGGGACGCGCACCGGCTGCACAGATCTCGTCAGAGAGATGTGAATATGCAGTATGCGTTCTGTCCCGCTCTAACTGGTATTGGTCACACCTTTATTACGTCATGGTGTGTTAGGTTTTTCCGTTACGGAATTTCTTGATTCGGTCGCCGCGCTCAAAGCCCGCGATAAAATCTATGCTTTAAACTATGCAATAGCTTAATAACTATTACTCTGCTCGCTATAATGTTAAAATGATTTAGTAGACTAGATTTAGAAAACAACAACGACTTTTTATGTCTGGGCCTATGATTTCTGTGATAGTTTAGTTATCATTTATTGTTTTTCTATTAAGCAAGTAGGTGATCAGTCTTCTTTGCTTGACACGTCATGCCTTCGACTTTTTAGGCATGTCGGTTTCATCGCGATGCTTTTCTTTATAGTATGAGCGAGAATGAGTTTGTTTATAGCTTTCATGTTACGTGCATTAAACTGCAGGCTTAAAGTGAATTCGTATGAGCGGCAGAATAATACAAATACGATACCATGAGATATGCAATCTTCTCCTGGTGAGCAGTGTTCTCTCCTTTGAGTTTGAAGTAGGAATCATACAGCTTAGTATACACATCGCTGTACAGCTTAAGACCTTCCGATTCTCGCATTTGTTCCAGGACCTGTAAAATAGCAGAATTGTTATGTTCACATTGATAATTTTTTTCTCAAATTGTTTGAAGTCTTGTGAATTGCAGCGCACTCAGAAAGTAGGAATTATCATCATTACTACCTGGTGTATACTTTCAAATAAAAATATTTTTTTCTAGGTGTTTTGAAAAATAGGAATTGCATATATTAATTATGAGCAATGAATTGGGCACCACTTTCGTCTCAAACACGGAAATGAGGCGTTTTGCTACCAAATAAATGTTATTTACTTTTTCATATTCCCTTTCGGCTTCTGTAGTTTCCGAGCCAATAATGATGGCCGCGCCAAACGCCTCTTCCTCATCAGGTAAATCCATTTTGATTTAAATAAAATATAATTAATATAAATAACTTTAAAGAACCAAAACAAAACTTAAAAAATGAGGCACGACTTTCAAAACACTGTTTACTTTGTTGCTATGGCAACCACCACAGACTACAAAAAAAATTAACAAAGCAAATATTTTTCAATATTATTTGACGGTTTTTGCCCACATTGCTTGTACCATAGGTTTCTGCTAGTGTCATTGCCATACGTTTGGAATGGATTTATATTTATTTCTTTAAGATTAAAATTTAATGAAGACAAAAACAGTCAAGTGATTTGACCGTAGTTATATCACATGAGAGCTTTTGCCTTGAAACAAGAGGTCACAATTGTAAATTAGGTAATCTATATAATATTGCTGGGGATATTCCCCATCAATTGCAAAATGGTCAGTTTCCTCATTAAAGCACAATTATTGCCCCTTGCCCCAATTAGGTGGAGTGGTCTCTCTCGTCATATTAAAGACACATTATATTTTATTAAATTAGACTTTGAATGCATTATTATTTTGCGATACATATCATTAAGATATTTCTCTATTCTTGGCTGTTACAACGTTCGTTAAGCTATGGTTTCCTAGAAAAGCGGAGCCGTTATCCAACGGCCGTAATGTAACGTTGGGTGACGTCACCCATACGTTGTCTATACATAACATCGGAGTAAGTTTTCTAGAGAACGTTGAGTATCACCGTAACGTCAAATAGTTGTGCTGTCATTTGCATGACGGCCGTCATAGCGCTGATAAACAGTAGTTCAAAGTTTTTCGCGTGTAGCGGTGCCCATATTTAATTAACACAATGAGTGGAAACGTGACTTGGACGAGCGAAAATGATTGTTTTTTGCATTATGTTAAAAAGTAAAGACGACCGTTAAGCTTTACAACCGTAAAAAGACGGCCGTTAGTTAACGGCACCGCTTTTCTAGGAAACCTAAGATATACGCATATTTCAATGAGACTAAAATGAAGGTGTCATACCATCATTCAAAGTATTTTATATACACTCGAACCGGAAACCGGAAAAGAAAAAAATTGGAGCGCAATCTACGTTAGTACGGCGGAGTCTCCTCAATTCAACGCGAGGAAAAGGGCACATTTGAGAACTAATCAGCCACGTGTGCTATCAAAAGGCTCACGTAAAAGACGGTCCTTCTATTTTAAGCATCTAGATTTAATACGAGATTTGATTTACGATTTTATTCTAAAAAGAGATTATTACTTGTTATTATTACTTGATACTCGATATAATGAACGCCTCTTTGGTAATCGATGATCGCCAAATCAGAACTCTGACTTATTCCAATATGTAAACGAATCATTTCGAGATCTATCAACACCACATTTAAGTGTCAATCAGATGACTCCCGTGAACAGGTTGCTTGAGCAGAGATTCTTGTGTGTAAATTTTTGTTTTCCTGTTTAATTTCTTTTGCTAAGTTTTTAGCGCCTTTTTAGTTTCTATGAGCGTATTTAACATTCGCTCGAATGGAGAAGGAAACCACGTGTGGAAACTGACATGTTTTGGACTCAAAAAGTCGACGGCGTGTGTCAGGCACAGAAGGCTGATCACCTACTTGCCTATTAGATTGAAAAATGATCATGAAAAATATTCAGAAATCTCTGGCCTTGACCTAAAGAGGTTGTAGCGTCACTGATTTTTTTTTTTAAGTTTTTAGAAATACCTTTTTTATTTTTATTAAGTTTAGATATGTTAGTTTAATTTTTAAGGTATTTTATTATTAGTTAAAAGATATTTTTAACATATTTTAAAACTAATATCCGTTAAACTTAGACATATTTGAAAGCATTGATTACACGAATGTTTACACTAAAACTGTGTTTATTTTTATATTAGATTTAGAGGTTATTAGCAATATCTTAATTTAAGATTTAAATGATTTTAGTCAACTATAACAGTACTTCAACCTTGACAATCTTTTTATTGAAGGCCGATACGGTTTATATAATTTTTCACAGTCAATTGCCGTTATTGTTATTTAATATATAATTAAATTATTATTTTATTATGCTTTATATTACTTGCCCCGGCAGACCCAAAGGACCTCTGAATTCGGTACGGAGATAACTTAATCTTGCCACTGAGCTTTTGATGTATCAAATCAAATAGAAATCATCATATAGGTAACACAATGTACACTTAAGAACGTCAAAAAAAGATTGCTTCTAATTTTACATTTACTGCCAGTTCTCAAATCAAAGGCATAGAAATGAAGAGAAGAACTGGCAATAAACTCTCCGCCACTCTTTTTAATCGCCAAGTTTTTTGTATGGAGACTAGTGTCGACTAGCAAGACCTAGCCTACCACTTGGTGTGGAGGTGCAATGGCATTTTAATGTCATGAATAATGTATACACCAAAGTATTTCGGACACTTCAATGTCTTATTTTGCACTTTTGTTTAATCGGAACTAAAACTTTTTTTTCTGTTTATAGGCTCGCGATCAGGAAGATCTGTCGATGAGAACATTGGCAGCAGGGGAGTGTCAAGGCTCCCCTTTCCTACAAAGGGATCTTATTAGGAAAGCCGGCCCGGGCGACCAATACTCCGGCAATATCCTCATGGGGGAGTCGGAGCCCGCTAGCCGGCAGAACTCTCGTTACCTCTTGTGTTATTTATCTTACTGAGATATTTGACCATTCTATTGCACATTTTTTTTTTGCTGCGATCTATGTCGGTTAGCTCATCCCGGGATACCCTAATGCCAGTCTCTAGCTCGGGAAGAGAAAAAGAGAGAGAAGAGAGAAGTTTAGTTTATAGAACTAATCAAACTCATAAAGTTTATTGAAATTAATAATAATTATCATAATATTACTATAGAATTTGTATAATCAACAACTTATATCGATTTAGGCTTTAAATACTTCCTCAAATACGTTTTCGCTATAAAAATAGATTTAAGTTATGTGTTATTAATTATCAATGAGGAAATTAGAGACAAGGTTAGTTCGGATGATTTATTTGAATGCATATGATGATAAAATGTTTTAGGATTTTTCGAGTGCGTGCTACATTAATTATTTTATGAAGGAGCTATATTAATATATTGGATCCACTCATAAAATAAATTATGTTGTTTATCGTCATATATTTCTAATTTATACGAATGGGCCTGGAACTTAACTAGTTTATTGACCTTTATGAATGAATTATAATAAAACATATCACAATTATTTCTAATAAACTTTTTACTCCTTATGACAGTGGTCACTCACTCTCTTAACTTTTTTTTTAGTTAATTCACTAGATACTCAAATTTGAAAGAATATGCCATCCTGATAAATGGAGAGATGCTGGTTCATTATAGCTATAATATGTGTTCCGATTAAACTTGAACATTGACCAAGTGTCACTGCTCATTTGGTCTCATTCATTCAGGCTCATTGGTCCTTCGAGCCGGATGGCCTTGCTAGCCAGTGGACTGAGAAATGTGTGTTTAATATATGTAATAAATGACAGGAGTATTGTATTTGTAGTGTATGTATTAGCAAGCTGCACTAGATGACTAAATGTATGAGAGGGTGAGACCTAAGAACCTATCAACCCCACGGATTTCTCAGCCCTACAGATAAATAGTGAATATACAAGTAAGTATGGGACGTATGCACCAAGAGACTTAAAGTAACAGACGGAGTCCTACGGGTAGGATCAAGAGTTCAGGGCGGTGGGTTTATCTCTAAGCTATCGGGCAGCACCACCACGATAATTAAGGGCTTGAAGGAGTCTTCGCCATTTTGAGAGGAAGCGAGAATTGAATAAGCCAAAGCAATTTTCAAATCTCATTTATTGTTATAAAACAATATCTTAAATACTACTTACACTTTGTTAATAGTACTTCTATACTTAATTCACGCATACATTACATTATTCATCTTATGACATTTTACTGTTATTCGAATCCTCATTAAATTAAATTATTCTACAGAATATTATACGTGTATGTATATTTTTAAATCCATTCCGATAGCTACAAATATTTTTTAAATACATAACATAAGAACATAGCAGCTGCTGCTGTAATTAGTGTGCGCTTACGTTACGTAACTTTTAATTAACACTTTATTGCACATCATGAAAACTTGAAATTAGGTATTAAATTAAAGAGTTTAGGTGAGCTAAAGAATGATGAAATGAAAGAATTATAATATAAAACAAAACTTTAGGGAATTTTGGTTTCCACTTAAATGACGCTTTTCTTAAAGACAAGAAAAAACTTTATTTTAGACAATAAACCGATATTTAGGTAAAATAAGGTGCACTAGCCCACACACTGGGATTCCTTGAGTCATGGAAAGCCGGTCTCTTTTTTTTAAGTTTTAACTGTACTGACAATAATTTCTAAATTTTCTACACAATTTGGTGGAGATGAAGAAAAAGCGTTGGGCGATGAAAGAGCGATTTTGGGTTGCTCATATTATGATGGCGTTGTGTATGATTTGGTGTAGTCGGTGTCTCATATTATTTTGTATATCTATTAAAAACAGAGCGCGATTCCTCAGCGTGTTTTAAATATTTTAATATTAGGGAACTTGTTCTTGTTTAAATTAACTGTTGAAATTTTGTCAAACCCACACAGTACCTACTGGTTCTTGTCCAACCAACCTTTGGTAATTAATGTAATTCTTTTTACTGGTTTAATTTACTTCCGTCACTATGGATGGTTTATACGAATTTCCTGATCACGTTTAGTGTGCTTTTTTGGTTCCGTAATAAAAAGTGTTTCGGTCGACACCGAGAGATTTCTACTTGATCAATATTTGAGGATCAAATTGTCAATCAGTTTAAAATAATCTCCATATTTAGGCTTAATTATTATTTGCGTTTGCTTACACGAAGGGTTACTTGGTATAATAATTCCTATTAAAGTTCTTTGTATGTAGTTATTATTTGCTAATTTAGTATGTAATATTTATACCGTTATTATGAACTGAAGCGACCGCAATGCAAATACTACTCCTTACATTCGAAAGTGAATTACTAATCACCGAAAGCAGTGTTGGCTTTTTGGTTTCAGCATGCGACCCTGAGGCGTAGATTCGTTCCCCAGCAGTGCACAAATGGACTTTCTCGTAGAAGTAGGAAAACGTCCTGAGACCGGAATATCTGTAACCAAAAACTCGATGACATGTCAGAAATAAAACGATTAAATAAACGAATATAATCTAAAATTTAAAACCACAGGATTATTATTATTAACTAATATTATATATTTATTTTATAGCTTTATCTTATTTCCTAATATAAAAATATCTAATTATCTCATGTGTTAGTGAATATCTTTTACAGTTAGTAAGTATCAGGAACCTTCTCCGGTAAAGGCCTCCTCCAAGGCTTGCCATCTTTCTCTATCCCGAGCTATTTGGACCCAGTGAAGACCCGCGATTTTTTTAATGTCATTATCCCATCGAGAGTAGGTTCTGACTCTGTATCGTTTGCCTGTTGGGCCACTTCATGTACTTACTGTTTTCGTCCACCTATGATCTGTGAGGTGCGCTACATGACCCCGCTACATATTATATATTAGTTAATAATATTAAATCCATAATCAATATAAATCCGAAATATAAGTCTTCTACTTCGAGAATCCATTTCTAGCACGGATATCACGGTTCAAAAATTTTCTCTACACTCATATAATTAAATTAAAATTTAACGAAATTAGTATAGTTTATTGCTTATATATTTGACGTAAACGGTATCGATTTATTGTAATATATGATTGAGGAAAATCTCTTAAAAATTCAGCAACTCACAGTTCCGCATGTAGCCCCTTTTACGGTTTTTTTAAATATTTATGTTATTTATAAATAAAATCTGACCTGAACATTGTTATGTAAAAATGGTAAAATTAAACACTTATAACAACGGGATTTTAATTCATTTTTTTTAAACCATTAAGGACCTTACCTATAAATAACCTTCCTATACCAATATACCACAAACATGTATAATTAATATTTAGTACAGAGATTAGTATCCTTGCGTTAATATGTAAAAACAAATCAACATTGAAATCGCAGCATCTACATATTAAATACTTTAGAATGTATACAAAACCTTTTCTAGAACATTTCTAAACCAACAGGATTCAAAATTATTATGTTATGTTATTCTTTATAATAATAACTACGATAGATTAGATGTCTTAAATGAAGCAAACAAAGTACACTAAACAAAAATGGTAATTCGAATCAGGTTTAGATCTTTATATATATAATTCTTCTGTGAGTGTGTATGTCACTGAACTTCTCTCAAACGACTGGACCGATTTTAATTAAATTTTTTGTGTGTGTTCAAGGGGATCTGGGAATGGTTTAGATTCACAAATCAGCCCGGTAGATGGCACTGCAGTCGGTACTTTAATACTTTGCTTAATATCCTAATCGCTTTAAATATCATGCAGGACAACGTCTGTGGGGTCCACTAGTTTTCTATAAATTACTTTATAATTTAATCTAGCTTACTATGTAGTTATAAACTTAAGATTATGAACATAATAGCTAAATCTAAATGGGTTTTATAAATAAACGCTACTGCAAACAGATAAGTTGTTATAATGATTAATTATAAAATTTATTGAAAAACGCCGTCAGCTACAAATGAGGAATATATATTTTATTGAAATATCATAAAAACATAATAATATATAACAACTTATTGGATAATTCGAGGTAATTGCACATACAGAAAAGATAAATAATTATGGGAATTTAATATATAAGGTGGCAACAAGGACTTAGAAAACGCTAACAAACATCGATAGTGTTTAAATATTACTATGTATATTACTTCATATTACTTCCTAGTAAAAACAAAACGGAAAGTTCGGTGGAGGTAGTTGCAAGGATGAAATAACTAAACAATTTGATCAGTATCAACTGTCTTTATTATTTTAAAGAACATGGGCCTTTCCCATTAGGTATAAATCAATATTATCATTTTATAGAACATGGTAAAAACGGGCAAGAGGCTCATCTGATGTTATGTGATACTACCTCCTATGGACACTCTCAATGCCGAAGTGATCCCGAAAATTCAAACTCAAACTCAAAATATATTTATTCATGTAGGTAAACAATGACACTTATGAATTGTCGAGTTAAGAATTGGTACGCTCTTATCTTGAATTGGTTTGGAAATACGTCAACGGGCCGCTTGTGGCACATTGTGGTGGTGCGCGGCAAAATCTGCCTTTAAAAACGTTCAGCTGAACAATTAATATATACCTTATTCCATGCTTTACAATCTTTAACTGCGCCATCCCCGTGTGCATTTAAACCTATCGCAACCTCTTCCCAAGCCCTCCGCGAAAATTCTCTCGCTCGAGCTGTTTTATTGTATCCAGTTAATATTTCTCTATTTTTATTCAAAAATTCCCACAAATGCTCAAGCTGTCTATAAGTGACTCTACGGTTCGTGGATTCACTGAAACATTAACAAACAACCTTATCTAGTTTTGCCTAAATTTTGAACAAAAAATAAAGGAATCTCTTTTGCATATGTATAAATTATGTATGTAAAACACTTACCTCATTTTTAGATATATAATTTAATATATAACATATAGAAATTTTTAAACTTATAACAGTTAATACTTTTGAAACAACCGCGGCAAAGTTGTTAAACTTTGGCTCGGGCGGAAAAACGTTCAAAAATGTAAGTGTCAAATATCAAATCACCGGAAAACTTTATGCTTAAAATATTTTATTAGAATATTTTTATATAAATAATTATATTTTTTAAATCTTAATAGCTTATTGTGATTGATGAATTATTTAAAATAATTTTATATATTATTTATTTTCATAGAAACATCTGTCGAAGAAAGTTTGACAGTTAAATTTCTAAACGTACTCGGAAACCACAAACAAAATTATCGTTCTTTCATTCGGTCTTGCGATGCTAATACGTTTCAGCGAATAGGCGGTCATGGTACGAAAAAATGCTATTGACTTTAGGTACCTAAACTCCGCTGCATCTCAAAGGAATTGTTTTAAGAAAGTTCATGGTAGGCCCCCAGGAGCTTTTAACTAACATAAAATTCGGGTTCGTGGGGTTAAGACAAATTGAGTGACAATCTGTAACTTGAGTTATTTATCGCTTCCTCCAACTAAGTGGTATTACTGTTACCTATAACGAATATTAATAATATTGTCATATTAAGTATTTTAGTAAAGGGAATGTTGTCTTATCTACTATCTACTATATAAAAATAAGTCGGCTTTTCCTTCCTGACGCTATAACTCCAGAACGCACGAACCGATTTCCACGGTTTTGCATTCGTTGGAAAGGTCTCGGGCTCCGTGAGGTTTGTAGCAAAGAAAATTCAGGAAAAATTTCACCAGAAAAGCGGGAACACCAAACGAAATGTTACATAAAACGAAGGCATCTGGTGGCGAAACGGAGTTCGCCGAGTTTGCTAGTAATTTATGAAAGTTTGAGAAACATACAAGGTAATTTGTTACAATCAAAACATTTAAAAATTTATTGAAGCTAGGCTAATTGTTAGCATTTAGTATGAATTAACTAAGATTAGGTTACATAATTGGCGCTACAATAATTAACAGACCTACAATTTCTGTATGTTTGATCATATATAAGGCTCAGAAGGCTGATCACCTACTGGCTAATTGGATCTAAAAGATCCATACATACACCGCAGTGACTTTGTGGGCGTAAGGCATTCTGGTTTCCTCACGATATTTGACTTTACAGGGAGCTTTTAACACATAGACAGAACCATTGGTGCCAGTCAGAATTCCATCAATCTAAGCTATACAAAGATGGCCTGATCGATGCCAAGAATATATAATTTGAATTCAATTCTATAGTAAAAATATATATTTGTAGACGTTTTTGTTATCAAATCACACTTACACTGATTTGTTAAAGTAATTGTCCATCCCGACGTCGAGAGGATGTTTCCGTATGTACGGTGTGTTCTAACTCCTTTTATGAATTTAAACCTTTGCTATGGAATATTTTTTGTTAGCAATTCTTATTACTTCTTCTTAAACTCGCATAGGTCATTATTCTATCTGCATTTATTTGATGGAATTAAGGCAAATCATCTACACAACCATTGTATCGATAATCTTACTTTCGATTTGTATATAGTCTCCGTTTACCGCTAGGCGGCAGTAAATATGAAATCCTATTAATAGTTAAGATAATCGGAATGTGATATAAACGAATGTTTTTGTTTCATTCATTATTTTGCAATCCACGTTCGATGTTTTAGTAATACCTATACGAATATAGGAGGTGGTTACACACGATGAATAAATCAATGGCTGAGTAATATATGAAAACTTGCTCTTTGTTATTATATTTTTAACTTTTGTTTTACCACTATAATGCATACTGGTGTTAGTAATCTGTAGTGTCAGTGTAATATTGCTTGTTGTGTAAAATAAATAATTTCTAAGAACATTACCAGCTCAAGAACTTACGAGTAAGCGCAATCTATTATTTTAATAATAGATATTATGATATGGACCGTGTCAATGGTGACTTAAAACGTAACGTGGTAAATTTTTTACGTGAGAACGTTTAAGAGAACGAACAATAATACGTACAGTAAAATGCATCAAAAAGGTGTAAAATTAAGTTTCTTAATTGAAATGAGCAGTGGCTTCGGCGACTCTCATCCTTGAGGTCGTAGGTTCGTCCCCGGCTGTGCACCGATGGACTTACTTTCTATATGCGCATTTAACATTCGCTCGAACGGTGAAGGGAAACATCGTGAAGAAACCGGCATACCTTAGACTGAAAAAGTCGACGGTGTGCGTCAGGCACAAGAGGCAGATCCCCTATTGCGTATTAGATTAACAAATGATCATGAAACAGATACAGAAATCTGAGGCCCAGACCTAAAAAGGTCGTAGCGCCACTAATTTATTTGTTTTTAAATTTAATTGGCTTTATATTTATCAGATCTTTAAATATGCCTGTATCTTGAGTCATATTCTGATGTTGTTGCCGCCCCATCTAAAGACTCTTGCAACTCTATAAAAGAAGGATCCCGATTTAAGCGCGAATAATTTGATAATTTATTTGAATTAATATAATAAATTCAATGCCTCAAACTTATTCAGTAATTGATGTATTTTATAATGAAAACATTCAGACTATGGAATTCTATAGTCCTACAACTTTGACATGACCTGGTCCTGGGACAGATTTATTTCTCATCATCATTGATAATTTTTCTTTATAGACAAATAGCTTATCGGCCTTCTGCGCTATACGTCGATTGATAGTCGTGATTTATGACACTAAATAGGACTTCCTTGCTTTCAAAACGTATTTGATTTTATATACAGAAGTTGTACATAGCTGCGTGCTGTCTCGATTATCAGCCCTGCGATTCTGTAACTTACTTTTCGAAATCATACAGCGGTTTTCATAGCGGCGGTCGCGCTCAAATAAGTCGTAAAGCAGTCATTTTATGATTTGGCATTCTGATAAGGTCCCTCCTTGTAGTTTATTGTTTATCAGAATGCCAAATCGTAAAATGACCACCAAGTGGTGACATAAGGTCCCTCCTTGTAGTTTTTTTGTTTATCAGAATGCCAAATCATAAAATGACTGCTTTACGACTGATTTGAGCGCGACCGCCGGTATGAAAACCGCTGTGTGAGTTCGAAAAGTGAGTTACAGAATCGCAGGGCTGAAAGACACTCCGTTGTCCTTACCACGCGTTCCTTCAATATCCAGCAAGAAAAATATCAAAAACATGTGTCATTCGCCAATATTTGCCTAACTTTAGCTTTAATTTCAGCCAATAATAGCAATTGTAACTATATTATCCTTATTAGCCCTGTATTTATGACAGATACTCGAAATTTCCCATATGCAAATTATTGTATGATTCATATAGGTATTGTGGTTTTTGTTAATGTTTTAATAAAAGCCGTCAAAGCTTTGAACGCCACCAAGTGGTGACATTTTCAGAGAAGCTGTTTTTTGCATACGTTTAAAAAGTTAATATCAGAATTAGAGGATGATATTACAGATTACCCGATGCATATTTTCTTCAATCTTATAGTTAAGTATAAGCACAAAGATAATTTTTGAAGTTATACTTCTTTAGGCGCGTTATGAAAAATTGATGAGAGTGAAATTTTACGACGCGCGCGCACCGTGACACAAAATTAACAGAATGAAGTTGCCCACGGAAGATGCTACGGCTTGGACATAATTTAAAAACAACGTTCGAATAATAATAGAATTTATGTTCACTTAATGTAAGAGAATAATAATAAATATTTATTTATTGAATTTTTCAAATGTTTACTTATCTTTATTGACTATAATGACTCCTTTTCCAGTCTTAGATTATTTAACTGTCATTAATTATTTGCATGAAATCAAAAACTATTTTTAATTATGCCAAAGTAGTGTACCTTCTTGCGCGCGTACATAAGTACACGCACCCTTTTTTCGCTGTTAATCGTATTGGTACGAGTTTATTCTTTGCCTAACACTATAGCTAATGTGATGATATTATATTTTAAATAATATTGTGAGAAAATAATGGTTCAAGGTTTTAAACAATGAACCTTTGCGAGTCTCCACAACACAGCTAGCAGAAAACAAAATGACACCGTTTGCACTAATAATGATTGTACGTCTGAATTTTTTTTAAATTATTTAATGATTTAGTTCATCATTATTTTTTTGCGCCTTCTATCGAAAATAAATATCGGTTCTCCGTAAACAAAAACATGTTCTCACCACAAATCATGACCTCCGGTTTTACACGATAGCCCCGGAGATGGTCTTTAAACTATAATATGTATATTGAAATTGCATGCTATGTACTCACGAAATACTAAACCGAATGTAAAATGAATTTTTATCAAAAGAGGCAAGTGGAATTAAGGATAAAAAGAGATGCCAAGAGAGATACAACTGTTTACTTTTCATCCAGTTTCTACGCCCAAGTACCAAACAAGAGTCAGGTGTCTAAGTACAGAATATCCAGAATGAAAGGTTACTGTGGGCCCGTAAGGTCTATTTAGAAAAGCGAGCAGTATGACTAAACAATCATACTTCGTAGATGTAACGTTTGAAGACAAATCGAGGATACGGCCTCAAATTCAATCCAAGGCCCTTCAAGATTACTTATCTTTACAATAAGTACAAGCATTTAATTGAACTGAATTATAAGACTAAAATTCCGATATATCTGAAAGAAAGACATTACAAGAATAAAAAAAAATCGCTTTCCACAAATTCATATCAAAAAGTAATACGGCAACAAAGCGATATAGTCGATATCGTTTTGTTGCCGTATTATTTTTTCTTAATCAAAGTCAGCATTAAAGTTGACCAACAGGCAACAATATTCAGCAACGTGCGTATGCAATGGACAAAAGTCGAAGCCCGCAATTTTTACATGAAATGTGATAATTTTACAAAATTGTAGTCTGTGTTCTTACTTAACTACACAAATCCATGAGTTAAAAATTTTACGGTCGACTTAACTACTCTGGTTAAAAAACTGACGCTTCTAGATATGAAAAAGCTAAAGGATAAAGGCCAAGGCACATGCTGTAGAGCACCGACAATCATTACCTTCTATATAAATTGGTAGAGTCCGGCTGCGCGCGCAGTTAGTTCGGTGCACTTGCAATATTGTGACTTTGACAGCTAGCCTATTTTACGCGCGTAGTGACGTTTTGTGCGTTCTATATTTTAAAAGAGGTTTTAAGTGAATGCGGATTAGTTTGTGGTTTTAAGAGTGAGTTTTTTATGTTATTATAAATTAGAAAATTTATTTTTAATTAACATAAATTACGTAAAATATTATATTTTATTTTGCCTGCCGTAAAAAATCGCATTAAAATCTTCGACTATTTCCATAATATATTTGGTAATTTAAACACAAGAAAAATTTAAAAAATGCTAGACAAATTTAAATAAACAATTAAATAATTCCCAGTTTATTTAAAAAAATATTCAATGTGATTTATTATTAAAGTTGTAATTTTTATAAGTTCATAAATCACGTTATTATAAAAATCTGGCCTAAGAACCAAGGCTGCAGTTAATAAGCTTACAAATTACGATTCATTTTGACAAGGTTTGTAGGTTTTTCTTCAAATGCTAGTCAAATATGGTCAGCAAGTTTGGTATTTAATTCTACGCTATTGCTAACATAACAAGTTAACTCAGATGATTTCAACAGCGTTAATCTAGACTAAATAATCTAATAAAAATAGAATATTAATTGATACTGCTTTATTTTTTTAGGAAACTCGAACTTTGATGCGATTAAAAAATATAGAACAGTTAAAATCCCGTTTCTTGAAGTAATATTCGTAGTTAATTTCAGAATAAGGAGCTCATGTTAATATCTCCTTGATAGTTATTATTCAATAATTAATTATAAAATTAATTTTCGTGCATACAATTTGTCAGGTCTAGGTAGGTACTTGTAAAAAATTATACAGAACTTTTTATGCTAAATATTAACTTGCCTGATTTAAATTGGCCAACATTTATCAAAAAACCTTAGAAGGTACTATACATTGTCATAATATTAATTAAATTATCAAAATTATCTGTAAAATAATTGTGTAGATCTGTTATTACTATACATATCTTGTGAGCTGACGTAGTACAGAAACTTAATGACAAAAAGTCATCAAAATCATATTTAAATCAAGGCTTAAATACAATGCACAATCTAAAAATAAAAATTCTTTGTGAAATCTTAATTGCCTTAGTATTGAATTTACACTTAATTGTATTTTCAAAATTTCGAAGGTTCATCTTAAAATACACATTGTGGATGAGCGATTCATTGTTATTTATGTTATTTGAAAAAAAGTGTTTAATTTGAAAACGTAACACGTTAATAAATTTTATTAAAAGCGGAAGACAAGTTTTAAGCTGTATAAAGCCGATTATACTTTTTAATAAACGGCGCGTGGCAATTCAAATGTTTATATATATATTTACTTATATTGTTTCTAGATAAATAAATTTTTATTATTTAATTAATTGTTAAAAAAACACGGACAAGAAAAAGATGGCGCGTAACGGAATAATGTGACGCGTAACCAAAAACTTTGGTATAATTTTATCACTTCAATGCGTGTAATGCTAATAAGGCTATATTACTTTAGTAATATTTTATATCAATGTTGCGATGGCGTTGTTGTTTTTATAAGAATGATGGAACCACCAGAACCGCAAACATTTTTTCCTAAACTAACTTAATCTTTAACAGCCGAATTCTATAGTCACATTATCACTAGCAAACAAGAAAACATCTCTTTATCTTAAATACAAGTAGTAGTTATCACCAGCCATTAATTTATTTATAGAGAGGCCATCAAATAGTTTAATTCGACCCTTTTTACATTTCAGTTTTAATTATAATTGAAAACAAATAATTTTTACATAAGGCAATTAATTAGTGATCCGATATTGCACAACAAACACGCCGACATTGATTTGAAAAGGCGATAAATTATAATTACTTTAAAAGACAAGTAATAAGGAAACATAAGTGTGAATTAGCCTTAATTGTTGACGTAGGTTATGGTACAATACCTACTTGTATGGATTACTTATTACCGAGTTTATATATAGATACCTTTCATTGTATGAATTTTATTAACTATGCAATATATTCAAAGCTTAATACAGCTTTTTATAAATTTGACTAATATTGTGGTTTGTGCACTTAGACCCTAAATATGTCCGTTGTGCGTAAATTTAAATGACGAATATTTAAATGATCCTAATCCTTGGGATTGATTTGTTCCAGTTCAAACAATTTGTATGACTCAAAGCTTAGCGATAAAAAGAATGGTGGAGAGTTTCTTGCCAGTTCTTTTGCCCGCTCTACGACCTCGACTTGCGAACTGGTAGTAAATGTAAATTTATAATTAATTTAACTTCTTTTCTGACGTTCATAGGTGTAAGTACTAGTTTATATATGAATAAAGTTATTTAGAGTTTGATTTTGAGTATGATAGCTAGATTATTTATTTATTTATGTACACTTCGATACCATTATATACAAAATCATACATATAAAAAAACAGGTTACATAAGTTATTATGTAAGGGGCGGCCTTATCGCTTACAAGCGATTTCTTCTAGGCAACCCTTATATAATTATTATTATTATTCTAAAGTATATTCCCTGGCAAACGTAAACGTTGTGGATTGACAAGCCTTAGTACCTATAGAAAGATAGATAACAAACAATTAAAAATATCCCTGAACATTTTAAAAATGCGTGGGTTTGAAGTTAAGTACAGACGTGGCAAGTTTAAAAATACATTATTATTTAACTGCGAATTATTATTCAATCTATTATGTGATTATTTTGGCACGTTTTAAATTGAACGGCTACACTGGGTCAATGTCAAATTGGTTACAAAATAGTTGTAACCTTACTTGGTGGTCAAGTAACTAAAATGATAAACTTAACGACCGTAGATGACAAATTATTTAGAAGAAGAAAACACACCATTCCTGTTCTCACAAATAAAATTTGTTTCGGATAGGCACAGAAGTCCGTCTCGCCTTAAAGTGATAAATGAAAAGACTTATTAAATAAAACACTTATTTCGTTCTATTTCACGTATATTTATGGAGATCAAAACGTTTATAACTGATCTTACTGTAGTGTTAAAATTCTAAATAATATGTGCTTAGTACATACTGATTTTCGGTAGTAATATTTTATCTGCGCAGACTACTAGAGCTTCCATACCTTAGTTCTTTATTGCTTAGGGTTATTTTCTGTATCCAAATGAAAAAATCTGAAAAAAGTATTAAAAAGACGCAAAACAGCCCTGTTCACGGCATGGTTTTATTTTTATATTACAATTTATTTATTAACAGCTTATGTATGGCCTAACTTAACTAAAACTATTACAAAATTAAGTGATTTTTAATAAAATTTCTGGCTTGTTAGATGTACGATTAGAATACTCAGCAAAAATAAATTCCGACAGCGCGGCGGTGATAAATGTCATGTGAACGTACTATCTCATAATTTTCCCCTTAATTGATTAAAGCTGAATCCCCTAAAAGTTCTAGTGATTCGTATCCTAAAATCCCCATCAAGAACTTCGTAGGGTAAAGAAAGAAGATGTTGTTTCTTTTATATGAGATTCTTATTTTGGTATTATAAGATATAATAATCTCCTGCAAGTAGTTTAGGAATTGATTGTTCAAATATAATTAATTCGACCGTGGCTTAAGGTGACTGATCTGAGAAAACCTTCGACATGTCATTATTACGTATTTATTTTTAGATTAAAGGGTTTACGTTAAGTTGCGAAAAAATTTCTGAACTTATCTGGTCTACTGTCGAATATAATATACTTTTAATTTTACATTGACAAGGCCAGAATCTACTGACAATAAACCTCAAGTGACGAGTGTTTGATCGTTTTATTATGTAGTGATTTTTGAAAAAATAGATGAAGTTGTGGAAATTTTAAAAAATGCACTTCCAAATAATATTTCCATCTTGATTTTATAGGTGAAATTGAGTCCATTTTCTATAGTAAAATCGATAACATTGACTCGAATATATATCGTCTAATAATCCTAGAAAATTTACGTCTTTCGATGTAAGTAGTTACATTGAAGAATCATGAATGTAACAAACGCAGAAGTTTTCCGCCCAAAAACTTTTCTATTGTATATTTCGCTCCGTGCGAGGCGGATCTTTAATATTCGTTTTTCAAAGATTTGCCCTTATCTAATGAAATTCAAACAACAAAATATATTTATTAAATTTGTACTTTAAGTACATCGTATGGTGTAGCCTTCTGCCACTCACTTCCGATCGAATTCCGAATTCAAGGTACATCGAAATATTCAAATCGAATAGCGGGAAATCAATCAAGATATTTTTTAATTTAATGTAATAAATCATAGTATATTTTGTTAGATTAGGACTGTTTATTATGTGGGTACGAGGTAGTATTTGGTCTTCTGTACTGAATAATATAGAGGTGAGATAAGAGAGAAAGAGAACCTCTGCATAGCCAATACATCGCTGAAAAAGACAATTTGACTAATGAAATATTCTACCAAAATGCGAATAACAATACGTTATTCGCAGCTGATAACTATCGATTATACTTAGCGTTTGGTTAATTAAAAAACCCTTCACGAAACAAAAGAAGGTTCTTTCTCTACTCAATGTAAAAGCAACCTAAGGCTAAATAGCTCTGACCTGGAATCTACTTCAAAATCAATCGTAATTGGTATGAGGCGTGGCTTCTATAGAGTGTGAATTTGACATCCTCTTGTCTCTATAGAAAATACTACGACTTGTATATTTATATAGGAAACTGTGCGTAAATAAATGTTTTCTATAAACTATATATATGTATAAATTATTTATTTACACTTCGGTACCTTAACCATACATAATATAAAAAAACAGGTTACATACATATTATCAGGTAACGGGCGGTCTTATCGCTATTTCTTCTAGGAAAAATAAAAGAAGAAACACCTACTGAGGGTAAAAATCAAGAATTCCATAAATAATTAACAAAAATACATAAAACTACATGTAACACTAGAAATATAAACCAAAAATAAAAAAAATATAAAGATAATAATGAATTGTATTTATTAATCTATATAATATAATAAAGAAGACGTCAACTAACAGTAAGATAGTCATCTTGTAATAATCCAGTGGCAATACAACCCTAAAGGGTTTTGCCTTCAGATGGTTTTCTTCACCGTACGAGCGTTAGATGCGCACATAGACTGAAAGTCCATAGGAACACTGCTGTAAAAAAGAAGTCAAAAAGAAGAAAAAGATTCATCTGACCAACTTCAAATTAGGAATGAAGTGAAAAACCCAAACTTGTCAATAATTTAGATAACTCCATATGTCATTAAACATAATATGTTGTCGACAAAATTTTATTTCCGCTATTCGTAATGGAAAATTTGTCGGCGTTCTTTGAATCAAATGTCAAAATACAACCACCCCTCATTGAATCAATTCCTGATAATACATTTTTGTATGCTTTTAATTGTAATTTAAGTTGTTATGTAAAATAATAGCCTATTGTATCACTGACGCATTTTTAAATTTTTGCGCAGTTCAGTTCGCTGGTCTTGTCATAGTCCATACTTTATGTCCCCTTCATACTTTTGTATAAAAATAATCATCGCAACTAACTTGACAACGTGAACTTTAAAAAATAGTTGTAGTATATTAGTTTAATAATTTATTATAGATCATTTTTAAAATCCATTCTGTGATCCCGTCTATAGATGATAATTTAATGATTTGATTTTAATTTAGTCTTGTTTAAGTAAAAATTTAATATCATAAGTTATATTTAAAGTAAATAAGAGGAAAAAATTTGAAGTCATTGTTTATTTTTCTTATCTTTTATTTATATAAAGTTTACCATCAAATTTGATTGACACTTCGAATTATACAGGATAGGCCTTTAATTCGGTCTTAATAAATATTAAAAAATGGATGACGTCTCTCATAAACAAAAGGAAATATCTAAGAAATAGATCCATTCAGGGGGTAAGACTAAGATCGAAAACTGGATGAATTATTATTATTTTCAGTACTCAAGCACATAGTTTTCTATACAAATATCCTACTGAACACTGTTTAAAGCCAATAGCTGCCAATACACAACTTGAAGGATTCCTATAGTGAATCGTGTTTAGAGTAAGAATGAAGGATTCGAAGTGAATGGTACAAAAGAATAATCGAATCGGCGACCCATGAAACTGTGTCAGTGATTAGGCCTTGGGTCTACGTAACCTTTTCGTTATCTCATGTTTTTGTCCGTTTGCTATTGAAGGCAGACAATGACAGCCTTTGGTCCGATAATTGGGTATTGGTGATAATTGGTTTGGCATGTCATATTAATTATTATTATTGGAAATGTTTTCTAAAACTTGCATAGCATACAGCCGGTGTATCTGCAGTCTTAAACCACAAGAAAAAAGTCAAGTGTTTATAATTGTGTTTCCGAAAATCCTGCACGCGTGAGACAAAAGCTAGCCTTTTTTTAACTTTTGCTTTCTATATCTTTATATTAGTGTTACTAAAAATATATAAATGTGATATTTTCAAATAGTTAAGACTACCCATAAATAAATAAAATACACATAAATTAAATTGTTAGTAACACACAAAATGTACTAATTTTTATAAAATATTTTCTTGAGAAGAATTCGAAGTCCTAATAATGGTGTTAGATAATTATTTTTACTATTACCACTTCTATTAATTATATTGCATACATAAAGCACAATTCTACTTATGTATGTATCTACTGTCAAATTATTAACATTATCCTTCGTTGTAATTTACGAAAAATCATTACACATATTTATTTCCTGTCCAAAAAAGTTTTTTTTGTATCTTGAATGATACCTTGAGATGGAGCAAGACTACTTATTATCCTTATTAACAGCTACAATACTTCCCCAAAATCATAAAGTATCCTATAATCTTCTTGTTTTTGTAACCTTGGTCTGTAAAATGAGATTTTCCATTGCTTCATGTCCGCTAGGCTTCTTTCTCTCAAACTCTGTGTCTGTAGTAGTACTCGTGTCATGTACTCTATATAAATAGAATTCATTTATCAGCAGGCCATCCATCAACATTAAAATTGGATACCAGATTGCATTAATTCACAGTGTTCCTAAACATGTAGTGCCTAACAAAATGTACGCAAAAAGGTTGACCACTTCTGTCTGAACTGCAGTTAATGTCGGCATAATTGAAGATGTATTATAAACATTAATACACAGTAAATCACTAGCCACGAACTATTCATAGAATGCTAATAATATTCTATGTTTTTTAAGCTGCGAGAATTATTTTTATCTTTAGAATTATAACAAAATGATGATATATTTGTATAGATCACATTTGGACACGTGACTTTAGATTTTTAATAGTTTTAGTTAAAAAAGCCATCAATACTACTTTTGCGTGAATTAAATTTTTTAACACTTTGTTGCATTAATAGTACATATACAATGCGATATATTATTCAGGCAACGTGCGGCCTTAACGCTAACAACCGACCCCTTCCAGACAACCTATATTATATAGTTTTATTAAATATTATAACTATATAGTTATCGGGTATTTCATAAATAACTTATCACTTACATATATTATAAGTTCCATACGTATGAAATTGGCGTTATGTCGTACTGGCCACTTTGAACTCAAGTATCACTATAAAATCACCAATATAATATACAACCAAGTGACAATTTTTATTTCGAAAGAGACGAAGACAACGAATATTTTCAAGCTAGAAACAGTTTTAGTATTTAGTATTTTTCATTACTTCTTATTTATGCTTCTCACCGTTTAAACCTTACCTGAACTTTAATATTTCAAGCTCACTAGGTAAATCGGTCCATTCTCGAGTGATAGCGAGACAAACAAACAGCAGTTCATCTACTATATAAAAATAAGTCGAGTTTTCCTTCCTGACGCTATAACTCCAGAACGCACGAACCGATTTCCACGGTTTTGCATTCGTTGGAAAGGTTTCGGGCTCCGTGAGGTTTATAGCAAAGAAAATTCAGGAAAAATTCCAACAGAAAAGCGGGATCACCAAACGAAATATTACATAAAACGAAGTCTGGTGGCGAAACGGAGTTCGCCGGGTTTGCTAGTTTTTATATATAAATAAATTAACAATACAAAGCATGTGAAATTATTTTCTTTTTGTTGAACAAAGAGATTTCCTACAAAACAAAATACGATTCACGCCTGTTTAATATATCCTTATGTAACCGTTCGTTGGCCCGTATGTAGGTCAATGTCAGGTCAAAAACCTTAAATTTTTTGAATTACACGTACGCTAAGATGCGTATGAGTTTATTTTCCTGTTCATAGTGATTTGAGTTTGATCAATTTAACATTAAGCCCTTTTATAGTTAGAAGCAAAAAGCGCGGTATAACTTCAAGTCAGTTTTTCATCAGCACTTCATCTCGATTCCTACAGGAAGAAAAACGTTATTTATAGCATACGAGTAGATACCAAACAATAATTATAACACAACATAATATACCTTACACTGATCACAATTGTTTTTCAACTTAAAACAAAAAACAACTTACTCATTCTTCCCAAGCCTGTCACAAATATTTCCTGTTCTGGTGCTATCGGTTAAGCAGCGAAATCATATACGGAATTGGTGACGGACGGTTCATGACTTCTAAGACAGCAGTTAATGCCCTGTAGGCATCTATCAGAAATAATTAATGTTTGTTGCTAATGTAATTTAATAATAATAATAATCCAGAGGCGTTACAGGGTTGTAGCTATATCTGGCCTCAGATTGCATCCGTCTCTTTGTTTTTTTATTATTTTTGGATTTGATATATGCAATATTTGATATATGTTAACACATAGACAGAAAGTCCATTGGTGCACGGGGATCCTACGACCTCACGACGTCACTAAGCTAACACTGCGTTTTAATAATAATCATTTTATTCCTTTATTTTGTCTTTAATTTAAAGTAATCTATATATTTATTTCTTGATAATTAAACAAATCATACATTAATATACCCCTTGGCAGATGTTTATCTCAAAATATATATGTATCTTCTGTGCGTGAGTTTGTAATGAGAATCATAAACGATTGGATCGAAATTGATTTAATTATTTGTGTATTCGTATTATTTTGGTGGATCGGGGAATGACATGATTTACAATGACATTCTTTTTTAAGAGAAGATTCATTTTATAAGAGGTATGTCGCTAAATAAAACATTAATCTTGCTTATACTCGTAGTACTATAAATTATTTATTTGTTAATTGCATTTCCGGACAAATATCACGAATTTTTCTACCTATAAAAACTGGACCTTGGTATATAAATAAGGCTACAATTTACGCAAGTGAAGTCACAAAAATACAATAACAACACATTAGTCTTGTTAATATCATTAAACTCTTAAATTTTATCAATTTTTAAACGGTTGTACATTATCTGTAAAATTCAAGTTATTTTTAATAAATAAATAATTTATGGATTAACACGTAATACAAATCTTGTTGGAATATTTTTAATAAAAAAGTGCGTGCGTACAAAGTACACATGTCAGAAGTGAAACTTCTTTGGAAAACTAATTTTAAGTCTTGTTCAAATCTAAATCTAAATTTAGATTTCCGAGAATTAGAGGGAGGGGAAAAGGAAGATACGTTTGGAATTTAATGAATTTAATTGTCATTAAAATATTATGTTTCGAAAGTTAATAAAAAAATTTAAATTTAAATTATTTCTTCGATGATAAAAATGCGTGGCATTTTAATTTACAATTCCTCATTTGAGATTTCAATAAATTATTTTACATAAAATATAAAATACTAATATTTCATAAATTGTATTTACGAAATTTTAATTTAAAAATAGAATTTCTATAAGGTGATTCTCTCTTTTCTTCGACAAAAAAGCTGCACATCTTTGTGACGCTAACTGTTATTATTGCGATGCATCCGTAATAATTTTACCCTCATGAAGAAGTTTCACTTCAAAAATACTCGTCTTATTATAATATACAATACAGGGAGTTGTTCTAGTCATTGGTATCCACGAGCATTGCAGCTATTTTGATACTGTAATTCTAAGTAATTGTCAAGAAAACTTATTCTTATGAAAACCCTTTGAACATCCTTTTAAAGTAGTTTATATTTTTGGTTATTTTCTTTTACGTACAGGTATATGAATGAAGGAAACTATTAAGCCAAAGTTTTTTGTAAGAAACATTAAAAAACTAACATTATTTTAAAGACTCGAGAGCTGTCAAACCATTTTTTCTGTATGTAATTTGACATATTTGACAGCGTTCGAGATTGTGACTAGATACGAATTATAACATGGATTATTATATATTTCATAAAACTTAATCACCTTAAGTTAGTTCGTTAGTGCAAAGCACGGTTTGATTAAAACTTTATAATATTCATGATTTGAAACCCCACAAAGTTAGTGATTCGGTATTGGATCAGTGGTTCTTCTTTTTTTTAAAAAAAGTGGGCAAGCTGGACGCTCATCTGTTGTAAGGAGATACCGCCGTCCAAGGAGACTCTCAATGTCAGAGAGTTCGCGAGTGCGTTGCTGGCCTTTTAAGAATCGGTACGTTCTTCTCTTGAGTCCCTAAGTCGAATTGGTGCGGAAATACTTCAGTGGTTAACTGGTTCCATATTGTGGTGGTGATCGAATAAAACATTTTGCGTGTTCAATTAGGTTTAGGATTAGGTATTCAGCGTCTCCATGTCTCGCGTGATCTCGTCATATTATATACATGCTCCATTAAATATGGCTCCTCAAACATTGGTACTATATCCTACGTAAATAGGCAGTATCTAGTTTAGCCAATTGTACCGTAGAACATTCTATAGGAAGGCATTTATTTTCAACTATCCAAATATATTGCGTTGGAACATTTTGTTTATACATTTTAAATACCTTGTCCTTACATATACGGATATTTGTAAAACTTGTATTCTTAAATATCCGATTTCATATTACCGTAATTATTCTGTGACGTTACATGAACTTGACATCTAAAGTTTTAACAAAAACGGTTATTACCTGCAATTTTACGCAGTCGAAGTGTACAGTAAAATAACCGGTAAATTTAAAAAAAGTTTGAAATTCATTTCTTTGTGGGTGATAATTTACTTACTATGAATCTCACACACTCAACATGAATTTCATCTCCTAGAGTATGAATTAGATGGCGTCCTCCAAACGCGTAAGTGAAGGTTACCCGTGCTTAGAGTAATAAAGTGAATTACGAAATGGCGGTCTACTGTACGCAGGTACGGAGTTATGGTATTTAGGTCTGTTACACTAAAAAATACACCTAGTCTAAAGTAGAAATGGTCCGACTCTATTTCTTTTGTAATACGTGAATACGAGAAACTACTACTAATGATATACTACTATATTTTAAATTAAACGCTACTAGATACATTACGATACAATATATTAGTCAAATTTAATTTAAAAAACTACATTTAATTTAAATTTTTAGTTATTATTCCAAGATTTTGATAGATGAAACTTTCAAAATATGCGTATTATTTTATTATTACTCAACAAAAACACAAAGCAAAAATAGTGGTAAAAATGTATATAATATCTAAAAGTGCGGTAACGGTATGTCGGAATTTATAATATTTTTGCGTGTTTGTTTTCTCGAAGCTTGGTTGCCAGTGTTATATTTAACCAGATAATTAGTATCGTAATTTATTCGATTGTTTACGATATACTTGTTTAATCAAAAATCAATATTGTTTCAAGGGTAAAACAAAATGTATATCCAATTTTGAAACGCATTTTATCAGTGTTCAGCAGTATATTTACGAAATGAAGAAATACTATAAAATTATTATGTTACATAAATATTAGTCTCAAGATTTTACGTCGAAACACTCATTTTATAACCAAATTCTACTTATCATATACGACCTTTCCTTATTTATTTTCCGGAAACATAATTGAACTTTTTTTTCATAAAATAATTGTAAGCACGCTTTTTAGCACAAGGGTTAAAAAATAAGTGTTATCGGGTACATGTTGACAGATGATGTGAAAATATTTCAATTAAAAAATTATAAGATTAAATAATAACTTTTTCGTTTAAGAAAATAAATGCTATTTAAAGGTTTAAAAATGTAGTAAATTACTTAATCGCATTTTGACAACTGAAGGCCCCTTTTGACTCTGAAAACAGAATTGTTTTGTAAAATCGACTAAATTAACTTATTGGGAAAGGTCTGCATTGAGAAATTGTCTGTTCATATTATACCCTAACAGTCTCACTAATAAAAAAAGGTGCGTGTACTTATGTACGCGCGTAAGAAGTTATACTTCTTTGGCATTATTCAAAATAGTTTTTGATTGCTTGCAAATTATTAATTACAATTAAATAATCAAAGACTGGAAAAGGAGTCATTATAGTCAATAAAGTTCAGTTTACATTTGAAAAATTAAATAAATAAATATTTATTATTATTCCCTTACATTAAGTATAACATAAATTCTATTATTATTCGAATGTTGTTTTTAAATTATGTCCAATGCCGTAGCATCTTCCGTGGGCAACGTCATTCAATGTCAACGTCGTAAAATTTCACTCTCATCAATTTTTCATAACGCGCCCAAAGAAGTATAACTTCAAAAATCACTATCTAGCGTTATAAGAACGTCTGAGTTTGGCCTTGGTCCTTCTGGAGAATTCTCGGCGTCATCATACGTAACATCCATTTCATATCATATATCGTAGAGGATTGCTAGTGCTACTATTTATAATTTGGCTTTTCTAATGACACTAAGAAGCCATGAAGAAAACACCTAAATCATTACTTACAAACACCAAAACACCGTTCTATTGTATTCCTTGTTCTTATATGGGAATTATTTTATGCCACCTTTTGTGGTAAACTCGGATTTAAAATTGTTGTGAATAAATATGAAGACAATGCATAGCCTGAATCGTCAAGCAGCCGTCCTTGGAACTCTCCATTCTTTGTCCGAGTTAACTTTCTCTAATTTTTCATTTTTGTCTTATATATTCAGGAATTATTAGTAAAAAAAAATTATAACAGGCTTTATTAGTAAGACTGATATTGTATCTTTTTATTTAAACCAACCTTATATAATCATGAATTTTATTTATTTTAATTTTATAGAGATGGGTTCCCTGCCGCGTGTCTCAGTGGTGAGCGGGGCTCGAACAGCTGTTCCAGCAGCGCCGTTGGTCACACACTTGCAACTTCTGCGCATGCATGACAGAACTGCGCTAATTTATTCAGGTTATATTCTAATATTTCTAAGTCAATTATTGTTATATATTGAGCAGGTATATCAGGTCACATGTAATTTTATACCATGTTCAAATATGTGCCTATACGAGCGCTATGTGGGGGGTGAAACAACCTTGAGGTTGACAGATCCTGACTGGCCACGGGGCTTTTAGACACTATTTACACAGACTCAAACTGAAGACAAGCCAGACAAGACAAGCAAGTGTGACTGTGACGACAGAACTGACCAAACGGTAGTTCATTTACTTGTTGACTGTGCGACTTTTGACAGGGCCAGGTGCGATCTGGAGCTCGAGACTGGCATGAGGGTATCCCGGGATGGGCTATCCGACACGTTGCTTAAGCACAGATTGCAGCTGGAAAAATTCTGATTAAAAAAAACACAAAATCCTCAAAATTCACACAATATATTCCTGAGATTAATCCTTTTAATCTATAACTACGTATATATCACTTGCCTTGGTTTTTTACATATCATAGATTACATTCTCATGGGGAAAATCGTCTAAGTAAGACTTTAATTTAATTTCACACGGTTACAAAGTTCCGTGGAAAGGGAGAGGCGGCAATACCTATCCACACATATCTTTATCTATATAAATATCTAAAAACCGTATATTATGATTCTTCATTTCAATTATTAAATTACAGATGAAACATGCAATGTGCGCGTGAGCTATGCAGAACTAGAAGAGAGAAGCAACGCCATGGGCAGAGCTATAGCCGCACATGCGAGACCAGTCGGCCCCAACAGGGATAATGACTATGTTATAGCTGTCTGCATGCAGCCTACACATAAGTATGTAGAAATTGCACAAAGATGCACTTATTCAATCAGTGAGCAATTAGTTAAACTCAACTCTGACCGAAACTTACCTAAATAAAAAAACGTGTGGCACTCGGGGACTGCCGCGGTAAAGCTATTGCATAATTTTTTTTCAACTTATGCAATTATAATTATTTATTTATGCAGAATTTTTTTTCTTTGATATTAATTCAAGTTTTTTCTTTGATAAATTAATTCAATCTACCACTCTTCCAGACTCAGACTAACTCGCCTTTATAGTCTGCCTCACTCTAACGCGCACCGGCTGCACCGATCTCGTCAGAGAGATGTGAATACGCAGTATGCGTTCTGTCCCGCTCTAATCCTTATTGGCTACACCTATGTTACGTCATCGTGTGTTAGGTTTTTTCGTTACGGTATTTCTTGATTCGGTCGCCGCGCTCAAAGCCCGCGATAAAATCAATGCAATAATATAATAAAATGCAATAGCTTAAAACTTCTACTTCTAATTACCTATAAGATGGTAATAAATTCTAAATATTTCTAGCACAATATTAACTCTTCTATCGACGTGGAAGGCTGGAGCTGCCTACGTGCCCATGGAACCAAGTTTTCCTCAAGGGAGGATCAGTCACATCTTGAAGGACGCTCAGCCGTCACTCATAATTTATGACGATACTGGTATGATTACAAAAGACAAAATATGTAGAATTTTGTTCTGTTATTGGTTAATTCTATAAGACTGCTCGTGTTGGCCTTGTGGCTTCAGCGTGCGACTCTCATACCTGAGGTCGTAGGTTCGATCCCCGGCTGTGCACCGATGGAGTTTCTGTCTATGTGCGCATTTAACATTTGCTTGAACGGTGAAGGAAAACATAGTGAGGAAACCGACATGTCTTAGGCCGAAAAAGTCGACGGCGTGTGTCAGGCACTAGAGGCTGATCACCTACTTGCCTATTAGATTTAAATGGAACAGATTCAGAAAATCTTAAGACTAAAGAGGTTGTAGCGCCACAGATGTTTTTTTTAATACTATCAGAGTTTTCTTGTTTTGTACGAACTTTTAGTTAAAGTGACGTGTATGACCGAAGTCCTATTACACTAAAACATAAATAACTATTTTGGGACATCACTACTCCCCTAATGAAGGAACGACAACGAATTTTTAGTCGTTAGATAGTGTTATTTTTAAAACCGTACTTTGTTAGTGCAGTTCCAGCCAGCTATCGCGTTAATCATTGGATTTCAGTATCCGCTAATAGCCCTGCTGAGTTCCGGCGAAATCATAATTGATTCACCTTGGGAGGCACAAAAGACTACCTACTTGCGCAAAATTGTTCTATTGTTTACTTTTATAAAATACTAGCTGATCCGGCAAACGTCGTTTTGCCATGTATATCATTTATAATCAAAAATAGGGGTTGATCGTAGAGGGGTGAAAATTAGGGGTTGTATGTATTTTTTAATGCTGTATCATAAAAAAATAAATAATTTATCTAAAAATTAAAAATATAATTTAGGGGTGGACTAACCTTAACATTTAGGAGGATGAAAAATAGATGTTGTCCGATTTTCAGACATACCCAAAAAGCACACAAAATTTCATGAGAATCGGTCAAGCTGTTTCGGAGGAGTTCAACTACAGACACCGCGACACGAGAATTTTATATATACCTACTTAATAATCTATATTAAGTAGGTACTATATATATAACACAGAAAATTGCGTTAAGCTCCATGGCACAGCACGGGAAGTAATATAAAGTATAACATCATTTTCAGCTAATCCATCAATGTTTGCAAATAGTGGAGTACCGTCGATTTCCTTTGAGGAAATGACACTAGACGCCAGTTCATTACCAGCCGACAGGCTGACAGATAGAGAGATGTTGGCGACAGCTACCGTTGACAGCATTGCTATAGTGTTGTATACTTCTGGAAGTACTGGAATACCCAAAGGTAAAGTTTTGTTTTATTTGCCCTAAAGTCAAATTTCTGAACTGACTGATTTTTTATGAATTTCTTAATAAAGCAAGTTGTTACTGTTTCTTCCGAATTGTGAATCCATTTGACGTTTGACACACGTGTACAGCATGGTTACGGTAAAAAAAAGTTTTGGTTTTAATCTAAACTCGACTTATTATTTCAGATCTATTTGTTATAATATCTCAAAAGGTAACTCGCGTCTGTATCAGATATATTTTTTTTTCAATTAGGCCTATTAAAAAGGCACTTTTGAAAGTCAAAATAACAAGGTAAAAATATTTTTAAAAATTACTCTAGTTGCCCCTTCCAAAAGGTAGTTCCATATGGAAAAGAATGGGCAAGAAACTCCATACTTACTCTTTTAAAATAGTTTTTACAATATATTGTATACATTGATTTGATACTTGTACTGTGTGAATTTTAAGTTTTTCATTTATTTTAGATTAAGGTTGGTGATTCTATAATTTTTTTATTTTTATTTTATAAGATTTGGCTACGCACTTATTGTTTTACCCATCATATTTCTTTTCTTAGTTTTTTCCTTACTAAGGCTGGAAGAGATCGCTTGCTAGCGATAAGACCGCCCGTTGCATCTTATAATTTTTATGTATTATGTTTTTATATAGCTGGAACGAAGTGTAAATATACATGTTCCTTACATATTTACCAAGTTTTAGTAATAATTAAACCCAGCTTTAATCAAAAGGCAGGTACCTCTTCCTGCCTTTGTTTTTAACAACAAATACACAAAATAATGACTTATTAGTGTAGCTAGTAGAGCATCATATCCTCTTTAAACTTATGAAATCGTGACCTTTATATGATGAATCTTTACTTTGCGTGAAGGTTATTTTATTAAAAAATAAAAAATAAATAAAATAAAATATGTTTATTTTGGAACATAAGATACATGTATCACTTATTCCACGTCATTAAATTTGAAGGCATCCCTACTCATCGGCAAAGAAGACAGAGGGTGTAGGCCGAGAGAAAAAGCCGGCGTAAAAAACTCTCGGTACTCTTTTAAAACAGCAAATCATCAAACAACACTAATGTAAATATTAATGTAATTGTATTCCATATAATGAGAGCTAAAAGCTTCCGTATGATTCATTTAATTAAAAATAAATGTTTTTTACATCTAAAAATATCTTTTTATACTAAGTACATTATACACAATCGTTGAAATAATTAAAAATAATAGGTAATAATGGTGATCTTGAAAGTGTTTACGTCACTTAAAAAAACACACACACGGAATTCGATATTGCGTAAATTATTAAAATAAAATATATGTTTCTTGTCGTAAAATATATTATATATTATTTCTATAAATAGAAACATTTTTACTTCTCGTTGTTACATACTTATAGTAATAATTTAATATTGATTTTCTACAATCGAACGATGTTACTAGACAAGTTACTCAAGTGCAATACTGACCTAGGTTAAGGTAAAGTTAATAATAAAATTATCTATATAAATGTTTAACTCAAAAGAGTGTGGACTAACTAATTCCTCTGGCTCTGCGAAAGGACCAATACTAGGGCCAATGATTTAGTTTAAACAATACGATTTTGTTTGTAATAGTGAAATTTAAAACTACATAATTATACTGTACCTTAATATAATAATAATAATAATAAAAACTTTATTAATGACAAAAGGGTTTGTGACAGAAATCATAAATCGATAGTGCCCACACTAGGGAGGCCCTGTGTTGTGGGTGACTAGAAAACAGTTATTTCGTGGTACATGTTTAAATTAGTAAAAAACAAATAATAATAGTTATAAATTTAGTGTTACAAATGAAGTCAAATCAAATCAAAATACTTTTATTCAATTTAGATGCTTCTTAGAGCATGCTTATGAATGTCAACAAATGTGAAGTGAATGAGTGAGTGTGTGAATCGGTGTGTATGCGCATGTAATTGAGAATGTAGCTGAAAGTTATTATGATCGTGCACGGTGTCTGTAAGTTTATGAAAAGTCATATTTGAACTAATCTCATAATTTAGTCATTATGGTTTCAATTATCTCATAGAGTTGATACTGTAGCTATTATTGGCTTATATAATATTCTTAATTTTTAATGATTAAAATTTCAGGTGTCCGTCTACCGTATTCCGCGATTTGCAATCGCCTGTGGTGGCAGTTTCGTTCTTTTCCGTATTCCGACACAGAAAGCGTTTGTGTTTGGAAGACTGCACTGACGTTTGTGGACTCAGTTTGCGAGATTTGGGGTCCTCTTTTGCATGGAAGGACTTTGTTGATAGTACCGAAAGAAATCACGCGTGACCCGCAGAAGTTGGTGCGGGCCTTGGATGATAATCGAGTAAGTTTTACACTATAGATACCGGCAAACTTCTTAAGCATTAAACAAGGGAGTGGGGGAAAATTAGCGCCTTGGGGCGCTCGGGACACAAACGTCATCTGATTTACCAATCACACGATCGACACGTCACTCTCCCGCCCCACCCCTCCCTCCCTCCCAGTGATACCTAAAAATCGCTTCTGCGCAGGCAAGGACATTTGTTCAAGA
Source organism: Pieris melete (assembly GCA_963693345.1). Lineage (NCBI taxonomy): Eukaryota > Metazoa > Arthropoda > Insecta > Lepidoptera > Pieridae > Pieris > Pieris melete. The sequence goes on from CAVNZK010000003.1 coordinate 4,952,422, forward strand.
TGTTTGCCGGTATCTGTACCTTTAGTGCGTTACTTCAAATGCATGAACAGAGAAATCCTTCTGAAACGTAAACATGTAACAGTCATTGATTTGATTTGACCCAACCGAGAGTGGAGTTCTTCACTGATGTGTAACTCATATTGATAAACTAAGATTTGCAGCCTATTTTAAAATGTCCAATCAAACATAAATAGGTTTATAGAAATTTAATCTCAAAAAAGATTGATATAATCGCTTATATCGTTATTTATATTATGTATGCAAGTGTTCGATACCCAAAGCTTTAATTTACGTAGATACACATCTATAATGTAGATAACATCCGTAACGTATTTTACATGCTAGCGAATTATAAGAACACATAACAGTTTATTTTAATCGCTTATATGAGATAAATAAACTTAAAATCTAGCAATATGCGCCTGTGCCTGTGTGCATTCGTCCTCAATATTTAAACTATTAGTCAAGAAGTAAGAACTAGTTGTAAGGTAATCGTAGGCAAGCTATTGAAAAGTAGTGGTCCATTGAAAAATTGTAAGTAATAAACCTCTTTCCATAGCTCGCCTTCCTCGGCTTGAGAAAAACCAATTATTTTTTTAAAGACAATTCACACCAATTGACCTAGTCCCTTGCTAAGCTGGTGAAGCTTGTGTTATGGATACTAGGCAACGGATATACATACATATTATAGATAGATAGACATATAAATACACATTTAAACACCCAAGACCTAAGCACAACACCAAATGCTCATCACATTGATGTTCGTCTCAGCTGTGGATCGAACCCGGGACCCATGGATTCGCAGTCAGGCGTACTAACCACTAGACCAATGAGTCGTCTGCCCGTCCAGTAGCTCCTAAATTTAATGAAATAAACCGTCAAATTTGCAGCATTTGCATATTATGCTAATTCAAACATTTTCAGGTGGAACGCTTGGTTCTAGTACCGACTCTACTTCAATCGATTCTCATGTACCTCTCCTTGAGCCCAGAACATTCATTAAAACATTTGAAACTCTGGGTGTGTTCTGGGGAGACGTTAAGCAAGGATTTAGCAGCCAGGTTTTTCCAGCATTTTGGAGATGGTTATAGGCTCGCTAATTTCTATGGAAGTACTGAGGTTATGGGAGATGTGACCTACTTTGTCATTGAAAGTAGTGCTCAGTTGGAGATGTTTCCTACTATACCGATCGGTAAGATTTGGGTTATTTAAAAGCTCTTTTCCTATTCTTAAGATCTTAAAAATCTATAGGACTTCCTTATTTGGAAATATCACGTGAATCAACACGTTAATAATCTAAATAAAAATCTAGTTCTATAAACTACTTTAATTGAAATTAAACTTTTATTCAATTATAATATGTGGTGCACTCCGCAGTCTTCATTACGCCGTGTATGCACAATTTTACATTGTGGAACCACTGGTACTTAGTATTACTAGTGCTACACATAACACGTTCCATAATGAATTTGATTACTAATTGAAAAACAAATGAAACTTTTTTTTGTAAACATTGTTTTAAAACGTTTTCTGGCACTATTGTTTTCATCGCAGGTTTGATGTCTAGATTATTTTTCTAACCAATCAAATTATTCTCTGATTTATGAGAAAAATAAACTTTTTCACAATACATACAATATAATTGACCACCAGGTGCACCTCTTGACAACAGCGCCGTATACCTTTTGGACGAGGAAATGAACCCGTCCCGTGAATCAGAGCCTGGTGAGGTCTGGGTGGCTGGACAGAACTTGGCCAAGGGATACGTGGGTGGACAGGCACCTGAGAAGTTCTGTGATAACCCTCATGCTGCTCATCCAGGTTGGTAAAGGAAAATGGGAAAGATATTACAAATATAAACGCCTAAAAAAAATAACCGACGTATTATATAACAATATTTCGTATTTCTAATTATTGGTCTGGTATTAAATGTTAATTAAATTTTAAATATTTACGAGATATGAAGATTATATTAGACTGTTTGGAAGTCGGTAACTCTTAATATTTCACACCTCGATTATCTAGATTCTAGATCTATTCATAATAATATACACAAAAAAATCAAATTCTTATACATTATTCGTTTAGTTGCCATGTATTTAAACTTATTAAAATAAAGCTTTTAAACTGTTTAAAAAAGTCCTATTATAAAAGATGTACAGGTGATTTGAACACTAATTATTAAAATTTCAACTAGTGCTATAAAAATACTGCATACTCAAAGCTATTACAAAATAACACGCCGTGTTTAAAACACCATTCAACGTTTGTGATTTAAACAAAACACCTAAGCACATTTATGATTCTTGTTACTTCTCCGTAGTCGAATTATGTAGTCTTAATGTTTTTTTTCCATTCACTCAGACTTCAGTCGCCTTTATCGTACCGGCGACTTCGGTATCCTCTACAAGGGAATGATACTGTTTGCTGGTAGAACAGACTCGCAAGTAAAGATCAGGGGCCATCGCGTGGACTTACAGGAAGTCGAAAGAGCTGTCATGGGCGTACAGGGGGTCGATAAAGGTAGTAATATCACTGCTAATAATGAAAATTATTAAAAGTACTTGAATGCCTTTACCATGAGACGAATATTAACTACAAACACATGATTCATTTGAATTGAAACTTATATTTATTGATCAAACTTCATAAAGCGCTTATTGGCTAGTAAGCTAGTGTGTAAGGCCTGCCTTGCGATTCTGTAACTCACTTTTCGAACTCACATAGCGGTTTTAACAGCGGCGGTCGCGCTCAAATCAGTCGTGAAGCAGTCATTTTATGATTTGGCATTCTGATAAGGAGGGAGTTTGTAGTTTATTGTTTATCAGAATGCCAAATCGTAAAATGACGCAAGGCAGATGTTTTAACTCCTACTCTAGTTTATTCTACTTGTGTTTTCCTGGTACTTAGGCATATTATTTATTGAAAGATTTTTAAAATTCAAATTATTTCTTATCAATTATTTCATATTCAACTACTTATATATTGCACCAGACCTAGGGTAGCTTATATTATTTAATGATATTTCAGGTATTGTTTTATGCTACGGTCTGGATCGGGGCAACCCAGAGATCCTGGCATTTGTGACCATCAACCCGAATGCAAGATTAAATGGAAACCACATTGAGAATGCTTTAAAGGATGCACTTACCAATTATATGTTACCACAGGTAAGCTTTACCCCTAGAAAACTTGAAGAGGAAGCAAAGACGAGACATGTACATATTATAACAATTAAACCAAAAAACTAGTAATCATTGGGGTTGACCTCAAATTTCTGCCTTTTGGGGCCTATTGGGGCTATGACATGCCGGTTTCCACGCATAGAGTGAGTGCGCACATAGAAAGGAAAGGTTTATAGGCGCTGAACTAGGTACTAGCAAACAGCTCAAGATAAGGGTTGAGATTCGTATGATAAAGCCACTAGGCCAACACTGCTCGTTCTCTATTTGTGCAATATTTTTGATAAGAATTTCTTTGTTCTAGGTGTTCGTTATTGACAGCGTACCATTGCTAGTAAATGGTAAAGTCGACCGACAAGCACTGCTAAAGATGTATGAAAACACTAATAATAATGGTAAGAAAATAGTTTAGAGAAGCACTTTTTTATTGATAAATAACATGTTTTAAAAAATGTCACTGTTAGTGTTAGAATTCACATTAAATAAAAAAAATTGGTGGCGCTACAACAACCTCTTTAGGTCTTGGCCTCAGATTTCTGAATCTGTTTCATGATCATTATTAAATCTAATAGGGCAAGTCTAATAAGGTGATCAGCCTCCAGTGCCTGACCCACGCCGTCGACTTTTGGGTCTAACACATGTCGGTTTCCTCACGATGTTTTCCTTCACAGTTCGAGCAAATGTTAAATGCGGACATAGAAAATCCATCCACGACCTCAGGTATGAGAGTCGCAAGCAGAAGCTACTAGGCCAACACTGCTCTTCATTCACATTAAATATATTATGATAGATGTAGTAAAGCTATAGATCCCTACACAAAAGTTAGAAATAATGGAACACGCGCAAATTTTCACACAAAAATGCCTTTTGATTACATGTAAAAATGCCATATTAAGCTTCATGTGATTTTATTTCAGATGACACAGTGATAAACCTGGACATAGACTATTCAGGAGTTCGTCCTGAAGACAGAACTAAAGCTCAGATCCTATTTGAGACAGTGGGAGAGGTTTTAGGTCGAGCTACGAGAGGTGCTATATCACTTAGAGCTGGCTTTTACGAGCTAGGAGGGAATTCTCTCAACTCCATCTATACTATTACTAGGCTGAGGGATAGAGGATATTTTATTGGTAAGTTTCTTGTATAAACATAAGTTGAGTAGGTGAAGACATTATATGAAGGTGATCAGCATACATGCCTACCAAACTGAAGTAATAATTTGCTGAGGAATTAAACCAGTACACACTTTTATTCCTATAAAAATTAAAAGTGAAACAAATGAAGAATGATTTTCGGTAGATAGCTTTATTTTCTTAAGACTAATATAAACTACTATATATCCTACACTATACAACAATGCTGGAACTAAAAGTACCTTACCTTCTATATGTACTTACGGCTCGCTTATCTGCTGTTTTTAATGTTCCAGTGAATAGGCTATCTGGCTCTTACAACTTAATTATGATGAAGATATTGATATATTTTACAACAATCTTCCAACTGACGGTAACTTTGTTTATCATGGTCTTCATGAGATTTAAGTTTATATTTAGGTTTAGTTATTGTTTATATATTTTTTGTTTTGTGGTTGGTTGTTTAATTTTTTCTCTTGCTAGCTTACTTATGTTGTAATATGTTATAACATTGATGTGTATGTGATGTCACATTTTGTTGTATATGCGTACACGTTGTTCTGGAACTGATAGCTAAATAAACAATTGCATTTCAACATCTGCTGCTCATTTAACAACTTGAATTATTTATATAGAAATTAGTGATTTCATCGGAGCATCGAACCTTGGGGAAGTGTTGCAGCACTTAACAACAAACCCAGATAGTGGTAGAGATGAAAACCCAAAGTTTACTGTAGTACCAATGAGTGATTCTTACCGAGAGGATGTTATAGAGTAAGTATTTGCTTTTTGAATAAAATTTTCAAAATTAGTCGACTTGAGCAATGTTTATTTCATTGAGACTTTTTTAATACACGATATGACTTGGCCTGCTTTTAGCAAAATAGAAGCTGCAATTATATTTTTATTCTTGCGTTTATAGACGTTAATGGTTAATAGGTTGGAAAAAAACTTGTACTAGCTTTTTATTAACAACTTTTAATTGATTAGTACAATTGCGTTTCCGACTTCGATGTTGTGTTTTTGTACCGCGCAATCCTAAGGTACAACGCCACGGATATTGAGCGAACTATATCGAAATTGTATACAAAAACGTCGGGATTACTGTCCCTGTTGAAAGTTACTATGTACCAGTTTGTATTAGAATAAATAGCATATTATTCCGAAAAAATGTATAATTCCCAGCTCATACTTAATGGTTATATTCTCAGTGTACAATGTGTATCTAAATATTTAGGGTGATCTTCATACAAGTATTTTTTCTTAGGATGATAGTATCGTCGTTTTATAAGAAAGCCGAGTTGGAGCAGTTCTTACTTCATGAAATAAACACAAGGGATTATGCACACTGTGTGTCGGCGTGTTGGGAACCGTTAATGGAGGCTGGACTCAGCGTTGTATTGGAAGATTGTAAGTATTAGTCAAAAGGAATTTCAAAAATAATTCCTAACGAAAACCTACTGTAAAATTTTTGGAAACAGCCCTGCGATTCTGTAACTCACTTTTCGAACTCACACAGCGGTTTTCGCATCGGCGGTCGCTCGCAAATGAGTCGTAAAGCAGTCATTTTATGATTTGGCATTCTGATAAACAATAAACTACAAGCTCCCACCTTTTCAGAATGCCAAATTTTAAAATGACTGGTTCACGACTGATTTGAGAGCGACCGCCGATGCGAAAACCGCTGTGTGAGTTCGGAAAGTGAGTTACAGAATCGCAGGGCAGAAGTCAAATAATTGGATTATTTATGATAATAACGTTTGTTATTTTAAATATTTCTTAACACTATTGCACATCAAAGAACAACTAAACAAATAGAATAGGAACCGGCCTTATCGCTAATAAGCGATCGAACCCAGGAATGAATTCTAAGGATTACGATATTTATTAGCTACTTCAACATTGCATACCTTATTTTTGCTATACAAGGAGAACAAAACAATACCTTTATGCCACACACACAAAAAAATTACCAGTTAAATAATAACTTAGCAAGTTTCTAATAGGCTTACTCTATACTATACGTATTATAAGATTTTAGTCTTCTTGTATATTCATGTGATTAAAAAGGAACTATTATTTTTATTTGTTTGAATTTGCAATATTTTTTAAAGCTTCCGGCAGTCCAGTAGCAGTGGCATTAAACTTTGATGCTAGAGCTGAACCAGACATAGAACTCGTTGGAGGTCTGGCGAAGATCATGACATTCTTGGAGTATGTGGAAAGTTCAGTCAGAGATACAATGTTACCGGAGGGCAAGGGTAAGAGATCTTATTCATTCATAAAATTTGTAAAAAAGAATGCAACTTAAGTAATTTAATACTTTTTCATGGATCTTATCATGATAGCTTCGTTCTGAATAGTCGCAAGATTTATGGTTTTAGCTTAATTTTTCTTGTTCTCTTTTAGGTGCTATCCTTCATTCCTTCATGATGGCCACAGCATCGAGTCTTTCAGGCGCAGACAACGTAGCAGCAATTCAAGCTTTAGAAGTAGCCACAATGAAAATCGCAAGGGAAAGACGGTTTCTTGGGATTTTCACTACGAACACAAGTCCTCTGACACAGGTAATAAAATCCACCCCCGCGAACCTTGTTTCGTCATGCTATGAATTTTTACTTAGCCTACCAACATATGGAACATTTTGTGATGTTACCCCATAGATAATGTTCGGGTTCAAAATAACTGAAACTGTAAACTGGTTAGGGTTTTCCGTGTAGTTATGCTCTCCATAAAAACCTTCGTCAGAGTTCAAGGAATAAATCTAAAAAAAATACCTATTTGTTTTTTACGTAATTATGTAGGAATAAGATTTTGAGCAATCTAACATGAATTTGTATCAATACAACTAACTGTAGATATTGTGTATCGTGACACTATCGTGTTTAGTTTGAACTGATTTTTATAGCTAACACTATTCACAATTTGGTTACATATTGCATATAAAAACATTTTTAAGATTTCTTGAGGCTTTAGTTGAGCAGTGTCGGGTGTGCTTTTTCAATGGACTTTAGAGCGCTCGTACGATGAAAGAAAACATCGTAAGGAAAACAACATGCCCTAGACCCAAAAAGTCGACGGCGTGTGGCTGATCACCTACATGCTTATTACAAAGATAATGATGACGAAACCATATAGATTTCGATCTGAGAACAAGGCCAAGGGTAGTCAAGCCACTGGGATTTTTGTAGGTCGCAGTTATACTGTTTCCTTTTTTTTGTTGTTGTTTAGTTAGTCATTCCACAATTGTTATGTCACTTATAAATTGTTTAATATTTTGTTACAGCAACTTGGAACAGATGTTCTAGGCTTCCAAACGCTTTTGGACTATCAAATTAACCAGTATGTGGATTCAAATGGAGACAGAATATTCGGAGAAGCCCCTGATGATATGAGAGCTATTGTTTGCTGGAAGCCAGTAGATTAAGTTTTTCCCAGTTCTTATAATAGTACAATTTTAAATTATGAAAGGGAATAAAGTAGATCTTAAACGTGAAACCAGCATTAATAAGAATAGTATTTCAGTATATTACAATTTGTAAAGTTTGATTTCTATCGGTTTTGATGAATCTGTTAAGGCAATTCGATTTCTATTAATTTTAAAATTTTAGAATGTAGCTTTAAAATTAATTTATACTTTACTCATGGTAGATATTTCTGTAATTTATTAACCATACAAATTTTAATGTAGGTATTACAATTAGTTTTTTAGCTACAGATGTGTATTCCGTAAAGAAATGTAAGATTATATAGACAAACATAGTTGATATAATTTTGAAATTAAATTACTTTGAAATTAGTTAATATTGTACATCCAAGGGATCTAAAACACTATGGCTTTGCCACACATTCCTTCACCAAATTACTATATATACTAATAAATATAAAACAAAATCAATACAAAAATATCATAAACAAAAGAAAAAATATATTTCATTAGCAATAGACAAAGAGTATCCATAGATTTCTGGTTACTTACCAGAATCATTGTCATATCTTTATCAATAAATTCTTTCAATTCACCGAAGTATTAGATTAGTATTCTATCGAACAAAATAGGAGTATTTAAGTTAGGACTAAATTAGCTTATTATTTATTTAAATGTAAATAATATTATTTAGATATGTACGTAAGATCTCCAATTTATTGTAATATATTATTTTTGGATGTTAAATGCTTTTTGTTATTTTAAATGTATGTGTTAAAGAAATCATTTGATAATAAATAATATTAGAACGTCGTTTTGTTTTTAAACTTTTAATAAGTTATGAATTTGAAATAATAAAATGGGCACATTTTCAAAGGTATATTAAAAACCGACTATGGTGGTGTGATTAAAAATAAAACTAAATACTTTTTCTTAATTTTTATTCGACTAGAATTTGAAACATTGACTAGTTATTGACTAGTTATTTGACTCAGTTATAAACAGATTTACTATTCTAAGTTCTAAGTCACACAGTTCGCGTTCTCTACTCTGAATCTAACCTCTATCTATACAAGAGTGCATTTTAACAGTATTTTGGAAAAAGCGAAATAGAATAAGACAAATATGTAGAGGCTAATTTTAATGTAAAAATTTCCTAAGTAACGGTTAGTAAATTATTGAAACTCGTACGTTTCGCAGAAATCCTTACGTCGATCCTTAAATATAAGTTTTTGAATGAATTATATTTTGTATAGTGGTCGAAACACCGTTTAGTTTCCACAGAGGGTAGGCATAAAAAAATCGTTTCTGTTCTATTTGTTTATCGATTCAATCACTTTACAATACCATGATTCCATAAAAAAAATTTCGTTCTTTGTCCTAAAGTTTATTTTATGATTTTTCGGTTAATTATGCAATAAAAAGGAAAGAAAAATACCCTTTTCTTGGCAAAAAGTTTGCTTTTGATGCTTGTAGTAATAATAATCATTTTTGTTATTTTTAAATAAATTTTATAACATTTAACAACCAGAGTGGGTCTTTAATGTTCTCAGAGTGCCGCTAGATAGCATAACCACAAACAGGTGTAAATACAGATACTAATTGGAATGGTTTCATCCGTAATTAAAACCACATTTTGTGAATAATATCTGTCTCTTAAACACAAAAGCAAACTTTTAATGGTATACATTTATTTTCGCCTATTTACGATATAAAATATAGAACTTTTAAGCTTTAAAGTTTCAGTCAAACATTGCGTTGACCCGTGTTAACACGTCCTAGTAAATCTGTTACCTTTATTATATGTATGTGTATGTATTTCTGCTTATTATAGAAAAGATTTGAAATGCCGAAGAAATGCCTTCGCTTGGTGTATTCATTCGAAGCATTAACAAAACCAAGTCTTGACAGCTTCTCCATTGTCATCTTGTCAAATGGGGCCCACGCCGGCAATACCATACCTGGCCAAATCCTCATTAACCGGTTTAACCGTAAAACCGATTTCAGGTTTTACAAACTCCGGTTTTATTGGGACGTAGTCTTCAGCGCCGTCGTTAAAATCAACGATTGGGTTCTTCAATAAATTATCAAGCTCTGTGATGTTTGCTTCGTTTAGAAGTTTAAGGGATTCTTCTAGCGCGAGATGGCGATGTTCTGGGGTGTGCGATGGTGTGTGAGATTTGCGATGGTGGAGGGAGTTGGGGGCCGAGGCGAGGTAGGGCGGCGGCTGTGGTCGATTGTAATTTCCAGCTAAGTTCGTCGTTGACTTTGGACTGTATGGGCGAGGTAAGCTGTTGTTTGGGCTGAAAAATAATACGACACAACACAAACCCATTAGAATTATTATTAAAATAATGAAGACATCTAGAAGGTAGTCAAACTGTATGTACGTTAGGTAACTTAATAATAATGCACTATGCACAGAAAAAGTTTTTATAGAACGAGGCAAATTGTTTTTATAGAACGAGACAAATTGTTTTTTTATAGAACGAGGCAAATTGTTTTTATAGAACGAGGCAAATTGTTTTTATATAAAAGAGACAAATTGTTTTTATAGAACGAGGCAAATGGTCAGGATGTTAGGTTATAGGTTTTCACCTATGCCAATGGACAATCTCAATGCGAGAAGGCTCGTCAGTTACCTATTAAAAGTTGGTACGTTTTTTTCTTGATAAACGAAGGCGAATTATTTCGAAAATAAATCAAATATGAAAAAACTACCTTGTTCCTAAGCTTTTGGTGCTTACATCATCGGCTATTTGGCTTTGCTCAGTGTTGCCAGTTCCATATCTGCAAAGCTCGACTTTTGCTGATTTATTAGCTCTGTAATAAAATTGACAATTTTCGTTATAATGCACGTATATATTTTTATGTAAAATTCAATAAGCATTAGATTGCTACATAAAGTTTAACATACAGTTAAATGTACTATATATTTCGAATGGCTAGTTAGCAAAATATTCTTGGCATATAAAGACAACAATGTTAGCAACATGTGCTATATCAGTGTACCTATTTAGGATTCTTAGGTCGGGTGCATATAATAGTGAGACTGGGTGGGTATACGGATTCCAAACAAGAATCTGAGGCGCAAGTCTTGTGACTTAGGTAGACCTATTTGTTCATACATATACCGACAAACTTATTGAGCATTAAACAACGGATTGGGGGAAAGTTTGCGCATCGTATCGCAGTGCGGGACACAAACGTCAACTGATTTACCAATCACGCGATCGACACGTCACTCTCCCGCCGCCGCGCACCACCGCCCGCCGTCCCCCCTCCCTAAAAATCGCTTCTGCGCAGGCAGACATTTGTTCAAGATGTTTGCCGGTATCTGTACTCTGGCTGAGTTCACAGGAGCTGCTTGTTTTATTATTAGGTAGGTACATTTTTTATTAGTGAACTGTATATTTAATTGGAGAATCCAGGTATTAATGGGGAGTTTTATCATATTAGTAATAAAAAATAATTATGTATATTTTAACTGAGGCCTACAATAAAGGTTTATATATGCAATACAAAACCAAAGCACACAATTTTAAAACAGTTCGCTTAGTATTTGTTATTATTATAATGAAACATTTTCTACGATTTTAAAAATAAATTAATTAATAACACTATTATTCAATTAATAGCTAGTTTTAGATCTAGAAGTGAATACCGATTATACTTTATTAATAAGGTAAGAAAATATTAGTGGGTTACAATAAACAAAAATTGTTCCGAACCTTTCTATAATCTATACAGATATGAAAAATGTCGTTCAAAAAGCGTTCTGACTCTCGATCTCTCCTGAAGGAAAAATAACAAGAGTAATAATACTAAAAGTGTACGTCCCACTTAATATTACCGAACGAAGTCGCATTGGTAAAGAACACACCAATTATCTAAGGCCGGCAACTCACTGGCGAGCCTTCTGGCAGTTTGGTAGTCCATGGGCGGCTCTCACTTATGCTATCAAGTAAACTTTCTGCCCCATATTCTATAAAAAGTCCCAAGATATATTTTTGTATGTTTAACTGTGTTCTGTTCTTCCAAACAGATATAAACTTAAATAGTAATAAATTGCGAATAATTTTGATGATTCTAACACTATTTGCCCCAATTTGGTTTTGGATAGACCAACTTCTTTTCTTCTTTTTTTTTAGACATAGGTCATGTGTTCAAGCGACTATAAATGTTATTATGAGCATAGATTTATATCGTTAGATAGGCCCTTACCGCAGTGAGACCGCGCCGTGTTGTTCCACAGTCGAAGTGAGTGAGCTCACTAACCTGGGATCAGTGCACCCCTAAACACAGTGTTAGCCGGACGTGTTGTAAAGGACGTTTGCGAGCAGTTTAGTGTCACAAAATGCCATCGTGTGCCTTTCTAAAGTGCAACAACAATTCTAGAAACACAAATAAAGCCAGAGGTGTAACATTTCACTCGTAAGTATTGCGATTTGATTTAAAAACTTTTATTTTTCCTTCCGCACTGTCTAAAATAACAAATTTAAATGGCGAGTGCATGAAAGAGAAAGTAGTGTTTGCAACTAATGTAGGAGAAAAAGAAATGACACTAGTTTCGACCGTACCTTCTACACAAATTGCACTGTTTTTGGACGCCATGGTGACGCACACATTCAAAGGTTTTCGTTAACGCACACATTCAAAACCAATGCCACAGTTTTTGGTGTCGGTGCCTATCTAACGATATAAATCTATGATTATGAGGTCTCTACCTGAGACAGTAAGCTGGAATATGGAACGATTTCCATATCTGGTTTTCTATTCTTCTATGTATCTTCTATTCAGCACAGCAACAAAACTACCTTTTTTAAATTGGAATGAAGGTAGTTTAGCATGTATTGAAAGCATGGATGGTATGTATATCATAAGTATTTTTATGTACTATCTATGAATCATTCAACACAAGTATTTTATAAGAATTACGTCTTTTAATGTAACTTTTGGGATATAGGCCCGTATTCTAGAACGTTAATCAAACTTAAATCTAGTTTCCGAATGAAGTTTGACATGTTTGACAGCGCTCAAACTGGCGAGACTGTACTTGAGATACCAATTAGATTATTAACCATAGAAATTCTTACTATGATTAGATGTTCGCTTAAAAAGTACTATACTTACATAGAAGCATAATGGAAGCAGAGAACAGCGCTCAATGCGGCAACAGAGAGCAGCATCAGCACTAATGGAACAGCTATAGTCACGGACAGTTGGTGAATGTAACTTCTACTGGGCAGATCGTATCTGCTCGGAGCTGACCAAGAGTTGGTTTTTAGAGGAAGTTTTGAATCCACTTTTGTGTTTGGTATTTCCGTTAAGTATTCCAAACGAAGTGTGCTGCGGTCGTTGTATATTGTGTTGTACTGAAAGTAAATTATTTAAAAAAAAATATGTAAAACTTCGATTCGTGAAAATTTGGTTAAAATGTGTTTTGCTGTATACAAGTATATAATAAATAGAAGATCTGATGAGTATGTGAGAATTTTCCTCAAAGAGCAGAATCCACATCAGCAAAATCGTTACACAACTGAGCGTTTTTAGGGCGTTAAACCAGCTGCCCGTCGAGATATTTTCGAACAAATATATATAATACAAATTCTTAAAAGGCCGGCATCGCACTCGCGAGCCCACTAGCACTGAGTATCCATGGGCGATATCACTTAACATCACAACTCCTACCATCAACAACTCCGTTTGTCCCATGCTCTATAAAATATCAACCTGCCAAAAAACTTTGTTCAAAAATTAAATTTTACATACATTCATCTCAGTTATCATACTATTTAAATTGTTAAAGGATTTTCATAATTAAATACCAGTTCAAAGCTGCACCAGTCAAGCGTCAGTCCAGCGTCTCTAAACAGCCTTTCGACTGTAGTACGCTTGAATTCACGGGGACAGCTCGGGAGACGAGACAGCGGTCTCACTTCTTCTCGCAGTCGTTGTAATTCACTTGAGAAGGGTGTTATGCTGCCTAAGCGGACAACAAGGCTGTAAATTTGATAATAATGTTTATTTTTAAAACAATTAATGTACTGGCTAGTATGAAAAAAGTAAACTGGTTATGATTTTATGATGTCAAAAACATTCTATCTTCGAACAATAAAATTGACTAAAGCACTGGCCACTATGAAAAAAGTAAACGGGCATAAGTGGTTTAAGAATATATGTCATTCTATTTGATACAAAAATTGACTTTTATTATCAAGTTGTAAAACCGGTGTTAAAGATAGAAGAGGAAACGATTAAGATGGACTTGGGTGTAAGAAGCTGCACCCTTCACGAAGTGAGACCCACGAGAATGTAAGTGCGTGCTCCTATTTTACCATGCCTCCTGCTGATAGAGGACAAATCTTTGTTTTTAATTTATTTTATTAGTATTTATTACTTAAGATGTCATATGGAACATGGTGTAATGGTTGCAGCTCCTTACAAACGTTTTGTGAAACAAAACAAAAATCGGCTGTCTGTAAAGTCGGTTTACTGACGATAGTTGAACGTGACAACGTCATACAAAAATACTGAAAACACTGCACTTTGTACATGACGAAAACATGTAAATGTATTATTGTATAGCAGCTGTCCACGTGGACGCATCGCTCACTCAGGTAGGAGAGAGACAGATGTCGAACGCTGCCGAACACGGAGGCCGATTGTGCCTCTTTGTCGCTCGTTCCGCGCTCTCGCTTGCATTTCAAGCCTTAAAGGGAACGCCTCAGAGCGAGGTAACGCCGTATGCGTCAAGAGCTAGCTAACGCCGCATCCGACTTGCGTTTTTTCGTGCGTGCAGCCGGCTCCAACGAATTATAAGACGTTGTCACGTCAAAAACTTGGCGATTAAAAGAGTGGCGAAGAGTTTATTGAAAGTTCTTCTCTTCTGTTCTATGCCCTTGATTTGAGAACTGGCAGTAAATGTAAAATTAGAAGCATTTAATGTATATTTCTTTTTTGACGTTCATATCATGTAGGTAACACAATGTACACTACATTGTGTTACCTACATGAATAAATGATTTTTGACTTTGACTTTGCCAATATTATACACATATGTATATCGGCACGTCGCTATATCTACTAGAAATAAAATAGAAACCTCTCTTACCCTTCTCCATCACTAGGTTTCAACGGGTGTCTGGCACCTAAGTCAATAGCCGAAGCTAAAAATGTAGCGTAGAGATCGCCACTGCTTTCCGTCCATAACTTTGTTCGCAATATGTCTTTGAGGCGGGTCATTCTAAAATATTTAAAAATATTATCTATAAAATTCGTTAAGTTACGTAAACCACTTTTCGCGATTACATGAATCACAGGAAATTTTATAATATTAGTGTTTGATTATAATCTTATAGGTAATATGTCCCCAACACATTGAACTTTAGCTAGAATACAATTTTATTTATTTAACTTGCTTATTGGTATAATTGGTATAAAATACTCTCCCTAAATTTGGGCAGACGACACCCTACTCCCTAATTGTAATTCTTATTTTTTTTTTAATTTTAAACCACTCTCGCAAACCATGCGTTCTCGCTTCCATCAGCATTTATAATTCATATGGAAACAATATCATGACAATTAAAGGAGAAAAAAAAACATAATAAAATAGTAGGTGTAAGTTTAGTTAAGTAAAGTAATCGATATCGTTATTAATTTTGCTTAACTGTAAAACTAATTTTAAATGCCGGGAACTTGCGAGGCTTCTGGCAATGTAAGTGGCCATGGGCGCCGGTATCACTATGATAGTTATTAACTATTCCATTACTTTTGAACGGCTCTATAGTGGGTTGTGGTCGAATCACCTATAGACAATAGAATAGCAGAAGAAAGATTCGACTTCTACTATCTACTGGAATATAGATACCTGTGCTCATCCAGTAAATCCTCCACATTTAGATTGTCAATTTTAAGCTCCACTTCATGCGTCGCCATATTCAATTTTGGTTGAACGCGGAGCGTCAGTAAAACTCTTCGTGTTTCATAGTCTTGACGATTTAAACCAATTACCTCTAACTAAAAAACAAAAGATGTTATATAATGGCATTATTAAAATTTAAAGCTTAAAGAAGATTATACATTATAGACAAGCTGCCCCCGCGTATTTTTTACTTAACCTACCGCATTAGTAACTACATACCAACATATAGAACATTTTGCTATGCTACACCACAGAGAATGTTCACTATTTCGGAATATGAACCTAAGAACTAAATAAAACTAAAAAAAACACAATACTTTAAAATTTTTCTCTTTATAAAAACTTTTCGCAGAGTTCAAGGAATAACTAATTAAAAAATACTCGAATTGGTTCAGCCGTTTTCGAGTTTTGAGCTTAGCAACATATTTTGAAATTCATGTTTATTTATACACTTTACCAGCAAACGTTGTTTTGCCATGTATATTATTTCTAGGAAACATTTTTTAGTACAATAATAAAATATAGGGGTTGATCGTAGAGGGGTGAAAATTAGTGGTTGTATGTATTTTTGAATACTGTATCGTAAAAAAAAAACACAAAAAGTTTTGTCTATAAACAAAAATAAATATTTAGGGGTGGGACCACCCTTAAAATTTAGGGGGATGAAAAACAGATGTTGTCCGATTCTCAGACTTACTGAATATCCATAAAAATTTTGATAAGAATCGGTCAAGCCGTTTCAGAGGAGTATGGGAACGAACATTGTGACACGAGAATTTTATATATTAGATTATAAAACTGACAGAAACTATTAGAAACGGTCAGTTTCTTCTAATATTTTATTTTTCTAGATAGGATTTATTTATTTATTTTAAAGAGGTAAAAAGTGTAGTGTTAAAGATGCCTTAGAAATACCGGTTTCCTGAGGTTATTTGCCTTCAAAACAATACAATGTAAATTCCATTGGTCACACATGCCTAACTCACGAGTCAGGGTTGTGAGTCTACTCTTAAGCTCTTAATCAGTTAGTCTTCAGCGAGATAGTACGTGTACGTAGTTACCGTAATAGGCGATTCAGTGCCTCTCGGTGGAGTTCCAAAAATGAACCCTGAGTGATGTCTTCCACTGTAGATGTACCGCAACCATGACGGAAGCTCAGGTTTGCCTATTAGAGATGCATGGAAGCGGTATTGCTGATCGAACTCTAAAAAAAACGTTTTTCATACCTTTGTTTTAGAGATTAACAACTTTGTAGGTATATATGTTCAATCAACACGCTGGCTTTCGGTCAGTTAGATAGTTAAACGTTTTCGACACTGCTTTATTTAAATGAAAACGCTAGCGACTTGATTGAATATCGATGTTCAATTAAATGTCTAGAGATTCAATTAACACTGATTTAACTACTTTACTGCGACTATATGTCTATCTGTAGACGTAAAGATACATGTTACATTTTGAATACGCAGGTAAGGTTTTAGTCGGGCCAGCCAAAACAGTACAAGTTAGCTTGTGGATGTTACGTTCTGCGCTAGTAACTCCCATTAGCGATAAGAACCTGAACTAATATTGGTTGAAGTTTGCGTCAGCGTTTCGGACATCGAAAAAACTAAATCGAAATCGAGTACTGAATATTGACGTTATTGCCATCTATTTTGTCGACCGTTCAATTTTTTTGAAGCCGTTAGGCCTTTTGTGACTTAAAGGGCTCAGTTAAAACGAGAAAAGAACTGATTGTTAGTATCAAACTATTAAGAAACGTGCAAAAATTAAAGAAATGTACTAGGCAACTGAAACAGAAATAGGAGGCGTGTGTGCAAGTTGGAAAATGACAGATGGGCAAAAATCGGAATCGAATGCATCCCACGAAATCACACAAGCAAACATAGTCAAAGAGGAATAGGAGAAATATATTCGCACAGAGATGTGGCGCAGGACGGAAGAGGTGGGCAAGAGGATGAAATGGCATGGATAGGATGGCTACTGAAGATTAGTTTTTAATGTAGCGTAAGATCATTTTGTATAAACTACGATTACTTCGTTATACCATCAAAAGGTAGGTATTTTTATTAGAAAACTTACCTTGGTATGTCCAATTAAATAGGTTAGGACTTATTGGTATCGCGAACATTTCGGTTTCGACTGAATTATATTCGTGCGCATATGCACTGCTGAATAACAGCAAACACAGCAGTCCGTACATTTTCTATAAGAAAATAAAGTAGATATTCGTTAGTAGGTATAATAGCAATATACTTATTGCTTATTATGCCTTGAAGTAAATTTAAATGTAATATTTTTTATTAAAGTATTCCTAAATTTCCTAGGTACTCATATACAAGTTGAATGATAAATAAATTCGGCTGAGTTGAATTATTATTAAGTATCTAAATAAATAATATCTATTTATTTGATGTACATGCTAGAATATATATTGATTTTTTTTTATTTTAATCAAGTAAAACATAGATATTAAAGAGAATGTTCCATTTCGACCCAGACCGCAATACCGAACCGCTGTTCTACGAGCTCGAAGTCGCGTCGAATATCTGCTAGATATTTAAGACTGTTCTTGAATACGATACAAATAAAACTTAGAAATAAAATTTCATAACTCCGTAATAAACAATGACATTAATTTTTATTTTACACGTGATGTCTGATTAGAAAAAAAATTTTTTTAGTAGGATTATTATTTACTAGTCTAACTACATAAACAGTTTTTAAAAAATACGACGAAAAGATACGTGTAGAATCTAAATATACGATTGTCTGGTTTATCTCTAGATGCTTTATTTCACAGGAAAAGCAACGCTTACAGCAAAAGTATACGTGTAATTTAAGAAATCCAATTATTTACTCACAATTTATTCCATTTATTTACGTTATTGACCGATTAAAATAGCAAGTACGACCCCGAAATAGGGCGTGACGTACAAGCACAGACTAAGTTATGATACAA
The DNA here is from genome assembly GCA_963693345.1 of Pieris melete. Classification (NCBI taxonomy): domain Eukaryota; kingdom Metazoa; phylum Arthropoda; class Insecta; order Lepidoptera; family Pieridae; genus Pieris; species Pieris melete. Next base: position 4,971,056 of record CAVNZK010000003.1, read on the forward strand.
ATATTACAGATGTATAATTAAGAGAGTAGAAGTATCATAGGTTGAAAACTATTTTTTATTTAAATTGACGCTCCATACCACGAGAATTAGATATTGATAAGAAGATGTTTTCAGAATAGGAACATGAAAAATATGGTTCATTTTTTTATGGCAATAGTTTTAACTTGTTGCCAGTTTCAGTTTTTTTGTAAAAAAAAATATTTACATAAACATAATATTACATCTTAATATTATTATTGATTATTAAAGAAGATAAAGACTCGTTGAAAATATTAAAAAGTTTTTGAAAAAAAATGCAAATATTGTTTTATTATATAGTGGGTCAATTACATTCTACTATTTAAAACTGAGAACTATATAATAAAAAAGGAACGAAAGAAACGACATTTGACAATTACATTTCATCAAATTGTCAAACGTTCAAAATATATTTATTGTGACAGACTTAGTAGGCGTTTGACGTAATATCAGTACTCACTACTCAGTAGTCAGTAGTCTGTTGTCAAAATAATTATTGAAAGGGCGAGGGCTGAAGGAGAAGGCTGAGCGAATTTTAAATTTTACGAAATAATTATTCATGTTGGTTTAATAGTTTAATGTTTTTACAAAACAACATGAAATTAAACATTGTTTATTCGTGGACTAGTGAGTGATTAAATTGAGTGCCAAGGTTCAATTCGAGTAAAATTGTTGTGATTGATTTTCGCAATGTTGAAGTTTAAAAAAATGGGCTCTGATAAAGTCCCTCTGCTGTTAGTAACTGCAAATGTCGGTTCAATATTTGAAGACGTAAGTTTCGTTTGTTTTATACACACACATTCGCTTTGATCCTGCCACCTAGAATAATCGTTAACTTAAACGACTGCTTTAAGTCGTTGCGCATGTTTAAACTGATCTAATTATAACATTCGTTCGATTAAGGCCTTATTTACACCCACTTTTACGTAGGTAACATTTTTTAAAATATATATACATGAGTGACTTGAAGTTACAAATTTATATTCAATATAATTTACAGAACATTTGATTTAATTATCTGGTTGTAGTGTGTCTGTTCTAATTCAAAATAATAGAACTCTTATTTAACTGCATGTTAGAATATATTGATAACCAAACCCAGTTAATATAAGAATAGTGCTGGGCCCTCTTAATTTAAATTGTTCATTCACACTAAAACCTGTAACAGTGATTATTTTTTTACTCTTATAAATCAACTACTCTTAAATCAAGAACAAAACAGTGGGTAATTGAAGATATATGGAGGATACTGTAATCTGTAGTTTAGGTTGAAACATTGTACCATATTTACAATATTCAAGAAGGCACCACCTTTGCAAAATGGTTTGGTTCAGTAGATTTTATTTGTCATTTGTATATTGTTTTTATATTAATACTAATCAATTACTTGAGACGATATTTCTTAATAAATCCATACTTTTAATTAATCATTGTGATTTTATTGTGTTGTAATCTGTGACATCATGCCTTTACCTTCTAGTGAGTTGTATATATTGTCAGCCAATCTTTATAATTCAATAACACTATCTAAAATGTAAATAATGAAAATCAAATAAAGTGTGCAAATAAAATTATCTAATAGAAATTTTACAAGTAAAAAAAATGCTTTAAGTATGTAATAGCTTCATTTTTGTTTACATGCATAGAACTTTTGTAAATTTTCCTAAAAATTCCTCTTATAAAATAAATGTATGTTCTTGTCATAAACAATATAATTAAGGTAAAAACTATTAAGTCTGTCAAGCTTAAGTATGTATTTTTTAACTGAAACTGTAAACATAAATTTTACCTGACAGATTATTAGTTCCAAATAGATTTAGAAGATTCATGAGAAATAATATATTATTGAAGTATTTACATCTCTAACAGATCCTTTGATATTATGTAATCTTGTCATCTCAATCATCTCAATTAATGTTAAATTCTGTAAAGACTAACGTTAATAGACTTGCAATGCAATTTCATACTGCATTAAATTATCTATTGCCTGAATTCATATAAAATTGTTCAGCGGGTAAATAACTATATGCTGGAATCTCACAATTGTGCACTTTAGTAGTGTTCTTTTCATATATCATGCATCTTTATAATTACACATATTTCATGTTAAATCCTTAAGAAACAACTGTTATATAGTATTTACATACTTATTAATAAATTCCACAATCCCAATAATTTAAGGTCATTATTACAAGTATCTTGTTTTAAAATTTACTTCAGTTCCTCCTTCACCTTTATAATAGCGTGGATTATCAAACACATGCAAATGTCAGTTGAGCATGCAATGTGTGGAGAGGTGGATAATAGACACAAGGTCTATTAATTGCACCAAATACTTTCAAAACTCAACATCAATCAAACTAACTATCTATTTTATGTAATATATATAACTGATATACATAAAATATAATAAAAATTAACCTAGAATTAGGTTACTCAGTATTAAAAAGTGTTGAGATAATACTAATATAGCAGACAATAAAGTCTTACATTCCTAAGTTGAATCACTTGTAAATCTTTATTTTATGTAGATATTCTGTCATCACTTAACAATGATCGCAATTACAATAGATATCCGGAAAGACCACATTTTCAAGAAAATTATAATTTCAATACACAGTACCTAAATATACATAGTTCATAGTAAACATTATAATACCGTATTACGTACGTACACAGACATTGCGGTATGACGCGTATTTTCGTCATTGCGTCCTTGTCTAACTTATTCTTGTTTATATTATAAATATAATTTAGGTATGTAGTAGGAAAATATATAATATAATAATAATCTTTTATAAGCTTAAAATAATTGACAATGAAGCATTTTGTATGCGGGTTTATACAATTTTTCTCTTTATTTTGCAGTGTGCGGCTTGCTACCAGATTTTTTTAATATCATTCAACCCAAATAACTAACTCATTTAAAGTAATAGTCGTATGCTAGTAAAATCATAACATATAATATTTATCGATAGCGCTTCCTGTCAAACCAATTTTCTTATTTTTTCTGACCATTCCAACAGTGCCGCTGCAAAAACTATTTTGATTCTTTCAGCCATCTGTCATGCTACCAATATGGACTTCCGAATTCCTTCAAGCCGTATCAAGAATGGACCCAAAATTCATAGCCTTGCATTTACAAGAAGTTGGTGGGAAGGCGTACGAGAAGTCCATGCAGTATGTAAAAGATTTCGTGCAACGGCTGTGTGACTGCCCTGAGTTAAGGCTCTATGACAAGATCAGGATATTTCTTGATGAAGACTTTAGCTCGCCTGAGAAGTTTACTGTGAGTATTTTAATTATTAAATGGCAATTCAACCTGCTGAAGTTACGTTATTATAATGATAGCAATGAACTTTTATTACACACTATAGTTAACATATTTTATTAACTAAATTAAATTAAATCGAGAAAAGACATATTGTTGAATATTGGTTAACAGCATGAAGCAGCGACGCAACCGACCCCTATCGCTCCCTATAATTGATAACATATAAACTATAAACTATAAAGCATTTTGTTTCATCAGACAAATATTTTTACTAGGACAAGTCCGCAACTAGAACAAATAAAAATAGAGATAAAACTACATCAGTCCACTAGGCCTGTAGGTACTAAATCAAATGTACTTTAGTAATAGAAACAATTAAGTAATAACAAATTGTGATAAAGCGGTTTTGTGACCTTGTAATTCCCGGCGCAACAATAATTGTTTCGGGTTAGTAAATAGGCTACTTACTTAAAGATACATCAATTCCTAAATATTTAGTAGTAGTAGATAGTGTCCGTTAGTTGTGCTCATTATAAATAGTTATGAAATGTTAAAATGAGAACTGCTTTTGTGACTTGGATTGAAATCTGAAATAAATATTCCACAAATATCTTCCACGATCTCATAGAAATTCTCAGTCAATGACAAAGCGATGACGTCTTAAATGTTATAACTTGGGCCTATCGGAAGACCCTTATATGTGTAGTGACGTCAATGGAACCGGTACTTTGCGGTCGCTCTATGGTGGGTGGCATTGGCCTGTCATATAGTTATAGTTTATTTTAATATCAAAAATATTATTAGTATTATCGTTATAATTTTATATAGACTTGTCGAACTACGAAAATGATTTCGCTATTTTTTATGAGTAAAAGTGTTTTTGGTTAGGTTCATATAATATTTAATTAGGTTTCGAAGGTCTTTGTTTACATATTCAAGCAATTCATATTATTTTTACACTACTTGTAAACTTGTAGCGCAAGTACCACAACGCAAAATGACAAAGAAATTTATTTTTATAATGAAATTCTAAATATGCTAGTTAGCTCGCGTTATTAAAGCTATAAATCGAATTGATTGACACGACGTAATATAAATGGTTAATTATAATTACTAGAGGTGCCCTTAAAAGGGAGAAGTTAAGGCTTGTATAAACAAAGTGAAATAAAATGTTATCTTAAACAATTACGAAAGTAATGTACAATTGTCAAAATAGTACTATGGTCTTTATATCTATGGTAATACTAAGTCCAAATAGAGTCTGACTAATGAAAGAAGATAATTAAATTATTGGAAAATTTTCGGATGGCAACACATAATGTCATTGAATTTCTTAGGTTAGGTCGATTTATTGTCTTATATTATATTTTTTCCAAATAGTTAACAGGTATAATAGCCTAAACTTTGTTTTATTGATTTTTTGGATTTTGATTTTGATTATTCCTAATAAAGTTGTGTTTTATAATAAATATAGTTTTAATTTTTCATGCAATGTTAGTCATTTTAAGTATCAATAGAAAAATACTAAATACGTATAGTATTTAATGTCATAGAATTACAGTTACTATCAATGTAAAAAAATAATGTAATAAAATCAAGTATCAAGTAAGTTTAATCCACAAAATATATCAAACTTAGGGATACCATACCTACTATTTTTTTAAAAAGTGAGAACAAATATGTACGTGTGAGAGATGCAAACAACAAACCAACGAAAACAGTTTTATTTTCGTAAATTATATGCAACTATTGCCTGTGTGGCGTATCCGTAAAAGTATATATTATACTGTGTACAAAAAAAGATATGAAAAAGTTCGAATTTAAAAATATATGTAGGACCACAAACTGAATGGTTTCGTATAGCCCTAACTGTTAATTATTTTCCGAGCGTCATAATTGAGTTATACGATCCATAAGGCTTTTTAACACCAAGTTATAAATGCCTTCGATGTGTTATTAAATTAGTTACCATGTTTATTCAGTAATACTGATCTTTGAATCTCAATTAGAAGACAATTTTGAGGTCCGTAATCTATTTAGTTTCACACAAATTACGTTTCAAATGCCCAATGCTCATCTGGCCTATACAAAGAGAAGGTTCGCAGAAAGTTATTTGAATCTAATTATTATATGTACTTTTAGCTATAGCTTTTATCATTTATATAATTAAAATCGTTCATCCGTGTGCTAGTACGTAGCAAATACACATAGACGTTATAATAACTCTGATTTTGTATCATTTGGCTTAAATAGGTAATGTTTAGCTTACATACATTCAAATAAATGGGGAATCAATCCCAAATGTACCTCTTACAGATGTTAATTTATATGTTGGTTAAGGTCAGCACGTTCCATGAAGACACTCCAAAAGTTGTAATATATTTACCCCGTAGACTTTCGTGGTAATAAAATTGGACATTCAAAATGTTTAAAAATATTTTACTGTTTACGTTGAATGAGACTGAATCCTTATAGCGGCTATTGGATTATAATAAATCTTGGTGCGTATGTTTTTCTTTGCGAGTCAAGGTGATAATTTAAATAGTGACGTCAATTATTATATCTACATAATATATTTTTATGTGGGGTAATGACGCGTCGGACGAAATTTTATATACATTGTGAAATAACATTGTACACTGTTTATTGTTTGCGGTGTTTCTTGGCGCTGTTAATTTTTTTTAATATTGCTTTGCAATTTGTCAGATCGTAAACCGTAAGGTTCGAAAATACGCGTTTATTTTTGGAATTTTAATTCCATTGGGATGTTCATTGTTCATGTTATTGCGATGTATAATTTCGGTCTTTACCACAAACAGTAGGTACGTAAAGTCCACATGACGTAATATAATTGTAGACTAGACGTTTGACTAGAAACAAATATCCATTTTACACGCATGTTTGTTCTCATCGTTTAATGGTCATTTTAGCGGATTGTCGGGTTTCACCGGGTTAATCCTTTCACCGAGTCGTCAACCTTGCATTGTTCATACTTTATTATTGTTTTCTTTTGCTGTGCTATATTCCTGCATAAATTTATTTATTTATTAAGGAAACAAACAGATACATATCTACACAGTTAATAAAATAAAAGTAAAACATAAAATAAACACCTTGGACATATCCACAAAAAGTTTCACTGATAAATATGAATATGTCACCGTAAAATTGTAAATACCGTGAATTTGTAATCTATCTCGCGAGATTATAAACTGTCGAAAGATTGTGAACCTCTACGTACTGTTTACAATTTTACGTATTATTATTCGGTAGATTGTAATCTATTGAAGTTAAAAAAAGGTTTACAATCTTTCGACAGTTCACAATCTCGCGAGATAGATTACAATCTAACGGTTTTTACAATTTTACGTTGACAAATACAATAGAAAGTAAAGCAAGACAAAACATGATAGCACAAAATTTATAAATTAGGAGAACGACAAACAAACTAGCAGCTATATAAAAAAAGAAACAAGGAAGATTAAGACATTAAGTGTTTTAACCTATTCTTAAACGCAGCAGTAGAGGAGCGCGAAAAATGGTCAATGTTAGTGGCAGAATCCAAGGCAGAACACATCCTGTGAAGAGGCTCACGGAACCCAATGTTGGTTCTGGGAGTCGGAAGGTTAAAAGTTCTGTGCGAGCGCAGAGATCTGGCAGGAACATTAAATGCTGTTTATGTATTCACATTGTATATTCACGGATGCTTGGCGGACCCATGCGACTTCTCCGATACAAAAAGTCCCCTCGGGAGTTGTGTTCTGCGATATTGCAGGTTACTTAATTGTAAGGAAGTAGCATGGATCTGGTTAGCGCTGCGCCTTCTAAAGATCTCATATAATTTTCACACGTGTATATCCTTTTAGTATTGTATTTTTATAAGTATTTGATTTTATATTGCATCAATGAAATATAAAAAATAAAAGTTTGAATAAATTTTTGTTATACTTGAGTAGGAGATGTACATGATCAAGTTCACTCGTGACTTCCTCTGGAACCAGCTCTGTGATTACCTGGAGACGCATAATTGACGAATCCATGCACGAGGTCGCACAAAGACACTATACGGGGTCAGTTCTACGTATTTGGAAGTACACGTCCCACGAACGTAGAGCTTTCCGTAGCTTTAGAGATAAATTATTCGTGTACTGCTATATTTAAAGTTTAAAAACCCGTTTGTATTAACAACTGACAGAAACTCTACGAATACTTGACATAACTATAACTTTGTCTATTTTATTTTAATATATCACTATTACGCTCTTTGTCAAAGTTATCGTTATCTCCACTATAGATATTGTAATAAAAGTAATTTAAAAGATAACACATGTAAAAGCCGCTAATGAAATGAACTTACGTCGGTATTATAGAGAGCCATGGGTAGGTACTGTAGCAAGATTGCCACAGTATTATATTGAATTGTCGTGTTTTGTAGTGTTATTATGTATAAAACGCATTTTACGACGCACTATTAATAACTAGGTGCCCCCGCGAACTTCGTTTCGCCTTAATATTATTTTTTTACTTAGCCTGCCTTTTAGTAGATACTGTATGCCAACATATTATGGAATATCTATGTTACTCATAGAGACTGTTCGCTTTTCAAAAAATCTTTAGAACTAATAAAAACTATTTTTTTCTCCATAAAAACCTTCCTTCTAGTTCAAGGAATAAAAAAATGACTCGAATTCCTGCAGCCGTTGTGTTTTTGAGTTGTGCGCTCAGCAATATATTTTGCGATTTTTTTTTTACATATATGTTACATATAGATTTTATAACATAAAAGGAAAAATAACATACAACGGCGTATGGCGCGCGTCTAACGGAAAAACGTTCGTCGTTACGATGATGGTGATTGGTCACATAAACATGTATAATCAATACCAATCAAACATTTTAATAATTTGGCTTTAACATCATCCCCCAAACACTCTGTCACTGCCTTCCTGTCTGCCCATCCCGACGTCGAAACCTTGGGACAAAAACTTAATGTTTAAGTCGGGATCGCTGTTGGAACGCTATAAAAGTGTTAATATAATTTCAAGCTTTGTCACACTAAGGGTTTCACAATGTTTGGATAAAGTACCAAATAGCTATGCAACACATAAATTATTTGGAAGATAAATTGTGCTATTTGACATTCATCGGACTCTTAACTTATGATGGACTTTATGTGACGAATAGCGCTATCTGACAGTCGTGAAACGCAACAATAGTGTTTATACCAATAAGTAATAAATTGCTAATTTGGAACTTATGAAGAACTTATCCGTATATTGTGAAACAGACCCTAAGACTAGTCAAATATATTTCTAAAATTTACCGGATTAACGCTTTGTGTTCTCATAAATTAAATTAGGAATGTATCATCAATTTCTATAATTTTTATTCGGTGTTATTGACAGGCGCTTGGCAACATGTACTTCGCACATACATCACTGACTGATCTCAAAATATGGGACTTTGAGAGACGGAACTACGTAGAAGTGACGGGCAAAGAAGTGAACAGCGGAAACATTGAGAAGATAACCACTAAGGAGAAAGTCAAGTTTCCACAGCACTTCTTTCCTGAGGTAAGAAATTCTGAAGTCGGCGTTTAATATTTTAGAATTTGATGTAACAAATTGTAGTCATCATATACGTACAAGACATTGATTAAAAAAAATTGTATTTCTGAGTAACAATTTTATTAAAATTATAAAAAAATCTATCACAATTTACTACAATAACATGAAATAAACTATCTTGCTTATAGTGGGTATTAAATAGGTGAATTGAACTTCCAAAAGTCCGGTTGTTCCATGGTCACCATGACATATGTTGTACTACATCCCGGAATATAATTTACAGTTAAGAAACGAAATTACTGATCACGTGATTGTGATTGGTCTACGCAGTTGGCCAATCACATTGAAATGACTTGCTGCTTCGTTCACTTCAAAAAAATAAACAAATATTTTTGATTGTCTCACAGAATTATATATTGTTTCAGTGCAAATGGTCTCGCAAGGGATTCCTGCGTACACGCTGGTCCATTCGCGGTACAGCTGTGGAGTTTGTGAACATACATTTGTTTCACGATGCTTCGAACTTAATGGCAATGGAGCCTTATCCTTCTGTAAGTCATCATTGATAGTTGTCATTTGTTTAAACGCTTCTTTTGTATAACTAGTAAAACTGACCTTACTTGGCAGAAGAAACAGGATAAGATTACTTACAAGTCTGCTCTTCTTTTCCACACCAGAATCCGTACCTTCCAATAGCGATTCCGATAGCGATCACAATCACAATAATCAGTTTTTGTACCATCTCAAGATTGCGACATCAGCGATACGGATTTTGAGAGAATTACAGCGAACTTGTATACAGACGCGTCGGGAAGTTACCGAGTATAGGCATATATCTGTTTAAATAAAATGTAATTATTTATTATAACAACGCATTACAATGTGTATAATTTGGGAACCATTTTAAGTAAAAAAAATTGTGTGGGTGGGGGTCTGTGTCAGGGTTCACAGCTCTTCCATAACAAAGTTAATAATTTTTAGTGTCTTTTTCATTCAAAAACTTTTTTATGACGGTTTACAACAACTACTTTTCCCAATTTTTTTAAACAAAAAACATTACGCAAGCACTTTGATTTACACATAATGGATGGTTAAGGAATATTAAAGGGGATATGATGAAGAAGAAGAAGAAGATGTCATAGTAGATTTTGAATAATAGGTATGTGAAATTTAAACAGTTGGTATTGTTGGTACTTATTTTTTTATATTTTATGAAATATACTCAATCCCATTCCCAGTCCGAATCTCCGTGTAGTAGTAATAATCTGTCTTAAAAAGTCGTAATCATAATTTAAATATCTAGTAAATTTTACGTACCTACTTTATACGTTTAGCGGTTTCCTTATGTCAGTTAAGGATATGCAGAATATACTGCTGGTAAATTACGGGAGTTTATCTTTTTACAGGTGTACTGCCGTAGCCGACGGCGTGCGTTACGTCATACTTTACGACATCTGCATTCTGATGTCAACGCGGCACCTTACTTCATATTTGGAGACTTCAACTTCCGAACTGATACTGGAGGTGTTGTGAAGGTTCGTGATTTAAAAAAAATTGGAATAAAACATGTTTAGATGAATTTCTCAAAGATTGAGGATAACATTATAATGTTAGTTGAGGATACTCATAAGTCTGTGACATTGACTTCTGCCGAAAGCTTAATAGAAGTCAAAGTCAAAGATATTTTTCCCGTAATCCTCATATTAAATCTATTTGAACAATAAATAATAAAACTTTATCTTTAATGCTTATAATATACATATAAAACATGTACAATTGATTACAATGTCTGCATACATTAAAACTCCTAAAAACACAGGTCTGCAACCCTTGATCTTTGTCTAAAATATCTGTATCGTGATCATTTTTACTTAATAGACGAGGTGGCCTGTGACTTGTGTGCCTGACACACAACACGTCGCTTCTTTTGGATCTAAAACATGCCGGTTTCCTCATGATGTTTTTCCTTCGAACGAGCGAGTGTTAAACAAATTATAATGCAAAATAAATGCGCATATAGAAAATAAAGTCAACACTGCTTTAAAATCTATTTTTGATAACGTTTTTAAGGACCGTAACGCTGGCCATAGACGGACCGCATGTTGCAGTCGATACCGACTGCTCTAAGCGGTCGCCGCACAGCGAACTGCAGTTTCCATACTAAATTCATATTCATACTTCAAATAAAATAAAATACTAACTCATCAAATGAAACCACGGACGTCTAAAGTAGTTAAAAACTTTTTAGTGTCTTCTCTCAGCTGGTGATACAAAGTATGAAATATTCCATGCTGTTCTCTTGATTGTAGTATTGGACGCACCCACATACTACGGTGTCTTCTACGCCTACGCTTGCGTAATAGTAGTACAAGTAGCAGTGTTTCTTCATCGAAATCCATCTTGTAAATGAACTCGCATCAGTATTATTTTGCGGTCGAACACAACTGCTCCAAGCAGTCGTAGTCAACTGCATTATGCGGTCGTGTTGCAGTCCTGTACGACTTAAACGCGACCGCTCTAGAGCAGTCGGTCTCGACTGCAACATGCGGTCCGTCTATGGCCCGCTTAAGAGGTTATCAATTGGACGTTTAATTTCTCATGCTTTTGATTATTTAAGTGGCGGGATGGTTTAATGATTTAATATTTACAGAGAATAACCGACAATTTAATCGCAAATCGAATGTCGAATGGGGCAAATGTTGAATCGTCGAAGATGCAATACCGATCTAAGAGTGAAGACAGAGTGGTTCTAACAATTGGCAAGAAGGAGTTCTCTCATGTTGACCATCAGAAGATCTTCAGGGAGTCCTGGGTAAGAAGTATTATTAGTGGGTAGTAAATTAATATGAGTCCTACATTGGCACGCGACGGGATGAGAGCGTGAGGACGACCTGTTGCTGGCCCCATCAATGGGTTCTAAAAAAGAAAATAAACTATTGCTTTACTATTGTTTATTAAAAGTATAAAGAAGGAAAATATGAAGTATGCGTGCACCTTGAATACATAAATAATACATATTTAAGATATATAATCACACTTAAAGGTACGGAATTGAAAATATATTTTTTTTAAATCATTAAATCAAGCAAATTCTTTAAAGCGACCTGGATGTCATTTGTATGTTTGTCCTTCCGCAAAAATTCAAGCGATTAGAAACTTTTTATTTTTATTGAAAAAACTGGACAAATTAGGCATTTTCCTACATTTGGTATTGAATTAATTTAGCATATTTTGCAGCATACGTTTTAACGAATAAATAGTGGTATATGTATTGTACATAGTCCCATTCACACGGCGTTTGTACTGCAAAATATCGTACACCGTTTATACGTTCAAACGAATACTCAACGGACTTGTCAAGCAAATCGAATGAACTTTAACGTTAACTCGGTTTAAGGGGTCACATAATATAGCTCTGTCTTGTTCTCGCTCACTGTGACAACTGTGTGAAGACTGCGGCTAATCGTATTTTACACGAGTGAAAATTTACCATGTGAACACCCGGAAAGTACGTTAAAAAAACGAATACTAAGAAAACGTGCAGGACAATGCCGTGTGAATCCAGTCTAAAGGCCATAAATAAATAGTGGCGCATACAGTGTACATAGAACAATTCACACGTCGCTTGTAGTGCAAAAAATCATATACCGTTTAAATGTTTAAATGAATACCGGACTTGTCAAGCAAATCTAATGAACTTTAACGTATTCGGTTTGCAGTGGCATACATGGCGAATAGCCGCAGTTTAACACAGTTCGTTTTTACACGAAGAAAAATCTACCATATCAATCCAGCTGATTGTATGTTCCAAAAACTGGTTTTATTGTAATACGGTAATATGTAAAAATTAAATATATATAGAACATCTTGGCCATATCACTCGAGTCACACATCGTTGACATAACCTTCTCTTATTGTGGCATATTTATAGCGGCGCTCACAAGGCCACTCATAAAAAAAGACAAACTACACAAACTAAAATGTGTGGCCTCGATAGTAGGACGCCGGTAATTAATACAGTTATTATATAAAAGAAATGACTAAAAGAGATCAAGAGAATCAAAGAGTGCTACAAAATGTTCTTTCTATAGATGGACTCTCCGAAAAATAATCCAGTTTGTTTAGGCTCTGTCTTATATACCTACACGATATATTAGAATGAGTTGTATTAATACAATATTTATACTTCATTAACGTCTTTTAATAAAAATAAAAATCATATTTTTACACGCTTTATGTTAGCTTCACCTGTATATATGTACGTATGTAACCGACTCCTTCGGACTCGATTTTGACCCACTTTAAACGGACAGATTTAATTCAAACTGTACACTTATAAAGAATCAGCGACAATATAATAATTTCATAGGTTTATCTCGAAAAAACAATGAAATTTTTTTAAAGTCCACAAAGCAATACGATTAAATTGAGACAACACGTATTGCTGCTAGGACTAAAAAGTGGAAAATAAATATAGTTTAAAAAAACTATAAAACACGCTTTTAAAGCACATCAAACTAAAAAGTGAAAAATAATTCCTAATTTAGGCTGAAAATGGTAATGAAGAAAAAATGCTGGTATTTTTGTGAAAAAGCGTGGCGCGCTCTGTGCCATATTTTTCGTCTATCGAGCAACCCTTGTTTTTACATTTGAACACATCACTGTTCTAGTAGCCTGTTCGGTCATGACGTCATGGGTTACAATACCGGCTGGGTATGTAAAATTTCAAACGTTACTTTTCTAAAAATATTTTTGTACTATTTGACACCCTCGTGCATGAGTACGGACCGCATTATTCTAAAATTCTCCCAGCTATGAATAGAGTTACATTATAGTATATTATAGTTCTACCAGGATCTGATGGCAAAAAGGGAAAAAAGAAATTGACTCTAGCAATACTGGGGAAATTGGAGTAAAACGTTTTGATACTTTTTTTCCTTATAGCGGCTGATTCTGTGTGTGATACATGCAAATATAAAAATTTATCCAATGTGGAGTTTGAAATTTAGATGAAAACTCCAATTACTCTGTTTATGAGTTTATTAATTAATTAAGAACTTAAAAATGGTTTCAAATACTGCACATCCATAAAAAGGTCTTCAACGAAGTATTTATAATAAACCTTTCCTCCTGCATCTCAATTAACCGATCTTGTTCTATGAACCGATTTTCAATTTTTATTACATGTTCACAAGATTTTCGCCATTCATAGATCCCTATTTGAGAGAAATAAACAGTGTACAACTCATTTATCTTGTTTCTCATCAATTCTTAATCAAAACTATCCAAGTTTATTTGTAGCATAAGAAACCCCTGAAATAAACCAAAGTTTAGTATAAGTACATAATATAATACACACGAAAAATCCCATAAACCAAACTATCAAGAGGTGTCATTCCTACTAACCAGGCAACGCTTGCACATGGCTCAATATCGATGATTGTGTATGTTCTGCATCTTGTAGACCAAGTATTCTTTGATAAACATTGAAAACAATATGTCTTGCTTGCGATCGAAGAGTTTTCTTCGACATTTTCATCACTTTTTAAAGGAAATTTGAAGCCAATCCTGGAAATTTCAGTTGACAGATGAAATTTTTCATTTATTGCCATATGTAAATCGCTAATTTAAAAAAAAAAAATTGCCATCAGATTCTGGTAGACCTATAGTTACCTCACATTAAATTTTAACTTATCTGTGTTCTTTTTACAGCTCCAAAAGTACGATCGTGAATTAGAAGCCTTAAAACCGCATTTGTACGAGTTTCCGGTTAAATTTCCGCCATCTTACCCCTTCGAGGAAGACGTTCATTTGCCCACACATTATATGAAAACTAGGTAGGTTATTTTATTAAATAATTTGAAATTCCGTAGGGCACACACGTTACGTCTGTTTCATTTATCCTTTTGAAGCAAGTTAGTGCTATTCAAAACTTGATCAAAGATTGTTTCACAAGAAAAATAAACGTTGCCAACTTAGTTATAGAGGCGGTGTTTTTTATTATAAATATGTACATCTATTGGAGTGTTCATGTATTACGTCACGCAATTTTTGGAGTTTATTTAAAAAAACCCCTTCCCCCCATGTAACGCGCCGTAACGTTTTTCTGAACCCAAGTATAGTAAAACGTTTCGTAACCACCTAGTGACTCTTTATACCTAAAAGTTACCATTATGTAGTGTAAAGTACTGGAAAGTCGAAAATAATACTAACAATAACGCGTAATTCAATCCTCGCCCCGCATCGTAACGTTTTGCAAAAGGACACCCCCCTCCCCCCAAATTTCGTTACGTAATACTTGAATGCTCCCTAATTCAATCCCAGCCCCGCATCGTAACGTTTTACAAAAGTACAAAAAATTTGTTACGTAATACTTGAACGCTCCCTATACCAAAGAAATATGAAATTTATAATAATAAAATACGCTTTGCCTGCGTTCATTTGTGGCATCTACAAAGCAACATTAAATATACGCCTACTATAGTTACTTAGACTTCTGTGGTTTGAACTATATTAAACGTGAGTCAAGGCTGTCGTTAGATAATATTATATTTAAAAAATATAGATAATCAATTGTTGCAGATGTCCAGCGTGGTGCGACCGAGTGCTTCTCTCACAGTCCGCGAGACTTTTGGTGCAAGAGAGAGCTGAAAATCGCGTGCATAACTCTAGGTAAGAGTTTAAAGTTTTTATATAGACGTTAGAGTGTGTGCGCGTGCGTGCACGTATGTAGCTAGAAAGTACACATTGCTAGTCGTTAATGGTAAAGTAAACACACACTCGATTATAAGTTTTCTTGGAACTTCGTAGATAATAACAAAATTCATGGTTGGTTTATCTTTGAGTATTCGTTTTTATTTTTTTATTCCTCTTTTAGTTACAATATTTTGTAAACATCAGCAAGGCTTCTTTGTCTCAGCAAGTCTAAACATTTCATGATTTCATATCCAATTTGCAGGAAGTCCGTAACAGACTCGACGGACAGTGGAAGTGGAAGATTGTCTTCGTCAGATAGTAGCCCGGCCAGATCCGCCTCACCAGCCAGACATAACAACCAGGTACATAAATAAATACGCTTCAAAATTAATTTAATTCATATTTTTAAAATTTATTTTAAATAGCCGTGCGATGTCGACGTGCTAATAAATAGTAATAACACGCCTAACTTCAATTGTTTTAGAATAGATACGTTCTTATGATAATGTTCCTCAGAACAAAAGCATTATATAAACATTTGATTTTTGGGAATATTATTAGAACAGGGAATATTTGGTTTGTTTAGTTCCAAATACGACCACAGAGCGCTGCTCAAGTTTTTCATGAAATTAGTTATTGTTGTTCATTACCTATTTGAGTAAAATGTTGCGGAATTTAACGTCATATAAAACCATTCAATATATGCTACCTTTTCATTAATATGTTTTTAAGCAAGTAGAGATAGATAAGTTAGTGCTCAAGTTTTAATAAATATAATATTTCAGTGGAGTCCAAATAAAAAGCTCGAGAAAAAAGGCAGCGTCGCTGAAATTGATGGTTTGAATGTTCCTGTAACTACAGTTAGTAGAAAGAGTATTGCTGATCCCACCAGCGTCCAGCAGGCTATAAATGCGAGGTAAATATACATATTATATAACTAGGGGTAATGGCCTAATTGCCTTATTGTGATCAATTGTTGGATTACAGATACTATTTACAAATATTTACATACGAATATGAAATATTATCGAAGATATATATTGATAGAAAATTCATTCATAGATCTTGAAGGTAGTTCGAGAGGCAAAAAGATATTGTGTTTACGCGAGTTATTTATAGTACGAGATCCGACCGCGTGATTTATACGTTCATATGTTTGATTAATAAAATATAATTTTTATCGATATTTATAACTAAACCAATGCAGATCCGCAAAGGTGGCCATCCAAATTTGGCCGCAATTAATTTTAATTAAAATGTAATTAATTATTTATTTTTGAACAATTACGTTCACTTGTAATTGTTAAAAAATATATTTCATTAGAAAGAAATATACCTGAGATACCGAGAAAGTTCAAGGTGCCATCCCTCACTTGGCCGCAACCTAATGTCAGCCAGGTGTAAACAGGTATAATTTCGTTAAATATATACGTTCATAATGTATTATCATGTTATACATACCAAATTGAAGATTAATTCTTTCCCTACATGATGAGATATAGGTGCCTATGCAAAAATGCCCGCAAATAGTGACTGCCAACGATTAAAGATAAATAAAAGCGAGAGAAACTTAAGATAAACACCCCATGTCGAATAAAGATAGAGCATCCCAGCTGCTTGTCGTTTTTATGCTACTGCGCATGCGTCCATAGGCAAGGTGCTCAACTAAATACCGTACTGAATATTGCAATCATATGTTTTTGACAGTCTTATGCGCCACGTTGTTTTTTTTCAAGTCCAAAATTATAAAACTTTGTTAATATTAATATTGATATATTTCATTCTTAACGTTATTAAAACGTAAGAATAAAATGAAGAAGTGTTTTTTGTTGTGTAATGAAAAGCAAGAAGTGCTTAACTTTAGTGATGTATCATTTAAAAAGTGTTTTTTAATGATATTGTTTCGACGTCACAAAAATTTTATGTATCATAACCTAAAACTTAATGTGGAATCAACAAATGAATTTGGTTATCACATTCACTATTCCACCATGCTTGAAATCCTTGCAACAAAAATTATTGCGTACGATCTTCGTTAATTCAATGTGGCAAAATGCCACTAATCCAGATTGCATCAGATTTAAACCTGAAAATAATGGTTAGATTTTAGATGAAACTTTAAAACCAACATGGTTCATTGGAGATTCAATGCCACAGCAAGTAGAAGATGTTATTTGTGATTTAATTGAACAATCTTCAGAAGATACAAACGATAAAGATTCTGACGTTTCAACATATGAGAGTGACAGTTCTGATGATTCAAGTGACGATAGTACGTAAATGAAAATTTTTTCGTTACAAGTACTCCGATATGTATTGATAATTATCTAACTGTAAAATCTTTTTTATCATTTTTGTAATTTTTATCATTTTTTTTTAATAAAGAAGTGTTTGTATTTTTTATCATTTTTTATAATAAAAAAAAAGTTGCATTTTAAATCAAAAATAAATAATTCACTTTTTGTTGTCACTATCCCTATCAAATGAAAAAAAGGTTTGTGCATTTTTCTTTTAAAATATATAATTAACAAATAATTTTTTTAAACAAATAATAATTGTTAAATAAATGATTCCAACATTTTTTGTTTTCAAAAAATAAAACTGAAAAATTTATATTAATCAGATCCCTGATTAAAGAACCGAATTAAAAGCAATGGAAACAGAATTCAACAGAATTAAAAAATCAATTCTGTTTAATTCTGTTACCATTGTTTTTAATTCAGTTCTTTAATCAAGGATTTAAGGAAAATAAACGAAACTTTATATTGATGAAAATAAAAATAAAAAAAACATTTGTGTATAAAGATAAATTTTAATATAGATTCAAATTAACGTCTTACAGTTCAAAGTTATTGTTTGAGTTGGATATAATTAAAAAAAAAATTAAAAACACTGGTTTGGATAGTAATTTTTATGACATTTTTTATGAAGACCGAAAATAAACGAAACTTAATATTGTTAAAAATTGTAATAAAACAAAATTTATTTAAAAGATAAATTTTATATTTAAAATGACGTTTCACAGTTAAAAAATATTGTTTTAGTTGAATATAATTAAAAAAATATTGAAAACACTAGTTTGGTAGATTAATTATTATGACATATTATTTTTACTGCTCAATTTTTGGAGTATTTTAAACTCCAAGCAAATACGCGAGCTACTAGTTGAGCACCTTATCTATGGACGCATGCGCAGTAGCATAAAAACGACAAGCAGCTGGGATGCTCTATCTTTATTCGACATGGGGTGTTTATCTTAAGTTTCTCTCGCTTTTATTTATCTTTAATCGTTGGCAGTCACTATTTGCGGGCATTTTTGCATAGGCACCTATATCTCATCATGTAGGGAAAGAATTAATCTTCAATTTGGTATGTATAACATGATAATACATTATGAACGTATATATTTAACGAAATTATACCTGTTTACACCTGGCTGACATTAGGTTGCGGCCAAGTGAGGGATGGCACCTTGAACTTTCTCGGTATCTCAGGTATATTTCTTTCTAATGAAATATATTTTTTAACAATTACAAGTGAACGTAATTGTTCAAAAATAAATAATTAATTACATTTTAATTAAAATTAATTGCGGCCAAATTTGGATGGCCACCTTTGCGGATCTGCATTGGTTTAGTTATAAATATCGATAAAAATTATATTTTATTAATCAAACATATGAACGTATAAATCACGCGGTCGGATCTTAGACTATTAAAACTGCTAGCAGAGTACACCACTATTATGAACACAACTGCTTAGAACTCGAAATCTCGAGTTATGTAAAAAATTGTCGTTTATATCCGTAAAAAGGTTATATCTAAAAAAGCTTAAATATAATTAAGGTTATTTTCACCGAAGATTCTGTAATAAAATGCGTTAATAAGAAAAAATACGATTGTGTAAGCACGTATCCGCATTTTTACGCACGTACGTCACTATTTGCGTATATTTAATAATTATTGATTCATATTAAAGATTTAATATTTTTTAAGAATAATAAGAGTTGAGACACATAAATTAATAGGTATGCCAATTTTCAGGCTAAAGTCGCGTACATTTTTTTCCAAAAAACAGTGAGTAACTTGTAAGGGTATAAGTGTATCCAAAGTATATGTTGTCTTGTGTAAGATGTATATAATGTTGAGTTTTGAGGTGCATAATTTGTCATGTACTATCACAAACTGGTAGCCTAATTGTTAATCGATGTTTTTGGTGTTCCATATCTTGGTAAATCCTAAGTATACCTAGCATTTAAACAGGTTTAAAGCACATAGTATTGTCTTTTATTGACATAACCTTTACACATTTAAAGAAAAACTTTTTAACCGGATTAAAGTTATGTATTATTATAAATTTAAAATTATGTTAAATAATTGTAAATTTATAATAATACATAACTTTAATCTGGTTAAAAAGTTTTTTCTTTAAAAGGTTTAAAGCAATTTTTTGCTTGATTGCAAAAACGCGTTTTAATCCCGTGACAACAGCATTTATTTGAAATTTTGTAAAACGTGCTTAATTATACTGAATATTGTTTGTGTGTTTTACGATTATTTTTATATAAATGTGTTGATTTTTTCACATTAGTATATTCACAAATATCAAATAAAAAAAAAAAATTCAAAATTCCAGAGTTTCAGACTCGGATGCATCGCCTGGAAGACGTAAACTAGTCCGCAATCAGTCTGAGGGTTCGCCCAAAGGCGGTGAATCTTCTGAAATAAGACGTCTTATAGACGCACCTTCTAGGCGAAGGAATGAGTACGGAGTTATTGGAGACACAACTTGTATGGGAGATCATAAGGTAACATCATCAATCATTTCTCCTCGAACTCCTCGAATTTTATTGTAGTCTTTAAATTTATGTATATTTTTTAATAAATTTGTTTTAAAACATTACAAGCACATAAAATACATTTAATAGAACGCTTTACTTCGTAAGTACGTTTCATTTCCATTCTATATATATTATTAAAATTAGATTAAAATAAGGTTATTTTAGTGCATTCTCTGAAAGCGTAGTTTCCTTCAACGTACGACTTCATCTTAGACTTCATTAATACTATTTATTTAGAGATAGTCAATTTTAGTTTAAAATAGCAGTAGCTAACGCTTCTCTTGTCTGCCTTAACCTTACTGTTTGTATCTTAATCTAGATATTCTTTTTCAGCCAATATATTTACGGGTGATGCTGCAAAGCGATCGAGGTACCGATAAAGAGAATAGACCTCCCGCACGTCTAACCCCTACCTTGCGTAGAATTCCAACCGACCCCGATTTGATCAAAACTCCAAAAATTCTATACAGCAGTCACCCAGACAAACTATTATCCGACGAATTTAGACTCAAAAGGACGCGAACGGGCTCTCTCAACGAAAAGTTATTTAGGATTCCCTACGTACAGATAACTAGTGCGGATTATTGTAGTTACAACGATATATTCGTTAATGATATTGACACGTCCCTGTTAAGTCCCAGGCAATGCTTGGATCCATACACGCCGGAAAGTGTCGATTCTCATTCGCCTGATGTCGAAGTATCGTCCGAGGAACAAACGGAAATTATCGATACGATCGATTTAAAATCGAAATTGTCGCGGGATCGAAGCGTGTCGCCCACGCAGTTGAAAAGTCGATTAGACAGGTTGTTGAATGAGTCGGATGACGTTCCTAAATTGCATAGATTAGATAGCAAGGAGTCTTGCAAGTCGGATAGTAGTCGAAAGGGGTTATGCTGTTTAGCGCTCAAGTGTTATGGTTTTTGTAGACGTGTAAAGTTGAAGTGTAGTTGCTTCAAATGCACCTGATGCTTTATTGATCTGATAACGTACTTCGATGTACTTAGATTTGTTAACAAGTCTGCTTGTAACTATAGTTTTTTGTGACTAGAATGATTTGACGGCAGACTTTCACAAGTGATTTTTTTTATGACACGTTTTGGTTGATACCAGTTACATTGTTGTGCTTAATGCAATTGACTTGCATGCATAGTATGCATATGCAATAGCCTTAAGATTCTGTCTATAAGCGTACTGTACTAGATGCATTACCATTGTACGCATGTACGTTCGTTTGCAGCGTGTAAGTGCGTTGTCGAACGTACGTTTCTTTTTCATTACTTTTAATACTGTGATCTAGCCTTAAACGGTTAAACATTTCTATTATATCGTAATCTTTCTACTTAAATCAAACTTATATAATCTATTTTTGACGTTTTTACATATTATGAAGTCAAATAAGTATGGGTTTAGTACTCTATGCTGCGCGACGGCTGTACTTATAAGTTTTTTTACTAGTCGAATAAAATGCATGGCTACTTAAATGGTGTTTAAAAGCTCGGATTTTGTGTCATAAATCATTATTTTACTAATATACTGTACTTAATTTTGAATACATATATTTTTATATAATTTACGGGATATTTTGATTATGCAAAATTTAGAAGAATTTATACTGATCGTGAAGTCCGAGCGATGATAATGCATTTAATCGTTTTCTAAGTGTTGTACTTTAACCTATAAGGTTCTATATTGTATTTTTTTAAATGGTGTTTAATTTTTATATTCTGAGATTTCAATGACTTTATTTCTATCAGAAAATATATGATCAAAACAAAATATACCTGAAAAAAAAACTTCGGTTTCATCGCATTAAAAACCTATGTAATAATAACATAAATGGCGAAATATATAACGAAGATAGTAAAAACTTGATTAATAATAAAGTAACCTTAAAAACTATTTAAATGTTAATACAATATAGGACTATTATTATTATGTTTTAATTAAGTTTAAAATGATACCAAATCGATATAATTCTAGTCTTATATGAGTCTGTCCTTTTCTGGTGCTATTTTTAATGTAGGGAGTGCAAAAAGGACAAAACACTTGTACTCAGTAAAAGTATTATATTTATCTATACGAGTTCTTAAAACTACTGTGGCTTCTCGCTTTTACAAGCTTAAAATATGAAATGCTTTGTTTAGAAAAATTTGCGTAAAAAAACCGTATGAGATAAATAAAAATTAAATTACTTTGTCCAAAACTAAAAAAGTAATTGCTCTTTTGATAAGCGATCTCACTCGATATATTCGACAAAATATCTTGTAAAAGCAAGAAGGTAAGGCTATCCTAGATATCCAACGAATAGCATAATGTCCACTTAATGGAGATTTTTAATATAAACATCTTGTTATTTGTTGTTGGAACTCGAGTATTTTAAACCAGTAGTCCTGATTGGTGTTCATTGACTTTTAGTTTCCTTTTAAAGGTTTTGACATTTATTTAATGTTAAAAATATGGGAATTCGTGCAAAGTATAGTTTTTACATCTATTTGTAGGCTTAGGGAGTTCGATTAATTAAACAATGAACGATTATTTATGACTTTGTGTTGTTTTTAACTCTCAATTAATTGTTCCGTATGCACACGTGATTTGTTGTAAATGAAAGATTTTTGCTTCTGACTAATATTTAGTGAAACATTGACATACTGACTAAGCTACCAATAATGCTTGTTATTGTGAAATAGTGCTTAATAAACATTCCTTATTTCATTTTGCTTTTTATTAGTGACGCTTGATTGTTGTACACAGATTAATTGAAGGATGTAAGTGCGGTGTTCCTCGAAAATTTTTGAGGTACTTTCTTCACATTTTATTTTTAAGGGACACCGTTTTTCTTTTGTTTTTGCCTTATGTAGTCGTACTGAGTTTTGTGTTTATTTTCAAGCACGTAGATGTATTACGTAAGTAGAATTTTTTAATGCTAGTTGCTATTTAAGTTGAATATATCCTATGATGTTTTTAGTATAATGTGTGGTTACAATGTTTTTTACATAGTATTGTCTTTGATTGACATAACTTTTACACATTTAAAGAAAAACTTTTAACCGAATTAAAGTTATGTATTATTATAAATTTACAATAATTTACCATTATTTTAAATTTATCCGACGTTTCGCGTCACTGAAGACAAAAGGTGTTGAATGTCAAAAAGTATCACAGCTGTAGAGAAAGTTGCATTATCTGTATTTATTTCCCCGGAGTTGGTATCGACTAAAAGATGGAAGGTTGTTGCAGAAATGGCTTACCGTGTCCTCTATTTTCGCGGATTGCTTATCTAAAAATTATGTAAAATAATTGTAAATTTATACATAACTTTAATCCGGTTAAAAAGTGTTTTTTACATACAATACTCAATAAAGAAAAGGAAAGTCCAAACGTCTGTAAATGGGTATAGAGTTATTTACCAATCACAATCTACCGATGGGACTCGACGTCTTATTTTGAAAAGTGCAAGTCCTACGGACTAAAGACAAATGTTTTTGGGAGGCGTGAGTCGATATCGACAAACGATTTGTAGAAATGGCCACATGACCAGACCGGAGTTAAAGTTATTCCCATAGACTGAATCTAGGTCTCCTTGTACTTATGGTCTAAATAATGGATAATATAAATATTCGTTTGAATATTCTTACATTGATATTAAGCTAAAGATAATACAACTTCTAATCGTTAAAGTTTCTTTAATTTAAATTTCAGGCACATACAGACACGAGTTCCACACGGAAACAGCGTCAAAAAGCGTGAACTCTGAAGATGAAAGCGCTGAACCAACTGAGAAGAACAGTCGATATATTTGTTTTAACAATTCACCGGATAATTTGTTTAAAGAAACTGATATCTAATTATTTATATTCTCCGGGTTTGATCTACGCGGGCTTTCGCTCCTGTTTGACTTGTTTTATCTATGATGCAGCGCAAATTAAAAACCGTAGTAGTTTTACTATAAGATAACAAACGGAATTTAGTCTTGCCAACGATCCGAAAAAGAAAAATGTAGACAATATGAGGTGAACCTATGAAGGGTTGTAGATAATTGTGCCGTATGGTTTATAAGCTGATGTCAGTAAAAGAAAACTGGTCACATTTTGTCGTATACAGTGATAGAAGTTGAATTAGTCAAAGAGTTTATGCTACTAAATAATACGTCACACAATGTGTGCTTTACTACGTAACCAAAAACAATGTTGGTGTCAATGGTTTGACAATGTTTATTAACGTGATTAATGAAGCTTACATAATGATGTATACTTCAAGAATTTCGGTTTTATCAGCTTAGGGGGCGTTATAAGTATTATGTAACGAATTGGGGAGGGGGGTCCCCTCTTGTAAAACGTTACGATGCCGGCGGGGATTGAATCACGCGTTATTGTTAATATTATTTTATCATATTTATTGTCACGAAACGTTTTACTATTGGGTACAGAAAAACGTTACGACGCGTTACATTGAGGGGGGGGTTTCATGAATCTCCAAACATTTCGTGACGTAATACTTGAACGCCCCCTTAGTGTCAGAGAACTCAAGGTAAATATGAAAATAATGGATATAGCTACGTTGATTAACGTTAATTGCTCAGGCCTGGCGCTTTGGTTTAAAATCCAGAAGCGAAGCAAGCCTCAGCTCTTGGTAAAGAGCTTCCACGAGCGACGGCATTAGACTGTTCATTTTCTTGTACCGTTTATATTAATTGGTGTGGATTTGTGGAAAGTAATGGAATCTTTATTGTTACTAGGTGTTAAAATACTCATATTATCCCACCCTTTTCGCTATTGTGGAAATCATTAATATATTCTAGTCTTCCCCATTTTTTAGGATAGGATTATTTATAGAAAATTCGAATTTAGTATAGATTAATTTTCGCTTTTTCATAAACGTATTTAGTAGGATAGGCTTCTTTAGGTAAGTCACATCAGAAAATGTTAGTGTTAAATAATATTAGTAATGTTTATATACGATTCAGTATATAGCAAAACATTCTGCGAAATCTTTGTTCCTATGTGTTGGTACACATATATTTTGTATGACAGAATATGAGAAATGTCATCACCTTTTTTTATGGCGAATTGAAAAAATCATATATCTAGGAAAGAAAGTTCTCATGGCGGATAATAATAATGTCAATAGTCAAAGACTATTTCATAACTGGTACTTAAAGCAGGCCAACGTAATGATCACCTTTTCTAAAGCCTTTATGTATCCTATTACTACATTCTACATATTGTCAAATATGTTTACTTGGCAGGTATGAATAGATGTTAACATAGGTTCCTCAAGGTGGAATACTTTTCTATGGAATAACATTATTTTACAACTATCTTCGAATAATACGCTGTTAATAAAGCATTTGATGTTATAAAGTTCTTGATGTCAAATAACATTATTCAACTTGGGCCTTTTGTGTTAAAAAGTAAAAAGGAATTTTGAAAGATGCAAATACATGTGTGTACCAACCCCAATATTAGCACGCGTATACAAAATGTGTATGTAATATTAATAACGAACCCATCCATAATAGATATACATATAATATAGTCAATATTTTATTAACGTCACGTGACTACTTTTAGATCTTATTGAGTGTAATAATATAAGGTATGTATTTGCTTATGAATTATCTAGTTGGCACATCATTTCAAATTTTATATGAGTATATAATATATAATTTTAATATCCCACGTCAAAACTCATATATGGTGTTTTGTTTTCAATATGACGATTAAAAGGAGTTGAGAGACTTTATTGCCATTTGTTCTCTAATATTCTACGGCCTTGATTTGAGAACTGGCAATAAATGTGAAATTAGAGCTATTTGATGATTATTATTAGTGTACCAGGTAGGTAACATTAATAAATAATGTTTGATTTTATACCTACATTTCACCAAAACTTATTACATTCAAAACAGCTATTGAAGTTATAATAATTATTTTAGTCGACTTTTAAGCTGTTTTATTGGATATTCGTTTGTGTACTTTCCGCCGTGAGAAATCCAAGTCCAATTTTTAGTTAAAACAGATTTTTTTGGAAAAAGCTATTTAAAATGGATAATTTATTTTCATTACCAAAATTGACTAACCTTCTAGCGTTGTTACTTCTTTTTACAAATGCAAATTTTCCTATGCTTTTTTCTTCGCCTTTACAGGTCCCGTTGAAATCTCCCATGACATTTTTGCTAGCTTGTGCTATTGTGTACTGTAGATCATTCTGAAAATCTTCTTAAGCAATAATGTTTTCCTGCTTCATAGGTTCAGTGCGCGAGTAGGCTTGTAATATTGACTATGATTCTTTTGTTCCGGTGGGTAGTAATACCTATGTTTAGAACTGCGATCATCTTTGAGATACCTATGAATTCCTCTATTTTTGTAGGCAAATAACTAGAAACAGACACCGTGTATTCCTGCAGTTTCCCGTTTGTGATTTATTATATATTGTTAGATTCCTTCACCATCTCTTGCCATTTCACATATTCCCAATATATCCCATTGAATGTTAACTAAAGCTAATTTTAGTTCATGTAATTGTTCGTCTTGACTGAGGGATCTGGTATTAAGAGTCGCTATGTGAAGACCTTTATGTGTTTCAACAGGTTCTGTTATCATGTTGGACGAGCTAGTGTGATATTCTTAGACGGTTTTGGTCTTAATCTCCCACGATGACCAGTCGGCTTAGGAGATTTTTGTATTATTTTATTTTTCGCGTTGAGTTTTAGGGTTTTTCCAATTCAGTTTTAGTTTTCCGGTTGCCGATGTTTAATTGCTAGTTGTTACCTTGCTCTGTTACAGTGTGGGATCTGGTTTTCATTTTTTTCAAATTCATTGAGCTTACTGAATTTCGATATTGGTGTAGTTTTACTCTCATTCTTGCTTGTGTTTTCAACAGTGTCGGCAGGTGGGGTAGATGGTGCCCGTTTTCTTTTTTCATCTTGTTTGTCCTTATATATTAGTTTGTCATACTTGATGTACACCAGTTTTCCGTTAGAAAATTCTTCTTTAAGTTGAATTTTTAGTTTACCAGTAATGGTAATGTTTAAGTTACCAGTAATGGTCTTGAATTTTTATTGTTTATCTGCCCCAATGTCCATACGTTACTAATTTCCCATTGGTCAAACTTATCAAGGTTTGTATTGTTGCTGACTTAAAATATTCTATAATAAGCTTCAACTCAGTGCTATTGTTTTCTGATTCATGTATTCCGTGAATTGTTATTCATTTTGCTTTGTTTTTCTAAGAACTGGACTTTGGTTTTTATTGTTAGTACTTCTTCTTTTAATGCTTTATGCTCTTCTATGAGGCTTTAATTTTTCGTTAATAGTTTGAGATATATTTTTAGTAATATTTTGTGTTATTGTCGCCGTTTCACTTTGAAGCTCCTCTTTCATCTTTTCCCACATAATTTTGATTTGTCCTCTTCCATAGTAGTACATTAGAAACCTTTTTAATAGCTTTCTTAAATACATATTAGTTAATAAGTTGTATTGGTTTAAGGCTGAATTTAGTCTCACGCTCACCGTCAGCGCTTATAGATCAGCGCGTAGTTCGTCAGCGCTGACGCTCAGCGTGGTTCGTTTTAGTATCGTACTGACCGCCTTACTCGACCTGTATCCACTTCGCGATTTGCCATGACTGTACACGCTGACGACGTCCGTTCGACACTACAACGCTCACTGAAAGCAGAGGCGCTCTAGCGATCGTCAGCGCTGACAGCTACGCGGCGCCGACGCGCGACGCGTACGGCCGCGCACCCATCGGCGCTGACCACCGTGCGCGCTGATAGCTACGCATCATTCAAAAACGTTTCCTAGAAGTTCATATATCTCGACCATCAGCGCCGACGGTGCGCGTGCGGTCGGCGTGACACTAAATTCAGCCTTAGATATGGATTATTAAAAGCAAGCTGTAATGTTTGTTGATTTGTTTGCTTAAGTACTAAATCTAAATATTTCGTCAATTATATTACGTATAACTTTGAATGTTTATGAATTATTTAATAGATATTTTATTAAAATTTATGAATCGTTATGTATCCATTCCATAGAAAATCTGTTCAATATTAAAAGAAATATTGGTGTTTGAGTAGCATAGTATAAATATATTTATAAAATATTATTCTATTAGCACTTGTTTGTATGCTGGTGGCGTTATGCGAGGCTTATAAGACGCAAGCTTCATTCAGGATGAAGAAAGGGCAATAAAATTTATATGTTAATGGTGACGTGATCTAGTTTAGACCAAGCTCCCAGGACCCAAAATTATACCTTCGTCGTACTCGCAAAATAACGCGCAGAAGCTTTCGTCTTAATCGCAACGCTAACCGAATTTTCTACATATTTGGTATTTAACTTCTTTACGAAAATATATAAAAAGCGCTATTAATTATTCTTTATATTTCGCGTAATCAGTGTTTGCCTAAAGATACATATCAGACTATTTTAATTGAGACTATAGAAATCTTTATCTAGCATATTAGTTATCAAACTGTTTTGGGCATTTTTCACTATCTTAAAGTTTAAGATACGTTAGAATATATAGCAGATCAACATAATCA